>OY776123.1:54971913-57920247 GCA_963675135.1 Galeopsis tetrahit
TCAATACCATTAAAAAAAATTATCTCATCTAAAAGTCCTAACTTGAAGATAGTTGAAGAATTAATTATTTTATATTAATTTTTTAATAATTTCACAATGAATTAACTTATATCTTTTAATTAATAATTATGTCTTTTTTATTTAAAGGAAACGAAAGAAAAGAAAAGCAAAACAGTAAATTGTTGTACGATGACGCGAACAACTTGACAGTTGGTATCAGTTGGCAGTTAAGTTAGCTTTCAGGAAACAGAATCAATTAGAGATGTTTATTCGGGCCGAGCTAATCGAGTCAACTCGTTTAATCCTAAAAAATATAGGGTTAGGTCTCAACTATTAATGGACCGGTTAAGAACGAATTGGATAAGGTCCTAAACTGTTTAACCCGTGGCCCTGTAGGGCTGACCCTATAAGGCTAGGGCTAGCTCGATAAACATCTCTAATGATGATGATGTGTTTGAAGATGATGTTTCGTCTTTGAGCAAAGATGGATCGAATGATGTAGAAACTCAAGAAAGTGGATTTTTTTTATTAAATTATTTTAGCTTTTTTGGCAATATTATGGACCAATGAGTTATAGAATTGTGTTTAAATCATACTTTTATTTTCTCATTTATGGATCATTAACTAATTATTTATTTTTCTATTTTATTTGTTTGTTTGATGTACCAATTCTGACTTTTAATTTTTTAAAAAAAATATATAAAAAAATTTGTAGCCTGTTTAACCCGTGGTTCGCTAGGGTTAGGTCTCAACTACTGATGATCGATTAAGAACGAACCGAATAAGTCCCTAAACTGTTTAGCCCGTGACCTTGTAGAGCTGACTCTATAAGGATAGGGCCAGCACGATAAACATACGTAGAATCAATACACCCTAATTACACTCCCATAATTGCAATTTTAATTTTAGAAAAAAATATTTATTTCTATTAAGGAAGTTGCATAAAAATTTACGCTAAAGATATACTCTCTTCGTCACACAATAATTTTTACACATTTTTTTGTGACGTCATACAATAACGTTCACACATTAAAATGAAAAACTCTATATAAAATTCACCCTCACAATATCCTTAATTTTACACAAAATGTCATTACTTTTGACTCACACATCCACACAAGTCAACTGTTTTCTTTACTTTATACATAAAAGTTTACATAATTAGCCTTCAAAATCTTTACTTATTATTACACTTTTTTAATTTGCGTATCCACCTACATGTGGAAGTTATTTCGAGACGGAGGGAGTATGAAATTTATCATGTGTATGATTTCAATTTTTTTTTAATTTTGGTATTCGATCCAAAAATTGACTTTTTTCGAGAATCAATCCCACCTTGTACTTTGGGTTTCAAATCTTAGGTCTTGAGAGAGATATACTTTTAAGTTTTTAATTTTGGGTCTGCACCACTAAACCAACCTCTAAATTAATTGAATAATCATCTAATAGTTTAGAAATAAATATACATATGACGTAAGTAATTTCATTATTTTTTTTTCAATATATTTATAACGGTAGATGTTGTGAATTCTTAAATGTATCAACATTCTCAACAACATCTTAATTTGACCTTTCGAGATTTTTTCTAAGTCCTTTCTGAAATGTTTCATTAAATGTTGAGCTAAATGTTACAGCATTTCTGGCAGAGTCTAGAAGCTTCTACAAGGATCTGGAACCTGGAAGATTCCAGAACGTGCTAGAAGAGCTAGACAAGGTTGGAAGCAGTTTAGAACGACCTGAAACATGTAAGAAGGATCTAGAAAGATCATGGAAGTTGAGTTCCTAAAAAATAGGATCTCAAGATGGAAGCCTCTAGAATTCGCACCCCACTCTATAAATACCGAAGGAAGGCTCCACAATTTAGTGTATTCTATTCGATCAATATCCTAGACTGTGTTCACCCTGTTAGGAAATTGTGGCCCCAATAGCTATACCATTTAGTTCATAGGAAGTATCCCACCCGTATGGCTGTGTGCTTTTCTTATCTATCGAGAGTGTAATCATAGATAGACTAGCATTTCGATAGTGTGTAATTTTATACACTTAGTTCGTTTTCAAAACAAGGCACCTGCCTTGTTTATAGTTTTAGTTGTGAAGGTTATTGTTGTAACATTTCACACAACATTTGTACTTGAAGATAAGTATTGATATTTCATCGTAAGGCTAACATAGATTTTTATTATTTATAAAAATCTATGTTAAAAATATTTCCATTGTGTCTCATTTATTTTTAGTGTTTCAAGTCTTCTGCTGTGTATCTTTATTTCTGATATTCTGTAGTACAGCATTAATCTACTTTTACTTAAACACTATACCACAGCACACTTTCAGTTGGTATCAGAGCCGATACCTGACGACACTAGGTTAGATCCTCGTTTAAGTGTGTTTTTAGTATATGTTAGCAATGGAAACACATCACATATCCACGACACTTAGGCCACCCGTTTTAGATGGTTCGAATTATGCTTATTGGAAGCCTAAGATGCGTATGTACATCAAGTCAATTGATGAACGTGCTTGGAGGACTGTACTTACAGGTTGAGAAGCTCCAAAGAGACCAGCAAATGCAGATGGTGAAGTTCAACTCAAGAGAGAAGTTGACTGGACGGCTGATGAAATAAGAACAGCAGACTACAATTCTAAAGCTTTAAATGCTATTTTTACCTCTATTGATGTTTCAATGTTTAAAATTATATCTAACTGTTCTACTTCTAAAGATGCATGGGACAGGTTGCAAGAGCATTGTGAGGGTTCAGACAGTGTTCGAAGGACTTCATTCAAAGGAGGAGGTCAAACTGTGTCTTTACCCGAGTGGATTACTCTGAATCCATGAGGAAAAAGAAGATAGCTGGACACGATGCTACTGAACCCATCCAAGTGTTCACTGAATCCGATGAAGAAACAAAACCTGTTGTTGCTGCTGTTGCTGAAAAAGCAAAGAAAAAGAAGGTTGCTGCTGAACCTAAAGGAAAAGGGAAGGCCAAGATGATCCCTGAGGAAGAACCTGCTGAATCAGACTCTAATTCTGGTTTCAATGTTTGCCTAAGAGATATTCAACAATCTCTTAAGAAGAATGTTGAGACCTTTGTTGCTGCAAAGGAGTCCACACCCGAACCTGATGATGGTGGAAGTGGAGACAGCTCATCTTCTGAGGCAAAGAGCTCATCCAAAAGCTCTGAACATGATGGAGATTCTGATCCTGATGAGGAACTACCCTCTGAGGAAGAAAGTGAAGGTATTTCTGATCCCTCTAACTATGTTGAGAAAAGGCTAGAAATTTACTCTAAGAGGAAGCTATTGATTGAGAAAATAATTAATGTGCCTGATTTTGATAGTAAGGGAATGGTAAGTTTTTAGAGGATAGAAACATGTTGAATGCTGTTACATTTGGTGAAGCTTTTTTGACTAATTGGTCTTATGAGTTCTATGCTTGTATGAAGAAAAACACTGGTAGGAGAAGTTCTAGATGCTATGGTACTGTGAATTTTAGGGGGAGCGATGTGACATTCACTCCAGCACTGATTAATGAGTTCTTGCACACCCCTAATGTTGATGAGGATTATGATCCAGATATGGATGTTGTGATTACTGCAATCACAGGGGGTAGAAAGACTAAGTGGACTAGGAAAATGTTTGCTAGACACTTAACCTCCTTACATTCTGTTCTTTATAAGCTGATTATTTATAATTGGATCCCCACTACCAATACCACTAAGATTACCAGAGATCAAACCATTCTTATGTATAGGATCTCTATACTTAAGAAGTTCAATCTAGGCCACACCATTTTTCATCACATGAGAAAGTTTACTGGGAAAACTTTTAGGAAAGGAAATCTGCCCTATCCAGTCTTGATTTCAAATTATCTGAAGCACCATGGCTTCACTGCTAAGAAGACTGATGTTTTGAGGGGGAGAGTGTCACTACTGGCTATTGCTCCTGCCTTATTGATTGGGGACAGGGTGATTGATTTGCCCCTAGTTGCTCCTGGTACTGACAGTCCACAGAGATCTTCCAGACCCTCTACTTCTGCACAACCAAGCCCTTCAAGACCAAGACAGAGAAATGCACCCCAAAATGTTGAGAACATCTGTATCAACATTTCTGGTAATATTTGTGTTTCACAGGAATTCATCAAACTCCAGCTCCAACACTTGCAGGAAACTATTGAAGAGCTCCAGTTCCTGAAGGACAGGTGGACCAATATGCTTTCCACTACAACAGGGGGAGTACCACCACCATCTAACTCCAATGTGGTAATTGAAGAGATGATTGATGAGGGAATTACAGCTGCTGCTGCTGGAGGGCCTGATGCTGGTGATGCTGCAGTAACTGATGTAGTTGCACACTTTGCATCTACTTTCTTTGTTGAAGAAGCTGAGGATGATGATGCTGCTGAGATGGAGACCTTATATGGTGATCTCCACTGATGAACAGGAAGAAGCTACAAGACAGGGGGAGATCTGAATTCATAATGGCAATTGTGCAGGAATCTGATGCTGCAGCTGTTACCACAACAATTTATGTCATTTTTCAGTTTCAATCTCTGTAATTAGTGTTTAAGTTAAAAATTTTGAAATTCTGATACACTTGTTATTTATTTCTCGGTGATATGATGTTTATTTCTTTTACTTATGGTTACAACATGCTTAATTATGGTTTGCACTTGATGATATTGTTTACTGCCTTACTTAATCTGTTTACAGGATATCATGTGTTTACTGCAGGTTGTTTAGTCCTAAGTTTTTGTCTCTATTCTTGCTCTGATGTGTTATTCATATTATGCTCTGATATGTTTTTTTTTTTTTTTTTTTTTTTTTTTTTTTTTTTTTTTTGTCTTACTTAAATCTTAAGTTGTTCTTCCAAAACTTAACTTAGGATTTCAGTAAAGTTACTTATTTTGTGAATAAGTGTACTGTTTATACTTGTTCTGTTTTGGATAAAATTATCTTGATTTTATGGCACAGGTCATTGTAAGATTATCCTTGATCTTCATTTGATTTGATCCAACGATTACAACAGGTATTGTCTTGACTAGTGCTTAGCAATGATGTCAACCTCAACTAAGTACATAATACTGAGTATGTATAGAAATATATGTGCATCAGGTGTGTTGTAGTCGAAAGGTCAAATTGGGGGAGATTGTAGATGTTGTGAATTCTTAAATGTATCAACATTCTCAACAACATCTTAATTTGACCTTCCGAGATTTTTTTTAAGTCCTTTCTGAAATGTTTCATTAAATGTTGAGTTAAATGTTACAACATTTCTGGCAGAGTCTAGAAGCTTCTACAAGGATCTGGAACTTGGAAGATTCCAGAATATTGCAGAACGTGCTAGAAGAGCTAGAAGAGGCTGGAAGCAGTTTAGAACGACCTGGAACATGCAAGAAGGATCTAGAAAGATCATGGAAGTTGAGTTCCTAAAAAATAGGATCTCAAGATGGAAGCCTCTAGAATTCGCACCCCACTCTATAAATACCGAAGGAAGGCTCCACAATTCAGTGTATTCTATTCGATCAATATCCTAGACTAGTGTTCATCCTGTTAGAAAATTGTGGCCCCAATAGCTATACCATTTAGTTCATACGAAGTATCTCACCCGTATGGCTATGTGCTTTTCTTATCTATCGAGAGTGTAATCATAGATAGACTAGCATTTCGACAGTGTGTAATTTTATACACTTAGTTCGTTTTCAAAACAAGGCACCTGCCCTGTTTATAGTTTTAGTTGTGAAGGTTATTGTTGTAACATTTCACACAACATTTGTACTTGAAGATAAGTATTGATATTTCGCCGTAAGGCTAACATAGATTTTATAAATAAAAATCTATGTTAAAAATATTTTCATTGTGTCTCATTTGTTTTTAGTATTTCAAGTTTTTCGCTGTGTATCTTTATTTCTGATATTCTGTTAGAGTCAGTGTTGTACAATTTGTCTCAACATTTAGTACAACATTAATCTATTTTTACTTAAACACTATACCACAGCACACTTTCAATAACAATCTCAGTGTTCAACTCCTGATGATAGTGGCTGTCCAAAACATCCAAAATCATGATATCATCCTATAAGTTCACAGTAAAACTTGAAAGTAAAATATTTGATGGTGCCTAATTTTCCAATCCATTTTTTTCAATTTTAATAGCCTTCTTAGAGAATTCATTTGGCCCATCGACCCAATTTAATCCTCATAAAACTTATGTGAATAATAGTGATGGATACTGAAAATAATTGCCTATTTAAACTTTAATCAATAACGTAGAAAATGACAAGTCAAGTTATTAAAAAACTATATTAAAATTAGAGATGTTTATTAGATTGACTCAATCTTTATAGGGTCGCGGACTAAACGAACTAGGTTTTTATTCGATTTACACTTAATGATCCCGTAAAAGTTAAGACTTAAATCTAACCTAGCGGGTCATAGGTTAAACAGACCAATAATGAGCCGCACACAAAAAAAAAAAAAAATTAAAAAATAATTTTTCCAAAGCATGGTTTACGTGTTTTATAAATTTAGCAGTAGAGCCCCATATCAGGCCAGTTTCTGCGGAATTTTTTTCATTATTGCATATGAACTCACTTAAACTCGCTTGTCGGAGCTGCAACTCAAAGGGTTTTTGGTGGCTTCCCACTTTCGTGTTGACTGCTACGACAACAAAGGATAAAATCAAGTGATATTTGTGAATTGTGTCCTAATTTTATGGGTTCTGAAATTAAGTCTAAAGAAAAAAAAAAATGAAATAACTAAAAAAAAACTAATACTCATAGACTTGTCAATTTGAAGTTTAAGTCGTAATATCAAGTATGAGCCCATGGAAGCAATGGGTCGTGCAAAGTAAATTGTGTGATGTGATTGATTTTTTTCATTATCAAATCAGAATATATATATACAAATTAACCGGGTTTACCCTATAGACCAGCAGGCCAGTCCTATTATCCTGCGGGCTAATCGGTCTGGATAAAAAATGATTGAATTTAAACGAGTCTATGGTTTGTTAAACTTGAACCTGTATATATTAGGGTTAAACGGGTCATCCATATTAATCTAGTCTGGATACACAAAAACTTATACGAAATATTTCACACATGAAATATAGATAATTAAGGTAAATTTGGGGCAAAAATTATGGGTCAAACTCGGGTCAACACGGGTCAAACTTAATTAAAATATATTTTTTTGCTTTCAAATACTTTATTTTACTACATGACCAAAATATTGTTACTACAAGATCAAAAGTGTACTACTACAAGTCCAAATATATTTTGTACACTTAATTTTTTGAGCGAATTCTCCAAAATATTTTTTGAGATGTAGTAGTACACTTTTGGTCTTGTATTAATAATACTTTGACCTTGTAGTCACTATACATTGGTCATGTAATAATTCACCTGCTTCTCTAATTAAAATGGCTAATATATATTTTATGAAATATTACACATGAAATATTATTCCTTCTGTTTTTCTATAAATTTTCTCTTTCTTTTGGATGTTTTGATTAAAGAATAAATAGAATATAATAGATGTAGTACAAGTGATGTGATTGAGAAAGAAAAAAAAATTCAGTACAAAATAAAATATGATAAAATAAGTACAAGTGATGTGATTGAAAGGGAAAATATAATATGTAAAAATGGAATGAAAATCTTATTTTGAGACGGCTAAAAAAGGAAAGTGAAGTTTTAATGAGACGGAGAGAATAGTATATTTAAAAAATAATTCAAAACTCAGGAATATTAAGCAAGTAGAATAGAGTCAAAAAAAAAAAAAAATCGTTTTTAGTCCTATAAGTTTGAGAGATTTCAAAATAAATCTTTTAAGTTTTAACTTTACAAAATACGTTCTTTATCTTTTAATTTTAATCTTTTTTTATATCAATTTTAATCCTTTATGTTTTGAAGGAATTAGAATTAACAAATTTGATGCCACATGTATTAAAAAATGTCACGTCATCAAGCCACATCATTGTCTCTCCTATATATATTAAAATAAAAGTAGAGTTAATAACATCTCAAAATACTCTATACACACCTCATAATTTAAATACAAAAATAAATGTATATAAAATAACTAAATAACTCGACCTTACATAAATAAAGAGTAAAATAATTTTAAAAAATAACTTTAAAAAATCTGAAAAAAGATGTAATTAAATTTAAAAGTATTTTAAAAAACGAACTAAATCTTTAAAAATAATTAATTAATTTTTTTTGAAAAAATTCTTAGAAAATTAAATAGAATCTGAAATTAAAAAATAAATCATCAAAACAAAATAAAAAAATTGAAATTGAAAAATTGAAAAAATTCAATAAAACGTAAAAAAAAAAAAAGTCATTTAAAAAAATCAATAAAAAAATAAGATTTTATTTTTTTTATTTAATTTTCTTAATATTTATTTTTAATTGAGTTGATTTTTCTTTCATTTTTTATTTTATTTAGTTTTTTTATTTAGCTATCATACTTTTTCTACTATATTAACATTTGAGAAGAAATAAATCAAGGCTCAATTTAGTAAGATAGATTAGCTTAAGATATGTGGTTACTTAGACTCAATGTCTAATAAGGTTTAAAATAATTTTTTTATCAAATACGTCAAAAGATATTCGATTGACGGTATACCAAATGACAAAAAAAACACGTTATTTACCATTCAGTATGAATCAATTGAGATATTCAAACTTAGCGCAAATAACTCAACATATCTATTAAATAAGGCCTAAAAAGATAAAATTGATCAAGGTTAAAATGGTCTAAAATAGTCTAAAATGAGAGTTCTTTAATTTTTATACACACTGAAATCAAAACATATCGTCTTTTGTTTTTGTTTTTACTTTGTGTGAAAATAAAAATAAAAAGAACAATTGAAGTGGAAAAATGAACGAACAAAATATCATCCATTTTAATTTACATTTAAGGATGTTTAAATTATTAAATAACAATAAATACATGTATAATTTTTTTAAATTTTAATTACATTTTTTAAAATACTTTTAAATTTTAATTACATTTTTTTCAGATTTTTTCAAGTTATTTTTTTTTTAATTATTTTCTCTTTTACTTATGTAAGGGTTACTTTTGAGATATTATTAGCTCTATTTTTTTTTTTAATATATATAGAGTGGCATGATGATGTGACATTTTTTAATATATATAGCACCAAGTTTGTCAATTTTAATTCCTCCAAAACATAAAGGATTAAAATTGATGTAAAAAATGATTAAAATTAAAAGGTAAAGAATGTATTTTGTAAAGTTAAAACTTAAAGGATTTATTTTGGAATCTCCCAAACTTATAGAACTAAAAATAAAATGTTCTCTGTATAAGTGTGTAGGTCTATTTATTAGTATGAGATAGACTGTACTCCCTCCGCCCAATTTTAAAATGCCTACTTCTTCGGACACAAATTTTAGTGAATATTGATTAATTTATTAATAAAGTAGATAAGTTAATGGTATGATTGGTGATGTAGATAAATATGTCGCTCTCGGAAAAGGCGACACGTGGAAACGGGATAAATTATGATAGTCTTAATTAGGTCAATAAGTTGGAAAGTAGGATTAATACACCCCCGGGCCTAAGAAAGGGAAATTAGAGAAATTAGAGTGATTGGGCCTTTAGCCCACACTTGGGGAATTAATAGCCTTTGGGCCCAAGGATCTGGCCCAAAGGGGAACGCATGATGTCAATTAATCTTTCCTAACTAAGTCAAATGAGTGGGTCAATCCACGAAGATAGGGGGTGATATGTTGAAGAACCAAGTCTTCAGGGGTATGGACCGAATCCTCAGGGACTTGGGGCCGGATTTACAGGAATGGGCCGAGAATATAGGGAGAACGAGTATTTCCCTCTCCGGAGAGAGGGGCCAGGTATATAAACAGGTTATTTCCATATTCTCATTTACGTTTTTTACATAATACATACATTCTTACGAAATACACACTGAATTGAGAAGAAACACCACTGTATTCGCCGGAATTTCCCTAGACATACAGGGGAATTCCTCCTTGATTTCTCCTACGATCGATTCTGACTTGAGCGTCGGAGCTTCTACGCCGGAGCCTCCCTCCGGCGTACTTTTGCAGGTCATTTTCGAATTCCCAAGGAGATTTACTTGAAGATTGCCAAGGACAAACGAGTGATTTGATTCGTGATTAGCAGTGCTCGTAGAGGAACGACTGATATCTAAGGGCGTTCTTTTTCGACGCATCAACTGGCGCCGTCTGTGGGAACATTTCAAGCTAAGGCGTGAGAAAAGTTCTGTATTAAATGGGTGGAGGACAAGATTTAACGAAGCAGACAAAGGAGAAAGGAAATTCCACTCCTCCTCCTTTCCCTCCGCCTCCTCCTGGTTTTCCCTTAAATCGAAATCTAGGGAAACAACCTGTGGATCATACACCAGAAGATATCCCTCCTCCAGGTTTTCCCTTAAATCGAAATCTAGGGAAACAACCTGTGGATCATACACCAGAAGATATCCCTCCTCCAGGTTTTCCCTTAAATCGAAATCTAGGGAAACAACCTGTAGATCATACACCAGAGGATATCCCTCCCGTTCACGAGGGAAATGTACCAGGTACCTCAGGAGCTTCGGGGAGTGGGATCAATAAGGATAACCCTAACGCTCAACCGGAACTCCTGACCGTCTCTCGAGATCAGTTAGATGATATGATCGCGCAATCGGTTGAAAGGATAATCGTTGCTCGCGGACTTCGTCCTCCCGAACCTATTCCACCTACACATAAGGGTACAAGGCAAAATCCCCCAGAGCATGTCATCGATTCTGTTCCAGTCCCCTCTAGGAATGAGGATCTCCCTCAAAACCCAGAAGAGAAGATACCTTCCCAGGCCGAAAGAAGTATCCTGGAAAGACCCCCTCGGAGGGAGGTGGAGAGGATTCTTGGGGATACCACTCTGGATACAGGGATGGGAGAAAGCACGGACGACACGTACCAAGGAGCCGTCAGTGATCAAATTCAGGCCTTACGTAAATAGATGAGGGATATGCAGAGACATATTACTGACAATGTAAGTAAACCCTCTTACACCACTGGATATCAATTCTCATCTAATATTTTACAAGATGAACTGCCCTCTAATTTCAAATCTTTAAACTTTGAATATGATGGCACCACGGACCCGTATGAGCATTTGATGAGATTTGAGAATGCTGCTCTGCTGCATCGATATGGAGAGGGCGTCAAATGTAGGGTATTTCTGACTACTCTATCTAAGGCCGCACAACAATGGTTCACACAGCTGGGACCAGATATCATCCGCTCATGGTCAGAATTCAGCGAATTGTTCTTGCACCAATTCGCCAGTGCCAGAAGGTAGTCTAGAGCCACCCTCACTTTGTTTAACATGCGACAAGGAGAGAACGAGAGCCTACGGGCTTTCTTAAAAAGATTTAACCAAGCGGCCCTAGAAGTACCCACACCCTCCTCGGAGGTCAAAATCAACGCCCTTACCAACGGGTTAAGAGATGGAGATCTGTTCACATCTCTAGCTAAGAAGCCAGTTCGGACTTTTGATGAGTTACTGAGGAGAGCAGAAAAATACCTCACCCTGGAAGAGGTAAGGAAGGCTAAGCGCTCGGAGACCAGGACAATAGTGGGTAATGGAGAAAGGAGGAAAGAAATTCCGCTTAGGAGGCCAAGTCCGGAGAGACACAGAAGCTCCAGGAGGTCGGAAAATGTAGGAAGAGAGGAAGCTGCACCCTGGAGCCCCAGAGGAAGGACGAAGAGATATACCCCTCTGAGGATTGAACCAGCCGAAGTTCTGGAAGTGGCAGGGGACCATCCTGATATGAAGTTCCCCTACTCAAGAAATAGGGTCCCCAAAATCCTAAGTCAGACAGATTTTGCAGATTCCATAACGACTATGGCCACGATACCAACCAATGTTGGCATTTGAAGGATGAAATAGAGAGAATGTGTAACGCCCCGAATCCGGAATGCAGCCCTTTAGGCTTAAACACTCTAAATTCGGGTCGCCACTTAGTGACCGAAAAATCGAACCTAAAATTTTCTTTAAAAATATATAATACAAGTGAATCGATAAGAGTTTTGCAGCGGAAATAATTTAAAGATAGTTATGAGTTGCAATAGAAGTAGTGTGGCCCATTTATTTTAAAACTTAGAACATGATAAAAATAGCAGTCGGTTTAAAGATAGCTTACATATTAGTCATTGAGTAACTTTAAGAAAGTTTGTTACTCAACATCAAAATAAATATAGCCTTTCATAAAACACAATATATTTTAACATCTTAATATGGGAAAAACATTGTGTCATCCCTGCTGCAACGCCGACCCCTCTCGATCATAACCTGAAAATATTAGTTTTGGGGTGTGAGATAAAAATCTCAGTGGATATCCTTGTACGCTATTATACAGATTGGCAGTACGCCAAAATAATTAGTATTAATATTTTATCGTGAGTTATTATTATTCTTTGGATAGTGAATTTGTTATTCACTGGGATTTAAATCTTTTGGTAGTGAACTTTCATTCACTGAGGATTTACAATATATCCTTATTCATAATTATCAAAATTCATATATATATATATCATAAATAATATATCACAATTTTTCACATATCATATGGGACACTGGTAGCGACTCTACCACATGCTACCCCCTAAACGCTTCCACCTCCTTCTAGGACACTGATAGCGACTCTATCACATGCTACCCCCATAAACACTTTCCCGCCTCCTCCGTGAAACACATATTTGGGACACTGGTAGCGACTCTACCACATGCTACCCCCATAAACACTTTCCCGCCACCTCCGTGAAATCGTAATTTACACATTTCATATCATAATATTAATAATATTATATTATAATTATTGTTGTATTCTTGTGTTCTTAGTTATATGTTGAAGTTTGTTTAGTTCAGTTCAGAATACACCAACAGTCCATATAACATTACTGCAATACAGTAATGACACCCACCTGGTTAACTTTTAAGAAAAGCTACAAACTTCTTGAATGATTTTAGCAAGCGTAACACAGAAGGGGCCGTCCGAGCTCTGATTGGGCAGCACTTCGCCTAGCACGTTTTCTTGAATATTTAATTATTATCAGAACTCTTGTTTCTTAATTTACTTAACAATTTTCCTTTATGAGTAAATCCTATAATCACATGACAAGTAATATCAAAATAATAAATTCAAACAAATACATTTTAACATTTATCAATTGGCGTGCTTCAACAAATAATAGCAAATTATGGAGCAACATATTAATAATTTAAACACTTACATCACTTAATAACTTAAAAGAAGCAACATATAAATTAAGATAACTAAATCGAGTTTATATAGATATTTGAATTAAATGACTTTTGTAAAATCAACAACATTTTAAAAATTTTAATAGTGTTTAATCAGCATATACACAAAAATGGTACTAATACTCAAATAATAAATAATGTATTTAAAATAGTCGTAATAACAATAATACTAACACATATTTAATTTAAACATGTTCCTCACTTAACAATCACATACGAGCAACTTATAAAATAATGCAATTAAAGTAGGACCTAACTTAATTATATTTAAAACATTATTTTTATTTTATTAGCACAAATAATGATAGTGATAATAAATTAATATATTAACATTGTATTTACACTTGACACACAAATAATCCACAAATCAAAAAGCATCCATTCGGCACATATATTATGAAATACGCAATTAATTAAAGTACTTATATAGAAACGTCAGTTAAGATAGATAGAGTTCTAGTTTTGCATTTTGTATTGTCTCTACGATCTAGTATCATTGTTTGCGGAAAATTTGCTTAACTATAAAGTAGACATTTAGATCTTTAAGAAACATTTCCAAAATCTGTTTTAAAAAGATTTAACATATGCCGAATATTTTTATGGATTTGGGTACGATTACGCCTGTTTTAGTTTTGATCCTTTATACTCGGAAATTTAAAATAAAATAGCTATAGCTGTTTAATACCAACAAAATTTGTTTCCATAGCCTTTCAATATATTTCTATCAACGTAGATGTTTTTCCAGAATTTAATTGTGGCTCCGAAGATAATATTTTGTGATTTTGCAAAATTGGACATCTTTTAAAACTGTGAATTTTTGCATATGTTCGTCAATCATTTCTCGTCAAACGACTAATTGAATTAACATGAAATCTTGGGGTAAATACACTATACTATATCAAGTTTATTGGAAAGAAAAGGGTTTGTGAAAAACGCATCTCGAAGTCGAGTAAAAGTGCTTCCGAAGTACTGAACCTGAAATTGTGCTCTGTTTTTTCCAGTTTTTCCCAGCTTACTGCTTGATTTTCAAACGTGAATATCTCTCGTTCTATCCAACCAATTTGTGTAATATTTTACATTCAGACTCTCTACCATATGTAGATTATACTCACGTTGGTTTCGTGTCAAAATCATTTTTCGTTTAAAAGATATAAGCCTCCAAAGTCACTGCTTTAGTAGTTTTGACACATATTCTTTAAAAATTCATATCTCTTAAACCGTTGGCTCAATTCGTACAAGATTTATACAGTAAGTTCATAACTCAACATAGTTCATTTCCATATTTTTAGTTTTAGCAAAAACACCCTGTAATAAAAGTCGAACTACATGGCAGTAGCTATGTTCTTAAATTCCAGATTTTTGGTTTTGTGACTTACCATGTTCGTGCACAGAAATGGGCGGCATAACATTACTATAATCGAAAACTAAAATCATGGATGTAAAGTACAACAATCAAGCAACACATAAGAGTTTTAAACTAACAAATATCATCAAATTTAAACAAGTTAAAAGCTCATATAAAAACAACACAGTGCAGTTTTTAGTTTACGGGTTTACGGAACAACCTTTGTGATTTTCGGTTAGGATTCGAATTGTTTGGAGCCTGGGTACTGAGTATATCGATCATGGACTAAGAGGTGTCGAATTTTCAAGATATTAGTAAGAAACAAGTTATCATAGTTTCTGGATAAATCGAAAAACAGGGGAAGAAGGAAAAATGGGGTTTCCTTCACCTCTCTATGGATTGTTTGGATTGGACATCAGTTTATTCACATCGGGTTCTTCTCGGATGATGAGAGGACATCTGAATCTTTAAGAAAATGGCAGAAACAATCGGATTCTTTCTATGAATTTAGAAGAACCGTTCGAAAAGACAAAAGGAAGAAGAAATGAAGTATTCTTCTCCTTAATCTTTGAATCCATTTTTCTAGAAATGAAGAAGGGGGAAATTTAAAGAGCCTTGGACTGCTTTGTGGAGAGGGATGGAGGATGAATGAAGAAGATGAAGTGAGGGAGATATATATAGAGGGAAAACAGGGTAATCTCTTGGTTGGGGAGAATGTAAGTGGCCGTCCACTTGGTAGTAGAGTAAAGGGCCTACTTGCAATTACATATCCAAGGTTGTAAATATCTTAGGGGCTAATTGTTGTATTTAATCATTTATGAAGGGGGTGAGTATAAGGTGTAATTGGCCGAGAAGGGAGGTGGAATGACCAAGGTTGATTTCAATTGGACCACTTTTAAAAAAGTAGGGAATATTTGTTATCGTCACGGTATTCGTTAGTACTCGGTATTTACTACACAGTCGTTACTTTTATTCGTGTTATTTTGTCGCAGAAAATTACGCAAAAGCTATAAATATTTATTTAGGATTTATGGCGATAATATCGTCGCACTTTGAGACAAAAATTATTTAATTATAAATTCGACTTACGACTACTTATATTATTTTTGTTTTAAATTCTAATATTAATTTAATAGCGAATTTATCAAAATGAGTCCTAATATAAAATAAAATCAGATAAGACAAACATTATATCACAAAGACACGAAAAGCATGGCAACCAAGTCAATGTAATTTTCATGATTATGAATTTTTGACTTATAAGATATTATTTAAATGATCAGGCAAGTAAATGAACCACACCTCTATATTTTATATTAAAATTGAAATGGCAAGGCGATACTATTAAAATGCATATTATGCTTCGTTAAGTTGTTTATCACACAAGCTTTGATAAAATAATTCGTAAGGTTATTAATTAGACTTCTTTCATTTCGACACTTATTAAATATTCATCAAACCTTGTACTTCTTTTATTTCTTTTTTTAAGTGCTAGGAGTGTTGCCCGGCCAGAATGCTCGTCCGTCTTCCTGAAAATCAAATCTTTTGGAAACAAATAACGACGTTAATATAATTGAAAACTCTTAAATAATTTATTCCTTTATTTCATATTAATTTTGGGACGGGGTGTTACAGAATGATTCAAGCAGGCCATTTGAAAGAGTTCATTTTTAGAGATCGACAAGGCCCCAGGGGTCAAAAGAGAAAGGACCCCGAGGGGAAACAAGAGGATAACAGAAGAGATCAGAGGAAGAACGCTGAGGAGCGACCACCCCCTCCCCAAAAGAGGGGAACTATTCACATGATTATGGGAGGCCCTGCTGATGGGGATTCCTTTAGGCAGAGGAAGCAGAGCGTTAGGTCGCTAAAGAACGAGAGGAATATAGAACACCATGAGGTGGGAAAGATGACTGAGGGTCCGGACATTCGTTTTGGGCCAGAAGACGCTGGGGAACCCAGAGAAATTCATAATGACGCATTAGTCATTACCACGGATATAGCGGGATACGATGTAGCAAGAATTTTCGTAGACACAGGGAGCTCTGCCGATATCATGTTCTTGGAGTGTTTCAAGAAGATGGACCTAAATATAAAACTCAGACCAGTAGAGACAGCTCTCTACGGATTCTCAGGGGGAGCCATTCAGCCCCTTGGGTCAGCATTACTACAAGTAGGGTTAGGAGTCGCCCTTAACCGACGTGTGCAAATAATAGAGTTCCTAATAGTAGATGTCCCCTCTTCATATAATGTAGTAATGGGAAGGCCAAACTTGAATATCTTTCAGGCAGTGATCTCCATCTTCCACATGAAGATGAAATTCCCTGCCTCGGGGGGTGTGGGAGAGATATGTGGGGACCAATACCAAGCAAGGAAGTGTTACGTAGAATCGGTCAAGATAGCGGACAGGGCCGTGTTCAGAGGAATGGAGAGATTTAAGGGCGAAGACCCTGAGTTGAAAAGACAGAGAGTGGGTGAACTAGTGCAAGAGCAACCCAAAGCCAAAGCAAATGAGGAGTTAATGAGCATCTAGCTCTACCCAGGAAAGGAGGGATTCACAACCAGGATAGGTACAAATATGAACCCTGAGCTCCAGGGAAAGATGATACTCACCCTCCAGGAGAATGCGGATATCTTCGCATTCACGGCGACGGATATGACGGGTATCCCCCCAGAAATAGCAGTGCACCATCTGAATGTGGATCCCAAAGCTAGGCCAGTGAAGCAGAAGTTAAGGAACTTCGGCAAAGAGAAGAACCTCATTGTGAAAGAGGAAATCGATAAATTGTTGAGTGCAGGGCATGTGAAGAGAGTGCAGTTTCCTGAGTGGCTCTCGAACGCAGTGCTGGTGTCCAAGGGAGCCGGCAAATGGAGGATGTGTATCGACTTTAGGGATCTGAACAAAGCATGCCATAAGGATCACTATCCCCTGCCTAGTATTGATCAACTGGTAGATGCTACGTCCGGATTTGAACTACTTAGCATGATGGATGCATATCAAGGGTACCATCAAATCCAGTTGAACCCCCTTGATATACCAAAGGTATGCTTTATCGCAACATGTGGCACTTTTGGTTATGTACGTATGCCGTTCGGATTGATAAATGCAGGAGCCACCTATCAAAAGATGGTAGATTCGGTGTTCCGAGGACAGATATGGAGGAACATGGAGGTATATGTAGACGATATGCTAGCCAAAAGCGTCAAGGCAGAGGAACACATTAATGACTTGAAGGAGATATTCCAGGTAATTAGAGAAAACGGTATCAAGCTTAACCCAGCTAAATGTTCCTTTGGAGTAGGGTCAGGGAAATTCCTGGGATATATGGTGACTCAGAGAGGAATAGAGGTTAACCCGGCCAAGGTGAAAGCGGTCCTTGACATGCAACCTCCTCGAAACCTGAAGGAATTGCAAACCCTGAACGGCAGAATCGCAGCTCTTAGCAGATTCATAGCAAAATCAGAGGAGAAGAGCCACCACTTCTTCAGAACACTAAGGAAGGGGTCAAGATTCGAATGGGATGAGCAATGTCAAAAGGCTTTTGAAGAACTGAAGCTCCATCTGGAACAACTCCCGAAGCTAACCAAGCCTACTCAGGGAGATGTCTTACTCCTATACCTCTCAGTAGGGGAACATTCCCTGAATACAGCCCTGATGAAGGAGGAAGGCTCCACACAGCAGCCCATATATTATGTGAGCAAGGTCATTCAAGGAGCAGAAATAAGATATTCAGAAGTGGAGAAGGCAGCCCTGGCAGTGGTGGTAACGGCTAGGCGACTACACCCTTACTTCCTATCTTATAGAGTGATGGTGGAGGGCCCATGAATTTCATGAATTTCCCGGCCCTGGAAGGACGGCCAGAGGTATAGAAGAACCCATTTGCGAACTTACACATATATTGAGTCAGAAAAAGTTGGGCTGAGGGTTCGCCACCGTTCCCCTTCATCAAAATGTAAAAACCTAGCATTGCTCGAATAGCATTGGGGGTGAATTGGTTGAGGGGTATGCGAAGATAAGTAGAAATCTCGGAAAAGTAGGGATGGATCGGAAAGCGGAGGCCCGCTTTTAGTTGAGCCTCCCAGAAGGCCAAGGTGTTAGGACCTGGAAAATTTGGGCGTTCCTTCCTATGGGCTGCCCTAACGATGTAATCGGTGGGGAAAATTCCTGACCAGAGAAAGGCGGCAACGCGCTCAGGAGGGAGTATGGAAGAACCGAAGATTGTATTTTTCAAAGCGGGGTCGGTTATGGGAAAGATAGAAAGGGAGTTGGAAGTTGAACTTTCCATGGATATTGAGTCCGACGAGGTTTGAAGGGAATATGACATGAGGTTGCAGTAAAAGAAAAAACGAGGAAGAAGAAGAGATACTTGAAGCGAGGTCGGTTTTCGAAGGTGATGAACTGACCGATAGTCGTGCGTGAAGAGGTTAGTCGCAGAAGTAAAAATGAGAGTAAGAAAGTGGGGATAAGTTTGAGAAGAAAAGGGAAGAGGGTTTTCTTTTAGTGGAGCGAATTCAAGTTTTGAAATAATTACTCTGGAGAGAGAAGGGTAAAAATCAAGAAGAATTAAATACCCCCCAATAGAAAAGCGCGTGCCTGAAAAGAGGCGGCTTGATGTTCCCCTCGGGCAGACGTTTGGCTACAGACTTCGAAGAGTAGGTTTGCGTGTGGAAGCGGAAAGGGCATGATGACTGTAGATAATTATTAGAAGCCAGATATTTCGCATTTTAAGATATGAAGAAGGAGTGATGAAAGAAACGAATTATTTCCCTTGTATTTACTTAATTATTTTTCTTCCTACTCTCTTAAAAATTATCTTTTTTACGAGAGTAGGGGGGAGTGGTTGATGTAGATAAATATGTCGCTCTCGGAAAAGGCGACACGTGGAAACGGGATAAATTATGATAGTCTTAATTAGGTCAATAAGTTGGAAAGTAGGATTAATACACCCCGGACCTAAGAAAGGGAAATTAGAGTGATTGGGCCTTTAGCCCACACTTGGGGAATTAATAGCCTTTGGGCCCAAGGATCTGGCCCAAAGGGGAACGCATGATGTCAATTAATCTTTCCTAACTAAGTCAAATGAGTGGGTCAATCCACGAAGATAGGGGGTGATATGTTGAAGAACCAAGTCTTCAGGGGTATGGACCGAATCCTCAGGGACTTGGGGCCGGATTTACAGGAATGGGCCGAGAATATAGGGAGAACGAGTATTTCCCTCTCCGGAGAGAGGGGCCAGGTATATAAACAGGTTATTTCCATATTCTCATTTACGTTTTTTACATAATACATACATTCTTACGAAATACACACTGAATTGAGAAGAAACACCACTGTATTCGCCGGAATTTTCCTAGACATACAGGGGAATTCCTCCTTGATTTCTCCTACGATCTATTCTGACTTGAGCGTCGGAGGCTCCGGCGTACTTTTGCAGGTCATTTTCGGATTCCCAAGGAGATTTACTTGAAGATTGTCAAGGACAAACGAGTGATTTGATTCGTGATTAGCAGTGCTCGTAGAGGAACGACTGATATCTAAGGGCGTTCTTTTTCGACGCATCAATGGGGTATTGTGGAATCCATTTATAAATAAAATAATTGTTTATAAATAAAGTGAATGACAAAGTTGATAAATAAGTGATGGCAGAAAAGTGAAGATAAAGTATTATGAATAATATTGTTTTAAAAAAGAGTATTGACGTAATAAAATTGGACAACAAAAAAGAAAAGAGAAAATAATGAAATTGGAGTATTTATTATTGTGGGATACATGAACTTATGAGACTGAGTAAGCCTACTCATGTTTTAACAAACAAGACCCACCCATTAAAATAAACTAGTGAATATACAAAATAATTAAATGTAGAAAGATTAAATATACTAACAAATTTTGAAATTTAAGGAGGTGAAAAAACACCATACACAATGATATATTGTGCATACAATTAAACAATGACAGTGTGTGCGCACAACAATAATACTTGAAAAAAGAAAAAGTTCATGGAAACCCGAATTTACAGAAGTTTTTGCCCTTCAATTAACCCTTTCCATTCTCACCGTATAAAACATCAGAGATATACAAAAAAAACTAGTAAAATTCACTAAAAAACACAGACACAATAAAATCACACAACACATTTATCATACCAAATCGTACACATCAACTGAAGTTCAGAAATTCAACGAGAAACAGAGATATTTAACAAACGAATAAGCCAAAGATAAGATGAAAAAGAAGAATAATCAAAGACTAAAAATGTCAACTGTAGTCTTTACCACACACAGAAAAGGTAAACAGAAAATTGTTAGTTCCTCAAGATAGTCTATTCCCTCACAAGTCTGGCAGTTGAAAATTAAAAAAAGGACCTTTTTTATTTTCAGAATATCACCCACATCGAGTCATCATGGGACAATGCTTTCATCCTTACAATCAGCTTCTGTAGCCATCATTACATCGAACTCAGCTTCGGTCACAGAAGTTGATTTCTCCCCACCTTGCACCTCGTTCTCAATCACGTCATCCTGTAAGATACATGCTATTGTAATTGATATTAAGGATAAATACAAAAACAACCTCAAGGTTTAATCTAATTGCCAAAAAGATAAAACACCACGAAAGTTTGTTTCCTTACAAATTTCCTCAAGAGGTAGGTTTTATAATTATCCCTTGATACTAATAAGACTTGGCACTTGGCTAACCTTTAAAATATCAGTGTTCCCTGCCGAAGCTTTCAATGTTTCCTTACCAACCTCAATTTCACCATCAAATGTTTGCAACGAGCCTCCAGTATACTCCATTTCTTCTTGTGCAACCGCTGTGGTGTCTGTATTAGAGGAACCATCATCATCCTGCTGAACTTTTGGAGTAATTTCATTGACAAAAATCTGGCTAACTCCTACATTTTGAACCGATGTAAGAAATTCTGTGTGGAAACAGATATAGGATAAAGTTACATCCAACTCTATTCAATATCTCGCAAGAATAAGGTTATGTTTGTTTTGGAATTTCCCGGACCAGATATAGGATGTGACATCCTCAGTCCTGTTCTGTTCTGGGATATAATATCAGGATAAATTTTCTCCAACAATAATATACTGTAATAATATCACATCATTCACTCTTCCACACATGATGACATAAAGTTACATCCAACTCTATTCAATATCTCATAACAAACACACCCTATCACAATTCATCAGAATTTTGAAATCTTTAGAATTCACTATCCGGATTTCCACCATATCCACAATCCCAAAACAAACATAGCCTAAGGAAAAGATTAAAAAAAAAAACAGAATGATAGATTAGAAATGTCAACTGTAGTTTTTATCACAGAAAAGGTAAACAGATAAACAAAGAATTGCTTGTTCCTCAGTATAATTTATTCCTGTTAATTCCCCCAGCAATCTGGTAGTTGGAAATTCAAAAAGGTTTTGAGAGGAGAATGTAAAGGTGCACATCTAACAATCATGGGACAATGGATTCATCCTTACCGTTAGCTTCTGTTGTCATGATTTCATCGAACTCAGCTTGGGTTACAGAAGTAGATTCTCTACCAATTTGCAGCTCGCCCTCGTTCACATCTTCCTGTAAGGTAAAGGATACAGGCATTTAACTTAATGGGGCATGGCAAAGCACTATCAAAATTGTTTTGTAACTGATAATAAGGATAATTATAAAACAACCTCAAGGTTAAATGAATCTAAGGGAAGATAAAAAATTTACTCCTATAAGTTACCCCTATTTCGATTTTAGTCCTATGGATTCACAAATTGAAAATAACTTTTTAATTTTTCAATATTTCGGCTTTTTGGTCCGGTGACCAGCGGTCAGAGGTGAAGCATCTGATTCACCAATCAGTTTACTAGTCAAACACTTCAACAACTTATAAACTACTTTAAAATTACAAATTAAATGCTCTTGAAAAGACTTATAAGACATTTAAATAAGCTTTGGCCAAACGAGCCATAAAAAGATGAAACACCATGGATGTATGTTTTCTTACTAATTGTCGAGGGGGCTTTTGTAAGAAAAATACAAACCTCAAGAGGTGGTTTAAGTAATTATCCCTTGATGCTAATATGAATGGGCACTTGACTAACCTTAAAAGGCTCAGAGATCCCTCCACTCTCTCCTGAAGATTCCAATGCTTCCATCTCATCCTCAATTTCACCATCTAGCGTTTGTGAAGAATTATCTTCCTCCTCTTGTACAACCGCTGCGGTATCTGTGATAGGTAATCCCACAACTATCGGAACTTCTGTAGGAATGTCAGCTTCTGTTGTCATGATTTCATCGAACTCATCTTCGATCACAGCAGTTGATTCACCCCCAATTTCCAGCTCGCCCTCATTCACATCTTCCTGTAATGTCAGGATACAGGCATTCAACTTAATGTGGCATGGCAGAGCACTACCAAATTGTGTTGTAACTGATTTTAAAGATAATTACGAAACAACCTCAAGGTTAAATCTAAGGGAAGATAAAACATTTACTCCTATAAGTTACCCCTATTTCAATTTTAGTCTTGTGGATTCACAAATTGAAATAATTTTTTCGACATTTTGGTCTGGTGACTGGAGGTGAAAGGTGAAGCATTTGATTGACTAATCAAATTTATTAGTCAAACACTTCAACAACTTATAAGCTACTTTAAAACTACAAATTATATGCTCTTGAAAAGACTTATAAGAGATTAGAGCTTATAAGATGTTTAAATAAGCTTTAGCCAAACGGGCCATAAAAAGATGAAACACCATGGATGTGTGTTTTCTTACAAATTTCCGAGGGAGCGATTTTAAGAAAAATACAAATCTCAAGAGGTGGTTTTTGTAATTATCCCTTGATGCTAATATGAATTGGCACTTGACTAACCTTAAAAAGCTCAGTGATCCCTCCGTTTTCTGCTAAAAATTTCAATGCTTCCATCTCAACCTCAATATCACCATGTAGTGTTTGTGAGGAATTACCTTTCTCCTCTTGTACAACCCTTGTGGTGTCTGTATTAGACAAACCATCATCATCCTCAAGAACTCCTGGAGTGATTTCATTTACAAAAATCTGGCCAACTGGCACATTTTAAACTGATGTTCAGAAGTTCTATGTGGAAAGTTGCATGTATTTGAACAAGGAGCTCACAACCAGAGATATTCAACAGAAGAGACGAAAGAATAAAGGGAGAGAAAATTAAAAGTAGAATGAAAGATTAGAAATTTCAACTGCAGTCTTTATCACAGAAAAGGTAAACAAATAAACTGAAAATTATTTTCCTCATGATAATCTATTCCTTTAAATTCCCTCAGAAATCTGGTAGTTGAAAATTCAAAAAAATTTGAGAGAAGATCAAACTATAAGGTGCACATCTAGCAATCATGGGACAATGCATTCATCCTTACCGACAGTTTCTGTTTTCATGATTTCGTCGAAAAGAGCTTTGGTCAGAGAAGTTGACTCATCACCTTGCACATCCCCCTCGTTCACATCTTCCTGGAAGGCCTAGGATACAGGCATTCCACTTAAATGGGCATGGAAAATCACTATCCAAATTTATTTGTAATCGATATTAAGGATAAATACAAAAAACAGCCTCAAGGTTTAATCTAGTTACTATGAGAGTGTTTGGTTGAGCTTATAAGTTCTCTAAAACAGCTTATAAAATCTAAAATTATGTTCTTTACAAAGTATAAGGTGAAAAAAAGTACTAACGCTCCAACTTATTTTTCTAAAATCTTACTTAAATAATACTACCTATGTCCCGTGATTACTTTTACACTTGCCTTATTGGGACACCCCAAGACTACTTTCACACACCAAAAAGGAAAACCCTTCATAAACTCCACCCTCACAATATCCATAATTTTATAAAAAAGTTCATTACTTCTGGGCACACATACACACAAGTCAACTAATTTCTTTACTTTTACATAAAGGTTTACAAAATTACCCCTCAAAATTCTACTCATTATTTCACTTTCTTAATATGTGTGCCCACCTCCCTACGAGAATAATTTTAGGACTGAGTGAGTAATATTTAAAAAGTCAAATTTATAAATATATATATCACCCCACCCATCCTCCACTCTCCAAATTAAGGTGGTCCAGCGGGCCGGTGACAGCAGTTGGTGATCCCTCACATCAAAAATTATAATATAATAATTTTATTTATTAATTAAAATTAAAAAATATATATATTTCTCTCAAATTATCAAATAACTTACAAGTTTTATTAGCCAAATACTTTAGCAATAAGCTACTTAAAAATTACATTTTGTAAGCCCTTGAAACAACTTATAAGAGGCTAGATCTTATAAGATGTTTAAAATAAGTTTAGCAAAACAGACCCTAGAAAGATAAAACACCGTGAAAGTTTGTTTTCTTACAAATTTCCGAGGGGGCGTTTGTAAGAAAATACAAACCTCAGGAGGTAGTTATTGTAATTATCCTTTGATGCTAATATGACTTGACATTTGGCTAACCTTTATAAGCTCAGCGATCCTTTCAATTTCCTTTGATTCCAATGCTTCCTTACCATCTTGGGTATTATTTTGAACTGGTGGTAATAACATGGGCAATGGTTCAACCATCTCGACATCTTCATCCCCATGGTTCGAGATTCGCAATCTACTTGAACTAACAATTGTTTTGGGTGGTTCATATTTTTGTTTAGAAGCTGTTTGTGCCCGATTTTTACGTCTTTTAATTGTTGGAACATTCGGAGTCACGTCGTTTTCTGCAGAAACAGGAACACAGTGTCCTGGCCTGAAAGCAACACCTCTCATAATTGTGTTGCCAATTTTTACAGAGAGCAGATAACCGGAATCGGATGCAGCCTCCACAACACCAGTTATTGCCTGTCCCAGTAGAGGTTCAGGCCCCCTGGTTCTTGAAGGAAGGCATTCTTTCATTCCAACAGATGCGGGTGTATGGGTCGCTTCAGGAGTCGTCAGGGTTTCAAATTTATGTGGACGACCATGCGGAACGGATGTATGGGCTGTTTCAGGGGATGTCAAGGTTTCAAATTTACGTGGGCGACCACGCTTCCGCTTTGCTGGCTGGACTGATGAGACAGAGCTCTTCCCTTGAGTAAGAAGATACATTTCACAATGATGTCTCTTCACTTCGTAGCCAAATATAATTTACCTGCCAGGAAAAATACAAGTCATTTAGGGTATTTTTTATTTGGGATTTGCAAATTGGGTTTGAGATTTCGAAATCTAATTCCTGTTCTACTTTGGAATTTTAGAACCGGGTTTTTAAAAATCCAAGACATCCACCCTACAAATACCTCTAAAACCTATAAATACCATTTTTTCTACACCACACTCTCTCCTATCACTTATTAATGCAAATATGTTTTTTTTTTTTTTAATTCTCACACTTATTTTATTAATCACTTCTCACACTTTTTATTCTCACTTTTGTAACTTCCAATTAAACTCACTAATTATTATGCAACCATTAATCATTACAATTACGAACAACATTAATATAATAATACAACATCACAAAGTCTTACACTTAGATTTGACATAAAGTTAAACCTTACCCTATTTAAATCTCAAAACAAACACAGAACATTACTATTTATCAAGATTTTGAAATATCCTCTAAATCCCAAATCAAATCCACCCTTGGAATTTGGAAATATATAATAGGCAAAGCCAAAAATTATGACATGCTGCTAAACATTGAACAAGGGAAGTATTATAGCATGCCACACAGGGCATAAATGTGATGATCCCCTTAATTAGTACTTGCACAACTTCTTCACACATAGGAACATGATTGAAAGGCTGAAGCACATTATAGGATAGAAAAATATTTCACCTCATCTTTGTATTCTGGAGTACTATGATACAACCATAAAAGTAAAGCAACTTCTACTCTTGAGTATAAATGCATCTTGACATTACATTTTATTTTTTTTAGTGAAAGAGAGAAGCATAGCTTAGACGGAAAAAACATCATGAGAGCAAGTTTCCAAAACTTATGTTCTATTGGTAAAAAAATTAAAAAAGTAACAGGATGAAAACAATTTACATTTAGTTCATAACAAATGACCAACTTTCTGGGGCACCACCGTTTGGCAGCAAAACTTCACACCAGGGTATTCATTATTTCATTCTCAAACAGAATTTCAGACCAGGAACTCAAATATACCGTATACCTTAAAAAGCATTGATTGCTATCAGTAAATAACAAGAATAGATGATATTTTTATTTTGAGGTAGTCCTGTATCAAATAAATACACACCTAGAGGATACTTCAGGATGCACACGAACCTTCAGAACATTGACATAAAAGCGCAACTCCACTTTAAAGAATGTTGACCTCCGACAATTCAAAGCTCAGAGTCTCATACATTTTAATAGCACTATTAAAGATAGGTGCAAACAATGCGATGCAGATTTTTTTTTTAAGGTCATAAAGTAGCATAGGCCCTTACTTTATAGTGTAATTTAGAACAAATAATATTCCTAATTCTCATAGAACAAAAAAATATATCATCATAAGCTAAAACCTTAAAAAAATGAGAAAAAACATAGAACCTCTCAAATACTAGCAGATTTTTAGTCTTCATATAATATAGCCACTGTCAGATAAGTTGAATTGAGAAAAAGAAACTCAGATCTGCCAGATCCTAATGGAAGCAACTTTAAAATGTCACTTCAAGACGAGTTAGATAAGAAGATCTAAAAATCATTGTAATTAACAGTAAAAATCATAATTTATATACCTTCAAGTATACATCTGAGCAGAGAGATCATGAGAATTTAACTTAGATATGAGAGTTATGAACCCTAGTGTAAATAAATGGATGCTATATACAGTAAACTCATAAATTGTACCTTGGAGGATCACCGAAGACTTTTTACAAGATAGATCCAAGTATAAATTTACAATTGAGCAGGGAAATCATGAGAATTTAACTGAGATATGAGAGTTATGAATCCAAATGCAAATAAACAGATGTTATTAACAGTAAAATTAATAAATTGTATACCATGGAGGATTACCGAAAACTTACACAAGATGAACTTTAAGCACAAATTCACGACTGTGCGGAGAAAACCATGAACTGAGATATGAGAGCTATGAACCCTAGCGTAAATAAATAGATGCTTTATTCACACGACGACAATAACACTGCCTAAAAATAGTAAAAATGTAGTTGGTGAATGACGACCTTCGGAATTAATGCTATCTTTTTATGAATATGAGTTGTTACGCAATACAAAAGAAATGCGTTTTATGAAACCGGAGTGACAACATCTCATATAACCTACTTCAGGTGATCTTCTTTTTTTTTTTTTTACTTTTACCATTTTTTCTGAAAATTACAGACACCAACTCAGCTGTATTTACTGTAGCTTTGAGTTGGTAACTAAGACATAATATTCACATTGTTCAAGTACATTAACATGCAAAATATAAATAAATAATGCATCTAAGATCTAAACCAAAGCTACCAAAAAAAAAGTGTTATTAGCTCACTAATACAGTATCACATTTTTGAGATATTATTAACAGATAAAGAACAAATTTCTTCAGGATCTTATGAAATTCATCTCTCATGGTTTCTTTTAATGTTTCTTAATTTACTGGAAAAAGTTAGAAGTTACATTTTTTTCGTGACACTGACACCATCATAGAAATGTGATTTAGACTACAAAAGTATCCATCATATTGCAATAATTTGGCATAGCTCTCCAGATTATACCTCTTCTCAAACATGATGTCATGTAAACAAGATGATTAAATCATGAGGAGATTTAGCAAGATAACAAAAAAATGCAAAAAAGTTGGAAATAAAGGACAAGCGGCCCATCTTGATACTCGGTATTTCAATGGGAGGGGCAAACCACAGCAGTGCAACTATTTAGCCCATATAGAATTCAGTAAATGCAGCATTGCCCTCTACATAACCCATAAGAACTTGCTGCAAGTAGCTTAGAGCAGGTAGCAGGCATAGTAGTAGGAGCAACACAGATTTTTCACTGCCTTCACAATAACTTTCAACAGCATCAGCCACTTTACAGTTTACAGCTGCACCAAATGCAGCAAAAAAAATTGTACGTTAATCCAAATAGTCTACACTACCAACACATATCACGTATATCGTATGAAACCATTATATAATATACAAAATGCTTGTGGTGATAATAAAATCTTAGAATTTGTGAACAGAACAATTGAAAATAATATGTTAGACAAACCACAATTTAAAAACTAACATAAGATCTTGGCGGTTTGAAAATTTTCCGAATTGACAAAATCACCACTGAAAATCAATTACTAGATCATTAAAATTAATTCCAATCAAGCTCGAATAATAGATGAAATTTATCACAAAAACATACTTATTTTGGGGGTGGAGGACGGAGAATACATGTAAAACATTAAGTTTGTTTTGTAAATTAAGAAAGAATGAAACTGCAATTTCAAATGGAGTAACTTATTTGGCAAAACCACACATATAAATATGTGAAAGAAACTGCAAAACAGCACAAGTATATTAAAACTAAAAGTACTCAAATATGAGATAAATCATTGTTTGCAATAAAGAAATTTGAGTAATTATACTCTATATATCATGAAGCATTCGAATCAAAAAAAATAATATCATGAAGCATTAATATGGAATAAGCTTAATCTGCGGCACCCAATTACACATACTTATTCCATAATTTTTATACCAACCAAAACCTGTAATCTTCAGTCAAAAGTTCAGAAAACCAGCGCAAAACAAAACCCCAAAAATTCAACGAAAAATTAACCAAAACAAACAAATATTGCACCAAGCATAGCAAACCAATATACACGATTTAACGTCGCAACAAGAGAGCATCCCAAATGCACATGTTACAAAAGCAGAAAAATGCACTTCAGGGAAAGAAAAAAAAAACCATTATAAACGGAATTTCTATACAATATAATAGAGAAAAAACAAGCATAGGATGGTGAAAAGGACTGTACCTTTAAAGCTTGCTTGACAAGGATTTTCTGGAGTTAGATTATTACTACTTGATTATGGATTTCCCCGAGTAAAAATCTTGCATATTAACAGGACTGTGAAATATTTTTTTGAAACCTAGAATAGAATAGTAGGGATGGGTGAGAAATGCTAAGGTCAATAAATTTACCTAAAAAAATATGAATTAATTAGATAATTAATTTGCAACTATACTTGTTATTTTTGTGAATCGTCTCCATACAATGGTCGGTGGAATTGGTCCATCAAATTAATTGATTCTTGAACTGTTATATGTTATATATGATAGGATATATAAACCTTGGCTTCATAAACTTAAGGGAAGACTAGATTGTTTAAACCCATAAAATTTAATTTGGGTCAAATTATAAACATGTTAAAGTGTTAAAAAATTATGAAAAAACAAATATGAGAGGATGGATTTACATATAAAACGCACCCTATGGCAAATTCCCTATGGGATTTTTTTTTTTTTTTAATGATGCGTCGTTAAAGGGGATGAAGATTAGTTTTTTTTTTTTTTTGATGGGGGGATGAATATTAGTTAAAAAGGTAAGTTTAACAAATCATTCATTATATATTGTATTTATTAATAAAAAAATTAGGAGTAACTTTTATAGGAAGTGTATTTTTTTTATTATATGATATATTATTTAGTAATTAATGTATTTAAAATATAATGATTTAAATCTATTTATTGAAAAATTAGAAAATATATTTTATAATTTTACACATGCATTATTTAAATATGTTTATTACGGAGTATGTAATATAATTATATTACTTTACATAAAAAAATTGGATATATAGGATCATTCCGTGTAAAACGCTTTTTTAAATATTTTTTTAATATTATTTAAATATATAATATATTATGAATATTTATTTTATTGATATTTACTTGGGGTGAGTCTCTTGTGCATTCAAGTACACGGTGTACTTGAGTGGGCTTTGACGGGTCAATTGTTGACCGTTGACCGATCAATGGTCAAATTTTGACATTTTTTTTCGATTTTTCAATTTTTTTATTCTTTTTACAGAAAATTTACATTTTTCAATAATATTTTCAGTTATATTAACATACACTTTTCAGTTATAATAACATACATTTTTCATTAATATATAACTTTCATTTTTCATTAATAGAACATACATTTTTCAGTTATAATAACATACATTTTTCATTAATAGATCATACATTTTTCAGTTATAATAACATACATTTTTCATTAATATATAACTTATACTTTTCATTAATAGATCACTTTTCAGTTATAATATCATACACTTTTCAGTTATAATAACATACACTTTTCAGTTATAATAACATACATTTTTCATTAATATAACATACACTATTCAGTTATAATAACATACACTTTTCAGTTATAATAACATGCACTTTTCATTAAAAACAATGTTGCACTTTTCAATATAGTAACATACATTTTTCATTAAAAAACAAATATGCACTTTTCAATATACTGACATACACCTTTTTAAAAAAATTGAAAAAAAAAAGTCGAAAAAAAATCAATTTTTTTTAAAAGGTCAAAGTTTGACCGTTGACCGATCAACGGTCAATAGTTGACTAGTCAAAGTTCACTCAAGTACACGGTGTACTTGAGTGTACTTGAGTACACATGAGACTTTGGCATTTACGTGAGTGCTCATTTAGTTATACATGAGATCTCAACTTTTTAGTATTCCCACCTTATATTTCACAATTTGAATCACATGTCATTCTAAAAAATAATTCAACTCCATAATAATGAAGGTGATATGTGTCAAAAATTTAAAAACAAAAAATGAAACAGAAGAATCGAAGTGAATATATTAAAAAGGTCTTTGTTGCAAATAGGAATTTTTCAGAGATTGTGTTGAGACAGCTTGGTTTCTAGAACTGATTAGTTAGCCAGATCATTAGGTGTGTGTCTTTGGTGACGTACCAACATAAACAACAACGTTGTTGGTACAATCAAACTCTGGAAAAGCCTTCGTTAGGGTCACCCGCTCTTTTCCTTTCTTTTTGTTATAGTGCACACGGTCTTTCAACCCTCGTTAATAACCTGGTCATTAGCAATAACTAATAAGACAAAGAGTGTCAGGATAACTAAAGAGAGTCGGGTATTGTTGCACTTTTTCTTTGCATACAACAGTCTTATCTTCTTCAAAGGCTGAAGTCATACTAATGCAGATCGATTAGCCCTTACTTGGAAGCTTTGACCCATAAACGTGATTGAAGATTTTTCTCCATATAAATGATTTGTTTCCTTCAGCACTTTATTTTCCCTCAAACGTGTTTTCCTTGTTTTGGTTATTTCCTTATATTTTTGTATGCATTATGGAATTTTCCACTTATCAAGGGATTTTGACTCCATTCAAATTATTATTTAATCCTATTGCACAGGGTTATTGTGCAACAATTTTTTGGAGGGATTAATAAAATTAATGAGATCTATTTCTCTTGACATAATCTATTATCAACATTCGTTTGCTTGTTCGCGGATATTGTTTGATGTCTTCTGTTGTGCATCATCTGGTATCACTTTATTTCCTGTATTTTTCTTATTTTGGTTATTTCCTTATATTTTTGCATGTGTTATGGAATTCTCCACTTATCAAGGAATTTTGGCTCCATTCAAATTATTATGTAATCCCACTACACATGGTTGTTGTGCAGCAGGTTTTTGGAGAGACTGTTAATATTAATGAGATTTATTTCTCTTGGCAATTGAATGACATAATCTATTATCAACGTTTGTTAATTTACTTGTTCATGGATATTTAATAATCTTTCAAAAAAATTGTTGCACCACAACCCAGTGCAGTGGGATTAAATAATAATTTGAATGGAACCAAAATTCGTTGATAAGTGGGGAATTTCATAATGCATGCAAAAATATAAGTAAATAACCAAAATAAGGAAAATATGTATGAGTGGAAATAAAGTGTTCAAGGAAACAAATAATTAATATGGAGAGAAGAATCTCCAATCACGTTTATGAATCAAAGCTTCCAAGTAAGGGCTAATCGATCTACATCATCTCTTCCGGGGTTAGAGAGATTCGTCCTCGAATCTAGTGGGCCATCATCAAAAGAATGGTCATACTCGAAAAACACATGAGTTAGCGAGATGATGGGTAGGGCCGTTGAGTGTGAATTTTTTTCCCACAAACTAATTTTTAATTTGTCATAGCAAAGGTGCAGCCCCTTTAACTACTACCACCATGTCTGAGTGCGACCCCTCAAGCGAGGCATGACAAGGGGGTCACGAGAAGCAGGGGATATGCTCTTAAAATTCATGATCTCCTCAATGGGGAAAAACCAATCAACAAGTTTGTGCAGTTGTATCTCACCAGGAGATTCGGGTAGATCCAAATGCAAATCTGTTCCCAACGCCAGTTGGCATTGCAAGGAAGAGGATCGAGGGTGGTGAAGGGTTGGATCATGTCGCCGACAAAGCCACTGGTATCAATGGGGGAAAACCAATCAACAAATTTGTGCAGTTGTATCTCACCAGGAGATTCGGGTAGATCCAAATGAAAATCTGTTCCCAACGCCAGTTGGCATTGCAAGGAAGAGGATCGAGGGTGGTGAAGGGTTGGATCATGTCGCCGACAAAGCCACTGGTATCAATTGTTGAGAATAAAATGAGATTTTGATTAAGATACCAAAACCCCTTAAGACATGCCAAATAGATAAGTCAAATTGATTAAACATGTTTCAGGAATGTTGAAACATGTAGATCAGGCTAGTTGAGAAGCTGGTATGTTAGGCAGCTCTTAGTTTATTTAAATGCATAAGTTGAGAGGGAACACATGCTTAGAAGATTACAAGAATCAAGTCCCCTCAAGGCTCAGAATCAAGTTGATCCCAAGACTGCTGAAAGTGTCTACTGACCAACTGTGCTGATCAAGTCAGCTCAGTAGAAAGACAACCTCCTTGATGATCATTTAAGTGGAACACATCAAGAAGATCAAGTCTGCTGATGTGCATATCAAGTTCAGAGGAATTGTACAGCAGGATTAACCAAGCACACTTGAACCTGAAATGTTCTAAGACAAGAGCCAATTGTGCTGATGGGGTCAAAACCACTGATAACGATGCAAGAATGCTTAAGAACCATCAAGTGATGATCAGTGAAGTTAAAGAGCCAAGTCATCTGAAAGAGCCATGCCAACACTACTGATAAGCCATGTCTGCTGAAAGTGATAAGCAGACTTGTCCAGTTGATAGGAAAAGTTGTCTTTATCATAGAACCAATGATCAAAAGTGATGTACATGTTTGATCAAGTGAATCTTCAAGTCAGACATTGGGAAGAGTGCATCAAAGTCAAGACAAGAAGCTCACAGTCGTTTACTTCCCAAATTAAGGACATGTCACTTTCAAGAATCTGTCTTCCAGTTGCAAAGTTCAAGGAAGACAAATATAGACACTATGAGGTTGTCTCTCCAACGGTCATAACCTCATCTTGTTCTATAAATACAGAAGTGTGGAAACCATTTGAAGGCATCCAACTATCCTGCATTTCAAAGGAAACTACAAGCTCATAAGCCTTCAAGCTTTCTAAGAACACATTCTTAGTTTCCAAACACTTCATCTAAGGTGAACCTCATTGTAAATCATACAAAGCTTAGAGAGATATCCTATCCTTACACTGAGCTCAATTGTAAAGGATATCTCACCCTAGTTGGAACCAACATCAACCCTTAAACCTTTCAAGGAAAGTTAGGAGGATTTTTGTAGTAGAAGTGTGAACTAGAACTGTCAAGAGAAGAACAGTTTAGTTCTGAGTTGAGAGAGTACTAGGACTCTGAATTCCTAGGGATCAATGCACTAAGGAGTAGTGTGGTTGATCAGTGCACCTTGGCACTATAAAACAAGTTAATTCCAAGAGTGAATGAATTATCCTGTTAAATCAGGGAAAGTGGATGTAGGAGCTTGAGTCTCTGAACCACTATAAACTCTTTGTGTTATTTACTTACAAGCTCTTTCATACAAGTAACACATTCATACACTACACACAAACTGATCTTCAAAAGACAAACACCTCAAGTTGTGCAAAACTGGTTTGGGACAAGTCCCCTGAAACAGTTTAAGTGTTAAGAAAATATTTCAGAATTAAAAGAAGTTTAAATATAAAGGGCCAACCATAATTCCGCACATATAACTTAATTAGATAGTTATTCAACTAAGTACTTCATAGTGCTTAGTAGTTTGATTATCTTAAGAAAGTAATACATACTCAGAAGAGTTGTCCAGGACAACCTTGCTGAAGGTCTGGTTTGCTTAAATTGAAAAAGATTTGCATATACAAGTGTATTTCCCTCCCTCTCCCATACACTTGTACAATACTCCTTTCAGGACCAACATTAATGGTGGGTTTTAGTGGTAGAGCATTCAACGCCACAATCTGGGTCGTAAGTAACTCACTTGACGACGTAACTGAGTCACGTTATCATGACGCTGAATCTCCTCCAGGGTGCTTCACGTTGACTGTGTTGATAACGTTGAGGCATATCTGTTGATTGTCTTGAATCTGATATCAAATGATGCACAATAGAAGTCATCAAATAATATTCGCGAACAAGCAAACAAACGTTGATAATAGATTATGTGGTTCAATTGCCAAATCTCATTAATTTTAATAATCTCTCCAAAAAAAACTGTTGCACAACAACCATGTGTAGTGGGATTAAATAATAATTTTAATGGAGCTAAAATCCCTTGATAATTGGGGAATTCCATAATGCAAGCAAAATTATAAGGAAATAACTAAAATAAGGAAAGTAAGTATGACAGGCAGGGGTGGAAATAGGTCAGGTCAGACTTTATATAAAAAAGGCTGGGCTTATTTAAAAAATAATATTAGCCTAAGCCTGGCCTATTATCTATTAGGCATGCACAACGGTTACAAATCGCCGGTTTCGATTTTCGAAAATTTATAACCAAAACTGAGCCGGTTACGGTTCGGTTTTTTTAACTGCCGGTTTGACAATTTTCTCCTTTTTTTCTCTTACCGGTCTTCTTGTCCTTGTAGACGTTGAGTTCTAGAATTTCGACGGTCATGGAATCGACACCGTGCACCATGAATTCAAGTTTTTCATCTCATTGGGGATTGAGATCCCGGGAAATTGGTGAAGGCGCTAGCCGTGCCTTGGCCGTCTTTGACATCTGGTTTTTGGTGTTGCACACCTCTACCGTTAACTTATAATACATAATTTTAAATATGTCGACCTTGTAGATGTTGTTAACTCTTAAATGCTTTAACATTATCAACAACATCTTAATTTGACCTTCCTTGATTTATTCTAAGTCTTTTCTGAAATGTTACATTAAATGTTGTACTAAATGCTCTCACATTCAGGAACGATTCTAGAAGCTTCTACAAGAGTCTGGAACCTGGAATATTCCAGAATGTTGGAGAACGTGCTAGAAGGCCTTGGAGCATTGTAGAACGACCTGGAAGATGGCAGAAGGATCTAGAAAGATCATGGAGGTTGAGGTCCTAAAAAATAGGATCTCATAATGGAAGGATCTAGAAGCTGTGTATTTCTCTATAAATACCGCTGGAGCCTCTCATTTCAAAGTATGCACTATTCGAGTAACACCTTCTTGAGAGTTCAACCCTAGTTCGGAGTTATGGTCAGTAGTTGTATCTTTTAACGTACGCCGAGGGATACCACACCTTCCAGTGTACTTAGTTCTAGTCTTGTATCGAGTGAGAGTGAATCATAGATCAGATTAGTTCTTTAGATAGTGTTTTTACACTTAAGTCTATTTGCGGATTCAGGCACCTGCCTCGATCGTAGTTTCTGTTTGTGGAATGTTGAAGTAATTGCTGAGATATTTCACACGACATTTTTGTGTATAACTTAGGAACTAAGTTATTGTTTCGCCGTAAGGCTTAGCATAGGTTTTGTTATTAATAAAATCTATGTTAAAAATTATTCCATTGTGTTCGTATTGTGTTTTAGTGTTTTAGACTTCCGCTGTGTACTGTGTTTACTTATTCACATTCTGTTAGAGTTAATGCTACACTAATTGTCACAACATTCAGTGTAACATTGTTCTGTCTTTTACTTAAACACTAGATACCATCCCCCCACACACTTTCAGTTGGTATCAGAGCCGATACCTGACGACACTAGGTTTAGATCCTTGCTTAAAGTGTGTTTTAGTTTATGTTAGCAATGGAAACACATCACATATCCACAGCGCTTAGGCCACCCGTTTTAGATGGTTCAAATTATGCTTATTGGAAGCCTAAGATGCGTATGTACATCAAGTCAATTGATGAACGTGCTTGGAGGACTGTTCTTACAGGTTGGGACGTACCAAAGAATCCAGCAGATGCCGATGGTGAAATTCAACTCAAGAAAGAAGTTGATTGGACAGCCGATGAGATAACAACAGCAGGATATAATTCTAAAGCCTTAAATGCTATTTTTACTTTTGTTGATACCTCTATGTTTAAAATTATATCTAACTGTTCTACTTCTAAGGATGCATGGGACAGGTTACAAGAGCATTGTGAAGGTTCCGATAGTGTTCGAAGGACAAAGCTTCGAATGTTGGGGACAAAGTTTGAGAATCTCCGAATGAGGGAAGATGAAACAATTTCATCCTACAATGAAAGGTTAAGTGAGATTATTAATGAATCACATTCTCTTGGTGACCCTATTTCTAATGTTAGAGTAGTACATAAGATATTAAGGTCTGTTCCTAGAAGATTTGATGCTAAAATTTGTGCTATTGAAGAGGCAAAAGATACTGATAAGTTAAGTCAAAATGAATTAGTGAGTATTCTTAGAACCTATGAAATAAACACTAATCAAACTGATGAAGCCAAAGATGATAAGAAAGTTGTTGTTTTTAAAGGAGAGACATCAAACAAATCTGAGACTCAACCTATCATTACTGAGGTTGATTCGGATGAAGAATTGATTGATGAATGCCTTAGCAATCCTGACAACATTACCCTTCTTACAAAGCATTTTAATAAATTTCTTAAGAAGTCTATGCATAAATCTAAAGGAAACATTCAGCCTAAGATCCAAATCAACACATCAACACCACAACCAGAAAGGAGGAAGAGTCAATTCACACCAAGACCATCAAAGAGTGAAGGTAAACCAAGGTATGATCCTGAATTTAGAAAATCAGTTCAATGCAATGCATGTTCTGGTTATGGACACTATGCAAATGAGTGTGCCAATACCAGACTGAAGCAAAAACTGAATTTTAGTGCTACCTTGAGTGATGAATCTGATAATGATGATCTTGATGAGTTTAATGAACATGCTCATTTTACCAGAATTGATTATAATGATTCCGCAGATGATGATCTAGATGATACAGATTCTGATGTTGCACCTAATGTCTTCACATCTACAGTAACATCAAAACAGAGTCACCCAGATTTGAACTGTTTTAATGGTTTTGTTGATAATGCAGGAAAAAGGATTGATGATGAGACATATCAGCAATTGTTAGATGATTGGAACTCTCAGAAACTCTCTCTGAATTCTTTGAATAAAGAGAATGAGGATCTGAAAGACACAATCACTAAGCTAGAAGTCTTACTTACCAGAAGAGATCTTGAAGTTTGTAAACTGAAGGAGAAATTGATCAACTACCTTAAGTTTCAAAAAGTTTTCCAAGAGTGCTTCTAAAGTGAATGATGCTATAGCTACTGGTAAATCTAATAATTATGGTTTAGGTTATGATGGTGAAACTGCTTCTATTTCTGAAAATTTTAGAAAACCTGTGAAATTTGTGAAGGCAAATGCTAGCACATCTGGTGTAACATCTGCACAAACAGATTCTCACAAGGTTGAAAGGAAGTATATTTGTCATTATTGCTTTAAATATGGTCATATTCGTCCCTTCTGCTTGAAAATGTTTAAAGATTTGAGAACTGAGTTTATACCATCCAGAATGTCTTCACATCCTAGGAAACATTCTGTGAAATCTGCATGGAAACCAAAAGTTACCTGTAATGTTGTTCACACATCCTTGAAAACATGTTTACCTGGTCTATGGTATTTTGATAGTGGTTGTTCTAGACATATGACAGGACAAATAAACTACTTATCTGATTATGTGACCTTGAATGGTGGTAATGTTACATATGGTGGTGGATCAAAAGGAAAGATAATAGGAAAAGGAACTTTGAATGTTAAAGGTTTTCCTAAGCTTAAAAATGTTTTGCATGTTGATGGCTTACTTGCTAATCTGATTAGTATTAGTCAACTTTGTGATGATAATTTGCATGTAAAATTTGACAAAAAGTCTTGCTATGTTCTTAATGAAGATGATGATTGTGTAATGACTGGTACTAGGTCTGCAGATAACTGTTATCTTATTGGAACTAATGTATGCAATTTGTCAAAGCATGATGAGAATGTCTTATGGCACCAAAGATTAGGACATGTAAATTACAGGGCAATGAAGAAACTAATCATATCAGATGCAATCAAAGGAATACCTAAACTGAGCTTCCTGAATACCACTGTATGTGGATCATGCCAGAAAGGTAAACAGGTAAGAGTGCCGCATAGAATGCTGTCACATTGTTCTACACATCGATGTTTTGAATTGTTGCACATGGATTTGATGGGTCCTATGGAAACTGAAAGCATTGGAGGTAAGAGATATTCCTTAGTTGTGGTAGATGATTTTTCTAGATATACTTGGATTGAGTTTTTAAGAGATAAATCTGAAACATTTGCTGCTTTTAAAGTTCTCTATAAAAGGTTAAAAAATGTGTTTAACTTGAAAGTTGGCCGTATTAGAACTGATCATGGTAGGGAATTTGAGAATAGCATGTTTAATGATTTATGTGATAAGAAAGGTATCTTGCAAGAATATTCATCTCCTAAAACTCCACAACAAAATGGAATTGTTGAAAGAAAGAATAGAACTTTACAAGAAATGGCAAGAGTCCTGCTTTTATCTAAAAGTCTTTCTAAAAGATTTTGGGCTGAAGCATTGAATACAGCATGTCATATTATAAATAGAGTTTATATTCGATCTGGAACTAATCAAACACCTTATGAGATTCTGAATGTTAGAAAACCAAGTGTGAAATATTTTCATGTATTTGGTTGTGTGTGTTATATTTTGAATGATAGGGATCAACTTCACAAGTTTGATTCTAAAAATGATAAAGGTTTCTTTTTAGGCTATTCTAGAAATAGTAAAGCTTATAGAGTTTATAACCTTAGAACTAACACTGTTCAAGAATCTGTTAATGTTGTGTTTGATGATGATAAAGGTCTTACAGATGACAAAGATGAAGAAGATGTATCACAAGTGACTGACAATTCTGAGAATACACTGAAGTCTGACAATGCTGCACCAAATGCTAACACATCTGGAGCAACATCTACAGAACAGTCAGTTGTAATTCCACAAAATGATCAGTATGTTCCTAAAACGAATCCTTCTTCAAGAATGGGGAAAAGTCATCCTTCTGACCAGATCATAGGCGATGCTACAGTTGGAGTGCAAACAAGAGGAAGAATTAGATCGAATAAGGTAGATGTGGTAAGAACAATATGCATGTCTTCTATTTGCAATGTTGTGAATGCTGAGTGTTACTATTCTGAAATTGAACCTAAAAGTGTGAATGAAGCATTAACTGATGAATATTGGATAAATGCTATGCATGAGGAACTTAATCAGTTTGAAAGAAATGAAGTTTGGACACTTGTTCCAAGACATAGTCATACTAATGTCATTGGAACTAAGTGGATTTATAAGAATAAAACTGATGAGTCTGGAAACATTGTTAGGAACAAAGCTAGGTTAGTTGCACAAGGATACACCCAAGTTGAAGGTGTTGATTTTGATGAAACTTTTGCACCCGTTGCTAGGATAGAATCTATTAGATTATTACTAGCAATTAAACTACATCAAATGGATGTAAAAGCTGCATTCTTAAATGACATATTAAATGAAGAAGCATATGTAGAACAACCTAAAGGTTTTGAAAATCCACAATACCCGGATCATGTGTACAAACTAAAGAAAGCATTGTATGGTCTAAAACAAGCTCCTAGAGCATGGTATGGTAGGCTTACGGACTTTCTTTTAGAGTATGGATTTATTAGAGGAGAAGTCGATAGGACTTTGTTCATTAAGCACACTGGAGAAGGTTTACTAATTGCTCAAATATATGTTGATGACATTGTGTTTGGTTCAAACTGTGATAAGATGCTGAACAGATTTGTTGAAGCAATGACAGCCACATTTGAGATGAGTATGGTTGGAGACTTGAATTATTTTTTAGGTCTTCAAATCAAGCAATGTAAGGATGGTATTTTCTTCTCTCAAGGTAAGTATGCTAAAAACTTAGTCAAACGGTTTGGTCTTGAAAACTCAAAAGTAATGAAAACACCTATGGGTTCTACTTTGAAACTTTGCAAAGACAATGGTGGAAAGGATGTTGATCCAACATTGTATAGATCCATGATAGGTAGTTTACTTTATCTAACCTCTAGTAGACCTGACATTATGTATAGTGTGTGTGTTTGTGCTAGGTACCAAGCTAATCCAAAGGAATCTCACCTGAATGCAATGAAAAGGATTATCAGATACGTTTCAGGTACAAGTGAACTAGGGATATGGTACACTAAGGACACCAACAACACATTGATTGGATACAGTGATGCGGATTGGGCTGGAGATATAGATGACAGATAGAGTACGAGTGGAGGATGTTTCTACATGGGAAACAATCTTGTGTCTTGGCATAGCAAGAAACAAAATTATGTTTCTCAATCCACCACCGAATCTGAATACATAGCTGCAGGAAGTTGTTGCACACAGCTATTGTGGTTAAGTAAGATGTTTCATGACTATGGAATTGAAAACAATATCCTCACAATTTTCTGTGATAACACAAGTGCTATTAACATATCTAAAAATCCGGTACAACACTCACTCACTAAGCACATTAGCATTAGACATCATTTTATGAGAGATTTAGTGGAGAAGAACATAGTTAAGTTGGAATATGTGCCTACTGAAAATCAAAATGCTGATATATTTACTAAGGCTCTTGACCATGAGAGATTCTCATTTTTGAGGAAATCTCTTGGTATGTGTAATATTTGAATAATTCTTGAGAGGATGTTGTCACAAATGCGGTAGCATTTGGGACAACAGCCTAAGGTGGTATAGTTATTATAGATTTGATTGATTTCTTATTTTCGTTGAATAATTCATTTGTAAAATATTCTTGAATCTGAAATTTGTTTGTGCAAAAATAGGCATGTACTACACCTCACAAAAGCTTGAAAAATTGAGAATGTTACAGCATACTAAAAGATGTACCAAATCACTGAGTAACTATGGAGCACGGAGTTCGCTACTACGATGCCTTCTTTTCAAAAGGTGAATTTTGGTAAAAACATCAAGAGGTTCGTAATCCATTAAGTAAGTATGGGGCACGGAGTTCGCTACTACGATGTACTCTACAGGAACAATTGATCAATACGAATTAGATGCTGTAGCACAAAAAGAAGAAATGCAATGAAAAGAAAAATGCTGAAAAATTGGCTACATTGGATAGGTAAAACCTGTGAAAAACCAATGTTGAGGTGTATGTCAAATCCTTGAGCACAACATTACATGATTCAATTATATTTTTATAAGTTGTAATTATTTAATTAATTGTGGGAATTTATTTTATTTATTTATAATTATACTAACCACGTTCCTTTTATTATTTCAGATTATACACATTTTTTATTTTAATTAATTCTAGAATATTCTTAATTTAATTAATTTATTAATTAAGATTTTACCCCACTAACTCACCCATGATTTACTTGTGGCTGAATTTGTGGAGCATTATCCATTTAATCTAGAATTTTCTTTAAGTCAAGCCTTAATCACACGTACATTATTCCAACTACTAAGCTCTCTCTATATAAATACTCCCATTTCATGTGTTTCTAAGCTTTGTAATTAATTGAGTAAGTTGAGTATTAATTTTTGCAGATTTGTTATAAGCTAACTATGTGTCTCGATTCTTGTGTTGATTCTTTTCGAATTCTTGAGTTTAAATGGCAGGAAACAAGAAAACCCACTCACAGAAACCAAACTCTCCCAACTCACAACAATCATCTTCATCCCTCTCTAATCTGCATACTCTAGCTTCCATGGCTGCTTCACACGAAAATTCACCCCCAACTGCCGCAACCGTCGCACCCACTCCAGCTACTCCGACAACCATCCACATATCAAACCAAGCCACACTCTCCGAGCTTAACCAGGCGGTTGAGAATTTTTCTCAATCGATGAGATCATCTACTCCACCCATCCTCACGATCGGTGATATGTCCATTGACATCTCTCACTACTTGCGCGCCCAAGAAGTGATCACTACTGCACCTTCTTCATCCACAGCCAAAAAGCCCCAAATTCCGAGCCCTAACGCTGAAACAGAGGCCCCGACTGCTGCCTCTATGGGGGAGAATGAGAAGGAGATTGAAGAATCCCCTGTTGCTGAGTCAAAGGAGCCGTCGAATGCGGAGACATCCGACAATGAGGACGCTCACATGGAGGATGCTGAAGAAATTGAAAATTCCGGCAAAACTGACTCTGACATCTCAAAGTCGGACTCTGAACCGATTCCTTTCAAGAGAAATGTTGAGAAAGGGAAGAGAAAGAGGAGCCCAATGCCAAGGAGACGATCAAACCGAGTTTTCACTCGAGTTGATTATTCTGACTCTTTGAGGAAGAAGAAGAAGCTAGGTGGTGATGTTGATGAACCAATTCAGGTATTCTCTGAATCTGAAGAAGAAGTGGTGATTGAGAAGCCAACCAAGAAGAAAGCTGATCCTAAGGAGAAGGGAAAGGCAAAGGTGGATGTTGTTCGAACAATCCCTGAAGAACCAGAACCTGATTCTGATTCTGAAATGGAGGTTTGTCTCAGGGATATGCAGCAAGCCCTGAAGAAGAATGTTGCCTCTCATTCTGAATCAAGTGCTCCAGCACCAGAACCTGATGATGGAGGTGATTCAAGCAGTGCAGCTTCGGACAAAAGCTCTGAAAAGGAAGCTGATTCCAGTTCTGAGGAGGAGAAAGAACCAAGCTCAAAGGAAAGTACTTCTGAGGAAGGTAATTCTGAAACTGAAGTAGATTCTGATATTGATGGATTGGTTGATAAGATTACTAGGTTGTCTAGGAGGAAACTATTGATGGAAAGGAGAATTCATATTTCTGATTTTGAGAGTAAGAATTTGATTCAATTCTTAGAGGATAGAAAATTGATGAAAGCTATGAACTTGTGTGATACCTTTGTTTCTGATTGGGTATATGAATTTTATGCATGTCTGAGGAAGAGTAATGGTAGGAGGAGTTCCCGTTGGTATGGGAATGTACAGTTTAGGGGGAGTATAGTTCCATTTACACCAGAGTTGATTAATGATTTCTTAGGCATAGAACCAGTACTTGATGATGATGAACCTGATTTGGATGTTGTTACTGCTTCTATGACTGGTGGTTTGTTGACTAGATGGAGAAATGGAATGTTGGCCAAGGACCTTACTTCTCTTTATTCTGTGTTGCATAAATTGATAGTTTATAATTGGATACCTTCCACCAACTCTACCAAAGTAACAAAGGATCAAGCAATCTTGCTTTATAGGATAGTGGTTTTGAAGAAGTTCAATTTGGGATTGACTATTTTCCACCACATGATGAAGTTTAGTGGTGACATTTCTGATAAAGGAAACCTTCCATACCTTGTGCTTATTTGTTCTTATCTGAAGATGCATGGTTTTAGCCCTAAGAAGACTGAAGTTCTTAGAGGTAAGGTTCCTTTATACACCATTTCACCTGCTTTGCTCATTGGTGAAAGAGTGAAAGATCTGCCCTTGCACAATCCTGGAAGTTCTTCTCAAAGACCAGCTCCTGCTCAACCTCAAACTCAACCCTCACTAGCACAGAGACCTGAACAGAACACAGCTGCACCTAATGCTGAGAACATTGGTGGTAACACTGACACCACATTCTCTGTTCCTAGATCTTTTATATTATTGTAGTTACAGCACTTACAGGACCAGATTGATGAGCTCCAGTTCATCAAAGACAAGTGGACCAGGCTACTTTCCACTACAACAGGGGGAGTACCACCTTCCACTTCAGCAAGAGCTTCTGGAGTAGTGATTGAAGAGCTGAATCCTGAAGAAGCTGGAGGTGTACCTGATGCTGCTGCTACAGAGAATGGAGGAACTGCTGCTGCTAACAATGTTGTTGCACTCTTTGCATCAACTTGTTTTATTGAGGAACCAGAGGAGGCTGATGAAGACAAGTTTGCAGATGCTGCTGAAGATGATGAGGATATGGAAATCCTCTATGCTGATATCTAGAACAGATGATGCAAGACAGGGGGAGTACTGAAGTACAGATGGCACATGTGCAGGACCTTGATGTTGCTGCTATTGTTATTGCAATTCATGCCATTTTTCAGTCCTACTTTTGTTTCTGTTATTCTGTTATGTTTAAGTTAAAATTCTGTTTATTCTGATACAATATTTACTATTTCTAGTTGATAGGATGTCTATATTTATCTTGCTTAAATTAGTTTGCACTAATGATATTTGATTACTGCTTATTGCTTAAATTGTTTTCTTATCATTAATTGCCTACTGCATGATGAATATGCCTTGTTTAGTCTGTTTATTTTTTTATTTTTTATTGCTCTGTTTATTTGTTTTTTAGTCTTACTTAAGTCTTAGAACTAATCTGGTATATACCCTTATATGCCCTGATTTAATCTTTGATTTTTGTAAAAGTTATATGTTTGTGTAAACAAGTGTACTGTTTATACTTGTTTTGGTTTTGAATAAGATTACTTTGATCTTATGGCACGGATCTTAGTAAAATTATTCTTGATCTTCTTTTGATTTGATCCAACGGTTACAACAGGTATTGTCTTGACTAGTATTTAGACTTGATGTTCAACTCACCTAAATACATAATACAGTTAAACCTCCATAAATTAATACTCTATAAATTAATAAACTTTCTAAAATAATAAAATCTTCCGGTCCCGACTTGGGCCTTTGTAAAAAATCATCAAATTCGATAAGATAATAAGATAATAATTTTTCAAAAAACCCCTTTATAAATATTAGGTCCCATTAAAACTCTAAATTAATTATTCATAAATATTAGTACAATTATATATATTATGACATGATATCTCTTATAAATTTTTTTCATCAACCCACACTCTTGTAAATCTTTTTGAGTGCATGTGGGATTGTCTCAATCTCTTATACTCACATAATGTTTTACGCATTTCATTATTCATGGATGATTTTGCGATGTCTTTTAGATTAGAAGATATGACTGTGTGTTATGAATTATTTTATTTTCATATTGAGATTTATATAGTATATGTTTCATTCATCATGCATGAATATACTTAATTGACTATAATAGTAATTTAAGTGCAACGAATTAATGTAAACATGTATATTTAAGTAATTCCAATGAATTGATGCATGTGTCTATGAATATAATAGTTAATTGTATACAATGAATTGATATTATACATGAATTAGTTATTTATATATTAATATAATCAATGAAACATATATAAACTCATTTATTTTTAAAACATATGTACTAAATTTGTTGAATTTAAAATGTCTCTCTTTTAATTAATAAAATATTAATTTATCGATAAATTAATACCTCTCTAAATTAATAAAATCTCAAGGTCCCAAGGTTATTAATTTATAGAGGTTTTACTGTACTGAGTATGTATAGAAATATATATGCATCAGGTGTGTTGTAGTCGAAAGGTCAAATTGGGGGAGATTGTAGATGTTGTTAACTCTTAAATGCTTTAAAATTATCAACAACATCTTAATTTGACCTTCCTTGATTTATTCTAAGTCTTTTCTGAAATGTTACATTAAATGTTGTACTAAATGCTCTCACATTCAGGAACGATTCTAGAAGCTTCTACAAGAGTCTGGAACCTGGAATATTCCAGAATGTTGGAGAACGTGCTAGAAGGCCTTGGAGCATTGTAGAACGACCTGGAAGATGGCAGAAGGATCTAGAAAGATCATGGAGGTTGAGGTCCTAAAAAATAGGATCTCATAATGGAAGGATCTAGAAGCTGTGTATTTCTCTATAAATACCGCTGGAGCCTCTCATTTCAAAGTATGCACTATTCGAGTAACACCTTCTTGAGAGTTCAACCCTAGTTCGGAGTTATGGTCAGTAGTTGTATCTTTTAACGTACGCCGAGGGATACCACACCTTCCAGTGTACTTAGTTCTAGTCTTGTATCGAGTGAGAGTGAATCATAGATCAGATTAGTTCTTTAGACAGTGTTTTTACACTTAAGTCTATTTGCGGATTCAGGCACCTGCCTCGATCGTAGTTTCTGTTTGTGGAATGTTGAAGTAATTGCTGAGACATTTCACACGACATTTTTGTGTATAACTTAGGAACTAAGTTATTGTTTCGCCGTAAGGCTTAGCATAGGTTTTGTTATTAATAAAATCTATGTTAAAAATTATTCCATTGTGTTCGTATTGTTTTTTAGTGTTTTAGACTTCCGCTGTGTACTGTGTTTACTTATTCACATTCTGTTAGAGTTAATGCTACACTAATTGTCACAACATTCAGTGTAACATTGTTCTGTCTTTTACTTAAACACTAGATACCATCCCCCCACACACTTTCAGACCTGTTATAAACAGGCTAGGCCAGGCCAGGTTGTAGGCCCTATCGGGTGGCCAGACCTATTTACACCCCTAATGACAGGAAATGAAGTGCTGAAGGAAACAAATCATTAATATGGAGAAGAATCTTCAATCACGTTTATGGGTCAAAACTTTCAAATAAGGGTTAATCGATCTGCATCATCTAATATGGGTCAAAGCTTCCAACTTGGATCTGATGTCAAAATGATGCACAACAAAAGACATCAAACAATATACGCGAACAAGCAAATGAACGTTGATAATAGATTATGACAGTTCAATTGCCAAAAGAAATAAATCTCATTAATTTTAATAATCTCTCCAAAACACTGTTGCACAACAACCCTGTGCCGTGTGATTAAACAATAATTTGAATGGAGCCAAAATCTCTTGATAAGTGGGAAATTCCAGCCAAAATAAAGAAAATACATATGAGAGGAAATTAAGTGTTGAAGGAAACAAATCATTAATATGGAGAAGAATCTTCAATCACGTTTATGGGTCAAAGCTTCTAAGTAAGAGCTAATCGATCTGCATCATATACTTTTTCACAGTACGAGGAGGCCTCGGGACAAATGATAAACTTTGACAAATCGACCATCACTTTTAGTTTGGGTACAACTATTAAGACAAAACAATGATCAAGAGCATCTTTAATATCAATATCAAATAAGGCCACGAGATTTATTTGGACCTTCTCACCTTCCCTCTCCAAAGTAAGCGGCTTCAGTTCAATTACATAAAAGTGTCGAGAAAATAGAAGGGCAAAAATTCAGAGATTTTATAAAAGAGAAGGAAACGCTAATTAAGTCGATCATCCAAACATTACCCACATATGCGATGGCATGCTTCTGAATACCATCATCAGTTTGTATGGATATAGAAAGAGCTCGTGGAAATTTTTGGTAGGACAACAAAAAAGGAAGAAACTTGATGTATTGAAGGATTTGGGATAAGTTAGGCCTTCCTAAAGAGGAAGGAGGCATTGGGGATAAGAAGGCTGATCTTTTTTAATAAAGTTGTATTGCCTTTATTATGTGTAGAAATTTCCCAAGACAAAAAAATACGATTGGGGCACAAAAAAATATACTCGCCAATATTTTTGCACCAAAGTAGTGAACATCATCCACACAAAGCCTACCACTATTCTCACCCATGAAGAAGAAGCGTTGAGAAAAAGAAAGATGAACAATGTGATTTAAGATAGAAGCAGTGTGATTAGGAGGATATTGCACAAATCTTAATATATGCAATATTATATTTTATATATATATATATATATATATATATAGGGCAGTGATATACAACTTGGGGTTTTTTATGGAACAAATTATTGAGGTGTCATTCCACGTATCATCCACATAATTTTTATTAATATATTTTAAAAGATAATTTAAAATAAATCTTATTCATTAAAGTATATTTTAATTTTTTAATATCTAATCTCCCATTCCGTTAGTAAACTCGAGTAATATAATAAAACTTCGGTCGTGGCCCAATTGTCATCATATGATTACAAAGTCTCTTGTTCAATTCCCACTTTCAACATTTGTTCCACTTTTTTTAATTTTAGCACCTATTTTTTTAGATACAAAAGTGTGTTGCACTTTTCAGTTATAATACTAACACTTGTGTTCCACTTTTCAGTTATAATACTGTAGGAAATCTCATAGGATTAATCTCAGAATAATATCAGGGATAGTGCAGGAAATCAGGGATTGATGATCTCTCCTATAGTTCAGGAAATTGATTGTTGACTTTCCTTATTTAGTGTAGCATAATTGTATATATAAACTAGAATGCATTGTATGTGGAAGTATCAAATAATAAGATGAATATATTCTTAGAACCTTTCTTCATGGTATCAGAGCCCTACTAGGGTCTCTGGGAACATACCACCTTCGTTTCTTGTTAGTCGTCCCAGCCTTAATTGCTGGTTTGTTTGTTTTCGTTTCTTGTTAGTCGTCCCAGCCTTAATTGCTGGTTTGTTTGTTATTTTTTCTCTTCAACCTTTATTGCTGACCTTTGTCTCCTATTTTTATTACACAACCCAATCGTTTGGAGTATTTAGTATGGAGAAAATTGACAAGCTAAAGAGTATGTTGGGGACAGTTGAAAAATCTGCAACTAGCAATTCTCAACCAATGAATCATGGTATGTGTTCATTGACACTTTCAGGTAATGCTCTAGTCTCTCTTGGATTAAATGTTTTTGGAAATGAGCTTAAGAATGTGTGGATCCTTGATTCTGGTGCTACGGACCATATGGCACATATATCAAAAAAATTCATAACCTATACCCCCTGTCCTAGCAATAGAAAAATTGTTGTTGCTGATGGTATTACGACCACAGTAGCAGGAATAGGAGATGTTCAAGTTACCCCAAAATTTATTCTTAGAAATGTTCTCCATGTACCCCAGTTATCTACAAATTTGGTCTCCATACAAAAGCTTACCAAAGATCTTATTGGTTGTGTTATATTCCATAATTCACATTGTGACTTTCAGGATCAGAGTTCGGGAAAGAGGATTAGACTTGCTAAAGAGCATAATGGACTTTATTACTTGGATACATTAAGTCAACCGGAATTCAGTGAATCTGCTTTGTCCACATCGTTTTCTTCCTCTAATAAGGATATCATTTGGTTACATCATAGGCGTCTAGGTCATGTATCTTTTCCTACATTGAAAATAATGTTTCCCTCTTTGTTCACAGGAATCAATGTTCAGTCTTTTCATTGTGATATCTGTGAGTATGCGAAACACACTCGTGTACCATTTCCCATCAGTAACAAAAGATCTTCTTCCCCTTTCTTTTTAATCCATAGCGATATTTGGGGACCATCAAATGTTCCAAACATATCAGGGTCTAGGTGGTTTGTCTCATTTATAGATGATTGCACAAGAGTCTCGTGGATCTATTTACTCAAAAACAAATCTGATGTGAGTCATATTTTTCCTATCTTTCATACAATGATTCAAACCCAATTTGGCACCAAAATAAAACACTTTCGTTCGGATAATGCTCGTGATTATTTCAATCAAATCTTGAGTCAGTATTTCCAAAAGGAAGGAATCATACATGAATCCTCTTGTGAAACCACTCCACAACAAAATGGGGTGGCTGAAAGGAAAAATCGACATCTTCTTGAGTGCACTAGGGCCTTATTGTTTCAGCAAAACGTGCCAAAATCTTATTGGGGAGAAGCTGTACTCACATCAGCTTATGTTATAAACAGAATTCCTTCCAGAGTCTTAGGGTTTCTAAGTCCACTATAAAACTTGTCTAAATTCTACCCTGATATTCGATCTTCATTTAATCTCCCTCCTCGAGTTTTTGGGTGTACTTCCTTTGTCCATGTTCATAGTCACAATCGTGGGAAATTAGACCCTCGTGCTCTTAAGTGTGTCTTCGTGGGGTACTCGTCTACTCAAAAAGGTTACAAATGTTATCATTCACCAACTAGAAAACTCTATGTCTCAGCCGATGTTACATTTGTTGAAAATCAGCCATATTTCACCACTCCTTATCTTCAGGGGGAGTTACATACACTTGAAGATAAGGAGTCAAACTTTCCACCCCTGTAGTCAACGTCCAAATCCAAATCTCTAGAGTCAAGTCCACAATCTGATGGTAAAATCTTTGACTGGTTCCGGTTTGACAAAGTGTATGCAAGGAAAGGAGATCCCATCATGACTACAAGGCAAGAACAACCCTCTGAACCGAGCTCCGAAAATGAGGTAACAATTAATGAATTAAATCTAGATTATACACAACCAATTGAACAACATTCTTCTAGCCCTGAACCTCTTTTTTCCGAACCACTTAACCTTGACCAGGATCTACACCTACCTATTGTTGTAAGAAAAAAGACCCGAGAATGCACCAAAAAGCCTTTATACCCATTGTCTAACTTTGTGTCTTTTGAGAAGTTTTCCCCAAGACATCAAAGCTATCTTTCCACCTTAAACACAGTTTCTATTCCTAGCTCATTATCTGAAGCATTATCAAAGAAAGAATGGAGACTTGCTATGGAAGTGGAAATGGATGCATTAAAGAAGAATGAGACTTGGGAGTTGGTTGATTTACCAAAGGGTAAGAAAACAGTGGGCTGTAAGTGGGTTTATACAGTGAAATATAAGGCAGATGGGTCCCTGGAACGCTACAAGGAAAGGTTAGTTGCAAAAGGATACACACAAACATATGGAGTAGATTATGAAGAAACTTTTGCCCCGGTAGCAAAGATGAATACTGTGAAGATTTTATTGTCCTTGGCTGTTCACTTTAATTGGGAGTTGCAGCAATATTATGTGAAGAATGCATTTCTTCATGGAGATTTAGAAAAGGAAATCTATATGAGCATTCCACCAGGATATAGTGGGGTTGACGGGAACAAGGTTTGTCGATTAAAAAAGTCATTATATGGTCTGAAACAATCACCACACGCTTGGTTTGGACGATTTTCCAAGGTGATGATAGCTATTGGCTACAAGCAAAGTCAAGGAGATCACACACTTTTTATCAAGCATTCAGCCTCAGGGGGAGTCACGATTTTAATTGTTTACGTGGATGACATGATAGTGACAGGAAGTGATGAAGTAGAGAAAGAGGCTTTGAAGTTGTGTCTAGCCAAGGAATTTGAAATAAAAGATCTAGGAAGACTGAAGTATTTCCTTGGAATTGAGGTGGCTCGATCAAAGCAGGGAATTTTTATTTCTCAGCAGAAGTATGTGATAGACTTGCTCAAGGAAACAGGCATGATGGCTAGCAAACCAGTTGGAACTCCCATTGAACAGAACCACAAATTAGGCGAGGCTCTTGGAGATAAGGCTGTGGACAAAGAAATGTACCAAAGACTGGTTGGGAAACTTATCTATCTTGCACATACTAGGCCAGATATAGCTTACTCAGTTAGTGTTCTTAGTCAGTTTATGCATGATCCTAGGGAAGTTCACCTACAAGCAGCGTACCGAGTGCTTCATTACTTAAAAGCACATTCTGGGAGAGGTATTTTATTCAAAAAGGGATCTGAAATCGATGTGACAATTTACACAGATGCAGACTTTGCAGGATCTCTAGTTGACAGACGATCAACTTCAGGCTATTGTACCTTTTTGGGAGGAAATTTAATATCCTGGAGAAGCAAGAAACAAAGTGTGGTAGCGAGGTCAAGTGCTGAAGCAGAATTTAGAGCTATGGCAGAAGGAATGTGTGAATTATTGTGGGTCAAAATTATCCTAGAGGACCTGAAGATTCAATGGAGCAACCCGATGAAGTTATTCTGTGATAACAAATCTGCTATAAGTATAGCTCACAACCCTGTGCAACACGACAGGACAAAACACATAGAGATAGATAGACACTTTATAAAAGAAAAGCTGGATAGTGGACTGATTTGTACACCATATGTCCCGACGGGGCTTCAACTTGCAGATGTGATGACAAAGGGACTGTGTAACAGCGTGTTCCACGAGAATGTTAGCAAGCTGGGAATAGAAGATCTATATTCACCAGCTTGAGGGGGAGTGTAGGAAATCTCATAGGATTAATCTCAGAATAATATCAGGGATAGTGCAGGAAATCAGGGATTGATGATCTCTCCTATAGTTCAGGAAATTGATTGTTGACTTTCCTTATTTAGTGTAGCATAATTGTATATATAAACTAGAATGCATTGTACGTGGAAGTATCAAATAATAAGATGAATATATTCTTAGAACCTTTCTTCAAATACTTACACTTTTAAGTAATACGGAGTATTCTATTCCACTTTTCAATTATACTAATTTACACTTTTTTATAATATTGTGTTGCACTTTTCAGTTATAATACTCACACTTTTAGTAATATTCTATTCCACTTTTCAGTTATATTAACTTACACTTTTTTATAATATTGTGTTGCACTTTTCAGTTATACTTACATACATTTTTTTTATAATATTGTGTTGCACTTTTCAGTTATACTTACATACATTTTCTTATAATATTGTGTTGCACTTTTCAGTTATATTGATTTACACTTTTTAGTTATATTGACTTATACTTTATATTAATAGTGTGTTACACTTTTATGTTTCACTTTTTAATTATACTAACTTAAAAAAAATTACAGCAAAAAAAACACCCATTTTTTATTAACTGAAAAAAATAAAGGAAAAAAAACAATTTTTTTACAAAATAAAAAGGCGAAAAATAAAGTACTAAAAAACAAACATGCGTAAAAAAAACATTAAGTCTAGTATGCACTCGAGTGCATGTTATGCACCCTAGTTTGAAAAGTGCAACATCATTTACCAAAAAGTGTAAGTCAGTAAAACTGAAAGTGCAACATGGACTAGGGTGCATAACATGCACTTGAGTGCATAGTAGACCAACCAAAAAAAAAAAAAGGACTTGGTCAACTCGAGTGCATAGCATGCACTCGAGTGTATTTTAGACCATTTCGTATTGAATACCCCCAAATTTTAAAAGACTTTTAAAAATTCGGATTGAATACCCTCAAATTTTAAAAGTCCAACAAAATCCAACAATATCTCAATTGAATACACCCCCTAAATCTCAATCTCAAAATTGAGGAAGGTGTGAAAAGAGACAAATAAAGGCTTTATATTAAGAAGAAAAAAAGAAAAAATCTAGAGTCATAAGTTTACAAGTCGGAGCGCCATTAAAATCTTGCATGAGAAAAACCTTTCTTAGGGACAAAACTCGAGTTAAGGAAAAAATATACATCCCTCTAAAAAACAGAATTACAAAAACGAAAGTATTTCTTATTCATGTCACTATACATAAATGGTAAAATGAAATTCGGGCATTGACCTCTCCAAACAGAGGCCTCCCGAGACTTCGCAACAGCATCAGCAGCCTGGTTCACCTCCCTGTAGGTATGGGTGAACCGGACAGTCATCACACACATCGAATGTCGAACCGTGCTCTAAAGTGTCTGAAGACGCCAATGAACGTTCGAAAGAACCCCTTGCCATGTCCTAATTGTCAACTGCGAATCAGACTCAAACCATAGATTAAACCAATCGTGTGTATAAGCAAAGAGAATAGTATGAAGATCAGCCACAATCTCTACTTCCAAAAAGAAACTACAACCAGCATCCCGAGCAAAAGCCGCAACAAAGAAATCTCAAGAGTTCCAGAGGAATGTGTGAAAAAGAGGGAACATGGAAAGTAAATAAAAAAATGGGATTATATATTATTAAATTTCACCAACAAATCCTCAGCTCAAGTCATGTACGTTGCTTACAAATATCGTAGAAGAGATATAGAATTGTCCATGGCCTTTCTAGTAATTTACTCAGTCCAAAATCCAAATAAATATATGTTCAACTTCCAGAAATTGATTTGAGTCACGTATTATATACTAGGGCATGTTTGTTTCATGGGTTTACGGGGGTTTAGTGATGAGTTTGATATGTAGACCCATCTTCTCCCATGTTTGGTTTCTCATAACTTTAAACACCTTGACCCGGGTTTATAATTTGACCCGATTTTTATAAACTAGATTACATGGGTTTAGACAACCTAGCCTCCCCTTGGGTTTATCTAGCCTTCCTATTAGGTTTATCTAGCCTCCCACCACATCTTAACCCATCTTATCCCAACCCATGAAACAAACATGCCCTAGGAGTTTATTATCAGTGTTGTTCCTTTTGTTATATGGATGCTATTTATGATTTAAATATTTTGATGATCATTGCATTTTACCTTTTTCTTTTTTAATGTTTCGGTATTCGACCATAAGACCAACAAATTTAGGTAACCAATTCCACTATTCATGCAGGCTCCAATTGAAAACAGCTAAATTGTGTGGACGAGTCAAACTAAAAATTGTTAACACCTTAATATTTCGAACTTAAAATCTAAAGAAAAACATATTTCTAATCTCAAGACTACAATTACCAAGAAAATGGTTATTGGCCAAAGGCATATATGATATGTCATGGAATGTTGAAAATAATATAAAGATTTAGAGATTGTTGCTGGAATACAACTACCTCATGGTCATGGCCCTGTACATTTTTTTAACATTTACCATCATTCATATTAAATGTGAATTTTCCAATTCACAAGTTGAAATCCCCCAATATTTTCTTGGAATGTAAAAGAAATAAAAATAATCAATTAATCAGAAAGAAAAAAATATCCAAACCAAATTAGCACACAAGTAGATAAATAAGATCATAAAACACATTTAATTTGAATCTACCTCACAACTCATCTATATGACATTACACTTTCTCACACAAAAACTTGCCTTTGTCTATACACTTGTTATAGCTCAAGGCCAATATGACATATTTCAATAACCTCACACTCAAACTTGATTATCCTAATCATAAATAGCAGACCCTTTTCATTAATAAGTAAAAATAATTAGTGAAAGTCTGCATATGTGAACGTCTCAGCTCTAGTAATTCAAAACTTTGCAAACTACACTTGCGTATTTCTGTGTTCAGACGATAAATCATTGCAATATACAGATTTTACATTGGCAATTCACTAACCTTTTCTTATCAACTTTACTCAAACGAAGCTCAAAGCAAGAGTGCAAACAACGACATCATCAGTTACAAACAAGCTAAATCTACACCTCATCTTGAAAAAATGCATGACCAGGGAATCATTTCTTTTTGGCAGCAGGTTTCTTCTTGGAAGCTGTTTTCTTCTTTGAAGCTTTGTACCCCTTTCCACTCTCCTGTAACCACAAGTAGCATAGCATAGACCAGAATAAGCTTGATGTTTAGGTAGAATTGACTATTCTCAAGAGTTTCATGGGGAGTTTGGTTCAAATTCTTCAATGGGAATGGTAATGAGAATCATCAACACAAATTACTATGACAATGATGTTTACATTGCTAGTGTATTGCTCTAACCTTGGAATAAGTTGGGACAAGAAATGAGTGTTGGTTGAAAAACAGTGGAATCATTGAGGAGAAGTGATTATATGGGAGGAGGTAGTTAATCAAAATGGGGTAATGATTAACTTATTTTGAATCTCATTATGCATGATGACGGTGAATTGATCATCTTTTACTCTCATTAACCATCACAACTACCCTGTATTCATTTCCGGTATCATTCCCAATGAAGATATATGAACCATGCACCCCGTCACAAATAGGGCAAATGCATTGGAAACAAGTATGCACCACGTTATGCAAGAGTATATAATTTTGGCTCATAGGAAAATAGAAAAATTTGGTAGACCAAAACTGTGAGTATAACAAATGTTGAATATATAAGATAAGTGGCTTTCTGAAAGGAAAAAAAAGGTGAATATGTTCGGGGGTCAAAGAGAAGGGCTATTGCACACATCTATTATCAATAAACATGTCTACAAAAGATCATAAATATCATCAGGAAGTACCTTTCTATAATGCCTGTAAGCAATTTGACCTGTCAACTCTTGCCCTTTATTATTCACATAAACCTGAAAAACACTTAGAAACTTGGTTATTACACAGATCATAAAGATACATCCCAAAAATTGAAAAGTGCATGAAGGAAACATAACAATACTCCACAGCTAGGTAACTGGTGGAGAAAATAAAAAGTGGGCTACTTAAAGGATGGCTTAGAGAGTAAGAGAGCATATACAAAATTTATTCAGTGACAGAAATCATAACATTGCATCCAATGTGTGAACATGTTATCTTTGCTGGTACAAGAAATAGGAAATAACAAATTACTCAGCTAAAACCTAAATAGTTTCAGATATTATAGGGGAAATATTTGATCATGTTTTAATGTATTGAGAATTATGTTCTGGAAAACCGTGATTTCGTAGATTAAAGAGAATTGATGAAATGCTATGGAGGGGGCAAATCTCATTGGAGCGTAGTGTCGTGTCATGTAAGTTTGTTATAGAAGTGGAGTCACAACATTATTTCAATGTGATATATTTTATTCTAAAAAGGATTTAAAATATTATAGTAATATAATCCTTTGAATATGTAATGATCGTAATATATAATTTGAAATGATATAGTGAGCACAAATAATGTCTTCACTGCTTATGTGTCAAAACATAAGAGGGGAATAATACTAACAAATTAAAATATTGCAACTCATTAAATTACTCCACCTCTAATGCTTTGACACATGAGCAGCGGACACATTAGTTTGTACCCACTGATGGGCACTAAATCAAAACTGTATACAATTGATCCAATTTGGTTTTGAGAAAACCGAATTGCTTTGGGGATTGTCTGGAACATTCTTGTTTGGGAGTAAAACAAAGCTATAACTCCAAAACTAATCAAACATAGCCAAATCCAACATTCTATATGTCCAAAAAAATAAAAAGTTTGACTTACTCTTCGCCCATCTGGGCCCATGAACCAGTGGCCAGGAGAATTGCTAACTGCTTGCACCCTTCTGCTGCTAGAAACTTTTGGAACTCCAGCACCACTTCTAGGATTCACCCAGTTTTCTGAATCTTGTGATATGCTACCAGCTTTGGAATTCTTAGTGCTTCTCTTGCTTCTTGTGGAGCTTTTCTCAATGTTATTCCTTACATCTGCTTTCCTAGAATTGTTTGCATGACCAAATTGGCCCCTGAAGGCAAATGTACCATTTCAATTGCACACTCATGCATGTAAAGCATACAATAACAAAACTTTAAAAAAGTTAATAATTTAGTCTTGTAAGTTGCCCCTCTTTCTATTTCAGTCCTGACGGACTTTCAAGAACATTTAGACTGGTAACCGATTGTAGGAGGTAAAACATCCGGTTCACCAATTAGACTTTGCCACGTGGACAAATCAGCCCCTGTAAAGTCAGTGCCAACCAGATGTTTCCCCTCCTACAGCAGTTTACCGGACTGCTTTCAATTCCCAGGACAGAAGCCAAAATTGAGGTAACATACAGGATTAAAAAACAATTTCACCATAATTTTACTTACATGTAGTCAATATCCGAAATATTTTGTTTCATGTATTCTTGGTTGTTCCCTGCTCCCAAGGGAAAGAAGTAGGGCAAACGCTCACGAACTAGTTTCTGGATTCTTGAATCCTTGTGGAAAAAGTAGCAATGAGCTGGGGGATGAGAAGTCTCGTCCAATTTGGTCCCGTTGCTAGGGGCATTACAGTCAATTTCTGGTTTACTATTATCTTTCACATTTGTGAAATATTCTTCAAATACCTCATCAAATGCAGGTGTAGGGATGCGGGAGCCCTTCTCTGTACAAAAATCATTCCATAAATCTCTGCCTTCAGATTTTCCAATTGATGCTTTTTTGGTCACCGAAGCTGCATATTTACTACAAACTGATTGTTTGTCCTTTGAAGACAAATTTACACGAGGTATTTCTTTGCTGGTGTCTTCAGTGATGGAAGGATCATCAGAATCAGAATCAATCAATTGGAACAATCTAAGAGGGCTTACTGTTAATTTTGGAAAAATCACATTGCTGCCTCTTTTTTCCACATCATCAGCATTTGAAACTTCTTTACCCTTTCTTGATTTCCATTGGCTTCCAGATTCTAACGTCACAGCATTCTTTCCATGTAGTGATGGCTTCGAGCTGCCACATACAGAGCTACTTGGAAGACTACCTGCTATTTTAAAATAAAGAAGAAATTTGGAATGATTAATATCACTGATAAACAACGAGTAACCAACCAAACGTAACCTAAGAAGTTAGAAACCAGATGCAACTAAACTTAGATGCTCTAGTATAAGCATCAGAAATTTTTATTAAGATGCAGATGCATACATTATATGTTATGAACGAGACATCCCTCAAAAATTAGGAATGGCATGCTGCTGACATGACTTTTCAACATTGCATGAAATTAATTCAACACAGGAGTATCCATGTAACATGTATATGCTTGCAAATATATATATTTAATTGGCAACAGACATCAATGCAAGTACAAAAAGAAACCAGTTCGTGTCAGAATCATAAAAGAATCTTACTAGGCCATGTAACCATGTTTGATAGCTTAGATTAAACTTAGATTAACTCCATCTCATTTTTATAAGTTGTTTGATAACTTAGATTAAGGGTAGATTATGCTTTAAAATGTAATAAAGTTTAGATATCATCATAATCTTAGTTTAATCATCTTTGCTATCAAACATGGTCCTAGTGTGCTTCATAACTATGCATCCTTGCATAGGAAAAAGAATTTTGACTTTCACATATAAATGCAAAGAGTGATATTATGAGGCAAACGTTAATATTTCTAAATACTGGATAATTCTAGTTACTCTTATGTTTACAACATATATGGAAAAAGCATCCTACATGTACGCATTCAAAATGTGTCCTATGTGAATTTTATGTATTCATAATTAGGAGGACTTCAATATGAACCTATACATTTGATATGAATTTGGCGATCTATATACTCATATCCTTTATGAGGACTTCAATATGAGCATATAGATCTCGCCAAATTCAAGCCATCCTTTCCATGGCACGTTGTTTTCAACTTGCTGAACCTAAAACACTTTTTTGTCTTTTTATGAACATTTAAAATCCCAAAGATGCATCTATTACAGTTCTCCAAGCAAAGAAAGAAATTCCAAAATTGCCACTTTCAAAAGCAATGGATGCTAAAGTTTCAATATTGTGATGGAATCATGGAAATGGTTAAGCACAGACCACATTTCCATTAAGTATAATAAGTTAATAACAGAACTGAAAGAAATGTTGTAGTTGAACTTCAAAATGCTCTTGTTGCAGGTGACAATTGCAGCATAAACCTATGTTGAAGAAATTCTACAATTCATATGCAATGCAACCTTGTATAAAATGTCATGCATTACACCATATTCTTAAAGAATATATTTGCACATCGAGAAGACAGCTCAAAGGGTATTATCAATGTCTTCAGCTTGAACACAACCACATATCTTTAACTCAACTAGGTCATCTTACCTAGCATAAACCTAGAAGGGAAAACTTAAAAATCAATCACCCAAATGTAACATTTATTTGACACGCTCTACAACAAGACAATGAGAATACCTAATTGCTCTAATAAATATTCGGAGTATAAAAGTCGCACCACGTTACAGATTATCCCAATTTTCCCAAAAGAAAATCCTATTTTCCTGAACTGAACAACCAACAAAGAGGGAATCTTCAAATACCTGTGGGAAAATCTTCCTCGGAAGAGAAATCTTCAATATCATCATCCGCATTGCACTTCGGATCCTGAGCCTCCGCTTTCCGGCCATCGAATGCGGGTCGGGCCGTGGGTCCACGGCGGAGCCTTTTCAGAGCCCGAGGTGGGTTGGAAACCCTACCAGGGGATTCGAAGTCGTCGTCATCTTCTTCGATTGTCCGGAGATTGGGAGTGTTTGATGGCCGTTTAGCTGGTTGGAGACCTGGGTCGAATTGAGGGGTTTGTTGGGGTTCCGGTTGGAGATCGAAGTCGAACCCTAGTGAGAATGATGGAGGTTCAAAATCACAATCCGCCATTGCTAGAAAAAAAATGGTGGCTTGGGGTTTTATTATAAATGTGAAAATGGTGCCAAAGATTTAAAATTGGAAGAAATTTTTTCAATTTGGTGGTGTTGGCGCCAAGAAATTCCGAGAAATTGAAAAGCAGGCGCGGTTTAGCGAAAGCTCATTCGGGAAACTTTGTTAAGCTCCGCACAAGGGATGTCATCGAGCCCAATTTTTTAGTCGAGTTCCACGTGTCTTTTTTTAATTTAATCGAGTCTAATTAATTTAATAATACTATCAATTATAATATACTCCCTCCGTCCGCCTATAAGTGTTACGTTACTTTTTGACACATAGATTAAGAAAAGTGATTAAATAATAGATATAGTACAAGTGATGTGATTGAGAGAGGAGAGAGATAGAGAGAAAAAGTAAGATATAAAGTGAAGTGTAAGAAAAAGTACTTACCAAAAAAGGTATGGGAAGCTTATAGGTGGACGGACCAAAATGGTAAAATGGGAAGCTTATAGGCGGACGGAGGGAGTACATTTTTTTAATGGAAAAGTCTTATATGCACCATACCCATCAATAGGGTTGGCAACGGGGCGGGTATGGGACGGGTTTGGCCTGTCCCAGGACCCGCCCCGCCAAAATTTTTAAGACCCGTTACCCGCCCCGCCCCGCCTCAAAACCCGCATAAACCCGCCCTGTCCCACGAACCCGGCGGGTATACCCGCCCCGCCCCGCCTTCACTTTTTTTTTTTTTTTTAATTTGTTATTTAAGAACAGTAAATTAAGGGATTGAAGGATTGAAAAAACGTAAAAATAAATTAAGAATTGAAAAAAAGTAGAAAACTAACCTTAACTAAAAGTGGAGAGGGGACTGTCGGTGACTCTCGGCGAGTGGAAAGAAAGTAGAGTACAATGTGCTTTGGGAGAGAAAGAAAGCAGAGTGTGTTCTGTTGTTGCCAACCCGAGAAGACTTATGTTATTTTAATAGAGTATATATTATATATTTTTTATTTATTTTAATAGACTTACGGGTCGGGTTCGGGTCGGGTATATGCAATCCCATTACCCGTCCCATACCCGGCGGGTATTGTTTGACCGGGTAAATACCCGACCCGGAACCCGTTTGACCGGGTATTTACCCGCCCCGTGCGGGCCGGTTTTATGCGGGTCCGGGTTTTTACCCGTCCCATTGCCAACCCTACCCATCAAAGTGAGGTGGTGCACTCACTTTTTATTTTTTTGCTTTTTTTCTTTTTTTTTTAATTCTTTTTTTTTTAACTCCTTTTTTAAATGATTTTTTTTACTTCTTTTTTTTATCCGTTTTTTTCAGCTTTTTTTTTATCCGTTTTTTTTCATCTTTTTTTTTAATAGTTTTTTTTTCTGCTTTTTTTTTTAACCGCTTTTTATTATTTATTTGAGAGAATATGTAAACCCTAAAAATATATACACCTTTCACTATGTTTGTCTTCACACCGTAGCCGTCGTCTTCCTCAGTTCTGGCCACCTGCTCCCACTCCAGATTCCTCTTCCGACCGTCCATGAAGACCGTTGCCTCAGTTTATGATGAAACATTATTTGTGTAAAGTGGTAATCTCTAATACTGAAAAGTGGTAATCTCTAATACTGAAAAATGGTAACTATTATTAGTGAAAAGTGGTAAACATTATTAGTGAAAAGTGATAATCTCTAATACTGAAAAGTGGTAACTATTATTAGTGAAAACTGAAAAGTGGTACTCCCTCCGTCCCGGAAGTGTTTGCACCACTTTGTGGGCACACTTATTAAGGAAAATGTGTAATGAGTGGAGTGTTGAGGGGTAATTTTCTAAACTTATATGAATAAAGTAAAAAGAGTGGTTGAAATTAGTGTAAAAGTAATGGCATTTTGTGTAAATATGTGAATTTTGTGAGGGTGGAGTTTATGAAAAAATTTTCTTTTTAGGAAGTGCAAACAATTGTGGGACGGACGAATAAGGAAAGAGTGCAAACAATTGTGGGATAGAGGGAGTAACTATTATTAGTGAAAAGTGGTAATCTATTATACTGAAAAGTGGTAACTATTATTAGTGAAAAGTGGTAATCTATTATACTGAAAAGTGGTAACTATTATTAGTGAAAAGTGGTAATCTTTAATACTGAAAAGTGGTACATATTATTAGTGAAAAGTGGTAATCTTTAATATTGTAAAGTGGTAACTATTATTATTAAAAAGTGGTAATCTATCTTTAATATTGTAAAGTGGGTAACTATTATTATTAAAAAGTGTAAGGCTTTATTATTGTAAAGTGAGTATTTTTTTAATAAAAAATTTAGTTACAAATTGTATATTTTGTTTCAAATGGCAATGTTAAAATTATTATTAAAAAAATTACAAATTGTAACTATCAAGTCTTGAACCCGCGACCTCATGGAAAAGTAAAGCTGTTGGTAATCAACTAGGCTGCAATTACTTACTATATTTTTTCGGTTCTACTAATAGATATAGAATTGATCTGTGCATTAGTGTGCATGGTGCACACTGTGCACAGGAGACCAACTCTTTTTTAATTATATATGTATGCTAAATTATATAGTTTCATTTAATTAAATACTCATTTTTATATTTATCATAAATATTAAGGGTAAAAAATGCAAATTAAAATTAAATTACTAATTACTCCCTCCGTTCAATTTCATTATTCCCACTTTCCTTTTTTTGGTTGTTCAATTTTATTATGCTCATACCCTTTTTGGAAACAATACTATTCATACTACTTTATCTTCACCCTCCTATCATCATTTATTTACCCACTTTGTCATTCACTTTATTCATAAACAATCATTTATTTATAAATGGACCCCACAATACTCCATCATACCCTCAACTTATCTACTTTATGAATAAACTAATCAATATTAATTAAAACCCGTGCCCAAAGAAGTGGGCATAATAAAATTGGACGGAGGGAGTATATTTTATACGAGTAAGCATAGGAGCTAATGAACCGCATTGAGCTTGAGTTTATTTGTTTGTGCATGTTAACGAGTCTTATTAAAGGAGCTCAAACAACTCAAATAGTTCATAAACGATTTAACTTATTATGTCCCTATACATGTCATAATATGTATATTTTCATACGTTAAAAGGTAAAAGCAACATTTCATGAAATCGTCTCACATAATTCATTAACTAATCAAAATAAACCAATAGGATTTTGGGCAATGGTCCTTTGAACCACTACTCGAACGTTTAAAGGCAAAATGTACTTTTACAAAAAGATGTGAGCTCAATTGTTCGGCTTACCAGTGAAAATAAATTTACTGCAAATAAAAGCTGGGAGAATGCGAGCTGTTTAGCTCGAGCTGATAATTAACCTTACTAACTGCTAGAGAACTAGTTAGTTAATAAGTTGATTTTGGAAGCGTGCGTGCCCTTTGTTTGAACTCGTCCAATATGAAAACTCGTCGTTTACTTAGACATTTAATTAAAGTGTTGTGCACTTTCAAAACAATATCAACTAGCTTGGTGCTCAACTAATATTTGTGTCCTATGCTTGCATGAAGAATACTGCACTAAGACATTTAAGAATGGCAAAACAATAGATGACATAAATATTTATAGTGATTCAAATACTCAACTTCTACATACACTTTACATACTCAGTTGTGAGTTAATTCCTTTAAGAAATTCTTGATTTGAAGTGTAGAGGTCACTATCACCCTTTGTTAGTTTTGTCTTTTGAAATTTATACAAGTTCAAGCCCTGTTATAAGTTAAAACTAAATAAACTTAAACTAACATCCAATTTCTCGAGAGATAAAGTGCATTTGTAAAGCTCCTTTTCACCTGCATGAATTCTCTCTTGAAAGCTTGATATGAGATACTCCCTTCGTCCCGTGATTATTTGCACACTTTCTTTAATGGGCGTTTCAACATTATTTGCACACTCTAAAAAAGTAAATAATTCACATAATTTTACCAATATTACCCTTCCTTTATTTTACTTGGGCCCACAACTTAACTCAATTTATAACTTTAGTCAAATCTCCATTCACTTTAGTCAATGAATTTTAAAAATACCCCTTCTCTATTCTACCATACACATCACTATATTTCATTTTCTTAATTTTCGTGCCGGTCAAACCATGCACAAAATCCTGGGACGGAGGGAGTATTTTTTCTAAACTTAAGGATTTGAATTTGTAAGTTTGTTTTACAAGTTGAACACTTTAGATTCAACTAAAGAGTGTTCTTGAAAATACTAAAGTAATCTTGTTCGAATGCCGTCTAAGCTCAATTTTTTCTTAGAATTTTTGTAACATTACCTATGAAGGTTTGTCTTATATTTATATTGAGTCTTCAAAAGTAGTTGTTGGAGAGATGTTTCAAAAACTTAATAAGCATGCACATCATCCTTGGAACTTACCTCGAGTTTCGAGTTTGATCGTACCAAAATAAGTAACATCCAACTGTCCTCTTGTATTTTTGCACCATTGCTCTGATATGTTAAGCTTCTATGTCAGATAATAAAATAGTTGTCATTGATCTTCTCATTGATCCACATTATCTGGTTAGGTATAGTGGTTCAACGAATATAAAGATGAGATAGAATTCATCCTTATCTTTATCACCTTTTAATTTTGAGTTTTTTTTTTTTCTTCAACTAGTTGTCATACTTGATTTGCTTGATTCTTTTTTTAGTACAATGGTTGACACTTTATACGTGATTCTTTTCTAAGTAAAATGTTTTTGAACCCCTTATATGATACCACTTGTAGGCCTCAAACGAACGAATTAAGTGAGAGTATAAAGTTTATAGAGAATATAAGAATAGACTTTTTTTTAAAAAAAAAATTATTTTGTGTGATCATGTTAACTAACTATTGAAAATAAGTATGTTGCAAATAGAACTTGAGGGAGTGCAAGCAGGGCTGGTCTTAGGAATATATGGGTCTAAATCGAACTTTAAAATGAGGCCCCATTCCTTCATATTTTTTTTATTTTATACGAACTCATAAAACATAACGTAAAACAATTTTTAAAAGATAACAATATATACTTTTGTTCTATACTTAAAATAATACGGCAATGGTGGTCCAAGTAATTACATAAATATGACTCGTCTAACAGCTTTAGTAGCAAAAGTATTAATCAAGTCAGAATAATCAAGTTGTTCAATAATTTCCTGTTAAATTGATAGCATTGCTAGTTCACTCAATCTTTCATGTGACATGGTTGATCGGAGGTAAGTTTTAATGACATTCAACTTTAAGAAACTTATTCTACACTTGCTACTGTAACTGGTATCGCCAACAAAATCTTAAAAGCAATGTAAGCATTTCGAAAACACATATCCGTTTTCTTCAAATAATTCACCACATCAATTGCAAAGTTTGTTCCTTTCGATAAAGAACACTTCAAGAATTTTAAAGTTTCATACAAGACCTCAACAATCTTTCATCATTAGCACCTCGCAACTTCTCTGGTTCTTTTTAGTTTTTAGCGTCGTTCGTCTTTTTAACTTGTGTTTAATGTTTATGCGTCTTATATATACATATATAAGACATTTTAAAAAATGGGCCCCTAAAAATTGAAATATTCTTGGGCGTGAATCGATAGCCTCTTTGGCCTCACATTAGGACCGGGCCTGAGTGCAATGTGTTCAACTTGAGTTAATAACTAGAATTTATTTACGCATACTTGCTTTTCACAAGGCCTAAAGCATTTCGATTCATACTTTTTTTAAAATTACTATTAAGTGCAAATTGGTCTACAATAAACTTAAAATACGTTTAAACTCATTTGTATTAAAAGAATTATATTTTTTTCGGTCATACCTTAATTAATCTCTTTCAACCGGAATTATTGTTCTCTTTCCTTTCATACGATCGTTATTCCGGTAAGACCAGTCTCTTCCTTTTATTTGAATATGATTCATTCTAAATTTGAATTTGAATTTCAATTCAATTTTAGATTTCCTTATTTTTCTCGTTTCATTATACATACCAAAAATACCCAATTCAATTTGTTTGATTTATTCATGTTCGCAATTTGATTTATCTGTCGGTCTACGTAAATGGATTATTCGGTCATTCTCACTATAATTTTTTTGACTAGAAGCGAATTGATTCGCGAACATGGAGGTTCATCATGCAACGATTTTGTTTAAAAAATTACCGACATGTGGCCCGGTTTACTTTTTCAAGAGTTTTCATGTTCTTTTTCTCTGGGTAAACTTCTTAATTGCAATTTGGGACCATGATTTGATGGTATTGGTTGAATTTTGTCAACACATAGTTGCTAAGATTGTTCCCATTAGGATTACGACAACCCCGATGAATAATCAAGTCGTTAATTTAAATACTCAAGTTAATATAGATACACGGTTAATAGTTTACCATCTAAAGTTACCATATAAAGTTCATACAGATACGCAAGATCATGATTTACAATCTGGTGTGCATGCTTTTTCAATCAATAGTGATTTTAATGATTCAAGCGGTGTTCTCAGAATAGAAATTCAACAGAGTATGTGGTATTGGTAGTATACCAAAGTATGACATTTGTCTTATTAAAGATCGATGTTGCATTAAATGTTGAGCTAAATGTTACAGCATTTCTGGCAGAGTCTAGAAGCTTCTACAAGGATCTGGAACCTGGAAGATTTCAGAATATTGGAGAACGTCCTAGAAGAGCTAGAAGATGCTGGAAGCAATTTAGAATGACCTGGAACGTGCAAGAAGGATCTAGAAAGATCATGGAAGTTATAGAAGTTGAGTTCCAAAAAAATAGGATCTCAAAGTTGGAAGCCTCTAGAATTTCATTTTTCACTCTATAAATACCGAAGGAAGGCTCCACAATTCAGTGTATTCTATTCGATCAATCTCCTAAACCGAGCGTTCATCCCTGTTAGGAATTGTGGCCAGTAGTTATACCTTTTAGATCATACGAAGTATCCCACCCGTATGGCTGTGTGCTTTTCTTATCTATCGAGAGTGTAATCATAGATAGACTAGCATTTCGACAGTGTGTAATTTTATACACTTAGTTCGTTTTCAAAATTGGGCACCTGCCTCGTTTGTAGTTTTAGTTGTGAAGGTTATTGTTGTAACATTTCACACAACATTTGTACTTAAAGATAAGTATTGATATTTCGCCGTAAGGCTCGCATGGATTTTTATTTATAAAATCTATGTGAAAAATATTTCCATTGTGTCTCGTTTATTTTTAGTGTTTCAAGTCTTCCACTGTGTATCTTAATTTCTGATATTTTGTTAGAGTCAGTGTTGTACAATTTGTCACAACATTTAGTACAACATTAATCTACTTATACTTAAACACTATACCACAACACACTTTCAGTTGGTATCAGAGCGGATACCTGACGACACTAGGTTTGATCTTTGGTCAAGTGTGTTTTTTAGTTTATATTAGCAATGGATACACATCACATATCCACGGCACTTAGGCCACCCGTTTTAGATGGTTCGAATTATGCTTATTGGAAGCCTAAGATGCGTATGTACATCATGTCGATTGATGAACGTGCTTGGAGGACTGTACTTATAGGCTGGGAAGCTCCAAAGAGACCAGCAGATGCAGATGGTGAAGTTCAACTCAAGAAAGAAGTTGACTGGACGGCTGATGAAATAACAACAGCAGGCTACAATTCTAAAGCTTTAAATGCTATTTTTACCTCTGTTGATGTTTCAATGTTTAAAATTATATATAACCGTTCTACTTCTAAAGATGCATGGGACAGGTTGCAAGAGCATTGTGAGGGTTCAGACAGTGTTCGAAGGACTAAGCTTCGAATGTTGGGAACAAAGTTTGAGAATCTCCGAATGAAGGAAGATGAAACAATTTCATCCTACAATGAAAGGTTAAGTGAGATTATCAATGAATCACATTCTCTTGGTGACCCTATTTCTAATGTTAGAGTAGTTCATAAGATATTAAGATCTGTTCTTAAAAGATTTGATGCTAAAATTTGTGCTATTGAAGAGGCAAAAGATACGGATAAGTTAAGTCAAAATGAATTAGTGAGTATTCTTAGAACTTATGAGATAAACACTAATCAAGTTGATGAAACTAATGATGATAAGAAAGTTGTTGTTTTTAGAGGGGAAACATCAAACAAATCTGAGATTCAACCTATCATTACTGAAGTTGATTCGGATGAAGAATTGTTTGATGAATGCCTCAACAATCCTAACAACATTACCTTGCTTACTAAGTACTTTAATAAGTTTCTTAAGAAATCTGTGAACAAATCTAGAAACATTCAGCCTAAGATTCAAATCAACACATCAACACCTCAACCAGAAAGGAGGAAAGGTCAATTCACACCAAGACCATCAAAGAGTGAAGGTAAACCAAGGTATGATCCTGAATTTCGAAAATCAGTTCAATGCAATGCTTGTTCTGGATATGGCCATTATGCAAATGAATGTGCCAATACTAGACTTAAGCAAAAACTGAATTTTAGTGCTACCTTGAGTGATGATGATCTTGATGAGTTAAATGAGAATGAATATTCTAATTTTACCAGAATTGATTATAATGATTCTTCAGATGATGATCTGGATGAAACAGATTATGATGATGTACTTGATGCTTCAACATCTACAGCAACATCAGAATAGAGTCACCCAAATTTGAACTGTTTTAATGGTTTGATTGATGATGCAGGAAAAAGGACTAATGACAATGAATACCAAAAGCTATTAGATGATTGGAACAATCAGAAACTCACTCTTAATTCCCTGAATAAAGAGAATGAGGATCTGAAAGACACAATCACCAAGCTAGAGGTTATACTTACCAAAAGAGATCTGGAAATCTGTAACTTAAAGGAGAAACTAATAAATTCCACTTTATGTTTCAAGAAATATTCCAAGAGTGCTTCTGAGGTAAATAATGTTATAGCTACTGGTAAGTTTAATAATCATGGTTTAGGTTATGATGGTGTAACTGCTTCTATTTCTGAAAATTTTAGAAAACTTGTGAAATTTGTGAAGGCAAATGTTGACACAGCTGGTGCAACATCTGTACAATCAGATCCTCACAAGGTTAAAAGGAAGTATATCTGTCATTACTGTTTCAAAGTCGGTCATATTCGTCCTTACTGTATAAATGGTTTGAAGAACTGAAAAACTTGAAAATGCTGCATAAAAAACTGTCACATCCTAGTAAACAGTTTCTGAAATCTGCATGGAAACCAAAAGTTACCTGTAATGTTGTTCATACCTCCTTAAAAGCATGTCTACCTGATCTATGGTATTTTGATAGTGGTTGTTCTAGACATATGACAGGTCGTATAGACTTCTTATCTGATTATGTGACCTTGAATAGTGGTAGTGTTACATATGGTGGCGGTTCTAAAGGAAAAATTGTTGGTAAAGAAACTTTGAATGTTGAAGGTTTTCCTAAGCTTAAAAATGTCTTGCATGTTGATGGCTTACTTGCAAATCTGATTAGCATTAGTCAACTTTGTGATGATAATTTGCATGTGAAGTTTGATGAAGATTCATGTTATGTTCTTAATAAAGATGAAGTTTGTGTCATGACTGGTACTAGGTCAGCTGATAATTGTTATCTTATTGGAACAAATATGTGTAACTTGTCAAAACATGATGAAAATGTTTTATGGCATCAAAGATTGGGTCATGCAAATTACAGAGCAATGAAAAAGCTAATTAAAGCAGGTGCAGTAAAAGGAATTCCAAAACTGAGGTTTCACAATCCCACTGTATGTGGACCATGCCAAAAAGGTAAGCAGGTAAAAATGCCGCATAAAATGCTGTCACATTGTTCTACACATCGATGCTTTGAATTACTGCACATGGATTTGATGGGTCCTATGGAAACTGAAAGCATTGGAGGAAAGAGGTATTCCTTAGTTGTGGTAGATGATTTTTCTAGATTTACCTGGGTAGAGTCTTTGAGAGACAAATGTGAAGCATTTGCTGCATTTAAAATTCTTTATAAGAGGTTCAAAAATGTGTTTAACTTGAAAGTTGGCCGTATTAGAACTGATCATGGTAGGGAATTTGAAAACAACATGTTTAATGATTTTTGTGATAAAAATGGTATTTTACAAGAATATTCATCTCCTAAAACTCCACAACAAAATGGAATTGTTGAAAGAAAGAATAGAACTTTACAAGAAATGGCAAGAGTCATGCTTACATCCAAATGTCTTTGCTAACAAATTTTGGGGAGAAGCATTGAATAATGCATGTCATATTATTAATAGGGTTTTTATTCGTCCTGGTACAAGTCAAACACCTTATGCTTACATCCAAATGTCTTGCTCCTAGAGCATGGTATGGTAGGCTTACTGACTTTCTTTTGGAATATGGATTTATTAGAGGAGAGTCTGATAGAACTTTGTTCATTAAGCAGACTGAAGGAGATTTACTTATTGCTCAAATATATGTTGATGACATTGTGTTTGGTTCTACTTGTGATAAAATGTTGAGTAACTTTGTTGAGGCAATGACTGCAACATTTGAAATGAGTATAGTTGGAGACTTGAACTATTTTCTAGGTCTTCAAATCAAACAATGCAGTGATGGTATTTTCTTCTCCCAAAGTAAGTATGCTAAGAACTTGGTTAAAAGATTTGGTCTTGAGAATTCAAAACCAATGAAAACTCCTATGGGATCTTCTTTGAAACTTTGCAAAGACAGTGTTGGAACAAATGTTGATCCAACACTTTACAGATCCATGATAGGTAGTTTACTATATTTAACCTCTAGTAGACCAGATATTATGTACATTGTGTGTGTTTGTGCTAGGTACCAAGCTAATCCAAAGGAATCTCACCTGAATGCTGTGAAGAGGATTATCAAGTATTTTTTCAGGTACAATTGAACTTGGAATCTGGTACACTAAGGACACCAACAACATTTTGATAGGCTACAGTGATGCTGATTGGGCTGGAGATATAGATGATAGAAAGAGTACGAGTGAAGGATGTTTCTACATGGGAAACAATCTTGTTTCATGGCACAGCAAGAAACAGAACTGTGTTTCACAATACACTGCATAATCTGAGTACATAGTTGCTGGAAGCTGCTGTACACAGCTCTTGTGGCTGAGCAAGATGTTCCATGATTATGGTATTGAGAATGGTATACTTACAATCTTTTGTGACAATACTAGTGCCATTAACATTTCTAAAAATTATGTACAACACTCACTCACTAAGCACATTAGCATAAGACATCACTTTATGAGAGATCTAGTAGAGAAGAATATTGTAAAGTTGGAGTATGTACCCACTAAAAAACAGAATGCTGACATTTTCACTAAGGCATTAGACCATGAGAGATTCTCAACTTTGAGGAAATCTCTTGGTATGAGTACTATCTGAAAAATTCGGATGGATGTTGTCACAAATGCGTCAGCATTTGGGACAACATCATGGGTTATATAAATTTTATAAGTTGAATTTATTTCTTACTTAGTTAAATAATTCCTTTGTAAAATATCTACGAATCTAAGAATCTTGGAGTGCAAAAATAAACGTCTTACATCTCTCAAATGCATAAAAATAGAATGTTATTAGCATACTAAAAGATGTACCAAATCACAGAGTAACTATGGAGCACGGAGTTCACTACTACGATGCCTTCTTTTCAAAATGTGATATTTGGTAAAAACATCAACATATTTGTAATCCATTAAGTAAGTATGGGGCACGGAGTTCGCTACTACGATGTACTCTACAGGAACAATGGATCAATACAAATTAGATGCTATAACACAAAAAGAAAAAATATGGTGCAACACAAATGAAGCAAATTCATGTAAAAACCGTGTTGAGGTGTTTGTAACAGTTTTAAGCACAACATTGCCTGATTCGAATTTATTTTTATAACTTGTAATTATTTAATTATTTATTGAGATTTATTTTATTTATTTAAATTATATACTGACCCACGTTTTTTATTTTTCAGATTATGCTTGGACTAAGTAAAAATTCTAGAAACTTCTTAATTACTTAATTAATTAATTGATTTTTCCCACTAATTAACCATGATCTAGGTTGTGGCTAAAAATGTGGAGCACTATCAAATTATTTCTGGAATTAATCTTTTTAACCTCCAACTACATACATTCTCTCTATTTAACTCAATTAATCGTGATTTATTATTGCTAAGTGTTTTATCGAGTTTTGTCAAGTATTTGCAGAATTGTTCTTTTGGTCGTGTATTTCCCAAATTGCTATATACACTCTCCACCTTGCCTTGAAAATCCAACCGCCCTTCTTAATGGCTGGAAACCACCGTCAATCTCACTCTCAATCACACTCTGCTTCTGAATCTTCCGAACAAACTGCCCAAAACTCTCTCGATCTTCTTGCTTCAATGGCTTCGCAACAATCAAATTCCTGAAATGCCGACACTAATGTCTCTACAACCCCATCAACAACCGCTCCTGTTCCACAAACTACTCCACCAACTACCCACATCCCACAAGACTCGACCGTTGAACAGTTCACTAGGGATGTTGAATTGGTATCCAATACTCTTCGGGCTACTGGTCATCTACCTGTGATGACGTTCGGAGATATCACTGTGGATATCTCAAGCTATTTGGCCGAACAAACTGCTCAAATGGTTGTTGCTGCAAAAACCCCCAAATCATCGAACCCTACTGAGCCTGCAGCACCGGAACGGAATGTGGAAACCGTTGTTGAAGGAGAAGCTACTGCTGATGCATCCGATTCTGAGAATGTCGAAATGGAGGATGCCGAAACTTCTGATAATGGTACAAACTCCTCTCTCTCACCCTCTGATGAGTCTGCCCCTGTTCCTCTTAAGAAACTGGTGCAGAAAGGGAAAAGAAGAAGAAGCCCTGTTCAAAGGAGGAGGTCAAACCGTGTCTTTACCCGAGTGGATTACTTTGAATCCATGAGAAAAAAGAAGAAAGCTGGACATGATGCTACTGAACCCATTCAAGTGTTCACTGAATTCGAGGAAGAAACAGAACCTGTTGCTACTGCTGTTATTGAAAAAGCGAAGAAGAAAAAGGTTGCTGATGAACCTAAAGGGAGAGGGAAGGCCAAGATGATCCCTGAAGAAGAACCTGCTAAATCAGACTCTGATTCTGATTTCAATGTTTGCCTAAGACATATGCAACAATCTCTTAAGAAGAATGCTGAGTCATTTGCTGCTGCAAAGGAGTCCACACCAGAACCTGATGATGGTGGAAGTGGAGGCTCATCTTCTAAGGCAAAGAGCCCATCTTCTGAGGCAAAGAGCTCATCCAAAAGCTCCTTTGAACATGATGGAGATTCTGATCCTGATGAAGAACTACCTTCTGAGGAAGAAAGTGAAGGTATCTCTGATCCCTCTAACTATGTTGAGAAAAGGTTAGAAATTTACTCTAAGAGGAAGCTGTTGATTGAGAAAAGAATTAATATGCCTGATTTTGATAGTAAGGGAATGGTTAAGTTTTTAGAGGATAGAAACTGTTGAATGCTGTTACATTTGGTGAAGCTTTTCTGACTAATTGGTCCTATGAGTTCTATGCTTGTATGAAGAAAAGCACTGGTAGGAGAAGCTCTAGATCTTATGGCACTGTTAATTTTAGGGGGGGGGGGGGGGGATGTGTCATTCACTCCAGAACTTATTAATGAGTTCCTGCACACCCCAAATGTTGATGAGGATGATGATCCAGATATGGATGTTGTGATTACTGCAATCACAGGGGGTAGAAAGACTAAGTGGGCTAGGAAAATGTTAGTTAGACACTTAACCTTCTTGCATTCTGTTCTATATAAGTTGATTATATATAATTGGATCCCCACTACCAACACCACTAAAATTACCAGAGATCAAGCCATTCTTATGTATATGATTTCTATACTTAAGAAGTTCAATCTAGGTCACACCATTTTTCACCATATGAGGAAGTTTACTGGGAAAACTTCTGGGAAAGGAAATTTGCCCTATCCAGTCTTGATTTCAAACTATTTGAAGCACCATGGCTTCACTGCTAAGAAGACTGATGTTTTGAGGGGGAGAGTGCCACTGCTTGCTATTGCTCCTGCCTTATTGATTGGGGACAGAGTGATTGATCTGCCTTTAGTTGCTCTTGGTACTGCTAGTCCACAGAGATCTTCCAGACCCTCTACTTCTGAACAACCAGGCTCTTCCAGACCACAACAGAGAAATGCACCTCCAAATGTTGAGAACATTCGTATCAACATTGCTGGTAATGTCGGTATTTCACAGGAATTCATCAAAACTTCAGCTCCAACACTTGCAGGAAACAATTGAAGAGCTCCAGTTCCTGAAGGACATGTGGACCAATATGCTTTCACCTACAATAGGGGGAGTACCACCACCATCTAACTCCAATGTGGTAATTAAAGAGATGACAATGAAGGAGTTATAGTTGCTGCTGCTGATGGAGGACCTGATGCTGGAGAGGATGTTGCAGTGACTGATGTAGTTGCACACCTTGCATCTACCTACTTTGTTGATGAAGGAGATGATGATGATGCTGACATGGAGGCCTTGTATGGTGATCTCCATTGAGGAAACTGCTAGACAAGGGGAGATCTGAATTCATAATGGTTACTGTGCAAGAATCTGATGATGCAGCTGTTACCACAACAATATATGCCATTTATTCAGTTTCAATCTCTGTAATTGATGTTTAAGTTTGAATTCTGAAATTCTGATACACTTGTTATTTATTTTTTAGATGATAAGCTGTCTATTGTTTTACAACTTGCTTAATTATGGTTCCACTTGATAATATTGTTTACTGCTTTTGCTTAAACTGTTTACAGGTTATCATGTGTCTACTGCAGGTTGTTTAGTCTTAGTGTTTGTCCATAGTTGTTTTGTTTTTTGCTCTCTGATTTTTTAACTTTTCTGTTTGTTTGCTCTGATTTTGTTTTATGTGTCTTACTTAAATCTTAAGTAGTTCTTCCAAAACTTAACTTAAGATTTCAGTAAAGTTACTTATGTTGTGAATAAGTGTATTGTATATACTTGTTCTGTTTTGGATAAAAAATATCTTTATCTTATGGCATGGATCATTGTAAGATTATCCTTGATCTACTTTCGATTTGATCCAACGGTTACAACATGTATTGTCTTGACTAGTGCTTAGCAATGATGTCAACCTCAACTAAGTACATAATACCGAGTATGTATAGAAATATATGTGCATCAGGTGTGTTGTAGTCGAAAGGTCAAATTAGGGGAGATTGTAGATGTTGTGAATTCTTAAATGTATCAACATTCTTAACAACATCTTAATTTGACCTTCCGAGATTTTTTCTAAGTCCTTTTTGAAATGATGCATTAAATGTTGAGCTAAATGTTACAGCATTTCTGGCAGAGTCTAGAAGCTTCTACAAGGATCTGGAACCTGAAAGATTCCAGAATATTGGAGAACGTCCTAGAAGAGCTAGAAGAGGCTGTAAGCAATTTAGAATGACCTGGAACGTGCAAGAAGGATCTAGAAAGATAATGGAAGTCGAGTTCCTAAAAAATAGGATCTCAAAGTTGGAAGCCTCTAGAATTTCGTTTTTCACTCTATAAATACCGAAGGAAGGCTCCACAATTCAGTGTATTCTATTCGATCAATCTCCTAGACCGAACGTTCATCCCTGTTAGGAATTGTGGCCAGTAGTTATACCTTTTAGATCATACGAAGTATCCCACCCGTATGGCTGTGTGCTTTTCTTATCTATCGAGAGTGTAATCATAGATAGACTAGCATTTCGACAATGTGTAATTTTATACACTTAGTTCATTTTCAAAACTGGGCACCTGCCTCGTTTGTAGTTTTAATTGTCAAGGTTATTGTTGTAACATTTCACACAACATTTGTACTTGAAGATAAGTATTGATATTTCGCCGTAAGACTCGCATAGATTTTTATTTATAAAATCTATGTGAAAAATATTTCCATTGTGTCTCATTTTTTTTTAGTGTTTCAAGTCTTCCGCTGTGTATCTTAATTTCTGATATTCTGTTAGAGTCAGTGTTGTACAATTTGTCACAACATTTAGTACAACTTTAATCTACTTATATTTAAACACTATACCACAACACACTTTCATTAAAAAACTGAAATCTTATTTATCTAATCACGGGGCTGATATAATGAACGACAATGTTGAATTAGTGTTTAAAGATGGGGCACCCGAGTTTCGAACTGAACTTATTAAGTAGTCTATCAAACTTAGTTGGGGCCTTCTAATTAAGATAGTCTAGGTGTCGTCTAAATTATGAATAGTCCATTAATTTAAGCCATCAGATCTGAAATCTAATGGCTTGTATTTGATGACCTGCTACCTGTTGCACTTGGCGTCGCAGAATCAATCGCTTTGCATTTTACTTATTATAGTTTTTTATCGCATATTGCATTTTTAAATTAAATTTAATAATTTTAAGTATATAAATATAAAATTATGAAGTTGTCCTCATATAATTAATAAAAAATTAATTGATAATATATAATCTTTATTTTAATTTTTTCAGATCACTAATCATAATAAACAATATATTATTCTTTTTTTATTTTAAAGAACAAATCATAATTAACCTAATCATCCACCGTCCCAAAATCAATCTTTTCACACGGGTCTCTTCTTATTTTCTTCTTTTGATTCAAAAATCTCATCGATTAAGGCATTGAAGAAGAATTTCAGCAATGAACAATTCTCTTTTTTTTATTCCTTTTTGTTAAATCTAGGTTTTGAGATGCTACATGGATAAATTGAATTTTACGTAAAATTATCAATCAATTAGGTTGAATTTTAGATGCAATTTTATATTTCGAAATATTAGAGATTGGATGCATAAGTGGCATCTTTTTTGTGCTATCGTGGTGAATTTTCTAAGTAATTACGTCTTTCTGCACGATATAAAGGTCGTGCTTATGTGCACGACCAATGTGTAATTATTGTGCACGACTGAAAACCTAATTTGATATTTTTTACATTTTCGTGTAGTTTCTATTCACAACGTATGACAATGTGCTCAAGCGCTAAACATGAAGATATGAAATTGGACAATTCATCCCCTAAGGAGCACATAAATTCAGACGATGGGTCGGGTGAAGATGTCGAGTATGTCTGAAAGTGTGTGGAGGGATGGTGTCTAGTGTTTAAGTAAAAACAGAACAATGTTACACTGAATGTTGTGACAATTAGTGTAGCATTAACTCTAACAGAATGTGAATAAGTAAACACAGTACACAACGGAAGTCTAAAACACTAAAACACAATACGAACACAATGGAATATTTTTAACATAGATTTTATTAATAACAAAACCTATGCTAAGCCTTACGGCGAAACAATAACTCAGTTCCTAAGTTATATACGAAAATGTCGTGTGAAATGTCTCAGCAATTACTTCAACATTCCACAAACAAAACTACGATCGAGGCAGGTGCCTGAATCCGCAAATAGACTTAAGTGTAAGAACACTGTCTAAAGAACTAATCTGATCTATGATTCACTCTCACTCGATACAAGACTAGAACTAAGTACACTGGAAGGTGTGGTATCCCTCGGCGTACGTTAAATGATACAACTACTGACCATAACTCCTAACTAGGGTTGAACGCTTAAGGAGGTGTTACTCGAGTAGTGCATACTTTGAAATGAAAGACTCTTGCGGTATTTATAGAGAAATACACAGCTTCTAGATCCTTCCATTATGAGATCCTATTTTTTAGGACCTCAACCTCCATGATCTTTCTAGATCCTTCTGCCATCTTCCAGGTCGTTCTACAATGCTCCAAGGCCTTCTAGCACGTTCTCCAACATTCTGGAATCTTCCAGGTTCCAGACTCTTGTAGAAGCTTCTAGAATCGTTCCTGAATGTGAGAGCATTTAGTACAACATTTAATGTAACATTTCAGAAAAGACTTAGAATAAATCAAGGAAGGTCAAATTAAGATGTTGTTGTAGGTCCCCAAAGTTGAGTTAATAACGAGTAAGCTAGTGAAAATGTCTATAGGGGGGGGGGGGTGAATAGACTTTTCAAAAATCTATCGAAATATCAGAATACAATATGCGGAAACACGAAATTAACAATGAGCCCAATTCAAGTTTATACTCAACTTCTTAATTCGAGAACTCTGTTCTATACTCAGCTTGTCTAGTTCAGTTATGTATTTAAACAATTAAGCAATTAAACAATAAACCAAACTGTAAAGTAAACAACACACAACGATTTATAGTGGTTCGACAACTTGTCTACGTCCACTCTCACAAACCCAGTTGTGATGTTTCCACTAAACTCTTACAATCGAGTACAAAGTGTAAATTCCTGTCTTTTAAGTCCCAAGAAGAAGACTTAGATCTTCAAAGAATATACCACCAGATATATCTATGATCTAACTAGCTATTTAACAAGCAACTAGCAACTTGAAACAAAAACAATAAAACTTCTCTGTTCTTCAGTAGTAGCCTTCTTGATTCTTCACTTGTCTTCTGGCTTCTTTCTGAATCTTCAACTCTGAGAGTAATTCACTCTTTGAATGCTTCGATAATGCTTTACTTGAGTATGAACGTCAGTGTATCAGTAGTCTTTAATTGATCAACACCATGAAGTATTTATAGACTTCAATCTTCAAGAACTTAGGTAGTTGTAACCAACTTTTCTTGAAAACTAACTTCAACTGAATCTTCTTATCCATCCACGCGTTTCTTGTTACGAATTAGTTATTCCATAACTAACTTCTTCATCCTTATCTTTACACGCGTATTTGTAACTAACTTCAAGTTTAACTTGTCTTGTGTAGTCTAGTAGATGCACTAGTCTTCGTCTTGTAGTCCTCCTGTCTTGAGTAGTAGACTCCAAGTCTTCTTGTCTGGTCTTCTCGTGCAATCTTTAGTAGTAGACTATACTTAATCCTAACAAGACTTATTACATTACATTAAGCTTTTATAATACAAGCTTTAGTCAACTTATAATCTATACAATGAATCTATCTATTACATTCAAATCATGAGCTCTATACAACTTTTATCATAGCTCAATAACAAATAATATAAACATATATGAAGTACTTATAAACACGTACTTATCTTTTAATATCAAACAATACTTATCTTTCATGTGAACTCTACTGGTCTTGTTCAAGATGACTTAACTCAACTAGACTAGATTAGTCAACACTTAGAAAATATTCAAACTACTTTTGGCTTATCAAAACTTCATCTTTTAATCATCATGTAGAACTTGTCTAGGATTCATATCCCAACAATTTCCCCCTTTTTGATGAAGCCAAAACTACTTGAATCTTTTCTCAACAGTAGACTAGTTAAGTAGTTATCTTGTCTTAACATCAAAAGTTGTTTATCTTTTCATTCATTCAAAATAAGATCAGTAGATTACAATTACTTCAAAATATAATCAGAGCAAAAAAAAACTATCAATTAAAACATAAAATCAACTAATCTGACATAGTACCTCCTTCAAGATTTGGAACGTTGAACGCATCTAGAAGTCTTCTGTGAATAATACTGATATGATCTTCATCATCAATCTTCTCTTTCTCTAGCAGTTCTTCTTCAAACTTCTTGATTTGATTCATATCAACTCTTCTTCCAGAACTAGTCATAGGACACTTCCATCTTGGAAATACAGGAACAAGAATGTTGAAGTTTGCTCCAGCAGAAATCCTTAAGATTAAATGCCATAACATTCTGTGTTGTCCTTCCATGAATTTGTCAAATAAAGAATATAGCTCATCTTGTCCTTCAGCATCACCATATTTACGAATGATCCAGTGATCAAGTTCCCATTGTCTTTTCACTTTGATCCATTCAGCTCGATGCTCATTATCAATGAAATAATCAATGAGTTGATCTTCCATTTGATCTTCATCAGCCTTCAGCTTCTGCAAATTTCCAATATGTCTACCAATTTTCTTCTTGCTCGCATAACGAGTTTCATCATTTGGATCAACAACTTTTTGCTTCTTCACTTTAGTTGTTGTCTCCACTTCTTTCGGTTCTTCTATATGAATAGATTTCCTTTTAGATACTTGTCTTGTCTGAACCTCAGCTTCAGGAGATGCAACCGCTTTGCCCTTCTCCTTCTTCATCAACTCAACTGCTTCTTCTTTAGCTCGCTCAAGATCTGCATGTTTAATCAACTTGCCTTTGCCTCTCTTAGGCCTTCTAAGATCTTGCATAGCTTCAGCAGCTTCCTTGGCTTCTGGTTCAGCACTGGACTTAGCTTTTTCACCTTCAGCAATAACTTCAACTTGACTCGTCTCTTCCCCCTTTTTGGCTTCATCAGCTGCCTGGAGAGAGAATAGAGATGTGAACCGAGTCATTTCTTCGAACATCGCTTGCTTCATAAGGTTTGTAGCTCTTTCGATCTGCCTTTCATGAGAACCATTCTGACTCAACTTGTCTAGTTTGGTCGCCACCAATTCCAACTTCTGAGTAGACAAATTCAACTCATTCTTAAAATGGGTTGCAGTTAGACGTAGCTTCCGGTTCTCCTCAGTCATAGCACTGATAATCTCTCTAGCTTGTGCTAACTGATCAAAGGCTTCCTTTCTCTGAACATCAGCTACTTCGATTTTGGCTCTATATACTCTTTCCATCTTCCTGGATTCAGTAGCTAGAACACGAGCAAAATCGACAGAGCTCTTCTCCGAATATTCCACCTGGTTTTGGAGAAATCCTTCAATTTGATTGAACATCTCTTGTCTGAAATCGTTGTCCAGCTGATTGACTTCGTTCATGATCATCTCTTTTGAACTTGTCACAAGGACACTATTCTGTTCAACAAGAGTCTTCTTTAGTTCAGATTTAAGGAATTCATCAATAGATGACTTGATGACAGCCTTCAAGTCTTCTTTCAACTCATCTATTGAGGCGTCTGGGATAGCTTGAGACGACTGTCCAACCTCAATATGAGTAGCATCAACCATGACCTCATCTTCAGCATCAGCAAGAAAAACATCTTCAATCAACTGGCCTTCTGGAGCAGTAGCTAAGACCTCGTCTTCTACTACTTCAGCAACACACACACTTCCAGCAATCGCCTTAAGACTAGGTAGAGGACAATAAGGCACCATAGCTAGCTTAGCTTCCTCAGTCCTTCTTTCAGCATCAGCAAAGTCCTTTTTCAATAAGGCGTGCAGCTTCACCATGTATCCACACATTTCGATGGGAAGCAATAGATCAGTATATCGATTAATATAAGCAAAGTCTGACCTCGGACTGTCAGCATTATCCATTTGAAATTTGAACACAATGCCTCTCAACTGGTCTGAGACATTGTCAAGACTTAACACTGGATCAGTAGACTGAATCTCCTCAGCTGGTGTAGCTTCAACCATAACTACATCTTCATCAAAATCAGTCTCTGAAACTTGAACGCCCATATCGATTTGAGATTCGGAATACATTAAATCATCGGAAATGTTAAGCAATCTCTTCGCAAGAGCAGTGATGGCATATGATGGAAATAGCTCTGAGTGATCTTGAACACCACTGTTCTCCTTCTGTTCCATTTCCCAATCCATGAAGTTTGAGATACCACCTTTTCCTAAGATAACTTCGAAAAGATCATCTGTTGAAGACTTCTTCAATGCAACCCAAGTGCATATTCTTAGAAGCTTCTCAAACTGCTCTGACGAGTAGTCGACTTCAATAGAAGATAGCTGCTTCTTCAAATTTCTACTCATCTTTGCACGAACTCTTTTCTCTCGTAAACACATCGGATAGTAGACCAGGGATTCGAATCTAACTTCAGACGGGGTCTGAGTAGATGGGGTCTCTATCTCAGTTGTTGCAGTGGCAACTGTCGTCTTGTCTGAAGTAGATGGGTGAATGGGTTCAACATATTCTGTTGAAGGTAAGGATAGAATTTGGTCTGTGGTTTCTTGGGGCTTTGATGTGTCTTGGTTTGGTGTGACAACTGTAGGAGTATCAGTTGTGTCAAGTTTGGGAGTGTTTTCGGGTAGACTGACTCTCAGCGGATGTGCTGGCAGTACTTGTGAGGTTGAGGTAATAGGTCTTGGCCTAGATCGATGAGATCTTGCCTTGGTTCGAACAGCAGAGTGAGAGAGAGGAGGAATTGACAAAGATTGAGAAGATGTACCAACCTGAAGACTCGACTCTTCTGGTTGAGTAGGCGAACCAACTCTTACAAGAGTGTACATCTCTGGAACTTGAGCACTTGTCTCCATCTGTTTATCAGATTGCTCATTTGATTGAGTCTCCTCAGAGTCACCTGCACTAGACTTAGTCTCTGTATCTTTCTCCGATTCTTCTGCATCGGACCTATCTTCCGAAGAGCTAGATGAGTTAGCATAAGGTAGCACTGCTGAGTCATCTACTTGAGCATGTCTTGGAGCAGCTGGCCTGGCAGCAGTCTGCTTTGCCACAGCTTCCTTCTTTAGATAAAACTTTAAAGGATGAAATGGCTTTCCTTTACTCCATTCCTTCTTGTTCGGCATCAAGAGAGGAAGTAGAATGCTCAGTTTGTTACCATAGCCAACAACAGTAGATACCACCCAATTGCGAGTGACGTCATCAACTCGAACACTTCTTTCAAAGTACATCATCCGATCTGAGATTAACTTAAACCAATTTCCTTCGGTAATACCATCATAAATCGCAGCCATAATCCTTGCTTTCCCAAAGGTAACAGAGTCATGGGAACCAATGGCACATAGCAAAATTTTACCGGCTATATCCAATAGAGTGCGATACTTCTCTAGAAGTTCCGACTTCTTTACAGCAGCATACTTGCCATCTGGTTTCGGCTTCAACCTCTTACCACAGAAAATGCTTAAATAGCGAACCTCTTGCCCTATTGCGTAATTCTCAATATCAATTGATCCGATGGGTAGCTTCAGATGGTTGAACATGGCCTCTCGAGTGATTTCTACTCGATTTATACCAATAGAGGACTCAATTGTGTCGCCTCGTCTGGTGGCGTTGGCATAAAATTCCAGTACTTCCTCTTCCAGAACAACTTGAGGAAACGCCTCCAAGTAAGGTTTCAAACCACATCTGGTGCATTTGGCCAGAATCTCTGCATTTCCATCTGAGTGAGTACCTTTGAAATACACAGAAGGTTCAACATTTACCTTGTTGTCGGAGATATAACGTCCTAGATCAAATGTGGCCTGCATGTTAGTTTGCACATCGAAGATGGATCGAGTTGACATAGTGTTTGAGAGTATACACAAATAACTTTGAAAAATAGTAAGAAATCGAATGTTTAAGAGTAGGGGAGTTAAGAGATTGTGGGGCAAGACGTGTGGGAGAGTTGGGTTTTGTTTAAACTGATCCAATGGTCAAGATCGAAGGATTATATCCAACGGTTGGGACTTTTGGAATTCGGTTACGGAATCGAGAATATAATGTGATTTGATATTGTAGACTTTGAAATCCGCCTCTTTTTAGTTAGGTTAGAGGAGTGAACTCATCTGACCTAGTGTAGTTGAGTAAGAACTGGGTTATGCACCTCATTAAAAATGGGAGTGTATAAATCCACTTCTAGGGTTTTCAAATTTTAGCATTATCTAATTACTATAATACCCTTAACCCGTTTGAATGTATACTTAACATATTTCAATCAAGAGAAACACTTAGCTTGTCTGTTCGAGTCCATCCAGAACAGACGAGTAGACTTAAGCTTCACAAGACGAGTCGGCTTAAACACACAAGACGAGTTCCCCCTTCGCCTGTGCTTGTCTATTCTGAACCGTCGAACGACCTTATGTACCTATCTTATGATTGACAGTGTGTAATCAAAGGTACAAGTAGAGTAAAATAAATAATATGAATATCAATCGAAAGCAATGATCAAGGTTTCGAACAAGATGACCTTTTAACAAACATAAGAGTCAACATAAGGATATTTAAGAAATCAAAGATTCCCCCTTAAATGTTTATTCCCTTAGTATTACCCTCAGCTTTACCAGCTTCCTCATCGGGTTGTTTGGTCATCTAGTCTAGCCTTGTATACCTGTCTGTTGCGTGAGTAGTCGAGTGCTCTGTTCTTGTCTCCTTTTCTTTGATGTACCTGACTGGTTAGTGCATAGCTATAGGCAAGTAGGATCGAAATCAATTAGCCCTAGACTAATGCATAACTCTCGAAATCGTGCCTCAGCTAATGGTTTTGTAAAAATATCAGCTCTTTGAAAATCAGTATGAATCTTTTCCATGCGAATGTCCTTCTTTTCTACATGATCACGTATGAAATGATGCTTCACATCAACATGCTTACAACGTGTGTGCAAAACAGGATTTTGTGTAATGGCAATTGCACTATTACTATCACAGAAAATAGGAACATTTGATTCATGTATGTTATAATCACGAAGCTGTTGCATGAGCCAGAGTAGTTGACTACAGCAGCTACCAGCAGCCATGTACTCGGCTTCGGTAGTAGAAGTAGCAACACTAGTCTGCTTTTTGGAAAACCAAGATATGAGTTTTGTGCCTAGAAATTGACAAGAACCAGAAGTAGATTTCCTATCTATTCTACAGCCTCCAAAGTCTGAGTCTGAATACCCACTTAAGGATAGATCATCATTTGAGGGATACCAGATACCACGGTTAATGGTCCCTTTCAAATATTTCAGAATCCTTTTGGTGGTTTCCATGTGACTTTCTTTTGGATTGGCTTGGAATCGAGCACAAACACCAACAGAGAATGCAATGTCTGGCCTACTAGCAGTTAGATACAGTAAGGAACCAATTAAACCACGGTAATAGGATTGGTCAGCACATTTACCATTCTCATCTGGATCCATTCTGTAAGTTGGTTGCATTGGTACGCCAGTGGACTTACATGTTTTGATCCCGTACTTATCTAGAAGGTTTCTTGTGTACTTCGCCTGATTTATGAAAATACCTTCTGGAGTTTGTTTTACTTGAAGTCCAAGAAAGTAGTTCATCTCACCCATCATTGACATTTCAAACTTACTTTGCATGAGTGTAGAAAAACTTTCACTCAGCTTTTTGTTAGGTGACCCAAAAATGATGTCATCTACGTAAATTTGGACGAGTAAGATGTCCTTCCCTTCTTGTCTTCTGAACAAGGTTCGATCGACCTTGCCCTTTGTAAAACCATTTTCTAATAGAAAGAGAGATAGAGTGTCATACCATGCTCTTGGAGCTTGCTTTAGTCCGTACAGGGCTTTCTTCAATCTGTACACCTGGTTGCCTTTGACTTCGAAACCTGGAGGTTGTTCAACATACACTTCTTCCGCAAGAATACCGTTAAGAAATGCACTTTTAACATCCATTTGATAGACAGTAAACTTCATGTAAGCAGCATATGCAAGGAACAATCGAATGGCTTCTAGTCTAGCAACAGGAGCATAAGTTTCATCATAGTCTATGCCTTCAGCTTGTGAGTAGCCTTGGGTGACTAATCTAGCCTTATTCCTAACGACTAAATCATTCTCATCTTTCTTATTCTTGAAAATCCATCTAGTGCCAACTACATTATGATGTTTCGGCCTATCGACAAGTTCCCAGACGTCGTTTCGAACAAACTGATTCAACTCGTCTTGCATAGCGATGATCCAATTACTATCAGCCAATGCCTCTTTAACAGTGGTAGGCTCGATAGATGAGAGGAAACAACACCAGCAAAACATAGTTGGACTCGGCTGTTCTTGTGACTCAAAGAGTTGTCGTCTAGTCTTCACACCAATAGTAGAGTCACCAATGATATTTTCAGTATCATGCGCAGATTTCCATGTTTTTCTATTCTTAACAGGAATACTATCATCATCTATATCATGTACAACATCATGCATGTCAGTATCATTTGTATCATCAATTTTAATAGGAGTAGATGAGTCAACTAGAGCAGGCATGTCAACTGGTCTAGAGGACTTACCTTGAGCACTTACCTTCTCCTTATCATCAGAGTCGAGAGCTTTTAGGAATGGGCTGTAGGCTTGAACGGATTCATATATCTCTGAATCTTTGTCAGATTCGATCGATAGATCAGTTACCTTCTTACTGATCTTGTCTGCAGACGAGTCCTGTAGAGATTCATCGAAAACCACATGTGGTGTTTCTTCCACACAAAGAGTTGAGCGGTTGAATACTCTAAATGCTTTGCTAGTCGAGGAGTATCCTAAGAATATCCCCTCGTCTGCTTTCGCATCGAAAGCATTCAACTTGCTTTTTCCATTGTTGTGAATGAAACACTTACAGCCAAATATATGGAAATATGAAACTCTGGGTTTTCTACCTTTCCAAACCTCATAAGGTGTCTTGCCTAGAGCTTTGTTGATCGCGCTTCTGTTTTGTGAATGGCATGCAGTATTGATAGCTTCGGCCCAAAACTTTTGAGGAGTGTTGAACTCAGCTAACATGGTCCTACAGGCTTCTTTAAGTGTTCGATTCCTCCTTTCTGCTACACCGTTTTGTTGTGGTGTCCTAGCTGCACTAGTAAGGTGCTGGATACCACGTTTAGTACAAAATTCTTTGATATAGCAATTAATGAACTCAGTTCCTTTGTCACTACGAATCTTGACAATGGACTGGTTCTTCTCAACTTGTAACTTCTTCAACAGATCAGGCAGAAGTGTTTGTGTATCACTCTTCTTGTGTAGAAAGACTACCCAAGTAAACTTAGAATAGTCGTCTACAACAACAAGTGTGTACCTTCTACCATTCAAGGTTGGAGGAGTTATCGGACCATGAAGATCCATATGTAAGAGTTCTAGGACTCTACTAGTTGAGAGAGTAGGAATTGACTTAAATGAACCTTTAACCTGTTTACCCTGTTGACAAGCCGTGCATACATGTGACTTGTAGTAAACTTCATTGGGAATACCTTCAACAAGGTAATCTCTGGCTATCTTATTAAGAACCTTAAAGTTTAGATGACAAAGGCGTCTGTGCCAGAGCCACCCAAGCTCTTTAGGATTCTTAGTAAGTAGACAGGTGTCCCTCGGACAACTGTTCCAGTTCACTATGTACACACTTCCTTGTCTTACGCCGACTAGTAGGACTGTGTGCGTCCTTTTGTCAATGATTTCGCATTTGCGGCTCTTGAACTGCACCTTGTAACCACGATCACAAAACTGAGAAACAGAGAGTAGATTATATTTCAAACCTTCAACATATGAGACATCTTGGATCTCAACGTCTCCATTCCGGATGTAACCAAATCCTTTAGTGACAGCAGTGGAGCTATCACCAAATATCACTTTTGGTCCTTCTTGCTCATGGTAGCTTGATAAGAGGGCCTTGGTACCAGTCATGTGGTGCGAACAACCACTGTCTATGTACCAGGTTTCTCCTACTGAGCCACCCTTCTTATACAAGTCAAGTCGACCCTGCAATGAAGATATTCAATAATTTAGGTACCCATTTGTTTATTGGGGTCCTTGGGGGTTAGTCGTGTTCAGAGGAATCCAAATATACATTGGAGTCTTGAACAAGTTCGATCTTTTAAGCTTTCGCCCATATTTGTTACAAAATAAGACCTTTTTGTCCTTCTCTGGCCTATCAGTCGAGTTCGGGTCTACTCTTTGGAGATAGCCTTTTGACTTGATCTCTACTTGAGCAGGCACTTGTCTATGATAGTCAGAGTAGGGCTTGTAAGCATTAGGTCCATACGGTTTATAGACGTGTTTGGGTCTTTCCTCACTAATAATATCATATGATAAAGGTGGAGGATATAGGATAGTTTGTGTACGATATTTCGGAGCTACTTGTCTAGGTCTAGACGAGTAGAGCTGAGACTGCCTTATGAAAGGATGTCTAGGCTCTTGTCGTCTAGTCTGTACCTGTCTAGTACTCGTCTCCTCAGGATACCAGTCCTCGTATCTGACCTGGTTGGGTCGTCCACGATTAGTGGTCCTTTGAAGATTAGTTCTAGATGGAACAGGCTTGTTGTTAGCATTCTTTTTACCTCCCTTGGTAATCGGAATGTTAACTAGAGCTTGTTTAGATGTAGTACCTTTAGAAGGAGTTCCAATATCGTATATCATTGGTCCTTTTCCTTTATCATTTGGCAAAAGTCTTGCTTTAATAGTAGTAGGGTTCTTAATGACTCGAGTAGACAAGCTAGATGACTCAGCACCTATACCAGTCTTGTCAGCTGGATCTCTATACCTATCTGACAGTTCAAGGTTAATCTTTGAAGAGTTAACCAGGTCAGTAAGTTTGAGATCTAATGTGACAACCTCGGTCTCTAAGAACTTATTACGTTCTTCAAGCTTTTTGCACTTGCCTTTTAAAACATTGAACTCATTTCTCTCAGTTGCATGTGTCTTAAGTAGGTCTTGATATAACCTGTCTGTCAATGCACACTTTTCCTTGAGTTGTCTCAACTCTTCAGTCAAGCGTTCATTTAGGACTGTTACATTAGGATCTACTTTAGACTGAGCTTCCTTAAGATCAATGATTTCTTGTTTTAAGGCGATGTTTTCATCACTGACTTCAATGAAGGCTTGGTTAGCAAGTAGAAGGTCGTCTTCAATAGCACTAGTTGAGAGCTGAAGACTACTTCCTACTTTACTACTAGCAGTGTCACTTTCATCAGTTTCTGAATCATCACAAGATTGAAAAGATGTAGTTGATGATACCTCTTGATCGATTTTAGCCATGCAGCATAGGCCATCATCTACTATAAATGCTTCATCGTGATCTGGATCAGTCGAGTGACTAGATAAGGACGATGACAACTCGTCTGAATCCGAATCAGAGTCATCATTGACCATCATTGCCTTTTTGCCACGGTTATATCTTCTTTCTCTTCGTGCTTTGCGTTCTTCACGATCATCAGTGCTCAGGTCTGGACATTCATATATGTAATGACCTGGCTTTTCACAATTATAGCACAAGAGATCATTAGTAGCCTTTTTAGTAGGATATTTGTCCCTACGAAGTCTCGAAAAGTAACAGACGAGATAGAGAGTCTGACGATAGGAAGATTCAGCGTTCCGATAGACGTGATAAGCGTAGGGACAAATCTCCTATTAAAAAGGCTACTAATGATCTCTTATGCTATAATTGTGAAAAGCCAGGTCATTATATATATGAATGTCCAGACCTGAGCACTGACGATCGAGAAGAACGTAAAGCTCGAAGGGAAAGAAGATATAACCGTGGCAAGAAGGCAATGATGGCCAATGATAACTCTGATTCGGATTCAGACGAGTTGCCATCGTCCTTGTCTAGCCACTCGACTGATCCAGATCACGACGAAGCATTCATAGTAGATGATGGCCTATGCTGCATGGCTAAAATCGATCAAGAGGTATCATCTGCTACATCTTTTTAATCTTGTGATGATTCTGATACTGATGAAAGTGACACTGCTAGTAGTGAAGTAGGAAGTAGTCTGCAGCACTCGACTAGTGCTGTCGAAGACGACCTTCTACTCGCTAATCAAGCATTCATCGAAGTCAGTGATGAGAACATTGCATTAAAACAAGAAATCATTGACCTTAAGGAAGCTCAGTCTAAAGTAGATCCTAATGTAACAGTCCTAAATGAACGCTTGACTGAAGAGTTGAGACAACTCAAAGAAAAGTGTGCATTGACAGACAAGTTATATCAAGACCTACTTAAGACACATGCAACTGAGAGAAATGAGTTCAATGTTTTAAAGAACAAGTGCAACAGACTTGAAGAACGTAATAAGTTCTTAGAGACCGAGGTTGTCACACTAGATCTCAAACTTACTGACCTGGTTAACTCCTCTAAGATTAACCTTGAATTGTCAGATAGATATAGAGATCCAGCTGACAAGACAGGTATAGGTGCTGAGACATCTAGCTCGTCTACTCGAGTCAATAAGAACCCTACCACTACTAACTCAAGACTTTTGCCAAATGATAAAGGAAAAGGACCAATGATATACGATATTAGTACACCTTCTAAAGGTACTTTACCTAAACAGACTCGAGTTAACATTCCGACTACCAAGGGAGGTAAAAAGAATGCTAACAACAAGCTTGTTCCATCTAGAACTAATCTTCAAAGGACCACTAATCGTGGACGACCCAACCAGGTCAGATACGAGGATTGGTATCCTGAGGAGACGAGTACTAGACAGGTACAGACTAGACGACAAGAGCCTAGACCTCCATTTATAAGGCAGTCTCAGCTCTACTCGTCTAGACCTAGACAGGTTGCTCCAAAATATCGTACACAAGCTGTCCTATATCCTCCACCTTTATCATATGATATTATGAGTGAGGAAAGACCCAAACGCGTCTATAAACCGTATGGACCTAATGCTTACAAGCCCTACTCTGACTATCATAGACAAGTGCCTGCTCAAGTAGAGATTAAGTCGAAAGGCTATCTCCAAAGAGTAGACCCGAACTCAACTGATAGGTCAGATAAGGACAACAAGGTCTTATTTTGTAACAAATATGGACGAAAACTTAAGAGATCAAACTTGTTCAAGACTCCAATGTATATTTGGATTCCTTTGAACTCGACTAACCCTCCAGGACCCCAATAAACTAGTGGGTACCTAAATTATTGAATATCTTCATTGCAGGGTCGACTTGACTTGTATAAGAAGGGTGGCTCAGTAGGAGAAACCTGGTACATAGACAGTGGTTGTTCGCACCACATGACTGGTACCAAGGCACTCTTATCAAGCTACCATGAGCAGGAAGGACCAAAAGTGATATTTGGTGATAGCTCTACTGCTGTCACTAAAGGATTTGGTTACATCCGGAATGGAGATGTCGAGATTCAAGATGTCTCATATGTTGAAGGTTTGAAGTACAATTTACTCTCTGTCTCACAGTTTTGTGATCGTGGTTATAAGGTGCAGTTTAAAAGCCGCAAATGCGAAATCATTGACAAAAGGACACACACAGTCCTACTAGTCGGCGTAAGACAAGGTAGTGTGTACATAGTGAACTGGAACAGTTGTCCGAGGGACACTTGTCTACTTACTAAGAATCCTAAAGAACTTGGTTGGCTCTGGCATAGACGCCTTTGTCATCTAAACTTTAAGGTTCTTAATAAGATAGCCAGAGATTACCTTGTGGAAGGTATTCCCAATGAAGTTTACTACAAGTCACATGTATGCACGGCTTGTCAACAGGGTAAACAGGTTAAAGGTTCTTTTAAATCAATTCCTACTCTCTCAACTAGTAGAGTCTTAGAACTTCTACATATGGATCTTCATGGTCCTATAATTCCTCCAACCTTGAATGGTAGAAGGTACACACTTGTTGTTGTAGACGACTATTCTAAGTTTACTTGGGTAGTCTTTCTACACAAGAAGAGTGATACACAAACACTTCTGCCTGAACTGTTGAAGAAGTTACAAGTTGAGAAGAACCAGTCCATTGTCAAGATTCGTAGTGACAAGGGAACTGAGTTCATTAATTGCTATATCAAAGAATTTTGTGCTAATCGTGGTATCCAGCATCTTACTAGTGCAGCTAGGACACCACAACAAAATGGTGTAGCAGAAAGAAGGAATCGAACTCTCAAAGAAGCCTGTAGAACCATGATAGCCGAGTTCAACACACCTCAAAAGTTTTGGGCTGAAGCTATCAATACTGCATGCCATTCACATAACAGAAGCGCGATCAACAAAGCCCTAGGCAAGACACCTTATGAGGTTTGGAAAGGTAGAAAACCCAGAGTTTCATATTTCCATATATTTGGTTGTAAGTGTTTCATTCACAACAATGGAAAGAGCAAGTTGAATGCTTTCGATGCTAAAGTAGACGAGGGGATATTCTTAGGATACTCCTCGACTAGCAAAGCATTTAGGGTATTCAACTACTCAACTCTTTGTGTGGAAGAAACACCACATGTGGTTTTCGATGAATCTCGACAGGACTCGTCTGCCGACAAGGTCAGTGAAAAGGTGATTGATCTAACGATCGAATCTGACAAAGATTCAGAGATATATGAATCCGTTCAAGCCTACAACCCATTCCTAAAAGCTCTCGACTCTGATGACAAGGAGAAGGTAAGTGCTCAAGGTAAGTCTTCTGAACCAGTTGACATGCCTGCTCTAGTTGACTCTACTACTCCTGGTAAATCTGTTGATGATACAAATGATGTTGACATGCATGATGCTGTACATGAAATAGATGATGATAGTATTCCTGTTAAGAATAGAAAAATATGGAAATCTGCGCATGATACTGAAAATATCATTGGTGACTCTACTATTGGTGTGAAGACTAGACGACAACTCTTTGAGTCACGAGAACAGCCAAATCCAACTATGTTTTGCTGGTGTTGTTTCCTCTCATCTATCGAGCCTACCACTGTTAAAGAGGCATTGGCTGATAGTAATTGGATCATCGCTATGCAAGACGAGTTGAACCAGTTTGTTCGAAACGACGTCTGGGAACTTGTCGATAGGCCGGAACATCATAATGTAGTTGGCACTAGATGGATTTTCAAGAATAAGAAAGATGAGAATGATTTAGTCGTTAGGAATAAGGCTAGACTAGTCGCCCAAGGCTACTCACAAGCTGAAGGCATAGACTATGATGAAACTTATGCTCTTGTTGCTAGACTAGAAGCCATTCGATTGTTCCTTGCTTATGCTGCTCACATGAAGTTTACTGTATATCAAATGGATGTTAAAAGTGCATTTCTTAACGGTATTCTTGCGGAAGAAGTGTATGTTGAACAACCTCCAGGTTTCGAAGTCAAAGGCAACCAGGTGTACAGATTAAAGAAGGCCTTATATGGACTAAAGCAAGCCCCAAGAGCATGGTATGATACTCTATCTCTCTTTCTATTAGAAAATGGTTTTACTAAGGGCAAGGTCGATCGAACCTTGTTCAGAAGACAAGAAGGGAAGGACATCTTACTCGTCCAAATTTACGTAGATGACATCATTTTTGGGTCACCTAACAAAAAGCTGAGTGAAAGTTTTTCAACACTCATGCAAACTAAGTTTGAAATGTCAATGATGGGTGAGATGAACTACTTTCTTGGACTTCAAGTAAAACAAACTCCAGAAGGTATTTTCATAAATCAGGCGAAGTACACAAGAAACCTTCTAGACAAGTACGGGATCAAAACTTGTAAGTCTACTGGCGTACCAATGCAACCAACTTACAGAATGGATCCAGATGAAAACGGTAAATGTGCTGACCAATCTTATTACCGTGGACTAATTGGTTCGTTACTGTATCTAACTGCTAGTAGACCAGACATTGCGTTCTCTGTTGGTGTTTGTGCTCGATTCCAAGCCAATCCAAAAGAAAGTCACATGGAAACCACCAAAAGGATTCTGAAATATTTGAAAGGGACCATCAACCGTGGTATATGGTATCCCTCAAATGATGATCTATCCTTAAGTGGCTATTCAGACTCAGACTTTGGAGGCTGTAGAATAGATAGGAAATCTACCTCTGGTTCTTGTCAATTTCTAGGCACAAAACTCATATCTTGGTTTTCTAAAAAGCAGACTAGTGTTGCAACTTCAACTACCGAAGCCGAGTACATGGCTGCTGGTAGCTGTTGTAGTCAACTACTCTGGCTAATACAACAGCTTCGTGATTACAACATACATGAATCAAATGTTCCTATTTTCTGTGATAGCAATAGTGCAATTGCCATTACACAAAATCCTGTTTTACACACACGATGTAAGCATGTTGATGTGAAGCATCATTTCATACGTGATCATGTATAAAAGAAGGATATTCGCATGGAAAAGATTCATACTGATTTTCAAAGAGCTGATATTTTTACAAAACCAATAGCTGAGGCACGATTTCGTGAGTTATGCATTAGTTTAGGGCTAATTGACCTAGATCCTACTTGCCTATAGCTATGTACTAACCAGACAGGTACATCAAGAAAAGGAGACAAGATCACTAGACCAGAGCACTCGTCTACTCACTCAACAGACAGGTATACAAGGCTAGACTAGATGACCAAACAACCCGATGAGGAAGCTGGTAAAGTTGAGGGTAATACTAAGGGAATAAACATTTAAAGGGGAATCTTTGATTTCTTAAATATCCTTATGTTGACTCTTATGTTTGTTTAAAAGTCATCTTGTTCGAAACCTTGATCATTGCTTTAGAATGATATTCATCTTATTTATTTTACTCTACTTATACCAATGATTACACATTGCAAACCATAAGATAGGTACATGAAGTCGTTCGACGTTCAGAATAGACATGCACAGGCGAAGGGGGAACTCGTCTTGTGTGCTTAAGCCGACTCGTCTTGTGAAGCTTAAGTCTACTCGTCTGTTCTGGATGGACTCGAACAGACAAGCTAAGTGTTTCTCTTGATTGAAATATGTTAAGTATACATTCAAACGGGTTAAGGGTATTATAGTAATTAGATAATGCTAAAATTTGAAAACCCTAGAATTGGATTTATACACTCCCATTTTTAATGAGGTGTATAACCCAGTTCTTACTCAACTACACTAGGTCAGATGAGTTCACTCCCTGTCCTAACTAAGAAGAGCCGGATTTCAAAATTTACAATATCAAATCACATAATATTCTCGATTCCGTAACCGAATTTCAAAGGTCTCAACCGTTGGATCTAATCTTTCAATCTTGGCCGTTAGATCTCATTTCTGTTCTAACAAAACTCACCTCTCACACACAACTTGACTCACGTTTTCATAACTGTTCTATTCTTCATCTCAATTTCTTGCTAAATCAAACCTCCCCAGTTCTTACTCTAATCACTGAGAATGTCGATTGTTTCTTTGTTCGATGTTAGAACTAACATGCAAGCAAGGTTTGATCTTGGTAGGTATGCTACTGATGGCAAGGTGCATGTAGAACCCTCAGTGTTTTTCAAAGGGGCTCACACTGCTGATAATCAAGAAATTCTGGATAAGTGCTCTCGATGTGGATTGAAGCCATATCTAGAGGTTTTCCCTCAAGTCGTCTTGGAGGAAGAAGTATTGCTGTTCTATGCCAACGCCACAAGACGAGGAGATGTGATTGAATCCTTTATCGGAACAAGTCGTGTTGAAATCACTCGTGAGGTGTTGTTCAGACATTTGAGGCTGCCCACTGGAACAATTGATGTCGAAAACTATGCTACCGGGCAGGAGATGAGGTACTTAAGCATATTTTGTGGCAAAAGGATGAAGCTCAAACCTGATGGCAAGGCCCCTGCCGTCAAGAAGTCTGAATTGCAGAAGAAATATCGCACGTTATTGGACATAGCAAGCAAGATGCTTCTATGTGCCACTGGTTCTTTTGATGCGGTCACTCAAGTCAAGACAAGGGTGATGGCAGCAATTTATGATGGAATCACGGAAGGTAATTGGTTTAAGCTGATAGCAGATCGAATGATGTACTTTGAGAAGAGCGTTCGAGTTGACACCGACTCTTGTAGTTGGGTGATGTCACATACTGTTGGGTACGGCAACAAGCTGAGTATTCTACTCCCCTTGTTGTTGCCAAACAAATCGGACTGGAGTAACGGAAAGCCCTTCCATCCTCTTAAGTTCTATCTGAAGAAGGAAGCCCAAAGGAAGCAAATCGCTACAAGGCCAGCTGCCCCAAGGCGAGTTCAAGTAGATGAGTCACAAGTCCTGCCTTATGCTAGCTCATCTAGCTCTTCAGAAGATCAGTCAGATGATGAGGAATCGGAGAAGGTTGCAATAGCTGAGTCCAGTGCAGCTGACTCGGAGAAGACTCAGACAGAAGAGGAGTCGGAACAAGAGAAGGAGCCGAGTGCTCAAGTTCCAGAAGTATACACTCTTGTGAGAATTGGTTCACCTACTCAACCAGACGAGTTGAGTCCCCAGGTTGGTACTTCTTCACAAGCTTTGTCAATTCCTTTTCTCTCTCATTCTTCTATTCAAACCAAGGCTAGATCACATCGATCTAGGCCTAGACCTCAACCCTCAACCTCACAAGTACTGGCGGCATTACCGCTTAGAGCCAGTCTACCCCAAAACACTCCCAAAATAGATACAACTGATACTTTAACAGTTGTCGCACCAGACCAAGCCACATTAAAGCTCCCAGAAACCACCATCCAAACTCCCTCTTTACCTTCAACAGAATATGTTGAACTCTCCAACCCATCTACTTCAGACAAGACGCCAGTTGCCACTGCAACAGCTGAGTTAGAGACCCCATCTACTCAGAACCCGTCTGATGTTAGATTTGAATCCTTAGTCTATTATCCGATGTGTCTGCGAGAGAAGAGAATCCGTGCTCGTGTATCAAGGAATCTGAAGAAGCAGCTCTCAACTCTTGACATCGACACTGCCTCAGAACAGTTTGAGAAGCTCGTCAGGGTATGCACGTGGTTTGCATTAAATAAATCTTCTACAGATGATCTTTTCGAGGTCATTCAAGGCATGGGTGGTATCTCCAATTTTATGGATTGGGAGATGGAACAAAAAGAGAATAGTGGAGTCAAGGATCACTCCGAACTGTTCCCTCGCAAGGCCTTGGTTGATCTAGTTAAAAGGTTGTTGAGTATTCCTGATGGCGTTCTAGAAGAAGAGTTCTCTTTTGATATTGGAACCCAGACTGATCTGGTGGAAGACGAGGTAAAACCAGATGTTGCTGACATGGCTGCTCAGACTTCAAATTCTTTATTAGAGTTAGAAGACGTTGCTGCAGAAGCTGAAAGTTCAGAAGAGATTGAGTCTTTTGAACTAGGTGAAGAAGATGATGAGTTCATGGATGCAGTAATGTTTGCTGAAGAAGAGCTCGTTGAGAAAGTTCAAGAAGACGTGGTGATTAATGCTCAGTCGTCTCCTCAAGCTTTTCCTGAAGGATATCTTGATGAGTTGAAGACGGACTTGAAAGGAGTTGTACATTCTGCCATAGATGAGTTCTTACAATCAAAGGTGAAAGATGTGTTGGTCCAGCAGAACCAAACACTTGTTGATAGTTCTAGAGAGTTGATCATTGGAGAAGTCAACAAAATGGACTCATCTTTCCGAGAAGAGATGTATGCTGAAATTGAAAGTTTTCTGAAGAAACAAGTGGATTTCTCTGAGAAGAGATCTATTTCGTTTGCTCGCTCGTTAGATGAAGAGTCTAGCAAGATGGAACGACTCTACAGAGTAAAGATTGAGATTGCTGATGAACAGAGACGGGAAGCACAAGATCAGTTGGTGCGTTCTCGAGCTGTTCTCACTGAGCTAACCGAGCAAAACACACTCCTTCGCCAGACAGCTACATACTTTAAGGATGAACTAGTTTCAAGTTCTAGGAAACTGGAGTTGGCTACTGATCGTCTTGACAAGATGAGTCATGACAAGACGCATCAAAGGCAGATTGAGATGGCTGTTGAGGCGATGAAGGATGCTGTAAAAGAAGAGATGACTCGATTTACTAGTCTTTTCACTCTCAAGGCTACTGATGAAGCCAAAAAGGGGGAAGAGGCAAGTAAGATTGAGAAGGCTAAGTCTGCTGAACCGGAAGAGAAAGAAGCTGCTACTGCAATACAAGAGCTCAGAAGACCTAAGAGAAGGCTAGTCAAGACTGCTGAAGTTGAGCAAGCTAGAGCAGAAGAGCTGAAAAAGTTGGTGAAAGGCAAAGGTATTGCATTATCTCCTGAAGCTGAGGTTCAGACCAGACAAGTCAAAAGAAAGTTAGTCATTGAAGAGCCTGCTGCAATAGTTAAGAAGAAGCAAAGGTCTACTGATCCTGATGATGAAACTCGTTATGCGAGCAAGAAGAAGGTTGGTAGACATATTGAAAATTTGCAGAAGTTGAAGGCTGATGAAGAACAAATGGAAGACAAGTTCATTGATCACTTCATAGACAAAGAGCATCGAGCTGAATGGATGAAAGTGAAGAGACAATGGGAACTTGATCACTGGATTATTCGAAAATATGGTGATGCTGAAGGACCAGATGAGTTATATTCCTTGTTTGATAGGTTCATGGAAGGTCAACACAAGATGTTATGGCATTTGATCTTAAGGATATCAGCTGGAGCAAACTTCAATATTTTAGTTCCTGAATTTCCAGAATGGAAGTGTCCTATGACCAGTTCTGGTAAAACAGTTGATGTTAATCTACTCAAGAAATATGAAGAAGAACTACTCGAGAAAGAGCAGATTGAAGATGAAGACCATATCAGTGTTATTCACAAGAGACTCCTAGATGCATTCTGTGTTCCAAATCCAGAAGGAGGTACTCTTTCAGATTAGTTGATTTTATGGTTTAATTTGAAAGTTTTTTTGTTGCTCTGATTATTTTTGAAGTATGTGTAATATCTACTGGTATTATTTTGAATGAATGAAAAGATAAAGTACTATTTGGTGTTAAGAACAAGATAACTACTTAACTAGTCTACTGTTGAGAAAAGATTCAAGTAGTTTTGGCTTCATCAAAAATGGGGAAATTGTTGGGATATGAATCCTAGAACAAGTCCTATATGATGATTAAAGATAAAAGATGAAGTTTTGATAAGCCAAAAGTAGTTTGAATATTTTCTAAGTGTTGACTAATCTAGTCTAGTTGAGTTAAGTCATCTTGAACAAGACCAGTAGAGTTCACAAGAAAAGATAAGTGTTGTTTAAATATTAAAAGATAAGTACGAATTTATAAGTACTTCATATATGTTTATATTAACTGTTAGATTGTTATTGAGCTATGATAATTGTTGTATAGAGCTCATGATTTTTAATGTAATAGATAGATTGATTGTATAGATTATAAGTTGACTAAGCTTTATAATTCAGAAAAGCTTAATGTAATGTAATAGTCTTGTTAGATTAGAGTAGTCTACTACTGAAGATCACAGGAAGACCAGAAGAAAGGTTGAAGTCTACTACTCAAGACAAGGTGGACTACAAGACAAGTCAAGTGCATCTACTAGACTACACAAGACAAGTAAACTTGAAGAGAAGTTAGTTACAAATACGCGTCTTGAAGAAGTATAAAGATAAGGATCAAAGTTAGTTAGAAATAACTACTTAACAAGAAACGCGTGGGTAGATAAGTACATGCAGTTACAGAAGTTAGTTTTCAAGAAAAGTTGGTTACAACTAACTGAGTTCTTGATGATTGAAGTCTATAAATACTTCAAGGTGTTGATCATTTGAAGACTACTGCAAACATGCATAGTAAAGCTACATACTGAAGAATTATTTGAAGATTACTCTCAGAGTTTATTGAAGTTCAGAAAGAAGCCAGAAGACAAGTGAAGAATCAAGAAGGCTACTACTGAAGAACAGAGAAGTTTTTAGTTTTTGTTTGTTGTTTTTATCAAGTTGCTAGATACTTGTTAAATTTCTAGTTAGATCATAGACATATCTGGTGGTATAGTCTTAGAAGATCTAAGTCTTCTTCTTGGGACTTAAAATCACAGGAAAATACGCTTTGTACTCGATTGGAAGAGTTTAGTGGAAACATCACAACTGGGTTTGTGAGAGTGGACGTAGACAAGTTGTCGAACCACTATAAATTGTTTGTGTTGTTACTTTACTGTTTGGTTTATTGTTTAATTGATTAATTGTTTTAACTACTTAACTGAACTAGACAAGTTGAGTATAGAACAGAGTTCTCGAATTTTGAAGTTGAGTATAAACTTGAATTGGGCTCATTGTTAATTTCGTTATTCCGCATATTGTATTCTGATATTTCGATAGATTTTTGAAAAGTCTATTCACCCCCCCTATAGACATTTTCACTAGCTTACTCGTTATTAACTCAACTTTGGGGACCTACAGAAATTACAACTGACTGTTCTGTAGATGTTGCTCCAGATGTGTTAGCATTTGGTGCAGCATTTTCAGGTTTCAGTGTATTCTCAGAATTATCAGTGACTTGTGATACATCTTCTTTATCTTTATCATCTGTAAGACCTTTATCATCATCAAACACAACATTAACAAATTCTTGAACAGTGTTAGTCCTAAGGTTGTAAACTCTATAAACTTTACTATTTCTAGAATAGCCTAAAAAGAAACCTTACACTTTTAGAATCAAACTTGTGAAGTTGATCCCTATAATTCAAAATATAACACACACGACCAAATACATGAAAATACTTCACATTTGGTTTTCTAATGTTCAAAATCTCATAAGGTGTTTGAATAGAACCAGATCGAATATAAACTATATCAATAATATGACATGATGTATTCAATGCTACATCCCAAAATCTCTTAGCAAGACTTTTAGAAGTAAGCATGACTCTTATCATTTCTTGTAGAGTTATATTCTTTCTTTCAGCAAAGACATTCCGTTGTGGAGTTTTAGGAGATGAATATTCTTGCAAAATACCATTTTTATCACAAAAATCATTAAACATGTTGTTTTCAAATTCCCTACCATGCATGATCAGTTCTAATATGGCCAACTATCAAGTTAAACACATTTTTGAACCTTTTGTAAAGAATGTTAAATGTAGCAAATTAATGTTTCAGATATATCTCTTAAAAACTAAATCTAGGTAAATCTAGAAAAATCATCTACCACAACAAATAAATATATTTTGCCTCCAACTCTTTCAGTTTTCATAGGACCAATAAAATCCATGTGCAAAACAGTTCGAAACATTGATGTGTAGAACAATGTGACAACATTTTATGCAACACTCTTACTTGCTTACCTTTCTGGCATGGTCCACATACAGTAGTACTCTGAAACTTCTGTTTTGGTAATCCTTTTCACTACATCGACTTTGATTAGTCTCTTCACTGATCTATAATGTGCATGTCCCAATTTTTTAATGCAATAAGACATTTTCATCATTCTTTGACAAATTACACACATTTGTTCCAATGAGATAACAATTATCTACTGCCCTAGACAATTTTCATATTCATTAAGAACATACACATGATTCTTTGTCAAATTTTACATGCAAATTATCATCACAAAGTTGACTAATACTAATCAAATGAGCAAGCAAGCCATCAACATGCAAAACATATTTAAGCTTAGGAAAACTTTCAACATTCAAAGTTCCTTTTCCTATAATCTGTCCTTTAGAACAGCCACCATATGTAACATTACCATCATTCAAGGTCACATAATCAGATAAGTAGTCAATTTGTACTGTCATACGTCTAGAACAACAACTATCAAAAATACCATTGACCAAGTAAACATGCTTTCAAGGAAGTGTGAACAGCATTACAAGTAACATCAGATTTCCATGCAGATTTCAGAAAATGTTTCATAGGACGTGACATCATTTTAGGTAACATTTTCTCATATCTCAGATCATCAAACATTTGCATGCAGTACGGACAAATATGATCAATTATCGAAAAATAATGACATACAAACTTCTTTTCAATGTTTTTGACTTTGTGAGAATCTGTTTGTGCAGATGTTACAACAGATGTTTTAACATTTGCCTTCACAAACTTCACAGTATATTCAAAATTCTTAGAAATAGAAGCAATTTCACTATCATAACGTATACCACAATTATCGGATTTACCAATAGCTATAACATATATCAGAAGCACTCATAGAAAATTTTATGAAACTTAAAGTAGAGGTGATCAATTTCTCCTTCAGATTACCAATTTCAAAAATCTCTTCTGGAATGTATGACTTCTAGCTTGGTAATTGTTCCTTTCAGATTCTCATTCTCTTTGTTCAAAGAATTAAGAGTGAGTTTCTGAGAGTTACAATCATCCAACAACTTTTGGTACTTATGATCATCAATCCTTATGTCTGCATCATCAACAAACCCATTAAAATAATTCAAATCCGGGTGACTCTGTTTTGATGTTACCATAAATGTTATGACATTAGGTGCAACATCAGAATCTGTATCATCCAGATTATCATCTAAAGAATCATCATAATCAATCTTGGTATGAAAAGTAAATTCAACATCTTTTGAATCATCAAATTCATCATCTGATTCATCATTTAAGGTAGTACTAAAATTCAGTTTTTGCATAAGTTTAGTATTGGCACATTAATTTTCATAAAGACCATATTCAGAACATGCATTGAACTGATTTTCTGCATTAAAGATCATACCTTAGTTTACCTTCACTTTTTGATAACCTTTGTTGAAATTGACTTTTCCTTCTATCTGATGAGAGAGTTGATGTGTTGATTTGGATCTTCAGTACATCATAACCTGTAAGTACAGTCCTCCAAGCACGTTCATCAATCGACTTGATATACATGCACAACTTAGGCTTAAAATATGGATAATATGTTCGGATGCCTAAGTGTAGTGGATATGTGATGTGCTTCCATTGCTAACATAAACTAAAACACACTTTAAGCAAGGATCTAACCTAGTGTCGTCAGGTATTGGCTCTGATACCAACTGAAAGTGTGTGGAGGGATGGTGTCTAGTGTTTAAGTAAAAACAGAACAATGTTACACTGAATGTTGTGACAATTAGTGTAACATTAACTCTAACAGAATGTGAATAAGTAAACAAAGTACACAGCGGAAGTCTAAAACACTAAAACACAATACGAACACAATGGAATATTTTTAACATAGATTTTATTAATAACAAAACCTATGCTAAGCCTTACGGCGAAACAATAACTCAGTTCCTAAGTTATATACGAAAATGTCGTGTGAAATGTCTCAGCAATTACTTCAACATTCCACAAACAGAAACTACGATCGAGGCAGGTGCCTGAATCCGCAAATAGACTTAAGTGTAAGAACACTGTCTAAAGAACTAATCTGATCTATGATTCACTCTCACTCGATACAAGACTAGAACTAAGTACACTGGAAGGTTTGGTATCCCTCGGCGTACGTTAAATGATACAACTACTGACCATAACTCCTAACTAGGGTTGAATGCTCAAGGAGGTGTTACTCGAGTAGTGCATACTTTGAAATGAAAGACTCTTGCGGTATTTATAGAGAAATACACAGCTTCTAGATCCTTCCATTATGAGATCCTATTTTTTAGGACTTCAACCTCCATGATCTTTCTAGATCCTTCTGCCATCTTCCAGGTCGTTCTACAATGCTCCAAGGCCTTCTAGCACGTTCTCCAACATTCTGGAATCTTCCAGGTTCCAGACTCTTGTAGAAGCTTCTAGAATCGTTCCTGAATGTGAGAGCATTTAGTACAACATTTAATGTAACATTTCAGAAAAGACTTAGAATAAATCAAGGAAGGTCAAATTAAGATGTTGTTGATAATGTTAAAGCATTTAAGAGCTAACAACATCTTCAATGTCAATTACAACATGCTCCTATATGTGACAATACAATTTGGGATATGACATTCGCTTCGACGGAAGAAACTAATTCATTTTACAAGGCATATGAAAAACAAAATGGATTTAAAACCCGAAAATGCCACACATATCGTATAGATAACATTATAAAATATGAAGTGGGAATGTTCTTTGACCAAATTTTTTAAAGTTATGCAACGTAGATGTCCGTATCTACGAAGCCGTTAGTGCCCATAACAACCTGCGTTGTGTTATAACGTCACGCGGGTCGTTATTCCGTTTTAAAGAGTTTTCAACTCATTTTATATGTTTGTAACTACGTTCTATGCACTACTCGTACTAAACACCATGTAGAGGTAAGAAAATTGTCAGTATAAGGCTGTTAGTGTCTATAACTTGTACAATATATTTAAAGTGTGAATGAGTTGCTAATTGATTGACCAATGGCGTTTTTGTCCTATGAACTTGACAATGCAAAATGCACCAAAAAACAATGACATGTTTCAAATAAGGTTCTGGAAGTTTTATAATGCAGATGTCAGTATCTACGAAGTTGTTAGTGCTCATAACGACCCGCGTTGGGCTATAAAGTCATGTGGGTCGTTATTCCGTTTAAAAGAGTTTTCAACTCAGTTTATATGTTTGTATCTACGTTCTACGCACTACTCGTACTAAATATCACGTAAGGGTGGGGAAATGACCAATATAAGACCGGTAGTGCCCGTAACGACCCACATTGCGCTATAACGTCATGCGTGTCGTTATTCCGTTTTCACGAAACATTGACAGAGGCAGCGACGGAGGCTTTGTGCGACGAGGTTTTTTTTTCGTGCGACGATTAGCCTAACTCAACCTAATTTTAATATACATCATATTTTTTTAATTGATAATTTCAATATAGAATAATATTATTTTAATACTTAAATATATATATTACTCCATCTTTAATTTTAATGAAGGGTAAAATAGTAAATAAAAAAAATAAAATTTAAAAAATTATTTAAAAATATTAAATATAGGTGACATGTATTAAGTTAGTACGACAGGGTACGATAGGGTGCGACACAATTCGACATCTAAACTATTCATGTTTAGACGACACTAAAACTATCCTAAGAAAACCCCAACTTAATTTTATGTTTAAATACCTCAAGATTACCTCTATATATATTTATATTGCTTGTAATGAAAATAAAGATGGAAGTTGTGGACGGTTTTGTTGGGAATAAAATGAGATATGTTTTGATTCAATACCAAAACCCCCTGAGACATGCCTAAGTCAAGTTGAATATGTTCTAGAGATGTTAGAACATATAGAATAAGGGCTAGATTAGAAGCTGATATGTTAGGCAGCTCTTAGTTGAATAGATGCACAATTTGAGGGGGAACACATGCTTTAAAGTCTATCAAGAACAAGTCCCCTCAAGGCTCAAATTCTGGAACCATGACCAAGTCCACTGAAGGACAAATATGCTGATCAGATGAGTTGTCCAGAGGAGTTGTCTCAGCACAATCTATTCAGAAGAAGTGTACTGAAAGCTTGAGGTCAACCATGCTGAAGAGACAACTACACCCTAAAGATTCTTAATGAATCATGCTAAGATCACTTTCAAGAAAAGTAAAGGGTAAGAGCCAAGTCATTTGAAGAAGAGCCAGCCAACCTTGCCGATAGTGATAAGGAGAGTTGTCCATTTGATAAGGAATGTTGTCCTATCATTGGAACAACCTTCAGAAGCCATGTCCATGTCCTAACAAGAGAATCTGAAAGTCAGACATTGGGAAGAGAGCTGCAGAATGAAGACAAAGCTCATACAGCCGTTTATTTCCCAAATGAGGACATGTCACTATCAAGAATCTGTCTTCAAAATTGAAGAACCAAAAGAAGACATTTATGGACCTTTGAGGCTGCCTCTCCAACGGGCAAATCCTTCAATTGTCTATAAATACAGAAGTGTGAAGACCATTTGAGAGCACCCTCAACACAATCCAACTAAACTCAAGTTCTTACAAGCTAGAGTGCTTTCAAAACTTTCAAAGACTATCTTAGTCTTCAAACACTTCTTCTAAGCTGAACCTATTGTATATCCATACACAATCTTAGAGAGATATCCTAATCCTTATACACTGATCTTCATTGTAAAGGATATCTCATTAGTTGGAACCTTACTTCAACCCTTACCCCTTTCAAGATTGAAAGTGAGAAAGTTGTAATAGTAGAAGTGGTAGGAGCTGACTGTTGAGAGAAGAACAGTTCAGTTCTGAGTTGAGAAGAGGGTACTAGGACTCTAGACATCCTAGGGATCATTTCACCAAGGAGTGGTGTTATTGATCAAGTGCACCTTGGCACTATAAAACAAGTTAATTCCAAGAGTGAAGGAATTATCCTGTTAAATCAGGGAAAGTGGATGTAGGAGTTTGAGTCTCTGAACCACTATAAACTCTTGTGTTGATTTGATTTACAAGTACATACATACATTCAACACTGCACACAAAACTGACCTTTCAAAGAATACATACTCAAAGACTGTGCAAAACCTATTTGGACAAGTTCCCTGAAAACTGGACTGTATTGATTTGACTAAGTGATTTCAGAACTTTAAAGGAGTCTAAACTAAAAGGGCCAACCACTATTCCGCACATATAACTCCCCTAGATAGTTATTCAACTAAGTACTCAATAGTATTTAGTAGTCTGATTATCTTAGAAGAGTTAATCATCACCAGCAGAGTTGTCCAAGACAACCTTGCTGAGCTCCGGTTTGATCATAGTCAAAAAGAATTTGCATACAAGTGTATTCCCCCCCATAATAAGGCCAAACGATTACTCGTTAATATGGATTTCGTTATTCCAAAAGTAAATATAGTGCATAGTTATGTTGGGGATCTGTTACTTGCATACAAAAATGAATTTGACAGAAAAATCATTAAAGATTTAGTTATGCAAAGTGTGAGAGAAAATTCTTATGGTAGTCAAATTTTACAAAGTGACTACATAGTCACTTTGTCGAATCGCGCCACGTGGCGTCGTAAACATCGTAACAACCTACTACCTATTATACAGGTTTAAGTTATTTATATAATTTTTTAAATTGTAATGTATTTTGTTATTTACTATATTACCCTTCTTTTATTCAAATTATTTTTCATATATAAGTAAAATTACTGTTCTACCCTTTCTTTATACAAATATTACCTATTTTCAAATTTAGGGGGGTGTATTCAATTGAGATTCTGTTGGATTTTTTTGGACTTTTAAAATCTGGGGTATTCAATCCGGATTTTTAAAAGTCTTTCAAAATTTTGAGGTATTCAATAAGGATTTTAAAAAGTCTTTAGAAATCTTTAGGTATTCAACAATCTATGGATTTTAATACTCTATGGATTTCGTTTGATTCTCTTTCAAAAATATAAATAAATTTCACTAATCAAAATCTCTTCTAAAACGTAGAGATTTCAACGGATTCGCTTAGAAGACTCTAAAAGAGAAGAAAAAAAATTTGTGTTAACTATGTTCTTTGATAAACATCACAGATTGTTGGGAATAAAATGAGATATGTTTTGATCTAATACCAAAACCCCCTGAGACATGCCTAAGTCAAATTGAGTATGTTCTAGAGATGTTAGAACATATAATATATAGGCTAGATGATGAGCTAATATGTTAGGCAGCTCTTAGATTATTAGATGCACAAATTGAGGGGGAACACGTGCTTTGAAGTACATCAAGAACAAGTTCCCTCAAGGCTCAAACTCTGGAATCATGATCAAGTCTGCTGAAGGACAAGTATGCTGATCAGAAGAGTTGTCCAGAGGAGTTGTCTCAACTCAATCAATCAAGATCAAGTGCTCTTAAAGCCTGAGGACAACTATGCTGAAGAGAAAGAGACAACCACACCCTAAAGAACTACAAATCAACATGCTAAGATCACTTTGAAGTGAAGCAAAGGGTATGAGCCAAGTCATCTGAAGAAGAGCAAGCCAACCTTGCTGATAAGCAAGACTGCTGATAGTGATAAGGAGAGTTGTCCAAATGATGAGGAATGTTGTCCTATCATTAGAACAACCTTCAGAAGTCATGTCCATGTTCTAACAAGAGAATCTGAAAGTCAGATATTGGGAAGAGTGCTGCAGAATGAGGACAAAGCTCTTACAGCCGTTTATTTCCCAAATGAGGACATGTCACTATCAAGATTCTGTCTTCAAAGTTGAAGAACTAAAAGAAGACATTTATGGACATTGGAGGCTGCCTCTCCAACGGGCAAATCCTTCATTTGTCTATAAATACAGAAGTGTGAAGACCATTTGAAGGAATCCAACTGAACTCAACCTTGACAACATCCTACAAGCTAAAGTGCTTTCAAAGCTTTCAAAAGACTATCTTAGTCTTCATACACTTCTTCTAAGCTGAACCTGTTGGGATATGAATCCTAGAACAAGTCCTACATGTTGATAAAAGATGAAGTTTTGATAAGCCAAAAGTAGTTTGAATATTTTCTAAGTGTTGACTGATCTAGTCTAGTTAAGTTGAAGTCATCTTGAGCAAGACCAGTAGAGTTTACAATGAGTTTACAAAGAAAAGATAAGTGTTATTAAAAGATAAGTACGAATTTATAAGTACTTCATATATGTTTATATTAACTGTTAGATTGTTATTGAGCTGTGAATAATAGATGTATAGAGCTCATGATATTTGAATGTAATAGATAGTTTGATTGTATAGGTTTATAAGTTGACTAAGCTTATAGTATAAAAGCTTAAAGTAATGTAATAGTCTTGATAGATTAGTATAGTCTACTACTAAAGATTGCACGAGAAGACCAGACAAGAAGAGTTGGAGTCTACTACTCAAGACAGGAGGACTACAAGACGAAGACAAGTGCATCTACTAGACTACACAAGACAGGTCAACTCGAAGTTAGTTACAAATACGCGTGTAAAGATAAAGATGAAGAAGTTAGTTAGAAATAACTAATTCGTAACAAGAAACGCGTGGATGGATAAGAAGATTCAGTTAAAGTTAGTTTTCAAGAAGAGTTGGTTACAACTGCCTAAGTTCTTGAAGATCGAAGTCTATAAATACTTCAAGGTGTTGATCATTTGAAGACTACTGATTGACTACTGAAACTTGATATACTGAAGCAAATTAAAGACATACTCAAGCGAATTACTCTCAGAGTTTATTGAAGATTCAGAAAGAAGCCAGAAGACAAGTGAAGAATCAAGAAGGCTACTACTGAAGACAGAGAAGTTTTATTGTTGTGTTTCAAGTTGCTAGTTGCTTGTTAAATAGCTAGTTAGATCATAGATATATCTGGTGGTATATTCTTTGAAGATCTAAGTCTTCTTCTTGGGACTTAAAATTACAGGAATTTACACTTTGTACTCGATTGGAAGAGTTTAGTGGAAACATCACAACTGGGTTTGTGAGAGTGGATGTAGACAAGTTGTCGAACCACTATAAAATCGTTGTGTGTTGTTTACTTTACTGTTTTGTTCGTGTTTACTGTGTTAATTGCTTAATTGTTTAAACTACTTAACTGAACTAGACAAGTTGAGTATAGAACAGAGTTCTCGAATTTAGAAGTTGAGTATAAACTTGAATTGGGCTCATTGTTAATTTCGTATTTCCGCATATTGTATTCTGATATTTCGATAGATTTTTGAAAAGTCTATTCACCCCCCCCTATAGACATTTTCACTAGCTTACTCGTTATTAACTCAACTTTGGGGACCTACAAGTGGTATCAGAGCATTAGTTTACGAACTGCTGTTTCTTGATAACCGACTTAAGACTTAGGGTGAAGTCTTGGTCCTTGACTGTACTTGCTTACGTGTTCTTGATCAAATACTCTTGTTATATCTGTTTCGTGCTCCCTGTTCTTGACCTATCTGTTTCTTGATCATATAACTAATTAGCACTAATCTACTTGTGTAAACATGTCTCTTGAAATAAGCGCTAACAAGTTACCCAAGTTCCAGGTTCAGGACTACGACTATTGGAAGCTGCGAATGGAAGCCATTTTCAGTTCCACGCACGACCTAATGATCTCTGTTGTCACAGAAGGACCTATTGTTACAATGGTTCCAAATACTGCTGTTCTTGACCCAAGCAAACCAATTGGTACTCTCGTCAAGAAACCCAGGTCAGATCTAACCTCAGAAGAAATGCGTCAAAATAATTTGGATAGTTTGGCGAAGAATTACATATTACACACTCTTCCTAACGAGTATCTAGGAAAAGTGTTAAAATGTAAAACTGCCAAAGAGATGTGGGACAGGTTAGCTATTCTTTGTGAAGGGACATCCCTGATCAAAGAGAGCAAACTCTCCACAACTGTCCAAACATTTGAATCATTTCATATGAAAGCTGGCGAAACTATCGACCAGCTGGATACTCGTTTTACTAAGATCATGAATGATTTGGAAGTACTTGGTAAATCTTATACTGCTCGTGAGATCAATCTTAGGATTTTGAAGAGTCTTGATAGTCGTTGGAAAATGGTAAAGATGCTTGTTAAGAACACTCAAGACATAGATAGGTGGTCTGCTGAAACCATGTTTCAAACTCTTAAAGCTCATGAGTTTGATTTAGACGAAGATGAACCACTAGCCAGTAGTGATAGAGAACATGCTGTATCTAAGAACGTTGCCTTTAAGTCTACTACATCTAAGTCATCTAAGGTAGATAAGTCCAAGTCTAAGACTAAGTCTGCTTCTGTGAAAGATGAGTTAGATACTGATCTGAGTCTGAAGGATCAGGTAAACCTCATGGTTAGAAAGTTTGATAGGCTCAATAAACGCTTCGGAAGATACAAGAAGTTCTATAGGGATCATAGAGCATCTACTTCTAAGAACTCGTCTGAGACCAGACGAGACCGAAACTCGTCCGAAAGGAGAGACGAAGTCTCGAAAAGTAACAGACGAGATAGAGAGTCTGACGATAGGAAGATTCAGCGTTCCGATAGACGTGATAAGCGTAGGGACAAGTCTCCTATTAAAAAGGCTACTAATGATCTCTTGTGCTATAATTGTGAAAAGCCAGGTCATTACATATATGAATGTCCAGACCTGAGCACTGATGATCGTGAAGAACGCAAAGCACGAAGAGAAAGAAGATACAACCGTGGCAAGAAGGCAATGATGGTCAATGATGACTCTGATTCGGATTCAGACGAGTTGCCATCGTCCTTATCTAGTCACTCGACTGATCCAAATCACGATGAAGCATTCATAGTAGATGATGGCCTATGCTGCATGGCTAAAATCGATCAAGAGGTATCATCTGCTACATCTTTTCAATCTTGTGATGATTCAGAAACTGATGAAAGTGACACCGCTAGTAGTAAAGTAGGAAGTAGCCTTCAACATTCAACTAGTGCTATTGAAGACGACCTTCTACTTGCTAATCAGGCATTCATTGAAGTCAGTGACGAAAACATCGCATTAAAACAAGAAATCATTGATCTTAAGGAAGCTCAGTCTAAAGTAGATCCTAATGTAACAGTCCTAAATGAACGCTTGACTGAAGAGTTGAGACAACTCAAAGAAAAGTATGCATTGACAGACAGGTTATATCAAGACCTACTTAAGACACATGCAACTGAGAGAAATGAGTTCAATGTTTTAAAGAGCAAATGCAAAAAGCTTGAAGAACGTAATAAGTTCTTAGAGACCGAGGTTGTCACTCTTGATCTCAAACTTACTGACCTGGTTAATTCTTCAAAGATTAACCTTGAACTGTCAGATAGGTATAGAGATCCAGCTGACAAGACAGGTATAGGTGCTGAGTCATCTAGCTCGTCTACTCGAGTCAATAAGAACCCTACTACTACTAACTCAAGACTTCTGCCTAATGATAAAGGAAAAGGACCAATGATATACGATCTTGGAACTCCATCTAAAGGAACCGCACCTAAACAAGCTCGAGTTAACACTCCAATTACCAAGGGAGGTAAAAAGACTGTTAACAACAAGCCTGTTCCACCTAGGACTAACCTTCAAAGGACCACTAATCGTGGACGACCCAACCAGGTCAGATACGAGGATTGGTATCCTGAGGAGACGAGTACTAGACAGGTACAGACTAGACGACAAGAGCCTAGACCTCCTTTCATAAGGCAGTCTCAGCTCTACTCGTCTAGACCTAGACAGGTAGCTCCAAAATATCGTACACAAGCTGTCCTATATCCTCCACCTTTATCATATGATATTATGAGTAAGGAAAGACCCAAACGCGTCTATAAACCGTATGGACCTAATGCTTACAAGCCCTACTCTGACTTTCATAGACAAGTGCCTGCTCAAGTAGAGATCAAGTCAAAAGGCTATCTCCAAAGAGTAGACCCGAACTCGACTGATAGGCCAGAGAAGGACAAAAAGGTCTTATTTTGTAACAAATATGGGCGAAAACTTAAGAGATCAAACTTGTTCAAGACTCCAATGTATATTTGGATTCCTCTGAACTCGACTAACCCCCCAGGACCCCAATAAACAAACAGGGTACCTAAATTATTGAATATCATCTACTGCAGGGTCGACTTGACTTGTATAAGAAGGGTGGCTCAGTAGGAGAAACCTGGTACATAGACAGTGGTTGTTCGCACCACATGACTGGTACCAAGGCTCTCTTATCAAGCTACCATGAGCAGGAAGGACCAAAAGTGATATTTGGTGATAGCTCCACTACTGTCACTAAAGGATTTGGTTACATCCGGAATGGAGACGTCGAAATTCAAGATGTCACTAAAGGATTTGGTTACATCCGGAATGGACCAAGATGTCACAGTGGTTGTGATCGTGGTTATAAGGTGCAGTTCAAGAGCCGCAAATGTGAAGTCATTGACAAAAGGACACACACAGTTCTACTAGTCGGCGTAAGACAAGGAAGTGTGTACATAGTGAACTGGAACAGTTGTCCGAGGGACACCTGTCTACTTACTAAGAATCCTAAAGAACTTGGCTGGCTCTGGCATAGACGCCTCTGCCATCTAAACTTTAAGGTTCTTAATAAGATAGCCAGAGACTACCTTGTAGAAGGTATTCCCAATGAAGTTTACTACAAGTCACTTGTATGCACGGCTTGTCAACAGGGTAAACAGGTTAAAGGTTCTTTTAAGTCAATTACCACTCTCTCAACCAGTAGAGTCCTAGAACTCCTACATATGGATCTTCATGGTCCAATAACTCCTCCAACCTTGAATGGTAGAAGGTACACACTTGTTGTTGTAGACGACTATTCTAAGTTTACTTGGGTAGTCTTTCTACACAAGAAGAGTGATACACAAACACTTCTTCCTGAACTGTTGAAGAAGTTACAAGTTGAGAAGAACCAGTCCATTGTCAAGATTCGTAGTGACAAAGGAACTGAGTTCATTAATTGCTATATCAAAGAATTTTGTGCTAATCGTGGTATTCAGCACCTTACTAGTGCAGCTAGGACACCACAACAGAACGGTGTAGCAGAAAGAAGGAATCGAACTCTCAAAGAAGCCTGTAGAACCATGATAGCCGAGTTCAACACACCTCAGAAGTTTTGGGCTGAAGCTATCAATACTGCATGCCACTCACAAAACAGAAGCGTGATCAACAAAGCTCTAGGCAAGACACCTTATGAGGTTTGGAAAGGTAGAAAACCCAGAGTTTCATATTTCCATATATTTGGTTGTAAGTGTTTCATTCACAACAATGGAAAAAGCAAGTTGAATGCTTTCGATGCAAAAGCAGACGAGGGGATATTCTTAGGATACTCCTCGACTAGCAAAGCATTTAGAGTATTCAACCGCTCAACTCTTTGTGTGGAAGAAACACCACATGTGGTTTTCGATGAATCTCGACAGGACTCGTCTGCCGACAAGATCAGTGAGAAAGCAACTGATCTATCGATCGAATCTGACAAAGATTCAGAGATATATGAATCCGTTCAAGCCTACAACCCATTTCTAAAAGCTCTCGACTCTGATGACAAGGAGAAGGTAAGTGCTCAAGGTAAGTCTTCTAGACCAGTTGACATGCCTGCTCTAGTTGACTCATCTACTCCTATTAAAATTGATGATACAAATGATATTGACATGCATGATGCTGTACATGATATAGATGATGATAGTATTCATGTTAAGAATAGAAAAACATGGAAATCTGCGCATGATACTGAAAATATCATTGGTGACTCTACTATTGGTGTGAAGACTAGACGACAACTCTTTGAGTCGCAAGAACAGCCGAGTCCAACTATGTTTTGCTGGTGTTGCTTCCTCTCTGCTATTGAGCCTACCACTGTTAAAGAGGCATTGGCTGATAGTAATTGGATCATCGCTATGCAAGACGAGTTGAACCAGTTTGTTCGAAACGACGTCTGGGAACTTGTCGATAGGCCGGAACATCATAATGTAGTTGGTACTAGATGGATTTTCAAGAATAAGAAAGATGAGAATGATTTAGTCGTTAGGAATAAGGCTAGATTAGTCGCCCAAGGCTACTCACAAGCTGAAGGCATAGACTATGATGAAACTTATGCTCCTGTTGCTAGACTAGAAGCCATTCGATTGTTCCTTGCATATGCTGCTCACATGAAGTTTACTGTATATCAAATGGATGTTAAAAGTGCATTTCTTAACGGTATTCTTGCGGAAGAAGTGTATGTTGAACAACCTCCAGGTTTCGAAGTCAAAGGCAACCAGGTGTACAGATTGAAGAAAGCCTTGTACGGACTAAAGCAAGCTCCAAGAGCATGGTATGATACTCTATCTCTATTTCTATTAGAAAATGGTTTTACTAAGGGCAAGGTCGATCGAACCTTGTTCAGAAGACAAGAAGGGAAGGACATCTTACTCGTCCAAATTTACGTAGATGACATCATTTTTGGGTCACCTAACAAAAAGCTGAGTGAAAGTTTTTCTACACTCATGCAAAGTAAGTTTGAAATGTCAATGATGGGTGAGATGAACTACTTTCTTGGACTTCAAGTAAAACAAACTCCAGAAGGTATTTTCATAAATCAGGCGAAGTACACAAGAAACCTTCTAGACAAGTACGGGATCAAAACATGTAAGTCCACTGGCATACCAATGCAACCAACTTACAGAATGGACCCAAATGAGAACGGTAAATGTGCTGACCAATCCTATTACCGTGGTTTAATTGGTTCCTTACTGTATCTAACTGCTAGTAGGCCAGACATTGCATTCTCTGTTGGTGTTTGTGCTCGATTCCAAGCCAATCCAAAAGAAAGTCACATGGAAACCACCAAAAGGATTCTGAAATATTTGAAAGGGACCATCAACCGTGGTATATGGTATCCCTCAAATGATGATCTATCCTTAAGTGGGTATTCAGACTCAGACTTTGGAGGCTGTAGAATAGATAGGAAATCTACTTCTGGTTCTTGTCAATTTCTAGGCACAAACTCATATCTTGGTTTTCTAAAAAGTAGACTAGTGTTGCTACTTCTACTACCGAAGCCGAGTACATGGCTGCTGGTAGCTGTTGTAGTCAACTACTCTGGCTCATGCAACAGCTTCGTGATTACAACATACATGAATCAAATGTTCCTATTTTCTGTGATAGTAATAGTGCAATTGCCATTACACAAAATCCTGTTTTGCACACACGTTGTAAGCATGTTGATGTGAAACATCATTTCATACGTGATCATGTAGAAAAGAAGGATATTCGGATGGAAAAGATTCATACTGATTTTCAAAGAGCTGATATTTTTACAAAACCATTAGCTGAGGCACGATTTCGTGAGTTATGCATTAGTCTAGGACTAATTGATTTAGACCCTACTTGCCTATAGCTATGTACTAACCAGACAGGAACATCAAAGAAAAGGAGACAAGATCAAGGCCAAGAGCACTCATCTACTCACGCAACAGACAGGTATACAAGGCTAGACTAGATGACCAAACAACCCGATGAGGAAGCTGGTAAAGCTGAGGGTAATACTAAGGGAATAAACATTTAAGGGGGAATCTTTGATTTCTTAAATATCCTTATGTTGACTCTTATGTTTGTTAAAAGGTCATCTTGTTCGAAACCTTGATCATTGTTTTCGATTGATATTCATCTTATTTATTTTACTCTACTTGTACCAATGATTACACATTGCAAATCATAAGATAGGTACATAAAGTCGTTCGACGTTCTGAATAGACATGCACAGGCGAAGGGGGAACTCGCCTTGTGTGCTTAAGCCTACTCGTCTTGAGAAGCTTAAGACTACTCGTCTGTTCTGGATAGACTCGAACAGACAAGCTAAGTGTTCTTTTGATTCTACATGCTAAGTGTTTTAATCAAAACGGATTAAGGATATTATAATAATTAGATATTGATAAAATTTAAAAACCTCTGAATTAGATTTATACACTCCCATTTAATGAGGTGTATACATCCAGTTTACACTCGTCTACACTAGGTCAGATGAGTTCACTCTTCTATCTTAACTAAGAAGAGGCGGATTTCAAAGTTTACAATATCAAATTACATAATATTCTCGATTCCGTAACCGAATACCAAAAGCCTTAAACAGTTTTTGATCAAAACCCCCAGTCTCACACGTTTTACTCCACAATTCCCTAACTTTCTTACTCTCAAGAAGTTATTTTTTCTCTCTATCCTCAAGAAATCTGATTATACTCATATCATCACTATGTCTACTAGATCAATTTTCGATCTAAGAACCAACATGCAGGTCACGTTCGACCTAGGCCGGTACATCTCCGACAATAAAGTAAATGTTGAACCGTCTGTGTTTTTCAAAGGAAAGCACTCAGATGAAAATACAGAGATCCTGACCAAATGCACCAGATGTGGGCTAAAGCCTTATTTGGAAGCATTTCCTCAAGTCGTCTTGGAGGAGAGGTGCTAGAGTTTTATGCGAATATCACCAGACGAGGTGATATTATCGAGTCTTTCATTGGTGAAGATCGTGTGCAAATTACTCGAGAAGCGATGTTCAAACATCTAAAGCTGCCCACCGGAACAATTAATGTTGAGAATTACGCTCTAGGGCAAGAGGTTCGTTATTTGAGCATTTTCTGTGGCAAGAAGCTGAAACCGAAACCAGATGGCAAATATGCTGCAGTAAAGAAGGCATATCTTCTAGACAAGTATCGCACATTATTGGACATTGCCAGCAAAGTTTTGCTAAGTTCTACTGGTTCTCATGACTCTGTGACTTTTGGAAAGACAAGGGTTATGGCTGCGATATACGATGGTATTACTGAAGGCGACTGGTTCAAGCTAATTGCAGATCGAATCATGTACTTCGAAAGAAGTGTTCGAGTAGATGACCACACTCACAATTGGGTGGTGTCTACGGCTGTTGGATACGGTAATAAGTTAAGTATCCAATTCCCTCTTTTAATGCCAAACAAGTCAAGATGGAGTAAAGGAAAGCCATTCCATCCTTTGAAGTTTTACCTAAAGAAGGAGGCAGTGAGAAAGCAAGTTGCTGGTAGGACAGCTGCACCTAGGCAAGCTCGGATTGATCCCATGGAAGCCTTGTCGTATGCTGGTGCGTCTGGTTCTTCAGAAGATGAGTCTGCTGGAGAAGAGTCGAAGGAAGCTGCACAAGACTCGTCTAGTGCAGATGATTCTGAGAAGACTCAGTCGGAAGAGGAGATAGATCCAAGTTCTCAAGTTCCAGAGTTATACAAACTAGTGCGAATCGGAACACCTCCTCCACCAGACGAGTTGAGTCACCAGGTTGGTACCTCTTCTCATGATTTATCGATTCCTCTCTCTCTCCCTTCTGTTCAAACCAAGGCAAGATCTCATCGATCTAGGCCAAGACCTATTACCTCAACCTCACAAGTGCTTCCAGCACATCCGCTGAGAGTCAGTCTACCCGAAAACACTCCCAAACTTGACACAACTGATACTCCTACAGTTGTCACACCAAACCAAGATACATCAAAGCCCCAAGAAACCACATACCAAATTTTATCCTTACCTTCAACAGAATATGTTGATCCCATTATCTCATCTACTTCAGATAAGACAACAGTTGCCACTGCAACAACTGAGATAGAGACCCCATCTACTCAGACCCCATCTGAAGTTCGATTCGAATCCTTGGTCTACTATCCTATGTGTTTACGAGAGAAGCGAATCCGTTCGAAGATGAGCAAGAATTTGAAGAAACAGCTCTCATCTGTCGAAGTCGACTACTCTTCACAACAGTTTGAGAAACTGGTTAGAATATGCACTTGGGTGGCCTTGAAGAAGTCTAGTACAGATGATCTCTTCGAAGTCATTTTAGGCAAAGGTGGTATTTCTAACTTCATGGATTGGGAGATGGAGCAGAAGGAGAATAGTGGTGTTCGTGATCACTCGGAGCTTTTCCCAAATCATGCTATTACTGCTCTTGCTAAGAGGTTACTGGGTATTTCTGATGACCTGATGTGTTCAGAATTTCAGTTTAATGTAGGCGTTCAGGTTTCAGAATCTGACTTTGTGCAAGATACTGTGATGATTGAAGCTGAACAAGCTGAGTTGAGTTCGTCTGATGATCCAGTTTTAAGTCTTGACAATGTCTCAGATCAGTTGAGAGGCATTGTGTTCAGTTTTCAAGTAGAACATGCTCATGGTCCACGATGCAACGTTGGACAGATCACAAGGCATCTTGAGAAGTATTTTCCATCAGAAACATGTGCTTACACTGCCAAGTTAGTTGAGTTGGTGAAAAGAGAGTCTGATATTGCTGAAAGGAAGGCTCATGAAGCAAGGTTAGCTATCATTCCTTACTCTCCTCAACTAAATCTAAAAGCGATTGCTGGAAGTGTGTTTGTTGCTGAAGTAGTAGAAGACGTGGTCTTAACTACTGCTCCAGAAGGTCAGTTGGTTGAAGTTGTCACTCTTGTTGAAGATGAGGTCATGGTTGATGCTACTCATATTGAGGTTGGACAGTCGTCTCAAGCTATCCCAGCCGCCTCAATAGATGAGTTGAAAGAAGACTTGAAGATTGTCATCAAGTCGTCTATTGATGAGTTTCTCAAGACCGAGCTTAAGAAGACTCTTGTTGAATAGAATAGTGTCCTTGCGACAAGTTCAAAGGAGATGATCATGAATGAGGTCAACCAGTTGGACAACGATTTCAGACAAGAGATGTTCAATCAAATTGAAGGATTTCTCCAGAACCAGGTGGAATATTCGGAGAAGAGTTCAGTCGATTTTGCTCGTGTTCTAGCTACTGAGTCCAGGAAGATGGAAAGAGTATATAGAGCCAAAATCGAAGTAGCTGATGTTCAGAGAAAGGAAGCCTTTGATCAGTTAGCACAAGCTAGAGAGATTATCAGTGCTATGACTGAGGAGAACCGGAAGCTACGTCTGACTGCAACCCATTTTAAGAATGAGTTGAACTTATCTACTCAGAAGTTGGAGTTGGTGGCGACCAAACTGGACAAGCTGAGTCAGAATGGTTCTCATGAAAGGCAGATTGAAAGAGCTACAAACCTAATGAAGCAAGCTATGTTGGAAGAAATGACTCGGTTCACATCTCTATTCTCTCTCCAGGCAACTGATGAAGCCAAAAAGGGGGAAGAGACGAGTCAAGTTGAAGTTATTGCTGAAGGTGAGAAAGCTAAGTCCAGTGCTGAACCAGAAGCCAAAGAAGCTGCTACTACAATGCAAGAGCTAAGAAGGCCCAAAAGAAAGTTGGTAAAAACTGCAGAGCTCGAGCAAGCTAGAGCAGTTGAGTTGATGAAGAAGGAGAAGGGCAAAGTTGTTGCATCTCCTGAAGCTGAGGTTCATACAAGGCAAGTATCAAAAAGGAAATCTATTCATATAGAAGAGCCGAAAGAAGTGGTGAGAACAACTAAAATGAAGAAGCAGAAGGTTGTTGATCCAAATGATGAGACTCATTATGCTAATAAAAAGAAGATTGGAAAGCATATTGAGAGGCTGCAGGAACTGAAGGCTGATGAAGAACAAATGGAAGACAAGTTCATTGATCACTTCATAGATAAAGAGCATCGAGCTGAATGGATGAAAGTGAAGAATCAATGGGAACTTGATCACTGGATTATTAGGAAATATGGTGATGCTGAAGGATCAGATGAGTTATACTCTTTGTTTGACAGGTTCATGGAAGGTCAACACAAGATGTTATGGCATTTGATCTTAAGGATATCAGCTGGAGCAAATTTCAACATTCTAGTTCCTGAATTTCCAGAATGGAAGTGTCCCATGACAAATTCTGGTAAAAGGGTTGATTTTAATGTTCTCAAGAAGTTTGAAGAAGAACTACTAGAGAAAGAGCAGATTGATGATGAAGACCATATCGCTGTTATTCATAAGAGACTCCTAGATGCGTTCTGCGTTCCAAATCCAGAAGGAGGTACTCTTTCAGATTAGTTTTTTTTGTTTTTTTTGCTCTGATTATATTTTGAAGTATGTGTAATATCTAGTGATCTTATTTTTGAATGAATGAAAAGATAAAGTACTATTTGATGTTAAGACAAGATAACTACTTAACTAGTCTACTAATGAGAAAAGATTCAAGTAGTTTTGGCTTCATCAAAAAGGGGGAAATTGTTGGGATATGAATCCTAGAACAAGTCCTACATGTTGATATAAGATGAAGTTTTGATAAGCCAAAAGTAGTTTGAATATTTTCTAAGTGTTGACTGATCTAGTCTAGTTAAGTTGAAGTCATCTTGAGCAAGACCAGTAGAGTTTACAATGAGTTTACAAAGAAAAGATAAGTGTTATTAAAAGATAAGTACGAATTTATAAGTACTTCATATATGTTTATATTAACTGTTAGATTGTTATTGAGCTGTGAATAATAGATGTATAGAGCTCATGATATTTGAATGTAATAGATAGTTTGATTGTATAGGTTTATAAGTTGACTAAGCTTATAGTATAAAAGCTTAAAGTAATGTAATAGTCTTGATAGATTAGTATAGTCTACTACTAAAGATTGCACGAGAAGACCAGACAAGAAGAGTTGGAGTCTACTACTCAAGACAGGAGGACTACAAGACGAAGACAAGTGCATCTACTAGACTACACAAGACAGGTCAACTCGAAGTTAGTTACAAATACGCGTGTAAAGATAAAGATGAAGAAGTTAGTTAGAAATAACTAATTCGTAACAAGAAACGCGTGGATGGATAAGAAGATTCAGTTAAAGTTAGTTTTCAAGAAGAGTTGGTTACAACTGCCTAAGTTCTTGAAGATCGAAGTCTATAAATACTTCAAGGTGTTGATCATTTGAAGACTACTGATTGACTACTGAAACTTGATATACTGAAGCAAATTAAAGACATACTCAAGCGAATTACTCTCAGAGTTTATTGAAGATTCAGAAAGAAGCCAGAAGACAAGTGAAGAATCAAGAAGGCTACTACTGAAGACAGAGAAGTTTTATTGTTGTGTTTCAAGTTGCTAGTTGCTTGTTAAATAGCTAGTTAGATCATAGATATATCTGGTGGTATATTCTTTGAAGATCTAAGTCTTCTTCTTGGGACTTAAAATTACAGGAATTTACACTTTGTACTCGATTGGAAGAGTTTAGTGGAAACATCACAACTGGGTTTGTGAGAGTGGATGTAGACAAGTTGTCGAACCACTATAAAATCGTTGTGTGTTGTTTACTTTACTGTTTTGTTCGTGTTTACTGTGTTAATTGCTTAATTGTTTAAACTACTTAACTGAACTAGACAAGTTGAGTATAGAACAGAGTTCTCGAATTTAGAAGTTGAGTATAAACTTGAATTGGGCTCATTGTTAATTTCGTATTTCCGCATATTGTATTCTGATATTTCGATAGATTTTTGAAAAGTCTATTCACCCCCCCCTATAGACATTTTCACTAGCTTACTCGTTATTAACTCAACTTTGGGGACCTACAAGTGGTATCAGAGCATTAGTTTACGAACTGCTGTTTCTTGATAACCGACTTAAGACTTAGGGTGAAGTCTTGGTCCTTGACTGTACGTGCTTACGTGTTCTTGATCAAATACTCTTGTTATATCTGTTTCGTGCTCCCTGTTCTTGACCTATCTGTTTCTTGATCATATAACTAATTAGCACTAATCTACTTGTGTAACATGTCTCTTGAAATAAGCGCTAACAAGTTACCCAAGTTCCAGGTTCAGGACTACGACTATTGGAAGCTGCGAATGGAAGCCATTTTCAGTTCCACGCACGACCTAATGATCTCTGTTGTCACAGAAGGACCTATTGTTACAATGGTTCCAAATACTGCTGTTCTTGACCCAAGCAAACCAATTGGTACTCTCGTCAAGAAACCCAGGTCAGATCTAACCTCGGAAGAAATGCGTCAAAATAATTTGGATAGTTTGGCGAAGAATTACATGTTACACACTCTTCCTAACGAGTATCTAGGAAAAGTGTTAAAATGTAAAACTGCCAAAGAGATGTGGGACAGGTTAGCTATTCTTTGTGAAGGGACATCCCTGATCAAAGAGAGCAAACTCTCCACAGCTGTCCAAACATTTGAATCATTTCATATGAAAGCTGGCGAAACTATCGACCAGCTGGATACTCGTTTTACTAAGTCTTGAATGATTTGGAAGTACTTGGTAAATCTTATACTGCTCGTGAGATCAATCTTAGGATTTTGAAGAGTCTTGATAGTCGTTGGAAAATGGTAAAGATGCTTGTTAAGAACACTCAAGACATAGATAGGTGGTCTGCTGAAACCATGTTTCAAACTCTTAAAGCTCATGAGTTTGATTTAGACGAAGATGAACCACTAGCCAGTAGTGATAGAGAACATGCTGTATCTAAGAACGTTGCCTTTAAGTCTACTACATCTAAGTCATCTAAGGTAGATAAGTCCAAGTCTAAGACTAAGTCTGCTTCTGTGAAAGATGAGTTAGATACTGATCTGAGTCTGAAGGATCAGGTAAACCTCATGGTTAGAAAGTTTGATAGGCTCAATAAACGCTTCGGAAGATACAAGAAGTTCTATAGGGATCATAGAGCATCTACTTCTAAGAACTCGTCTGAGACCAGACGAGACCGAAACTCGTCCGAAAGGAGAGACGAAGTCTCGAAAAGTAACAGACGAGATAGAGAGTCTGACGATAGGAAGATTCAGCGTTCCGATAGACGTGATAAGCGTAGGGACAAGTCTCCTATTAAAAAGGCTACTAATGATCTCTTGTGCTATAATTGTGAAAAACCAGGTCATTACATATATGAATGTCCAGACCTGAGCACTGATGATCGTGAAGAACGCAAAGCACGAAGAGAAAGAAGATACAACCGTGGCAAGAAGGCAATGATGGTCAATGATGACTCTGATTCGGATTCAGACGAGTTGCCATCGTCCTTATCTAGTCACTCGACTGATCCAAATCACGATGAAGCATTCATAGTAGATGATGGCCTATGCTGCATGGCTAAAATCGATCAAGAGGTATCATCTGCTACATCTTTTCAATCTTGTGATGATTCAGAAACTGATGAAAGTGACACCGCTAGTAGTAAAGTAGGAAGTAGCCTTCAACATTCAACTAGTGCTATTGAAGACGACCTTCTACTTGCTAATCAGGCATTCATTGAAGTCAGTGACGAAAACATCGCATTAAAACAAGAAATCATTGATCTTAAGGAAGCTCAGTCTAAAGTAGATCCTAATGTAACAGTCCTAAATGAACGCTTGACTGAAGAGTTGAGACAACTCAAAGAAAAGTATGCATTGACAGACAGGTTATATCAAGACCTACTTAAGACACATGCAACTGAGAGAAATGAGTTCAATGTTTTAAAGAGCAAATGCAAAAAGCTTGAAGAACGTAATAAGTTCTTAGAGACCGAGGTTGTCACTCTTGATCTCAAACTTACTGACCTGGTTAATTCTTCAAAGATTAACCTTGAACTGTCAGATAGGTATAGAGATCCAGCTGACAAGACAGGTATAGGTGCTGAGTCATCTAGCTCGTCTACTCGAGTCAATAAGAACCCTACTACTACTAACTCAAGACTTCTGCCTAATGATAAAGGAAAAGGACCAATGATATACGATCTTGGAACTCCATCTAAAGGAACCGCACCTAAACAAGCTCGAGTTAACACTCCAATTACCAAGGGAGGTAAAAAGACTGTTAACAACAAGCCTGTTCCACCTAGGACTAACCTTCAAAGGACCACTAATCGTGGACGACCCAACCAGGCCAGATACGAGGATTGGTATCCTGAGGAGACGAGTACTAGACAGGTACAGACTAGACGACAAGAGCCTAGACCTCCTTTCATAAGGCAGTCTCAGCTCTACTCGTCTAGACCTAGACAGGTAGCTCCAAAATATCGTACACAAGCTGTCCTATATCCTCCACCTTTATCATATGATATTATGAGTAAGGAAAGACCCAAACGCGTCTATAAACCGTATGGACCTAATGCTTACAAGCCCTACTCTGACTATCATAGACAAGTGCCTGCTCAAGTAGAGATCAAGTCAAAAGGCTATCTCCAAAGAGTAGACCCGAACTCGACTGATAGGCCAGAGAAGGACAAAAAGGTCTTATTTTGTAACAAATATGGGCGAAAACTTAAGAGATCAAACTTGTTCAAGACTCCAATGTATATTTGGATTCCTCTGAACTCGACTAACCCCCCAGGACCCCAATAAACAAACAGGGTACCTAAATTATTGAATATCATCTACTGCAGGGTCGACTTGACTTGTATAAGAAGGGTGGCTCAGTAGGAGAAACCTGGTACATAGACAGTGGTTGTTCGCACCACATGACTGGTACCAAGGCTCTCTTATCAAGCTACCATGAGCAGGAAGGACCAAAAGTGATATTTGGTGATAGCTCCACTGCTGTCACTAAAGGATTTGGTTACATCCGGAATGGAGACGTCGAAATTCAAGATGTCACTAAAGGATTTGGTTACATCCGGAATGGACCAAGATGTCACAGTGGTTGTGATCGTGGTTATAAGGTGCAGTTCAAGAGCCGCAAATGTGAAGTCATTGACAAAAGGACACACACAGTTCTACTAGTCGGCGTAAGACAAGGAAGTGTGTACATAGTGAACTGGAACAGTTGTCCGAGGGACACCTGTCTACTTACTAAGAATCCTAAAGAACTTGGCTGGCTCTGGCATAGACGCCTCTGCCATCTAAACTTTAAGGTTCTTAATAAGATAGCCAGAGACTACCTTGTAGAAGGTATTCCCAATGAAGTTTACTACAAGTCACTTGTATGCACGGCTTGTCAACAGGGTAAACAGGTTAAAGGTTCTTTTAAGTCAATTCCCACTCTCTCAACCAGTAGAGTCCTAGAACTCCTACATATGGATCTTCATGGTCCAATAACTCCTCCAACCTTGAATGGTAGAAGGTACACACTTGTTGTTGTAGACGACTATTCTAAGTTTACTTGGGTAGTCTTTCTACACAAGAAGAGTGATACACAAACACTTCTTCCTGAACTGTTGAAGAAGTTACAAGTTGAGAAGAACCAGTCCATTGTCAAGATTCGTAGTGACAAAGGAACTGAGTTCATTAATTGCTATATCAAAGAATTTTGTGCTAATCGTGGTATTCAGCACCTTACTAGTGCAGCTAGGACACCACAACAGAACGGTGTAGCAGAAAGAAGGAATCGAACTCTCAAAGAAGCCTGTAGAACCATGATAGCCGAGTTCAACACACCTCATAAGTTTTGGGCTGAAGCTATCAATACTGCATGCCACTCACAAAACAGAAGCGCGATCAACAAAGCTCTAGGCAAGACACCTTATGAGGTTTGGAAAGGTAGAAAACCCAGAGTTTCATATTTCCATATATTTGGTTGTAAGTGTTTCATTCACAACAATGGAAAAAGCAAGTTGAATGCTTTCGATGCAAAAGCAGACGAGGGGATATTCTTAGGATACTCCTCGACTAGCAAAGCATTTAGAGTATTCAACCGCTCAACTCTTTGTGTGGAAGAAACACCACATGTGGTTTTCGATGAATCTCGACAGGACTCGTCTGCCGACAAGATCAGTGAGAAAGCAACTGATACATCGATCGAATCTGACAAAGATTCAGAGATATATGAATCCGTTCAAGCCTACAACCCATTTCTAAAAGCTCTCGACTCTGATGACAAGGAGAAGGTAAGTGCTCAAGGTAAGTCTTCTAGACCAGTTGACATGCCTGCTCTAGTTGACTCATCTACTCCTATTAAAATTGATGATACAAATGATGTTGACATGCATGATGCTGTACATGATATAGATGATGATAGTATTCCTGTTAAGAATAGAAAAACATGGAAATCTGCGCATGATACTGAAAATATCATTGGTGACTCTACTATTGGTGTGAAGACTAGACGACAACTCTTTGAGTCGCAAGAACAGCCGAGTCCAACTATGTTTTGCTGGTGTTGCTTCCTCTCTGCTATTGAGCCTACCACTGTTAAAGAGGCATTGGCTGATAGTAATTGGATCATCGCTATGCAAGACGAGTTGAACCAGTTTGTTCGAAACGACGTCTGGGAACTTGTCGATAGGCCGGAACATCATAATGTAGTTGGCACTAGATGGATTTTCAAGAATAAGAAAGATGAGAATGATTTAGTCGTTAGGAATAAGGCTAGATTAGTCGCCCAAGGCTACTCACAAGCTGAAGGCATAGACTATGATGAAACTTATGCTCCTGTTGCTAGACTAGAAGCCATTCGATTGTTCCTTGCATATGCTGCTCACATGAAGTTTACTGTATATCAAATGGATGTTAAAAGTGCATTTCTTAACGGTATTCTTGCGGAAGAAGTGTATGTTGAACAACCTCCAGGTTTCGAAGTCAAAGGCAACCAGGTGTACAGATTGAAGAAAGCCTTGTACGGACTAAAGCAAGCTCCAAGAGCATGGTATGATACTCTATCTCTATTTCTATTAGAAAATGGTTTTACTAAGGGCAAGGTCGATCGAACCTTGTTCAGAAGACAAGAAGGGAAGGACATCTTACTCGTCCAAATTTACGTAGATGACATCATTTTTGGGTCACCTAACAAAAAGCTGAGTGAAAGTTTTTCTACACTCATGCAAAGTAAGTTTGAAATGTCAATGATGGGTGAGATGAACTACTTTCTTGGACTTCAAGTAAAACAAACTCCAGAAGGTATTTTCATAAATCAGGCGAAGTACACAAGAAACCTTCTAGACAAGTACGGGATCAAAACATGTAAGTCCACTGGCATACCAATGCAACCAACTTACAGAATGGACCCAAATGAGAACGGTAAATGTGTTGACCAATCCTATTACCGTGGTTTAATTGGTTCCTTACTGTATCTAACTGCTAGTAGGCCAGACATTGCATTCTCTGTTGGTGTTTGTGCTCGATTCCAAGCCAATCCAAAAGAAAGTCACATGGAAACCACCAAAAGGATTCTGAAATATTTGAAAGGGACCATCAACCGTGGTATATGGTATCCCTCAAATGATGATCTATCCTTAAGTGGGTATTCAGACTCAGACTTTGGAGGCTGTAGAATAGATAGGAAATCTACTTCTGGTTCTTGTCAATTTCTAGGCACAAACTCATATCTTGGTTTTCTAAAAAGTAGACTAGTGTTGCTACTTCTACTACCGAAGCCGAGTACATGGCTGCTGGTAGCTGTTGTAGTCAACTACTCTGGCTCATGCAACAGCTTCGTGATTACAACATACATGAATCAAATGTTCCTATTTTCTGTGATAGTAATAGTGCAATTGTCATTACACAAAATCCTGTTTTGCACACACGTTGTAAGCATGTTGATGTGAAACATCATTTCATACGTGATCATGTAGAAAAGAAGGATATTCGGATGGAAAAGATTCATACTGATTTTCAAAGAGCTGATATTTTTACAAAACCATTAGCTGAGGCACGATTTCGTGAGTTATGCATTAGTCTAGGACTAATTGATTTAGACCCTACTTGCCTATAGCTATGTACTAACCAGACAGGAACATCAAAGAAAAGGAAACAAGATCAAGGCCAAGAGCACTCATCTACTCACGCAACAGACAGGTATACAAGGCTAGACTAGATGACCAAACAACCCGATGAGGAAGCTGGTAAAGCTGAGGGTAATACTAAGGGAATAAACATTTAAGGGGGAATCTTTGATTTCTTAAATATCCTTATGTTGACTCTTATGTTTGTTAAAAGGTCATCTTGTTCGAAACCTTGATCATTGTTTTCGATTGATATTCATCTTATTTATTTTACTCTACTTGTACCAATGATTACACATTGCAAATCATAAGATAGGTACATAAAGTCGTTCGACGTTCTGAATAGACATGCACAGGCGAAGGGGGAACTCGCCTTGTGTGCTTAAGCCTACTCGTCTTGAGAAGCTTAAGACTACTCGTCTGTTCTGGATAGACTCGAACAGACAAGCTAAGTGTTCTTTTGATTCTACATGCTAAGTGTTTTAATCAAAACGGATTAAGGATATTATAATAATTAGATATTGATAAAATTTAAAAACCTCTGAATTAGATTTATACACTCCCATTTAATGAGGTGTATACATCCAGTTTACACTCGTCTACACTAGGTCAGATGAGTTCACTCTTCTATCTTAACTAAGAAGAGGCGGATTTCAAAGTTTACAATATCAAATTACATAATATTCTCGATTCCGTAACCGAATACCAAAAGCCTTAAACAGTTTTTGATCAAAACCCCCAGTCTCACACGTTTTACTCCACAATTCCCTAACTTTCTTACTCTCAAGAAGTTATTTTTTCTCTCTATCCTCAAGAAATCTGATTATACTCATATCATCACTATGTCTACTAGATCAATTTTCGATCTAAGAACCAACATGCAGGTCACGTTCGACCTAGGCCGGTACATCTCCGACAATAAAGTAAATGTTGAACCGTCTGTGTTTTTCAAAGGAAAGCACTCAGATGAAAATACAGAGATCCTGACCAAATGCACCAGATGTGGGCTAAAGCCTTATTTGGAAGCATTTCCTCAAGTCGTCTTGGAGGAGAGGTGCTAGAGTTTTATGCGAATATCACCAGACGAGGTGATATTATCGAGTCTTTCATTGGTGAAGATCGTGTGCAAATTACTCGAGAAGCGATGTTCAAACATCTAAAGCTGCCCACCGGAACAATTAATGTTGAGAATTACGCTCTAGGGCAAGAGGTTCGTTATTTGAGCATTTTCTGTGGCAAGAAGCTGAAACCGAAACCAGATGGCAAATATGCTGCAGTAAAGAAGGCATATCTTCTAGACAAGTATCGCACATTATTGGACATTGCCAGCAAAGTTTTGCTAAGTTCTACTGGTTCTCATGACTCTGTGACTTTTGGAAAGACAAGGGTTATGGCTGCGATATACGATGGTATTACTGAAGGCGACTGGTTCAAGCTAATTGCAGATCGAATCATGTACTTCGAAAGAAGTGTTCGAGTAGATGACCACACTCACAATTGGGTGGTGTCTACGGCTGTTGGATACGGTAATAAGTTAAGTATCCAATTCCCTCTTTTAATGCCAAACAAGTCAAGATGGAGTAAAGGAAAGCCATTCCATCCTTTGAAGTTTTACCTAAAGAAGGAGGCAGTGAGAAAGCAAGTTGCTGGTAGGACAGCTGCACCTAGGCAAGCTCGGATTGATCCCATGGAAGCCTTGTCGTATGCTGGTGCGTCTGGTTCTTCAGAAGATGAGTCTGCTGGAGAAGAGTCGAAGGAAGCTGCACAAGACTCGTCTAGTGCAGATGATTCTGAGAAGACTCAGTCGGAAGAGGAGATAGATCCAAGTTCTCAAGTTCCAGAGTTATACAAACTAGTGCGAATCGGAACACCTCCTCCACCAGACGAGTTGAGTCACCAGGTTGGTACCTCTTCTCATGATTTATCGATTCCTCTCTCTCTCCCTTCTGTTCAAACCAAGGCAAGATCTCATCGATCTAGGCCAAGACCTATTACCTCAACCTCACAAGTGCTTCCAGCACATCCGCTGAGAGTCAGTCTACCCGAAAACACTCCCAAACTTGACACAACTGATACTCCTACAGTTGTCACACCAAACCAAGATACATCAAAGCCCCAAGAAACCACATACCAAATTTTATCCTTACCTTCAACAGAATATGTTGATCCCATTATCTCATCTACTTCAGATAAGACAACAGTTGCCACTGCAACAACTGAGATAGAGACCCCATCTACTCAGACCCCATCTGAAGTTCGATTCGAATCCTTGGTCTACTATCCTATGTGTTTACGAGAGAAGCGAATCCGTTCGAAGATGAGCAAGAATTTGAAGAAACAGCTCTCATCTGTCGAAGTCGACTACTCTTCACAACAGTTTGAGAAACTGGTTAGAATATGCACTTGGGTGGCCTTGAAGAAGTCTAGTACAGATGATCTCTTCGAAGTCATTTTAGGCAAAGGTGGTATTTCTAACTTCATGGATTGGGAGATGGAGCAGAAGGAGAATAGTGGTGTTCGTGATCACTCGGAGCTTTTCCCAAATCATGCTATTACTGCTCTTGCTAAGAGGTTACTGGGTATTTCTGATGACCTGATGTGTTCAGAATTTCAGTTTAATGTAGGCGTTCAGGTTTCAGAATCTGACTTTGTGCAAGATACTGTGATGATTGAAGCTGAACAAGCTGAGTTGAGTTCGTCTGATGATCCAGTTTTAAGTCTTGACAATGTCTCAGATCAGTTGAGAGGCATTGTGTTCAGTTTTCAAGTAGAACATGCTCATGGTCCACGATGCAACGTTGGACAGATCACAAGGCATCTTGAGAAGTATTTTCCATCAGAAACATGTGCTTACACTGCCAAGTTAGTTGAGTTGGTGAAAAGAGAGTCTGATATTGCTGAAAGGAAAGCTCATGAAGCAAGGTTAGCTATCATTCCTTACTCTCCTCAACTAAATCTAAAAGCGATTGCTGGAAGTGTGTTTGTTGCTGAAGTAGTAGAAGACGAGGTCTTAACTACTGCTCCAGAAGGTCAGTTGGTTGAAGTTGTCACTCTTGTTGAAGATGAGGTCATGGTTGATGCTACTCATATTGAGGTTGGACAGTCGTCTCAAGCTATCCCAGCCGCCTCAATAGATGAGTTGAAAGAAGACTTGAAGATTGTCATCAAGTCGTCTATTGATGAGTTTCTCAAGACCGAGCTTAAGAAGACTCTTGTTGAACAGAATAGTGTCCTTGCGACAAGTTCAAAGGAGATGATCATGAATGAGGTCAACCAGTTGGACAACGATTTCAGACAAGAGATGTTCAATCAAATTGAAGTATTTCTCCAGAACCAGGTGGAATATTCGGAGAAGAGTTCAGTCGATTTTGCTCGTGTTCTAGCTACTGAGTCCAGGAAGATGGAAAGAGTATATAGAGCCAAAATCGAAGTAGCTGATGTTCAGAGAAAGGAAGCCTTTGATCAGTTAGCACAAGCTAGAGAGATTATCAGTGCTATGACTGAGGAGAACCGGAAGCTACGTCTGACTGCAACCCATTTTAAGAATGAGTTGAACTTATCTACTCAGAAGTTGGAGTTGGTGGCGACCAAACTGGACAAGCTGAGTCAGAATGGTTCTCATGAAAGGCAGATTGAAAGAGCTACAAACCTAATGAAGCAAGCTATGTTGGAAGAAATGACTCGGTTCACATCTCTATTCTCTCTCCAGGCAACTGATGAAGCCAAAAAGGGGGAAGAGACGAGTCAAGTTGAAGTTATTGCTGAAGGTGAGAAAGCTAAGTCCAGTGCTGAACCAGAAGCCAAAGAAGCTGCTACTACAATGCAAGAGCTAAGAAGGCCCAAAAGAAAGTTGGTAAAAACTGCAGAGCTCGAGCAAGCTAGAGCAGTTGAGTTGATGAAGAAGGAGAAGGGCAAAGTTGTTGCATCTCCTGAAGCTGAGGTTCATACAAGGCAAGTATCAAAAAGGAAATCTATTCATATAGAAGAGCCGAAAGAAGTGGTGAGAACAACTAAAATGAAGAAGCAGAAGGTTGTTGATCCAAATGATGAGACTCATTATGCTAATAAAAAGAAGATTGGAAAGCATATTGAGAGGCTGCAGGAACTGAAGGCTGATGAAGAACAAATGGAAGACAAGTTCATTGATCACTTCATAGATAAAGAGCATCGAGCTGAATGGATGAAAGTGAAGAATCAATGGGAACTTGATCACTGGATTATTAGGAAATATGGTGATGCTGAAGGATCAGATGAGTTATACTCTTTGTTTGACAGGTTCATGGAAGGTCAACACAAGATGTTATGGCATTTGATCTTAAGGATATCAGCTGGAGCAAATTTCAACATTCTAGTTCCTGAATTTCCAGAATGGAAGTGTCCCATGACAAATTCTGGTAAAAGGGTTGATTTTAATGTTCTCAAGAAGTTTGAAGAAGAACTACTAGAGAAAGAGCAGATTGATGATGAAGACCATATCGCTGTTATTCATAAGAGACTCCTAGATGCGTTCTGCGTTCCAAATCCAGAAGGAGGTACTCTTTCAGATTAGTTTTTTTTGTTTTTTTTGCTCTGATTATATTTTGAAGTATGTGTAATATCTAGTGATCTTATTTTTGAATGAATGAAAAGATAAAGTACTATTTGATGTTAAGACAAGATAACTACTTAACTAGTCTACTAATGAGAAAAGATTCAAGTAGTTTTGGCTTCATCAAAAAGGGGGAAATTGTTGGGATATGAATCCTAGAACAAGTCCTACATGTTGATATAAGATGAAGTTTTGATAAGCCAAAAGTAGTTTGAATATTTTCTAAGTGTTGACTGATCTAGTCTAGTTAAGTTGAAGTCATCTTGAGCAAGACCAGTAGAGTTTACAATGAGTTTACAAAGAAAAGATAAGTGTTATTAAAAGATAAGTACGAATTTATAAGTACTTCATATATGTTTATATTAACTGTTAGATTGTTATTGAGCTGTGAATAATAGATGTATAGAGCTCATGATATTTGAATGTAATAGATAGTTTGATTGTATAGGTTTATAAGTTGACTAAGCTTATAGTATAAAAGCTTAAAGTAATGTAATAGTCTTGATAGATTAGTATAGTCTACTACTAAAGATTGCACGAGAAGACCAGACAAGAAGAGTTGGAGTCTACTACTCAAGACAGGAGGACTACAAGACGAAGACAAGTGCATCTACTAGACTACACAAGACAGGTCAACTCGAAGTTAGTTACAAATACGCGTGTAAAGATAAAGATGAAGAAGTTAGTTAGAAATAACTAATTCGTAACAAGAAACGCGTGGATGGATAAGAAGATTCAGTTAAAGTTAGTTTTCAAGAAGAGTTGGTTACAACTGCCTAAGTTCTTGAAGATCGAAGTCTATAAATACTTCAAGGTGTTGATCATTTGAAGACTACTGATTGACTACTGAAACTTGATATACTGAAGCAAATTAAAGACATACTCAAGCGAATTACTCTCAGAGTTTATTGAAGATTCAGAAAGAAGCCAGAAGACAAGTGAAGAATCAAGAAGGCTACTACTGAAGACAGAGAAGTTTTATTGTTGTGTTTCAAGTTGCTAGTTGCTTGTTAAATAGCTAGTTAGATCATAGATATATCTGGTGGTATATTCTTTGAAGATCTAAGTCTTCTTCTTGGGACTTAAAATTACAGGAATTTACACTTTGTACTCGATTGGAAGAGTTTAGTGGAAACATCACAACTGGGTTTGTGAGAGTGGATGTAGACAAGTTGTCGAACCACTATAAAATCGTTGTGTGTTGTTTACTTTACTGTTTTGTTCGTGTTTACTGTGTTAATTGCTTAATTGTTTAAACTACTTAACTGAACTAGACAAGTTGAGTATAGAACAGAGTTCTCGAATTTAGAAGTTGAGTATAAACTTGAATTGGGCTCATTGTTAATTTCGTATTTCCGCATATTGTATTCTGATATTTCGATAGATTTTTGAAAAGTCTATTCACCCCCCTATAGACATTTTCACTAGCTTACTCGTTATTAACTCAACTTTGGGGACCTACAAGTGGTATCAGAGCATTAGTTTACGAACTGCTGTTTCTTGATAACCGACTTAAGACTTAGGGTGAAGTCTTGGTCCTTGACTGTACTTGCTTACGTGTTCTTGATCAAATACTCTTGTTATATCTGTTTCGTGCTCCCTGTTCTTGACCTATTTGTTTCTTGATCATATAACTAATTAGCACTAATCTACTTGTGTAACATGTCTCTTGAAATAAGCGCTAACAAGTTACCCAAGTTCCAGGTTCAGGACTACGACTATTGGAAGCTGCGAATGGAAGCCATTTTCAGTTCCACGCACGACCTAATGATCTCTGTTGTCACAGAAGGACCTATTGTTACAATGGTTCCAAATACTGATGTTCTTGACCCAAGCAAACCAATTGGTACTCTCGTCAAGAAACCCAGGTCAGATCTAACCTCGGAAGAAATGCGTCAAAATAATTTGGATAGTTTGGCGAAGAATTACATGTTACACACTCTTCCTAACGAGTATCTAGGAAAAGTGTTAAAATGTAAAACTGCCAAAGAGATGTGGGACAGGTTAGCTATTCTTTGTGAAGGGACATCCCTGATCAAAGAGAGCAAACTCTCCACAGCTGTCCAAACATTTGAATCATTTCATATGAAAGCTGGCGAAACTATCGACCAGCTGGATACTCGTTTTACTAAGTCTTGAATGATTTGGAAGTACTTGGTAAATCTTATACTGCTCGTGAGATCAATCTTAGGATTTTGAAGAGTCTTGATAGTCGTTGGAAAATGGTAAAGATGCTTGTTAAGAACACTCAAGACATAGATAGGTGGTCTGCTGAAACCATGTTTCAAACTCTTAAAGCTCATGAGTTTGATTTAGACGAAGATGAACCACTAGCCAGTAGTGATAGAGAACATGCTGTATCTAAGAACGTTGCCTTTAAGTCTACTACATCTAAGTCATCTAAGGTAGATAAGTCCAAGTCTAAGACTAAGTCTGCTTCTGTGAAAGATGAGTTAGATACTGATCTGAGTCTGAAGGATCAGGTAAACCTCATGGTTAGAAAGTTTGATAGGCTCAATAAACGCTTCGGAAGATACAAGAAGTTCTATAGGGATCATAGAGCATCTACTTCTAAGAACTCGTCTGAGACCAGACGAGACCGAAACTCGTCCGAAAGGAGAGACGAAGTCTCGAAAAGTAACAGACGAGATAGAGAGTCTGACGATAGGAAGATTCAGCGTTCCGATAGACGTGATAAGCGTAGGGACAAGTCTCCTATTAAAAAGGCTACTAATGATCTCTTGTGCTATAATTGTGAAAAACCAGGTCATTACATATATGAATGTCCAGACCTGAGCACTGATGATCGTGAAGAACGCAAAGCACGAAGAGAAAGAAGATACAACCGTGGCAAGAAGGCAATGATGGTCAATGATGACTCTGATTCGGATTCAGACGAGTTGCCATCGTCCTTATCTAGTCACTCGACTGATCCAAATCACGATGAAGCATTCATAGTAGATGATGGCCTATGCTGCATGGCTAAAATCGATCAAGAGGTATCATCTGCTACATCTTTTCAATCTTGTGATGATTCAGAAACTGATGAAAGTGACACCGCTAGTAGTAAAGTAGGAAGTAGCCTTCAACATTCAACTAGTGCTATTGAAGACGACCTTCTACTTGCTAATCAGGCATTCATTGAAGTCAGTGACGAAAACATCGCATTAAAATAAGAAATCATTGATCTTAAGGAAGCTCAGTCTAAAGTAGATCCTAATGTAACAGTCCTAAATGAACGCTTGACTGAAGAGTTGAGACAACTCAAAGAAAAGTATGCATTGACAGACAGGTTATATCAAGACCTACTTAAGACACATGCAACTGAGAGAAATGAGTTCAATGTTTTAAAGAGCAAATGCAAAAAGCTTGAAGAACGTAATAAGTTCTTAGAGACCGAGGTTGTCACTCTTGATCTCAAACTTACTGACCTGGTTAATTCTTGGAACTCCATCTAAAGGAACCGCACCTAAACAAGCTCGAGTTAACACTCCAATTACCAAGGGAGGTAAAAAGACTGTTAACAACAAGCCTGTTCCACCTAGGACTAACCTTCAAAGGACCACTAATCGTGGACGACCCAACCAGGTCAGATACGAGGATTGGTATCCTGAGGAGACGAGTACTAGACAGGTACAGACTAGACGACAAGAGCCTAGACCTCCTTTCATAAGGCAGTCTCAGCTCTACTCGTCTAGACCTAGACAGGTAGCTCCAAAATATCGTACACAAGCTGTCCTATATCCTCCACCTTTATCATATGATATTATGAGTAAGGAAAGACCCAAACGCGTCTATAAACCGTATGGACCTAATGCTTACAAGCCCTACTCTGACTATCATAGACAAGTGCCTGCTCAAGTAGATATCAAGTCAAAAGGCTATCTCCAAAGAGTAGACCCGAACTCGACTGATAGGCCAGAGAAGGACAAAAAGGTCTTATTTTGTAACAAATATGGGCGAAAACTTAAGAGATCAAACTTGTTCAAGACTCCAATGTATATTTGGATTCCTCTGAACTCGACTAACCCCCCAGGACCCCAATAAACAAACAGGGTACCTAAATTATTGAATATCATCTACTGCAGGGTCGACTTGACTTGTATAAGAAGGGTGGCTCAGTAGGAGAAACCTGGTACATAGACAGTGGTTGTTCGCACCACATGACTGGTACCAAGGCTCTCTTATCAAGCTACCATGAGCAGGAAGGACCAAAAGTGATATTTGGTGATAGCTCCACTGCTGTCACTAAAGGATTTGGTTACATCCGGAATGGAGACGTCGAAATTCAAGATGTCACTAAAGGATTTGGTTACATCCGGAATGGACCAAGATGTCACAGTGGTTGTGATCGTGGTTATAAGGTGCAGTTCAAGAGCCGCAAATGTGAAGTCATTGACAAAAGGACACACACAGTTCTACTAGTCGGCGTAAGACAAGGAAGTGTGTACATAGTGAACTGGAACAGTTGTCCGAGGGACACCTGTCTACTTACTAAGAATCCTAAAGAACTTGGCTGGCTCTGGCATAGACGCCTCTGCCATCTAAACTTTAAGGTTCTTAATAAGATAGCCAGAGACTACCTTGTAGAAGGTATTCCCAATGAAGTTTACTACAAGTCACTTGTATGCACGGCTTGTCAACAGGGTAAACAGGTTAAAGGTTCTTTTAAGTCAATTCCCACTCTCTCAACCAGTAGAGTCCTAGAACTCCTACATATGGATCTTCATGGTCCAATAACTCCTCCAACCTTGAATGGTAGAAGGTACACACTTGTTGTTGTAGACGACTATTCTAAGTTTACTTGGGTAGTCTTTCTACACAAGAAGAGTGATACACAAACACTTCTTCCTGAACTGTTGAAGAAGTTACAAGTTGAGAAGAACCAGTCCATTGTCAAGATTCGTAGTGACAAAGGAACTGAGTTCATTAATTGCTATATCAAAGAATTTTGTGCTAATCGTGGTATTCAGCACCTTACTAGTGCAGCTAGGACACCACAACAGAACGGTGTAGCAGAAAGAAGGAATCGAACTCTCAAAGAAGCCTGTAGAACCATGATAGCCGAGTTCAACACACCTCAGAAGTTTTGGGCTGAAGCTATCAATACTGCATGCCACTCACAAAACAGAAGCGCGATCAACAAAGCTCTAGGCAAGACACCTTATGAGGTTTGGAAAGGTAGAAAACCCAGAGTTTCATATTTCCATATATTTGGTTGTAAGTGTTTCATTCACAACAATGGAAAAAGCAAGTTGAATGCTTTCGATGCAAAAGCAGACGAGGGGATATTCTTAGGATACTCCTCGACTAGCAAAGCATTTAGAGTATTCAACCGCTCAACTCTTTGTGTGGAAGAAACACCACATGTGGTTTTCGATGAATCTCGACAGGACTCGTCTGCCGACAAGATCAGTGAGAAAGCAACTGATACATCGATCGAATCTGACAAAGATTCAGAGATATATGAATCCGTTCAAGCCTACAACCCATTTCTAAAAGCTCTCGACTCTGATGACAAGGAGAAGGTAAGTGCTCAAGGTAAGTCTTCTAGACCAGTTGACATGCCTGCTCTAGTTGACTCATCTACTCCTATTAAAATTGATGATACAAATGATGTTGACATGCATGATGCTGTACATGATATAGATGATGATAGTATTCCTGTTAAGAATAGAAAAACATGGAAATCTGCGCATGATACTGAAAATATCATTGGTGACTCTACTATTGGTGTGAAGACTAGACGACAACTCTTTGAGTCGCAAGAACAGCCGAGTCCAACTATGTTTTGCTGGTGTTGCTTCCTCTCTGCTATTGAGCCTACCACTGTTAAAGAGGCATTGGCTGATAGTAATTGGATCATCGCTATGCAAGACGAGTTGAACCAGTTTGTTCGAAACGACGTCTGGGAACTTGTCGATAGGCCGGAACATCATAATGTAGTTGGCACTAGATGGATTTTCAAGAATAAGAAAGATGAGAATGATTTAGTCGTTAGGAATAAGGCTAGATTAGTCGCCCAAGGCTACTCACAAGCTGAAGGCATAGACTATGATGAAACTTATGCTCCTGTTGCTAGACTAGAAGCCATTCGATTGTTCCTTGCATATGCTGCTCACATGAAGTTTACTGTATATCAAATGGATGTTAAAAGTGCATTTCTTAACGGTATTCTTGCGGAAGAAGTGTATGTTGAACAACCTCCAGGTTTCGAAGTCAAAGGCAACCAGGTGTACAGATTGAAGAAAGCCTTGTACGGACTAAAGCAAGCTCCAAGAGCATGGTATGATACTCTATCTCTATTTCTATTAGAAAATGGTTTTACTAAGGGCAAGGTCGATCGAACCTTGTTCAGAAGACAAGAAGGGAAGGACATCTTACTCGTCCAAATTTACGTAGATGACATCATTTTTGGGTCACCTAACAAAAAGCTGAGTGAAAGTTTTTCTACACTCATGCAAAGTAAGTTTGAAATGTCAATGATGGGTGAGATGAACTACTTTCTTGGACTTCAAGTAAAACAAACTCCAGAAGGTATTTTCATAAATCAGGCGAAGTACACAAGAAACCTTCTAGACAAGTACGGGATCAAAACATGTAAGTCCACTGGCATACCAATGCAACCAACTTACAGAATGGACCCAAATGAGAACGGTAAATGTGCTGACCAATCCTATTACCGTGGTTTAATTGGTTCCTTACTGTATCTAACTGCTAGTAGGCCAGACATTGCATTCTCTGTTGGTGTTTGTGCTCGATTCCAAGCCAATCCAAAAGAAAGTCACATGGAAACCACCAAAAGGATTCTGAAATATTTGAAAGGGACCATCAACCGTGGTATATGGTATCCCTCAAATGATGATCTATCCTTAAGTGGGTATTCAGACTCAGACTTTGGAGGCTGTAGAATAGATAGGAAATCTACTTCTGGTTCTTGTCAATTTCTAGGCACAAACTCATATCTTGGTTTTCTAAAAAGTAGACTAGTGTTGCTACTTCTACTACCGAAGCCGAGTACATGGCTGCTGGTAGCTGTTGTAGTCAACTACTCTGGCTCATGCAACAGCTTCGTGATTACAACATACATGAATCAAATGTTCCTATTTTCTGTGATAGTAATAGTGCAATTGCCATTACACAAAATCCTGTTTTGCACACACGTTGTAAGCATGTTGATGTGAAACATCATTTCATACGTGATCATGTAGAAAAGAAGGATATTCGGATGGAAAAGATTCATACTGATTTTCAAAGAGCTGATATTTTTACAAAACCATTAGCTGAGGCACGATTTCGTGAGTTATGCATTAGTCTAGGACTAATTGATTTAGACCCTACTTGCCTATAGCTATGTACTAACCAGACAGGAACATCAAAGAAAAGGAGACAAGATCAAGGCCAAGAGCACTCATCTACTCACGCAACAGACAGGTATACAAGGCTAGACTAGATGACCAAACAACCCGATGAGGAAGCTGGTAAAGCTGAGGGTAATACTAAGGGAATAAACATTTAAGGGGGAATCTTTGATTTCTTAAATATCCTTATGTTGACTCTTATGTTTGTTAAAAGGTCATCTTGTTCGAAACCTTGATCATTGTTTTCGATTGATATTCATCTTATTTATTTTACTCTACTTGTACCAATGATTACACATTGCAAATCATAAGATAGGTACATAAAGTCGTTCGACGTTCTGAATAGACATGCACAGGCGAAGGGGGAACTCGCCTTGTGTGCTTAAGCCTACTCGTCTTGAGAAGCTTAAGACTACTCGTCTGTTCTGGATAGACTCGAACAGACAAGCTAAGTGTTCTTTTGATTCTACATGCTAAGTGTTTTAATCAAAACGGATTAAGGATATTATAATAATTAGATATTGATAAAATTTAAAAACCTCTGAATTAGATTTATACACTCCCATTTAATGAGGTGTATACATCCAGTTTACACTCGTCTACACTAGGTCGGATGAGTTCACTCTTCTATCTTAACTAAGAAGAGGCGGATTTCAAAGTTTACAATATCAAATTACATAATATTCTCGATTCCGTAACCGAATACCTAAAGCCTTAAACAGTTTTTGATCAAAACCCCCAGTCTCACACGTTTTACTCCACAATTCCCTAACTTTCTTACTCTCAAGAAGTTATTTTTTCTCTCTATCCTCAAGAAATCTGATTATACTCATATCATCACTATGTCTACTAGATCAATTTTCGATCTAAGAAACAACATGCAGGTCACGTTCGACCTAGGCCGGTACATCTCCGACAATAAAGTAAATGTTGAACCGTCTGTGTTTTTCAAAGGAAATCACTCAGATGAAAATACAGAGATCCTGACCAAATGCACCAGATGTGGGCTAAAGCCTTATTTGGAAGCATTTCCTCAAGTCGTCTTGGAGGAGGAGGTGCTAGAGTTTTATGCGAATATCACCAGACGAGGTGATATTATCGAGTCTTTCATTGGTGAAGATCGTGTGCAAATTACTCGAGAAGCGATGTTCAAACATCTAAAGCTGCCCACCGGAACAATTAATGTTGAGAATTACGCTCTAGGGCAAGAGGTTCGTTATTTGAGCATTTTCTGTGGCAAGAAGCTGAAACCGAAACCAGATGGCAAATATGCTGCAGTAAAGAAGGCATATCTTCTAGACAAGTATCGCACATTATTGGACATTGCCAGCAAAGTTTTGCTAAGTTCTACTGGTTCTCATGACTCTGTGACTTTTGGAAAGACAAGGGTTATGGCTGCGATATACGATGGTATTACTGAAGGCGACTGGTTCAAGCTAATTGCAGATCGAATCATGTACTTCGAAAGAAGTGTTCGAGTAGATGACCACACTCACAATTGGGTGGTGTCTACGGCTGTTGGATACGGTAATAAGTTAAGTATCCAATTCCCTCTTTTAATGCCAAACAAGTCAAGATGGAGTAAAGGAAAGCCATTCCATCCTTTGAAGTTTTACCTAAAGAAGGAGGCAGTGAGAAAGCAAGTTGCTGGTAGGACAGCTGCACCTAGGCAAGCTCGGATTGATCCCATGGAAGCCTTGTCGTATGCTGGTGCGTCTGGTTCTTCAGAAGATGAGTCTGCTGGAGAAGAGTCGAAGGAAGCTGCACAAGACTCGTCTAGTGCAGATGATTCTGAGAAGACTCAGTCGGAAGAGGAGATAGATCCAAGTTCTCAAGTTCCAGAGTTATACAAACTAGTGCGAATCGGAACACCTCCTCCACCAGACGAGTTGAGTCACCAGGTTGGTACCTCTTCTCATGATTTATCGATTCCTCTCTCTCTCCCTTCTGTTCAAACCAAGGCAAGATCTCATCGATCTAGGCCAAGACCTATTACCTCAACCTCACAAGTGCTTCCAGCACATCCGCTGAGAGTCAGTCTACCCGAAAACACTCCCAAACTTGACACAACTGATACTCCTACAGTTGTCACACCAAACCAAGATACATCAAAGCCCCAAGAAACCACATACCAAATTTTATCCTTACCTTCAACAGAATATGTTGATCCCATTATCTCATCTACTTCAGATAAGACAACAGTTGCCACTGCAACAACTGAGATAGAGACCCCATCTACTCAGACCCCATCTGAAGTTCGATTCGAATCCTTGGTCTACTATCCTATGTGTTTACGAGAGAAGCGAATCCGTTCGAAGATGAGCAAGAATTTGAAGAAACAGCTCTCATCTGTCGAAGTCGACTACTCTTCACAACAGTTTGAGAAACTGGTTAGAATATGCACTTGGGTGGCCTTGAAGAAGTCTAGTACAGATGATCTCTTCGAAGTCATTTTAGGCAAAGGTGGTATTTCTAACTTCATGGATTGGGAGATGGAGCAGAAGGAGAATAGTGGTGTTCGTGATCACTCGGAGCTTTTCCCAAATCATGCTATTACTGCTCTTGCTAAGAGGTTACTGGGTATTTCTGATGACCTGATGTGTTCAGAATTTCAGTTTAATGTAGGCGTTCAGGTTTCAGAATCTGACTTTGTGCAAGATACTGTGATGATTGAAGCTGAACAAGCTGAGTTGAGTTCGTCTGATGATCCAGTTTTAAGTCTTGACAATGTCTCAGATCAGTTGAGAGGCATTGTGTTCAGTTTTCAAGTAGAACATGCTCATGGTCCACGATGCAACGTTGGACAGATCACAAGGCATCTTGAGAAGTATTTTCCATCAGAAACATGTGCTTACACTGCCAAGTTAGTTGAGTTGGTGAAAAGAGAGTCTGATATTGCTGAAAGGAAGGCTCATGAAGCAAGGTTAGCTATCATTCCTTACTCTCCTCAACTAAATCTAAAAGCGATTGCTGGAAGTGTGTTTGTTGCTGAAGTAGTAGAAGACGTGGTCTTAACTACTGCTCCAGAAGGTCAGTTGGTTGAAGTTGTCACTCTTGTTGAAGATGAGGTCATGGTTGATGCTACTCATATTGAGGTTGGACAGTCGTCTCAAGCTATCCCAGCCGCCTCAATAGATGAGTTGAAAGAAGACTTGAAGATTGTCATCAAGTCGTCTATTGATGAGTTTCTCAAGACCGAGCTTAAGAAGACTCTTGTTGAACAGAATAGTGTCCTTGCGACAAGTTCAAAGGAGATGATCATGAATGAGGTCAACCAGTTGGACAACGATTTCAGACAAGAGATGTTCAATCAAATTGAAGGATTTCTCCAGAACCAGGTGGAATATTCGGAGAAGAGTTCAGTCGATTTTGCTCGTGTTCTAGCTACTGAGTCCAGGAAGATGGAAAGAGTATATAGAGCCAAAATCGAAGTAGCTGATGTTCAGAGAAAGGAAGCCTTTGATCAGTTAGCACAAGCTAGAGAGATTATCAGTGCTATGACTGAGGAGAACCGGAAGCTACGTCTGACTGCAACCCATTTTAAGAATGAGTTGAACTTATCTACTCAGAAGTTGGAGTTGGTGGCGACCAAACTGGACAAGCTGAGTCAGAATGGTTCTCATGAAAGGCAGATTGAAAGAGCTACAAACCTAATGAAGCAAGCTATGTTGGAAGAAATGACTCGGTTCACATCTCTATTCTCTCTCCAGGCAACTGATGAAGCCAAAAAGGGGGAAGAGACGAGTCAAGTTGAAGTTATTGCTGAAGGTGAGAAAGCTAAGTCCAGTGCTGAACCAGAAGCCAAAGAAGCTGCTACTACAATGCAAGAGCTAAGAAGGCCCAAAAGAAAGTTGGTAAAAACTGCAGAGCTCGAGCAAGCTAGAGCAGTTGAGTTGATGAAGAAGGAGAAGGGCAAAGTTGTTGCATCTCCTGAAGCTGAGGTTCATACAAGGCAAGTATCAAAAAGGAAATCTATTCATATAGAAGAGCCGAAAGAAGTGGTGAGAACAACTAAAATGAAGAAGCAGAAGGTTGTTGATCCAAATGATGAGACTCATTATGCTAATAAAAAGAAGATTGGAAAGCATATTGAGAGGCTGCAGGAACTGAAGGCTGATGAAGAACAAATGGAAGACAAGTTCATTGATCACTTCATAGATAAAGAGCATCGAGCTGAATGGATGAAAGTGAAGAATCAATGGGAACTTGATCACTGGATTATTAGGAAATATGGTGATGCTGAAGGATCAGATGAGTTATACTCTTTGTTTGACAGGTTCATGGAAGGTCAACACAAGATGTTATGGCATTTGATCTTAAGGATATCAGCTGGAGCAAATTTCAACATTCTAGTTCCTGAATTTCCAGAATGGAAGTGTCCCATGACAAATTCTGGTAAAAGGGTTGATTTTAATGTTCTCAAGAAGTTTGAAGAAGAACTACTAGAGAAAGAGCAGATTGATGATGAAGACCATATCGCTGTTATTCATAAGAGACTCCTAGATGCGTTCTGCGTTCCAAATCCAGAAGGAGGTACTCTTTCAGATTAGTTTTTTTTGTTTTTTTTGCTCTGATTATATTTTGAAGTATGTGTAATATCTAGTGATCTTATTTTTGAATGAATGAAAAGATAAAGTACTATTTGATGTTAAGACAAGATAACTACTTAACTAGTCTACTAATGAGAAAAGATTCAAGTAGTTTTGGCTTCATCAAAAAGGGGGAAATTGTTGGGATATGAATCCTAGAACAAGTCCTACATGTTGATAAAAGATGAAGTTTTGATAAGCCAAAAGTAGTTTGAATATTTTCTAAGTGTTGACTGATCTAGTCTAGTTAAGTTGAAGTCATCTTGAGCAAGATCAGTAGAGTTTACAATGAGTTTACAAAGAAAAGATAAGTGTTATTAAAAGATAAGTACGAATTTATAAGTACTTCATATATGTTTATATTAACTGTTAGATTGTTATTGAGCTGTGAATAATAGATGTATAGAGCTCATGATATTTGAATGTAATAGATAGTTTGATTGTATAGGTTTATAAGTTGACTAAGCTTATAGTATAAAAGCTTAAAGTAATGTAATAGTCTTGATAGATTAGTATAGTCTACTACTAAAGATTGCACGAGAAGACCAGACAAGAAGAGTTGGAGTCTACTACTCAAGACAGGAGGACTACAAGACGAAGACAAGTGCATCTACTAGACTACACAAGACAGGTCAACTCGAAGTTAGTTACAAATACGCGTGTAAAGATAAAGATGAAGAAGTTAGTTAGAAATAACTAATTCGTAACAAGAAACGCGTGGATGGATAAGAAGATTCAGTTAAAGTTAGTTTTCAAGAAGAGTTGGTTACAACTGCCTAAGTTCTTGAAGATCGAAGTCTATAAATACTTCAAGGTGTTGATCATTTGAAGACTACTGATTGACTACTGAAACTTGATATACTGAAGCAAATTAAAGACATACTCAAGCGAATTACTCTCAGAGTTTATTGAAGATTCAGAAAGAAGCCAGAAGACAAGTGAAGAATCAAGAAGGCTACTACTGAAGACAGAGAAGTTTTATTGTTGTGTTTCAAGTTGCTAGTTGCTTGTTAAATAGCTAGTTAGATCATAGATATATCTGGTGGTATATTCTTTGAAGATCTAAGTCTTCTTCTTGGGACTTAAAATTACAGGAATTTACACTTTGTACTCGATTGGAAGAGTTTAGTGGAAACATCACAACTGGGTTTGTGAGAGTGGATGTAGACAAGTTGTCGAACCACTCTAAAATCGTTGTGTGTTGTTTACTTTACTGTTTTGTTCGTGTTTACTGTGTTAATTGCTTAATTGTTTAAACTACTTAACTGAACTAGACAAGTTGAGTATAGAACAGAGTTCTCGAATTTAGAAGTTGAGTATAAACTTGAATTGGGCTCATTGTTAATTTCGTATTTCCGCATATTGTATTCTGATATTTCGATAGATTTTTGAAAAGTCTATTCACCCCCCCCTATAGACATTTTCACTAGCTTACTCGTTATTAACTCAACTTTGGGGACCTACAAGTGGTATCAGAGCATTAGTTTACGAACTGCTGTTTCTTGATAACCGACTTAAGACTTAGGGTGAAGTCTTGGTCCTTGACTGTACTTGCTTACGTGTTCTTGATCAAATACTCTTGTTATATCTGTTTCGTGCTCCCTGTTCTTGACCTATCTGTTTCTTGATCATATAACTAATTAGCACTAATCTACTTGTGTAAACATGTCTCTTGAAATAAGCGCTAACAAGTTACCCAAGTTCCAGGTTCAGGACTACGACTATTGGAAGCTGCGAATGGAAGCCATTTTCAGTTCCACGCACGACCTAATGATCTCTGTTGTCACAGAAGGACCTATTGTTACAATGGTTCCAAATACTGATGTTCTTGACCCAAGCAAACCAATTGGTACTCTCGTCAAGAAACCCAGGTCAGATCTAACCTCAGAAGAAATGCGTCAAAATAATTTGGATAGTTTGGCGAAGAATTATATATTACACACTCTTCCTAACGAGTATCTAGGAAAAGTGTTAAAATGTAAAACTGCCAAAGAGATGTGGGACAGGTTAGCTATTCTTTGTGAAGGGACATCCCTGATCAAAGAGAGCAAACTCTCCACAGCTGTCCAAACATTTGAATCATTTCATATGAAAGCTGGCGAAACTATCGACCAGCTGGATACTCGTTTTACTAAGATCATGAATGATTTGGAAGTACTTGGTAAATCTTATACTGCTCGTGAGATCAATCTTAGGATTTTGAAGAGTCTTGATAGTCGTTGGAAAATGGTAAAGATGCTTGTTAAGAACACTCAAGACATAGATAGGTGGTCTGCTGAAACCATGTTTCAAACTCTTAAAGCTCATGAGTTTGATTTAGACAAAATGAACCACTAGCCAGTAGTGATAGAGAACATGCTGTATCTAAGAATGTTGCCTTTAAGTCTACTACATCTAAGTCATCTAAGGTAGATAAGTCCAAGTCTAAGACTAAGTCTGCTTCTGTGAAAGATGAGTTAGATACTGATCTGAGTCTGAAGGATCAGGTAAACCTCATGGTTAGAAAGTTTGATAGGCTCAATAAACGCTTCGGAAGATACAAGAAGTTCTATAGGGATCATAGAGCATCTACTTCTAAGAACTCGTATGAGACCAGACGAGACCGAAACTCGTCCGAAAGGAGAGACGAAGTCTCGAAAAGTAACAGACGAGATAGAGAGTCTGACGATAGGAAGATTCAGCGTTCCGATAGACGTGATAAGCGTAGGGACAAGTCTCCTATTAAAAAGGCTACTAATGATCTCTTGTGCTATAATTGTTAAAAGCCAGGTCATTACATATATGAATGTCCAGACCTGAGCACTGATGATCGTGAAGAACGCAAAGCACGAAGAGAAAGAAGATACAACCGTGGCAAGAAGGCAATGATGGTCAATGATGACTCTGATTCGGATTCAGACGAGTTGCCATCGTCCTTATCTAGTCACTCGACTGATCCAGATCACGATGAAGCATTCATAGTAGATGATGGCCTATGCTGCATGGCTAAAATCGATCAAGAGGTATCATCTGCTACATCTTTTCAATCTTGTGATGATTCAGAAACTGATGAAAGTGACACCGCTAGTAGTAAAGTAGGAAGTAGCCTTCAACATTCAACTAGTGCTATTGAAGACGACCTTCTACTTGCTAATCAGGCATTCATTGAAGTCAGTGACGAAAACATCGCATTAAAACAAGAAATCATTGATCTTAAGGAAGCTCAGTCTAAAGTAGATCCTAATGTAACAGTCCTAAATGAACGCTTGACTGAAGAGTTGAGACAACTCAAAGAAAAGTATGCATTGACAGACAGGTTATATCAAGACCTACTTAAGACACATGCAACTGAGAGAAATGAGTTCAATATTTTAAAGAGCAAATGCAAAAAGCTTGAAGAACGTAATAAGTTCTTAGAGACCGAGGTTGTCACTCTTGATCTCAAACTTACTGACCTGGTTAATTCTTCAAAGATTAACCTTGAACTGTCAGATAGGTATAGAGATCCAGCTGACAAGACAGGTATAGGTGCTGAGTCATCTAGCTCGTCTACTCGAGTCAATAAGAACCCTACTACTACTAACTCAAGACTTCTGCCTAATGATAAAGGAAAAGGACCAATGATATACGATCTTGGAACTCCATCTAAAGGAACCGCACCTAAACAAGCTCGAGTTAACACTCCAATTACCAAGGGAGGTAAAAAGACTGTTAACAACAAGCCTGTTCCACCTAGGACTAACCTTCAAAGGACCACTAATCGTGGACGACCCAACCAGGTCAGATACGAGGATTGGTATCCTGAGGAGACGAGTACTAGACAGGTACAGACTAGACGACAAGAGCCTAGACCTCCTTTCATAAGGCAGTCTCAGCTCTACTCGTCTAGACCTAGACAGGTAGCTCCAAAATATCGTACACAAGCTGTCCTATATCCTCCACCTTTATCATATGATATTATGAGTAAGGAAAGACCCAAACGCGTCTATAAACCGTATGGACCTAATGCTTACAAGCCCTACTCTGACTATCATAGACAAGTGCCTGCTCAAGTAGAGATCAAGTCAAAAGGCTATCTCCAAAGAGTAGACCCGAACTCGACTGATAGGCCAGAGAAGGACAAAAAGGTCTTATTTTGTAACAAATATGGGCGAAAACTTAAGAGATCAAACTTGTTCAAGACTCCAATGTATATTTGGATTCCTCTGAACTCGACTAACCCCCCAGGACCCCAATAAACAAACAGGGTACCTAAATTATTGAATATAATCTACTGCAGGGTCGACTTGACTTGTATAAGAAGGGTGGCTCAGTAGGAGAAACCTGGTACATAGACAGTGGTTGTTCGCACCACATGACTGGTACCAAGGCTCTCTTATCAAGCTACCATGAGCAGGAAGGACCAAAAGTGATATTTGGTGATAGCTCCACTGCTGTCACTAAAGGATTTGGTTACATCCGGAATGGAGACGTCGAAATTCAAGATGTCACTAAAGGATTTGGTTACATCCGGAATGGACCAAGATGTCACAGTGGTTGTGATCGTGGTTATAAGGTGCAGTTCAAGAGCCGCAAATGTGAAGTCATTGACAAAAGGACACACACAGTTCTACTAGTCGGCGTAAGACAAGGAAGTGTGTACATAGTGAACTGGAACAGTTGTCCGAGGGACACCTGTCTACTTACTAAGAATCCTAAAGAACTTGGCTGGCTCTGGCATAGACGCCTCTGCCATCTAAACTTTAAGGTTCTTAATAAGATAGCCAGAGACTACCTTGTAGAAGGTATTCCCAATGAAGTTTACTACAAGTCACTTGTATGCACGGCTTGTCAACAGGGTAAACAGGTTAAAGGTTCTTTTAAGTCAATTCCCACTCTCTCAACCAGTAGAGTCCTAGAACTCCTACATATGGATCTTCATGGTCCAATAACTCCTCCAACCTTGAATGGTAGAAGGTACACACTTGTTGTTGTAGACGACTATTCTAAGTTTACTTGGGTAGTCTTTCTACACAAGAAGAGTGATACACAAACACTTCTTCCTGAACTGTTGAAGAAGTTACAAGTTGAGAAGAACCAGTCCATTGTCAAGATTCGTAGTGACAAAGGAACTGAGTTCATTAATTGCTATATCAAAGAATTTTGTGCTAATCGTGGTATTCAGCACCTTACTAGTGCAGCTAGGACACCACAACAGAACGGTGTAGCAGAAAGAAGGAATCGAACTCTCAAAGAAGCCTGTAGAACCATGATAGCCGAGTTGAGGGGGAACACATGCTTTGAAGTACATCAAGAACAAGTCCCCTCAAGGCTCAAACTCTGGAATCATGATCAAGTCTGCTGAAAGACAAGTATGCTGATCAGGAGAGTTGTCCAGAGGAGTTGTCTCAGCTAAATTAATCAAGATCAAGTGCTCTGAAAGCCTGAGGTCAACTATGCTGAAGAGAAAGAGACAACCACACCCTAAAGAACTACAAATCAACATGCAAAGATCACTTTGAAGTGAAACAAAGGGTATGAGCCAAGTCATCTGAAGAAGAGCAAGTCAACCTTGCTGATAAGCAAGACTGCTGATAGTGATAAGCAGAGTTGTCCAAATGATGAGGAATGTTGTCCTATCATTGGAACAACCTTCAGAAGTGATGTCCAAGTTCTAACAAGAGAATTTGAAAGTCAGATATTGGGAAGAGTGCTGCAGAATGAAGACAAAGCTCTTACAGCCGTTTATTTCCCAAATGAGGACATGTCACTGTCAAGAAACTGTCTTCAAAGTTGAAGAACTAAAAGAAGATATTTATGGACATTGGAGGCTGCCTCTCCAACGGGCAAATCCTTCATTTGTCTATAAATACAGAAGTGTGAAGACCATTTGAAAGCATCCAACTTCAACCTCAACAAAAGCATCTCAACACAATCCAACTAAGCTCAAGTTCTTACAAGCTAGAGTGCTTTCAAAGCTTTCAAAGACTATCTTAGTCTTCAAACACTTCATCTAAGCTGAACTTCATTGTATATCCATACACAAGCTTAGAGAGATATCCTATCCTTATACACTGATCTTCATTGTAAAGGATATCTCATTAGTTGGAACCTTACTTCAACCCTTATACCTTTCAAAAGTGAAAGTAAGAAGGTTGTAGTAGTAGTAGAAGTGGTAGGAGCTGACTGTTGAGAGAAGAACAGTTCAGTTCTGAGTTGAGAAGAGGGTACTAGGACTCTAGACATCCTAGGGATCAATTCACCAAGAGTGGTGTTCTTGATCAAGTGCACCTTGGCACTATAAAACAAGTTAATTCCAAGAGTGAAGGAATTATCCTGTTAAATCAAGGAAAGTGGATGTAGGAGCTTGAGTCTCTGAACCACTATAAACTCTTGTGTTGATTTACATTTCAAGTACTTACAATACATCAACACTGCACACAAAACTGATCTTTCAAAGGATAAACATTCAAAGGCTGTGCAAAACTGATTTGGACAAGTTCCCTGAAACTAGACTGTGTTGCAGTGACTAAGTGATTTCAGAAATTAAAGGAGTCTAAACTAAAAGGGCCAACCACTATTCCGCACATATAACTCCCCTAGATAGTTATTCAACTAAGTACTCAATAGTACTTAGTAGTTTGATTATCTTAGAAGAGTTAATCTTCTTCAGCAGAGTTGTCCAAGACAACCTTGCTGAGCTCTGGTTTGATCAAAAGTTAAAAGAATTTGCATACAAGTGTATTCCCCCCCCCCCATACACTTGTTGTATACCCCTTTCAGGACCAACAAGTGGTATCAGAGCAGGGGTTCAAAGACCACTGCTTCTGAAAAACCATCTTGGTTTTCAAAATCACATATTTGGTGTGGTCACTGAACTGATCTATCTGAAATCCTTTGTATCTATTGTCTAATCTCTTCTTGAAGAAATGGCAAGAGGAAATAACAACAATCAGAACCAGCAGCAGCAGAATCCTGATCAAAACATCAATGCTGCAGTTCCACCTCCTGCTGTCCAAGGATTGGACAACATGGCAACAAATCCAGTCAATCATATATCTCATCACAAATTGCCCATGTTCTCAATTGATAATTATGATTTCTGGAAAATCAGAATGAGGGCTCATCTTGCATCTCTTCATACTGATATATTGAGAGTGATCACAAGAGGTCCTTTTGTGTTCACCTTTGTCAATCCCAGAGTCACAGAGGCTCAAAGGGCAGATACAAGAGATGTACTACCCAAAGATGAAGATGACTTCACTACTGATGAAAAGAGGAAGGATAATCTGAATTATCTAGCAATGAACACCCTCTATCAAACAATTCAAGATGCAGTCATGGGTAGAGTCTACCACTGCACAACAGCCAAAGAAATTTGGGATACTCTTGCTGAAATGTGTGAGGGTACTGAAAAGATCAAGGAGAATAAGCTCCAAGTTGCTGTGCAGAAATTTGAACAGTTTGCAATGGAGTCTGAGGAATCCATTGATAAATTTGCTGGTAGATTCACTGATGTGATGAATGAAATCAACTCATTGGGCAAGGTCTACACCAAGAGAGAAGTTGGATTGAAGATCTTGAGAAGTCTCACTCAAAAGTGGGATGTCTATGCTGTAATGATGCAAAACACCAAAGATCTTTCCACCATGCCCATGCAACAAATCTTCTCTGAACTCAAAGCTTATGAGTTCGACCTCAATAGAAGAAAGCCTATTGAGGAACCTTCAAATCCTACTAAAGGAGTGGCATTCAAAGCCAAAACTGCTGAACCAGAGATGCAGTCCACTCCAAGATCATCAAAGTCAGTCTCAAAGACTGAAATGAAGGAAGAACTAGCCTTGATGGCTAGAAGGTTTGAAAAGCTAAACTCAAGGTTTGGTAGATACAAGAAATTCTACCAGGACAACAAATTCAGGAGATACAACTCTCCTGAAGCACAGGCTGAAGTCAAAAAGCCTGAAGAGAAAAGATCAGAGGACAAGTACTCTGATAGGAGAAGGTCCAGTAGAGCTGAACCTTCATCATCAAAAAGAAGAGAAGAATCAAAGAAAGAAGATGATGAAGATCTGTGCTATAACTGTAAAAAGAAAGGGCACTTCCAGTATGATTACCCTGAATTAAGCTCTAAGGAGAGAAGAGAGAGGCAGGCCAAAAGAGACAGGAAATTCACCAACAGAAAGGCCATGATGGCTGGTGAAGAATCTGATAGTGCTGAAAGCCTCAACTCCTCTGATGGACTATTCTCCAACAATGATGATGATGATGATGTCTGCAACATGGCTCTTGAGGATGATGAGGTATCCTCTACTTCTAGCTCACCATCATTCATCTCACAAAACAATAGTGAGGTCAACTTGAAGCTTTCTCTTGGAAAGTTGATGGAAGATTTCACTATGTTACAAGAATTTCATGATAACTGTGTGAGAGAAAATGAAAGATTGGCTATTGAGCTTGCCAAAAGCTCTGAGGCAGTTGTTGATGTCAAGTCTACTGAGTTGTATCAACAAGTCTTGAGAGAGCTTGAGGAAGCAAATCTCAGGATAGTTGACCAACAAAAGGAGATTGATGATCAACTTCTCTCTCAGAAGAGAAAAGATTTTGAACTTAAAATTCTCAATGCCAATTTTGAAAACCTCTCACATGAATATGATATTCTTAAATCAAGTGAAGAGAGTCTGAAATTAAAGATGTCTGCTCTGAAGAAATCCTCTAGAGCAATAGAGGAAATTCAGAGTTATCAAAGACCTATGGCTCAAAGAAGTGGATTAGGTTTTGATCCATTTGAATCTTCACCTTGTCTTAGTGTTGCTTCTGTGAGTAACACTAAGAGAATCTTTGTTAAATCAGTGGCACAAACTGAAAATGAAGTGATTCAGCCACTGAACAAAGGAAAGGGCAAAATGGATGATCTGCCTACTCAAGTGTTTCAGGAGAATAGGCCAAAACCTAAGGAAATGGCCAAAACTCCTGAACATAAGAGGAATGTTGGTCAGCAGAGTAGACCCAATGGAAGGGCAACTCTACTGAACAATGTTCAGAGGAGTTATCCAAAGTATAATCAGCCTAGGCCAACTCTTCTGAGAAAGCCTCAGCTGAATAGACCCAAGGATAACTATCCTCAAAGGCAAAATAAAATGAAACAACCAAAACCCTTCATGCCAAAGGGTAATGGTCAAAAGAAAGCCTTTCCTCAAAGATTCCCTCAAGTAGCACAAAGAACTCAAAAGTTCAGGAGACTTGACAACTCTTCTGAAACTTATAGAGTTAACACATTCACACATACTTTTCCAAAGGCATTTAAGGGAAAGACAGTGTATGTAGATGCTAGAGGAAGACAACTTAGCCACCTTGAATCAATCAGGGTTATTAGGCAAGTTTGGGTTCCTAAAGGTACAGCTAACCTCTCAGGACCCAAAACTCAATGGGTACCTAAACCTATCTTATTGCAGGTACCATTGGGCCACAAGAAGAGGAGCATGAGCAAAAAGTCAGCATGGTACCTTGACAGTGGATGCTCAAGGCACATTACTGGAAACAAGGAACTCCTCACTGATTTTATTGAAAAAGAAGGCCCAAATGTCACTTTTGGAGACAGCTCACAAGCAACTACAAAAGGTTATGGTACTTTGATGATTGGTAACATCAAAGTATCCAATGTATCTTATGTGGCTGGTCTCAAGTATAATCTCCTAAGTATCAGTCAATTCTGTGATAAAAACTTCAATGTTGAGTTTTCAAGTGGAAAATGCTTAATCAAAGATAAGACTCAACAAATTCTATTGACTAGAACTAGGAAAGGAAATGTGTATTTTGTAGACTGGGACAAGTCTACTGATGCTGCATGCTTCATTGCTAAGAGTTCTAGTGAACAAAGTTGGTTATGGCATAAAAGATTAAACCACTTGAACTTCAAAACAATGAACAAAATTGCTAGAAATGCATTAGTCAAAGGACTACCTAATGAGGTTTTCATTAAAGAGCATGTTTGCAAACCATGCCAAGAAGGAAAACAGATCAAAGCCTCATTTAAGGGAAAACCAGTCATCTCTACTGAAAGGGTACTTGAACTGTTACATATGGACCTATTTGGACCAATTACCCCTGCAAGCATAAATGGTAGAAAGTACACATTGGTTGTAGTAGATGACTTCTCTAGGTTCACATGGGTAGTATTTCTCCTTAATAAGAAGGAAACTCAAGTCAAACTGCCTGAACTTCTAAAGAGATTGTCAAATGAGAAAAGCCTTAGCATTATCAAGATAAGATCTGATAAAGGCACTGAGTTCATTAATTCATACATCAATGAGTATTGCACATCTAATGGAATAACTCATGAAACCTCAGCAGCTAGAACTCCCCAACAAAATGGAGTTGCAGAAAGAAGGAATAGGACTTTAAAAGAAGCTGCTAGAACCTTAATTGCTGACTCGAATTTACCTAAAAGGTTTTGGGCTCAAGCTATAAACACTGCATGCCATACTCAAAATAGATGTTTGATCACTAAGGGGCAAGGCAAAACCCCCTATGAACTTTGGAAAGGAAGATTGCCTAAAGTGTCTTACTTTCACATTTTTGGTTGCAAGTGTTTCATTCACAATAATGGGAAAGAACAGTTGAAAGCCTTTGATAGCAAAGCTGATGAAGGAGTGTTCCTTGGATACTCCCAAATCAGTAAAGCTTTCAGGGTCTACAACAAGAAAACTCTTATTGTGGAAGAAACACCTCATGTTGTGTTTGATGAATCTATTCATGAGTTCAGGAATGAGAACTTGGAATCAGAAGAAATCACACAAAGAACAACCAGATTGAGCCTAAAAGACAAAGACACTGAATTCATAGATGTTGTCCAAGCCAATCTACCTGAAAACTCTATGTTGGACAACCATCCTGAAGGCAACCTTCCTGAGGCAAATCCCACTGAAAGGAATGGTGAACTGAATGATCCAATCCCAGTTCACATCCAGGTAACAACTACCAATGAAGAAGCAGTTCCTGCTGAGGTAGTTAATGGGTCAAATAATCAAGGGGGAACTCAAAATGTTGAAAATACCAATGTCCCTGACATTGAGGACAACACCCCTGATTATGATCCTGAATTAGATCCTGCATTCAATTATCCTGAATTCTATGATCAAATTGACTCAACTTCAGTAGAGGACAACTCTACTGAAGAGATCAGAAAAAGAAGGACTTGGTTGTCTGACCATCCTACTGATCTAATACTTGGTGACCCAAGTATTGGAGTCAAAACAAGGAGATTCCATGGTGAAAGTGCTCTTTTCTGTTGTTTCTTGTCAGAGCAAGAACCAAGTGATATTGAGGAGGCACTTCAAGATACCAATTGGATCACAGCCCCATGCAGGAAGAACTGAATCAATTCACCAGAAATGAAGTATGGGAGCTGGTGGATAGGCCTTCACATCAAGATGTTATTGGAACAAAGTGGGTGTTCAAGAACAAGAAAAATGAAAATGATGTGATTGTCAGAAACAAAGCAAGACTTGTGGCAAAAGGCTATTGCCAACATGAAGGCATTGACTATGATGAGACATTTGCACCTGTGGCAAGGCTAGAAGCAATAAGGCTCTTTCTAGCCTATGCAGCCCACAAGAGGTTCAAAGTGTACCAAATGGATGTCAAGAGTACCTTTCTGAATGGAGTCTTGAAGGAAGAAGTCTATGTGGAGCAACCACCAGGTTTTGAGGTTGGAAACCAAGTTTACAGACTCAAGAAAGCTCTATATGGACTCAAGCAAGCCCCTAGGGCTTGGTATGATACACTGTCACAATTTCTCTTGGATCATGGATTCACCAAGGGAACTGTGGACATAACTCTTTTCAGAATAACTGAAGGAGAGGACATCTTGCTTGTCCAAATTTATGTGGATGACATAATATTTGGATCCCCCAATGAGAAGCTGTGTGAGAAGTTCTCAAAGCTAATGCAAAGCAAGTTTGAGATGTCCATGATGGGGTTGATGAACTTCTTTTTGGGTCTTCAAGTCAAGCAATCAAAAGAAGGAATCTTCATCAACCAAGCTAAGTACACCAGAGAAATGATCAAGAAGTTTGGGTGTACAACTAGCAAGCCAGTAAGGATCCCAATGAACACAAATTGGAAGATGGATCCTGATGAGAGTGGTATTCCAACCAACTCTACTGAGTATAGAGGAATAATTGGTTCACTCCTCTATCTCACTGCCAGCAGACCTGACATCACCTTTGCAGTAGGTGTTTGTGCAAGGTTCCAAGAAAATCCTAAGAAAAGCCATCTTGAGGCTGCAAAGAGGATTTTGAGGTATCTCAAAGGCACTGAAAATCTAGGCCTTTGGTACCCTGCTGATGACAATATTGAGTTAACTGGCTACTCAGATGCTGACTATGGAGGTTGTAGAATTGACAGAAAGTCCACTTCAGGGACTTGTCAATTCTTGGGCAACAAGCTTATATCTTGGTTCTCCAAGAAGCAGAACACAGTGGCTACTTCCACCACTGAAGCTGAATATGTTGCAGCTGGAAGTTGTTGTGCTCAAATCCTTTGGTTGAGACAACAACTAAGAGACTACAAAGTCAACTCTACTGAAGTGCCAATATTTTGTGATAATAATAATGCAATTGCTATATCACAAAATCATGTGCTGCACACAAGATGCAAGCATGTGGACATCAAGCATCACTTCATTAGAGATCATGTGGAAAAGAAGGATATAAAGTTGGTCAAGATCCACGCTGATCATCAAAAAGCTGATATTCTAACTAAGCCACTTGCAGAGGCAAGATTTCTGGAGCTATCAGCAGAGTTGGGATTACTTGATCCAGGGAAGTTGGACAAGTAAAACTCATGAAAAGTTAATGGGAAGTATGGAAACTGAGAAGATTTTCAGCAGACTTGGTCAAGTCTACTGAAGATCAGAAGAGATGACTGAAATTATTCAGGACACTTGTCCATTGGAATTCAGGACCTTTGTCCACATTTCTTCAGGACACTTGTCCAAGTGGGGTCAGATAAGTTGTCTTGGCTATCAAACCATTTCCTTGGTTTGATAAGCACCTATTTTGGGTAATCATTGCCTACCTTGATACATGTCCCAATTACAGATATCATCACCGAAGGATTTAATTTGTCCCCCACCCAAAAGGTCACTTTCCATGCATTAAATGCCAAGATTTAACTCTTGTTTGCATTACACTTTTCAAGCCATGATCTATCTCGAAAACTCCCCAACCATTAACTAATATTAAATAACTTCCACATTTTGAATAAAACCAATAACTCACTGTTACATTGGTTTTTGACCATTGGATCAAAACTGGCCAACTCCCCTGAAATTCATCCTGGCCGTCCAAGTGTATGTTTCCATTTTTGACACCCGTTGAAAATACACAAACCTCACCAACTCATTGACAAACATTCTTTTTAGAATATCCCCAAGTCTTAAGATCCCCCACAAACACTGATTCCCAAGTATTCAAACCCTAGCTCACTCTTCTTCAAACTCTCTCAACACTCTTTCAATTTCATCTCTGTAAATTTCAATGGCTCCCAAAGTTAGACCAGAGATGATCATAGACTTTTCCAACAAGGCTCTAGACCTTGATTTTGGATACTTAAGCAACAAAAGCAATCTTCACTTTGAACCCATAGTCTCCTTTGAAAGTGAAGATCCTGAGATTACTCCAACCCTGAGATGGTTGAGAAGGGCTGGTCTTCAAAAGTTCTTGGAAGAAAGACCAAGTTCCTGTTTGGAAAGCTACATGGCTGAATTCTTTGCCTTTCTCAAATGGAGAGGCAAGCCTGAAGATGGTGAAGTTTCCACCAGACTGTCATATGTTGCTGAAGGAGAAGAGGAAGAGAGATTTCATATAGTGAAATTCTCCTCAGAAGATATTGAAGGAGCCTTTGGATTGCCTTCTGAGGGAAGGAATCCAGAAGCTTATGGCACTGGACATGAAGATGAAATAGCTCAAGAATGGCTATTGATACCAGGTGTTGGTCCTAGGTGGAGTATAACACAAGTGTATGGGGGGGGGAATGCACTTGTGTATGCAAATTCTTTTCTATTTGACAAATCTGGTCTTGTCAGGCAGGTTGTCTCACAACTGGCCTGAGTGAACTTTGATAGAAACTTGTCCTACTGATTACTATAGAGTGATCAGTTGGCTAAATATCTAAAAGAGTTGCTAAGTGCGGAATGTGGTTGGCCTTTGACTTAAGGACATACTCCAAGTAAATTTCTGAAAAGATACAGTTATCAGGGACTTTGTCCAAAACAATTTTTTTCTTAAACTTACAAGTTTTACTCTTTGAAATATGTTTGAATATGAATGCAATAAAGAGTGCAGTAAGTAAAAGACACACAAGTTTATAGTGGTTCAGAGACTCAAGCTCCTACATCCACTTTGCCTGATTGAACAGGATAATTCCTTCACAATGGAATTAGCTTGTTTTATAGTGCCAAGGTGCACTGATCAACAACACTCTCTTTGTGTTTTGATCCCTAGGATAATCTGAGTCCTAGTGCTCAATCTCTCTAAGTTAAGACTGTGTTTCACTCTAACAGTCCTTAACTCCTCACTTCTACAACAAACACTCTCTTCACTAAATGAGATAAGGTTTGAGGTTTGGTTCCAACTAAGAGAGATATCCTTTACAATGAGAACAGATGTAAAGGCTTAGGATATCTCAATGCTAAGCTAGGATGTTTACAAAGATTGGCTTAGCTGACTTGAAGTGATTCAGGAAACTTGGAATACTTGAGAATAGCTTGGTTTCCTTTGAAGCTTTATATGAGTTTGGTAGCTTATTGTTGGATACTGAATCCCTTTGATCACTTCTGTTTATATAGTCATGTTTGAGCAACTATCCGTTGGAGAGATAGCATTTCAAACATTTCTATTTGCAGCTACATTGAAACGGCTAAGTAGCTTGACTTCCTTTTATCCACTGTGTAAAAGGGCTCTTCAATGGTTGCTTGAATGAATGTGTTGACTTCTGAAAAATGCGGCTGAGATGACTTGTGACAGTTTCCAAATAAGCACACTTTCCAAGGTTGATTTGTGGCAGAATCTACACTCAACCAACGGTCAGATGGGACAAGCTCCCTGAACATTCTTGCTGCAGTTTTAGAATGTTCCAACATTCATTCAATGCTTCACTCTTTAATGCTCTAAGTCTTCAATGCTTGGTTCAGGCATGATTGGCAATAAATGCTTCATTGAATGTGTCTTCTGTAAGCTTTTGACAGTTAATTCTCTTGATCATTTGCACTTCAACTGTCTAGATCTTTTGCATTTAAGAGCACAGCTTCAGTGTTCTTGATCTCTTCAGCCTGGTTGTCCACTTGTTCAGTTGTCCTGATGCTTCAGCAACTTTGGCCTTAAGACTTAATACCTATCAAGCTTTCTAACATGTAGCTTTGGACAACTATCCTGAACTCTAAAATCTCACAACATTTCTGAGATTTTTAACTTAAGCATTCTACATACTCAAGTGTTCTGGGACAACTTGCCTGAACACTAACTTGAGCATATCTCAACTAATTTGTACATCATCATTCAGGGGTTTTGGTATCTAGATCAAAATCATTTTATTCCCAACAATTTCCCCCTTTTTGATGATGCCAAAACCTATTACAAAGGGACCTTGACTTATACTATACTTTACCTTCAGGATCAATGAACTGGTCAACTTTCCTGAAAGACACTGTTAGCACAATAAATCAAGTATATGTAATATCAAGTTAGTTGAGATAATGAGTTGTTATCTCTTGATAGAAAATCATTGGTCCTTTTATATATCATGGAGCATTACAGATCAAAAGATTCAGAAGGACACACTAACTGATACAAGTAAACAGAATAACAACAATTAACATCAAACAAAAACAAGGATAGGGAAGAGATAAACTTATCCATCAGAGAGTTCCATCATCTTGGGGAGCAATGCCATATTGAGCCCAGACCCTTTTCTTCAGCTCCCAAACATCCTTGTTGGAGCCTCTAGGGCCTATTTTCATCTTCTCCATCTTCATGATGTTGATGAACTCCTCCAGAATCTTTCCCTCATCAATCAAGTTCCCATTGAACTTAGGAGGCATGTACAGAATTGGACCAGGGGCCTTGAACTCAACTCTTGCCATATCAGCTGCTGCAAACAGCTTCTGGTAGAGGTCCCTGTGGTTCTCAAACATGAATTGAACAAAGACTTCATCTACACTCTCTCCAAGCCACTTCCCAATGACATAGAAGTCATATACAAAACTTCTCTTGGCCTCCTCCCATTCATCATTCAGTGAGATTGGAACCCACTTATCATGGTGAGGGTACTGAGTGTCCCATCTTTGCAGCATTTGAGGTTTGAGCCTTCTGTATGAAGCTCTCCTTCTTGGGGCTCTCAAATTTGCCCTTCTTTCATACCTTGCCTTGTTGGCCTCAACCAATTGCTCCATCCTCTCTTTAGATCTCTGAAGAGCTAGCTTCTCTTGGGTTTCTGGATCTTTTCCAAAACCTTCTTCAAATAATTTAGAGGGATCATCAGCAAGTTTGGGCACACCAACTTCAGGCATTCTTTCCTGGACTTCTTCTTCAGCTTCTTCTTCTTCAATTGCAGGCATCCTGGCTGTTTTCTTTAATCTCTTTGATTGCCTTGCTGGAGTAGATTCATCAGATTGAAATTCTGAAGGCAAGGTCAAGCTGGTTGGGAAATCATTGAAGGCTTGCAGCTCCTTCCTCTTTCTTTCAGATGACCTTGTCACCTTCCCCCTTACTTCAGCAGCCTTCTCCTTAGGTTCAAGTCCTGTAGACTCACCACCTGGCCTTTGAAGCTTCCTTGCCTGACTTTCCATAGCTGACACCATGGACTCCTTGACAGCTATTTGAATCTGCTCTTCCTCAGTCAAATTTTCAATATTCATTGGGCCTTTGCCTTTCCCAATGTCTTCTACTGCTTCCTCCTCAATCTCAGGGACTTTCTCCTTTCCCTTGGATTCACCAATCACCAAGGTTCCCTTTGCCCTTGCTCTCTCTCTTTCCCCATTTTTGGCATTATCAAAACACTGGGGCTTTAGTTCACTCATTGAGACTGAGAGGTGTGAGTGGGCCTGAGTGAGGGACTTCAATTCTTGCAGTAGATAAACATTCTCATCATGAATGTTTTGCATTTTATCATCTGCCATGCTCAAGAAGGTGTGAACAGGCTTCATCTTTTGGGAGACTATGGCATCCAATGTGGCTTTCAGTGATTGATCAAGTTTGGCCTGAAGTTGATCAGTGAGGTTGGCCACAACTTGATCAGACACCTTGGCCATGAGTTCAACAGTGAACTTCTCAGCTGCTTCCTTCACCATTGCAGCTTTCAACTCTTCTGCCTTCTTTCTCTGGGCTGCTGTCCTCTGCCTCAAAGCATCCTTGATTGTCTTTCTTAATGCTTTCACATTATGCTTGTACAAGGATTTGAGACCCTGCTGCTCTTTCTTCACAGATCTTGTGAATTTACCCATAGCATCTTTGGCCTTTGTCACTTCAGTTGAAACTGTTTGCAGTCCAGTTTCAACTCCACTTATCCTTGCATTAAGAGTAGGCAAGATTACTTCTTCTGACCCTGTGAGCCTCATCTCCACAGAGGCTAGAGTCTTGCCTTGGCCATCTAAGGTGTCAGCAGTTGTTGCATGGGCCTTCCCAACTTCCCTGACCAGTGTGTCCAACTTCTCTGACTGCTCTTCAATGATGGATGCAGTCTGAGTAGCAATCTGAAAGTGAGCCTCAGAGGTGTTGGCTTGCTCAAAGAAGATTTGGTTAAGTGTGGACACATTTGCTGAAACTGCCTCAAGATCAGTGTCAGCATCAATTGGTATATCTGTCAAGGAAGCATCTGCAAAAATTTGCTCAAGAGTGACAGCAACTGAATCTGCAAAACTAGTAGTGTTAGTAAAAATTCCCTCATCACCCTCAATTTCTTTTTCTCTCATAAGGTCTGATACATCAGCACCTTCTCTCTCATTTTCAACTCTATTCTTTTCTTCTTCATTTTCAAAAGATGTACTCACATTTACTGGAGAATCAGGCCTCCTTTCACCAAGGGATTCATCAAGTTCATATTTGACTTGAAGAATAGCCTGACTCTCATATTGGGCTGCACCCAATATTTCTACTTCCTCACCCTCTATTTGTGGTGCACTCAAGGAACCAGTGATCACACAATCCTCACCATCATCTCCCTCTGATTTTTCAGCACTAATAGCCTTTTCAACTCCTTCAATTCCTGACACCTCTATGTCCTCAACAGGATCCACAGAGGGCAGTTGTTGGGAGATCACAGTACTTGGGCATCCCAAGGCCACTGAGTCATCCTGAATGACTAAAGGCTGGTCAATGTCCAACTTGCCTGACATTGATGAGGCTTTAGCCAAACCAGCTTCTCCTATGGAAGTCTCAGCATTGTCAAGTTGTGCCTCAGGCTCAGAAGAACCATCCTTTGCCAATTCATCTTGGACTGAGTTACCATCTTTGGTCAACTCCTCTGAAAGATCAGAGTCCTTCTCAGAATGAAAAGTCAAGTAATGTACCTGAGCTGAGTTGGTACCAGGGGGATTGGGATTGGTGTGATCATCATCATCATCATCAGATGGGCTGTCAGGATGCTTGATTCCTTGTGCTATCCTCTCTCTTTCAGCAAGCACCTTCTCATGAACAATGGTGCAAAATAGGGCCTCAGTGGTTAGAACACTGGTCTTCTTTACATTTGCAAAATGTAGCAGCCTATTTTCCTCAACCTGCCACCAGTTGGCACCCTTATCCTGAATAGCCTGAGCTATTTCCACAATAGTTCTATCTTTGATCTCAACAAGTGCTCTGAGATCATAGAACTGTTGTTGCAGCCTGGGATAAGTTTTCAAACCTGGATATAATTCATCCACATTGGCTCTAGCAATCTGCCTCAACATTCCCTCATAGGTGAACTCTTCACCACTATCATCTCCAGATGAGTTAGCTTGGGATTCAGGAGGATTGGAGTGGGATTCAAGTAGGCTTGGCTGGGATTCAGGTGGATTGGATTCAGAAGGAATGGGTTCAGGAGAGGTCAAAACAAGTTGGGATTCAGGTGCTTTTGAGAGCATTGTGCCTGAATAGGTAATTGGGATGGCTGGAATGGGTGGGAAATCAACTTGATCACCTTCTTGAATAGCATTTTCAAGAAGTTTGGTATAAGAGAGAAGTCTTGGATCAAGGGGAGAAAAGGGTCTATCTTCAAGATTGACCAAATCTGCCAACACATCAATACCTGCTCTCTCAGGTGCACCTTCAGGGGAGTAAACTTTCTTGGTCAAGATTGGGGCATCTTCAGGAGTCTTGCACTCCTCTTCTTCTTGCCTTGGAGATATTCTTCTAGACTGAATATCAGGGAAGTTGGCTTCAGGGCTGTTGGTCCTTGACATTGACTTGGAGTTAGACTTGCTTGCCTGTCTAATCTCCTTGAAGAACTCTTTCTTCTTCTTTTTCTCTTCCATCAATCTCTGCTTCTCAGAGGTCTTGATGATTCTCCTTCTCCTTTCATACCTTGTAGGCTGGTCAAGGTCTCTGAATTCTGTGATTGCCTCAGGGTGCAGTGGGACAATCTCTCTGACTACTTCACCTTCTTCAGGAGGGTTGACTCCTTCCTCAGCTACTTTCTCAATTTCTTCAGAAGTGGCTCCTCCACTTCTTGACTGGCTTTCAGGGGAAGATTCACTTAGAATCTCCTTCATCTTCTTCATCTTTGGCTGGATTTTGGGTGGTTGTGCTTTCCTTTTCCTTGGAGAGACTCTTGTTGCTGGAACAGTTGCAGCAGTTTTCTTGGAGACAGCCTCCTGCTTTCTCTTTTCTGTCCTTGAAGACAGTTTTCTGAACAGCACCTTCTGTGCTGGAAAAGGCTTTGGCTTGGCTTGAAGGTGGGTATAATGAGCAAATCTTTCCAAGAGCAGGCTGGCTCTTGTGCAGAACTGGAGTCTTCCATCAACCACCACCTTGTGGTGTTTCACCTCTTTAAACTTGAATTTCTCATTCATCATTTTGTCCAAAATGAAGTTTTTCCAATCAAATTTGACTCTCTTCTCAGCAGATTCAATCACAGCAGCCATTACTCTCAACTTAGGCATACTAAGTTGTTCAACACTCCCAGAGTGACTTAACAAACTCTTCACCACACAGTCAAACAAGTGTCTAAACAAAGGTTTTAGAGTATTCTTGTTTTGAGCACTTACAAGCTTTTTGGGTGTAAGCAGCCATGGAAAGTAGAACTCCTGATCTTCTCCTTCCTTGTAAGTCTCTGGATTCTGGCCTTCAGAAGGTAGCCCAAAGCTAGCATCTATATCCTCTGCAGTGAAGGTGATGGAGTGTTGGCTTTCTGCTTCTTCATCTTCCTCAGCATATGTGAGCTTTGTGCACACATCTCCTTTCTTGCCCTTCCATCTTAGATGGGCAAAGAATTCTGCCATAAATGGATTTAGGCATGAATCAGGCTTGGTCCCAAGAAACTTTTCCAAGCCTGCTTCCCTAAGCCAATGGAGTACTAGTTCAACCTCCTTGTCCGGACTGTCAAAGGCAACCAGTTTTTCAAACCATAAGGAGTTTGGGTTGCTAAGATAGGAGAAATCAATGTCCAAAGAGGAATCATTGAAGTCTACAAGCTCTTCTCTCTTAATCTTAGGTGCCATGGATAATATGAGAGATTTGGTAGGTGTTTGGGGAGGAATTGCAGGTTTGAGAGTATGAAGAAAGACTTAAGGGTTTTTGAAATTTTGAGTGCGTAAAGATGGTAGTGAAAATTGAGGAGTTTATATATGTGGGGAGTTTATTAACCGTTGGTTAATGGAATCTAACCGTGGGTAATAAGTCTGACCAATTGGATAATATGTGGTAGTGGGATTGAGGAGGTTTGATGGAGGTTTAATGCAAATTAATGGTTTTGATGAAGGCTCAAGAATTCATGAAATCCCAATTAAGATTTCTGCATTAAATGCTGATTTGCCTTTTTGGTGGTAAAAATCTTTATAGCACACTCCATCCTAAAATGGCCTACTCTTAGATCAAGAAACCTCTTAAATGTCTAATCAATGATAAAAATAGCAATGATTATCTAATTAACTCGGACAAACATCCTGAGATGTGCTTTGGTTTCTGTGAAGGTCAAACTGCCTGATGAGCTTGCCTGAGTGGGTCCTAAGGTTGCTGACTGGGTCCCACTTGGACAGATCCCCTGACCAACATTGCTGAGCATCATAGGGACAACCTTGCTGAGTTTCCCCCTTTGGCTTACAACTTCAGTGAGGTTGGTCAATTTTGCTGAAGTTCAACTTTGATGAACTTCCCCCTTCATATGAGTTTTCTTTCCTCATTTTTCCATCTTGCCTGGATCAAGTAACCCCAATTCAGCTGACAACTCTAAGAACCTTGCTTCAGCTAGAGGCTTTGTCAAAATATCAGCTTTTTGCTTATCAGTGTGGATTTTGACAAGCTTGATATCTTTCTTCTCCACATGATCCCTTATGAAATGATGCTTGATGTCCACATGCTTGCATCTGGTGTGGAGCACTGGATTCTGTGAGATGGCAATTGCACTATTGTTGTCACAGAATATTGGCACTTCATTTGTGAGGACTTTGTAGTCTCTGAGTTGTTGCCTGAGCCAAAGTATCTGAGCACAACAACTTCCAGCTGCAACATATTCTGCTTCAGTTGTTGAAGTTGCAACTGTATTCTGTTTCTTGGAGAACCATGAGATAAGCTTGCTGCCCAAGAATTGACATGTTCCAGAGGTGGACTTTCTGTCAATTCTGCATCCTCCATAATCAGCATCTGAATATCCAGTGAGCTCAATGTTGTCATCAGCTGGATACCACAATCCAAGATTCTCAGATCCCTTGAGATATCTTAGGATTCTCTTGGCAGCATCAAGATGGCTCTTCTTTGGATTTGCCTGAAATCTTGCACATACTCCAACTGCAAATGTGATATCAGGCCTACTTGTAGTGAGATATAGCAATGATCCTATGATTCCTCTGTAGTTAGTGGAGTTGGTTGACTCTCCACTTTCATCAGGATCCATCTTCCAGTTAGTATTCATAGGAATTCTGACTGGCTTGCTTGTTGCACATCCGAATTTTTTGATCATGTCCCTTGTGTACTTGGCCTGATTGATGAATATCCCCTTCTTTGATTGAGTGACCTGAAGTCCTAAGAATAAATTCATCAATCCCATCATGGACATCTCAAATTTGCTTTGCATGAGTTTGGAGAACTTTTCACACATCTTCTCATTTGGAGATCCAAATATAATGTCATCCACATAGATTTGGACTAACAAGATATCATCTCCTTCACAGATTCTGAACAGAGTTCTGTCAACAGTGCCTTTGACAAAACCATGATCTAGAAGAAACTGTGATAAGGTGTCATACCAAGCTCTTGGAGCTTGTTTTAAGCCATAGAGGGCTTTCTTCAATCTGTACACCTTGTTTCCTTCTTCAAAGCCTGGGGGCTGTTCAACATACACTTCTTCCTTGAGCACCCCATTTAGAAAAGCACTCTTCACATCCATTTGATACACCTTGAATCTCATGTGAGCTGCATATGCTAAGAAAAGTCTGATTGCCTCAAGTCTGGCCACTGGAGCAAATGTCTCATCATAATCAATCCCTTCAGATTGACAATATCCCTTGGCCACCAGTCTTGCTTTGTTCCTCACAATGATGTCATTTTCATTTTTCTTATTTTTGAACACCCATTTGGTTCCAATGACATCTTGATGAGTTGGCCTATCCACCAGCTCCCATACTTCATTTCTGGTGAACTGGTTCAGCTCTTCTTGCATGGCTATGATCCAGTTGGTGTCTTGTAATGCTTCTTCAATATCTCCTGGTTCTATTTCTGAAAGAAAACAACAAAACAAGGCACTTTCTCCATGAAACCTTCTAGTTTTGATCCCTTCACTTGGATTACCAAGTATCAGGCTAGTTGGGTGGTCTTGCAACCAAGTCCTTCTAGACCTGATCTCTTTAGGAGGATTGTCCTCATCTGAGGTTGGATCACTAGACTCATTAAATTCAGGAAAATTAATTGAAGGATCAAGCTCAGGATCATATTCAGGGGTGTTGTCCTCATTGTCAGATGAGTTGACATTTTCATTGGTTCCCCCTTGAATATTGGATCCATTAACTACCTCAGCATTGCCTGCTTCTTCATTGGTAGTTGTTACCTGGTTTTGAACTGGGATTGGATCAATCAGTTCAATATCACCTTCAGGTTGGTTGACTCCTGGTTGATTGCCATCAGGTAGGTTGTCCAGTTTTTGACAATCATAAAATTCAGGCTGGGCAACATCTACAAACACTGTCTCCTTGCTTTGAAGCCTTAATCTGGTTGTTCTTTGTGTTATCTCATCAATATTCAGGTTTCTATCCCTGAATTCATTAATAGATTCATCAAACACAACATGAGGTGTTTCTTCCACAATAAGGGTTTTGCAATTGTAAACTCTGTAAGCTTTGCTGATTTGTGAATATCCAACAAATATCCTTCAGCAGCTTTGCTGTCAAAAGCTTTCAATTGCTCTTTCCCATTATTATGAATGAAACACTTACAACCAAATATGTGAAAATAAGCAACAGTGGGCAATCTACCTTTCCATATTTGATATGGGGTTTTACCTTGTCCTTTGGTGATTAAGGACCTGTTTTGTGTGTGGCATGCAGTGCTAATGGCTTCAGCCCAGAACCTTTTAGGCAGTTTGGATTCAGCAATCAAGGTTCTTGCTGCCTCTTTCAAGGTCCTGTTCCTTCTCTCAGCTACCCCATTTTGTTGAGGTGTTCTTGCTGCTGAGGTTTCATGAGTGATGCCATTCTTGCTGCAGTACTCTCTGATGTATGAGTTTATGAATTCAGTGCCTTTGTCTGATCTGATCTTGACAATATTAAGGCCTTTTTCATTGCTTAGTCTCATCATCAATTCAGGTAACTTGACTTGAGTCTCCTTCTTGTTGAGTAAGAATACTACCCAAGTGTACCTGGAAAAATCATCAACAACAACTAAAGCATATTTTCTTCCATTTATACTTACTGGGATAATTGGCCCAAATAAATCCATATGCAGTAGTTGAAGAACTCTCTCAGTTGAGATGACAGGCTTTCCTTTGAATGAAGCTTTGATCTGCTTTCCTTCCTGACATGGCTGGCATATGTGTTCTTTGGTGAACACTTGATTTGGCAGCCCTTTAACTAGAGAGTTTCTTGCAATCTTGTTGATGGTTTTGAAGTTCAGGTGATTCAGCCTCTTGTGCCACAGCCAGCTTTGCTCTTTTGTGCTTTTGGCAACAAGACAAACTGGTTCAGGGGTTTTGCTCCAATCTGCAAAATAGACATTTCCCTTTCTCACCCCTGTTAGTAGCATCTGTTGTGTTGATTTGTTCTTGATAGTACATTCATTAGGAGCAAATTCAACACAAAAACCTTTATCACAGATTTGACTTATAGACAACAAGTTATATTTTAGGCCTAGGACATATGAGACATCAGTAATTTTAACACTACCAATGTTTAATGTACCATAACCTCTTGTGATCCCTTGTGAGCTGTCTCCAAAGGTTACTGAAGGACCCTCCTTTTCTATGAACTCTGAGAGAAGCTCTTTATTTCCAGTCATGTGTCTTGAACATCCACTATCCAAGTACCATGTTGTTTTCTTGTTGATGCTTCTCTTCTTCTTGTGGTCCTTGCAGCCCTGCAAAGTCAAAATTTAGGTACCCTTTGAGTGTTGGGTCCTATAGGGTTAGCTGTGCCTTTTGGAACCCAAATCTGCCTGATTACTCTGATTGATTCAAAGTGACTGACTTGGTTTCCATTTACATCTACATACACAGTTTGACCCTTAAATGCCTTGGGTGATCTCTGTGTATAAGTGTTAGCTTTGTAAGGTTCAGGAGAGTTGGTAAATTTCTTTGGGACATTTCTCCTGAAGTTACTAAGCTTAGGTGCAGCTGGATAAGACTTTTGAGGATAGGTTTTTGGATGGCCTTTTCCATTTGGCAAGTAAGGTCCAGGCTTCCTGAATGTTTTATACCTATCAGAGGGGATTGGCCTTAATCCATTCAGTTGAGGTTTCCTCATTTGAGTTGGCCTTTTCTGAATAGGTTTTGGACAACTCCTCTGATGATGATTCAGATAGGTTGGCCTTCCATTGGTTCTACCTTTCTGAACCTCATTCCTCCTGTAAGCAATGCCTTTAACCTTTTCCAAAGGTGTGGGTTTAGGTGCATTGATTACCTGAGTTGGTATAAAAATTCCTTTACCCTTATCCTTGATCAGTGGTTGATTTACTTCAATTTCATTTTGCTGTGCCACTGATCTTACAAAAGTCATCTTAGAATTGCTTGATGAAGCAATGCTAAGACCAGGTGAGGGTTCACATGGATTATAGCCTAATCCACCCTTTTGAGCAAATTGTCTTTGAAACCCTTGAATCTCCTCTATTGCCTTAGCAGATTTGTTCAAGGCAGACATTTTCATTTTTAAGCTCCCCTCACTCAATTTTAGAGTATCAAATTCACTTGAGAGATTGTCAAATTTTGCTTGAAGAATTCTGAGATCAAAATCCTTTTTCCTCAAGGCCAGTTCTTGATCATCAATCAACTTTTGTTGTTCAGAGACTTTGAGAGACACTTCCTCAAGTTCTTTCACAATCTGCTGATACAACTCAGTTGATTTAATGTCAAGCTCAGGTTCAGGAAGGTTGGGAGTTTGAGCTTTTGAATTCAGTAGCTCATTTTCTCTAAGTGCTATATTGCATACTTCTCTTAGTCTGGTGAAATCCTCAAATAACTTTACAAAGTTGAGTTTTAAGGGGATTTCACTGGACTCATGTGTGTTATTTGAAGAACTGGAAGAGCTAGAAGATGAACATACCTCATCATTTTCAAATGCCATTTGACAGTCATTATCACTGTCACTGTTGGAGAATAGTCCATCATCAGAAGAGTAGACACTTTCTTCACTAGCTGAATCTCCAGCCACCATAGCCTTCCTGCTGTTCAGCCTCTTGTCTCTTTTGGTCTGCCTTTCTTTCCTTTCTTTTGCACTGAGGTCAGGACAGTCATACTGAAAGTGACCCTTTTTCTGGCAGTTGTAACACACATCTTCATCATCATTCTTCTTGTTTGAGGACTCCTTCCTCCTTGATGATGATGGTTCACCTTTGCTGTATCTCTTTCTATCAGCATACTTGTCCTCTTTCTTTTCATCAGAGACTTTGTCCTCTGATTTGGTGTCAGGAGAGTTGAATCTCCTTCTGGTTCTGTTGTCTTGGTAGAACTTCTTGTATCTACCAAATCTGGAGTTGAGCTTCTCAAATCTTCTAGCCATGAGTGCCAGCTCCTCCTTTATTTCAGATTTTGAAACAGATTGAGAGGACCTTTGAGTATTCTTCTTTTCTGTTTCAGCAGCTTTGAAGGCAACACCTTTGGTTGAGGAGGATGGCTCTTCATGCACCTTCTTTCTGTTGAGATCAAACTCATATGCCTTGAGTTCAGAAAATACTTGCTGCATTGGCATGTTGTCAAGATTGCTAGTGTTTTGCATCATGACAGAATATATATCCCACTTGGATGTGAGACTTCTCAAGATCTTCAAGGCAACTTCTCTTTTGGCATAGAACTTCCCAAGAGAGTTTATTTCATTCATGATGTCAGTGAACCTGCCATCAAGATGATCAATGGTTTCATTGGCTTCCATAGAGAATTGTTCATATTTTTGGATAGCCACTTGAAGCTTGTTCTCCTTGATCTTTTGGGTACCTTCACACATAAGTGCTAGGGTGTCCCAAATCTCTTTAGCTGATGTGCAGTGGTACACTCTTCCCATCACTGCATCTGGAATTGTCTGGTACAATGTGTTCATTGCAATGTAGTTCAGGTTGTGCCTTTTTCTTTCTTCAGCTGTAAAGTCATCTTCATCCTTTGGCAGCAACTCCCTTGGATCAGCTATTTGAGCATCAGTGAGCTTGGGATTTGCTTTAGTAAATGTGAATGGCCCTCTAGTGATGACTTTAAGCATCTCATCATGCTGGCATGCAAGATGTGCTCTCATCCTGATTTTCCAGAAATCATAGTTCTCAATTGAGAACATTGGCAGTTTGTGATGAGAAATATGGTTGACTTGGTTTGGACCCATATTGTTGATATTGTTGACAGCATCTCCTGGAACTGAATTGTTAGCCATTTCAACAGATGTAATATAGGATGAACACAAAAAGGTTTTTCAGAAATTTGGATCAGTTCAGTGACCACAGACAATGTGATTTTTTGAAAATCAGTTGGATTTTCAGAAGCAGTGGTCTTTGAACCCCTGCTCTGATACCACTTGTTGGTCCTAGGTGGAGTATAACACAAGTGTATGGGGGGGGGGAATGCACTTGTGTATGCAAATTCTTTTCTATTTGACAAATCTGGTCTTGTCAGGCAGGTTGTCTCACAACTGGCCTGAGTGAACTTTGATAGAAACTTGTCCTACTGATTACTATAGAGTGATCAGTTGGCTAAATATCTAAAAGAGTTGCTAAGTGCGGAATGTGGTTGGCCTTTGACTTAAGGACATACTCCAAGTAAATTTCTGAAAAGATACAGTTATCAGGGACTTTGTCCAAAACAATTTTTTTCTTAAACTTACAAGTTTTACTCTTTGAAATATGTTTGAATATGAATGCAATAAAGAGTGCAGTAAGTAAAAGACACACACGTTTATAGTGGTTCAGAGACTCAAGCTCCTACATCCACTTTGCCTGATTGAACAGGATAATTCCTTTACAATGGAATTAGCTTGTTTTATAGTGCCAAGGTGCACTGATCAACAACACTCTCTTTGTGTTTTGATCCCTAGGATAATCTGAGTCCTAGTGCTCAATCTCTCTAAGTTAAGACTGTGTTTCACTCTAACAGTCCTTAACTCCTCACTTCTACAACAAACACTCTCTTCACTAAATGAGATAAGGTTTGAGGTTTGGTTCCAACTAATAGAGATATCCTTTACAATGAGAACAGATGTAAAGGCTTAGGATATCTCAATGCTAAGCTAGGATGTTTACAAAGATTGGCTTAGCTGACTTGAAGTGATTCAGGAAACTTGGAATACTTGAGAATAGCTTGGTTTCCTTTGAAGCTTTATATGAGTTTGATAGCTTATTGTTGGATACTGAATCCCTTTGATCACTTATGTTTATATAGTCATGTTTGAGCAACTATCCGTTGGAGAGATAGCATTTCAAACATTTCTATTTGCAGCTACATTGAAACGGCTAAGTAGCTTGACTTCCTTTTATCCACTGTGTAAAAGGGCTCTTCAATGGTTGCTTGAATGAATGTGTTGACTTCTGAAAAATGCGGCTGAGATGACTTGTGACAGTTTCCAAATAAGCACACTTTCCAAGGTTGATTTGTGGCAGAATCTACACTCAACCAACGGTCAGATGGGACAAGCTCCCTGAACATTCTTGCTGCAGTTTTAGAATGTTCCAACATTCATTCAATGCTTCACTCTTTAATGCTCTAAGTCTTCAATGCTTGGTTCAGGCATGATTGGCAATAAATGCTTCATTGAATGTGTCTTCTGTAAGCTTTTGACAGTTAATTCTCTTGATCATTTGCACTTCAACTGTCTAGATCTTTTGCATTTAAGAGCACAGCTTCAGTGTTCTTGATCTCTTCAGCCTGGTTGTCCACTTGTTCAGTTGTCCTGATGCTTCAGCAACTTTGGCCTTAAGACTTAATACCTATCAAGCTTTCTAACATGTAGCTTTGGACAACTATCCTGAACTCTAAAATCTCACAACATTTCTGAGATTTTTAACTTAAGCATTCTACATACTCAAGTGTTCTGGGACAACTTGCCTGAACACTAACTTGAGCATATCTCAACTAATTTGTACATCATCATTCAGGGGTTTTGGTATCTAGATCAAAATCATTTTATTCCCAACACCAGGCCCTCTCTCTTCAACACAAAACAAGAAGACTCTCAAGCCAGAATTTCTCAACCTCTTTGAGGTAGTAGCTAAGAGCCTCTTGAGTAATACTGGAAGCTTGGAGCAGGTCAGCCACCCTAGAATCAGAATCATGGCTGCAGTCATTGATGCCAGTGATAAAGGCATCAAGTTTGATTGGAGGACCTTCATTATGTCTGAGATGATGAAGGAAAAGGCTAAATTCAAAGTAAAATCTCACAATAAGGTTGTGCTAGAAGGGAAACTCAAGTATTGCACTAGGGCAAGCTTGTTGATTGAGAGATTCTCCCATTACTCCCAGATGCAAACCTTTGCAAAGCCCCTCCCAGCCCAAAAGATTCTATTCAGAAAGCTCAGCAAGAAAACTGAGCAAAGGAGGATGTTAATGGCCAAGCCTGCTGAAGCAAACGTGGAGGAGAAGCCAAAGATGAAGAAGAGGACAAAGGCAAGAGTGGTGAAGACAAGGAAAATGTCTCAGATCATCTCAGAAGAGAATTCAGATGCTTCAACTGAGATTGAAGAAGTTGCTAGAGAAGGTGTACAAGTGCCCTCTGATCATTCAGAAGAATTAAGGCAGAAGTACAATGAGACTAGACAAAAGTCTAGGGGTGATAAGAGGATCAGGGAGGTTGTCCCTGAGAAGGATGAGGAAGGAAGTGGAAGCAGTAGGGCTAGCAAGAGAAGGGTCAAGCCTACTGACAAGGTGATGGAGCTTCAGGAAGAAAGGTCTCTACAACTTGCTCTAAGAGAGAGCAGAGCTGAAAGCAGGACCAAATCAAAATCAAGGACCAACTCATCTGGTTCTGGAACTCCAGAATCCAGGGTCCCTGAAGGTCAACCAATGGAGGCCAACATCCCTGAAATTCAGAATCCTGAGCCCAACTCCCCTGAAACCCATATAACCCCAACCAATCAACCTATCACCCGCATTAATCTCACTAAGAGATACTCTCCTGAAGGAAGTGTGCAGAGGAGTATGATAGATGTGCTAGCTGACATAGCAGTAGATGAGACAAAATTACAGTCTCCCCTTGACTCATCTATGCTCAATTACTCAAAGCTTTTAGAAGCTGCACTCTTTGAGCCAACCCCCCTGAGTAAAGCCCCTTCAGATCCATTGCTCTCAAAAGCAACTGAAGATCCTTCTACTGCACCCAACCCATCTGAAGCCAACATTCCTGAACTAAATCTGCCTGAAGCCACATTAGGAGAACCCAGAGCCAACTCCCCTATAACCCAAAGTCCCCATTCAAGTGGAGATGAGGAGGAGTATACCTATGAAAGTATGCTCAGAGGAGGAGCCAAGGCTACTGTGGACAGTTTGTATCCACAACTTGCTGAATTTCCAAGAATTCAGAGGACTTTTCATGATCTAAGGATGCTTGTTGATGTGAAAGACAAGTCCTTGATGGAGATATCACAAGTCATCCAAGATAAGGGTGCAAACTGGTGGCAAGTGGAGGAGAACAGATTATTACACTTTGCTGGAGTTTCAAAGACAAGATTCCTCACTGATGAGGAAGTATTTGCAAAGTTGGTGGATAACAAGATCAATGAGGAGAGGGAAAGGAAAGCTAAGGGTATCAAACACCCTGATAGTAGCTCCAATGATGATGACTCCCCAGATGACCCCTCAAACCCCTCTAAACCCAACCCTCCAGAAACCCCTCAAGCCAATCTCCCTAAGCCTTCTGTCTCAGAAAGACTTTCCAACCCCCCTAGAACCTATCATAGGAAAGGCTCTGTCATTTCAGAGGTGTTGACCAAGGATGGTAACACAACCAAAGACACATCTGCCAATGAAGGTTCTTCTGAACCCAAGGCACAGCCTAAAGATGTGGAGGTTCCTTCTCTAGAGGCTAGTTTGATTAAGGCCTATTCAGTGTCAGATGAGTTGGACACTGATCAGCCCTTAATCATTCAGGATGACTCAGTGGTTGTTGACATAAGCACTGTGATCTCCCCACAACTGCCATCTTTGAACCTTGTTGAAGGTGGAGATTCTGCAGGTTTAGGAGATGGAGTTGAAAAGGAAAGTAGTTTTGAAAAATCAGAGGGAGTTATGGATGAAAGAGAGGTAGTTATCACTAAGATTGTGAGTGTACCAACATATGAGGGTGGTATAAGTGAGGAAGGACAGGTTATTCTTGAAGTCAAATCTGAACTTCAAGAATCCCTTGATGAGAGGAGGCCTGTTCCTTTAAGTGAGGAAACTTTTAATGAAGGAAGAAAAGAAATAGTTGAAAATGAGGAGAAGACTGCTGATGTATCAGAGTCTTATGAAAAAGAAATTGAGGGAGATAAGTGTGTTTTTACTAATGCTTTTGATTTGTCTGATATTGCAGGGATAAGCTTTGAACAAATATTTGCAGAAGATCTCTTGACAGATGCTCCCATCTAAGTTGACACTGGATCAGCACAAGCCTTGCTTGGGATGCAATCAGAGAAGTTGGATTCCTTGGCTCAACAAGTTCAAACAGCTCATGCAGAAACTTCTGGAGCATTAGATGAGCATGGAAGAACTCTAGCTTCTGTTGAAATGAGACTAACTGGCTCTGAAGATGTGGTGTTACCCACATTGGAAGCAAGAATTGAAGGAGTAGAATCTGGTCTTCAAACCATCTCTACTAAAGTTCACAAAGCCAAAGTCAGTATGGAAAATATCTCAAAGGAGGTCAAGAAGGATCAAAAGATGCTGAGAGACAACCATAATGCAAATGTTCAAGCTATCAGATTGACAATCAAGCAAGCTCTTGGCAAGAAGACAGCCTTGCAGAAGAAAAGAGCTGAAGAGCAAAGGCTAGCTATGATCAAAGCAGCCTCAGAAAAGTTTTCCCAAGAAGTGTTGGCCAACATTGCTGAAGGTGCAGTGGCCAGCCTCACTGAGCTCCTGAAAGCCCAATTGGATGCATCTCTTAAGGCAACCATGGAGGAGGTTGTCCAACAGAAAATGAAGCCTGTTCTTGCCTTTCTCAGCTTGAGCAGTGACAAGATGCAAAATATACATGATGAGAATGTATATCTGTTGGAGGAAATGAAGTCTCTAACCCAAGCCCAGTCCTTATTGGCATCCACTATGAGTGAACTGAAGCCAGAATGTTTTGATGCTGCCAAAAAGGGGGAAAGGGAAAGAGCAAGGGCAAAAGGTGCCATAGTGATTGGGAGTCCAGTGAAAGGGAAGGACAAAGCCCCTGAAGGAAAGGGAAAAGAGCCAGCAGTGCTGAACTTGGAAGAATTGGATGAAGAGGAGCAGTTAGCACTTGCATTAAAGAACTCTATGGCCTCAGCTCAAGAGGAAAGAGTGAGGTTACAACAAAGACCAGGTGGTGAGGTATCTGGTTTGGACAAGGATGCTGAAGGTGTCCAAACTAGAGGAAAGATCAAGAAGGCCCAAGGAAAGAAGAAACAAGTTGAGAAATTCACTGACTTTCCCAATAGCCTTGATCTTCCACCTGAATTCAGAGTTGTTGATGATGAGCCTACCTCAAAGAAGGCCAAAACTGCTGAAAAGTCTTCTGAATCTGACAAGGATGCTGAAGGTTCCAAGTCCACTGAAGACATTGAAGAACTATTTGTTGAAGGATTTGGACCTGAACCTAAGAAGAAGACAATTGTCCTAGCTGATGATCCATCAAAGCTATTTCATGAAGGGTTTGGCAAAGACCCTGAAACTCAACAGAAATTAGCCATGATGAGAGCACAAGAAAAGATGGATCTGCTGGATGAAGCACAAAGAGCAAGAGACAAGAGAAGAGCAGACTTCCAGAAGCCAAGAAGGAAGAGAGCAACCTACAACAAGATGAAGCCACAGCTATTGATCTCAATGGACACCAAATATCCTCACTTGGATAAATGGGTGCCAATTCAGCTGAATGACTCATGGGAGGAAGCAAAAAGGGAGTTTGTCTATGATCAGTATGTCATTGACAGATGGAATGGAAGAGATGCCAACTCTAATTTTGTTGAGTTCATGATTGAGTACTACAGAGAACTCTATCAACAATTGCTTGCAGCTGCTGATATTGCAAGATTTGAACTCACAGCTCCCAAGCCAATCATATACTTACCTCCAAAGCTTGATGGATGGATTGATCAATCAAGGATTCTGAGAGAATTCACTGAGATCCTCAAGCTGAACAAGATGGTTCTTGGTCCTAAGGGAACCAACCAAGAAGCCATGGCCTTGAAGAGGAGAGTGTGGGCACAATATGGGATGGTGCCACCTCGTGAGGATGATCTTTGAAATGGCTAAGTCTTCTGACCTTATTGATTAATCAACTATGCTGAAATATGGTCAAGAATGCTGATGTGGTGTGCTGTGAAAATCTGTTGCTCTGATATGATTTGGACTGCTCTGATATAAGCATGATTCTCTGATATCTACTGTCTTGCTCTGATAATTTTTGTAGTATTTTCTCTGATTCTAAATATGTTTTGTATAGTGAAATGCTCTGATGTAAAAAGTGTTATTGATTCATGCTCTGATATGTTAAAATTCAACTATCAACATGCTTGTAATGATCTTTAATGAAATGATAGTTGAACTTACTTTGAATCAATCAAAACATTCATCTCTCTATGCCTATCTATGAAACCTATTTGCAACATGGATGGTAAATACACTAACACATTGCTTTTCAGGATAATTAACCTTAGTCATGTCTTCTGAAGATAAATGTAATAGGTGTAGCCAAGTCACTTTTGCATAAATGTATAGGTTTTGGCATCATCAAAAAGGGGGAAATTGTTGGGAATAAAATGAGATATGTTTTGATCTAATACCAAAACCCCCTGAGACATGCCTAAGTCAAGTTAAGTATGTTCTAGAGATGTTAGAACATATAGTTTATAGGCTAGATGAGGAGCTAATATATTAAGGCAGCTCTTAGATGATTAGATGCACAAATTGAGGGGGAACACATGCTTTGAAGTACATCAAGAACAAGTCCCCTCAAGGCTCAAACTCTGGAATCATGATCAAGTCTGCTGAAAGACAAGTATGCTGATCAGGAGAGTTGTCCAGAGGAGTTGTCTCAGCTAAATTAATCAAGATCAAGTGCTCTGAAAGCTTTAGGTCAACTATGCTGAAGAGAAAGAGACAACCACACCCTAAAGAACTACAAATCAACATGCAAAGATCACTTTGAAGTGAAACAAAGGGTATGAGCCAAGTCATCTGAAAAAGAGCAAGTCAACCTTGCTGATAAGCAAGACTGCTGATAGTGATAAGCAGAGTTGTCCAAATGATGAGGAATGTTGTCCTATCATTGGAACAACCTTCAGAAGTGATGTCCAAGTTCTAACAAGAGAATCTGAAAGTCAGATATTGGGAAGAGTGCTGCAGAATGAAGACAAAGCTCTTACAGCCGTTTATTTCCCAAATGAGGACATGTCACTGTCAAGAAACTGTCTTCAAAGTTGAAGAACTAAAAGAAGACATTTATGGACATTGGAGGCTGCCTCTCCAACGGGCAAATCCTTCATTTGTCTATAAATACAGAAGTGTGAAGACCATTTGAAAGCATCCAACTTCAACCTCAACAAAAGCATCTCAACACAATCCAACTAAGCTCAAGTTCTTACAAGCTAGAGTGCTTTCAAAGCTTTCAAAGACTATCTTAGTCTTCAAACACTTCATCTAAGCTGAACTTCATTGTATATCCATACACAAGCTTAGAGAGATATCCTATCCTTATACACTGATCTTCATTGTAAAGGATATCTCATTAGTTGGAACCTTACTTCAACCCTTATACCTTTCAAAAGTGAAAGTAAGAAGGTTGTAGTAGTAGTAGAAGTGGTAGGAGCTGACTGTTGAGAGAAGAACAGTTCAGTTCTGAGTTGAGAAGAGGGTACTAGGACTCTAGACATCCTAGGGATCAATTCACCAAGAGTGGTGTTCTTGATCAAGTGCACCTTGGCACTATAAAACAAGTTAATTCCAAGAGTGAAGGAATTATCCTGTTAAATCAGGGAAAGTGGATGTAGGAGCTTGAGTCTCTGAACCACTATAAACTCTTGTGTTGATTTACATTTCAAGTACTTACAATACATAAACACTGCACACAAAACTGATCTTTCAAAGGATAAACATTCAAAGGCTGTGCAAAACTGATTTGGACAAGTTCCCTGAAACTAGACTGTGTTGCAGTGACTAAGTGATTTCAGAAATTAAAGGAGTCTAAACTAAAAGGGCCAACCACTATTCCGCACATATAACTCCCCTAGATAGTTATTCAACTAAGTACTCAATAGTACTTAGTAGTTTGATTATCTTAGAAGAGTTAATCTTCTTCAGCAGAGTTGTCCAAGACAACCTTGCTGAGCTCTGGTTTGATCAAAAGTTAAAAGAATTTGCATACAAGTGTATTCCCCCCCCCCCCCCCCATACACTTGTTGTATACTCCTTTCAGGACCAACAGTAGATACAAGAAATTCTACCAAGACAACAAATTCAGGAGATACAACTCTCCTGAATCTCAGGCTGAGGTCAAGAAGCCTGAAGAGAAAAGATCAGAGGACAAGTACTCTGATTGGAGAAGGTCCAGTAGAGCTGAACCCTCATCATCAAAGAGAAGAGAAGAATCAAAGAAAGATGATGATGAAGATCTGTGCTATAACTGCAAGAAGAAAGGGAACTTCCAGTATGACTGCCCTGAATTAAGCTCTAAGGAGAGAAGAGAGAGGCAAGCTAAAAGAGACATAAAGTTCACCAATAGAAAGGCCATGATGGCTGGTGAAGAATCTGATAGTGCTGAAAGCCTCAACTCCTCTGATGGACTATTCTCCAACAGTGATGATGATGATGATGTCTGCAACATGGCTCTTGAGGATGATGAGGTATCCTCTACTTCTAGTTCACCATCATTCATCTCACAAAACAATAGTGAGGTCAACTTGAAGCTTTCCCTTGGGAAGTTGATGGAAGATTTCACTATGTTGCAAGAATTTCATGATAACTGTGTGAGAGAGAATGAAAGATTGGCTATTGAACTTGCCAAAAACTCTGAGGCAGTTGTTGATGTCAAGTCTACTGAGTTGTATCAACAAATCTTGAGAGAGCTTGAGGAAGCAAATCTCAGGATAGTTGACCAACAAAAGGAGATTGATAATCAACTTCTCTCTCAGAAGAGAAAAGATTTTGAACTTAAAATTCTCAATGCCAAGTTTGAAAACCTCTCACATGAATATGACATTCTTAAATCAAGTGAAGAGAGCCTGAAACTAAAGATGTCTGCTCTGAAGAAATCCTCTAGAGCAATAGAGGAAATTCAGAGTTACCAAAGACCTATGGCTCAAAGAAGTGGATTAGGTTTTGATCCATTTGAATCTTCACCTTGTCTTAGTGTTGCTTCTACAAGTAACACTAAGAGAATCTTTGTTAAATCAGTGGCACAAACTGAAAATGAAGTAATCAAGTCACTGAACAAAGGTAAGGGCAAATTAGATGATCTGCCTACTCAAGTGCTTCAGGAGACTAGGCCTAAACTTAAGGAAATGGCCAAAGCTCCTGAACACAAGAGAAACGTTGGTCAGCAGAGTAGACCCAATGGTAGGGCAACTCTACTGAACAATGTTCAGAGGAATTATCCAAGGTATAATCAGCCTAGGCCAACTCTTCTGAGAAAGCCTCAGCTGAATAGACCTAAAGACAATTACCCTCAAAGGCAGAATAAAATGAGACAACCAAAACCCTTCATGCCAAAGGGTAATGGTCAAAAGAAAGCCTTTCCTCAAAGATTCCCTCAAGTAGCACAAAGAACTCAAAAGTTCAGGAGATTTGACAACTCTCCTGAAACTTATAGAGTTAACACATTCACACATACTTTCCCAAAGGCATTTAAGGGAAAGACAGTGTATATAGATGCTAGAGGAAGACAACTGAGCCACCTTGAATCAATCAGGGTTATTAGGCAAGTTTGGGTTCCTAAAGGTACAACTAACCACTCAGGACCCAAAATTCAAAGGGTACCTAAACCAATTTAATTGCAGGTACCAATGGGCCACAAGAAGAGGAGCATGAGCAAAAAGTCAGCATGGTACCTTGACAGTGGATGCTCAAGGCACATGACTGGAAACAAGGAACTCCTCACTGATTTTATTGAAAAAGAAGGCCCAAATGTCACCTTTGGAGACAGCTCACAAGCAACTACAAAAGGTTATGGTACTTTGATGATTGGTAACATCAAAGTATCCAATGTATCTTATGTGGCTGGTGTCAAGTATAATCTCCTAAGTATCAGTCAATTCTGTGATAAAGATTTCAATGTTGAGTTTTCAAGTTGAAAATGCTTAATCAAAGATAAGACTCAGCAAATATTAATGACTGGAACTAGGAAAGGAAATGTGTATTTTGCAGACTGGGACAAGTCTACTGATGTTGCATGCTTCATTGCTAAGAGTTCTAGTGAACAAAGCTGGTTGTGGCATAAAAGATTAAATCACTTGAACTTCAAAACAATGAACAAAATTGCTAGAAATGCATTAGTTAAAGGACTACCTAATGAGGTTTTCATTAAAGAGCATGTTTGCAAACCATGCCAAGAAGGAAAACAGATTAAAGCCTCATTCAAGGGAAAACCAGTCATCTCTACTGAAAGGGTACTTGAACTTCTTCATATGGACCTATTTGGACCAATTACCCCTGCAAGCATAAATGGTAGAAAATACACATTGGTTGTAGTAGATGACTTCTCTAGGTTCACATGGGTAGTATTTCTCCTTAATAAGAAGGAAACTCAAGTCAAACTGCCTGAACTTCTAAAGAGATTGTCAAATGAGAAAAGCCTTAGCATTATCAAGATAAGATCTGATAAAGGCACTGAGTTCATTAATTCATACATCAATGAGTACTGCACATCTAATGGAATAGCTCATGAAACCTCAGCAGCTAGAACTCCACAACAAAATGGAGTTGCAGAAAGAAGAAATAGAACTTTAAAAGAAGCTGCTAGAACCTTAATTGCTGATTCAAAATTGCCTAAGAGGTTTTGGGTTGAAGCTATAAACACTGCATGCCATACTCAAAATAGATGTTTGATCACTAAGGGGCAAGACAAAACCCCCTATGAACTCTGGAAAGGAAGATTGCCTAAAGTGTCTTACTTTCACATCTTTGGTTGCAAGTGTTTTATTCACAATAATGGGAAAGAACAGCTGAAAGCCTTTGATAGTAAAGCTGATGAAGGAGTATTCCTTGGATACTCCCAAATCAGTAAAGCTTTCAGGGTTTACAACAAGAAAACTCTTATTGTGGAGGAAACACCTCATGTTGTGTTTGATGAATCTATTCATGAGTTCAGGAATAAGGACTTGGATTCAGAAGAAATCACACAAAGAACAACCAGATTGAGCCTAAAAGACAAAGACACTGAATTCATAGATGTTGTCCAAGCAAACCTACCTGAAAATTCTATATTGGACAACAATCCTGAAGGCAACCTTCCTGAGGCAAATCCCACTGAAAGGAATGGTGAACTGAATGATCCAATCCCAGTTCTCATCCAGGTAACAACTACCAATGAAGAAGCAGTTCCTGCTAAGGTAGTTAATGGGTCAAATAATCAAAGGGGAAATCAAAATGTTGAAAATACCAATGTCCCTGACATTGAGGACAACACCCCTGATTATGATCCTGAATTAGATCTTGCATTTAATTATCCTGAATTTTATGATCAAAATGACTCAACTTCAGTAGAGGACAACTCTACTGAAGAGATCAGAAAAAGAAGGACTTGGTTGTCTGACCATCCTACTGATCTAATACTTGGTGACCCAAGTATTGGAGTCAAAACAAGAAGATTTCATGGTGAAAGTGCTCTTTTCTGTTGTTTCTTGTCAGAACAAGAACCAAGTGATATTGAGGAGGCACTTCAAGATGTCAATTGGATCACAGCCATGCAGGAAGAACTGAATCAATTCACCAGAAATGAAGTATGGGAGCTGGTGGATAGGCCTTCACATCAAGATGTTATTGGAACAAAGTGGGTGTTCAAGAACAATAAGAATGAAAATGATGTGATTGTCAGAAACAAAGCAAGACTTGTGGCAAAAGGCTATTGCCAATATGAAGGCATTGACTATGATGAGACATTTGCACCTGTGGCAAGGTTAGAAGCAATAAGGCTCTTTCTAGCCTATGCAGCCCACAAGAGGTTCAAAGTGTACCAAATGGATGTCAAGAGTGCCTTTCTGAATGGAGTCTTGAAGGAAGAAGTCTATGTGGAGCAACCACCAGGTTTTGAAGTTGGAAACCAAGTTTACAGACTCAAGAAGGCTCTATATGGACTCAAGCAAGCCCCTAGGGCTTGGTATGATACACTGTCACAATTCCTCTTGGATCATTGATTCACCAAGGGAACAGTGGACAGAACTCTCTTCAGAATCTCTGAAGGAGAGGACATCTTGCTTGTCCAAATTTATGTGGATGACATAATATTTGGATCCCCCAATGAGAAGCTATGTGAGAAGTTCTCCAAGCTAATGCAAAGCAAGTTTGAGATGTCCATGATGGGGTTGATGAACTTCTTTTTGGGTCTTCAAGTCAAGCAATCAAAAGAAGGAATCTTCATCAACCAAGCTAAGTACACCAGAGAAATGATCAAGAAATTTGGGTGTACAACTAGCAAGCCAGTAAGGATCCCAATGAACACAAATTGGAAGATGGATCCTGATGAGAGTGGTGTTCCAACCAACTCTACTGAGTATAGAGGAATAATTGGTTCACTCCTCTATCTCACTGCCAGCAGACCTGACATCACCTTTGCAGTAGGTGTTTGTGCAAGGTTCCAAGCAAATCCTAAGAAAAGTAACAGTAGATATAACTCTTCATTAATCCAAACATAAAACATATATTCTGATGAAGACTTTACTAATCAAGCACAATCATGGTACAAACATATATGCACGAGAATTAAAAAATCAAAGGCATTAATCAGCACTCATTCAGTGAAGAAATTAACAAGTTATTCAAAGATATCCATGTTTTCATGCCAGCAAAATCATAAACATTTGGAGGATTCTTAACAACACCCAATAAAAGAACACTAGGCACCTCCCTGAAAACAAGAATGCAATGTCTTATGAGATGCAATAATGATTTTTACACTAACTCAAATAACAAAATAAATTTAGTAACAAAGAGGATTAAAATAATCAAGGAGAACAAATGTGATCTTACGTGGAGTGAAAGAGAATTTCATGTAGGAATATCAACTTCGGCTCCTTCTGTATCTTCGCGAACCCATCTGATTTCTTCACTCTCATCATCATCATCTACAAGATTGCATAAATTGCTTTGCAAATAGGTTTCAACATCTGCTTGGGGTTGCATATTATAAGCACCTCTAGGAATTGTGGTGATGATAACATTCCAATCATTAGCTATCGGATCTGCTACATAGAACACTTGAGAAGCTTGAGATAACAGAATGTAAGGCTCTTTATGAGGACTAACATTCAAAAAGTTAGCAAGAGTAAACCCATCATTATCCTGTATTAATCGTTTGCCTATTGAAACCCATTCACAGTCAAATAAAACGACTTTGCGCGTCACATATTGTAGTTCAATAATATTTACTAAAACTCCATAGTAGTCTAGATCACTTAAAATTGGATTATCATCCCTTATACTAGAAAAACTTGATGTCGTAGCTCTGACAACTACTCCACTATTTTGCGTTTTTCTAGTACGCTCTACCCCTCCTGGTGTGAAACCTGAATCCATTTGCAACATATTTTTCATAAGTTACTCCTATCATGTCTGGGCCCCTAGCAAGCAATTTCAGATCTTGACATATTGGATCTTCCTCGGGTAATGTCAATTTTTTTACCTACAAACAAAACAATGAGATAATTTTTATAAGGATGATATAGTCAAAACTTTGATCTTTACATGAACGATAAACTTACGTGATTGGAAAACCACTTAGCAAAACTTTCACTATGAATATGTTCAATTTGGTGGCGTGGAGCACGGGGATGTTCTTTTTCCACTATTCTAAGATGCTGCCTACAATTTTAACACAACCAGGTTTTCTTAATTTGGACTTTGAAAGAATAAATAACAAACAAATTAGGATTAGCTTTTTTTAAAGTAAGATACTTACTGAATGTATGGTTCAACTGTCTTGCAATTAAACAAGACATATTGATGAGCCTTTCTGAGTATTTTGTCTTCAAAAATATTTGAGGTTCCCTTCCCAAGAGCACGACCCTCCATTGTAAATACATCTAATCCAGGCGCAGTACATTCGACCACATCCTCATTTCTAGATGTTTTGTTAAATTTAGTCTCCACATAGTCAGCTACGTATAAAGAGCAAAATGTCAAGCATTCTTCTGCTACATACCCTTGAGCAATTGAACCTTCCGGTCTACTTCTGTTTCGCACGTATGATTTTAATGTGCCTAAATACCTTCATGTCAAATACAATCAAAATTAAATCATACTTGCAAATTAATAATTAAAAAGACATATTGGAAACTTAATCATTACCTTTCAATTGGGTACATCCAACGATAGTGAACCGGCCCACCAAGTTTAACTTCAGTTGCCAAATGAACAACAAGATGCACCATTATGTCAAAAAACGATGGTGGAAACACCCTTTCCAATTGACAAAGTACAACTGCAATTTCTTTTTCCAATCGAACCACATTAGCTGGATTAATTACCTTAGATCATAATTCTCTAAAGTATCGACTCAATTTGATCAAGGGCAAACGCACTGATTTTTGTAAAGTCTTTCTCAATGCTATAGGTAATAATTGTTGCATCAAAATATGGTAGTCGTGACTTTTTAATCCAATAAGCTTAGGTGGTTTTAAGTGAACACACCGTGATATATTAGAGGCATAGCCATCAGGCACTTTGACACTTTTCAACACGTTGCAAAACATGCTCTTTTCCTGCTTACTCATTGTAAAGGGCGCTGGAGGCAAATAACCCTGCCGGTCTCTTTTAAAATAGGATGAAGCTCTGGTCTAATCCCAATTTCTTTCAAGTCAAGTCGTGATTTCTGATTGTCTTTTGTTTTTCCATCCGTGCCAAGCAATGTGGAACAAATGCTCTCACATACATTCTTCTCGATATGCATAAAATCAAGATTATGACGCAAAACGTTATCTTTCCAGTACGACAATTCAAAGAAAATGATTAACTTTTTCCAATTGAAAGGAAAATCCGGATTAGAATCAACATTCCTTCCGAGTTTAAAGTTTATATCTTTCAATTCTGATAACACACGATTCCCTGACAGTCGAGGTGGAGGTATTCCATGCTCTTCTGAACCGTCAAAAGTACGACCATCCTTTCGAAATTCATGGTCCTTATCCAGAAATCTACGGTGAGCCATATAACAAAATTTCCCGCCATTTTTTAACCAACGTGAATGTGTGAATTTGTGACATACAGGACAAGCAAATTTGCCTTTAGTACTCCATCCAGACAAATTTGCATAACCTGGAAAATCACTAATCGTCCATAGTAAACATCTGAAATTTTTGTTATGTTTCAATTCCCACTTCCCACAAGTGCTTCAAGTCAGCAATAAGCGGTTGCAAATAAGTGTCGATGTTATTTCCAGGAGCTGATGGGCCAGGAATTAATAACGACAACATTGTATATGGTTGTTTCATACACATCCATGGAGGAAGATTGTATGGTATGAGAATAACCGGCCACGTACTTTGTGCTACACTCATATTACCAAATGAATTAAATCCATCTGAAGCTAATCCCAATCTTACATTGCGTACATCACTGGCAAATTCAGGATATTTGTCATCAAATGCTTGCCAAGCTGGGGAATCAGCTGGATGTCTCATATGCCCATCATTAGTACGACCTTCAGCATGCCATCGCATATGGGAAGCTGTCTTTGATGACATAAACAGACGCTGCAACCTAGGTATTATTGAAAAATACCACAATACCTTATGTGCAATCTTTCTTTTCTCACCAGTTACATCTTTTTCCGAAACACGCCACCTCATTTCATTACACGTCTCACATGACGTTCTTTTCGCATTCACTCCCCAATACAATGTACAATCATTACGACAAGCATCTATCTTCTCATAACCAACCCCTAAGTCCTTCATCAATTTTTCAGATTTCTTGTATGACTTTGGTAAGCCTGTCATTGCCTCTCTCAATAACTCCAATAGCATATTAAAATGTTTGTTACTCCATTTACCAAGACACTTTATATGCAACAAACGTATGATAAATGAAAGCTTTGAAAATTTCTCGCAACCCTTATATAACCTCTCTTGAGAGTCATCAATTACCATTTATTGAATCTTCAAAGGGCCCCATTTCACAATCTAAATTTGTGTCTTGTTGTGGAACCCCAAAAGTATCATGAACTAAACCATGCATGTCATCACTGCCCATTGAAGTTCTAGTGTCAACAGGAGGCGAAGAATTGGTTGCATGATTGAACGAAATCTCTCCATGAGCTATCCAATTATCATATCCTCTAATAAATCCTTTAACTACCAAATGTTCACGTGCATCATCTCTTTTCACACATATGCCAACTTTACATTCTGTGCATGGACATAATATCATACCATTTTTTGTTGGATGAGAAAATGCAAAGTCTAGAAACTTCTCAAGTCCATCCAAGTACTGCTTAGTATACCTCGGTAGTATCATCCAACTTTTATCCATATCTCCAAGGAAGCTAAAATTGTTTGGTCCCAAGTTCTTCACAAATATTTTATTCCTCAAAATCCCTGCCATACACATCCAAATAAGATCATTATATGCAAAACACTTACTATAATGACCATAGAAGATAAATTACAACAACAAAAAAAAAAAAACAGTTCTTAGTGCGAGTAATAATTAAGTTTATAGATCATCCACTTAAGCCTCGAAGAGGGTTGAATTAGCAGGAATGAAATGAAAATCATGTATTTTATAACTACACCAATGAAGAACAACTAGAGGCAAAGATTAAGAAAGGGAGCAATGTTAGGTCCATCGATGAACATCATGTACGAAATAACAACATCATTGAAGGAAATAGTATCTCACTTACATACATGATCACAAAATTTAAATAGGCAGCGCTCAAAGAATCCACAACATTTAGCACATAAAGGTAATTTTTTGGGGGGCCAAGGGGGAGGGAGGGTGCACACAAGGATCCTCTGTTCTGAATGGTAAAGCCTGAGTAGATGTGTACTGAAATCAAACTAGGTGTTTTTCTTAAGCACTTTAGGTGGTCACTATGCTCCACTTCGATCTATTCCTACCTTGTACCCTCCACCCAAGCCCCTGATATCAATTAAACATGAAGATAAGAGACCATTATTAAATACCGAAGAAGAGAAAACCATGCTTCAACCAACAACATAGAATATAGCTACTCTTAGTTCTCTCTTGCTAAACTCTTGAAGCAGCTTCTTGAGTATCAGTAATTTCTTTTCAATTTAATTTTTGCATCATATTTTTAGACTCAGGGATCCGTCATAACGATTCAGGAAATGACTAGTCCATGAGTTTAGGATGATGGTAACACATCCAACACTGGAACAAAGTAGTGGTTGTGGAAGTTATAAGAAGGAAAAAAGAGAGCCATATTTACTCTGAAAAACGTGTGGTACGAAAGATAATGATGATGAATGAAATTAGTAAATAAATAAAAAGCAACTAATGGTAAATAACTATATGTTAGCTGAAAGTGTGCGGGGTGATGGTATCTAGTGTTTAAGTAAAAAACAGAACAATGTTACACTGAATGTTGTGACAATTAGTGTAGCATTAACTCTAACAGAATGTGAATAAGTAAACACAATACACAGCGGAAGTCTAAAACACTAAAACACAATACGAACACAATGGAATAATTTTTAACATAGATTTTATTAATAACAAAACCTATGCTAAGCCTTACGGCGAAAAGTAACTTAGTTCCTAAGTTATACAAAAATGTCGTGTGAAATGTCTCAGCAATTACTTCAACATTCCACAAACAGAAACTACAATCGAGGCAGGTGCCTGAATCCGCAAACAGACTTAAGTGTAAAACACTGTCTAAAGAACTAATCTAATCTGTGATTCACTCTCACTCGATTCAAGACTAGAACTAAGTACACTGGAAGGTGTGGTATCCCTCGGCGTACGTTAAAAGACACAACTACTGGCCATAACTCCTAACTAGGGTTGAACGCTCAAGGAGGGGTTACTCGAATAGTGCATGCTTTGAAATGAGAGGCTCTGGCGGTATTTATAGAGAAATACACAGCTTCTAGATCCTTCCATTATGAGATCCTATTTTTTAGGACCTCAACCTCCATGATCTTTCTAGATCATTCTGCCATCTTCCAGGTCGTTCTACAATGCTCCAAAGCCTTCTAGCACGTTCTCCAACATTCTGGAATCTTCCAGGTTCCAGACTCTTGTAGAAGCTTCTAGAATCGTTCCTGAATGTGAGAGCATTTAGTACAACATTTAATGTAACATTTCAGAAAAGACTTAGAATAAATCAAGGAAGGTCAAATTAAGATGTTGTTGATAATGTTAAAGCATTTAAGAGTTAACAACATCTACAATCTCCCCCAATTTGACCTTTCGACTACAACACACCTGATGCACATATATTTCTATACATACTCAGTATTATGTCTTTAGGTGAGTTGAACTCCAAAGCTAAATACTAGTCAAGACAATACATGTTGTAACCGTTGGATCAAATCAAAAAGAGATCAAGAATAATTTTACTAAGATCCGTGCCATAAGATCAAAGTAATCTTATTCAAAACCAAAACAAGTATAAACAGTACACTTGTTTACAAAAACATATAACATTTACAAAAATCAAAGATTAAATCAGAGCATATAAGGGTATATACCAGATTAGTTCTAAGACTTATGTAAGACTAAAAAACAAACAAACAAAAAAACAAACAAGGACTAAACAATATAATCAGAGCAAAAACTATGAAACATAAATAAACTAAACAAGGCATATTCATCATGCAGTAAGCAATTAATGATAGGAAAACAAATTAAGCAATAAGTAGTAATCAAATATCATTAGTGCAAACTAATTTAAGCAAGATAAATATAGACATCATATCAACTAGAAATAGTAATTATTGTATCAGAATAAACAGAATTTTAACTTAAACACAACAGAATGACAAAAACAAAAGTAGGACTGAAAATGGCATGAATTGCTATAACAATAGCAGCAGCATCAAGGTCCTGCACATGTGCCATCTGTACTAGAGTACTCCGTCTGTCTTGCATCATCTGTTCTAGATATCACCATAGAGGATTTCCATATCCTCATCATCTTCAGCAGCATCTGCAAACTTGTCTTTATCAGCCTCCTCTGGTTCCTCAATAAAACAAGTTGAAGTAAAGAGTGCAACAACATTGTTAGCAGCAGCAGTTCCTCCATTCTCTGTAGCAGCAGCAGCAGCAGCATCAGGTACACCTCCAGCTTCTTCAGGATTCAGCTCTTCAATCACAACTCCAGAAGCTCTAGCTGAAGTGGAAGGTGGTACTCCCCCTGTTGTAGTGGAAAGTAGTCTGGTCCACTTGTCTTTGATGAACTGGAGCTCATCAATCTAGTCCTGTAAGTGCTGTAACTGCAATAATATAAAAGATCTGGGAACAGAAAATGTGGTGTCAGTGTTACCACCAATGTTCTCAGCATCTGGTGCAGCATTAGGTGCAGCTGTGTTCTGTTCAGGTCTCTGTGCTGGTTGAGGTTGGGGTTGAGGTTGAGCAGGAGCTGGTCTTTGAGAAGAACTTCCAGGATTGTGCAAGGGCAGATCTTTCACTCTTTCACCAATGAGCAAAGCAGGTGAAATGGTGTATAAAGGAACCTTACCTCTAAGAACTTCAGTCTTCTTAGGGCTAAAACCATGCATCTTCAGATAAGAACAAATAAGCACAGGGTATGGAAGGTTACCTTTATCAGAAATATCACCACTGAACTTCATCATGTGGTGAAAAATGGTCAATCCCAAATTAAACTTCCTCAAAACCACTATCCTATAGAGCAAGATTGCTTGATCCTTTGTCACTTTGGTAGAGTTGGTGGAAGGTATCCAATTATAAACTATCAATTTATGCAACACAGAATAAAGAGAAGTAAGGTCCTTGGCCAACATTCCATTTCTCCATCTAGTCAACAAACCACCAGTCATAGAAGCAGTAACAACATCCAAATCAGGTTCATCATCATCAAGTACTGGTTCTATGCCTAAGAAATCATTGATCAATTCTGGTGTAAATGGAACTATACTCCCCCTAAACTGTACATTCCCATACCAACGGGAAATCCTCCTACCATTACTCTTCCTCAGACATGCATAAAATTCATACACCCAATCAGAAACAAAAGTATCACACAAGTTCAGAGCTTTCATCAACTTTCTATCCTCTAAGAATTGAATTAAATTCTTACTCTCAAAATCAGAAATATGAATTCTCCTTTCCATCAACAATTTCCTCCTAGACAACCTAGTTATCTTATCAACCAATCCATCAATATCATATTCTACTTCAGTTTCAGAATTACCTTCCTCAGAAGTAGTGTCCTTTGAGCTTGGTTCTTTCTCCTCTTCAGAGTTTGATTCCCCTTCCTTTTCGGAGCTTTTGTCTGAAGCTGCACTGCTTGAATCACCTCCATCATCAGGTTCTGGTGCTGGAGCACTTGATTCAGCATGTATGGCAGCATTCTTCTTCAGGGCTTGCTGCATATCCCTGAGACAAACCTCCATTTCAGAATCAGAATCAGGTTCTGGTTCTTCAGGCATTGTTCGAACAGCATCCACTTTTGTCTTTCCCTTCCCTTTAGGATCAGTTTTCTTCTTGTTTGACTTTTCAATCACCACTTCTTCATCGGATTCAGAAAATACCTGAATTGGTTCAACAACATCACCACCTAGCTTCTTCTTCTTCCTCAAAGAGTCAGAATAATCAATTCGAGTGAAAACTCGGTTTGATCGTCTCCTTGGTACTGGGCTCCTCTTTCTCTTCCCTTTCTCAACATTCCTCTTGAAAGGAATCGGTTCAGAGTCCGACTTTGAGATGTCAGAGTCAGTTTTGCCGGAATTTTCAATTTCTTCAGCATCCTCCATGTGAGCGTCCTCATTGTCGGATGTCTCCGCATTCGACGGCTCCTTTGACTCAGCAACAGGGGATTCTTCAATCTCCTTCTCAGTCTCCCCCATAGAGGCAGCAGTCGGGGCCTCTGTTTCAGTGTTAGGGCTTGGAATTTGGGGCTTTTTGGCTGAGGATGAAGAGGGTGCAGTGGTGATCACTTCTTGGGTGCGCAAGTAGTGAGAGATGTCAATAGACATATCACCGATCGTGAGGATGGGTGGAGTAGATGATCTCATCGATTGAGAGAAATTTTCAACCGCCTGGTTAAGTTCGGAGAGTGTGGCTTGGTTTGATATGTGGATGGTTGTCGGAGTGGCTGGTGTGGGTGCGACGGTTGCGGCAGTTGGGGGTGAGTTTTCGTGTGAAGCAGCCATGGAAGCTAAAGTATGCAGGTTCGAGAGAGATGAGGATGACAATTGTGAGTTGGGAGAGTTTGGTTTCTGTAAGTGGGATTTCTTGTTTCCTGCCATTTAAACTTAAGAATTCGAAAGGTATCAACACAAGAATCGAGATACACAGTTAGCTTATAACAAATCTGCAAAAATTAATACTCAACTTACTCAATTAATTACAAAGTTTAGAAAAACATGAAATGGGAGTATTTATATAGAGAGAGCTTAGTAGTTGGAATAATGTACGTGTGATTAAGGCTTGACTTAGAAAAAAATTCTAGATTGAATGGATAATGCTCCACAAATTCAGCCACAAGTAAATCATGGATGAGTTAGTGGGGTAAAATCTTAATTAATAAATTAATTAAATTAAGAATATTCTAGAATTAATTAAAATTAAAAATGTGTATAATCTGAAATAATAAAAGAACGTGGTTAGTATAATCATAAATAAATAAAATAAATTCCCACAATTAATTAAATAATTACAACTTATAAAAATATAATTGAATCATGTAATGTTGTGCTCAAGGATTTGACATACACCTCAACATTGGTTTTTCACAGGTTTTACCTATCTAATGTAGCCAATTTTTTCAGCATTTTTTCTTTCTTTTCATTGCATTTCTTCTTTTTGTGCTACAGCATCTAATTCGTATTGATCCATTGTTCCTGTAGAGTACATCGTAGTAGCGAACTCAATGCCCCATACTTACTTAATGGATTACGAACCTCTTGATGTTTTTACCAAAATTCACCTTTTGAAAAGAAGGCATCGTAGTAGCGAACTCCGTGCTCCATAGTTACTCAGTGAATTTGGTACATCTTTTAGTATGTTGTAACATTCTCAATTTTTCAAGTTTTTGAGAGGTGTAGTACATGCCTATTTTTGCACAAACAAATTTCAGATTCAAGAATATTTTACAAAGGAATTATTCAACGAAAATAAGAAATAAATCAAATTTATAACAACTATACCACCTTAGGCTGTTGTCCCAAATGCTACCGCATTTGAGACAACATCCTCTCAAGAATTATTCAGATATTACACATACCAAGAGATTTCCTCAAAAATGAGAATCTCTCATGGTCAAGAGCCTTAGTAAATATATCAGCATTTTGATTTTCAGTAGGCACATATTCCAACTTAACTATGTCTTCTCCACTAAATCTCTCATAAAATGATGTCTAATGCTAATGTGCTTAGTGAGTGAGTGTTGTACCGAATTTTTAGATATGTTAATAGCACTTGTGTTATCACAGAAAATTGTGAGGATATTGTTTTCAATTCCATAGTCATGAAACATCTTACTTAACCACAATAGTTGTGTGCAACAACTTCCTGCAGCTATGTATTCCGATTCGGCAATGGATTGAGAAACACAATTTTGTTTCTTGCTATGCCAAGACACAAGATTGTTCCCCATGTAGAAACATCCTCCACTCGTACTATTTCTGTCATCAATGTCTCCAGCCCAATCCGCATCACTGTATCCAATCAATGTGTTGTTGGTGTCCTTAGTGTACCATATCCCTAGTTCACTTGTACCTGAAACGTATCTGATAATCCTTTTCACTGCATTCAGGTGAGATTCCTTTGGACTAGCTTGGTACCTAGCACAAACACACACACTATACATAATGTCAGGTCTACTAGAGGTTAGATAAAGTAAACTACCTATCATGGATCTATACAATGTTGGATCAACATCCTTTCCACCATTGTCTTTGCAAAGTTTCAAAGTAGAACCCATAGGAGTTTTCATTACTTTTGAGTTTTCAAGACCAAACCGTTTGACTAAGTTTTTAGCATACTTACCTTGAGAGAAGAAAATACCATCCTTACATTGCTTGATTTGAAGACCTAAAAAATAATTCAAGTCTCCAACCATACTCATCTCAAATGTGGCTGTCATTGCTTCAACAAATCTGTTCAGCATTTTATCACAGGTTGAACCAAATACAATGTCATCAACATATATTTGAGCAATAAGTAAATCTTCTCCAGTGTGCTTAATAAACAAAGTCCTATCGGCTTCTCCTCTAATAAATCCATACTCTAAAAGAAAGTCCGTAAGCCTACCATACCATGCTCTAGGAGCTTGTTTTAGACCATACAATGCTTTCTTTAGTTTGTACACATGATCGGGGTATTGTGGATCTTCAAAACCTTTAGGCTGTTCAACATATGCTTCTTTATTCAATATGCCATTTAAAAATGCAGCTTTTACATCCATTTGATGTAGTTTAATATCAATAAAACATGCAATTGCTAGTAATAATCTAATAGATTCTATCCTAGCAACGGGTGCAAAAGTTTCATCAAAATCAACACCTTCAACTTGGGTGTAACCTTGTGCAACTAACCTAGCTTTGTTCCTAACAATGTTTCCAGACTCATCAGTTTTATTCTTATAAATCCACTTTGTTCCAATGACATTAGTATGACTAGGTCTTGGAACAAGTGTCCAAACTTCATTTCTCTCAAACTGATTAAGTTCCTCATGCATAGCATTTACCCAATTTTCATCAGTTAATGCTTCATTTACATTTTTAGGTTCAATTTCAGAATAGTAACACTCTGCATTCACAACATTGCAAATAGAAGACATGCATATTGTTCTTACCACATCTACCTTATTCGATCTTATTCTTCCTCTTGTTTGCACTCCAACTGTAGCATCGCCTATGATCTGGTCAGAAGGATGACTTTTACCCATTCTTGAAGAAGGATTCGTTTTGGGAACATACTGATCATTCTGTGGAATTACAACTGACTGTTCTGTAGATGTTGCTCCAGATGTGTTAGCATTTGGTGCAGCATTATCAGACTTCAGTGTATTCTCAGAATTGTCAGTGACTTGTGATACATCTTCTTCATCTTTATCATCTGTAAGACCTTTATCATCATCAAACACAACATTAACAGATTCTTGAACGGTGTTAGTCCTAAGGTTATAAACTCTATAAGCTTTACTATTTCTAGAATAGCCTAAAAAGAAACCTTTATCACTTTTAGAATCAAACTTGTGAAGTTGATCCCTATCATTCAGAATATAACACACACAACCAAATACATGAAAATATTTCACACTTGGTTTTCTAACATTCAGAATCTCATAAGGTGTTTGATTAGTACCAGATCGAATATAAACTCTATTAATAATATGACATGCTGTATTCAATGCTTCAGCCCAAAATCTTTTAGAAAGACTTTTAGATAAAAGCATGACTCTTGCCATTTCTTGTAAAGTTCTATTCTTTCTTTCAACAATTCCATTTTATTTTGGAGTTTTAGGAGATGAATATTCTTGTAAGATACCTTTCTTATCACAGAAATCATTAAACATGCTATTCTCAAATTCCCTACCATGATCAGTTCTAATCCGGCCAACTTTCAAGTTAAACACATTTTTGAACCTTTTATAGAGAACTTTAAAAGCAGCAAATGTTTCAGATTTATCTCTTAAAAACTCAATCCAAGTATATCCAGAAAAATCATCTACCACAACTAAGGAATATCTCTTACCTCCAATGCTTTCAGTTTCCATAGGACCCATCAAATCCATGTGCAACAATTCAAAACATCGATGTGTAGAACAATGTGACAGCATTTTATGCGGCACTCTTACCTGTTTACCTTTCTGGCATGATCCACATACAGTGGTATTCTGGAAGCTCAGTTTAGGTATTCCTTTGATTGCATCTGATGTGATTAGTTTCTTCATTGCCCTGTAATTTACATGTCCTAATCTTTGGTGCCATAAGACATTCTCATCATGTTTTGACAAATTGCATACATTAGTTCCAATAAGATAACAGTTATCTGCAGACCTAGTACCAGTCATTACACAATCATCATCTTCATTAAGAACATAGCAAGACTCTTTGTCAAATTTTACATGCAAATTATCATCACAAAGTTGACTAATACTAATCAGATTAGCAAGTAAGCCATCAACATGCAAAACATTTTTAAGCTTAGGAAAACCTTTAACATTCAAAGTTCTTTTTCCTATTATCTTTCCTTTTGATCCACCACCATATGTAACATTACCACCATTCGAGGTCACATAATCAGATAAGTAATCTATATGTCCTGTCATATGCCTAGAACAACCACTATCAAAATACCATAGACCAGGTAAACATGCTTTCAGGGATGTGTGAACAACATTACAGGTAACTTTTGGTTTCCATGCAGATTTCATAGAATGTTTCCTAGGATGTGAAGACATTCTGGATGGCATAAACTCAGTTCTCAAATCCTTAAACATTTTCAAGCAGAAGGGACGAATATGACCATATTTAAAGCAATAATGACAAATATACTTCCTTTTAACCTTGTGAGAATCTGTTTGTGCAGATATTACACCAGATGTGCTAGCATTTGCCTTCACAAATTTCACAGGTTTTCTAAAATTTTCAGAAATAGAAGCAGTTTCACCATCATAACCTAAACCATAATTATTAGATTTACCAGTAGCTATAGCATCATTCACTTTAGAAGCACTCTTGGAAAAAATTTTGAAACTTAAGGTAGAGGTGATCAATTTCTCCTTCAGTTTACAAACTTCAAGATCTCTTCTGGTAAGTAAGACTTCTAGCTTAGTGATTGTGTCTTTCAGATCCTCATTCTCTTTATTCAAAGAATTCAGAGAGAGTTTCTGAGAGTTCCAATCATCTAACAATTTCTGATATGTCTCATCATCAATCCTTTTTCCTGCATCATCAACAAAACCATTAAAACAGTTCAAATCTGGGTGACTCTGTTTTGATGTTACTGTAGATGTGAAGACATCAGGTGCAACATCGGAATCTGTATCATCCAGATCATCATCTGAGGAATCATTATAATCAATTCTGGTAAAATGAGCATGTTCATTTTCATTAAACTCATCAAGATCATCATTATCAGATTCATCACTCAAGGTAGCACTAAAATTCAGTTTTTGCTTCAGTCTGGTATTGGCACACTCATTTGCATAGTGTCCATAACCAGAACATGCATTGCATTGAACTGATTTTCTATATTCAGGATCATACCTTGGTTTACCTTCACTCTTTGATGGTCTTGGTGTGAATTGACTCTTCCTCCTTTCTGGTTGTGGTGTTGATGTGTTGATTTGGATCTTAGGCTGAATGTTTCCTTTAGATTTATGCATAGACTTCTTAAGAAATTTATTAAAATGCTTTGTAAGAAGGGCAATGTTGTCAGGATTGCTAAGGCATTCATCAATCAATTCTTCATCCGAATCAACCTCAGTAATGATAGGTTGAATCTCAGATTTGTTTGATGTCTCTCCTTTAAAAACAACAACTTTCTTATCATCTTTAGCTTCATCAGTTTGATTAGTGTTTATTTCATAGGTTCTAAGAATACTCACTAATTCATTTTGACTCAACTTATCAGTATCTTTTGCCTCTTCAATAGCACAAATTTTAGCATCAAATCTTTTAGGAACAGACCTTAATATCTTATGTACTACTCTAACATTAGAAATAGGGTCACCAAGAGAATGTGATTCATTAATAATCTCACTTAACCTTTCATTGTAGGATGAAATTGTTTCATCTTCCCTCATTCGGAGATTCTCAAACTTTGTCCCCAACATTCGAAGCTTTGTCCTTCGAACACTATCGGAACCTTCACAATGCTCTTGTAACCTGTCCCATGCATCCTTAGAAGTAGAACAGTTAGATATAATTTTAAACATAGAGGTATCAACAGAAGTAAAAATAGCATTTAAGGCTTTAGAATTGTATCCTGCTGTTGTTATCTCATCGGCTGTCCAATCAACTTCTCTCTTAAGTTGGATTTCACCATCGGCATCTGCTGGATTCTTTGGTATATCCCAACCTGTAAGAACAGTCCTCCAAGCACGTTCATCAATTGACTTGATGTACATACGCATCTTAGGCTTCCAATAAGCATAATTTGAACCATCTAAAACGGGTGGCCTAAGTGTTGTGGATATGTGATGTGTTTCCATTGCTAACATAAACTAAAACACACTTTAAGCAAGGATCTAAACCTAGTGTCGTCAGGTATCGGCTCTGATACCAACTGAAAGTGTGCGGGGTGATGGTATCTAGTGTTTAAGTAAAAAACAGAACAATGTTACACTGAATGTTGTGACAATTAGTGTAGCATTAACTCTAACAGAATGTGAATAAGTAAACACAATACACAGCGGAAGTCTAAAACACTAAAACACAATACGAACACAATGGAATAATTTTTAACATAGATTTTATTAATAACAAAACCTATGCTAAGCCTTACGGCGAAAAGTAACTTAGTTCCTAAGTTATACAAAAATGTCGTGTGAAATGTCTCAGCAATTACTTCAACATTCCACAAACAGAAACTACAATCGAGGCAGGTGCCTGAATCCGCAAACAGACTTAAGTGTAAAACACTGTCTAAAGAACTAATCTAATCTGTGATTCACTCTCACTCGATTCAAGACTAGAACTAAGTACACTGGAAGGTGTGGTATCCCTCGGCGTACGTTAAAAACACAACTACTGGCCATAACTCCTAACTAGGGTTGAACGCTCAAGGAGGGGTTACTCGAATAGTGCATGCTTTGAAATGAGAGGCTCTGGCGGTATTTATAGAGAAATACACAGCTTCTAGATCCTTCCATTATGAGATCCTATTTTTTAGGACCTCAACCTCCGTGATCTTTTTAGATCATTCTGCCATCTTCCAGGTCGTTCTACAATGCTCCAAAGCCTTCTAGCACGTTCTCCAACATTCTGGAATCTTCCAGGTTCCAGACTCTTGTAGAAGCTTCTAGAATCGTTCCTGAATGTGAGAGCATTTAGTACAACATTTAATGTAACATTTCAGAAAAGACTTAGAATAAATCAAGGAAGGTCAAATTAAGATGTTGTTGATAATGTTAAAGCATTTAAGAGTTAACAACATCTACATTAGCATTCATCTATCTATGTTCATTTCTGCTTTCTTTGCTATCAGGCACTACTCGCACACAAACACTTATTTACTGTAAATTCCAAGCTGTTGATGTCCATTAGTAGGAGCTATATTGTTATGTATAAAGGACTTTTGGAATTAAATTGAAGTAAGATAAAAAGAATATACAAATTAAATATGTTATTGTCAAATCTTTGGGAGCTGCTTTCTAGCTTCATAGGCAATCTGCACAGTGCACACCCACTCAACTCCATCAGAATCTATCTATAAGCTTCGGCGAGCTTCACAGTAACATTTCCTCATCTGTACTCATACCCATTTTCTTTCAGTTTGTTTACAATGTAACTAAAGATACTTCAGAAACAGTAAACGGTGTTTACCGATTTCATTAGTGAAGAACTAACTTGTCATTACGCATAGCTCAAGCTATATTGATTCAAAGATCTTGTAAATTTGAGAAGAGTTTCAGATTGTGTAGTACTAATATATTTGTTTCTAATAACATTTCTTGAAATTGTGGCATTAATGTCTCGTTTCTTATGGGCAATTTGAAAAGCTGGATTAGTATACAATAGGCAAATAATTACTTAATAAGTTACAAGACATTCAATACATTATGGTAATTTTCAGCAAGGAACAACAATTTACAACAATTTTTTTTTTCAGACACAATATCAAACACCTTGAGTGCATCAGATTTTATTCATCCAAAACATATCAATAGTTATTGAGATCAAGCAACTTATAAGCTAGAAAACTCAACCAGTAATTAAACTAAAAAAAACAGTAGATGTGAATCACCCAAAACCCACTTTCCTATCAACTGAATGAAACATATCTAAATTCCAAAACAAAACTGCAACATGAATTCAAACAAAATGTGTTTTATATGTAGAAATTTGTGAAATCCAAGCAATCTGCAGGCTCGATTATCCAATACAAACACCAACGAATCTTTTTAAGATTATAATTAATTTAATTAGTTAGAATATTTGGTGCATCAGTAGGCCCAGGTCTGGCACTAATTAATAAAATGAAATGAAACCAGGCAACGATCACAAACATCTCTTTCGGCGGTGACAGTGTGTAATCTTAGTTGCAGAAATTTGTGAAAACCCCCCTTCCTATCAATTGAATGATAAATATCTAAATTTCAAAATTCCAAAAAATAAAACAGAATTTGAAAGAAGACAATTCGAAATTTACCTAAAAATGCAACACCACCAAAACTGAATTTGAATGCACTCGTATTAATGAATTGTTGATAACCTTCATAGCAAACACACAAAAAATAAAGATTCAAGTATTAATTCAAAAATTAGAAAACCAATTGAGAAATCTTACATCTTCGTACTTCTCTTTCTCTGCTCAAATTAGATGAATTTTTAGAATCAAGCAAGGCCGGGGCGTCTTAACGACGTGTGCGCGTCGTCCATACTTCCATCAATTCCAATTTCTGTTGCGATTTCAGCGTCGATCGGTGGTGGATTGAAATGTTGGGGTGTTGTGTGGAACATGGAGTGTGTTTCTAATTTTTTATCGCACCAAATAAAAACTGTGATAATTGATTCAGTATTAACACATTAATTTATTAATTAGCTATTCCCACACTCAATTAAATGTCTCAATTGTAATAGAATCGGTTTTTTTTTTCTCTCGATATAATCTGCACACTTAATTTAGTGGTAATTAGATTAGTATTACCACATTAATTTATTAGTGTGATAATAGTTTATTATTTTATTAACTTATTTTGAATGATTCGCATATTATCACACTTTAAAGTTTTAATGTGTCTATAGTGTATTTATTAGGTTATTGATTTTACAATGTGACAAAAGAGGTGTGGTATTAAGCATTTTTTTTTGTAGTGAATGTTGTTGACAAATGTTTTACCTAGCAACAAATGTAAGTTTTGTTCAAGCTTAATGAAGCGGCTCATTGATGTTGTAATGTTATGAGGAGAGGATGAACATTTATGTAATTTAGGTGTAGAATTGATAGATTAGTTGCATAAATGATATATCAGGGTAGTTGGATCAGATGAGATGACACGGGAGAGTTGTCCTCGGGAGAGTTGGCTCATAAGAGTTGTCTCAGACTCTTAGGAGATCTTGTTAAAAGGTTTGCAATTGTCAAGAAGATAACAACTCATAGATAATGATTTTCTACAATTTACAATAATTTTCTCTTTTGGTGGTTACAAACCACCTACGAGGGCAGTTGAACTCAAGGTCGATTCTAGATGTATTGTAATCTATATCATGATTGTAATTGCATCATAGTTCCTATTGTATCACATTGCAAAATATTAGATTAGAAGTTAATTGTTGAATTAGGGTATCATAATTCATTTTGAGTCATTGAGAGCTTCATTTCTTGTAATTGCGTGAAAACATTCCTTGGCACTACAAGAAAAAAGGCTTTTTGCCACATAACTTTTATCACATTATAAAATAAATATTGTAAAAAGTATTATGTAACCACATTAAAAAATTAGTGTGTTAATAGGTGTGCTTTTAAAGACATTGAATAATAAGTGTGTGGATATGTACTCAATTATCACACACAATAATAAACATTGTCTATTGTCACACCTCTATTAACACACTAAAAATAGATGTGTTTATAAGTACCTTTTAAATACATTATATTTTAAATGTGCTAATAAGTATTTATTTACCACACTAAAATAAATAAATTGTGTTAATATTAACTCTAATGCCACATTATTATGTTAGAATTATAAAAAAATCAAATTATATTAATTTTTTATTTTATATTGGCTGATAAATAATATTTTAAAAAATATAAATAACAGTTTTATTTAATGAAATTTATTTTTTACTTAGATGAAAATTTTATATTCATAAATTATAAAATTTTAATAATAAATAAAATTAATTTAAATTTTTAATCAACAAAAATTAAGCGTTTTTTTCTTTCTAAAATCAGGTATACACACACTTTTTCTAAAATAAATGTTAAATTAAATTAATAGGCACACAATATACGATTTTTCAAAATATTTATAATATATTTATATTTGTGTATTTTTTAATACTAAATAAGTTGTAGTAGAATGGCAAAGTCTAATCTTTGGATCCAATAGGTACATAGGTCGAGACCTCTAAACAGCAATTGGTGTGTTTTTAAAAATTTTATTTTTAATTAATATATAAATGTAGATTTTAGAGTGTGATAACATCTACTTTATCTCCTCATTCTAAAGTGTGATTATATCCCATTAGTCTATCGATATTTTATTATAACATTTTTTCGTGTCCTTAAAAGTAATTTTTTTTGTAGTGTGGTGAATTATTGTCTTGACCTTTCGTGAATGTAGACTATTCTGATCGAATCACGTAAATTCTGTCTTCATTGAATTTTATTCTTACTAGTTTTTGCCCGTGCAATGCACGGGTCAATTGTAAAAATGGAATGAATTAAATAAATTATTTTTTTGGACAATTAGTTTTGGAGGTCTTTAGAATTTTCGCATTAGTACCACAAATATTCCAATAAAATTTATGTGTTTATCTTTTTGCTTCAATTTTTGTGGTAATGATAAATGTATAATTTGATAGGCAATGCAAATTTTTATTTGTGAAAAAATAATAATAAAAAGTTGAATATATTGACATCAAGGAACAAATAAATCTAAAAAACAGAAAAGTAAAGACCACAATTTTATAGTGCAAGACAAAAAACATTGTAAACATCACTACAATTCAAAAACTCAATTAAGATTTAAGATTCAGAAAAAAAAATATATATATAACTATTAGATTAAAGCAACACTAAAAATGGAAACGAAACGATAACTCCCTCACACATTCACAATAATGTTGAGCTTAATTTAGTCCTAAAGCAGTTAGGACACATATAAGTTTCCACTTTACCTACTTAACGCTTCAACCATTTGAAGTTATTTTTAAAGTGTCTATAAATTTCTCATTTCTTTACTTGAACAAAAGAATTATCACCAAGAGTATTTTAAGAATTTGCTATACAAACAACAATGAACATAAGGGTGGATTGAATCTCATAAATTAAATAGAAGAAAAACACATATATACATATATATATCCTTTAAACATATATAAGTAAGCAAGCTCGATTGTTTTCCAATCAAAATCATGAGAAATAAGTGTATAAGCAAAACAATAATACCACTATTAAACAAAAAAAAATCTTTCTAGAATTCGAGCTATACATTGTAGCAAAGAAAGTGAAACTCATAAAATTCTAAACAATTGGAGTTGTAAATTGTGGATAGAGGAAGTGCATGCAATATACAAAAAAACAAATTAGGAGTACACCTTTAGCGTGGACCCAAAACATAGCAATTTCCTTTGTTCCCTACCAAATTTAGAGAATTAGTCTTCACCCAAAAAAATACACAACCTAGCTAGCACCACAAACTAATCAGATTATTGATTGAAATTCAGATCTGGTATGCAGCGCATGAGATATCAATAAAAGAAAAGTGAAACTCATAAAATTCTAAACAATTGGAGTTGTAAATTGTGGATAGAGGAAGTGCATGCAATATACAAAAAAACAAATTAGGAGTACACCTTTAGCGTGGACCCAAAACATAGCAATTTCCTTTCTAGAATTCGAGCTATACATTGTAGCAAAGAAAGTGAAACTCATAAAATTCTAAACAATTGGAGTTGTAAATTGTGGATAGAGGAAGTGCATGCAATATACAAAAAAACAAATTAGGAGTACACCTTTAGCGTGGACCCAAAACATAGCAATTTCCTTTGTTCCCTACCAAATTTAGAGAATTAGTCTTCACCCAAAAAAATACACAACCTAGCTAGCACCACAAACTAATCAGATTATTGATTGAAATTCGGGACGTCCCACAATAACTTTCACACCCTTAAAATGGAAAACCCTTTATAAACTCCACCCTCACAATATTCTCAATTTTACATAAATGCCATTACTTTTTTTCCACACATACACAAAAGTCAACTCATTATTTACTTTATACATAAAGTTTTACAAAATTACCCCTCAAAATTTCACTCATTATTACACTTTCTTAATTTACGTGTCCACCTACCTATGAAAGTTAATACGGGACGGAGGGAGTATATAGATTTTCTTCTAAACTTCTAGGGGATGTTTACTTTGGGCTTTGGGTGGTTTTAAAAATCGGATTTTTGAAATCCTGGTTTTTGAAATCCCGATAAATAGTAATATGAGTGTTTCTTTTGGGTTTTGGAATAGTGAAGGATTTAACTTTATGTCAAATCAAGTTGTAAGATTGAATGAGTTTGTATTATTATATTATTGTTTGATGAGATTGTAATGATTAGTTAAGTGTGTAATGATTAAATGTATTATATTATTGTATTATTATATTATTATATTATTGTTGAGAAAGAATATAATGATTGGAGTACTATTATATAGATATAACTTTATGTCAAATCAATATGTTTGGTAGGGGTACTGGTTTTGAGTGAATTTTGAAAATCGATTTTTAAATCCCGAAGTAAAACGGGTTTTGGATCTTGAAATCCAAAACCTGATTTTTAAAACCAAAAGTAAACATACCCTAGTGTTCCAAGTTTAAGGTTTTATAGTAATCGATTCAAACTTAATTTTCACACGAGTGTTTGATTGATTTTTGAAAATTCTAAAAAAATGTTTTATCAAATTCGATCTCATGACTTTTTGACATCCTGCAATTAATCTTCCAAAGATACGTGAGAGGATTTTTTTATTTTTTTTTACTATGTTGGTGTTTTTAACTAGTTTGAATTAGATAAATTTAATGAGCTCCATTTTACGGAATAAAATATGTAAAATAATTTCTCAAATTTTTATCTTATAATTAATATTAATTAGAATAATATATTTTTTTTTCTTCCCTCTCTCAAATACAAAACTCATTGTTTCCCATTTCAATTTAAAGTAATTGATAAAAAAAATGGTATTCTTTTTATCAACACACCCATGTTAACATTTTGGTGTGCATCCAGCTAGTTTTGGTCCGCCTCACTGAATGAGATATGTGAAACAGATCTTTCTTTAAGTCTTATGTAAAAATTGATAATGTTTGAGCAAAAAGTGATAGTGTTTAAGAAAAAAGTGATAGTCACTTTTATTAAAAACATTATCATTTTTTACTTAAATATTATTAGCTTTTTTTATAAACAAAAAATTTGAAAAAAAATGGATTATCCTATCCAAAATTTTAAAATACGGGTTAAAAGGAATTTGTCTCATAGAAAAAGATCCGTGAAACGACCTCACACACGTTTTTACAATTTTGATCTATGTTTTTACGGAAAGTGATTTTAAGAAAATTTCATCCAAACATTCTTTTATATTTTTTGCAAAGGCAAAGTCTAGTATGCACTTGAGTGTACGCCATACACTCGAGTGCCATGTCATCATTTTTTTTTTTCGCTAGTTTTTTGCTATTCCTTTTTCTTATTATTTTATTTATTGGTGTAACTTTTTTTTTAATACATCAATCTTAAAAATTCTAAAAAGTGCAACACTATACTACTAAAAAGTGTAAGTCAATATTACTGAAAAGTGCAACATAATGAAGCATTACTAAAAAGTGTAAGTTAATATTACTGAAAAGTGCAACACAATGAAGCATTGTCGAACCTGTGTCTTTATAAGTGGGTGTTTGCAAGCACTAGTATGTGCTTAAAAACACTTCTTTTTTAAAATATAATCACTTTTGGAGTGTTTGACAACACAACTAAGTGATTAAATTAAGTAGTTTAAAGTGATTTTGGTGAAACACCCCTCCACCTACTTTTAATAGCTTCTATGTGCTTCTCATCATTGTAGTAACCAATTTTACATTTTTGCCCTCACAATTTAAATAATATTTTTTGTTTACCCATTACTTATTCAAATGTAATAAGAGTATTTTTGTAAAATTATAAAGAAGCTATTTGTTTTACAAACATCACAACATATACAAAATTGATTAAAAGTGTTTAATTTTAAAACACTATCCACTTTCAAATTTATTTCAAAAATCAATTTTAATCACTTTGAATCAATCACTATTGTTTGCAAACATACCCTAAGAAAACAAGTATGGGCTTAGCAATTACCAATAGGCCATGACCCAATTCATTTAATGTTTCCATCTTACAAAGAATATTAATTCAATATTTTGAACTCGAGTCCACACTAGACTTACCATTTTGCAAATCACGAAAGAAATAGTTAAAAAGTGTTAGTTCATGTGGAAACAAATATTAACTCATATGGAAAATTATTAATTGTATATTGAAAATGTACCCATACTATTCAAACTACAAAATAATATTTTTCTTTTGTATGAAATGAACTATTTTTTTTATATGAACCAAATCTATTCATTATATATTTCAGTGTTTTTTTTTTAAATAAATCAAATTTTGGTCAAATTAAAATGCAATTGCAGATGCATTGTGCAACAAGTGTTGTGCTAGAAGCTTTTGTTGTATACTCTATCCAGATCCTCTTTTATTTCTTACACAAACAAACAAAACATTATTTATTGTACTTAAAATTTTAAATTTTACCTATAACTTCCAAATATAACTTCTTTATTGAACATTAAAATAATAATAAGAATATTATGAACATTTATATATTTCTAAAAAAAAAAATGGACAATAAAAAAACGCATTATATAAAATAAAAAGAAACATAAAATCATAAACTTACATGTCGAGTTAGAGGTCGGAGTGTCATTAAAACTTTATCAAGAAAAACTCTCCTTAGGGACAAAATCAAAGAAAAATGTACACTTCTCTAAAATTAATGTCTGTAAAAGATTGTGTACAAATCTCTATGCAAAAATGTAATTTTTTTTTTTTTTGAAAACATATGCAAAAATGTAAGTTAGAAGTGTGTGTACCTCTAAAACTAATGTCCGTAGAAGATTGTGTACAAATCTCTATGAAAAATGTAAGTAAAAAGGGTGGAGGATAACCCTCTTTTTTTTTATTTTTTTGAAAACGAGGATAACCCTCGAAAAAAGAAAAATAGAAAATGGACAATATACATATATGGGGACAAGCTAAAGAGAATGGACAATATACATACTGTATATGGGGACAAACTAAAGAGAAAATATGGACCATACTGAATGAATATTATATTAAATATCATTAATTATGAATTGCAAGTACTAATTATAAGAAATAAAATACCACTTGTAATATAACATTCCGATGCAATGAGAGTTGCAATTTACATTTTCTATAGAGAATATTTTTATAATTAAAAAGAACATTATTATCCGATATAAACATTTTTTAGAACTTGTAGGTTATTCCCGATATGCACTCTTGATTAAAAAATTTATACTCGAAATTTCAAAGAGTTGTACTAGTGGTGTAAACTTAAAATTTACGAGTGTGGTTCTCTTTAAATCTCAAGTTCAAAATATGTAAAGTGCAAATAACTACTAAGTGATCCGTCCATATAGAATTTAGCTCGGACTTTAAACAAGGCCTCCACAATGGACGATAAAATTAGTCCCTAAATTAATCGATACTAAAATCGGATATCGAGACTAAAAATATTTTTATACTCGTGGGAGGTCGAGATGGATCATTGTCAAAGTTTAATTGAATTAAAATAATATCTCTAGGACAAAAAATGTAATGATCCAAAATATAAATATTTATGTATATTATATTTAATGTATGTTATATTAATGAATATGTTTTTAATCTACTATACAGACTAACTAATTGGATATATATATACTAGTATTTCACCCGTGCATCGCACGGTTACAAATATTACTACAGAGTAATAAATAATTAATAGTATTATACTACTATTAATATGGTTACTACTTACTAAAAAATATGTATATTGTGCTACTGTTAAAACTTATTTTTATAATATAAATTGAAAAAAAATTAGTTCAATTTAATTTATTTGTGGGTTCACATTTATTTAAAATTAGAATAACGTAAGGATAAAATTTGTGTAGAATTTACTATTTCTAAGTATATAAATTATTGAAAGACATTGAAATAAGAGATGTGAAAATAATCACATGATGTAAGAAATATGAATAAATCTTATTATAACTCTTCGTTTTTTTTTTTTTTTTTGAATTACATTAAATACTCATCCCTTTTTTCCCTCTCCATGACTCGAACCCAGGACCTAAGGTCCTAGGTAGTGGTGCTCTAACCACTTGAGCTATCCCACTTTGTCATAACTCTTCGTAATAATATGCAAAACATATATTTTTCTTTTAATTATTATAAAGATGAATCCATAGATCATTTTAACTCACAAAAATATAAGGAAGTTTAGGAAAATCATTAACTTAAGTATGTATCATTTTTAGTCACAAAACATATAAAATTAATCAGTTGCGTTTCTAGGGAAAAAAATAGCACATACAACATTAACGTAATAAATGTAATATATACTACACCGAAAAAAAACCAAAATCATGTAATAAATGTAAATACATATTCAACTTCAAATCATAAAGTATTTGTAAAAAAAAAAAAATCATTTTTGGAGCAGGTAAAGCATAGATCAAAAATTTAATTATATTAGTCCATGTTGGACCAACTTACCACATCAACTCCAACAAAAAAAAAAAAGTGAAAATACACATGTCCAAAAATATTTATCAAAACTTTGAAAACCTAATTTAACTTAAAATGTGTGAAGTCAATATGCTTCTCTGCAAAGTAAGTTAGCTACAAAATTCATCACTGATAATAAAATTACTGAAAAAAATGGTAAAATATATAGATAAAACAAACATTATTTCAATCGTTTCTTAAAGTTTGATATAGCACAGCCTAATTATAGCACCTTAGAATTTGAGTTTGGAACATAATCAATTTACAGATAGAGCTTTAAATGATAGTTTGTGTTTCAAGTACACAAAACACTACTTAAGGCACAAAACACTACAATAATTATAAAAAATAAAAAAATTACAGTGTTAGACTGTAACTAATACCATCAAAAATCAGATTTGTTTCCTATTCCTTGGGGTTGAGAATGTCGCGATAGTTAGAGCCGCAAAAAAAAAAAAAAAAACCAATCCATCCCAAATACAATGTCTATGCGGTTCATGTCTCATGTTATGCTTTTGTTTTTTCAGAATCTAAGCAAGCCGGTCAGCTTCTGTGTATTTCAAAATGTGAGATAAGATGAGAATAATAAGGAGGTCTATGGAGTATATGTTAACATAAGTTGGCTGATGAAAACAATTAATAATTATTAAAAAAATAAATTATTATTGGATAAATATTTTGACATGTATGTTACCTGAATAATTCTATTCTGTTGTTGGATGTAGATCTGACCGAATGCAACCTCAACTCCTCAAGGGTCATTAGTCCATCTTCTTAGCCATATCAATGCTGCAGTAATGTAGAAAAGTATAAGAGAACATGAAAATGAAAAATGATTGATGAAATCGATTAAATAAAAAATTGTCCAATAAATTAACTAAAAAACAATAGTGTTGGTCTCAAAAAGGAGTGTGACACGTGTATGGGGGGATACACGTGTATGTGTTTTTCAAAAACTTTTACAAGTAATTAACACAAATAATCAGAGTCAAATAAGTTACACAGTATGTCAAGTCCTATGAAAATACTAAACAGTAGATTCTAACAAATCTTAACAGTATGCAACTTGTATGCGGAATAAATGATAGACCCTATTATACTCCTTAAGTAATATGCACTTAAATACTATATTATCAAATAGCAGTAAGCAATTATAACAACACAAAAGCTAAAACAATAAGATAAATGCAGTAAGTAAGAACACAAGATGTATAGTGGTTCGGAGACTAAACTGCTCCTACGTCCACTCTCCTAATTTAATAGGATAATTCCTTAATCACTTCGGAATTAACTTGTTTTTACAGTGCCAAGGTGCACTCTACTTCTTCTTCTTCTCTTCTCTTGATTTCTTACAACCTTTTCTCGTTGCAATACTCTCAATCACTACTACGAACTCAACAATACTCTCAGACTATCTCTCAAGGTGAAAGTAGGGTTTTGTTCTTGTACCAACTAAGTGTGATATCCTGTACAATTTAAGAACGAATGTAAAGGCTAGGATATCACTGTCTAGGCTTTGGATAATTAACAATAAGCTTGCCTAGTGGGGACTAAAGATAACACTCACAAATGAATATGCTTAAAAGCTTTAATCTCTCGAGTGTTTTGAATACTTTTGAATGCTAAAAATATTGTTATAGAATGCGTATGGCTTGTCTTCATCATACTTGACTTTTGTTGTTCAGCATACTTGTCTTCATGAATCCTTGTCACTTTCTTCATAACATTTTAGCTCCTTGTCTTCAATGATACATGTCTTCATGTGCTTTGTGCTTTTCAGGTCATTTGTCATAGATTCAAAGAGTAATCTATCTAATAAAAATTAAAGCTCCCTAACATGTATGAGCTTTTCTAACCTGAAAATCTAGACCTGGCAAATCATCAACTTGGGGTTTTACTTAGGGTTTTGGTATCAAATCAAAATCAAAATTTCTTTTATTAATATAAACCATATCCCAACAATTTCCCCCTTTTTGATGATGCCAAAACCTACTTACTTCAAAAGATCCATAGGGATTTCTTTTTTAGTAGATTTGATAAAAACAGGACAACTAGCATGTATCTTCTATACTTAGAAAAATTTCACAGAATAAATTCAGGTAATTAACCTAAAAAGGGCTAAGTTCTCTGAGTTCTATAAAACTTGATCTAAGCAAGAATTAAATTAAAAACATTTTGCTAGAGCCTATTTTTAGACAAAAATAACACAAGTATAAAGACTCAAAATTGTTGTCCAGTGCATGAAATAGATAATCATCATCCACATAAAATAGCACAATGGTAAGAGCAGAAAGTTGTAAGTTCTAGCTCTTAAGGAGCAACAATTGTCTGGAAATTAAAAATAAACATAGATTAAAAAGTTCATTATAGTTTGAATTGAATCTTGACTTGACCTTCTGCAGCTTCATCACTTGGCTGCATCTGACTTCTTCTTCAGGAAAGTTGGGAGTTTCTTGAACAGTGGAGTCAGCCCATATGAAGCAAAGTGTATATTCTTCAAAGCCATGACTTCCTCGTTCTTCCCAATTAAGTCTTCATCCTTGACAAGTTGCACAAACTCATCAGTGATAGCTTTCCTATCAATGCCATTTCCATCAGTCTTCATTGGTGAAGTCCAGAAAATCTGTTTAGGAGCCTTGACAATCACTTTCTCCTTCTGAGCAGCTCCAAGAATCTTTGTGTACAATTCTGGATAATTCTCCATCATAAAACCTTCATAAAGACCATAGATGTCTTCAAAGTCTCCCCATCTCTTAACAACAAAGAAGAGATGATCCCATACTCGATTGGCTTCTTCCCAAGCACCATTGAGTTCAGCAGGAACCCAGCTGTCAGTGTGAGGGATCCTTTTCAAGGTTTCAGACTTCTTCTTGGCTCTATTTTCCATCATCAGAGCATAAGAACTCTTGTAAGACTTAGAATTTCCTGGATTAAAGTCTTTGTGCCTCTTCAACCTGCACTCTTCAGCATCTATGAACATTTTAGTTCTTTCTTCAATAACCAGCTTTCTCACTCCTTTTCTAGTTTATGCATCTTGTCCAGCTCCTTCTGCAAAGATGTTTGCAACTTCTTCAAACACATGAGCTTTGTCTTTCACAAGATCAGCAGCAGTAACTTCAGGAGAAGCTCTTCTAACAGGCAGTTTATCTTCCCTTCTAATCAAGGTTGAAATTTCCATTTCCTCATCATCATCTGGTTCACTGGACTTGTACTTCTTGCTTTTCTCTTGATCAGAAATATCAGCAAGCTTCTTCCTCTTCAGATTTGGTTTCCTTATCTTTTCACTTCTAGTTTTGGGACAGTCCTCCTCTTCTGTCACATCAGTAATTTCCAAAACTTTTGCTTTCCCCTTTCCCTTGCTACCTTCCCCCTTACTCTTCTCACCCTCCTTCAACAGATCTTCCACCTTCTTCTTATTTTCCCCCTTTTTGGCATCATCACATGCCTCAAGGTTGATGGGGTCAGCAGGGTTGGCATCAATCTTAGCCACAGTAAGTGAGAGTTATTGTTGGTAGGTGTCCATCCTTTTCATCTGAGCAGAAATAGGGTCAACATGATTTAACAGAAAGGCAGAAATAGTGGAACTTACAGACTCTTCCACTTGCTTCTTCACAGTCTGATCAACTTGGGTCCTCATCATCTTGATTATGCCCTCCAAGTTGTCTTTGAATAGATCAAAAGCAGCATTCAGTGAACTCTTGATGGTCTCTCTAATCAGTTGATCTCTTTGACTCCCCATAGACTGGGTCAGCTTTTCAATATCTTTTGACAGCATCTGGGAAATCTCTTCCTACTCCTTGGCAACATCATCCTTTAGCCTCAGAATTTCCTCCCTGCCCTTCTTGATCAACTCTTTCTCAGTATGGAAGTATGTGGTAACAGCATCTGACATGATCTTTGATGACTCTCCAATCTTGAGTGTCGAGTCCTTCACTTCCTTTCCAACACTGTCCATTTTTTTATCAAAGGTCTCAAAACCTTTTTCAACAGCTTCTAGCTTGATGGTTGTGGAGTTCATCTTCTCTTCCAAACTCTCCACTTTGATGCATAAATCCATAACATTGTTATCAATGGTTTCCTCCAAGTTCTCCATCCTCCTTGTCATCCTTCTTGCCTTTGTATTCAAGTTGAGCAAAGACCTGTGCTGGGCTTCATGATAGTTTCATCCAAACTATCTCTGACATACTTTCCCATGTTTAGGAATAAACCTACAACATTCTCCAGCCTTTTCCTCTCAACTTCATTAATTTGTTCAATCTCAGTATTGAACTCCTCCAGCACAGCCTTCATTCTTCCTTCCTCCTTATCAATGATGCAGACTTCAGTCAATGGAGAAGCATCTAGGTGAATTGGGAACTCCATCGAAGTTGATGGTGCTGCAGCTATTGCCTCATTTTCCAAGGGCTTCTTCATAGCGGCTGGTTCCTCAGTCTTCACAGCTTCTTTTTGAGCAGTATTGGCCTCCACTTCATCTTTCTTGGCCTCAGCTTCATTGACTTCAGCAGGAGTTGACTCATTCAACTCAGCATCATGAATGTTAGAATTTTCAGCAGTTTTCTCAGTTGGAGGTTCAAAAATGACAATCTCCATAGATTCAGTGGCTTCAACAGCTGGTTGTACTTCTTCTTCAATATTCTCAATTAATTGACTTTGATCAATGTCATCAATCTTTTCTCCTTCACTGGTTTCTCCATTCTTTAACTCTTCAATGGCAGTCTCAACTCCATCAAAGAAATCTTTCTCAGCAGGTTTTTGACCTTCATTTCCTCCTTTAGTGGTGTCTACCTCCATAACAGCATTTTCCACTTCTTTGTCCTCAACTGTCTTGGACTCTTCTTCAGTCTTGTCCTCAGTGTTCTTGAACATCTCCTCTGTCTTGTCCTCAGCTTGCTTGGACATCTCAACATCCTCCTCCATCATGTTTTCAATGTTCAAATCAATCCCAGCAATAATGGATTGAATAGCTTCCTTCTGAATCTTAATGTTCACCAAGTTGGCAAACAACCTTTCATCTGTTAATTCAAAAGTGGATTCCACTTCAGCAAAATCTGTTAATCTGGCCTCCTCATTTTCCCACCAGTCCAGTCCCTTGGACTCAATTACTTTCCCAATATCATACATGGATTTCTTCCTTATATCAATAATCAATCTAAGATCATAGAAGGTTGATCTTAAATCAGGATATTTATCAAGTTGGGGGTAAAGTTGGTCTAGGAAAAATTTGGATTCATCTCTCAATGACATTTCATAGGTGTATTCAGGGGATGTATCTGACTTGGATGAGGGTTGAGGTTCATAAAAAAGAATGGGTATGGGGGTATCAGACTTGTAGGCAATTTTATGAATGGTTGGATCATTCAAATGGGGGTGGTTTCAATAGCTTTTGGGCTATGACTTGAGGGTTCTGGATCATTCAAATCTAGGTTTCCAGGTGACACTCTCTCTTCATCACCATCACCTTCATCATCATCATCTGAACCTTCCTGTTCAGCTTGTTCATCAATATCCATCTCTTCCTCAGAAGTATCAACATACTCCTCTTCAGTTTCTTCTCCACTCGAACTAGGGCTTGACATGGCCCTCTTTTTCTTGGTCTTTGAGGCTTTCTCAACCTCCTTTCCTTTACCTTTCTTCTTAGCTTTTTTCAAGAATACTGATCACCATTTGTGTTACTTCTTCACTCTTTTGTTTGGCAGACTTAACTTGCTTCCTTGTTGAGGCTTTTGGTGACTTGATCTCCAGCCCCAATCTTTTATGAGTTCTTACAGATAATTGTCTGAACAATATCTTGGTAGTGTTGAACTTAACTCCATCTTCAACAATGTCCTCAGGTCCATACTTGTATAAGAATGCAGCAACTTTTGTACAGAAAGCTAGTGTCTTCTTGACAACTACCCTCCTCACATCCACAATTTTGAACTTTGCTTTTTCTTCTGCAAGTTTCTTCAGAAAATAACCTTTCCAGTTCATTGGCTTCTTTCCTCCATCAATGACAGCTTTCATCAATCTCACCTTGGATCTGCTGATCTGATCATAGCTCCCTGTGGTGCACATCACAATCTTTGCCACCACATCTAGCAATAGTTGATAGTCCTCTTTCAGAACTCTCTTGTGTAGACCAGATTTGAGTAGTACTGGATCATCCATCCATTGGTTGGCAACTTCTTGTTCATTATGCCTCATATATTCTTCAGGATCTTCTCCAGTAGCATTCAGACCAAAGAAATCATCAAAGTCTTCTTCAGTAAACTCAAACTTTTCAGCAGTTCTTTTGGTTGTGTCTGGTTCATGAGTCATAATGTAACCAGATCCTGAGCTTTTCTGAGTAAATGTGCCTAAGAACTGAGTAGTTGAAAGTTCCAGGCATGTCTTGGGGATGGCCTCGAGCCATTTCCTCAATCCAGCTTGCTCCAGCCAAGTAACAATCCTTCTTGTGTGTTTATTTTCCCGATTGTCAAAACACACGGTTTGCTCAAAGTGGAGCATGGTTGGTTCACTCAGATAATTCCAGTTGATGTCCAAATCAGGGTGATTGAAGTCAACTAAAAATATAGCCAATATACAATATTAGTATGGTCTAATAACAAAATCTTGCCATATAACTACTGAATCATATGATTAGGCTATCTTTAAACAATATTGTGCATTTATGTCTAACATATCATGTGGATAAATTTGCATAACATGTTCATAGCATCATAATACCATATCCAACAATGTTTTAAGCTTGTAATCATGATCTCTAGACATAATATGTGTATGAATCTAAGATATTAACACGATTTTAAGTATCATAACATGTATCTAACAGCATATCATTCAATAAATGACTAATCCGTAAATATAGCATCTAAAGAAATTCAAACAGAGTCATTAAAAATTAAAACAGAGCATGTTGTGTTTCTTGAAAGCTTTACAAATATGCATGTCTTTTAACAGATGATTATGAGAAATACAAACCCATTTCCAAATACATTTTTGTTAAAGTTATAGAGCTTTGAGCAAGACTTGTAGATGAGTTTGAGGATTCTTGAGAGATTTAGCTTAGGGCTTTTTCAGAAATTTTGAAAACGTAAATTGTGAAAAATTCTAAGTTATGCTTTTATATCTCCTCAACTGTACAATTTGAAAAGTGTTAGGTGTAGGGTTGAGATTGAATTGATAACATTTAATGGTTTAGATCAATTTTGTTACACCAAAGGACGCAAATGTCGTGTCCTGCGCACAGTGAGTTGCTTTTTCAGAAAATCGTGCAATTGATCGTCTTTTAGCAAAGATCTCTTGTTTGTCTTTTATGAGCATTAAATGCGTACTATAATGATGAACAGAGTTTAACTTTTATGAAAAAGAAAACTTATCTACAGTCAAGTGACAACTTGACTGAATAACCCTTGACAACTTCTATTGAAGTTTCTCATGTACTTTGTCATCCTCTACGTTGTCCTTCGTATTTTTCCTCGTACTTATCAAGTATCTTTCCTTGATTTTACTCAAGAATGCCATGTACTTTGTCCAAGTTTCCTGCATGAAAATTCTTGAAAATAATATCAGTATGTGAAAAATAAATTAATGAACTTTGAATTGTCTCATCTAACTTATCCTTCCTAAGACTTCACTCTAAGTTCCCCCTTGGATTAATACTAGTATCTCTGGCATGAATAAAATAATTCCTTATACTTTAAACATTCTCTCCAGGATATAATAAACCAAGTTCCATTGAAAGTTCCTTGAACCTTGTTTCAGCTAGGGGTTTTGTAAGAATATCAGCCTTTTGCTTATCAGTATGAATCTTTTCCATTTTGATGTCCTTTTTCTCAACATGATCTCTTATGAAGTGATGTCTAATATCCACATGTTTACACCTTGTGTGTAACACTGGATTTTGAGTAATAGCAATGTCACTATTATTATCACAATATATAGGTACATCTTTTGTGACAACTTTATAATCTCTTAACTGTTGTTTGAGCCATAGGATTTGAGCACAGCAACTTCCAGCAGCCATGTATTCAGCCTCTGTGGTTGAAGTAGCTACAGAAGTTTGCTTCTTGGAAAACCATGAAATAAATTTGTTTCCTAAGAATTGACAAGTGCCAGTAGTTGATTTTCTGTCTATCCTACATCCTCCATAGTCAGCATCAGAATAACCAGTCAACTCAATGTTGTCTTCAGATGGATACCACAATCCTAAGTTCACCGTACCTTTTAAATACCTAAGTATTCTTTTGGCAGCCTCTAAGTGACTTTTCTTTGGATTGGACTGAAATCTAGCACATACACCAACTGCAAAAGTAATATCAGGTCTGCTTGCAGTTAGATATAATAAAGAACCTATTATTGCTCTATATTCAGTGGGGTTGGTATCTATTCCATCAATGTCAGGATCCATTTTCCAATTTGTATTCATAGGAATCCTAACTGGTTTGCTATTTTCACAACCAAACTTCTTGATCATTTCTCTAGTATACTTAGCTTGATAGATGAAGATTCCTTTCTCAGATTGTTTGACTTGTAAACCTAGGAAAAAGTTCATCAATCCCATCATTGACATTTCGAACTTCCCTTGCATGAGAGTTGAAAATTTCTTGCACATATCCTCATTAGGTGAGCCAAAAATGATATCATCAACATATATCTGTACTAACAGAATATCATTTCCTTCACTTATCCTAAATAAGGTCCTATCAACTGTGCCTTTCACAAATCCATTGTCCAATAGGAATTGTGATAGTGTCTCATACCAAGCTCTTGGTGCTTGCTTGAGACCATAAAGTGCTTTCTTCAATCTATACACTTTGTCTCCTTCTTCAAAACCAGGTGGCTGTTCTACATAAACCTCTTCTTTAAGTACACCATTCAGAAATGCACTCTTCACATCCATTTGGTATACCTTGAACTTCATATGAGCAGCATATGCTAAGAACAACGGGCAAAGGTCTTATCATAGTCTATTCCTTCATGTTGACTATAACCTTTGGCAACTAGTCTGGCTTTGTTTCTAACTATAACATCATTTTCATTCTTCTTGTTCTTGTAAACCCATTTAGCTCCTACAACATCCTGATGTGTTGGTCTGTCTACCAGTTCCCAAACATCATTCCTTTTGAACTGATTTAGTTCCTCTTGCATTGCTGTAATCCAGTTGGAGTCTTCCATTGCTTCTTCAATGGTTGTGGGTTCTGTTTCAGAAAGAAAACAACAAAATAAAGCACTCTCTCCATGTTGTCTCCTAGTGATTACACCACTAGTAGGATCACCAATGATCTGGTCTGAAGGATGAGCATCTAGCCATGTCCTATTAGACTGATCATTTTCAGATAAGTTAGTCTCATCTGGTTCAACATTTAATTCAACATAAAATTCAGGAAAATTAAAAGCAGGATCAGTTTCATATTCAGGGGTGTTGTCCATGTCATTGACATTGGTATTTTCTGGTTGAGTTCCCCCTAAATCATTTGATCCTTGTACTCCCTCGGCATTACCAGCTTCTTCAGTGGGAGAACTTACCTCATGTTGAGTGGGTTCATTCAACTCAACATTGCAGTTTTCCTCAAAAATGTTGACTTCAGGTAAGTTGTCTTTATCTTGATTGGCTTCAGATATGTTGGATATCTTGAGGTTGTCCAAGTCAGGATAATGTACATCAGTAAATACAAATTCTTTTCTTTCACCATCTCTTAGCCTTGTCACCCTTGTGTTGATTTCATCATGGGATTTGTTGTAGGTCCCAAAGTTGAGTTTAATATTGAGTAAGCTAGTGAAAATGTCTAGAGGGGGGTGAATAGACTTTTCAAAATTCTTTCAATATATCAAAGTACAATGCGGAAATCAGAATATAATAATGAGCCCAATTCTAGTTTACACTCAACTTATTTTGAGAACTCTGTTATGAACACTCAACTAGTCTTGTTCAGATATGTAATTCAATCAATTAAGCAGTTAATCAACTAAACAAACAAAACTGTAAAGTAAATCAAACACGAGATTTATAGTGGTTCGACAACTTGTCTACGTCCACTCTCACAAACCCAGTTGTGATATTCTTATTAACTCGTCCAATAGAGTAATGTGTTCTTGTAGCTTTAAGTCCCAAGAAATAAGACTTAGATCTTCTCGATAACACTACCAAGTGTTTCTTCGATCTTACTAGAGATTTACAAGTATCTAGCAACTTGAAACAGTAAACAAAAATAAAACTTCTCTTCGTTCAGTAGTAGCCTTTTGATCTTCACTTGTCTTGTGTAGCTTCACTTTCTGAACTTCAAACTCTGTGAGTAATTTGCTTCTTTGAATGCTTCAGTATGTAGAATTTCAGTAGTATGTCAGTAGTCTTGAATCGTTGAATACACCAAGGTATTTATAGACTTCTGAGTTCAAGAACTTTCAGTTGTAACCAACTTTTCTTGAAAACTAACTCGTAGTTGTTACTCTTTATCCTTCCACGCGTTTCTGTTGTTAATTAGTTATCTCTAACTAAGTCTTCAATCCTTATCTTTCTACACGATTTGAATAACTAACTTCTTCCTTCTTGTATGTTGACTTGTCTTGTCTTGTCTTCGCGCACCTGTCTTCTTCAGTAGTAGACTTAGTAACAACTGGTCTAATCCTAACAAGATTATTACATTACATTAAGCTTTATAAAATAGCTTAGTCAATTTAGAATCTATACATCAACATAAACAATTACATACGAAAATCATGAGCTTCTATACAATTCGAAATAGCTCAGTAAACAACCTAAACACATATACAAAGTACTTATAAAACGTACTTGTCTTTTAAACACTTAAACTTTTCTTTTAAACTTATACTTGTCTTGTGAACACTACTGATCTGTTCAAGATGACTTCCATAACTAGACTAGATCAGTCAACACTTAGAAAATATTCAAGTCTACTTTTGGCTTATCAAAACTTCATCTTATCTTTTCATCATTTAGGACTTGTTCTAGGATTCATATCCCAACAATTTCCCCCTTTTTGATGAAGCCAAAACTACTTGAATCTTTTCTCAATAGTAGACTAGTTAAGTAGTTATCTTGTCTTTAACATCAAAAGTATTTATCTTTTCATTCATTCAAATAAGATCAGTAGATATTACAAATACTTAATCAACATCAAAAATTAAGTATCAGAGTAAATAAAAAAAACTAATCTGTTATGTTACCTCCTTCAAGATTAGGAACATAAAATGCATCGAGGAGTCTTCTGTGTATAACTCTGATATGCTCTTCATCATCAATCTTCTCCTTATCCAGTAGCTCTTCTTTAAACTTCTTAATCTGGTTGAAGTCGATCCTCTTTCCTGAGCTAAGCATCGGAGTAGTCCATTTCGGGTAGATTGGAACCAAGATGTTGAAATTAACAGCAGCAGATATCCTCATAATCAAATTTCAAAGCATCTTGTTTTGACCTTCCATGAACTTGTCAAATATAGAGTAAAGTTCATCTGAACTATCAGAATCACCAAACTTGCGAATGATCCAGTGATCCAACTCCCATTGCAACTTGACTTTGAACCATTCTTCACGATGTTCTCTATCAATGAAGTTGTCAATGTAAGTGTCTTCAACTTGATCTGGATCTGCCTTCAACTTCTGCAACCTTCGAATATGCTTTCCAATCTTCTTTTGACTAGCATAGTGCGCTTCATCATCAGCATCAACAACCTTCTGCTTTTTCACGATTGCAGTCGTCTCAGCTTCCTTAGGTTCTTCAATAACCAGCTTTCTTTTTGCTACTTGTCTTGTCTGAACCTCTGCTTCAGGAGTCGCAACACCTTTGCCTTTCTCCCTTCTCTTCAGCTCTTCAGCTCTAGCCTGTTCAAGATCTGCCTTCTTCACTAACTTGCCTCTCTTAGGCCTTTTGAGATCTTGCATAGCTATCGCAGCTTCTTTCACTTCTGGTTCAGCAGACTTAGCTTTACCTTCAACTTCAGCTTCGACTCTACTCGTCTCTTCCCCCTTTTTGGCTTCATCAGTCGCCTTGAGAGTGAAAAGAGAAGTAGAGCGAGTAATCTCTTCGAACATAGCTTGCTTCATAAGATTAGTAGCTTTCTCGATCTGCCTTTGGTGAGAACCATCTTGACTCAACTTGTCTAGCTTAGAAGCAACTAACTGCAACTTCTGAGTAGACAGGTTCAACTCATTCTTGAAATGTGTTGCAGTCAAGCGTAGTTTTCTGTTTTCTTCAGTCATTGGACTGATAATCTCTCTTGCTTGTGCTAACTGATCATAGGCTTCTTTCCTTTGCACATCTGCAATATCAATCTTCACTCGATAAACTCTTTCCATCTTCTTAGATTCTCTGGCTAATACACGAGCGAAGTCGACTGAACTCTTCTCCGAGTATTCAACTTGATTTTGCAGAAACGCTTCTATCTAGTTGAACATCTCTTGTCTGAAATCATTATCCAACTGATTAACTTCATTCATGATCATCTCTTTTAAACTAGTCACAAGAACACTATTATGTTCAACAAGAGTCTTCTTAAGTTCAGACTTGAGAAACTCATCAATAGACGACTTGATCACACCTTTCAGCTCATTCTTCAATTCATCTATTGACGCAGTTGGGATTGCTTGAGATGATTGACCAACTTCCTCATGAACAGCTTCTTCCATGGTCTCATCTTCAGTAACTAACAGAACTTCCACCAACTTGTCTTCCAGATCAGTAGTCAAGACCTTGTCTTCTACTACTTCATCTTCCAGAACGACACTTCTACCTATGGCTTTTAAGTTCAACGGTGGACAATAAGGAACAATACCTAACTTTGCTTCCTTAAACCTTGTTTCTGCATCATCCAAGTCTTTCTTCACCATGGCATGCAACTTCTTCACATAACCACAAAGCTCGACTGGAAAATACTTATCAGTATAACGATTGATAAAGCTAGAATCCGATCTTGGACTGTCAGCATGTTCCACCTGAAATTTGAACACAATGCCTCTCAACTGGTCTGAGACATTATCAAGATCAATCAAAGGATCAGTAGACTTCTCTTCTTCTACTAGTTCAGCGTCAACCATTATCTCATCTTCCACAAGATTAGTCTCTGATACTTGAACACCAACATCGAACTTGTCTTCTAAAGACAACACATCATCAGATAAATTCAGCATCCTCTTCACTAAGGCAGTTAGGGCATGAGCAGGGAACAATTCTGAGTGGACTTGAACACCACTATTCTCCTTCTGTTCCATCTCCCAATCCTGAAAATTGGAGATTCCGCCCATTCCTAAAATGATTTCGAACAAGTCTTCCGTCGGGGCCTTCTTCAATGCAACCCAAGTGCATATCCTTAGAAGTTTTTCATATTCCTCTGTGGAAGTGTCTATCTCAATAGACGAGAGCCTTTTCCTCAGATTACTGCTAACTTTAGCTCTCAACCTCTTCTCCCTTAGACACATTGGATAATGGACGAGGGAATCGAATCTAATTTCAGAAGGGGTCTGAGCAAGTGGGGTCCTTGCTTCAGTTGTTGCAGTGGCAACTAATGGAGTTTCTGAAATAGACGGGTTAATGGGTTCAACATTTTCTGTTGAGGGTAAGGGAAGTATTTGGACTGTGGTTTCTGGGGGCGTTGATGTGGCTAGGTTTGGTTCGACAACCGTAGGAGTATCAGTTGAATCGAATATGGTAGTGTGTTGGGTTATGTTGGATCTTAGTGGATGTACTGCCAACACTTGCGAGGGTTGAGGTGCAGGTCTGGCACGAGATCGATGTGATCTTGCCTTGGTTCGGACTGGGGGGAGAGAGAGAGGAATTGAAAGAGTTTGAGAAGAAGATCCAACCTGTTGAGTAGTCGTCTTGTCTGGTGAAGGACTCGACTCGACTACCATAAGTCGATATACTTCAGGAGCATCAGCACTTGCCTCCTTCTCTTTTTCAGACTCTTTGTCAGACTGAGTCTCCTCCGAATCTTCTGCAGGCTCGAATGCAGTCTCCTCTGGTACGTAGTCGACTAGTCTTCCACTAGTTCCGACTTCTATCACATCTTCGGATTCTTCACCATCCGACTCGTCTTCCTCTGAACTAGACGAGGCGGCCTCATACATGGCATCTTGAGGATTAATGAGAACTTGTCTGGGGGCAGCAGGTCTTGCAGAAATTTGCTTCCTCACGGCCTCCTTCTTTAGGTAAAATTTCAAGGCATGGAACGGCTTGCCTTTGCTCCATTCCGTCTTGTTCGGTAACAAGATGGGTAGAAGAATACTCAGTTTGTTTCCGAAACCAACCACAGCGGACACCACCCAATTTGTCGTATCGGTGTCAACACGAACACTCCTTTCAAAGTACATCAAACGGTCAGCAAATAATTTGAACCAGTTACCTTCAGTGATTCCGTCATAAATTGCAGCCATCACTCTTGCCTTCTGCAAAGTGACCGAATCATACGAACCGGTGACACATAGCAACATCTTGCTTGCTATGTCAAGGAGAGTTTTGTACTTGTCAAGCAACTCTTTCTTCTTCACAGCTGGAATCTTTCCATCTCGATTCAACTTTAGTTTCTTGCCACAGAAAATACTGAGATATCTTAACTCCTGGCCAATCGCATAATTTTCCACATCAATCGATCCAATCGGCAGCTTCAATGCGTCGAACACATTTTCTTGAGTAATCTCTACTCGACTTCCTCCAACGAATGATGTTATTGAATCGCCTCTTCTGGTTGCGTTGGTATAAAATTCCAACACCTCTTGCTCCAAGACGACTTCTGGAAAAGCCTCCAAATATGGTTTCAATCCACATCGGCTACACTTCATCAATATTTCGTTGTTGCCTTCTGTGTGTTTCCCCTTGAAAAACACAGATGGTTCCACATGCACCTTGTTTTCTGATATGAACTTGCCTAGGTCGAACCAAGCCTGCATGTTAGTCCTCACATCGAATAGGGAAATAATCGACATAGTAGATAGATTGAGTAAGAACAGATAGTTTGGATTCGCAAGAAAATCGAATGCTTTTGAGAGTAGGAGAGTTAAGAAACGTGAGAAGAGTGGAGTGTAACTGTTGGGTTTTGTCTAAAACTAATTTTGAGAATCAATGGCCAAGATTGAATGAATTGATCCAACGGTGTGTCTTTTGAGATTCAGTTACGGAATCGAGAATATTACGTGATTTGATATTGTAAAATTTGGAATTCGCTTTTCCTATTGGTTAGGACAGAGGAGTGTACTCATCTGACCTAGGGTAGTAGGGTTTGGCGCGAACTGGGTGTATACACCTCATTAAATGGGAGTGTATAAATCCAATTCTAGGGTTTTCCAATTTTCGCATTAACAAATTACAATAATACCCTTAATTCGTTTAGTTTAAACACTTAGAATGTTTGGATCAAAAGAACACATATCTTGTCTGTTCGAGTCTATCCAGAACAGACGAGTAGACTCATGCGCACAAGACGAGTTCCCCCTTCGACTGTGCTTGTCTATTCTGAATGTCGAACGACTTCATGTACCTATCTTGTCTTATGCAACGTATGATCGTAGGTACAAGTAAAGTAGAATAATTAAGATGAATATCAATCTAAAGCAATAGTCAAGGTTCGAACAAGATGACTTTTGACAAACTTAAGAGTCAACACAAGGATATTTAAGAAATCAAAGATTCCCCCTTAAATGTTTATTCCCTTAGTATTGCCCTCAGCTTTACCAGCTTCCTCATTGGGTTGTTTGGTCATCTTGGCTGACCTTGTATACCTGTCTGTTTAGCGAGTAGATGAGTGCTCTGTTCCAGTGATCTTGTCTCCTTATTTCTTTGATGTACCTGTTTGATTAGTACATAGCTATAGGCAAGTAGGGTCTAGATCAATTAGTCCTAGACTAATGCATAACTCACGAAAACGAGCCTCAGGTAATGGTTTTGTGAAAATATCAGCCCTTTGAAAATTAGTATAAATCTTTTCCATGCGAATATCCTTCTTTTCTACATGATCACGTATGAAATGATGCTTCACATCAACATGCTTACAACGAGTGTGCAAAACAGGATTTTGTGTAATGGCAATGGCACTATTACTATCACAGAAAATAGGAACATTTGATTCATATATGTTGTAATCTCTAAGCTGTTGCATGAGCCAAAGTAGTTGACTACAACAGCTACCAGCAGCCATGTACTCGGCTTCGGTAGTAGAGGTAGCCACACTAGTCTGCTTTTTCGAAAACCATGAAATGAGTTTTGTACCTAAGAATTGACAAGAACCAGATGTAGATTTCCTATCTATTCTACAGCCACCAAAGTCAGAGTCTGAGTAGCCACTTAGAGATAAATCATCATTTGAAGGATACCATATACCACGATTGATGGTTCCTTTCAAATATTTTAATATCCGTTTACTGGTTTCCATATGACTTTCTTTTGGATTAGCTTGAAATCGAGCACATACGCCAACAGAAAATGCAATATCAGGTCTACTAGCAGTCAAGTACAGTAATGAACCAATAAGACCACGATAATATATTTGATCAGCACACTTACCATGTTCGTCTGGATCCATCCTGTAAGTAGGTATCATAGGTACTCCAGTAGACTTGCATGTCTTAATACCATACTTGTCTAATAGATTTCTAGTATACTTCGCTTGATTTATGAAAATCCCATCTGGGGTCTGTTTTACTTGAAGACCAAGAAAGTAATTCATTTCACCCATCATAGACATCTCAAATTTACTTTGCATGAGTGTTGAGAAACTTTCACTCAGCTTTTTGTTAGGTGAACCAAAAATGATGTCATCTACGTAAATTTGGACGAGTAAAATGTCTTTCCCCTCTTGTCTTCTGAACAAGGTTCTATCGACCTTGCCCTTAGTAAAACCATTTTCTAATAGAAAGAGAGAGAGAGTATCATACCATGCTCTTGGAGCTTGCTTTAGTCCGTATAAGGCTTTCTTCAATCTGTACACCTGGTTGCCTTTGACTTCGAAACCTGGGGGTTGTTCAACATACACTTCTTTCGCAAGAATACCGTTAAGAAATGCACTTTTAACATCCATTTGATATACAGTAAAATTCATATAAGCAGCATATGCAAGGAACAATCGAATGGCTTCTAGTCTAGCAACAGGAGCATATGTTTCATCATAGTCTATGCCTTCAACTTGTGAATAGCCTTGGGCTACTAGTCTAGCCTTATTCCTAACGACTACATCATTCTCATCTTTCTTGTTTTTGAAAATCCATCGTGTGCCAACTACATTATGATGTTCCGGCCTATCGACAAGTTCCCAGACGTCGTTTCGAACAAACTGGTTCAACTCGTCTTGCATAGCGATGATCCAATTACTATCAGCCAATGCCTCTTTAACAGTGGTAGGCTCGATAGAAGAAAGGAAACAACATCAGCAAAACATAGTTGGACTAGGCTGTTCTTGCGACTCAAAGAGTTGTCGTCTAGTCTTTACACCAATAGTAGAGTCACCAATGATATTCTCAGTATCATGCGCAGATTTCCATGTTTTTCTATTCTTAACAGGAATACTATCATCATCTACATCAGGTATAGCATCATGCATTTCGACATCATTTGTATCAACAGATTTAGCAGGAGTAGACGAGTCAACTAAAGCAGGCATGTCAACTGGTCTAGAAGACTTACCTTGAGCACTTACCTTCTCTTTGTCATCAGACTCGAGAGCTTTCATGAATGGATTGTATGCTTGAACGGATTCATATACCTCTGATTCTTTGTCAGATTCGATCGATAGATCAGTTATCTTCTCACTGATCTTGTCGGCAGACGAGTCCTGTCTAGATTCATCGAAAACCACATGTGGTGTTTCTTCCACACAAAGGGTTGAGTAGTTGAATACCCTAAATGCTTTGCTAGTCGAGGAGTATCCTAAGAATATCCCCTCGTCTGCTTTAGCATCGAAAGCATTCAACTTGCTCTTTCCATTGTTATGGATGAAACACTTACAACCAAATATATGGAAATATGAAATTCTGGGTTTTCTACCTTTCCAAACCTCATAGGGTGTCTTGCCTAACGCTTTGTTGATCGCACTTCTGTTTTGTGAGTGGCATGCAGTATTGATAGCTTCAGCCCAAAACTTTTGAGGTGTGTTGTACTCGGCTATCATGGTTCTACAGGCTTCTTTGAGAGTTCGATTCCTTCTTTCTGCTACACCATTCTGTTGTGGCGTCCTAGCTGCACTAGTAAGGTGCTAGATACCACGTTTAGCAAAAAAATCTTGGATATAGCAATTAATGAACTCAGTTCCCTTGTCACCACGAATCTTGACAATGGACTGGTTCTTCTCAACTTGTAACTTCTTCAACAGATCAGGTAGAAGAGTTTGTGTATCACTCTTCTTGTGTAGGAAGACTACCCAAGTAAACTTAGAATAGTCATCTACAACAACAAGTGTGTACCTTCTACCATTCAAGGTTGGAGGAGTTATCGGACCATGAAGATCCATATGTAGTAGTTCTAAGACTCTACTTGTTGAGAGAGTAGGAATTGACTTAAATGAACCTTTTACCTGTTTACCTTTCTGACAAGCATTGCATACATATGATTTGTAATAAACTTCGTTGGGTAAACCTTCCACTAGGTAATCTCTTGCTATATTAATTACCTTAAAGTTCATGTGGCAAAGGCGTCTATGCCAAAGCCAACCGAGCTCTTTAGGGTTCTTAGTAAGTAGACAAGTGTCCCTTGGACAGCTGTTCCAATTCACAATGTATACACTACCTTGTCTTACGCCGACGAGTAGAATCGTGTGCGTCCTTTTGCCAATAATCTCGCACTTGCGGCTTTTAAACTGCACCTTGTAACCACGGTCACAAAATTGAGAAACAGATAGTAAATTATATTTCAAACCTTCTACGTATGAGACATCTTGAATCTCTACGTCTCCATTCCTGATGTAACCAAATCCTTTAGTGACAGCAGTGGAGCTATCACCAAATATTACTTTTGGTCCTTCCTGCTCATGGTAACTCGATAAGAGAGCCTTAGTACCAGTCATGTGGTGCGAACAACCACTATCAATGTACCAAGTTTCTCCTACTGAGCCACCCTTCTTATACAAGTCAAGTCGACCCTGCAATGAAGATATTCAATAATTTAGGTACCCACTAGTTTATTGGGGTCCTGGGGGGTTAGTCGAGTTCAAAGGAATCCAAATATACATTGGAGTCTTGAACAAGTTTGATCTCTTAAGCTTCCTGCCATACTTGTTACAAAATAAGACCTTGTTGTCCTTATCTGGCCTATCATTCGATTTTGGGTCTACTCGTTTGAGATAGCCTTTCGACTTAATCTCTACTTGAGCAGGCACTGGTCTATGATAGTCAGAATAGGGCTTATATGCATTAGGTCCATACGGTTTATAGACGCGTTTGGGTCTTTCCTCGCTTATGATATCATATGACAAAGGTGGAGGATATAGGACAGGTTATGTACGATATTTTGGAGCAACCTGTCTAGGCCTAGACGAGTAGAGTTGAGACTGCCTTATAAAAGGAGGTCTAGGCTTTTGTCGTATAGTCTGTACCTGTCTAGTATTCGTCTTCTCAGGATACCAATCCTCGTATCTGACCTGGTTGGGTCGTCCACGATTAGTGGTCTTTTGTTGACTAGTTCTAAACGGAACAGGCTTGTTGTTAACATTCTTCTTTCCTCCCTTGGTAATTGGAGTGTTAACTCGAGTCTATTTAGGTACAGTGCCTTCAGACGGAGTTCCAATATCGTATATCATTGGTCCTTTTCCTTTATCATTAGAACTTGAAACGAAAGCAGTAGGGTTCTTAATGACTCGAGTAGACGAGCTAGGTGAATCTGCACCTATACCAGTCTTGTCAGCTGGAGCCCTATACCTATCTGACAGTTCAAGGTTAATCTTAGAAGAGTTAACCAGGTCAGTAAGTTTAAGGTCTAGAGTGACAACCTCAGTCTCTAAGAACTTATTGCGTTCTTCAAGTCTATTGCACTTGCTCTTTAAAACATTGAATTCATTTCTCTCAGTTGCATGTGTCTTAAGTAGGTCTTGATATAACTTGTCTGTCAATGCACACTTTTCTTTGAGTTGTCTTAACTCTTCAGTCAAGCGTTCATTTAGGACGGTTACATTAGGATCTACTTTAGACTGAGCTTCCTTAAGATCGATGATTTCCTGTTTTAATGCGATGTTCTCGTCGCTCACTTCAATGAATGCCTGATTAGCAAGTAGGAGGTCGTCTTCAATAGCACTAGTAGAGTGATGAAGACTACTCCCTACTTCACTACTGGCAGTATCACTTTCACCAGAATCCGATTCATCACAAGATTGAAAAGAAGTAGCAGATGATACCTCTTGGTCGATTTTAGCCATGCAGCATAGGCCATCATCTACTATGAATGCTTCATCGTGATCTTAATCAGATGGGTAGCTAGATGAGGACGATGGCAACTCGTCTGAATCCGAACCAGAGTCACCATTGGCCATCATTGCCTTCTTGTCACGGTTGTATCTTCTTTCCCTTCGAGCTTTGCGTTCTTCTCGATCGTTAGTGCTTAGGTCTGGACATTCATAAATGTAGTGACCTGGTTTCTCACAGTTATATCACAAGTTAATAGTCTTTTTAATAGGAGAATTATCCCTTCGCTTATCACGTCTATCAGAACGCGTAATCTTCCTATCATCAGACTCTCTATCTCGTCTATTACCTTTCGAGACTTCGTCTCTCCTTTCGGACGAGTTTCGGTCTCGTCTCGTCTCAGACGAGTTCTTAGAAGCAAACCCTCTATGATCTCTATAGAACTTCTTATATCTACCGAAACGCTTATTCAGCCTATCAAACTTTCTAACCATGAGGTTCACCTGATCCTTCAGGCTAAGATCATTATCTAACTCGTCTTTCACAGAAGCGGACTTAGTCTTAGACTTAGACTTGCTAATTCTAGAACTCTTAGACGACCTAGATTTGAAGGCAACGTTCTTAGATACAGCATTGTCTCTATCACTACCTGCAATTGGATCTTCTTCGTCTAAATCAAACTCATGAGCCTTTAGAGTCTGAAACATGGTCTCTGTTGTCCATACGTCTATGTCTTGGGTATTCTTAACAAGCATTTTAACCATCTTACATCTAATATCAAGGCTTTTAAGAATCCTAAGATTGATTTCACGAGGAGTATACGATTTACCAAGGACTTCCAAATCATTCATGATCTTAGTAAAACGAGTATCCAACTGGTCAATAGTTTCACCAGTTTTCATTTTAAATGATTCGAATCTTTGGACAGCAGTGGAAAGCTTGCTTTCTTTGATAAGGGAAGTCCCTTCACAAATAATAGCTAAGCGGTCCCACATTTCTTTGGCAGTTTTACATTTTAAAACTTTTCCTAGATACTCGTTAGGAAGGGTGTGTAAAATATAATTTTTGGCCAAGCTATCCAAATTATTCTGCCTCATTTCTTCTGAGGTTAGCTCTGACCTGGGTTTCTTGACGAGAGTACCCACGGGTTTGTCCTTGTCGAGGGCAGCAGTATTGGGGATCATGGTCACGATCGGACCTTCAGTGACGACAGAGATCATTAAGTCGTGAGTGGAACTGAAGATGGCTTCCATCCTCAACTTCCAATAGTCATAGTCCTGAACCTGGAACTTAGGCAACTTGTTAGCACTGATCTCTTGCGACATGATTCAAGAAGACTAGTATAGCACAATATATAATCAAGAAACGGATATATTCAATAACAGCGATGAAGAACAAGTAAGAGCACGTACAAACACGGACCAAGACTTCACCCAAGTCTTAAGTCGGTTATCAAGAAATAGCAGTTCGTAAACTACTGCTCCGATACCACTTGTAGGTCCCAAAGTTCTGTTTAATATTGAGTTAGCTAGTGAAAATGTCTAGAGGGGGGTGAATAGACTTTTCAAAATTCTTTCAATATATCAAAGTACAATGCGGAAATCAGAATATAACAATGAGCCCAATTCTAGTTTATACTCAACTTATTTCGAGAACTCTGTTATGAACACTCAACTAGTCTTGTTTAGATATGTAATTCAATCAATTAAGCAGTTAATCAACTAAACACAAAAAAAACTGTAAAGTAAATCAAACACGAGATTTATAGTGGTTCGACAACTTGTCTACGTCCACTCTCACAAACCCAGTTGTGATATTCTTATTAACTCGTCCAATAGAGTAATGTGTTCTTGTAGCTTTAAGTCCCAAGAAATAAGACTTAGATCTTCTCGATAACACTACCAAGTGTTTCTTCGATCTTACTAGAGATTTACAAGTATCTAGCAACTTGAAACAGTAAACAAAAATAAAACTTCTCTTCGTTCAGTAGTAGCCTTTTGATCTTCACTTGTCTTGTGTAGCTTCACTTTCTGAACTTCAAACTCTGTGAGTAATTTGCTTCTTTGAATGCTTCAGTATGTAGAATTTCAGTAGTATGTCAGTAGTCTTGAATCGTTGAATACACTAAGGTATTTATAGACTTCTGAGTTCAAGAACTTTCAGTTGTAACCAACTTTTCTTGAAAACTAACTCGTAACTGTTACTCTTTATCCTTCCACGCGTTTCTGTTGTTAATTAGTTATCTCTAACTAACTCTTCAATCCTTATCTTTCTACGCGCTTTGAATAACTAACTTCTTCCTTCTTGTATGTTGACTTGTCTTGTCTTGTCTTGTCTTCGCGCACCTGTCTTCTTCAGTAGTAGACTTAATAACAACTAATCTAATCCTAACAAGACTATTACATTACATTAAGCTTTATAAAATAGCTTAGTCAATTTAGAATCTATACATCAACATAAACAATTACATACGAAAATCATGAGCTTCTATACAATTCGAAATAGCTCAGTAAACAACCTAAACACATATACAAAGTACTTATAAAACGTACTTGTCTTTTAAACACTTAAACTTTTCTTTTAAACTTATACTTGTCTTGTGAACACTACTGATCTGTTCAAGATGACTTCCATAACTAGACTAGATCAGTCAACACTTAGAAAATATTCAAGTCTACTTTTGGCTTATCAAAACTTCATCTTATCTTTTCATCATTTAGGACTTGTTCTAGGATTCATATCCCAACATTTGTCTTCTTTGTTTGAGGTCCTGTGCTTGAAAGAAAATTCATCAAAGATAACATGAGGTGTTTCTTCAACAATAAGAGTTCTACAATTATAAACTCTGAAAGCTTTGCTAGATGAAGAATATCCTAGAAAGATTCCTTCATCTGCTTTGCTGTCAAATGTTTTTAATTGTTGCTTCCCATTATTGTGAATGAAACATGTACATCCAAAAATATGAAAGTAAGAGATTCTTGGTTTTCTCCCTTTGAAGAGTTCATAAGGAGTTTTTCCTTGTTCCTTTGTTAGCATGGATCTGTTTTGGGTGTGACAAGCAGTATTGATTGCTTCTGCCCAAAACCTCTTTGGAATCTTTGCTTCTGTTATCATGGTTCTTCCAGCTTCCTTGAGTGTTCTAACTCTCCTTTCTGCTACACCATTTTGTTGAGGTGTTCTAGCTGATGAAGTCTCATGAGTGATTCCATTTGCTTGACAGTGTTCATTTATGTAAGAGTTGATGAATTATGTTCCTTTGTGTGATCTGATCTTCACAATGCTCAAGTCTTTCTCATTTGTAATTTTCTTCTTAAGTTCTGGCAGCTTCTGTTGAGTCTCCTTCTTCTTTAGCATGAATATTACCCAAGTGTATCTTGAGAAGTCATCCACTACTATTAGTGTATACTTCTTTCCACTGATGCTCACAGGGGTAATGGGTCCAAATAAATCCATGTGAAGTAATTGTAGTACTCTTGCAGTTGAGATGACAGCCTTTGTCTTGAAGGATGCTTTGACTTGCTTTCCTTCTTGACATGCTTGACATATATGTTCTTTTGTGAATACTTCATTTGGTAGGCCATCTGCTAAAGATAATCTTGCAAGTTTGTTCAAAGTCTTAAAGTTCAGATGGTTTAGCCTTTTGTGCCATAGCCAACTGAGATCTTTAGAGCTTTTTGCAACTAAGCAGATATCTTCAGGGGATTTGTTCCAATCTGCAAGATAAACATTACCTTTCCTTGACCCAGTTAGTAGTAGCTGTTGATTTGATTTATTCTTAATATAACATAAGTTACTAGAAAACTCAACATTAAAACCTTTATCACAAAATTGGCTTATTGAGAATAGATTGTGTTTCAGACCATAGACATATGAAACATTTGTAATACTTACAGTACCAATTTTGAGAGTTCCATAACCTTTGGTTGTTCCTTGTGAGTTGTCACCAAAAGTTACTTGTGGTCCATCTTGTTCAACAAAATCTGACAGAAGCTCCTTATTTCCAGTCATATGTCTTGAACATCCACTGTCCAAGTACCATGTAAGTTCTTTAGGACTTCTTTTCTTTGATGATGGCACCACTGGAACCTGTTACAAATCAAAACTTAGGTACCCTTTGAAAGTTGGGTCCTAGAGGGTTAGATATACCTTTTGGAACCCAAACTTGCCTTATTTTCATTACTTGAAAAGGGCTAATTTATTTTCCATAAACATCTAAATACACAATCTTCCTTTTAAATGCCTTAGGTTGAGATTGAGTATTAGTGTGAATCTTGGATGATTTAGAAGAGTTGTATCTATTCTTGTGAATATATCTGCTAAATCTATCTTTTGATTCATGTGCAGCATGCTTGAATCTTTGTGGATAGGCATTCAAATTACTTGATGTCCTTGGCATGTAGGATTCAAGTCTTCTGTACTCATTGTACTTAGGCTGAAAATTCCTTTGATAATTCATTGTAGGCCTTCTCATTTGAGTTGGTCTTCTTTGAATATCTTGTGATTTTCTTGCCTGAGTCTGAGAGTTTTTCAGCTGAGTTGTCTTCCATTGACTTTTACTCTTCCGAATTGTCTCAGGCCTCTGAATTCTTATCTTAGGTCTTACAACCTTTGACTTGTGATTCAGGATAGTTGGTACAATGGGTTGCTTACCTTTGTCCTTTATCTGTAGCAGCTTTGGTTCAACAATTTCAGTCTGAGCCACAGATTTTACAAAGACTCTCTTAGTAATACTTGTTGAAGTATTACTGAGGCATGGTGAAGATGTTTTATCTGGATTGTAACCAAGTCCAGATTTTTGAGTCATAGGCCTTTGCATCCCTTGTAGTTCATCTATTGAATTAGATGATTTATACAGGGTAGCCAGTTTAAGTTCAGACTCTCTTCACTAGATTTAAGACATTCATGTTCCTTGAAAAGATGTTCAAACTTAGCCATCAATGCTTGGTAGTCTGAGTCCTTACTCTCATGAAGCTTAACTTGTTCTTCCAACTTAATAAGTTGTTCAGATGACTTGTCCTTCAGAGTATTCAGCTCCTTAGTTAAGTCATTGCACAACTCATTAGTTCTCAGATCATGTTCAGCTTCAACCTGAGTAATTCTTTCAATCTTAGCATTCAAGACCTTGTTTTCTTCTAAGGTTTGATCATGAATCTCTTGTAGTCTCATGAAGTCTTCCATCAACTTACCAAAAGTAAGCTTCAGGTTGTCTTCATTTGACATCATTGTGCTACTAGAATTGACAGAACTAGAAATAGATTGTACCTCATCATTGTCTTCAATAGCCATAAGACACTCTTCATCACTGCTGTCAGTAAACATCTCAGATGATGAAAATGGAAGTTGATCATCTTCAGAGGTTTCTTCTTCATCTTTCAATGCTTTCCTTTTTCCATACTTCTTGTCCCTCTTAGCTTGTCTTTCCTTCCTTTCCTTGGAAGTCAGCTCTGGACAGTCATATTGGAAATGTCCTGTCTTCTTGCAGTTGTAGCATGTATCCTCATCTTCATCTTTCTTCTTTTCAGCATCTCTCTTCTTAGTTGATGAAGATGGATCTTTTTTGGAGTTGTCCCTTCTGGATCTCCTTTCATCATTCTTCTTCTCAGGTGAGTTGTATCTTCTTCTTCTATCTTGGTAATATCTTTTGTATTTACCAAATCTAGAATTTAATCTTTCAAATCTTCTAGCCATCATGGCCAACTCATCTGAAAAGTCAGCTTTGGAAGTTCCTTTTCCACTCTTGCTTGATTTGCTTGCTTTCTTGGAATCAGGTTCATTGGATTTGGCCTTCAGTGAAATCCCTTTGCTCTCAGGTTCCTCAGTGTTGTTCTTTCTGTTCAAGTCATATTCATATGCTTTGAGTTCTGAGAACACTTGTTGCATTGGCATTGTTGACAAATCCTTTGTATTCTGCTTCATGACAGCATACACATTCCATTTGGTTGTCAAGCTCCTAAGAATCTTCAGAGCCACTTCTCTCTTGAAGTATACTTTTCCAAGTGAGTTGATCTCATTCATGATGTCTGTGAACCTTCCATCCAGTTGATCAATGTTTTCATCAGACTTCATTCTAAATTGCTCATACTTTTGAACAGCAACTTGAAGTTTGTTTTCCTTGATCTTGTCAGTTCCTTCACACATTAGAGCTAATGTGTCCCAAATCTCCTTTGCAGTTGTGCAGTGAAACACTCTACCCATTATAGCATCTAGAATGGTCTGATATAGGGTGTTCATTGCTACATAGTTGAGATTCTGCTTCTTTCTTTCTTTAGGAGTGAGCTCATCATCATCTTTTGGAATTTCTTGTGCTCCAGTTGCTCTTTGGGCTTCTGTAACATTTGTGTTGGGTTTCATGAACACAAATGGACCTTTAGTGATCAACCTAAGCATCTCATCATGGAGACAAGCCAAGTGAGCTCTCATCCTTATCTTCCAGAAGTCATAATTCTCAATAGAGAACATAGGCAGTTTCTGGTAAGATATCTTGTTGATGGGGTTGGTTCCCATAGCAGTAGGTGGTGGAACAGCTACACCAGAATTCTCAAAAGAAGATGTGTTAGGCATAGTGAATAATCAGAAATAATGAATATCACAGAAAGTGCACAAGTAGATCAGTTTAGGTAACCAAAGTTGATCCTCAAAGCAGTGGTCTTTAAACCCCTGCTCTGATACCACTTGTTGGTCCCAAAAAGGAGTGTGACACGTGTATGGGGGGGGAGAATACACGTGTATGTGTTTTTCAAAAACTTTTGCAAGTAATTAACACAAATAATCAGAGTCAAATAAGTTACACAGTATGTCAAGTCCTATGAAAATACTAAACAGTAGATTCTAACAGATCTTAACAGTATGCAACTTGTATGCGGAATAAATGATAGGCCCTATTATACTCCTTAAGTAATATGCACTTAAATACTATATTATCAAATAGCAGTAAGCAATTATAGCAACACAAAAGCTAAAGCAATAAGATAAATGCAGTAAGTAAGAACACAAGATGTATAGTGGTTCGGAGACTAAACTGCTCCTACGTCCACTCTCCTAATTTAATAGGATAATTCCTTAATCACTTCGGAATTAACTTGTTTTTACAGTGCCAAGGTGCATTCTACTTCTTCTTCTTCTCTTCTCTTGATTTCTTACAACCTTCTCTCGTTGCAATACTCTCAATCACTACTACGAACTCAACAATACTCTCAGACTATCTCTCAAGGTGAAAGTAGGGTTTTGTTCTTGTACCAACTAAGTGTGATATCCTTTACAATTTAAAAACGAATGTAAAGGCTAGGATATCACTGTCTAGGCTTTAGATAATCAACAATAAGTTTGCCTAGTGGGGACTAAAGATAACACTCACAAATGAATATGCCTAAAAGCTTTAATCTCTCGAGTGTTTTGAATACTTTTGAATGCTAAAAATATTGATATAGAATGCGTATGGCTTGTCTTGATGTATGTCCCGTTCGTTCCCCGTAATCTTGAAATGATTCAAGATATGGCCTATTTATAGATGAAGCAAACTATCCGTTGGTGGAGATAACAAACTTATCCATAAATTTGAACTTTCAAATTGTTCAGGGGCCTGCATGCAAATAGTACATGCATTCACGTCCATTCTGCATTTTGCATTCCATTCTCAGAATTTGTTATGCGCAGTGACAGGTGGCACTCATTCTTTGGCTAATTTGGAATAATTCTGTTCTTCCCGCTAACGGCCTCGTACTGGGTAAGGTGCCTAGTCATTCATCGTCTTTGACCATAAGTATGCCAAGTCCAAGGTATATGAATATCCAAATTCATCATACTTGACTTTTGTTGTTCAGCATACTTGTCTTCATGAATCTTTGTCACTTTCTTCATAACACTTCAGCTCCTTGTCTTTAATGATACTTGTTTTCATGTGCTTTGTGCTTTTCAGGTCATTTATCATAGATTCAAAGAGTAATCTATCTAATAAAAATTAAAGCTCCCTAACATGTATGAGCTTTTCTAACCTGAAAATCTAGACCTGACAAATCATCATACTTGGAGTTTTACTTAGGGTTTTGGTATCAAATCAAAATCAAATTTTCTTTTATTAATATAAACCATATCCCAACAAATAGAATTTGAAAATTTCTCAAGGTGGTGAGTTGATCCGATTAATTCATAATAAGAAATTTAGTAGTGGTGAATAGAGTTTTTATACTCTCATATGAGAAAATGAACCGACAATGATTTATTCATTGTACTGTCATGAATAATTTTTTTAAAATTCAAATTATAAGTTTTATTGGGTTTTGTATCTAATGAATAATGGTACAGAGCTAAACAGCTAAGCATTGTTGTGTTTGGCATGCTTGCTTCATATATAAAAATATAAATTTACAGTTCAAATTCAAAGAGTAGACGTTGGCGTGAATGAGTTTTTCTTGGGGGTCGGGCTTCACGACATTCTATGCTTCAGCTTTAACCCTCAAATAAAATATACCAATAATCTATTTTCACCAGACAGAGTATCAAACACGCAAGAGAGCATTAGTTAACACTTGCAAAAATATATACTCCCTCCGTTCTAGAGGAATTTGCACCTCTGGGATGGCACACATTTTAATAAATGTGTAAGAAAAAGTGTAATGAGTGATGTTTTAAGGGGTAGTTTTGTAAACTTTTATGAATAAAGTAAAATAAAAAGTTGGTTGAGTGTGAAAAAGTAATGGCATATGGGTAAATATGTGTATATTTTGAGGGTATGAGTTATGACAATATTTCCTTTTAGGGAGGGTGCAAATTGATATGGGACATCCATATATGGAAAGTGTGCAAATTCCTATAGGATAGAGGGAGTATATACTATTAGAAAATAACTTCCAGAATTAATAAGTAAAAATAGGCGGGAAAAATGAATCTGCTATTTATGGCAGACTATCCTGTTATTATAGATATATAGATATAGATTACGGTAGGTGGGGGTAGGGTGGCTGAAGTCCCCTTTTTTGGATCTATGTATGTAATTTATATTTAAATTAAATATTCAGTCATTATAATTAAATACAAAAGTTGAATTCACATCTTATATAAGTTACACAAGAGCATTCATGTTAAAATAATATCCGTATCCAAGCGGAATATACATGAAAACAAAAAGATATGGATAATTAATATATAGTGTACATAATACGTTGTATGTATATAGGATAGGAGAGTGTAAGTATGAGGATTGAGGACCACCCAAGTATGGGCATTGCAAATGTTATATCACACCACTGCCTTAAATCGCATTTAATGCTTCCACCAAAGTTGCTAATCTCCAACTCTATGTGTGTCCCAAAGTGTTAGGATATGAAAGCCAATGGATATGTTGGAGGATGGTGGTTACATTATTAGTGTTTTGTCATAATTTTGAAATAAATAGAACAACAAATGATGTTAGTGGAGAAAATATTAGTAGGACGACAGAGGACGAGTGATTATAGGATTAGGAGGGGAGGTACGTAGTTAATAAAAATTAGTAATGAAAACCTTATTTTGAGACATCTCTAGGTGAATTTATTTTTTTATTTTTATTTTTTCTCTTTAACCACCTTAATACTCTGATCCATGTTCATTTTATTACTATTCTCATTCTCATTTAGAAAATCGGAGGTGTGTATTTCTCTTGGGTTGGGTCGGATTGAGTCGGACCGGGCCAGACTCGTTGGACTTTCACTTGGGACCAACTTGATTGCTATCGGGTCTCGAAATATGTGACCCAATATGGCTCGGAAAGAACTCTTGAAAATATTTTTTAATATATATATTTTTTAAATATTATAAGGACATTTCGATAATTTTTATATTTTTTTTCACAAAAATTTAATATTTTATCAAATGGCGAAGTGCTATCGTCCATGATAAATTAAATGATGTTTCAACTTTTAATTGTACACTTATTGTAAAACGGAGCGAACTTTCAGCATCACGGTAGAAAAACCCTTATTGAACATTTTTATATTATTACTACGTATACTCCCTCCAATTCAAAATAAGTGTTGTTTTTTAAATTGAATTAGATATATGTCAGATCGATCCACAACCCAACATTTTGCAAGCTTTTGTGCGCCAGTCTACGACGAGGACAGATTGGGAAACATTCAACTCAACCCAATCAATTACGAATTATGGGCTAGCCCAAAAACTTTTTCATTATCTCCTCAAGAAAAATGACTTTTAGTGACAGAATTCCTGTCATTATAGCTTCTCTAGCTAAAAGTGTTTAGTGACGGTAACTGACTTTTAGTGAGAGGTCCTGTCATTAATTCTCAAATCCCTGTCACTAAAGACTTTTAGCTAGAGAAGCAATGGTGAGGGGATGTTGTCACTAAAAGTCAGTTTTCTTGTAGTGTATATATATATATATATTTACTTTTTTCACGTGTATTATTATAATAAATTTTATACGGTATATAAATAATTACTAAAAAATAAAAATAAAGTACAAATAGTTTTGGATAATCATTGATTAAATTCAATCATTGACATGAATAATTTTAATCTCTTATGTATAAATAAGAAGTAGGCCTCAAATATAGATTTTTTGTTTAACTGACAAATCAATCCTACTAAATTAAATTTTCAAATTGTTTAAGTATTTATTGTCAAAAGGGTAGAATCAATATTTAATATTCAACGATAGTTTAATTCTCAAATCAACATAATTATCAGTAGAAAAAATCAATTTGTGAATACACATCTCACCACACACTCTTAATCATATTAATAGATTTGAATCTACATAAATTATCAAGTCTCTCCCAAAGTCTGGTGAATATGTGGGCAACAATGGTGTGTATTCTCATTCTCAAATTTCAATTTTGTTTAGTATAATATTTTGTGATTTTGTATCTTGATTTAAAGTTAAATTGAACCCATAAATTTCTAGTAATTATATTTTTACTCACAATTCAACTTAAAAAAGAATGTGTTCCTTCTACATTTAACCTTAAAATATAAAAATATTTTTAAAAAAAAGCCAACGGACCGACCTGTCCCCCCAAAGCCCGTGAACCATGTGATTTGGCCCATATAAGCCCACCCTTTAAACGGGCTTGTATTCATTCAGCCCAACTCACCTTTTTTTTATAGGCGGGGGCAGTATAGGTCTGATCTATTTTGATACCGTATATTAAGAAAATAAATATTTTTTTACAATATATCATTAATAAACGTTTATCTATTTTATTAAAAAAAAACACACTTATCTAAATATTTTAATGATTTTAAGGATAAATTTGGATTAATTTGACACAATTAATTTACGAAAAGTGTAAAATATTACTCCCTCAGTGTGCTCAGTTCTATTTTTTGGTCCACAAAAAATATTCTTATTCCATTTAAATAGTTAAATATTGAGTATTTTTTCTAATTTGTTAATATTCAGTATTTACCAACAATATTATTTACTCATTACTTCACAATGTTTTTTATAATTAAAATATATATATTTTTTAAAATATTATTACATAGAGGGAGTATTTAATTTGTAAATCAAGTGAATGATCAATACGTTATTTATTAAAAATAGACATGAATATATTATATATTATTATTTGTTGTTGCTGAACGTTGGAATTGGAAAATAATATTATAAATAAAAAAATAAGTGATGATATGTTTTATAAAAAAAATTAATTACTCAAGTTGTGAAATACATAAATTCATTGTGGGGGAAGGAATCAATATTTTTCATTTTTGGGAATGATGATCATAATGAAAAATAGTAGGTTTTGGGTGAGCAAGTTTTCACCATGCATTGAACCCACACCACCACGCGTCACCCACCACTACCGTCACGGTGTGATTACCCTATTTCCCAAACTGATCTAGTTCTGCTTCGTCTGAAATTACCATCTATGCTACCGAAGCCACGCCTTCGTGCGTCTGCTCCCCTTTGTCGCGCTTTACCACCCACTTTCTTTCTCTGCCTAGCCTCCTCTCGTGGCTGATGCCATTCCTGTTTCGGTAGCTATCTATTTCATCAGCTCTCGCATATTTGTTTATTTGCACACTCTTCAACCGATAACGTCATTCCTTCTTCTCTTAGGTGTATTAATGGCTCGCCTCTCTATTGACCGTTAGTCATTTGTTTCTTGCCTCATTTGGCTAAAATTTGTGAGGTGTTTGTTAGATGATTGATATTTAGTATGTCAAAAAGTGTATACTTGTGGGGGGGGGGGGTGCGTGGAGTTTTTTCAAAATCCTGACTTATTTTTTTGGATATTTACAGATTCTTCTATTTGTTGATTGTGACTTTTGACTTCAGTATCTTTGAATTTTATTCCTGTGGCATATTTTGTTGTGGGTTGAGTGTTGGTTTAGGACAATCCTTGTAAAAGATAATGGTCAAAAGATAAATTCTATTAATCTGGACAATAGAATATATACAAATACATTGGAGTAATTTCTAGGCTAAACCCGATGTGGGACAAGTATATACAAAGAGTGAACTAAGATAAATACACTACTCCTAATACACCCCCTCAAGATGGTGGGCGATTAACAACACCAATCTTGTCCATAAGAGAAGAGATGCGGTTACGAGAGAGAGGCTTGGTTAGAGCGTCAGCAAGTTGATCAGATGAGGAGACATGAGTCACCCGAAGCATGGAATTCTTCACAAGGTCCCGAACAAAGTGATAGTCAATGGCAATGTGCTTCATTCTGGAATGAAATACAGGATTTGAGCATAGATATGTAGCACCAATGTTATCACAATAAAGTACAGGAGTCGGTGACGATAAGGGAACCAAAAGTTCAGTAAGGAGAGAGACTGTCCATTGTAATTCAGCAGCAGCTGCAGCAATAGCACGATATTCAGCCTCTGTGGAAGATCGAGCAACTGACTTTTGTTTACGAGAACTCCAGGAGATCGGATTTGCTCCAAGAAATAAGATAAATGCACTGGTGGAGGTCCGATCGTCACAATCTCCAGCCCAATCTGCATCAGTGAAACAGTGTAGAGAAAGAGGAGAATTGCAACGGAGGTGTAGAGAGAAATGTCGAGTGCCATTCAGGTAGCGAAGAAGGCGCTTGACAGCACCCCAGTGAGTCTCAGTGGGAGCATGCATGAACTGAGACAACTTGTTTACAGCATAGGCAATATCTGGACGAGTCATGAGGAGATATTGAAGACTGCCAAGGACCTGCCGATACATGGTAGAATCAGAAGGGCCACTACCATCATGAAGAGATAACTTAGAACCCGGAGCAAGGGGCGTCTGAACTGGCTTGGCATCTAGCATGTTGTGACGAGATAATAAGTCAGTGATGTATCTTCTCTGAGAGAGGAAGCAAGAGGACTCAGTGCGGAGGACCTCAATACCAAGGAAGTAAGAGAGAGCTCCAAGGTCTTTGACAGAGAACCGAGAGGCAAGAGCAGAGACCACTGTGGATAGGAAAGCATCATCGTTGCCAGTGAGGATTAGGTCATCCACATAAACCAAAAAATAAGCCAGGGTACCATCTCGACTAAATACGAACAGAGATTCATCAGACTTGGTGCACACAAATCCAAAGGAAATAAGAAATGACCGGAGAGCATTGTACCAAGTCCGAGGGGCTTGCTTGAGACCGTAGATAGACTTGCGGAGCTTGCATACAAAGGATGGATGGTTCGTATCAGAGAAACCAGGCGGTTGAGCCATAAATACCTCATCAGAAAGAGATCCGTGCAAGAATGCATTATTAACATCAAATTGGCGGAGAGGCCAACCCCAAGAAACGGCAAGACTTAAGACAATGCGAACAGTGGCAGGCTTGACAACAGGACTGAATGTTTCAAAGAAGTCAATTCCAGGGCGTTGATGAAAGCCTTTAGCAACAAGTCTGGCCTTAAACTTGTCAATAGAACCATCTGGTTTTCGTTTGATACGAAAAACCCATTTACAACCTACAACATTGTGGGAAGGGTTTGGGGGAACCAGATCCCAAGTGCCATTATTTAATAGGGCCGTGAATTCAGCAGACATAGCTTCACGCCAACGAGGATCAGATAGTGCCTGTTTCACAGTGGTAGGTTCAATATCAACTGACATAGATGAAGAAAGGCAATACCTCGGGTTCGGTTTAGAAATGTTGTTCCGAGAACGAGTCACCATGGGGTGTGAGGGCCGATTCTCTGGACGAGCGAGTGGTGAGGTAGTGCAAGCGGGGGGCACCGAGACGGGGGGGCATTCTGGATTAGTACACGGCATGTCGATAGGAGGTGGTGTGGGAATGGGATCAGGGTCGGGTGATGGAGGGGCAAGGAGAGGAGGTATGGGTAATGGGGTGGCAAAGGGAAATACATCCTCAACAAAGTCCACGTGACGAGACACGTAAATTCTATTGGATGAACGATCAAGGCAAATGTAGGCACTCTGGGTGAGTGAGTAACCAAGGAAAACACAAGGTGTGGAACGAGGTGCTAGTTTGTGGGGAGAGTATGGACGGAGCCAGGGAAAGCATTGACACCCAAAGACACGAAGTTTGGAGAGATTGGGGGATTTGGAGAACAGTTTTTCGTAGGAGGATAGCATGTGGAATTCTACTTTGGGAAGGCGATTTATAATGTATGTGGCAGCGGAGATGGCATAAGGCCAGAAGGTGAGAGGAATAGAGGCTTGATGAAGGAGAGCTAGGCCAGTGTCAACAATGTGACGATGACGACGCTCAGACATGCCATTATGTTCAGGAGTGTGGGGGGGAGTGGTGAGATGAGTGATGCCATGAGAGGTAAGAAAGGGACGAAGGGCTATATATTCTCCACCATTATCAGAGTAAAGCATAGTAATACGTGCATGAAAGAAATTCTCAACTAAGGATTTAAATGCAATAAATGTGGGTAGCACATCAGATTTTCTTTTAAGCGGGTAAAGCCAAATGTACTTAGTAAAATGATCCACAAAAATCACATAGTATTTGTAACCATCATTCGACAAAACAGGAGAGGACCAAACGTCCGAAAATAGTAAATGCAGGGGTCTATCCGAAGACAAGGAAGAATCAAAAAACGGTTGTTTGTGACTCTTAACAGTTTTACAAGATTCACAACTCATAGGAATAAATTTATTAGAGCGTAAATTTAAGCTAGATAAAGCAGAAGACAAAATACGTGGCGACGGATGACCCAATCGAGCATGCCAGACTGTGGAAGTATGATGAGCGGATAAAAGGGCTGAAGGAGAGGGAGAAGATCCAACCGGCCAAATGTACAATCCGTTAACGCGTGGACCCCGCAGTCGAATATCCCCCGAGCGACTGTCCCTCACCTGAAAATCAGAATCAGAAAAGACCACAATAACATCATTCTGCTTACATAACTGAGATACTGAAATCAAATTTTTGGACAGTGATGGAACAAGTAATGAATCCAAGAAGTGAAAAGCTTCTAAACCCGAAAAGTTCAACCGACCAGTATGAGAGATAAAGAGCTTGTTACCGTCTCCTACAACAACGTCATCACCTCCATTGTAAGGGGAATGCAAGGACAAATTTGCCAAATCAGTAGTCATGTGGTGAGAGGCACCGGAATCAAGAATCCACCCCGAGGACACAGGTGAAGAATTCGCAGTATGGGCAGAAGGTGTTGAATAGGCAGACTGACCATAAGAACCATTTGAAGTTGAATAAGTAGTTAACTCCGGGCAGCGTCTAGCCGAATGACCAGGGGTGCTACACAACTGACATTTGCCCATATATGGGCGAGTCGAGGGCATGGAGGGGTGGCCACTGGGCTGCATAGCAGATGGACGAGCAAGGGCTGGCGGTCGAGTATTCTGGCGCTGCTGCTGAGCAGGGAAATGGGAAGGGGACTGCTGGCGTTGCTGACGGTAGCGATTTGGGGGCTGACGAGAGCCAACAAAGGCTGTTGCCGGTAGGGCAGTAGTAGTCGATTGTGTATGGGTAGCCTGTTGTGCCTCGGTGCTCAATAATTTATCATGCAGTTCGTCAAAAGAAATAGTAGTGTCACGGGCTTGGATGGCATTGCTCAATTCTTTGTAAGAATCGTCAAGGCCATTGAGAACCTTGAGTACAATGTCCTCCGAGTCGGTGGAAATACCAAGAAGGGAAAGCTCGTCAACCACCCCCTTAATTTCAAGCATATAATCAGTAATTGACTTCGTACCTTTTTGTGGGTTATGGATACGATTCTTAAGGGCAAGAATACGACCACGAGAGGACTTGCCATAAATGGTGGCAAGAGTAGACCAGGCATCACGGGACGTGAGAGCAGAAGCAATGAATGAGATAAGCGGTGGTGTAATTGAGCCAATGATGGCGCTGAGAATAAGCTGATCCTGACGGCGCCAATGGAGCACCGTCGGATTCGGTGCGGTAGAAGTTCCAGTAGCAGCGGTGGAAGGAGGACACGGATATGAACCATCAACGTATTTAAAGAGGTCATATCCAGAAAGTAGGGTGCGGATCTGGAAGGACCAGGCGACATAGTTGACGGATGTCAACTTGAGAGGGGCCTGAGAAGTGGTGTTGAACGCGACCAGAGAGGGGAAAGTCGTACCAGATGCGGTCGTTTGAGAAGCCGCTCCGGCGTTGACAATCTCTGGAGTGGAACCTGCGGTGTCTGGAGTGGAACCTGCGGTAGTGGGCGACATGGCTGGAGGTTGAGTGCTGCGCTGGCGTGAGGCCAAGAAAGACACAGTATTGTGTGCGTGAGGCGGGAGGGTTTCTGTGTTGAGCAGAGGGTTTGAATGCACTGCCGAAATTTATGGGAGGGTGCTGAAGACGTGCAGAGAATCCCAAAAATTAGGGATTTGAATTGCCAAAAAAAAAATAAAAAAAAATTTATTATATATATATATATTTATATATATATAAAAAAAAAAGGAAAATTGATCTTTTTAGGTGGCGTTTGCCAATTTGGCTCTGGTTACCATAAAAGATAATGGTCAAAAGATAAATTCTATTAATCTGGACAATAGAATATATACAAATACATTGGAGTAATTTCTAGGCTAAACCCGATGTGGGACAAGTATATACAAAGAGTGAACTAAGATAAATACACTACTCCTAATACCTTGTTCATTTCTGGGGAAGAATGAGTTTGTTAGTTTGGAACGCATGGAGTTCGCGTAGTTCCCGTACTTTTGGGCAGTTAAGACGGTTAGTCTCTTTTTTTTTGAATTACATTAAATACCCATCCATTTTCCCCTCCCTATGACTCGAACCCAGGATCTAAGGCCTAGGTAGTGGTGCTCTAACCACTTGAGCTATCCCACTTTATCAAGACGGTTAGTCTCTTAATTATTACCTTCCTTCTTTACTTTTTGTTGAGTCCAAATGTTCTTCAAGTCGTGCCTCATTTATTATGGCTATTTTATGTTTCACATCTTGCTTTTGTGTTGATGTTATCAGTTTTTGTGGTGGATTGTTGCTCTTTTCGACTGAATGGGCTGTTAAATTACTTTCCTGTTGGTTGGGTCATATTGACTGTGTTGTTGATTCAGATGTTGGTGCTTGGAGGTTGTAACACCCGTAAAATTTATAATATATGTAACATCCGTAAAATTTATAATACTACCTCTGTCCAGTAAAATTTTGCTCAGTTCTTTTTATACATGTTTTAAAAAAAATCATATTTTAATTATAAAAAATATATATGGAATAACGAGTAAAGAATATTGTTGGTAGATACTCAATCTTGTTAATAAAGTAGAAAAAATACTCAAAAGTTAACTATTTAGATAAAATAAACATATACTTTGTGAACCTAAAATTTTGTGTGAGCAAAATTTTACAGGGAGTATAAGTTTATGTATATAAATTAATATTTATTTAATTTATTTATATTATAATTTCTAGTTTATTAAGATAAATATTGAAGACCATTTAAATTTAGACTTTTAAGATTCTAATCTTTTAATTCTTATTTTATTTAAGCCCAAGCCCAATTTTTATACATTTATATAAATAAGACCTTACCCTAGATTTTTCATAGAGATATCTCAAGTAAAAATTTGGGTTTACTTTTCCTCCAAGGGATGCACACGGCCGGTAATATCTTTCCTACTCAATTTTTTTCTTTCATTTTCCGACAATCTTTGATTCTTCATGGAAGTCATTAGATACCATCAATCTATATTTTGTTTGTTTTTTTATTTATTTATGTGTTTGTGGTATATGTGAGTGGTGTGTGTACCATTCTGATTAAGACTATTGAATTTTGAAGAAGTATTGGTAGATTAGAAGTCGTTGTTAATTATTTCGAATGAATTAATTAACTTAAGATTTAGATGGATTTTGTAAGAATCAGAAATGTCGGGAGAAATATATATACCGAAAGAATTGGCGGAATAGATTTAGATAATTAATTAATTAGATTAATTGGTAAATGTTTGAAAGAAGAAAATATTGAGATTGATATAATTATAGTTTTGCTTCCAATGGTCAGTTTTAAATTAGTTCTAAGAAGAGTTTTAATTAGAATTTATATTATATCTAAATTTGAAGAGTTATTTTCTAAACAAAATCAATTACATGCTGACGATAATCGCAAGGAGTAAGCTTTAAGACTATTTCTTCCACGACGTTCACTTTGAGGTGGGGATTTCTATCTAAATTGTTTGTCATTATTAAATGCGATATGTGATTTTATTTTTACTCATGTGAATTATGTATTGAGAAATATCGAGAAGTAGAGAAGTAGGTCTTTTGACCTTTATAAACGAGAAGTTGAGACAAACATGTCTTTTGACCTTTATAAACGAGAAGTTGAGACAAACAGGTCATTTGACCTTTATAAACGAGAAGTTGAGAAGTAGGTCTTTTGACCTTTATAAACGAGAAGTTGAGAAGTAGGTCTTCTGACCTTTATAAACGAGAAGTTGAGAAGTGGCAATACATTAAATGCATGTTTACATTTGTGATAATTTAATTGCTTATTGTATTTAGTTTTGACAAATATGTCCCCACTGAGTTGTGGTTTGCTCACCCCTTTATTTTAACATTTTCAGAGCTGGTGGCGAGGAGGGGATGACATTCATTTAGTAAAATTAATTGAGACGTTGTGGTTCTATATATATTTAAAAATTATTTTTGATTTGCTATTTAATTATTTAAGCTTCCGTTGATTGTTAATTATTTTTATTGTAAAATAAAATTGTAAGTCTTATTTCTTAAGTATAAATTTTAGTTCATGCCCTTTAACTTTTTCAATTGTCAATTATTTCGAAAAATCTATTTTAATGAAAATTGGGGCGTGACAGGTCTACGTTCTTGTAGACTTATTAAAATAAAAATATTTAAGAGTCAAATTTATTTAAAAAAATTTGTACAACAATATAAAATTTTATAAAATAAAGTTCATCTCCACCGCCTCCCGCGTCAGCTCAATGAGGTATGTGAGTTAAACATGTTTTATGATTGCATAATTTTTATGAGTTAAATGTGTTCTATGATTGCATAATTTGATTACACGTTTGATGATGAAATATGAGAAGTGTGAAATAATATTTACCTTAAGCTCTAGAGCGAAAATATAAGATAGTTGATGGTATTTAGTTGTGCATTAAATTCTTTTATTGTTGTATATATATGAAACATGATTGAGTAACATTTAGACCTTAGGTTTATAGTTGATTTTATTAATTAAGATCTTATTGATAAATGATGATATTCATAAATTTCAGTATAATTTCGAGGACGAAATTTTTATAAGTTATAGAGGATGTAACACCCGTAAAATTTATAATATATGTAACATCCGTAAAATCTTTATTATATATATTTGCAAACATTTTTTACAGCCACGTGTCGCTTATTCATTGGTCTATCTCAATCTCTCTCTTCTCAAATCACTCTATTTCAAAATCCCTGAATTCTCATTCATTCTACACTTTTCTTTTAATCTCATCCATTAATTTAAAACTTAATCTTGACCCTACATTCTTAATCTTATTTCCTATATAAATCTCTCATCTCTTCTCAAAATTCCTAATTTCTCATTCATTCTCAATTTTATTTTTTTATCTCATCAATTGATTATAATCAATTTATTGAAGATTTTGGATTTATTTTTTATCTCATCCATTGATTATAATTGAAGATTTTGGATTTTGAAAATTTGAAGATTGTCTACTCAATAGAAATCCAACAATTTGTTTTTCCTCTACTCAATATTGTGACTTTGAAGATTGTGAAGAAATAGAAATCCAACAATTCGTCTACTCAATGATATTTAAAGATTGTGAGATTGTGACTTTGAAGATTGTGAAGAAATTTTGAAGATTGAAGATTTTTGTAATTTATGTATATTTCTTCTTTGAAAATTGTGAATAAGATTAAATTTATGTATATTTCTTAATTTTTTATAAATCCAAAAATTTAATATGTACAATGTATTTTGACTTTAACTTTTATAAATCTAACTTAAATAAATTACTCCAAATAAGATTTGATTTTTTTCCCTAAAATTACTCCAACAATAATACTTTTCCTTATTGCTTGGCACAATACTATAGAAATAAATTAAGCTAAAGAACTTTATTTGTATATATCTTTCACTTAAATAAAAACATTAATAATATTTAAATAAATTTAATTTTAATTTTTTTTCTAAAATTACTCCAACAAACAATAATATTTTATAATTTCAACCAAATCTATCTTAATAATATTTAAATAAATCCATCTTAATAATATCTAAATAAATTTAATTTTAATCTTATTCCTAAAATTACTCCAACAATAAAATTTAATTTTTTATAAATTCAAAAATTTAATATGCACGATATATTTTGACTTTAATTTTTATAAATCTAACTTAAATAAATAACTCCAATAATAAGATTTGATTTTTTTCCCTAAAATTACTCCAACAATAATATTTTATATTTTATATTATATATATTTGCAAACATTTTTTTACAGCCACGTGTCACTTATTCATTCTCTCTTCTCAAATCACTCTATTTCAAAATCCCTGAATTCTCATTCATTCTACACTTTTCTTTTAATCTCATCCATTCATTTTAAAACTTAATCTTGACCCTACATTCTTAATCTTATTTCCTATATAAATCTCTCATCTCTTCTCAAAATTCCTAATTTGTTATTCATTCTCAATTTTATTTTTTATCTCATCCATTGATTATAATCAATTTATTAAAGATTTTTTATTTACTCCTTATTTTTTATCTGATCCATTGATTATAATCAATTTATTGAAGATTTTGGATTTATTTTTTATCTCATCCATTGATTATAATTGAAGATTTTGGATTTTGAAAATTTGAAGATTGTCTACTCAATAGAAATCCAACAATTTGTCTTTCCTCTACTCAATATTGTGACTTTGAAGATTGTGAAGAAATAGAAATCCAACAATTCGTCTACTCAATGATATTTAAAGATTGTGAGATTGTGACTTTGAAGATTGTGAAGAAATTTTGAAGATTGAAGATTTTTGTAATTTATGTATATTTCTTCTTTGAAGATTGTGAATAAGATTAAATTTATGCATATTTCTTAATTTTTTATAAATCCAAAAATTTAATATGTACAATGTATTTTGAATTTAATTTTTATAAATCAAACTTAAATAAATTACTCCAAATAAGATTTGATTTTTTTCCCTAAAATTACTCCAACAATAATACTTTTCCTTATTGCTTGGCACAATACTATAGAAATAAATTAAATTAAACTAAAGAACTTTATTTGTATTTATCTTTCACTTAAATAAAAACATTAATAATATTTAAATAATTTTAATTTTAATTTTTTTCCTAAAATTACTCCAACAAACAATAATATTTTATAATTTCAACCAAATCTATCTTAATAATATTTAAATAAATCTATCTTAAGAATATCTAAATAAATTTAATTTTAATCTTATTCCTAAAATTACTCCAACAATAAAATTTAATTTTTTATAAATCCAAAAATTTAATATGCACGATTTATTTTAACTTTAATTTTTATAAATCTAACTTAAATAAATAACTACAACAATAAGATTTAATTTTTTTCCCCTAAAATTACTCCAACAATAATATTTTATATATATTTTTTATATATATTTGCAAACATTTTTTACAGCCACGTGTCGCTTATTCATTGGTCTATCTCAATCTCTCTCTTCTCAAATCACTCTATTTCAAAATCCCTGAATTCTCATTCATTCTACACTTTTCTTTTAATCTCATCCATTCATTTTAAAACTTAATCTTGACCCTACATTCTTAATCTTATTTCCTATATAAATCTCTCATCTCTTCTCAAAATTCCTAATTTCTCATTCATTCTCAATTTTATTTTTTATCTCATCCATTGATTATAATCAATTTATTAAAGATTTTTGATTTACTCCTTATTTTTTATCTTATTCATTAATTATAATCAATTTATTGAAGATTTTGGATTTACTTATTCATTGGTCTATCTCAATCTCTCTCTTCTCAAATCACTCTATTTCAAAATCCCTGAATTCTCATTCATTCTACACTTTTCTTTTAATCTCATCCATTCATTTTAAAACTTAATCTTGACCCTACATTCTTAATCTTATTTCCTATATAAATCTCTCATCTCTTGTCAAAATTCCTAATTTCTCATTCATTCTCAATTTTATTTTTTATCTCATCCATTGATTATAATCAATTTATTAAAGATTTTTGATTTACTCCTTATTTTTTATCTTATCCATTGATTATAATCAATTTATTGAAGATTTTGGATTTATTTTTTATCTCATCCATTGATTATAATTGAAGATTTTGGATTTTGAAAATTTGAAGATTGTCTACTCAATAGAAATCCAACAATTTGTCTTTCCTCTACTCGTGACTTTGAAGATTGTGAAGAAATAGAAATCCAACAATTCGTCTACTCAATTACTCAATGATATTTTAAGATTATGAGATTGTGACTTTGAAGATTGTGAAGAAATTTTGAAGATTGAAGATTTTTGTAATTTATGTATATTTCTTCTTTGAAGATTGTGAATAAGATTAAATTTATGTATATTTCTTAATTTTTTATAAATTCAAAAATTTAATATGTACAATGTATTTTGACTTTAATTTTTATAAATCTAACTTAAATAAATTACTCCAAATAAGATTTGATTTTTTTCCCTAAAATTACTCCAACAATAATACTTTTCGTTATTGCTTGGCACAATACTATAGAAATAAATTAAGCTAAATAACTTTATTTGTATATATCTTTCACTTAAATAAAACTATTAATAATATTTAAATAAATTTAATTTTAATTTTTTTTCTAAAATTACTCCAACAAACAATAATATTTTATAATTTCAACCAAATCTATCTTAATAATATTTAAATAAATCTATCTTAATAATATCTAAATAAATTTAATTTTAATCTTATTCCTAAAATTACTCCAACAATAAAATTTAATTTTTTATAAATCCAAAAATTTAATATGCACGATGTATTTTGACTTTAATTTTTATAAATCTAACTTAAATAAATAACTCCAACAATAAGATTTGATTTTTTTTCCCTAAAATTACTCCAACAATAATATTTTATAATTTCAACCAAATCTATATTAATAATATTTAAATAAATCTATCTTAATAATATCTAAATAAATTTAATTTTAATTTTATTCCTAAAATTACTCCAACAATAAAATTTGATTTTTTATAAATCCAAAAATTTAATATGCACGATGTATTTTGACTTTAATTTTTATAAATCTAACTTAAATAAATTAAATCTATCTTAATAATATCTAAATAAATTTAATTTTAATCTTATTCCTAAAATTACTTCAACAATAAGAATTGATTTTTTTTCCTATTTAATCCATTTTAATAATATTTAAATAAATTTAATTTTAATCTTATTCTAAAATTACTCCAACAATAAGATTTGATTTTTTTTTTCTAAAATTACTCCAACAAACATTAATATTTTATAATTCCAACCATCCCGTCTATAAATTTAATCTTATATATCTTAATATTATTTAAATACTCCACCAATAAATATAAAATTTGATATTTCAATCTTTTTACTTTTTTAAATCCAAAAAATCCATTTTAATTGTCATAATCCTTTTCCTAAAATTAATCGAACAAAAATATACTTATTTCCTATAAATTAGAATTTTTTTGGATTTTTGAAACATTAAAATAAAATAAATAAAAACATTAATAATATTTAAATAAATTTAATTTAATCTTATTCCTAAAATTACTCCAACAATAGATTTGAATTTTTTTCCCTAAAATTACTCCAACAAACAATAATATTTTATAATTCCAACCATATCTTAATAATATTTAAATAAATCTATCATAATAATATCTACATAAATTTAATTTTAATCTTATTCCTAAAATTACTCCAACAATAAAATTTGATTTTTTATAAATCCAAAAATTTAAGGGTAGGGCTGCTGTGTACTCAAGTACACGGTGTACTTGAGTCCAGCAATATAGGAAATATTAAATATATATATAATAAATAACAAAATATTTAAGAGAAGTTATTCTAGTCTAGTGGTTTTCCTTAGATTGTCTTATCACAAGGTCATGAGTTCAAAACCCACCCTCCGAAAAGTTTTTCTAAATTAATAATTTTCGTAAATAATAAATATTTTCGAACAGTTTTTCTAATTTTCGTAAATAATAAATATTTTCGAACAGTTTTTCTATATTAATAATTAATAATAATTAAAAAATGAACAGTTTTTTTTCCGTAAATAATAAATATTTTCAAACAGTTTTTCTAAATTAATAATTTTCGTAAATAATAAATATTTTCGAACAGTTTTTCTATATTAATAATTAATAATAATTGAAAAAAAATTAGCACCAATTATTTTATACATTTATAGAAAATAGTAAAATTAGTAAAATTAATAATATTTTTAAAAAAAATTAGCACCAATTTTTTTAAATTTTGAAAGTACGAGTACAAATAACCAAAAGGTGTATCATTAACATACACTTTTCAGTTATAATATCATACACTTTTCAATTATAATAACATACACTTTTTATTAATATATAACTTACATTTTTTATTAATAGAACATACACTTTTTATTTATAATAACATACACTTTTCATTAAATAGATCATACACTTTGCAGTTATAATAACATACACTTTTCATTAAATAAACATATATTTTTCATTAATAGATCATACACTTTGCAGTTATAATAACATACACTTTTCATTAATATATAACTTACACTTTTCAGTAATAATATCATACACTTTTCAGTTATAATATCATACACTTTTCAGTTATAATATCATACACTTTTCATTAAAAACAATGTTGCACTTTTCAATATAGTAACATACACTTTTCATTAAAAAAATAAAGATACACTTTTTAGTCATAATAACATACACTTTTTCAAAAAAAAAAAAAATCGAAAAAAAAAAATCGAAAAAAAAAATCGATTTTCTTAAAAAAAAAAAAAAAAAAAGTCAAAGTTTGACCGTTGACCGGTCAACGATGGTCAACGGTCAACATTTGACTAGTAAAAGTCTACTCAAGTACACCATGTACTTGAGTACATACAAGAATTTGGCAAAATTTAATATGCACGATGTATTTTGACTTTAATTTTTATAAATCTAACTTAAATAAATTTAATCTATCTTAATAATATCTAAATAAATTTAATTTTAATCTTATTCTTAAAATTACTCCAACAATAAGATTTGATTTTTTTTTTCTATTTAATCTATTTTAATAATATTTAAATAAATTTAATTTTAATCTTATTCCTAAAATTACTATTTAATTTTTTTTCCTAAAATTACTCCAATCTAACTTAAATAAATTTAATCTTATTTTAATAATATTTAAATAAATTTAATTTTAATCTTATATTAATAATATCTAAATAAATTTAATATTAATATTAATAATATTCAAATATAAATTCTATACGATTGCATATATTATTATATATTAAGGATTCAAATATATCATCTTACATAAATTTCACATTATAAATAAGATGATTTCACATACATAAATTCAGAATTTCGAGAGCATTGAAATCTACACAATCTCAGAATTTCGATACTTTTTGTTTATTTAGAATTTCCAGAGATTATTACATTCATTGGTGAATCAACCAGATAATTCACCTTTGCTTCCCATACTATTTATCAAAAATATTTATATATATTTGCAAACATTTTTTACAGCCACGTGTCGCTTATTCATTGGTCTATCTCAATCTCTCTCTTCTCAAATTACTCTATTTCAAAATCCCTGAATTCTCATTCATTCTACACTTTTCTTTTAATCTCATCCATTCATTTTAAAACTTAATCTTGACCCTACATTCTTAATCTTATTTCCTATATAAATCTCTCATCTCTTCTCAAAATTCCTAATTTCTCATTCATTCTCAATTTTATTTTTTATCTCATCCATTGATTATAATCAATTTATTAAAGATTTTTGATTTACTCCTTATTTTTTATCTCATCCATTGATTATAATCAATTTATTGACCCTACATTCTTAATCTTATTTTCTATATAAATCTCTCATCTCTTGTCAAAATTCCTAATTTCTCATTCATTCTCAATTTTATTTTTTATCTCATCCATTGATTATAATCAATTTATTAAAGATTTTTGATTTACTACTTATTTTTTATCTCATCCATTGATTATAATCAATTTATTGAAGATTTTGGATTTATTTTTTATCTCATCCATTGATTATAATTGAAGATTTTGGATTTTGAAAATTTGAAGATTGTCTACTCAATAGAAATCCAACAATTTGTCTTTCCTCTACTCAATATTGTGACTTTGAAGATTGTGAAGAAATAGAAATCCAACAATTCGTCTACTCAATGATATTTAAAGATTGTGAGATTGTGACTTTGAAGATCGTGAAGAAATTTTGAAGATTGAAGATTTTTGTAATTTATGTATATTTCTTATTTAAAGATTGTGAATAAGATTAAATTTATGTATATTTCTTAATTTTTTATAAATCCAAAAATTCAATATGTACAATGTATTTTGACTTTAATTTTTATAAATCAAACTTAAATAAATTACTCTAAATAAGATTTGATTTTTTTCCCTAAAATTACTCCAACAATAATATTTTTCCTTATTGCTTGGCACAATACTATAGAAATAAATTAAGCTAAAGAACTTTATTTGTATATATCTTTCACTTAAATAAAAACATTAATAATATTTAAATAAATTTAATTTTTATTTTTTTCTAAAATTACTCCAACAAACAATAATATTTTATAATTTCAACCAAATCTATCTTAATAATATTTAAATAAATCTATCTTAATAATATCTAAATAAATTTAATTTTAATCTTATTCCTAAAATTACTCCAACAATAAAATTTAATTTTTTATAAATCCAAAAATTTAATATGCACGATGTATTTTGACTTTAATTTTTATAAATCTAACTTAAATAAATAACTCCAACAACAAGATTTGATTTTTTTTCTCTAAAATTACTCCAACAATAATATTTTATAATTTCAACCAAATCTATATTAATAATATTTAAATAAATCTATCTTAATAATATCTAAATAAATTTAATTTTAATTTTATTCCTAAAATTACTCCAACAATAAAATTTGATTTTTTATAAATCCAAAAATTTAATATGCACGATGTATTTTGACTTTAATTTTTATAAATCTAACTTAAATAAATTTAATCTATCTTAATAATATCTAAATAAATTTAATTTTAATCTTATTCCTAAAATTACTCCAACAATAAGATTTGATTTTTTTTTTCTATTTAATCTATCTTAATAATATTTAAATAAATTTAATTTTAATCTTATTCCTAAAATTAGTATTTGATTTTTTTTCCTAAAATTACTCCAATCTAACTTAAATAAATTTAATCTTATTTTAATAATATCTAAATAAATTTAATTTTAATCTTATATTAATAATATCTAAATAAATTTAATATTAATATTAATAATATTCAAATATAAATTCTATACGATTGTAAATATTATTAAGGATTCAAATATATCATCTTACATAAATTTCACATTATAAATAAGATGATTTCACATACATAAATTCAGAATTTGGAGAGCATTGAAATCTACACAATCTCAGAATTTCGATACCATTGTTTATTCAGAATTTCGAGAGATTATTACATTCATTGGTGAATCAACCAGATAATTCATCTTTGCTTCCCATACAATTTATCAAAAATATTCCATATTAATACTTTTTTGAAGCCAAGAATGGTTCTTCAAAGGTAATTTCTTCAAAGGTATCTCCTATTTCGGAAGGAAAGGTAATAATATTTTTTACCAATTTTTTTATTTTAGTTCTTTTAATATATCTATTTTATAAAAAATTGAATTAATTTTTTTAATTATACTTTATTTCAGAGTAAGACTATTTCGTCAATAAATGACAACGAAGATATCAAGTGTATAGAAGTTACTACTCGATATAAAAGAAAGTTGGATGAAGATGAGTTTTCCATTGGTGACAACATTGATAAGAATTTTCAAATGTCAACGAATAAGAAGAAGTTGGTGTTAATTGATGAAGAAAAGGAATAGATTAGGGTTGTTTTTTAGAGAGTGAATTGTATTTTTTTTTTTTTTTTTGAAATTTTGTTATCGTTTTTTCAGTTTTTTTTATAGAATGACCATGATTTAAAAATTTGAGTAAAACTAACTGGAATAAAATATAAATAAACTGAATAAAATAGTTTAAATAATTTTAAATAAAAAAATTGAATTAAAAAAATACTCTAATAAAATTATATAAAATTAAATTAGGTTAAAAATTATTATAATTATTAAAAATTAATAAAATATACTTATTTCAACCCCGCGTAGTACGCGGGTCTTACACTAGTTTATAATATAAGTTTATGTATATAAATTAATATTTATTTAATTTATTTATATTATAATTTCTAGTTTATTAAGATAAATATTGAAGACCACTTTTAAGATTCTAATCTTTTAATTCTTATCTTATTCAAGTTCAAGCCCAATTTTTATACATTTATATAAATAAGACCTTACCCTAGATTTTTCACAGAGATATCTCAAATAAAAATTAGGGTTTACTTTTCCTCCAAGAGATGCACACGGCAGATAATATCTTTCCTACTCAATTTTTTTATTTCATTTTTCGACAATCTTTGATTCTTCATGGAAGTCATTAGATACCATCAATCTATATTTTATTTGTTTTTTATTTATTTATGTGTTTTTTTTTTGTTAACAAATTAAATATCCATCCCTTTTCCCCTCCCCATGACTCGAACCCAGGATCTAAGGCCTAGGTAGTGGTGCTCTAACCACTTGAGCTATCCCACTTTGTCATGTGTTTGTGGTATACGTGAGTGGTGTGTACCATTCTGATTAAGACTATTGAATTTTGAAGAAGTATTGGTAGATTAGAAGTCGTTGTTAATTATTTCGAATGAATTAATTAACTTAAGATAATTAACTTAAGATTTAGATGGATTTTGTAAGAATCAGAAATGTCGGGAGAAATATATATACCGAAAGAATTGGCAGAATAGATTTAGATAATTAATTAATTAGATTAATTGGTAAATGTTTGAAAGAAGAAAATATTGAGATTGATATAATTATAGTTTTGCTTCCAATGGTCAGTTTTAAATTAGTTCTAAGAAAGAGTTTTAATTAGAATTTATATTATATTTAAATTTGAAGAGTTATTTTCTAAACAAAATCAATTACATGTTAGGTGACGATAATCGCAAGGAGTAAGCTTTAAGACTATTTCTTCCACGACGTTCACTTTGAGGTGGGGATTTCTATCTAAATTGTTTGTCATTATTAAATGAGATATGTAATTTTATTTTTACTCATGTGAATTGTGTATTGAGAAATATCGAGAAGTTGAGAAGTAGGTCTTTTGACCTTTATAAACGAGAAGTTGAGACAAACAGGTCTTTTGACCTTTATAAACGAGAAGTTGAGACAAACCGGTCATTTGACCTTTATAAACGAGAAGTTGAGAAGTAGGTCTTCTGACCTTTATAAACGAGAAGTTGAGAAGTGGCAATACATTAAATGCATGTTTACATTTGAGATAATTTAATTGCTTATTGTATTTAGTTTTGACAAATATGTCCCCACTGAGTTGTGGTTTGCTCACCCCTTTATTTTAACATTTTCAGAGCTGGTAGCGAGGAGGAGCGGTGGATGACAATCATTTAGTAAAATTAATTGAGACGTTGTGGTTCTACATATATTTAAAAATTATTTTTGAGTTGCTATTTAATTATTTAAGCTTCCGTCGATTGTTAATTATTTTTATTGTAAAATAAAATTATAAGTCTTATTTCTTAAGTATAAATTTTAGTTCATGCCCTTTAACTTTTTCAATTGTCAATTATTTCGAAAAATCTATTTTAATGAAAATTGGGACGTGACAGAGTGGTATCAGAGCAGGTCTACGTTCTTGTAGACTTGTTAAAATAAAAATATTTAAGAGTCAAATTTATTTAAAATTTTTTGTACAACAATATAAAATTTTATAAAATAAAGTTCATCTCCACCGCCTCCCGCGTCAGCTCAATGAGGTATGTGAGTTAAACATGTTTTATGATTGCATAATTTTTATTAGTTAAATGTGTTCTATGATTGCATAATGAGGTATGTGAGTTAAACATGTTTTATGATTGCATAATTTTTATTAGTTAAATGTGTTCTATGATTGCATAATTTGATTACACGTTTGATGATGAATTATGAGAAGTGTGAAATAATATTTACGTTGAGCTCTAGAGCAAAAATATAAGATAGTTGATGGTATTTAGTTGTGCATTAAATTCTTTTATTGTTGGATATATATGAAACATGATTGAGTAACATTTAGACCTTGAGTTTAAATGCATTGGAAGTCTTGAAACTCACTATGCCATTCAAAATCAGTCGGGGGCATAAGATTTAGGAGGATGGTCATATTTATTGGGGCTTTACTTGCTAAGTAATTTTGGAGAATGATTAAATATTCACATTCGATGATAAGTAAATTATTCAAAGCAAGATATTTCAAACATGTGGATGCCGCGAATGCAGGATTAGGATCAAACTCATCCTATATTTGGATATTACTACTCTGGAGTAAAGATATTATTGAACAAGGAATGCGATGAAGGATTAGAGATGGAAAGTTTGTGGAAGTATTCAAGGAAGGGTAGGTTCAAGGACTCAGCTCAAGGGTTATTAAGTCGAGCATTGCAAGTTGATTCAAGGTGGAGATATATATTATGGATGACTACTCCTAGGACGAGCAATTGATTAGACAAACCTTTTTGCCTTTCGAAGCAGAGACCATTGTTGGGATATTCATCCAGCCCCTAATCTGATTGCAATTTATAAGTTTAGTTTTGATGGCCAATATCAGATCAATAGAGTATAAGTTAAAGTAATAATTTGTAATATATAAGTAAGTTACCTAAGTTGTTTTACAAAGCTTAGAAGTATTGATTTTGTCTAAGTCTAAGTCTGAGGAATCAGCTGTATGTATATCAGCTGATTACTCATCTGTTTTAACACGCGCTCGCTCAAGACTTAAAGAGAAGAAGACTAAAGACTAGAAGACACTAGAGCTCATTAGTAAAATCAAATCTAAATGTTGTTGTATAGCTTATAAACTGAAAGTAACACTATGATAATCTGCGTTCAAATTCAGAAGACCATTCAACAAATATGAGCTCACCTGATCTTGTCAAAGAAAAGCCTCAAGAAACATTAAAGCCAAGCTGATCTGAATTTCAGATGACAGTTAGTATTTATGATGAAAACACCTTGAATAAGTGTTAGTTCATTTATGATACTGAATTATTGGGAAGAAGAGGCAACAATAACAGAAGACAAAGAGAATGTCGGACTAATTCCGAATTACTCAAACAAAAGACAAGACAGTTCGTTCAACAACTCGGCTGATGTGGACCAATGACAAATCGACAACAAGCCTACAGAGTTGACTTGGACTAGGTTGTACAGAGATCTATCAAAAGAAGTACGAAGCATTAAATGCACTGTTACCATTTCTGGTAATGTCGTACTAGAATACCTGCAAACGTCTATTCAATGAAGATCTCGACCACACTTAGAAGATTTGCTTGCAACGGCTAGTTTCTCGCCAACGACTAGTTCGAAGTCTAAATCGCTCTATAAATACAACACTTGTTCTTTGAAACAAGGTACCAAAAACTTTACAAGCAAGAACTCTCATATTCAGTTGATCTCAAGAACAAAGTCGTCTGAAATATTCCAATCGAGTTCTTAAGAGCCTGCATAGATTATCTATCCTTAGAAACTCTAAGTTTCCGATCCTAAGCCCGCATAAAGAATCCTATATTTAGTGCTTAGATTAACAGTGTGTTTTTTAGCACATTGAGTTGGTTATTAACATCCTTTATTTATTTGTTAAGAAAACCCCTTGTAAAGGATACTTGTTTCTTAACCAACAAGTAGACCCGTATCCTCAGAAAGTAGTTGAGGATCTTGATCACAAAGTCTTCTCTTGGGACTCTAAAATTTACAAGATAGTGAATTTCTCTAGCTGATTAGAGAGAGTGGACGTAGGATATTGAGATCTGAACCATTATAAATACTTGTGTTCTTATTGCTTTATTTATCATTTTGTATATCATTCATATTGTTCATATTTTGATAAAAGCATAGTTTTACTAAAAAAAGTAAAAAATCCACCAAGTATAAGTTTTATAATCAGCATATATCATATATCAGCTGATAGCATTCATTGTTTTAAAGTCAATCTTTAAAAAGAGGTTTTCATATCAACCCACGAGTCTAAACATTTAGAGCCTACACATTTCCGCACCTTTGTTGTTAAGATAGGCTTTCCAACTGACCAACTGATTTAAGCAATCAGTAGGTTTGTTATCTTGATATGCTATATTCACTCGCACTCTCGATCAGATCATCTTATTTGCAATTAAACGATAGAGTATTTAACTCTTCTAATCGTCTCACCTGATCTTACACGATTTTTTTTAGAATACATAAAAAGTCTATTCACCCCCGCCTCTAGACTTTCACCATACTCGTTTTGGGACCAACAACCATCCTTAGGACTCCCCTAGTTAGTGTAAGTGCAGATGACCATAGGTTTTAGCTTGATAATTTAAACACAACAATTTAGTAGTGTCGGGTTACAAAAATGAATGCAAATGCATGTTCGCATCAAAGGTAATGTTAGATCCGGGACCTTCGAACATGGATATATAAAGGCGACTTTACTAAAAAATTTAGAAAATGAATGTCACACCAAAAGTTAGGATTTTTGTATGGAAGTTGATTAATAATGTAGTGTCGATGGAGGAAAATGTATTTCTATTTCACATCCCAGTCTCCCATTATTATAGGTGTTGTGGAGCGGCGATAGCGGACACCATTAACACTTTGTTCAAATGCTTGGGGTGAAGCTTTACGGAAAAGAATTGGCCTCTAAGAGGCTATCAAGAAGTACATGAAAGGTATCCATTTTGATTTCCTTTACGCGGTTGCATTTCATGATCCAATGTGCTCTTTGGAGACTATGGTGATGATAGTCTGGGCTATTTGGAGGGGGGGGGGGGAGAGATGCAAATGGGAACATTCAAAAAGTCCAAAAAAATGGGATGGGGAGGGGAGGGGAAAGCATACACTAGGAGTTTTTTGGTTGAATGGACACTTAGCTACCTGTATGAGTTCTAAAATGCGAAAAATGTGTTTTCTTTGTAGTGTTATAATAAGGATGAAAACACCTATATGGAGGAGCTGCGAAATAGGGGAAACTTAATGTTTTATGAATGCACATTAAATCATGAAAAACAATTATATGCAGTTGAGTATACTTTAATGACCTCGCAAAAAGAAACATTATTAGCCGGTTACAGACTCAATTTAAATTTGAGGTTAGGTCTGGCAAATTCACTTAAGGCTATTGAGGTAGGAATTAAGATGTGCCGAGACAAGCAACAAGAATTTTTAGGTATTCGTAAGAACTCACTGCAAAAACCCATGCTCTAAACTATATGGAAGATCTGGCGAGGTCTGAGATCTAATTTTTTTATTGTATATGAAACCACTTGAGAAAAGTCCTTGTGTGAGACTTTCAACTGGCCTCAGGAGATTTTACTGTTCTACCTCACCCATTAGTACAAATGGTTATCAATTCTCCATGTTCTCACAATTGACTTGGAGAAGATTTTCCACAGTTAATTAAGGAACTAGCTCCGATGTGTTTTACTCTCTATATTTTGGGGTTATTCTCTTGAGTCTATTTTTCTTTTAAAAAGACAAAAATATTTTCACCATAAAGTGATGTCTTTTAGCATTACGACATACATTTTAATCATTTAAATGATACCTTAAATATTCCGATTAATACATTTTTGTAATTTAAGGACCTGTTTGGTTTCATAGATTAGCCAAGATTGGGCAAGATTAGGCCCACAATCTGAGCTAATCTTATGTTTGGTTTCTAAGAATGAGGCCCGCGTTTTTTGGCCAAGCCCGCGTGTATGATCACATTTTCAGCGATTATTATCTTTTCAAAATAGCTCAGATTGGAAGTCTGGGCAAAAACACGGAGGTGATCTTTTGGTATTGGACAAAAATACCCCTTGGGTATTTAAAACCACAAAACACCCATTTCATCCATTTTTTACGAGAATTCCTTTGGCGTCTTCTATCTGGCGATTCTACGACGATTTTTAGGGTTCGTAAAGAAACGGCGTTTAGGGTTCCTCCGTCGTCCTCGTCCACATTCAGCCTCCCTCTCACCATCTCTTCCCCTCTCTCTCTCTCTCCCTCCCTCTCTCTCGGCGACCTAGAAAACGCCAGATTGGGGTTTTATACGTTTTTTGTAATTTCTCACATTTTTTCTGTATTCTCATTTCTCACGATCTGGCGAAAAAATGCTGCTAATTTTTTGAAGGTTTCTGTTTTGTTTAGGGTTTTGTCGATTTAAATATATACGGCGGTGAGTTGAACGGCGGATCGTTAGGGCATTGACGTTCGACGAGTATTTCTGGTGACCGAGCTTAGTATTGTGTTTATCTTGTTTCGTTTATGCATTTTGGTGGTTTTAAGATGGTTAAGGTTAGTTTGTTTTTAGATCTGTGTTTAGTTTGGTGGTGTTAAGATTAAGGTTAAGATTAGTATTGTGTTTATCTTGTGTTTAGTTTGGTGGTGTTAAGATTAAGGTTAAGATTAGTATTGTGTTTATCTTGCATGTGGATTATTTGTCAATAGAACTTGTATTTTGAATTACATCTTTTATACATACATTTGACCCATTAAAATTATTTGAGAGAGAGAGAGGGCCAATGCAGTAGTTACATTGACTTTTAATATATTTTGGCAAATTTAGATGAGTTCGTGCAGTAATTTAGATAAGTTCACATGGTTGCTTGCAATTTATCCCAACTATGAAATTTATTTAAACTTATATGAATCTCGAATAATTGAAGTTTCTATTGCAATATAAACTGAATTGTGTTTATGCGAATTTATGGTGGCCTGAAAAATACAAATACATGTCTAGTTTAAATTTTGAGCATTTCAAAAAACTGCTGCAATCAATACTTTACTTTGGGTGAAAAACTAAATTGTATTGGCATCTGTGTGTTTAATATACACTGTAGTAGTTATATTGGGTTTTTTAAAAACCTCTTCCTCTATCGGCAGATATGCTGAGCCCTTGCTTGTCTACATAATTGTATTGGCATCTGTCACCGTGATATCAAGCCTCAAAATTTACTTGTAAGTATTTTCTTTGTTGTCAAGGAGTATTTGAGTTGTGAATCCATTACAGCACAATAACTTTCAATCGCAAACAACTAAATAAGTAATTGTTAGTTCATGTCTCTAATTTGCTAACTGGTAATTAAACATATTTATTGTCCCTAATACGAGACCGAAGAGGATTAAAGTAACAATTATTGTTAGTTTGTCTCCGTTGTTTTTAAATGAGTTGATATGCTTGTTATTGGTGATTTAAGAGACTACAAGAGACTACTGTAGGCTGTCTTGAGGCTTCATGTGTTCATCTCTGTTTAGCAGTCTGTTCAATCTTTATTTGATTAATTAGTTTTCACATCAATGGGAATTGCTGGAATGTAGTTTCCAGATGCTATCATCTTGGACAGCAATCCTCAGCAAACCAATGCCTGATTTGTTAATGTCGTTTGTCACTAATTCTTGAAATTGATGAGCAATTGTGCGATATCGGATGCTAATGTTAATGTTGGTTAAATTATCTAGTTTGGGAGGATGCGGACACTTGGTTTGAACGACAACAGCAGGAAAAGGAAATGCAGAGGCTTCTAGCCGAGTAGAAGGCAGCGATGGAGACGAAGAATTACAAGAAAGTTGTGAATCTGAGGAAAAGGAAATGCAGAGGCTTCTAGCCGAGTGGAAGGTAGCGATGGAGACGAAGAATTACAAGAAAGTTGTGGATCTGAGATTAGGGGTGTGCACCGGTCCAGAACCGGGACCGGTTTGGACCGGGACCGGAATCTTAAAAAATTTCGGACCGGTCCGGGTTTGGACCGTTTCAGACCGGTTCTTTTTTCTTCTTTTTTTAATTCCTTAGTGTATGAGAAGAAGTGGAAAGTGGATCACATTTTTTTTGAAGATCTAGAAATTTCTTCATATTTACCTTTATAATAAATTCCTTTTTAATATTCTAAAGAATAAGTTATGCCCTTAGATCAAGTTGATCACAATTGTGCAAGAATATATATATACTTGAAAACTTAATTTATAGCAAAAAAAGCCGTAGTCCAAGAATATATATATACTTGAAAACTTAATTTATAGCAAAAAAAACAGTAGTCCAAAATGAAAAAACAGTAGAGAATGGTAAAAAAGGAGAATTATGTTTAAGAAAGTGGATATACTTGAAAACTTAATTTATAGCAAAAAAAAGCCGTAGTCCAAGAATATATATATACTTGAAAACTTAATTTATAGCAAAAAAACAGTAGTCCAAAATGAAAAAACAGTAGAGAATGGTAAAAAAGGAGAATTATGTTTAAGAAAGTGGAAGAGGAATGAGATTTGTAATTCAAATAAAAAAAATGTAAATACTATATTTTTATCTCTTAATTATTAACAAGATTAATATAATTAAATTTGGTAAAAACTGAATAAAATAATATAAAAACTATTAATTCATATCAAAACCATTTACGTATAGTTAGTTTCGAAATTGATGGCCATATGAGATTTGGAAAAAAGATGAAGTAGAATATAAATATAAATCTGATTTTCAAGAATCAAAAGATTATTGGGGATAAGTTATAATTTTTAAAATCACAAGAAACTTCTTATTTAAAATTAAAGAAAATAAATATTTAAATATATTTTTAAAATAACTAATTTGAGAATTTTAGGGGTGTTACAAATGTTGAAGAATTTTGAGAATGGTAAAAAAGGGGAATTATGTTTAAGAAAGTGGAAGAGGAATGAGATTTGTAATTCAAATAAAAAAAAAAATGTAAATTCGGGTTTCCGGTCCTGGACCGGTAAATTCCGGTTTTAGACCGGACCGGACCGGAACCCGGAATCTTAAAAAAATTCGGACCGAGGACCGGAATCTAACCGGTCGGTCCGGTTCCGATCTTTTTTCCGGTCCGGTTTTATTTTGCACACTCCTGTCTGAGATGGTGAAAAGGAAGAATGTTAAGTGTGATCCATTTGCAACCGAAGCTGAGGTTTTGAAGAAAATGCTACCTCCTAGTTCGGATATAGGAGGGTTATATGCAGCAGTAGATTTGCTTATATGTAGAACTACTGAGGTGTATGGTTTGATATAGTAGCAAGTGTGCAAAGTAGTGTATAAGAAAGCATTTAGTATTTGTGAGATGTGGCGAATCATAGTTTCTTCACTTTTAAGCATTTTTTTGCAACTATTTGCCAAACAATTATTAAGATGTGTACAACGGTGTTTGCTTTGTAGTATACTAGTATGAATGATACGATTGAGACTTTCAAACAAAGCATTTTTTATTAATCATTTTGATCTGGTTGCTCTTTCAGTTGTACTGGTGCAGGGGTGAGCAAAAACTCATTATCCAGAATTATTTCAATAAACAAAGCTGACTCATCGGCTTAATATGGAGTATGTTTCTTTTGTCAACACAGCAACTGTAAAATTGATTACTGCTGAAGTAAATTTTTTGTTAGAACATATGGATTATGGATATATGTTTTTAGATGTCACCCTGTATATTCAACTTTTTTTTAGAGAGTCCAAAGAAAGCAAAATGCCCTCATAATGGGAAAGATGATACAATAAAGTTTACAAGTTCAAACACTACATACAACCATAGGCTCGAGCTCAACCTAGTTGGAAAATTTCAGGCCTTCAAGTTTTGAGGCAGCCGCTGCATCCAGAAACCACACCAAGTCACCATTGGTTGGCAGGACTATCTGAGCAGGCTATTTGGGACAGTTGGGATCCACCTCATCGATTGCCAAGTGCACGACCTCTGCTTTGTTAGCACCAGTAACATTTGAAGCTGAGTTAATCACAGGTAGGTAAAAGTGATTCTCTCAGGTGGGGGATTGGGAGAATCTGTGATAAAAGTCACCCATTGCTCTTTCTCCTTCAGCACTGAGTGATTAGGAAATAGAGATGCAATGTGGCCATCTGTTCCCATTCCGAGCAAGATGAGGTCAAATTTTGGGCAGTCGTTGATTTCAGAAACACTGATCACACGAGTCTTGACCAGTTGTCTGATCATAAACTCGTACTCTTCTACAGCTTGCTCTGCAGTAACCGAGTCATTAATGGAATGGACATGGCTATGAACAATGGGCACCTGAAACAGTAACCAAGAACATCATTCAGATGGTAGGAGATAGAACAAAATATAGCATATCAAGATTGGAAAGAAATAGTATTTTGGTTTCATTTTTCCTAGCTTCATCCTAAAGTTAATACTATATAGTAGAATTTAATTTACAAAAAGGGAAACGGATGCTCAAGGTAAGCCTTTTCCACAAAACAAGAAGAACTAAGAAGTAGTTGAGCTAAAAAAAAAAATCAGAAAATCTATTTTATCTTTGCAAAGGGCAGATATTCGGAGAATGTATTTAAATGTACTACCAGGAATTTAATAAATGCAGTCAAAATGTCTTATTTGTTTGTCAATTCTATCATTTAAAATTATGAAGGAGACTCAATCAGTGTTTCATAACACAATGTGCATACCCAATTTAGATCTAATGTTTTGATAAAGAAACAAAACAAAAAATCACACTCACACTCAAGAACCACAGCGTAGAATCAAGACAAATAATGCTAACAAAGAACCAAGAAGCAAAAAACGAATGATTAACAATCAAAACACAGAATCAAGAAGCACAACACAGAATCAAATAATATAATTGTTTGAAAATCTTAAGCTAATACTAACTTTGCCAAGACCACTCTTCTTTAGTCTGAGTGTGATTTCCAGTAATATTTATCATAATTGTTAATTAAAAAAGTTCTTCCTCCTACATTACTAATACAGTCAAAGATTAAATATTTAAATGCTTGCGGAATCTGGATCGAAATGGAGATGATCGAGCACTTAAAAGATTATATATTTCTACCATTTTTGTTGTTATAAAGTAAATTGAATGTGTTATGCAGCTAGCATATACTAAATTGAATGTGTTATGCAGCATATATTTCACACCAATTCATATAAAAATCCAGTCATGAAGCAGCATATACTAAATACAATAGAAGAAAATTACAACAAACATGAATGCACAAGAGACACGTAGCTAATGTGCACACAATTTCAATCATATTGCTTATGTATATATATTGCCATTTTTTTTCCAGAATATTGAAGCAGGAGCTGCAACACTGAAACAACAGAAGAAGATTGAAGAACTTGAAGCTCAACTTCAGGAAGCTGAAGATATTGTAGAAGATATTAGGGAAAAATTGGGCGAATTGCAGATGAAATGGAAAGGATCAAGAAAAATAATTTACAGAATGTGAACAAAGCTAATTCAATAGAAATGGCTAATGGATAATGGAGTTCACTCTTACCAATCAAGCATTATTCATCCAAACTCCCTATATGAACTTGTTATTGCAAATGAATGTTCACTGAAACATTGCTGGCTGCAAAAAAGTTTGCTCATGTGGTTCATATATTAAAATCGAGATTTGTCTTCCATAATTTCAAGGAATAAAGAGCCTGAACTATATAGAAACAGTTGCACTCAGAGAATCCTTGATACTAAACCACATTCAAATTAAGGGTTCTCTGGTTCAATTAAGGGTGCTCTGATACTAAAAACCCAAATCGTACAACCCAGAATCAAGCATACACTTGAATCAAAAGTACAAGAGATAATAAATCACATTTCTAAAAAAAAAAATACGAAAATCAAAATGCAATAATATACGGCATACCCAAATCGTAATACCCAAATAGAATTTTCAATTAAAATTTTAAACTAATGTCATACCTAGTACGAGTTTATGACACGATTCGACCAACACCGAAGAGTGTGCCGTCCACCAATCGCCGATGATTGTCGTCGATTTGAACATTCCGCAAGATTGAGATGGACGTTCGATTGTTGTTGAGACGCCGACGAAAATGGGGTGCGATTGGGAACTCGAATAACCCAGACGGCGAAAAAGGAATCGTTTTTCAGCAAAGAAGAAATGATTCGGCAATGAAGAAAGGATCTTGCTCGAAGAACTCACAACGCCCACCTTGTGGCCATTGAAGACGCTCGAAGAATGGCCTGATTTTCTATTTTTTGATCTTAGGGTTTTTGGGGTAAAGTTGTTATTTTGCAAATACTAAGAGGACAAAATGGTAAATCACTCATAAACTTTAAATTATAACACACCTCTTATCTAACATACCAAACACTAATTTAAATTTTTAAAAAATGCACTATCATGCCTAATCTATCTAAATTCCCTATCTTACATTTATCTTATCAAAACAATCTAACGTACCAAACGAAGCCTAAGTGTAATCTTTTAACATCACGACTAATACATTTTAATAATTTAAGTGATACTTTTAGTAATACGATTAATATATTTAAGTAATTTAAGTGATACCATTTAACATTACAATTAATATCTTTTAGTAATTTAAAGTGATACTCTTTAGCATTATGACTAATACCTTATAGTAATTTAAGTGAAACCTTATAGTATTACGACTAATATTTTTTAATACATTTAAATAATTTAAATGGTATTCCCACTGTCTCATTATTACTTTGAACATTTACCAAAAACATCATTCCCATTTTAATTGAACATTTTCTAATTTGGATAAAAAATAATTTTTTACTCATTTAAAAACTCTCTCAAACATCTCTTATTTATAACGCATGTCATTACTTTTTACACATTAATAAAAGATTTTCACTTCCGAAAATGGAGCACGCGCCAGGATAAGGCGATTTGTGTGAGGTAGGTGCGATTTCCCAGAAAATTTTCAAAATGTTTTCTTTACGCTTTTGGATTGAGTATCCAAAATCTGCAATCATTGCTATTAAATCTTCCCCTTCACTCCAAATCTTGGTTAGCGTATGTGTGTTAAAGAGAATGAGCCAATAAATGGAGGAGGTTATCTTCCCCAAATTTCTAGAACGCCAGCCCTAATAGCTTTTCGGCGATTATAGCCACTCCCGAGGCGGTGGTTCGTCTCCCCCGATCCTTCTGGTCGGATTTTCTTGGTTTCTGAAATTTTCCGAGCACGCTTCTGTGATGGCATTGGCCAATGAAGCGGTCGAAGGGCCTATATATACGTATGATTTCTGGTGTTTCATCATACCTATTTCTCTTTTCCTCTCTGTTTTTCTTCAATCGCCTCCCATGGCGGATCACCTTAATGAGCCTCTTAGGAGAGTGAAACTCACTGATACGGAAGAAACCCCTCTGAAAGTTTCCGATGAGGAGTTGATCTTCCCACGAAATGCCCTTCTTGGGCGCTTTACTATTCGAAAACCTACTAGTATGAAGGAAATTCTTGCTACTCTGAAACGAATCTGGAGAGTCGAGGGCATGGTTCGTATCTCTCCAATGGGGGAAGGCTGCTTTATGTTTGAGTTCGAAAAGGAGGCGGAGTGTAGCAAGGTATTCTATCGTCAGCCTTGGTTCATGAGTGGTCCGATGCTTGTCCTTTCAAGGCTGCGTGAAGATGAACAACCAAAGGATTTGGTCATCAACAACATCCCACTATGGATTCAGGTACATGGACTACCAATATATGCAATGACACGACAGATTGCATTCAGGCTGGGGGCAAAGTTTGGAGACATGATTGAGTTAGACTGTCCAGATGGAGCGATTGCATGGGGAAGGTGTCTGAGAGTTCGTGTGCTGTTGGATATTCACAAACCTCTACACAGGAATACTCACATCCTCATAAAAGATGAACTCATTACTCTTCCACTAAGGTATGAAAAACTTGGCGATTTCTGTTACTTCTGTGGAGTGGTTACTCATGTCGAAAAGGATTGTCCTGAAAAGTATGTTGAATATGGTATTGAGATGAATGATGTTAAAAATTACCCCCTTTGGTTGAGAGCGGAGGGCCAGAAAGGCCTTGAACCTGAAATGTATGAGTTTTTAAAGGCCAACCCTTTGAGTCCACCACAACCACAAGATATGCAGGCAATGGGACAGATGGGTACTTCGTCCTCAGCTCTGACTATCGTCCAGAACCACACAAGTGGGGGATTGGCTTTTTCTGGATACCAACAGGAGCAAGAGGAGGAGGCTAACCTTTTTGTGGAGTCTGTGCTCCGAAATGATGAACAATAGAGGGATGAGCAAGCAAATGACTGCTGGAAGGCTATGGAGGAACATGAGAATGACTACTACTACAGGAAGTTTGTGAAAAAGAACCGAGAAGGTCTGGGTGCTGGAAAGGGACCTATGGTCGAACTGAAGCTTAAGGGAAAAGTTGGGATGCATACTGAGCAAGTACTCGAAAGGGGTGAAGCTGAAATAGGTAACCAAGGTAAAACTGGAATGAGAGGACAGCGGAAGCGGGGGCGCCCGAGTTCCAATATCCTAAAAATCACTGATGCTAGGGAGGAAGAAGTTACTGCTACTGGTGTGAGAGGAGGAAGGAAGAGATCCAAGAGTGATGAAGACGCAACAAGCTCGAACATTGCGGCCTCTGGGGACTCCCAGATCCGCGACTCGATATGAAGGTGCTATCTTGGAAGGCACGAGGTTTGAAGGGACCAAATGCATTTCATAAAATTAGGCGAGTAGTCGCTCTAAATAAACCTTCTATCTTTTTTGTTTTAGAATCGAAAGTCCCGGCTAGCATAGTTAAATCGTGGAGGACTTTGCTAGATTTTCATTCCTGTTTTGTTGTGAATGCCAATGGAATGAAAGGTGGTTTAATTCTCTTTGCTACTGTTGATGTCAACTTTTGTGTGAATTCATATTCCTGTGACCATATCGATGTGTGTGTGGAATGGGATAATCAGTCATGGTATTTTACGGGTTTTCAAGGAAACCCAAATGGTGTTCATCGTAATTCTTCGTTTGATCTTTTGAGACGTATTCGTAAAACTCATGAGTTTGGTAAACCTTGGCTAGTTGGGGGTGACTTTAATCAGTTTCTCTCTTATAATGAAAAGAATGGGGGAATAATAAATAGTTTGATTCGAAAGAACATGGAGGGTTTTCGGGATGTTCTTAATGAGTTAGGCTTGTATGATTTGGGATGCAAGGGTCCCTTGTTTACTTGGACTAATAAAAGAAGGCAGCCATATAACATTAAGGAGAGATTAGATAGATTTGTTGCCACGAGAAATTGGAATTGCTGCGTTGAGTCCTTTTCGGTTGAAAATCTGCATTTTTTTGGCTCGGATCATCGGGCGATTGCCCTAACAGTGACGAAAAAGGTTTTGAGGTGGGAGAGATGTTCATCTCCTATTTTTAGATGTGAAAATGCGTGGCTTCATGAAGCCTCTTTCAAGCAGGAAGTGCAAGGTGTTTGGGGGATGATGGATGCAAACCTGAGTATACCTGCTCGGATGGGTATTTTAGGGGAGGCATTGAGAGGGTGGGCTGCAAAGACAGTAGGCAATATTGATAAGAGAATTCAGTTTTTATCTAAGAAATTCAAGGGTTAGATGAAATAGAAGATGAGGAGGAATATTTGAGGTTGGAAAATCACTTGGAAAAATTATTTACACAACAAGAGGACATATGGCATCAACGATCGAGAGTCAACTAGATGAGATGTGGAGATAGAAATACCTCTTATTTCCACAAACGAGCGACGGAGAGGCGAAATCGAAATGCTATTATGGAACTTCAAGATGAGAATGGAAGATGGTGTTGGGAATTATCCAAATACCCAATAGTAGTCCCCCAACAATGTGGTCCCCAATTCTTGTGGTCCCCAACTCCTTTGTGGGAATATTATGGGACCACATTCCCCATCTCCTTTGTGGGGAATTATTGGCACTTGTGGGTTATGAACCGTCACGCTAGGGATCCTTTGAGACTCCCTTTAAAATTACCAAGATCTATTTGAAACGTCTTTTTTTTTGAGACTCCCAACAATCTTTTGAGATGCCCTAGGGATCTTTCGAGACTCCCGGGAATCCTTTAAAATTACCAGGATCTATTTGAGACGTAATTTAAATATGAATTATCATAAATCTAATTTTATAATTTAAACAAATTAAATCAACTAATTCATGTAATGAATGTACGGTAAATAATTAAATCCCTAAACATGCGGAACTAAGGGATTACGTGTTTACCTTTGAATCGGAGAGATACCGTTGAGAAGAATAACAACTTCAACCCAATTGCCTTCTCGAGTATTCCCTAAGTCCTAGCCCGTTGATCCGGTGGGAGATCTCACGAACTAATAACTCTCAAGGAAGAATTAATTTTCTCTTGTTGCACACACTGTAATTTCGAAAATTACAGATCTCTCTTTTCCGTATTTTATGGAGAAGACCGATTTTTTTTTTTCTCAACTCTTAAAACTAAGAGTGGCGGTTTTTACTCTATTTATAAGAGAGAATAGCAAATTTATTTATTAGAAAATATTGGAGATCTAGAAATATTTTATTCTCCAAGAGATATTATATTATTTCCATATCTTTCTCCATAATATTCTCTCCCCAAAATAAGCGCTACTTTCCTCTCTTTCTTGCAACAAGATTAATTCTTATCTTTTTAATTACCTTAGTTAATGGACTTTTATTGGGCTACTTGAGGGGCCTTTAGGAGAATTAGGATTGGACCTCCCAATGGGCCCAGAAATCAATATTGAGCCACAATATTTTTCCAGCTCATTAATATTAATTCATTCCACTATAGAATTAATATTGCACTATCCATCCTAACCCATATTACGAAATATGGCTCCCGGTTATTATTTCCCGTGTTTAAGATTCAATGTCCATCAATTAATTTAAGCTACTGAATGCTTTAATTAATTAATATCTTTTATTCCTTAGAGTAAGGACAGCTCAACATTATTATCATACCGGAAATAAATTCCACTGATCAGATTTGATATGATAAACCTTCTGAGCCCACCAAGGGGACATAATCAACTTGACACTCCAAGACACGATTCTCTGTATTAATTTTGGCAATCTGTCCTATAATTAATAATATTGCCCAAAATATAAAGTATTGAATCACATTGATTCTTTACCCATAATAAATCAAAGCAATACTTCTTAACTACAGACAATTCCATTTAAGTGACAGAGATTAAGAAATCAACAACCACTGAGGTCTAATTCTTCATTCCTTAAGCCAGTCTAGAAGAATTACCTCTCTGTAGGTCCTATTCAGCACATCAAAATGCACTAGTGTAATCTCTTGGTCAAGACAAACCAATCTGAGCCTTACACCTCAACTTCTACCAATGGATTGTTCAATTCCATCTAAGTTGTGAATCAATTGTACTTATATACAAGGAACTGACAATGTGATCTTCTGTGATCTTCTACATACCACATTGTCTACAATGTAAAGTACATCTGAACGTTTATGCAATAAATAATTACCATTCATTATATTTAAAGCAACCAGTGACAAAAATTTATTCTCATTAATAAGTGCAAAAATCAGTTTGTATACATAAGTAGCACTAAAAGCATACTTGCCAGTATAACCCTAACAATCTCCCACTTATACTCAAAGTCTGCTTTTATGTATACTACAGCACGTCCATGTTCTACATGTCCTAATAAATTCTCCCACTTATACTCAAAGCAGCTTGGCAACGCACTTGACCCCCATTCCTTCCACATGTCTCTCGAATGTACTCTGAGGCAGACCCTTTGTGAAGGGATCAGCTAGGTTGTCTTCCGATGCGATCTTTGCCACCACTATATCTCCTCTCTTAACGATTTCTCGTATAAGATGGTATTTCCTTTCAATGTGTTTGCTTGCCTTGTGAGCTCTTGGTTCCCTTGAATTTGCAACTGCTCCAGCATTATCGCAATAAATAGTGATAGTGCTGGGCAAATTCGGAATCACATCCAAGTCCACTAAGAAGTTCTTAAGCCAAACCGCTTCTTTCGCTGCTTCACAAGCAGCTACATATTCGGCTTCCATGGTAGAATCAGCGATGCATTTCTGCTTCACACTTCTCCATGTCATGGCTCCACCCCCCAAACAAAACACACTACCCGAGGTAGATTTTCTAGAATCCATGTCTGATTGGAAATCTGAGTCCGTATAACCCACAGGGAATAGACTGTCTGACTGATAAACCAACATTCTATCTCGAGTTCTTTTTAGATACTTGAGAATGTTTTTAACTGCAGTCCAATGTTCTTTCCCTGGGTTACTTTGATATCTTGCTACCATGCCTACAGCAAAACAAATATCCGGTCTCGTGCACAGCATTGCATACATGAGGCTTCCAACTGCCGATGCATATGGAATGTTTCTCATCTCATCCATCTCCTTTTGTGTCTTAGGACACATCTCTTTAGATAGATGAATTCCATGTCTGAAAGGAACAAATCCTTTCTTGGAATTTTGCATGCTGAATCGTTTCAAAATAGTGTCTATGTATGAGGTTTGGGATAAGCATATCATCCTTTTCTGGCGATCTCGAGTAATCTTAATCCCAAGGATGTGACCAGCTTCTCCTAAATCCTTCATATCAAACTGTTTTGACAACCATACCCTCACGTCTGTCAACACCTTTTTATTGTTTCCAATAAGCAGAATGTCGTCTACGTATAATACTAAGAATACCAAGGCAGTTCCGATACACTTCTTATAGACACAACTCTCAAACTCATTTTGATCAAATCCATAGGATTGTATCACCTGATCAAAACACTGATTCCAAGCTCGCGATGCTTGCTTAAGTCCATATATTGACCTTTTAAGCTTGCATACAAGATTCTCTTGGCCTTTTTCAATGAAGCCTTCGGGTTGGCGCATGTAGATTTCTTGTTCAAGACTTCCATTTAGGAAAGCTGTCTTGACATCCATTTGCCAGATCTCAAAGTCTAGGTGAGCTGCAATCGACAAGAGAATACGGATAGACTTAAGCATAGCTACAGGCGAAAAGGTCTCCTCATAATCGATTCCCTCTTTCTGAGTATATCCTTTTGCCACTAGTCTAGCTTTGAAGGTTTCAACCTTCCCATCTGATCCTCTTTTTCTCTTGTAGACCCACTTGCATCCAATAGGTTTTACACCTTTGGGTGGTTCCACAAGCTCCCACACTTTGTTATGATCCATAGACCCCATTTCTGCTTCCATTGCAGTTTGCCAAGAATCTGCATCCTTGTCTTGGATTGCCTCATCGTACGTCCAGGGGTCAGATTCATCCTCTCCGGGGACCAAGTCCGAAGACTCTCCCACGAACATGAATCGCTCAGGTTGTCTCACAACCCTCCCACTACGACGAGGTTCCGGTTGTGTTTGTGTATCGCTTGGTACATCTACTTGTACACTTGGTATAGGAGTTGGCCCTCTTAGTTCATTTAAGGTAATCTCACTCTTGGGCTTTCTATTACTCATATAGTTTTCTTCCATAAATCTAGAATGTGTGCTTATCACAATTCGCTGATCCTTTGGACTATAGAATAAACCCCCTTTCGTTCCTCTAGGATATCCTACAAACAACCTTAATTCTGAACGAGGATCTAACTTTCCAGCTTCCTTGTCCAACACGTATGCAGGACACCCCCAAATTCTTATGTGTCTTAGACTAGGCTTTCGCCCGCTCCACAATTCTGTAGGGGTTTTAGGAACTGATTTGGAAGGTACCAAATTCAGAATGTAAGTCGCTGTTTCCAAGGCATGACCCCAAAACGACTTAGGTAAATCTGAATAACTCATCATAGATCTGACCATCTCTAAAAGAGTTCGATTTCTTCGCTCTGCAACCCCATTTTGTTGAGGGGTTCCGGGTGCAGTTAATTGGGATACAATCCCTTCGCCTGATAAGTAGCCCAAAAATTCATTGCTGAGGTATTCGCCTCCACGATCTGATCGTAGAAACTTGATACTCTTTTCCCTATGCTTTTCCGCTTCAGCCTTAAACTCTTTGAATTTATCAAAGGTCTCAGACTTATGCCGCATTAGATAGATGTATCCATATCTTGAGTAATCATCGATAAAAGTAACGAAATACTCAAAACCTCCCTTTGCTTGAATTGACATTGGTCCACATACATCAGTATGAACGAGTTCTAACACTTCACTAGCTCTATTCCCCTTTGCCCCAAAGGCTCTTTTGGTCATTTTACCCTCTAAACATGATTCACATGTTGGAAACGGCTCAACCTGGAGTGATTCCAACAAGCCGTCGTTCACCAACCTTTGAATCCTTCTTAGATTAATATGACCAAGTCTAAGATGCCACAGAAGTGTTTCGTTCATGTCTGAAGAATGCTTTCTTTTCTTAGAAATAGTCGATGTGTTATGCGATTCATTTGTGTGGAATGTGCACAATTAATAGTATAAAGATTATTCACCAATGCTCCCGAACAGATAATCTCGTCATCACGACAAATAACGACATTCTTATTAAAAGAAACTGAATATCCATCCAAAATTAGTTTAGAAACTGAAATCAAATTCTTTCTAAAACTCGGAACATAAAGAACGTCTTTTAAAACTAAAATTCTATCACTAAAAGATAGTTGCACATCTCCCACTGCAACAGCCGCCACTTTCGTAGCATTGCCCATGGTGATGATGATCTCACTCCCACTAAGTTGTCGGGTTAGCTTGAACCCCTGAAAATCGAAACAAATATGATCAGTGGCTCCCGTATCCACCACCCACGAATGGGAAGAATACACCGCTAAACAAGTTTCAATTACTAGTGCGTGAGAATTACCTTGCTTACCAGCCTTCTTAGGCTTGGTACAGGCTGACTTCCAATGTCCTTTCAGACCGCAACTAAAGCACTTTCCCTTAGTGGTCTTTTTCTTGACACCTCCCTCAATTGGCATCTTTTCCTTGTTTTTAGCTTGTTTCTGGCCATTTGCCTTCTTCTTCTTTCCACCTTTCGGTGCAGAATTAGAAGATGGACCGTTTGCCAACATAGCCGTATGCTCGTTCCTTGGTCCCATTAACATCTCAGCCGAAACCAAAGCTTGCAAGAGCTGAGCCAACGTATACTCTTGATTATTCATCGTATAGTTCAGTTGGAACTGCTCAAAACTTTTCGGTAGAGAATGGAGTACGAAATCGATCTGCGTTTCCGCATCGAATTCAGCACCAAGAATCTCAAGTTTGTTAAGAAAACCCATCATCTTAAGAACGTGATCCCTCACGGGCGTTCCCTCGACCATTTTCTGTGATAACATATCTCGCATGGTCATTTGTCTAGCCGTACGATTCTGATGAGCAAAAAGTTCATTAAGGTTCATCATAATAGCTGAAGCGGATTCCATGTTCTGGTGTTGGTGTTGCAACACATCTGACATTGAAGCCAAGATGGTACACCTAGCCATTTCATCGGATCTCATCCACTCCTTATGATATTCCTTATCTTCTTGGTTCGTCTCATCCGTAGGGGCAGGGGGTTTAGGTTCATCAAGTACCCACTTATGCTGTTGTGCAGTCAAGACTATAAATAAATGTCTTTTCCAATCCACATAATTCTCTCCTTCCAATTTATTTTCTTTAAGTATACTAAACAGTGGGTTAAAAGGAGACGACATGCTGAACTGAGAATAAAATATACAATTTGTATTAATATCCTATTAACAAAAAAATTATCACATAATTTGATCACATGTACTATATCAAAAACCTCAAAAAACCGATATAAACATGCATCAGCCAACATCTTAAAACCAATTTAAGTAAGTCACGATGAGTGTGATCGTTTACTCAAATACATTTAAGCAGGTTACAAACAAAGCAGTTACAAACCTTTAATTCAAAATTAGTAGTTGGCTTCAACCTGGCCATATAAAATTGACAGGGACTCCGATGGGGAGTTAATATATCAATTTTATACCTAAGTAATAACCATAATTAAATACAGGACTATTATTTCGTTTTGAATAAGCCACTCGATGGGAGGGTCATACCGCCACTAGTAATAATCCACAATCATCCTTAAAGGAATTTATTCATGTGAACTTATCTTTTGACCTATCCGATAGGGAGAGAGGCGCTTGCCAATGCGTAGCCAAAAGACTTCACAAATAAATAAATTATGGAGGCCATTTAATCAATTTATTATCTTAAATAAATTTAATTAATAAAAAAAAACATACTTAGTAATTTTTTTTTTAAACTAGAGGTTTTTCACGAATTCTCATGCAGAATTAACAAATAATCATAGCATAATAACAAAACAAAAATTAAACACAAATTAGGCAAACACGTCCAATTATCATGGTTTAATTTTCTCGTTTTGAAGGAACGAGAATTCGTACACCCACGACCGCAACAAAAAAAATCACGCCACGCCTACAAGCGACTCGTGTGGCTTGGTCGTCCGGGTGCCTCCGATTCTTTAATCCGTCTAACGGTCTTCGTCTTTGACCCGTTACAATTTATTTACAAAAAATAAATCTAACATCTAGACTAGTTTATTACAAATTAAATAATCTAATCTACCCGTGGATTTTCTCACGGGAAAAACAAATCTGACCGAATCAGATTAAAAACCACATTCAAACAACATAAATTAAAACATACATTAAAACCATGATAATTGGATACCTGCAAAAAAGATCTAACAATTCTACCATCCAAATATCAATTTAATGTAAATAGATTTAAATTCTAATTTAAATTACAGAGCCCAAAACCTTGGCTCTGATACCATCTGTTGGGAATTATCCCAATACCCAATAGTAGTCCCCCAACAATGTGGTCCCCAATTCTTGTGGTCCCCAACTCCTTTGTGGGAATATTATGGGACCACATTCCCCATCTCCTTTGTGGGGAATTATTGGCACTTGTGGGTTATGGACCGTCACGCTAGGGATCCTTTGAGACTCCCTTTAAAATTACCAAGATCTATTTGAAACGTCTTTTTTTTTGAGACTCCCAAGAATCTTTTGAGATGCCCTAGGGATCTTTCGAGACTCCCGGGAATCCTTTAAAATTACCAGGATCTATTTGAGACGTAATTTAAATATGAATTATCATAAATCTAATTTTATAATTTAAACAAATTAAATCAACTAATTCATGTAATGAATGTACGGTAAATAATTAAATCCCTAAACATGCGGAACTAAGGGATTACGTGTTTACCTTTGAATCGGAGAGATACCGTTGAGAAGAATAACAACTTCAACCCAATTGCCTTCTCGAGTATTCCCTAAGTCCTAGCCCGTTGATCCGGTGGGAGATCTCACGAACTAATAACTCTCAAGGAAGAATTAATTTTCTCTTGTTGCACACACTGTAATTTCGAAAATTACAGATCTCTCTTTTCCGTATTTTATGGAGAAGACCGATTTTTTTTTTCTCAACTCTTAAAACTAAGAGTGGCGGTTTTTACTCTATTTATAAGAGAGAATAGCAAATTTATTTATTAGAAAATATTGGAGATCTAGAAATATTTTATTCTCCAAGAGATATTATATTATTTCCATATCTTTCTCCATAATATTCTCTCCCCAAAATAAGCGCTACTTTCCTCTCTTTCTTGCAACAAGATTAATTCTTATCTTTTTAATTACCTTAGTTAATGGACTTTTATTGGGCTACTTGAGGGGCCTTTAGGAGAATTAGAATTGGACCTCCCAATGGGCCCAGAAATCAATATTGAGCCACAATATTTTTCCAGCTCATTAATATTAATTCATTCCACTATAGAATTAATATTGCACTATCCATCCTAACCCATATTACGAAATATGGCTCCCGATTATTATTTTCCGTGTTTAAGATTCAATGTCCATCAATTAATTTAAGCTACTGAATGCTTTAATTAATTAATATCTTTTATTCCTTAGAGTAAGGACAGCTCAACATTATTATCATACCGGAAATAAATTCCACTGATCAGATTTGATATGATAAACCTTCTGAGCCCACCAAGGGGACATAATCAACTTGACACTCCAAGACACGATTCTCTGTATTAATTTTGGCAATCTGTCCTATAATTAATAATATTGCCCAAAATATAAAGTATTGAATCACATTGATTCTTTACCCATAATAAATCAAAGCAATACTTCTTAACTACAGACAATTCCATTTAAGTGACAGAGATTAAGAAATCAACAACCACTGAGGTCTAATTCTTCATTCCTTAAGCCAGTCTAGAAGAATTACCTCTCTGTAGGTCCTATTCAGCACATCAAAATGCACTAGTGTAATCTCTTGGTCAAGACAAACCAATCTGAGCCTTACACCTCAACTTCTACCAATGGATTGTTCAATTCCATCTAAGTTGTGAATCAATTGTACTTATATACAAGGAACTGACAATGTGATCTTCTGTGATCTTCTACATACCACATTGTCTACAATGTAAAGTACATCTGAACGTTTATGCAATAAATAATTACCATTCATTATATTTAAAGCAACCAGTGACAAAAATTTATTCTCATTAATAAGTGCAAAAATCAGTTTGTATACATAAGTAGCACTAAAAGCATACTTGCCAGTATAACCCTAACAGATGGTACAAGGAACCGGTTGGAATATTGAAAATTTTGACATCAACTTTTGGATTTCTATACCAATCATCTAAGCCTTCCTTGGACCAAATTGAGTGTATAGCCAAGCACACAGAACCTGTGGTTAATCACGATATGAAAAGGGTGATGGGTGGTGTGTTCTCGGGAATGGAAGTTAAAGAAGCGGTGTTCGGGTTAAACCCGAATAAGGCGCCAGGACCGGATGGCTTCAATGCAAAATTTCTTCAAGAGATGTGGGATGTCATAGGTCAAGAGGTGACTCGTCAGATTTTAGGAATTCTAAATGAAGGTAAAGATATTGGAGAATGGAACAAAACCATCATTACCTTGATCCCGAAGAAAAAAAAGCCTTCAATGGTGAGTGATTATAGGCCTATTAGTCTTAGTAACGTTTGCTATCGTATTGTAGCAAAGGTTATAATGGGTCGTTTAAAAGGGGTTTTTCCAGAGGTTATTGATGAGAATCAGAGTGCTTTTGTCAAGAACAGATTGATAACAAACAACATAGTGCTGAGCTATGAATGTATGCACTGGCTTCGACACAATAAAAGTAAAGGAGGGTATGCAGTTGCAAAACTGGACATGAGCAAGGCCTATGGCAGAATCGAATGGAATTTCCTCCGGTGTCAAATGGAGAAAATGAATTTCCCGAATAATTTGGTCAATATTATTATGAAATGTGTTACAACTGTTAGGTATGCTTTTTACATTAACGGAAAGGTTGCTGGAGAAGTGACCCCTTCACGGGGTTTGAGACAAGGAGATCCACTGTCTCCTTTTCTCTTTGTTTTATGTGCACAAGGTTTTTCATCTAGTTTGAAGGAGAAGGTCCAGAAAGGGAATCTAGAAGGTATTCGTGTAGCAAGGGGGGCTCCGATGATTACACATCTTTTCTTTGCGGATGATAGCGTGGTCTTCTTTAAGGCTAAAAAAGAATGTGGTCAAGCTCTACAAGACACATTAAAGGAGTATGAAACAGCTTCGGGACAACTGGTCAATTTTGAAAAATCCTCAATTCTTTTTAGTCCTGCAACTCTCGAGCAGAATAAAAAGGATATTCAAGAGATCCTAAAGATCAGATCGTCTCAAGGTCATCATTTGTATTTGGGATTACCAACTTTTTCGGTCAGAGGAAAGAGGGTGCAGTTTGCTTACTTAGTTGATCGAATGAGAAGAAGAATTGACGATTGAAAAAACAAGGAATTCTCTGAAGGGGGGAAAGAAACGTTAATAAAGTCTATTCTGCAAGCTATTCCAACCTATGCAATGTCATGCTTTAAGTTGCCTGTTCAGATTTGCAAGGAGATGGAATCTCTGATGGCTAATTTTTGGTGGGGACAGAATGAAGGGCGTAACCGAATCCATTGGATGAAATGGGATTCTTTGTGTAAAGCTAAATCTGAAGGAGGTATGGGTTTCAGGAAAATGACACATTTTAATGAAGCCCTCCTGGCTAAACAGGTTTGGAGAATCATTGAAAATCCAGGTTCCTTACTGGCAAGAGTTTTGAAAGCGAGATATTTCAAACATCAGGATGTTATGGATGCGGAGATTGGGAGTAATCCATCTTTCATATGGCGGTCCATCTGTTCGGGATGTGATATTGTTAGAAAAGGTACAAGATGGATTATAGGTAATGGGGACATAATCACAATGCATAAACATGCCTGGGTACTTGGCCTGAAGGATGGGTTTATTCGGTCACGTATTGTCTCGGGGTACAAAGTGGTGGACATGTTGGATGAAAAGAGAGAATGGAAAGAACACTTGGTCAGACAAGCTTTCTGGTCCTTTGAGGCTGAGGGAGTCTTACGCACTATGGTTGGGGAAAAAGAAGATGTAGACAGACGCTTTTGGATGTTTGATACAAAAGGACAATATACAGTCAAATCTGGATATTAGGCTATTAGGGAGGGCACGTATGAGAAGAGCGGTGGTACTTCGAAACCAGAAGAGGAAACATGGACGAGATGGTGGAAGATATGCTGGAAACTAAAGTTACCTCCAAAAATCCGTATTTTTGGGTTGAAAATGGCATGGGACTTCATTGCAACGGAGGGTAATTTAGCAAGCCGTTTTGAAGGGGCGCACCCAAATTGCTACCTTTGTGGAACATTCTTGCCGAATACGTTGCACGCGGTTTTCACTTGTGTGGGTGTTAGACACATATGGAAGGGGCTTGGTTGGTGGGATCTAGTTCTTAAAGGTAAGTATCTTACTACCTTACAGTTTCTGGAACGAGTTTTTGCTGAAAGAAAGATAGAAGGATTGGAAGAATTTATCATTATAGCTTGGGGAGTATGGAGAGAGAGATGTAAGATTACTCACGATGATGTTGATAAAGTGCGACGAAGATGTAGTAAAAATGTGGGGGAGAGAGTACTAATGTATCTAGATAGTTATAGACAAATATCGTCGGAAGTCAATGAAGGATCTATAAGTTTAAACAACGATCTAGATTACTTAAATGCTGTGCCAAGTTTCGAGGTGGATGGAGCGTTCAATGGAGATCTCCGTAAATATGGAATTGGGGGAGTTGGAAAGAATGAAGATGGAGAAGTTATTTTCTCTTTTTCCAAAAGAATTGGTCCGCAGAGGGGACCTCTGGGAGTGGAATTACATGCCATTGAGAGAGCTTTAGTGGAAGCACGAAAACTAAATTGGAGGAAAATTGTAATTCATTCGGACTCCCAACAAGCAATTGATCTTTACTCAAAGATGTGCCCGGGCGCTTGGCCGGAGAGAAATCTTGCAAATAGGATACACCAGATGTCAAAAGAATTTGTAGTGTGCAGATTCAAATATATTCCTGGGAGCAGAAATACGCAAGCGCATGGACTGGCTCAAGCTGTTGTTAACTCTACCATCTCTCGTGATTGATATGGAGTAGTTTTTCGTTTATATTCATAGGAATTTTTAGTGTGGTTCGTAAAGGTTTATTCCTGTGTAATCGTCAAAAAAAAAAAAAAAAGATTTTCACTTCCATAAAGTTGAATTGCCCATTTTATCTCTCTTAAAAAGTCATTTTATCACATTTAACATCAATAAATAATTTTTTACATTAAAACTTATACAAACAGCAAATGTTCAATTAATAACGTAATGAAAGAAGTACCATTTAACATTACAACTAATACGCTTTAGTAATTTAAAGTGATACTTTCTATCATTATGACTAATACCTCATAGTAATTTAAGTGAAACTTTATAGTATTACGACTTATATCTTTCAATAGAGGAATCAAATTCACGGCATGAAATTAATTCATACTATACTTTCTTAAAAAAATAATATATATATATATATATATTACCCCTCATTGTATTAATGAACGATCATTCTATTTCAAAATCTATTGCAACATACCAATGTAAGATAAGTTAAAATTTACTCCTCACATATAAGTATCTCTTCATATCCAAACTTTGTGTACTAATTTCTCATCCAACAAAATTTACTCCTCACATATAAGTACGTTCATACACTTCGAACGCAGATTGATTTTATGTCGTTTAATTCTTCTGAAATTAAATTGTTATCAATTAATTATTCAACTATAATAGATCAACACCCTATAAATAATCAATTAAATAATATTTAATTTAATAAAACCAAAATTTCCAACCAGTTTATTTTTGTTCCAATTTTCTACCCTAACATAATTGATTTATAGCTTATTTCCATTTTAATTTTCAACCTACAACACACTGTATTTGGATGGAAGATTTGTGAATGCACTTGCATGAATGTCTGAATTGACTCTGAAAGAATAAGGTAAAATATATTTTACCTCAATTGAGGATTTTGATTTAGTCTATTCAATATATATAAAGATTACAATTACAATTAGGGTTTACAGAGTAACCTACAAGTAATTACAGATATGGAAAATATATACAAATCACTAAAGATCTTTGACTAAATCAATTATGGACTAAATCATTATTCCTATTACCCCCCTCAAGCAAAGCGAATGTGGAGATACGCGAAGCTTGGACCGAAAGAATTCAAATAGCGGTCGCGGAAGACTCTTGGTGAATATATCAGCAAGTTGAAGATTTGAGGGGACAAAATGGGTAGATAGACGACCCGAAGCAACCATTTCCCGAACAAAATGATAATCAATATCAATGTGTTTTGCACGCTTATGAGCCACCGGATTTTGGCTAAGAAAGAGCGCAGACTTATTATCACACATGAGCTTTGGTGAAGATGAAGGCATGGCATGAAGTTCACGCAAGAGTAACGTGACCCAAATAACTTAAGAGGTAGCATTAGCCAAAGCCCTATACTCAGACTCACGGCTGGAACGAGAGACAGTGGGTTGTTTCTTAGCATTCCAAGAAACAAGATTCGGACCCAAAAATATGGAATAACCATAAGTGGAGCGGCGAGTGTCAAGGCAACGAGCCCAATCAGCATCAGAGTAACCCAAAAGATTGAGAGGTCCACGAGTGAAATCCAGACCAAATGTAAGCGTGCCCTTGACATAACGAAGAATGCGCTTGACAGCCTGAAAATGAGCAACAGTGGGTTTCGATTGAAATTGACTTACAGTGTTCACAGCATATGATAAATCCGGCCTAGTTATAGTGAGATATTGCAACGCACCCACCAAAGAACGAAACTCAGTAGGATCGGAGTGAGGATCACCATCAACTGTAAGAATTTCCGATGAGGAAAGGGGAGTAGACACTGGCTTGGCATCGAGAAGAGCAGATCGAAAAAGGATGTCTCGCGCATACTTGGACTGACCTAAGAAGATACCAGATTTCGTATAAGTTACCTCCAAGCCGAGGAAATAATTCAGCCGCCCTAGGTCTTTAATCGCAAATTCACGGCGAATTCGGAGAATAATACGATCAATAAGCGACTGGTCACTCCCAGTGATAATAATGTCATCCACGTAGACAAGTAAATAAAGCAAAAAACGATCTTGGCGAAAGACAAACAAAGAAGTGTCAGATTTGCTTTCAAGAAAACCAAGACTTACCAAGAAGGCACAAAAGCGTTGAAACCACGCCCGAGGAGCCTGCTTCAAACCATAAATCGCCTTATTTAGCTTGCAAACAAAGGAAGGACGAACATAATCAATGTAGCCAGGTGGTTGCTCCATGCAAACAGGCTTTTGAAGAACACCATGCAGAAAAGCATTGTTTACATCCAATTGACGTAATGGCCAATTATTAATAACCGCCAAAGAGAGTATGATACGAACAGTGGAAGCTTTGACTACAGGACTGAAAGTATGATCGTAGTCGAAACCAGGAAACTGAGAAAACCCTTGAGCAACTAAGCGAGCTTTATAGCGATCAATAGAACCATTCGCCAAATACTTGGTCCGAAAGACCCATTTAGAACCAATAACATTTTCAGTAGCAGGACGAGGGACCAAAGTCCAAGTGTTGTTGGCATGAAGAGCCTTAAGCTCGTCGTCCATTGCAGAAATCCAGTGAGGTGATTTTGCAGCTGATATGAAACCCTTGGGCTCCTTAGAAGAGTGTAGAGTGGAAAGAAAACCACTATGAGCCAAGTAAGTAGTTGAAGGAGGATACTTTGTCTTGAAAATGCCATCCTTGGCACGTGTTCGCATATGATGAGTTGATACCGAAGCAGGTGGCGGCAAAGGAGCCAATGGCGAAGGCGGCGGAGAGGCCGGGCGCGCCGGAGATGCCGTAGACGTGAGATCCGGACATGCTGAACAAGGAGTCGAAGCAGCCAAATCCATCGGAACAACTGCTGGACTCGAAGGCGAAGGAAAAATGGGAGCCGAACCAAGATCCCTATAAGCCGAAAAATCCAACGAGTCGGCTGAAGAGGACCGTGTGGAAGGTGCAAAGGGAAAATATTCCTCATCAAACCGAGCATGCCTACTAATGTACAAACGAGACGATGTTGTATCGAGACAGCAAAAACCCTTATGCCTGGAACTGTAACCCAAGAAAACACAAGGAATGCTGCGAGGAGAAAACTTGTTAGCAGCATAATCTCGTAAGCATGGATAAACTCTACATCCAAACGCATGAAGATTATCATAATTTGGAGGAGAGGAAAATACCAATTGAAACGGTGATTTATCAGATAACACAGAAGAGGGTAAACGATTAATCACATAAACCGCAGCACCAAAAGCTTCAACCCAATATTTCATAGGGACAGATGAATGAAACAATATAGATAACCCTATTTCTGTAATATGTCTATGTTTTCTTTCTGCACGACCATTTTGAGCAGGGGTGTATGGACAAGACATGGTATGTAGAATGCCACAATTTCTGAAAAGGTCTTGCAATTTGTTATTTGTGAACTCGGTACCCCCATCAGATTGAAAACGTTTGATAGTTGTGGAAAATTGATTTTCGACCAAAGTTTTGAACTTAACAAACGTATCATAAAAGTCTGATTTCAAACGAAGCGGATAAAACCACGTAAAACGAGAGAAGTCATCAACGAAAACCACATAGTAGAGAAAACCATCACAAGATTTCACAGGAGACGGACCCCACAAATCACAATGAATAACATCCAACAAACGCAAAATGCGTTTTTCATTATTGATAAAAGGAAGTCTTTTACTTTTAGCCAACTGACAAGAAGAACAAGCAAGAGGCCTAGGTAAAACAGAAGTAACTGACAAAAAACCAAGTTTGTTCAACAACTTAATAGTATCAAAATTAACATGGCCTAAACGACTATGACACAATTCAAAAGAGGCACGTGTACGACGATTCCATAAAGCTGCCACCAAAGCCGCATGACCACGCTCCAAAATATATAATCCATTTTCACGTCTGCCTCGTGCCAAAGGAATCCCTGTTACCCGATTCTGAATTTCAAAACAGTCGTTTGAAAAGACAACATTCACCGGATTATCACTCGTAAGTTTGCTAACAGAAAGAAGGTTCTTCGTGATATGAGGAACCACGAGGACATTCAGTAGAGATAAATCACGAGATAAAGTATGAGAGCTAGTATGAGAAATAGAAAGAGTGTTACCATTTCCCACAACAACCCTATCAGAACCAGAGTAGTTCGATGTGGAGTCCAAACCATCAGCAGAATTAGCCATGTGTGATGAGGCACCCGTGTCGACATACCAATCAGGAGAGTTCTGATTTATCGAACAACTGTTTTGAAAGGAATGAGCAAGATTGGCTTGTTGCGGAGGAGAAGAGTAACGTTCTGGGCACACTCGAGCATAATGTTCACCACGACAGATTTAGCAAATAGGGGGATAGCGACCACCGAAACGACCACCACGGCCACCGGAACGACCACCACGATTAGAATTAAAATTATATCCCCCACGGCCAGAGTGATGGAACGAACCAGACTGGTAAACATTACCAGATTTCTTATTTGATCGCTGCTGAGCAAGGAAAGCCGGTGACTGAGAGGAGGCAGAAGCGGAGTCGAGCGATTTTGTAAACAGATCGTGCGACTCGGCTTTGGACAATAACTCAGGGAAGGAGGGCAGAGGTGTGAGATTAATTTGAGAAGTAGAAAAGCCATGAAAATCTGTGTTTGAAGGAAATTGCCCCGGAGTGTGTTGACTACCGATGACATTAGAGAGTTGGCTCATTTGCTTTTCCATGGCTTTCATATTGTTTGCCATATTCTTGATCATTTCTCCTTGTTCATCAAGTCTTTGCCGAGTTATGTTTGCATTCTCTCTAGTCTCTCTCATGAATTTCGTGGTTTCCCCCATAAAAGCACCAAACATATCCTCCATTGATGGCTTTGATGAAGACTCCACAATAACTCCATCTCTCACATTGAAATTTGGAGGTGGGATGATGGCATTTCTTGTGTTGGCATAGGAGAAATTCTCATGTTGCCTCAATCCGGGATGGTAATGATTTGGATTATGAGTATTTTGCCTCTCATTCCAACCTCTTTCTCGAAATTGACGGTCCCTTTGATTGTTCATATAATGGGCTTCTTCATATTGATCTTCACTAGGTCCCATCAATGACTTGGCCGCCATCATCGAAGTCAACTTGTCCATCTTGTTGGATAAAGTAGCAAAATCATCCGACTCCTTAGTGGAAGCAACTTTCCGGTCTTGCCTTCTCTCGGATGGCCATTGGTTTCCGTTCTTTGCCATCTCCTCTAGGAGCACATAACCTTCATCCGTCGTCTTTCCTAGCAAAGAACCTCCACCGGCCGAGGCATCTACCATCCCTCTCGTACGATGGTCCATCCCGTTGTAGAAGTAACAAATCAATTGGTCTCTTGAGAACCCATGTTGAGGACAACTTCTTATCAAATCCTTGAAGCGCTCCCAAGCCTCGGCTAACGACTCATCATCATCTTGCATGAAGGAAGAAATTTCTCCTCTTATCTTGATAGTCTTGCTTGGAGGAAAGTACTTCATAAGGAAGGCATCAACAAGGTCGGCCCAATTCTCAATGGTTCTTAGATCAAGGGACATGTACCATTGCTTTGCACGATCACGGAGTGAGAATGGAAACAATTGGAGACGGATGTAATCTTGAGGGACACGATTGATCTTAACCGTTCCACTTATCTCTAGGAATTGAGATAAATGGAGGTTAGGATCCTCCTTCGACAACCCTCCAAATTGGTTGTTTTGAACCATCATGATTAAGGTCGGCTTGAGCTCAAAGTTATGAGCATCAACGGGTTCCCGACCCGCTCCTCCATATAGTCTAGGGATAGGGCGGAAGTGGTCTCTCAAGACTCGTTGATTCCCGTTTTCCTCCCTTTGCTCTACATTTCTTTCCATCCCAATGTTCTCTTCACCTCTCCGACGAAAATTGTCCCTTAGAACTCCTTGAGGTCGGTTACCTCCATTTCCGTGGGGTTCCTCAATTCCTTCCACTCCTTGATTCTCAAGTTCCTCTTCAACTTCTTCTACTACCGGATTTTCCCGTCGATTCATTCTTTCCAACTCTAGTCTTCTCCTTTCGGCGTTCCTTCTTCGACAATTGGCCTCAATCTCCGGATCTAAAGGTAGCACTTCTTGGTGGTTCCTCCTAGATCGTGTGATCATAAACCATGTCAATCAAAAGAACAAACGAGAGTGAGATATACAAATAAGCTCAAAGTAACAAACACAAATATTTTTGAATTTTTGCAAAATAAAGAAAGCAAATAAATTGTCTAAACTAAAACTCTCCTAGCCTACACTCTAGAGCTTATAAAAAACCTCCCCGGCAGCGGCGCCATAAACTTGATACACGTGTTATGCAACACTAAATAAACAACCGCAAGTGTACGGCGTCTATTGTAGCGTGATAAGCACGAGGTCGATCCCACAGGGAGGTTAAGCGTAAAAGTGGTAGTTTGCTAATCGAGTTCTAAGTAGACGTGATCGAATAGATTGGATATTGAATTACTCTAAAATTACCTATCAAATTGTCACAAACAAGTAACAAAGAGTAATGAAAATCGATCAACTAACATACGACTCAAGAAACGAAAGTAAAAATGGATGTAACTCAATTAAGAGAAGGTAGGTCCTAAAGCACATGCAAAACTAGTGAATCCATCTATGATTAACTATCTACTCAAGTGGTGTTCATGCTTTGTCTATAAGATTGATCACGTAATAATGAATTAAAAGTTCTTTCGATCCAAGTAATTCAAAGGAGATATCACACAACTTATTATCTCTACCTAAATTGCACAATAAAACCCAATCAAGTTCCTAAGATCATCACACATCTTCCTAATCATTGATCATCTTTCAATCTCACAATAAAATTAGGTCAAATGCTTGCAATCAATCAACCAAACTAGATTTCTCAACCTAATTCAATTAACTATGATCAACACATCATCATTGTACACATAATGACATGCTTTGCAATATAAACCAAGCATCCAAATAGAATTAAGCCACACAAACACCAAATAAGCAAAACATTAATTCATAGATATCATCAAAAGTATTTACAAGGCTTTAGAACCAAAAGTGTTTAGCCAACTACAATCATAATGAAATTACAAAATAAACAAAGATCAAAGCACTAAAAACTGAAAATAAGAGAAAGCTTAGACTGTGGTGTGGTGGGGAAATGAATTCCCAAGCTAATGGCTCCTCCCTTGCATGATTTGGTGTTGAATTGAAGAAGATATGGCCCAAAACCTCCAAATGTGTGTTGATGTGTGTAAGAATTCTTGAGAGAGGGGTAAGATGGTGTGAAATTTAAGAAGTGGGGTATTTATAGTGTTGGGGTAGGGTTTAGGTATGATATTTGCAAGTGAGTCCCTCGAAAATGGAGAAAACACGCGTTTGGCACCGAATTTGGAAGTGACTCGGCCGAGTTGGGGTCACTCGGCCGAGTTGGGGTGTTAGTCGAATCATCTCAAAAAAACAGGGGAACCGCGTCACTCGGCCGAGTTGGGTCACTCGGCCGAGTGGTCTTCAAGTCTTCACTTCAACTCGGCCGAGTTGGGTTACTCGGCCGAGTGCGCAGTAAATCCCAAACTCTCAGATTCGGCCGAGTAACATCACTCGGCCGTGTGCGCAGTCGAGGCCAAACTCGCAGATTCGGCCGAGTAAGGTCACTCGGCCGAATTGCCTTGCACTTCGATTTCGGCCTTTTCTCGTTTCGTGTATAACTTTCGCCTCGGGTGTCTGATTGACTTGATTCCTTTGGCTAATCCACTCCGTTTTCCGAGACGAATTCAACCGTGCACTCCTCTTTCCAGTCCGATCACTTGTGGTGTGTGTTTTGCCCCAAATTCCATCGTTTTACCTATAAAACCGACAAAACACAACCTTTCTCTCATTTTGGCTCAAACAATCATATCTAATGCACAAATCAATGAAATCCACATCAAAATATGCTCCACATGTGCTTATAAATCGTGTAAATTCCACCCGAATCACCCATGGCAAGAAGTTGATCACACAGATTCTTGAACGTGGCACCATACTCCGTGACAAAACGGGAGCCTTTCTTGATAAGTTGCAATTCGTCCTTGAGACGAAGCTCTCTAGCCTTGGATGGCCGATTGAAAGCAGTAGCCAGGGTAGACCACATAGCAGCGAACGTTGAGCATCCAACAACAATAGCCATGACATCTTCAGTTAGGGTTGAGGAAAGAAAAACTCTAACTATTTGATCTTTGCCAAGCCACTCATCGTAGGCAGGATTAGAGGAATCACTAGAATCAGTGGAGATCTTGGTTGATGGAGCGGGCAGCGAGCCATCAACGTAGGGAAGAAATTTCTGAGTGGCAAGAAGAGGATAGATTTGACCATGATGAAGAGAATTTCGGTAAAAGAAGACTAGGGTTTCTCAGTCTTGTTAGGCTGATACCATGAAAGAATAAGAGAAAATATATTTTACCTCAATTGAGGATTTTGATTTAGTCTATTCAATATATATAAAGATTACAATTAGGGTTTACAGAGTAACGTACAAGTAATTACAGATATGGAAAATATATACAAATCTCTAAAGATCTTTGACTAAATCAATTATGGACTAAATCATTATTTCTATTAGACTCGCTCTACGATGGAATTGAAATTCGTTGTTCTTATTTCGAATATTTCTTAGTATCTGTGTTGATTTTATTTTTTTGAAAACCTCTTGAGTTGATTTTAAATTTAAAATCGTACAATATTTATTGTGAAAATGCAATTTATTGTGAAGATACAATTTTACCTACATTACAATTATTATGGTCCACCTCAGTTATATTTAATACTAACACTACCTCACATACAATAGAAACTCTATAAATACATACAATAGAAACTCTATAAATTAATGGGACCACCAAAATTTATTAATTAAAAGAGTTATTAATTTATCTAATATTTTATGAATTTATAGAAACACTCTTTCAAACTTCCACATCTAATTATTTATTGTATATCAAATGAAGGGTTTTCCACATTATTATACTTCTTGTGTTCATTGTATCACTTTATGAACATTAAAAAATATTTTCAATACAAATATGCTAACACAAACAAATCATATACACAACATGACTTCTCATTTTACAGATGTGAAAAAAATAACAATGACCGACGAGATTCGAAAAGTATTATGCAAGCACAACAAGGATAATCCAAGTCTCACTCAAAAGCAATTGCAAGAATGGATTCTTAGTAACTATGGTGAAACTTTTAGGTGAAATTGATAAGGGAAATTAGAGACGAGATTTAAGGTGAAATTGATTTCAACAAAATAAAAATAAAAACAATTGAGTCATTTTTTAAGAAACATTCATAAATCATTCATGTAATAGGTAGTATATATATGGAATTATTAATTTATATTTTATTTGGGGTCTATAGAAATTACAAAAAATGTACTCTTATCTTATAATTTTAGCGAGTTTATTAATTTAGCACGCTATCCCCGAGTCGGGACCGGTCAAAAATATTATTTTAGAGAGTTTATTAATTTATCGAGTATTAATTTAAAGAGTTTCTAATGTACAACTCTTTTTTGTTTAACAAACAATTTCGTATGAGAAGGTTTTATATATGCTACGAATCTCATTTATTATACTCATGACATATGAAACTCTAACTCAACCACAAAAATAGTGTTTAACAACGAACTGAATTGCTCGTGAGTTTGACTCGACTCGTTTAATCTCGTTAGATACTTGATTTATCAACGAGTCGGCTTGAACTTGACTCGTTAGAGTCAATATTCAATTTTTTAATTCCATTAGGCTAGTTAGATTCGTTAACAAGTTGCACTGAACTCGTTTTTTGATTCGTCAATGTTATCGAATCGAACTCGATTCGATAAGAGCTCGAACTTCAAATACTCGATTCGGCTCAACTCGAATAACAACTTTACTATGAGATATACACATCTCGTACATGCGACCGTCTCATACACGGGATGGAGTAGCTATTGAGCTACCCTACCAACTTTAATACTCTCCTTCTCTCTCTCTTAGACTCCTTCCTTCCTATATAAATGCTCACATTGCTTACATTTTCTCAAGCACTTTAATTTTTGTGCAGAAATATTCCAATTAGTAAAAGTAGAGTCTTTCATAATAGCATCAGCAACCACACACCAACTATCCCTTTAATACTGAATCGAGAGCTGTATGTTGATCTGCTGTCAAGTAATGAAGACGTGGGCTTCCGCCGTCTCCTCCTGGATTTGCGCTCAAATCACTGCTTCTCAATCTGCCTTCATCTTCAAGGTCCTCAAGAACATTCTTGTTGCTCTGCTTACTTGCATTTTTGCTTTAGGTAATTAATTTCTTCTCATTTGCTTTCTGGGCTCTCGATTTCTTAATCTGGGCCTCTGTGTTTGGCATTCTTGAGGTACAACGCATAATGCGTACCACCTGCTTGATGAAACTCCCCACTGACGAAATTTCAGTTTTAGCTTCTTTGTTTGTTGAATCAGTACGCATTTATTTTTAGTAATTGTAGTTGGTGATTTTGAATAGGTGGAGCTACCATAGGTGTAATTAGCGGAGCGTTGAAGGGGCAAACCACAGAAACTGGAATTCTGCGTGGGGTAGGTGTAGGGGCAGTTGCAGGAGCCATTACAGGGGTCCAATTGATGGAACTCATTCTGAATGGAGAGCCATTTTCAAAGGTGATATACGTCGCTTTCAGCATTTCATCCCTTTGAAATATCTCCACAGTATTAAATCTCTTTGTGGCTCCACTCATGTTTATGGGGGGTTTTTTAACATGTTCTCAAAGAAAAGAGAATAAATTCAACCTCTATATTTAGATTCCCACCTTTAATTCACTCACCCTCTTCTATCTGTTGATTAATTTAGATTAATTTAGATTAAGAAAGCTAATATTAGAAGGAAATGTATGCACGTAATTAATCATGCTTGTTGATTTTCAGGTGGCATTAATATGTAGTTTGGTGAATGGGAAGATATTTATGGAATGGGTGAGCCCTGCAGTATTAAAAGCTTATCAATGGCAGGTAATTAACATGGGGTGGGGGGGCTTCAATTATCTAGTTTGCTAGGCTGGGGCGTTGAGCTAACATTTATGTTAATTGCTCAGATTAGCACAATGGAAACTGGTTTGATGGAGATTTCAGACATTTTTGAGGTTAATGCCATCCGGGGCTTATCACAAGATACCATACAGGAGTTGCCAAGTTTTGAGTTTAACGGAGACGAGACTGCGCTGCCATGTCCCGATACTACTTGTTCCATCTGCTTACAGGTAGCTCTTACTAGCTTCCGGTTTAATGCCCACTGAAAGCAAAATAATTTCCTCTGCCTAACTTCGTATTCCATTTCTTGCTCCTTAAGCAATACATTTATTGTGATTATATTTTTGGCTTGTGGATATCATTGCTCAACCATAATTGTTAGAGTAAGTCTCTGGTACACCGGTTGCACGGTGCAACTATACACTACTAATACTTTTAAGCGAAAACAATGAATATTGTTCTGTGAAGACGACTAATTATACCTTTCAGTAAAACAACTACCACCATTTAAAAATGCATTTGAGTTGCATGATGCACCTGTTTTGTGCATACAAGACTTTGTCTAATTGTTAATCAAAGGTCCCAATCTATGTTGCATTCTCAAAGAAGAATGCAAAAGTTATGTTTTTCTAACATGAATGTGATATTATACTTGAGTTTTTAATAAACATTAAGTGTTACTCTATATGATGTACTAGGATCTGAAGGATGGAGAATCTACAAGATTGCTGCCTAGTTGCACACATTTCTTCCATATGCACTGTATAGACGTATGGCTTACCAGGCAAGGGACGTGCCCAGTATGCAGACAAGATGTTGGCGAGTGAAAACAATCCCAACCCCAAGGCAAATTATCGAGTAAAATGTAGGCTTGGAGAACTGGGAAATTTGGTGTTCGAGTGACCAGTTTGTTATCTGCCTAGTATAGATGAACTTGTAACAACGATATATGCGTAAAGAAAGGAGACGTGTTTTGTGTATGAAATCCAGCAACTCTCTATATGTTGATATATATAAACTTACTCTTACTTCTACTTGGTCCAAGTCTCGTATTATTTTCAACGATGAATGTTGATGTTATGTTGTAAAGAGCGTCGTACATTGATACGACAAAACACGAGAGACGATCATGAGGAGATATTGTGTGGATCCCATGTAATTGATTGATGTCCATGTTAAGGAATAACAAAGCCCCAACCACATCCATAATTGATGATTACCACTTCCATGAAAATGATATTGAAAATGGAGATGGTGGATGTAACCAAATTGCTATAAAAGAATCACCTTTTGCTTTCATAGGATGAGGAAATTATATACTTAATGCCTAAGACAACTACTGTATGCTCCACTTCTTTCTTACTTAATAGAAGCACCTTTCTTTATGATGTCTATTCTTCTTCTCATTCATAGATTAAGTGGGTGTTTGGTAGCAATTAAACTCTTTGAAACAACTTATAAGATGTTTAGGAGTTTATAATCTCTCGAAAAAGAATTTGGTAAAAAGAGTTATTTAACAACTTATAAGATTTTAAAATAATTTTTTTACAATTAATTAAAATTTTAAACAAAAATCACCCGCATCCACCAAATTAAAGAGGCCGGGAAGTGGCTAGTGTTCGTGTATTTTTTTAGGAAGGGTTAGTGTAAAAGGGATACTTCTTCCATTCCAAGTTAGATTGTGCATTTGTAAAAAATGGATGTCCGAATTTAGATTGGGTATTTTTTTATTTGACAATAAATCACTTTTTACTTTAAACTACACTCTTTAAACATCTCAAAATTAGTCATTACTTTATTATTGTACTTTATTACTCATAATATTTTATTATTTACTTTATTACTCAGAAGACATGCATACCCTCTACTTTATCCCTTTAATAATAATAAACAACTCACACATTAAACTACGCGTAAACAGTAAATGCACAATCTAACTTGGGATGCAAAGATTATTTATTGACACGATTCTATCTAGATACGATTGATTTTCAAGGAAAAGTTTAAAAACTAAGACTAATTCAAATGATATTGTCAATCAATTATCCACTCGATTAAACGTCTCCAATCCAAATGAATAATTAGACCCTCAAACAATCCAACAAATAATAGCAATTCACAAATATAACTAACGAGAACAGAAAAATAGAGCACACAAAGATTTAAGCAGTTCGATCAACTTGATCTACATCCACTGGACACACGACTTCAATCTTGATTGATAAAAGAGATGTTTACACACTCAACACTTGGAAAGAGATTTCTCCTCACTCCACTCGTGAACTCACAACTCAAATCGAATGCTCGTAAGCGTCAAACTTTACAATTTACAAGCTATGTGGTATTTATAGTGTTGGGATATGAATCCTAAGACAAGTTCTATTTGATGATGAGATGAGTTTTGATAAGCCAAAAAGAGAATTTGAATATATTTCTAAGCGTTGACTGATCTAGTTATGGAATTCGTCTTATGGCACAAGATCAGACAAGCATAAGTATTACTGAAAATAAACTAAGTAGGGACCTTCTACATATAGTCAGGGTGTCGTAACGTGTCGTAATGACTACCTTAGTCAGTAAATCTAAGCCATTAAAAATCTAATCTAAAGGTTTAAATTTGATGACCTATTACCTTTTGTAAATTTTACGATAGGTATTGTCGTAATGTGTCATAAATTTGTATTTTCTATTAAATTAAATTAATTAAAATATATTATTGTAAAATTACATTTTTATCCTTATACAATAAAATAATTTATTATATATTTGTTAATGTAATTAAAATATGTAATGTTAAAATCAAATCAATTAATTAATAAAAAATAAATCAAATTATAACTTAAAGGAATTAAAATCAATAGAACCTAGCATGCGTTTTCAATTGTTTTTTTTTCTGCTTTCTGCTATCATCCGCCTCCACGCAGGCGCCAGCCGCCGCCTGCCAGCCACACTAATTTTGAAAACCAGGTTAGTATTTTCGATTTTCTAGGTGTGAGCGGCCGTCGACGAATATCTCTGTCTGCCTTCTTGGAGTCAGCGACCGTCGGCGAAAATCGGGAATTGAGCGAGGAATCACCAACAGTGAGATAACCACATTATTACTTCCATAATCGAATTCACTTTGCAACTTAGGAACGTTGGAATTGGGGGAGAAATAAACGATTCCAATTCATTCACAATTTATGAACAATGGAGTTGGGAGAAAGGAACCCTAATTTCAATTTCTAGTCTTAGAAACATAAAACACGATGTGGCTGTGGAGAAGAAAGTAATGTATTATTCTGGAATTTTTTTATTTCATTTTTTAAATTTAAAATTATAATATTTGTATTAAAAGGGTAGGATAGTAATTTTATTAATATTTGTATTAAAAGGGTAGGATAGTAATTTTATTATTTTTTATAAATTAAACTTTCTTATAAATAATTTAAACAAAAGAAGGGTAATATAGTATATAACAAAATACAATTTAAATAATGATAAAAATAACTTAAACCTGAATAACAGGTAGTAGGTCGTTACGACGTTTACGACGCCACATGGCCCGATTCGACAAAGTTACTATGTAGTCACTTTGTAAAATTTGACTACCGTAAGAATTGCCCAACTAAGAAAATAGCTTTATTTTGGTTTTCAAGGTTTACTGAACTTCGATATCGACCGTGCAACCAGGCATGGCTGTTGGACCGTGAAAGTGAGCACCTACAACACATTTTTTGGATTGCACAGTTTACTGAGTATCGACCGTGAAACTGTGCACGGTTGTTGGACCGTGCAACTAAGTATGTCCAGTACATATTTCTATTTACATGGGTGACTGAGTATCGACTGTGCAATTGTGCACGGCTCCTGGACCGTGCAAGTGAATACTTCCAGTACATGTTTCTATTTACACAGGTGACTGGGTATCGACCATGCAACCGTGCACGACTGTTGGACCGTGCAATTGAATACTTCCAGTACATGTTTGTATTTACATGGGTGACCGAGTATCGACCGTGTAATTGTGCACGGCTCCTGGACCGTGCAAGTGAATACTTTCAGAACATGTTTATATTTACACGCGTGCTTGAGTATCGACCGTGCAACCGTGCACGGTTGTTGGACCGTGCAAGTGAATACTTTCAGTACATATTTCTATTTACATGGGTGACTGAGTATCGACCGTGCAATTGTGCACGGCTCCTAGACCGTGCAAGTGAATACTTCCAGTACATGTTTCTATTTACACGGGTGACTGAGTATCGACCGTGCAAGTGAATACTTCCAGTACATATTTTTATTTACATGGGTGACTGAGTATTGACCGTGCAATTGTACACGGCTCCTGGACCGAGCAGTCGCCGAAAAGGTGATTAGTCGGAGAACGATTTGGAATTGAGCGGGCGTCGAATAAAAGCTATTTCTTGCTTCTTGATCGATCTGGGAGTGAGCGAGTCATTGTGAATTGGAGAAGCATAATCAGTGAGAAAAACTTACTTCTTGCTTCGATTCATTTGGACAAGGAACCTTCTTACTTTCGTTTTTCAATTAAGAATAAAAAAGACTTCAATTAACAAAGAACCCTAAATTCTTCGATGGAATTGGGGGAAGAAAAACATAATTTATAATTTAATTACTTTATTATTTAATTATTTTTGTATTGGTTAATTTAATTTTTATAATAATAATATTTGTACAAAAAGGGTAGAATAGTAATTTTGCTTAATATATATATATATATATATATATATATTTAAAATAATTTTAATAAAAGAAGGGTAATATAGTAAATAACAAAATACACTTTAAAAAATGGTTTAATTAATTAAAACTTGTATAACAGGTAGCAGGTTCATACGAAGCATACGACGCCACGTGGCGCGATTCGACGCGTTGACTACATAGTCACTATGTAGTCACTTTGTAAAATTTGACTACCGTAAGAATTGCCGAACTAAGTATTGAAAAGAAAAGTTTACTATTAGGATTTTATGATATGCTTATAAAAGTTGTATAAAAGCTTATAGTTCATGTTTATTGTAATAGTTTTAAGTTGACTAAGCTGTTTTATAAAGCTTAAAGTAATGTAATAGTCTTTGATAGATTAGTTGATAGAACTAGATTAGTTCTACTGAAGAGAAGACTACATGAAGAGAAGACTTGTGCAAGACAAGACAAGTGCTGAGAAAGCTGAAAAAATTCTAAGTGTCAAAAGCAAGTGAAGACAAGTCAAGACTGCGTGAAGCAAAAGAAGAAAGAAGAAGTTAAGTTATGGAAATAACTAATTAACTGAAAACGCGTGAAGAGATAAGAAGAAACGGTTATAAAGTTTGTTGAAGGAAGTTATCAAGAAAAGGTCGTTGGATAACAAACTTATCTTGAGAAGTGAAGTCTATAAATACATGAAGATATTCTGTTAAAGACTACTTTTACTGAGATTATTAAGCGTGTACTGAAGAATTTAAAAAGCAAGGAAACTCGCAGAGTTCAAAGAAAGATTCAAAGTTCGTGTTGAAGCCCAGAGAAAAGATAAGTTGATATCCAGAAGGCGAATCATATAGAGAAGTTTTTCTTTATAGTTTTTGTTGTATAAAGTGTGCTAGTGTTCTTACTAAATCACTAGTTGTTAGATCGAAAATATACTTGGTAGTATATTCGAAAAGATCGAAGTCTTAGTTCTTGGGACTTAAAGCCACAAGACAAGTTAATAAAATTTCACGACTGGAGTTGTGAGAGTGGATGTAGACAAGTTGTCGAACCAATATAAATCTTGTGTGTTGATTTACTTACTGTTTTATTTGTGTTTGATTGATTGAATTGATAATTGATTAATCTGCATATAAGATAGACTAGTAAGGTGTTCATTGAATAGTTGAGTATAATCTAAAGGGCTCATAAATCTGATATTCCGCATAGTTTCACTCTAATATTTTGAAAGATTTTTAAAAGTCTATTCACCACTCCCCTCTAGACGTTTACTAGCTTACTAAATCTTAACTAAACTAGGGACCAACAAGTGGTATCAGAGCAGTAGTTATTTGCACTGTTGTTTCTTGATCACCAGAAAGACTTTGAGGGAAGTCTTGGTGTCCATCTGTAATTGATCATATCATCTTACTCTATTTTTCTGTATTTGTGATATCTTTGATCTGTATGTTATATTCCTACTGATCTTCTTGCATAATGGCTATGGAAATCAAAGCTAACAAATTGCCTAAGTTTTCAGTGCAAGACTATGACTACTGGATACTCAGAATGGAAGCCATTTTCAGTTCAACACATGACCTGATGGTGTCCGTCGTCAAAGAGGGACCAATCGTCACTATGACCGCAAATACTGCTACACTCGAACCATCCAAAGTCGTGCTCGTGCCCAAACCAAGGTCAGAACTCACTTCAGAAGAAATGAGGCAAAATAATCTGGACAGCTTAGCAAAGAATTACATTTTACATACTCTACCTAATGAGTATCTAGGTAAAGTATTAAAATGTAAGACTGCTAAAGATATGTGGGATAGACTTGCAGTCCTTTGTGAAGGGACTACCCTGATCAAGGAAAGTAAGTTGTCTACTGCTGTACAGAGATTTGAATCATTCAAAATGAAAGCTGGCGAATCTATCGACCAGTTAGATACTCGTTTTACACGTATTATGAATGATCTTGAAGTGTTAGGCAAGACTTATACTAATAGGGAGATTAACTTGAGGATTCTTAAGTCGTTAGATGATAGATGGAAGATGGTCAAGATGATCATCAAGAATACTCAAGATATTGATGCATGGTCTGCTGAAACAATGTTTCAAACACTTAAGGCACATGAGTTCGATCTGGATGAAGATGATCCTGTAGTTAGTAGCGATAAGGAGAAAACCGTATCTAAGAATGTTGCTTTTAAAGCCTCTTCGTCTAGGAGCTCTAGAATAAAGAAGTCTAAGTCTTCTAGTATTAAGGACGAACTAGATAGGTCTGATCTAAGTCTAAAAGATCAAATGAGTTTAATGATCAAGAGGTTTGACAAGCTGAACAAACGATATGGTATATATAAGCGCTTTTACAAGGACTATAGAGGTGCTACGAACAAGGACTCGTCTGAGAACAGACGAGATAGAAACTCTTCCGAAAGGAGAGATGACATCTCTAAAGTGACCAGAAGAGATAGAAATTCTGAGGATAGGAAGGTTAGATGTTCGTCTGATAGACGAGACAAGAAAAGAGATAATTCACCTGTGAAAAAGTCTACTAATGACCCTCTATGCTATAACTGTGAAAAGCCAGGTCATTACATTTACGAATGTCCGGACCTGAGTTCAGAAGATCGAGAGGAAAGGAAAGCCAGACGCGAACGAAGATACAACAAGGGTAAGAAGGCCATGTTGGCACACGATGACCCTGAAATGGATTCAGACGAGTTGCCTTCGTCTTCATCTGGTTACCCTTCTAGCAACGAGAAAGAAGCTTTCATAGCAGACGATGGCCTAATCCTTATGGCAAAAATCGAACAAGAGGTATAATCTGCAATTTCTTTTCGTTCATGTGATGACTCAGATTCTGATGAAAGTGATACTGCCGACAGTGGAGTAGGGAGTGTAGGTCCCTAGTTGAGTTGATAATATTGAGTAAGTTAGGAAAATGTCTAGAAGGGGGTGAATAGAATTTTCAAAATCTTTCAAAATATCAAAGTACACAATGCGGAATTATCAGATTTATCAATGAGCCCAACAATTTATACTCAACTAATACTTTGAATATGAACTTCTATTATGAACACTTAACTTTTCTTGTTCTATATGCAGTTTTAATCAATTAAACAAATAACCAATCAAACACAAATAAAACAGTAAAGTAAATCAACACGAGATTTATAGTGGTTCGACAACTTGTCTACATCCACTCTCACAACTCCAATCGTGAAATTCTTATTACTCTTCTCTTCGAGTAGTGTGTTCTTGTGGCTTTAAGTCCCAAGAAATAAGACTTCGATCTTTTCGATAACACTACCAAGTGTTTCTTCGATCTAACAACTAGTGATTTACAAGTAACTAGCAACTTGAACAAAAACAACAGTAATAAAACTTCTCTAGTCCAGTAGTAGCCTTCTTCGAATTTTGACTTGTCTTGTGGCTTCAACTTTCTGAACTTGAACTCTACGAGTTTTCTTGCTTTGAATTCTTCTCAGTAATTGCTTAGTAAATCTCAATGCTTCAGTAGTCTTTAATCGTTGAATACCTTGAAGTATTTATAGACTTCTAGAAATCAAGATAAGTTTGTTATCCAACAACCTTTTCTTGATAACTAACATCGAACTGTTTCTTCTTATCCTTCCACGCGTTTCTTTAGTTAATTAGTTATTCCATAACTAACTTTTCAATATAAGAACATATCTTCTTACGCGTTTTCTGAATTATACGAATTCAGCTTCTTTCGCACTTGTCTTGTCTAGTCTTCCATACTTAGACAAATCTTCAGTCTTCTTCTTTACTTGTCTTGTCTTCTCAAGTCTCCTTTTCTCTTCGCAGTAGACTTCTTCAGTAGTAGACTTCCATGAAGAACTAATCTATACTAGTCCTATCATCTAATCCTAACAAGACTATTACATTACATTAAGCTTTATACTTTCAGCTTAGTCAACTTATATCTATACATCAATATAAACAAAACATATGAGCTTCTATATAACAATTCATCGCTCATCATAAACCTATACAAATCTCAACATAGTACTTATAAAACGTACTTGTCTTTTCTTTCTTTCATATGTATTTTGTACTCTACTGATCTTGTTCACAAGACGACTTCCATAACTAGATCAGTCAATACTTAGAAATATATTCAAGTCTACTTTTGGCTTATCAAAACTATTTCTCATCATTAATTAGGACTTACATTAGGATTCATATCCCAACAATTTCCCCCTTTTTGATGAAGCCAAAACTATTTGAATTATTTTAAGTCAGTAGATCAATTAAGTAGTTATCTTCTCAAAACATGTTATCTTTTCATTCATTTCAGTAGATAAGTAGATTACAAATACTTAGCAAAAATAATATGAAAAATAAGTAAAACACTTACAGATTCTTCATTCCATGCTTCCACCACTAGGCGTGTTAGCATCTGGATTCGGCGTTTGAAAAGCTTTTAAGATCCTTCTATGAATATCTGAAATATGATCTTCATTATCGATCTTCTCCTTCTCTAACAGCTCTTCTTCAAACTTCTTCACCTTGTTGTAGTCAACTCTTCTGCCAGATCCTAGTAGAGGAGTTTCCCACTTAGGAAAAATCAGGAACTAAAATATTATATCCAACGACAGTAGCAATGCGCATGATCAAGTTCCATAAATTCTCATTTTCAGCTTCCATGAACTTATCAAACATCGCGTACAACTCTTCTTTGTTATCAACATCACCATACTTATGAATAATCCAATGATCAACTTCCCATTTCATCTTGATAATCTTCCAAGCATCTCTATGCTCATTGTCAATGAACCTATCTATGTGGGCATCTTCAGTTAGATCTGGATCAGCTTTCATCTTTTGCAGCCTTTTGATGTGTTTACCTAACACTTTCTTGTTAGCATAACGATCATCTTCAATTTTCTGCTTCTTCAGAATCTCGGTCTCATCTAGATCAGCAATTATCTGACCTATAGATTCTTTAACTTTTGGTTCGCGCATATCCAACTTTCTTTTAACAATCCTTCTTGTCTGAACCTCTTCAGTAGCAATAGACTTGCCCTTAGCTAGTCTCTTCCGCTCTTCAGCACTTATCTGCTCTAACTCTGCTTTCTTTACTAGTCTCCTTCTTCTGGGTCTACTAGTCTCTTCAGTAGCAACAACAGTAGGTTCAGCAACTTTCACATCTTCTATCTCTTCCCCCTTTTTGGCTTCATCATTTGCCTTAAGAGTGAATAGAGAAGTGAAACGAGTCATCTCTTCTTGAACGACTTGCTTCATCAGATTAGTAGCTTTCTCAATTTGCCTCTGATGAGAACCATCTTGACTTAGCTTGTCCAGTTTAGTAGCAACTAATTCGAGTTTCTGAGTAGACAAATTCAACCCAGTCTTGAAATGAGTAACAGTCAAGCGTAGCAACCTATTTTCTTCAGTCATTGCTGTCAATAATGCTCTAACTTGCACCAATTGTTCATGAGCTTCTCTTCTCTGTTCATCAGCTATTTCAATTTTTACTCGATAAACCCTTTCCATTCTCTTGGATTCTCTGGCCAAGACTCTAGCAAAGTCGACTGAACTCTTCTCTGAGTACTCGAATTGGTTCTGTAGAAAGGTTTCCAATTGATTGAATATCTCTTGTCTGAAATCAGCATCCAACTGATTCACTTCATTCATGATCATCTCTTTTGAACTTGTCACAAGAGTACTATTCTGTTCAATAAGAGTTTTCTTTACTTTAGACTTCAAGAACTCATCAATAGACGACTTGATCACTTCTTTCAGATCATCCTTCAACTCGTCTATCGAAGCAGTTGGAATAGATTGAGTTGTATGAACAACTTCTTCAGGAATAGCAGCGTCTTCCATGATCTCATCTTCATCAACAACTTGAACTTCCACCAACTTGTCTTCCAGCTCAGTAGACAAGACCTGGTCTTCTACTGCTTTCTCTTCTGGAATGACACTTCCAGCAATGGCTTTCAAGTTGATAGGAGGACAGTACGGTATAATGGCTAACTTAGCTTCTTTGAACCTTCTTTCAGCATCATCAGAGTCTTTCTTCACCATGGCATGTAACTTCTTCACATAACCACATAACTCTGCAGGAAATGCATTCTCCACATATCTATTAATCTGCCCTACATTTGTCCTTGGGCTGTGGGCATGTTCCACTTGAAACTTGAACACCAGGCCTCTCAACTGATCAGAAACATTCTCAAGATCAATGTTTGGATCAATAGACATCAACTCTTCTACTGGCTCAACTTCCAACATCAGCTCATCTTCCGCAAGATCAGTCTCCGACACTTGCACACCAACACTCGATAGAAGAGCCTTATTACTTGTTATGTGGTGCAAAAAACCACTATCAATGTACCAAGTTTCTCCTACTGAGCCACCCTTCTTATACAAGTCGAGTCGACCCTGCAATGAAGATATTTAATAATTTAGGTACCCTCCTTGTCTATTGGGGTCCTGGGGGGTTAGTAGAGTTCAAAGGAATCCAAATATACATAGGAGTCCTGAATAAATTTGATCTCTTAAGCTTTCTACCATGCTTATTGCAAAATAAGACCCCGTTGTCCTTGTCTGGCCCTATCATCAGACATTGGGTCTACTCGTTTGAGATAGCCTTTCGACTTAACCTCTACTTGAGTAGGCATGGGCCTTTAATAGTCAGAATATGGCTTGTATGCATTGGGGCCATACGGTTTATAGACACGTTTAGGTCTTTCCTCACTAATAATATCATAAGAAAAAGGTGGAAGATATAAGACAGGTTGAGTACGATATTTTGGAGCAACCTTCTTAGGTCTGGTCGAGTAAAGCTGAGACTGCCTTATGAAAGGAGGTCTAGGCTCTTTCCAACTAGTCTTTACTTATCTAGAACTGGTCTCTTGAGGATACCAATCCTCGTATCTGACCTGGTTTGGTCATCGACGACTAGTGGTCCTCTTTCGACTAGTTCTAAACGGAACAGGTCTGTTGTCAACATTCTTTTTACCACCTTTGGTAATCGGAGTGTTAACTCTAGTCTGCTTATGTACATTACCTTTAGACATCGTTCCAATATCGTATTCCATTGGTCTTTTGCCTTTATCTTTTGTCAAAGAACTTAAATTAACAGCAGTAGGGTTCTTATGTCTTGTCATCTGGAGCCCTATACCTATCTGACATTTGTAGATTAATCTTTGAAGAATTAACCAAGTCAGTAAGTTTAAGGTCTAGATTAACGACCTCAGTCTCTAAGAACTTATTGCGTTCTTCAAGCCTTTTGCACTTGTTCTTTAAAACATTGAATTCATTCGTCTCAGTAGCATGTGTCTTAAGTAGGTCTTGATACAACTTGTTGGTCCTGTACGTATGGAGTATGACACAAGTGTATGGGGGGGGGGGGGAATGCACTTGTGTATGCAAATTCTTTTCTTTTTCAAAACTGTTTGGTCTATCAGGGAGGTTTTCTGACAACAATCCTGAGAGTGAACTTTAATAGATATTTGGCCTACTGAAAACTATGAAGTGATCAGTTGGATAACTATCTAAAAGAGTTGCTAGGTGCGGAATGTGATTGGCCCTTTCTTTAGAAAGAATACTCCAAATTAATTTCTGAAAAACCAGTTGATCAGGGACTTTGTCCAAAAGCTGTTTTACTCAATTTTGCTGAAACTAACTCTTTAATAATGATTAGTGCAAGTAATGTAAGTTAGAGAAGGATGCAGTAAGTAAATGACACAACAATTTATAGTGGTTCAGAGGCTCAAGCTCCTACATCCACTTTCCCTGATTGAACATGATAATTCCTTAACACCTAGAATTAACTTGTTTTATAGTGCCAAGGTGCACTGATCAACAACACTATCTTAGTGATTTGATCCCTAGGATAATCTGAATCTTAGTGCTCAATCTCTCTGAGTTAAGGCTGTATTTTCACTAAACAATCCTTAACTCCTCACTTCTACAACAAACTCTACTTCACTCAATGAGGTAAGGGTTTGAGGTTTTGGTTCCAACTAATTGAGATACCCTTTACAATAAGTACAGTGTAAAGGCTTAGAATATCTCAGTGCTAAGCTTGGGATATTAAAAGAAAGGCTTAGCTTATGAAGTGATCAGGAAACTTGGGATTGTGAGGAACAACTTTTGTTTCCTTTGATTGCTTGATAGTAGTTTTATAGCAGATTGTTGGATACTTGAATCCTTGGATCACTTCTGAATTTATAGAACAATTTGATCAACTATCCGTTGGAGAGATAGCATTTCAAATTGTCTATTTGCAGCTCCATTGAAACGACTATGAAGCTCAACCTTCTATTATCCACTGTGTAAAAGGTTCTTCAATGGTTGCTTGAATGAATGTGTTGACTTCTGAAAAATGCGGCTGAGATGACTTGTGTCAGTTTCCAAATTTTCACATTTCCCAAGGTTGATTGTGGCAGACTTTGTACTCCACCAACGGTCAGATGGGACAAGTGCCCTGAACATTCCTGCTGCAAATGGAATGTTCCTCCATTCATTCAATTCTCCAGTCTTTAATGCTTCTAAGTCTTCAATGCTTGTTCAGGCTTGATGGCAATAAATGCTTCATTAAATTTGTCTTTTGTGCATGCAACATTCAATGCTCTTGATCTTTAAAGCTTCAACTGATCTGATACTGCTCTTATCAGTGCATGTAGCTTGCCTTATTATCTTTGAACATTCAGCCATGTTGTCCTCTTCAGCATGCTTGTCTTTGTGAAATCAGCAGACTTGTCCTAACAGACTCAAACACATACATCTGTCTAACATTTTCAGCATTGGACAACTATCCTGAACTATGAATCTCACAACATTTATGAGATTTAGACTTAGGCATTTCTACTGTCTCAACTATCTTGAGACAACTAGACTGATGCTTTCTCATTTGTATCTCAACTAATCTCATCATCATCAATCAGGGGTTTTGGTATCTTAATCAAAATCAATTTAATTCCCAACAATTTCCCCCTTTTTGATGATGCCAAAACCTATTACAACGAGAACTTGACTTATACTAAAATTTTGTCTTCAGGATGATTGATCTGTTCAATTTTCCTGAAACAAACTGTTAGCACAATAATAAATCAAGTATATAGGTTATGTCAGGTTAGTTCAGATAATGAGTTGTTATCTCTGATGAAAATAGTGATCCTTTAATATATATTATGAGGCATTACAATGCTGAAAAATTAAAAGGACTCACTATGCTAAAGCAAGACAGATAGATAGATAACAACAAATTAAAAACATAGATAAAAATCATAGATAAGAAGGGAAAGAGAACTTATTCTCCAGAAAGAACCATCATCTTGAGGAGCAATCCCATATTGAGCCCATACTCTCTTCTTCAGCTCCCAAATCTCTGATTTGTGCCTTTGGGGCCCAGCTTCATCTTTTTCATCTTCATGATGGAGATGAACTCCTCCAAGATCTTCCCTTCATCAATCAAATTCCCATTGAACTTGGGAGGCATGTACAGGATGGGACTTGGTGCTTTGAATTCAACTCTGGCAATGTCAGCTGCTGCAAACAGCTTCTGGTACAACTCCCTGTAGTTGTCAAACATGAATTGGCCAAAGATTTCCTCAACATTTTCTCCAAGCCATTTTCCTATGACATAGAAGTCATAAACAAATCTCCTCTTGGCCTCCTCCCATGCATCATTCAGTTGGATTGGAACCCATTTGTCATGGTGAGGGTACTGAGTGTCCCATCTTTGAAGCAATTGAGGCTTCAACCTTCTGTAAGAGGCCCTTCTCCTTGGAGCTTTGAAATTTGCTCTTCTGGAATCTCTTGCTTTGTTGGCCTCAACCAACTGATCCATTCTTTCCTTAGCTCTCTGAAGAGCTAGCTTCTCTTGAGTCTCTGGATCTTTGCCAAAACCCTCCTCAAACAGCTTTGAGGGATCATCAGCAAGCTTGGGCTGTCTCACTTCAGGTTCCTTGTCCTCTTCAGCTTCATCAGATTCTTCTTCTTGAATTTCAGGCAACTTAGCTGCTTTCTTCAACCTTTTTTACTTTCTCACTTTGGTTGCCTCTTCAGCTTGGAATTCAGAGGGCAGTGTCAGGCTTGTTGGGAAGTCAGTGAAGGTCTGTTCCTTTCTCTTTCTTTCAGAAGCTCTAGTGACCTTCCCCCTTACTTTAATCACCTTATCCTTGGGGTCTAAGCCTGTAGACTCTCCTCCAGGCCTCTGCTCCCATCTGGCCTGATCCTTAATGACAGAAGCCATAGACTTCTTCATTGCAATCTGGATCTGCTCCTCTTCAGTTAGATCTTCAAGATTCATAGGCCCTTTGCCTTTTCCAATATCTTCCTCCTCCTCCTCCTCCTCACTTTCAGGCTGCTTGTCCTTTCCCTTGGATTCTCCAATCTTCAAGGTTCCCTTTGCCCTTGCTCTCTCTCTTTCCCCCTTTTTGGCATTATCAAAACATTGAGGCTTCAAGTCACTCATTGTGACAGAGAGGTGGGAATGAGCATGAGTGAGAGACTTCAGCTCTTGCAGCAGATAGACATTCTCATCATGGATGTTCTGCATCCTATCATCTGCCATGCTGAGAAAGACATGAACTGGCTTCATTTTCTGGGCAACAATTTCATCAAGTGTGGACTTTAGGGATTGATCAAGCTTGGCCTGCAACTGGTCAGTGAGATTGGCCACAACCTGATCAGAGACCTTGGCCATGAGTTCAACTGTGAACTTTTCAGCAGCTTCTTTCACCATTGCAGCTTTAAGCTCCTCAACTTTCTTTCTCTGGGCTGCTGTCCTTTGTCTCAGTGCATCCTTGATGGTTTTTCTTAGGGCTAGCACATTGCTCTTGTAGCTTTCTCTAAAGCCCTTTTGTTCCCTCTTCACAGTTCTTGTAAATTTAGTCATTGCATCCTTAGCCTTTGTGACTTCAGTTGAGACTGTTTGCAGACCAGTCTCAACTCCACTGATTCTAGCATCTAAGGTTGGCAACACTACTTCCTCAGAACCTGTTAGCCTCATCTCAACAGAGGCTAGGGTCTTTCCTTGGCCATCAAGAGTGTCTGTAGTTTCAGCATGAGCCTTCCCAACTTCCCTGACTAAGATGTCCAACTTCTCTGACTGCTCCTCAATGGAAGTTGCAGTCTGGGAAACAAGTTGCAGCCCTGCTTCTGTTGCATTAGCTTGTTCAAAATAGATATTGTTTAATGTGGACATGTTAGTTGAGATTGCTTCAAGATCAACATCAGTGTTGACTGGAATATCAGTGAGGGAAGCATCTGCAAAAATTTGTTCAATGGTGACAGCTACAGAATCTGCAAAACATAAAGGGTTAGATAAATCACCCTCATCACCCTCTTTCTTTTCTTCTCCCATAAGGTCTGATACATCAGCACCCTTGCTCTCATTTTCAACTAAATTCTTTTCTTCATTTTCTTTTGATGGACTCACATACACTGGAGAATCAGGCCTCCTTTCACCAAGGGATTCATCAAGTTCAGATTTGACTTGAAGAATAGCCTGACTCTCATGTTGGGCTTCACCCAACATTTTACTCTCCTCTCCCTCTTGTGGTGGTGCACTCGTGGTACCTGTAATCACACAATCACCTTCATCTCCCTCTGAATTTTTATCACTACTATCCTTTTCAACTCCTTCAGGTCCTAAACCTGACACCTCCATATCCTCAACAGGATCCACAGAGGGCAGTTGATGGGAGATCACAGTGCTTGGGCTTTCCAATTCCACCGAGTCATCCTTAATGACTAAAGGCTGGTCAGCGTCAAACTTCTCTGTTGGTCCCTGAACGAGTAGTGAATGGGATTAAAGTCTAGAGGGGAGGGGTGAATAGACTTTAATACTTTTTCAAACAGAGTTGGAAACCTCTTCTGATTGCTATGTCAACTGGACTGCAAGTCTGCTGGTCCAGATGACTATAGTGATCTGATTGATAAGGTTATATGCGGAATTATGGTGGCCCTGGTTTAGACTCGTTCTTGTAACTTGTTTTACTTAATGAAAATACTCAGCTGATGCTGGTTTGAAAGTTATGGCCTGTTTTAAAGAGTGTTGAAATAACAGTATGCACTATATAATAATGAATGTAAAGACAGAAATGTAAAGTGCAGAAAGTAAATAACACCGGATTTATAGTGGTTCGGATATACGATCCTACGTCCACTCTCACGTCCTAACGTGATGTTTAATCCCTTTAATTTCCACAAATTACAAGGGTCTTGACCTTTATAGTCCCAAGGTTAGGACTTTGAGATCTGAGCCATCCTAACAGCTACGGTCTCCACAAGTGATTGTAAGCACTTGCACTTTGAGGGGTTCAAAAACTTTAACCTTTCGGTGAGGGTTTGGGGTTTTTGAGGTGTATCCAACTAATGGTTCAAGCTTATAATTTGCTTAACCACTATGCCTAAAACAATTGATATACAATATGAACAGGTTTCAGGTTCTTAAGGGTTGGATAGGAAGCACTTAAGAGCTATAGATAATCTAATGGTTTCTGGCTCTTGGAGAACTCTTAGAACAATATGGCTGTTTGCTTGATTGTTTGCTTAGCTTGAGAATTCTCTCTTGTGACTTCTGTGTTGTGATTCCTCATCCTCTTGTATTTATAATTGAGATTGGTTGCAACTAGCCGTTGGAGTTGACTAGCCGTTTGAGCAATCTTTCCATAATAGCTTGATTCCTTGATTCCAGCCGCTTAATTGCTTCAATCCTGGGATCATGTCAATCTTCTAAATAAGGTAGGTCTTCGTTTGAATTGCAAGATATCTTGAGAATCAGCTGAGTCCTGGAAGAGCACATAGTCTTCTGATCTGTACTTCTAGTCTTCTGACTACTCTTCTGGCCTTAGGTCTTCTGTCTTCTGATATCAGACGAGTAATACTCTTCTGATCTGGAAATTCTTTGTACTGCTTTAGGCCATCTTCAATCTGGGACTCCATCAGATAGGTAGGTATACAAGCACCTTAACTTATCTGGTCTTCAAGGATCTTCTAGTCTTCATGTCTTCTACTCTTCTCATCTTGAGGATAGGCATGTAAGCCAGGACTGTGCTGATCAGCTGATAACAATACAGTTGATCACACAAGACTAGTCTAAGCTGTTCTATACAAGTCAGCTGATCCTATTACATTTATAAACTCTAAGTGTTTTGGCCATCAAAACTATTCTAACATCAAGTGGGGCTTAGTGGTGAATTTATATCCCAACAATTTCCCCCTTTTTGATGAAGCCAAAACTATACTTGATAAGTGCTCTTAATAAGTTAAGATAAGAGTTTATAACATGCTTAAAACTGAAGTATCTGATGAAGACAATGAGAGTTTGTCTTGTAAGCAGAAAGAACTAGAACTTGAATGTAGATAGAACTTTTACAGATTACAAGTAATAGTTTCTTTAAACTTCTAAGCTAGTCTTCATCAGGTCTTCTGATCTTCAAATGCTGTAGGCCAGGTACAGACGAGCTCGAACATCTTCCATGTGTTGTGCGTCTGTAACATTCTCCTCTTCATAGATCTTGTACAGAACCTTTTTGATTTCAATCATGTTGACTCTTCCTGAATCCAGAAGGGGTGCATCCCATTTGGGTTCTTCAGGAGTTAGGATTCTGCAGTTGTCAAGTCCTTTGGCTGTCTTGACAATTTCTTCCCAGAACTCTGGATCTTCAAAGTTCATGAACTGGGAGAATTGTAAGAATTCTTCTTCATAAGTAGGGAGAGGGCCAAATTTCCTTACTATGTGGTGTTGAATTTGCCACTTCTTCTTCAGGGGATACCATCTTGGTAGCTCATCTTGAAGGGCTAAGTAGTCCACATAATTGCTATCAAACACCAGGACCTTGTCTTCTTGTGCTTTCCTGAGTTTGGCAATTCTTCTTTCAAATTTGGCTTTGACTGCCTTCGCATCATTTAGCTTCTTTTGCTTAAGCTCTTGAGCTTCAAGCAACTTCTTTTTCTTCAACTCTAGAGCCTCCTTCTCTTCTGCAGTAGGCTCTGCTGGAGTTGGCTTCTTGCTGGTCTGAGCTGACTGAGCTTGCTCATCTGCCTTTCTTTTCCTTGTCATTCTCATTTCAGGGACTTGTTCTTCAGGAGCAGTGATCTGAAGAGTCTTGGCAGGAGCTTGAGTGGATGCTTGAGTGTCTTCTTGAGCAATTTCTTTGCCTTTGCCTTTTTCTTGTCTGTTCTTGATTTTGCTCTTTAAACTACTCAAGGTTTCATTCAGCTCATCTTGAGATACTACCATTACAGCATGTTGTGCAGTAGATTTCTCAAGAGCTCTTATCAGCATATCTTCCCCCTTTTTGGCTTCAGCAAGTATAGCCGCAAAAGGCTTCATGGCATTCATGATTTCCACTTTCAGAGTATGTTTCAGTGCCATGGCATTGACCTTGTTGACAGCAGTAATATGAGAAATACTGTGTTCCATGACATGAGAAAGAGAATTGGTGGAGGAGGCTTCTTCGAGCTTTTCTGCAAGTGCATTTAACTTGGCTGCTGTCTCCTTCAGCTGAGTCTGCAGTTTCTCATTCTCCTCTGCAGCTGTTTTAAGAAGAGCTTGTCCTTCAGTGGCTCTTGCTTCAGCATCCTCAATTCTTGTTTTGTAGGTGGTCTCCATGCGGTGCATCTCATCAGTGTAAAGATCAGCAAACCTTTTGGAGGTGTCAGCTGACAACTTTTGATAGGTACTTAAGTATTCTCCTATCTGCTGATGGAGTGCTTCACCAAACTTGTCTTCAATGTCAAGGATTTGGTCACGAAGGCGGGTCTTCTGTTCCCTTGCAGCTTTCTCAACATATCTTCCTAGCTGCAGGCCTAAACCTTTTTCAAAGTGCAAGTCTATTGCAGCTTTGATCTGGGAGCATATGTCTGCTGTATGGTCAGATGGGGTAGAAGATGAGGTTGTACCATGAGGCCTAGTATGAACAATTATAGCTTTGCCTCTTTCTTCAGCTGATAGGTACTCCTCATCGAGGTAGCAGGTTGTCGCCTTAGTCAGATGGGTCATGATCCGTCTGCCTGCATCTCCTGGTGTATACATGAAGTGAGTCAGGTCTTCTGAAGGCCTGAAGTGAGCTGGAACTCTGACTACTTCTCTTTCAATTTCTTCTTTGTCAGCTGGTGCAGTTGAGTCTTCAGCAGGGGCAGTTGAGTCTTCAGCAGGGGCAGCTGAGTCTTCTGCAGGGGCAGCTGAGTCTTCCACCAAGGCTGGTACAGCTGATTCCTTCATCTTTGCTTCTTCAGCTGTCTGCTGATCCGATGAGCCTACTGGGATAGGTACATCAGCAGTGGGGACTCCTAGGATCCGGTTGCAGACTGCAGTTAGTGCCTCATCTGGTAGCAGCTGAGCAAAGGATCGAACTTGAGCAACTTCCTTTTGCTCCATCTCCCAGTCGAGGAAGTTTTCCTTTCCTCCCATTCCTTCCATGACCTCAATAAGGTCATCTACATCATCTCTTCTGAGCTCAATCCAAGTGCATACCCTAAGCACTTGTTCAAACTGGATTGAAGTCTCATCAACTCCAGGGATGGTGGTCTTGAGCAGGTTGGCTATCTTCATCCTCATTATCTTTTCTGTTAGGCACATGGGGTAGTGCACCATTTTGAACTGAGGTTGAGAAGGACCAGCTTGAACCAGGTCTTCTGGTGCCAAGTCTTCTGGAGAAGAAGGGGCAGTGATGGTAGGAGTTTGGGTAGTTGGGGCATTTTCCTCTGCTGTGTGAGTATCAGCAGGGATTTGGGAAGTGATTTCTTCTTGTTGGGTAGTGGGTTGTGATTGATCTTCAGTAATTTGTTCATCAGCAGGGTTATGGGTCTGCTGATCTGGTTCAGTTTCTTCTTGAAGATCAGTAGGTGTTTGAGCTTGATGATCTTGGTCATTTGCTGTTTGAATATCAGCAAGGATTGTGGATATAATCTGCGTTTGATCATCAACAGGTTGTGTGGAGGTGGTCTGAGGTTGGTTGTCTGCTGTTTGAACATCAGCAGGGTTAGGCTGGGCTTGTTCCTCTGCTGTGTGAGTATCAGCAGGGATTTGGGTATCAGTGTTTGAGGGTTCAGATGGGTTGGTATCATCAGAAGGGTTGAAGGATGAAATAGGGGCTATGCTCATTGGAGTAGGGAGCCTGGATTTCTTGGCTTTCTTTGTGAAAGAAGAAGAGTTCTTCTTTCTCTTCTGACCCTTTGATAATTTAGAAGGAGTAAAAGTGAGAGAGGGGTTAGAGGTACCTGCCTTTTTCAAAGGAGAGGCAGTGGGAGTGGCATCTGAATCAGATGGGGAGATGAGCCCTGATCTGATCAGATATCTTCTTTGTGCTAAGGTCTGATTGTCATCATCATCATCCTCAGCAGCCTTCTTCTGAGCCTCATCTTTGGATGGCTCCTCTTCTTCTTCAATAACATCTTTGGAAGATGCTTCAGCCAACAGCTTCTTCTTCCTCTCTTCTTTCAACCTTGCTGCCTCAGCAAGAGCATCCTTCCTTAGGTAATATTTGGAGATGTGGAAGGTCTTGTGAGGTCCCATCTTGTATTTTCTTGGGAGTACTTCTGGAAGGATGATACTCAGCTTGTTGACGAAGCTGACAGTAGAGGTTACCTTCCATTCTCTTGATTGAAGGTCCAAAGTTACCTTCTTGGCTTCAAGAGCAATTCTATCCAGAAATAGCCCTTGCCAGTCTCCATCAATCTGATCCCAGATTGCTGCCATAACTCTAACTTTCAAAGTGGTAACAGCATCATGGCTGAAAGTGTTACCAAGCAGCATCTTGCCTGCTATATCCATTAGGGTTTGAAACTTAGGTTCTAATTGGGATTTCTTGAGTCCAGAGGCATCTTCAGCTTTGATTTTCCCATTAGTGAACATCTCCATGTATTCTTTCTCCTTACCCATAATGTAGGTGGAGATATTGATCTTCCCCCTTGACAAACCGAACAGTTCCTGAAGAATTTCCCTTGTTACCTTGACCTTGTGTCCACCCATGACACTTTCAACGTGAGAACCCTTCATCACAGCATTGGAGTAGAAAGTCAGCACGTCTTGTTCATAGACATTCGTGGGTGCTGCTTCCAGAAAATCTCGCAAGTTGAGGTTGATGCAGCGAAGAAGGATCTCCTTATTCTCATCTGTATGTTTGCCCTTGAAAAACAAAGCACTCTCTGTGAACATCTTCCCTTCCTTGGACCATTTTGCAGCATCCAAGGTGCCAGTGCTCTTGGTTTTCTCGTCGTAAATCTCAATGATTGCCATAGTAGTGCTTGAGTGTTAGGTTTTGAGAGCTTGAAAGAAATTTGCAGGACGAGAGAGTATTGAGAGCAAAAGTGTATTGTGAGCGAAAGGGTTTGGAAGAGGTTTAAGGATGTGTATATATACTCCAACAATTCTTGATCTAACGGTCAGAATTGGGTTTAATTGTGGAGTAGAGCCCAAGATTTTCCTTCTTAGATTTTTGGGCCTTTTCTTTAAATTTGCCGGCGGAATTTGCCAAGTGGCAATAGTTGATTTGCTGGCAATTTGGTAATTGAGTATTAATGACATCATTACCAAAAATAGCCGTTGTGACTAATTTTATGGCAAGATTTGATCATCAAGGCCGTTTTTTATAAGTGAATTACATTCCTTATATAGGCCAATTTGTTTAATTACATTCAGGAGTAAATCTAGAATGAATTACATGATCAAAGATAGTCATTAAACTCTAATTTGAAGTGATCTGATCAGCAGAGTAAAGTCTTCTGATTTCTTGAAAAGGTCTGCTGATTTCTCTTGGAAGTCTTCTGGTCAGCTGAGTAGGTCTTCTGATCAGCTGAGTGGAGGATTGAGATTTGCTGAGAAAATCTTCTGTGCTTTGAAGGTCCAACCTGGTCTGATGGATCCTTCATTGTTGTTGTGATGATACAACCTGTATGATGGATCTTCCAGCTCTATCTCTGAACCATGTAGGACCATCAAATCAATATGATGATCAGCCTGGATGATATCCCACTGGTTCAGGTTGCCCTCTCCATCTGATGTTCCTCATCATCAGATGGGATGTAGCATCTAATGTGTCCTTATTGAATTTCTTCGCTTCTCTGGTAGGAGAATGAAGATTGGAAGAGGCTTCAATGGAGTCGAAGAGGGGGCTGTGGACTCAGCCTTCATGTTCTGTTTAGGCACAGTAGCTTTTGATAACAAGCTCTCCATGTAGAACTTCCTCCTGGAGAAGAAGCTCTGCTTGTTTGCTACTTTGTCCTCTGCATCTCTTCCTCCTTTAGCTTTCAACAAGAACGTCTCTTCTTTCTTTAGCTTCCATAGGCATACTCATGTTGAGTAGGCCAAGTATGTTGATCTGCATCATCTTCATCTTCTGGACAAATCTTCATCTCCTTCACCCAAGACTTTGGTTGAAGAATGATCTCCATTCCATCTTTTCTTTCGATTGTCTCCATACCTGAAACAAAAATAATGTTTAGTGATTTGTGTTCTTAGGTGTTCTCATAACTTCCTCCTTTTATAGGGGTAGAAATAAGGTAGTGGAGTGAAAGATGACAAAACTATAGAGTTGATAGGTCTGTATTTCTGAAAAGTTACTTCTTAAGATCAACAATGAGATTCTTGATCTAAGGGTTCACATTTAAAGATATTCAGACTTTATCTTATGGAATGCAGAAGTTATAAATTTTGAGCAAGAGTTATTTGATATCCGTACTGTGCATGCATACTGTTGAGTCGGTAAGGGTGGTGTATTAATCCAACCAAGTATAACTCAATAGTACACTGTATTTATGTATATAAATAAAGTATTTTATGAAGAATAGTTTATTATTATACATAGTATACATTGCTGGTGAATAAAGAAGTCAAATAACTTTGTTCAAGTCTGCTGTATATATATATATGACATTCAGTGCAGATTTTAGAGTATTTCATCAAGGATTCTTAAGGTATCATAGATTCCCCCTTGATTAGATGACTCTAAGTTTTCCCTCAGCTTTATTTGTCTTCATTGGGAAAGAACTTACCTGAAGATGAGGGTGTCTATTCACCTCATCTGATCCTCCTAGTCTGCTGCAACTGTATCAGCTGAGGTCTTCAGCTGATCTCTACTGTTCATGTGCTTGGATCCAGGAGTCCTAAGCTGTAGCATAGGGTCTTGAATCGTTCTTCAGCTAGGGGCTTAGTCAAGATGTCTGCTCTTTGGATATCTGTGTGAATTTTCTCCATCTTGATGTCCTTCTTTTCAAGGTGGTCTCTTATGAAGTGGTGTCGGATGTCGACATGCTTGCACCTTGTGTGGAGGACTGGATTTTGAGTGATGGGAATGGCACTGCTGCTATCACAATAGATAGGGACTTCTCTTGCCTCTACATTGTAATCCTTGAGTTGTTGAACTAGCCAGAGCAGCTGACTACAACAACTACCAGCTGCCATGTATTCTGCTTCAGTGGTGGAGGTTGCAACTGAGGTTTGCTTCTTAGAGAACCATGAAATTAGCTTGTTGCCTAGAAATTGACAGGTTCCAGATGTGGATTTCCTATCAATTCTACATCCTCCATAGTCTGAGTCAGAATAGCCACTCAATTCTAAATTGTCATCAGCAGGGTACCATAGTCCTAGGTTGACTGTTCCTTTTAGGTACTTGAGAATCTTCCTTGCTGCTTCTAGATGACTTTGCCTTGGGTTTGCTTGAAACCTAGCACATACTCCTACAGCAAATGTTATGTCTGGTCTGCTAGCTGTAAGGTATAGTAGAGATCCAATCAGTTCTCTATATTCAGCTTGGTCAACTGCCTTTCCAGACTCATCTGGTTCCATTTTGAAAGATGACATCATTGGAATCCTTGCAGTCTTGCTTTTTAGAGCTTTGAATCTTTCTAATAGACTCTTGGTATACTTGGACTGGTTGATGAAGATCCCTTCTGAACTCTGCTTGACTTGAAGTCCTAGAAAATAATTCATCTCACCCATCATGCTCATTTCAAACTTTCCTTGCATAAGTTCAGAGAACTTCTTGCACATCTCTTGATTGGGTGATCCAAATATAATGTCATCTACATATATTTGTACCATTAGAATGTCTTCTCCTTCTTGTATTCTGAAAAGAGTTCTATCAACTTTGCCTTTTGTATATCCATTGTCAAGTAGGAATTGTGACAGTGTGTCATACCAAGCTCTAGGGGCTTGTTTTAGACCATAGAGAGCCTTCTGAAGTCGATATACTTGATCACCTTTTTCAAATCCTGGAGGCTGCTCTACATATACTTCTTCTACCAGAATACCATTTAGAAAAGCACTCTTGACGTCCATTTGATATACCTTGAAGCCCATATATGATGCATAGGCTAGAAACAGTCGTATGGCTTCTAATCTGGCTACTGGAGCAAAGGTTTCATCATAGTCAATCCCTTTAGATTGAGAGTATCCTTTTGCAACTAGCCTAACCTTATTTCTAGTTATCACGTCATTTTCGTCCTTCTTGTTCTTGAATACCCACTTTGTTCCTACTACATTGTGGTTTTCAGGACGATCTACCAATTCCCAGACTTCATTTCTTTCGAATTGGTTTAGTTCTTCTTGCATAGCAGTGATCCAATTGCTATCTGTCATTGCTTCTTCTATGTCAGCTGGTTCAATGTTGGATAGGAAGGCACACCAGCAGAACATAGATGATTGTGAGTTCTGATTCAGTTGTCTTCTGGTCTTGACACCTGATTCTGCTCCTCCTAAGATGAGGTTTGATGGATGATTGCTTCTCCATGTATGCCTCACGGGAGTATCTGCATTGGATGAGCTTGGATTCTCATCTGATCTAGTGCCATCAGGAGGGTTGACTTGATTAGGTCGATCATCATCTGTATCTTGTGTGTCAAAGAGATCATTCCCCCTGGCATTTGGGATTGGTGCATCTTGATTCTGGTCAGCTTGTCCTGCTTGAGTTTGAGATCTAGTGACAGGTCTATGAGGCTTATCCTCCTCTGGTTCTTCAGGGAAAGGTTCATTTACTTCAATGAACTCATCTGGTCTGGACTTGATCACTAGATGTCTCATCTGTTCTGCAGTTGAGTTTGTTTCTACTGCATTCTTATCACAAGATTCATAAAAAACAACATGAGGTGTTTCTTCCACAAGAAGGGTTCGTTTGTTGAGTACCCTGAATGCTTTGCTAGTAGAGGAGTATCCTAAGAATATCCCCTCATCTGCTTTGGCATCAAAGGCATTCAACTTACTCTTCCCATTGTTGTGAATGAAACACTTACAACCAAATATATGAAAGTAAGATACTCTAGGTTTTCTTCCTTTCCACAGTTCATATGGGGTTTTCTCATGTATTTTATGAATACCTGACCTGTTTTGAGTGTGACAAGCTGTGTTGATGGCTTCTGCCCATAGCTTCTTGGGAGTGGAGAATTCAGCAAGGAGTGTTCTGGCAGCTTCTTTGAGTGTTCTGACTCTTCTTTCAGCTACACCATTCTGTTGAGGTGTTCTTGCTGCACTTGTCTCATGCTGAATACCATTAGTAGTACAATAGGCAATAATATAGGAGTTAATGAATTCAGTGCCTTTGTCACTTCTAATTTTCACAATTGGTTCTCCTTTCTCTACTTGGATCCTCTTCAATAGTTCAGGGAGTTTCTGCTGTGTTTCACTCTTCTTGTATAAGAAGATAACCCAAGTAAACTTGGAGTAGTCATCTACAACAATAAGAGTGTACTTTCTTCCTGTTAGAGTGGTTGGAGTGATTGGTCCAAAGAGATCCATGTGAAGCAATTCAAGAACTCTGCTGGTTGATGCTGTCTTCTTGGTCTTGAAGGAGACCTTTGTTTGCTTTCCTTGTTGACATGCATCACATACCTGATCTTTACAGTAGAGTTCATTAGGCAGACCATCAACTAAGGATTCCCTTGCTAACTTGTTCATAGTCTTAAAGTTCAGATGACTAAGACGTTTGTGCCATAGCCAGCTGACACCTTTAGGGCTCTTCACAAGCAGACATGTATCCTTAGGACAGCTGTTCCAATTCGCAAGATACATACTTCCCTTTCTAGATCCTGTTAGAAGGTTTTGTTTTGTTCTTTTATCACTTATGAGACACTCATCTTTAGAGAATTTGACTGAGTAACCAGTGTCACAAAAATGAGAAACAGATAATAAATTAAACTTAAGACCTTCTACATATGATACATCATGTACCTCAATGTCACCATTTTTAAGGGTGCCATATCCTTTTGTGTTACTATGCGCGTTATCACCAAAGAAAACTTTTGGACCTTTCTTCTCTGTGTAGTTGGTCAGCAGGGCTTTGGTTCCTGTCATGTGAGTTGAGCATCCACTATCTATGTACCAAGTTTCTCCTGCTAGACCTCCTCTTCTGTATAGGTCCCTCCTTTCCTGCAAGAAAAGTTAAGTCTTAGGTACCCATTTTGTTTTGGGTCCTTGGGTGTTAGTACTACCCTTGGGAATCCACATATACATTGGTCGTTTGAACAACCTTGAGCACTTGAGTTGTTTCCCTCGGGCATCACAGAACCAAATCTTACCAGTCAGCACCTTGGACTGATTTGATTTGTTCTTTGTGTCAGCTAAGTAGTAGTCAAATGGTTTCCCTTTATAGGAGTGTACATACATGATCTTTTGACTAGTTACATTCGGCCTGGGTGCATTAGCTGGTCGATGCACACGATTATATGGACCATACTCTTCTGTTCTCACAATATCATAAGAGATAGGGGGTGCAAAGAGAACATATTTATTTGAAGAAGACTTCTTCTTCTTGGCTGGAGCAGCATACAGCTGAGACTGTCTCACGCGAGATGGTCTAGGCTGTCTGTTGTTTCTCTGTACAGGCTTGGGATTAGTTTGTCCTTTACCATTTTTGGTTTTGGGATAGTTAGCCTTAGCTGGTACAGATGCCTTTTGGTTCATATTAGGTTCATTGTGTTTAGAACACTCACCCTTTTCATGTGTCTGAGTAGTGCACTTGTTAGGTGTACTACCTCCAGCTGGAGAGGATGTAGATGGATTAAATTCATAACCAAAACCCATCTTATTGCCATTTGATCTATAATACTCAGAGATACTTTCAATAGTAGTAGAAGCTTTATTGAATTCTGATATCTTTTGATTTAGGCATTCCTTCTCCTTTTCTAAGAGCTTGTGTGCTTGGAAGAGGTCATCGAATTTGGATTGTAGTGAACGAAGTTCCTTAGTTTCTAAGGCTTGAGTTTGTAACATCCCCTCATACAACTGAGTTATTGTGGTATTTTCTTCCTTAAGAAGCTCCACTTCTCTGGTCAATCTTTCATTAATTGTGACCAACTCAGGGGTGTTCTCAAACTTAGCCTTTTTCAACTTAGCAATTTCTTTCCTTAGATCCTTATTCTCCTCTTCCACTTCTATGAAAGCTCTAGTGGCAATATCCAGATCACCTTTTACCTTTCTTAAAGATTGATAATAGGTGTCTTCTGATTCACCTTCAGATGAGTTTATCTCATCTGATTGTGAAAAAATAGGTGAATGGAAAGTAGTAGTATAGGAGTTTACCTCATTTTCACCTATGACCATCATAGCTAGGTCGTCTGAATCATCTGAAAAGATTTGATCGTCTGGTGATGTAGGGAGTTCATCACTTTGATATTCAGATTCTTCAGTCACCATTGCTTTCTTGTCTGAGGTTCTTCTCGGCCTTCTTTCTTTCTTGTCATCCAAATCCAGCTCAGGACATTCATAGACATAGTGACCTGGTTTGCGACAGTTGAAGCAAGATCCAGGTTTCTGATTTGAGTTGCCTTTCCTTGGAGGAGTGGCATCTCTTCTTCTAGATCCTCGGCTGTCAGATGACTCCACATCCTTTCTAGGATGTCTTTCTGGTGTTCTTTCTATGGAACCTCTGGAGGGTGAACTTGCTCTTCTATCTTTGTAGTTTCTATAGAATTTTCTATATTTGCTGTTGAGGGTGTTCATCCTTTCAAATCTTTTGATCATAAGAGCCATTTGCTCTTTCAGACTCATGTCTGATCCTTCAAAGTCTTCTGTTTTCAGAGAGGTCTTGCCAGATGAGGTGCTTGCAGCTTTTGTATTGGCTGCCTTGAAGGCTACAGTCTTGGAGGTAGATGGGGCTGCAGTTGGCTCATCACTTTCTGAGTTTTCTTCTCTGTCAAGGTCATATTCATGAGCTTTTAGGTTCTGAAATAGAGTTTGAGTAGACCACTTCTTGATATCTTGAGTATCTTTGATGATGGTCTTCTTGAGTTTCCATCTCTTGGGTAAAGAGTCCAAGATCTTCAAGTTTTTCTCTCTATTTGTATACTTCTTGCCTAGAGATTCAATCTCATTTATGATCTTTGTACATCTATTGTCCAGCTGATCAATAGTTTCTCCTGGCTGCAACTTGAGGTGCTCAAACTTCTTGACTGCTGTTGACAATTTGCTTTCCTTGATCAGCTCAGTTCCTTCACAGAGGAGTGCCAGTGCCTCCCACATTTCTCTGGCTGACTCACAGTGGATTACCTTTGCAATGTACTCATTTGGAAGAGTTTGCATTATGTAATCTTGAGCAATGCTGTCAAGATTTGATTGCTTCATCTCTTCTGGTGTGAGATCCTTCATGGGCTTGGGAACCAGTTCTCCAACTGGGACTTCTGGATCACCATGTGCAGTGTTGACTGTCATGATGGTGATTGGGCCTTCTGTGATTACTGACCACATCTTGTAGTGGACTGATGTGAGATTCTTCCTCATCCTGATCTTCCAGTAATCATAATCCTCAACTGAAAACTTAGGCAACTTTCGCATGTTAGCACTCATGCTGTATGAGTTTTCAAAAACAAGTTTTTCAAAAAGATCTGTTCAAGAGGACTACAGAAAGACTCCCTCAAGTCTTCTGATAATCTAGAGACAGTAGTCCGTTAGAACCACTGCTCTGATACCACTTGTTGGTCCCTGAACGAGTAGTGAATGGGATTAAAGTCTAGAGGGGAGGGGTGAATAGACTTTAATACTTTTTCAAACAGAGTTGGAAACCTCTTCTGATTGCTATGTCAACTGGACTGCAAGTCTGCTGGTCCAGATGACTATAGTGATCTGATTGATAAGGTTATATGCGGAATTATGGTGGCCCTGGTTTAGACTCGTTCTTGTAACTTGTTTTACTTAATGAAAATACTCAGCTGATGCTGGTTTGAAAGTTATGGCCTGTTTTAAAGAGTGTTGAAATAACAGTATGCACTATATAATAATGAATGTAAAGACAGAAATGTAAAGTGCAGAAAGTAAATAACACCGGATTTATAGTGGTTCGGATATACGATCCTACGTCCACTCTCACGTCCTAACGCGATGTTTAATCCCTTTAATTTCCACAAATTACAAGGGTCTTGACCTTTATAGTCCCAAGGTTAGGACTTTGAGATCTGAGCCGTCCTAACAGCTACGGTCTCCACAAGTGATTGTAAGCATTTGCACTTTGAGGGGTTCAAAAACTTTAACCTTTCGGTGAGGGTTTGGGGTTTTTGAGGTGTATCCAACTAATGGTTCAAGCTTATAATTTGCTTAACCACTATGCCTAAAACAATTGATATACAATATGAACAGGTTTCAGGTTCTTAAGGGTTGGATAGGAAGCACTTAAGAGCTATAGATAATCTAATGGTTTCTGGCTCTTGGAGAACTCTTAGAACAATATGGCTGTTTGCTTGATTGCTTGCTTAGCTTGAGAATTCTCTCTTGTGACTTCTGTGTTGTGATTCCTCATCCTCTTGTATTTATAATGGAGATTGGTTGCAACTAGCCGTTGGAGTTGACTAGCCGTTTGAGCAATCTTTCCATAATAGCTTGATTCCTTGATTCCAGCCGCTTGATTGCTTCAATCCTGGGATCATGTCAATCTTCTAAATAAGGTAGGTCTTCGTTTGAATTGCAAGATGTCTTGAGAATCAGTTGAGTCCTGGAAGAGCACATAGTCTTCTGATCTGTACTTCTAGTCTTCTGACTACTCTTCTGGCCTTAGGTCTTCTGTCTTCTGATATCAGACGAGTAACACTCTTCTGATCTGGAAATTCTTTGTACTGCTTTAGGCCATCTTCAATCTGGGACTCCATCAGATAGGTAGGTATACAAGCACCTTAACTTATCTGGTCTTCAAGGATCTTCTAGTCTTCATGTCTTCTACTCTTCTCATCTTGAGGATAGGCATGTAAGCCAGGACTGTGCTGATCAGCTGATAACAATACAGTTGATCGCACAAGACTAGTCTAAGCTGTTCTATACAAGTCAGCTGATCCTATTACATTTATAAACTCTAAGTGTTTTGGCCATCAAAACTATTCTAACATCAAGTGGGGCTTAGTGGTGAATTTATATCCCAACATTCTCTGACACTGATGAGGCTTTAGTCAAACCAGCTTCTCCTAAGGAAGTCTTAGCATTGTCAAGCTGTGCCTCAGGCTCAGAAGAACCATCCTTGGCCAATGCATCTTGGACTGAGTCACCACTTTTGGTCAACTCCTCTAATTTCTCAGAGTCCTGATTTGAATGATAAGTCAAGTAGTGTACCTTAGCAAGATTAGGTCCAGGAGGACTGGGATTGGTGGTGTCATCATCATCATCATCTGCATCATCTGAGGTGCTGTCACGGTATTTGATCCCTTTAGCAATCCTTTCTCTTTCAGCTAGCACCTTTTCATGGACAATGGTGCAGAACAGGGCCTCAGTGGTCAACACACTGGATTTCTTGACATTTGCAAAGTGCAACAGCCTGTTCTCTTCTACCTGCCACAAGCTAGCACCTTTATCCTTGATATCCTGAGCTATCTCCACCATTGTTCTATCTTTGATCTCAACAAGAGCTCTGAGATCATAGAACTGTTGTTGTAACCTGGGATAATGCTTCAATCCTGGATAAAGTTGATCAACATTAGCTTTGGCCATCTGCCTTAGCATCCCTTCATATGTGTACTCTTCTCCACTATCATCATCATTGTTGTCATTAGAAGAGTTGACTTGGGATTCAGAAGGGTTGGTTTGGGTTTCAGGAAGGTTGAGTTAGGGTTCAGATGGGTTGGGTTCAGAGGAACTATGAATGATTTGGGTCTCAGTTGCTGTAGAGAGCAATGTTCCTGAGGGGGTTGATGGAATGTTCAAAGGAATGGTTTGAACAGGTGGTAGAGTAAGTTGATCACCTTCAAGAAGTGCAGTTTCAAGAAGTTTGGTGTAAGATAGAAGTCTGGGATCAAGGGGGGAGAATGGCCTATCTTCTACATCAGCCAGATCAGCCAAAACATCAATGCCTGTCCTGTCAGGAGCACCTTCAGGAGAGTAGGTCTTCTTGGCAACAATTGGAGCATCCTCAGGAGTCTTGCACTCCTCTTCTTCAGGCTTTGGAGATTCATGAGCTGGAGATATTCTCTGAGATTGAATATCAGGAGAGTTGGCCTCAGGGCTCTTGGACTTTGATCTTGACTTGGAGTTAGACTTACTTGCTTGTCTAATCTCCTTGAAAAACTCCTTCTTCTGTTTTTCTTCCTCCATCAACTTCTTCTTTTCAGAAGTTTTGATAATTCTTCTTCTTCTTTCACCCCTTGTGGGCTTCTCAAGATCCCTGAATTCAGTTACTGCTTCAGGCTGCAGAGGGACAATCTCTCTGAACTCCTCACCAGTTTCAGGAGGGTTGACCCCTTCTTGTTCCACTTTGTCAATCTCCTCCGAAGTGGAACCTCCACTTTTGGACTGACTTTCTGGGGAAGATTCACTGAGAATCTGTTTCATCTTTTTCATCTTTGGTTGAGTTTTGGTTGTCTGAGCTTTCCTCTTCCTTGGAGAAGATCTGGTAACACGTGCAACTGTCAAGGTCTGCTTTGCTGCAGCACCTTGCTTCCTCTTCTCTGTCTTAGAAGACAGTTTTCTGTACATCACCTTTTGGGCTGGAAATGTTTTTGGTTTGGCTTGAAGGTGAGTGTAGTGGGTAAATCTTTCCAAGAGCAGGCTTGCTCTTGTGCAATACAACGATTTTCCATCCACCACAACCTTATGGTGCTTCATCTCCTTAAACTTATACTTTTCATTCATCATCTTTCCTAGACTGAAAGTTTTCCAATCAAACTTGACTCCTCTTTCAGCAGAGTCAATCACAACTGCCATTACTCTCAACTTTGACAAGCTTATTTGTTCTAAACTTCCAGAATGGCTCAGCAAATTTTTTACCACAATATCAAATAAGTGCTCATATTTCAATTTTAATATCTTTTTGTTTTGAGCACCTGCAAGTTTCTGGGGTACCTTCATCCATGAATTTGAGAATTCCTGCTCCTCTCCTTCTCTGTAGACTTCAGGATTGAGTCCTTCAGAGGGTAACCCAAAGCTTGCATCCAGGTCATCTGAGGTGAAGATGATGGTGTGTTGGGATTCCTCTTCTTCTCCTTCTTCTGCATAAGTGAGTTTGGTGCAAATATCACCCTTTTTGCCTTTCCATCTTAGATAAGCAAAGAACTCGGCCATATAGGGATTGAGGCATGAGTCAGGTTTGGTGCCTAAGAACTGCTCAAGCCCTGCATCCTTCAACCATTGTAGAACAGGAAGAACTTCATCATCTGGGCTGTCAAAAGCCACAATCTTTTCGAACCATAGAGAGTTTATGTTGCTCAGATAGGTGAAATCAATGTCCAAGGATGAATCATTGAAGTTCACAAGTTCCTCTCTTTTGAGTTTGGGGGCCATGGATGTTTTCTGGAAAGAAAATGGTGAGTTTAAAAGTTTGAAGGTTTTTCAGAATTTTGCTTAAGGGTTTTGAATTAGTTTGTGCGTAAGAGATGAGGATAAAAACTGAAGGTTTTTATACTCCAGGAATTTGTTAACCGTTGGACAATGGCTTTAGCGGGTGGACAAATCATAAAACCAAATGGATAAAGTGGGGTAGTGGGCTTTGAAACGGTTAGATGAAGGTTTAAGAATAATCAATGGCTTTGATGAGAAGCACAGTAATTAATACAATCTTTAAGAAGATTTTGCATTTAATGCAGATTTGCCATTTGGGGGCTAAATTCTTAATAGCACACACCATCCTAAAAATAGACTACTCTTAGCCCAAGAATTCCCTTAAATGTCTAATCAATGCTAAAAATAGCACTTATCACCTTATCAGTTTGGACAAGTGTCCTGATAAGTGATTTGATCTTTATTTTGATCAAAATTTTCGACCAACATGCCTGAGTGGGTCCCAATGTTGCTGACTGGGCCCCACATGGTCAATCATCCTGACCAACATTGTTGAAAGTCATATGGACAACTCTACTGAGTACTTTCTTTCAGACAGATAATTTCAGCGAGGTTGGTCAACTTTGCTGAAGTTCAATTTAATGAACTTCCCCCTTCATTTGTGCTTCCTTCTTCATTTCTCCATCTTCCCTGGATCAAGTAAGCCCAATTCAGCTGAAAGCTCCATAAACCTTTGTTGGGAATAAAATGAGTCATGTTTTGATTGAATACCAAAACCCCCTGAGACATGCCTAAGTTATGATTGAATATGTTCTAGACATGTTAGAACATAAAGTATAAAGGCTAGATGAGGAGCTAATATGTTAGGTAGCTCTTAGATGACTAGATGCACAAATTGAGGGGGAACATATGCTTTGAAGTACATCAAGAACAAGTCCCCTCAAGGCTCAAACTCTGGAATCATGATCAAGTCTACTGAAAGACAAGTGTGCTGATCAGGAGAGTTGTCCAGAGGAGTTGTCTCAGCTCAATTAATCAAGATCAAGTGCTCTGAAAGCCTGAGGTCAACTATGCTGAAGAGAAAGAGACAACCACACCCTAAAGATCTTCAAAGAAACAAGCTAAGATCATCTTCAAGAGAAATAAAGGGAAAAAGCCAAGTCATCTGAAGAAGAGCAAGCCAACCTTGCTGATAAGCAAGACTGCTGATAGTGATAAGGAGTGTTGTCCAAATGTTGAGGAATGTTGTCCTATCATTGGAACAACCTTCAGAAGTGATGTCCAAGTTCTAACAAGAGAATCTGAAAGTCAGATATTGGGAAGAGTGCTGCAGAATGAAGACAAAGCTCTTACAGCCGTTTATTTCCCAAATGAGGACATGTCACTATCAAGAAACTATCTTCAAAGTTGAAGAACTAAAAGAAGACATTTATGGACATTGGAGGCTGCCTCTCCAACGGGCAAATCCTTCATTTGTCTATAAATACAGAAGTGTGAAGACCATTTGAAAGCATCCAACTGAAAACTCAACACAATCCAACTAAGCTCAAGTTCTTACAAGCTAGAGTGCTTTCAAAGCTTTCAAAGACTATCTTAGTCTTCAAACACTTCATCTAAGCTGAACTTCATTGTACATCCATACACAAGCTTAGAGAGATATCCTATCCTTATACACTGATCTCCATTGTAAAGGATATCTCATCAGTTGGAACCTTACTTCAATCCTCATATCTTTCAAGAGTGAAAGTAAGAGGTTGTAGTAGTAGAAGTGGTAGGAGCTGACTGTTGAGAGAAGAACAGTTCAGTTCTGAGTTGAGAAGAGGGTACTAGGACTCTAGACATCCTAGGGATCAATTCACCAAGAGTGGTGTTCTTGATCAAGTGCACCTTGGCACTATAAAACAAGTTAATTCCAAGAGTGAAGGAATTATCCTGTTAAATCAGGGAAAGTGGATGTAGGAGCTTGAGTCTCTGAACCACTATAAACTCTTGTGTTGATTTACATTTGAAGTACTTACAATACATCAACACTGCACACAAAACTGATCTTTCAAGGATAAACATTCAAAGACTGTGCAAAATCCTATTTGGACAAGTTCCCTAAAAACTGGAATGTGTTACACTGACTAAGTGATTTCAGAAATTAAAGGAGTTTAAACTAAAAGGGCCAACCACTATTCCGCACATATAACTCCCCTAGATAGTTATTCAACTAAGTACTCAATAGTACTTAGTAGATTGATTATCTTAGAAGAGTTAATCTTCTTCAGCAGAGTTGTCCAAGACAACCTTGCTGAGCTCTGGTTTGATCAAGTTGAAAAGAATTTGCATACAAGTGTATTCCCCCCCCCCATACACTTGTTATCTACTCCTTTCAGGACCAACAACCTTGCTTCAGCTAAAAGCTTTGTCAAGATATCAGCCTTTTGCTTATCAGTGTGAATTTTAACAAGCTTGATATCCTTCTTCTCCACATGATCCCTTATGAAGTGATGTTTGATATCCACATGCTTGCATCTTGTGTGAAGCACTGGATTTTGTGAAATAGCAACTGCACTGTTATTATCACAAAATATTGGAACTTCATTTGTGATGACTTTGTAATCTATGAGTTGCTGTCTGAGCCAAAGTATCTGAGCACAGCAACTTCCAGCTGCTACATATTCTGCTTCAGTTGTTGATGTTGCAACTGTGTTTTGCTTCTTTGAGAACCAAGAAATCAGCTTGCTGCCTAAGAATTGACATGTTTCTGAGGTGGATTTTCTGTGAATTCTGCAACCTCCATAATCAGCATCTGAGTATCCAGTGAGCTCAATGTTGTCATCAGCTGGATACCATAGTCCAAGATTCTCAGTTCCTTTGAGATATCTTAGTATCCTCTTGGCAGTTTCTAGATGGCTCTTCTTTGGATTTTCTTGGAATCTGGCACATACTCCAACTGCAAATGTGATATCAGGTCTACTTGCAGTGAGGTATAGTAGAGATCCAATGATGCCTCTGTATTCAGTGGAGTTGGTTGATACTCCACTTTCATCAGGATCCATCTTCCAGTTTGTATTCATAGGAATTCTGACTGGTTTGCTTGTAGCACATCCAAATTTCTTGATCATGTCCCTTGTATATTTAGCCTGATTGATGAATATTCCTTTCTTTGATTGAGTGACTTGAAGTCCTAGAAAGAAATTCATCAATCCCATCATGGACATCTCAAATTTTCTTTGCATGAGTTTAGAGAATTTCTCACACAATTTCTCATTTGGAGATCTAAATATAATGTCATCCACATAGATTTGGACTAACAAAATATCATCTCCTTCACAGATTCTGAACAAGGTTCTGTCAACAGTGCCTTTGACAAAACCATGATCTAGAAGGAACTGTGATAAGGTGTCATAATAAGCTCTTGGAGCTTGCTTCAATCCATAGAGAGCTTTCTTTAATCTGTACACCTTGTCTCCTTCTTCAAAGCCTGGGGGTTGTTCAACATATACTTCTTCCTTCAACACTCCATTGAGAAAGGCACTTTTCACATCCATTTGATACACATTGAATATTTTATGAGCTGCATAAGCTAGGAAGAGTCTGATTACTTCAAGCTTGGCCACTGGTGCAAATGTTTCATCATAATCAATCCCTTCAGATTGACAGTATCCTTTGGCCACCAGTCTTGCTTTGTTTCTCACTATGATGTCATTCTTATTTCTCTTATTTTTGAATACCCATTTGGTACCAATGACATCTTGGTGAGTTGGTCTGTCCACCAGCTCCCATACTTCATTTCTGGTGAACTGGTTCAGCTCTTCTTGCATGGCAATGATCCAATTGGTGTCTTGAAGTTCTTCCTCTATATCCTTTGGTTCCTGTTCTGAAAGAAAACAGCAAAACAAAGCACTTTCTCCATGAAATCTTCTAGTTTTGTTCCCTTCACTTGGATTTCCAAGTATCAGGCTAGTTGGGTGGTCTTGCAACCAAGTCCTTCTAGACCTGATACCTTCAGGAGGATTGTCCTATTCTTAAGTTGGATCACTAGTATCATTAAATTCAGGAAAGTTAATTGAAGGATAAAGTTCAGGATCATATTCAGGGTTATTGTCCTCATTGTCAGATAGGTTAACATTTTCATTGGTTCCCCCTTTAATATTGGATCCATTGACTACCTCAGCAGTGCCTGCTTCTTCATTGGTAGTTGTTACCTGGTTTTGAACTGGGATGGTGTCAGTCAGTTCAATTTCTCCTTCAGGTTGGTTGGCTTCTTGTTGATTGCCATTAGGTAGGTTGTCCAGTTTCTGATAGTCATTGAGTTCAGGATGGGCAACATCTACAAACACTGTTTCCTTGCTTTGAAGCATTAGTCTGGTTGTTCTTTGTGTTATCTCATCAATATTCAGGTCTCTATCCCTGAACTCATTAATAGACTCATCAAACACAACATGAGGTGTTTCTTCCACAATAAGTTTTGCAATTGTAGACTCTGTAAGCTTTGCTGACTTGGGAATATCCAACAAATATTCCCTCATCAGCTTTGCTATCAAAAGCTTTCAATTGCTCTTTCCCATTATTGTGAATGAAACACTTGCAACCAAATATATGGAAATAGGCAACAATGGGCAATCTACATTTCCACAGTTCATATGGAGTTTTACCTTGACCTTTAGTGATTAAAGATCTGTTATGTACACGAGTGACATGCAGTGTTAATGGCTTCAGCCCAGAACCTTTTTGGCAATTTAGATTCAGCAATTAGTGTTCTTGCTGCCTCTTTCAAGGTTCTGTTCCTTCTTTCAGCAACACCATTTTGTTGAGGTGTTCTTACAGCTGAGGTCTCATGAGTGATGCCATTCTTGCTGCAGTACTCATTGATGTATGATTTTATGAATTCTGTGCCTTTGTCTGATGTGATCTTGACAATACTTAGGCCCTTTTCATTACTCAATCTCATCATCGATTCAGGTAACTTGATTTGGGTCTCCTTTTTGTTCAGAAGAAATACTACCCAAGTATACCTGGAAAAATCATCAACAACTACTAAAGCATATTTTCTTCCATTTAAACTTACTGGGATAATTGGACCAAATAAGTCCATATGCAGTAGTTGAAGAACTCTCTCGGTTGAAATGACAGGTTTTCCTTTGAAGTATGCTTTGATTTGCTTTCCTTCCTGACATGGCTGGCATACATGTTTCTTGGTGAACACTTGATTTGGCAGCCCTTTCACTAGAGAGTTCCTTGCAAGTTTGTTGATGGTTTTGAAGTTCAGGTGGTTCAGTCTTTTGTGCCATAGCCAGCTTTGCTCACTTGTGCTTTTGGCAACAAGACAAACTGCTTCAGGGGTTTTGCTCCAATCTGTAAAATAAACATTTCCCTTTCTCACCTCTGTTAGTAGCACCTGTTGTGTTGATTTGTCTTTGATAGTGCATTCATTTGGTGCAAATTCAACACTGTATCCTTTATCACAGATTTGACTTATAGATAGCAAATTATATTTTAGGCCTAGGACATATGAAACATCAGTAATCTTTACACTACCAATATTTAATGTACTATAACCTCTTGTGATCCCTTGAGAGCTATCTCCAAAGGTTACTGAAGGACCATCTTTTTCAACAAAGTCAGAGAGAAGCTCCTTGTTTCCAGTCATATGTCTTGAACATCCACTGTCCAAGTACCATGCTGTTCTTTTGTTTATGCTTCTCTTCTTCTTGTGGTCCTTGCCAACCTGCAAAGTCAAACCTTAGGTACCCTTTGAATGTTGGGTCCTAGAGGGTTAGCTGTACCTTTTGGAACCCAAATTTGTCTGATTACTCTGATTGACTCAAAGTGACTGATTTGGTTTCCATTTACATCTACATACACAGTCCTGCCCTTAAATGCCTTGGGTGGTTTCTGTGCATAAGTGTTAGTCTTGTAAGGTTCAGGAGAGTTAGTGAATTTCTTTGGGACATGTCTCCTGAAGTTACTGGACTTAGGTGCAGCTTAGTAAGACCTTTGAGGATAGGAGGTTGGATGGCCTTTTCCCTTTGGCATGAAGGGTCTAGGCTTCCTGAAACTGTTATACCTATCAGTGAGGTTGGGCCTTAATCTGTCCAGTTGAGGTTGCCTCAATTGAGTTGGCCTCTCCTGAATAGACCTTGGACAACTCCACTGATGAGTGTTCAGATGGGTTGACCTTCCATTGGTTCTCCCCTTCTGAAACTCATTTCTCTTGTATACAATGTTCTTAACCTTTTCCTTAGGTTTGGGTTTAGGAACATTGTTTACTTGAGTGGGTATAAGAGTTTCTTTACCCTTACCTTTGATCAGTGGTTGGTTCACTTCCATTTCATTTTGTTTTTGTTGAGCCACTGACCTTACAAAGGTCATTTTAGAATTGCTTGTTGAGGCAATGCTAAGACCAGGTGAGGGTTCAGATGGATTATAGCCTAATCCACTTCTTTCAGCCATTGGTCTTTGAAACCCTTGCATTTCCTCTATTGCTTTAGAGGATTTGTTCAAGGTAGACATCTTTAGTTTTAGGCTCCCCTCACTTAATTTAAGAGCATCAAATTCATGTGAGAGATTGTCAAATTTAGCTTGAAGGATTTTAAAATCAAAGTCCTTTTTCCTCAGAACCAGATCTTGCTCATCAATCAACTTTTGTTGTTCAGAGACTTTGAGAGACATTTCATCATGTTCTCTCACAATCTTTTGATACAACTCAGTTGATCTAATGTCAAACTCAGATTCAGGAGGGTTGGGGATTTTGACTTTAGAATTCAACAATTCATTTTCTCTCAATGCTATATTGCATACTTCTTGAAGTCTGGTGAAGTCCTCAAGTAACTTTCCAAAGTTAAGTTTCAAGTGGATTTCACTGGACTCATGTGTGTTATTTGAAGAATTGGAAGATGAACATACCTCTTCATTCTCAAAAGTCATTTGACAGTCATCTTCACTGTCACTGTTGGAGAATAACCCATCATCAGATGAGTACACACTTTCTTCACTTGCTGACTCTCCAGCTACCATAGCCTTTCTGTTGTTCAGTCTCTTGTCTCTTTTATTCTGCCTCTCCTTTCTTTCCTTCGAACTCAGGTCAGGATAAACATATTGGAAATGACCCTTGTTCTGGCAGTTATAACACACATCTTTATCATCATTCCTCTTGCTTGAGGACTCCTTTCTCCTGGATGATGATGGTTCAGCTTTGCTGTACTTCTTTTTGTCAGCATATTTATCTTCTTTCTTCTCATCAAAGAGTTTGTCCTCTGATTTGTTGTCAGGAGAGTTGAATCTTCTCCTGGCTCTATTGTCTTGGTAGAACTTTTTGTATCTACCAAATCTAGAGTTGAGCTTCTCAAATCTTCTGGCCATGAGAGCTAGCTCCTCCTTCATTTCTGTCTTGCAGACAGTTTGAGATGATCTCTGTGCACTCTTCTTTTCTGTCTCAGCAGCTTTGAATGCAACACCTTTGCTTGAGGAGGATGGCTCTTCATGCACCTTCTTTCTATTCAGATCAAACTCATATGCTTTTAGTTCAGAGAACACTTGCTGCATGGGCATGTTGTCAAGATTGCTGGTGTTCTGCATCATGACTGAGTATATGTCCCACTTGGATGTGAGACTTCTCAGGATTTTCAGTGCCACTTCTCTTTTGGCATAGAACTTGCCAAGAGAGTTTATCTCATTCATGATGTCAGTGAATCTGCCATCAAGATGATCAATAGTTTCATTGGGCTCCATAGTAAATTGTTCATATTTTTGGATGGCCACTTAAAGCTTGTTTTCTTTTATCTTTTGGGTACCTTCACACATGAGTGCTAAGGTATCCCACATTTCTTTTGCTGTTGTGCAGTGGTACACTCTTCCCATCACTGCATCTGGAATTGTCTGGTACAATGTGTTCATGGCAATGTAGTTCAGGTTGTGTCTTTTTCTTTCTTCAGCTGTCAATTCATCCTCATCCTTGGGCAACAATTCCCTTGGGTCTGCTTTCTGAGCATCAGTGACTTTGGGATTCAGCTTGGTGAAGGTGAAGGGCCCTCTTGTGATGACTTTGAGCATTTCATCATGCTGGCAGGCAATGTTGGGATACAAATTCACCCTAAGCCCCACTTGATGTTAGAATAGTTTTGATGGCCAAAACACTTAGAGTTTATAAATGTAATAGGATCAACTGACTTTTTATAGAACATCTTAGACTAGTCTTGTGTGATCAGCTGTATTGATCTCAGCTGATCAGCACAATATTTATTTACATGCACAACCTCAAGAAGAGAAGAGTAGAAGGCATGAAGACTAGAAGATCCTTGAAGACCAGATAAGTAAGGTGTTTGTATACCTACTTAGCTGATGGAGTCCAAGTTAAAGATGGCCTAAGTCAACACAAACAATTGCCAGATCAGAAGAGTGATACTCATCTGATATCAGAAGACATAAGACATAAGGCCAGACGAGTTAGCTAGAAGACTAGAAGTGAAGATCAGAAGACTAGAAGCTCGTCCAGGACTCGGCTGATTCCAAAGTCATCTTGCAATTCAAACGAAGACTTACCATACTTAGAAGATTGACACGATCCCAGAATTGAAGCAATCAAGTGGCTGGAATCAAGGAATCAACCAAACATGGAAAGATTGCCCAACGGCTAGTTGCAGTAATCCTCCCTATAAATACAAGCGGATGAGGAATAACAACACACGAAAATACAACGAGAGAATTCATAAAAGCTGAACAAGCAAGCAAGCAGAAAGCAACATTTTAGTTGAGAGTTCTCCAAGAGCCCAGAAATCATTAGAACACCCTTCTAGCTCTTAAGTTATTTCCCATCCAACCAAAGAACCTGAATCCTACTCATATTGTATATTCATTGATTTAGGCATAGTGTTTAAGCGTTTTATAAGCTTGAACCATTAGTTGGATACATTCAAAAACCCCAAAACCCCCACCACAAGGTTAAGTTTTTGAACCCCTGTAAAGTGCAAGTGCTTCCAATCAGTTGTGGAGACCGTAGCAGTTTAGGAACTGTTCAGATCTCAAAGTCCTACCCTTGGGACTATAAAGGACAAGCCCTTGTAATTTTTGGTAAATTAAAGGGATTAAATATCACGTTAGGACGTGAGAGTGGACGTAGGAACGTATATCCGAACCACTATAAATCCGGTGTTATTTACTTACTGCACTTTACTTTATTACTTGTTCATATCTTTACATAGTGCATATTGTGTTTTCAAAGTACCTTTAAACAAGGCCATATCTTTCAAACCAGCATCAGCTGAGTATTTCAATAAACAAACAAATTGGTTATTTCAAAAGAACTGATTGAACGAGTCTAAATAAACAGGCCTACTCACTTCCGCATATAATCTCTTCATCAGATCACTATAGTCATCTGGACCAGCAGACTTGTAGTCCAGCTGACATAGAAATCAGAAGAGGTTCCCAACTCTTTTGAAAAAGTTTTAAAGTCTATTCACCCCTCCCTCTAGACTTTAATCCCATTCACTACTCGTTCAGGGACCAACAAGTGGTATCAGAGCAGTGGTTCTAACGGACTACTGTCTCTAGATTATCAGAAGACTTGAGGGAGTCTTTCTGTAGTCCTCTTGAACAGATCCATCTTTTGAAAATCGTTTTTGAAAACTCATACAGCATGAGTGCTAACATGCATAAGTTGCCTAAGTTTTCAGTGGAAGACTACGATTTCTGGAAGATAAGGACGAGGAAGAATCTCACCTCAGTTCACTACAAGATGTGGTCAGTAATCACTGAAGGCCCAATCACAATCATGGCTGTCAACACTGCAAATGGTGATCCAGAAATTCCAGTTGGAGAACTTGCCCCCAAGCCTATGAAAGACCTCACTCCCGAAAAGATGAAGCAATCAAATCTTGACAGCATTGCTCAAGATTACATCATGCAAACTCTTCCTAATGAGTACATTGCAAAAGTACTCAACTGTGAGACAGCTAAAGACATGTGGGATGCATTGGCACTTCTTTGTGAAGGAACGAAGCTGATCAAAGAGAGCAAACTATCAACAGCTGTCAAGAAGTTTGAACACTTCAAGATGCAACCAGAAGAGTCTATTGATCAGCTGGACAATAGATTTACCAAGACCATCAATGAGATAGAATCTCTAAGAAAGAAATATACTAATAGAGATAAAAATCTGAAGATCTTGGACTCTCTAACCAAGAAATGGAAACTCAAGAAGACCATCATCAAGGATACTCAAGATATCAAGAAATGGTCTGCTTAAACTCTGTTCTAAAACCTCAAATCTCATGAGTATGATCTTGAGAGAGAAGAAAACTCAGAAAATGATGAGCCAACAACAACCCCATCTACCTCCAAGACTGTGGCCTTTAAGGCAGCAAATACAAAAGTTGCAAGCACCTCATCTGGCAAGACCCATCTGAATACAGATGACTTTGAAGGATCAGATATGAGCCTAAAAGAGCAAATGGCTCTCAAGATCAAGAGATTTGAAGGATGAACACCTTAAACAACAAATATAGAAAATTCTACATGAATTATAAAGATAAGAGAGCTGGATCATCCTCTAGAGAATCGAGAGAAAGAACACCAGAAAGGTATCCTAGGAAGGATATGGAGTCATCTGACAATCGAAGCTATTGAAGAAGAGATGCCACCCCTCCAAGAAGAAGAACTTCAAATCAGAATCCTGGATCATGCTTCAACTGTCATAAACCAGGACATTATGTCTATGAATGTCCAGACCTAAATCTAGGAGACTAAGAAGAAAGAAAATCAAGAAGAGACAGGAGGAATCCAGACAGACAAGCAATGTTGACTCAAGAATCCGAATATCAAAGTGATGATCTCCCTTCATCACCAGATTGTGAACTCTTCTCAAATGATTCAGATGATTTAGCTATGATGGTCATAGGTGAAAACGAGGTAAACTCCTATACATCAACTTTTCACTTACCTGCTTCTTCACACACAGATGAGGCAAACTCATCTGTAGGCGAATTTGAGAACACCTATTACCAATCCTTGGAAGAAGTAAAAGGTGATCTTGATATTGCCACTAGAGCTTTCATAGAAGTAGAAGAAGAGAACAAGGACCTAAGGAAAGAAATTACTAGGTTGAAAAAGGTTAAGTTTGATAACACCCCTGAGTTAGTAACAATGAATGAAAGACTGTGTAAAGAAGTGGAACTTCTTAAAGAAGAAAACACCACAATAACTCAGTTGTATGAGGGGATGTTAAAGACTCAAGCCTTAGAAACCAAAGAATTTCGTTCACTTCAGTCTAAATTCGATGATCTTTTCCAAGCAAAAGAGCTCTTAGAAAAGGAGAAGGAAAACCTTGATCAAAAGATATCAGAGTTCAATATAGCATCTGCTACTATTGAAAACATCTCTGAATATTATTGATCAAATGTCAACAAGATGGGTTTTGGTTATGAATTTAATCCATCAACATCTTCTCCAGCTGAGGGCAGTACACCTAACCAGTGTACTACTCGATCACATGAAAAAGGTGAGTGTTCTAAACACAATGAACCTACAATGAACCAAAAGGCATCTGTATCAGCTAAGGTTAACCATCTCAACACTAAGAATGGCAAGAGACAAGTTAACCCCAAGCACATACAAAGGAACAACAAACAGCCTAGACCATCTCGTCTGAGACAGTCTCAGCTGTATGCTGCTCCAGCCAAGAAGAAGAAATCTTCTTCACACAAATCTGTTCTCTTTGCACCCCTATCTCTTATGATATTGTGAGAACAGAGGAGTATGGTCCATATAATCGTGTGCATCGTTCAGCTAATGCACCCATGCCGAATGTAACTAGTCAGAAGATAATATACACTCACTCCTATAAAAGGAAACCATCTGACAGTTACCTAGCTGACACAACTAACAAATCAAACCAGACCAAGGTGTCAACTGGTAAGATTTGGTTCTGTGATGCCCGAGGGAGACAACTCAAATGCTCAAGGTTATTCAAACGACCAATGTATATGTGGGTCCCCAAGGGTAGTACTAACACCCAAGGACCCAAGACAAAATGGGTACCTAAGACTTAATTTTTCTTGTAGGAAAGAAGGGACCTATACAGAAAAGGAGGTCAAGCAGGAGAAACTTGGTACATAGACAGTGGATGCTCAACTCATATGACTATAACCAAAACCCTGCTGACCAACTATACAGAAAAGAAAGGTCCAAAAGTCTTCTTTGGTGATAACGCGCACGGTAACACAAAAGGATATGGCACCCTGAAAAATGGTGACATTGAGGTACATGATGTATCATATGTAGAAGGTTTGAAATTCAATTTATTATCAGTTTCCCACTTTTGTGACACTGGTTACTCAGTAAAATTCTCTAAAGATGAGTGTCTCATAAGTGATAAACGAACAAAACAAACTCTTCTAACAGGATCTAGAAAAGGTAGTATGTATCTTGCAAATTGGAATAGTTGTCCTAAGGATACATGTCTGCTTGTGAAGAGTCCTAAAGATATCAGAAGTGACAAAGGCACTGAATTCATTAACTCTTATATTATTGCCTATTGTACTTCTAATGGTATTCAGCATGAGACAAGTGCAGCAAGAACACCACTATGAGGAAGATCATGTCAACCTCTATGCCAGAGGGAGCGTCCGTGAGGGACCACGGTCTCAAGATGATGGAATATCTGAATGAGATTGAGGTCCTCGGAGGGTTAATCGATAATGACACCAAGATCGATATGATCCTACACTCGCTCCCAAAGTCTTTTGAGAACTTCCGTGTAAACGCGATCATGAGTAAGAAGGATTATACTTTAACCGAGCTTCTTACGGAATTGGTCGCGGTGTAGGGTCTCATGGGTAAACGACCACAAGCCAATGTTACTGTCCAGGCTGGACCTTCTTCGTCTAATGGCAAGAAGAAGAAAAAGCCTTTACAGAAAAAGGGTGGTGGTGAAAGCAGTGGGAGCAAGAAACTGGCGCCTTCTGGTGGCGTTAAAAAGCCGAAGGGCAAATGTTTCAAGTGCAACAAGACAGGACATTGGAAGTCTGATTGTCCCCTTCTGAAAAAGGAAAACTCTGGTACGTCTCTCGCTTTAGTTGTTGAAACATGTTTTGCGGCTTGTTTTGCCTTTTCTTGGGTAGTAGATACAGGAGCCACTGACCATATTTGTTATACCTTGCAGGGGTTTCTGCAGACAAGGGAACTGAGTGAGGGCGAGATTACTATTAGTTTGGGCAATGCTTCGATAGTATCGGTGGTTGCAGTGGGAGACGTGCACTTATGTTTTTCTAATTCTGTTTTAGTATTAAAGAACATTTTATACGTGCCGAATTTTCGGAGAAATTTAATTTCTGTTTCGAAGTTATTTTTGGATGGATACTCGGTTGTTTTTAATGACAATGTTGTTATTATGAGAAATGACTCTTTAATCTGTTCTGGCACGTTAGAAAACAATCTTTATACTATTACGTGTGCATATCATACTGTGACTGAAGCTCATTCATCATCATCATTAAATAAGAGAAAGAAACCTTCTAAGTTGAATCAAACATACCTTTGGCATCTAAGATTGGGTCATGTCAACCTAAGAAGGATTCAAAGACTAGTAAGTAGTGGGTTTTTGGAGTCTCTCCAAGTGGAACCATTCTCAGTCTGCGAATCCTGTTTGGAAGGCAAGATGACCTCGAGGCCTTTTAAGGCCAAGGGTAATAGGGCTAATGATGTGTTGGAATTGATTCACTCTGATTTGTGTGGGCCTATGACTGTTCAAGCTAGAGGAGGTTTTGAGTACTTCGTCACTTTCATTGATGATTACTCAAGATATGGATACATCTACCTGATGCGCCACAAGTCTGAATGCTTTGGCAAGTTCAAAGAATTTAAGGCAGAAGTGGAGAACCGTCATGGTAAGAGTATCAAGTCACTGCGTTCTGATCGTGGTGGCGAGTACCTTAGCAACGAATTTAGGCAATACTTATTAGAGAACGGGATTAGATCCCAGCTCTCCGCGCCTGGTACTCCGCAACAAAATGGCGTGGCTGAGAGAAGGAATAGGACTCTATTAGATATGCTGAGATCGATGATGAGTTATGCTTCATTACCTACCTCTTTTTGGGGTTATGCCTTGGAAACAGCAGCGTACCTTCTAAATTATGTACCTTCTAAAGTGGTTCCAAAAACCCCGATTGAATTGTGGTCTGGGCGAAAGCCCAGTCTAAACCACATTCGGATTTGGGGTTGTCCAGCACATGTGCTGAACAAGGAAGCTGATAAGTTGGCACCTAGAACTGAAGTACGGTTGTTTGTAGGATACCCTAAGGGAACGAGAGGTGGTTATTTTTATAGTCCTAATGATCAGAGGGTGGTGGTGAGTACCAATGCCCGATTTTTAGAAGAAGACTATATGAATGAGCATAAGTCCAATACTGAGATCATTTTAAATGAGTTGAGAGGAGACAATGGCACACCGAGTGTGCAAGAGGAAATACCACAAGAGACTGCACAACGTGGCGACTCTGATGAACCTTTGTATACATTGCCTCGTCGTAGTGGGAGGGTTGTTCGCCAACCTGATCGTTTCATGTTTGTGGGAGAGTCTATTGACTTGATTCCAAGCGATGAACATGATGATAACGACCCCTGGACATACAAGGAGGCAATCAAAGACAAAGATGCAGAGTCTTGGCACAAGTCCATGGATTCAGAAATTGAATCTATGGATGCTATGGAAGTGTATGACCTATGTGAACTTCCCCACGACAAGAAAGCCGTTGGGTGTAAGTGGGTCTACAGACGTAAGAGAGGGTCTGATGGGCAGATTACTGCTTTTAAGGCACGGTTGGTGGCAAAGGGTTTTACCCAGAAAGAAGGAATCGACTATGACGAGACCTTCTCACCAGTAGCCATGTTAAAATCGATCCGGATTCTCTTATCCATAGCTAATCACATGAACTATGAGATTTGGCAAATGGATGTCAAGACAGCTTTCCTTAATGGAAATTTGGATAAGGACATCTATATGCAGCAACCCGAGGGTTATGTGAAGAAAGGCCAAGAGCATCTAGTCTGGAAGCTGAAAAAGTCTCTTTATGGGCTAAAACAAGCTTCCAGGTCTTGGAACATTCGTTTTGACGAGGTGATCAAATCTTTTGGATTTGAACAATGTCAAAATGAAAGTTGTGTGTACAAGAAGAGTGACAGAGACGTAGTGGTATTCTTAGTATTATACGTAGATGATATTCTTCTTATTGGCAACAATGTGAAAGTATTATCAGACGTAAAGGTGTGGCTTTCAGAACAGTTTCAAATGAAGGATATGGGAGAAGCATCGTACATTCTTGGTATTAAGGTCACTCGTGATCGAAAAAAGAGAATGTTGTGTTTATCTCAAGGGTCTTACATTGATACTGTGATTGCTCGTTTTGGCATGCAGAATTCCAAGAAGGGTGTACTACCTTTCAGACATGGAGTCCCTCTATCTAGAGATATGTGTCCTAAGACACAGAAGGAGATAGAGGAGATGGCTAAGGTTCCTTATGCTTCGGTTGTAGGAAGCCTTATGTATGCGATGCTGTGTACGAGGCCTGATATTTGCTATGCAGTCGGCATGGTAGCAAGATATCAGTCTAACCCTGGTCAAGGACACTGGACTGCTGTTAAGCATATTCTCAAGTACTTGAAAAAGACTCGAGATTATATGCTAGTATACCAGTCAAATAGTTTGATTCCTTTGGGTTATACCGATTCAGATTTCCAAGCTGATCGAGATGAACGGAAGTCAACCTCGGGTTATGTGTTTATGCTGGGAGGCGCAGCCATATCTTGGAGAAGTGTGAAGCAGAAATGCATCGCGGACTCCACTATGGAAGCCGAGTACGTAGCTGCCTCAGAGGCCGCAAAGGAGGCTGTCTGGCTGCGTAATTTCTTTCTGGAATTAGGGGTATCTCAGAGTATGCCGATGTGTATCACTGTTTATTGTGATAACGCGGGTGCAGTGGCAAACTCGAAAGAACCTAGAGCCCACAGAGCAAGTAAACACATAGAGCGAAAGTACCACATTATACGAGATATCGTAAATCGAGGAGACGTGGCTGTAGCTAAGATTGCATCGTTGGATAACTTGGCTGATCCTTTCACAAAGACGCTGGCAATAAAAGTCTTTGAGAAACATGTAGAGGGTCTTGGTTTACGATGTATTACAAGCTAGACTTTGAGTATAAATGGGAGAAATGTTGATGTCTTTATGTGTATACTAAAAGTTAAGCTTTAGTATAAGTGGGAGATTGTTGGTGTATACTGTAAAGCAAACTTTTAGTGGGCTTTGTGACGTATATTCGATTTTCTTTTATCTGAAATAAATGGTTTTTCACATTATTGCATTCTTTGTGATTACTTGTATGTCTGCTTATCTTGCATTGTAGACGATGTGGTGGGTTTGTAGTCACACAGAAGATCACATTGTCAGTTCCTTGTAACATATAAACAGTATTCACAACTGAGATAGTTATGGACAAAACTATTGGTTTAAGTTGTAGTATAAACTTGTTAGTGGTTTGTCTTGGCCATTAGTTTATACTAGTGCGCTGTGGCGTATTGAATGGATCACAGATAAGACATGTTCTTCTGTTCTGACTGTTATGAAGAACTAGAAGTCTTGGTGACTTTTATGATTCTTAACCCTAAGTGTGATATTTAGATGTGTGGGGTGCTTGTTCACTACTTTGATGTACCATAGGTGAGAATCTTGATAGATTCTTCACGCTCTGTATTTTGGGTAGTGGCATCGCTCGCATGATGTCTACTTATTGGCATTAGGGCACCGTGTCCTGTACATCCAGGCTGATGATGTCCCCTTGAGGAAACTCATAAAGGATTGTCGTATTAAACCCTGCAGGTGGATTTAATCCGTACGACAACAAGGTTGAGTGGTACTACTCAAGGAATTATAGTAATTAATTATTTAAAGAAGTCGGGAGCTTTAATAATTAATGGACGTGCGATATCTTAAACACGGGGAATTATAAAGTCTAATAGAAGCCGTGATTCGGTTCGGGATAGGACGGGAGTGCAACATTAATTCTCTAGTGGAATGAATTAATGTTCTCGGGCCATATTATATGTTCTGGGCTGAACATAAGAGTATTTGGGCCTGTAAGAAGCCCAAGCCCTATACCTTCTAATGGATCCCTAGTCTGGCCCATGAAACTTATGGAAATTATAAATAGGAGCCCTAATTCAGTTTTGAAACCCTAGCACACACGAAATAGAGAAAAACGGCTAGGGTTTCAAGGAGACGAAATTGAGGCACCTTCTCCACGTTTGATAGCACGCCGTCCACCCGGTGTTCGAGCGAAGTTGGGAGACAGACTAGAAGATCTGTAGATTGGAATCAACGCCTCGATCTTCAAGGGTAACAGATCTAAACTATGTTTTAGAAGCATGTTTAGGTTTTATTTATTTATTTATACGTTTGGCATCCGACAACGATCCTGGTGACGGACCGCCTTCGCCGGCGTGTTCCAGCAGGTATTCCCAATGAAGTTTACTACAAGTCACATGTATGCACGGCTTGTCAACAGGGTAAACAGGTTAAAGGTTCTTTTAAGTCAATTCCTACTCTCTCAACTAGTAGAGTCTTAGAACTTCTACATATGGATCTTCATGGTCCAATAACTCCTCCAACCTTGAATGGTAGAAGGTACACACTTGTTGTTGTAGACGACTATTCTAAGTTCACTTGGGTAGTCTTTCTACACAAGAAGAGTGATACACAAACACTTCTGCCTGAACTGTTGAAGAAGTTACAAGTTGAAAAGAACCAGTCCATTGTCAAGATTCGTAGTGACAAGGGAACTGAGTTCATTAATTGCTATATCAAAGAATTTTGTGCTAATCGTGGTATCCAGCATCTTACTAGTGCAGCTAGGACACCACAACAAAATGGTGTAGCAGAAAGAAGGAATCGAACTCTCAAAGAAGCCTGTAGAACCATGATAGCCGAGTTCAACACACCTCAAAAGTTTTGGGCTGAAGCTATCAATACTGCATGCCATTCACAAAACAGAAGCGCGATCAACAAAGCCCTAGGCAAGACACCTTATGAGGTTTGGAAAGGTAGAAAACCCAGAGTTTCATATTTCCATATATTTGGTTGTAAGTGTTTCATTCACAACAATGGAAAGAGCAAGTTGAATGCTTTCGATGCTAAAGCAGACGAGGGGATATTCTTAGGATACTCCTCGACTAGCAAAGCATTTAGGGTATTCAACTACTCAACTCTTTGTGTGGAAGAAACACCACATGTGGTTTTCGATGAATCTCGACAGGACTCGTGTGCCGACAAGGTCAGTGAAAAGGTGATTGATCTAACGATCGAATCTGACAAAGATTCAGAGATATATGAATCTGTTCAAGTCTACAACCCATTCCTAAAAGCTCTCGACTCTGATGACAAGGAGAAGGTAAGTGCTCAAGGTAAGTCTTCTAGACCAGTTGACATGCCTGCTCTAGTTGACTCTACTACTCCTGGTAAATCTGTTGATGATACAAATGATGTTGACATGCATGATGCTGTACATGAAATAGATGATGATAGTATTCCTGTTAAGAATAGAAAAACATGGAAATCTGCGCATGATACTGAAAATATCATTGGTGACTCTACTATTGGTGTGAAGACTAGACGACAACTCTTTGAGTCACGAGAACAGCCGAGTCCAACTATATTTTGCTGGTGTTGTTTCCTCTCATCTATCGAGCCTACCACTGTTAAAGAGGCATTGGCTGATAGTAATTGGATCATCGCTATGCAAGACGAGTTGAACCAGTTTGTTCGAAACGACGTCTGGGAACTTGTCGATAGGCCGGAACATCATAATGTAGTTGGCACTCGATGGATTTTTAAGAATAAGAAAGATGAGAATGATTTAGTCGTTAGGAATAAGGCTAGACTAGTCGCCCAAGGCTATTCACAAGCTGAAGGCATAGACTATGATGAAACGTATGCTCCTGTTGCTAGACTAGAAGCCATTCGATTGTTCCTTGCATATGCTGCTCACATGAAGTTTACTGTATATCAAATGGATGTTAAAAGTGCATTTCTTAACGGTATTCTTGCTGAAGAAGTGTATGTTGAACAACCTCCAGGTTTCGAAGTCAAAGGCAACCAGGTGTACAGATTGAAGAAAGCCTTGTACGGACTAAAGCAAGCTCCAAGAGCATGGTATGATACTCTATCTCTCTTTCTTTTAGAAAATGGTTTTACTAAGGGCAAGGTCGATCGAACCTTGTTCAGAAGACAAGAAGGGAAGGACATCTTACTCGTCCAAATTTACGTAGATGACATCATTTTTGGGTCACCTAACAAAAAGCTGAGTGAAAGTTTTTCAACACTCATGCAAAGTAAGTTTGAAATGTCAATGATGGGTTAGATGAACTACTTTCTTGGACTTCAAGTAAAACAAACTCCAGAATGTATTTTTATAAATCAGGCGAAGTACACTAGAAACCTTCTAGACAAGTACGGGATCAAAACATGTAAGTCCACTGGCGTACCAATGCAACCAACTTACAGAATGGATCCAGATGAGAACGGTAAATGTGTTGACCAATCCTATTACCGTGGTTTAATTGGTTCCTTACTATATTTAACTGCCAGTAGACCAGACATTGCGTTCTCTGTTGGTGTTTGTGCTCGATTCCAAGCCAATCCAAAAGAAAGTCACATGGAAACCACCAAAAGGATTCTGAAATATTTGAAAGGGACCATCAACCGTGGTATATGGTATCCCTCAAATGATGATCTACCCTTAAGTGGGTATTCAGACTCAGACTTTGGAGGCTGTAGAATAGATAGGAAATCTACTTCTGGTTCTTGTCAATTTCTAGGCACAAAACTCATATCTTGGTTTTCTAAAAAGCAGACTAGTGTTGCAACTTCAACTACCGAAGCCGAGTACATGGCTGCTGGTAGCTGTTGTAGTCAACTACTCTGGCTCATGCAACAGCTTCGTGATTACAACATACATGAATCAAATGTTCCTATTTTCTGTGATAGTAATAGTGCAATTGCCATTACACAAAATCCTGTTTTACACACACGATGTAAGCATGTTGATGTGAAGCATCATTTCATACGTGATCATGTAGAAAAGAAGGATATTCGCATGGAAAAGATTCATACTGATTTTCAAAGAGCTGATATTTTTACAAAACCATTAGCTGAGGCACGATTTCGTGAGTTATGCATTAGTCTAGGGCTAATTGATTTAGATCCTACTTGCCTATAGCTATGTACTAACCAGACAGGTACATCAAGAAAAGGAGACAAGATCACTAGACCAGAGCACTCGTTTACTCACTCAACAGACAGGTATACAAGGCTAGACTAGATGACCAAACAACCCGATGAGGAAGCTGGTAAAGCTGAGGGTAATACTAAGGGAATAAACATTTAAGGGGGAATCTTTGATTTCTTAAATATCCTTATGTTGACTCTTATGTTTGGTACAAGTCATCTGGTTCGAAACCTTGACCATTGCGCTAGATTGATATTCATCTTATTTATTAATCTACTTGTACCTACAATTACACTCTGCAAATGCTAAGATAGGTACATGAAGACGTTCGACGATTGGAATGGACAAGCACAGTCGAAGGGGGAACTCGACTGGTGTTCATAAACCTACTCGTCTTGTACACTTAGGCCTACTCGACTCGTGAAGCTTAAGTCTACTCGTCTGTTCTGGATGGACTCGAACAGACAAGCTAAGTGTTTCTCTTGATTGAAATATACTAAGTACTAACTCAAAAGAATTAAGGGTATTATAGTAATTGGTTAATGTTAAAATTTGAAAACCCTGGAATTGGATTTATACACTCCCATTTTAATGAGGTGTATACACCCAGTTCGCACTCAACTACATTAGGTCAGATGAGTTCTCTCCCCTGTCCTAATTAAGAAGAGGCGGATTTCAAATTTTACAATATCAATTCACATAATATTCTCGATTCCGTAACTGAATTCCAAAAGTCCCAATCGTTGGATCTAATCCTTCGATCTTGACCATTGGATCAAAAATTCAGTTTTGAACAAAACCCAACACTCCCACACGTCTTGCCCCACAATCTCTTAACTCCCCTACTCTTAAGCATTTGATTTCTTGCTATTTTTTTTCAAGTTATCTGCATATACTCTTAAAATACTATGTCGATTCGATCTATCCACGATGCGAGAACTAACATGCAGGCCACTTTTGACCTAGGACGATACATCTCCGACAACAAGGTAAATGTTGAACCTTCTGTGTTTTTCAAAGGTACTCACTCAGATGGAAATGCGGAGATTCTGGCCAAATGCACCAGATGTGGCTTGAAACCTTACTTGGAGGCGTTTCCTCAAGTTGTTTTGGAAGAGGAAGTACTGGAATTTTATGCCAACGCCACCAGACGAGGTGACACAATTGAGTCCTCTATTGGTAGAAATCGAGTGGAAATCACTCGAGAAGCCATGTTCAAACATCTGAAGCTGCCCACCGGATCAATTGATGTTGAAAATTACGCAATTGGGCAAGAGGTTCGCTATTTAAGTATTTTTTGTGGTAAGAGGTTGAAGCCGAAACCAGATGGCAAGTATGCTTCTGTAAAGAAGTCGGAACTTCTAAAGAAGTATCGCACCTTATTGGACATAGCCGGTAAAATTTTGCTATGTGCCATTGGTTCCCATGATTCTGTTACTTTTGGGAAAGCAAGGGTTATGGCTGCGATTTATGATGGTATTACCGAAGGAAACTGGTTTAAGCTTATCTCAGACCGAATGATGTACTTTGAAAGAAGTGTTCGAGTTGATGACGTCACTCGTAATTGGGTGGTATCTACTGCTGTTGGCTATGGTAACAAACTGAGCATTCTATTTCCTCTCTTGATGCCGAACAAGACCAAATGGAGTAAAGGGAAGCCATTTCACCCTTTAAAATTTTATCTAAAGAAGGAAGCTGTGGCAAAGCAGACTGCTGCTAGGCCAGCCGCTCCAAGACATGCTCAGGTAGATGATTCGGCAGTGCTACCTTATGCTAACTCATCTAGCTCTTCGGAAGATAGGTCCGATGCAGAAGAGTCGGAGAAAGCTACAGAGACTGAGTCTAGTGCAGGTGACTCTGAGGATACTCAATCAAATGAGCAATCTGATCAACAGATGGAGTCAAGTGCTCAAGTTCCAGAGTTATACAAACTAGTGCGAATCGGAACACCTCCTCCACCAGACGAGTTGAGTCCCCAGGTTGGTACCTCTTCTCATGATTTATCGATTCCTCTCTCTCTCCCTTCTGTTCGAACCAAGGCTAGATCACATCGATCTAAGCCTCGACCTATTACCTCAACCTCACAAGTGCTGCCAGCACATCCGCTGAGAGTCAGCCTACCCGAAAACACTCCCAAAATAGATACAACTGATACTCCTACAGTTGTCACACCAAACCTAGAAACGTCAAAGCCCCAAGAAACCACAGACCAAATTCTATCCTTACCCTCAACAGAATATGTTGATCCTATTATCCCATCTACTTCAGATAAGACAACAGTTGCCACTGCAACAACTGAGATAGAGACCCCATCTACTCAGACCCCATCTGAAGTTAGATTTGAATCCCTGGTCTACTACCCCATGTGTCTACGAGAGAAGCGAATCCGTTCGAAGATGAGCAAGAATTTGAAGAAACAGCTCTCATCTGTCGAAGTCGACTACTCTTCAGAACAGTTTGAGAAACTGGTTAGAATATGCACTTGGGTGGCCTTGAAGAAGTCTAGTACAGATGATCTCTTCGAAGTCATCTTAGGGAAATGTGGTATTTCTAACTTCATGGATTGGGAGATGGAGCAGAAGGAGAATAGTGGTGTTCATGATCACTCAGAGCTTTTCCCAAATCATGCTATTACTGCTCTTGCTAAGAGGTTACTGGGTATTTCTGATGACTTGATGAGTTCAGAATTTCAGTTTGATGTAGGCGTTCAGGTTTCAGAATCTGACTTTGTGCAAGATACTGTGATGATTGAAGCTGAACAAGCTGAGTTGATTCAGTCTAATGATCCGGTTTTAAGTCTTGACAATGTCTCAGACCAGTTGAGAGGCATTGTGTTCAATTTTCAAGTAGAACATGCTCATGGTCCACGATGCAACGTTGGACAGATCACAAGACACCTTGAGAAGTATTTTCCATCAGAAACATGTGCTTACACTGCCAAGCTAGTCGAGTTGGTGAAAAGAGAGTCTGATATTGCTGAAAGGAAGGCTCATGAAGCAAGGTTAGCTATCATTCCTTACTCTCCCTAACTAAACCTAAAAGTTATTGCTGGAAGTGTGCTTCCAGAAGCTGAAGTAGTGGAAGACGTGGTCTTAGCTACTGCTCCAGAAGGTCAGTTGGTTGACGTTGTTTCTCTTGCTGATGCTGAAGATGAAGTCATGGTAGATGCTACTCATATTGAAGTTGGACAGTCATCTCAAGCTATCCCAACCGCTTCAATAGATGAGTTGAAAGAAGAATTGAAGGCTGTCATCAAATCGTCTATCGATGAATTTCTCAAGTCCGAGCTTAAGAAGACTCTTGTTGAACAGAACAGTGTCCTTGTGACAAGTTCAAAAGAGATGATCATGAATGAAGTCAATCAGTTGGACAACGATTTCAGACAAGAGATGTTCAACCAAATTGAAGGTTTTCTCCAGAATCAAGTTGAATATTCAGAGAAGAGCTCAGTCGATTTTGCTCGTGTTCTAGCTACTGAATCCAGGAAGATGGAAAGAGTTTATAGAGCCAAAATCGAAGTAGCTGATGTTCAGAGAAAAGAAGCCTTTGATTAGTTAGCACAAGCAAGAGAGATTATCAGTGCTATGACTGATGAGAACAGGAAGCTTCGTCTGACTGCAACCCACTTTAAGAATGAGTTGAACTTATCTACTCAGAAGTTGGAGTTGGTGGCGACCAAACTGGACAAGTTGAGTCAGAATGGTTCTCATGAAAGGCAGATTGAAAGAGCTACAAACCTAATGAAGCAAGCTATGATGGAAGAAATGACTCGGTTCACATCTCTATTCTCTCTCCAGGCAACTGATGAAGCCAAAAAGGGGGAAGAGACGAGTCAAGTTGAAGTTATTGCTGAAGGTGAGAAAGCTAAGTCCAGTGCTGAACCGGAAGCTAAGGAAGCTGCTGAGGCTATGCAAGATCTTAGAAGGCCTAAGAGAGGCAAAGGCAAGTTGGTTAAAACTGCAGAACTTGAGCAAGCTAAGGCTGAAGCAGTTGAGTTGATGAAGAAGGAGAAGGGCAAAGCTGTTGCATCTCCTGAAGCTGAGGTTCAGACAAGGCATGTATCAAAAAGGAAGTCTGTTCATATTGAAGAGCCGAAGGAAGTGGAGACAACAACTAAAGTGAAGAAGCAGAAGGTTGTTGATCCAAATGATGAGACTCATTATGCTAGCAAGAAGAAGATTGGAAAGCATATTGAGAGGCTGCAGAAGTTGAAGGTTGATGAAGAACAAATGGAAGACAAGTTCATTGATCACTTCATAGACAAAGAGCATCGAGCTGAATGAAAATATCTACTGGTACTATTTTTGAATGAAAATATCTACTGGTACTATTTTTGAATGAATGAAAATATAAGTACTATTTGATGTTAAGAACAAGATAACTACTTAACTAGTCTACTATTGAGAAAAGATTCAAGTAGTTTTGGCTTCATCAAAAAGGGGGAAATTGTTGGGATATGAATCCTAGAACAAGTCCTACATGTTGATAAAAGATGAAGTTTTGATAAGCCAAAAGTAGTTCGAATATTTTCTAAGTGTTGACTGTTCTAGTCTAGTTGAGTTGAAGTCATCTTGAACAAGACCAGTAGAGTTCACAAGAAAAGATAAGTATTGTTTGATATTAAAAGATAAGTACGAATTTATAAGTACTTCATATATGTATTAACTGTTAGATTGTTATTGAGCTATGATAATTGTTGTATAGAGCTCATGATTTTGAATGTAATAGATAGATTGATTGTATAGATTATAAGTTGACTAAGCTGAATTAGAAAAGCTTAATGTAATGTAATAGTCTTGTTAGATTAGAGTAGTCTACTACTGAAGAGCACAAGAAGACCAGAAGAAGAAGAATTGAACTCTACTACTCAAGACAAGGTGGACTACAAGACAAGTCAAGTGCATCTACTAGACTACACAAGACAAGTAAACTTGAAGAGAAGTTAGTTACAAATACGCGTTTTGAAGAAGTATAAAGATAAAGATGCGTGGATGGATAAGAAGTTTCAGTTGAAGTTAGTTTTCAAGAAAAGTTGGTTACAACTATCTGAGTTCTTGAAGATTGAAGTCTATAAATACTTCAAGGTGTTGATTGTTTGAAGACTACTGCAAACACGCATACTAAAGCTACATACTGAAGAATTATTTGAAGATTATTCTCAGAGTTTACTGAAGTTCAGAAAGAAGCCAGAAGACAAGTGAAGAACCAAGAAGGCTACTACTGAAGAACAGAGAAGTTTTTAGTTTTTGTTTGTTGTTTTTATCAAGTTGCTAGATACTTGTTAAATTTCTAGTTAGATCATAGACATATCTGGTGGTATAGTCTTAGAAGATCTAAGTCTTCTTCTTGGGACTTAAAATCACAGGAACTTACACTTTGTACTCGATTGGAAGAGTTTATTGGAAACATCACAACTGGGTTTGTGAGAGTGGATGTAGACAAGTTGTCGAACCACTATAAATTGTTTGTGTTGTTACTTTACTGTTTGGTTTATTGTTTAATTGCTTAATTGTTTTAACTACATAACTGAACTAGACAAGTTGAATAGAACAGAGTTCTCGAATTTAGAAGTTGAGTATAAACTTAAATTGGGCTCATTGTTAATTTCGTTATTCCGCATATTGTATTCTGATATTTCGATAGATTTTTGAAAAGTCTATTCACCCCCCTATAGACGTTTTCACTAGCTTACTCGTTATTAACTCAACTTTGGGGACCTACAAGAGCTAAAAGGTATTCTGGTACTTTTCTGGGCTCTTGAGAATTCTTAACAGTATGTTGCTTTTTGGCTTTGCTTGCTTGATTAACTTTCGAATTCTTGAGTAGTATTTTCTTGTTTTGTTCTTCTTCATCCTCTTGTATTTATAGGGAGGATTGATGCAACTAGCTGTTGGAGTTGACTAGCCGTTTAGCAATCTTTGCTTGTGTGTTTGATTGATTCCTTGATTCCAGCCGCTTTGATCTTGATTGCTTCAAATCTGGGATCTTGTCAATCTTCTAAGTAAGGTAAGTCTTCGTTTGAATTTCACAAGATGACTTTGGAATCAGTCGAGTCTTTGACGAGCTTATAAATTGCTTAACCACTATGCCTAAATCAAAGAATATACAATATGTATTGGATTCAGGTTCTTTGATTGGATGAGGAAATAACTTAAGAGCTAAAAGGTATTCTGGTACTTTTCTTGGCTCTTGAAAATTCTTAACAGTATGTTGCTTTTTGGCTTTGCTTGCTTGATTAACTTTCGAATTCTTGAGTAGTATTTTCGTGTTTTGTTCTTCTTCATCCTCTTGTATTTATAGGGAGGATTGATGCAACTAGCTGTTGGAGTTGACTAGCCGTTTAGCAATCTTTGCTTGTGTGTTTGATTGATTCCTTGATTCCAGCCGCTTTGATCTTGATTGCTTCAAATCTGGGATCTTGTCAATCTTCTAAGTAAGGTAAGTCTTCGTTTGAATTTCACAAGATGACTTTGGAATCAGTCGAGTCTTTGACGAGCTACTAGTCTGCTGATCTTCTCTTCTAAAAATGGGCACACTACAAATTCCGCACACACTACAAATTCTGTTGATCATAAAATGTGTTTATGCATGAAATAAAAGGTTTAAATTTCCATGAACAATATAGACGAGTACAATCCTTCCAAAATGGGCACACTACAAATTCCGCACACGCTTCTCTATCTACTGATCTAATCAGTGGACAAGTTAGTTCTAGACTCCTAACAAATCTGCTGACCAAGTCATCTGTTAGAAGAGTTAGTTTTATTTTCTACACTTAAACTCTATCAGATGACATCAAGTCATCTGATCTTTCAGTAAACTCGTCTGATATTTTAGTAAAAAACGGGACCAACACAGAGTGAACATAATCCAGCATCTCCTTGGTGGTGTGCTCTCCCTTCTTGAGTGACTTCTTCTTGGACTTGACAAGAATACACATCTCACAGAACTCCAGGTTCTTGAATGTCTTCTGGTGGAAAACTCCCTTCTTGGATAACTCCATCAGACCTTTCTCACCCACATGTGTTATCCTCTAATGCCAAACATAGCATCATCAAAACTCATGGTAACATCAGCAGCCCCTGTGATTGTGTCACCAATAAAAGAATATAACCCATTGGACTTCTTCCCTTGCATCACTATTTTATCAGCTCTAGTGACAAGCGGACATCCATTTTCTGTCTTGAATTCATAACCCAAAGCATTTAGTGTGCTAAGAGATATAAGGTTTATCTTTAACTCTGGAACAAATCTAACATTGGTTAGGATCACATGTTTATCATTAAACATCTTCACCCTCACAGTGCCAATCCCTCTCACAGTACAACTTTCATCATTTCCCAAAAGAACTGAGCCATCACTCATCATCTCAAGGTTTTAGAACCAAGATTTAGTGGGACACATGTGAAATTAACATCCAGAATCCAACACCCATTCATTAACAAGTTTTTATTTGTTATGCTCATCACTTCTGCACTATCGTATCCTTTTGCCTCTGCTACATCAGCTTTAGCAGCATCAGTAGACTTCTTGTGCTCAGAACAATCTTGTTGGTCCCTGAACGAGTAGTGAATGGGTTTAAAGTCTAGAGGGGAGGGGTGAATAGACTTTAAAACTTTTTTAATTAACGAGTTAGAACCTTTTCTGATTTCTATGTCTGCTGGACTACAAGTCTGCTGGTCCAGAAGACAATAGTTATCTGATAGAGTGAATAATATGCGGAAGTGAGTAGGCCTTTTATTTAGACTCATTCGAGTGTTCTTTTGAAATAACCAATTAAGTGTTTTTATGAAATACTCAGCTGATGCTGGTTTGAAAGATATATGGCCTTTTTTGCAAAGGTGTTTCAAATCACAATATGCACTATAATAAAGATAAGTAAATTGAAAAGTAAGGTGCAGTAAGTAAATAACACCGTAGATTTATAGTGGTTCGGATATACGATCCTACGTCCACTCTCACGTTCAAAACGTGAAGTTAATCCCTTTAATTTCCCGAAAATTACAAGGGCTTGTCCTTTATAGTCCCAAGAGAAGGACTTTGAGATCTGAGCAGTTCCAAACTGCTACGGTCTCCACAAGTGATTTGTGAGCACTTGCACTCTTACAGGGGTTCAAAAAACTAAACCTTATGGTGGGGGTTTTGGGTTTTTGAGAGGACCCAACTAATGGTTCAAGCTTATAAATTGCTTAACCACTATGCCTAAATCAAAGAATATACAATATGTATTGGATTCAGGTTCTTTGATTGGATGAGGAAATAACTTAAGAGCTAAAAGGTATTCTGGTACTTTTCTGGGCTCTTGAGAATTCTTAACAGTATGTTGCTTTTTGGCTTTGCTTGCTTGATTAACTTTCGAATTCTTGAGTAGTATTTTCGTGTTTTGTTCTTCTTCATCCTCTTGTATTTATAGGGAGGATTGATGCAACTAGCTGTTGGAGTTGACTAGCCGTTTAGCAATCTTTGCTTGTGTGTTTGATTGATTCCTTGATTCCAGCCGCTTTGATCTTGATTGCTTCAAATCTGGGATCTTGTCAATCTTCTAAGTAAGGTAAGTCTTCGTTTGAATTTCACAAGATGACTTTGGAATCAGTCGAGTCTTTGACGAGCTACTAGTTTGCTGATCTTCTCTTCTAAAAATGGGCACACTACAAATTCCGCACACACTACAAATTCTGTTGATCATAAAATGTGTTTATGCATGAAATAAAAGGTTTAAATTTCCATGAACAATATAGACGAGTACAATCCTTCCAAAATGGGCACACTACAAATTCCGCACACGCTTCTCTATCTACTGATCTAATCAGTGGACAAGTTAGTTCTAGACTCCTAACAAATCTGCTGACCAAGTCATCTGTTAGAAGAGTTAGTTTTATTTTCTACACTTAAACTCTATCAGATGACATCAAGTCATCTGATCTTTCAGTAAACTCGTCTGATATTTTAGTAAAAAACGGGACCAACACAGAGTGAACATAATCCAGCATCTCCTTGGTGGTGTGCTCTCCCTTCTTGAGTGACTTCTTCTTGGACTTGACAAGAATACACATCTCACAGAACTCCAGGTTCTTGAATGTCTTCTGGTGGAAAACTCCCTTCTTGGATAACTCCATCAGACCTTTCTCACCCACATGTGTTATCCTCTAATGCCAAACATAGCATCATCAAAACTCATGGTAACATCAGCAGCCCCTGTGATTGTCTCACCAATAAAAGAATATAACCCATTGGACTTCTTCCCTTGCATCTCTATTTTATCATCTCTAGTGACAAGCGGACATCCATTTTCTGTCTTGAATTCATAACCCAAAGCATTTAGTGTGCCAAGAGATATAAGGTTTCTCTTTAACTCTGGAACAAATCTAACATTGGTTAGGATCACATGTTTATCATTAAACATCTTCACCCTCACAGTGCCAATCCCTCTCACAGTACAACTTTCATCATTTCCCAAAATAACTGAGCCATCACTCATCATCTCAAGGTTTTAGAACCAAGATTTAGTGGGACACATGTGAAATTAACATCCAGAATCCAACACCCATTCATTAACAAGTTTGTTATTTGTTATGCTCATCACTTCTGCACTATCGTATCCTTTTGCCTCTGCTACATCAGCTTTAGCAGCATCAGTAGACTTCTTGTGCTCAGAACAATCTTGTTGGTCCCTGAACGAGTAGTGAATGGGTTTAAAGTCTAGAGGGGAGGGGTGAATAGACTTTAAAACTTTTTTAATTAACGAGTTAGAACCTCTTCTGATTTCTATGTCTGCTGGACTACAAGTCTGCTGGTCCAGAAGATAATAGTTATCTGATGGAGTGAATAATATGCGGAAGTGAGTAGGCCTTTTATTTAGACTCGTTCGAGTGTTCTTTTGAAATAACCAATTAAGTGTTTTTATGAAATACTCAGCTGATGCTGGTTTGAAGGATATATGGCCTTGTTTGCAAAGGTGTTTCAAATCACAATATGCACTATAATAAAGATAAGTAAATTGAAAAGTAAGGTGCAGTAAGTAAATAACACCATAGATTTATAGTGGTTCGGATATACGATCCTACGTCCACTCTCACGTTCCAAACGTGAAGTTAATCCCTTTAATTTCCCGAAAATTACAAGGGCTTGTCCTTTATAGTCCCAAGAGAAGGACTTTGAGATCTGAGCAGTTCCAAACTGCTACGGTCTCCACAAGTGATTTGTGAGCACTTGCACTCTTACAGGGGTTCAAAAAACTAAACCTTATGGTGGGGGTTTTGGGTTTTTTAGAGGATCCAACTAATGGTTCAAGCTTATAAATTGCTTAACCACTATGCCTAAATCAAAGAATATACAATATGTATTGGATTCAGGTTCTTTGATTGGATGAGGAAATAACTTAAGAGCTAAAAGGTATTCTGGTACTTTTCTGGGCTCTTGAGAATTCTTAACAGTATGTTGCTTTTTGGCTTTGCTTGCTTGATTAACTTTCGAATTCTTGAGTAGTATTTTCGTGTTTTGTTCTTCTTCATCCTCTTGTATTTATAGGGAGGATTGATGCAACTAGTTGTTGGAGTTGACTAGCCGTTTAGCAATCTTTGCTTGTGTGTTTGATTGATTCCTTGATTCCAGCCGCTTTGATCTTGATTGCTTCAAATCTGGGATCTTGTCAATCTTCTAAGTAAGGTAAGTCTTCGTTTGAATTTCACAAGATGACTTTGGAATCAGTCGAGTCTTTGACGAGCTACTAGTCTGCTGATCTTCTCTTCTAAAAATGGGCACACTACAAATTCCGCACACACTACAAATTCTGTTGATCATAAAATGTGTTTATGCATGAAATAAAAGGTTTAAATTTCCATGAACAATATAGACGAGTACAATCCTTCCAAAATGGGCACACTACAAATTCCGCACACGCTTCTCTATCTACTGATCTAATCAGTGGACAAGTTAGTTCTAGACTCCTAACAAATCTGCTGACCAAGTCATCTGTTAGAAGAGTTAGTTTTATTTTCTACACTTAAACTCTATCAGATGACATCAAGTCATCTGATCTTTCAGTAAACTCGTCTGATATTTTAGTAAAAAACGGGACCAACACAGAGTGAACATAATCCAGCATCTCCTTGGTGGTGTGCTCTCCCTTCTTGAGTGACTTCTTCTTGGACTTGACAAGAATACACATCTCACAGAACTCCAGGTTCTTGAATGTCTTCTGGTGGAAAACTCCCTTCTTGGATAACTCCATCAGACCTTTCTCACCCACATGTGTTATCCTCTAATGCCAAACATAGCATCATCAAAACTCATGGTAACATCAGCAGCCCCTGTGATTGTCTTACCAATAAAAGAATATAACCCATTGGACTTCTTCCCTTGCATCACTATTTTATCATCTCTAGTGACAAGCGGACATCCATTTTCTGTCTTGAATTCATAACCCAAAGCATTTAGTGTGCCAAGAGATATAAGGTTTCTCTTTAACTCTGGAACAAATCTAACATTGGTTAGGATCACATGTTTATCATTAAACATCTTCACCCTCACAGTGCCAATCCCTCTCACAGTACAACTTTCATCATTTCCCAAAAGAACTGAGCCATCACTCATCATCTCAAGGTTTTAGAACCAAGATTTAGTGGGACACATGTGAAATTAACATCCAGAATCCAACACCCATTCATTAACAAGTTTGTTATTTGTTATGCTCATCACTTCTGCACTATCGTATCCTTTTGCCTCTGCTACATCAGCTTTAGCAGCATCAGTAGACTTCTTGTGCTCAGAACAATCTTGTTGGTCCCTGAACGAGTAGTGAATGGGTTTAAAGTCTAGAGGGGAGGGGTGAATAGACTTTAAAACTTTTTTAATTAACGAGTTAGAACCTCTTCTGATTTCTATGTCTGCTGGACTACAAGTCTGCTGGTCCAGAAGATAATAGTTATCTGATGGAGTGAATAATATGCGGAAGTGAGTAGGCCTTTTATTTAGACTCGTTCGAGTGTTCTTTTGAAATAACCAATTAAGTGTTTTTATGAAATACTCAGCTGATGCTGGTTTGAAGGATATATGGCCTTGTTTGCAAAGGTGTTTCAAATCACAATATGCACTATAATAAAGATAAGTAAATTGAAAAGTAAGGTGCAGTAAGTAAATAACACCGTAGATTTATAGTGGTTCGGATATACGATCCTACGTCCACTCTCACGTTCCAAACGTGAAGTTAATCCCTTTAATTTCCCGAAAATTACAAGGGCTTGTCCTTTATAGTCCCAAGAGAAGGACTTTGAGATCTGAGCAGTTCCAAACTGCTACGGTCTCCACAAGTGATTTGTGAGCACTTGCACTCTTACAGGGGTTCAAAAAACTAAACCTTATGGTGGGGGTTTTGGGTTTTTGAGAGGATCCAACTAATGGTTCAAGCTTATAAATTGCTTAACCACTATGCCTAAATCAAAGAATATACAATATGTATTGGATTCAGGTTCTTTGATTGGATGAGGAAATAACTTAAGAGCTAAAAGGTATTCTGGTACTTTTCTTGGCTCTTGAAAATTCTTAACAGTATGTTGCTTTTTGGCTTTGCTTGCTTGATTAACTTTCGAATTCTTGAGTAGTATTTTCGTGTTTTGTTCTTCTTCATCCTCTTGTATTTATAGGGAGGATTGATGCAACTAGCTGTTGGAGTTGACTAGCCGTTTAGCAATCTTTGCTTGTGTGTTTGATTGATTCCTTGATTCCAGCCGCTTTGATCTTGATTGCTTCAAATCTGGGATCTTGTCAATCTTCTAAGTAAGGTAAGTCTTCGTTTGAATTTCACAAGATGACTTTGGAATCAGTCGAGTCTTTGACGAGCTACTAGTCTGCTGATCTTCTCTTCTAAAAATGGGCACACTACAAATTCCGCACACACTACAAATTCTGTTGATCATAAAATGTGTTTATGCATGAAATAAAAGGTTTAAATTTCCATGAACAATATAGACGAGTACAATCCTTCCAAAATGGGCACACTACAAATTCCGCACACGCTTCTCTATCTACTGATCTAATCAGTGGACAAGTTAGTTCTAGACTCCTAACAAATCTGCTGACCAAGTCATCTGTTAGAAGAGTTAGTTTTATTTTCTACACTTAAACTCTATCAGATGACATCAAGTCATCTGATCTTTCAGTAAACTCGTCTGATATTTTAGTAAAAAACGGGACCAACACAGAGTGAACATAATCCAGCATGTCCTTGGTGGTGTGCTCTCCCTTCTTGAGTGACTTCTTCTTGGACTTGACAAGAATACACATCTCAAAGAACTCCAGGTTCTTGAATGTCTTCTGGTGGAAAACTCCCTTCTTGGATAACTCCATCAGACCTTTCTCACCCACATGTGTTATCCTCTAATGCCAAACATAGCATCATCAAAACTCATGGTAACATCAGCAGCCCCTGTGATTGTCTCACCAATAAAAGAATATAACCCATTGGACTTCTTCCCTTGCATCACTATTTTATCATCTCTAGTGACAAGCGGACATCCATTTTCTGTCTTGAATTCATAACCCAAAGCATTTAGTGTGCCAAGAGATATAAGGTTTCTCTTTAACTCTGGAACAAATCTAACATTGGTTAGGATCACATGTTTATCATTAAACATCTTCACCCTCACAGTGCCAATCCCTCTCACAGTACAACTTTCATCATTTCCCAAAAGAACTGAGCCATCACTCATCATCTCAAGGTTTTAGAACCAAGATTTAGTGGGACACATGTGAAATTAACATCCAGAATCCAACACCCATTCATTAACAAGTTTGTTATTTGTTATGCTCATCACTTCTGCACTATCGTATCCTTTTGCCTCTGCTACATCAGCTTTAGCAGCATCAGTAGACTTCTTGTGCTCAGAACAATCTTGTTGGTCCCTGAACGAGTAGTGAATGGGTTTAAAGTCTAGAGGGGAGGGGTGAATAGACTTTAAAACTTTTTTAATTAACGAGTTAGAACCTCTTCTGATTTCTATGTCTGCTGGACTACAAGTCTGCTGGTCCAGAAGATAATAGTTATCTGATGGAGTGAATAATATGCGGAAGTGAGTAGGCCTTTTATTTAGACTCGTTCGAGTGTTCTTTTGAAATAACCAATTAAGTGTTTTTATGAAATACTCAGCTGATGCTGGTTTGAAGGATATATGGCCTTGTTTGCAAAGGTGTTTCAAATCACAATATGCACTATAATAAAGATAAGTAAATTGAAAAGTAAGGTGCAGTAAGTAAATAACACCGTAGATTTATAGTGGTTCGGATATACGATCCTACGTCCACTCTCACGTTCCAAACGTGAAGTTAATCCCTTTAATTTCCCGAAAATTACAAGGGCTTGTCCTTTATAGTCCCAAGAGAAGGACTTTGAGATCTGAGCAGTTCCAAACTGCTACGGTCTCCACAAGTGATTTGTGAGCACTTGCACGCTAACAGGGGTTCAAAAAACTAAACCTTATGGTGGGGGTTTTGGGTTTTTTAGAGGATCCAACTAATGGTTCAAGCTTATAAATTGCTTAACCACTATGCCTAAATCAAAGAATATACAATATGTATTGGATTCAGGTTCTTTGATTGGATGAGGAAATAACTTAAGAGCTAAAAGGTATTCTGGTACTTTTCTGGGCTCTTGAGAATTCTTAACAGTATGTTGCTTTTTGGCTTTTCTTGCTTGATTAACTTTCGAATTCTTGAGTAGTATTTTCGTGTTTTGTTCTTCTTCATCCTCTTGTATTTATAGGGAGGATTGATGCAACTAGCTGTTGGAGTTGACTAGCCGTTTAGCAATCTTTGCTTGTGTGTTTGATTGATTCCTTGATTCCAGCCGCTTTGATCTTGATTGCTTCAAATCTGGGATCTTGTCAATCTTCTAAGTAAGGTAAGTCTTCGTTTGAATTTCACAAGATGACTTTGGAATCAGTCGAGTCTTTGACGAGCTACTAGTCTGCTGATCTTCTCTTCTAAAAATGGGCACACTACAAATTCCGCACACACTACAAATTCTGTTGATCATAAAATGTGTTTATGCATGAAATAAAAGGTTTAAATTTCCATGAACAATATAGACGAGTACAATCCTTCCAAAATGGGCACACTACAAATTCCGCACACGCTTCTCTATCTACTGATCTAATCAGTGGACAAGTTAGTTCTAGACTCCTAACAAATCTGCTGACCAAGTCATCTGTTAGAAGAGTTAGTTTTATTTTCTACACTTAAACTCTATCAGATGACATCAAGTCATCTGATCTTTCAGTAAACTCGTCTGATATTTTAGTAAAAAACGGGACCAACACAGAGTGAACATAATCCAGCATCTCCTTGGTGGTGTGCTCTCCCTTCTTGAGTGACTTCTTCTTGGACTTGACAAGAATACACATCTCACAGAACTCCAGGTTCTTGAATGTCTTCTGGTGGAAAACTCCCTTCTTGGATAACTCCATCAGACCTTTCTCACCCACATGTGTTATCCTCTAATGCCAAACATAGCATCATCAAAACTCATGGTAACATCAGCAGCCCCTGTGATTGTCTCACCAATAAAAGAATATAACCCATTGGACTTCTTCCCTTGCATCACTATTTTATCATCTCTAGTGACAAGCGGACATCCATTTTCTGTCTTGAATTCATAACCCAAAGCATTTAGTGTGCCAAGAGATATAAGGTTTCTCTTTAACTCTGGAACAAATCTAACATTGGTTAGGATCACATGTTTATCATTAAACATCTTCACCCTCACAGTGCCAATCCCTCTCACAGTACAACTTTCATCATTTCCTAAAAGAACTGAGCCATCACTCATCATCTCAAGGTTTTAGAACCAAGATTTAGTGGGACACATGTGAAATTAACATCCAGAATCCAACACCCATTCATTAACAAGTTTGTTATTTGTTATGCTCATCACTTCTGCACTATCGTATCCTTTTGCCTCTGCTACATCAGCTTTAGCAGCATCAGTAGACTTCTTGTGCTCAAAACAATCTTGTTGGTCCCTGAACGAGTAGTGAATGGGTTTAAAGTCTAGAGGGGAGGGGTGAATAGACTTTAAAACTTTTTTAATTAACGAGTTAGAACCTCTTCTGATTTCTATGTCTGCTGGACTACAAGTCTGCTGGTCCATAAGATAATAGTTATCTGATGGAGTGAATAATATGCGGAAGTGAGTAGGCCTTTTATTTAGACTCGTTCGAGTGTTCTTTTGAAATAACCAATTAAGTGTTTTTATGAAATACTCAGCTGATGCTGGTTTGAAGGATATATGGCCTTGTTTGCAAAGGTGTTTCAAATCACAATATGCACTATAATAAAGATAAGTAAATTGAAAAGTAAGGTGCAGTAAGTAAATAACACCGTAGATTTATAGTGGTTCAGATATACGATCCTACGTCCACTCTCACGTTCCAAACGTGAAGTTAATCCCTTTAATTTCCCGAAAATTACAAGGGCTTGTCCTTTATAGTCCCAAGAGAAGGACTTTGAGATCTGAGCAGTTCCAAACTGCTACGGTCTCCACAAGTGATTTGTGAGCACTTGCACTCTTACAGGGGTTCAAAAAACTAAACCTTATGGTGGGGGTTTTGGGTTTTTGAGAGGATCCAACTAATGGTTCAAGCTTATAAATTGCTTAACCACTATGCCTAAATCAAAGAATATACAATATGTATTGGATTCAGGTTCTTTGATTGGATGAGGAAATAACTTAAGAGCTAAAAGGTATTCTGGTACTTTTCTGGGCTCTAGAGAATTCTTAACAGTATGTTGCTTTTTGGCTTTGCTTGCTTGATTAACTTTCGAATTCTTGAGTAGTATTTTCGTGTTTTGTTCTTCTTCATCCTCTTGTATTTATAGGGAGTGTTGGGAATAAAATGATTTTGATTTAGATACCAAAACCCCTGATTGATGATGTTCAGATTAGTTGAGATATGCTCAGGTCAAGTTCAGGCAAGCTGTCTCAGTGCACTTTAGTATGTAGAATGCTTAAGTAAAAATCTCAGGAATGTTGTGAGATTTTAGTGTTCAGGATAGTTGTCCAAAGCTGGAATGTTAGGCAGCTTGATAAGTCTTTAGGCCAAAGTTGCTGAACTATTCAAGACAAGTTGATCAAATGGACAACTGAGCTGAAGAGATCAAGAACAATAAAGCTGTGTTCATAAATGCAAAAGATCAAGTCAGTTGAAGTACAAATGATCAAGAGCATTGAATGCCAAAGCCCACAGAAGACACATTCAATGAAGCATTTATTGCCAATCATGCCTGAAACAAGCATTGAAGAATTAGAGCATTAAAGAGTGAAGCATTGAATGAATGTTGGAACATTCTAAATTGCAGCAGGAATGTTCAGGGAGCTTGTCCCATCTGACCGTTGGTTGTGTGTAGAGTTTGCCACAAATCAACCTAGGACAATGTGCAAATTTGAAAACTGACACAAGTCTTCTCAGCCGCATTTGTCAGAAGTCAACACATTCATTCAAGCAACCATTGAAGAGCCCTTTTACACAGTGGATAAAAGGATGCCAAGCTTCTTAGCCGTTTCAATGGTGCTGCAAATAGACATATTTGAATTGCTATCCCTCCAACGGTTAGTTGTTCAAATTTGTCTATAAATACAGAAGTGATCAAAGGGATTCAAATCCAACAACAAGCTATCAAACTACTATCAAGCTTTCAAAGGAAACCAAGCTGTTCTTAAGAATCCCAAGTTTCCTGAATCACTTCATTTAGCTAAGCCAATCTTTGTAATCATCCAAAGCTTAGCATTGAGATATCCTAAGCCTTTACACTGTTCTTATTGTAAAGGATATCTCTACTAGTTGGAACCAAACCTCAAACCCTATCTCATTTAGTGAAGAGAGTGTTTGTTGTAGAAGTGAGGAGTTAAGGACTGTTAGAGTGAAACACAGTCTTAACTCAGAGAGATTGAGCACTAGGACTCAGATTATCCTATGGATCAAAGCACTAAGAGAGTGTTGTTGATCAGTGCACCTTGGCACTATAAAACAAGCTAATTCCATTGTGAAGGAATTATCCTGTTCAATCAGGGAAAGTGGATGTAGGAGCTTGAGTCTCTGAACCACTATAAACTTGTGTGTCTCTTACTTACTGCACTCTTTATTGCATTCATATTCAAACATATTTCAAAGAGTAAAACTTGTAAGTTTAAGGAAAACTGATTTGGACAAAGTCCCTGATAACTGTCTTTTCAGAAATTGAATTGGAGTATTTCTTTAGTCAAAAGGCCAACCACATTCCGCACTTAGCAACTCTTTTAGATATCTAGCCAACTGATCACTCAATAGTAATCAGTAGGACAAGTATCTATCAAAGTTCTCACTCAGGCCAGTTGTGAGACAACCTGCCTGATAAGACCAGTTTTGTTTAAAAAGAAAAGAATTTGCATACACAAGTGCATTCCCCCCCCCCCCATACACTTGTGTTATACTCCACCAAGGACCAACAGGGGGGATTGATGCAACTAGTTGTTGGAGTTGACTAGCCGTTTAGCAATCTTTGCTTGTGTGTTTGATTGATTCCTTGATTCCAGCCGCTTTGATCTTGATTGCTTCAAATCTGGGATCTTGTCAATCTTCTAAGTAAGGTAAGTCTTCGTTTGAATTTCACAAGATGACTTTGGAATCAGTCGAGTCTTTGACGAGCTACTGGTCTGCTGATCTTCTCTTCTAGTCGTCTGGTTAACTCGTCTGGCCTAGTGAAGTCTATCTTCTGATATCAGATGAATATTTGCTCTTCTGATCTGGAAAAATACTTGTGCTAACTTTGACTATCATCGACTTGGACTTTATCAGTTAAGAAGGTATACAAGCACCTTACTTATCTGATCTTCAAGGATCTTCTAGTCATCATGTCTTCTACTCTTCATCTCTTGAGATTGCGCATGTAAGCTAAGACTGTGTTAATCAGCTGAGATACATACAACTGATTACATAAGAGTAGGTTTAACTGAGCTGATCTATACAGGTATCAGCTGATCCTATTACATGTATTTATAAACTCTAAGTGTTTTGGCCATCAAAACTATCCTATCGTGTAACGGGGCTTAGGGTGAATTTATATCCCAACAATTTTCCCCTTTTTGATGAAGTCAAAACTAAACTTGATAAATGCTCCTAATGAATAGGATAAGGGTTTATAAATCTTTGCATGAAGTTTCTGTTGAAGACAATGAGAATTTTTCTTGTAAGTAAAAAGAACTATTACTTGTATAAAAGATTTGGAGTTTTACAGATTACAAGTTTTAGTGTCTTTGAACTTCTTGAATAGTCTTCATCAGGTCTTCAGTTCTTCAGATGCGGTAGGCAAAGTACAGACGAGTGCGAATGTCTTCCATGTGCTGCAGGTCTGTAACATTTTCTTCAATGTAGATCTTCTCTAGAATTCTTTTGACTTCTATCATATCCGTTCTTCCAGAATCCAGAGTAGGTGGCTTCCAGAAAGGGTCTTTAAGAGTTAGAATTTTATAGCCTAGTTCTTTGGCTGACTTGACTGTTTCTGTCCAGAGCACTTGATCTTCATTTTGCATGAACTGAGAGAATTGAGAAAACTCTTCTTCATAGGTGGAAAGAGGGCCGTATCTTCTGACTATGTGGTGAGCTAGCTACCATTTCTTCTTCAGACGATACCATCTTGGTAGCTCGTCTGGAAGTACCAGCATATCCACATATGTTCTTGTAGATGTTGTTAACTCTTAAATGCTTTAACATTATCAACAACATCTTAATTTGACCTTCCTTGATTTATTCTAAGTCATTTCTGAAATGTTACATTAAATGTTGTACTAAATGCTCTCACATTCAGGAACGATTCTAGAAGCTTCTACAAGAGTCTGGAACCTGGAAGATTCCAGAATGTTGGAGAATGTGCTAGAAGGCCTTGGAGCAGTTTAGAACGACCTGGAAGATGGCAGAAGGATCTAGAAAGATCATGGAGGTTGAGGTCCTAAAAAATAGGATCTCATAATGGAAGGATCTAAAAGCTGTGTATTTCTCTATAAATACCGCCAGAGCCTCTCATTTCAAAGTATGCACTATTCGAGTAACCCCTCCCTGAGCGTTCAACCCTAGTTAGGAGTTATGGTCAATAGTTGTGTCTTTTAACGTACGCCGAGGGATCCACACCTTCCAGTGTACTTAGTTCTAGTCTTGAATCGAGTGAGAGTGAATCACAGATTAGATTAGTTCTTTAGACAGTGTTTTACACTTAAGTCTGTTTGCGGATTCAGGCACCTGCCTCGATTGTAGTTTCTGTTTGTGGAATGTTGAAGTAATTGCTGAGACATTTCACACGACATTTTTTGTATAACTTAGGAACTAAGTTACTTTTCGCCGTAAGGCTTAGCATAGGTTTTGTTATTAATAAAATCTATGTTAAAAATTATTCCATTGTGTTCGTATTGTGTTTTAGTGTTTTAGACTTCCGCTGTGTACTGTGTTTATTTATTCACATTCTGTTAGAGTTAATGCTACACTAATTGTCACAACATTCAGTGTAACATTGTTCTGTTTTTTACTTAAACACTAGATACCATCCCCCCGCACACTTTCAGTTGGTATCAGAGCCGATACCTGACGACACTAGGTTAGATCCTTGCTTAAAGTGTGTTTTAGTTTATGTTAGCAATGGAAACACATCACATATCCACAGCACTTAGGCCACCCATTTTAGATGGTTCAAATTATGCTTATTGGAAGCCTAAGATGCGTATGTACATCAAGTCAATTGATGAACGTGCTTGGAGGACTTTTCTTACAGGTTGGGATATACCAAAGAATCCAGCAGATGCCGATGGTGAAATCCAACTTAAGAGAGAAGTTGATTGGACAGCCGATGAGATAACAACAGCAGGATACAATTCTAAAGCCTTAAATGCTATTTTTACTTCTGTTGATACCTCTATGTTTAAAATTATATCTAACTGTTCTACTTCTAAGGATGCATGGGACAGGTTACAAGAGCATTGTGAAGGTTCCGATAGTGTTCGAAGAACAAAGCTTCGAATGTTGGGGACAAAGTTTGAGAATCTCCGAATGAGGGAAGATGAAACAATTTCATCCTACAATGAAAGGTTAAGTGAGATTATTAATGAATCACATTCTCTTGGTGACCCTATTTCTAATGTTAGAGTAATACATAAGATATTAAGGTCTGTTCCTAAAAGATTTGATGCTAAAATTTGTGCTATTGAAGAGACAAAAGATACTGATAAGTTGAGTCAAAATGAATTAGTGAGTATTCTTAGAACCTATGAAATAAACACTAATCAAACTGATGAAGCTAAAGATGATAAGAAAGTTGTTGTTTTTAAAGGAGAGACATCAAACAAATCTGAGATTCAACCTATCATTACTGAGGTTGATTCGGATGAAGAATTGATTGATGAATGCCTTAGCAATCCTGACAACATTGCCCTTCTTACAAAGCATTTTAATAAATTTCTTAAAAATTCTATGCATAAATCTAAAGGAAACATTCAGCATAAGATCCAAATCAACACATCAACACCACAACCAGAAAGGAGAAAGAGTCAATTCACACCAAGACCATCAAAGAGTGAAGGTAAACCAAGGTATGATCCTGAATTTAGAAAATCAGTTAAATGCAATGCATGTTCTGGTTATGGACACTATGCAAATGAGTGTGTCAATACCAGACTGAAGCAAAAACTGAATTTTAGTGCTACCTTGAGTGATGAATCTGATAATGATGATCTTGATGAGTTTAATGATAATGAACATGCTCATTTTACCAGAATTGATTATAATGATTCCTCAGATGATGATCTGGATGATACAGATTCTGATGTTGCACCTGATGTCTTCACATCTACAGTAACATCAAAACAGAGTCACCCAGATTTGAACTGTTTTAATGGTTTTGTTGATGATGCAGGAAAAAGGATTGATGATGAGACATATCAGAAATTGTTAGATGATTGGAACTCTCAGAAACTCTCTCTGAATTCTTTGAATAAAGAGAATGAGGATCTGAAAGACACAATCACTAAGCTAGAAGTCTTACTTACCAGAAGAGATCTTGAAGTTTGTAAACTGAAGGAGAAATTGATCACCTCTACTTTAAGTTTCAAAAAGTTTTCCAAAAGTGCTTCTAAAGTGAATGATGCTATAGCTACTGGTAAATCTAATAATTATGGTTTAGGTTATGATGGTGAAACTGCTTCTATTTCTGAAAATTTTAGAAAACCTGTGAAATTTGTGAAGGCAAATGCTAGCACATCTGGTGTAACATCTGCACAAACAGATTCTCACAAGGTTGAAAGGAAGTATATTTGTCATTATTGCTTTAAATATGGTCATATTTGTCCCTTCTGCTTGAAAATGTTTAAAGATTTGAGAACTGAGTTTATGCCATCCAGAATGTCTTCACATCCTAGGAAACATTCTGTGAAATCTGCATGGGAACCAAAAGTTACCTGTAATGTTGTTTACACATCCTTGAAAGCATGTTTACCTGGTCTATGGTATTTTGATAGTGGTTGTTCTAGACATATGACAGGACAAATAGACTACTTATCTGATTATGTGACCTTGAATGGTGGTAATGTTACATATGGTGGTGGATCAAAAGGAAAGATAATAGGAAAAGGAACTTTGAATGTTAAAGGTTTTCCTAAGCTTAAAAATGTTTTGCATGTTGATGGCTTACTTGCTAATCTGATTAGTATTAGTCAACTTTGTGATGATAATTTGCATGTAAAATTTGACAAAGAGTTTTGCTATGTTCTTAATGAAGATGATGATTGTGTAATGACTGGTACTAGGTCTGCAGATAACTGTTATCTTATTGGAACTAATGTATGCAATTTGTCAAAACATGATGAGAATGTCTTATGGCACCAAAGATTAGGACATGTAAATTACAGGGCAATGAAGAAACTAATCACATCAGATGCAATCAAAGGAATACCTAAACTGAGCTTCCTGAATACCACTGTATGTGGATCATGCCAGAAAGGTAAACAGGTAAGAGTGCCACATAGAATGCTGTCACATTGTTCTACACATCGATGTTTTGAATTGTTGCACATGGATTTGATGGGTCCTATGGAAACTGAAAGCATTGGAGGTAAGAGATATTCCTTAGTTGTGGTAGATGATTTTTCTAGATATACTTGGATTGAGTTTTTAAGAGATAAATCTGAAACATTTGCTGCTTTTAAAGTTCTCTATAAAAGGTTCAAAAATGTGTTTAACTTGAAAGTTGGCCGTATTAGAACTAATCATGGTAGGGAATTTGAGAATAGCATGTTTAATGATTTCTGTGATAAGAAAGGTATCTTGCAAGAATATTCATCTCCTAAAACTCCACAACAAAATGGAATTGTTGAAAGAAAGAATAGAACTTTACAAGAAATGGCAAGAGTCATGCTTTTATCTAAAAGTCTTTCTAAAAGATTTTGGGCTGAAGCATTGAATACAGCATGTCATATTATTAATAGAGTTTATATTCGATCTGGCACTAATCAAACACCTTATGAGATTCTGAATGTTAGAAAACCAAGTGTGAAATATTTTCATGTATTTGGTTGTGTGTGTTATATTCTGAATGATAGGGATCAACTTCACAAGTTTGATTCTAAAAGTGATAAAGGTTTCTTTTTAGGCTATTCTAGAAATAGTAAAGCTTATAGAGTTTATAACCTTAGGACTAACACCGTTCAAGAATCTGTTAATGTTGTGTTTGATGATGATAAAGGTATTACAGATGATAAAGATGAAGAGGATATATCACAAGTCACTGACAATTCTGAGAATACACTGAAGTCTGATAATGCTGCACCAAATGCCAACTCATCTGGAGCAACATCTACAGAACAGTCAGTTGTAATTCCACAGAATGATCAGTATGTTCCCAAAACGAATCCTTCTTCAAGAATGGGGAAAAGTCATCCTTCTGACCAGATCATAGGCGATGCTACAGTTGGAGTGCAAACAAGAGGAAGAATAAGATCGAATAAGGTAGATGTGGTAAGAACAATATGCATGTCTTCTATTTGCAATGTTGTGAATGCTGAGTGTTACTATTCTGAAATTGAACCTAAAAATGTAAATGAAGCATTAACTGATGAAAATTGGATAAATGCTATGCATGAGGAACTTAATCAGTTTGAGAGAAATGAAGTTTGGACACTTGTTCCAAGACCTAGTCATACTAATGTCATTGGAACAAAGTGGATTTATAAGAATAAAACTGATGAGTCTGGAAACATTGTTAGGAACAAAGCTAGGTTAGTTGCACAAGGTTACACCCAAGTTGAAGGTGTTGATTTTGATGAAACTTTTGCACCCGTTGCTAGGATAGAATCTATTAGATTATTACTAGCTATTGCATGTTTTATTGATATTAAACTACATCAAATGGATGTAAAAGCTGCATTTTTAAATTGCATATTGAATGAAGAAGCATATGTTGAACAGCCTAAAGGTTTTGAAGATCCACAATACCCGGATCATGTGTACAAACTAAAGAAAGCATTGTATGGTCTAAAACAAGCTCCTAGAGCATGGTATGGTAGGCTTACGGACTTTCTTTTAGAGTATGGATTTATTAGAGGAGAAGCCGATAGGACTTTGTTTATTAAGAACACTGGAGAAGATTTACTTATTGCTCAAATATATGTTGATGACATTGTGTTTGGTTCAACCTGTGAAAAAATGCTGAACAGATTTGTTGAAGCAATGACAGCCACATTTGAGATGAGTATGGTTGGAGACTTGAATTATTTTTTAGGTCTTCAAATCAAACAATGTAAGGATGGTATTTTCTTCTCTCAAGGTAAGTATGCTAAAAACTTAGTCAAACGGTTTGGTCTTGAAAGCTCAAAAGTAATGAAAACACCTATGGGTTCTACTTTGAAACTTTGCAAAGACAATGGTGGAAAGGATGTTGATCCAACATTGTATAGATCCATGATAGGTAGTTTACTTTATCTAACCTCTAGTAGACCTGACATTATGTATAGTGTGTGTGTTTGTGCTAGGTACCAAGCTAATCCAAAGGAATCTCACCTGAATGCAGTGAAAAGGATTATCAGATACGTTTCAGGTACAAGTGAACTAGGGATATGGTACACTAAGGACACCAACAACACATTGATTGGATACAGTGATGCGGATTGGGCTGGAGACATTGATGACAGAAAGAGTACAAGTGGAGGATGTTTCTACATGAGGAACAATCTTGTGTCTTGGCATAGCAAGAAACAAAATTGTGTTTCTCAATCCACTGCCGAATCAGAATACATAGCTGCAGGAAGTTGTTGCACACAGCTATTGTGGTTAAGTAAGATGTTTCATGACTATGGAATTGAAAACAATATCCTCACAATTTTCTGTGATAACACAAGTGCTATTAACATATCTAAAAATTCGGTACAACACTCACTCACTAAGCACATTAGCATTAGACATCATTTTATGAGAGATTTAGTGGAGAAGAACATAGTTAAGTTGGAATATGTGCCTACTGAAAATCAAAATGTTGATATATTTACTAAGGCTCTTGACCATGAGAGATTCTCATTTTTGAGGAAATCTCTTGGTATGTGTAATATCTGAATAATTCTTGAGAGGATGTTGTCACAAATGCGGTAGCATTTGGGACAACAGCCTAAGGTGGTATAGTTGTTATAAATTTGATTTATTTCTTATTTTCGTTGAATAATTCCTTTGTAAAATATTCTTGAATCTGAAATTTGTTTGTGCAAAAATAGGCATATACTACACCTCTCAAAAGCTTGAAAAATTGAGAATGTTACAGCATACTAAAAGATGTACCAAATTCACTGAGTAACTATGGAGCACGGAGTTCGCTACTACGATGCCTTCTTTTCAAAAGGTGAATTTTGGTAAAAACATCAAGAGGTTCGTAATCCATTAAGTAAGTATGGGGCACGGAGTTCGCTACTACGATGTACTCTACAGGTACAATTGATCAATACGAATTAGATGCTGTAGCACAAAAAGAAGAAATGCAATGAAAGAAAAAAAAAATGCTGAAAAAAATTGGCTACATTGGATAGGTAAAACCTGTGAAAAACCAATGTTGAGGTGTATGTCAAATCCTTGAGCACAACATTACATGATTCAATTATATTTTTATAAGTTGTAATTATTTAATTAATTGTGGGAATTTATTTTATTTATTTATGATTATACTAACCACGTTCCTTTTATTATTTCAGATTATACACATTTTTAATTTTAATTAATTCTAGAATATTCTTAATTTAATTAATTTATTAAGATTTTACCCCACTAACTCACCCATGATTTACTTGTGGCTAAATTTGTGGAGCATTATCCATTCAATCTAGAATTTTTTCTAAGTCAAGCCTTAATCACACGTACATTATTCCAACTACTAAGCTCTCTCTATATAAATACTCCCATTTCATGTTTCTAAGCTTTGTAATTAATTGAGTAAGTTGAGTATTAATTTTGCAGATTTTGTTATAAGTTATTTGGTGCTTATCTCGATTCTTGTGTAGTGCTGTTCGAATTCTTGGTTTAAATGGCATGAAACAAGAAATTAAACTTACAGAAACCAAACTCTCCCAACTCACAACCGTCATCTTCATCCCTCTCTAATCTGCATACTCTAGCTTCCATGGCTGCTTCACACGAGAACTCACCCCCAACTGCCGCAACCGTCGCACCCACACCAGCTACTCCGACAACCATCCACATATCAAACCAAGCCACACTCTCCGAGCTTAACCAGGCGGTTGAAAATTTCTCTCAATCGATGAGATCATCTACTCCACCCATCCTCACGATCGGTGATATGTCTATTGACATCTCTCACTACTTGCGCACCCAAGAAGTGATCACTACTGCACCTTCTTCATCCACAGCCGAAAAGCCCCAAATTCCGAGCCCTAACACTGAAACAGAGGCCCCGACTGCTTCCTCTATGGGGGAGACTGAGAAGGAGATTGAAGAATCCCCTGTTGCTGAGTCAAAGGAGCCGTCGAATGCGGAGACATCCGACAATGAGGACGCTCACATGGAGGATGCTGAAGAAAGTGAAAATTCCGGCAAAACTGACTCTGACATCTCAAAGCCGGACTCTGAACCGATTCCTTTCAAGAGGAATGTTGAGAAAGGGAAGAGAAAGAGGAGCCCAGTACCAAGGAGATGATCAAATCGAGTTTTCACTCGAATTGATTATTCTGAATCTTTGAGGAAGAAGAAGAAGCTAGGTGGTGATGTTGCTGAACCAATTCAGGTATTTTCTGAATCTGATGAAGAAGTGGTGATTGAGAAGCCAACCAAGAAGAAGGCTGAACCAAAGGGGAAGGGAAAGGCAAAGATTGATGTTGTTCGACCTGAAGAACCAGAACCTGATTCTGATTCTGAAATGGAGGTTTGTCTCAGGGACATGCAGCAAACCCTGAAGAAGAATGCTGCCATACATGCTGAATCAAGTGCTCCAGCACCAGAACCTGATGATGGAGGTGATTCAAGCAGTGCAGCTTCAGACAAAAGCTCTGAAAAGGAAGGGGAATCAAGCTCTGAAGAGGTGAAAGAACCAAGCTCAAAGGACACTACTTCTGAGGAAGGTAATTCTGAAACTGAAGTAGAATCTGATATTGATGGATTGGTTGATAAGATTACTAGGTTGTCTAGGAGGAAACTGTTGATGGAAAGGAGAATTAATATTTCTGATTTTGAGAATAAGAATTTGATTCAATTCTTAGAGGATAGAAAGTTGATGAAAGCTCTGAACTTGTGTGATTCTTTTGTTTCTGATTGGGTGTATGAATTTTATGCATGTCTGAGGAAGAGTAATGGTAGGAGGAGTTCCCGTTGGTATGGGAATGTACAGTTTAGGGGGAGTATAGTTCCATTTACACCAGAGTTGATTAATGATTTCTTAGGCATAGAACCAGTACTTGATGATGATGAACCTGATTTGGATGTTGTTACTGCTTCTATGACTGGTGGTTTATTGACTAGATGGAGAAATGGAATGTTGGCCAAGGACCTTACTTCTCTTTATTCTGTGTTGCACAAATTGATTGTTTATAATTGGATACCCTCCACCAACTCTACCAAAGTGACAAAGGATCAAGCAATCTTGCTTTATAGGATAGTGGTTTTGAGGAAGTTTAACTTGGGATTGACTATTTTCCACCACATGATGAAGTTTAGTGGTGATATTTCTGATAAAGGAAACCTTCCATACCTTGTGCTTATTTGTTCTTATCTGAAGATGCATGGTTTTAGCCCTAAGAAGACTGAAGTTCTTAGAGGTAAGGTTCATTTATACACCATTTCACCTGCTCTGCTCATTGGTGAAAGAGTGAAAGATCTGCCCTTGCACAATCCTGGAAGTTCTTCTCAAAGACCAGCTCCTGCTCAACCTCAACCCCAACCTCAACCAGCACAGAGACCTGAACAGAACACAGCTGCACCTAATGCTGCACCAGATGCTGAGAACATTGGTGGTAACACTGACACCACATTTTCTGTTCCCAAATCTTTTATATTATTGCAGTTACAGCACTTACAGGACCAGATTGATGAGCTCCAGTTCATCAAAGACAAGTGGACCAGGCTACTTTCCACTACAACAGGGGGAGTACCACCTTCCACTTCAGCTAGAGCTTCTGGAGTTGTTATTGAAGAGCTGAACCCTGAAGATGTTGGAGGTGTACCTGATGCTGCTGCTGCTACAGAGAATGGAGGAACTGTTGCTACTAACAATGTTGTTGCACTCTTTGCATCAACTTGTTTCATTGAGGAACCAGAGGAGGCTGACAAAGACAAGTTTGCAGATGCTGCTGAAGATGATGAGGATATGGAAATCCTCTATGTTGATATCTAGAACAGATGATACAAGACAGGGGGAGTACTGAAGTACAGATGGCACATGTGCAGGACCTTGATGCTGCTGCTATTGTTATAGCAATTCATGCCATTTTCAGTCCTACTTTTGTTTTTGTTATTCTGTTGTGTTTAAGTTAAAATTCTGTTTATTCTGATACAATATTTACTATTTCTAGTTGATAGGATGTCTATATTTATCTTGCTTAAATTAGTTTGCACTAATGATATTTGATTACTGCTTATTGCTTAATTTGTTTTCCTATCATTAATTGCTTACTGCATGATGAATATGCCTTGTTTAGTTTATTTATTTTTCATAGTTTTTGCTCTGATTATTTTGTTTAGTCCTTGTTTGGTTTTTTTTTTTTTTTTTTTTTTTTTGGTCTTACATAAGTCTTAGAACTAATCTGGTATATACCCTTATATGCTCTGATTTAATCTTTGATTTTTGTAAATGTTATATGTTTTTGTAAACAAGTGTACTATTTATACTTGTTTTGGTTTTGAATAAGATTACTTTGATCTTATGGCACGGATCTTAGTAAAATTATTCTTGATCTTCTTTTGATTTGATCCAACGGTTACAACAGGTATTGTCTTGACTAGTATTTAGCTTTGGAGTTCAACTCACCTAAATACATAATACTGAGTATATATAGAAATATATGTGCATCAGGTGTGTTGTAGTCGAAAGGTCAAATTGGGGGAGATTGTAGATGTTGTTAACTCTTAAATTCTTTAACATTATCAACAACATCTTAATTTGACCTTCCTTGATTTATTCTAAGTCATTTCTGAAATGTTACATTAAATGTTGTACTAAATGCTCTCACATTCAGGAACGATTCTAGAAGCTTCTACAAGAGTCTGGAACCTGGAAGATTCCAGAATGTTGGAGAATGTGCTAGAAGGCCTTGGAGCAGTTTAGAACGACCTGGAAGATGGCAGAAGGATCTAGAAAGATCATGGAGGTTGAGGTCCTAAAAAATAGGATCTCATAATGGAAGGATCTAGAAGCTGTGTATTTCTCTATAAATACCGCCAGAGCCTCTCATTTCAAAGTATGCACTATTCGAGTAACCCCTCCTTGAGCGTTCAACCCTAGTTAGGAGTTATGGTCAGTAGTTGTGTCTTTTAACGTACGCCGAGGGATACCACACCTTCCAGTGTACTTAGTTCTAGTCTTGAATCGAGTGAGAGTGAATCACAGATTAGATTAGTTCTTTAGACAGTGTTTTACACTTAAGTCTGTTTGCGGATTCAGGCACCTGCCTCGATTGTAGTTTCTGTTTGTGGAATGTTGAAGTAATTGCTGAGACATTTCACACGACATTTTTTGTATAACTTAGGAACTAAGTTACTTTTCGCCGTAAGGCTTAGCATAGGTTTTGTTATTAATAAAATCTATGTTAAAAATTATTCCATTGTGTTCGTATTGTGTTTTAGTGTTTTAGACTTCCGCTGTGTACTGTGTTTATTTATTCACATTCTGTTAGAGTTAATGCTACACTAATTGTCACAACATTCAGTGTAACATTGTTCTGTTTTTTACTTAAACACTAGATACCATCCCCCCGCACACTTTCAGTTATGTCAGTTACTCGAGCACTTTCTTCTCTTTCTTTGTCCTTCAGTGCTTTCCTGAGTTTGGCCAATTTTCTCTCAAACTTTGCCTTGACTGCCTTTGCATCATTAAGTTTCTTCTGCTTAAGCTCTTGAGCTTCTAGCATCTTTCTTTTCTTCAGCTCTTGAGCCTCTTTCTCTTCTTCTGTAGGCTCAGCTGGGACTGATAATTTCTCATCTGCCTTTCTCTTCCTTGTCATTCTCTTTTCAGAAGTTTGCTCTTCTGGAGCAGTGATATGCAGCTTCTTAGCAGGACCTTGGACTTCATCCTAAGCAGCTTCTTTCAGCTTCGTAGCAGCACCTTGGGCTTCATCCTGAACAGCTTCTTTTCCTTTTCTGTTCTTGATTTTTCTTTTCAAACCTCCCAAGGTTTCATTCAGATCATCTTGCGCTACTACTAGTTCAGCTTGCTGGGCAGTAGACTTCTCCAGAGCGTTTATCAACACATTTTCCCCCTTTTTGGCTTCTGCAAGAGCAGCCGCAAAAGGTTTCATGGAATTTAGGATTTCAACATGAAGGGTCTTCTTGAGAGCCATGGCATTCACTCTGCTGACATGAGTGATTTTGGTGATGCTATGCTCCAGAACTTGAGCATGAGAAGTAGAGGCAGAAGCTTTCTCCAACTGAGCTGTTAGAGTTTCCAATTTGTCTGCTGTTTCTTTCAGCTGAGCCCTTAGCTTCTCATTCTCTTCAGCTGCCGTTTTGAGTAGAGCTTGTCCTTGTGTAGCTCTAGCTTCAGCATCTTCGAGCCTGGTTTTGTAGATGGTCTCCATGCGTGTTATCTCATTGGGATAGAGATCAGCAAACATTTTGGTTCTGTCTGCTATTCTCATCATTTCATTGTGGAGATACTCTTCTATCTGATTATGGAGTGTCTCACCAAATTTGTCATCAATATCATAGATTTGGTTGGTGAGACGAGTCCTCTGCTCCTGAACGGCTCTTTCAACATATCTGGCAAGTTGTATGCCTAGCCCCTTCTCAAAGTGCATGTCTATTGCTTCCTTGACTTGAGTACATATGTCTGCTCTATAGTCAATAGACGAAGTAGAGGGGCAGGCAGTACCTTGTGGTTGGTGTTGAGGAATCTGAGTGATGTATGGGTGCACTACCAATGCTTTGCCTTTCTCTTATGCAGTTAGATAACCTTCATTCAAAAAGTTTGCTGTGGCATCAACCAGATGAGAAAAAATTCTTCTTTCTTTTTGATTTGGTTGACAGATGAAATGGTCGAGCTCACTTCTAGGCATGAAATGAGTTGGAATTGTCAGGACTTCCTCTTTCTTTTCTCCTGCCTCAGCTGAGTCATCTGCTAGAACTGTGTCAGCTGCCTTCAGCTGATCTTGAGTTTGATCAGGAGCTGGAGTAGACTCTAGTACAGGGACTGCTTGATCCTCAGCAGTGGGCTTTGAAGTGGAGGTAATTCCTAGAATCCTCTCACAGGTTCTGGCCAGTGCTTCCTCAGGTAGCAGTTCAGTGAATGATTTGACTTGGGCAACTTCTTTTTGCTCCATTTCCCAGTCAAGAAAGTGAGGTACACCATCCATTCCTTCCATGACTTCTGCAAGGTCATCCACCTCATCTCTTCTGAGTTCAATCCAAGTACATACCCTGAGTACTTGCTCAAACTGGATTGAATCTTCATCAACTCCAGGCACAGTAGACCTTAGCAGATTTGTTATTCTCAATCTCATGATCTTTTCTCTTGTGCACATAGGATAGTGTACCATTTTGAACTTTGATTGAGGTTGTAGGGTGTCTTCTGGTGCCAATTTTTCGAGTTCAGAAGAGGTATTGGGGTTAGGAGATTGGGTTATTGGGGCGGTTTCCTCAGCTGTGTGAGTATCAGCAGGAATTTGGGAAGTGGTATTTGTGGGGTCAGTTGGTGTTATGAGGCTTGGGGATTGAGGTTTCTGAGTTTGTTCCTCTGCTGTGTGAGTATCAGCAGGGATTTGAGAAGTAGTATTGGTGGGGCCAGTTGATGTTATGAGGCTTGGGGATTGAGGTTTCTGGGTTTGTTCCTCTGCTGTGTGAGTATCAGCAGGGATTTGGGAAGCAGTATTTGAAGGTTCAGAAGGGTTAACTGGATCAGCAGGGTCAAAGGAGGATATTGGGGCTATATTCATTGGAGAGGGGGGCCTGGATTTCTTTGATTTCTTGGTAAAAGAGGAGGTGTGTTTCTTCCTCTTTTGGCTCTTAGACAGTTTGGAAGAGTAATTGTAATAGAAGGGTTAGAGGTACCTGCCTTTTTCAATGGAGAGGCAGATGGAGTAGCATCTGAATCAGAAGGGGAGATGAGCCCAGATCTGATCAGCAGCCTTCTTTGGGCTAAGGTCTGATTATCATCATCATCATCAACAACCGCCTTTTGATGGGCTTCCTTCTTTGTGAGTTCCTCCTCTTCTTCAGCAGACTCAGCAGAGTCTTGTACAATTTCCTCATCTTCTGCTTCAACTGCATCTCCTGAAGATGCTGCAGCTAATTTCTTCTTTTCTTCCTTCAGCCTTGCTGCCTTAGCAAGGGCTTCCTTCTTCAAGTACCATTTGGATGAATGGAACTTCTTTGCTGGTCCCATCTTATAGTTCTTGGGGAGTATATCTGGAAGTATTATACTCAGCTTGTTGACAAAGCTGACAGTGGATGTAACTCTCCATTCTTTCGTTTGTAAATCCAGAGATACCTTCTTTGCTTCAAGAGCAATTATGTCCATGAAGAATCCTTGCTAGTCACCATCTATCTGATCCCAAATTGCAGCCATAACTCGAACTTTAAGAGTGGTAACTGCATCATGACTGAAAGTATTCCCTAGCAACATCTTTCCTGCTATATCCATCAGTGTTTGGAACTTCAGATCCAGTTGAATTTTCTTAACTCCAATGGCTTTTGCAGCCTTGATTCTTCCACTGGTGAACATCTCAATATATTCCTTTTCTTTACCCATAATGTAGGTCGAGACATTGACCTTCCCACTGGGTAGATCAAAGAGATCTTTAAGCACGTCTTGAGTAATCTTTACTTTGTTGCCACCCATATAGCTTTCAACGTATGAACGTTTCAACACTGCTTTCGAATAGAAAGCTAACACATCCTGTTCGTAGACGTTTGCTGGTGCTGCCTTCAGAAATTCATGAAGATTCAGGTTGAGGCAGCGGAGGAGTATTTCCTTGTTCTCATCTGTGTGCTTGCCCCTGAAATACAGAGCATTCTTAGTGAATATCTTCCCTTCTTTCGACCACTTTGCCGCATCAAGGGTTCCGGTGATCTTGGTCTTCTCATCGTAGATCTCAATAATACCCATTCTGATTTTGGTAGAGTAGATAAAAGTATAGAGCGCTTGATAGAGTGATTTTTCAGAACGAGAGTGTTTGAGAGTGATCAAGAATTTTGAGAGCGAAAGGGTTTTGAAGAATGGCTTAAGGGTTGGTTACATACTCCAAAAATTTCGAAGTGTGTTTCGATCCAACGGTCAAAAACTAGGGTGAAGAGGGGTAACAATCGAGATGAGCCCTTTCATCTTCAGCCCATTACTTTGATAATGCCGGCTTAAATTGCCATGTGTCGATTTTTGATTCGTCGGCAGAATTGTAATTGATTGTTAATGACATCATTACCAAAAATAGCCGTTGTGACTAAATTATAGCAATTTTAATCAATTAAGGCCATTTTATATAAGTAACATACATTCCTTATATAGCCTTCTTCCCTTAATTACATTCAGAATCAAATCTAGAATGAAATATTCAATCAATTTAGACTTCAAGCTTTGTTGGATAGGTGTGTTCTGGTCAGCAGAGTAAGTCTTCTTATTTCCTTGAGAGGTCTGTTGATTTCCCTTGAAAAGTCTGCTGGTCAGCTGAGTTGGTCTTCTGATCAGCTGAGTAAATCTTCTGAGTAATTTTAACCACCTGGTTTGATGGATCTTTCTTTAATTCCCCCTTAACCATGTGGAACCTTCTTAACCATATGAAGCTGGTCAGCCTAGATGATATTCCACTGGCTCAGGTTGTCCTCACCATTAGATGGGATGTAGCATCTAATGTGTTCTTTTTGAATTTCTTCGCCTCAACTTCCTCTCTTGTAGGAGGGAGAAGATTGGAAGGTGCTTCAATAGAGCATATGAGAAAAGAAAGGGGACGGGTCTTCTTGATTTGTTTTGGCAAGGTACCCTCTAGGAATAAGCTCTCTATGTTGAACTTCCCCCTGGAGAAGAAGCTCTGCTTGCTTGGTACCTTGTCCTTTGCATCTCTTCTTTCTTTTCTTTTCAACATGAACTTCTCTTCTTTCTTTTCTGTTCAGAGCATACATATGTTGAGTGACCCAAGTATGCTTTGCTGCATCATCTCCATCGGCTGGACAAATCTTCATCACCTTCACCCATGACCTTGGTTGTGGAATGATGTCCATGCCATCTTTTCTTGCAACTTTCTCCATTCCTGAAAAAGAATAAGTGTTAGTAATTTGTGTTGGTTTAGTAATTCTCATGAATGCCTCCTTTTACAGAGGTAGAGATGAGATAGTGGGGAGAAAGACGACAAGAATAATGAGTTGATAGGTCTGAATTTCTAAAAAGATTACTTCTTAAGATCAACAATGAGATTCTTGATATAAGGGTTCATATTTAAAGATGTTCAGACTTTATATATGGAATGCAGAAATTATAAATTTGAGCATGAGTTATTTGGAGTCCGTACTGAATCTGTATACTGTTGAGTCGGTTAGGTCGGTGTATTAATCCAACCAAGTGTTGCTCAATAGTATATTGTATATATGTATAGTAATAGAGTATTTTATGAAGAATAGTTTATAATTATACATATGTATACATTGTTTGACTACATTCTTCAACTAACTTTGTTCAAATTTTCTGGAGATAAGAATTCTATGAAAAGCAGATAAATAGAGTATTTTATCAAGGATTCTTAAGGTATCGTAGATTCCCCCTTGATTGAATAACTCTATGTTTTTCCCTCGGCTTTATTTGTCTTCATTGGGAATTACTTACTTGATGATGAGGGTGTCTATTCACCTCATCTGATTCTTACTTAGCCTGCTCCAGCTGTATCAGCTGAGGTCTTCTCAGCTGACTTCTGTTCTTCATAAGGTTGTATCAAGAAGTCCTAGGTTATAACATAGGGTCTTGAATCTCTCTTCACCTAGAGGCTTAGTCAAGATGTCTGCTCTTTGGATATCTGTGTGAATTTTCTCCATCTTGATGTCCTTCTTTTCAAGATGATCTCTTATGAAGTGGTGACGAATGTCGACATGCTTGCATCTTGTGTGGAGGACATGATTTTGAGTGATGGCAATGGCACTGCTGCTATCACAGTAGATAGGAACTTCTCTTGCTTCTACATTGTAATCCTTTAGTTGTTGAACTAGCTAGAGTAGCTGACTACAACAACTTCCAGCTGCCATATATTCTGCCTCAGTGGTGGAGGTTGCAACAGATGTTTGCTTCTTTGAGAACCATGATATCAGCTTGTTCCCTAGGAATTGACAGGTTCCTGATGTGGACTTCCTATCTATTCTGCATCCACCATAGTCAGAGTCAGAATATCCACTCAATTCTAGATTGTCATCAGCAGGGTACCATAGTCATAAGTTGACTGTTCCCTTTAGGTACTTGAGAATTTTCCTTGCTGCTTCTAGATGACTTTGCTTTGGGTTGACTTGAAATCTGGCACATACTCCTACAATAAAAGTTATGTCTAGTCTGCTGGCTGTAAGGTATAAAAGTGATCCAATAAGTGCTCTATATTCAGCTTGGTCGACTGCTTTTCCAGACTCATCTGGTTCCATTTTGAATGAAGTCATCATTGGAATTCTTGCAGTCTTGCTTTGTTGAGCCTTGAATCTTTCAAGTAGACTTTTGGTATATTTGGATTGATTGATGAAGATCCCTTCTGGACTCTGCTTCACTTGAAGTCCTAGGAAATAGTTCATTTCTCCCATCATGATCATTTCAAACTTTCCTTGCATTAGTTCAGAGAACTTCTTGCACATCTCTTGATTGGGTGATCCAAATATAATATCATCTACATATATTTGTACCATTAGAATGTCATCTCCTTCTTGTATTCTGAAAAGTGTTCTATCAACTTTGCCTTTGGTATATCCATTGTCAAGAAGAAATTGTGACAATGTGTCATACCAAGCTCTTGGGGCTTGCTTCAGACCATAGAGAGCCTTCTTCAGACGATATACTTGATCTCCTTTTTCAAAGCCTGGAGGCTGCTCTACATATACTTCTTCTACTAAAATACCATTTAGGAAGGCACTTTTGATGTCCATTTGATATACTTTGAAACCCATATATGATGCATAGGCTAGAAATAGTCGGATGGCTTCTAGTCTGGCTACTGGGGCGAAGGTTTCATCGTAGTCAATTCCTTCAGATTGTGAGTAACATTTTGCAACCAATCTTGCTTTATTTCTGGTTATCACATCGTTCTCGTCCTTTTTGTTCTTGAATACCCACTTAGTTCCTACTACATTGTGGTGTTCAGGACGATCCACTAGTTCCCATACTTCATTGCGTTCGAATTGATTCAATTCTTCTTGCATGGCAGTGATCCAATTGTTGTCCTTCATTGCTTCTTCTATGTCAGCTGGTTCAGTATTGGATAGAAAAGCACACCAGCAGAACATAGAGGTCTGAGGATTCTGGTTCAATTGTCTTCTGGTCTTGACACCTGAGTCTGCTCCTCCTAAGATGAGGTTTGTTGGATGGTTGGTTCTCCATGTATTCCTCACAGTTGTGTTTGCACTAGATGAGTTAGGATTCTCATCTGTTCTAGTGTTGTTAGGGGAGCTGACTGGATTTGGTCGATCGTCATCTGTGTCTTGGGTGTCAAAGAGATCATTTCCCCTTGCATTGGGAATTGGTGCATCTTGATTTAGGTTTGTTTGCTCAGCTTGGGTTTGTGATCTACTGACAGGTCTATGCGGTTTGTCTTCCTCTGGATCTTCAAGGAATGGTTCATCAACTTCGATAAACTCTTCTGGTTTAGACTTGATCACTACTCTTCTCATCTTTTCTGCAGCTGAGTCTGTGTTGACTGCATTCTTTTCACAAGATTCATCAAACACAACATGAGGTGTTTCTTCCATAAGAAGGGTTCGTTTGTTAAATACTCTAAATGCTTTGCTAGTTGAGGAATATCCCTTCATCTGCTTTGGCATCGAAAGCATTCAACTTACTTTTTCCATTATTGTGAATGAAACACTTGCAACCAAATATATGAAAGTAAGATACCCTAGGTTTCCTACCTTTCCAAAGTTCATATGGGGTTTTCTCATGAATTTTGTGAATACCTGACCTATTTTGGGTATGGCATGCTATATTGATGGCTTCTACCCATAGTTTCTTGGGGATGGAGAACTCAACTAGGAGGGTTCTTGCAGCTTCTTTAAGTGTTCTGAATCTTCTTTCATCTACACCATTCTGTTGTGGTGTCCTTGCTGCACTTGTCTCATGCTGAATACCATTAGAAGTGCAATAGGCAATAATATGAGAGTTAATGAATTCAGTGCCTTTGTCACTTCTAATTTTGACAATAGGTTCTCCCTTCTCTATTTGGATTCTCTTTAGCAATTTAGGAAGCTTCTGCTGGGTTTCACTCTTCTTGTATAGGAAGATAACCCAAGTGTACTTGGAGTAATCATCTACTACAATTAGAGTGTACTTTCTTCCTGTTAGAGTTGTTGGAGTGATTGGTCCAAAGAGATCCATGTGTAGTAGTTCTAGAGCTCTGTTGGTTGATGCAGTCTTCTTGGTCTTGAAGAAGACCTTTGTTTGCTTTCCTTGTTGACATGCATCACATACCTGATCTTTACAGTAGAGTTCATTAGGCAGTCCATCAACTAAGGATTCCCTTGCTAGCTTGTTTAAAGTCTTAAAGTTCAAGTGACTAAGACGTTTGTGCCATAGCCAGCTGATATCTTTAGGGCTTTTTACAAGCAGACAGGTATCCTTAGGACAGCTGTTCCAATTTGCAAGATACATACTACCTTTTCTAGATCCTGTTAGAAGAGTTTGTTTTGTTCGTTTATCACTTACATGACACTCATCTTTAGAAAATTTTACCGAATATCCAGTGTCACAAAAATGAGATACTGACAGTAAATTGAACTTCAAACCTTCTACATATGATACATCATGTACCTCAATGTCACCATTCTTTAAGGTGTCATATCCTTTTGTGTTACCGTGCGCGTTATCAACAAAGAAGACTTTTGGACCTTTCTTTTCTGTGTAGTTGGTCAGCAAGGTTTTGGTTCCAGTCATGTGAGATGAACATCCGCTGTCTATGTACCAAGTTTCTCCTGCTTGACCACCATTTATGTATAGGTCCCTTCTTTCCTGCAAGGTAGATTAGATTTTAGGTACCCATTTTGTTTTGGGTCCTTGGGTGTTAGTAGTACCCATGGGAACCCACATATACATTGGTCGTTTGAATAACCTTGAGCATTTGAGTTGTCTCCCACGGGCATCACAGAACCAAATCTTACCAGCGGACACCTTAGCATGGTTAAATTTGTTATTTGTGCCAGCTAGGTAACTGTCAGATGATTTCCTCTTGTAAGAGTGAGTGTGAATTATCTTCTGACTAGTTACATTCGGCTTGCGTGCATTAGCTTAACGATGTACACGATTATATGGACCATACTCTTCTGTTCTCACAATATCATAGGAGATAGGAGGTGCAAAGAGAACAGATTTGTTTGAAGAAGATTTCTTCTTCTTGGCTGGAGCAGCATACAGCTGAGACTGTCTCAAGCGAGATGGTCTAGGCTCTTTGTTGCGCCTCTATACTTGCCTTGACGCACTCAGCTGAGTTGAACCCAGATGAGCTTGCCTTGGCTGTGTATGCTTAGAATTAACTCGCCTTTTACCATTTTTGGTGTTGGGATAGTTAACCTTAGCTGGTACAGATGCCTTTTGATCCATATTGGGTTCATTGTGTTTAGAACACTCACCGGTTTCATGTGGTCGAGTAGCACACTGGTTAGGTGTACTGCCCTCAGCTGGAGAAGATGTTGATGGATTAAATTCAAAACCAAAACCCATCTTGTTGCCATTTGATCTATAATATTCAGAGATGTTTTCAATAGTAGCAGAAGCTTTATTGAACTCTAATATCTTTTGATCGAGGCTCTCCTTCTCCTTTTCTAAGAGCTCTTTTGCTTGGAAAAGATCATTGAATTTAGATTGTAGTGAACGAAATTCCTTGGTTTCTAAAGCTTGAGTTTTTAACATCCCCTCATACAACTGAGTTATTGTGGTGTTCTCCTCTTTAAGAAGTTCCACTTCTTATTTAATCTTTCATTCATTGTTACTAACTCAGGGGTGTTATCAAACTTGGCCTTTTTCAACCTCGCAATTTCTTTCCTTAAATCTTTGTTCTCTTCTTCCACTTCTATGAAAGCTCTTGTTGCGATATCAAGATCACCTTTTACTTCCTCCAAGGATTGGTAATAGGTGCTCTCGAATTCGCCTACAGATGAGTTTGCCTCATCTGTGTGTGAAGAAGCAGGTAAATGATAAGTTGATGTATAGGAGTTTACCTCGGTTTCAGCTATGGCCATCATAGCTACATCATCTGAGTCATCATTTGAGAAGAGTCCAAAGTCAGGTGATGAAGGTAGATCATCACTTTTGTATTCAGATTCTTCAATTACCATAGCTTGCCTATCTGAGTTCCTCTTGTCTCTTCTCGATTTTCTTTCTTCTTTATCTCCTGAACTCAGGTCTGGGCACTCATAGACATAGTGTCTAGGTTTATGACAATTGAAGCATGTGCCTAATTTCTGACTTGGAGTACTTCTTCTTGGAGGTGTAGCATCTCTTCTCCTATGACTTCGACTATCAGACGACTCCTTATCCTTCCTAGGATACCTTTCTGGAGTTCTTTCTATAGAATTTTCTATATTTGCTGTTTAGAGTATTCATCCTCTCGAATATTTTGATCATAAGAGCCATTTGTTCTTTTAGACTCATATCTGACCCTCCTATTTCATCTGTGTTCAGGGGAGTTTTGCCAGATGAGGTGTTTGTGGCTCTTGTACTTGTTGATGCCTTGAAGGCTACGGTCTTGGCAGTGGATGGTGTTGAAGTTTGTTCTTCATTCTCTGAATTTTCTTCTCTTTCTAAGTCATACTCATGGGCTTTAAGGTTCTGGAACAAGGTCTGAGTTGTCCAATTCTTGATGTCTTGAGTATCTTTGATGATGGTCTTCTTGAGCTTCCATTTCTTTGTTAGAGAATCCAACACCTTCAGATTTTTCTCTATATTTGTGTACTTCTTGCCAAGAGACTCAATCTCGTTTATAATCTTGGTGAATCTATTATCCAGCTGATCAATGCTCTCTTCTGATTGCATCTTGAAATGTTCAAATTTCTTGACTGCTGTTGATAGCTTACTTTCTTTGATCAGCTCTGTTCCTTCACAAAGGAGTGCCAGGGAATCCCACATCTATTTAGTTGTATCACGGTTGAGTACTTTTGTTATATACTCATTGGGGAGAGTTTGCATAATGTAATCTTGAGCGATGCTGTAAAGTTTTTCCTGCTTCATCTCTTCTGGAGTGAGATATTTCATAGGCTTGGGAGCAAGTTCTCCAACTGGGATCTCAGGATCACCATTTGCTGTGTTGACCGTCATGATTGTGATTGGGCCTTCTGTGATCACGGACCACATCTTGTAGTGAACTGAGGTGAGATTCTTCCTCATCCTTATCTTCCAATAGTCATAGTCTTCTACTGAAAACTTAGGCAGTTTACGCATGTTAACACTCATGTTGTATGAGTTTTCAAAAACAGGTTTTTCAAAAGATAGATCTGTTCAAGAGGACTACAGAAAGACTCCCTCAAGTCTTCTGATAATCTAGAGACAGTAGTCCGTTAGAACCACTGCTCTGATACCACTTGTTGGTCCCTGAACGAGTAGTGAAATGGGTTTAAAGTCTAGATGGGAGGGGTGAATAGACTTTAAAACTTTTTCAATTAAAGAGTTAGAACCTCTTCTGATTTCTATGTCTACTGGACTACAAGTCTGCTGATCCAGAAGACAATAGTTATCTGATAGAGTGAATAATATGCGGAAGTGAGTAGGCCTTTTATTTAGACTCATTCGAGTGTTCTTTTGAAATAACCAATTAAGTGTTTTTATGAAATACTCAGCTAATGCTGGTTTGAAGGATATATGGCCTTGTTTGCAAAGGTGTTTCAAATCACAATATGCACTATAATAAAGATAAGTAAATTGAAAAGTAAGGTGCAGTAAGTAAATAACACTGTAGATTTATAGTGGTTCGGATATACGATCCTACGTCCACTCTCACGTTCCAAACGTGAAGTTAATCCCTTTAATTTCCCGAAAATTACAAGGGCTTGTCCTTTATAGTCCCAAGAGAAGGACTTTGAGATCTGAGCAGTTCCAAACTGCTACGGTCTCCACAAGTGATTTGTGAGCACTTGCACTCTTACAAGGGTTCAAAAAACTAAACCTTATGGTGGGGGTTTTGGGTTTTTGAGAGGATCCAACTAATGGTTCAAGTTTATAAATTGCTTAACCACTATGACTAAATCGAAGAATATACAATATGTATTGGATTCAGGTTCTTTGATTGGATGAGGAAATAACTTAAGAGCTAAAAGGTATTCTGGTACTTTTCTGGGCTCTTGAGAATTCTTAACAGTATGTTGCTTTTTGGCTTTGCTTGCTTGATTAGCTTTCGAATTCTTAAGTAGTATTTCCGTGTTTTGTTCTTCCTCATCCTCTTGTATTTATAGGGAGGATTGATGCAACTAGCCGTTGGAGTTGACTAGCCGTTTAGCAATCTTTCCTTGTGTGTTTGATTGATTCCTTGATTCCGGCCGCTTTGATCTTGATTGCTTTAAATCTGGGATCTTGTCAATCTTCTAAGTAAGGTAAGTCTTCGTTTGAATTTCACAAGATGACTTTGGAATCAGTCGAGTTTTTGACGAGCTACTAGTCTGCTGATCTTCTCTTCTAGTCATCTGGTTAACTCGTCTGGCCTAGTGAAGTCTGTCTTCTCATATCAAATGAGTATTTTCTCTTCTGATCTGGAAAAATACGTGTGCTGACTTTGGCCATCCTCGACTTGGACTTTATCAGTTAAAAAGGTATACAAGCACCTTACTTATCTGATCTTCTAGGATCTTCTAGTCTTCATGTCTTCTACTCTTCATCTCTTGAGATTGTGCATGTAAGCTAAGACTGTGTTAATCAGCTGAGATACATACAACTGATTACACAAGAGTAGATTTAACTGAGTTGATCTATACAGGTATCAACTGATCCTATTACATGTATTTATAAACTCTAAGTGTTTTGGCCATCAAAACTATCCTATCGTGTAACGGGGCTTAGGGTGAATTTATATCCCAACAAATTTCTTATGTAATGTCCTTCTTTATGGCATTTGTAGCAAGCTTTGTTCTTGACTACATACCCATTCTTCTTCTGAGTTGATTTGACATGATTCTTCTTGCCTTGCCATCCCTTCTTGTCATTTTTAAGCTTGATGTTAAGACCCTCATCATGGTTCTTGGTCTTCTTGGTTGAGTTTGTCACATGTAAACTCTTGGTTTTCAGAATAGACAGGACTTCTTTGAATTTTTCCTTACCCTCCTTGGTAATCAGTAGAGCATCCTTGAAGCTGTCATATGAAGGTGGTAATGCCTCCAAAAGTAGAAAAGACTTCTTGTGATCTTCCAGGGTAATTCTAACCTTCTCAAGATCATCAACTGCCTGCGTGAGCTCTATTAACTACTCATCAAGGGTTTTATCATATGTCATCTTGAAATTGTTGAGTTTCCTTTCCATAAACATCTGATTTGACAAAGATTGTGCCAAATACAGATGATCTAGCGCCTCAAATACTCCGGCTACATCTTTCTCCTTCATAACCTCTCTAAAAACATTGTCTCCCAAGGTTAGAACAAAAATATTGTAAGTTTTTTCCATAAGCTCCACTTTCTTGGCCTTGTCTGCATCAGAAGTAGCAGGGTCAAGTGGACTAAGAGCATCCTTTAGCCCACGGTGTGACAGCAGAGCCTTCATCTTGGCTTTCCATAAGCCAAAATATGTCTTGCCATTGAATTTCTCTATCTCCAACTTCACAGAACCCATTTCTTGATTCTTACCTTTATCTTTCGATTTCCCACAGACGGCGCCAATTGTTATGGAATTGTATCCACAAAGCAATTCCTCACAAATGATAAAACAAGACAACTAGAAACGCAATGAATTGAAACGAATAAAGAACTCAAAGAAAAACACGGGATTTACGTGGTTCGAGAAATGATGTACGTCCACGGAGGATAGAAGACTCTCTTCACTAAACACGAATGAAAGTTACATATTACAAGTATACATAAAGCTTGATCTCTCTCTTGTAGAATATTCACAAAGTCCTACGAAACTCAATACTCCCATTACTCACAATCTATGCACTTGGTGGTGTATTTATAGATGTACAATGTTATTGATAACTGCCACTAACAAACTAACCAACTAACAGAATAACCGGAATAAATTAACTCTGAAAACTAGAAATCAACAGACTTTACCTCAGCTGGTCTGCTTATTAGCTGAGTTGGCTTCAGCAGACTAGGTACCAACTCTTCTAATCAGACCAGACGACTTGCTATCAGCAGAGTTGTCCTAACTCCTCCCAGATTAGTTGACACATATAACAGACCACTAAACCTTATCAGTTGAGTAAGCCTTACTCAAATTGTACTGAACTCCAAGATTAAACGTATTTGAACTGACAATGGACAAGAATTTCTATCAACACTCATGTCCAACTAGAGTTGTCAGAACGGGCCTACAGGGCGGGCCGGTCCACAACCCATCTCAACCCATCATTTTGCGGGTTTTGGCGGGCAGGTCCACGGCGGGGACGGGTTGTAAAATACTCAACCCAACCCAACCCCTAGCGGGTGCGGGCTAGCCCACAGGCTTTTTCTTCTTCTTTTTTTTACTTTTTCATATGTATAATTATAATAAATTTTAAACAATACAAAACAATTACTAAAAATTAATCAAAACAAGCAAAGCTTACATAAACTTAAAATTCAAGCAACAATGTTCACAAAATAGTCTAAATAAATAAAACGTGCAAATAAAAGTTCATCAACATAAACATAAAGTTCTGAAATAACGTCAAAAGTTCACCAACATAAACATAAAATCTCAAAATAGTCACTTAAGTTCAAATACTTCAACACTTTCTAAATTAAAAATCATCTTCCATATCATCATCAAAGTCATCTTCATTTCCTTCTCGTTCATCCTTATAATTCTCCACAACATTAGATGAAGATCCCTCGTTCAACAAAGTTGTCTCACTATGTGTACAATCATCATCTACATATAAGACACAATAGTTAAATAATTGAATATGAAAAATAAACATAAACATAAAACATGACTTTAAATGTAATGTAACTTACCGGATGATGAAAAACCATACAACCAATTACGAGTGCAAACCAAAGATTGAAATTTTTCACGAAGCATAGAACTTCTATACTTAGTGAGCACACGACCACCAATAGAGAAAGCTGATTCTGAAGCAACGGTAGAAATTGGAATAGCCAAGACATCACATGCCATTAATGCAAGATCAGGAAATCGATGTTTTTTATCCTTCCAATATGCCAACACATCCAAATCTTTGAAATGTATATGATCATACATTGGCTCTTCCAAATACACATCCAAATTATTTTTTCCCGCACTTGATTTGGTTTGGCTCACAAAAGCCGACATTTCCTATATAATAAAAATACATAAATAAGAATTAATATATATATATATATATATATATATATATAATAAAACAATGAAATATTGAGGAAAAATAAAAAATAAACACTTACATCCAAAATTGTTTGTTCCTTTTGCGAAGTTTCATCACTTAAACTTGATGCAAGTAAAGAAGAAGATCGTGGTTGCACAACATTTGACTTGATAGTGTAACTCTCAAAAAGTTTATACAACTTAAGTTTCACAAGTGACATCAACTCTTCACACTTAACACAATCAAACTCAACCTTTGAGTAGAAATACCTCAACATATTCAACTTTATACACGGGTCAAGAATAGCCCCAAATGCAAGTATCACACTATACTCACTCCAATACTTGTCAAATTTTGCAAGCATCTTCACACACATACCACTTATTGTTGGATCAACATTCAACAAATTGGTTTTCAACAAACGTTCAATCTTCCAAATTTGCTTAAAGTACAAATTTGATGTAGGATAAGATGAACCAGAAATCAAGTTGGTAGTGTCGTAAAAAGGCTCAAGAAACTCACATAACTTCTCACATATGTTCCATTCATCAGCTGAAAGACACCATTTGTAATTACTATATTTCAATGGAAGCGAAGTAAAAACTTTTTTGTACTTAATGGCACTTTTCAACATCAAATATGTTGAATTCCATCGAGTGCTCACATCCAATCTCAAACCAATACTAGTATCAATGCCACTAATTTCCACAACACATTCTTCAAAAAATTTCATCCTACTTTCAGAACTTTTCACATACTTCACAGAGTCTCTAATTTTACTCAAAGCCTTCTCACCAAATTTTAAACCATCTTGGACAACAAGATTCAATATATGAGTTGAACAACGAATATGGAAAAATTCACCACCACACACCAAATTGTCATTCAAAGAGAGTTGATCTTACAAAATATTCTGCAGAGTGTTATTACTAGATGCATTGTCCAAAGTAAGAGAGAAAATCTTTTTTCTCAATCCCCCACTCTTTCAAAAACTCCAATATTTTTTTTGCCATTTTCATTCCAGTGTGGGGAGGAGGTAACTGCTCAAAATTTAATATTTTGATATTCAATTTTCAAGTGTCATCAACAAAATGAGCAGTCAAGCAAATATAACCTTTACTAGTGCATGCAGTCCAAAGATCTGAAGTTAAGCAAATTCTATGTTGAACATTGGCTAAAACTTCCTTAAGTTTTACTTTCTCCTTCAAGTATAACTTATTAATATCAGAAACAAGAGTGTTTCTAGATATTAAAGGAAGAGTAGGAGTCACGTACTCTAAAAAGGCTCTAAACCCATCATATTCAACAAAGGAAAATGACAAATCATGCTTAACAACTGCAACAACTAATAATTCACGAGCAATCCTAGGATTCGCCTTTTTATTTTTCAATTTTCCATTAGCATCAACAAACATCTGTCCAACGTCATGATATTTTAACTGCGTAAATACTTCAATGTGACGCTTCAACGTGGAAGTCCCATAATATTTTCCCCCTCCTTTATATATTTTTTTGCAACCCTTGCATTCTGAAACTATCTTTTCCAATCCCTTTTTTGGTAAAATAATTCCAAACATCAGAAAATTGTCTAGACTCAGTCTTAACTTTTCCTCCATTGTCTAAGTTAACATTATCCATGACTTTTTTTTTATCTTTAAATATGTAAATAATACAAAAAAAAAACCTAAATAAATTTATTTAAAATTTCAGAATATTTTTAAGACTGATGTTATTTGAGAAAAAAATCCAAACATTACAGAATCTAATATCTTCAACTTGAAGATATTAAATTAAGTGTTAAATCCTATTACACATGTCACTAATGCAATATAATAATTTAAAAATAACACTCAAGATAAAAACAAAACAAAAAAACTAAAATATACATATACACGTTTTCTACAGATTGAAGAATGGAATTTGGGAGAGACCTTCTTGACTTCTATGAAGGTGCGCAAAATAAATAACCAATCAACTAATGAGGTTGAGCGGCGGAAAGGACAACGATCTGAGCAACGAAAAGGACGGCGATCTGCACAACGGCTAAGAGAATGACGAACCTATTCTCGGCAGCTATGTGAACGCAGCGGTTGTGCGAACGACGGACCTGTGCGAACGAAGGTGGTTCTGCGCCGCGACTGATCGATTGGAATGCAACGGGTAAAGTTGCAGATATTCCTCCTGTGCGGCTAGGGTTTTTGTTTCTATTTCTCTGTGTGCAGGCTGTGTGCAACGTTTATAAAAAAAGCCCACGGGCCGGAACCCCCCGTCCGCGGCCCGCACCGCTCAATCCCGCGACCCATACGGTTCAGCCCGTATGGGCCCGCTTCTAAACGGGCCTCCAATTCCAAAGTCCAACCCACCATATTAGTAGGCGGGGACAGGTCAGCCCAACGGTCTCGGCCTATTTTAACAGCTCTATGTCCAACTATTATAGTTCTCATAGCATTTTTCTTGAGACTTTATGCACAAATACCCCACAACAGAATGGGGTCGTAGAACGCAAACATAGGCACATTCTTGAGGTGGCCCGGGCATTGAGATTTGAAGTTGGTCTCCCAATTGAGTTTTTGGGAGAATGTTTACTTACATTGGTGTATATCATTAACCGCCTCCTGTCTTCCGCTGTCTCAAATAAAACTCCTCATGAGGTTTTGCTTAAGCAGCTGCCCAACTATGATCATATGCGAATTTTTTGGTGTCTCGTGTATGCATGTGACAACAGGTAGGGGTGGGAATGGGCAAAACTATCTGATAGGGCTCTACGACCCGGTCTATTAAAGCTCGATTCGGCTCGTTTAATAAATAAATCGGGCTCAAGCTTTTTTTTAAGCCTATTTAGTTAAATAGGTCGGGTTCGAGCCTTCTTCGTAGGCCTTTTAAGCCCAATACCACCACCCCCCGTTACAAAAATAATTATTAAATTCATTAATAAAATTTATCTAACCAAATTAATTAAATTAAACATAGTTATATTATCCCACGAAATATTAAACATAGTTACAATAATATATATATATATATATATATATATATTGTTATTGTACACCAAGAATTACAATAAATACTAATTAAGAACAAAAAAATCAAATAGAAATATTGTCATTATTGTGTAATATACTATAAACTGCAGTAATAATATACACACACACACACATATATATATATATATTACAGTAATATACTATAAAATAGAGCATTACCTGGCGGACGTTGCAGGTAGGTAGCGCCGTAGGGTTAGAGTAGTCGAGTAGTAGAAATTCAGAAAATGAAGAAAGAAGGAAAAAAACTGTGTTTGCTTCTATAATCTCACTAATTTGTCATGCGCTAAGGTTTTGCTTTTAGTTAGCTTTATTATATTTTTATTTTATATTTTCTTAATTAAATATAATATTTAAAAAAATGGCAGGCCAGCCCACTAAATCCCGCAACCCAAACGGGCCTGGGCCCGCCTCCTGGTGGACTTGGAAAATCCTGGCCCAGCCCACTCTTTTAGTGGTGGGGCGGGCTGGCCCATCCCGTTTTGACGACTATATTTGGTGGGGGGGGAGGTTCTCTATCAAGAAGTTTATGGGTGCAAATGATCTCATGAATGAACTAAAATAAATTTGAAAACTGAAAGGAAGAAGCTAACGGTTGCCCAGGTTGTAGAGTGGTACTTCCTTCTTGAGTTCGGGAACGAGATGGAGTACAATATATAGGGCATTCTACAGACAACCTTGGTCTATCAATTGCTCGATGTTGATCTTATCTAAAATCAAGGGTGATGAGAGACTAGTGAATTTCGTGATCAACATTATCCCTCTTTGGTGGACTCTCTCTCTCAGCCTAATGATGAGACAAATGGCATAGAAAATTGGTCAGAGACTTGGAAGCATTCTAGAAACTGACTACACAATAGGCTCGATGGCATTAGGGGGATGTTTGAAATTGAGGGTACTCCTAGACCTCAACCGACCTCTAAATAGAGGCACAAACATTATGTTACGAGGGGCATCGATAACCTTGCTTTTTCGATATGAGAAGCTTGGCTATTGCTATTATGATTGTGGGTTTCTAACTCATACTGACAGAGACTGCCCAAAGAAATTCAAGGAAGAGAGAGAGGCACCAGGAGAGCAGCGAAACTTTTCGGTCTGGCTTCGAACGGAGGGGCAGAAAGGGATTCACCAGAACGAATATGGAGTTCAGGGGCAAACAATGGTTAACCAGGTGATATATATCTTTGTTCCACCGAGTGTGGTTACCTGAATTAACGCATCGCAAATGCATATGACCATCAATCTGAATGGAGAAACAACACAATACAACATCCACAACATAACCATTATTTCTCGAACTTAATGGTGTATGGTGAGGAAGGTCAGTTTTCATTTAACAATACTATGAGATATGTTTCCTTTGGAAAGTCGATGCCTACTTTGGGAGTTGAAAGGGAGGTACCAATAATCCATATCAACAATACTTCTTTGTATGGCCCTAACCCAAGACTACCAGAAATTGAGGACCAAGAAGCTGGTGAGTAACTAGCAATTCTGAGCAAGCTTAAGGGGACTCAACCAGAATGCTATGGGAGGAAAGTGGGAGGCAAAATTCAAAAGAATATAGGAAGACCATCTATGGCGAGTTTACGATTGAAGGCGGCTGTAGGAGAACCACAAACTAGTGAATCCCCATAGTGGCGTTTGAGATGTTTGATAACCCATTTCGTTAACATGGTAACGTTTCTAGTGTTTTCTTAGTGTTCAATACCCACCACATTTCATAAATTTATAAGGTATATTACAATAGTTACATTAAGCATTAAATACGTTTAATTACCTCATCGGTTGGCAATTTCTTGAAGTGAATGGTGAAAATATTGGAAGTAGTTATTTTTTTATGCTGTAGGCCTTTTTCTTCTTCTTTGAGAGCCTCCTTCGGCTTCGGTCGGTTTCGGTGTGGTTGGATGTGGAGCATTTTCCTCTTCATATTGAGGAAAAGTCTAATCGGGATAAAGTAGTCGCTGCCTATATATCCTCCATGGAATGTTGAGATTTTTCCTCTAGATGAAGATGATGATCCCCTGCTTGACTTTTTTTTTTTGTGTAAGAAAATTTATAATATGTATATAATATATTGTTTATAAACTATAAAGTGTATAATATATACTATATAAATTATAAAGATATAAACTATAAATATTATAAAATTGAGAAATATAATAATATTGCCAAAAAAAAAAAAAAAACAAGATATCACAAGAGAATTGAGAGAGATGAAGAAGAATTAATTGGAAGAATTATCTCGAGTGGACAATTTAAATGGGTGAAGTTGCTTTCAACAAGAATCGAACTCAGGATGTGTGGGCGTGAGCCTTTAGACTCTGATACCATGAAAGAATTATGTCTCATCTAAATCATCTAAAAGTCCGAACTTGTAGAAAAGTGAAAAATGAATTCTTGTATATTAATTCTTATTATGATCAACTTGGATCAAGTTGGTGCAAATATCTGGAATGAATTACAGAACCGTCGATTTCGATTCTCGAGTATCCAGAATCAAAACCAAACTGCAATGTACATGATTACAGTTTCGCATTGCCCACTATCCCTTTATAAATTGAAAATCGGCGGTTTGAATCGAAACCAAACAACAACTCATTAGTAGAATAAAGAGGGATAAATAAAGGTGTTAATTATGCGTCATGGAAAAAGAGAGGCGCGTCGAAACATGATAGTAACGTGTACATCAGCCATATATATAATTAGATTCCAGCCCTGCTGCCTTTTCACACGGAGCGGCGGCTCCTTCCCTACTAGTTGTTGGCCGACAGCTAAGTTGGATTAATTGGATAAGCTCTGCTCCTGCCCGCCACATTTTTACGTTAACTACGATGTGCATCTTCAACAACTCTAATAATTCAGAGTTGGAAAATATATGAAAATTAAAAAGATATCCATACAATCAAATTTAATTGAACTCTCCCTATTTGTATATTTTTTAGAGTTGCACTCTTGTGTACTATTTTACATGTATGTAACTACTATATCTAATCCAATATATGTAACTACTATATCTAATCCAATATATGTAACTACTATATTCAATCCAATAACCCATTACAAATAACACATGACCCATTTACTATATTCAATTCAATAACACATGACACATTTACTATATCAATTTAACACATACATTTTTTCATGGGCCTTTATTTTACTTCAATTAATTTTTTTTTTAATTTTATCATTAAAAAATAATACTCCATTGATTTTTTAAAATTAATTTTTTTTATTTTACTCAATTGATATTTATATTTATCTTTTTAATATTATTTTTTAAATTTTTTTTTCCTGTTTATCATTTGTGTTTCAAATGATAATTTTTTTAACGTACTTTCTTTTTATGTCATAAATAATTATTCTAAAATTTTAAAGTCTAATAAGAAAATTTTAAAAATAATATTAATTGTTTTTTTTAAGTATTAAATAGTATAATAATAATTTGTTTTAAAAAATAAAACTTTCACCTCTCTTAGGCAAGTGTTCAATTTTATTGGTACTATTTTACTTTAATTAATTGGTGTATCCTTTTAAAATTTTACTTCATTCCTTACAAATTTCACTTCGTTTTACATTGTTTAATTATTTTTTTCATTTGAACTTTCATTTTTTAATCACTTTATTTTAATTTTTTATGAATATAATTTTTAGTTTATAAGTGTTATGATAACCGTTGATAAGTATTATGATATATTATTAGTTAATATGCAGTACTGTACATATTAGTTCATATACAGTATAATATTAGTTTATATTGGTACATGTTTTAATTTTTTCGAGTTTCGAGTTCACATATTTTATGGTAATAGTTCAAATATAGTATAATATTAGTTAAGATATTGTATACTATTAGTTCACATACTCTATGGTACTAGTTCAAATATAGTATAATATAAATTCAAATATTGTATAGTATTAGTTCATATATTAAATACTCCGTAATATTTTTATACCCACATTAATCTCTAGTACTATACAATATATTAACTAGTACTATACCATAGGCGTACTAATACTATATCATATTTAAACTAATATTTATATTTAACAAAAAATACACAACTTAACACATTTATAATTCCAGGCATACCATGCAAATTAATACATCAATATTAAAAAAATGATATTAACTAACTAGTAAGAAGAACAAAAGTGAGAATGAATCACACTGAACACACAATTCAATTAATAGATACGATCACACTCAATAAACATATGAATGCATCAACATGACGATGACCCCAAAGAAAATAATAAAGCTGATGCAATATTATGCTGGTTTCTTCCCCAATTCTCAACTCATTTAAGTTTCTAAATATAAATTTTATTTTTCAATTAGATTATATTATTAATTAGTTTTAAAAAATAATCTACAACCTTAAAAAACTTGTAACAAATCAGATATCATTTTAGAAATAATGAAGCATGTCATATTCATACATTTATACCCAAATTAGAAAAAAAAATTGAATTTTTTTAGTTTTCAATTTTTTTTTTTGTATTTTTTTTTTCTAAATTTTGGTCATTTTTTGAAAAAAAAAACTGGAAATTTTATTTCATAATTTTATTTTTGAGTTTCATATTTTTTTAATATTCGTTATGTTTTTATATTTATTTTTTAAAAGTTAAAAAAATAGAATAATATTTGACTTCGTGGTGATTCATTGGTGAATCGATAGTCGATGTATAATTATAATTTTAATGAGTTGTATTTTAATTTAATTGATAAAATGGTAATATAATATTTTACATGTATTTTTCTTTTAAAAAATTTGGGGGTGAAATTAATAAAAAAGAAGGTAAATAACTAATAACCCATGTAAAAAATTGGATTTAGTTACATGTATGTAACTTGTACACATAAGTGCCTAAAAGAAGGGAGTGTCTAAAAAAAGGGAGTGTGGATTTATTAAAAAATGAGGGTAAATAGCCAGTTACATACATGTAACTGGTACACATAAACAATTGCCTATTTTTTAACTTTTACGCTCCTAATATAAAAATAAATCAATATTCTTGCAACGTCATTCTATTTTCAAAAAATTACTATTATTTTAGATCCACATTTTTCTTTGTACCTCATTAAATTTTTTTACACCTCACTAAATTATTCAAAATGCTCTTCATTTATTTTACCACACACCACTTAATCTTTTTTTTTTTTTTTTAGAGTGTAATAATAATTGGGAGAGAGTATTAATTAACTAGGGGGTGTATTGGTTGTGGAGTCTGTATAATTTTTTTAGACTTTCAAAGTCTGGGATATTCCTCGAATTTTAAAAAATCTTTCAAAAATTTAAGGTATTCAACCGTTTATAAATTTTAATAATATATACATTTTCTTTGATAAGTATAGGATGTGTACTTAGAGGTAAGCTTCTTCAACATTATATTACTATAATATTATAGAACAATTTTATTTTGAAAATATAGTAAATTAGTATTTTATTTATTCATTTATGGTAGACTCACTCAAAAGACGCGAACTTGCGCTATGGAGAATGTCCTGATTATGATTTATGGTAGACTTACTCAAAAGATGCAGACTTGCTTTATGGGGAATGTCCTGATTATGAGGACTTGGAAATTGATTTAGAATGGTGTTGTTGTAGGGAAAAACTCCATTGGATTGAGTAGTGCTACTAATGCAAGAACATTAGGAGATGATGAAAATAGAGATGCACGTATAAAAGATTTGAATTATAATGTTGAAAATTAGATGTTTATAGGACTATCTCAAAATGATCCAGCATTTGGTTCCACACCACCTTCAGGGTTTCTAAAGTGTCTGAGGTCTCCACTCAAAGAAGAAGTCAACCTAAAAGAAATAGAGCTCAATATGAAGCAAATTCTAGCTCTACTGAAAATATCTCTTAGAATGGTCTCATGGAAGTGATTAAAAAACTAACAAGCACGTACTTTTGAAGGAGTTCATAGCCTCTTAGAGAAAAGAGATACCATACTAGACAATTTTTGGTATTTTTTCTAAACAATTTGAATAACTTTTTTATATACAAGTGTGTTCCATATACATTTGCATTAATAGTTCCAACGTCGAAGTTTATGGAAATTCATGCAAATCAATAAAAAAAAATGTATTCAACAATCATGTCAAGTCTATAAAAATTCATATAAATCAATAAAAAAATCAGTTAAACTCTGAAGGAACTCTATGAATTTTTTAAATTCTTATACTTTTTAAAGTCTAAAAAATTCAATATTGAATACAGCCCTAAGTGTATACGGTTGGTTGGATTTCGATTAAACCTTGTTCATTTCCTTCCTAGAAAAAGTAGGTGCAATTAATACTTGAGTTATTATTTTATAGGGTTGGTCTCTGGTGCGTAGGGTGCACCGTGCACACTATGCTGGTCAGTCAACCCTTATAAAATATAAAAGACGCATTCTGAAATAAAATAATTTCTATTCCAGCGGTTGCTCTAACTCCTCTAGTTAGGTGGAGGCCTACCTACAAAAAAATTTAAATTACCATTTTTTTAATAATAATGATTATCAATTTTCATTAACAAAATTACTACTTTTCATTAATAAAAGACACCACTTTTCAATAATAATAGTTACCACTTTTCAAAACAAAATTACTATTTTTCAATAAGAAAGAACTATACCAAAAAATTTAAATTACCATTTTTTTAATAATAATGGTTATCAATTTTCATTAACAAAATTACTACTTTTCATTAATAAAAGACACCATTTTTCAATAATAATAGTTACCACTTTTCAAAACAAAATTACTATTTTTCAATAAGAAAGAACTATACCAATAATAATGGTTACCACTTTTCAATAACAAAATTTTTTCACTTTTTAATAATAATAATTACTACTTTTCAATAAGAAAGAACTACACTTTTGAATGGTTACCACTTTTCAATAAGAAAGAATTATACTTTTCAATAATAATGGTTACCACTTTTCAATAACAAAATTTCCACTTTTCAATAATAATAGTTACCACTTTTCAATAACAAAATTATCACTTTTCAATAAGAAATAACAACACTTTTCGGTAACAAAATTACCACTTTTCAATAAGAAATAACTACACTTTTCAATAATAATAATAACCACTTTTCAATAATAAAATTACCACTTTTCAATAACAATAGTTACCACTTTTCAATAACAAAATTACCATTTTTCAATAAGAAAAAACTACACTTTTCAATAATAATATTAACCACTTTTCAGTAATAAAATAACCACTTTTCAGTAACAAAATTACCATTTTTCAATAACAAAATTACCACTTTTCAATAATATTAGTTATCACTTTTCAGAAACAAAATTACTACACTTTTTAATTTTCAACAAAAAAAACTTTTCACAAAATTAAGGAGAACCTGTCTTTTTATTCGGCCGAAGGTTTTGCTGATCCAAATATCAACACCTTTATACACTTACAGACATAATAATCCAATAATATATAAAAACAAAAATAAACAAAAAAATAAAAGGATGTAGAAGAATTTAAAGGTGAAAAAATGCAGGTAGAAAGAGAGTCTGCTCACTGACAAAAAAAAAAGAGTTAGCATTTTCCGACGCCCGTAGACCAAATATTACAATTACTTTGGGTCTCTCTTTTCTAATTTTCAGCGGCACGGCAGAGCAGGAGGCGGCGTAGAATTAATCTAGAAGTGCAGCGAAAGCAGCAGGGTTGAAGTCCCAAATTTAATGTCGCCTTCCCTTTCGATCTGATTCGCAACATCATTAAAATCGTGGACGAATGATCAAGAATAATTAATTCAGTAAAGAAACTGGACTGCGGGGGTTACACATGTGGGAGAGAGAAAAAAAGTAGAAGAAAGGAGAGGGAGGAGAAAGCCGGTTTAAAAAAAAAAAAAAAAAGTGTGTGCACCAAACATGGTTTGGTGTGTATAGTGTGTATGGTGTATATGAGACTTTTTCTATTTTATATATATAAAAAGAAAAGGATAAAAGATGAATGTTCAATACCAAACATTTTTTTTAACTATATAATAGACTATTCGATTCATTTAATTCAATTGATCATTAACCGTATTAAAATAATTATATGACACAAATTTAAATGAGACAATACATGAACCGGATTCTCTTTAATTATATATCCGAATTATGTTTTAAAAACAAATTAAACTAAGTAAAATGGGTTTCAGCTGTCTCATATAAAAGACGGTAACTCGATCATTGATTTGCATTAGCTTGTGGAGTGATTGCTTATACATACAAATATTAATAATAATTAATAATTACTACTCCCTACGTCCCATGATTTTATGCACACTTTTTTTAAAGGGCGTTCCAACATTTTTTTCACACTTCAAAAAAGGAAACAATAATACCAATAATACTCCCCCTTTATTTTACCTTTAATCAAATCTCTTTCACTTTAATCAATGAATTACCAATAATACCCCTCATTTATTTATCTTACACATCATTTTATTCCATTTTCTTAATCTCCGTGCCGGTCAAAGTATGCATAAAATCCTGGGACGGAGGGAGTACTTTTTTATACTGCCTCCAATAAGTTAATTAATTTAATGGTAGATGTATATTTTCAATTGAAAAGATGTCTCAAGTTATTTCGATCAATTCTCTAACTTAAGTGTACTTGCAACTTCATTTATGGATGACATGATTGATTCTCACCAAAGTGCGTTTGTTCTAGGTCGTCTTATCTCGGACAACATCTTAATTGCTTTTGAGACTATGCATTGGATTCGTATGTCTAAAAGTCAGGAAGGTTATGCAGCTTTGAAGCTTGACATGAGTAAGGCGTATGACAGGGTTGAATGGGCCTTTATTGGGAAGGTTATGCAATGTATGGGGTTTTCTCACAGGTGGGTTTCTCTTATTCAGAAATGTGTGTCGTCGGTGTCTTACTCCATTTGTGTCAATGGAATTCGCTCACCAACGTTTCTCCCATCCAGGGGTCTACGCCAAGGGGATCCCTTATCACCCTACTTATTTGTCATGTGTGCACAAAGTCTCTCATCTTTGATTGTGAATGCTGTTGAACACCATCGATTCTCTGGAGTTCGTATTGCTAGAGGTGCGCCGGTTGTTTCTCATCTCTTCTTTGCTGATGACAGTTTAATATTTATGAAAGCAACTTCAAAAGACAGTTTAGCTTTGCATGATTGTCTTACAATATATGAGAATGCTTCGGGCCAGCTTATCAATTTTGATAAGTCAGCAGTTACATTTAGCCCCTTAACAAAGCAAGGGAATAGGGAGGCAGTGCTTAACATTCTACAAGTTAGGTCGACTGATGGTCATGATATTTATTTGGGCCTCCCTACTGTGACAATCAAGGCGAAACGGTTCCAATTTGGTTATTTGGTTGATCGTGTACGTCAACGCATTAATTCTTGGAATCATAAGAAATTCTCGGATGGAGGAAAAGAGGTTTTGATTAAGTCGGTTCTTCAGGCCATTCCATCTTATGCGATGACTTGTTTTAGGATTCCAATTTCCATTTGTACGGACATTGAAAAGCTTATTGCCAGATTTTGGTGGGGTTCTTCGAATGAGAATAATAAGGTTCACTGGATGCGTTGGAAATCCCTATGCAAGCCACGTGAGGAGGGCGGGATGAATTTTCGTGGTATGGTTTCTTTTAATCAAGCTCTTTTGGCTAACCATGTTTGGCGAATTATGCAACGTCCGGACTCTTTTGTGAGTAGGATTTTTAAAGCCAGGGACTTCAAAGACACTGATATTCTCAATGCAAATTTGGGCTCCAACCCATCATTTATTTGGAGATCTATGCTTTGGAGTCGTGATATCATTGAACAAGGAATGAGATGGAGGATAGGTGATGGAAGAACAGTTCATATCTTCAAAGACAAATGGTTAAAGGGGGGCCAAGATGGAAGGATTTTTTCTCGTATTGCAAGCGCATCAACCGTGCATCGGTTCTTGACGGTTGATTATCAATGGAATGAAGAATTATTGAACAATGCTTTTTTACCCATTGAAGTTGAAGCTATTAAAAGAGTGCCGCGAATGGGAAGACATTATCCGGACCAAAGATATTGGCCACTGGTTGCTACGGGGAGCTATACAGTTGCGTCGGGTTATGTTCTTGCTACCCAATTGTGCAATAAAGATAGAGTTTGCAACCAAACAAGTTCATCAGAGAAGGACCGATTACAGTGTGTAGCAAAGGCCATCTGGAAGCTTCATGTTCCGCCCAAGATTCGAATATTTGGATGGAAGTTACTACACGGATCATTAGCCGCAGAAGGTAATCTTGTTAATCATCATGTCCCTATGTCTCCTTGTTGCTTATGTTGTGGGGATTTTTTTGCGGATACAATGCATGTTCTTTATCATTGTGCGTTTGCTAAAAGGGTCTGGAAGGGGCAAGGCCTTTGGGGTATTTTAAAAAGATGGGTTAAAGGTTCTTTGATTCAATTTCTTGATGCAATTGTATGCTCTCCTTTGACTAGAAGCCTATTATCTAATGTGATTGTAATTTCATGGGCTATTTGGAGGGAGCGTTGCAAATGGTTACATACGGACGGAATAGGTGATGGGAGGGCTAGGGTTCCTTTGAAATTTGAAGTCAAATGGGCATTGGACTATTGGCATGATTTTCGTAAAACAAGAGTATGTCCTTTTGTTCAGTTGGAGGATTATATTGGTAAAAAGAACAACCCAATGCAAGAATTTTTGGACCTTAGTTTGTATGTTGATGCAGCCTTCAATTCGGATAAGAATTTCTTTGCTACTGGATATGCTCTTTTTAATAAGGATGGCCTGTTGATTTTGATGGGCGGAGAGAGTATTAATAATCCAGGGTCGGTGGTTGCATTTGAATTGAAAGCAGCTGAGTCTGGTTGTGCACGATGTGTCAAGTTTGGTAAAAAAGTTACCAATTTGTTTATGGACTCCTCAATTGTTGTTCAAGCGATCAATGGTCTTCGAGAGTTGGAAAAATTTGATGAGGATATTATTAAAAATATCCGACTCTCTTTAGGGGCTGCAGAAGATGGAAGTGTGGCTATATTTCTAGAGAAAGGAACAAAATTGCTCATTTACCAGCTCAGGAAGTTTGGAATGTTTCAATGCCTTACGATTGGCTTGAAAATGATATTCCGCAATATATTAGGGATTGTATTCTTTTTTAATCTGTTGTATCCCTGATGTATTCTCCAAAAAGAAAAAAAAAAGTGTACTTGCAACTTCAAATTATAAGCATTGCATGGACAGAGGCGGACCCATTCAGAGACAAGAGGTACTGCTGTACCCCCAATTTTTTTTTTTTATTCAACTATATATATACACACATTAGGGCTTGATATATAACTTATATTTTACATTTGTGTGTTCTTTTTTATAAAATTGTAGAAGATTTAAGTTTATATAATGTGTGATTGTATTCTCATTTTTGTATAATTAAATTAGGATATTAATGCTAAAATATTAGGGATTTATGATTTGTTATATTTTATAACGTACTATTTTTATATAATTGAATTAGAAAATGAGAGATGAATCATAAAAATAAAAAAAATCAAAGTATCAAACGCCATGAGAAAACAACCCACTTTATAAAATATATCTGTAACTTGGAGTTGTAATTTTATTTTTACTTTATGAAATACTTCATCCCTAAAGAATATTGTTATTAATATTCAATCTCTTTAATAAAGTTGAAAAAATACTTAAAATTTAAATATATTACATATTCTTTGTGGACACAAAAATCCAACTGAGCAAAATTTTACTTAACGGAGGAAGTATATTTTATTTATATATAAAACAATGTATAAATATTTTTTAATTATTTATTGGCTGTACCCCACTTTAAAAATACTGGGTCTGTGCATGGGATTCAATTGAGGTCGAGTGTGCTTTTTTGCTATTTAAATTTAAACTATATATTAAAGATTCAATTTTTTCTAATTTTTGTGTGATGACTGATGTGGACCCGTAATATTAATAATAAATACGGAGTATATATTTTCATCTACATATGTATACACATTAATTCTTTGATAGATCGATTGTGATAATTCTATGTAAGATGACTTTACAGCAAATGTATCTTTTGTGATAATTGTAATTTCTAAACTTATTTTTAATCATTTAAGATATTTCTAATTACAAATTAAATCACCCCATATCACTTATTAATAATATAATCTACTTTTTTTTTAAGCAGAAAGCTTAATGACATGTTAAACAAAAATTAAGAAGATCATTCACAAATTTCGAAGAGCATCAACCAGTGACGGAGCCAGAAATTCTAGATTGGGGGGCCCGATTTACATTACTATAAAGACAAAATAATATTATATTTAATTCATTATAAATTTTGATTGTTTCGACTCATAATAGGTGAAATGATGTTAAAATTATTAGACAAATGTATAACTTAAAATATATTCCCTCCATCCCGTAATGACTTGAATACGTTGATAAGTTCACTTTTTAAGAAATGTGAATTTAGTAAGGTGTGGGGTCAAATAAATGAGAAGTATTTTTGGTGATTTAGTGAGGTATAAAAGAAATTTAATGAGGTGTTAAAAAAAATTAGTGAGATGTAGGAAAGAATGTAGATTAAAATGAGTGACAATTTTAAAAATAAAAGGGTTAATTGCAAAAAAAATCACGACCTTTATAGTATTTATCAATTACAACATATTCTTTTTTTCTTTGCAATTCGATACATCACCTTTTTAAGTTTTGCAATTTGATGCATGTGTTTATTTTTCGGCAACACATGAATGATGTATATACCGTAGCCACATTAAAGTTCTACACAAATGCCAACGTAAATATCATGATTGATCAATAAAATATTTTTTATTTTTTATTTTTTATTTTTTATATTTTAAAAACGTTTTTAAATAAAAACAATACGAAAAATATCACATTTTTATTTTTTGTGGACTATGATTTGAAGGACGCGGTCTTATACTTTTGAGTTTTGGGGAAAAATGATAATAATTAAATTGGTTTGTGATTTATTTAAAAAAATAGTATTGTTTTTAGTTTTAAAACGATTTCTTTAGTATTCTTTTTAGTGAAGAACGTTTTAATTTTTTTTTTTTAAATTATTCATCATTTGTGACATTTATGTGACATTTCGGCAACTCTGACAATTAAATTATGATTTAATTGTTGTGAGAAAATTGACATATGCATTGAATTGCAGAAATTAAAAAGGTGGTGTATCAAATTGCAAAGAAAAAAAATATATGTTGTAATTGATAAAAACTGTAAAGATCGTGATTTTTTTTGCAATTAACCCAAAATAAAATGATGTAGTGAGAATATTAATTTTGTAGATTATTTACATATTATGAGTGTACAAATAATTTTGAAACGTCTCAAATAAAAAAAAAAATATACAAATAATTATAAAACGAAAGAAATATACATAATAAAAAAAAAATTGGTGGGGGGCCCACTGCCCCCCTGGGCCCTATGTGGCTCCGTCCTTGGCATCAACTGTCTTCCTCTTAAACATCACTCTTGAATACCCTTTGAGCACCATCCACCTCATGGCCTCCACCAAACCCCATGCTTCGCCCTCCTCTACCGACAACAATTCTTGAATAAACAAAGTGCCATCATGATAAACTTTTACATAATTGTTATTACAATTTAAATTTATGGACAACTTCATTTGTTCTGAATTTTTTAGATTAAATTAGATTAAAAAAATAATATTATTTTATTAAAAAATTGTCACATCAAAAAAAATTACAGTACATTAAATTCAGGCAAAAAAAATATATATAAGAGGAAGACTATTTTACATCATTGTTTAAAGGTGATTGTTTGCAATTATCAAAAAGTTTAGATTGCAAATAAGTAAACGACCATGATTTAATTTACAATTAACCCCCTTTAAAATTGTTGAGATATCTATTATCGTACCCGAATATCTTAATTGTTTCAAATTGAATCACAAATAATGTGTCCTTGGATCATTTGATATGTTCACAGTCGAGTGCATTTTTTTATATTGGATATAAATTTTATTTTAAACATATATCTATTTTAAAGTCTAATTAGTCATATATCTTAAGTTAATATATAATTTTGAAAATATTAATTGGATAGACATTAAAAATATGTTGACACTTCAAAGAGTTTGAAACAATCTAAGGGTGAGCTGGTAAGCTGATAGACAAGTGAGCCAATAGCTGCCTTCCCATTTTGTTCAACGCTCCTCTAGCTAAGTTTAATTGCATGAATATTTAAATAAACGAGTACACGTAAGCAAAAGGCAATTAGCCGAGCCGATTACCACGAAGCAGCGGTAATAGGTGAACGGGCCCCACATTAATTCAACAAACTCCTGCTACTTCTCTCTATGTATATCTCTAACCTCTCTTTCACAAAAAATCTCCACTCCATTATATACATACACATACATTATACAATTTATACATACAATGGGAAACTGCTTAAGGAAAAAAGGCTCCACGGAATGGGGAGGAGATGATTGGGGCTCATTCGGGTCGTCCTCGATTCAAGGAGAAACTTATGACGGGAGGGAAAAAGCCAAAAGCGGTGTATCGGAGGTGAAGATAAAAATATCGAAGAAAGAGTTGGAGAGGCTGTTGAAAGAAGCGGATATTGAAGGGTTACCGGTTCACCAGGTTTTGGCCCAATTGAAGAAGGCCAGTCATCAGTTTGAGAAACATCAACACTCCTGGACCCCTGCTCTGTACAGTATACCTGAATCACCCTGACTCACTGCTTATTCCGGTCAATTTACATTCTCCCCATTTTTGCTGGGAAATTAATTGCCCTATATTTTTTTATTTTTTTGTAAAGTTTGTTTTGCTTCCTTCTTGTAAAGATCACATACATATGTCATAGTACATACTCTCTTCGTCCACCAAAAGTGTGATCATTTTTTTTTTTTGGGTTCACAAAAAAAACATGTTTATTCTATTTAAATAGTTAACTTTTGAATATTTTTTCTACTTTACTAGTAAGATTGAGTATCTACCAAATATATTATATTAAATATATTCTTTATAATTAAAATATGAATTTTTTAAAAGTATATATAAAAAAATGGGAGGACACTTTTTGTGGACAGATGACGTAGTTATTCAATGCAGTAGAATAGAAGAGACGGAATATAATTTGTGCCAGGGTGTTTAAACAATTTGGGCATTAATGTAAATAATATATTAGCATTGAAATATTTTACACATAATATCTATTAAATTAAAGTAATATTTATATAAAATTACTCAATGTCCAGTTTCTTCTAACTTCTATACGATCAGAACATGTACGGAGTATTATTTTCACACGGATAATCCAATATAATATTAACATTCATATCTACCCTTGTATACTAATTCTAAATCCATCCTTCACTACGTGTCATTTCAGTTTTTCTCCATTCTAATTTTTCTAATTTTATAGAATTTCTATTTTTTTTGTAACTATTTTTTTTTTCCTGCAATTAACTTATTTAATTTTAAAATTCTCTATCTTCCTTTTGACAGTTTTTTCTTTTGTTTTTTTATATATTTTTTTTTACAATCTTGCATCTCGCGTAATAATTAAATTTGACTTAGCGAATAGCATGGAAGTGTAGTATTAATATCATAAATTCAATAATATTATCCTAGCCAATCGAGGTAAAACACAATAATCCCCATTCTTGGAGGACATTTTCAAATAATTGCAATTATGTGATCCAATTTTTCTTTTGAAATAACAACTCACAACCACTATTTGTTGGAGTATTTAGTTCCTCCGGGAATGAGGAGCAAAAATAAGAAATTGTATCTCCACATGTAATGCTTTCTTCATCTATTATCGTGAACAGTAATGATTGCTCAAACACCATCATCGAATGATGGAGTTCGGTGCACACGGTAGCATGTTGGAATTAATGGGATTAATTGGGTTTTGACAGCCTTATCTAATTAATTAATTAGATGGACTAAAACGTTAATTATAAAATAATTGAACGTGACGTAGTCGATCTACTCGCGGAGTAGATGAACGTGGAAGTGGGAAATTGTCCCACGTAGGAAACCTACAAAACATTTATGATTTTTAAAGGCATTGAAGTAGCATTGAAGTTCAACTATGTATAAGAGACCCAAAAACTTCGAAAGCCCAACTCAGGAATGGGTCCGGCCCATTCGAATTACTTCAAGAATGTTCACGGCGTATAGTTTCCAACAATCGGAATATATATTAATTAATTTAATTTATTGGATAATTAATTAATTCATTTTTGGATAACTACTGCAATTATCGAAACTTAATCTTTAATTAATTTTTGTTAATTTTCTGAATTTCTAGAGAGAGAGTTGAGCAGGAATATTGAAAGAACGACATCAATTGGTGCACAATGGGGATTACTGGAACCCTCGACTTAACAACGTGCGAGATATTTTCGCAACCTCCTAGGGTTCAGTCTCTTCCCTACTAAGTACGTTCGCCGAGGCTTCTTATACAGTGGTGCTGTGTAAGAAGTAAAAGTCATTTTACTCGACTTATTTGTTATCTGAATCTTCGATATTGCAGTTTACACTATCACGGCGTATAGTTTCCAACAATCGCAGAACAGAATATATATTAATTAATTTAATTTATTGGATAATTAATTAATTCATTTTTGGATAACTACTGCAATTATCGAAACTTAATCTTTAATTAATTTTTGTTAATTTTCTGAATTTCTAGAGAGAGAGTTGAGCAGGAATATTGAAAGAACGGCATCAATTGGTGCACAATGGGGATTACTGGAACCCTCGAAGGTTTCTGACGATGATAAATGGGTGGAGTAAGATGCCCTGCTTTTGGACCGTCTTCTTGACATCCTCAGAGATTCGCATGGGGATCAAACACTGATGTTCTGAGAGTGGTCGAGTTGGTATAAAGCTCCAGATTAAATTCTGAGAGTTGGTGTTTACCTCCAGATGTTCTGGGAGGTGGTCTCCATCCATTGAGCTGCAGGTGCTTACTCATGGATTTGAGAGATCGGGTGATTCTGAGAAGAGTTTCTGCACAACGCAGAATTCTGAGAGCATGCCTGGAAATCCAATTAAATTGGAATTATCCATTGAGTTGCAGGCGCTTACTCTCGCGGGGCGTGCCTGGAAATCCAATTAAATTGGAATTGGAATTGCACATCAATTAATCTAGGATTAAATTAGAGGATGTGCTGATAAATTGATTAATTACAGTAATTAATCAAAGAGGATTAAATTGGATTTAATCACATCAATTAATCAAGAGGATTAAATTGGAATTGCACATTGCTGACAAATTGATTAATTACATCAATTAATCAAGATGATTAAATTGGATTTAATCACATCAATTAATCAAGAGGATTAAATTGGAATTGCACCTGTGTTGACAAATTAAAGTAGAGAATTGAAACATAATGTTATTTCTCCTATTTTCGAATAAGTCATATGTTATTTGAAAATTGGTCAAATACTGGGAAGTTATCACAACTGCAATATACGAAAGTTTGAATTGAATTTTTGGTTTTTGGTTGTAAGCCATCAATTCATAATTGGTTCAAGTTGACTGAATCTTAGGCTGTTAACATAAATCAATGAATTAATTTTTGGGCTCAAAGAAGGAGTATCAAATTGATACACGTATTTTACAACTCTAAAATACACGACCGCAAGTATATGGTGTATATCGTAGTGAAGTAAGTACGAGGTCGATCCCACAGGGAGGTTAAGCGTAAAAGGTAGTTTGCTAGTCGAGTTCTAAGTAGACGTGATCGATAATTTGAAAGTTGAATTACTCCTAAGATTGTCTAACAATGTGTCACAAATAAACAACGAAAGAGTAATGACGAAATCGATCAAACAACATGCAAATCAAGAAAACGAAGGAGAAATGGATAAAAACGCAAAGAAGGAAAGGTGGGTTCCAAGGCGATTGTAACACTTAGATGTCCGTTTATGAATGTTATCTCGTTTAGATGGCCATTAAGGTTGTCTCATATAGGGTGATCACACAAGAAGAATTAATTAATCTCTCGATCTAATTAACCCGAAAGTGCAATGTAACATAAGCTCGTATCTCTACCTCACAAACGTTACACCACCTAAAATAGCTCCTAAGACCATTTGATTCCCTCTCCGATAATTAATCCTCTCTCGAGCTCATAATAATATCGGGTTGCATGCTTGCATACGATTAAATGAAATAAATCTCTCGATCTTACTCCAATTAACAATAAATAAGCAAATCATCATGGCCAATAACAACATGCTTGACAATGGATAATTAAACATGCAAATAGGAAACAAACACCAATTAAAGCAAGAAATTACTCATAAACATCAATCCAAGTCTTACAATGCCCTAGAACCACAAATGTGTTTAGCTAACTACTAACATAATCAAATTACAAAATTCAAATGAAATAACTAAATAAAAAGAAAGGGAAAGAGAAAGCTTAGATAGTGTAGGTGATGGAGTGTGAAAATCCCAAGCTAATCCACCATTTGAAGCTTCAATGGAGAAACACCTTCCACTAGGTGTGAGTGTGTGAAAAAATCGCAGCTCCCTGCTTTTCCTAATTCGCCCAATATCCTTTCTGCTCCGAAAAAGAATCCTTTCTACTTGCCGAAATGTATCTAACATGGGCTTCAAGTTTCAATCAAAACAAATGGGCCCAAAGATTTAATGAAAATGGCCCATCTACTTTCTTTTCTACTGCCTGCTTCCTCTTTAATAATTAAAATAGGCCTCAAAATGTTGGGCCTCCACTTGCTGACATGGCCCGCCTGAGTTTGGGCTGCTGCAACTAATTAAATGGGTCAAACAATTTAATTGTTTGGCCCAAATAATTTTCAATCTCAATTTCTTCCTCCATTGCTTTCACTAAAAATTAGATGAGTGTTTTTGCCTTCAAAATAACCATTTTCCCTACAAAATGCACAAAACACCACCTTTTTCTCTATCAAGTGCAATTAACCCAAATTAAGCAATAAAAGCGTGAAATTATAAGAAAATTGAGCTCAAAATGTGCCATAAAAATATGCAAATTCCACCCGAATCAAACTCCCCCAAACTTAAAATGTTGTTTGTCCTCAAACAACTAAGCACTTAAAGCAATGAGGGTGGAATGATCACAATGGAATATTCAATGCAAATCACACATGCAAAGTAAGATGTAATGATATCTCTTTCTCAAAGTGCATTTCTCAATGAAGGTTATATGCTCATTATTGCAATTCACACTCATGGATCAAAGAATGCACAAACACACAACACATTGTGAATGGGAAACATAATCCAAATGCTCAAGTCCTCTACTCACATGACAAAGTGTTTCTCTCAAACACACAAACAAATTGAGGATATTAATGCACTCATCAACCAAGTTATGCTATGCAATCACCATATACTTGCCCAACTTCTACTTTCTACACACAATCAAATGCTCAACAATGTGATCAATAGGACTTAATCAAGGATGTAACATTGGCTCTTTGGTCAAGGTGGGGTAAATTTGGATGAAGTAACTCATAAACTAGTAGAGAGCGAGAGATAAAGACGTACATCTCAAAAACTTCTCAAGATAAAGTTACAATTCCGCGGATTGCAACTCAAAAACTCTAACTTCCACAATTTATTTGTTCTCTTTTGAGTACATTCTACACCACAAAACCATTGAACACTTTTTTTTTCTTTTCAAGCTTTTGGGGCTCTTTGTCCCTCTTTTCTTTTCCTTTGATTTTCTTTTCATCTTTCTCTTTTTCTTTCAACTTCTCCAATTTCTCCTTTTCACCAAAGATATTCATTTAAGCACATGTTTCTCCACTTTGTCTTTCATCCTCCACTAGATATGGGAATCAAAAGGCTCAAAAAGGCTAAGTGGTTAACATTGTAGTTTGCCAAGAAAATGAGGAATTAAGCTCAAGGGGCTAACTACGGAAAATTACTTCGGTTTTGGGAAATTTTGGCTAAGTGACTCTTTTAGAACAAGATGGCCTATATCACATCACAAAGTTTCACACAATCATGCTTTCAAACAAGAACTTAGGCAAGTTCTAGAATTACTAGCAATAACATAGTCCACTCTCAAATGAATTAAACTGTACTACATGCTCGATTCAAGGCTCAATTCTCACCGGTTTATTCAATAGAACTCTCACATTCATCTAATGTTCCCAAACAACAACACATCATGCATCCATGCTATCAAAGATCACAAATATGAACACAATCATGATACTATATCCAACATCAATCATGCTTACATTCAAAGCAAATAGACATCACCACAACTACTCAACAATGGATTCCAATGATTATTCATGCTCACATTTCACCAAAAATCCACTACCCAACATATTATCTAAACCAACTTAACCAATATAATCATGTGAAAGTCAAGTGTGCGCCGGTGCAAAATGTGACACACGTAGAATGACGAACCGGTGCAAGGGTAACAACTAGTAGAAAAATAAAAGAAAAATAACTCCCCCAAACTTAGAATTTTACTATGTAAAAATTCTAAGTTTGGGGCTACAAGTTGTTACCTCCCTCCTTGCACGTCCAATGCTTTCTCAAAGATCACCATTGCAACACTTGCTTCCTCCACTCCAAAGTTGGCTTTGCTTCTTCTTCATTCTCCAAGACTTGCTATCCATAGTACTCTTCATCCATACCTACAAAATAAACCAAGCTATCAACACTATCAAAGCAATAAAATCAAGAAAGCAATAAAACCTTGGGTTGCCTCCCAAGAAGCGCTATTTTTAACGTCCTATGCCGGACGGTTCTCCTTGAGGGGAATATTAAGTCACCCCATCATCCTCCTTGTTCTTGACTTTCTTAGTCCATGCAACCTTCTTAAAACCTTTAAAGCATCCAAAAGCCACTCCATCCGGCTCTTCAATCATGCCATAGGATGTTGATGCCTCATTCATCCTCAAGTTTGCACAAGTAGCTTTCTTTGATTTGGGGGAGTTTTTAAAAAAAACTCCCCCAAACTTGGCCTTCTTGCCCATCTTCAAATCATTGTCTTCCACCTTGGGGTTCTCTTCCACAATATTTATCTCGGGCTCTTCTTTAACCTTATCTTCCATGAGCTTTGAATAAGGATCTCTCTTGGAGTACACATACTCTTCCTCCTCATCCTCATCATCACGAAATCTAACGGCCTTGTAGATGTTGAATGAGACTTTCTCCTCACCAACATGTAGTTCAAGCTCTCCGTTTCGTACGTTGATGACGGCTCCACCCGTTGCTAGAAACGGTCTTCCTAAGATCAAGGGGATTGCCCTATCTTCCTCCATATCAAGTACCACAAAATCAACCGGAAATATGAATTTCCCAACTTTGACAAACACATCCTCAACCGTTCCCAAGGGATAAACTATGGAGCGATCCGCCAATTGAAGATTCATGGTAGTAGGCGTCAATTTTCCCAAGCCAAGTGATTTGAAAAGTGATAATGGCATGAGGTTTATGCTCGCTCCAAGATCACACAAAGCACGATAGGTTCCCTCTTTGCCAATCACACAAGGCAATGTAAATGAACCGGGATCTCTAAGCTTTGGAGGTAGCTTAGCTTGGATGATGGCACTACACTCTTCGGTGAGGTTCACGGTTTCAAATTCTACCATCCTTCTCTTGTTGGACATAATCTCCTTCAAAAACTTGGCATAATGAGGCATTTGCTCAAGGGCCTCCGCAAATGGGATGTTGATGTGTATCTTTTTGAACATCTCCAAAAATTTGATGAACTTTGCATCCAAACCCGTCTTCTTGAGTCGTTGAGGGTATGGAATTGGAGGTTTGTGTGGAGATGGAGGCTTATGTGCATCATTCTCTTTCTCACTTGTTTTCTCCTTCTCAACATCTTTCTCTTCAACCTTCCTTCCTTGTTGTTCCTCTTCACCATCTTCCTTTGGCATCATAGGGCCTTCATAGCTTGTGCCACTCCTCAACTTAATTGAGTTGCATTGCTCCTTGGGGTTCAATTCCGTGGTTGAGGGGAATTGTCCCGGAATGTGTTGCTTTCCAATGGCATTAGCGAGTTGGCTCACTTGCTTCTCTATGGCTTTCACATTATTTGCCACATTTTTTATCATCTCACCATGCTCATCAATTCTTTGCCAAGTCTTGTTTGCATTCTCCCTAGTTTCTCTCATGAATTTCGTGGTTTCCCCCATAAAAGTACTAAACATATCCTCCATTGATGGCTTTGATGAAGACTCCACAATAACTCCATCTCTAGCATTGAAATTTGGAGGTGGGATGATGGCATTCCTTGTGTTGGCATAGGAGAAATTCTCATGTTGCCTCAATCCGGGATGGTAATGATTTGGGTTAAGAGGATTTTGCCTCTCATTCCAACCTCTTTCTCGAAAATAACGGTCCCGTTGGTTGTTCATGAAATGGGCCTCCTCATATTGATCATTATTGGGCTCCACTAGTGCTTTGGCCGTCATCAAAGAGATTAGCTTGTCCACTTTGTTGGATAAGTTGACACTTTCTTCCGAATTTTGAGTGGAAGCTACTTTCCGGGCTTGCCTTCTCTCGGATGGCCATTGGTGTCCGTTCTTAGCCATTTCTTCCAAAAGCACATAACCCTCATCCGTCGTCTTTCCCAATAAAGAACCTCCACCGGCCGAGGCATCTACCATCCCTCTCGTACGATGGTCCATCCCATTGTAGAAGTAACAAATCAATTGGTCTCTTGAGAACCCATGTTGAGGACAACTTCTTATCAAATCCTTGAAGCGCTCCCAAGCCTCGGCTAAAGACTCATCATCATCTTGCATAAAGGAGGAAATTTCTCCTCTTATCTTGATGGTCTTGCTTGGAGGAAAGTACTTCATAAGGAAGGCATCAACAAGGTCGGCCCAATTCTCAATGGTTCTTAGATCAAGGGACATGTACCATTGTTTTGCACGATCACGGAGTGAGAAGGGGAACAATTGGAGACGAATATAATCTTGAGGAACTCGGTTTATCTTCACCGTCCCACTTATCTCTAAGAATTGAGATAAATGGAGGTTGGGATCCTCCTTCGGCAACCCTCCGAATTGGTTGTTTTGGACCATCATGATCAACGCCGGTTTGAGCTCAAAGTTATGAGCGTCAATGGGTTCCCTACCCGCTCCTCCATATGGTCTAGGGATGGGACGGAAGTGGTCTCTCAAGACTCTTTGATTCCCGTTTTCCTCCCGTTGCTCTCCATCTCCTTCCACATTGACATTCCCTTCATTCCTCCGGTTGAGGTTATCTCTTATACCTCCTTGTGGTCGATTACCACCATTCCCATTTGGCTCCACTATGCCTCCAATATCCTCTTGGTTCCTTTCTTCTTCCACTATTGGATTTTCCCTTCGATTCATGGCTTCCAATTCAATCCTTCTTCTTTCGGCGTTTTGTCTTCGACAATGAGCTTCGATTTCCGGGTCTAGAGGTATCAAAACTTGTTGATCTCTCCTAGCTCGGGTGATCATATGCCATGTCTAGACAAAAGTTCAAAAGAAAGTAAGAATCATAAGTGAAATCAAGGTAAAACAAACAAATATTTTTGGATTTTTGCAAATAAAGAAAGCAAGTAAATTGTCTAAACTAAAACTCTCCTAGCCTAAACTCTAGAGCTTATAAAAACCTCCCCGACAGCGGCGCCATAAACTTGATACACGTATTTTACAACTCTAAAATACACGACCGCAAGTATACGGTGTATATCGTAGTGAAGTAAGTACGAGGTCGATCCCACAGGGAGGTTAAGCGTAAAAGGTAGTTTGCTAGTCGAGTTCTAAGTAGACGTGATCGATAATTTGAAAGTTGAATTACTCCTAAGATTGTCTAACAATGTGTCACAAATAAACAACGAAAGAGTAATGACGAAATCGATCAAACAACATGCAAATCAAGAAAACGAAGGAGAAATGGATAAAAACGCAAAGAAGGAAAGGTGGGTTCCAAGGCGATTGTAACACTTAGATGTCCGTTTATGAATGTTATCTCGTTTAGATGGCCATTAAGGTTGTCTCATATAGGGTGATCACACAAGAAGAATTAATTAATCTCTCGATCTAATTAACCCGAAAGTGCAATGTAACATAAGCTCGTATCTCTACCTCACAAACGTTACACCACCTAAAATAGCTCCTAAGACCATTTGATTCCCTCTCCGATAATTAATCCTCTCTCGAGCTCATAATAATATCGGGTTGCATGCTTGCATACGATTAAATGAAATAAATCTCTCGATCTTACTCCAATTAACAATAAATAAGCAAATCATCATGGCCAATAACAACATGCTTGACAATGGATAATTAAACATGCAAATAGGAAACAAACACCAATTAAAGCAAGAAATTACTCATAAACATCAATCCAAGTCTTACAATGCCCTAGAACCACAAATGTGTTTAGCTAACTACTAACATAATCAAATTACAAAATTCAAATGAAATAACTAAATAAAAAGAAAGGGAAAGAGAAAGCTTAGATAGTGTAGGTGATGGAGTGTGAAAATCCCAAGCTAATCCACCATTTGAAGCTTCAATGGAGAAACACCTTCCACTAGGTGTGAGTGTGTGAAAAAATCGCAGCTCCCTGCTTTCCCTAATTCGCCCAATATCCTTTCTGCTCCGAAAAAGAATCCTTTCTACTTGCCGAAATGTATCTAACATGGGCTTCAAGTTTCAATCAAAACAAAATGGGCCCAAAGATTTAATGAAAATGGCCCATCTACCTTCTTTTCTACTGCCTGCTTCCTCTTTAATAATTAAAATAGGCCTCAAAATGTTGGGCCTCCACTTGCTGACATGGCCCGCCTGAGTTTGGGCTGCTGCAACTAATTAAATGGGTCAAACAATTTAATTGTTTGGCCCAAATAATTTTCAATCTCAATTTCTTCCTCCATTGCTTCACTAAAAATTAGATGAGTGTTTTTGCCTTCAAAATAACCATTTTCCCTACAAAATGCACAAAACACCACCTTTCTCTCTATCAAGTGCAATTAGCCCAAATTAAGCAATAAAAGCGTGAAATTATAAGAAAATTGAGCTCAAAATGTGCCATAAAAATATGCAAATTCCACCCGAATCACAAATGAGATTTTGATATGGAATTAAACATTTGTGCTCGAGAGCATAAATTTGTTTTGAATTTAGGTCAAAAGATTTTGACTAGTATAATTTGATCAAAAATTATGCTCGAGTCACGGGTGACAATAAAAGTCACATTTGAAATTGAATTTAATTTTGGTATGTTGACCAAAGATTTATTTAATTTTGAAGTTGGAAATAATTCCAATAAAAGAAAATTCAACGCTAGATTTTTAATGTATCGAGGTTGTGTCCAAATTTGGTGAATAAGAGAAATTCACAAATAAAGTGGCAAGCAACTCGAATGTGGGGATATGCATCTCCTCACATGGATACATTCAAATGTGATGGAGAGAGGTCTCCGTCGACATGTTTGAATGAAAATGAGTAGCTAAGGTGTGACCTTAAAGCTAAATATGGAAAAACCTAAAATTGTTGAATTCAGTGGAATGTTTTCCACAAGTAATGTGGATTTGTTCATCTTGAAAAATCACATTCGAGTAAAAGCTCCACACGAGGAGGGAAAAAGTACGTCATTAATTTTATTGATGATTGTACACGATTCTGCTACGTTTATCCTTTAAGAAGTAAAGACGAAGGTATAGAAGCTTTTAAACGATACAAAAATGAAGTAGAGAATCAATTGGACACTCGAATTAAATCAATTCGAAGTTATAGAGGTGGAGAGTACGCGGCTCCGTTTGAACAATTATGCATTGAATCAGGGATTATACATCAAACGACAGCCCATTACTCACCTCAGTCTAATGGTATTGCGGAAAGAAAAAACCGAACACTAAAGGAGATGATGAACGCAATGTTAATCTGTTCTGGTCTACCTCAGAACTTGTGGGGGGAAGCCATTCTGTCGGCTAACCACATTCTGAATAAGATTCCTCATAAAACTAAGGATCAAACCCCTTATGAAATATGGAGGAAACGAAAACCTTCATACAAATACCTCAAAGTGTGGGGGTGTTTGACTAAGATTGAAGTACCGCTTCCTAAACAAGTTAAAATCGGCCCTAAAACCGTCGATTGTATCTTTATAGGATATGCTTCAAACAGTAGTGCCTATCGATTTCTGATTCACAAATCCGAAGTACGGGATATGACAGAAGGCACTACAATTGAGTCAAGGAACGCAGTATTCTTTGAAAACGTTTTTCCTCTTAAGGAAAAAGAGGAAGTGAGTTCGAATAAGAGAACTCTTGAAGCAACATACGACACTGTTAGTCCTTCCACTCAAGAGAGTGAAGAACCGAGACGCAGTAAGAGAGCTAGAATTGATAAAGATTTTGGTTCAGACTTCATTACTTATGTTTTGGAGGAAGATGAACCTAAAACTATCAAAGAAGCTATGGCAAGACCAGATGCACACCTCTGGAAGGAAGCCATAAAAAGTGAATACGAGTCTATTCTGTTAAATCACACATGGGAGTTGGTCGACCTCCCGAAAGGTTGTAAGCCCTTAGGATGCAAGTGGATCCTTAGAAGAAAGTACAAAGCAGATGGATCTGTTGACAAGTACAAAGCTCGTCTAGTTGCAAAGGGTTTTAAACAAAAGGAAGGGTATGATCTCTTCGATACATACTCACCGGTGACAAGAATCACCTCCATTCGGGTGTTAGTCGCTATTGCTGCTTTGCACAATCTCGAAATACACCAAATGGACGTTAAGATGGCGTTTCTTAATGGTGAGATGGATGCTGAAATATTCATGGATCAACCCGAAGGATATGTTGCTCCTGGAAACGAGAAAAAGGTGTGTAAACTCGTTCGATCACTGTATGGAATTAAGCAAGCTCCAAAGTAGTGGCATTTGAAATTTGACAATACAATGTTGTCAAATGGGTTTCGAATTAACGAATGCGATAAGTGTGTATATGTGAAGGATACACCTAATGGATTTGTTATTGTGTGCTTATATGTCGATGACATGTTAATCATGAGTAACAATCACAATATCATAGTTAATACGAAGAACATGTTAAGTAAACTTTGACATGAAAGACATGGGATTAACAGATGTGATTCTTGGAATCAAGATAGAGAAAACGTCCAATGGAATTTTCTTGACACAATCTCACTATGTGGAGAAGGTACTAAAGCAATTTAATGCCTTAACGATCCACCTGCTAAGACACCTTTGGAACTCAATGTTCACTTGAGAAAGAATAGAGGAGAACCAGTGGCTCAACTGGAATACACAAGGATCATTGGAAGTGTGATGTACATCACGAACTGTACACGCCCTGATCTTGCATGTTCAGTAAACAAGTTGAGTCAATACACGAACAATCCAAATCATGAGCACTGGAAAGCACTGAAAAGGGTATTAAGATACTTGAAGTACACCCTCGATTATGGGCTTCATTACACAAGACATCCAGCTGTAGTCGAAGGATACAGTGATGCAAATTGGATATCAGACACTAAAGACTCATTATCCACTAGTGGATATGTATTCACTATTGGAGGAGCAACAGTGTCGTGGAGGTCCAAGAAACAAACGTGTATTGCTCGTTCCACGATGGAATCAAAATTTATCGCTTTAGACCTAGCCGCTGCAGAGGCTGAATGGTTGCGTAACTTTCTGGAAGACATTCCATGTTGGAATAAACCAGTACCTTCGGTGACGGTACACTGTGACAGTCAAGCTGCCATTGGGAGAGCTATGAATGTCATGTACAAAGGAAAGTCGAGACACATACGTCGTCGACACAACTCCGTTAGAGAATTGATCTCCACAAGAGTAATGTCCATTGATTATGTCAATACAAAGGACAATATAGCGGATCCGCTCACGAAGAGCATAAACCGAGATCAATTGAACAAGCTGGTAGAAGGAATGGGTCTAAAACCCACAAGAAAAACCAAAGCAGTGGAAACCCAACCATGATGACTGGAGATCCCAAGAAATTGGTTCAATGGGAAAACGAAACTGTGGAAGTTAGTGATAAAACACTTGAAAACCATGACTATTCCTGACAGCGCTATCTCAAGTGTTAATGACCCGTAAGATGTGGTAAAGGTTGAGTCTTCGACTCTTAATGATTCCTAGAGTATAACTGGATACTCTAAAGGAAGTCACCTATATAAATGAGAAGTGAGGGCCGCTTCGACCAAACATTTATGAAGACAAAGGACGTCCATGGCCAAAACGGACAAAAACGTGAGAACGTTACAAAGACGAGATTGAAGTGTGCTGACACTGTTGATTAGGTATACACTATGGAGGAGTAGTTCAAGGCACTGCGTCCACTAAGCCGCCGGTGTACCCGATAGTGTTTGGCTACGGAAAGTTCAAAGCCAAAAACTACTTTTCCGGACGCACGGAGATCTCAATCGAACTGAACACTGAGTTTGATGTTGTATAGATACGATTTTCACTCATGTGGGGGATTGTTGGAATTAATGGGATTAATTGGGTTTTGACACCCTTATCTAATTAATTAATTAGATGGACTAAAACGTTAATTATAAAATAATTGAACGTGACATAGTCTATCTACTCGCGGAGTAGATGAACGTGGTATATTTAATATCTCAAAACCGTGTTAAGGTGAGTGAGAAATTAATTGTTGAAGTTGAGAGTTTTAACTTTGAAGTTTGAGGAAGTGGGAAATTGTCCCACATAGGAAACCTACAAAACATTTATAATGTTTAAAGGCATTGAAGTAGCATTGAAGTTCAACTATGTATAAGAGGTACACTCCTCTAAGAGCCACACACGCGCGCCCGCCCGCCCGTCCAGCTCGGCTTCGACTTCGGCAATTGGTCTTTGGGGCCCGCCTATCTTTTTGCAGACCCAAAAACTCTAAAAGCCCAACTCAGGAATGGGTCCAGCCCATTCGAATTACTTCAAGAATGTTCCAGAATTATCTGGAAGTCTTAAACTTGGTTTTCAAGACTCGGTCTTCAAGACTTAACCACGTGCGAGATATTTTCGCGATTTGCGCGATATTATCTCAAGAATCGGGCCTGGGCCCACGCGTTTTTCCAACTACCTCCTAGGGTTTCTTCTACCTATAAATATCAGTCTCTTCCCTCATAAATCCTTACGCTGAAATTCGCCCCTCTCTCCCTCTACTCTCCTCTCCTCTCGTCCCTACGCAGTGTGTTCAGCTCCCGAAAGCCTTCCTCTGTTCTTTCTTGTGCCGGATTTATATCCGAGAGTGTTCAGTTCGTACTAAGTACGTTCGCCGAGGCTTCTTATACAGTGGTGCTACTGTGTAAGAAGTAAAAGTCGTTTTACCTTTGGGAACGGAACGCCATACCAGTCGAGCACTATCCTGGGCGTATTTTGTTCTACGGGAAAAAGGGTTTTCCCTTGACTCGACTTATTTGTTATCTGAATCTTCGATATTGCAGTTTACACTATCACGGCATATAGTTTCTGATGTGCCAAAATTTGCACGAGAGGATTGAATGTCCTCAGAGTTAGATATCCCACTCTTCGAACACGTGCAATCACTCCAAATATGCTGCCTTCACTTGAAATCTTTAAGAACCTGTAAAGAACACGCCGGAGGGGAGTCCGGCGTGGACACTCCGATGCCTAAGTCAGTATAGGGCTTATCAATATCTCACAAGGATCTCGAGATCCTTGATTTATCAAACAAGTTCTCAAAGAATATCAGAAAGGTGTTTTATTTTCAGTATATCAAGTTTTGTAAAGTAAGAATGTCTAACCTGGAAATCTCCTTGGATTTACCTATTTATAGAGATCCTTCCTCGAGAGGAAGTCAAACCTTCCTCCTTTTTCGGAGCTGCCCCTAAGACTCAGCCCTGCTGAGTGGACGAAGTCTTCCCTTTTCTCCACTCTTTGAAGATTTGGCAATACTCCTTCTTAGTGGACTTTGTCCCCTAAGATAAAGGAGGATAAGGTCTTCCTTCTATCAAATCTGGACCGGAAATGGCGGAATCCTCCTACATTTAAGGCTCATGACCTTATGTCAAGACCGATTCTTCCTGATGCTTCTTCCCAAATGGAGCTCCCTCCAGAGGGATCTCCAGAGGGTATTCTTTATAAGAGAGTATTATATAATCTGATCCTTCCACTTTTATCCTATCCTTTATACACGTGTCGACTCCTTATTAGGTAACATTTTTAGACCGCATCATCTACTCTCCCCTACTCTCGTAAAAGGGAGATTTCTTTTGTGAGAGTAGAAAATTCCAATGATCCTGGTGCGGAAGCCCTTCTGGAGAGACGTGTATTGTTCTTGCTTCGGAAATGAAATTTCAAAAAATGTCCTTCTCCAAAGGCTTTTCCCGCCCTTAACATTGAAGACGTTTCGGCTTCCGCGCTTGGACCCCACGCGATCGCTTTTCTCTCTCTTTTGTTATTCTCCCGAGGAAAACCCTCGATTCTACCCCACCTTCTTTCATTTACTCCTACGCAACCGCCTCATTTCCTCATCTTCTTTTTGAATTTCATTTCTTCCAAAAGTCTCTCGTTGTCTCCATCTTTCTTCTCCGGCGTTCTTCCTCCCAGGTTTTCGCCGTCGCCGGTCACCCCGACTAATTCCGTAGTCCTTCTAATCAAGGTAACCTAGCTATCTTTCTCTTCTTCTTTTATTAACACTATTAATCGATGTCGAGCCCTCTTTCTCCGCCTGAAGCTCTCAACCAAAACTCCTCTGAATCGACTCCCTTTCCGATGGGGAGTCCAGAGAATAAGATTTCCACTTCTTCCCAAATCGACCATACCCACTTAGTTAGCTTTACTCAAGCCTTTGGCTTTCCGTCGGAGTATACCTTTCGCGTTCCTCGCTCAAACGAACGCCCAGATCTCTCCGAACCCCGAACTCTTGCCTTTTTCGAAGCCCAACTCAGAGCAGGACTTCGATTTCCGATTCATCCTTATTTGGCTGCCATATCGACCCGCATGCAGATCCCTCTTAACCAGTTCACCCCGAATGCTATCCGTACCATGATAGGATTTTTCATTTTGGTGAAAGGAAATAGTGGTGAACCCTCTGCCGAACTGTTTCTGAGCCAACACTCTTGTAAAGTGAACGATGGCTTCTTTTATGTTAGTGGGAGGAGATCTCGTGTTTGTAAATTTATGAAAAAACTCCATGAAGAAGACTCCTCCTGGCGAGATTATTATTTTTTTGTTACTAGCCCCACTGATTGGCCGTTTCCTCATGGGGATTGGATATTCCACAATCCAGGAGTCCTTCCTCCTCCTCTGAAGGCCTACTCCGTTTCCAATCACATTGTTATGACCAATCTCAATACTCATATCCGCCTGCACGATTATTTTGATATTCTTGGCATTTGCAAAAATCCTCGCATCCTCTCCCACTTTGGCTTTTGCCCTCAAGATTTCCCTTTAGATTCTCGAGATGGTAAAAAGTCTTTCATTCTTGTATTTTACTTCTCGTATGTGGCTATTTTTCTACATTCTGAGCATCTTCTTGGTTATTTGCAGCAATGAGTTGGCTAACTCACATCTCACGGGATGCCCCTGCTCTCAGCATAGTGAAGACCCCTGTATTATCTGCTCCAGAAGATCCTCCAAAAGCTCCTCAGTCTCCTGCTCTCGAGAGCTCCGCAAAGACCCCGACTCCAGAGGGTTCTTCGAAAGTTCCTCCTCTCCCTAGTTCTTCTACTCAGGTCCCAGGTTCAGTCGCCAAAAGAACCCGCTCAGCTGCCAACGCCTTCTTCTCTGACTGTGGCACCTCTAAGAAGAAGAAGGGAAAAGCGACCCGTGCTCTTGCTGAGAAGGAAGCTCCCCCTTCTGCTGTGTACGAACCTCTCCATCGCCTTATCGACCGATGTCCTGCTCCTTCCAACACTGACTTATCTGACACGCCCCTTCCTGAGGATCAACTGCTCCATGGTGCTCATCTTTTTTCAGAGGTACTTTCTATTATTTTCCATTTTCACAGTCTCTGCCTTCTTCATATCTTAAGCATTATTTCTTTTTCTTCTGTAGTTTGGTCTTGCCTATGCTAAGATACTCGATCAAGGTGTTGAGATGGTGGCTGAGCTCGAACTTCTCTGGGCTGAAGCGTCCTCTTTCCAGTCAACCCTCAAGGGTATCACTACGGAGAAGGACAAAGCTCATAAACGAGCTCAAGCTCTATCTGAGGAGTTGTCTCTCCTACGGACTCAAAGCAAGCAGGATGCAGCTAGGATTAAATATCTGGTACAGGAGGTGGGACGGATGGAACGCGAGCTGCCGGATGTCGGAGTACAGGCTTGCATTAAGTCCCTGTTCACTTCCTCCTTGGGTCAAGAGTTCTTGGGGACTCTTCATACTCAGTGGCTGTCCAGCTTCCTAAAGAGCTCAAACTTCCTCTGTGCCATGGGGCCGCATATCCCTCACTTCATCGACCACGGCTTCAGCAATGCCGTGGCCGAGCACTCAGCCCCGGGGTTCGATGGAACCTACTCCCGTGAGTTCCACCTGGATCGACTCGCTACTCCTCCAAAATTCTTGGGGGATCCTAAGGAGAGCCCCGATAGTCCTTGGTGGTTACCCGGAATGGGTCAGGCCATCACCAAGCTGCAGGCTGTCAAGGTGGGTATGGCTGAGCTAAAGCCTCTGGAGCGTCTGATTTATCCTTATGACTCCGCTCCAAAAGTGGCAACCGAGGTAGATGGAGGGACAGGCGTTGAGGATACCGCGAGAGGTACAGAGGTTCCAGAGGAGGGCGGAGGATCTAGCAACCATGTTACTGAGGAGGAGGGCGCTGCTGGAGGGGCTGAAGGAGCTGTTGCTGAGGAAGCTGCTACTTGAAAAAGCAGTTTAAATTTCATATTTCCATGGTCACAACGAACAATTTACTTTTCTCTTGTTTCGCTACACTCTTTATTTTCTGCTCATAATACTTGCTCTCATACTTTGTAGGGGACCCCACACTCCTGGATATGTGGGGGCTTTTTGTAGTGATCGTGTTAGCTTGATATTGCTTGTTTGTTGTCTTTTTTTTTGTGCTTGCATAAGTAACGTACAAGACCAGTAAAGAATATGTTGGAGGTGTGCTCTCTTCCCCCTTCCCCTTTTGTTGGTCTTGTAGGTTATGTTGGAATCATCTCTTGGTTGTACAGTCTTTTGATTTCAGGTGACTTGGTTATGGCGAGACATCCTCCCTCTTCTCTTGACCCCTGAACTTCTATTTGCCTCTCTCTTTTAGAAGGTCTTGGATCATAAAACCTGTCCTTTTCATTATCTAGTCTTTATAGTTTTCGAGCATGGTGAGGGCTCTCTGGAGTACCTCGGCCTCTGGGCCTCTAAGTGTTTCACCTTCTTGTACTTAAAATACATTGATTCACAAAAATCTTCTCATTTCATCAATTAACCCTCTTGGGTCTCAAGTAAAATGAGGGCTATCTGGAGCACCTCGGCCTCTAGGCCTCTGAGTGTTTCTCACTCTTATTCTTAAAAGATTTTAACTCATAAAATCTTCTCATTTCATTAACCCACTTGGGTCTCAAGTAAGATGAGGGCTCTCTGGAGAACCTCGGCCTCTAGGCCTCTGAGTGTTTCTCACTCTTATTCTTAAAAGATTTTAATTCATAAAATCTTCTCATTTCATTAACCCACTTGGGTCTCAAGTAAGACGAGGGCTCTCTGGAGCACCTCGGCCTCTAGGCCTCTGAGTGTTTCTCACTCTTATTCTTAAAAGATTTTAATTCATAAAATCTTCTCATTTCATTAACCCACTTGGGTCTCAAGTAAGATGAGGGCTCTCTGGAGCACCTCGGCCTCTAGGCCTCTGAGTGTTTCTCACTCTTATTCTTAAAATATTTTAATTCATAAAATCTTCTCATTTCATTAACCCACTTGGGTCTCAAGTAAGATGAGGGCTCTCTGGAGCACCTTGGCCTCTAGGCCTCTGAGTGTCTCTCACACTCGTCATTTTTATATTCATACATCGCATATTCAAATATGAGAAAGATAATCAAGACACAATAATTCTGAATAATTCTTTCTTCAAAAAGGGATAAGGCTTCATTGATTTATTATCGGTTTTCAACATAGGCCATAGATAACCTACGCCGATCTCATTAAAAACCTCTTTACGGAAAAACCCCAAAGGGGAAACCCGTAGAGAGGGAAAAAGAGCTCCGGTGAAGCCACAAAATACATTAAGCAAAATATGAATCAATGCAAAAAATCACAAAACAAAAGTCATAAATGGTCTCAAGACCTTACACTTTCTTCAAATAAAGAATCTCTTCAAATGACAAACGTTCCAGGGTCTAACTATGTCGACCCCTTCCATGCTCTGCAGTCTATAGGCTCCTCCCTTCAGTACCTGTGTGATTTTATAAGGCCCCTCCCAGTTGGGCTCTAATTTTCCCGTATTCTTTAGGGCATCAGCTCTTCTTAGCAACAGGTCCCCCGCTCTGAAGGACCTCGGGATCACCCTTCGGTCATATGCAGCTTTAATTCTGCTCTTATATCTTTCAGCACGTACTCTAACCATCTCTCTTTCTTCTTCCATTAAATCTAGGGCCTCTCTCATCAATCTTTCATTCTGATGTTCTTCAAATTGGGCAATTCGGTGCGACTGCAACACGGCCTCTGGAGGTATCACCGCCGCGGCTCCGTAGACCAGCTGAAAAGGGGACTCTCCAGTTGCTGTCTTTGGACTAGTTCTATATGACCACAATACATTATCTAACTCGTTCACCCATCCTCCTCCTATCTTCGTCAGCCTTGTTCGAATACCATCTACTATCGTTCGATTAGTAACCTCCACTTGTCCATTAACTTGAGGATGAGCTACGGAGGTGAATCTCTGTATTATGTTTAGTCTTGCACACCATCCTCGTACATTTTCTCCGTTAAACTGTGTTCCATTATCAGAGACCAATATTCTGGGTACTCCGAATCTGCAATAAATTTGTCTTCTCAAGAATTTAATCACATTTTCTTCATCCATCGTAGCCTCGTAGCCAGAGGAGCAGCTTCCACCCATTTGCTAAAATAGTCCACTGCTACTATCAGAAATTTCCTCCCTCCGGAGGCTGGAGGGAAGGGTCCTACCAAATCGATTCCCCACTTAGCAAAGGGACAGGGAGAGTGCATAGCTCCCATCTCTTCCGCAGGGGTCCTTATCAATTGACCATTTTTCTGACACTTGACACATTTTTTCACAAATTCCCTAGCGTCTTTTGTCATGGAGGGCCAATATAATCCAGCCCTTAAAACTTTCTTCACCACTGCTTTGTATCCTTCATGACTAGCTGCATCACCTTCATGGATCTCTTTGAGTGTGTACATCGCTTCTCGGGTTGATATGCACCTCAAATATGGTTGTGTGAACGATTTCTTGTATAAGTGCCCTCCGATAATACAATATTTGATCCGAAGGGCTCGGGTCTCTCTGGTGGTAGGGGCGTCTGCTCCCTTGGTGAGTTCCACCCATATAGCTCTTCTCCAATCATCTTCCTCCTCAATGGAACCAATGGGGTTCTCCAGGGTCTCTCTTTCTGCCACTACCAAGGTCACTGTTCCTTGTCCATCAAACTCTGTGGAGCTAGCGAGTTTGGAGAGGCTATCCGCCTGCATGTTTTTCTCTCGAGGTATCTGGACTACCTCGCACTTTTGAAATTTGCCCGTCACTTCTTTGGCTCGTTCCAGATAGGCAGCCATCCTGCTATCTTTGGCTACATATTCTCCATTCACATGTTGAACAACTAATTGGGAGTCGGAGTATAGAGTTACCTTTGGAGCTTCCAATTCTAATGCCATCTCCATTCCTCTGATCAAAGCTTCGTACTCTGCCCCATTATTCGAGGTCATGAATTGAAACCTCACTGCAAATTGTAGGTCCTCTCCTTGAGGGCCCACTAGCACAATCCCTGCTCCGCATCCGCTCAGAGTCACTGAGCCATCTACGTATACCTTCCATCCCTCAGCTTCCTCTGGTTTGGTCGACTCTTGGATGAAGTCGGACAAAGCTTGGGCTTTTATGGCTTTCCGTGGCTCGAAATCCACATCATATTCTTGGAGCTCTATTGCCCATCTCACCATCCTTCCAGAGAGGTCTGCTAGCCCTATAACCTGTTTCAGCAAGTAATTAGTGCGGACCAGTATTTTGTAAGAGAGGAAATATGGGCGCAGCCTTCGCGCTGTAACTACCACGGCCAGAGCAACCTTTTCAATTTCTGAGTATCGAGTTTCAGCCCCTTGAATGACCTTACTGACGTAATAAATAGGATGATGAAGAGATCCCTCTTCTTTGACCAAGGCAGTGCTTAGTGAGAATTCCCCTACGGAGAGATACAAAATGAGAGTATCTCCCGGAGAAGGCTTTGTCAGCTTCGGCAGCTGAGACAAATGATGCTTCAGGTCTTCAAAGGCCTTTTGGCATGTTTCATTCCATTCAAACTTGGTCCCTTTCTTGAGAATTTTAAAGAAGGGGTGACTCTTTTTGGCAGACCTGGCTATGAATCTGCTCAATGCTGTAATCCTCCCATTGAGCGTCTGGAGCTCTTTCACGTTTCTCGGCGGCTGCATGTCCAGTACAGCCTTCACCTTGGCTGGATTCACTTCTATACCTCTTTGAGTGACCATGTATCCGAGGAACTTCCCTGATTTTACTCCAAAAGAGCACTTGGCTGGGTTCAACTTGATGCCGTTGTCTCGAATTACTTGGAAAATTTCCTCCAGATCCTCCACATGCTGATCTGCTTTCACACTCTTAGCCAGCATAACATCTACATATATCTCCATGTTCCTTCCCAGCTGTCTTCGAAAGACAGCATCGACCATCCTTTGATATGTTGCTCCAGCATTGATTAATACGAATGGCATCCGAACATAGCCAAACGTTCCGCACGCTGCTATGAAGCACACTTTGGAGACATCTGAGGGGTTTAGCTGGATCTGGTGGTATCCTTGGTATGCATCCATCATGCTTAGCAGCTCGAAGCCTGAAGTTGCATCTACTAACTGGTCTATCCTTGGTAACGGATAGTGGTCTTTAGGGCATGCCTTGTTGAGGTCCCTGAAATCGATGCACATTCTCCATTTTCCTCCCCCTTTAGGCACTAGCACAGCATTGGAGAGCCATTCTGGGAATTGGACTTTCACCACATGTCCTGCTTTCAGTAGTTTCTCGACTTCTTCTTTCACTATGTTATTCTTCTCAATTCCAAAGTTTCGTAGTTTCTGTTTCACGGGCTTTGCCTTTGGATCAACATTAAGGCAATGTATTGCTATCTCCGGAGGGACCCCTGTCATGTCAGCTGGAGAAATGCAAATATATCGGAATTTCGACGTAATGTAAAGATTACCTTCTCTATGAGTTCAGGTCCCAGTTGGGTACCTATCTTAGTGACAAAGCCGAATTTCCCTGGGAAGAGCTCCACGCTCATCAGTTCCTCGTCTGTTTTAACATCCACCTGTTCAGGTATTGCTCCTTCTACTTTTTTTCTCTTGACCTCAGGGTCATCTCCTCTCGTCCGCTCCAGGCCCTTGGTCAGGGCTCTGTCCGCCATCTTTACAGACTCTGCATAGCACTTCCGTGCTTGGTACTGGTCTCCTCTTACTTCTCCCACCCCTGTGGCTGTAGGGAATTTCATTTTCATATGAAATGTAGAGATGATTGCCTGAAAGAGGTTCAGGCTAGGTCGTCCCATTACTACATTGTATGATGAGGGGATATCTACAATGAGGAACTCCACCAAGTGGACCTTTCGAGCTGGAGCGTCCCCCAATCCTACCTGTAACATTACTGATCCCAAGGGTTGGATGGCACCTCCGGAGAAACCATACAGAGAGGTATCTACAGGTCGCAGCTTCACACTCAGCTCCATTCTCTTGAAACACTCAAAAAACATAATGTCAGCTGAGCTCCCTGTATCTACGAAGATTCGAGCAACATCGAACCCAGCTATGTCGGTAGTGATCACCAGAGCATCGTTGTGATCTTCCTTAACTCCCTTCACATCCTCCGGCCCAAATCGGATATTGGGCGTCTCCGTCATACGTCCCACTTCTCTTAACTGACCCCATTGCTCTGCTTTTAGAGCTCGGACACTCTGCTTTCTCTTCCGAAAGGAATCTCCATCGGCTGGTCCTCCCACAATCATGTGAATTACTCCTCTCTTCGGCGGTGGAGGGGGCATATCTTCGGCCGCCTCTCTGGTTTCCTTCTCTTCCGGTTTTCTTTCATGTTCTTTTCGCTTCTGCCCCCGAGGGCCCTGCCTGTCTCTAAATATAAATTCTTTTAGATGGCCCGCTTGGATCTTCCTCTCAATCTCGTCTTTCAGGTGGTAACACTGGTTTGTGTCATGTCCATATTCATTGTGAAATCGGCAGAATCGGTCAGACTTGGGCTTTTGAGGTCCTCGGCTTCTGGAGTATGGGAATTTCAAGTCAGGATGATCTCCTGCTACCTCCAATACTTCAGCAGGTTCAATTCTCAAGGGTGTGTATTTCTCAAACCTTCCGCGAGGGCCAGACCGGGAACCTCCGGAGGGGTTGCTGTCTCTTATTGACCCGGAGGTCCGAGAGACCTCTGGACTGGATCGTCTGGAGGGGCCCTCTCTCTTTCTCTCTCGATCTTGTGGCCTGACCTCCAATCTCTTGGCTTTTCGAACCTTCTCCAGAGTGAGGTACTTTTCTGCTCTATGCAGCAACTCATCAAAGTTCTTAACCGGCTTCTTAGCTAAAGAGGAGAAAAAGTCTCCATCACGCAATCCGTTAGTAAGAGCGTTGATCTTCACCTCCGGAGAAGCTGTAGGGACCTCCAGAGCTGCTTGATTAAACCTCCGGAGAAAAGCTCTTAAGCTCTCGCTCTCTCCCTGTATCAAATTGAAGAGGGTCAAAGTGGCTCTCGGCTGTCTCCGGGCACTTGCAAATTGGTGGAGGAATAACTCACTGAATTCCTCCCAGGATCGGATTGTATTGGGTTCCAATTGCGTGAACCATTGCTGTGCTGCTTTTGCTAGGGTGGTTAGGAATACCCAACATTTAATTCCCTCTCCATAGCGGTGTAATAACGCAGCATTCTCGAACCTTACTAGGTGCTCGTACGGGTCTGCCGTACCATCGTATTCAAAATTAAGGGGCTTGAAATTGAATGGCAGTTCGTCCTGTAATATATTAGGGGAGAACTGACATCCAGAGACATGAGCGGATCTACTGGTTCGGTTGTTCATTTGCTTCCTCATATCCCTCATCTCCTTCTGTAGGGCCTGTAGTTGGTCGCTGACTGGCCCTCCATAGGTATCATCGGTGCTTTCTTCTGTTTCAGGGAGTTCTGTCTCTCGGGGTGCCAAATCTGCATTCCTTCTTGTACTCCGAAGGGGAATGCTTCTTTCCGCTCGGGAGGGCACCTTATCGTCTTCTTCTGCTCGCATCCCCATTTCTTTGGACAACACTTGGGAGGCTCCAGGTGCCTCTTCCTGGGGTCTCGGGGTAGGTATCTCCAGGTTCCCTGGTGCAGCTCTGGGAACTCGATCTCTTTGAGCCGCAAAGGCTCTCTCTACAGCTTGCTTGATGAGGGCGTTCAATTGATCGTGAGAGATCAGGAGTGGTCCCGAGTCTGGAATATCCTCTCGTTGGGGATCTGTGGTTCGGAACTCTGGGGCTTCAATGTTCCCTGTTGTTCCTTCTTCGATTGGGAGGGGATGATTTTCCTCTCCCAAGCCTGTATTAGGCGTCACTGGTGGATTTACTCCAGAAGGGGTATGAACCGGATCTTTTCCCCGACCTCCCTTTGACGTAGGGTCATTCGGTAAAGGAGGATTTTCCCCTGCGAGGGGTCTCTTTCCCGAAGTAGATGTGTTATTTCCGCCACCCATTTGCTCGAACAGGTAGAAATTCGTGAGAAAATCTTTCAACTCTTTCCCACAGACGGCGCCAGTTGATGTGCCAAAATTTGCACGAGAGGATTGAATGTCCTCTGAGTTAGATATCCCACTCTTCGAACACGTGCAATCACTCCAAATATGCTGCCTTCACTTGAAATCTTTAAGAACCTGCAAAGAACACGCCGGAGGGGAGTCCGGCGTGGACACTCCGATGCCTAAGTCAGTATAGGGCTTATCAATATCTCACAAGGATCTCGAGATCCTTGATTTATCAAACAAGTTCTCAAAGAATATCAGAAAGGTGTTTTATTTTCAGTATATCAAGTTTTGTAAAGTAAGAATGTCTAACCTGGAAATCTCCTTGGATTTACCTATTTATAGAGATCCTTCCTCGAGAGGAAGTCAAGCCTTCTTCCTTTTTCGGAGCTGCCCCTAAGACTTAGCCCTGCTGAGTGGACGAAGTCTTCCCTTTTCTCCACTCCCTGAAGATTCGGCAATACTCCTTCTTAGTGGACTTTGTCCCCTAAGATAAAGGAGGATAAGGTCTTCCTTCTATCAAATCTGGACCGGAAATGGCGGAATCCTCCTACATTTAAGGCTCATGACCTTATGTCAAGACTGATTCTTCCTGATGCTTCTTCCCAAATGGAGCTCCCTCCAGAGGGATCTCCAGAGGGTATTCTTTATCAGAGAGTATTATATAATCTGATCCTTCCACTTTTATCCTATCCTTTATACACGTGTCGACTCCTTATTAGGTAACATTTTTAGGCCGCATCAGTTTCCAACATAGCATTGCTACAAATTTTCAAACTGATTTTGCTTGGATCTGTTTAGATTTGCATCGAGAGGGGGACAATATCCTCTGATTGGCCCTCGCCTAATGGCTACTTCTACAAAAATTGGTGTTAGTTGGTTTTTCCTTCATGGTTGCCAATTTGGACAATATGTGGAGTCGTCTTTCTCTCTCCGTTAAGGAATCTGAAATTTCCATTGATAATAATGAGCTTGTTGCGCCGAGGCACCTACTCTTGGGGTGTTTTACTATTCGAAAAACAATAGACGCGACTAATTTTGATTTATTTGTTAAGCAAACTTGGAGGATGGAGAGTACTCTGACTGTTTCATAGGTTGGTAATGGACTTCTTGTCTTTGATTTTGATGATGTTGCGGAGTGGAATAAAGTCTATCACCGAAAGCCATGGACTTTGAATGGCTCTTGGTTAGTTTTGGCGAAGCTTTAGGGTAACGAGAAGATGGAGGATCTGCGTATTGAGATGGTGTCGGTGTGGGACCAGATTCATGACCTACAACTTAAGTGTATGACCATGGTGGTCGGAAAAAAAAACTGGGGCTTCCATAGGCGAGGTGTTGGAGGTGGAAAGTCCAACGAGAGACATTCAGATTGGGTGATGCCTCTGGATTAGGATTATGATTCTGATTGAAGCCCTGTTCATCAGAGAGACTATTAAATTGCGTATCTTAGAACAAGTATGTACAATAGATTGTAAACTTGTGACCTTCCGTATTTGTATGAACTTTAGATGGTAAACTATTAAATTGCGTATATATATTAACTTGAGTATCTAAATAACGGTCTGACTATTAACTGGGGTTGTCATGATCCTAATGGGAACGATCTTAGCATTTGTGTTTTGACAAAATTCAACAAATAATATCAAATCACAATCTAATCCCAAACTGCAATTAAGAAGTCTGTCCACAGAAAATGAGCATGAAAACTCTTGAAAAAGTAAATTGGGCCACATACCGATAATTTCTCAAATGACATCGTTGTATGATGAACCTCCTTGCGAACATGAATAAACCAAATGAATTGAATTGGGTATTCTTGATATGGATATGAAACGAGAAAAATAAGGAAAGCTAAACTTGAATTGAATTTGACATTCAAATTCAGAATGAATCATATTTAGAGAAAAAGAAAAGATTGGTCTTACCATAATAACAATTGTATGAATGGAAAGAAAAGTATAATTACGATTGAAGAGATTAATTAAGGTACGACTGATAAAATTATACTCCGTAATTATTTTAAGCGGTCTTCTAAAGATAGTCCAGGTGTCGCCTAAATTATGAATAGTCCATTAATATAAGCCATCAGATTTGAAATCTAATGGCTTATTTTTTTTTGACCTACTACCTATTACACTTGGCGTCACATAATCCATCGTTTTGCATTGCATTTATTATCATTTTTTATCGCATATCACACTTTTAAATTTAATTTAATAATTTTAAATATATAATTATAAAATTACGAAACTGTCCTCACATAATTAATAAAATTTTAATTGATAATATATACTCTTTATTTTGATTTTTAAATCACTAATCATAATAAGCAATATATTATTCTTTTTTTTAAAGAACAAATCATAATTAACCTAATCATCCACCGTCCCAAAATCAATGACATGTTTCAAATAATGTTCTAGAAGTTATACAATGCAGATGTACGTATCTACGAAACGTTAGTGCCCATAACTACTCGCGTTGGGCTATAACATCATGTGGGTCGTTATTCTATTTTAAAGAGTCTTCATATCATTTTATATGTTCGTATCTATGTTCTACGCGCTACTCGTATTAAACACCATGTAAAGGTGAAAACATTGCTAGTATAAGGTTGTTAGTGCACGTAACGACCAGTGTTGGGCTATATCGTCATGCAGATTGTTATTCCATGTCCATATCTACGTTCTACGCACTAGTCGTACTAAACATCATGTAAATGTGGGAAAATTGCTAGTATAAGGTCGTTGGTTCTCGTAACGATCCGCATTGGGTTATAACGTTATGTGGGTCATTATTCCGTTTCACTACTCATTAAATAGAAAATCTACTTTTCTGAGATTCTACTTTTGTAATTTTGTAACGTTTTAATCATAAATAGATGTTCTTACAATCGGTTTGATTGAGAAACATTATGTAATTTATAACTTGCACAATATATTTAAAATGTGAATAAGTTGTTAATTGATTGATTAATGATGTCTTTGTCCGATGAACATGAAAATTTAAAATGCACAAAAAATCAATGACATGTTTCAAATAAGATTTTAGAAGTTATATAATGTAGATGTCCGTTTCTATGAAGTTGTTAGTGCCCATAACGACCTGCATTGGGCTATAACGTTATGTGGGTCGTTATTCTATTTTAAAGAGTTTTCAACTCATTTTATATGTTCGTATCTACTTTCTACGCACTACTCATATTAAACACCATGTAACAGTTGGGAAATGGCCAATATAAGGTCGTTAGTGCTCGTAATGACCCGCGTTGGACTATAACGTCATGTAGATCGTTATTCCGTTTTTCACTAAAGAAGCGGCGGAGGCTTTGTGCAACAATGACAAAGACATAAGTAGCGGCGGAGATGAAGGAACCTAATTTTAATATGCATCATATTTTTTTAATTTTAATCGATAATTTCAATATAGAGTAATCTAATTTTAATACTTATATATATATATATATATATATATTATTTGTAATTTCAATGGAGGGTAAAATAGTAAATAGCAAAATAAAAATTTTAAAAATATTTAAAAATACTAAATGTAGGCGACATGTATCAAGTTAGTGCGACAGGGTGCGACACAATTCGACATCCGGACTATTCATAGTTTAAGCGACATCAAGACTATCCTAAGAAAACTCATTTTAATACAAATGAGCTTAAGAGTATTTTAGGTTTATTGTAGGCCATTTTGCACCTAATAGTAATGTTTTTTTAAAAAAAAAAAACTTAAATGGTTTAGGCACTTGTGAAAAGCACCTACGGTTTGGACATGGCTAGTTTAAATCTTGACGAGTGTGAGTTTACAGAATGGGTAAACTGTTGCTTTAGGAATGAGTTTGAAAGTAAACCTCCCAACTTTCCATTGTACAAGATTCTATTGTTGGAGAAGATAAAGATGATTGTTGGCTTCAACTATGATGAAAGCTTTAGAGATGTTAATAGGTTGGTTCATTGTTATATGATGGCCTCCATACTGTCTCCATGTATGAATGATTCAATTCCATGGCATTTAACCATCGATCGATCTTGAGAATTTAAACGAAGTGTGCCAATACAATTGGAGCACATTCATTGTAGAAAATTTTAAACGAAGTGTGCCAATACGATTGGAGCACATTCATTGTAGAAAATTTTAAACGAAGTGTGTCGACACGATTGCCGCCTTAGAAAAATATCGGTGGTAATTTCATCTGTTAAAAGGTTGAAAACCTAGTATTCTTTATCTTTTGAAAAATAAACTTGTATGACTGAAAAATTGGTTTACAAACGTTTGAGTAGAAATGCCTTAATTTGTAATTTTGTAGTAATGGATAAATGATGTATATAAGTGTTAAGAAGAGCGAGCAGTGTCGTAAGAACCGCTTATCCGAGCCTGGAGGTCCGGGTACTGGATATGGTACTCATAAAGGCAGCGCTCGAGGAGCAGCAGAGGTCGTACGGCGCGTTGTAAGTATTTGTGGTCAATTATACTTAATTTGAGTTAATTTTTTATTTAATTTGTACGTCTTCATTTCCAAATACAGGAGGAGAAGATGGGACGCCCTGCCTACGATTGGGAGATAGTTGAATATTACCACCGTTACGAAAACGACACATACACTTATGGTTTTATGGGTGATATTATTGTAAGTGTGTACATATATGTATACGTACATATAAAATTATATAATAAATATATATTTAATTGCACTTGAAAATGTATTAACCCACTTTTAAATATGCACGTATATATAGGACCAAGTACAGTAGGAGTTGTCACATCTCTCAGGTGAACCGTCATATGGACATACTTCAGAGGATGGTTCAATCCAGACCCATCTATTACCCGACATGTCTGAATTGTACTTGAAAAAGGTCGGCAGGTCTCATGGACGTGTTAAGGGCCTTGGACAAGTAGGCAAGAACAGACGTGTCTCCTCCGGTCCTGGCGAGACGTCACGTGGTACGGCTTATGGACGATTCAACCAGGCCGACATTGACCGTGTTATTTCTGAAGAACGGAGAATCAATGAGGACAGAGAGAGAAACGCTTACTCCTACAAATGCAACAGACGGATGAGCGCTTGCTCAAACATTTTCAGGAACAAATGCAAGCGATGATGGGTCAGATGGGTCAGATCCCTCAGATGGGTTAGATGGGTCAGATGGGTCAGATCCCTCAGATGGGTCAAATGGGTGGGGCGCCGAGATCGTCGGGGGCGTCGAGGAACGTTAAGGACGGTAACCAGGTTTAGGATCAGGGTGACAATGTTGAGGATGATGGTGATGATGAGGAGTGATACATTTTCTATTACTTTGTTATGTTTAATTATATTACAATGACGTTGAAGATTGTTATGATTATTTTAATTGACGTGAACATGCTAATGATTATAATTAATGTTGTTTGTTATGTTATTTTAATTGAAAATCATGAACTTGATAATGATATTAATTAAGATGAAAATTATTTTAATTAAATGGATAAGTGAATTGATATTTTTAAATGGATAAGTGAATCAGGGTGACAATGTTGAGGATGATGGTGATGATGAGGAGTGATACATTTTCTATTACTTTGTTATGTTTAATTATGTTTATTTTAATGTTGTGTGTGATGTTATTTTAATTGACGTGAACATGCTAATGATTATAATTAATGTTGTTTGTTATGTTATTTTAATTGAAAATCCTGAACTTGATAATGATATTAATTAAGATGAAAATTATTTTAATTAAATGGATAAGTGAATTGATATTTTTAAATGGATAAGTGAAAATAATTATATTTAATGTTGTATGTCATTATATTGTTGTTAAATGAAAATTAGATTAATGAATTTAAATGTTGAAAATTGAAGATTAGAATAAATTTAAATGTATAAATGAATTGATATTTTTAAATGTATAAGTGAATTGATATTTAATTAAGATGAAAATAGTTTTAAATGGATAAATGAATTGATATTTTTAAATGTATAAGTGAAAATAATTATACTCGATGTTGTGTGTAATGATATTGTTGTGAATTGAAGATTAGAATAAATTTAAATGGTGTGAATTGATAATATTTAATTTTTAATCACTGTAATTAAATTATTTAATTTGAAACACATAATTTAGTAAATTCTCATTTAGAAATAAATATGATATGCTTTGACAATTTAATAAACAACAATTAAAGTTAAAATGGATTGAATTAAAGAATTGAAACTAAAATTAAATTGGATATATATTAATTGCGTTCAAAACATGTCGACTAAAGCTCCTAGCCTAAACGGCACACAGGGGGAGCCCAAAACTCTTCGTGACCGAGAGGTCCCGTGTTCGAAACCTGCCTAAAGCAAATTTCGTTGCGAAAAGGCAACGGATTATAGCCGTTGCCAATTGGCAACGGCTGTCGCACTCGCCAAAAGGCAACGGCCACTTGTCGTTGCAAAAAGGCAACGGTTTCCCCAAATCCATTGCCTATAAAATAGCATTTGAAACCTTTATCGCAATAAAGATGACAATAAATATTTGGACAAAATCTTAAATTGGATCACAAACAAAACTGTCATTCTAAATTCGAATTTTAAATGATAATTAAGTTTTTTGGTTGTAAGTGATTCAACCCTAAATTTGTAACCTTAATCCATTAGTGTAGGTCTTAATTTTCTGAATAAATTTCAACACTTGAATTTCAAAATTGGATTGAAACTGTCACAGCCTCAATAATGACACAACTGTAACATTCAACCAATTAAATTCAATGTTTAATTTTCGAAAATAATCTCCAACAATTCAATTTTTGAAACTACTCTAATTATTTCAGCAGTTAGGGAAAAATTCGAGGTAAAAAATAGCTTGTCCGTCTGCTACCAAATCAGTGCGACATTTGTGTAATATCACAAGCTACTAATGAGTTCATACTTTTATAGCCACTTTCTTATTTGATATTTTCCAATATAGGATAAAAACCACTTTGTGTTTTCTCACTCAAATTTTGGTTACAACAATTCTTTGAAAAATCATTTCACATTCATTCCAACTCTAAAATGGGTGAATAAGATACCGAGTCGAAGCTCACTTCGAAGCACATTTTCCGACACATACCAATGAAGTTGATCGTACGATTCATTGTAACCCCCGATATCTCATCTCTTGCAGCCTCAATTCCATGCTAAGTTTTCCAATACGGTAAATCAATGTCATACCCATCCTTGATATAATTGATAATTTCCTTATCACCAATTGTAGAATTTTCTCTCACACTTTGCATAACTAAATCTTTAATGATTTTTCTGTCAAATTCATTTTTGTATGCAAGTAACAGATCCCCAACATAACTATGCACTATATTTACTTTTGGAATAACGAAACCCATATTGACGAGTAATCGTTTGGCCTTAATAAACCGTCCACAACTTCCATCTTTATTTTCATTACAAGCAATATAAACACATATAGAGGTAATCTTGAGGTATTTAAACATAAAACTAAGTTGGGACCTCCTACATGTAGTCAAAGTGTCGTATGGTGTCGTATGACTACCGTAGTCAATTAAATCTGAACCATGAAAAATCAAATTTAAAGGCTTAAATCTGATGACCAGTTACCTTTTGTACTTTGTGTTGAAAATATTCGTCGTATGTTGTCGTATGATGTCGTATTTATAATTAATTTAATTAATTAAAATATATAATTTAAAATTTACATTTTTATCCTTAATTTAATAAAAAAAATTATTATATTTATTAATTTAATTAAAACATATAATGGTAAAACTACCTATTTACCCTTATATTATTATTAAAATTAACAACAAAAAAATAAATTAAATGAAACAAAAAAAAAGTCATATTAACCTACACCTAGAACACGAATGCGTTGGTTTTCTTCCCCCTGCGAACACGCACTCCACCGATGCCGCCAAGCTGCTGCCCTATTTGTGGCTCGAGCACGTGAACAAGAAAAAAACATTTTTTTTGGTTTGCACGGTTTACTGAATATCGACCGTGCAACCAGACACGACTGTTGGATCGTGAAAGTGAGCACTTACAACACATTTTTTGGATTGCACGGTATATTGAGTATCGACCGTGCAACCGTGCACGACTGTGGGACCGTGCAAGTGAGTACTTCCAGTACATGTTTCGATTTACACGGGTGACTGAGTATCGACCGTGCAACCATGCACGTCTGTTGGACCGTGAAAGTGAGCACTTACAACACATTGTTTGGATTACACGGTTTACTCAGTATCGACTGTGCAACCGTGCACGGCTGTTGAACCGTGCAAGTGATTACTTCTAGTACATTTATTATTTAATTTTTTTTTTATTGATTTATTTAATTTTTATAATAATAATATTTGCATAAAAAGGGTATAATAGTAATTTTTCTTATATAAAAAAGGGTAGAATAGTAATTGCTTAATATATATATATATATATATTTTTTAAATTTTAATAAAAGAAGGGTAATATAATAAATAACAAAATACAATTTAAAAAATGATTTAATTAATTTAAACCTGTATAACAGGTAGCAGGTTCATACGACGCATACGACGCGCTGACTACATTGTCACTGTTGGTCCTGAAAGGAGTATATAACAAGTGTATGGGGGGGGGGGGGAGGAATAAACTTGTATGCAAATCTTTTTCAAACTTTGATCAAACCAGACTTCAGCAAGGTTGTCCTGGACAACTCTACTGGTATGATTAACTCTTTATAGATAATCAATCTACTAAGTACTATTGAGTACTTAGTTGAACAACTATCTAAGGGAGTTATGTGTGCGGAATTAGTGGTTGGCCCTTTAGTTTAAACTCCTTTTAAGTTCTGAAATCTCTTTAATAATTTGTCCAGTATCAGGGAACTTGTCCAAATATGTTTGCACAGTCTCAAGTATATGTTCTTTGAAAGTTCAGTTTGTGTGCAGTGTTGAATGAATGTAAGTACTTGAAAGTAGATCAACACAAGAGTTTATAGTGGTTCAGAGACTCAAGCTCCTACATCCACTTTCCCTGATTTAACAAGATAATTCATTCACTCTTGGAATTAACTTGTTTTATAGTGCCAAGGTGCACTTGATCAACAACACCACTCCTTGGTGATTTGATCCCTAGGATGTCAAGAGTCCTAGTACCCTCTTCTCAACTCAGAATTAACTGTTCTTCTCTCAACAGTTAACTCCTTACACTTCTACTGCTACAACCTTCTAACTTTCTCTCTTGAAAGGTATAAGGGTTGAAGTATGGTTTCAACTAATGAGATATCCTTTACAATGAGGTTCAGTGTATAAGGATTGTATATCTCTCTAAGCTTTGTATGGATATACAATGGGATTCAGCTTAGATGAAGTCTTTGAAGACTAAGATAGTCTCTTTGAAAGCTTGAAAGCACTTGTGTACTTGTAGGATAGTTGGATGTGTTGAGGTGCTTTCAAATGGTCTTCACACTTCTGTATTTATAGACAAAATTGAGGATTTGCCCGTTGGAGAGACAACCTCAATTGTCTATAAGTGTCTTCCTTGAACTATGCAACTTGAAGACAATTTCTTGATAGTGACATGTCCTTTGATTGGGAAATAAACGGCTGTAACCACTTTGTCTTGACTTTGCAGCTGTCTTCCCAATGTCTGACTTCAAGATTCACTTGATCAAACATGGACATTGCTTCTGATGATTGGTCCTATGATAAGGACAACATTCCTTATCACTTGGACAATTCTGCTTATCACTATCAACAGAGTTTGCTTATTAGCATGGTTGGCTTTAGCTCTTCAGATGACTTGGCTCTTTCTCCCTTTGCATAGTCTCTTAGGATAGGCCTTGTGTATCCATGACAATGAATAGCTGACCTTGACCTTATCAGCATAGTTGGGTTGATCTTGTCACAAATCTGGTACAAAGTTGCTGGGACAACTTTCCTGGACAAACCTTCTGAACTTGTATGCTTTAGTAGGTTATGTCTTGATGATGCATTCAACTCACTTGTCCTTCAGATGAGTTGTTCCACAATCCATCCAATCATGATCAACATACTTGTCTATCAGCAGACTTGGGACACATTGATCTTGAGCCTTGAGGGGACATGATTTGTTAGGGTTATACTGGCAAGTATGCTTTTAGTGCTACTTATGTATACAAACTGATTTTTACACTTATTAATGAGAATAAATTTTTGTCACTGGTTGCTTTAAATATAATGAATGGTAATTATTTATTGCATAAACGTTCAGATGTACTTTACATTGTAGACAATGTGGTGTGTAGAAGATCACAGAAGATCACATTGTCAGTTCCTTATATATAAGTACAATTGATTCACAACTTAGATGGAATTGAACAATCCATTGGTAGAAGTTGAGGTGTAAGGCTCAGATTGGTTTGTCTTGACCAAGAGATTACAATAGTGCATTTTGATGTGCTGAATAGGACCTACAGAGAGGTAATTTTTCTAGACTGGCTTAAGGAATGAAGAATTAGACCTTAGTGGTTGTTGATTTCTTAATCTCCGTCACTTAAATGGAATTGTCTGTAGTTAAGAAGTATTGCTTTGATTTATTATGGGTAAAGAATCAATGTGATTCAATACTTTATATTTTGGGCAATATTATTAATTATAGGACAGATTGCCAAAATTAATACAGAGAATCGTGTCTTGGAGTGTCAAGTTGATTATGTCCCCTTGGTGGGCTCAGAAGGTTTATCATATCAAATCTGATCAGTGGAATTTATTTCCGGTATGATAATAATGTCGAGCTGTCCTTACTCTGAGGAATAAAAGATATTAATTAATTAAAGCATTCAGTAGCTTAAATTAATTGATGGACATTGAATCTTAAACACGGGAAATAATAACCGGGAGCCATATTTCGTAATATGGGTTAGGATGGATAGTGCAATATTAATTCTATAGTGGAATGAATTAATATTAATGAGCTGGAAAAATATTGTGGCTCAATATTGATTTCTGGGCCCAGTGGAAGGTCCAATCCTAATTCTCCTAAAGGCCCCTCAAGTAGCCCAATAAAAGTCCATTAACTAAGGTAATTAAAAAGATAAGAATTAATCTTGTTGCAAGAAAGAGAGGAAACTAGCGCTTATTTTGGGGAGAGAATATTATGGAGAAAGATATGGAAATAATATAATATCTCTTGGAGAATAAAATATTTCTAGATCTCCTATATTTTCTAATAAATAAATTGACTATTCTCTCTCTTATAAATAGAGGAAAAACCGCTTGTTTAAGGGTTGACAAAGAAATCGGTTTTTCTCTACAAAAGAAAAAAGAGAGATTTGTAATTTTCGAAATTGCAGTGTGTGCAACAAGAGAAAATTAATTCTTCCTTGAGAGTTAATAGTTCGTGAGATCTCCCACCGGATCAACGGGCTAGGACTTAGGGAATACTTGAGAAGGCAATTGGGTTGAAGTTGTTATTCTTCTCAACGGTATCTCTCCGATTCAAAGGTAAACACGTAATCCCTTAGTTCCGCATGTTTAGGGATTTAATTATTTACCGTACATTCATTACATGAATTAGTTGATTTAATTTGTTTAAATTATGAAATTAGATTTATGATAATTCATATTTAAATTACGTCCCAAATAGATCCGGGTAATTTTAAAGTTGTCTCAAAGGATTCACGAGAGTCTCGAGAGACCCTAGGGCACATCTCATTCTCAGGAGTAAAAGATTCTCAGGAGTCTCAAAGGATCCCTAGCGTGACGGTCCATAACCCACAAGTGCCAATAATTCCCCACAAAGGAGATGGGGAATGTGGTCCCATAATAATTTCCCACAAAGAAGTTGGGGACCACAAGAGTTGGGGACCACATTGTTGAGGGACTATTATTAGGTATTGGGATAATTCCCAACAGATGGTATCAGAGTCAAGGTTTTGGGCTCTGTAATTTAAATTAGAATTTAAATCTATTTACATTAAATTAGAATTGTTAGATCTTTTTTGCAGGTATCCAATTATCATGGTTTTAATGTATGTTTTAATTTATGTTGTTTGAATGTGGTTTTTAATCTGAATGGTCAGATTTGTTTTTCCCGTGAGAAAATCCACGGGTAGATTAGATTATTTAATTTGTAATAAACTAGTCAAGATGTTAGATTTATTTTTTGTAAATAAATTGTAACGGGTCAAAGACGAAGACCGTTAGACGGATTAAAGAATTGGAGGCGCACCCGGACGACCAAGCCACACGAGTCGCTTGTAGGCGTGGCGTGATTTTTTTTGTTGCGGTCGTGGGTGTACGAATTCTCGTTCCTTCAAAATGAGAAAATTAAACCATGATAATTAGACGTGTTTGCCTAATTTGTGTTTAATTTTTGTTTTGTTATTATGCTATGATTATTTGTTAATTTTGCATGAGAATTCGTGAAAAACCTCTAGTTTAAAAAATTACTAAGTATTTTTTTTATTAATTAAATTTATTTAAGATAATAAATTGATTAAATGGCCTCCATAATTTATTTATTTGTGAAGTCTTTTGGCTACGCATTGGCAAGCGCCTCTCTCCCTATCGGATAGGCCAAAAGATAAGTTCACATGAATAAATTCCTTTAAGGATGATTGTGGATTATTACTAGTGGCGGTATGACCCTCCCATCGAGTGACTTATTCAAAACGAAATAATAGTCCTGTATTTAATTATGGTTATTACTTAGGTATAAAATTGATATATTAACTCCCCATCGGAGTCCCTGTCAATTTTATATGGCCAGGTTGAAGCCAACTATTAATTTTGAATTAAAGGTTTGTAACTGCTTTGTTTGTAACCTGCTTAAATGTATTTGAGTAAACGTTCACATTCATCGTGACTTACTTAAATTGGTTTTAAGATGTTGGCTGATGCATGTTTATATCGTTTTTTTGAGGTTTTTGATATAGTACATGTGATCAAATTATGTGATAATTTTTGTGTTAATAGGATATTAATACAAATTGTATATTTTATTCTCAGTTCAGCATGTCGTCTCCTTTTAACCCACTGTTTAGTATACTTAAAGAAAATAAATTGGAAGGAGAGAATTATGTGGATTGGAAAAGACATTTATTTATAGTCTTGACTGCACAACAGCATAAGTGGGTACTTGATGAACCTAAACCCCCTGCCCCTACGGATGAGACGAACCAAGAAGATAAGGAATATCATAAGGAGTGGATGAGATCCGATGAAATGGCCAGGTGTACCATCTTGGCTTCAATGTCAGATGTGTTGCAACACCAACACCAGAACATGGAATCCGCTTCAGCTATTATGATGAACCTTAAGGAACTTTTTGCTCATCAGAATCGTACGGCTAGACAAATGACCATGCGAGATATGTTATCACAGAAAATGGTCGAGGGAACGCCCGTGAGGGATCACGTTCTTAAGATGATGGGTTTCCTTAACAAACTTGAGATTCTTGGTGCTGAATTCGATGCGGAAACGCAGATCGATTTCGTACTCCATTCTCTACCGAAACGTTTTGAGCAGTTCCAACTGAACTATACGATGAATAATCAAGAGTATACGTTGGCTCAGCTCTTGCAAGCTTTGGTTTCGGCTGAGATGTTAATGGGACCAAGGAACGAGCATACGATTATGTTGGCAAACGGTCCATCTTCTAATTCTGCACCGAAAGGTGGAAAGAAGAAGAAGGCAAATGGCCAGAAACAAGCTAATAACAAGGAAAATATACCAATTGAGGGAGGTGTCAAGAAAAAGACCACTAAGGGAAAGTGCTTTAGTTGCGGTCTGAAAGGACATTGGAAGTCAGCCTGTACCAAGCCTAAGAAGGCTGGTAAGCAAGGTAATTCTCACGCACTAGTAATTGAAACTTGTTTAGCGGTGTATTCTTCCCATTCGTGGGTGGTGGATACGGGAGCCACTGATCATATTTGTTTCGATTTTCAGGGGTTCAAGCTAACCCGACAACTTAGTGGGAGTGAGATCATCATCACCATGGGCAATGCTACGAAAGTGGCGGCTGTTGCAGTGGGAGATGTGCAACTATCTTTTAGTGATATAATTTTAGTTTTAAAAGACGTTCTTTATGTTCTGAGTTTTAGAAAGAATTTGATTTCAGTTTCTAAACTAATTTTGGATGGATATTCAGTTTCTTTTAATAAGAATGTCGTTATTTGTCGTGATGATGAGATTATCTGTTCGGGAGAATTGGTGAATAATCTTTATACTATTAATTGTGCACATTCCACACAAAATGAATCGCATAACACATCGACTATTTCTAAGAAAAGAAAGCATTCTTCAGACATGAACGAAACACTTCTGTGGCATCTTAGACTTGGTCATATTAATTTAAGAAGGATTCAAAGGTTGGTGAACGACGGCTTGTTGGAATCACTTCAGGTTGAGCCGTTTCCAACATGTGAATCATGTTTAGAGGGTAAAATGACCAAAAGAGCCTTTGGGGCAAAGGGGAATAGAGCTAGTGAAGTGTTAGAACTCATTTATACTGATGTATGTGGACCAATGTCAATTCAAGCAAAGGGAGGTTTTGAGTATTTCGTTACTTTTATCGATGATTACTCAAGATATGGATACATCTATCTAATGCGGCATAAGTCTGAGACCTTTGATAAATTCAAAGAGTTTAAGGCTGAAGCAGAAAAGTATAGGGAAAAGAGTATCAAGTTTCTACGATCAGATCGTGGAGGCGAATACCTCAGCAATGAATTTTTGGGCTACTTATCAGGCGAAGGGATTGTATCCCAATTAACTACACCCGGAACCCCTCAACAAAATGGGGTTGCAGAGCGAAGAAATCGAACTCTTTTAGAGATGGTCAGATCTATGATGAGTTATTCAGATTTACCTAAGTCGTTTTGGGGTCATGCCTTGGAAATAGCGACTTACATTCTGAATTTGGTACCTTCCAAATCAGTTCCTAAAACCCATACAGAATTGTGGAGCGGGCGAAAGCCTAGTCTAAGACACATAAGAATTTGGGGGTGTCCTGCATACGTGTTGGACAAGAAAGCTGGAAAGTTAGACCCTCGTTCAGAATTAAGGCTGTTTGTAGGATATCCTAGAGGAACGAAATGGGGTTTATTCTATAGTCCAAAGGATCAGCGAATTGTGATAAGAACACATTCTTAGATTTTTGGAAGAAAACTATATGAGTAATAGAAAGCCCAAGAGTGAGATTACCTTAAATGAATTAAGAGGGCCAACTCTTATACCAAGTGTACAAGTAGATATACCAAGCGATACACAAACACAATCGGCACCTCGTCGTAGTGGGAGGGTTGTGAGACAACCTGAGCGATTCATGTTCGTGGGAGAGTCTTCGGACTTGGTCCCCGGAGAGGATGAATCTGACCCCTGGACGTACGATGAGGTAATCCAAGACAAGGATGCACATTCTTGGCAAACTGCAATGGAAGCAGAAATGGGGTCTATGGATCATAACAAAGTGTGGGAGCTTGTGGAACCACCCAAAGGTGTAAAGCCTATTGGATGCAAGTGGGTCTACAAGAGAAAAAGAGGATCAGATGGGAAGGTTGAAACCTTCAAAGCTAGACTAGTGGCAAAAGGATATACTCAGAAAGAGGGAATCGATTATGAGGAGACCTTTTCGCCTGTAGCTATGCTTAAGTCTATCCGTATTCTCTTGTCGATTGCAGCTCACCTAGACTTTGAGATCTGGCAAATGGATGTCAAGACAACTTTCCTAAATGGAAGTCTTGAACAAGAAATCTACATGCGCCAACCCGAAGGCTTCATTGAAAAAGGCCAAGAGAATCTTGTATGCAAGCTTAAAAGGTCAATATATGGACTTAAGCAAGCATCGCGAGCTTGGAATCAATGTTTTGATCAGGTGATACAATCCTATAGATTTGATCAAAATGAGTTTGAGAGTTGTGTCTATAAGAAGTGTATCGGAACTGCCTTGGTATTCTTAGTATTATACGTATACGACATTCTGCTTATTGGAAACAATAAAAAGGTGTTGACAGACGTGATGGTATGGTTGTCAAAACAGTTTGATATGAAGGATTTAGGAGAAGCTGGTCACATCCTTGGGATTAAGATTACTCGAGATCGCCAGAAAAGGATGATATGCTTATCCCAAACCTCATACATAAACACTATTTTGAAACGATTCAGCATGCAAAATTCCAAGAAAGGATTTGTTCCTTTCAGACATGGAATTCATCTATCTAAAGAGATGTGTCCTAAGATACAAAAGGAGATGGATGAGATGAGAAACATTCCATATGCGTCGGCAGTTGGAAGCCTCATGTATGCAATGCTGTGCACGAGACCGGATATTTGTTTTGCTGTAGGCATGGTAGCAAGATATCAAAGTAACCCAGGGAAAGAACATTGGACTGCAGTTAAAAACATTCTCAAGTATCTAAAAAGAACTCGAGATAGAATGTTGGTTTATCAGTCAGACAATCTATTCCTTGTGGGTTATACGGACTCAGATTTCCAATCAGACATGGATTCTAGAAAATCTACCTCGGGTAGTGTGTTTTGTTTGGGGGGTGGAGCCATGACATGGAGAAGTGTGAAGCAGAAATGCATCGCTGATTCTACCATGGAAGCCAAATATGTAGCTGCTTGTGAAGCAGCGAAAGAAGCGGTTTGGCTTAAGAACTTCTTAGTGGACTTGGATGTGATTCCGAATTTGCCCAGCACTATCACTATTTATTGCGATAATGCTGGAGCAGTTGCAAATTCAAGGGAACCAAGAGCTCACAAGGCAAGCAAACTCATTGAAAGGAAATACAATCTTATACGAGAAATCGTTAAGAGAGGAGATATAGTGGTGGCAAAGATCGCATCGGAAGGCAACCTAGCTGATCCCTTCACAAAGGGTCTGCCTCAGAGTACATTCGAGAGACATGTGGAAGGAATGGGGGTCAAGTGCGTTGCCAAGCTGCTTTGAGTATAAGTGGGAGAATTTATTAGGACATGTAGAACATGGACGTGCTGTAGTATACTTAAAAGCAGACTTTGAGTATAAGTGGGAGATTGTTAGGGTTATACTGGCAAGTATGCTTTTAGTGCTACTTATGTATACAAACTGATTTTTGCACTTATTAATGAGAATAAATTTTTGTCACTGGTTGCTTTAAATATAATGAATGGTAATTATTTATTGCATAAACGTTCAGATGTACTTTACATTGTAGACAATGTGGTGTGTAGAAGATCACAGAAGATCACATTGTCAGTTCCTTGTATATAAGTACAATTGATTCACAACTTAGATGGAATTGAACAATCCATTGGTAGAAGTAGAGGTGTAAGGCTCAGATTGGTTTGTCTTGACCAAGAGATTACACTAGTGCATTTTGATGTGCTGAATAGGACCTACAGAGAGGTAATTCTTCTAGACTGGCTTAAGGAATGAAGAATTAGACCTCAGTGGTTGTTGATTTCTTAATCTCTGTCACTTAAATGGAATTGTCTGTAGTTAAGAAGTATTGCTTTGATTTATTATGGGTAAAGAATCAATGTGATTCAATACTTTATATTTTGGGCAATATTATTAATTATAGGACAGATTGCCAAAATTAATACAGAGAATCGTGTCTTGGAGTGTCAAGTTGATTATGTCCCTTTGGTGGGCTCAGAAGGTTTATCATATCAAATCTGATCAGTGGAATTTATTTCCGGTATGATAATAATGTTGAGATGTCCTTACTCTGAGGAATAAAAGATATTAATTAATTAAAGCATTCAATAGCTTAAATTAATTGATGGACATTGAATCTTAAACACGGGAAATAATAACCGGGAGCCATATTTCGTAATATGGGTTAGGATGGATAGTGCAATATTAATTCTATAGTGGAATGAATTAATATTAATGAGCTGGAAAAATATTGTGGCTCAATATTGATTTCTGGGCCCATTGGAAGGTCCAATCCTAATTCTCCTAAAGGCCCCTCAAGTAGCCTAATAAAAGTCCATTAACTAAGGTAATTAAAAAGATAAGAATTAATCTTGTTGCAAGAAAGAGAGGAAACTAGCGCTTATTTTGGGGAGAGAATATTATGGAGAAAGATATGGAAATAATATAATATCTCTTGGAGAATAAAATATTTCTATATCTCCTATATTTTCTAATAAATAAATTGAATATTCTCTCTCTTATAAATAGAGGAAAAACCGCTTGTTTAAGGGTTGACAAAGAAATCGGTTTTCTCTACAAAAGAAAAAAGAGAGATCTGTAATTTTCGAAATTACAGTGTGTGCAACAAGAGAAAATTTGTAGGTCCCCAAAGTTGAGTTAATAACGAGTAAGCTAGTGAAAATGTCTATAGGGGGGGGGGGTGAATAGACTTTTCAAAAATCTATCGAAATATCAGAATACAATATGCGGAAATACGAAATTAACAATGAGCCCAATTTAAGTTTATACTCAACTTCTAAATTCGAGAACTCTGTTCTATTTTCAACTTGTCTAGTTCAGTTAAGTAGTTTAAACAATTAAGCAATTAAACAATAAACCAAACAGTAAAGTAAACAACACAAACAATTTATAGTGGTTCGACAACTTATCTACGTCCACTCTCACAAACCCAGTTGTGATGTTTCCACTAAACTCTTCCAATCGAGTACAAAGTGTGAATTCCTGTGATTTTAAGTCCCAAGAAGAAGACTTAGATCTTCTAAGACTATACCTCCAGATATGTCTATGATCTAACTAGAAATTTAACAAGTATCTAACACCTTGATAAAAACAACAAACAAAAACTAAAAACTTCTCTGTTCTTCAGTAGTAGCCTTCTTGATTCTTCACTTGTCTTCTGGCTTCTTTCTGAACTTTACTAAACTCTGAGAGTAATCTTCAAAATAATTCTTCAGTATGTAGCTTTAGTATACGTAGTTGCAGTAGTCAATCAGTAATCAATCCGTAGTCAGTAGTCTTGAATCGATAACCATTATGAAGTATTTATAGACTTCAATCTTCAAGAACTCAGGTAGTTGTAACTAACTTTTCTTGAAAACTAACTTCAACTGAAACTTCTTATCCATCCACGCGTTTCTTGTTATGAATTAGTTATTTCTAACTAACTTCTTCAATTCTTATCTTTATACGCGTTGTTGTAACTAACTTCAAGTTTACTTGTCTTGTGTAGTCTAGTAGATGCACTTGTCTTTGTCTTGTAGTCCACCTGTCTTGAGTAGTAGACTTCAACTCTTCTTGTCTGGTCTTCTCGTGCGATCTTCAGTAGTAGACTATCCTAACCTAACAAGACTATTACATTACATTAAGCTTTTCTGATTCAGCTTAGTCAACTTATAATCTATACAATCAAACTATCTATTACATACGAAACATTATAAGCTCTATACAATAATTATCATAGCTCAATAACAATCTAACAATTAATATAAACACATATGAAGTACTTATAAATTCGTACTTATCTTCTAATATAAAACAATACTTATCTTTCATGTGAACTCTACTGGTCTTGTTCAAGATTACTTAACTCAACTAGACTAGATTAGTCAACACTTAGAAAATATTCAAACTACTTTTGGCTTATCAAAACTTCATCTTTTATCAACATGTAGGACTTGTTCTAGGATTCATATCCCAACAATTTCCCCCTTTTTGATGAAGCCAAAACTACTTGAATCTTTTCTCAATAGTAGACTAGTTAAGTAGTTATCTTGTTCTTAACATCAAATAGTACTTATATTTCATTCATTCAAAATAATACCAGTAGATATTACACATACCAAAAACTAAGTATCAGAGCAAAAAGAACTTTCAAATAAACCATAAAATCAACTAATCTGAAAGAGTACCTCCTTCTGGATTTGGAACACAGAATGCATCTAGGAGTCTCTTATGAATAACACTGATATGGTCTTCATCTTCAATCTGCTCCTTCTCTAGTAGTTCTTCTTCGAACTTCTTGAGTGAATTAAAATCAACTCTTTTACCAGAACTTGTCATGGGACACTTCCATTCTGGAAATTCAGGAACTAAAATATTGAAGTTTGCTCCAGCTGATATCCTTAAAATCAAATGCCATAACATCTTGTGTTGACCTTCCATGAACCTGTCAAACAAGGAATATAACTCATCTGATCCTTCAGCATCACCATATTTCCGAATAATCTAGTGATCAAGTTCCCATTGACTCTTCACTTTCATCCATTCAGCTCGATGCTCTTTGTCTATGAAGTGATCAATGAACTTGTCTTCCATTTGATCTTCATCAGCCTTCAACTTCTGCAAATTTTCAATATGTCTACCAACCTTCTTCTTGCTTGCATAATGAGTTTCATCATCAGGATCAGTAGACCTTTGCTTCTTCTTAACTATTGCAGCAGGCTCTTCAATGACTAACTTTCTTTTAACCTGTCTGGTCTGAACCTCAGCTTCAGGAGATAATGCAATACCTTTGCCTTTCACCAACTTCAGCTCTTCTGCTCTTGCTTGCTCAACTTCAGCAGTCTTGACTAACCTTCTCTTAGGTCTTCTGAGCTCTTGTATTGCAGTAGCAGCTTCTTTCTCTTCCGGATCAGCAGACTTAGCCTTCTCAATCTTACTTGCCTCTTCTCCCTTTTTGGCTTCATCAGTAGCCTTGAGAGTGAAAAGACTAGTAAATCGAGTCATCTCTTCTTTTACAGCATCCTTCATCGCTTCAGCAGCCATCTCAATCTGCCTTTGATACGTCTTGTCATGACTCATCTTGTCAAGACGATCAGTAGCCAACTCTAGTTTCCTAGAACTTGAAACTAGTTCATCCTTAAAGTATGTAGCTGTCTGACGAAGGAGTGTGTTCTGCTCGGTTAACTCAGTGAGAACAGCTCGAGAACGCACCAACTGATCTTGTGCTTCCCGTCTCTGTTCATCAGTAATTTCAATCTTTACTCTGTAGAGTCTCTCCATCTTGCTAGACTCTTCAGCTAACGAGCGAGCAAACGAAATAGATCTCTTCTCAGAGAAATCCACTTGTTTCTTCAGAAAACTTTCAACTTCAGCATACATCTCATCTCGGAAAGACGAGTCCATCTTGTTGACTTCACCAACTATCAGTTCTCTTGAGCTGTCAACAAGTGTTTGATTCTGCTGGACCAACACATCTTTCACCTTCGATTCTAAGAACTCATCTATCGCGGAATGTACGACTTCTTTCAAGTCCGTCTTTAACTCATCAAGATATCCTTCAGGAAAGGCTTGAGTAGACGACTGAGCATTAATCACCACGTCTTCTTGAACTTTCTCAACAAGCTCATCTTCAGTAAACATTACTGCATCCATGAACTCATCATCTTCTTCACCTAGTTCAAAAGACTCAATCTCTTCAGAACTTTCGGCTTCATTAGCAGCAACACTTTCCAATTCCAAGATTTGTTCTGATGTCTGGACTGCAATCTCTACAACATCTGGTTTTATCTCGTCTTCCACCAGATCAGTTTGAGTTCCAACATCAAAAGAGAACTCTTCTTCTAGAACGCCATCAGGAATACTCAACAACCTTTTAACTAGATCAACCAAGGCCTTGCGAGGGAACAGCTCGGAGTGATCCTTAACTCCACTATTCTCTTTTTGTTCCATCTTCCAATCCATAAAATTGGAGATACCACCCATGCCTTGAATGACCTCGAAAAGATCATCTGTAGAAGATTTCTTTAATGCAAACCACGTGCATACCCTGACAAGCTTCTCAAACTGTTCTGAAGCAGTGTCGATGTCAAGGGTTGAGAGCTGCTTCATCAGATTCCTTGATACACGAGCACGGATTCTCTTCTCTCGCAGACACATCGGATAATAGACTAAGGATTCAAATCTAACATCAGACGGGTTCTGAGTAGATGGGGTCTCTAACTCAGCTGTTGCAGTGGCAACTGGCGTCTTGTCTGAAGTAGATGGGTTGGAGGGTTCAACATATTCTGTTGAAGGTAAAGTGGGAGTTTGGATGGTGGTTTCTGGGAGCTTTAATGTGGCTTGGTCTGGTGCGACAACTGTTGAAGTATTAGTTGTATCTATTTTGGGAGTGTTTTGGGGTAGACTGGCTCTAAGCGGTAATGCCGCCAGTACTTGTGAGGTTGAGGGTTGAGGTCTAGGCCTAGATCGATGTGATCTAGCCTTGGTTTGAATAGAAGAATGAGAGAGAAAAGGTATTGACAAAGCTTGTGAAGAAGAACCAACCTGGGGACTCAGCTCGTCTGGTTGAGTAGGTGAACCAATTCTCACAAGAGTGTACATTTCTGGAACTTGAGTACTCGGCTCCTTCTCTTATTCCGACTCCTCTTCTGTCTGAGTCTTTTCCGAGTCAGCTGCACTGGGCTCAGCTATTGCAACCTTCTCCGATTCCTCATCATCTGACTGATCTTCTGAAGAGCTAGATGAGCTAGCATAAGGCAGGACTTGTGACTCATCTACTTGAACTCGCCTTGGGGCAGCTGGCCTTGCAGCGATTTACTTCCTTTGGGCTTCCTTCTTCAGATAGAACTTAAGAGGATGGAAGGGCTTTCCGTTACTCCAGTCCGATTTGTTTGGCAACAACAAGGGGAGTAGAATACTCAGCTTGTTACCGTACCCAACAGTATGTGAAACCACCCAACTACAAGAGTCGGTGTCAACTCGAACGCTCTTCTCAAAGTACATCATCCGATCAGCTATCAATTTAAACCAATTGCCTTTCGTGATTCCATCATAGATTGCTGCCATCACCCTTGTCTTGACTTGAGTGACCGCATCAAAAGAACCAGTGGCACATAGAAGCATCTTGCTTGCTATGTCCAGTAGGGTGCGATATTTCTTCTGCAATTCAGACTTCTTGACAGCAGGGGCCTTGCCATCAGGTTTGACCTTCATCCTTTTGCCACAAAATATGCTTAAGTACCTCATCTCCTGCCCGGTAGCATAGTTTTCGACATCAATTGTTCCAGTGGGCAGCCTCAAATGTCTGAACAACACTTCACGAGTGATTTCAACACGACTTGTTCCGATAAAGGATTCAATCACATCTCCTCGTCTTGTGGCGTTGGCATAGAACAGCAAAACTTCTTCCTCTAAGACGACTTGAGGGAAAGCCTCTAGATATGGCTTCAATCCACATCGAGAGCACTTATCCAAAATTTCTTGATTGTCAGCAGTGTGAGCCCCTTTGAAAAACACTGAGGGTTCTACATGCACCTTGCCATCAGTAGTATACCTACCAAGATCAAACCTTGCTTGCATGTTAGTTCTAACATCGAACAAAGAAACAATCGACATTCTCAGTGATTAGAGTAAGAACTGGGAGGTTTGATTTAGCAAGAAATTGAGATGAAGAATAGAACAGTTATGAAAACGTGAGTCAAGTTGTGTGTGAGAGGTGAGTTTTGTTAGAACAGAAATGAGATCTAATGGCCAAGATTGAAAGTTTAGATCCGACGGTTGAGACCTTTGAAATTCGGTTACGGAATCGAGAATATTATGTGATTTGATATTGTAAATTTTGAAATCCGGCTCTTCTTAGTTAGGACAGGGAGTGAACTCATCTGACCTAGTGTAGTTGAGTAAGAAATGGGTCATACACCTCATTAAAAAAATGGGAGTGTATAAATCCAATTCTAGGGTTTTCAAATTTTAGCATTATCTAATTACTATAATACCCTTAACCCGTTTGAATGTATACTTTACATATTTCAATCAAGAGAAACACTTAGCTTGTCTGTTCGAGTCCATCCAGAACAGACGAGTAGACTTAAGCTTCACAAGACGAGTTGGCTTAAGCACACAAGACGAGTTCCCCCTTCTCCTGTGCATGTCTATTCTGAACGTCGAACGACTTCATGTACCTATCTTATGATTTGCAATGTGTAATCATTGGTACAAGTAGAGTAAAATAAATAAGATGAATATCAATCGAAAGCAATGATCAAGGTTTCGAACAAGATGACCTTTTAACAAACATAAGAGTCAACATAAGGATATTTAAGGAATCAAAGATTCCCCCTTAAATGTTTATTCCCTTAGTATTACCCTCAGCTTTACCAGCTTCCTCATCGGGTAGTTTGGTCATCTAGTCTAGCCTTGTATACCTGTCTGTTGAGTGAGTAGACGAGTGCTCTGGTCTAGTGATCTTGTCTCCTTTTCTTGATGTTCCTGTCTGGTTAGTACATAGCTATAGGCAAGTAGGGTCTAGGTCAATTAGCCCTAAACTAATGCATAACTCACGAAATCGTGCCTCAGCTAATGGTTTTGTAAAAATATCAGCTCTTTGAAAATCAGTATGAATCTTTTCCATGCGAATATCCTTCTTTTCTACATGATCACGTATGAAATGATGCTTCACATCAACATGCTTACATCGTGTGTGCAAAACAGGATTTTGTGTAATGGCAATTGCACTATTACTATCACAGAAAATAGGAACATTTGATTCATGTATGTTGTAATCACGAAGCTGTTGTATGAGCCAGAGTAGTTGACTACAACAGCTACCAGCAGCCATGTACTCGGCTTCGGTAGTTGAAGTTGCAACACTAGTCTGCTTTTTAGAAAACCAAGATATGAGTTTTGTGCCTAGAAATTGACAAGATCCAGAAGTAGATTTCCTATCTATTCTACAGCCTCAAAAGTCTGAGTCTGAATAGCCACTTAAGGATAGATCATCATTTGAGGGATACCATATACCACGGTTGATGGTCCCTTTCAAATATTTCAGAATCCTTTTGGTGGTTTCCATGTGACTTTCTTTTGGATTGGCTTGGAATCGAGCACAAACACCAACAGAGAATGCAATGTCTGGCCTACTAGCAGTTAGATACAGTAAGGAACCAATTAAACCACGGTAATAGGATTGGTCAGCACATTTACCGTTCTCATCTGGGTCCATTCTGTAAGTTGGTTGCATTGGTACGCCAGTGGACTTACATGTTTTGATCCCGTACTTGTGTAGAAGGTTTCTTGTGTACTTCGCCTGATTTATGAAAATACCTTCTGGAGTTTGTTTTACTTGAGTCCAAGAAAGTAGTTCATCTCACCCATCATTGACATTTCAAACTTACTTTGCATGAGTGTTGAAAAACTTTCACTCAGCTTTTTGTTAGGTGACCCAAAAATGATGTCATCTACGTAAATTTGGACGAGTAAGATGTCCTTCCCTTCTTGTCTTCTGAACAAGGTTCGATCGACCTTGCCCTTAGTAAAACCATTTTCCAATAGAAAGAGAGATAGAGTATCATACCATGCTCTTGGAGCTTGCTTTAGTCCGTACAAGGCTTTCTTCAATCTGTACACCTGGTTGCCTTTGACTTCGAAACCTGGAGGTTGTTCAACATACACTTCTTCCGCAAGAATACCGTTAAGAAATGCACTTTTAACATCCATTTGATATACAGTAAACTTCATGTGAGCAGCATATGCAAGGAACAATCGAATGGCTTCTAGTCTAGCAACAGGAGCATAAGTTTCATCATAGTCTATGCCTTCAGCTTGTGAGTAGCCTTGGGCGACTAGTCTCGCCTTATTCCTAACGACTAAATCATTCTCATCTTTCTTATTCTTGAAAATCCATCTAGTGCCAACTACATTATGATGTTCCGGCCTATCGACAAGTTCCCAGACGTCGTTTCGAACAAACTGGTTCAACTCGTCTTGCATAGCGATGATCCAATTACTATCAGCCAATGCCTCTTTGACAGTGGTAGGCTCGATAGATGAGAGGAAACAACACCAGCAAAACATAGTTGGACTCGGCTGTTCTCGTGACTCAAAGAGTTGTCGTCTAGTCTTCACACCAATAGTAGAGTCACCAATAGGGGTGGGAATAGGCCAGGCCGGGCCAGGCCTTAAGAAAAAAAGCCTGGGCCTGGTATATAATATTTGGGCCCAAGCCTGGCCTGTGGCCTATTATAGGCTTTTTTAAGAGGCTAGGCCTGGCCTTTTTAGTAAATAGGCCTGGCCCGAAAGCCTTTCAAAGGCCTTTTTAGTATTATTCAAAATTAATTTTTATCGCACTATTAAATTATAAAAACTAACTTTTTAAATTTCAAAATTAAAAAATAAGAACAATAAAAAATTAATCAAAAGGTACATAAAATTATACTCGCAAATGTTCATATCAATTATTTTTAACTATTACAAAGAAAAATAAAATAAAAAGTATATAATTTCTTCACGATAATCTCATCATATATTGAATATTATATATTTATTGTATTTTTATATATTATATATTTATACATATAGAAATAGAGTTAAATAGGCCGGCCTGTTGGGCTTAAAAGGCTTACGAAAAAGCTCAAGCCCGGCCTATTTAATTAAAAAGGCTTTAAAAAAAGCTTGAGCCTGGCTTGTTTATTAAACAAGCCGAGCCGAGCCGAGCTTTACAAGGCCGAGCCGTAGGCCCCTGTCGGGTAGCCTGGCCCATTCCCACCCTAGTCACCAATGATATTTTCAGTATCATGCGCAGATTTCCATGTTTTTCTATTCTTAACAGGAATACTATCATCATCTATATCATGTACAGCCTCATGCATGTCAACATCATTTGTTTCATCAACAGATTTACTAGGAGTAGTAGAGTCAACTAGAGCAGGCATGTCAACTGGTCTAGAGGACTTACCTTGAGCACTTACCTTCTCCTTGTCATCAGAGTCGAGAGCTTTTAGGAATGGGTTGTAGGCTTGAACGGATTCATATATCTCTGAATCTTTGTCAGATTCGATCGTTAGATCAATCACCTTTTCACTGACCTTGTCGGCAGACGAGTCCTGTCGAGATTCATCGAAAACCACATGTGGTGTTTCTTCCACACAAAGAGTTGAGTAGTTGAATACCCTAAATGCTTTGCTAGTCGAGGAGTATCCTAAGAATATCCCCTCGTCTGCTTTAGCATCGAAAGCATTCAACTTGCTCTTTCCATTGTTGTGAATGAAACACTTACAACCAAATATATGGAAATATGAAACTCTGGGTTTTCTACCTTTCCAAACCTCATAAGGTGTCTTGCCTAGAGCTTTGTTGATCGCGCTTCTGTTCTGCGAATGGCATGCAGTGTTGATAGCTTCAGCCCAAAACTTTTGAGGTGTGTTGAACTCGGCTATCATGGTTCTACAGGCTTCTTTGAGAGTTCGATTCCTTCTTTCTGCTACACCATTTTGTTGTGGTGTCCTAGCTGCACTAGTAAGATGCTGGATACCACGATTAGCACAAAATTCTTTGATATAGCAATTAATGAACTCAGTTCCATTGTCACTACGAATCTTGACAATGGACTGGTTCTTTTCAACTTGTAACTTCTTCAACAGTTCAGGCAGAAGTGTTTGTGTATCACTCTTCTTGTGTAGAAAGACTACCCAAGTAAACTTAGAATAGTCGTCTACAACAACAAGTGTGTACCTTCTACCATTCAAGGCTGGAGGAGTTATTGGACCATGAAGATCCATATGTAGAAGTTCTAAGACTCTACTAGTTGAGAGAGTAGGAATTGACTTAAAAGAACCTTTAACCTGTTTACCCTGTTGACAAGCCGTGCATACATGTGACTTGTAGTAAACTTCATTGGGAATACCTTCCACAAGGTAATCTCTGGCTATCTTATTAAGAACCTTAAAGTTTAGATGACAGAGGCGTCTGTGCCAAAGCCATCCGAGTTCTTTAGGATTTTTAGTAAGTAGACAGGTGTCCCTCGGACAACTGTTCCAATTCACTATGTACACACTTCCTTGTCTTACGCCGACTAGTAGGACTGTGTGTGTCCTTTTGTCAATGATTTCGCATTTGCGGCTTTTAAACTGCACCTTGTATCCACGATCACAAAACTGTGAAACAGAGAGTAAATTGTATTTCAAACCTTCAACATATGAGACATCTTGAATCTCGATGTCTCCATTCCGGATGTAACCAAATCCTTTAGTGACAGCAGTGGAGCTATCACCAAATATCACTTTTGGTCCTTCCTGCTCATGGTAGCTTGATAAGAGAGCCTTGGTACCAGTCATGTGGTGCGAACAACCACTGTCTATGTACCAGGTTTCTCCTATTGAGCCACCCTTCTTATACAAGTCAAGTCGACCCTGCAATAGATGATATTCAATAATTTAGGTACCCATTTGTTTATTGGGGTCCTTGGGGGTTAGTCGAGTTCAAAGGAATCCAAATATTCATTGGAGTCTTGAACAAGTTTGATCTCTTAAGCTTTCGCCCATATTTGTTACAAAATAAGACCTTTTTGTCCTTCTCTGGCCTATCAGTCGAGTTCGGGTCTACTCTTTGGAGATAGCCTTTCGACTTAATCTCTACTTGAGCAGGCACTTGTCTATGATAGTCAGAGTAGGGCTTGTAAGCATTAGGTCCATACGGTTTATAGACGCGTTTGGGTCTTTCCTCACTCATAATATCATATGATAAAGGTGGAGGATATAGGACAACTTGTGTACGATATTTTGGAGCTACCTGTCTAGGTCTAGACGAGTAGAGTTGAGACTGCCTTATAAAAGGAGGTCTAGACTCTTGTCGTCTAGTCTGTACCTGTCTAGTACTCGTCTCCTCAGGATACCAATCCTCGTATCTGACCTGGTTGGGTCATCCACGATTAGTGGTCTGTTGAAGATTAGTTCTAGATGGAACAGGCTTGTTGTTAGCATTCTTTTTACCTCCCTTGGTAGTCGGAATGTTAACTCGAGTCTGTTTAGGTACAGTACCTTTAGATGGCGTATCAATATCGTATATCATTGGTTCTTTTCCTTTATCATTTGGCAAAAGTCTTGAGTTAGTAGTAGTAGGGTTCTTATTGACTCGAGTAGACGAGCTAGATGACTCAGCACCTATACCTGTCTTGTCAGCTGGATCTCTATATCTATCTGACAATTCAAGGTTAATCTTAGAGGAGTTAACCAGGTCAGTAAGTTTGAGATCTAGTGTGACAACCTCGGTCTCTAAGAACTTATTACGTTCTTCAAGTCTGTTGCACTTGTTCTTTAAAACATTGAACTCATTTCTCTCAGTTGCATGTGTCTTAAGTAGGTCTTGATATAACCTGTCTGTCAATGCACACTTTTCTTTGAGTTGTCTCAACTCTTCAGTCAAGCGTTCATTTAGGACTGTTACATTAGGATCTACTTTAGACTGAGCTTCCTTAAGGTCAATGATTTCTTGTTTTAATGCAATGTTCTCATCACTGACTTCGATGAATGCTTGATTAGCAAGTAGAAGGTCGTCTTCGACAGCACTAGTCGAGTGCTGCAGACTACTTCCTACTTCACTACTAGCAGTGTCACTTTCATCAGTATCAGAATCATCACAAGATTGAAAAGATGTAGCAGATGATACCTCTTGATCGATTTTAGCCATGCAGCATAGGCCATCATCTACTATGAATGCTTCATCGTGATCTGGATCAGTCGAGTGACTAGATAAGGATGATGGCAACTCGTCTGAATCCGAATCAGAGTCATCATTGGCCATCATTGCCTTCTTGCCACGGTTATATCTTCTTTCCCTTCGAGCTTTACGTTCTTCTCGATCGTCAGTGCTCAGGTCTGGACATTCATATATATAATGACCTGGCTTTTCACAATTATAGCACAAGAGATCATTAGTAGCCTTTTTAATAGGAGATTTGTCCCTACGCTTATCACGTCTATCGGAACGCTGAATCTTCCTATCGTCAGACTCTCTATCTCGTCTGTTACTTTTCGAGACTTCGTCTCTCCTTTCGGACGAGTTTCGGTCTCGTCTGGTCTCAGACAAGTTCTTAGAAGTGGATGCTCTATGATCTCTATAGAACTTCTTATATCTACCGAAACGTTTATTCAGCCTATCAAACTTTCTAACCATGAGGTTTACTTGATCTTTCAGACTAAGATCACTATCTAACTCGTCTTTCACAGAAGCAGATTTAGTCTTAGATTTAGACCTATCTACCTTCGAAGACTTAGAAGAGCTAGACTTAAAGGCAACGTTCTTAGATACAGCATGTTCTCTATCACTACTGGCTAGTGGTTCATCTTCGTCTAGATCAAACTCATGAGCCTTCAGAGTTTGAAACATGGTCTCTGCACTCCAATCATCTATGTTTTGAGTATTCTTAACAAGCATCTTTACCATTTTCCATCGAGGATCTAAGCTCTTAAGAATCCTAATATTGATTTCACGAGGAGTATAGGTTTTACCAAGAACTTCAAGGTCATTCATGATTTTAGTAAAACGAGTATCCAGCTGGTCGATAGTTTCGCCAATTTTCATCCGAAATGATTCAAATCTTTGGACAGCTGTGGAGAGCTTGCTCTCTTTGATTAGAGATGTCCCTTCACAAATGATTGCTAGCCTATCCCACATCTCCTTGGCAGTTTTACATTTTAACACTTTTCCTAGATACTCATTAGGAAGAGTGTGTAAGATGTAATTCTTCGCCAAACTATCCAAATTATTTTGACGCATTTCTTCTGAGGTTAGATCAGACCTTGGTTTCTTGACGAGGGTGCCAATTGGTTTGCCTTTGTCAAGATTTGCAGTATTTGGGACCATTGTCACGATCGGACCCTCGGTTACAACAGAGATCATTAGATCATGCGTGGAGCTGAAAATCGCTTCCATTCGTAGCTTCCAGTAGTCATAGTCCTGAACCTGGAACTTGGGCAACTTGGGCAACTAATTAGTTATACGATCAAGAAACAGATAGTTCAAGCAGGGAGCACGAAACAGATATACCAAGTGTATTGATCAAGAACACGTAAGCAAGTACAGTCAAGGACCAAGACTTCACCCTAAGTCTTAAGTCGGTTATCAAGAAACAGCAGTTCGTAAACTACTGCTCTGATACCACTTGTAGGTCCCCAAAGTTGAGTTAATAACGAGTAAGCTAGTGAAAATGTCTATAGGGGGGGTGAATAGACTTTTCAAAAATCTATCGAAATATCAGAATACAATATGCGGAAATACGAAATTAACAATGAGCCCAATTTAAGTTTATACTCAACTTCTAAATTCGAGAACTCTGTTCTATTTTCAACTTGTCTAGTTCAGTTAAGTAGTTTAAACAATTAAGCAATTAAACAATAAACCAAACAGTAAAGTAAACAACACAAACAATTTATAGTGGTTCGACAACTTGTCTACGTCCACTCTCACAAACCCAGTTGTGATGTTTCAACTAAACTCTTCCAATCGAGTACAAAGTGTGAATTCCTGTGATTTTAAGTCCCAAGAAGAAGACTTAGATCTTCTAAGACTATACCTCCAGATATGTCTATGATCTAACTAGAAATTTAATAAGTATCTAGCACCTTGATAAAAACAACAAACAAAAACTAAAAACTTCTCTGTTCTTCAGTAGTAGCCTTCTTGATTCTTCACTTGTCTTCTGGCTTCTTTCTGAACTTTACTAAACTCTGAGAGTAATCTTCAAAATAATTCTTCAGTATGTAGCTTTAGTATACGTAGTTGCAGTAGTCAATCAGTAATCAATCCGTAGTCAGTAGTCTTGAATCGATAACCATTATGAAGTATTTATAGACTTCAATCTTCAAGAACTCAGGTAGTTGCAACTAACTTTTCTTGAAAACTAACTTCAACTGAAACTTCTTATCCATCCACGCGTTTCTTGTTATGAATTAGTTATTTCTAACTAACTTCTTCAATTCTTATCTTTATACGCGTTGTTGTAACTAACTTCAAGTTTACTTGTCTTGTGTAGTCTAGTAGATGCACTTGTCTTTGTCTTGTAGTCCACCTGCCTTGAGTAGTAGACTTCAACTCTTCTTGTCTGGTCTTCTCGTGCGATCTTCAGTAGTAGACTATCCTAACCTAACAAGACTATTACATTACATTAAGCTTTTCTGATTCAGCTTAGTCAACTTATAATCTATACAATCAAACTATCTATTACATACGAAACATTATGAGCTCTATACAATAATTATCATAGCTCAATAACAATCTAACAGTTAATATAAACACATATGAAGTACTTATAAATTCGTACTTATCTTCTAATATAAAACAATACTTATCTTTCATGTGAACTCTACTGGTCTTGTTCAAGATGACTTAACTCAACTAGACTAGATTAGTCAACACTTAGAAAATATTCAAACTACTTTTGGCTTATCAAAACTTCATCTTTTATCAACATGTAGGACTTGTTCTAGGATTCATATCCCAACAAAATTAATTCTTCCTTGAGAGTTAATAGTTCGTGAGATCTCCCACCGGATCAACGGGCTAGGACTTAGGGAATACTTGAGAAGGCAATTGGGTTGAAGTTGTTATTCTTCTCAACGGTATCTCTCCGATTCAAAGGTAAACACGTAATCCCTTAGTTCCGCATGTTTAGGGATTTAATTATTTACCGTACATTCATTACATGAATTAGTTGATTTAATTTGTTTAAATTATGAAATTAGATTTATGATAATTCATATTTAAATTACGTCCCAAATAGATCTGGGTAATTTTAAAGGAGTCTCAAAGGATTCCCGAGAGTCTCGAGAGACCCTAGGGCACATCTCATTCTTAGGAGTAAAAGATTCTCAGGAGTCTCAAAGGATCCCTAGCGTGATGGTCCATAACCCACAAGTGCCAATAATTCCCCACAAAGGAGATGGGGAATGTGGTCCCATAATAATTTCCCACAAAGAAGTTGGGGACCACATTGTTGGGGGACTATTATTAGGTATTGGGATAATTCCCAACATGATTCATATAGACTTCTAAGCATGTGTTGTTCCCCCTCAACTTGTGCATCTATGTTTCTAAGAGCTGCCTAACATACCAGCTTCTCAACTAGCCTTATGCTACATGTTCTAACATTCTTAGAACATGATCATTTTGATCTAGACTTATTCTATTGACATGTCTCAGGGGGTTTTGGTATTTAATCAAAACACTTCTCTTTTTATTCCCAACAATTTCCCCATTTTTGATGATGCCAAAACCTATACATTCTATGCAAAAGTGACTTGACTACACCTATTACATTTATCTTCAGTAGTCATGACTAGAGTCAATTTTCCTGAAAAAGAATGTGTTAGTGTATTCGTTATTCTGAATCCATATAGGTTTAAAAGTCAGGCATGTTGAGATAGTAGAATGTTATTTCTTGATTCACAGAAAGGATTCAACTATCATTCAAAGATATTGGAATTGCAGGCATGTTGATAGTTGAATAAACTTATTAGAGCATGAATCAACAACATTTACATATCTAACACATTACATAATCAGAGCATATTACATAATCAGAGTAACTAAATAATCATCAGAGCAAAAAATTTCAGTAGACTTTAGCAACTTTCAGCAGACAAGATCATTTCAGCAAGACAGCACTCAAGATCAAATGTTCATCCAATTTCAGCACATAAGGGTCAAGAAAAACTTAGCCAATTCAGAGATCATCTTCAGGAGGTGGCACCATCCCATATTGTGCCCACACTCTTTTCTTCAACTCCATGGCCTCTTGATTAGTTCCCTTGGGTCCTAGGACCATTCTGTTTAGCTTGAGAATCTCAAGGAACTCTTGAAGGATTCTTGACTGATCAATGGAGTCTCCTTTCTTGAGGGGCATGTAAATGATTGGCTTTGGGGTTGTGAGTTCAAATCTTGCAATGTCAGCAGCTGCAAGGAGTTGCTGATATAGCTCCATGTGATTGTCAATCATAAATTGTGTGAAAGTGGAGTTAGCATCTTCACTATTCCACCTGCTAATGACATAAAAATAATAGACAAACTCCCTTTTAGCCTCTTCCCAAGAGTCATTCAACTGAATTAGAACCCATTTATCCAAGTGAGGATATTTGGTATCCATTGGAATCAGCAGTTGTGGCTTCATCTTGTTGTAAGTGGCCCTCTTTCTTCTGGGCTTCTGAAAGTCTGCTCTCCTCTTGTCTATTGCTCTGTTAGCTTCTTCCATCAAATCCATCTTTTCTTGGGCCCTCATCATGGCCAGTTTCTGTTGAGTCTCAGGATCCTTTCCATATCCTTCCTCAAACAGCTTTGATGAATCATTAGCCAAGACAGTTGTCTTCTTTTTAGGTTCAGGTCCAAAGCCTTCAGCAAACAATACTTCAACATCTTCAGCATCTTTGGGACCTTCAGCAACTTTGGTAATCTCAGCAGTCTTGGTCTGTTCAGCAACTTTGTCCTTTTCAGCAGCTTTAGCCTTTTCGGAGGAAGGTTCTTCTTCTTCAATCCTAAATTCAAGAGGTAAGTCAAGGCTGTTAGGAAAATCTGTACAAGTTTCAGTTTTCCTCTTGCTTCCTTTAGCCTTCTTGAGTTGGCCTCTTGTCTGGATTCCTTCAGTGGACTTGTCCAGTCCTGATACTTCTCCTCAAGGCCTCTGCTGAAGCCTTGCTCTCTCTTCTTGAGCTGATGCCATTGAGTTTTTCAATGCTATGGACAGTTGCTCTTCTTCATCAAGTTCTTCTAAGTTCGGCATTGCCTCCTCTTTGCCTTTGGGTTCAGATGCTTTCTCCTTGCCTTTGCCCTCTCCAATTATCAAGCCACCTTTTGCCCTTGCTATTTCTCTTTCCCCCTTTTTGGCAGCATCAAAACACTGAGGTTTGAGCTCACTCATGGGAGAGCCCATCAGGGATTGAGCTTAGTTTAGGGACTTCATCTCCTCAAGCAAGTAAACATTCTCATCATGAATGTTTTGCATCCTGTCACTGCTTAAGCTTAAGAAAGCTAAAACAGGCTTCATCTTTTGCTCCACAACCTCTTCCATGGTTGTCTTGAGGGATGCATCAAGGTTGGCCTTCAAGAAGTCAGTAAGATTGGCCACTGCACTTTCAGCAATCTTGGCCATTATTTCTTGTGTGAACTTTTCAGAAGCAGCTTTCACCATTGCTAGCCTCATCTCTTCAGCTCTCTTTTTCTAAAGGGCAGTCTTCTTTCCAAGTGATTGCTTGACCACTAGTTTCAATGCTTTCACATTCTTGTTGTGGTTGCTCCTTAGCAGTGTCTGCTCCTTCTTGACTTCTTTAGAGATTGAATCCATGCTGGCCTTTGCTTTCTGAACTTCAGTGGAGATGGTTTGTAAACCAGATTCTACTCCACTAATCCTTGCCTCAATTGTGGGAAGAACCACATCCTCTGAGCCAGTGAGCCTCATCTCAACAGCTGCTAAGGCTCTACCTTGCTCATCCAAGGCTCCTGAAGTTTCAGCATGAGCAGTTTGGACTTGATGAGCTATAGAGTCCAACTTAGCTGACTGCTCTCCAAGAATGGCTTGAGCAGAGCTGGAATCTACTTGGATAGGTGCATCTGTGAGAAGGTCATCTGCAAAGATTTAATCAAAAGAAATTCCTGCAATATCAGACAGATCAAAAGGGTTAGAAAATAAACACTCATCACCCTCAATATTTTTTGCATAAGACTCTGATACATCAACAATCTTCTCCTCTTTTTCAACTAATTCTTTTCTCCCTTCAATATTGATGTCCTCACACAAAGGGTCAGGCCTCCTCTCATCAAAGGTTTCTTGAAGTTCAGATTTGACTTCAAGAATGACCTGCCCTTCCTCACTTATACCACCCTCATTTGTTGGTACACTCACTATCTTAGTGATCACAACATCTCTCTCATCTACAGCTCCCTCTGGTTTTTCCATTATTTTCTCCTTTTCAACTCCTTCACCTAAACCTGCAACATCTCCACCTTCAACAAGGTTCAAAGATGGCAGTTGTGGGGAGATCACAGTGCTTATATCAGCAGCCACTGAGTCATCCTGAATGATTAAGGGCTGGTCAGTGTCCAACTCTCCTAACACTGATGAGGCCTTAATCAAACCAGCTTCTAAGGTAGGAGCCTCAACATCTTTAAGGTGTGCCTTAGGTTCAGAAGAACCTTCATTGGCAGATGCATCTTTGGCTGTGTCACCAGCCTTGGTCAACACTTCTGAAGATACAGAACCTTTTCTATGATATGTCAAGTAGTGAACTGTAGGCTGTTTGGGACAAGGAGGGTTGGGATTTGTGGGATCTGAAGGACTATCATGAGAATCATCATCATTTGAGCTGCTATCAGGGTGTCTGATTCCCTTAGCAAGCCTCTTTTTCTCTTCAGCAATCTTGTCTGCCACCAACTTTGCAAACACATCCTCATTAGTGAGGAATCTTGTCTTGTTCACTCCAGCAAAGTGTAGCAATCTGCTTTCCTCTACTTGCCACCAATTTGCACCCTTGTCTTGGATGACTTGAGCAATTTCCATGATTGATTTATCCTTAACATCCACCAGCATTCTCAAATCATGGAATAACTTCTGAATTCTTGGAAATTCAGCAAGTTGTGGGTACAAACTGTCCACAGTAGCTCTAGCTCCACCTCTGAGCATACTTTCATAAGTATAATCCTCTCCATCCTTATTTGATTGAGTACTTTGGGTTATAGGGGAGTTGGCTCTTGTTTCAGGAATATTGGCTTGAAGAGTGGCTTCAAGAAGGTTGAATTCAGGAGGGTTGGCTTCAGAAGGGTTGGGTGCAGTGAAAGGTGATTCAGTTGCTTTTGAGAGCAATGGTTCTGAAGGGGCTTTGCTCAAGGGGGTTGGCTCTAATAGTGCAGCTTCTAAAAGTTTTGAGTAATTGAGCATTGATGAGTCTAGAGGGGAATGAAGCCTTGACTCATCTACTGCAATATCAGCCAACACATCCATGGGTCCTCTTAGTGCACTCCCTTCTGGAGAATATCTCTTGGTAAGATTAAGAGGGTGATGGGTTGGTTTTCAGGGGTTTTGTGGGTATCAGGGGAGTTGGGCTCTTGATGTTGGGTCTCAGGAGTTTTGGATTTGGGAGATCCAGAACCAGAAGAGTTGGTTCTAGACTTGGATTTGGTTCTACTCTTTGCCCTACTCTCCTTCAAGGAAACTTGGAGAGTCCTTTCCTCCTGAAGATCCAAAATATTTTCAGTGGGTTTGGCCCTCCTCATGCTGGCTCTACTGCTCCCACTTCCTTCCATTTCAGGGACATCTTCCCTGACCCTCTTATCACCCTTCTTCTTTTTCCTCCCTTCATTGTATTTCTGTCTCAACTCTTCTGAATGGTCAGAAGGAACTTGAACACCTTCCTTAGCAACCTCATCAACTTCAGTTGATGCTCCTGAGGTCTCTTCTGATGGAAGTTGAGACAACTTCTTTGTCTTGACAGCCCTTGCCTTAGTTCTCCTCTTCAACTTAGGTTTCTCCTCAACCTTCTCTTCAGCACGTTTGGCCAGAAGCATTCTCCTTTGTTCAGTCTTCTTGCTCAGCTTCATGTACATGATTTTTTGGGCTGGGAGAGGTTTTGCAAATGTTTGCATCTCTGAATAATGGGAGAACCTTTCAATTAACAAGCTTGCCCTGGTGCAATACTTCAGCTTCCCTTCCAACACAACCTTGTTATGAGTCTTCACCTTGAACTTGGCTTTTTCTTTCATCATCTCATTCAAGATGAACTCCCTCCAATTGAACTTGATGCCCTTGTCACTAGCATCAATCACTGCAGCCATTATCCATATCATTGGAGCACTCACTTGCTCCAAACTCCCAGTGTTACTCAACAGGCTTTTTGTAATTACCTCAAAGAGATTGAGGAATTTTGGCTTGAGGGTTCTTTTGTGTTGAGTGGAGGAAATAGGACCTGGTACTAGCAACCATTCTTGAGCAATCTTCTCTTCATGACCATTTCCATAGAATTCTGGATTCCTTCCCTCAGAAGGTAATCCAAAGGCTCCTTCCAAATCTTCTTCATTGAATTTCACCCTGTGAAATCTCTCTTCCTCCTCTCCTTCAGCAACATATGACAATCTTGTTGCCACCTCACCATCTTCAGGTTTGCCTCTTCACTTAAGGAAGGCAAAGAATTCTGCCATGTAACCTTCAAGGCAGGAGCTAGGTCTTTCCTCCATGAACTTCTTAAGACCAGCTCTTCTTAGCCATCTAAAAGTGGGAGTAACCTCTGGATCCTCACTCTCAAATGAAACAATGGGTTCAAAGATGAGGTTGTTCTTGTTACTGAGGTATTCAAAATCAAGGTCAAGGGCCTTGTTTGTGAAGTCAAGAATCATCTCAGGTCTGGCTTTTGGTGCCATTGATGAAACAATAAGAACTTTGAGAGAGTTTTGAGAAGATAAGAGCTAGGGTTTCAAGAGAGTTTGAATGCGTGGGGAAGAAATGAACTTTGTGGGCTTCTTAAGACTTGTGAATATTCCAAAAGGAATGTATGTCAATGAGTAGGTGAGTCTTAAGGCATTTCAACGGTTTACAAATGAGGAAATCAAGTTTGAACGGCCAGGATTGATTTCAGGGGAGTTGGCCAAACTTGATCCAACGGTTAATAACCAATGAAACAGTAGAAAACTGTTTTTATTGAAAACGTGGGAAGAAGTTATGTTTGATAAATGGTTGGGGGGTTTTCGAGATTGATAATGTCTTGAAATGTTTAATGCAAACAAGAGTTAAATCTTGGCATTTAATGCATTGAAATTGACTTTTTGGGTGGGGGATAAAATAAGTCCTAGAAAGGTGATGGCTTTAAGAGGAATAGGACAGCCACCAACATAGGCAATGATTACCCAAAATAGGTGTTTATCAGACCAAGATTTGGTTTGATAGCCAAGACAACTTATCTGACCCCACATGGACAAGTGTCCTGAAATGACATGGACAAGTGTCCTGAATTCTTGTGGACAAGTGTCCTGAGTTTCAATGGACAAGTGTCCTGCTCAATTGAGGTAATCTCTTCTGAGTTTCAGTAGAATTGACCAAGTCTGCTGATCACCACTTTCAGTTCCCCCTTGACTTATTAACTCCTTTGGGCTTACTTGTCCAACTTCCCTGGATCAAGAAGTCCCAATTCTGCTGATAGTTCCAGGAATCTTGCTTCAGCAAGTGGCTTTGTCAAAATATCAGCTTTTTGGTGATCTGTGTGGATCTTCACCAATTTAATGTCCTTCTTCTCCACATGATCTCTAATGAAGTGGTGCTTGATGTCCACATGTTTACATCTTGTGTGTAATACTGGATTCTGAGAGATTGCAATTGCACTGTTGTTGTCACAGAATATTGGCACTTCAGTAGAGTTGACATTGTAGTCCCTAAGTTGTTGTCTCAACCAAAGAATTTGAGCACAACAACTTCCAGCTGCAACATATTCAGCTTCAGTGGTGGAAGTAGCCACCGTGTTCTGCTTCTTTGAGAACCTAGATATCAGCTTGTTTCCCAAGAATTGACAAGTCCCTGAGGTGGACTTTCTATCAATTCTGCAGCCTCCATAGTCAGCATCTGAGTAGCCACTTAACTCAATGTTGTCATCAGCAGGGTACCAAAGGCCTAGATTTTCAGTGCCTTTGAGATACCTCAAGATCCTCTTAGCAGCCTCAAGATGGCTCCTCTTAGGATTTGCTTGAAACCTTGCACAAACACCTACTGCAAAGGTGATGCCAGGTCTGCTGGCAGTGAGATAGAGGAGTGAACCAATGATTACTCTATACTCAGTAGAGTTGGTTGGAACACCACTCTCATCAGGATCCATCTTCCAATTTGTATTCATGGGGATCCTTACTGGCTTGCTAGTGGCACACCCAAATTTCTTGATCATTTCTCTGGTGTACTTAGCTTGGTTGATGAAAATTCCTTCTTTTGATTGCTTGACTTGAAGTCCCAAGAAAAAGTTCATCATTCCCATCATGGACATCTCAAACTTGCTTAGCATGAGCTTTAAGAACTTGTCACAAAGCTTCTCATTGGGGGATCCAAATATGATGTCATCAACATATATTTGGACAAGCAAGATGTCATCTCCTTCACAGATTCTGAAGAGAGTTCTGTCCACAGTTCCTTTGACAAATCCATGGTCCAAGAGGAACTGTGACATTGTGTCATACCAAGCTCTTGGAGCTTGCTTGAGTCCATATAGAGCTTTCTTTAGTCTGTAGACTTGGTTTCCAATCTCAAAACCAGGTGGTTGTTCTACATATACTTCTTCCTTCAAGACTCCATTCAGAAAGGCACTTTTGACATCCATCTGGTACACTTTGAACCTCTTGTGGGCTGCATAGGCTAGAAATAGCCTTATTGCTTCTAGCCTTGCCATAAGTGCAAATGTTTCATCATAGTCAATGCCTTCTGATTGACAGTAGCCTTTTGCCACCAGTCTTGCTTTGTTTCTGACAATCAGATCATTCTCATTCTTCTTGGTTCCAATAACATCTTGATGTGAAGGTCTATCCACCAGCTCCCATACATCATTTCTGGTGAATTGATTTAGCTCTTCCTGCATTGTTGTGATCCAATTGGCATCTTGAAGTGCTTCCTCAATGTCACTTGGTTCCTGGTCTGATAAGAAACAACAAAACCAAGCACTTTCACCATGAAACCTTCTAGTTTTGACTCCTATACTTGGATCACCAAGTATCAGATCAGTAGGATGGTTAGACAACCAAGTCCTTCTTTTTCTGATCCCTTCAGTAGAGTTGTCCTCTACTAAGGTTGAGTCACTAGGATCATAAAATTCAGGGAAATTTAATGCAGGATCTAACTCAGGATCATATTCAGTGGTGTTGTCCTCAATGTCAGGGACATTGGCATTTTCAACATTATTGTTTCCCCCTTAAATATTTAATCCATTAACTACCTCAGCAGGGACTGCTTCTTTATTGGTAGTTGTTACCTGAGTATGAACTGGGATTGGATCATTCAGTTCATCATTTCCTTCAGTGGGGTTTGCATCGATCAGGTAGGTTGCCTTCAGGGGTGTTGTCCAGTCTAGTATTTTCAGGAGGATTGAGCTGGACAACATCTATAAGCATTGTATCTTTATCTTTTAAGCTCAATCTGGTTGTCCTTTGTGTGATTTCACCAGTGTCCAAGTTCTTGTTCCTGAACTCATGAGTAGATTCATCAAACACAACATGGGGTGTTTCCTCCACAATAAGGGTTTTATAGTTGTAGACTCTGAAAGCTCTACTGATTTGGGAATATCCAAGAAATACTCCCTCATCAGCTTTGCTATCAAAGGCTTTCAGTTGTTCTTTCCCATTGTTGTGAATGAAGCACTTACAACCAAAGATATGGAAATAAGATACTTTAGGCAGCCTTCCTTTCCAAAGTTCATAGGGGGTTTTGCCTTGCCCCTTAGTTATCAAACATCTATTTTGAGTATAGCATGCAGTGTTTATAGCTTCAGCCCAAAACCTCTTAGGTAAGTTTGAATCAGCAATTAAGGTTCTAGCAGCTTCTTTTAAAGTTCTATTTCTTCTCTCTGCAACCCCATTCTGCTGAGGAGTTCTAGCTGCTGAAGTTTCATGGGCTATTCCATTTTGTGTGCAATACTCATTGATGTATGAATTTATGAACTCAGTGCCTTTGTCAGGTCTTATCTAGATTATACTAAGGCTTTTCTCATTTGACAGTCTCTTTAGAAGTTCAGGGAGTTTGACTTGTGTTTCATTCTTATTAAGGAGAAATACTACCCATGTGAACCTAGAGAAGTCATCTACTACAACTAATGTGTATTTTCTACCATTTATGCTTGCAAGGGTAATTGGTCCAAATAAATCCATATGTAGAAGTTCAAGTACCCTTTCAGTAGAGATGACTGGTTTTCCCTTGAATAAGGCTTTAATCTGTTTTCCTTCTTGGCATGGTTTGCAAACATGCTCTTTAATGAAAACCTCATTAGGTAGTCCTTTTACTAATGCATTTCTAGCAAGTTTGTTCATTGATTTAAAGTTCAGATGGTTTAGCCTTTTATGCCATAACCAACTTTGTTCATTTGAGCTCTTAGCAATGAAACATGCAGCATCAGTAGACTTGTCCCAGTCAGCAAAATACACATTTCCTTTCCTAGTTCCAGTTAGTAGAGTTTGTTGAGTTTTATCTTTGATTAATCATTTTCCACTTGAGAACTCAACACTAAAACCTTTATCACATAACTGACTTATACTTAGGAGATTATATTTGAGACCAGCCACATAAGACACATTGGATACCTTGATATTACCAATTATCAAGGCACCATAACCTTTTGTTGTAGCTTGTGAGCTGTCTCCAAATGTGACATTTGGGCCTTATTTTTCAATAAAATCAGTGAGGAGGTTCTTGTTTCCAGTCATGTGCCTTGAGCATCCACTGTCAAGGTACCATGCTGAATTTTTGCTTATACTCCTCAACTTCTTGTGGCCCAATGGTACCTGCAATTAGATAGATGTAGGTACCCTTTGAATTTTGGGTCCTGAGAGGTTAGCTGTACCTTTAGGAACCCATACTTGCCTAATAACCCTGATTGATTCAAGGTGGCTAAGTTGTTTTCCTCTAGCATATATGTACATTGTCTTTCCCTTAAATGTCTTTGGGAAAGTATGTGTAAAAGTGTTTACTCTATAAGTATCAGGAGAGTTGTCATTTCTCCTAAACTTATGAGTTTTGTGTGCTACTTGAGGGAATCTTTGAGGATAGGCATGACCATTACCCTTTGGCATGAAGGGTTTTGGTTGTCTCATTTTATTTTGCACTTGAGGATAGTTGACCTCAGGTCTGTTCAACTGAGGCTTCCTCAGTAGAGTTGGCCTTAACTGATCATACCTTGGATAACTCCTCTGAACTTTGTTCAGGAGAGTTGCCCTTCCATTGGGTCTACTCTGCTGACCAACATACCTCTTGTGCTCAGGGACTTTGGCCTTTTCCTTAGGTATAGGCCTAGTCTCCTGAAGCACTTGAGTGGGCAATTCATGCATTTTTCCCTTTCCTTTGTTCAGTGGCTGAATTATTTCATTTTCAGCTTGTTGAGCCACTGATTTAACAAAGATTCTCTTAGTGTTACTTATAGAAGCAACACTAAGACAAGGTGAAGATTCAAATGGATCAAAACCTAATCCACTTCTCTGAGCCATAGGTCTTTGATAACTTTGAATTTCCTCTATTGCCTAGAGGATTTCTTCAAAGCAGACATCTTTAATTTCAGGCTCTCTTCACTTGATTTCAGAATGTCATACTCATGTGAGAGGTTTTCAAATTTAGCTTGTAGAATTTTCAGTTCAAAATCTTTTCTCTTCTGAGTTAGCAGTTGTTCATCAATCTGCTTTTGTTGGTCAACTATCCTAAGAGTGGCTTCATCAAGCTCTCTCAAGACTTGTTGATACAACTCAATAGACTTGACATCAACTATTGACTCAGAGTTTTTAGCAAGTTTAATTGACAACCTTTCATTCTCTCTCACACAGTTGTCATGAAATTCTTGTAACATAGTGAAATCTTCCATTAACTTTCCAAAAGAAAGTTTCAGGTTGACTTCACTAGTGTTTTGTGAAATAAATGATGGTGAGCTAGAAGTAGAGGATACCCCATCATCCTCTATAGCCATGTTGCACACATCATCATCATCTTCACTGTTTGAGAACAGTCCATCAGAAGAGTTGAAGCTTTCAGCACTATCAGATTCTTCACCAACCATCATGGCTTTTCTGTTGGTGAATTTCCTATCTCATTTAGCTTGCCTCTCTCTTCTTTCCTTAGAGGTGAATTCAGGGCAGTCATATTGGAAGTGCCCTTTCTTCTTGCAGTTGTAGCACAGGTCTTCATCATCATCTTTCTTTGGCTCATCTCTCCTTCTAGATGATGAAGGCTCAGCTCTGCTGGACTTTCTCCTATCAGAGTACTTGTCCTCTGATCTTCTCTCTTCAGACCTTTTGTCCTCAGCCTTGGCTTCAGGAGAGTTGTACCTTCTCCTGACCTTGTTGTCCTTGTAGAATTTCTTGTATCTACCAAACCTTGAGTTAAGCTTGTCAAATCTTCTGGCCATTAGGGCTAGTTCTTCCTTCATTTCAGCCTTGGAGACTGACTTTGATGATCTAGGAGTGGACTGTATTTCAGGCTCAGCAGTTTTGGCTTTGAATGCCACTCCTTTGGTTGGGACAGAAGGTTCATCAACAGGCTTTCTTCTGTTGAGATCAAACTCATAAGCCTTGAGTTCTGTGAAGATTTGTTGCATGGGCATGGTGGAGAGATCCTTGGTATTTTGCATCATCACAACATATACATCCCACTTTTGAGTGAGACTTCTCAATATCTTTAGTCCAACTTCTCTCTTGGAGTACACCTTGCCCAAGGAGTTGATTTTATTCATCACATCTGTGAATCTACCAGCAAACTTGTCAATGGACTCTTCTGAATCCATTGTAAATTGTTCAAACTTTTGCACTGCCACTTGGAGCTTGTTCTCCTTGATCTTTTTTGTACCCTCACACATTTCTGCAAGAGTATCCAAAATTTCCTTGGCAGTTGTGCAGTGGTAGACTCTCCCCATGATTACATCTGGAATAGTTTGGTAGAGAGTATTCATGGCTAGATAATTCAAATTATCTTTCCTCTTTTCCTCAGAGGCGAAGTCATCTTCATCTTTAGGGATCTCCTCCATTGTATCAGCTCTTTGACCTTCAATGATTCTGGGATTGATTTGAGTGAACATATATGGACCTCTTGTAATCACTCTCAGCATGTCAGTGTGAAGAGATGCAAGATGAGCTCTCATTCTGATTTTCCAGAAATCATAGTTCTCAATTGAGAACATGGGCAGCTTGTGATGTGAGATGTGGTTAACTGGATTAGTAGCCATGTTGTTGATGCCTTGAACAGCATCATGAGGAACAACATTGTTGTTGTTGGCCATATCTCAAAAAGAAAGGGTTAGTAAACAAGTAGTAAGATTTCAGATAGATCAGTTCAGTGATCACACCAAATATGTGTTTTTGAAAATCAAGATGGATTTTCAGAAGCAGTGGTCTTTGAACCCCTGCTCTGATACCACTTGTTGGTCCTTAAAGGAGTGTATAACAAGTGTATAGGGGGGAATACACTTGTATGCAAATCTTTTTCAAACTTTGATCAAACCAGACTTCAGCAAGGTTGTCCTGGACAACTTTGCTGGTATGATTAACTCTTTATAGATAATCAATCTACTAAGTACTATTGAGTACTTAGTTGAACAACTATCTGAGGGAGTTATGTGTGCGGAATTAGTGGTTGACCCTTTAGTTTAAACTCCTTTTAAGTTCTGAAAGCTCTTTAACAATTTGTCCAGTATCATGGAACTTGTCCAAATATGTTTGCACAGTCTCAAGTATATGTTCTTTGAAAGTTCAATTTGTGTGCAGTGTTGAATGAATGTAAGTACTTGAAAGTAGATCAACACAAGAGTTTATAGTGGTTCAGAGACTCAAGCTCCTACATCCACTTTCCCTGATTTAACAAGATAATTCATTCACTCTTGGAATTAGCTTGTTTTATAGTGCCAAGGTGCACTTGATCAACAACACCACTCCTTGGTGATTTGATCCCTAGGATGTCAAGAGTCCTAGTACCCTCTTCTCAACTCAGAATTAACTGTTCTTCTCTCAATAGTTAACTCCTTACACTTCTACTGCTACAACCTTCTAACTTTCTCTCTTGAAAGGTATAAGGGTTGAAGTATGGTTTCAACTAATGAGATATCCTTTACAATGAGGTTCAGTGTATAAGGATTGGATATCTCTCTAAGCTTTGTATGGATATACAATGGGATTCAGCTTAGATGAAGTCTTTAAAGACTAAGATAGTCTCTTTGAAAGCTTGAAAGCACTTGTGTACTTGTAGGATAGTTGGATGTGTTTAGGTGCTTTCAAATGGTCTTCACACTTCTGTATTTATAGACAAAATTGAGGATTTGCCCATTGGAGAGACAACCTCAATTGTCTATAAGTGTCTTCCTTGAACTCTGCAACTTGAAGATAATTTCTTGATAGTGACATGTCCTTTGATTGGGAAATAAACGGCTGTAACCACTTTGTCTTGACTTTGCAGCTGTCTTCCCAATGTCTGACTTCAAGATTCACTTGATCAAACATGGACATTGCTTCTAATGATTGGTCCTATGATAAGGAGAACATTCCTTATCACTTGGGCAATTCTGCTTATCACTATCAGCAGAGTTTGCTTATCAGCATGGTTGGCTTTAGCTTTTCACATGACTTGGCTCTTTCTCCCTTTGCATAGTCTCTTAGGATAGGCCTTGTGTATCCATGACAATGAATAGCTGACCTTGACCTTATCAGCATAGTTGGGTTGATCTTGTCACAAATCTGGTACAAAGTTGCTGAGACAACTTTCCTGGACAAACCTTCTGAACTTGTATGCTTTAGTAGGTTATGTCTTGATGATGCATTCAACTCACTTGTCCTTCAGATGAGTTGTTCCACAATCCATCCAATCATGATCAGCATACTTGTCTATCAGCAGACTTGGGACACATTGATCTTGAGCGTTGAGGGGACATGATTCATATAGACTTCTAAGCATGTGTTCCCCCTCAACTTGTGCATCTATGTTTCTAAGAGCTGCCTAACATACCAGCTTCTCAACTAGCCTTATGCTACATGTTCTAACATTCTTAGAACATGATCATTTTGATCTAAACTTATTCTATTGGCATGTCTCAGGGGGTTTTGGTATTTAATCAAAACACTTCTCATTTTATTCCTAACAGTCACTTTATACAATTTGACTATACTAAGAAAAACCCATGAAAGTTATTGTGAAACAACACTAAAAGAAAGTGTGAAAGTAATTGTGGGGACGAAGTTTCCATTAATTAATGAAAGAAGTTAAATAAAAACAAGTGTAATATTCATTAATTTATTCTTTATATAAAAAAAGTGCTTCCACTTAAAATGTGTAGCGAACGAAGATTAAGAATATAAAATCATTATTTAGAGTTAAATTAAATTTGATCAATCTATAGATTGCTTACTTGCCTCTTGAAGAGAACCCCTTGGTAAATATAATTAGCCGACAAAATGTCGGCCACGTTGAAAAGGACATAAACAGGCGGATTCCGGAGCCATAGCGTAAACACCCGATCACCCAAATGTCATAGTTCCTTTTGTTTCTGTGTTCTTTTCTTTTTCTGTATATTTGGGCAAGAGTCAAGAGAGATTGTGTAGTGATCCCATCACTACACTTGAAATCCATATATTTTTGTATGACTTTTGATACAATCTTATATAATAAAAGGAGGAAAGTTCTCTCCTGAGCTTGACACGTGGCTCTCCAGCTCTTGACATGTGGACTCGTTGTTGTTGCCACGTTGCCATCTTCTGCCAAGTTATCTATCTGAGTGGATTAAGAATTTAAGAGTACATAAAAACACAAAGGAATGCAAAATATTAAGAGCCAGAAAATTGAATTCAGAACGGTTAGAATTCATTGTCAAAGCTGGTTTTCCTCCAACTCTTCATTTGCTATTTTCATTTTGTGTTATTTCACCGTTTTGTTCGTCGTGCCTCTCAAGTTTCTCCTTCTCCTCGCTTGCGCCGACTAAATTAGTCTTCGCTTCGGTCGCCGCCTAATCGCTGATATTTCGGGGGTTGTAATTGTTGTGCTTGAGTTGTGCAAATATAGGTTGAAAAATAGGCAGAAAGTTTTGATCAATATGTGATGATCATTATGTTATAGGTGTCTCAATGACAGGGAACATAAAACCCATTTCTATATGCGTATCTTCTTTTTTGGACATTTGGAAACAAAGGTTCCATGTCTGGAGTTGGATTAAGAGCCTTATCTTCATTCAATTTTTGTCTATCATGTTTGTGTGATTGCATATTATAATGTATGGGCTTATTGAGTATTGCAAGTAATTCTTTCGGATGCACATGCACTGCATCTGGGGAGCGTCTCGTCTCTGCTGTCATCACATATTAATCAACGTTCTCTTTATAATGTGGAAAGATTCAATCAAACTAACTTTAATTATATAGTAGAGCTATCTTATACTCAGTCTCTTTAGATTGTTTCACTCTTAGCTTGAGTTTGAGGTTGATATTAATCTCAAGAACTATTGTGGACATGTGAATTTTTAAAAATGATTTTGGTTAACAAATGAATCACTGAGTTCTTGAGATATAGACAGTGAATACCTTTTTAGGAATTTTGAAAGGTTTTTTTCTCTACTTTTACAGACTGCCTTGATGCAAGCTTGCCAATATGGTTACTGTGAGTTGTCTTCTGATTCCTTTTAAAGCCAATGTAAGAAATATACGCTGTCTCAAAGAAATCTCATATTTTCCTTTTTCCTTTTTTTTTTTTTTTTGATATTAGGTTCACATATCAGATTATCTGAATGGAGGAACAACACTCCGTTTAGCTGCTTTAAATGGCCACTCTTGGTGCATCCGACTTCTCCTGGCTAATTACATTCCCAGTATCCCCGATTTTTATAGCATCTCAAGGAAAAGATTGAGAAATGATGAATCTTTTTCAGAGTTTGATAAAGGGTACTTTTTATCAAAATTTATCTTTGTTGTAGGTGACTATTGTTGTTCTCTGAGTAATCTGTTTTTATTATTTTTAGTGTACTCGATCTGTTCAATCTCTTTATAGACCTGTTGATGGCAGTGTTACTGCCCTTAATATGGCTCTAAGGACTAAGGACTTCGGTATTTGATATAACAGTGGAAGATGGAGCTTCTATTGATTTAATAGGTGAATCTTTTTATTTCTCTATGCATTGGTAAATTGTCCGCACGGTTCTTGCTTTGCTCGAAACTTAATTGTTTGTTCAAGTATGATTTATTATTACACTCTAAAAAGTAGTTCGTATTACATTGAATTGTTATTTCTCACTAAAATGCTTGTGGTTATTGTTCTTTGTTTCTTTTCTTATTACTTTTTGTTCCTTACTTATCTATTTTTTGGACATGTATCAATTTCTTTTGCAGATTCTGGTAGCACTCCACTCCATTTTTTGAGTTTTCTTCTTGAGTTTTCAGCATCATATTCATTACTTGGTTTGTGCATTTTTTTTCCATGTAGTGTTATTTTGGCCGATGAGTTTTGATTGAAGCTTAATGATACTTGTGGCAGTTTGGTGCTTACTACTTTATGAAGAGTTTCTCCCTTCATTGTTCAATTAGGTATGAGAAGTGCAAAGATTGGTGGACGGAGAGAGTAGTTAGTTATCTTAAACATGAATTAATATGTAACAAGGCATGGATACTCCGTATTAACTTTTTCTATGTTTGTTGAGATGGGTGCTCATTTCGTTTGATAGGTCATGCGTCATGGACTCTCCATGTATGCAACTATTCCATCCCTTTGGAGTGACCAAGCACAAATTTACATACTCACGGTTTATCAATCTGAGATTATAAGCTTAGAAATAAGAAATGCTTAGTCTTTTTTTTCATCTAACATTTCATTTCGATTTTCTATTTATTTGTGTGTTTCTTTTGCAACTTAGGTATGTTGATGTAGCAATGAAGGTAGGTATGTTGATGTTTCTAGCCGCAAGTACTGTAAACTTTACATGTACAATGGTGTGCCTCTGTTCCGCAGAAAATTCATAGGAACTTGGAGGCCGAATAAAGATTTTAAATTAGAGCTTGCGGAAAAAGATGTTGAAGACCATGGTAATTTGGGCGATCAATTCTATTGATTTTGAGATTCAACAATCAAAAATATTTTTTTTCACACTCTTAACTCTCTACGTATTTTCTTATTTACATTTGTATTTTTCACTTAAATGGCAGGTGTATTCTCCATATCTTTTATTATTTTTGTATTCCATATTTTTTATATTTGTTTTATATTCTCTATGTATCTCTTTTTATTATTTTGTAGATGTTAGACTCGATGTTTTCCTCAATTAAATTGGGATGCTTTGCTTAAATTTTTTTATGTGTTTGAATTTTCTTGTGATTTTCATGAACATGTATGCCATATAATATCTTATGAATTTAATTTTTTTTGCCCATTTCTATTGAATCACATTAATATTGACTTGATCGTCACCTTGATTAACACTACAAAAAAAGTCTGATTTTGATACCGAAATTTTGAGACGAACACCTATTCCGTCTTTAATAGGCATGAATTAGATGCGAATTTGTTAAAAATTTAGATTTGAAACCGAAAATAAAATCGTCTCTCATTATATACGTATTAGATACGACTTTTAGTTTTGAGAGTTTTAGATACGGATTAGATTGGTATTCCTATCTATTTCTCATCAATCAGTTGTTTTTTCAGAACGAAGATTCTTGAAACTCATTCCATACATGACAATCTCATCTCCACTTCCTTGTGTATGGATGCAAAATTTGATTCATGTATTAATGATTTGATGGCGACTTCCAATGGTAATTAATTAACTACAAACTTGATTGTTGCTACTTTTATTTTTTTATCTAAGTTAGGCGCTCCATTTTGATAAATTGTGTGCTTGCAGATTCTTTGGTGATGGACAAGGCATATTGCGAGGAAATAAACAAGATAACTTTGATTAGCTCAAATCAGCTCAAGTCATTAAGAGCGAATCATGGTGAACATATATGATATTAGCCATAAATTAGAGCAGTACATCCATAATGATTACTTGGTAAGCATTTTTCTATCATCTTGTGTCATTTACTCCTGCAGTTGGCCTCACCATTAGTTGACTGTTGAAGGAATCAACTATTTGGGGTACTAACTGTAATTATTTAAAATTGTTAATTACATTTAACACTCCCAAAAAATTGATTTCGTTAGTCAACAAATGACCGACTCTAGTCATGGGATATTGTTTCTCACTGCTCCCTACTTCTCTTATTGCATAGTACTCCGTATTTAACTTCTCAATACTGTTGTATTTAGTCCTAAATTATTTAATGGTAGATTTGGTTGCTAATTTTAATTTTATAATTTTCCATGGCAGTTCTTGCTTCTGGACTTTGGATGACTCCTCGTGACTAGGAAGAAGTTGCAGCTGCCATATCGCAGGCTTTAAGAAACTGTATAGAAAGGTTATGCCATGTGTTTCTTGTGATTGGTTGACACATCTAATCTCTAGCTAACAATTCTTTTATTTCTTTTGATAGAGCTCTTAGAAGGTTTTCACATTTACATTTTGGAGATGCATTTTCAAAGTATCACACATTCACACAAAATGAAGAATTATTCATGTCTGTTTATAGAATTCATATTAGTTCTACTTTTTGTTTGAATTTGAGAATTATTATTTGTATTGAACATGATTTTCTACTTTAAGAATTTTATTTATTGGGTTTGGAGCTTTCTTACATTTAATAATTTGCAGCCACATTAAACTCAAGCTTATTATGACATCTTTGATGTGCATTTTAGGGAAGCATTTAGATGGACAATTTTTTAGTTGCAGTATAGGGAACTGGCTTTTCCATGAGTATTTCCTTATTGTCTTATAATAAATAAGTTTGGATCTTAGTACTTTCTTTGGTGTTTTGTAGGAGGGCCAATTTGTGGCTAAGTTTATCTTTGCAGGAGGATCTTATTACTCACATAATAAAGAGTGTTGAACATTTTTTTAGTGTTTTGGTGTCGAGATTCATCCTTGGCGAATCGTTTCCGCCTTCAGTTTATTTATTTCTTCCGATTATAGGGGGTTGTAGTTTAGCTGCTCTGACTGTGCTCAACTTCAACATGATTTGTAATTCACACTGCTTAAATTGCAAGCATAATCTGAGGGAAATCATTGTTGTTAGCTTCATTATTGTCTTTTAAGTATGGTGTTAGTTCATATGAGAATATATGATGTCAAGTATTAACTCATATGATGAAAAATATCAAATATATTCAGGACACTTAATTTTTTGGCTGAATTTTATAACAACTTATAATGTATTACACGAAAATTTATTACCAAACGATTTAATTTCGTGAGACCATTAGAAAATTACCCATTTTGTTAACTTAAATTTTGTTGCGAAAAATTGGAACAAGCTTTTAATAACATTTCCCAAAATTTAACTCTATTTATTGTGTCAATCAAAATTATTACAAAACAATAGAAAACACAACTTTTTAAAATCTTGTAAAGAGCTCCAAAACTATGATTATATGATTGTTATTTTAACTATTCTATGTAAAGCAATGGAAAAATAGAAACAAACAAATTGACGAAAGGTTTATAAATTTAAAAAATAAAATTACAGTATCTATTAATTGAAATAGAAAGAAAGGATTTTGAGAAAAATAGAAGATTAGAGAGGGAGAGAAATCGATAAGAAGGAATTGACTGTAATTTTTTTTGATATATTCTTACGGGTACGGTTATACGCACACACAACTTTATTGAGTACACCCACCGATAATATTTTACTAATTAATTCTTGGACTAAAATTAAGTAAATATATGGCGATGAGTATACCACCTTCATTTTTAACGAAGAACCGAAACACATTATCACCACTGCGTTAAAATCATCTCCCAAATCACTGTAAAATTCCAAAAAAATAAAAATTGAACATTTTTACATGAGAAAAAAGAAAAATAACACCCAAACAATAACCTCATACTAGACAAAATGCAAACTCAAGAAATTGAAGCAAAAAACAACAATTTCAACAAAACAATACGAAAAAGGTCCTAAATCTCGATTTTTTTTAAAACAATAAGGGTTTTCGAATATAGCGACTTTTCGGTAAAAAAATTCGAATAAATACAAAAAATCAAAAAAATTGAAAATGAGCAAAAAAAATTCAAAACAAAAATAAAAAAATCTTACAAATCCTTGATTATCTTTAGATCTAAAAAAAAACTCAAAAACTAACCTAATCAAATAGAAAATCGGAAGAGGGGCTGAGAACGACAGGCGACGTTAACGTGATAGGGGGAGGAGGGGTGCGAACGGCCAGCTGTCGCTTGGTTTCTTCTTCGACAGTAATGGAAAAATGAACACATACGAAAGATAAAACAAGAATAGTTTTTAGACAAAATATCCATTTTTGATTCAATGCTTGGAAACCTATTTTTGGATGATTACAAGAATTGCTTTCGTGCTCCTTTTATACACCCTATAGAATCATCTAGAGGTAGTGGTGTGTGTTGCAATTTCATTGGCTAAGGCTACATGACAAATATGTAACTAATTTGATTCCCATGTCTAAGGTTTTGCAGACTCTGTACATGGTCCATTAATTAGTACTCTTATCACGTCCCCTCAATTCAAGCGAGCTCCTTGGAAGAATTCTCAGTTTGTTTCTCATGCGAGTGTAGAATTGGCCCGAGAGAGGTTTGGTGAAGGAATCTGCAGCTTGTTCAACACTTAGAACATGAAGAACTTGTATGGCGCTGCTATTAATCTTTTCTCGGACAAAGTGAAGGTCAAGCTCTAAATGTTTTGTCCTTGAATGAAAAACGGGATTGGCTGAGAGTGCAATAGCTCCCTGATTATCAACCGAAACAACAGGAGTTCTTGGACTTGAAAGCTTATGTTCACTCAGGAGAGATCTTATCCAGAGAACTTCACAAGTAGCATATGCAAGGCTTCTATATTCAGCTTCCGTACTCGATATTGACACCGTAACTTGTTTCTTGGAACTCCAAGATATGAGATTCCCTCTTAAAAATACACAATATCCAGATACTGACTTTCGATCATCAAGTTCAGCACCCCAATCAGCATCAGCAAAAGCTACAATATCAAGATTCTTTGGAACATGATAAGATAAACCAAAATCAATGGTAGCAGCTAAGTATCGTAATATACTCTTTACAGCTTTCCAGTGAGAATCCATTGGAGTTTGCATATATTAACTCACCTTATTCACTACATATCATATATCTGGCCTTGTCACAGTGGCATATTGGAGTTCTCCCACTATACTCCGATATTGATTGACATCAGGATGAGGCTGCCCCTCAAACTTTGACAAGGTCTTCCCAGATACCATTAGTGTAGATAGACCATTAGCTTCCAGCATATCAACCCTTGAAAGAATATCAACAATATATTTCCTCTGGGATAGAAACAGACCACTAGAGGATCTCTCTATCTCAATACCCAAAAAGAAGTTCAAATTACCAAGGTCTTTAATAGAAAAGAAACCGTGTAAATTCTTGATAACCTGAGAAACCTGAGATGCATCTGAACCAGTAATAATTATATCGTCCACATAAGCACAAATAAGAATGATGGAGTTAGAAGAATGCTTAATGTACAAAGAATTATCAGCCTTCGATGTTTTGAACCCAAGAGTGTTAAGCACAGAGGCAAGCTTAGATGTCCATTGTCTAGATGCTTGCTTCAATCCGTAAAGGGAACGTTTGAGTTTGCAGATGAGATTTTGACCATGAGCAAGTTCAAATTCGGGTGGTTGAACCATGTACAACTCTTTATCAAGGTCACCATTAAGAAATGCATTGTCTACATCTAATTGATGTAATGACCAAGAATATGTTAAAGTTATGGAGAGAATGATTCTTACAGTCACAGGTTTGACGACTGGGCTGAAAGTTTCCACATAATCAAATCCAGCAACTTGAGTGTAGCCTTTAGCTACGAGCCGTGCTTTGTACCTGGTCACTGTTCCATCAGCATTTCGTTTCACCTTGTATACCCATTTGCAACCGATAATGTTATGATTAGTTGGTAATGGACACAACTCCCATGTTCCATTCTTGATTAAGGCTGAAAATTTAGTATCCATAGCAGCTTTCCAATGAGGGTTTTGAAGTACTTCAATGTGATTCTTAGGCTCAATAGATGAGAGGGAAGCTGTGTAGGCTTTGGGCTTCCTGATTCCATCTTTGAGTCTAGTAATCATAGGATGTTGATTGTCAACATTGGTCTGGGTATCTGCAGGTAATGAAACAACACTAGGAGAGACAAGATCATCATTATTCACATCATCAGGTAAATCTATGTATAACTGCCCCTCTAATAAAGATTGAGGTGAGTTGGATGATTGGGTAGTATGTGGAGTGGGACAAGAAGCAACAGGGTTGTGGTGAGGGGAATGAGTGGGAGATTTTTCAGATTGAGTGGTTGGTGGAGAGGGTATGATATTAAGAGTCGGGGGATTGAAGAAGTATTGAGAAAAATTGGAAGAATTTATGGGAGGATCAGAGGTTTGAGCAAAGGGAAATACTTGCTCATCAAAGATGATGTGTCTAGTGACAATGACTTTCTTATTAGGAAGAAGCACCTTAAAACCTTTATAAATAGAGTTATAGCCAAGAAAGACACTGCATGTTGATCGTGGTTCTAATTTGTGTTTGTTATAGGCTCTCAAATGAGGAAAGCATAAACAACCAAAGACCCTTAAGTTGTGATAATCTGGTGTTGTACCAGTGAGAAGTTCAAAAGGGGATTTATGATTCAAAGTGGCAGATGGCAACCTATTTATAAGGTAAACACTAGAGATAAATGCATCATCCCAGTGTGTCAAAGGTACATGTGAATGATTTAGGAGAGTAGGGGCTTTTTAAACAATGTGTCTATGTTTTCTTTCTGTTGTACAGTTTTGTTCAAGAGTGTCACTAACAACATCATCAAAATAAGAAATTTGGTTATTACTAAGAGCCTTCTTTGTAACAGAAAATGAGGCATGCCCTAATCTATTATGCCAAATGGTAAGAGGAAGGGTTTTTCTGGTAGTAGCAGTGTTCACCATGGGAACATGATTTTGAGATGGTTCAGCAGAAAAGTCTTTATGAGATGGATTCTTGGAAGCAGTTAGGTGGAATTTGTAAAGGCCATTTTCAAGGGTTCCTTCCAGCAGTGTCTTGTGCGTGATTTGATCCTTAACAAGACAGAAGTTAGGATAGAATACAAAATAAACAAGATTATCGGGTTCTTTTTTATGTGAGGGACATGGAGGAGATTTTAAGAACAAAAGAATTTTTATTAGAGGTAGTCATTATAGAGTTACCAAGATGTGAAATGTTCAAACCTGTGCCATTTCAAAGATGAACTCTCTCATTGCCTTGATATTCAGAACCATGTTTCTCAAATCATAAGTAACATGGCTATTAGCCCCTGAGTCTCGATACCAAGAAGTAGAATCAACAAAAGAATCTGCTCCATCAAAACTTGTAGCAATATTGGCAGCAGGTTGAAAGTTTCTTCTTCCTCCTTGTTGGTTTGGTGGACGAGGAACAGAGTTGAGATCCTGTCTATAGAAGCACCTTTCTGTTGTATGGTTGTCCCTAAACAGATTTGGCATTCTGGGTTGTAGCTCATACCTTTGTTCCTGGTGAAACCGCCTCCATAACGAGTTTTTCCACCTCTTTGAACAAAATCGTTGTTTCCTCCACCTCTTCCCTTTTGAAACTGCTTTCCATTTCTGTTGCCGTTGTTTCCGTGCTGAGTGAAGTTGATAGATGGTGAAGAGCCTACAGTGCTAAAATTAGGAGTAGTAAAACCCTCAAGACGTGCTTAAAAGTTCAAGAGAAGAGGTCTCAAATCTCCAACAGATATTGGTTCAAGTTTATAAGAAACTGATACCATCACAGGGTTGTATTCTTGACCCAAACCACATAAAATGTATAAAATCTGCTCATCAGCGCTCACCTTATGGCCTGAAGCATTGAGAACATCAGAACAACTTTTAATCTTGTTGAGATACTCCCTCATCCCCATGGATTCTTTTTTGAGACCTTGCAACAGTGATTTATAGTGCATGATCTTTGCCCTAGATTGTCTAGCAAAATCATCTTCAAGGCAGTCCCATATTTCTTTGGATGTGTTTAATCCAACAGTGGTGATGAGTATACTTTCGAAAAGGGAAGAAAGGAGCCATGAAACAATTAATTGATCTTGCTTAACCCATTCTAAATGTTCGGGGTTAACAGATTCTGAGGATTTTTCAAGAAATTTTGAAGGGCATGTCTTTTCTCCAGTGAGATAGCCATCGAGCCCATGACCTTTTATGGTAGCTAATATTTGTTGCTTCCATATGTGATAATTTTCCTCTGAAAGCTTCACAGACACAAGTCGATGAAAGGGACCATGTAACTGTGAAGCAAGAGAAGTAGTTGTGCTATTAGAGGTAGACATGATTTAGAAGAAAAGTGATTTCAAGTAGTAGAGAGTCGGTTTCAGGAGCATCAGGAATTAACCTGAGCTCTGATACCATAATGGAAAAATGAACACATACGAAAGATAAAACAAGAATGGCTTTTAGACAAAATATCCATTTTTGATTCAATGCTTGGAAAACTATTTTTGGATGATTACAATAATTGCTTCTGTGCTCCTTTTATACACCCTATAAAATTATCTAGAGGTAGTGGTGTGTGTTGCAATTTCATTGGCTAAGGCTACATGACGAATATGTAACTAATTTGATTCCCTTGTCCAAGGTTTTGTAGACTCTGTACATGGTCCATTAATTAGTACTCTTATCAGACAGACGCGGTCGCGTCCTTCTTCAAGGCGGCGGCGCTGCGACGTGGGGATCAGGGGAAGAGATGCGTCCGGCGGCGTACGTGGCTTGGGAGGGGAAGAGGCGGCGCTACGTGGTTGCAGAGGGGCGGCGCAACGCTGGGACGCCGGAAAAGGGGCGGCGCAGAGAAGATGAGAGAATGGTGGGTGGGTGTGGAAACGTTGGAAAATGAGAAAGAAGGATAAGCAAAGACTTAATACTAGGGTTTGGAGAGGGAGGAGTATTTTAGGTTTTAAGCGGTGTGTGTACTCATTTTATGATGGGTGTACTAAGCCAGTGGATGTCCTCACTAAAGGCGTGTGTGTATAACCGTGCCCTGCTATTCGTACTAAGCTCAAACCCTATTTGTTCCAAAAGTGAACACTAATGGGCTAAAATAACTAATGGGCCAGAATTAATAAAATATCTAAGCCCAACAATTATTAAAAGGGTGCGGCTAAAGGCACACTCGGATCCTATGAGGACACCCACTCGATGAGGACACACACAAAATCGATGAGGACACCCACGTGGAAATCCCAAAATTACACTCCTCTCAATTAAAACCCTAAAAGTCATTCTTCCTTCTCAAATTCAAGACACCCACCTCCCACCTCCGGCGCGGCCCTCTCTTCACGTCGCAGCGCCTCCTACCTCTCCACTTCGCCCACGCCGCCCACTGCGCATCACCTCTTCGCGGCCGCATCCATTTTCGCCCCACCCGTTCGCGGCCGCAGCCTTGCCCTCTCCCCTTCGCGGCCTTTCGCGGCCGCAGTTCCTCCCCCTCCCCTTCACGGTCATTCGCGGCTGCACCCATTTTCGCCCCTCCCCTTCGCGGCCGCAGCCCTTCCCTCTCCCCTTCGCGACCTCACCCATTTTCGCCCCTCCCCTTCGCGGCCGCAATTCCTCCCCCTCGCAGCCGTTCGTGCCTCTCGCCGCCGCCGCGCCGCTTCAGGTAAGTTGAAAATTAGGTTTCTGAAAATTGAAAATTAGGGTTAAAATTAGGGTTTTTGAATGTTGTTCGAGAATTTCTTTCGAACAATCTCTGTCTGTTTTGTATAAATTTTCGAACAACCTAAGTTTTTTCATGTAAAATTTTCGAACATATTGACTTTGTTTTGAATTTTTTTTTGAACAATCTGTGTTTGTTTTGAAAAAAAATTCGAACAAGATGTTCGATCTTTTTTTCGGATAAATTTAAGTTGTTTTGAATTTTTTTTCGAACATATTGAGTTTCTTCATTAAAAAAATTCGAACATCTCAACTTTGTTTGGGTAAAATTTTCGAACATATTAAGATTTTATTTTTGTTGTTGAAATTTTCGAACATATTAGAATTTTTTTTTATCAAACTTATGGTGGTTGTTTTGGTGGTGATGGTGGGGATCCGGATGATTCCGGTGTGAAATGATGAATCGGGTGTGAAATGAAATAGATGGGTGTACTCATCCGGCGTTTTTTTTTTAAATGTGAAGGAGGGGTAAATATGTCATTTCGTATCACCCTTGTGAAAAAAAAAAATTCCGGTCGGTGTCCTCATAGTATCTTTGGGTGCCTTTAGCCACGCCCTTATTAAAATAAGTAAAGGTCCATTACCATTGTTTGGCCCACTAACTAAGTTAGTATTCTTCATTCCTACACACACCACGTGAATACATATTTCATAAAGTAATCCCAGCTTATATTCATTCTTCTTTTTCAATAACTTCCTCTTCAAGGCCTTTATGCTCATGACAATACTCCCCCGTTTTAGAGATCCTTCTTCCCAAGGATCAGAATTCTTAAATGTGTTGCATATAAACTCCAAGACTTCCCAATTTGCTAGTTTCAGCACCCTTAACTGTTTGATTTTGAAAACATTGTCAATCGGTTGTTTCTTGAAATTAAGATCAAACTTTACTTCTTTGAAACGCAACCTCAAAATTTCCTTGTCAATATGAACATCTTCAATCAAAAGCACTGTGCAGTTAAATTCTTTTCCATGTTCATATTTGGTATCGACCACAATCATGCTATACTCCCAAGTAGTATCCTGGCTTTGTTCATCATCTACCACTTTGTTTGCTAGACTGAAATTTGCTTCAATTTGGGCTAATAACAACATCTCCTCAAAAGATAATTGTGCTGTATAAGCTTGATCATCGTCAATAGCAGAAAGTGCTACTAAATCCATAGATTAAAGCATATATAGTCGCAGTGGTAAGAACTGAAACTCACTTCCTTTGAACACATTATTTGTATCACTGCCTTCCAAGAAGTCTTACTGGCCTTTGTACCCTTGTGTACCATTTTTACAATCATTGCCTGAACCAAAACTGAATATGATTCTTCTACTTTTGTTGATTCTTTCTTCATTGATAAATCCAAGGGGTAAAATCCATATCTTCCACTCCAATTTTCAATCCTCTCAACTACTGAGGGAATTGTCAAGTTTTACACATTAAGGAATCAAAGGGCTGATGATTGGGCCGATATTGATGGTTTCGAGTTTCCCCTGCGCCCAGCTTTGGACCCTGATGAAGATAATGAGTACAAACCTGGAACTATATATTCATTCATTTTATCACTGGGCTTGTTGTATTCCAATCTTTTCTTTGTTGATGTTAACACTCTATGAGCTTCATGCTGATTTTTTTATCCTTCAATTATTACATCAATTGGGATTTGGTTGAAATCCACACTTTTCTAACATATCTAGGTGCTTTCTATCATATATTCCAAGTATGTATGTTCTTGAATTTTTGGCAGCCATATTTGCGTAGTTAGTTCAATGGTGAGCTTGTCTGTTCTTAGATGGTCAATTAGGGGAAAACTCAGAGCATTTCTCGTTATCTGAATTTGGGGAAAATACTTTTCAATCTTAAGTCAAATTTCAAGAATTGAAAATTGACGTGCAACCTTCAATTGTTTGACATTTTAGTCCGACAACATCGGACATTATCGGACAAATATGTCGAAAATTTTGTTAGGAGAATCAACAATTTACGAAGAATCGGTTTACGACTCTGTGCAAGAAGAGGGCAAAGAAAACAACACCACTTCTTACATCAACTAGAACAACAAAAGGGTTATATTCCGTAAATTTCGAAATTTCATAATTCTGAAAAATGTTAAATGGGATTTATATTCTTGAAAAGTGAAATGTTTATTGGTGTAATATAACAAGTATTGAAGAAAATCGGGAGCAGGGATTTGCTGTAATATTATCACAAAGTTGTGAGATTAACTTTCCAAGTCGAATGTGTGTTAGCGATGTAATGTAAATGAGACGTCGACTGATGGATGTGAGTTTGACAAACATAGTAACTCTGTGTCTTGTAAATGGCAAGTCTTGATTTCATATTCTTGCAGCTCTGGATAACAATATTCGTCCAACATTTATTAAAAAAGATGATCCAAAGGTGCTTGCATTGATGCAACAAGCGGAATTGCTGTTAAAGTTAATACAGAGAACACAGATCAGAGCCTTGAAAATGCATGGATGGTATGTTTCTTTTCAAAATTAATCAGTACAGGGTTTAATATATAGAATCATTTGAAATACAATGATTGCAAATATTATATACTGTCACAGGTACTTCAAGATTTTCTGGAACAGAACAAAGAGAGCGAACTGCTTACAATCAGAAAAAGAGTTAGCAGGGGAATTAAGAAGGTGCAATGAGGCTAATGTATACGAGTCGTCTCCAGCTAGCTTTGAATACAGTACGGGATCAACTCTGCTGTCTAGCGTGCCACTGCCACATGACGAAAAAGAAGAATGTGAAGCTGAAATCCCTGTTTTGGATTCAGAACAAGAGGAAAATGCAATATGCCATACAAATGAAGGTATAAACATAATGAAGAAAAAACGCATTTTATCTCATCTTCAAGCTAATTTTTTTTTAAAGTTGATAATATATTTCTGTCTTTATCCAGAAAAGAACATGTTAATATGCGATGACATAAAACCTGGCAATGGAGGAGGTGTATGTGATGTGCGGATACCAACACAGAATTCAGGTCCCCTGTTCACGTGACTTGCAGCAACAGTTCCTAGCCCTATATTTTCAGAAAGAGCGTAAGAGTTTAGCTCATTTAACTTGTCTAATTCAAAGTCGTTGCTCCAAACTAACAATCCATAATGAAATGTTGAAGCCCTCACATATAAATGAATAGAGGAGCCACAGGTTTTACCAAAATATTTACTTGGTTATTATGATCTTATTTTGCATTAACCGATTTAATTGTAAATGCAGGAAAAACACTTCTTAATGAAAACGCTAGGAATGGAGACGACTTCCCCAAGCCCCGTGGTCCATTCCGCCATGCAGAGGTCCCTCCTACATTGTCTATGATCATCATAAAGTGCAGAGTTGGTGTAGAGATTTTTTGGTTATTAGGTGTAGGTCCCTAGTTGAGTTAGATAATATTGAGTAAGCTAGGAAAACGTCTAGAGGGGGGGGTGAATAGACTTTTCAAAAATCTTTCAATATATCAGAATACACATTGCGGAATTATCAGATTAACAATGAGCCCAATCAAATTTATACTCAACTAATTCGCGAACTTATGTATGAACACTCTACTTGTCTTGTTCTTATATGCAATTCAATCAATTAAGTAGTTAATCAATCAAACACAAATTAAAACAGTAAAGTAAATCAAACACGAGATTTATAGTGGTTCGACAACTTGTCTACATCCACTCTCACAACTCCAGTCGTGAAATTCTTATTACTCTTCCAATCGAGTAGTGTGTTCTTGTGGCTTAGAGTCCCAAGAAATAAGACTTTGATCTTTTCGATTATATCTCCGGATATATCTTCGATCTACTAGTGATTTAATAAGCAACTAGCAAGCTTAAAACAATAAATAAAACTTCTCTGTATCTTCAATAAGCCTTCTCGAGTAGTCTCTTCTTGTCTGGACTTCTTCTTGAACTTCAAACTTTTGCTTTGAACTCTGCGAGCTTCCTTGCTTTGAACTTCTTCATTATAAGCACAGTAGTTTGATTTTCAGTAATCTCAGTAGTCATTAAACGTTGAATGCATTCAAGTATTTATAGACTTCACTTTATCAAGATAAGTTAGTTATCCAACAAACTTTCTTGATAACTTCCTTCAACAAACTCTTCAACCGTTTCTGAATAAGTATCTCTTAATACGACGGTTAATTCTGTTAATTAAGTTGTAACCAACTTCTTATCTTCAGAAATACGAACCTTCAATTCTGTTAAACTGTGTTGACTCGTCTTGTCTTCAGCACTTAGAATATTTCTGAGTCTTCAACACTTGTCTTGTCTTCTAGTCATATTCCATACTTAGAATATTTCTGACTTCTTCATGACTCGTCTTGTCTGGTCGTCAAGTCTTCTTGTCTTCTGTCTTCAGTAGAACTCTGCTTGTTCTATCTATCTAAGCTATCTAGTCTATTACATTACTTTAAGCTTTATAGATTAGCTTAGTCATCTTAAAGACTATTACAATCAAAGCACAATATAAACATAAGCTTCTATACAACATTTCAAGCTTATCATAAAATCCTATAAAAAGTAATTTGTCTTTTTATACTTAGTCATATTTCATATTACTTTTTAACTCATCTGATCTTGTCTTAAACAAGACGACTTCTCCAAAAGATCACTCAATACTTAGAATATTTTCAGGTCTTCCTTTTGTCATCTGATCTTGTCTTATACAAGATGACTTCTCCAACAGATCAGTCAATACTTAGAATATTTTCAAGTCTTCTTTTTGGCTTTATCAAAACTCATCTTTCATCAATTTAGGACTTTATATTAGGATTCATATCCCAACATTAGGAGTTATTTTATGTTTGGATTGCAGCAATCTCGACCTGAGTTTTTACAGATAGGCCTGTGAAGATCTGCTTTTATTTTTTATTTTTATGCTACCTGGAATGCTATGGAACATTCTAGTTTTTCTTTTGTCATTATTTTGTTTGTCTTGTGATGGAACTTGGATATATGGTAATCCAGGGTTCCTAAAAGGTTTTTGGGCTAGATAAGCCTTGTGTATAGATCAGATAGAACAAATACTAGTAGTATTCTTACTTCATTAGTGTAACCACCTCGCCAAGGTTGCCTATTAGAATAGAGAGTGTGTGCAGAACACAGTGTAATAGAAGTTTTTATTCCTATGGTGTTCTCATATTTTGTATCTGTTACACCAGGTCAAAGAAGTCAATCTTTGACAAGTCAATCCTAGTCACCAGCTTGCGTGGCGACGACTAATCAACTAAGTCGTGCGACGACTAGTCAACATTATAAATAAGAAAATATAAATATGTGCTCGCCCTAGGGTTATCGGCGAGCACGTGAAGAGTTCTCTAGAAAAGACAAGTCTCATAGCCATTCGAGAATGGGCGAGCACGACCACTTTCCGTGATGAAGCCCGGACGAGCAGTTCTCCGACGACCACCGTGGCCCAGATCCTCGTTGAAGGCGAGGATGACCACCAAAGAGGCGGTTTAACACCGGAACAACCTCCAAGACGCATTTAATGCGGCCTCCCATCACCTTTATCTGATTAGATCTCATAGCAAGTTAGAGCCTGCCACGTGTAAAGGTTGGGCAGCCAAAATCCTACTATATAAAGCCCAAGAGGCTCATTGTAAACACAAGTTAGTTTAATTGCACAAAGATCGAGGCATCAATACAAGAGTTCTCAAAAGCTCCCAAGCTTCTCCAAGAAGCCACAAACAATCTCCATCTTGTTCTTCATTATTTTATCACTAGATCATCCATCTTAATCCTTTACCACACGTAATAACCCCGATAATATTATATGATTGTTTAGTGCTTGCGAAGTCCACATCCAGATCATCCACTCAAAAGTACGTACAACATTTGGCGCTAGAAGAAGGGGTCCTTTTACGTGTTCTTCATCAAGTTTCGACTGATCATCGAACGATCGACGTCTAAACTCAGTTTTTACAGGTTTTAATCGGTAGAAATACCTTTTAAAGCATCATCTACGTATTTTATTACGTATATTTGCGATTTTACGTACTTTGTACAGCTAGGAATTCCTTTCCCGATCATCGTTTGTTCTTGAATATTTGTTGTATTCTAGGCATATTTTGGAGTTTGATCTCCAAGAAAATCTGTTAAACACTCATTTTGTTGTTATTTTGCAAGTTTCGTAGTTGTATTAGCATGTTCTTCTGCGAAAGAACTCGAATCTTGTGTTTTTTGCTTCAAAAGTTTAGGTTCTTTTACCACTTTGTAACCGGTTCCCAGAAAGTCACTTTCAAGAATGTCTCACCATTCAAATCAAGACGGAGTTCCACCTCCCGGAGTGAACGATCCACCACCGCCAGCAACTCCGGCCAACCCGGCAGCGAATATCAATTTAGGGGCCATCTTGAACGACCCCCAGTATTTGAGAGACTTCACCGACTACCTTAACGAAAAGAGGAGGAAGAATGAGACCCTGGAATTGGAAAAGGCTAAAGAACAGGCCCAAGAAAAAGCTCGAAAGGCGAAAGCCCATGCCCACCACAATGACGAGGACGAGCAGATGTCTTTCTCAGTGACTAGTTTAGACCGACGTGCCCGTGACAAGGGTAAAGCAAAGGCTTATTGTTGGGAAATAAATTGATTTTGATTAAGATACCAAAACCCCTGATTGATGATGTTCAGATTAGTTGAGAAACAAATAAGAAAGCATCAGTCTAGTTGTCTCAAGATAGTTGAGACAGTAGAAATGCCTAAGTCTAAATCTCAGAAATGTTGTAAGATTTATAGTTCAGGATAGTTGTCCAAAGCTGAAAATGTTAGGCAGCTTTATATGCTTAAGTATATTAGGACAAGTCTGCTGATGTTCAAGTATACTAAAGAGGACAACATGGCTGAATGATCAAAGATAAGAAGTCAAGCTGCAAGGTAATGATAAGAGCAATATCAAATCAGCTTAAATGACTTGAAGATCAAGAGCATTGAATGAGGCAAGACAAATTTAATGGAGCATTTATTGCTATCAAGCCTGAACAAAGCATTGGAGATTTAGAAGCATTAAAAACTGAAGAATTGAATGAATGCAGAAACATTCCATTTGCAGCAGGAATGTTCAGGGCAGTTGTCCCATCTGACCGTTGGTGGAGTACAAATTCTGCCACAATCAACCTTGGGAAATGTGTATATTTGGAGACTGACACAAGTCATCTCAGCCGCATTTTTCAGAAGTCAACACATTCATTCAAGCAACCATTGAAGAACCTTTTACACAGTGGATAATAGAAGGTTAAGCTTCAAAGCCATTTCAATGGAGCTGCAAATAGACAATTTGAAATGTTATCTCTCCAATGGATAGTTGATCAAATTGCTCTATAAATTCAGAAGTGATCCTAGGATTCAAGTATCCAACTATCTGCTATCAAACTACTATCTAGCAATCAAAGGAAACCAAAGCTGTTCTTCATAATCCCAAGTTTCCTGATCACTTAAAAAGCTAAGCCTTTCTTGTAATATCCCAAGCTTAGCATTGAGATATCCTAAGCCTTTACACTGTACTTATTGTAAAGGGTGTCTCTATTAGTTGGAACCAAAACCTCAAACCCTTACCTCATTAAGTGAAGTAGAGTTTGTTGTAGAAGTGAGGAGTTAAGGGTGTCTCTATACCTCACATTACTTGATAAAATCACTCTTAAAGAAGTAAGTTCAGCAAAGTTAAGAAAAACTGTTTTGGACAAAGTCCCTGATCAACTGATTTTTCAGAAATTAACTAGGAGTATTCTTTCAAAGAAAAGGCCAACCACATTCCGCACTTAATAACTCTTTTAGATAGTTTTCCAACTGACTACTTCATAGTTTTCAGTAGGCCAAGTATCTATCAAGATTATCACTCAGGATGGTTGTGAGACAACCTCCCTGATTTAGTTAAACAGTTTTTGAAAAAGAAAGAATTTGCATACACAAGTGCATTCCCCCCCCCCATACACTTGTGTCATACTCCATCAAGGACCAACACTTATGATCGCCCCCACCATAGTCACACCGGGGATTCAAGAGATAGCCGGAACTCCGTGTTTAATCGCATTGGAGAAAGGGAAAAGGAGCGAGCAGCACCTCGCCCGATACCATTTAAATTGGGTGCTCGACCAGAGAAGGCCGACCACAAAGATCGTGGCGGCAAGAGAGATCACGGAGAAAGAGTCTCCGCCCTCAACCGTGTGGAGGAAAGGTCGCGCGGACCAGCGAAGAGTTTCCGTAGCTACCAGCCTGAAAGATCTCTCTATTACTCACCCGAGCGATCACACTGTAATCGGTATGATCGACCAATAGAATCCCACTGGAGCCAGCGAGGCGAACACCAGGTTCCTCGACCTCAAATGGCCGAGGAGGGTCAAATTGCCCAATTTGTGGAGACCCAAAAACAAATGAAGCTCGAGATGGAGAATCTTCGAGCAGAAGTGGCCGCCTCCAAAAAAGGGAACATCCCACCAGTCACTCTTCCCGTCTCACCACTGAGTATCATGATGCTCACTGCTCCCATCCAGAAGAAGATTCAAATGCCCGCCATGGTAGTGTACGATTGCGCATCTGATCCCCGTGTACACTTCTCAAAATTTTTGAACTATATGGCCTCAGTAGGGACAACGGATGCGACGCAGTGTCGAAACTTTCCCCTGACCTTGGGAGATCGTGCCCATCGGTCACAACTTTGGGAGCGGGATCCGTCAACTCGTTCATCGAACTAGGGCAACATTTTCTAACCTATTATGGTTCGATTGCTGCTCGCCCAGCCTCCAAGCAACGTCTGGCAAACGTCCGCCAGACCCTGACCGAATCAGGGAAAGACTTCATCGAACGATTTGACAGATTGGTCATCGATGGAGAGGCGGTGAACGATGAGACCAAACTGATCTCCGCAGTTTCCGGTCTGAGAATAGGCTCTCTCCTATGGGAAGCAATGCATACACTTTTCCCAGAATCTTATATCGATTTCCGCAATCGGGCCGGGAACATCATCTAGATGGAGGAGATCATAGATGCCGCAAAGGCTAACGAGCAACTTAAGGCGGTCAAGAAGGTGTGGCCACCGAAGAAAAATTTTACAGTTGGGGTGCCGTCCCAGCCAAAAAAGGCAGTAAATCAAGGGAATAATGCCAGGCCGGCAAATTTCAAGTCATTCGCGAAGGCGCCAGAAATCACGCAGCTGAGAGAGACACTCACCATCGACCCCAGATCCATTTTCAATGCGATCAAAGGGAAGAATATGCTCCCCCCGGCGAGGGCGATGCATACGAACGAAAATAATTTGAATCCATATAAATTCTGCGACTACCACAACTCCATCGGCCACCGTACTAATGGGTGTCGGGATTTGTTGAAAAATCTGTACAAGTTGTACATGGAGGGCAAGCTCGCCCAGTACATCAAGCCCAAAGAAGGCAATGGCGACCAGTGGGGCAAGAAGCCTCGCGACGAGGATGACGAGGACTTGCGTTAGCAGATCAACCGCCAGAAAACAACTCCCCAAATGCCGAATGGTCCGCCAGGGGATATTGATTTTGTGGGCGGCCACTGCAATGTCATAGAAGGCCCCCAAGGGGGAACTCAATCTGGAACGACTTTGTCTGTTCGCCGACAGCAGAGCGAGATGCGAGCACTGAATAATGTGCACCAGGTGTGCGTCGCTGCGGCTGCAGATTAGCCTATCTCTCACCAAGTCCTTTTTACCGACGATGACCTCAATGGAGTGGTACAGCCAAACAACGATGCTTTGGTTGTCACCGTGAAGATCATGGGAACCGTCGTCCACCGCATTATGGTCGATACCGGGGCATACACCAACGTCCTGTTCAAGCACACTCTGGATTCTCTCGGCGGATACGAAGCATACATCGAGCCGTGCAACGACATCATCGTGGGTTTTGGAGATACCCGCTCCATCCCCATCGGAAAGATAAGGCTATTGGTTGAACTAGCATCAAATAACGAGTCGGAAATGCGCCTCACTCGACAACTCGACTTCATGGTCGTCGACATGCCATCATCTTACAATGCTTTCCTCGGCCGACCTTTCTTTGCTGAATTTAAGGCGGCCGCCTCTACTTTTTATTATTGTGTAAAGGTTCCAACCCCGAAGGGAGTTATAACCATGAAGGGCGACCAGACGCGGGCGAGGGAGTGACTCGTCCGTTTTGCTAAGCGTCATTCTAAGAATTCTCCTGCTGAGGGAAAGTATATCGAGTGTCATAAAGAAAAAACGCACATCAACTACTTGGAGGGTTTTCCCAACAAGTACCAAAGAATAGAGATAGGAGAGTCAAGTAAGCAAATTGACGACCAGCAAATAGAGGTGGACGAGCACACCCCAATGGATCTGGACGAGCACGTTCAAGCTGAATTGGACGACCAACTCCCCGAGGCGATCATTGACCAGGTTCCAGATCTGGACATGCCAGACTTGGAACCTAGGCTAGGCTTCGAGCCACAAATTGGGATCGAGGACCCTCGCTGGAAAGAACCCAAAGAACGGGCAACTCCAATGGAGGACCTTGAAACCATCTATCTAGATGAAGCTCATCCGGACCTGGAAGTATTCATAGGTTCAAATTTGTCAGAACCACTGCGGTCATAAATGATCACCTTTTTGAAAGAGAATATCGAAGCGTTCGCCTGGTCGCACGAAGACATGGTAGGCATCAACATGAATCATGTCTGCCATAAATTGAATATTGATCCAACGAGGAGACCAATCAAGCAAAAATGAAGAAAGTCTGGGCCTGATAAATATGCGGCTATGGCGGTCGAAGTTACGAAGTTAATCGACAATAAATTGATCGAGAAGACATGAACTGATCCCAAGTGGGTGGAAAATCCCGTGATCGTCCGAAAAACGAACAGATCGGGGCGACTGTGTATAGAATTCACAGATCTAAACGATACATGTCCCAAGGACCACTTTCCAATGCCCCACATTCATTATCTGGTGGATAGTACAGCGGGACATGAAATGCTAACTTTTATGGATGCTTTCGCGGGAAATCATCAGATCGCGATGCATCCCGATTCCCGACGACCAGAGACATACAACTTTCATGACGGCAACAGACATGTACAGCTGGAAGCGAATGCCCTTCGGATTGAAAAACACAGGGGCAACATACCAAAGACTGGCAAACAAAATGTTTGATCAATACATTGGCGAGATAGTGGAAGTCTATGTCGACGACATTGTAGTCAAAATCTTGAGGAAAGAAGATCACCTCCATCACCTCACCATGACGTTCGATATCTTGAAAGAGTATAACATGAAGTTAAACCCCAAGAAGTGCAGCTTCGGAGTCAATTCTGGGAAATTTCTAGGGCACATGGTTAACCAGAGGGGCATCGAGGTAAATCCTACGAAAATTCAAGCAATCATCTATATGCAAAGCCCAAGGAATGTAAAAAAAGTACAGAGATTGACAGGATGCCTGGCATCGCTGAACAGATTTGTTGCACGAATGGGCGACCGTTGTAAACCTTTTTCCGACGCATTGAAAAAGGGAAGATTCGAATGGACCGATGAATGCGAGAAAGCTTTCGAGAAGCTAAAAGAATATCTATCAAATCCGAAGGTCCTATCTAAGCCAGTCTCGGGCAAAATTTTGTACCTCTACTTGGCGGCCACTGAGTGTGCGATCAACTCAGTGCTCGTCCGAGCAGAAGGGAGAACACATCTGCCAATTTACTATGTGAGTCTGTCATTGAGGGACGCCGAGTTGAGATACACCCCAATGGAAAAATTGGCTTATGCTTTGGTCATGAGCGTGAGAAAGCTAAGGCAATACCTATTCGACCACGAGGTGGTGGTTCTTACAACGTTCCCTCTACGACAAGCATTGCATTAGACGGACACCACTGGAAGACTTTTGAAATGGTCAGTGGAGATCGAACAATTCAGGCTCACCTATTCACCAAGAACGGCGATCAAGGGGCAAGTCCTGGCAGAATTCATCGTGGACCTCACTTTCCCAGAAAAGATTGACAAGGAAATCGAACTTCCTTGGACACTGTTCGTTGACGGCTCATCGACGAGCACCAATGCAGGGGCAGGGATTATCCTCACCAGCCCATCCAGAGAAACATTTGCTTCGGCGATCGAATTCGAGTACCGGGCGACCAACAACGAGGTCGAGTACGAGGCGCTGGTCGCTGGAATCAAGATGGCAATGGTCGTGGGCGCCAGAAAATTGAATTTTTTTTTTCAGACTCTCAGCTAGTGGTGTGCCAGATAATAGGCGAGTACGAGGCTCGCGGCGACCAGATGTTAAAGTATCAAGAATTGGTGAAAGGATTACTCGAGCAATTCGATCAAATCCACATCGAGCAAATCTCTAGGGAGCAGAATACGCAAGCAGGCGCTTTGGCTCGACTGGCCACTTCAGAGGGGGAGGCGATATTTTCAGAAGCTACAATCACAAAACTCTCTTCCCCATCCGTGAATAGAAATCAAATTTTGCAAACTGAAGCGACCAGCGACGAGGAATGGATGGCGCCGATCATCAAGTACATCAAGACCGGCGAGCTCCCGGCAAACAAGATCAAGGCGACCAGACTACAACTCCGGTCGGCCAGATACACCGTCATAGGCGATCAACTTTAAAAATGAGGCTTTTCAATGCCCTTATTGAAATGCCTAGGAAAGGAAGAAGCAGAAGTCGTCATGCATGAAATCCACGATGGAATATGTGGAAATCACACAGGGGGCAAGCACTCGCTTTAAAAATCATGAGACAAGGCTACTTTTGGCCTACTTTGAAGAAGGACGCAATTCATTACGCCCTGACGTGCAAGAGATGCCAAGCTTTTGCTCCCGCTATACACTCACCACCAAACGAGCTCATCTCCGTTTACAACTCTTGGCCCTTCGCGAAGTGGGGCATCGACATCATAAGACCTTTCCCGCCAAGCGTTGGGGGAGTAACTTTTGTAGTCGTAGCAGTCGACTATTTCACCAAATAGACGGAGGCGAAGGCTTTGAAGACCATCACAACGGCTCAAATGACAAAATTAATTTGGAAAAATATCATCTGCAGATTCGGCTTACCACGAGCAATCATGACGGACAACGGACGCTAGTTCACAAGTCAAAACATGTTAAACTTCTGCTCAAAGTGGAACATCAAGAAGTTTTTTTCAACACCCTATCATCCACAATCAAATGGTCAGGTAGAAGCTATCAACAAAATCATAAAGCACAACTTGAAGGCAAAGCTGGAAGGATTGAAGGGCAAATGGGCGGACGAGCTGCACATGGTATTGTGGGCATACCGGACGACCACGAGAAATTCTACGGGCGAAACCCCGTTCGCACTCGCGTTCGGGACAGAGGCTGTCATACCAGCAGAGGCACAAGTTGCAACTTTTCGGGTAGCAAACTTTGACGAGCAACTAAACAACGATGCACAACTCTCCGATTTGGATTTCATAGAAGAACGAAGACTGACAGCAGACGAAAGAAACATAGTCTACAAGCAAAGATCGGAGCATTACTATAACACCAAAGTGCGAGCTCGGCAATTTACCATTGGCCAACTCGTACTTCGACGGGCGACCGAACAATCAATAGGCATACTTGGCCCGACTTGGGAGGGCCCGTACCGCATAACTGACACGTATTTTTCAATACTCGCCTCTCAAGTGTAAGAGGTTCCTCGTAGTAAAAGTAAGTGCCCGATTAAATTATCGAACCACGGGACTAGTTAGCTAGTGTAGCCTTAGTGTTGTGTGCCGAAACGTAATTATAGTGAAAGAGCATGGGGGTGAGCTAAAGACTAAATGAAAAATAAATTAAAATAAATACTAATGAAGAAACGCAAGTAAAGTGATGATCAAATATCAAATGGAGAGAAGTAGTGTTCGGGTGTTCTTCATTATGTGGAAATCGATTAAAGCTTAATTTGGACGTTTAATTCATTGGTTGATGTATGATAAGAGCAATCACTAAGGATGTATCTAATAAAGCACCTAAGATCGGGAGGAAGGATAGAGTCGTTCTTACCCGGGTAATCACACAATTAGATGATTCTACCTAAGTTATACTAATTTAATCTCTAATCATGCTTTTCCACTTGAATACTAGAAACCAAACTCCTATAGTCTCTTCACTAATTACCTAAATTCGCATTCAAGTAATTAATGTAAATTAATGGGGTTCTAATGAAATTTACCCAACTCTCGTTGCGATAAACCAATATAAACTCAATTCACTCGACTCCCAACCCTCGATTATACTATCGTCAAGACTAACCAACTCTCGTTGCACTAATAATGCTTCAAAATATAATCTAGTAATTGAATTCAAGCAAATGATCTATCAAAACCCATTAATCTAATCAATACACCACCAATATAATTAAACAATCCAAACTAAACTAAAAATCTAATTCCATCACAAATCAAAACACCCAAACACCAACAAACCTAACCAATAACTAAATTAATAATTGAAAGCAAGCTTAATAAAGATAAACAATAAAACATAAAATTAAGGAAAAATATCACCTCGTAAAGTCTTCAAATCCTCCAATACTTGCAATAAATTAAAATACTACATTAAAATCTAATTAAAACATTAAATAAAAGTTAAACTAATTTAAATGAGTGGAGTGGTGTGTGGGGAAGAGGGTTTTAATTTCTCCCTAATGAGCTGCTGCGTGACTGCCTCTGTGCGTGTTTTCTCCCCAGGTGCGTTGTGTGTTGCCCCCCATAATTGATGAAAATTGCATGGGCCTTTAATTTGTTAATTTGTAGATGAAATGGGCCTAGGCCCATTTGCTATTACAAATTCCATATGCTTCTTTTCTTTCTTCAGGAGCTCGGCCGTGCACTCTTGATTTCCTGAAAATGGAGAGCTCGGTCGTCTTGAGGCCTCGGCCGTGCCCCTTGAATTTCAAAAACTTCCTGTCTCGAGGAGGGTGTGCTCGAGCCTCGTGCTCGAGCGTGCCCTTCCTTCAACATCTTCTTGTTTTGCTCATATCTTTTAATTCGGGTGTCCGATCGACTCGATTCTTGTCTCATTTCTGTTAAGCTTATACTGGCAAGTATGATTTTAGTGCTACTTATGTATACAAACTGATTTTTTCACTTATTAATGAGAATAAATTTTTTGTCACTGGTTGCTTTAAATATAATGAATTATAATTATTTATTGCATAAACGTTCAGATGTACTTTACATTGTAGACAATGTGGTGTGTAGAAGATAACAGAAGATCACATTGTCAGTTCCTTGTATATAAGTACAATTGATTCACAACTTAGATGGAATTGAACAATCCATTGGTAGAAGTTGAGGTGTAAGGCTCAGATTGGTTTGTCTTGACCAAGAGATTACACTAGAGCATTATGATGTGCTGAATAGGACCTACAGAGAGGTAATTCTTCTAGACTGGCTTAAGGAATGAAGAATTAGACCTCAGTGGTTGTTGATTTCTTAATCTCTGTCACTTAAATGGAATTGTGTTCCTTTCAGACATAGACACTATTTTGAAACGATTAAGCATGCAAAATTCCAAGAAAGGATTTGTTCCTTTCAGACATGGAATTCATCTATCTAAAGAGATGTGTCCTAAGACACAAAAGGAGATGGATGAGATGAGAAACATTCCATATGCGTCGGCAGTTGGAAGCCTCATGTATGCAATGTTGGCACAAGACCGGATATTTGCTTTGCTGTAGGTATGGTAGCAAGATATCAAAGTAACCCAGGGAAAGAACATTGGACTGCAATTAAAAACATTCTCAAGTATCTAAAAAGAACTCGAGATAGAATGTTGGTTTATCAGTCAGACAGTATATTCCCTGTGGGTTATACGGACTCAGATTTCCAATCAGACATGGATTCTAGAAAATCTACCTCGGGTAGTGTGTTTTGCTTGGGAGGTGGAGCCATGACATGGAGAAGTGTGAAGCAGAAATGCATCGCTGATTCTACCATGGAAGCCGAATATGTAGCTGCTTGTGAAGCAGCGAAAGAAGCGGTTTGGCTTAAGAACTTCTTAGTGGACTTGGATGTGATTCCGAATTTGCCCAGCACTATCACTATTTATTGCGATAATGTTGGAGCAGTTTCAAATTAAAGGGAACCAAGAGCTCACAAGGTAAGCAAACACATTGAAAGGAAATACCATCTTATACGAGAAATCGTTAAGAGAGGACATATAGTGGTGGCAAAGATCGCATCGGAAGACAACCTAGCTGATCCCTTCACAAAGGGTCTGCCTCATAGTACATTCGAGAGACATGTGGAAGGAATGGGGGTCAAGTGCGTTGCCAAGCTGCTTTGAGTATTAGTGGGAGAATTTATTAGGACATGTAGAACATGGACGTGCTGTAGTATACTTAAAAGCAGACTTTGAGTATAAGTGGGAGATTGTTAAGGTTATACTGGCAAGTATGATTTTAGTGCTACTTATGTATACAAACTGATTTTTGCACTTATTAATGAGAATAAATTTTTTGTCACTGGTTGCTTTAAATATAATGAATGATAATTATTTATTGCATAAACGTTCAGATGTACTTTACATTGTAGACAATGTGGTGTGTAGAAGATCACAGAAGATCACATTGTCAGTTCCTTGTATATAAGTACAATTAATTCACAACTTAGATGGAATTGAACAATCCATTGGTAGAAGTTGAGGTGTAAGGCTCAGATTGGTTTGTCTTGACCAAGAGATTACACTAGTGCATTATGATGTGCTGAATAGGACCTACAGAGAGGTAATTCTTCTAGACTGGCTTAAGGAATGAAGAATTAGACCTCAGTGGTTGTTGATTTCTTAATCTATGTCACTTAAATGGAATTGTCTGTAGTTAAGAAGTATTGCCTTTTATTTATTATGGGTAAAGAATCAATGTGATTCAATACTTTATATTTTGGGCAATATTATTAATTATAGGACAGATTGCCAAAATTAATACAGAGAATCGTGTCTTGGAGTGTCAAGTTGATTATGTCTCCTTGGTGGACTCAGAATGTTTATCATATCAAATCTGATCAGTGGAATTTATTTCCGGTATGATAATAATGTTGAGTTGTCCTTACTCCGAGGAACAAAAGATATTAATTAATTAAAGCATTCAGTCGCTTAAATTAATTGATGGACATTGAATCTTAAACACGGGAAATAATAACCGGGAGCCATATTTCGTAATATGGGTTAGGATGGATAGTGCAATATTAATTCTATAGTGGAATGAATTAATATTAATGGGCTGGAAAAATATTGTGGCTCAATATTGATTTCTGGGCCCATTGGGAGGTCCAATCTTAATTCTCCTAAAGGCCGCTCAAGTAGCCCAATAAAAGTCCATTAACTAAGGTAATTAAAAAGATAAGAATTAATCTTGTTGCAAGAAACATTGGAAAGTAACGCTTATTTTGGGGAGAGAATATTATGGAGAAAGATACAGAAATAATATAATATCTCTTGGAGAATAAAATATTTCTAGATCTCCAATATTTTCTAATAAATAAATTGACTATTCTCTCTCTTATAAATAGAGGAAAAACCGCCACTCTTGTTTTAAGAGTTGACAGAAAAATCGGTCTTCTCCAAAAAAAAAAAAAAAATACAGAAAAGAGAGATCTGTAATTTTCGAAATTACAGTGTGTGCAACAAGAGAAAATTAATTCTTTCTTGAGAGTTAAGAGTTCGTGAGATCTCCCACCGGATCAACGGGCTAGGACTTAGGGAATACTTGAGAAGGCAATTGGGTTGAAGTTGTTATTCTTCTCAACGGTATCTCTCTGATTCAAAGGTAAACACGTAATCCCTTAGTTCCGCATGTTTAGGGATTTAATTATTTACCGTACATTCATTACATGAATTAGTTGATTTAATTTGTTTAAATTATGAAATTAGATTTATGATAATTCATATTTAAATTACGTCTCAAATAGATCCTGGTAATTTTAAAGGTGTCTCAAAGGATTCCCGAGAGTCTCGAAAGATCCCTAGGGCATCTCAAAAGATTCTCGGGAGTCTCAAAGGATCCCTAGCGTGATGGTCCATAACCCACAAGTGCCAATAATTCCCGACAAAGGAGATGGGGACCACATTGTTGGGGGACTATTATTGGGTATTGGGATAATTCTCAACAGATGGTATCAGAGCCAAGGTTTTGGGCTCTGTAATTTAAATTAGAATTTAAATCTATTTACATTAAATTGATATTTGGATGGTAGAATTGTTAGATCTTTTTTGCAGGTATCCAATTATCATGGTTTTAATGTATGTTTTAATTTATGTTGTTTGAATGTGGTTTTTAATCTGATTCGATCAGATTTGTTTTTCCCGTGAGAAAATCCATGGGTAGATTAGATTATTTAATTTGTAATAGACTAGTCTAGATGTTAGATTTATTTTTTCTAAATAAATTGTAACGGGTCAAAGACGAAGACCGTTAGACGGATTAAAGAATCGGAGGCGCACCCGGACAATCAAGCCACACGGGCTGGTTGTGGGCGTGGCGTGATTTTTTTTGTTGCGCCCGTGGGAGTGCGAATTCTCGTTTCTTCAAAACGAGAAAATTAAACCATGATAATTAGACGTGTTTGCCTAATTTGTGTTTAATTTTTGTTTTGTTATTATGCTATGATTATTTGTTAATTTTGCATGAGAATTCGTGAAAACCCTCTAATTTAAAAAAAATTACTAAGTATGTATTTTTATTAAATTTATTTAAGATAATAAATTGATTAAATGGCCTCCATAATTTATTTATTTGTGAAGTCTTTTGGCTACACATTGGCAAACGCCTCTCTCCCTATCGGATAGGCCAAAAGATAAGTTCACATGAATGAATTCCTTTAAGGATGATTGTGGATTATTACTAGTGGCGGTATGACCCTCCCATCGAGTGCCATATTCAAAACGAAATAATAGTCCTGTATTTAATTATAGTTATTACTTAGGTATAAAATTGATATATTAACTCCCCATCGGAGTCCCTGTCAATAATTTTATATGGCCAAGTTGAAGTCAACTATTAATTTTGAATTAAAGGTTTGTAACTGCTTTGTTTGTAACCTGCTTAAATGTATTTGAGTAAACGTTCACACTCATCGTGACTTACTTAAATTGGTTTTAAGATGTTGGCTGATGCATGTTTATATCGTTTTTTTGAGGTTTTTTGATATAGTACATGTGATCAAATTATGTGATAATTTTTGTGTTAATAGGATATTAATACAAATTGTATATTTTATTCTCAGTTCAGCATGTCGTCTCCTTTTAACCCACTGTTTAGTATACTTAAAGAAAATAAATTGGAAGGAGAGAATTATGTGGATTGGAAAAGACATTTATTTATAGTCTTGACTGCACAACAACATAAGTGGTGTAGGACCCGAAGATGAGTCAATATCGAGGGAAGCTAAAGAAAACGTCTAGAGGGGGGTGAATAGACTTTTCTAAAATCTTTCGATATATCAGAATTACAAAATGCGGAATACGAAATTAATAATGAGCCCAATTAAAGTTTATACTCAATCTTCAAATTCGAGAACTCTGTTCTATACTCAACTTGTCTTGTTCAGTTATGTATAAACAATTAAGCAATTAAACAAAATAGTAAAGTAAACAACACGAACAATTTATAGTGGTTCGACAACTTGTCTACGTCCACTCTCACAACCCAGTTGTGATGTTTCCACTAACTCTTCCAATCGAGTACAAAGTGTGAGTTCTTGTGATTTTATGTCCCAAGAAGAAGACTTAGATCTTCTAAGACTATACCACCAGATATGTCTACGATCTTACTAGAAATTTAACAAGTATCTAGCAACTTGATAAAAACAACAAACAAAACTAAAAACTTATTCAGTAGCAGTCTTCTGGTTTCTTCACTTCACTTCTGACTTGCTTTCTGAACTTCAGTAATCTCTGAGAGTAACTTCGAACAATTCTTCAGTATGTAGCTTCAGTATATGTATTTGCAGTAGTCTCAGTAATCAGTAGTCTTGAATCGATAAATACTATGAAGTATTTATAGACTTCTGAAATCAAGAACTTAGTCAGTTGTAACTAACTCTTCTTGAAAACTAACTTTTGTAACTGCATCTCCTTATCCATCCACGCGTTTCTTGTAAATTAGTTATTTCTAACTAACTTTGATCCTTATCTTTATACGCGCTTCACCTTTACTTCACTTCAAGTTGACCTGTCTTGTAGAGTCTTGTTGCACTGGTCTTGTAGTCCACCTGTCTTGTGTAGTAGACTTCAACTCTTCTTGTGCGATTTACAACAATAGACTATTCTAATCCTAACAAGACTATTACATTACTTTAAGCTTATAGCTTAGTCAACTTATAAACTATACAATCAATCTATCTATTACATTAAAAAACATTAAAAAACATGATTATCATAGCTCAATAACAATCTATCATGTATACAAATAGAAAATATGAAGTACTTATAAATTGTACTTATCTTTTAAATATAAACAACACTTATCTTTTCATGTGAACTCTACTGGTCTATTCAAGATGACTTCAACTTAACTAGACTAGATCAGTCAACTCTTAGAAAATATTCAAACTACTTTTGGCTTATCAAAACTTCATCTTTTATCATCATGTAGGACTTGTCTAGGATTCATATCCCAACAATTTCCCCCTTTTTGATGAAGCCAAAACTACTTGAATCTTTTCTTAATAGTAGACTAGTTAAGTAGTTATCTTGTCTTAACATCAAATAGTACTTTATCTTTTCATTCATTCAAGATAAGAACAGTAGATATTACACATATTTCAAAAATATCAAAAATAATCAGAGAAAAAAAACAACACATCAGAGTACATAACTAATCTGAAAGAGTACCTCCTTCTGGATTCGGAACACAGAAAGCATCTAGGAGCCTCTTGTGAATAACTCTGACATGGTCTTCATCATCAAACTTCTCTTTATCCAGTAGCTCTTCTTCAAACTTTTTGATTAGATTAAAATCTACTCTTTTACCTGAACTTGACATAGGACATTTCCATCTTGGAAATTCAGGAACTAGAATATTGAAGTTCGCTCCAGCAGATATTCTTATGATCAGGTTCCATAGCAGCTTGTTCTGACCTTCCATAAACTTATCAAACACAGCATACAACTCATCTGGACTTTCAGAGTCACCATACTTGCGAATAATCCAGTGATCAAGTTCCCATTGCCTCTTCACCTTCATCCATTCAGATCGATGTTCTCTATCAATGAAGCAGTCAATGAACTGATCTTCCATCTGATCTTCATCTGTCTTCAGCTTCTGCAACCTTTCAATGTGTTTACCAACTTTCTTTTGGCTTGCATAGTGAGCTTCATCATTCGGATCAACAACCTTTTGCTTCTTCACTTTTGTTGTTGTCTCAGCTTCTTTCGGTTCTTCCATAACAATAGACTTTCTCTTTGATACTTGTCTTGTCTGAACCTCAGCTTCAGGAGTAGCAACACCTTTGCCTTTTTCCTTTTTCCTCAACTCATCTGCTTCAGCTTTAGCTTGCTCAAGATCTACAGTTTTAACCAACTTCCGTCTTTTCGGCCTTCCAAGATCTTGTATAGCCTCAGCAGCTTCCTTAGCTTCTGGTTCAGCACTAGACTTAACTTTCTCACCTTCAGCAATAACTTCAACTCGACTTGTCTCTTCCCCCTTTTTGGCTTCATCAGTAGCTTTGAGAGAGAAAAGAGAAGTAAAACGAGTCATCTCTTCAAACATAGCTTGCTTCATAAGGTTCGTAGCTTTTTCAATCTGCCTTTCATGAGAACCATCTTGACTCAACTTGTCTAGTTTGGTTGCCACCAACTCCAGCTTCTGAGTAGACAAGTTCAACTCATTCTTAAAATGCGTTGCAGTCAGTCGTAGCTTCCTGTTCTCTTCAGTCATAGCACTGATAATCTCTTTTGCTTGTGCTAACTGATCAAAGGCTTCTTTTCTCTGAACATCAGCAACCTCGATTTTGGCTCTATAGACTCTTTCCATCTTTCTGGATTCAGTAGCTAGAACACGAGCAAAATCGACAGAGCTCTTCTCCGAATATTCAACTTGGTTCTGGAGAAATCCTTCGATTTGATTAAACATTTCTTGTCTGAAATCATTATCCAACTGATTGACCTCATTCATAATCATCTCTTTTGAACTTGTCACAAGGACACTGTTCTGTTCAATAAGAGTCTTCTTAAGCTCAGACTTGAGAAATTCATCGATAGACGACTTGATAACAGCCTTCAAGTTTTCTTTTAACTCATCTATTGAAGTAGCTGGGATTGCTTGAGACGGTTGTCCAACTTCAATATGAGTAGCCTCTTCCATGATCTCATCTTCAGCAAGAGATATGACTTCAACCAACTGACCTTCTGGAGCAGCAGTCAAGACCCCGTCTTCAACTACCTCAGCCTCTGGAAGCACACTTCCAGCAATAGCTTTTAAATTCAGTTGGGGAGAGTAGGGAATTATAGCTAACCTTGCTTCATGAGCCTTCCTTTCAGCATCAACCAAGTCCTTCTTTAATAAGGCGTGCAGCTTCTCTATATATCCACAAATCTCAATGGGAAGCAATAGATCAGTATATCGATTGATAAAAGCAAAATCTGATCTTGGACTGTCAACATGTTCTACTTGGAATCTGAACACAATGCCTCTCAACTGGTCTGAGACATTGTCGAGCTCTACTACAGGATCAGTAGAGTGAAACTCCTCAGCCGGTGCAACTTCAATCATAGCTACATCTTCAATGAAATCCGATTCTGAAACTTGAACACCCATATCAAATTGCGATTCTGAACACATCAAATCATCAGAAATGTTCAGCAATCTCTTCGCAAGAGCAGTAATGGCGTGAGCTGGAAATAATTCCGAGTGGTCTCGAACACCACTGATCTCCTTTTGTTCCATCTCTCAATCCATGAAATTCGAAATTCCACCTTTTCCTAGGATGACTTCGAACAAATCGTCCGTTGAAGACTTCTTCAATGCAACCCAAGTGCATATTCTTAGAAGTTTCTCAAACTGCTCTGACGAGTAGTCAACTTCGATAGATGAGAGCTGCTTCTTCAAGTTCTTGCTCATCTTTGAACGGATTCTCTTCTCTCTTAAACACATGGGGTAGTAGACCAAGGATTCAAATCTAACTTCAGACGGGGTCTGAGTAGGTGGGGTCCCTAACTCAGCTGTTGCAGTGGCAACTGGCGTCTTGTCTGAAGTAGATGGGTTGATAGGTTCAACATATTCTGTTGAAGGTAAGGATAGAATTTGGTCTGTGGTTTCTGTGGGCTTTGATGTGTCTAGATTTGGTGTGACAACTGTCGGAGTATCAGTTGTGTCTATTATATGAGTGTTTGGGGGTAGGCTGACTCTCAGCGGATGTGCTGCCAGCACTTGTGAGGTTGAGGGAGCAGGTCGAGGCCTAGATTGATGTGATCTAGCCTTGGTTCGAACAGAAGAGAGAGAGAGAGGAATTGAAATATCTTGAGAAGAAGTACCAACCTGTGGACTCGACTCTTCTGGTGGAGGGGGCGTTCCAACTCTTACCAGTTTATACAATTCAGGAACTTCAGCACTTGGCTCCTTCTCTTGAGCGGACTCTTCTTCCGACTGAGTCTCCTCCGAGTCATCTGCACTAGACGAGTCTTGTGCAGCTTCTTTAGACTCTTCAACCGACTCATCTTCCGATGCACTAGACGAGGCAGCATAAGGCAAGGCTTCCATAGGATCAATGCGAGCTTGCCTAGGTGCAGCTGGCCTAGCAGCAGCCTGCTTCTTCAAGGCCTCTTTCTTCAAATAAAATTTCAAAGGATGAAAGGGCTTTCCTTTGCTCCAGTCAGACTTGCTTGGCAACAACAAGGGTAGTAATATACTCAGCTTGTTGCCATACCCAACAACATTTGACACTATCCAACTGCTAGAGTCGGTGTCAACCCTGACACTTCTTTCGAAGTACATCATCCGGTCAGCTATCAGCTTAAACCAATTACCCTCCGTTATTCCGTCATATATCGCCGCCATTACCCTTGTCTTGGCTTGAGTGACAGAGTCATGAGATCCAGTGGCACATAGTAGCATCTTGCTTGCTATATCCAGTAGAGTGCGATACTTTTCCAGAAGTTCTGACTTCTTGACGGCAGGAGCCTTGCCATCTGGTTTGAGCTTCATTTTCCTTCCACAAAAGATGCTCAAATATCTCATCTCCTGACCAACGGCATAATTTTCCACATCAATCGTTTCGATGGGCAACTTCAAATAATTAAACATAACTTCGCGAGTGAGTTCAACTCGACTCGTTCCAATGAATGATTCGATCGCATCTCCTCGCCTTGTGGCGTTGGCATAGAATAACAACACCTCTTCTTCCAATACCACTTGAGGGAATGCCTCTAGATACGGCTTCAATCCACATCTGATGTATTTGGACAGAATTTTTGCATTTCCATCAGTGTGATTACCCTTGAAGAACACAGAGGGTTCAACCTGCACTTTGTTGTCAGAGATGTATCGGCCTAGGTCGAATGTAGCCTGCATGTTAGTTCTTATATCGAAAATAGAGCGAATCGACATTTTGAGTAGGTAGAGTAAGAACGGGAGAGTTGATTTTGCAAGAGATTCGAGAGTTAGAGAATGGAAGTTATGAAATCGTGGGAAGTTGTGTTGTGGAAGATGGGTTTTGTTTAAGAACTGAAAGTTGATCCAACGGCCAAGATTAAAAGATTAGATCCAACGGTTGGGGCCTTTGGTATTCAGTTACGGAATCGAGAATATTATGTGATTTGATATTGTAAAATTTGAAATCCGACTCTTCTTAGTTAGGACAGGGGAGTGAACTCATCTGACCTAGCGTAGTCGAGTACGAACTGGGTGTATACACCTCATTAAAATGGGAGTGTATAAATCCAATTCTGGGGTTTTTCAAGTTTTAACATTATCGAATTACTATAATACCCTTAATTCCTTTTGATTAAACACTTAACATATTTCAATCAAGAGAAACACTTAGCTAGTCTGTTTGAGTCCATCCAGAACAGACGAGTAGTCCTCAGCTTCATAAGTCGAGTAGGCCTAAGTGTACAAGACGAGTAGACTTATGAACACCAGTCGAGTTCCCCCTTCGACTGTGCTTGTCTATTCTGAACGTCGAACGACTTCATGTACCTATCTTATCATATGTAATGTGTAATTGTAGGTACAGGTAGAGTAAAATAAATAAGATGAATATCAATCTAAAGCAATGATCAAGGTTTCGAACAAGATGACTTGTGACAAACATAAGAGTCAACATAAGGATATTTAAGAAATCATAGATTCCCCCTTAAATGTTTATTCCCTTAGTATTACCCTCAGCTTTACCAACTTCCTCATCGGGTTGTTTGGTCATCTAGTCTAGCCTTGTATACCTGTCTGTTGCGTGAGTAGTCGAGTGCTCTGGTCTAGTGATCTTGTCTCCTTGTTTCTTTGATGTACCTGTCTGGTTAGTACATAGCTATAGGCAGGTAGGATCTAAATCAATTAGCCCTAGACTAATGCATAACTCACGAAAACGTGCCTCAGCTAATGGTTTTGTGAAAATATCAGCTTTTTGAAAATCAGTATGAATCTTTTCCATGCGAATATCCTTCTTTTCTACATGATCACGTATGAAATGATGCTTTACATCAATATGCTTACAACGTGTGTGCAAAACAGGATTTTGTGTAATGGCAATTGCACTATTACTATCACAGAAAATAAGAACATTTGATTCATGTATATTGTAATCTCTAAGCTGTTGCATGAGCCAGAGTAGTTGACTACAACAGCTACCAGCAGCCATGTACTCGGCTTCGGTACTTGAAGTTGCAACACTAGTCTGCTTTTTCGAAAACCATGAAATGAGTTTTGTGCCTAAAAATTGACAAGAACCAGAAGTAGATTTTCTATCTATTCTACAGCCTCCAAAGTCTGAGTCTGAGTAGCCACTTAAGGATAGATCATCATTTGAGGGATACCATATACCACGATTGATGGTCCCTTTCAAATATTTCAGAATCCTTTTGGTGGTTTCCATGTGACTTTCCTTTGGATTGGCTTGGAATCGAGCACAAACACCAACAGAGAATGCAATGTCCGGTCTACTAGCAGTTAGATACAGTAAGGAACCAATTAATCCACGGTAATAAGATTGGTCAGCACATTTACCGTTTTCATCTGGATCCATTCTGAAAGTTGGTTGCATCGGTACGCCAGTAGACTTACAAGTTTTGATCTCGTACTTGTCTAGAAGGTTTCTAGTGTACTTCGCCTGATTTATGAAAATACCTTCTAGAGTTTGTTTTACTTGAAGACCAAGAAAGTAGTTCATTTCACCCATCATTGACATTTCAAATTTACTTTGCATGAGTGTTGAAAAACTTTCACTCAGCTTTTTGTTAGGTGACCCAAAAATGATGTCATCTACGTAAATTTGGACGAGTAAAATGTCCTTCCCTTCTTGTCTTCTGAACAAGGTTCGATCGACCTTGCCCTTAGTAAAACCATTTTCTAATAGAAAGAGAGAGAGAGTATCATACCATGCTCTTGGAGCTTGCTTTAGTCCGTATAAGGCTTTCTTTAATCTGTACACCTGGTTGCCTTTGACTTCGAAACCTGGAGGTTGTTCAACATACACTTCTTCCGCAAGAATACCGTTAAGAAATGCACTTTTAACATCCATTTGATGTACAGTAAACTTCATATGAGCAGCATATGCAAGGAACAATCGAATGGCTTCTAGTCTAGCAACAGGAGCATATGTTTCATCATAGTCTATGCCTTCAGTAAACTTCATATGAGCAGCATATGCAAGGAACAATCGAATGGCTTCTAGTCTAGCAACAGGAGCATATGTTTCCATCCACGCGTTTCTTGTAAATTAGTTATTTCTAACTAACTTTGATCCTTATCTTTATACGCGCTTCACCTTTACTTCACTTCAAGTTGACCTGTCTTGTAGAGTCTTGTTGCACTGGTCTTGTAGTCCACCTGTCTTGTGTAGTAGACTTCAACTCTTCTTGTGTGATTTACAACAATAGACTATTCTAATCCTAACAAGACTATTACATTACTTTAAGCTTATAGCTTAGTCAACTTATAAACTATACAATCAATCTATCTATTACATTCAAAAACATGAGCTCTATACAATGATTATCATAGCTCAATAACAATCTATCATGTATACAAATAGCAAATATGAAGTACTTATAAATCGTACTTATCTTTTAAATATAAACAACACTTATCTTTTCATGTGAACTCTACTGGTCTGTTCAAGATGACTTCAACTTAACTAGACTAGATCAGTCAACTCTTAGAAAATATTCAAACTACTTTTGGCTTATCAAAACTTCATCTTTTATCATCATGTAGGACTTGTCTAGGATTCATATCCCAACAAGTGGGTACTTGATGAACCTAAACCCCCTACCCCTACGGATGAGACGAACCAAGAAGATAAGGAATATCATAAGGAGTGGATGAGATCCGATGAAATGGCTAGGTGTACCATTTTGGCTTCAATGTCAGATGTGTTGCAACACCAACACCAGAACATGGAATCCGCTTCAGCTATTATGATGAACCTTAAGGAACTTTTTGCTCATCAGAATCGTACGGCTAGACAAATGACCATGCGAGATATGTTATCACAGTAAATGGTCGAGGGAACGCCCGTGAGGGATCACGTTCTTAAGATGATGGGTTTCCTTAACAAACTTGAGATTCTTTGTGCTGAATTCGATGCGGAAACGCACATCGATTTCGTACTCCATTCTCTACCGAAAAGTTTTGAGCAGTTCCAACTGAACTATACGATGAATAATCAAGAGTATACGTTGGCTCAGCTCTTGCAAGCTTTGGTTTCGGCTGAGATGTTAATGGGACCAAGAAATGAGCATACAGCTATGTTGGCAAAAGGTCCATCTTCTAATTCTGCACCGAAAGGTGGAAAGAAGAAGAAGAAGGCAAATGGCCATAAACAAGCTAATAACAAGGAAAAGATACCAATTGAGGGAGGTGTCAAGAAAAAGACCACTAAGGGAAAGTGCTTTAGTTGCGGTCTGAAAGGACATTGGAAGTCAGCCTGTACCAAGCCTAAGAAGGCTGGTAAGCAAGGTAATTCTCACGCACTAGTAATTGAAATTTGTTTAGCGGTGTATTCTTCCCATTCGTGGGTGGTGGATACGGGAGCCACTGATCATGTTTGTTTCGATTTTCAGGGGTTCAAGCTAACCCTACAACTTAGTGGGAGTGAGCACTACAAGAAAAAAGGTCTATTAGTACATTAATTTTAATACACTTTTAAACAAATGTAGTGAAAAATAGTTTATTAGTACATTGAATTTTAAAAACCTAAAACTACATCACCCCATACCCTATCAATACACTTTTAATTAAATGTCATAATACAATACACTCTATTAACACACTCTTAACTAAATGTCATAGTATAGTACAATCATGACAATTTGAATAGTGTATTATTAACCTTGTTTTTACTTTTTCGAATTAATAATTTTATACTAATAATAAAACTTACTTTTAATTCTTAAAAACTAAAATAACTTTTAAAAAATATTTTAACCAGTAATTTTATACCCCTATTTTTTAACGCTTTTTTTTAAATTATACCTTTAATTTTTTATTAATAATTAACCATAATAATTGCATACTAAAATATTTCATAAAATTAATTTTCTTTTGGCTGAAGTAAAATATAATTTTTTTAATTTTGTGTGTATCCTTAAAATATCCACGTAATCATTAGTGGAGAACCAAAGGTGAAAATAATTAAATTATAATCTAATAAATAAAATAAAAATATGTTTTGAAGAATTAAATCAATATACTAATAATATAATGGGATAATTGATAGGTCATGCCGCTATGCAGTTAAAAAAGGAATGGAGAAACTCCTAACTTAGTTTTTCCCTTTGTGCGCAACTGTTATCCTTTAATCAACATTTTAAATAAATAAATAATCTCGATTCAGATCAACATAAATACAAACCTGAATTAGGGTTCCCTTTAATTAACATTGAATCTGCAGAAAATAGTAAGAAATTGCTCTTAGAGGAAACGCTCTTAATCGAATCTGTTAAGGTATATATTCTTTTCTTACGTTAATGATTCCCCTGGCCTTCTGCAGTTGGGGGGTGTTAGTTCTTCTATACAAGCAATGGTGTGCTCAGACCCTTTGATGATTAAAATTATTTGCCTACATTGTCGATTTGATGGTGAATTGAAGAGAATATCTGAATTATATCTGAGGCCTTGGGGAAGTTGAGATATACATCTTTTTTTTTTTTTTTAAATTGCATGTTCAATATTGCAATCAATATTACATTCTCAAATCATGATTCTACAGTAGTATAACTTATAAAAAAATGTTGCGTGTTTTTGCAGGGGAGTAGCATTGCAGGGGAGTAGCATAATATCTAGACTTGAAAGGACGAAGACTGATCAATTTGTTATTGCTAAAGATCAGAGAATCGGAGAGCTTAATACACTCCAATTCACCATTTTAGTTTTTTTTGTATAGAAATTATATTGAGTATTTGCAAGTATACTTTGTAAGACTGTTAATTTACTATGATTAATGAGAAGACACCTTCGATATTATTCTTTTACATAAAAATACTTTTTCATTTGTCATTGTTGTGATTATTATTTAATTATTATTAATGTTATTATAAATTCTATTATTAATGTTATTATAAATTCTATTATTATTGTTATTAATTTAATCAAATATAATATTTATAAAAGACACTACAATTAATATTATATTATTAATTAATATTAAAAAAATTATTTTAATATGAAATTATATGTAGTATTAATTAAGTTGAGATTCATGGTTTAAACTATTATGATAATGAATAATGCATAATAAATTAATATTGTTTATTAAGTGTAGTTTAAACTATTTATTCATGACATTTAAGAATGTCTTAATAGATTAATATCTAAAGTACATTAACTTAGAGGACACTATAGTGAAATGTCATGATAAATAAAATGTAGTGAAAAATGATCTATAAATACAATTTTAAATGTCAAGAAAGGCCTTTTTTCTTGTAGTGGAGATCATCATCACCATGGGCAATGCTACTGACAAAGTGGGATAGCTCAAGTGGTTAGAGCACCACTACCTAGGCCTTAGATCCTGGGTTCGAGTCATGAGGAGGGGAAAAGGGATGGGTATTTAACTTGTAACAAAAAAAAAAAAAAAACCATGGGCAATGCTACGAAAGTGGCGGCTGTTGCAGTGGGAGATGTGCAACTATCTTTTAGTGATAGAATTTTAGTTTTAAAAGACGTTCTTTATGTTCCGAGTTTTAGAAAGAATTTGATTCAGTTTCTAAACTAATTTTGGACGGATATTCAGTTTCTTTTAATAAGAATGTCGTTATTTGTCGTAATGACGAGATTATCTGTTCGAGAGCATTGGTGAATAATCTTTATACTATTAATTGTGCACATTCCACTCAAAATGAATCGCATAACACATCGACTATTTCTAAGAAAAGAAAGCATTCTTCAGACATGAACGAAAAACTTCTGTGGCATCTTAGACTTGGTCATATTAATCTAAGAAGGATTCAAAGGTTGGTGAACGACGGCTCGTTGGAATCACTCCAGGTTGAGCCGTTTCCAACATGTGAATCATGTTTAGAGGGTAAAATGACCAAAAGAGCCTTTGGGGCAAAGGGGAATAGAGTTAGTGAAGTGTTAGAACTCGTTCATACTGATGTATGTGGACCAATGTCAATTCAAGCAAAAGGAGGTTTTGAGTATTTCGTTACTTTTATCGATGATTACTCAAGATATGGATACATCTATCTAATGCGGCATAAGTCTGAGACCTTTGATAAATTCAAAGAGTTTAAGGCTGAAGCAGAAAAGCATAGGGAAAAGAGTATCAAGTTTCTACGATCAGATCGTGGAGGCGAATACCTCAGCAATGAATTTTTGGGCTACTTATCAGGCGAAGGGATTGTATCCCAATTAACTGCACCCGGAACCCCTCAACAAAATGGGGTTGCAGAGCGAAGAAATCGAACTCTTTTAGAGATGGTCAGATCTATGATGAGTTATTCAAATTTACCTAAGTCGTTTTGGGGTCATGCCTTGGAAACAGCGACTTACATTCTAAATTTGGTACCTTCCAAATCAGTTCCTAAAACCCCTACAGAATTGTGGACCGGGCGAAAGCCTAGTCTAAGACACATAAGAATTTGGGGGTGTCCTGCATACGTGTTGGACAAGGAAGCTGGAAAGTTAGACCCTCGTTCAGAATTAAGGCTGTTTGAAGGATATCCTAGAGGAACGAAAGGGGGTTTATTCTATAGTCCAAATGATCATCGAATTGTGATAAACACACATTCTAGATTCTTGGAAGAAAACTATATGAGTAATAGAAAGCCCAAGAGTGAGATTACCTTAAATGAACTAAGAGGGCCAACTCATATACCAAGTGTACAAGTAGATATACCAAGCGATACACAAACACAATCGGAACCTCGTCGTAGTGGGAGGGTTGTGAGACAACCTGAGCGATTCATGTTCGTGGGAGAGTCTTCGGACTTGGTCCCCGGAGAGGATGAATCTGACCCCTGGACGTACGATGAGGCAATCCAAGACAAGGATGCAGATTCTTGGCAAACTGCAATGGAAGCAGAAATGGGGTCTATGGATCATAACAAAGTGTGGGAGCTTGTGGAACCACCCAAAGGTGTAAAGCCTATTGGATGCAAGTGGGTCTACAAGAGAAAAAGAGGATCAGATGGGAAGGTTGAAACCTTCAAAGCTAGACTAGTGGCAAAAGGATATACTCAGAAAGAGGGAATCAATTATGAGGAGACCTTTTCGCCTGTAGCTATGCTTAAGTCTATCCGTATTCTCTTGTCGATTGCAGCTCACCTAGATTTTGAGATCTGGCAAATGGATGTCAAGACAGCTTTCCTAAATGGAAGTCTTGAACAAGAAATCTACATGCGCCAACCCGAAGGCTTCATTGAAAAAGGCCAAGAGAATCTTGTATGCAAGCTTAAAAGGTCAATATATGGACTTAAGCAAGCATCGCGAACTTGGAATCAATGTTTTGACCAGGTGATACAATCCTATGGATTTGATCAAAATGAATTTGAGAGTTGTGTCTATAGGAAGTGTATCGGAACTGTCTTGGTATTCTTAGTATTATACGTAGACGACATTCTGCTTATTGGAAACAATAAAAAGGTGTTGACAGACGTGAGGGTATGGTTGTCAAAACAGTTTGATATGAAGGATTTAGGAGAAGCTGGTCACATCCTTGGGATTAAGATTACTCGAGATCGCGAGAAAATGATGATATGCTTATCACAAACCTCATACATAGACACTATTTTGAAACGATTAAGCATGCAAAATTCCAAGAAAGGATTTGTTCCTTTCAGACATGGAATTCATCTATCTAAAGAGATGTGTCCTAAGACACAAAAGGAGATGGATGAGATGAGAAACATTCCATATGCGTCGGCAGTTGGAAGCCTCATGTATGCAATGCTGTGCACGAGACCGGATATTTGCTTTGCTGTAGGTATGGTAGCAAGATATCAAAGTAACCCAGGGAAAGAACATTGGACTGTAATTAAAAATATTCTCAAGTATCTAAAAAGAACTCGAGATAGAATGTTGGTTTATCAGTCAGACAGTCTATTCCCTGTGGGTTATACGGACTCAGATTTCCAATCAGACATGGATTCTAGAAAATCTACCTCGGGTAGTGTGTTTTGCTTGGGAGGTGGAGCCATAACATGGAGAAGTGTGAAGCAGAAATGCATCGCTGATTCTACCATGGAAGCCGAATATGTAGCTGCTTGTGAAGGAGCGAAAGAAGCGGTTTGGCTTAAGAACTTCTTAGTGGACTTGGATGTGATTCCGAATTTGCCCAGCACTATCACTATTTATTGCGATAATGCTGGAGCAGCTGCAAATTCAAGGGAACCAAGAGCTCACAAGGCAAGCAAACACATTGAAAGGAAATGCCATCTTATACGAGAAATCTTTAAGAGAGGAGATATAGTGGTGGCAAAGATCGCATCGGAAGACAACCTAGCTGATCCCTTCACAAAGGGTCTGCCTCAGAGTACATTCGAGAGACATGTGGAAAGAATGGGGGTCAAGTGCGTTGACAAGCTGCTTTGAGTATAAGTGGGAGAATTTATTAGGACATGTAGAACATGGACGTGCTGTAGTATACTTAAAAGCAGACTTTGAGTATAAGTGGGAGATTGTTAAGGTTATACTGGCAAGTATGATTTTAGTGCTACTTATGTATACAAACTGATTTTTGCACTTATTAATGAGAATAAATTTTTTGTCACTGGTTGCTTTAAATATAATGAATGATAATTATTTATTGCATAAACGTTCAGATGTACTTTACATTGTAGACAATGTGGTGTGTAGAAGATCACAGAAGATCACATTGTCAGTTCCTTGTATATAAGTACAATTGATTCACAACTTAGATGGAATTGAACAATCCATTGGTAGAAGTTGAGGTGTAAGGCTCAGATTGGTTTGTCTTGACCAAGAGATTACACTAGTGCATTATGATGTGCTGAATAAGACCTACAGAGATGTAATTCTTCTAGACTGGCTTAAGGAATGAAGAATTAGATCTCAGTTGTTGTTGATTTCTTAATCTCTATCACTTAAATGGAATTGTCTGTAGTTAAGAAGTATTGCTTTGATTTATTATGGGTAAAGAATCAGTGTGATTCAATACTTTATATTTTGGGCAATATTATTAATTATAGAACAGATTGCCAAAATTAATACAGAGAATCGTGTCTTGGAGTGTCAGGTTGATTATTTCCCCTTGGTGGGCTCAGAAGGTTTATCATATCAAATCTGATCAGTGGAATTTATTTCCGGTATGATAATAATGTTGAGTTGTCCTTACTCCGAGGAATAAAAGATATTAATTAATTAAAGCATTCAGTAGCTTAAATTAATTGATGGACATTGAATCTTAAACACGGTAAATAATAACCGGGAGCCATATTTCGTAATATGGGTTAGGATGGATAGTGCAATATTAATTCTATAGTGGAATGAATTAATATTAATGGGCTGGAAAAATATTGTGGCTCAATATTGATTTCTGGGCCCATTGGGAGGTCCAAACTTAATTCTCATAAAGGCCGCTCAAGTAGCCCAATAAAAGTCCATTAACTAAGGTAATTAAAAAGATAAGAATTAATCTTGTTGCAAGAAATAGAGGAAAGTAGCGCTTATTTTGGGGAGAGAATATTATGGAGAAAGATATGGAAATAATACAATATCTCTTGGAGAATAAAATATTTCTAGATCTCCAATATTTTCTAATAAATAAATTGACTATTCTCTCTCTTATAAATAGAGGAAAAACCGCCACTCTTGTTTTAAGAGTTGACAGAAAAATCGGTCTTCTCCAAAAAAAAAAAAAAATACAGAAAAGAGAGATCTGTAATTTTCGAAATTACAGTGTGTGCAACAAGAGAAAATTAATTCTTTCTTGAGAGTTAATAGTTCGTGAGATCTCCCACCGGATCAACGGGCTAGGACTTAGGGAATACTTGAGAAGGCAATTGGGTTGAAGTTGTTATTCTTCTCAACGGTATCTCTCCGATTCAAAGGTAAACACGTAATCCCTTAGTTCCGCATGTTTAGGGATTTAATTATTTACCGTACATTCATTACATGAATTAGTTGATTTAATTTGTTTAAATTATGAAATTAGATTTATGATAATTCATATTTAAATTACGTCTCAAATAGATCCTGGTAATTTTAAAGGTGTCTCAAAAGATTCTCGAGAGTCTCGAAAGATCCCTAGGGCATCTCAAAAAATTCTCGGGAGTCTCAAAGGATCCCTAGCGTGATGGTCCATAACCCACAAGTGCCAATAATTCCCCACAAAGGAGATGGGGAATGTGGTCCCATAATAATTTCCCACTCCCCACAAGAATTGGGGACCACATTGTTGGGGGACTATTATTGGGTATTGGGATAATTCCCAACAGATGGTATCAGAGCCAAGGTTTTGGGCTCTGTAATTTAAATTAGAATTTAAATCTATTTACATTAAATTGATATTTGGATGGTAGAATTGTTAGATCTTTTTTGCAGGTATCCAATTATCATGGTTTTAATGTATGTTTTAATTTATGTTGTTTGAATGTGGTTTTTAATCTGATTCGGTCAGATTTGTTTTTCCCGTGAGAAATTACATGGGTAGATTAGATTATTTAATTTGTAATAGACTAGTCTAGATGTTAGATTTATTTTTTCTAATTAAATTGTAACGGGTCAAAGACGAAGACCGTTAGACGGATTAAAGAATCGGAGGCGCACCCGGACAATCAAGCCACACGGGCTGGTTGTGGGTGTGGCGTGATTTTTTTTGTTGCGGCCGTGGGAGTGCGAATTCTCGTTTCTTCAAAACGAGAAAATTAAACCATGATAATTGGACGTGTTTGCCTAATTTGTGTTTAATTTTTATTTTGTTATTATGCTATGATTATTTGTTAATTTTGCATGAGAATTCGTGAAAACCCTCTAATTTAAAAAAAATTACTAGGTATGTATTTTTATTAAATTTATTTAAGATAATAAATTGATTAAATGGCCTCCATAATTTATTTATTTGTGAAGTCTTTTGGCTACGCATTGGCAAGCGCTTCTCTCCCTATCGGATAGGCCAAAAGATAAGTTCACATGAATGAATTCCTTTAAGGATGATTGTGGATTATTACTAGTGGCGGTATGACCCTCCCATCGAGTGGCATATTCAAAACGAAATAATAGTCATGTATTTAATTATGGTTATTACTTAGGTATAAAATTGATATATTAACTCCCCATCGGAGTCCCTGTCAATTTTATATGGCCAAGTTGAAGCCAACTATTAATTTTGAATTAAAGGTTTGTAACTGCTTTGTTTGTAACCTGCTTAAATGTATTTGAGTAAACGTTCACACTCATCGTGACTTACTTAAATTGGTTTTAAGATGTTGGCTGATGCATGTTTATATCGTTTTTTTGAGGTTTTTGATATAGTACATGTGATCAAATTATGTGATAATTTTTGTGTTAATAGGATATTAATACAAATTGTATATTTTATTCTCAGTTCAGCATGTCGTCTCCTTTTAACCCACTGTTTAGTATACTTAAAGAAAATAAATTGGAAGAAGAGAATTATGTGGATTGGAAAAGACATTTATTTATAGTCTTGACTGCACAACAGCATAAGTGGGTACTTGATGAACCTAAACCCCCTGCCCCTACGGATGAGACGAACCAAGAAGATAAGGAATAGACATGTGCAGCGGTTGAAAACCGCCGGTTTCGGTTAGAAACCGGCGGTTACGGTTTTCGGTTTTCGGCAACCGTAACCGAACCGCGAACCGCCGGTTACGGTTACGGTTTTCAAACCGGCGGTTCGGTTTGAAAACCGGCGGTTTCCCGGTTCGGCGGTTTATTTATTTATTTTTTTTTTTTTTTTTTGCTCGTTTTCGCCTCGTTTTTTACTTTTTTCGATCATTTTCGACTCTTTTTTCGATCGTTTTAAGTTAAAATTATTTTTACAACTTAAATTATACTCGTTTTAACTTTTAACTTAACCTTTGTTACCTTTGTTAATTGTTTTTATAAATTATATATTGTAAATTGTGATTTTAACTTTAAGTCTTTAAGACTTTAAGTCTTTAACTAACTAATTATTAATATTATTAAGTTATAAACTATAAAGTATTAAATAATAAATATTAAGAGAATAAATTTAAATTATATAATGTGATTTATGTGAGTGATAAAAACTTCAAAAAATAAATTAATTATAATTTACAACTTACGTCTTACAATTACATTTACATTAGAATAAAACTTCAAAGAATAAAAACTTCAAAGAATAAAACTTATATAAACTCAAAAACTTTAGAATTACATTTACAAATTACAACTTATAAATACAAAAATAAATTACAAAAAAATTGGGGAGGGGAGGGGTTAAAAGAAATTGGACTTGAGCTTAATTTTAAATATTAAACTTAGAAATTCTAAGTTCAAAAATTTTAAATTAAGTTGCCTACGTATCCAAATTCAACGGAAATTGGAATCAAAGTCCACGTAGTTCTCTTACCTCAACTTACCTCAACTCGATTCTTCATTCTTCACTTCATTGAGTTCATTCTTCACTTCCGCCCGTAGAGGTCCATTCCTCGTCTTCTTCATTTTCATCTTCTAACGAAAATTGGCCCATTTTTCACCTATAAATACCCTATTTTCTTTTCTCATTTTTCACACTTCAATTCTCTATTTCTCTCTTATTCTCTCAACTCTTAAGTCTATCTCATTTTTTTCAAATGGCAAACGAAGGATCATCCCGTTCATCCGGAGTTACTAATGTACATCAACGTGATGAAGAAGAAGTCAATCAACCGCAACCTCGAATTCAACGAAACTTTCACCCTAGTTTGGAAAATCACTTTCGTGTGAGTGATATAAATCCAATAGACAATACACGTGAAGTTTGTTGTAACTATTGTCAAAAAATATATAAATTTAGGCGCGGTGGAGGATACGGAACTTTCAAGTCACACATTGAAAGAGTTCATCCGGAGGTATTGGGATTTCCCCCTCGATTCTAGTCTCTAGACTTCTAGTTTACTAAGTTTAGTATTATTAGTATTTCACTATTTCATTTATTTGAAGTATTTAGTTTATTTTTATCTTGTCTTTTGAATTGTAACTTGTAACTTGTAAGTTGTAATTTGTAAACTTGTAACTTTGTTCTTTAAGTTTACTATGTATTAAGTTTAAGACTTAAGTAGTTAAGTGAAATGTTAAGTATTTAATTTATTTAATTATATTTATCTAATTTCAGTATTTAATTTAAATATTTGTATATAAAAATAAAAAAAATAAAAAAAAATTGAAAATCGCCGGTTAACCGGCCAAACCGCCGGTTTGACATTTGAAGAACCGTAACCGAACCGGGAAAATAAGGTTACGGTGCGGTTTCAAAACCGAAACCGCCGGTTTAAAACCGGCGGTTTTGGCGGTTCGGCGGTTCGGCGGTTAGAAACCGCCCGTGTCTAATAAGGAATATCATAAGGAGTGGATGAGATCCGATGAAATGGCTAGGTGTACCATCTTGGCTTCAATGTCAGATGTGTTGCAACACCAACACCAGAACATGGAATCCGCTTCAGCTATTATGATGAACCTTACAGAACTTTTTGCTCATCAGAATCGTACAGCTAGACAAATGACCATGCGAGATATGTTATCACAGAAAATGGTCGAGGGAACGCCCGTGAGGGATCACGTTCTTAAGATGATGGGTTTCCTTAACAAACTTGAGATTCTTGGTGCTGAATTCGATGCGGAAACGCAGATCGATTTCGTACTCCATTCTCTACCGAAAAGTTTTGAGCAGTTCCAACTGAACTATACGATGAATAATCAAGAGTATACGTTGGCTCAGCTCTTGCAAGCTTTGGTTTCGGCTGAGATGTTAATGGGACCAAGAAATGAGCATACGGCTATGTTGGCAAAAGGTCCATCTTCTAATTCTGCACCGAAAGGTGGAAAGAAGAAGAAGAAGAAGGCAAATGGCTATAAACAAGCTAATAACAAGGAAAAGATACCAATTGAGGGAGGTGTCAAGAAAAAGACCACTAAGGGAAAGTGCTTTAGTTGCGGTCTGAAAGGACATTGGAAGTCAGCCTGTACCAAGCCTAAGAAGGCTGGTAAGCAAGGTAATTCTCACGCACTAGTAATTGAAATTGTTTAGCGGTGTATTCTTCCCATTCGTGGGTGGTGGATACGGGAGCCACTGATCATGTTTGTTTCGATTTTCAGGGGTTCAAGCTAACCCGACAACTTAGTGGGAGTGAGATCATCATCACCATGGGCAATGCTACGAAAGTGGCGGCTGTTGCAGTGGGAGATGTGCAACTATCTTTTAGTGATAAAATTTTAGTTTTAAAAGACGTTCTTTATGTTCCGAGTTTTAGAAAGAATTTGATTCAGTTTCTAAACTACTTTTGGATGGATATTCAGTTTCTTTTAATAAGAATGTCGTTATTTGTCGTAATGACGAGATTATCTATTCGGGAGCATTGGTGAATAATCTTTATACTATTAATTGTGCACATTCCACTCAAAATGAATCGCATAACACATCGACTATTTCTAAGAAAAGAAAGCATTCTTCAGACATGAACGAAACACTTCTGTGGCATCTTAGACTTGGTCATATTAATCTAAGAAGGATTCAAAGGTTGGTGAACGACGGCTCGTTGGAATCACTCCAGGTTGAGTCGTTTCCAACATGTGAATCATGTTTAGAGGGTAAAATGACCAAAAGAGTCTTTGGGGCAAAGGGGAATAGAGCTAGTGAAGTGTTAGAACTCGTTCATACTGATGTATGTGGACCAATGTCAATTCAAGCAAAAGGAGGTTTTGAGTATTTCGTTACTTTTATTGATGATTACTCAAGATATGGATACATCTATCTAATGCGGCATAAGTCTGAGACCTTTGATAAATTCAAAGAGTTTAAGGCTGAAGCAGAAAAGCATAGGGAAAAGAGTATCAAGTTTCTACGATCAGATCGTGGAGGCGAATACCTCAGCAATGAATTTTTGGGCTACTTATCAAGCGAAGGGATTGTATCCCAATTAACTGCACCCGGAACCCCTCAACAAAATGGGGTTGCAGAGCGAAGAAATCGAACTCTTTTAGAGATGGTCAGATCTATGATGAGTTATTCAGATTTACCTAAGTCGTTTTGGGGTCATGCCTTGGAAACAGCGACTTACATTCTAAATTTGGTACCTTCCAAATCAGTTCCTAAAACCCCTACAGAATTGTGGACCGGGCGAAAGCCTAGTCTAAGACACATAAGAATTTGGGGGTGTCCTGCATACGTGTTGGACAAGGAAGCTGGAAAGTTAGACCCTCGTTCAGAATTAAGGCTGTTTGAAGGATATCCTAGAGGAACGAATGGGGGTTTATTCTATAGTCCAAATGATCAGCGAATTGTGATAAGCACACATTCTAGATTCTTGGAAGAAAACTATATGAGTAATAGTAAGCCCAAGAGTGAGATTACCTTAAATGAACTAAGAGGGCCAACTCATATACCAAGTGTACAAGTAGATATACCAAGCGATACACAAACACAATCGGAACCTCGTCGTAGTGGGAGGGTTGTGAGACAACCTGAGCGATTCATGTTCTTGGGAGAGTCTTCGGACTTGGTCCCCGGAGAGGATGAATCTGACCCCTGGACGTACGATGAGGCAATCCAAGACAAGGATGCAGATTCTTGGCAAACTGCAATGGAAGCAGAAATGGGGTCTATGGATCATAACAAAGTGTGGGAGCTTGTGGAACCACCCAAAGGTGTAAAGCCTATTGGATGCAAGTGGGTCTACAAGAGAAAAAGAGGATCAGATGGGAAGGTTGAAACCTTCAAAGCTAGACTAGTGGCAAAAGGATATACTCAGAAAGAGGGAATCGATTATGAGGTGACCTTTTCGCCTGTAGCTATGCTTAAGTCTATCCGTATTCTCTTGTCGATTGCAGCTCACCTAGATTTTGAGATCTGGCAAATGGATGTCAAGACAGCTTTCCTAAATGGAAGTCTTGAACAAGAAATCTACATGCGCCAACCCGAAGGCTTCATTGAAAAAGGCCAAGAGAATCTTGTATGCAAGCTTAAAAGGTCAATATATGGACTTAAGCAAGCATCGCGAGCTTGGAATCAATGTTTTGACCAGGTGATACAATCCTATGGATTTGATCAAAATGAATTTGAGAGTTGTGTCTATAAGAAGTGTATCGGAACTGCCTTGGTATTCTTAGTATTATACATAGACGACATTCTACTTATTGGAAACAATAAAAAGGTGTTGACAGACGTGAGGGTATGGTTGTCAAAACAGTTTGATATGAAGGATTTAGGAGAAGCTGGTCACATCCTTGGGATTAAGATTACTCGAGATCGCCAGAAAAGGATGATATGCTTATCACAAACCTCATACATAGACACTATTTTGAAACGATTAAGCATGCAAAATTCCAAGAAAGGATTTGTTCCTTTCAGACATGGAATTCATCTATCTAAAGAGATGTGTCCTAAGACACAAAAGGAGATGGATGAGATGAGAAACATTCCATATGCGTCAGCAGTTGGAAGCCTCATGTATGCAATGTTGTGCACGAGACCGGATATTTGCTTTGCTGTAGGTATGGTAGCAAGATATCAAAGTAACCCAGGGAAAGAACATTGGACTGCAATTAAAAATATTCTCAAGTATCTAAAAAGAACTCGAGATAGAATGTTGGTTTATCAGTCAGACAGTCTATTCCCTGTGGGTTATACGGACTCAGATTTCCAATCAGACATGGATTCTAGAAAATCTACCTCGGGTAGTGTGTTTTGCTTGGGAGGTGGAGCCATGACATGGAGAAGTGTGAAGCAGAAATGCATCGCTGATTCTACCATGGAAGCCGAATATGTAGCTGCTTGTGAAGTAGCGAAAGAAGCGGTTTGGCTTAAGAACTTCTTAGTGGACTTGGATGTGATTCCGAATTTGCCCAGCACTATCACTATTTATTGCGATAATGCTGGAGCAGCTACAAATTCAAGGGAACCAAGAGCTCACAAGGCAAGCAAACACATTGAAAGGAAATACCATCTTATACGAGAAATCTTTAAGAGGGGAGATATAGTGGTGGCAAAGATCGCATCGGAAGACAACCTAGCTGATCCCTTCACAAAGGGTCTGCCTCAGAGTACATTCGAGAGACATGTGGAAGGAATGGGGGTCAAGTGCGTTGCCAAGCTGCTTTGAGTATAAGTGAGAGAATTTATTAGGACATGTAGAACATGGACGTGCTGTAGTATACTTAAAAGCAGACTTTGAGGAATGAATTTATTAGGACATGTAGAACATGGACATGTAGAACATGGACATGTAGAACATGGATATGTAGAACATGGACATGTAGAACATGGACATGTAGAATTTATTAGTGCAATATTAATTCTATAGTGGAATGAATTAATATTAATGGGCTGGAAAAATATTGTGGCTCAATATTGATTTCTGGGCCCATTGGGAGGTCCAAACTTAATTCTCATAAAGGCCGCTCAAGTAGCCCAATAAAAGTCCATTAACTAAGGTAATTAAAAAGATAAGAATTAATCTTGTTGCAAGAAACAGAGGAAAGTAGCGCTTATTTTGGGGAGAGAATATTATGGAGAAAGATATGGAAATAATACAATATCTCTTGGAGAATAAAATATTTCTAGATCTCCAATATTTTCTAATAAATAAATTGACTATTCTCTCTCTTATAAATAGAGGAAAAACCGCCACTCTTGTTTTAAGAGTTGACAGAAAAATCGGTCTTCTCCAAAAAAAAAAATACAGAAAAGAGAGATCTGTAATTTTCGAAATTACAGTGTGTGCAACAAGAGAAAATTAATTCTTTCTTGAGAGTTAATAGTTCGTGAGATCTCCCACCGGATCAACGGGCTAGGACCTAGGGAATACTTGAGAAGGCAATTGGGTTGAAGTTGTTATTCTTCTCAACGGTATCTCTCCGATTCAAAGGTAAACACGTAATCCCTTAGTTCCGCATGTTTAGGGATTTAATTATTTACCGTACATTCATTACATGAATTAGTTGATTTAATTTGTTTATATTATGAAATTAGATTTATGATAATTCATATTTAAATTACGTTTCAAATAGATCCTGGTAATTTTAAAGGTGTCTCAAAGGATTTCCGAGAGTCTCGAAAGATCCCTAGGGCATCTCAAAAGATTCTCAGGAGTCTCAAAGGATCCCTAGCGTGATGGTCCATAACCCACAAGTGCCAATAATTCCCCACAAAGGAGATGGGGAATGTGGTCCCATAATAATTTCCCACAAAGGAGTTGGGGACCACAAGAATTGGGGACCACATTGTTGGGGGACTATTATTGGGTATTGGGATAATTCCCAACAATTTCGACCCTCACTTCACCTTCTTTAATGTGGTCAACTCATGGACTCGATCCAATGGCTGAATTTTTCATGATTTGATTCAAAACACCTCATTTTACCTACAAAATTAGCAAACAACACCATTTCTCCGAATCAAGTGCAATTAGTCAATTTAGTGTAAATAATGCACGAAATCCTATAAAATTATGCAATTTAAACACACGAATTTCGAGCAATTTTCACACTAATCAATAACGCGCACGTACTCAAACGAATCGTACGAGATAGAAGATCTTGATGGCAAGCCGAGCCAGTACCCTTGGAACGCGATCAAATTGAAGAAATATTATCAGTAAGTTTTATTCTCGTACATTTTTATAGTTTGTATCTAGAATCATTTTCAATACATGCCAGTTTTAAGTTTCGTCAAGTGTTAGCATAAATTTTAGATTTTTAGATCAGGGTTCTACGAAGCCAATTCCAATCGAGGAAACTCGAAAAACATACGGACATAACCCGAAATGTAGAGGTCTTGGAAACGAGCACAAATCGAAAGGTTGAAACTCGAAAAAACATACGGACGTAAACTGAAAGGTAGAGGTCCGGAAACGAGCACAAACCGAAAGGTTGAACTCGGAACACACACGGACGTAAACCGAAAGGTAGAGGTCCGGAAATGAGCACAAATCAAAAGGTTGAACTCGAAAGACATACAGATATAAACCAAAGGTAGAGATCCAGAGACAAGCATTCATTGAAGGATAGACTTGCAAAAATAATCAGTCACAAAATTAAAAGAAAATGCCGAAGACGAGCATTAGTAAATAAACAAACACATTTCATAAGCAAAAAGTTCACATTTATATAAAGGCCTTATAGGCCGAGCAATTACAAAAAAAAGGCCTTATAGGCCGAATAGTACAAAAAAAGATGGGGCCCAAATGACCAAATATGAGCTCAAGGAGGATTCCCTTCAACAGAAGCGTCCGCATTTCCAACAGGAGCACTCTCCTCGTCCCCCAGCAACGGCAACCTCCTCGCCAGAACCAGCAACCTCCCCCTCGCCAGTTTGAGAAACTTCCCCTCCAGCTGTCTGGTCGTCAAGTTGGGGCGGACTCTCAAACAGAACTTTCTTCACCAAAAGGCGAGGAAACATAAGACCCATACTCACCAGGTCGAGCAGGGGAAGGACAGTGCCCTCTTTTGGACCCTCTTCAAGGACATGATCCTCGATGAACTCGGCGAAGACGGACACATCTATTTCCGGATGAGTCTCTTTCAAACGGCGAATGAGGTCGTGCGCAGTGAAGGCAGCCGAGTAACAAGCTCCAGATTCAGCAAGGAAAGTCTTGTCATCCCGATCTTTTTGCACAGCCGAGAGCTCATGCCTAATGTGAGCTAGCTCGTCCTCGGCCGATTTCAGACGTTCTTGGAAAGTGCTCGTCAGCTTGCGAACAGCATTAAGGGCATTGGAGGCCACAACCTTCTCGTCCTCGACAGTTTTTAGCTGAGTACGAAGATCTTCGATCATCTTGTTGTCTACCTTCTTTTGTTTCAAGGCAACTCAAAGTTTCGCCTCCAATCCCGTCGTCTTCTTCTCGGGGTCGTTGGAAGCCTTCATCAGTTGGGCGATCACGATCTCCTTCTCCTCGTTGCCTTTTCTTAGCTCATGAATTTGGAGGACAAATTGTTCTGTCATATAGCTCGAGCGGCTAAGGTTTATAGAAATTTGACGAGCGTTCTCGGCAGCATTTTGACAATCAACCTCCTCGATGAAAGGTTTGGTTAGCGATCGGGGCAAGTTCTTCATCGCACGGATCGCAAGTGCGTCCAAAGATTCGCCATCGGAAGGATCTCGCGACCGGAAGAAGTTGTGGAGGTCATCGCTGCAAGGAGCAGTCTCAGGATGCTCGGCCAGCCTGAGAAGAAAAATGACCACTCAGTAAATATTTAGAAGAAATTTGAAGGCTTTTTCAAAGAAAACTCACTTGGCAACCCGGTCGGGGCTCCAGCCGAGTAGGGTGACATCTTCGCGAGCCCTCTGATCGGCCGATGAGGTCGCAACAACCTCCTGCGACCGCTTTGTTTTGCGAGCAGGAGAGAAGCTTTCTTTGGAGGCGGGGAGGCCCTCCTCAGCGGAGATTTTTTCGGAGGAGAAGGTCTCCGATCGGCGGCTGCTGTGCTTTTCTTGGTGGTCGCCGCACCTTTCTTGGGCGGAGGCACCGTCGTCTCGGCCCTCTCATTCCTCTTGCGATTAGCACCTTCAACGACATCGCGCTCGCGATTGAGGGCCGCCATGCGAAGTGATCGGTTAACCATCACCTCTTTTAGCTCGATTGAAGGGGGAAGATAGGTGGAAACTGTCACCGGAATTACTGCTAAAGATAAAGAATCAGCATCCTATGGGAACCAACGCATATAAGGCGAAATACTTAGGATCATATTGAATACCTGGAGGAAACGAACTAGTGATATGATGAGGTGTCACTCGAAGACCAGCTTGCTCCCTTATGCTCTCGCAATTAAGGAAACGACAAGATCTTTCCAGATAGCGACGACGAGCAACACAACAGATGTGGTATTGAAACAAGTCTGAAAGAATGCGGTCGCCGACCTTCGCGCGAGCAGTAGTACCTACAAAAAGCAAAGTAGTTATTCAGTATAGACGAGAACAAGTACGGATTCAAAGACTTACTACGAATTCTTCTATAATCGGTCGCGATCGGAATGCGATCAGCCGACCCATCGAGCTTCACGACACTCCTCCAGTCGCCGGCAATCCACCACCAGTTGGTTTTCCAGTCGCGAATCTTGTTGGGAACGCCCTCGGCAAGCTTGAAGCGATCACGACCCTTCACATAATACCACCACTTTCCCACCTTCTTGCCGGCCTCGAACACTTGAAGGAGATAGTTTATCTCACGAGGAGTGAGATACACTCTTTGGCAACCATTCTCGGCAGCCTCCATGCCGAACACAATGAGCAATCCGATGATGTTCGACCACCCGTTAGGCGTCACCTGAGAAGGGGCCAATCCGAGGAAGTTCAGATAAAAGCTAATCCCCGAGTGTAGTGGAAACCTCAGTCCGGCCTCCATCATGCCATTATTGACGGCGATCATTCCCTCAAGATGCTGGTCGGCTCTTTCATCTTCTCGCAGAACAAAAAAGCACACATCCTGAGGAAGATGATACTTTTTCCGAGAGTTGGTCATTTGGGTGATGAGACTGTGCTCGCGTACTCGCAGGCAACATATTCTGTTTGGTATGCTTCCCGGAAAGGTCGAGGAAACGTTCTATGAGGGTATTCAGCGGCATATTGGTAATACGTCTCCCTTACGAGCTTGTCCCCACCTAACTCTTCTCGGCCGCTCAGAATGTCTTTAATGCTCGCAGCATAGCGAGCAACATCCTCGTACTCCTCGAGAAGTTTAGATCTCAAAATGCCCTCGACTCTCGCCGGATCGATCTGCTCGCCCATCTCCACATTCAAATCCGGATCTCCCAGATTCGAGTTGGCCTCCTCGGCATCATTACCGGCATCGTCTCTCTCGGAGTCATCGGTTTCATTGTCGACCACGACACCCATCACGTTCAAAACTTCCTCCAAACTGTCAACCGGAAGATTTGGGCTCCATACTCTAAGTGGACTAGTCGAAATGGTTTCGGAGTCGGATAGTACTATCCTTTTTCCCAGATCCCGGCGAGGACCATCGCCAGAAAGTTAAACCTCTTCATCAAACGGCGGCGAGCCACCGCCGGAAGGACCACCAACCTCCATTTTCTTTTTCGAATGAAATGGGGGAGAATAAGAGTTTTAAGAAGAAAATAGAAGATTGTTTACCTTTAACACCGATCGGAAATGCACAAAATCGCCGGAATACTCGAAGACTTGCTTGGGAAGAAGGCTCGAGAAGAAATTCGCAAATGCAAAAGTTTTGAAAGTAAGTTATGAAGAAGAGAGGCTTTATTTATAGGCATAAGTATCCAAGGGCTAAAGTGCAAAAAACGGGGTCGTTTATGCAATTTCCCCAAAATTTAGGGCCGTCCCCAAAATCGAGGCGCCGACTGAGCTCCACGCGCAACCTTTGAAGTGCTCGCACGCGCCGCACTCGCGAAATTCAAATTTCATATGCCGTCCACGCGCCTGACACCGGTCACATCCGACGTCATCAAAACGCTTGGGAAAGCATGCCCGTTGTGGAAAACGAGGCGACCGCCGATAAATCTCATCATCAAGATTTCCAAGTGATGTAAGTTTCGAAGACAAGTCCGCCTTCCAAGAGGAGGATCACACTACCCGCATTCCTAACATGAACACGAAGAAAGGCGACCAGGGGACAAATGTTACACCAGGTTAAAAAGTCAATCTTTGACAAGTCAATCCTAGTCACCAGCTTGCGTGGCGACGACTAGTCAACTAAGTTGTGCGACGACTAGTCAACATTATAAATAAGAAAATATAAATATGTGCTCGCCCTAGGGTTATCGGCGAGCACGTGAAGAGTTCTCTAGAATAGACAAGTCTCATAGCCATTCGAGAATGGGCGAGCACGACCACTTTCCGTGATGAAGCCCGGACGAGCAGTTCTTCGGCGACCACCATAGCCCAGCTCCTCGTTGAAGGCGAGGACGACCACCAAAGAGGCAGTTTAACACCGGAATAACCTCCAAGACGCATTTAATGCGGCCTCCCATCACCTTTATCTGATGGGATCTCATAACAAGTTAGAGCCTGCCACGTGTAAAGGTTGGGCAGCCAAAATCCTATTATATAAAGTCCAAGAGGCTCATTGTAAACACGACAAAGTGGGATAGCTCAAGTGGTTAGAGCACCACTACCTAGGCCTTAGGTCCTGGGTTCGAGTCATGGGGAGGGGAAAAAAGGGATGGGTATTTAACTTCCATCAAAAAAAAAAAAAAAAAGAGGCTCATTGTAAACACAAGTTAGTTTGATTGCACAAAGATCGAGGCATCAATACAAGAGCTCTCAAAAGCTCCCAAGCTTCTCCAAGAAGCCAAAAGCAATCTTCATCTCAAAAGCTCCCAAGCTTCTCCAAGAAGCCAAAAGCAATCTTCATCTTATTCTTCATTGTTTTATCACTAGATCATCCTTCTTAATCCTTTAATACACGTAATAACCCCGATAATATTATATGATCGTTTAGTGCTTGCGAAATCCACATCTAGATCATCCACTCAAAAGCACGTACAACAATATCCATCACTATTTCATATGTTGTCATCTTTTTTTCATCTTACAAGTCAGAAAAAAAAAATCGAACTAGAAGAAAGAGGCATCCAGAAAGAAACATATATTTACAGTTGGTAGTGGCTAGTGGGAAGCCTATACAGAATGAAGATTACTATCATTGGCGTCCACTCTTTGGAATTTAGTCACCTCAGCATGAGGACATATTAATCAATTCTTATTATGCTCAAACTATGATCCCACTTGTTTTCAAACTTTATTAAACACAGAAATATATTAGCACAAGTACTGTTTCACTTCACCAAATTCTGGCCTGCTGCACCACACACAAAGTAGAGTAAAATGTCCCATGCTGCCTCTGGATGCTGCTTACAGAAGCCGATTGCATCATATCCAACCGCGTTTGGCCATCCAAACATCAAAATGGTACCCCATAAGTTCATTCCTAGCATTATGTTCCACGCACTTGTTGATTTACCTAACTGTAATTGAATCCTGAGTTGCATTTGTGAATCCGTCAGAAGCAAGGTTCAGAAACACAGACGGTATCCAATTGGAGCATTTGGACGTGCTAGTTTGTTTATTATCTTCGAGCTAGTCTGAGGAGAAAAGCAGGAAAAGCCACAACAATAAAGATTATATTCAGAAACACAAAATTGTTTGTTGAAATTGCATCAAACATAAAACTCAACAGGCTTCATTTTCTTACTGTTCCATCATTGGAGATTTAAAAGATGCAGAAACAAGAGAAAAGCAACACTCAGATAATTGATTACCTTTGAAAGTGCAAAAGTGGATACACCTCCAGCGACAAGCAACGAGCAGACATACTCGGGGGGGGGGGGGGGGGGGGGGGGAGTATATTTAATCCCATACACTATTGTTCCCATCAGCATAACTGCACAAGAAACAGGGCTAGGTAAGATTTCTTATTTATTTCAAAATTGCAACCAGGCTTGGATTCCAGGTAACTATCCCCAACTAGAACAAAGAGCAATACTATAGTGGCACCACAGAGAACACACACACAAGCTACAAAAATGCAAGAAAAGGGAGTTAAAGACTTGGATTGTATCAAATACTAGTATTCATGAAAAGTTTTATCCTTCAGTTTCATTTCTCTCAAGTGTATCAAATAGTATCCATGAAACATAACACCTCCAAACTCATATGTTCTACTTGTCAAATATAAATTTTTGAACATCTAAACATTTAATCTAAGCCACAACAAAGGGCATACGACCATATCAGGCATACGACACTCTGTGCTAGGTTCAAGAATGCCAAGTGCTCAAACCTCTTTTTATCGACCTAAAACAACATCACAATTAAAATGAATAAACCCACAAGAACCCAATCATATTTCAACAAATTTAAAATTTTGATAAAATGGATTATCTAAAATTAAGAGTATACACCCATATCTTTACAAATAATTAATTTCATACGACGAAACTCTCAAGAAAAGTCAGATTAACTCTCTCCTATATACCATATTTAAAAAAATTACCTAAAATAAAAAAAGTCACCCGTATCTTTACAAATTAATACGTATACAACTAATAAGTCTCTCAAAATACTTGCAAACCAATTAAAAACGTGTTAATAGGAGTATAAAAAAAAATACAGCTAAACGCGTGAATACTTAATTAATTAAGTGTATAAGTGGCATAACATATTTCAAACTCCCCATCTATTCTACTCCATACCATATTTACGAGTTTAGTTTTCTGATGGAATCACAAGGAGAAGGAGGAGTCAGTTCTGATGGAATCACAAGGAGAAGGAGGATCAAAATCCGGCACCTTAAATCCTCCGCTATTCCAGCGGCCCTACCCTCACCCCAAATCATCGGCCTCCGACCCATTCCCTCATCTTTGTCCATTGCTATCTCACCGTCCACCACGACACTATTCTCCGACCGACTCCCACTCCCAACCATTGTCGGTATGATTACTGACAGATGAATCTCAATACAATATAGTCCCTCCAATTAAAGTAACTTCAGGAGTTGCAGTATTTGTTTGGAGGAGTTCTGGAAGAAGGCACTTCCATGTCAAGTGATCATGTTTTTCATAGGGATTGCATCACAAAATGACCCCCTCTGCCGTTACGAGATGCCCCGCGCCCTAGTTAATTTCTTTTTTTTTTTTCTCACTAATTCTCTGCAAGCTACTAGTCTACATCATGTATATTTTTTAATTACTAATTGGAGTAGTTTTAATTTAATACTTCTTTTTTTTTTAAATCTAAATTATTATTGCTACGTATAGTTAGAGATGTTTATCCGGGTTTGGCTAATCGGGTCGGTCCGTTTAACCCTGAAAATGTAGGGTTAGGGTTCATGAATCATAGGCCCGTTTAAATCCGGACTTTTTTGACCCAGACCGATTAGCCCGCGGGTTAAACCGGGCTAGCCTGTAGAGGGTCAGCCCGCTAGCCCGAATTGTTACTATATATATACTGTATATTTTTTAATATATAACATGCAAATAAATTTTGGGTTATTTGGACTAGGGGTGGGTAAATATACCGAAATTTCGGTATACCGAGCTTATCATATCGAAAAATATCGAAATTTTCGGTACGGTATGAAAAATGATTATACCGCGGTATTTCGGTATACCGAAATTTTTTCGGTATTCGGTATGAAACGGTATATCGATATACCGAAATACCGAAACCTTAATAAAATAATAATTTTATATTATTTTTATATTAAAATAACTTTAATTATTAAAACATAAATAAAATAAACCTTAAATAATTAATTTCGGTATAAAATAATGCTTCAATATTTTCGGTATGAATTGGTATACCGGTATTTCGATATGAAATGATGGTTCAATATTTTCGATATGAATTGGTATATCGATATGGTACGGTATACCGATATACCGTACCGAAAATTAGGTATACCGAAATTACGGTATGGTATCGATATGAATTTTTACATACCGAAAATTTCGGTATACCGAGATTACGGTATACCGAAATTTCGGTACAGTAACAATATGGATTTTTTCAATATCGAAATTTTCGGTATGATAACGGTATGGTTCAGTATGATCGGTATACCGTACCGAACCACCCCTAATTTGGACCATAGTCATAACTATAATCATTAAGCAACCAATTACCATTTATTAGTCATTACTACTATTTTTTTATTAGATTATAATATTTTTTAGCTTTATTTGACTATATTAAGGATCCATGAGTTCTAGAAGTGTGTTTAAATTATACTTTTATACACTAATTATATATTTTTCTTTTTTATTTTCTTGTTGGACGTGTCAATTGGGACCTTTAATTTTAAAAGTAAAATAATTATTGTAGCCCGTTAGTGGTCCGTTTAACCCGTGGCCCGCTAGGGTTAGGGTTAGGTCCCAACAATTGTAGGACCGTTAAGTATGAACCGGATAAGGCCCTAACCCGTTTAGCCCATAGCCCTGTAGGGCTGGCCCTATAGGGCTAGGGCCAGCCCGATAGACATCTCTACGTATAGCGGTAAAATATTTTAAATTCGTAGCAAATATTAATTCTTAGAAACTAGCTATGAAAATTTCATTTTTTCATATTAAAATATTAACGACAAAATATAATTTTTATTGATGTTCTAATTATTAAAAACAACATAAAATGATTTGTTGCTAGTTTAGCAATGAAATAATTTAATTTAATCGCAAATATTAATTTCAAGAAATTAATCATAAAAAATTCAATTTCATTGCAAATTATTAGCGATGAAATATAGTTTTTATTGTTGTTCTGATTATTAACAACGAAATTAAACAATTCAAATAAAATGTCGATCACAATGTTTATGGTCGAAAGTTCTAAAAAAATTATTTCAATAAAATGTCGTCGACAAACTATAGTCGAAAATATACTTTTTGGTCGATAAACCAGTGTCGATCGACCCTGGTTTTGTCGAAAAAAATCTAAATTTCTTTAGCCAGCCACACCACCGGAGGTGGTGCGGCGGCTTCCTCTGAAGTTAGAGTTAAAGTTTTATTGGGGGGTGTATTAATATAAGAGCATTTTAGGTATTTAACATGCTTATTATATTAATAAATAAGAGGGGGTGTATCTAATTAATAGTTAGAGGGGCAAATAACCACGCGTGTGGGGAATTAATTAGAACTCGATTGGGCCTGCAAAATACAAATATTGGGCTTTGAAATTAATGGGTGTGATTATTAAAAGGTGGAGTTGGATTAGAGAAGAGGCTTACGTGTTTAATCTAAGGCTTATAAAGAGATTAGGGCAAACATCAACGAATCAAGGGTGCTAGATAATTCCAGATCCAAAAATTATGGAAGAATCAATTGAATTAAAACTGATGCAAGAATATATATACAGGTCCAAGCCTCACATTTTTTTTTTTTTTTATGGAAGTTAAATACCCATTCCTTTTTTTCCCCACCCCATGACTCGAACCCATAACCTAGGCCTAGGTAGTGGTGCTCTAACCACTTGAGCTATCCCACTTTGTCCCAAGCCTCAAGCCTCACATCTAATGTGCCAAAAAAATCAAACAAATATAGGCCGAAGTAATTAAAAGCCCAAAAGAAATTGCAAAACAAATAATACGCATATTGAAGTAACAGCAGAATAAACCAACTCCAATAGGATCACTCCATATCTTACAAAGATATTAACTGATCATATTCCTTCCTTAAATGGATCACTCATACCTTATAAATACCTACTCTACAAACCCCAGAGAATTACTTCAATTCTCTCATATCAATTTGATTACATATTTTCATCTCTAGCTCTCGATCATAATATTGTGTAGCTAATTAAGATGGAACCCCAGAGAAGCCACTTGTATTGGGAACCTGAAGTCTTAACCTCCGTCAGCGGTCAGCAGCCTGTATCACCGTTGACTTCATCTTCATTGAAACTCGTGTTCAGATATGTCGTGCGAACTCACTATCTTACGTTCGATAATATCATTACCTGCAAACCAAAATTCAGCGACAACCCCACGATTCGCACGACCGTATGCATGACTCTCGGAGACTTTCACAAGTACACAACAGCCTACGACATCATCAATCAAAGCATCAGACACTGGCCTATTCCAAGTCAAGACCTAGGCCAATTTATCTATTCAACGTGGGACCACGCTCGGGATGCCCTTATATCAATGGACATCACCCATAAGTACCTCTATGTTGACATGCAAATGACGGCCACACAAGAACAAGTCTTTCATGATGTTTCCGATACTGATCAACCTCGTATGATTCCAGCCAATATTGATTCATCGATAGATTCGTTGGAGACGATGGAGATGGAGATGGAGTTAGGAAGTTGCTCTGTGTGCTTAGAGGAGTTTTCTCAGGGCAGCTGTGAAGGTGTTTCTGTTATACCTAGTCAAAGAAGTCAATCTTTGACAAGTCAATCATAGTCATCAGCTTATGTGGCGAGGACCAGTCAACAAGTCGTGCGACGACTAGTCAACAAGACCAAGAAAATGTAATAGAATAAATGTATGTAATATAGTTAAGTGCTCGCTCAAAGATATTGGCGAGCACATGTTTTAGTTAGCTGCTCGCCCAAATGTGTTGGCGAGCACATGCTTATTTTCAGTGACGGAGCCAGAAATTTTAGATTGGGGGGCCCGATTTACATTACTATAAAGATAAAATAATATTATTTTTAATTCATTATAAATTTTATAATATCTCATTTCATTAATTTAAATTTAACGATTTTTGTTATGTTTCGAAAAATATTAATTTTGATTGTTCCGATTCACAATAGGTGAAACGGTTTAACGTGCAATCCCGCTAAGATATCAGTCATTATTAGACAAATGTATACTTTAAAATATATTCCCTCCGTCCCGTAATGACTTGCATACGTTGACAAGTTCACTTTTTTTTTTAAAAAGAAATGTGAATTTAGTGAGGAGAGGTCAAATAAATGAGGAGTATTTTCGGTGATTTAGTGAGGTATAAAATGAATTTACTAAGGTGTTAAAAAAAAATTAGTGAGATGTAGGGAAGAATGTAGAATAAAATGAGTGACAATTTTAAAAATAAAATGATATAATGAGAATATTAATTGTGTAGATTATTTACCTATTATGAGTGTATAAATAATTTTGAAACGTCTCGAATAAAGGAAGTATACAAATAATTATAAAACGGAAAAAATATATATAAAAAAAAATGGTGGGGGCCCAGTGCCCCCGCTGGGCCCTATGTGGCTCCGTCCTTGCTTATTTTACCTAGAGAAGTTCAAGTGTTGAAGCCTTGGGAGACAGCATGGAGCGTGGCGACCACACTCCTCGATCAGGTCCACCGGCGACCACCGTAGCTCAGCTCCTCGGCATCTCGGCGAGGACGAGCACCAGAGGCGGTTTAGCATTAAATGCGCCATCAAATCACCTTTTCGGGCAGAAGACAGGCCCAATGAGGGTGTGCCACGTGTAAAGGGCGGGCAGACCCTAAAAACCACTATATAATGCCCAAAAGGGCTCATTTGTAAGCCAAGTTACACAATTCCACCAAATTACCCTACCCTAAGCAATAAACACTTCCAAAGCTCTCAAGATTTTAGCTTCTCCAAGAAGCTATATCATTGTTCTTGATCCTTCTTGCTTTGTTCTTCGTTAAGATCATCAAGATCATCATAATAACCTCTCTAAACACGTAATAACCCCCGATCATAATACATGTTTGTTTCGTGCTAACAAATAGTCCACATCCAATTCAACCATCAAAAGCACGTACAACAGTTTCCTTACCATGTTCGCATGTTTTTCATTAAGATTGTATCAAGAAGTGGCTCAGGGTTAGCCACTTCTGCCCTAACTGACGTTTTGAGATGTCGTGTTAATTAATTAACTAGCACTTCATTTATTAATTAATACTCCTTTGATAAATAAATACAATTTCAATTCTTTCGATTTATATACTGTTTTTGATATCAATTAAATAAATTATAATTAACAGTTGAATGAGTTTAGTTAATTATGATTATTTTTATCATGTTTGACATATTACCTTAATTGACATATAATTATATAAATGGATAACATGAGTGTGATGTAAGATCATAGAGGAATTTTTTTTTTAGTCATATAATTTTAAAAAATTTCAAAATAAATCTTTTAAGTTTTACTTTACAAAATACGTCATTCATCTTTCAATTTTAATCATTATTTACATTAATTTTAATCTTTTATGTTTTGAAGGAATTAGAATTTGTAACATATATTAAAAAATGTCACATCATCTTGTTGCTTCACTCTCTCCTATATATATATATATATATATATATATATATATATATATATATATATATATATATATATATAAATAAAGTACTAATAACACCCCAAAATATTCTATACACACCCCATAATTTTAAATACAAAAATAGATATATATAAAATGACTAAGTAACACTTATATAAATAATTTAATTTTTTTTTTAAAAATAACTTGAAAAAATCTGAAATTAAAAATGTAATTAAAATTTAGAATTTTAAAAAATTAAATAAAATTTTAAAATTAATTTTTTTTTTGAAAAAAAATCTTAGAAAGTCAAATAGAATCTTAAATTAAAAAATAAATCATCAAAACAAAATTAAAAATATTGAAATAATTCAATAAAACGTAAAAAAACACTAAATTACAAAAAATCAATTAAAAAGTACAATTTTATTTTTTATTTAATTTTCTTAATATTTATTTTTGATTGAGTTGATTTTTCTTTAATTTTTTATTTTATTTAGTTTTTTAGAAAATTGAATCATTAATTGGTATTTTTAATTTAATTATTTTATAAATTTTATTTGATTTATTTAAATTTTTAGATTTTATTTAGATTTAATTTATTTTTTCATTCATATATTTTTTAATATTTAGTTGATTTTTTAAAATATTTTCAAATTTTATTTATTTTTTCGTATTATTAATATTTTTTAATTAATTTTTAAAATTTATATATAGTTTTAATTAATGATTTAGTTGAATTTTAAATTATATTTTTAGTTTTTATTCAATTTGAATTTATTTTGAGGGATAAAGAGTAAGTAGAAAAGAATTGGGGTGTGTTTAATAATAAAAATTAATTTTTAAATTTTAGTAGGGTGTATATAACATTTGAAGTTTGTATACCTATTTCATGGGGGTGTTAGTAGCCTCACCCAAAAAAAATATATATATTATATGCATTTACTTCAAACTAATTAATCATTCTTCTATATATATATATATGAAAAAAATTATAAAATGATATTATAATTAAATTTAATTATACGTTTCAATTAATAAAGAAAAATAAGTATATTCACATAATTAATATCGATCATTCATTAATGCAACACTCTTTAGTTTCGTTTATGATTTTTTTTTTTTGTTTCATATTTTTTCAAATTTTTTCAAGTTATTTTTTAAAAATTATTTTACTCTTTATTTATATAAGGGTTACTTAGTCATTTTATATACATCTATTTTTGTATTTAAAATTATGGGGTGTGTATAGAATATTTTAGGGTGTTATTAGTTCAACTTTTTTTTATATATATGGAGGAGAGAGTGATGATGTGGCAAGATGATGTGACATTTTTTAATATATGTGGTAAATTCTAATACCTTCAAAACATAAAGGATTGAAAGGTAAATTACGTATTTTGTAAAGTTGAAATTTAAAGGTTTTATTTTGAAAATTTTCAAACTTATAGGATTAAAAAAAATAATTCCTCTAAGATCATACCATTAAATTTTATATTTTAGATCGATCGAAAGTAATTCATGCGACGATAGAGAGAATTTGTGTTAATTAGATCTAAAAGTTTAATGGGAAACCAAACAAAATATAGAGTAATAAAAAAATAAAAAAAATCTGTTTTCATTAAACATTAATAAATTGTTAATATAATTAAAACACATGGAGTAATTGCTTTGTACATTATTCTAATTGTTCCTTTCCGCACGGTTTGGACTAGAATTTTGTGATGTATTTGGTTAACAACTACTTTCTTGTACTCTTTTAGTAACAATTTTTCTTTAATGTAAAAAAATTGACGTAATTTAAAAAAAAAAAAAATTAAACTGCTGGGAATTATATTTAAAAAATTTCTTTTAATGGAGATTTAGTTAGATTTGGAAGAGAATGAAATGATTTTGTTTTGAAATGATTTAAATATAATTTTTAACATTTTATTTTTAACAATTTATTAATGTTTAATGAAAACAGATAAAATGTATCTATACAAAGATTTAAATAATAGAAAACATAATTAAGTATTTATACAAACATTTATAGAAAACCGAATTAAGTATTTGTATAGATTATAAAATCTTTGTATAGATTATATTTACCAAATCTTTGTATAGATTATATTTAAATAAAATGTTAAAAATTATTAAATTATTTAAAAGTACTTAATTATATTTTAACAAACTGATTGTGAAATCTTTTTGATATAGTTCAAAAAAATTCTACATAAAATTATTATTTAAACAATTTGAATATAAAAAAAAAATTAATGTAAAAGAAATTGACGTATTTTTTTTTTTTTTTAAAATAACTGCTGGGAATTCTATTAAAATTTTTTTTTAATGGAGATTTAATTAAATTTGAAAGAGAATGAAAGGATTTTATTTTGATTTAAGTTATTAACTAAATTAATAAGAAACATGTCATCCATCATTATTTAGAGGGATACTAGAGAACTTTCCACTTATTGCGCTGGATACTTATAAATGTTAATTTTACATTATAATGCATTATGTATATAAATTAATTTAATAATCGTGTATTATAATATATATAATTATAAAATTATTTAATATTTTTCAGATATGTATTTTAAAATCTTATTTTCGGAAATTTAATTTTCGAAACCAATGATAAGTAGTATCAAAAAAAATTATTTAATACAAAAAAATTTATAAGGAGATTAGGTCCCAAACTAACCAATCTTTAGGGAGCTAGATATATAATTCTAGATGATTCTCACAATCTTGCACGGATCACTCAAAATCTTACACGGATAAGTCATACGTCCTTATAAATACATGTTATACAAAGCTAAAAATTATTTTCATATTCATACGTATTGATCTCTCTTTAAGATGGAACCCTACCGCACTCACTTTTATTGTGAACCTGCACAACTCTTAACCTCCGAGTCCGGTTTGACTTCTTCTTCTTCTTCAGTCAACCCGGTGTTCAAATTATATGCAAACTCACTATCTTACGTTCGATATTATTACCCACAACCACAACCCTCAATGATTAACACCATCGTATCCATGTCTCTCAGATATTTTCATGCCTACAAAAAAGCCTACGCAATCATCAAACAAAGCATCACAACACTACAAAAAAAGAGGTTTTTAGTATCGAAAAATTTGTATCGGTTGCATTTTCTGATACTAAATCTAACCCTTTGGTATCAACTAAAAATATTATGATACTATCTTCATTCTTGGTATCAACAAAATATTTTTTGATACTATTAAATTTATAGCATCCGTTATTTAATGATACTAATATTGTTTTTGCATCATAAATTTATTTATTGATACTGCTTAGTTTTAGGATCAAATACTTTTTCAATACAACTTATCATTGGTATCGAAAATTAAATTTATGATACCATTAACTTTATAGCATCCACCACTTATTTGATACTATTATTATTTTAGCATTAGTAATTTATTTAATGATACAACTTATTTTTTTGTATCAAATAATTTTTTTGATACTACTTATCATTGGTTTCGAAAATTAAATTTTCGATACCATTAATTTTATAGCATCTAATATTTTTTTGATAGTATTATTATTTTAGTATTAATAATTTATTTATTGATACTACTTATTTTTGCATCAAATATATTTTTTGATACTATTTATCATTGGCATCAAAATTTTAATTTTCGATAATATTAACTTTATAGCATCCACCACTTTTTCGATACTATTACTATTTTTGTATTAGTAATTTATTTAATGATACTACTTGTTTTTTATATCAAATAATATTTTTGATACTACTTATCATTGGTATCGTAAATTAAATTTTTGATACTATTAATTTTGTTTTTAGTATCCGTATTTTTTATTGACACCACTTATTTTTTTGTATCAAATAAATTTGTAGATACTACTAATAATTGGTATCGTAAATTAAATTTGTGATACTATTAATTTTTATTTTAATATTAGTAATTTTCTTATGATACCAACTATTCTTTTGCATCAAATATTTTTTTTGTACTACTTATTATTAGTATCGAAAATTAAAATTTTAATATTATTAATTTTATTTTTAGTATTAGTAAATTAGTAATTTTCTTATGGATACCAACTATTCTTTTGTATCAAGGGATACTACCTATTATTATTATGGAAAATTAAATTTTCGGTACTATTAATTTTATTTTTAGTATTAGTAATTTTCTTATTGATACCACTCATTTTTTTGTATCAAATAATTATTTTGACACTACTTATCATTGGTATTGGAAATTAACTTTCTGATACTATTAATTTTATTTTTAGTATTAATAATTTTCTTATTGATATCAACTAATTTTTTGCATCAAATAATTTTTTTGATATTATTTATTATTGGTATCGGAAACTAAATTTTTGATACTATTAATTTTATTTTTAGTATTAATAATTTTTTTATTGATGCCACTTATTTTTTTGTATCAAATAATTTTTTTGATTTTTTATTAATTTTTTTAAATAGTAATGATGGTTGGTATCTGATATAAACTTCTGATACCAATATGTCCAAAAAAAAAAACTTCCGATACCAATTGCACTGGGACGTTAAAAGAATTAGGAGATTATATACAATATAAGACAATAACTTAGTGTCTTAAACAAAGAAAGACAAAAATTTAAACTAAAACAACCAAGGACAAAATTAATTAGGTTTAGACCAATATGCCCCTGTTTTCAAATTAAGCTTTAAACTCGAATTCAATTAATTTAGTTTAGAAAAATTAGGAAAGTCAACTAATTTAAAATTCAATTAAGGTATTAATTATACTCCCTAGAATCTCGCGCTGCTTTTCTTCCAGAAACATATTACCAAATTCCTCTCAGCTTGACTCGAGTGCATATTCACGCGGTGGCTTGATATTCAGAGATTAGTTCGAAGCTTCGAAGGGTTGAAACTCGAAATCGCGTTCGTTACCATCTTTATTCCAGGTTTTTTTGACTGCATGTCTGTTATTTTATGATCAATGGTATAAAAAAATGAAATATCATAGTGTATATGTTTTCCCAATGTTTTAAATATATGTGATTCATGTTTTTTTTCGATTTTCAGTTGTTTTTATGATGATTATATGTTTTTTATAGATACTGGTGTTTGATAAAATGATTTTTCTTCTTGAAAATGCTCTGTTTTTGTAGGGGTAGTACTGTAGATATTTGGTTAGGGTTTTGCATATTCATAGAGCATAGTTCGAAATATGGAACTCGTATTAACGATGTTGATTGTTTTCTGGTAACGATTTGTGTTGATTAAAGTAAAAACAATAGATTGAAAATCGAAGTGCCTAGCCGCATATACAATTTAAATTTGAACAATAAGATAGTTAATGTTTGTATATTGAAGAAGTAGTCTTGGGCATTTTAAATTTTCAGAATTTTGTATTATTTTTTTCAAAATTATGGGTTATAGACAAATACATGTTGTTACAGTTGTTAAAACAAGATTCGACATTTATATGCACTTACTTTAAGATTGAGAATTCATGTGGAGATATGAAAAGGGAAATAAGTCACTTGTTATTGAATATATATCTTTAACATGTGTTTTCATCTGCATGTTTTTCTGTATACATATATGAAGATGGCAAGAGGTAAAAGAGGTGTGATATAAATTAAGGAAGGTGGAAGAAATATCAAAAAGAAGAAAGCAATTAAAGCTGTTAGAGCATCTGCAAGTAAGTCTTTATTATTAGATTTCATTTATATATGGTTGTTATGCAAATTTAGTTTAAAATAATAATTATATGCAGTCTGTGTCTAATTCTTTAGTTGTTTTCTGTTTTTTGAAGGAAAAAGGAATAAAAACCTAACCGTTAAGGTCAGAAATGACAAGGGAAAAGGTTGGATCGTATAACATTCTTATACAATAGCTTTTCTGTTTGTTTTATTATGAAATATACAGATATAACTAACTTAACCTTGTTATTCAATATCAGGAAAAAAGTAAAAAGTTATGCGATGCAGAGTATTATCGGATGATTCAGGTTATGTTTATATGTTTGTAATGACATTTGTTGTATGAATACTTTATTCATACATGAAATTGGTTTACACCTATTAATATGAATACATATATTGTTAGATTTTGAGAGCGAACCGGAGATGGAGGTGGATATAGATGAACACACAATGTCTGTCTCTGAAGGTAAATTTAATTATCGTTTTAATCTGTATTGTAGTTTTTATTTGTATGTATATTTAATTCCATATCTTAATTATTATTTAATACTATATGACTTGGTTTGATCAATTCGTAATTCAGATTCTGATATTGGAGAATGCAGCAGAAACAAACGTAGACAAACTAAGTTGAATATAAGAAAAAAGAAGATAATTAAAGGTAAGTGATGTATCTTGGACTATTTAATTTTTTGGTAAGGGGTAATTATGCATAACTATATTAACTACATTTTTTATGATCATCAGTTGCTGATGTTGAAAGAGGTGGAGAGTACTGTTTTCGATCAAATATGCGTACATGCTTCAAAGAAATGCTGTGTTTCAGGTTTTCAGACATGCATTATGAATTTATGAAACTGACACCTTTCTGGTTCTTAATGGAAGCAATTTAAAAAAATGGAACTGAGGATATGGTTATTAAATGTACTAAGTATGAGGAAGATATCAGACAAATTGTTTCAAAATACGACAAGGTCTCTGGTGGTTTTTTGATTGGGGGAGAGGAATTGGATTTGAATAGAAGTGATGCAGAGTTAATCTTGGGATTAACATCGGGTGACGAGAAGTTGCCATTTCGAGTTGATAATTATAGTCACCCTGCCTGGATTAGAAGATGCTTTGATGGGAGGTTCTTGAACAGAAAGCCTTTGCCATCTTTATACCGTCCACTGATAAAGAACAAGATTCAAGAAATGCAGCATCGCACTGATAAAGAATCGTTGCAGGATGTTGCTAGACTATTGAGTTGTTATGTTATGTGTGGTATTCTCTGTCCGGTTAAGAGTGGTGCTTTACCATGGTATTTGACATTATATTTGGAGGATTTTTATGATGTATGCAAGTACGATTGGAGTATATTTGTAGTTCAATATCTGAAGTATCATGTTAAGAAAAGTAAGGATACGAAGTCAGGTGGTTGTGCTGCATTATTACCTGTAAGCATTTACTTCTATATTATATTGTTCCATGTATATTTATATGCAACATTGATATATAGTTACAGTTACTAATTTTAAATTTGTATGCAGTTTTGGCTTTGTGAACACTCTTCCTTAATAGATCCGTTGAACGACAAAGCTTTCCCGAGATTTTTGAAGTGGGATTTAAACGCTCTTAATGCTGTTCTAGACAGGGGAATTCTGAACAAACATTCTAAGGTAATACCAACTCTACATATTTTTCTATCACAAATATTATTGCAAATTATTAATATGGAGAATTTATTGAAAATTTTATATGCAGTTTACACTGTCAACCAATTGTTTGAAAAAAACTGCTTGAGAGGAAGAACAGTACAATACCCTGAATGCATTCAGAGATAATGAAAGATCAAATAGGATAGCAAGGGCTGACAGTAATCTTGGAGATTTTACGAATGCTCGTGGACAGTCATGCGCAACTGCTGATGTAAATGCAAATGCAGAGTCTGTAGACAGGCAACGTGTTTTGCCCGGTAAAGAGCAAGTTGTAAATTTTGATGTTGGATCGAGTTCAAAATTGAAGGCTACAAGCATGGATGATGGTCATTCTTTTGATATAGGATTTGGTAATAATAATCAACCGGACGATGTGGACGTTGATAGAACTGTAATGAGGGTTTGCAGTGATCTGAAAAAATCTTTTGTTGAAGATCATACTGAATTTGGTGTGATTAAAAAAGGGGTAAGTATTGAAGTTGATAAGGTTGTACAAGATGAGGTTGACAAAAGTTTGGATGATATTGTTCATTTGAGAAAGTGCAATGAGAAGCTGGAACTTGAAATAAAGAAGCTCAAAGAAGAATTTGAGAAGGAAAGAGCTACATATGCACTGGATAAGAATGCAAAAAAATCAGATGATTTTAGGACTGGAGTTTGAAATAGAAGTGCTAAAGGCAGAAAATCAAATGCTCAGCAAGCCTTTGAACAAACTAACAGAAGATGAGTTGATGATGGAAGAACTAGACAGAGTTGAAAAAGAAGAGTTGGGTAAAAAGTCTAGTAGTGTGTTTGAGGAAGAGAATGTTCTTACAGCAGAACCTGTTATTGGTACAGAATTATTGGCGACAACTTCGGTTAGTAAAGTTCAGGTTGGAAGTGAATGCGAACGGGAAATTAATTATGAGAGTCCACCAAGACCAGCTGTTAAAGTAGGAAGAAGGAATAAGGTTATTCGATCTCCTAGTTCTATGGTTGATCGAATCAAAGGGAGAACCTTTACAAATGACAGGAAGCCTATTCTGATGTCTCCGCAAGTTCTGACCCAGCAATTAGATTTGGTGCACGAGTTAAGCGGCACTGAAGAATTGATAGAGGAGGGCCAAAAAATAGACAACACATGTCAAAAGTTGATAAAGTCTCCGTTCAATGTTTCTGTCCAAACTGTGAAGAATGCACCGTTAGGGTTGAAGAATCAATTGTTTAGCGAGCTGTATGATTATGGAGCTAGGTAAATTGAAACTTTAATTATATTCAGCCTTACATATTTAGATTTTGTCTTATTTTTCTCAATGTGTGTTTATGCATAATATATCTGTTTTATAATGTTTATACATTTTCAGCCATTCAGTGTACGTTGGGAATGGTCCGTTAACTGATGTCACCGTTCAAATGCTGATAAACTTACTAAATGAGATGACAGTTGACAATCAGGTTAATAAACATTATATCATTCAGTAAAATGATTGTTCAGTTTTATAAAAATCGATGGATCGTCTGACAGCATATGTCGGTTATCATATTTTTTGTTGTATGTAAAACAGGTTATAGATGCATGGTCTGATTGCATACGATCAACTACATCGGAACAATATCCTGCTTCTGACGGTGTCACTATACTGACCTCATCATGTTGGGTAATAAACTACTTAAATAATCCAAGTATTTTCTTATTTTAGAGATTCAGATAATAATTTTCTGTTTGTTTTTTAGTCAATGATTTCAAGGCGCGAAATCTCCCAGCAAAAAATATTTGGAAGTATGATTGAAAGAGTTCTTGAACAAAGTTTTGATAAGAATATACTTCTCTTCCCTATTATCATAACCGATGTTGGTAGAAGAACGAGATCAAATGTTACAGGGCACTGGACACTATTGAAATTGGAAATGAGGAGTAGGCAATGGACGTTCTATAACTCCCTTCGTCCAAGGAAGCTTACATCTCCTGATCCATACTTGAAAGAGGCTATGCATGTTGTAAGTTGTTCAATTCTTATAATTAAATATTATAAGAAATTTATACATGTTCAATACAAACTGTTATTAATATAAATATTTCATCCATTTATCCAAATTACTAGGTTAAGTATGTCGAGGCGAAGTTGACAACAGTGTTCATCAAATCAGCACCTAACCATCCGTTTTTAAAGATTAAATTCTCAAATCCTATTCAATCTGAGATTATGCAGCAGGTACCTGGTTCACTAGATTGTGGGATTATAGTTTGCAAATTACTCGAATGCTTTGTAAAGGGTGAAGAACCTCCGGTAGGCGATTACAATGCCGATGCTGCAAGTGCTATGCGTGTTCGGATGGTTGGGATATTTCTGAATCCGTTCGTTTACAATTAGTTATGTGTGTTTATTTTAAACAATGTACTCATCTCCTACGAATTGAACTCCCTGTCACTCAGTTGGTTTTGCTATTTTGGTTTATTAGAGGTTGACAACTTTTTCAGTTCATAACTTATGAATGGAATGACATTGTTCGATTTCATCTATGAATTGTCTTGATTTTATTCTTAGTAAAACATATGTATATATTCAGTCATACAATTACCTTAATTATATTCATTAGATATGCATATTTATATATGTATATATTCAGTCATACTATTACCTTAATTATATTCTTTAGATATGCATATTTATATATATTGTATATAATGTCTATATATATATATATATATAAATTAAATACGAATTGTATACTAGTATACATATTATATATGCATTACGTTGAAAAATAATTTCGTTATAGAAACTTATTTTAATTGATTATTTCCCAATTATAAATTTGGTATTTATTAATTGAATAAATTATTATTATATTTTTTATTATTTCGTTTCTAAAATTAGGGTTAATTACCATTACTCAACGAATTCCCCTATTTATTTAGATACCTACGCTTTATATATCCCAGAAGGGAACCATTTTGCCCTACTTTTATATCTTTAACATTCGAATACCTATCTAATATAATATTAATTCGAAGCGATATGAATCGTGAGGATAATTGGGATGTGAATGCAGTGCATCGGCTAAGATGCTATTGTGGAATCGATGCTAAAATCGTCACATCTTGGAAGAATCAGAATGTTGGTAGGAGATTTCATGGCTGCGATTCGTACCCGGTTAGTTGTTCCATTTAATGATATGTATTTTTTATAACAATGTTTAACTGGTTTAATTTACGCATATATGTAAATATTAAGTATTACTACAAATTAATTTTCAGAAATCTGGATTCTGCAAGTTTTTTAGATGGATTGATGATCCATTGTGTGCACGAGGACAACATATTATACATGGACTGATTAAGAAATTAAATGACGAGAGAAATCAAGCCAACGACCTGCTGATTAATATCAAGAAGCTAGAAGATGAGATTGCATATTTTAAGGTTGAGAATGCACAGATGTTGTCTGCTCTGATTGTTGAGGGGAATACTGTTGACAACAAGGCTAAAAAAGGAACACTAAATTTAGCAGCTGTCTATTTTAAATACACGTTGTTTATCTTTGTAGTTTGGGTATTATGGTATCTATGGATGAAGTCAATGTCTAATGTCAAATGCGATATGCTTATGATAGATTAAATGTTTTATGATATTTAATTCTTCCAGTAAACACTTTCAATTTTCATTGGTTGATTTTCTGTATTAGTGTTTTGGTAATGAAGCTATTATGATATATTTTTTTTTACTTCATTCATAGGTTTCAACGCTTCGCATAATAAGAATACCAAATATGAGATTTTTCAAAAATAACATTTACAACATATATTTCACTACAATATAGCTTACAAAAATAAATATTGTAATACTCATTACTATACATATTTGGGGAATGGAGAAACAAGGCTACGCAAAACACTATATGTACGGTCGACCCCAGGGGCTGCATCCATGCAATCCAGCGCTTGGAATTCTCTCTTTTCTATATCATAAGAGCAAAATGTACCATTTGGCTCTTCTTTGAACATAATCAAAGTCTTCGTAAAATTCAAATAGCAAATCGGGTTGATAGTGAACATAAAAGGTAAAACTTCTTCTTTGTATATCGTCAAGCTTGTCCACTGAGATTGATCGTTTTGATATGTTAATATGTGCATCTGAAGAAAGTATCTATTCACTAGGTTCACTTCTGGGCTAAGCTTGCTGGAATAAACAACAATAGTAGTCTCGTCCAAAGCACGAATATCCACATACCATGTCGGGAGTATAAAATTTGGAATATCTATTAGGTCATAAACAGACTTATTTGCATCGTACGATACAATTTTATATACTCCACCATCAAATTTAACCTGCCAATGAAATCGACCACCAACAAAAAAACCATTTGCAATAGGAGGCCTATCATACGGATACCGTTCAACAAAACACCAAGAATCTGAATTATGTGAATATAGCTTCACCTCAAAATGATATCCTTGTAAAGACCAAAATCTAGCTATTCTCATTATCTTGAAATCATTTAAATCGATGTCAAAACCTATGCAAAAATAAACCCATGCTTCACGAAATTGAGTAGGTATTGATATAGGGCCATTTTTTATAAAAAATGTTTCATTTGAAGATGGATTGACAAGAGAATACTGATCATCAGTGTTGCAAAAAAATACTAACCCATCGTATGTACCAAGTATTTCATAATCTTCATCTTCAGAACGAACAAACCTTCTATACGATGGATCTGCAAGAGGAACCAATTCATAACATATAGGTGGATTTGCCTCCTTTACTTGATTGAGCACTGAGAATCTATTATCTTCTTTCATTCTACGGAGGTGCCTTTGAACAAACTCATCTGTAGAAATCAACCTCTCCCATATGCGAGAAACGCATTTGAATCTTATGAGTGATTTGGGAAGAAGTTGCTCAAGTATTTGAAATGAAATGTCTTCTGGTATTGGTTCACTCATTTTTTTTTTTGACAGCTTTTTAAGAAAGATGTAAATTTACCAGTTTAGAGATGTTCCTACTCGAAAAAATGTTGATGGAGGTTATGTTCATTTTTTGTTTAAGAGGCTTGTTAAATAGCATTTAATGCATTGCAACTATTCGTTTCATTAGTTAGTTTAAGAAACAATTTTAATTGAATAAGAAATTACCTAACATTTTAAACTTTAATCATTTTAACTGAAACTACATCTGATATGAATATTTTACAAAGATTTAAAATTTTTTATCTCACAAATAATTAATAAATAATGTACGTGATGTTCACGTACGTGTGAATATTATATGTTTTGCATAAATACAAATATGCACGGCATATACTATGTATATGTATTTAGTTTAACCATTGAATTTTTGCACTATATTATTTTCATTTAATATAATATTTTTTATTCTAAATTATATTATTATAGAAATAGTTAGTATAGCATATTTATTAAATAATATATTACTATAATAAAAAACAATTCAGAATATAAAAAAAAAAAAACTTAACGCATAAGCAAAACTAAATTAATTTACTTTCTGTAAAAATTGCTACATTGGGAAGTCCAAACGACGTGCTCTTTGATATGATGTGTTCTGCCTTAAATTAAATCCACTAAACTTAAATGATGAAACAACCGCCAAATTGTAGTTAATATTAATTAATATATAATATTATATTAATAATTAATGCGTAAGCTGAGGTTAAATGCATTACCCCACTACAAATTATGTAATTAACTGCTGTACATGGGGAAGCGCAACAGTTTTTCACTTTTGAAAGTTGACAATGGAGCATCAATTATAGCATATCTTTCACACTCGATTCTCGCATTCATCACATTTGAAAAAATTTAGGGAAAAAATTTATCTTCATTTAATTTGTAAAAGAACAATGAGACGTTTGATTGAAAATTCATCAATCCCACTCGAAATTGCAGCGGACATCCTTGTCCTTCTTCCGGCAAAGGCATTAGGGCGATTCAGGTGCGTCTCGCCGGAATGGAGAGCATTTATCTCCTCCAGTTCATTTGTGGAAGCACATCTCAAAAGAATGAAACATTTGAAAGAGATTTGCCTGATTCACAAGGTAACTGTTGCTAACCCTCCAATAATTTACATTTCTGTACCTACAGAGGTTCCCCCAATAAGAAGATCGATTGCAGAGTATAATGAAGAATATGAAATACTTGGAAGTGATAATGGTTTGATTTTGATTGGTGATGTTCATGACAAATTTTTCTTAAGGAATCCATTGTCAATGGAGTCATTTCTAATTGAAAATGATATCCCTGTTATCCCTAATGGATATTCTGAAGCTTGGGTGTTTTATGGTCTAGGTTATAACATTGAGAGTGATGATTATATGATTATGCGAGTTGCAAGATTTTTTGATCCAGAAGGAATACTTTCAGAACCCAAATTATACTCAAGAAACTCAAACAGTTGGATCAATATTCCACCTTTTCCATTTAATAACCCCCCCTGTTGATAATGCCTGTTTTGTTGGTGGTTTGTTCCATTGGAAAGTATATAAAGGTCACGGTGAGAACGAGTTTAACACTTTCGACCCTAATCGTTTAACATACAGTGATTTTGAAGCTCCGTTGTTTATATTGTCATCGTGGTTTTTATCAATTATTGCTTTGGACGAATCCAGTATTGGTATTTATGCATGTCAGCTTGGTCCTGAAGATGAGGGTGGAAGTAGTTATTTCTTTGAGATGCATATTCTGACGTATGAATCAAGGCGTTGTCGTTCGTGGTCTAGAGTTGTAATTTTCAAGGAAGAGATACTACCTAATTATTATAAACTTGTACCAATATGTTTCAAAAACTCCAAAAAAAGAATATTGTTCAGGGAAGAACCGTCTGGGAGATTCCAGATTTATGATGTAATGAAGAAGGAATTCGAGCCGTTGATGTATATGGACGATCAACCACATATTGGGTGCTCGTATTGGTACACTCCCAGTCTAGTGAAGCCATTCAGAAACTAGTGTCTTAAACACTTAACTGTTTTAACTATTTGTCTATGATTTTGAACACTTTTTGTTTGTTAACTTGTTTAGCCCTGTTGTGTTAAAATTTTTATCTTAGTGTTTTATGATATTCCATATGGTTGTGTATATATTTATTTTTGCAACTATCTTAGTGTTTTATGATATTCCATATGTATGTTATTTGTTTTGAATTTCATAAATATATATTGACATTTTGAAAGGCACTAAAATTTACAATGATACAAATGCACTCCAAGTTGATAATGCACTGCTAATTGGGCAGAATATGCAGTATACCTTCATATATGCAATTGACATGTAGTATATGCATATGTGATTACACATATGCACTGAATATTAACTACTTCTTTTCGGGCTTTTTCATATGTATGTGCATTATTTTGTTTCCTATTTTATTAATAAATATGTATTTTATCCGTTTTGACTTTCATTAATATATATTGTTATTGGAAACGCACTAATATCAAAGGATATGCGAGTTAATCTGAAACATGCATTAATATCAAAGGATATGCGAGTTAATCTGAAATATGCATTGTCAATCTCATCCTCATTTACATATATGCGTTGCAGGAACAATAATGTTCGTGCATATCTGTCATCTATGAAACATCTTGTTGATCTTGACCATTAGATTCAAAATATAAAACTGATCATTTAAAGTATTTTACAAATTTAAGCTCCATACATCAGAATAACGATGTTTTCGATCTGATACTGAAATGTTACACGAATATGCATCGCATACATAGAATTTCTAAATTTTTGATTTTTTTTAATGTTTGATGGACCGAACTGTATGATACCCAACTTAGATTTGATCAATTAAAGATATGATACACATAATTTATTTGATCATTTAATCTTTTTAAACAACATTTAACTATATTCATATTTTTTATTTAGTGGGTCTTAGACTTTTATCACTATAAATATTCATTAGATTATGGATACAAATGAGGAATAATATTTTATACATACAAATTTCTTCAATGTAAAAAAAGTGGAATAATTATATAAAATCCTGAAGAGTCTTACAAAATAAGTATTTCATAACCATGAATTAAGAAATATTTCAAGACAATAGTTTATTGAGCAATAAACTAAATCTAATTTAACTTCAATTCACTTGTAAATATTTGTCACATCATTTCCAAATACTGAAGCACACATTAAAGGATCATGTCGACCTTTCTTCCCACATATAGAGCAGTTTGTAGGCTTTACACGACGAAACTCGCCATACGAGGTAATTCGTTTTTGTCGTGGTCTACCAGGAGGTTTATTTAGAATCGGTGGAAGTACTTTTTCACTGTCCATAGTCGGTTTCCATTCATACTTCTCAGTTTCTGGAACTGGCCTTAAATCAACCTTGTAGCATTGTTTATAGTTTGATACCATGAAGCATTCTTCAACAACATTGTTAATAGAAGAACAATATCTCTTAATAACAGCAACCGCATGAGCACATGGGAATCCAGTAACTTGCCATTGAAAACATGAGCAGAATTTCTGTTCCAAATCAACAGTGACTGATGTCTTTGAAGCTACTTCAAACTGTCCATTGGGATATACATTGACCCTCCACGATGCACTGATATTTGCACGTTCGTTCCATAGTTCCTCCTTCGAAGGAACCAACAAACCAGACCAATTACTAGTGTCAATTCTCCTATCAACAAACCACTTGGATAATTTTGACCTTATTGAATCAATCATATGCGTAATTGGTAATCCCCTGGACTCCCGTATCCATGAATTGAAAGATTCAGCTGCATTTGAAGTCATTTCACCATATCTCTTGATGTTAGGTGAATGAGAAACAGCCCAGTGTGAATAAGGCAAGTCCTCAAGCCAGATTTCTGCAATTCGACCGCCAACTTCTTTGAATTTTTTAAGCTTATCGTCAAATATTTGTACATTGGGTGCATATGCACACTGCTTGAATAAGTCAGCCATATTTTCTCTGTGCTGCGTATTCCACCCCCCTCCGTATCTGCCCTTTAGATTCATTATCAGATGGAATAAACAGTAGAAATGTGGAGGATTTTCCCATACATCATAAAAGGCTGACATAAGACCTGGGTTCCTATCCAATATAAATATGATCTGTTTCGGATGGAATATGCAGTCCTTAATTTTGTGCAAAAACCATGTCCAGTTACTTTTATTTTCAGCAGATACCACAGAAAATGCAACAGGGAATAATCCTACATTGACATAAAATGCATTTCATATTTTGCACATAAATAAATGAAAAATATTCAATCAGCGTACAAAACAATATATTTTAGTATTAGAATGAGTTAAACATACCATTATCTCCATCTTTTGCAGTGGCTATAAGTAACACTCCTTTTGCCCTCCCTTTCATGAATGTACCGTCGATAAACAACATAGGTCTACAGTGTTTAAATCCTTCTTTACAAGCATAGAAAGAAATGAAAATCCTTTCAAAATGGTGAGTAGTACTATCTATCTCTAAATAAACTACACTTCCAGGATTTGTACGTTTAACAGCTTCACCATATCACCGAAGTTGATCGTAAGATTCATCATAACTTCCAAATATGTCATCCCTCGCAGCCTCTATACCGCGCCAAACTTTATAGTAAGGAATAGAGAATCCGTAATCCACGTTAATTCCATCTATAATATTCTTACCTCTAATGTTTGGATTGGATTTAACACTCTCAATTACAAGTTCTTTAATAATCTTAGGGCCAAACCTACCATTATCACCATCTAATAGATTTCCTACGCATGTGTGCACTAGGTTAGCTTTGTGAACAACGAATCCATTTTTCAAGGCACTCTGTTTAGCTTTAACAAACCATGAACAATTGAAAGTTGCCTTCTCACTACATTCTGCATATACATACCTTGGGCAGTTTTTTAGGTATGTAAACTTGAAATTAAGTTTTGTACAGTACTTTATGAGTTCTACTCTAAACTCAGGAGCACCACCAGAAAATGTAGCTCCAACTTTCATTAAATCCATCCAGTGATCTGACAAATACGACTTCTTCTTCTCAGAGGGGCATATATCGAATAGAGGTAAACTACCTAATCCAACAAATTCATTCGACACAGAAGTTTGAGAATCACTCAAAATAAAATCCTTATTAGACAAATTGTTTTGAGTTCTATCTAAATATGATTCCTGGGAATTAATATCAACTATATTTGCATTCCCCTCATAACCTAACATTGAATTTCCTGTTAAGGATTCAACAACATCAGATTGAATAACATCTTCAACAATCTCAATAGATATATTCACTAATTTTTCTGATGTCATTATGCAGTAATCTTTCATACTATCAAAATCTGAATCACCGTCTAAACATCAATTTTTAATTTCCCCCACTGAGTAAAGAAATGAATATTTACCTGGGCATATAGAAGGCCACTTCCTTCGAATTACATCTGTAATATGTTGAAATGTTGTGGCTTCAGTAACTTGAATGAGTTTACTCCGCCCATCGAAATTGATCTTCAATATTAGTGATGAATCCATTGTTTTCAATTTTCAATCCCAAACCAATTTCAGAACTGAATATATCAAACAAAAAAAGATTCGGGATATGCAGCAAAAAATTCGAAGAAGATGAATGTGTTTTACTAAAACTATGACTGCAGATTCTCAAAATGCAGTTACTAAAACTGTTTCAACCAAATACCCAAATTCAATTGAAACCAAAAAATGCAGAAACTCAAAACATTCTAGAAATTCATTCGCAGAAATTTTTTGTTCGTAATTTTGGAAATTTAGAAATTATTTGGAAACTCTTTGACTGCATGAGAGAGGAGACCATTCGATTTGAATTCATTTGAATTCAAATTGATTGAATTCAAATATGGAAATTTAGCCAAATTCTGGTAATATGTTAAACAACTATTGACTTTTCGAAATATATGGAATTAAGGGTATAATGGAGATTTTGAAGGCTGTTTTGTCCTTCATTGTTTTACAAAAAAAATTTGTCTTTAATCTTAAAGTCTTAGGGTGGATTGTCATATTCTGTTTTTTCCCCAAGAATTAGTATTCAAAGTTTTTATGGTGTCTCCTTCCTAGTCAAAACACAATTCGCCATTTACATCCACGTCCTCATCTCGGGATTCTCCCTCTCCCACCGCGCGTCGTTCACCGTCGTAGGTCGTTGTTTACCGCCGTTTGCGTCTGACTCCTTCCCCGGCCAGATAAGCTTTAATTTAATTTCTAAATTCTAGCTTCCACTAATTTAGGTAATTGCTCCTAAAAATAGGTATACCTGGAACCATTCTGTGACGCTGGGAATCTTCATCCGATCAATTATGCAGCGGATAGATAAACGTTCCATTTAGAAATGAGTACCAACGAGCTCCTTCAAATTGAATCCGAGGAACTTCAATTCCCATGTACGTGATAGGTTTTAATGTTTTTGTTCGTAATTTAGTTTCTTTGTGTTCTAAAATTCTTTTGTTGTATTCCGGCAACGACGAAACTCTTACACAGTTCAGTGACGTTCTAGAGCCTTCGTGTTCATCGTTTTCTGAGTTTAGTGATTCGCGTTCTCTAAGCGATTTTTGAATCGCAATTTCAGAGAAACTCAATGTGTTGCGATCTGTATTCCCCATGGTGGCACTGTATTATTTGCCGACTAATTCCGGGTGAAGGCTCGAGCTATTAGCGTTTCTGATGCAGGCGGAAGCACGATACACACGTAAATCCGTTGATTCTACGAATACCCGGAATATACGTAAACGAGATTAAAAGTGATAATCCATTGATTCAAAATGAATACTGGAAGAACACAAATAAAATACGTCAAAAGGGATAAAACCCAATATTTTTCTATTCAAATCAACTCCCCTTACAATGTTCTTGAGACTCGTATTTATAATAGATAAACTAGGGTTTTAGGCGTGTAAGCCCTAAAAGCCCGGTCCACTAATAATTAATCAAAACCTAAACAAAGCTCTAACACTATATAAAAATATAAATAATACTAAATAATTAAAATACAATCTTATCTCCATCATTCTCTCCCTCTTCGAAAAGTTTCGTCCTCGAATCTGCATGAATCTTATCTCTAGCATTATAAAAAAAACCACTACGGGATCATCATCAGAGAAAGCAAAATTAATTAACGCCTCAGAAAATTTGACGTAAAAAACATCATTCTTATCGTCTTATGGTCAAAAGAATACAAAGATGTTCCAGCTCGTATTCGTACCTTTACGATGAGAACCAATATGATTAATGATGGAGATAAGATTGTATTTTAATTATTTAGTATATTATTTATATTTTATATAGTGTTAGAGCTTTGTTTAGGTTTTGATTAATTATTGGTGGGCCGGGCTTTTAGGGCTTACACGCCTAAAACCCTAGTTTACCTATTATAAATACGAGTCTCAAGAACATTGTAAAGGGGAGTGGATTGAATAGAAAAATATTGGGTTTTATCCCTTTTGACGTGTTTTATTTGTGTTCATTTTGAATCAATGGATTATCACTTTTAATCTCGTTTACGTATATTCCGGGCATTCGTAGAATCAATGGATTTACGTGTGTATCGTACTTCCACCGCCTGCATCAGTTGGTATCAGAGCCATAACGATTCCGTGGGATTTATCGTTTATCAACGATGAAGCAAAATTACGATACGAAGGAGAAATTTGATTTTCTCTGGTCTCAATTGGGCGCCACCGTCGATGGAATTTTCGACAGCTACAGCCAACGAGACGAACTTGCCGCACTGGAAACGCCAGCGCCACCACCATCTCCAGTTTTGGCAGCCCTTGTCGCCGCCGCCATAGTGCCGGCCACATTCCAGAAACTCATTCCACCAGTTTCACATCTCTACACAACCAACGGATTCAGTCGACGACTTTCATCGTACACGTTTAGCCCGTGGAAGATGTTAACCAAGTTGGGCCAACTAATATTCTGAGAGAATTTGGTCCTGTATTTTATGAGGAAAATAGTGGACCTAGAGTTAGTAATAATTGTTTTTTTATTACTAATGATAGTTATTTTGGCATTTCTCTTAAGCCAAAGCCAACATTTACTTATAGTCTCAAGACCTTGGGCAACGTACGAACTGCTGATGTTTTTTACGTCAAATTTCCTGAAAATGATCCCGTTAATTAATTTTGCTTTCTCTGAAAATGATCCCGTTGTGGTTTTTTTAAGATTCATGCAGATTCGAGGACGAATCTTTTCGAAGAGGGAGAGAATGATGGAGATAAAATTGTATTTTAATTATTTAGTATTATTTATATTTTATATAGTGTTAGAGCTTTGTTTAGGTTTTGATTAATTATTAGTGGGCCGGGCTTCTCAATTGAAGTGAGAACTCCGTTGATTTCTTAAAGAAATATCCGGACAAACACAATATCAATTAAGGATAAGATGAAGTGAGAACCGTTGATTTCGATAACGAAATATCCGGAATAAACACAACAACGATTAAGGATAAAACCTTAAAAAATTTTATATAATTTCTGAATGTGTAAAATGGTGCATACATTCTCCTTTTAAAGGAGTTTTTAACATAAGAGTTTAAATGCAATAATTAAAGGGATTAATTGGATACATTGTAATTAAACTTTGATCGAATAAATGAATGAAAAGCATAATTTGAGGAATCATTTATTCTTCCACATCATTCTCTCCCGGTTGAAAACGATTCGACCTCGAATCGCTACTAGCTTCATCCTCATCGTGAAGGTACGAAGACGAGCTGCAACGTCTTTGTATTCTTTTGACCACAAAATAATAACAAGATATTCCATCATCAAAATGGTGCGATTTCCATCATCATTCGTAAAACACACAAAATAATTTGTCTCAACCTCCTTTGTTGAGTTAATTGAATTTGGATGAACATTCTCAACTATAAAAATACTTTCATTCTCCTCGTCAAAATTTGTGGGGTCACTATAGCCAACGTCAACATCATCAACCAGAATATTGACAAACTCATTGAAAATTGGTGGAACATCATAACCAAAATTGTCATTAGAATATTCATCAAAAATTGGTGATACATCATAACCACACTCTTTATCAGAATATTCATCGAACATTGGTGGTCCATCATAACTACAATTTTCTTCAAAATATTCATAAAAAATTGGAACCATCATCAAGAATCGTACCTGATCTAGCTCTGATACCAACTGATGCAGGCGGAAGCACGATACACACGTAAATCCGTTGATTCTACGAATACCCGGAATATACGTAAACGAGATTAAAAGTGATAATCCATTGATTCAAAATGAATACTGGAAGAACACAAATAAAACACGTGAAAAGGGATAAAACCCAATATTTTTCTATTCAAATCAACTCCCCTTACAATGTTCTTGAGACTCGTATTTATAATAGATAAACTAGGGTTTTAGGCGTGTAAGCCCAAAAAGCCCGGCCCACTAATAATTAATCAAAACCTAAACAAAGCTCTAACACTATATAAAAATATAAATAATACTAAATAATTAAAATACAATCTTATCTCCATCAGTTTCGCTTGGTCTCAGGCCGTGTTGCTGAGTTTTGGAGTTGTGGCCTCTGGTTTTGCGATTCTCCATATCGCACTTTGATCTGACTTGCATCTTCTGTATATGACACAACCTGTTTTGCGGCACACCTCTACCAGGTTGTTGGCTTTCCCCTCTAAACTTCTAATTTGCTTTGCTTTCAGGCTAGATTGCTTTGGATTTTTGTTAGTAGTTTAGTTTGTCCCTGCATAAGCTAGGTGTTCCTTAGAAAGAAATATTTTAGTGCTGGTTTCTCACCTAGTATTGTAGTTATTTGTCCTTTGTGGAGAAATCCAAGCAAACTACATCTCGATCCTTTGTAAATGCTGTGGAGGAAGCCATTGATGAGTTATCGAGAAGGAGTAGTTTAGGTTTAGTGTGTCTCGGTAGAAAAGAGTTTAATTTCTGTCTGGCCATCAACTGTAGAGGGATATTTTAGCGTGGGTGTGGGGGATCCCGAGCCAGGGGTTTATGATTTCAGACTAGGGAGATGCTTTCTTTTGTACGGAAAATGGCCCACGAATGAGCAGCGACTTATCGTTGATTCTATCCAGAATAAGGCAGTAGTTTTACCATCTAGAAAGACAAAGTTTGAGGAGTTTTACGAGACATATGCTCAGGCTTTTGAAAATGTACAGGTGCACCCACCTCGCCTTACTGCCCCAGTGGTTATCGGTACATCTAAAGGTAACACTTTCTTTGAAATTTCTCAGGATTACATGGCATGCACAATATTCATGGTTTATGATAATCTAGTACAAACTAGTGCTTTATTTTAGCATTTCTCTTTCTTCCATATCTCAATGCATTGATATACACAAAGTCAATTGTTTATTGTGCATTAGTTATTGCAAATCTTTACTTTCTTCATTGCATTAGGTGCCTAACTTTGAACTTTTAGCAAATCCTGAAGGTAGGACATTCCTTTCTGAAATCCTTTTAGAACATGTGAAGTTGAACCATGACCTGAATTTTTTTAATTCTTTAATACATGGAACTCGAAGTATGGACTAGGCTTACATTTTTAAAGTAATATGTGAAATTTCTCATCATTATTGTATTAATATATGCATTCTCTAAGACAAATATGTAGGTAGAGTCAAGCTCTAAATAGGAAAATGGACATAGCTTCTTTCACGGATTAAACAGACTGTGAGGTTATTCATTAGTGTGCACATGGTAATCTGTGATATTTTCTTTGATTTTAGTTCCCAATTCTTCTTTGTTGTTATTTACTCTGTATTGGTGTACATTACTCCAAGCACAATATAGTAATGTATTGTCTCATCTTTGATCTGAACTTCGTATTAAATTTGAAATTGCTCTTAGAATTGATTCAGTTGGCTAATTATGTCACTATATATTTATTTCAAAAGCAGTCTATTGTAATTTTATGAACTATTGAGAACTTGGAGAGATCGATACCATACAGTACTTATAACTTAACTTAGAGGCTAATGCCCACATTGTGGACAGTGAAGAGGGTTGTTTTGGTTGATTCTTATGTTCAAAAGGGCATTTGGTTACCATTGATGCTTAGTGCATTGGAACTTCTAATTTCTCATATAATATTCATAAATGGAACTTTACACTTCTAGTAAATAAGGATACTTTTTTTCAAGTGAGATTCCTCACGCCCCTGTTCATTCTTATAATGCCAATAGTGAAGACCAATCTGTTGAAGGTCGGTTTTTATTTTAGAAAGAGAAGTTTCTAAATAATATCCAATTAAGCAAACAAATTTCTTCTGATTTTGTAGCAATGTTTTAAGTAAGCATGGTAGATGAAATATAGGTAACATTTTGACATTTTATTAGGCTCACTCTAGGTAAATTTGGTATAATCTAAATGTGTTACTGTTTTGGTTTGTTCATTAAGAGATGAAGTAGGGTTTGTACACAATTTGGTAAGCTGATCGAAAAACCCAAACTGAACCCACATTTTGCATTTGGCTTTTGGTTTAAATTTAAAAATGTGAAACCTCCATTGCAAAGCCAAAAGCTTCTTGATCAGTCTGATGGAGGTTCTTTTATGTCCACCACTGCAGACTTCATGGAATCATGTGTACAATATACTTGCTTTGATTAAAGTTTAGCTATCATCTTACAGTTTGATATCTCTATGTTTTCTAGTTTGATCAGCCTGATGGAGGTTTTTTTTATGTCCACCACTTCAAACTTCATGGAATTATGTGTACAGTATACTTGCCTTGATTAGAGTTTAGCTATTACCTTACAGTTTGATATTTCTATGTTTTCTAGTCTTCATGGAATTCGTTATTATTACTTTTGTTTTGGTTGAGAAATCTAATGTTTTCTGATTGTTCAAACAGGGCATGATATAAGAATTAAGCTCCAAACATTTGAAACAATATGAATTATTCATTGTGATCTATTTGCAGGTATTTGATTTATGACATTGGACAACCAAAGCATTAATATTACTTACATCTCGATTGAGTCATAAAGTTCTTGAAAAGCACCTCAAGTTAGATATTTTGTAATGGAGTTTATATACTAGTTTTTTTATATGAAACTAATGTACTTATGGTTCATTGTTGATAAATATAATTTTGAGATTTAGCATTTTATGCGTGTAATTAATAACGCCAGTGTTGTTTTTGTTATTCGGAAATTAATATTAGAACTTTTTTATAATACCATTAATTTTAGAATCAGTTGGCAATGTTTTAAATACAATAAATATAATATTGTACTCCCTCCGTCTCATACTTGAATGCACAAATGAATTGGACACGTGTTTTAATGAATGAATTGTTTATTAATATTGTGTAGGATAAAGTGGGGGTAGTAAAGACTTTTTAACTTTATAAATAGTAATAAAGTTACTTTTTAGTGTAATAAAGTAGTGACATTTGTTGTAATATTGTGATATTTTAAGGAGATTGTTTAAAAGTGTTTTTGCTATTTTAGGTAATGTGCCTTCAAGTATGGGACGTCCAAAATGGTAAAATGTGTCTTCAAGTATGGGACGGAGGGAGTATAAAAAAATTAATACATATAATTATTGATGCTAAATGCCTTTTTTGATACTAAAGAATTCATTCTTTTAGTATTAAAAAATATGTATTGATACAATATATATAGTATCAACAATTTTTTTTGGATGCTATAAGTAAAATGTAGTATAAAAAAAATTTGATACCATTATCCGATACTAAATATTTTTCTGATATTAAAGGTTAAATCCTTTTAGTATCAGAATATATTTATTAATACTATATACTCCCTCCATCCATGAAAAGTAGGGACATGGGGATGGGGCACAAGTTTTAAGAAAATGGTAGATAAAGTAGATAAAGTAAGGGTATTATTGGGTATTGTGGGGTCCATTGTGAATAAGAGATTGTTTAGGAATAAAGTTGATGGCAAATTGAGTAATTAAGTGATAGTTGAAGGGTGATAGTTTCCATAAAGTGTATGGGACTACATTTGGTGGACAAAGAATATGTGTCAAATGGGACTACTTTTCGTGGACGGAGGGAGTATTTAGTATCGTTAAAAAAATTGATACAAAAAATACAATGTAGTATCAAAAAAAATTGATACCATTATCTGATACTAAATATTATTTTAATACTAAAGGGTTCAATCATTTTGTATCAAAAAATATTTATTGATACTATATGTTTAGTATCGATAAAAGTTTACGATACTATAAATGCATTATTGTATCAAAACAAATTGATACAATAATCCGATACTAAATACAATTCTGATACTAAAGAGTTCAATCCTTTAGTATCAGAAAATATTTATTGATACTATACATTTCTGAGTATCAGACTTTTTTTTTCTGATACGTAGTCTTTAGGATCAAGAGTATAGGTATCAGAAGTGCTATCGAAAATAAATTTAATACCAATACCCTTTTGTATCAAATATTTCATTTTTACCTTTGGTATCAAATATTTCATTTTTAGAATAAAAAAAAATTAGATGCTAAAAACCTCTTTTTTTGTAGTGCAAACTGGCCTATTCCAAATTCAGATCAAGACCAATGTATCCATTCAACGTTGCAACATGGTCGGGACGCCCTTACGTCAATGGAGACGAGCCATAACTACGTGTGTGTTAGCATGCACATGACGGCCACACTAGATCAAGTGTTTGATATTTCTGGTCATGATGAAGTTCGTATGATCCCAACTAATGATTCGTCAATGGAGATGGAGAAGGAGTACTCGGGAACTTGCTCCGTGTGTTTAGAGGAGTCTTCTCAAGGCTGCAGTGAAGGTGTTTTTTTGCCGTGTTCACATGTTTTTCATCAAGCTTGTATTAAAAAGTGGTTTAGGTTTAGCCACTTTTATCCTAACTGCCGTTTTGAGATGCCAACGATGTAGATGTATAAAGGAATATTTGAATTATTATTATATATAGCACTTCATTTATTAATTTATAGTCCTTTGATAATTATATTCTTTCGATTTAATTATTTGATATATATTGTTTGACATATTAAGCTTCAACTGGAATAGACATATACAGCAATAAATATAATGGATAAAAGTGTGGCACGTGTACTATATGGATTGGAGATGATTGGATCGAAAAGTAGTTCGTGATGGCCTGATGGGGAGAAAAAATTACAGATAGGAGTTAAGTTACATATCACTTGCCCTCACCTATCCAAACAGCAAATTCTACTAAAAGATCACAAATTTCAGACTCAATCGTGAGAGGGTGGAAGGATCAACGATCAACAAGCATATATACCTTGAGACTCCGCGGTCTAAGAAGATAGCAACGGCCGTGCTACAAACGTCCCAAACCTCATAAGTACGGACCCAAAGCCTACCAGCTCCAACAGGCACAACAAAGTGCCACCATGGGAAAACCCGAAAACGGGAAGAAAACCCATCAAAACCGGTAAGAAAACAAACCAGCGGGGAAAGGGAAAATACCGACAACGGGTAAAGGGAAATACCGAAAGCAGAAAATAACGGCATAAGAAGAAAAAAAGAAAAAACAATCCTAAAAACACCAGATCTAAACTAAGAAGCATACTAAAATAACATGCAGAAAGGAAAAAAAACAAAAATAAAATGGGATCAGACGGATGACTCACCCGATCGATCACCGTGGCTCCGACGGGGAGATTCACCCATTGATCCCGACTAAATCCCTACAAAAGACCCCTTCGCCTAATAGAAAATCGGTGTAGCGGCGCTACAGGCGGCGACTCTGCAGGCGGTGTTGCAAGCGGCGCGGCGGCGGTGTTGCAAGCGGGGCGGCGGCAGACGTCGGAGTTTCAAGCGGATTTCTTTAATTTATTTTGGAGAAGATAGAGAAGAGGGGTGTGTTGTAGGCGGCGGATTGTAGGCGGTGGTTTTGATTGCAGGCGGTGATTGATAAGCTTACAATGGAAGCTAAATTAATTAAGAGAGAGAAGCTATCAAATTGTAGAGAGAAGCGAGAGGATTTTTCCTATCCAATTCAACATAAAAAATTTTTTAGTGTTAACTTGATATGCATACGAAGGTTAATGGGAAAACAAACAATATATATATAGGGTTAGTTTGTATTGATGGATGTGATAATGTTGGATAAATTAACTCACCCTTCTCCTATGATTAATAATCTCACATATGCATGAAAAATAGTACAAAATTGTCGGGTCTTGCATTAATCCCGGACTATAATCAATCAAACCAAACGTTTGATTCGTTGAGAATAAAAAGTCAATCAAGCCTAATCCAACCAAATCAAATTAAGCAAACCACACTAGGCCATAGAGTAACAAATCAGGGAAAGATTTAGATTTAGGTTAAGACCAATTGAGCCTAAGAGGATACCTTAGAGCAACTGATCGATATTAATATTTTTTTTTAATTTAATTTGCTGACTCAATTTTTTTTTTAATATTTAACTAAACATTAATTAAAACATACTAACTCTTAATTAAAAAACACGTTGTAGGGATTTCATTAGACAGCTTGGGCAGCATCAAGTTACTTAGTTACGACATTTAAAAATAAAAAAATTGTTGATAAAAAAAATCGTGATGTTTAATACTCCTTTAATACTCCTGTAGCTAGTATTAACGTATTAGACAATAATGACAAATTCTTAAATCCCTCCTTAGATATTATATACTCCCTCCGTCCCGGAAGTGTTTGCACCACTTTATGGGCACACTTATTAAGGAAAAGGTGTAATGAGTGGAGTGTTGAGGGGTAATTTTGTAAACTTATATGAATAAAGTAAAAAGAGTGATTGGAATAAGTGTAAAAGTAATGACATTTTGTGTAAATATGTGAATTTTGTGAGGGTGGAGTTTATGAAAAAGTTTCATTTTTAGGAAGTGCAAATAATTGTAGAACGGACGAATAAGAAAAGAGTGCAAACAATTGTGGAACAGAGGGAGTATATATATTCAAAATTAAGCTAAATTATAAAAGGGGAAAGTGGGGACAGACCCTCTTTAAAGTGATACGGAGTATGTACTAGACAACTTCCCGCGCGCTTATTAAGCATATACTTGTAAAAACCAATTAATTTTACATTATAATTTTATGTATATAATTAATTTGTTAATCGTACAATACAATATAATTATTTATATAATAAAGAAATATATATATATACTTATAAAATTATTTAATATTTTTCAGAAATAAATTAATTAAGGTATAAAACAAAATCTAATAATAATTTAATTAGAAGTTAGGTAAAAAAAAAACTGTGCTTATTAATAAAAATATATACTCCGTATATTCTAGATTGTACTTAATTTATTTAAAGATAAATTAAGTCCTCTTAAAACGTATAATAGGAGTATATCTTAAATAAATAAATCATTATATTTAAAAGTAGTTCAACTATATAATTTATATACACGTCTTATTTTTATTTAAAAAAAAAAAAAAATAAACTACAAAATTAATAACACAAATAAAATCACAACATGATCACATATATATTCAATCTGGATCCAGGGGAATCACTGAAAATCATATCTTTCAAACCAATTAATCAATCAGGATATGCATTGGTATATATAATTAATAACCTTATAAATACAAGACTACTACCAATTAAATCCTCGATTGATCGATCAATCAAATTACCAACAATAAACCTCGAACATGGAACCCTACCATAGTACTGTCACTGCTCGAGTTGAATCTTCGTTTAAGGTTATAATCTTCTCTTTAACCTGTGAGTCGTCTACCTCCCACTGGATATTACGAGACGGATACTTACTAGAAACCCTTGTTTCAATCGTCCAAGAACCCCTCTTGACTACAGTCATCCATGACTCTTCAAGACCATTGCTCCTACCCTAAATCCTTCGCAATCCTCAAACAAGCCATCACAGACTGGCCAAGCCGTTGTATCAATGAAGCCGAGTGACAACCGAATGTATATTCATATGCACATGACCGCCATTCTGAACGAAGTCTTCGAGGAAACAGCTCCACCAGAATTAGACAGTGGCGGTGGTGAGGTCATGATTTTGTTCGGACAAGTATTTGTTCGTATGATTCCAGCCGATGACTGGAAATTGTTGCTCGGTGTGTTTGGTGGAGTTTTCTCAAGGCTGTGAAGGCGTTCGCTTACCTTGTTCTCGCATGCTTATCATCAAGATTGCATCAAACAAGTGGCTCAAGATTAGCCACTTTTGCCCCAACTGCCGTTTTCAGATGCCAGTCAATGATTTAATTATTCATTTTCGTTTCAATCACTAGCTAATACAATTTAATTAAAAGTTTTAATTTTTCTGGCCGGGATTAATTCAGGCTAGCTAGCTTTTCATCTTTGTATAATTGTATTTCCGCGCGACTTTAAAATGATATATTCCTTTTTCAATAAAGGGTCGGATTTTTAATTAGCTAAGAGCCTAAGATGATGGAGTTGCATTAATTATAAAATTTTGAACAAGCATGCATGTTTGGCATATTACTTTTAAGTATAAAATTGTTTATAATCTTTTATATTACATAATTCGATTTTTTTTATATTGTATTCGGATGTTTATCTTAAAATAAAATAAAAAATCATGTGAAATATTTCATAAATATAGCTTAGGGTGGGGCTATTAACACCCCATTATTTTAAAGACAAAAATAGGTATGAATAAAATGACTAAGTAACCCTTATATAAATAAGGAGTAAAATAATTAAAAAAATATCTGAAAAAAATTATTTTAAATTTGAAAATGTTTTGAAAAAGTCAACAAAATATTTAAAGTAAAAAATCAATTAAATTTTTTGAAAAAAAATCTGAGAAGATTTAATAAAATTTAAAAATATTCAGAAATAAATAAATAATTTAAAAATCAATTAGAGATAACAAAAAACGTAAAAATATTTAATAAGTTTGATAAATTGTAAAAAATATTTAAATTAAGAAAACAATTAAAAAATTAAGAATTCAAATTAATATAAAAAAGATAAATAAATCAAAAATAAATATTTAAAAAATCACCTAAATCTTTAAAAATTAATTAATTAAATAAGTTTTGAAGATTTAGTTGATTTTTAATATTTTTAAATTTTTTGTAGCTTTAATTTATTTTTGAAGATTTTTTTTATATTTGATTTTTTTTATTTAGTAATTTTTTAAGATTGAATTGATTTTTCTTAAATTGATGTTTTTAATTTAGTTATTTTTAAATTTTATTTGATTTATTTAATTTTATCCAGACTTAATTAAAAAAATCAATTTAATTATTTTGAAATTTTAGTTGATTTTTTAAACTGTTTTAAATTTTTTTAATTGATTTTTTCATTCAAATATTTATTTAATTTTTTTTATATTATCGAATATAATTTTTTATTTTTTTTTACGGATATCTTTTGTCCAGATTTTTAAAAAAATATCAATATATTTTGTCGAGATTTTTTTTTAATGATATATTTTTAAGATTTACTTAATTTTAATAATGTTATTTTGGTTTTTATTTAATTTGTATTTTATTTTAAGTGTTAAAGGGCAAATAGGAAAGAATTGGGGTATGTTTAGTAATAAAAATTGATTTTTAAATTTTAATGGGGTGTGTTTAACATTTGGGGTGTCTATAACATTGTTTGGGGTGTTAATAGCCCCACCCATATAGCTTATTGATCCACGCGGATTAAGCTTTTAATTGGTATATATATTGTTTTATTGTAAGTCCAAAATTTGTTACTTATAGTATGTATTTTTCTAGAATTTAGGTAGGTTAAGATTTAAATTTATGTTATAGAATTGAGTTTGTAGATATTATTTATATGATTGATTTTTATAGTATATATAAGGTATGTTACAAAATTTTAAAATTTCAAGAATTTGCAAATTATTTTTAGATTTGTAGTAATATATATATATATATATATTTATATTTGCTAGCGAGAAAATATCACAGTTCCACGACGCCCCCACAAACATTCTCCCTGCTATCTCCCATTGCCGGTATGATTTTGGAAGTAACTTCAGAGGACGATTAAAGTAACTTCAGAGGGAGTATCTCACGGTCGACTCCCATCGCCGGTATGATTTTGGAAGTAGGCCAATCTTGCTGTAATTTTCTGTCTATATCTTTTCAATTATAATGTTTACTTGTATCCTCTGTAGACACGAAGTTATTACCGGTATGATTTTGGAAGTAGGCCAACCTTGCTGTAATTTTTATAGAGAATATAGAAATATGGAAAATATATTTTCTTGATTACTTACAAAAGAGTGTACAAGAGGTATTTATACAATACAAAGATTTAACCTAATCTTATTGGGCTAATAGATAAGGCCCATAAGTAACATTAGATGGGCCTACATAAGAATATATAAACAATGCTTTAAATATATTCCTAATATGCCCCCTCAAGATGGAGTACCATAGGATAGTCCAATCTTGGACATAAGAAGTTTGAGGCGAGCACCAGAGAGAGGTTTGGTGAGAGCATCAGCAAGCTGGTCGACAGTAGAAACATAGGAGATGCGGAGACGAGCAGTTTTGACGAGGTCACGAACAAAGTGGAAGTCTATGACAATGTGCTTCATTCGTGAATGGAATACGGGATTCGAGCATAGGTAGGTGGCTCCAATGTTGTCACAGTAGATGACTGGTATTGGGGAAATGGGAAAGTGTAGTTCTTTGAGTAAGGATGTTAGCCATTGGACTTCAGAGGCTGCGGAGGCGATGGCTCGGTACTCGGCTTCAGTGGATGAGCGAGCAACTGACTTCTACTTTTTGGATGACCATGAGATAGGATTAGCCCCCAAAAAAACTACATAGGCACTTGTGGAGGTGCGGTCATCATCTTTGCCTGCCCAGTCGGCATCTGTGAAGCAGTGGAGTGAGGTGGATGAGGAAGGGGTAATGTTGATTCCAACATCCCTTGTACCATTGAGGTAGCGCAGAAGTCGCTTTACTGCATTCCAATTAGTGATGGTGGGTGCATGCATGAATTGGGATAACTTATGAACTACAAATGCAATATCTGGTCTGGTGAGTTGGAGGTACTGAAGGCTGCCGAGCACTTGACGATACTGGGTGGAATCAGTAGGGGAAGTACCATCCGAGAGTGTTAGGCGAGCAGAGGTGGATAGTGGAGTTTGAACTGGTTTGGAGTCAATCATGTTGTACCGGGTGAGCAGGTCAGTGACGTATTTGCGTTGGGAGAGAAAGCATGTATTTTTGGAACGAAGGACTTCTACTCCCAAGAAATATGACAGAGAACCAAGGTCCTTGACTAAGAATTTGGCACTGAGGTCAGATGCCACACGGGCGAGCATGGATGAGTTGTTGCCTGTCAAAATAAGGTCATCGACATATACAAGGAAGTAGGCGACCACACTGTTGGTATTGTAAACGAACAGAGACTCATCAGAGTGAGTGGGGGTGAATCCAATTTCTTCGAGAAATGAGCGAAGAGCATAGTACCATGTGCGAGGGGTCTGCTTTAGGCCATAGATGGATTTGCGTAGTTTACAGACATAAGTGGGAAAAGTCTTGTCTTTGAAGCCTGGAGGTTGAGCCATGAAAACTGTGTCTGAGAGCTCTCCATGGAGGAAGGCGTTGTTTACATCAAATTGGCGAAGAGGCCAGTTGTTGGTAACCGCAATGCTGAGAACTGTTCGCACAGTGGCGGGCTTGACCACGGGGCGAATGTTTCAGTGAAGTCGACACCTGGTCGCTGATGAAAGCCTTTGGCGACCAGACGAGCCTTGTATTTATCCAAGGTGCCATCCGGTTTTCGCTTGATACGAAACACCCATTTGGAACCAACAATATTTTGGGTAGGCGTTGGTGGTACCAGGTCCCATGTACCATTTCGGAGAAGAGCATCGAACTCCAAGGACATGGCATCTCGCCAATGCTTGTCTTTAAGGGCCTGAGAGACACAGCTCGGTTCAATGTCAGCAGAGAGAGTTGAATTGAGCGCATACCTTGGGTTAGGTTTGAACACTTGGTTTTGAGAGCGAGTGGTCATGCGAGGTGCGAGTGGTCGCGGGGGAGCATTGGTCGGCACATGGGTGTTGGTGGTGGTTGTGGTCGGCAGGGGAAGGGGAGGTGACTGGGGCTGGTCGGCAACTGGCTGGTCGGCATGATGTGGAGGGGAGAGCACAGGGTCAGGTGCGGGGAAAAGTGGAGTGACATTGGTGGTGGGAGCAGTGGGGAAGATTGCGCCAATAATGGGCGAGGAGGTGGTAGTCATAGGAGAAGTAGGTGTGGGTACAGGGTCGGATGGTGATCGGGTAGAAGAAGAGATGTTGAGAAAGGGTAAGGAATGTTCAACAAATTGAACATGGCGAGAGGTGTAGACTCGATTAGCGGAAAGGTCAAGACAGAGATAGGCACTCTGTGTGAGTGAGTAGCCGACGAATACACAGGGAAGTGAGCGATAATCAAGTTTGTGGGTAGTGTAGGGACGAAGCCATGGGTAACAGAGACAACCAAAGACTCGGAGTTTGGCTAGATTGGGAGGGCGAGCATGAAGTTTTTGGTAGGATGATAGCATGTTGAGGTTGGGTTTGGGTAGGCGATTGATGATGTAGGCTGCCGAGCAGACAACATAGGGCCAGTGAGTAAGAGGCATGGAAGCATGATGAAGGAGGGCTAAGGCCGTGTCGACCAAATGGCGATGGCGACGTTCGGACATGCCGTTGTGTTCAGGAGTGTGTGGCGGGGTGGTAAGATGAGAGGTGCCATGAGTTTGGAGAAATGTGCGAAGGGCAATGTATTCACAACCATTGTCAGAGTAAAGGGTTTTGATTTTATTTTGGTGCTGGGTTTCAACCAGTGGTTTGAAGGTGATGAAGGTTTGTAGGACGTCAGATTTTTATTTTAAAGGGTAGACCCAAATGTATTTGCTGAAGTGATCAACAAATATGACATAGTATTTGAAGTTTTCAGTGGAGAGGACAGGCGACGACCATACATCAGAGAAGGTAACATCAAGAGATTTATTTGAGACTATGCTAAATTCATAGAAAGGTAGTTTGTGACTTTTGATACAAGAACAAGAGTTACAATTGAAATGTTTAGACGGAGTATTTGAAATATGAAGCTGAGACAGAGTGTGGGGAAGTATCTTTGTTGATGGGTGGCCAAGGCGAGCATGCCAGGTGGTTGTGGTCAGGTGTTGAGTGGTGAAGGCTTGTGGCGAGGAGATGGAGATCAGTGCCGGCCATACGTATAAATTATTGATACGACTCCCGACGAGGAGAATGCTCCCCGAATGACCATCTCGCACCTGAAAGGAAGAGCGCCCAAACACAATGTTAACATTATTATCACGACAGAGGCTAGAGACAGAAATCAGGTTTTTCGAGATGTGTGGAACAACCAAGACATTCGAAAAATTGAGAGATTCAAGAGTGTTGAAGTGCAAAGAGCCAGTGTGAGATATATGTAAACCTTTACCATCACCAATTTCAACATTGTCAGGCCCATCAAAGGGTGAGTGGATGGACAAATTGGCGAGATCATTGGTGATGTGATGGGAGGCACCTGAATCAAGTATCCAGTGCTCGGCAGGATGGGACGAGGAGGCTGAATGCGCCGAGTATGCTGGGCGAGCATCTATCTTAGGGCGACGAGTTGAAGATGTAGTAAAACTGCCTTGTGAAGGTGGTCGATGCTGCCCAGCCTGCGGAGTGAAACGTGAGGGTGCTGGGGAAATTTCGGGGCAGGTGCTAGCAGTGTGGCCTGGTGTTCGGCAGTATTGGCAAGTGCCAAGGTAGGGCCTCTGTGTGGACTGGCGAGGACGAGAATCAGAGGATCGGGGCCTTGAATCAAGGCGCGAGGAGCGGTGGTGCGTTTTGCCAGCAGTAAGAGCGGTCACAGGAAGTAAGACCGAGGGTGGTCGCGAGGCAATTTGAACCTCGGCACTTAAAAGCTTGTCGCATAGCTCGGCAAAGGAGATGGGGTGCTCGCGAGCTTGGATCGCATTCGCGATGTCATTATAGGATTCGTCAAGTCCTGTGAGAACTTGGAGAGTGACGTCCTCGGCATCAGAGGTGATGCCGAGAGAGCAAGTTCGTCGACCACGGAGCGAACTTCCATGAGGAAGTCGAAAACTGGGCGAGCACCTTTGGAGAGAGAGCGAAACTTGGTTTTGAGGGCAAGAATTCGGCCTCTTGAGGGTTTTCCATACATGCTTTCAAGCATCGACCAGGCTTCACAGGAGGTTTTTGTTGATGCAACAAAGGGGATTAGTTCCGGAGACATGGATCCAACCAAGGTGGAGAAGATAAAATTGTCCTGACACACCCACTGGTCGTGTGCAGGATTGGGGATGGTGGTGGTGTCTGTGCCATCGTTGGCTGGGATAGTGGGAGGTGGGCAGAGATGAGTGCCCGAAATATAGCCAAATAGGTTATGTCCCGTGAGGAGGAGACGAAGCTGAAAGGACCAAGCACCGTAGTTGGTGGAGGTGAGTTTTAAGGACATCTGCGCAAGTCCCTTAAAGGTGATGAGGGAGGGAGACGAAGAAGGAGTAGCCATTGTGAGGAGTAGGACAGCGGAGAGAAGGAGATATAGTGGTGAGTTGGGCGTCGGAGACGGATGGCGGCGACGCTTTATAGACGAAAGCGGCGGCAGATGGTGTTTTTGCGGCAGCTGGGGTGTAGCAGCGGCGGCAGCTAGGGTTTGGAGCGGCGGCGGCGGCTAGGGCTGAATAGCGACGGCGGCGGCTAGGGTTTGGATCAGGCGTGAGCCAAGTGACTCGATGATACCATATAGAGAATATAGAAATATGGAAAATATATTTTCTTGATTACTTACAAAAGAGTGTACAAGAGGTATTTATACAATACAAAGATTTAACCTAATCTTGACCTAATCTTATTGGGCTAATAGATAAGGCCCATAAGTAACATGAGATGGGCCTACATAAGAATATATAAACAATGCTTTAAATATATTCCTAATAATTTTCAGTCTATATCTTTTCAATTATAATGTTTACTTGTATCCTCTGTAGACACGAAGTTATTAAATGAAAGAAGTTAAATAAAAATAATTGTAATATTCATTAATTTATTATTTATATAAAAAAAGCGCTTCCACTTCAAATATGTAACGAAGATTAAAATCATTATTTAGAGCTAAGTTAAATATGATCTATACTGCCTCTTGAAGAAGCCTTGGTAAATATAATTAGCCGACCAAATGGCGGCGACATTGAAAAGAAGGACATAAACACGGCGGATTCAGGATAATTTTATAAAAAAAATAAGTAAGTGAATGGACTTATATATATAGATGGACCATAAAAATAATTATATTAAATGTAATATTGTAAATATTGTACGGATGGAGTTTCTAAATGACCGAAAAAGTTGGTGTGAAAGTTAAGTTGGGACGGGAAGGAGTATAATATATCACCCAAATGTCGGTAGTTCCTTTCCTTTGTGTGTTCTTTTCTTTTTCTGTATATTTGTAACAGTCGTTAATTTATTTCTCGAATATTTCCTCAGGTTTGATTATGGAGAGAAGCGGTGGGGCATGGGCTTCCTACGTGGCCAAGAGAGATTGGTCGTCTGACTCACCGAAGGATAGTAGCTCCTATCTCACTGGATCGGTTTCCGGGTCGGTCTGTCCACATGAATTAAAGTATGGGTTTTTTATTGGCTCAACCTTTTGGACCACAGAATAAACGCACAATGTTTTCTTCCAAATCAACAAATTGGATTGGGCTTTTTACCTATTATTAATAACCTAGGTTATTCACACCCGTGCTGTCCCTCTCTGATTAGGGTTTTCGTCTCTCCTCCGTGAGCTGGCAAAAGTATTCGCAAAATTGAATCCGGTGGACTTTGTCCGACTTCCCCCAACCACTTTTCTACCATCAATCACCTCACAAAATATCACAAATCCGTCTCCATACCTCGAAAATTCCCCTCCTTCCCCCTTGCTACTCCTTTCCTCTGACCCTTTACTTGCTCTGTTTTTATCTTTTTTTGCAGGATACCAGGGACCCCTGGGGCCTTGCCCGGTGGATGCTGCCTCGGCCAACTTGGTGACGACGCGTGTTAGTTTTGTCGTGGAGGGTCCATTCTGACCCTTGTGTTTTCTCTAGGACGCCTCTGCTAACGACTGTCCTCGGGGCCTAGTGATAATGTTGACCGACAAAATAACAAAGAAACCAGATCTGAGTGGAACCGACTCGGTGCAAATAGATGAGGACGAAGGACAAGAGAATGAGCCCACCCTATGCCTCGTCGGAAAGGTTATAACGAATAAGAATTTTAATGGCTATGGACTCCTCGAGGCCATGAAAAGAGCTATGAATCCTCCCATGGGTTACATTGCAACTGAGATCGATAAGAACCTTTTCTCCTTTCAGTTCAGATCCCCTGCAGATCTGAGTGAAGTCCTAAACCGCGAGCCATGGTTGTTTGAGAAAAACGTCCTTGCCCTAAAAGAACTTAAAGGGGGAGAAAACCCATCCTCTGTTACCTTTGACAGAGTTCCTTTTTGGGTCAGGCTTTACGACCTCCCTGTGGCAGCCCGGAAAGAAAAGAATGTGAGGAATATCGCCGGTATATGCGGAGAAGTGCTCGAAATCGACCAAATGTCGATGAAGGGATGCTCCCGGAGCATTCGAGTGAAGGTCGCAGTAGATCCCTTAAAGCCCCTTAAAAAAGGTACAAATCTGGAGAGGAGAAATGCTAGTGCGGTCTGGGTGGACTTCAAGTACGAAAGACTCCCGTCTTTCTGTTACATCTGCGGTACTCTAGGGCACATGAAAAGAGAATGCGATTTAGTCGATGGAGCGGAGGATATAGCTGCAATACCCGACGATAAACTCCCATATGGAGAATCTTTGAGAACCTCACCCCAGAAAAGAGCATCAGTTACGGTTGAGCAAGAAAAGAAACCCAAGGAGTACAATAGTCTGCGCAGACAACTGTTCGAAAACTTTCGAAAAGGTGTGGGGAGAGCGAAAGACGAAGAAGAGAAAGAGGAGCAGGGTGCAACCGAGCACCAGAAGCCTGAATCGCAAGAAGTAGAACAAACGAGAGCACAAATGGAGAGAATCTCGGTCACAAAGGTAAACAAAGCCAAAGAACAAGAGGATCTAACCCAGACACACCAATCGAAAATAAAAAAGACGGAGGAAGGGAGAAGAGAAGTAGGGAGCTACCCCAACCAAGCAATACCCCCTCTGCCTTGGCACACTCCCCCTCTTATACCACATAACCAACCACCACCTAACCCCATTAAAGAACACGAACCCACCCTTCCACCAAACATATGTCCCCCCACATACACCATTAATTCTCCTGCTCCCATAGTGGCCGACAATCCCATCATGAAACCAACCCCACCAATGAATAAAAAACTCCCACACAGTAACCCCCACCAAAACAATGAAATGATGACACCAACCCCCAACATTAACCCTAACACAACCCACCAAAACGGCCAATCCTTTTTCCACCTGTACAATCCCACAATAACCCCCACCACCACCCTTATCAAGATGTGTGAACCAAAAACAAACACCACAAAAACCAAAACCACAAGGCATGCAAAACATACAAGGAACCAGAACCCAGCCATAACCAAGAGGACAGAGGCACTGCAAACCAATGGTACTATCAAAAAAGAAGAAATGTGGGCCGGTAGCAAAAGAAAATGGACAAATGAGGAACATCCAGAGAAAATACCAGAGAGTAAGAAGATGGGAAAATGGGAGACTAACAGTACCACATGCTCACCAACGGCGGAGACTGCTAGGCAGTCCCGCCGAGCACCATGAATGCCATAAGTTGGAACTGTCGCGGGCTTGGGAACCAAGCGGCAGTTCGAGCACTCCGAAAGCTCCTACATGAGAGAGATCCGGGTATCGTCTTTCTCATGGAAACAAAGCTTACTAGTACCCAAATGATCCGCCTCAATACAAACAAACTTCATTTCAGTGGCTGCCTCCCAGTGGATTTCCAAGGCGAAGGACATGAAAGAAGAGGGGGATTGTGCCTCCTGTGGCAAGAGCAACTGGAAGTCTCCCTCATCAATTACTCTCAGAACCACATTGCAGCAAACATCGTCCATGGAGGCCAAACCCAACCGTGGTATTTCTCCGGGATTTATGGATGGCCATCCCGTAACCACCGTCTCAACACCTTTCACCTCATGAACCAAATTGCTCCAAAACTGGATACGCCGTGGATGTGTGTGGGGGACTTCAACGAAATTTTGTGGACTTGAGAGAAAAGTGGAGGAATCAGCCAGCATACAAGACAGATAGAGCAGTTCAGGCACACAACTTCAGAACTGCATCTCCAGGACTTGGGTTTCTTTGGACATAATTTCACATGGAGTAACGGGAGAGCAGGGACGGACAACATTCAGGAGCGGCTAGACCGAGCCTTTGCAAATCCCCTGTGGCGCAACAATTTTCCGGGAACGAGGGTCTCCCACCTCCCTCGCCTGAGCTCCGCTCATGCACCACTCCTCCTCGAAATTCAAAGAGCCGCACCACAAATCCATGCTGGTACGAGGAGAAAAGTTTTTAGGTTTGAGAAAATGTGGCTCGAAAATGACGAATGTGGGGAAATCGTGAATCGGGGGTGGAATGGTAACGATCTGCATACATCTTTTGCAGAGAGAACTAAAAAGTGTGGAAGGCAATTGAGGTCTTGGGGTGGCAGAACATTTGGTAATGTGGCAAAGAGGGTTCAGTCCCTTAAAAGTGACATTGAAAAGCTCCAGGAACAACACCAAAGTAATGAGGTGGTCCTCACCCTTCGACTGAAACAGGAAGAGCTTGAGGAGGCTCTCAAAAATGAGGAAATATGGTGGTTTCAACGCTCCCGAGCTTTGTGGCTCAAAGATGGCGACCGGAACACCTCGTTCTTCCACTCAAAAGCAGCACAGAGAAGAAGAAGGAACACGATCACTAGGATCATGGACTCCAATGGGGCTTGGGTCGAGGGTGATGAGGAAGTGGGTCGGGTCATGAAAGAGTATTTCGTTGGGTTGTTTGAGTCAGTCAACACTAGCACTATGCATCGGGTCCTCGACACAGTGGAACCTAGAGTAACCGGGGGGATGAACGAGACGCTCCTGCAACCTTACACTGCGGATGAAATCAAGCGAGCCTTGAAGCAGATGCATCCGGCAAAAGCCCCGGGACCTGACGGTATGCCTCCTTTATTTTTTCAGAAATTTTGGCCTACTGTTTGTCAATCCTTTATCAATACCTGTTTGCAGATTTTGAATTTTGGAGTTGACCCATCCCCCCTGAACCACACGTTTATTGTCCTTATCCCAAAAATCAAAGCCCCCGAAAACCCAAAAGAGTTTCGACCCATTAGCCTCTATAATGTCATCCTTCGTGTCATCACAAAAGCCATAGCAAACCGTCTCAAACACGTCCTTCATGAGGTTATCTACCCTAATCAGAGTGCCTTTGTCCCTAACCGCCTTATCACCGATAATGCCATGGTGGCGTTTGAGCTTTTTCATTTCCTTAAAAAGAAGAAAAAAGGCAAAAAAGGTTTTGTGGCCCTCAAGCTTGATATGAGTAAGGCATATGATAGGTGAAAGTGTGCGGGGGGGAATGGTATCTAGTGTTTAAGTAAAAAACAGAACAATGTTACACTGAATGTTGTGACAATTAGTGTAGCATTAACTCTAACAGAATGTGAAAAGTAAACACAGTACACAGCGGAAGTCTAAAACACTAAAACACAATACGAACACAATGGAATAATTTTTAACATAGATTTTATTAATAACAAAACCTATGCTAAGCCTTACGGCGAAAAGTAACTTAGTTCCTAAGTTATACAAAAAGTGTCGTGTGAAATGTTTCAGCAATTACTTCAACATTCCACAAACAGAAACTACAATCGAGGCAGGTGCCTGAATCCGCAAACAGACTTAAGTGTAAAACACTGTCTAAAGAACTAATCTAATCTGTGATTCACTCTCACTCGATTCAAGACTAGAACTAAATACACTGGAAGGTGGTATCCCTCGGCGTACGTTAAATGATACAACTACTGGCCATAACTCCTAACTAGGGTTGAACGCTCAAGGAGGAGTTACTCGAGTAGTGCATGCTTTGAAATGAGAGGCTCTGGCGGTATTTATAGAGAAATACACAGCTTCTAGATCCTTCCATTATGAGATCCTATTTTTTAGGACCTCAACCTCCATGATCTTTCTAGAACATTCTGCCATCTTCCAGGTCGTTCTACAATGCTCCAAGGCCTTCTAGCACCTTCTCCAACATTCTGGAATCTTCCAGGTTCCAGACTCTTGTAGAAGCTTCTAAAATCGTTCCTGAATGTGAGAGCATTTAGTACAACATTTAATGTAACATTTCATAAAAGACTTAGAATAAATCAAGGAAGGTCAAATTAAGATGTTGTTGATAATGTTAAAGCATTTAAGAGTTAACAACATCTACAATCTCCCCCAATTTGACCTTTCGACTACAACACACCTGATGCACATATATTTCTATACATACTCAGTATTATGTATTTAGGTATGTTGAACATCAAAGCTAAATACTAGTCAAGACAATACCTGTTGTAACCGTTGGATCAAATCAAAAGAAGATCAAGAATAATTTTACTAAGATCCGTGCCATAAGATCAAAGTAATCTTATTCAAAACCAAAACAAGTATAAACAGTACACTTGTTTACAAAAAAAACATATAACTTTACAAAAATTAAAAGTTAAATCAGAGAATCATATATGAATATGTACTAGATCAACCTAAGACTTAAGTAAGACTCAAAATAAATCAAAGCAATAACGAAGAAAAGAAAAAACAAACAGAGCAAAGACTAAAAATAAAAACAGAGCAAAAAATGTGAAAAAATAATATCTAACAAAGACTTAAACAATAAGCAGTAAGCAAATGAGAATTAAAGAGAAGTGTACTTCTAAATTATATTATCATCAAAGCAAACAATTTAAGCATTAAGCAGTAAGCACATGATAATTAAAGAGAGGTGAACTTCTATACTATCCTCAAAGCAAACAATTTAAGCAAATTGAATAATAAGGCAAGTTAGAAAGACAAAACAAACAACAACTAACAAAGACCTAAAGTCAACAAGCAGTAAGCAAATAAGAATAATTCTTTATGGCAAACAATTTAAGCAAACTTGATGCAGTAAGCAAATAAGAATAATTCTTAAGGCAAACAGTTTAAGCAAACTGAAAATAGAGCAAAGTTAGGGAAAAAAAACAAATACAATAAACAACTAACTTATACAACATGCAGTAAGCAAATAATGATAAGTAAGAAAACAATTTAAGCATAAAAGCAGTAATCTATTATCATAAATGCAAACAAATTAAGCAAGTTGAATAAAGAACAACCTATCAACTAGAAAGTAAAAACAAAATCTGTAAATCAACTTAAACACAGTAACAACAATGCATAAGATCAAGGGAAGTATAAAAGGCACAAATACTTAAGAAACTAAACAAGTGACATATATTGTTGTATCAACAGCTGCATCATCATGTTCCTGCACATAATCACTTATAATGTTCAGCCCTCCCCCTGTCTTGTATCAACCTGTTCAGTTGTTACCATAACCTGTTTAGATGTCATAAAGAACATCCATACGTTCATCAGCATCAGCAAATTAATCCTCCTCCTCTTCAACAACAGTGCACATTGTAGCAAAGTGAACTACAACATCTGGTTCAACAGTCTCTTCATGAATAGCACCAGGTACACAATCAGCTTCTGGTACATCTCCATGGAGCTCTTCACTTCGAACCCCAGAAGTTGATGGTGTTTCTCCCCCTGTGGTAGTAGAAAGCGTCTCTAACCACGGACTTTAAGGAACTGAAGGCCATCAATAGAGTCCTGTAAACGTTTTAGTTGAAGTATAATAAAAGATCTAGAAACAGAAAAAGTTTAACCAATGTGACCATTAATGCGTTTCACATTTGGTGTAACATTCCTCTGTTCAGGTCTTGCTGGAGTTGGTCGAGCTGGAATAAGAGCATCTCTGTGATCAGAACCATCTAAATTTTATACGAGCAAATCAACAATCCTTTCACCAAGTAACAGATCAGGTGAGATAGTCATCAAGGGTACCTTGCCTCAAATAACCTCAGTTTCCTTAGGTTTAAAAATTCATGCCTCTTGAGGTATGAACATATCAACAATGGTAAGGTAAATTCCCTTTATAATAAATATCACTATAAGCTGCATATGGTGAAAATAGTTAAATCCAAATTGAAATTCTTCAACACAAAAATCAACTTATACAACAATGTAGCTTGATCCTTAGTCACCTTAGTGGAATTTGTAGAGGGTATCCAATTGTAGACAATTAATTTATGGAGTATAGAGTATAGAGATGTGAGATCTTTAGCAAACATAAAAAATTTCACCTAGTTAATCTACCACCAGTTATAGAAGTAGCAACCAAGTTCAAATCAAGTTCATCTTCATCAATCACATGCTCTATCTCTAAGAGATCATTAATCAATTCTATAGTAAATGAAACTAATCTCCCCCTAAATTGTACATTCCCATATCATTTAGAGCTACGTCTACCCGTACTCTTCCTAAGTCAAGCACAAAATACATATACCCAATAAGACACAAAAGTATCACTCAAAGTTACAGTTTTCAACAACTTCCTTTTAATAAAAAATTGTATCAATCCTTTACTCTCAAAATCAGCAATGTTAATTCCCTTTTCCTTTAACAATTTTCATCTATCTAGATAGTTTAGTGATTTTAGCAACAAACATATTAGTTTCAGAATCATTATCAGGAAAATCAGCAATGTTAATTCTCTTTTCCATTAACAACTTTTATCAAGATAGCTTAGTGATTTTAACAACTAACCTATCAATCTAAGAATTGTTATCAGGATCAAAATTACCTCCTTTAAAATTTGTCTTCTCAGCTGATTCAGAGTCCTTACTACTGCTCTTCTTAGAATCATCATTACTACTGTCATCAGGATCTGGTGTTGCGGCACTTGCTTCAACATTTGATGCAACATTCTTCCCCAGAGTCTTCTTAATCTCATGCACAGTGGGATTATCCTATGGATCAGAATTTTCGATTCCTTTGGGCAAGTCTCGTTCAGCAGCAACAATCTTTCCCTTTAGATCATACTTCCTTTTGACTCATTTCTCAGTAACCACATTTTCTTCCTCCGATTAAGAAAATAACTTGAATCGGTTCATCATCAACACTACTTCCTTTATTCTTTCTCCTCAATGAGTTAGAGTAATTAACTCTAGTGAACACAAAGTCGGATCTCCGTCGTTGAACATGGGCTAATCTTTTCTCTTTTCTTTCTTAACGATCTTCCTAAATGCAATCTATTCAGATTCATCAGTATTAAAAAGAGAAAAGTTAGTTTCTCCTGAGTTAGCATTCGCGTCGGCCTCCTTCATTTGAGCGTCCTCAGAATCGGATGTCTCAGCATTTGCTGACTCGTTCTGCTCAGCAACAGGAAAATCATCAATTTCCTTTTCACTCTCCCCCAGAGAGGAAGCTATCGAGGCGTTTGCCTCTGTTTCAGTATTAGGACTTGGAAATTTGGGCTTTTATGAGGTGAACGAATCAAGTGTAGTGGTGAATTTTTCGGTTTTCAGTAATGAGAAATGTCAATGGACATATTTCCACAGTAAGAATGTAAGATTCTCAAAATTCACATTCGATTGAGACATAATCTCAACAACTTTGTTCAGCTCGTTAAGGGTCGAATCGAGTGGAATGTGAACAGTTGTAGGAATGGGTGTAACTGGAGTTGTTTGGGTAAGTGTTTCAGCTTTTCTTGTAGCAGCTGGTGAGTTTTGGTGTAAAACGGCCATGAAAGCGAAACTATTAAGATTGGAGAGAGATGTAGATGACGGTTTCGTGGGAGTTTGAGTGTGGTGAGGTAGTTTCCTGTCATTTAAGCACCAAAAAATAGAAAAGATAATCACAATAACCGAGACAAACAAGGCTTTAGCAAATCTTAAAATGCAATACTCAAATCACTCGAAAAAATGCAATGCTTAGTATATCGTGTTATGAGAATTATATAGGAGAGAATGCATAGTTGGAAGTAATACGTATAAAAAATTAAAAACTAACTAAGGAAGTTTCTAGAAGAAATTCGATAATACTCCATAAACTTAGCCACAAAAATAGATCATGGTTAAGTAGTGGGTAAAATCATAATTAAATAATTAATTAGATTAAGAACATTCTAGAATATTTAGTATTTAAATGTGTATAATCTGAAATAAAACAAGGATGTGGGTTAGTATAATTAGAATAAATAAAATAAATTTCCACAAATAATCAAATAATTACTACTTATAAAAATATAATCGAATCGTCTAATGTTATGCTCAAAACTGTTACATACACCTCAACACGGTTTTTACATGAATTTACTTCATTTGTGTTGCACCATATTTTTGTTTTGTGTTATAGCATCTAATTTGTATTGATCCATTGTTCCTGTAGAGTACATCGTAGTAGCGAACTCCGTGCCCCATACTTACTTAATGGATTACAAACCTCTTGATGTTTTTACCAAATATCACCTTTTGAAAAGAAGACATCGTAGTAGCGAACTCCGTGCTCCATAGTTACTCAGTGATTTGGTACATCTTTTAGTATGCTAATAACATTCTATTTTTTATGCATTTGAGAGGTGTAAGACATGTTTATTTTTGCACAACAAATTTTAGATTCAAGAATATTTTACAAAGGAATTATTCAACGAAAATAGGAAATAAATTAAATCTATAACAACTATACAACCTTACGATGTTGTCCCAAATGCTAAGACATTTATGACACCATTCATCCAGAATTATTCAGATACTACACATACCAAGAGATTTCCTCAAAGATGAGAATATCTCAAGGTCAAGACCTTAGTAAATATATCAACAATATGATTTTCAGTAGGTACGTATTCCAACTTTACAATGTTCTTCTCAACTAAATATCTCATAAAATAATGCCTAATGCAAATGTGTTTAGTGAGTGAGTGTTGTACTGAATTTTTAGAAATGTTTATGCACTCATATTATCACAGAAAATTGTAAGGATATCAATTTCAATTTCATAGGCATGAAACATCTTGCTTAACCACAAGATTGTTTCCCATGTAGAAACATCCTCTACTCTTACTCTTTTTGTCGTCCATATCTCATGCTCAATCCGCATCACTGTATCCAATCAATGTGTTATTGGTTTCCATAGTGTACCATATCCCAAGTTCACTTGTACCTGCATCAAACTTGATAATTCTTTTAAAAACATTCAGGTGAGATTCCTTTGGATTAGCTTGGTACCTAGAACAAACAAAAAACACTATGCATAATATCTGGTCTACTAGAGGTTAGATAAAGTAAACTTCCTATCATGGATCTATACAATGTTGGATCAACATCCTTTCCAACATTGTCTTTGCAAAGTTACAAAGTAGATCTCATAGAAGTTTTCATTACTTTTTAACTTTCAAAACCAAACATTTTAACCAAGTTCTTAGCATATTTACCTTGAGAGAAGAATATACCATCCTTACATTGCTTGATTTGAAGACCTAAACAATAATTCAAGTCTCCAACCATACTCATCTCTAGGGGTGAAAACGGATCGGATATTTCCCGATCGATCCGGAACCGTATCCGGTCGGATACGAATTTGGTATAAAAATTTAGTATCCGGGCGGATACGGATTCGGATACAGATAGTTGACTTCAGATTCGAATTCGGATTCGGAATACATAATATCCGACCGTATTCGACTTTTCCCATATTTTATCGGATATTATCCGGATAATAAATCCGGATACCCGGATTTTTTAATATATTTTATTTTATATTTTATATTAATTTTATTAAAGCTCTATTATAACTTATAATATTATTGGGCTTTATTAAAAATTAAAAAGTCTAATAAAAAGCAATGTTCCTGCCCGGGATCGAACCGGGGACCTGCAGCGTGTAAAGCTGACGTGATAACCACTACACCACAGAAACCTAAATGTAAATTTAACAAACCATAATTTACTAATATAACTTATGTCCACACATAGTCAATTATTCAATTATCATTCCATTTTTTTATATGGATAAAATCAAAATGGTTCATCTAAGTTTGCACCATACAATAAATTAGAAAAATTAAATATTCATGGACTGGGACATATCAATTTGTAATCTACGAGAATAATTAGAGTGTACATTTCCTTACCAAAAACCAATTGTAGAACATAAAAATGGATTGAAATCAATTATTCCACTTTTGATAGTTTGACATTTTATTTCAATTGTTATTTCAATCGACTGTCTCAGAACCCCCCCCCCCTTTTATCTCTCTCTCTTTCGACAATCCATGGAGGCGACCCACAGAAACAGATGCGACTCTGTTCCCATTTTTTGTAGCGACAATGGCCGAGGAGGTGGTGCGATTTTGTGTTGTTCTTTTCTTCAGATTTTGAAAAACATTGATAATTACTTTGAACTGTAATTCTTTGGCTTAGGAGTAGTTTGTTGATTGCTTTATTCATGCTTGGGTATAATATTATATATGTCTTCTTAGGCGTTATGTTGTGCTGGAGTGGTGATGTTTACGAAGGATATATTTTGATGATTTCATGTTTGTTGATTTTTTATGTGTTTCAATCACATTTTGATGATTTCCATTTGAAATATATTATCCGATTATAGTTATTCGAATCCGGCCCGGATTCGTCCGATATCCGTTCCGTATCCGTATACCGAATATTCCGAATTCGTATCCGAATCCGGCTTTTCCGTATCCGACTCCGAATTCGAGAAAAAAATATGGTTTAGAATACGGTATAAGCACTATCCGTCCGTATCCGATCCGTTTTCACCCCTACTCATCTCAAATGTTGCAGTCATTGCTTTAACAAATTGGTTAACATTTTATCACGAGTTAAACCAAACACAATGTCATCAACATATATTTGAGCAATAAGTAAATCTTCTCCAGTGTGCTTAATGAACAAAGTTATATCAGTTTCTCCTCTAACAAAACAATCAGGGTATTGTGGATCTTCAAATCCTTTAAGTTGTTCAACATATGCTTCTTCAATCAAAATGCCATTTAGAAATGCAGTTTATACATCCATTTGAAGAAGTTTAATGCCAATAAAATATGCAATTGCTAGCAATAATCTAATAGATTCTATCCTAGCAACATGTGCAAAAGTTTCATCAAAATTAATAACCTCAACTTGGGTGTAACCTTGTGCAACTAATCTAGTCTCAATCCTAAAAAATGTTATCAAACTCATCAGTTTTATTCTTATAAATCAACTTTGTTCCAATGACATTAGTATGACTAGGTCTTGAAACAAGTGTTCATACATCATTTCTTTCAAACTGATTAAGTTCCTCATGCATAACATTTATCCAATATTCATCAGTTAATGCTTCATTCACATTTTTAGGTTCAATTTCAGAATAGTAACACTCCGCATTCACAACATTGAAAATAGAAGACATGCATATCGTTCTTACCACATCTACCTTATTCGATCTTATTCTTCCTCTTGTTTGCACTCCAACTGTAGCATCGCCTATGATCTGGTCAGAAGGATGACTTTTCCCATTCTTGAAGAAAGATTCGTTTTTGGAACATACTGATCATTCTGTGGAATTACAGCTGACTGTTCTGTAGATGTTGCTCCAGATGTGTTAGCATTTGGTGCAGCATTATCAGACTTCAGTGTATTCTCAGAATTGTCAGTGACTTGTGATACATCTTCTTCATCTTTATCATCTGTAAGACCTTTATCATCATCAAACACAACATTAACAGATTCTTGAACAGTGTTAGTCCTTAGGTTATAAACTCTATAAGCTTTACTATTTCTAGAATAGCCTAAAAAGAAACCTTTATCACTTTTAGAATCAAACTTGTGAAGTTGATCCCTATCATTCAGAATATAACACACACAACCAAATACATGAAAATATTTCACACTTGGTTTTCTAACATTCAGAATCTCATAAGGTGTTTGAATAGGACCAGATCGAATATAAACTCAATTAATAATATGACATGATGTATTCAATGCTACAACCCAAAATCTCTTAGCAAGACTTTTAGAAGTGAGCATGACTCTTGTCATTTCTTGTAGAGTTATATTCTTTCTTTCAGCAAAGACATTCCGTTGTGGAGTTTTAGGAGATGAATATTCTTGCAAAATACCATTTTTATCACAAAAATCATTAAACATGCTGTTTTCAAATTCCCTACCATGCATGATCAGTTCTAATATGGCCAACTATCAAGTTAAACACATTTTTTGAACCTTTTGTAAAGAATTTTAAATGCAGCAATTTAATGTTTCAGATATGTCTCTTAAAAACTAAATCTAGGTAAATCTAGAAAAATCATCTACCACAACAAATGAATATATTTTGCCTCCAATGCTTTCAGTTTTCATAGGACCAATAAAATCCATGTGCAAAACAGTTCGAAACATTGATGTGTAGAACAATGTGACAGCATTTTATGCAACACTCTTACCTGCTTACCTTTCTGGCATGGTCCACATACAGTAGTACTCTGAAACTTCTGTTTTGGTAATCCTTTTCACTGCATCGACTTTGATTAGACTCTTCACTGATCTATAATGTGCATGTCCCAATTTTTTGATGCAATAAGATATTTTCATCATTCTTTGACAAATTACACACATTTATTCCAATAAGATAACAATTATCTACTGCCCTAGACAATTTTCATCTTTATTAAGAGCATACACATGATTCTTTGTCAAATTTTACATGCAAATTATCATCACAAAGTTGACTAATACTAATCAAATGAGCAAGCAAGCCATCAACATGCAAAACATATTTAAGCTTAGGAAAACTTTCATCATTCAAAGTTCCTTTTCCTATAATCTGTCCTTTAGAACAACCACCATATGTAACATTACCATCATTCAAGGTCACATAATCAGATAAGTAGTCAATTTGTACTGTCATATGTCTAGAACAACAACTATCAAAAATACCATTGACCAAGTAAACATGCTTTCAAGGAAGTGTGAACAACATTACAAGTAACATCAGATTTTCATGCAGATTTCAGAAAATGTTTCATAGGATGTGACATCATTTTAGTTAACATTTTCTCATATCTCAGATAACCAAACATTTACATGTAGTAAGGACAAATATGATCAATTATCGAAAAATAATGACATACAAACTTCTTTTCAATGTTTTTGACTTTGTGAGAATCTGTTTGTGCAGATGTTACAACATATGTTTTAACATTTGCCTTCACAAACTTCACAGCATTTTCAAAATTCTTAGAAAATAGAAGCAGTTCCACTATCATAACGTATACCACAATTATCAGATTTACCAATAGCTATAACATATATCAGAAGCACTCACAGACAATTTTATGAAACTTAAAGTAGAGGTGATCAATTTCTCCTTCAGTTTACAAACTTCAAAAATCTCTTCTGGAATGTATGACTTCTAGCTTGGTAATTGTTCCTTTCAGATTCTCATTCTCTTTGTTCAAAGAATTAAGAGTGAGTTTCTAAGAGTTACAATCATCCAACAACTTTTGGTACTTATGATCATCAATCCTTATGCCTGCATCATCAACAAACCCATTAAAACAATTCAAATTTGGGTGACTCTGTTTCGATGTTACCATAAATGTTATGACATTAGGTGCAACATCAGAATTTGTATCATCCAGATTATCATCTAAAGAATCATCATAATCAATCTTGGTATGAAAAGTAAATTCAACACCTTTTGATTCATCAAATTCATCATCTGATTCATCATTTAAGGTAGTACTAAAATTCAGTTTTTTGCATAAGTCTAATATTGGCACATTAATTTTCATAAAGACCATATTCAGAACATGCATTGAACTGATTTTCTATATTAAAGATCATACCTTGGTTTACCTTCACTTTTTGATAACCTTGGTTGAAATTGATTTTTCCTTCTTTCTGGTGGGAGAGTTGATGTGTTGATTTGGATCTTTGGTACATCATAACCTGTAAGTACAGTCCTCCAAGCACGTTCATCAATGACTTGATATACATGCACAACTTAGGCTTTAAAATATGGATAATATGTTCGGGTGCCTAAGTGTTGTGGATATGTGATGTGTTTCCATTGCTAACATAAACTAAAACACACTTTAAGCAAGGATCTAAACCTAGTGTCGTCAGGTATCGACTCTGATACCAACTGAAAGTGTGCGGGGGGGAATGGTATCTAGTGTTTAAGTAAAAAACAGAACAATGTTACACTGAATGTTGTGACAATTAGTGTAGCATTAACTCTAACAGAATGTGAAAAGTAAACACAGTACACAGCGGAAGTCTAAAACACTAAAACACAATACGAACACAATGGAATAATTTTTAACATAGATTTTATTAATAACAAAACCTATGCTAAGCCTTACGGCGAAAAGTAACTTAGTTCCTAAGTTATACAAAAAGTGTCGTGTGAAATGTTTCAGCAATTACTTCAACATTCCACAAACAGAAACTACAATCGAGGCAGGTGCCTGAATCCGCAAACAGACTTAAGTGTAAAACACTGTCTAAAGAACTAATCTAATCTGTGATTCACTCTCACTCGATTCAAGACTAGAACTAAGTACACTGGAAGGTGGTATCCCTCGGCGTACGTTAAATGATACAACTACTGGCCATAACTCCTAACTAGGGTTGAACGCTCAGTGAGGAGTTACTCGAGTAGTGCATGCTTTGAAATGAGAGGCTCTGGCGGTATTTATAGAGAAATACACAGCTTCTAGATCCTTCCATTATGAGATCCTATTTTTTAGGACCTCAACCTCCATGATCTTTCTAGAACATTCTGCCATCTTTCAGGTCGTTCTACAATGCTCCAAGGCCTTCTAGCACCTTCTCCAACATTCTGGAATCTTCCAGGTTCCAGACTCTTGTAGAAGCTTCTAGAATCGTTCCTGAATGTGAGAGCATTTAGTACAACATTTAATGTAACATTTCAGAAAAGACTTAGAATAAATCAAGGAAGGTCAAATTAAGATGTTGTTGATAATGTTAAAGCATTTAAGAGTTAACAACATCTACAATAGGGTTGAGTGGAGTTTCATTCGAGCGATGTGTGAGAAGCTCGGCTTTGATAGGCATTGGATAAACTTGGTTATGCGTTGTGTCACCACAGTGTCCTACTCTCTCCTCATCAATGGTTTTCCCACTGAGTCGTTCATCCCTAGTCGGGGTCTCCGTCAAGGGGATCCCCTGTCTCCTTATCTTTTCCTTATTTGTGCAGAAGGATTCTCTTCACTTTTGAGACAAGCGGAGAACGATGGTGACCTCAAAGGAATCCGAGTGGCACGCCATGCCCCCCCGGTCTCACATCTCTTGTTCGCGGATGATATTATTCTTTTCTTCCAAGCAAACCAGCGTGAAGTGGACAAAGTGAAGGAGATCATCCATGTGTACGAGCAAGCATCGGGCCAACGCATTAACCTTGAGAAATCTGAATTGGCAACTAGTAAAAACATGGGTGATACGGAGGTGGCTGCTTTAGAGGACAGCTTGGGAGCTAAAGTAGTTCCCCACTACTCTAAGTACTTGGGGCTGCCTACTATTATTAGGAGGAGTAAGAAAGTTGTGTTTTAAACAGTGGTCGATCGCGTAGTGAGTCGGTTGAAAGGATGGAAAGAAAAAAACTTGACAAAGGCGGGTCGGGAGATCCTCATCAAAACTGTTGTTCAAGCAATCCCAAACTACGCAATGAGCTACTTTCTCTTCCCGAAGTCTTTGTGTGAAAGTATTGAGAGAGCAGCTGCCCGTTTCTATTGGGGATCCACACCGGAGGATAGGGAAACACATTGGATTAGTTGGGAAAAAATCTCTCGTTCAAAGGAGAATGGTGGTCTTGGCTTTCGGGAAATGTACTTCTTTAATCTAGCTATGGTTGCGAAACAATATTGGAGACTCTTACATAATGAGGATTCGTTAGCATCTCGGATCCTTAAGGCTCGATACTATCCTAGAGGCAATATTGAGTCGGCAACCATGGGGCACCAACCAAGCTATTTGTGGAGAAGCATTATTAATGCCCGTCACTTGGTTGCGGAGGGGATCGGATGGAGAGTGGGCAATGGAAACAACATTCGGTGCTTTGTGGATAAGTGGGTTGGAAAACATCACATTCAAATCCCAGGCTCCTGGAATGTGGAGGACGGCGACCCCCTGGACTTTCGAGTCTCAAAACTTATTCACCCCTCCTCTGGGGGCTGGAATCTTGAGCAGCTGGAGAGGCTGTTTGACCCGAATACCCAGGATAGCATAGCCGGAATCCCTCTCAGCAGCTGCAAACCGGAAGATCGACGGATTTGGCTTTGGAGCAAGCACGGCAAATTCACTGTAAAATCCGCCTATCACCTGGCCGTAAACTAGTTCTCAAACATGGGCCACTCACTCCCCTCCCCTAGCTCCAACCACCACTCTTGGAAGAAACTTTGGAAGTGCAAAGCACCTCCGAAAATCCTCCACTTCCTGTGGAGAGCCTGCTCTGAATCGCTAGCTACACTGTCTTCATTAGCTAAGCGCGGCATGACAACCGACCCCACCTGCCCGTTCTGCGGCCTCTCTCCGGAAACAAGAGTCCACGCCCTCATCGAATGTCCGGAGGCCGTGCAGGCCTGGGGCCGTAGCCCTATCCGTTTGGACCCCCACCCTGGAACAAATTATTTCTTCAGACTGGTCGTGTGGAACCTCTGTGATTCTCTCCCGGCGAGAGGTCTCACAATGTTCGCCTTCATCTCTTGGAACATTTGGAAGAGTCGAAACTCTCGAATTTTTGATAAGAGACGCCTGGACCCAGCTGTCATTCTTTCTCAGGCCTTGAGTCTGGCGGAAGAGTTCCTGAAATCTGAAGTGCGTCTCCGCCCTACGCCACTCTCTCTTCTGGAGACCAAATGGAGTCGTCCACCTCAAGGGACTCTCAAATTAAACTCGGATGCAGCAATCTACAAGGATGGTTCGGTCGGTTTTAGGTACGCTATCAGGGACGACTTGGGTAAACTGGTTTCAGCAAGGGCAAAGCGTATCCGAGCCACGGGCGACAACACTCGAATCGAAACAATGGCCCTCTGTTTCGCTGTCCGGGAGGCCGCTATAAAGGGATTCCGTCACTTGCTAATTGAATCCGACTCGCAGCCCCTGGTTCGGGCTTTCCACGGCGATCTCGACCCCGACCCCTGCACAATGGTTTTCATCGAGGAGCTTAGAGGTATGGCGCTTGACTTAATTTTCACGGCCTGCAGTTTTATCCGACGCGAAGCTAACAGAGTGGCGCACTCTTTAGCCCATTTCTGTAGAAATCTTAATGATGAGCAATCTTGGACTGTTGATTTCCCTTTTGAATGTAATAGACTAGCTCTGGAAGATGTAGGGCCTAGAGCCCAAATTTCGTAATCAAATGAAAGTTATTTTCCTGTAAAAAAAAAAAGGTTATTCTCACACCCTAATTATTATTATTTTTTTAATTATTTTTTTGAGGAAATAGTATGATTGGGATGTAGACACTGGAATTTTATTAAATTTTGAAGGTAAAGTCTAGTATGCACTCGAGTGCATGCTGTGCACCCTAGTCCATGTGCACTTTTCAGTTTACTGACTTACACTTTTTGGTAAATGGTGTTGCACTTTTCAATTATTACTTATACAGTTTAATAATTGAAAAGTGCAACACCATTTACCAAAAAGTGTAAGTCAGTAACTGAAAAGTGCAACATGGACTAGGGTGCACAACATGCACTCGAGTCCATAGCAGACCAACCCAATTTTGAATTTGTATACTGTGTAAATCTTAGTTTTGGAGATAAGAATATAAAATAATATCTCCAGGAATTATCTATTTCCTTATTTCACTACAAAAAAAACTGCTTTTAGTGAGAGTAAAAACTGTGGCTAAAAGTTGAAATACTCTCATTAATGACTTTTAGTGACGGAAAATTGACTCTCATGGCCTCTAATTACTGCTTCTCTAGTTAAAGGTCAATAGTGACGGTATTGGGTCCCCTCACTAATAAGTATATAATTAGAGTAAATGTACTCTCACTAAAAGATTTTTAATGATGGACATTCCTGTCACTAAAACATCATTTTACTCTCATTATAAAGTACATTTAATTACAAAAATTCCCCTCATTAAAATTCAATATCCCGTCACTAAACGTCATAGTTTAGTGAGAGAAAAACCTCTCATTAAATCTAAAATTAGTTTTGTCACCAATTTAGTGATGTGTCCCCTCTCATTAAAACCAAATTCACAATATCATCAACAATTGATAAAAATTCAATAAAACTATAATCTAATTATAAAGAGAAAAGGTATATGATAAAAAATTGTTACTCCAAAGACATGTGCATGTTTAATAGCATTCAACATACAAATATCTAGATTAACATCTAAAAAAAAAAACATTACCATGTTAATTGAAAAAAAATGTAGATGAAATAGTTCCCTATCGATGTTTCTTTAGGTATGCTTATTTTTCACCGACACATCTGTCACCTGCCAAATAAAATGATAAACGAAATATAAGCTTACCGGGAAACAAAAGTTTTATCCTAAGAAAAGAACTACAAACAATTGAACATCAATATTGCAATGTCATTATTCTAAAAAAAAAACAGAACTACAAGAGTCATACTTTAAATCCTAAAATTAATCTCAGAATGGAAGAAAAAATTTAATTAATGACCATAATATAGCACATAACACATGAATAGTTCTTAAAAGCTTCCTAGAAAAAACATAAAAACTATCCACCAAGATCTGAAAGTGGAGATTCATAACCCGACATATATCAGCTGAATAAACAACACAAAAGCTAAAGAAAAATGACAAAAAAAATAAAATCAGAAAAAGATTGTACCTGGCTTTTCACATTACAGAACCAGAGGAATCTTGCAATTGCATTTTTATTGAAGATGGGAGAATACATCAGGTGCACAAAAGTCCATCTATGTACATCTTTATTTATTGAAGCTAGTGGTAAAACCTTCAAAGAGAAAACAAAAGTAAAAATTCTTGCAACATACATCATTAATATTCTTGTCTAATACACAAGAGGCTACTGTTGTACATTTATTATAAGAAACCACAAATTTTAATAGAAAAAAAAAGTAATACAATGAAACTACAGTGCACAACTCCAATCTCTAACCAAGTTAGATACAGAAAAAAGATTAAACTCCTGATGACTAAACACCTACGCCACCACGAAAAAGATCTCTCCCACACCTCCTCTATGGCTTTCCTCCCGATCCTCAAATTTCTATTATTCTTTCTAGCCATAAATACCAATATACAACTAGAACTAACACCCCCAGAACCCTTGTTACTCGTGAATAAGAAGTTCTCACCTCCAAACTGTGCTAATTCCTTCTCGAGCGTTGTAGTTGACATTCACATTAGCAACTTGCTGTAAATTAAATATTAAAAAAAAAAGATGAACGATCAACAAAAATGCTCTTCAGAAAGAACAGGAACCATCAAGGATGAAAATAAGAGGTCCTTAAAACTGGCATTTAAGTACCTCATTCTCAGGAAAAACTCCAACCAACCTCGCAATATATTGTTTCTTAACCTCTCCTGATTCAATCTGTAACAAGAAAGTCATGAAAGCATAAAAATTAACATGCAGCAGCAAAAAGTAGACCATTGCACATGGTATACATGTTATTGAGATATTAAATATTGAAATACTTTGCTCTTTGATGGTTTATAATCTTAATGATGCGGTCAATCAATATGCTACAAAAGTAATAAATGACAAGAAGACTTGCGTGCAAATGTGAAATGTCAATACCACCAATTTCTAAAAGAAGTTCGAATGTTATAGGCCTCTAAAACAAAACATCACCTATCCTTAGGGGGTAGCTATTAAATATTTAAAGGTCGACTTTGATAGTTTAAGCATTTAGAGGAGGTGATGATTCAGTACACGTGTATAATATGACAGAAACTTACCAATTCATTATTAATGTACAACCATCATGTAATAATTTTTTCAAGATAAGCAAATTAATAAAACCAGAATACCTGTTGCATGAAAACGTCAGCTTTAAAAGCAGTTCTGGCTAGGATAAGAAGTCTAGAGACCAAGCGATCTAACTGATGAATTGCTGATATGAAGATGCCAAGGGAGAAAAGATGGTGATATATATAAATAAAAAAATGTGATTGCAATAAAAAAATAAATATAAGTACATTTATACTGTAGCCATTTCCTGGAAGTATAGGGTGGATGCAGATAATGATCAAAAATCATTTGTAAAAAAAGTAGGATACAAAATAATGGTGCAAAGTCATACTCCGCTTGAAGTATACCGAAAACTGTGTTCTTGCGATATTTCCCACACGGATGCACCTAAAAGTTAGAAAAAAAATTCTCAACTATAAGTCACTTTTTTTCAAAAGTTATGAGAAGTAGCTTTTGGAAGAAACAAATGATTATACACCACTTTGTAGAGTTTGCAAACACCGCTTGAACTTTAATCAACTAAAATAACTTACAAGAACTGATGCAGGCATACAAATAGTTAAGACATCCGAATCAACAGGTGGTTCATGCCTACAACAGCCTTCAGTATGTCAATTACTCTAATTTTAATTAACTATTAACAATTAAGAAAAAGAAGGGCATATTGTCACAGTAAAAGTTAATAGATTTTACACATTAATAAACTTCAAATACAACTGTAAAGGAAATACAAAGACAGACAATAGTATGTATATTTGAAGAAAATGGGTTTAAAAATTATACATGTGAAGAAAGTGGCTAATTTTTTATGATGATCGGACGACATATGATATAGGCACTATCTGTCCATCAACTTGTATGTGTCCAGATTTCACAGCAGACACCGGTCGTCAACTTAAGGCATCAAAACTCAAATTGGAAACCAAGTTCAGATTACACATTCAGTATATTTTATGTTCAAGAATTTATCAATTTACTCAAACCATAAGCAAAGGATACTCCAGCAAAACAAAATTACACCAAAAAATATCATATTTTCTTCCTCATTTGATGTATCACAACGCCTGAGGGTCAACACATCCAACTATAAAAATGATAACCTAAGTAGATATGAAAATCACAGTTTTAACTCAGGAGGAAAAAAGAACAGCAACACGTACAGTTTATAAATTCCATAATAACTGTTCAAAACTCCAGAACAATAGATGTTTACTTGATGCTCAACTTCTCATTCATACAAACATTCGCAGAAGCATATCAAACAGTAAGTAAATTATATTCAATTAAGTCTAACTCTTACTTTGTACATATATCCTCAACACAAGAATACCAATATCAAGTAATTATCATCTGGATGGAAGAAAGAAAGAGCATTTGGAATTGGTCTTTCACATTTTCTATATAACTAACAAATACTAAAAGTGCTGGAAAAGTACAGTGGTTCAAAACCCATACAAATACTAAAATACAAGTAAGAGAAATTCCCATATAACTCTGCTCCTTTATAATTTCTTGAATATACAAAAAAAAAATGCTAATTAAGAAATGAATTACCACAAACTGGTAAAAAGGGAGAAGAAGAAAAAAAAAAGCACAAAACAAATTACATACATAATAATCGCGAGGTCGCCCCTTAAATTTATCAGTAAATAAATCCACAATTGTCTTCCATGTCCATCAACCCTTAGCCTGCAACCAGAATCCAAGCACCCGTCACTCACATTTTCGAATTCATTCTTATAATTCACTTCAATCACCGACCAGCTGTAAACAATAACTTCACAAGCAAATAAGTGTGTACTTACATGTGAAATGAACTCGAAATAATATTGTTTGATATAATTAACACACAATTTAGTAAGTAATCTCGAGTGATTAAATGACTCTTCAGCCAAATAGTTACTGAAACAGGGTTATTACAATGTCAATGACTCTTTAGCAAAATCTGGACTATCAATGTCAATTTTAATGAAAATAAAAATATTAGTTTCTCCTTACAAATAATATCAACAAAAATTCACAAACACCTTATCAATAAGCCACCGTACCAACAAGTGTCTAATCTCTTTCTTCTATCACACAAGGCAAGAATCTATTTCACACAAATTGGCAATGCCAACAACAGAAGCAACCAAAGGCTGATTCAGCCTTCAATTCATTTTTCATTTGATATTGAAAGAAAAAACAGTACTATCAAACAAATGCCAACAACAGAAGCAACCAAAGGCTGATTCAGCCTTCAATTCATTTTTCATTTGATATTGAAAGAAAAAACAGTGCTATCAAACAAATGCCAACAACAGAAGCAACCAAAGGCTGATTCAGCCTTCAATTCATTTTTCATTTGATATTGAAAGAAAAAACAGTGCTATCAAACAAATAGCTAATTTAAGCACTCATGAGGTATAAAAATACACAACAATCAGTGTAATATCAACATGAAGCAACCACAAAAACATTAGCAAAAAAGAAATCATGATATAACAGATGAATCAAATCAGAGAAACTTACGAAACTATCAAGGCCGATGGACATGGAAAAGGACGAGGTTTCCACAGTAATCGTAAAACTAAACACACGACTGCGAATGATGTTGAGACTTCAACGAATTTTATTCTTCCGATTCTTTGCAGATTAGGGTAAGATCGGTCCAAAATTGAAAGGAGAATTTAAATTTGAAAACCTAGGGCAGGACGATGCTTTGCTGTCAAGAAAGTTTGATCAAGCAAGAGAGATTTTACGAGGAACACTGAATTATTGAGAATTTGAGACTAGCAGGACTGAAAATTCACCATGGATGGAGCTCTCGAAAAAGCTTTAGTGAAGTGAGGAAACATGAACCGATGCTGAGAGAAATAATATCTTTTTTCTTTTTATAATTTTTAATTAAATTTAATTTTTAAAAGAAATAGTAAAAAATATGAATTACTAATAATTATTTGAAGAAATGATAAACTAACATTATTATTATGAGATAAACCGTATTATTATGAGATAAACCGGCGGTCATTAAGAAATACTCCTTTTTTAGTGACGGTACCTTGCTCACAATATAATATTTAATTAGAGAATTTATATACCCTCACTAAAATTAAAAAAATTATACATTTAATGAGAGTAATTAATCCTCTCACTAATATTTTTGTCATTAAAAGTTGTTTTCCTTGTAGTGTTTTTAGAATTTTTGAATATGTTTTTCTTGCTCTCTAAGTAGTTTGTCTCCTATAAATAGGATAGTGAAAATAAAATTGCAGAGGGGAGGTAAGATGAAATAAGTCACAAACGACTCCATCAAGTCCTTAAATCGAGTTTGATGGAATAAGTCACACACGACTCCATCAACTCCCTACTACCAAATTAGGTTAAATTCAAAATCCGGAACACGTCGCTGAGACCCCGATATCACATATATTTAGAAAGAGGAATCAAGACATCAACGAGAGTAGTAACCCACATTCTTAATAAAAATATGTTTACTTTATTTTTATCATCACCTTCTTTTATACATATTTACCGGTGTTTAAATTTATTAGTTAACATGGGGCACGGTAAATATTGTCTGATATTCCAATTACTATTTTTATTTTACTAATCTCATCATATATTATTTTACTAATATATCGTTCTCTCATCAACTCTATACGATGTGTCATATTTTTATAAAATATCTATTTAAATGTTATTATGTAGGTGTTATCGTAATTAATGTTGAATTGATTCTAAATTTATGATAATATTGAAATAATATTATGAAACAACAAATATGAAAATTATTGTGATAAAAATTATGAAAAAAATTTAAATACAAAACTGAATATAAAGTATTTAAACAAAATTGAATATAAAACATTTTACGATCAAAAACATTTTTTTAAAAAAGTAACTTTGAATATTTTACGGTTAATTTATATTAAATATAAAAATATATATGTTTAATACTATAACAGATTTTAAAGGAAAAAATAAGTTTTGTATTTAATTATATTTCAACAAAATTTTAAAAATATTAAATTATCAATACTTTTATATACTCCTGCTTTGTATAGATTATATTTAAATAAAATGTTAAAAATTATTAAATTATTTAAAAGTACTTAAGCTGTGAAATCTTTTTGATATATTTAAAGATTTTTCTACATAAAATTATTATTTAAACAATTTGAATATAAAAAATATTTTTCTTTAATGTAAAAAAATTGACGTAATTTAAAAAAAAAAAAAATAACTGCTGGAAATTATATTTAATATATTTTTTTTAATGGAGATTTAGTTAGATTTGAAAGAGAACGAAAGGATTTTGTTTTGAAACTAACCTAAATTAGTTATTAACTAAATTAATTAATGAGACACAGGTAATCCATCAAACGATTGTAAGTGAACAACCAATCTTTAAATATATAATTCTAGATGATTCTCACAATCTTGCACGGATCACTCAAAATCTTACACGTAGTATAAGCCATACGTCCTTATAAATACGTACTCTACTAACACATTGATCTCTCTCTAAAATGGAACCCTACCGCACTCACTTTTATTTTAAACCTGCACAACTCTTAACCTCCGAGACCGGTCGGCAGCCAAATCCAATCCCTTCATCTTCTTCTTCTTCAGTGAACCTCATGTTCAATTTATCATGCAAACTCACTGTCTTACGTTCGATATTATCACCCACAATCCTACTTTCAGTGGATCAACAACCCATGATTAACACCATCGTATCCATGTCTCTCGGACACTTTCACACCTACAAAAAAGCCTACGCAATCATCAAACAAAGCATCACAAACTGGCCTATTCCAAATCCAGATCAAGACCAATTTATCCATTCAACGTTGCAGGACTGTCGGGACGCCCTTACGTCAATGGAGACGAGCCATAACTACGTGTGTGTTAGCATGCACATGACGGCCACACTAGATCAAGTGTTTGATGTTTCTGGTCATGATAATGATTCGTCGATGGAGATGGAGAAGGAGTCGAGAAGTTTCTCCGTGTGTTTAGAGGAGTCTTCTCAAGGATGTGAAGGTGTTTTTTTACCGTGTGCACATGTTTTTCATCAAAATTGTATCAAGAAGTGGTTTAGGGTTAGTCACTTTTGCCCTAACTGTCGTTATGAGATGCTAACGATGTAGATGTATAATGTATAAAGGAATATTTGAATTATTATACAACACTTCTGTAGATGTTGTGAATTTTTAAATGTATCAACATTCTCAACAACATCTTAATTTGACCTTCCGAGATTTTTTCTAAGTCTTTTCTGAAATGCTACATTAAATGTTGATCTAAATGTTGTCGCATTTCTGGCAGGATCTAGAAGCTTCTACAAGGATCTGGAACCTGGAAGATTCCAGAACATTGCAGAACGTGTTATACCAGCTTGGAACCTTATAGATCGACTTGGAACATGCAAGAAGGATCTAGAAAGATCTTGGAAGTTGAGTTCCTAAAAAATAGGATCTCAAGATGGAAGCCTCTAGAATTCGCACCCCACTCTATAAATACCGAAGGAAGGCTCCACAATTCAGTGTATTCTATTCGATCAATCTCCTAGACTGAGCGTTCATCCCTGTTAGAAATTGTGGCCAGTAGTTATACGTTTTAGTTCATACGAAGTGTCCCACCCGTATGACTGTGTGCTTTTCTTTATCTATTGAGAGTGTAATTATAGATAGACTAGCATTTCGACAGTGTATACTTTATACACTTAGTTCGTTTTCAAAACAAGGCACCTGCCCTGTTTATAGTTTTAGTTGTGAAGGTTATTATTGTAACATTTCACACAACATTTGTACTCGAAGATAAGTATTGATATTTCGCCATAAGACTCACATAGATTTTTATTTATAAAATCTATGTGAAAAATATTTCCATTGTGTCTCATTATTTTTAGTGTTTCAAGTCTTCTGTTGTGTGTCATTATTTATGATATTCTGTTAGAGTCAGTGTTGCATTATTTATCTTAACATATAGTGCGGCATTAATCTATTTTTTACTTAAACACTACACAGAACACACTTTCAGTTGGTATCAGAGCCAACACCTGACGACACTAGGTTAGATCCTTGTTTAAGTGTGTTTTTAGTTTATGTTAGCAATGGAAACACATCACATATCCACGACACTTAGGCCACCCGTTTTCGATGGTTCAAATTATGCTTATTGGAAGCCTAAGATGCGTATGTACATCAAGTCAATTGATGAACGTGCTTGGAGGACTGTACTTATAGACTGGGAAGCTCCAAAGAGACCAGCAGATGCAAATGGTGAAATTCAACTCAAGAAAGAAGTTGATTGGACGGCTGATGAAATAACAACAGCATGCTACAATTCTAAAGCTTTAAATGTTATTTTTACATCTGTTGATGTTTCAATTTTTAAAATTATATCTAACTGTTCTACTTCTAAAGATGCATGGGACAGGTTGCAAGAGCATTGTGAGGGTTCAGACAGTGTTCGAAGGACTAAGCTTCGAATGTTGGGGACAAAATTTGAGAATCTCCGAATGAAGGAAGATGAAACAATTTCATCCTACAATGAAAGGTTAAGTGAGATAATCAATGAATCACATTCTCTTGGTGACCCTATTTCTAATGTTAGAGTAGTTCATAAGATATTAAGATTTGTTCCTAAAAGATTTGATGCTAAAATTTGTGTTATTGAAGAGGCAAAAGATACGGATAAGTTAAGTCAAAATAAATTAGTGAGTATTCTTAGAACCTATGAAATAAACACTAATCAAGTTGATGAAACTAATGATGATAAGAAAGTTGTTATTTTTAAAGGGGAAACATCAAACAAATCTAAGTATCAACCCATCATTACTGAGGTTGATTCGGATGAAGAATTGCTTGATGAATGCCTCAACAATCCTAACAGCATTGCCTTGCTCACTAAGCACTTTAATAAATTTCTTAAGAAATCTGTGAACAAATTTAAGGGAAACATTCAGCCTAAGATTCAAATCAACACATCAACACCTCAACCAGAAAGGAGGAAAGGTCAATTCACACCAAGACCATCAAAGAGTGAAGGTAAACCAAGGTATGATCCTGAATTTCGAAAATTAGTTCAATGCAATGCATGTTCTGGATATGGCCATTATGCAAATGAATGTGCCAATACCAGACTTAAGCAAAAACTGAATTTTAGTGCTACCTTGAGTGATGAATCAGATGATGATGATCTTGATGAGTTAAATGATAATGAATATTCTCATTTTACCAGAATCGATTATAATGATTCCTCAGATGATGATGTGGATGAAACAAATTCTGATGTTGTACCTGATGCTTCAACATCTACAACAACATCAGAATAGAGTCACCCAAATTTGAACTGTTTTAATGGTTTGGTTGATGATGCAGGAAAAAGGACTGATGACAATGCATACCAAAAGCTATTAGATTATTGGAACAATCAGAAACTCACTCTTAATTCCTTGAATAAAGAGAATGAGGATTTGAAAGACACAATCACCAAGCTAGAAGTTATACTTACCAAAAGAGATCTGGAAATCTGTAACTTAAAGGAGAAACTGATAAATTCCACTTTATGTTTCAAGAAATATTCCAAGAGTGCTTCTGAGGTAAATAATGTTATAGCTACTGGTAAGTCTAATAATCATGGTTTAGGTTATGATGGTGCAACTGCTTCTATTTCTGAAAATTTTAGAAAACCTGTAAAATTTGTGAAGGCAAATGTTAACACATCTGATGTAACATCTGCACAATCAGACCCTCACAAGGTTAAAAGGAAGTATACCTGTCATTACTGTTTCAAGGTTGGTCATATTCGTCCTTACTGTATAAAATGGTTTGCAGAACTGAAAAATTTGAAAGTGCTGCATAAAAAACTGTCACCTCCTGGTAAACAGTTTCTGAAATCTTTATGGAAACCAAAAGCTACCTGTAATGTTGTTCATACCTCCTTAAAAGCATGTTTACCTGATCTATGGTATTTTGATAGTGGTTGTTCTAGACATATGACAGGACAAATAAACTTCTTATCTGATTATGTGACCTTGAATGGTGGTAGTGTTACATATGGTGGTGGTTCAAAAGGACAGATTATTGGTAAAGGAACTTTGAATGTTGAAGGTTTTCCTAAGCTTAAAAATGTCTTGCATGTTGATGACTTACTTGCAAATCTGATTAGCATTAGTCAACTTTGTGATGATAACTTGCATGTAAAATTTGACAAAGATTCATGTTATGTTCTTAATAAAGATGAAGTTTGTGTTATGAGTGGTACTAGGTCAGCAGATAATTGCCATCTTATTGGAGCAAATATGTGTAACTTGTCAAAACATGATGAAAATATTCTATGGCATCAAAGATTGAGACATGCAAATTACAGAGCAATGAAAAGGCTAATCAAAGCAGATGCAGTAAAAAGAATTCTAAAACTGAAGTTTCACAATACCACTGTATGTGGACCATGCCAAAAAGGTAAGCAGGTAAGAATGCCGCATAAAATGCAGTCACATTGTTCTACACATCGATGCTTTGAATTACTGCACATGGATTTGATGGGTCCTATGGAAACTGAAAGCATTGGAGGAAAGAGATATTCCTTAGTTGTGGTAGATGATTTTTCTAGATTTACCTGGATTGAGTTTTTAAGAGACAAATCTAAAACATTTGATGCATTTAAAATTCTTTATAAGAGGTTCAAAAATGTGTTTAACTTGAAAGTTGGCCGTATTAGAACTGATCATGGTAGGAAATTTGAAAACAACATGTTTAATAATTTTTGTAATAAAAAGGGTATCTTACAAGAATATTCATCTCCTAAAACTCCACAACAAAATGGAATTGTTGAAAGAAATAATAGAACTTTACAAGAAATGGCAAGAGTCATACTTACATCCAAATGTCTTGTTAAGAAATTTTGGGGAGAAGCATTGAATACTGCATGCCATATTATTAACAGAGTTTATATTCGTTCTGGCACAAATCAAACACCTTATGAGAATTTGAACAACAGAAAACCAAATGTGAAATATTTGCATGTATTTGGTTGTGTGTGTTATATTCTGAATGATAGGGATCAACTTCATAAGTTTGATTCTAAAAGTGATAAAGGTTTCTTTTAAAGCTATTCTAGAAATAGTAAAGCTTATAGAGTTTATAACCTTAGAACTAACACTGTTCAAGAATCTGTTATTGTTGTGTTTGATGATGATAAAGGTCTTGCAGATGACAAAGATGAAGAAGATGTATCACAAGTCACTGACAATTCTGAGAATACACTGAAGTCTGAAAATGTTGCACCAAATGCTAACACATCTGGGTCAACATCCACAGAACAGTCATTTGTAATCTCACAGAATGACCAGTATGTTCCCAAAATGAATCCTTCTTCAAGAATAGGTAAAAGTCATCCTTCTGACCAGATCATAGGTAATGCTACAGTTGGAGTGCAAACAAGAGGAAGAGTAAGGTCAAATAAGGTAGATGTGGTAAGAACAATATGCATGTCTTCTATGTGTAATGTTGTAAATGCTGAATGCTATTTATCTGAAATTGAACCTAAGAGTGCTAAAGAAGCCTTAACTGATGAAAACTGGATTAATGCTATGCATGAAGAACTTGGTCAGCTTGAAAGAAATTAAGTATAGACACTTGTTCCAAGACCTAGTCATACTAATGTCATTGGAACAAAGTGGATATTCAAGAATAAAACTGATGAATCTGGTAATACTGTTAGGAACAAGGCTGGGTTAGTAGCACAAGGCTACACCCAAGTTGAAGGTGTTGATTTTAATGAAACTTTTGCACCTGTTGCTATGATAGAATCTATTAGATTATTGCTAGCAATTGCATGTTTTATTGATATTAAACTTCATTAAATGAATGTAAAAGCTGCATTTCTAAACGACATATCGAATGAAGAAGCATATGTTGAACAACCTAAGGGATTTGAAGATCCACAATATCCTGATCATGTATATAAACTTAAGAAAACTTTGTATGATTTTAAACAAGCTCCTAGAGCATGGTATGGTAGGCTTACTGACTTTCTTTTAGAATATGGATTTATTAGAGGAGAGGCTGATAGAACTTTGTTTATTAAGCACACTGAAGGAGATTTACTTACTGCTCAAATATATATTGATGACATTGTGTTTGGTTCTACTTGTGATAAAATGTTAAGCAAATTTGTTGAGGCAATGACTGCAACATTTGAAATGAGTATGGTTGGAGACTTGAACTATTTTCTAGGTCTTCAAATCAAACAATGCAATGATGGTATTTTCTTCTCCCAGAGTAAGTATGCTAAGAACTTGGTTAAAAGATTTGGTCTTGAGAATTCAAAACCGATGAAATCTCCTATGGGATCTACTTTGAAACTTTGTAAAGACAGTGCTGGAACAGATGTTAATCCAACACTTTACAAATCCATGATAGGTAGTTTACTGTATTTAGTGGGTGTTTGCAAACAAAACTATGTGCTTAAAAGCACTTTTTTTTTTTAAATAGAATCATTTTTGAAGTGTTTGTAAACACAAGTAAGTGATTAAATTAATTACTTAAAAGCAATTTTGGTCAAGCACCCCTCCCCATGCTTCTAACAACTTCTAAGTGCTTCTAATCATTACACTCACTAATTTTACAATTTTTCCCTCACAATTTAAATAATATTTTATTTTTACCCATTATTTATTCAAATGTAATAAGGGTGTTTTTTGTAAAATTATAAAAAAGTGATTCGTATGACATACACCACAACATTTAAAAAATTGATTAAAAGTGTTTATTCTTAAAACACTATCTACTTTCAATTTTACTACAAAAATCAACTTTAATCACTTTGAATCAACTACTATTCTTTGCAAACACACCCTTAACCTCTAGTAGACCAGATATTATGTACAGTGTGTGTGTGTGTTTGTGCTAGGTACCAAGCTAATTCAAAGGAATCTCACCTGAATGCTGTGAAGAGGATTATTAAGTATGTTGCAGGTACAAGTGAACTTGGAATCTGGTACACTAAGGACACCAACAACATTTTGATAGGTTACAGTGATGTTGATTGGGCTGGAGATATAGATGATAGAAAGAGTACGAGTGGAGGATGTTTCTACATGGGGAACAATCTTGTATCATGGCACAGCAAGAAACAGAACTGTGTTTCACAATCTACTGCTGAGTCTGAGTACATAACTGCTGGAAGCTGCTGTACACAACTCTTGTGGCTGAGTAAGATGTTCCATGATTATGGCATTGAGAATGGTATACTTACAATCTTTTATGACAATACTAGTGCTATAAACATTTCTAAGAATCTTGTACAACACTCACTCACTAAACACATTAGTATAAGACATCACTTTATGAGAGATTTAGTAGAGAAGAATATTGTAAAGTTGGAGTATATACCTACTGGAAAAACAGAATGCTAACATTTTCACTAACGCTTTAGACCATGAGAGATTCTCAACCTTGAGGAAATCTCTTGGCATGAGCACTATCTGAAAAATCCTAAATGGATGTTGTCACAAATGCGTCAGCATTTGGGACAACATCATGGGTTGTATAAATTTTATAAGTTGAATTTATTTCTTACTTAGTTAAATAATTTCTTTGTAAAATATCTTCGAATCTAAGAATCTTGGAGTGCAAAAATAAAAATGTCTTACACCTCTCAAATGCATAAAAAAATAGAATGTTATTAGCATACTAAAAGATGTACCAAATCACTGAGTAACTATGGAGCACGAAGTTCACTACTATGATGCCTTCTTTTCAAAATGTGATATTTGGTAAAACATCAAGAGGTTTGTAATCCATTAAGTAAGTATGGGGCACAGAGTTCGCTACTATGATGTACTCTACATGAAAAATGGATCAATACAAATTAGATGTTATAACACAAAAAGAAAAAAATATGGTACAAAACAAATGAAGAAAATTCATGTAAAAACCGTGTTGAGGTGTTTGTAACAGTTTTGAGCACAACATTACCTGATTCGAATTTATTTTTATAAGTTGTAATTATTTAATTATTTATTGAGATTTATTTTATTTATTTTATTAAATACTGACCCACGTTTTTCTATTTTTCAGATTATGCTTGGACTGAGTAAAATTCTGAAAAACTTCTTAATTACTCAATTAATTAATTAAATTGATTTTACCCACTAATTACCTATGATCAAGGTTATGGCTAAAAATGTGGTGCACTATCGAATTATTTCTAGAATTTTCTTTTTCGACCTCCAATTACATACATTCTCTCTATTAAACTCAATTAATCGTGATTTAGTTTGCTAAGTGTTTTATCGAGTTTTGTTAAGTACTTCAATTGCAGAATTGTATTGGCCGTGTATTTCTCAATTTGTTGTATACACTCTCCCACCTTGCCTCGAAATCCAAACCGTTTCTTAAATGGCTGGAAACCACCGTCAATCTCACTCTCACTCTCACTCTGCTTCTGAATCCTCCGCACAAACTGCCCAAAACTCTCTCGAACTTCTTGCTTCAATGGCTTCGCAACAATCAAACTCCTCAAATGCCAACTCTAATGTCTCTGCAACCCCATCAACAACCGCTCCTATTCCACAAACTACTCCGCCAACTACCCACATTCCACAAGACTCAATCGTCGAACAGTTTACTAGGGCTGTTGAAGAAGTGTCCAATACTCTTCGAGCTACTGGTCATCTGCCTGTGATGACATTCAGAGATATCACTGTGGATATCTCAAGCTATTTAGCTGAACAAACTGCTCAAATGGCTGATGCATCAAAAAGCCCCAAATCACCGAACCCTACTGATCCTGTTGCAGCGGAAGGGAATGTTGAAACCGTTGTTGAAGAAGAAGCTGCTGTTGCATCCGATTCTGAGGAAGTCGAAATGGAGGATGCACAAGCTTTTGAAAGTGGTACAAAATCTTCTCTCTCACCTTTTGATGAGTCTGCCCCTGTTTCTCTTAAGAAACTGGTGCAGAAAGGAAAAAGAAGAAGAAACCCCGTCCAACGAAGAAGGTCAAACCGTGTGTTTACTCGAGTGGATTACTCTGAATCCATGAGAAAGAAGAAGAAGGTTGGACACGATGTTACTGAACCCATCCAGGTGTTCACTGAATTCGAGGAAGAAACAGAACCTGTTGTTGTTACTGTTGCTGAGAAAGCAAAGAAAAAGAAGGTTGCTGCTGAACCTAAAGGAAAAGGGAAGGCCAAGATGATCCTGAGGAAGAACCCGCTGAATCAGATTCTGATTCTGGTTTTAATGTTTGCCTAAGAGACATTCAACAGTCTCTTAAGAAGAATGTTGAGACTTTTGCTGCTGCAAAGGAGTCCACACCCGAACCTGATGATGATGAAAGTGGGGACAACTCATCTTCTGAGGCAAAGAGCTCATCCAAAAGCTCTGAACATGATGGAGGTTCTGATCCTGATGAGGAACTACCTTTTGAGGAAGAAAGTGAAGGTATATCTGATCCCTCTGACTATGTAGAGAAAAGGCTAGAAATTTACTCTAAGAGGAAATTTTTAATTATGAAAAGAATTAATGTGTCTGACTTTGATAGTAAGGGGATGGTCAAGTTTTTAGAGGATAGAAACTTGTTAGATGTTGTTACATTTGGTGAAGCTTTTCTTACAAACCGGTCTTATGAGTTCTATGCTTGTATGAAGAAAAGCACTGGTAGGAGAAGTTCTAGATGTTATGGTACTGTAAATTTTAGGGGGAGGGATGTGTCATTCACTCCAGAACTTATTAATGAGTTCCTGCACACCCCTAATGTTGATGAAGATGATGATCCAGACATGGATGTTGTGATTACTGCAATCACAGGGGGTAGAAAGACTAAGTGGACTAGGAAGATGCTTGCTAGACACTTAACCTCCTTACATTCTGTTCTTTATAAGCTTATCATTTATAACTGGATCCCCACTACCAACACCACTAAAATTATCAGAGAAATCAATGATCATTTCTGGTCTAACTTTGGGAGCCATTTGAGAGTTACAGAAATGAATTTGAGAGAGTTTTGAGAGAGTTTGAAGAAAATGAGCTAGGGTTTTGAATACTTGGGGAAGAAGTGTTTGTGGGGGATCTTAAGACTTTGGGATATTCTAAAAAGAATGTTTATCAATGAGTTGGTGAGTTTTGTGTATTTTCAACTGTTGTCAAAAATGGAAAACACACTTGGACGGCCAGGATGAATTTCAGGGGAGTTGGCCAGTTTTGATCCAATGGTAAAAAACCAATGTAACAGTGAGTTATTGGCTTTATTCAAAACGTGGAAGTTATTTAATATTAGTTAATGGATGGGGAGTTTTCGAGATAGATCATAGCTTGAAAAGTGTAATGCAAACAAGAGTTAAATCTTGGCATTTAATGCATGGATGGTGACCTTTTGGGTGGGGGACAAATTAAATCCTTCAGTGATGATATCTGTAATTGGGACAGGTATCACGGTAGACAATAATTACCCAAAATAGGTGCTTATCAAACCAAGGAAATAGTTTGATAGCCAAGACAACTTATCTGACCCCACTTGGACAAGTGTCCTGAATAGATGTGGACAAGTGTCCTGAGATTCAATGGACAAGTGTCCTGAGTAATTTGTGATCATCTCTTCTGAACTTCAGTAGACTTGACCAAGTCCACTGAAGACTAATTCAGTTCCTTTTCACCCATTAACTTCAATGGGTTTTACTTATCCAACTTCCATGGATCAAGTAATCCCAACTCTACCGATAGCTCTAGAAACCTTGCCTCTGCAAGTGGCTTTGTTAGAATATCAGCTTTTTGATGATCTGTGTGGATCTTGACCAACTTTATGTCCTTCTTCTCCACATGATCTCTAATGAAGTGATGCTTGATGTCCACATGTTTGCACCTTGTGTGCAAGACAGGGTTTTGTGATATTGCAATTGCACTGTTGTTATCACAAAATATTGGCACTTCAGTAGAGTTGACTTTGTAATCTCTGAGTTGTTGTCTCAACCAAAGGATTTGAGCACAACAACTTCCAGCTGCAACATATTCAGCTTCAGTGGTGGAAGTTGCCACTGTGTTCTGCTTTTTGGAGAACCAAGATATAAGCTTGTTGCCTAAGAATTGACAAGTCCCTGAAGTGGACTTTCTATCAATTCTGCAACCTCCATAGTCAGCATCTGAGTAGCCAGTTAACTCAATGTTGTCATCAGCAGGGTACCAAAGGCCTAGATTTTCAGTGCCTTTGAGATACCTCAAAATCCTCTTTGCAGCCTCAAGATGGCTTTTCTTAGGATTTGCTTGAAACCTTGCACAAACACCTACTGCAAAGGTGATGTCAGGCCTGCTGGCAGTGAGATAGAGGAGTGAACCAATTATTCCTCTATACTCAGTAGAGTTGGTTGGAACACCACTCTCATCAGGATCCATCTTCCAATTTGTGTTCATTGGGATCCTTACTGGCTTGCTAGTAGCACACCCAAATTTCTTGATCATTTCTCTGGTGTACTTAGCTTGGTTGATGAAGATTCCTTCTTTTGATTGCTTGACTTGAAGACCCAAAAAGAAGTTCATCAACCCCATCATGGACATCTCAAACTTGCTTTGCATTAGCTTGGAAAACTTCTCACACAGCTTTTTATTGGGAGATCTAAATATTATGTGATCCACATAAATTTGGACAAGCAAGATGTCATCTCCTTCAGAGATTCTGAAGAGTGTCCTGTCCACAGTTCCCTTGGTGAATCCATGATCCAAGAGAAATTGTGACAGTGTATCATACCAAGCCCTAGGGGCTTGTTTGAGTCCATATAGAGCCTTCTTCAGTCTGTAAACTTGATTTCCAACCTCAAAACCTGGTGGTTGCTCCACATAGACTTCTTCTTTCAAGACTCCATTCAGAAAGGCACTCTTGACATCCATTTGGTATACTTTGAACCTCTTGTGGGCTGCATAGGCTAGAAAGAGCCTTATTGCTTCTAGCCTTGCCACAGGTGCAAATGTCTCATCATAGTCAATGCCTTCATGTTGGCAATAGCCTTTTGCCACAAGTGTTGCTTTGTTTCTGACAATCACATCATTTTCATTCTTCTTGTTCTTGAACACCCACTTTGTTCCAATAACATCTTGATGTGAAGGTCTATCCACCAGCTCCCATACTTCATTTCTGGTGAATTGATTCAGTTCTTCCTGCATGGCTGTGATCCAATTGGCATCTTGAAGTGCTTCCTCAATATCACTTGGTTCTTGCTCTGACAAGAAACAACAGAAAAGAGCACTTTCACCATGAAATCTCCTTGTTTTGACTCCTATACTTGGGTCACCAAGTATTAGATCAGTAGGATGGTCAGACAACCAAGTCCTTTTTTTCTGATCTCTTTAGTAGAGTACAACTCTACTGAAGTTGAGTCATTTTGATCATAAAATTCAGGATAATTAAATGCAGGATCTAATTCAGGATCATAATCAGGAGTGTTGTCCTCAATGTCAAGGACATTGGCATTTTCAACATTTTTAGTTCCCCCTTGATTATTTGATCCATTAACTACCTCAGCAGGGACTGCTTCTTCATTGGTAGTTGTTACCTGGATGTGAACTGGGATTGGGTCATTCAGTTCACCATTCCTTTCAATGAGATTTACCTCAGGAGGATTGCCTTCAGGATTGTTGTCCAATGTGAAGTTTTCAGGTAAGCTGGCTTGGACAACATCTATGAAATCAGTGTTTTTGTCCTTTAGGCTCAGTCTGGTTATCCTCTGTGTGATTTCTTCTGATTCCAAGTTCTCATTCCAATCATCAAAGTACCATAACCTTTTGTTGTTGCTTGTGAGCTGTCTCCAAATGTGACATTTGGGTCCTCTTTTTCAATAAAATCAGTGAGGAGTTCCTTGTTTCCAGTCATGTGCCTTGAACATCCACTGTCAAGGTACCATGCTGACTTTTTGCTCATGCTCCTCTTCTTGTGGCCCTTTGGTACCTGCAATTAGATAGGTTTAGGTACCCTTTGATTTTTGGGTCCTGAGAGGTTAGCTGTACCTTTAGGAACCCAAACTTGCCTAATAACCCTGATTGATTCAAGGTGGCTAAGTTGTCTTCCTATAGCATCTACATACACTGTCTTTCCCTTAAATGCCTTTGGGAAAGTATGTGTGAATGTGTTAACTCTGTAAGTTTGAGGAGAGTTGTCAAATCTCCTGAACTTATGAGTTCTTTGTGCTACTTGAGGGAATCTTTGAGGAAAGGATTTCTTATGACCATTACCCTTTGGCATGAAGGGTTTTGGTTGTCTCATTTTATTTTGCCTTTGAGGATAGTTGTCCTTAGGTCTAGTCAGCTGAGGCTTTCTCAGAAGAGTTGGCCTAGGCTGATTATACCTTGGATAATTCCTCTGAACATTGTTCAGGAGAGTTGCCCTTCCATTGGGTCTACTCTGCTGACCAACATTCCTCTTATGTTCAGGAGCTTTGGCCATTTCCTTAGGTTTTGGCCTAGTCTCCTGAAGCACTTGAGTGGGCAGATCATCTATATTGCCCTTTCCTTTGTTCAGTAGCTGAATTACTTCATTTTCAGTTTGTGCCACTAATTTAACAAAGATTCTCTTAGTGTTACTTGTGGAAGCAACACTAAGACAAGGTGAAGATTCAAATGGATCAAAACCTAATCCACTTCTTTGAGCCATAGGTCTTTGATAACTCTGAATTTCCTCTATTGCTCTAGAGGATTTCTTCAGAGCAGACATCTTTAATTTCAGGCTCTCTTCACTTGATTTAAGAATATCATATTCATGTGAGAGGTTTTCAAATTTAGCATTTAGAATTTTTAGTTCAAAATCTTTTCTCTTCTGAGAGAGTAGTTGATCATCAATCTCCTTTTGTTGGTCAACTACCCTGAGATTTGCTTCCTCAAGCTCTCTCAAGACTTGTTGATACAACTCAGTAGATTTGACATCAACAACTACCTCAGAAGTTTTGGCAAGCTCAATAGCCAATCTTTCATTTTCTCTCACACAGTTATCATGAAATTCTTGTAACATAGTGAAATCTTCCATCAACTTTCCAAGGGAAAGCTTCAAGTTGACCTCACTATTATTTTGTGAGATGAATGATGGTGAACTTGAAGTAGAGGATACCTCATCATCCTCGAGAGCCATGACATCATCATCATCATCACTGTTGGAGAACAGTCCATCAGAAGAGTTGAAGCTTTCATCACTATCAGATTCTTCACCAGCCATCATGGCCTTTCTATTGGTGAACTTTCTGTCTCTTTTAGCTTGCCTTTCTCTTCTCTCCTTAGAGCTCAGTTCAGGACAGTCATACTGGAAGTGCCCTTTCTTCTTGCAATTATAGCATAGGTCTTCATCATCATCTTTCTTTGATTCTTCTCTTCTTTTTGATGATGAAGGTTCAGCTCTACTGGACCTTCTCCTATCAGAGTACTTGTCCTCTGATCTTTTCTCTTCAGGCTTTTTGACCTCAGCCTGAGCTTCAGGAGAGGTGTATCTTCTCCTGAATTTGTTGTCCTGGTAGAATTTCTTGTATCTACCAAACCTTGAATTCATCTTTTCAAATCTCCTATCCATCAAGGCTAGTTCCTCCTTCATTTCAGTCTTGGAGACTAACTTTGATGATCTTGGAGTGGACTGCATTTCTGGTTCAGCAGTTTTGAATGCCACTCCCTTAGTAGGATTTGAAGGTTCCTCAACAGGCTTTCTTCTATTGAGGTCGAACTCATAAGCTTTGAGTTCAGAGAAGATTTGTTGCATGGGCATGGTGGAGAGATCTTTGGTATTCTGCATCATTACAGCATAGACATCCCACTTTTGAGTGAGACTTCTCAAGATCTTCAATCCAACTTCTCTCTTGGTGTAGACCTTGCCCAAGGAGTTGATTTCATTCATCACATTAGTGAATCTACCAGCAAAATTATCAATGGACTCCTCAGACTCCATTGTGAACTGTTCAAACTTTTGCACTGCCACTTGGAGCTTATTCTCCTTGATTTTCTCAGTGCCCTCACACATTTCTGCAAGAGTATCCCATATCTCCTTGGCAGTTGTGCAGTGGTAGACCCTTCCCATGATTGCATCTGGAATTATTTGGTAGAGGGTGTTCATGGCAAGATAATTCAAATTATCTTTCCTCTTTTCATCAGCAGTGAAGTCATCTTCATCTTTGGGAATCAATTCCCTTATATCTGCTCTTTGAGCCTCAGTGACTCTGGGATTGACAAAGGTGAACACAAAAGGACCTCTTGTGATCACTCTTAACATATCAGTATGCAGAGATGCAAGATGAGCCCTCATTCTGATTTTCCAGAAATCATAGTTGTCTATTGAGAACATGGGTAATTTGTGATGAGAGATGTGATTGACTGGATTTGTGGCCATGTTGTCCAATCCTTGGACAGCAGGAGGTGGAACAGCAGCATTGTTGTTGGCCATATCTCAAGAACACACAATTAGTCAACAATTGATAGGATTTCAGATAGATCAGTTCAGTGACCACACCAAATATGTGATTTTGAAAACCAAGATGGCTTTTCAGAAGCAGTGGTCTTTGAACCCCTGCTCTGATACCACTTGTTGGTCCTGGAAGGAGTATATAACAAGTGTATGGGGGGGGAATACACTTGTATGCAATTCTTTTTTGACTATGATCAAACCAGGGCTCAGCAAGGTTGTCTTGGACAACTCTGCTGAAGATGATTAACTTTTTAAAGATAATCAAACTACTAAGTACTATTGAGTACTTAGTTGAATAACTATCTAAGAGAGTTATATGTGCGGAATAGTGGTTGGCCCTTTTAGTTTAAACTCCTTTAGTTTTTGAAATCACTTAGTTAATTCAATACAGTCCAGTTTCAGGGAACTTGTCCAAATAGGTTTTGCACACTCTTTGAATGTTTATCCTTTGAAAGATCAGTTTTGAGAGCAGTGTTGAATGTATGTAAGTACTTGAAAAGCAAATCAACACAAGAGTTTATAGTGGTTCAGAGACTCAAGCTCCTACATCCACTTTCCCTGATTGAACAGGATAATTCCTTCACTCTTGGAATTAACTTGTTTTATAGTGCCAAGGTGCACTTGATCAATAACACCACTCCTTGGTGAATTGATCCCTAGGATGTCTAGAGTCCTAGTACCCTCTTCTCAACTCAGAACTGAACTGTTCTTCTCTCAACAGTCAGCTCCTACCACTTCTACTACTACAACCTTCTCACTTTCACTCTTGAAAGGGGTAAGGGTTGAAGTAAGGTTCCAACTAATGAGATATCCTTTACAATGAAGATCAGTGTATAAGGATTAGGATATCTCTCTAAGCTTGTGTATGGATATACAATCGGTTCAGCTTAGATGAAGTGTTTGAAGACTAAGATAGTCTTTGAAAGCTTTGAAAGCTTTGAAAGCACTCTAGCTTGTAAGAACTTGAGGTTAGTTGGATTGTGTTGAGGTGCTTTCAAATGGTCTTCACACTTCTGTATTTATAGACAAATGAAGGATTTGCCCGTTGGAGAGGCAGCCTCAAATGTCCATAAATATCTTCTTTTAGTTCTTCAACTTTGAAGACAGATTCTTGATAGTGACATGTCCTCATTTGGGAAATAAACGGCTGTTAAGACTTTGTCTTCTTTTTGCAGCACTCTACCCAATGTCTGACTTTCAGATTCTCTTGTTAGGACTTGGACATAGCTTCTGAAAGCTGTTCCAATGATAGGACAACATTCCTCATCATTTGGACAACTCTCCTTATCACTATCAGCAGTCTTGCTTATCAGCAAGGTTGGCTTGCTCTTCTTCAGATGACTTGGCTCATACCCTTTGCTTCACTTCAAGGTGATCTTAGCATGTTGAATTGTAGTTCTTTAGGGTGTGATTGTCTCTAGCTCTTCAGCATAGTTGTCCTCAGGCTTTCAGAGCACTTGATCTTGATTAATTGTGCTGAGACAACTCCTCTGGACAACTCTCCTGATCAGCATAGTTGGTCTTCAAAAGACTTAGTGTTGATTCCAGAGTTTGAGCCTTGAGGGGACTTGTTCTTGATGGACTTCAAAGCATGTGTTCCCCCTCAAATTGTGCATCTAATCAACTAAGAGCTGCCTAACATATTAGCTCCTCATCTAGCCTTTATACTATATGTTCTAACATCTCTAGAACATACTCAACTTGACTTAGGCATGTCTCAGGGGGTTTTGGTATTAGATCAAAACATATCTCATTTTATTCCCAACAATCAATAACACCACTCCTTGGTGAATTGATCCCTAGGATGTCTAGAGTCCTAGTACCCTCTTCTCAACTCAGAACTGAACTGTTCTTCTCTCAACAGTCAGCTCCTACCACTTCTACTACTACAACCTTCTCACTTTCAGTCTTGAAAGATGTAAGGGTTGAAGTAAGGTTCCAACTAATGAGATATCCTTTACAATGAAGATCAGTGTATAAGGATTAGGATATCTCTCTAAGCTTGTGTATGGATATACAATAGGTTCAGCTTAGAAGAAGTGTGTGAAGACTAAGATAGTCTTTGAAATCTTTGAAAGCACTCTTGCTTGTAAGATAGTTGGATGTTCTTGTCAATTGTTGAGGGTGCTCTCAAATGGTCTTCACACTTCTGTATTTATAGATAATTGAAGGATTTGCCTGTTGGAGAGGCAGCCTCAAATGTCCATAAATGTCTTCTTTTAGTTCTTCAACTTTGAAGACAGAATCTTGATAGTGACATGTCCTCACTTGGGAAATAAACGGCTGTTTAAGCTTTGTCTTCATTCTGCAGCACTCTTCCCAAAGTCTGACTTTAAGATTCTCTTGTTAGGACTTGGACATGGCTTCTGAAGGTTGTTCCAATGATAGGACAACATTCCTTATCAACTGGACAACTCTCCTTATCACTATCAGCAGTCTTGCTTATCAGCAAGGTTGGCTTGCTCATATCAGATGACTTGGCTCTTGCCCTTTGCTTCACTTCAAGGTGATCTTAGCATGATGAATTGTAGTTCTTTAGGGTGTGGTTGTCTCTAACTCTTCAGCATAGTTGACCTCAAGCTTTGAGAACACTTGATCTTGATTAATTGTGCTGAGACAACTCCTCTGGACAACTCTCCTGATCAGCATAGTTGGTCTTCAAGAGACTTAGAGTTTGTTCCAGAATTTGAGCCTTGAGGGGACTTGTTCTTGATGAACTTTAAAGCATAGGTTCCCCCTCAAATTGTGCATCTATTCAACTAAGAGCTGCCTAACATTTAGGCTTCTCATCTAGCCTTTATTCTATATGTTCTAACATCATTAGAACATACTCAACTTGAGTTAGGCATGTCTCAGGGGGTTTTGGTATTAGATCAAAACATATCTCATTTTATTCCCAACAATTTCCCCCTTTTTGATGATGCCAAAACCTATACTTCTATGCAAAAGTGACTTAGTTACACCTATTACATTTATCTTCCGAAGACATGACTAAGGTCAATTATCCTGAAAAGCAATGTGTTAGTGTACTCACTATTCATGTTGCACATAGGTTTTAAAGATAGGCATAGAGAGATTTTTGTAACAATGTATCTTGATTCAAGGTTAGTTCAACTATCATTCATATGAATAATTATTACAAGCATGTTGATAATTGATATTAACATATCAGAGCATGAATTCAAGACACTATTACAATTGATCACTTCATTACAACTATTCAGAGAATATACTAAACATAAGATCTAGAGTATCAGAGCTTTAAACAGCTAATCACTTCAAACATATCTAGATCTTCAATTATCAGAGCATCTTCAAGTTTCAGTTCATTCAAGAATTAGAGCAGAAACATCAGGTATCAGAACATATGCTTAGATTAGAGCAACCAATGCATATCAGAGCAATTAAATTATCATAGCATACCACATCAGCAATCTTGACCAAATTTCATCACAGTTGATCAATCAAAAAGGTCAGAAGACTTAGCCAATTTAGAGATCATCCTCAGGAGGTGGCACCATCCCATATTGTGCCCACACTCTTCTTTTCAAGGCCATGGCTTCTTGGTTTGTTCCCTTAGGTCCAAGAGCCATCTTGTTCAGCTTGAGGATTTCAGTAAATTCCTTCAGGATTCTTGCCTGGTCAATCCACCCTTCAAACTTTGGAGGCATGTATATGATTGGGTTGGGAGCTGTGAGTTCAAATCTTGCAATGTCAGCAGCTGCAAGAAATTGTTGATAGAGCTCTCTGTAGTACTCTATCATGAACTCAGCAAAAGTGGAGTTGGCATCTCTTCCATTCCATCTGTCAATGACATATTGATCATAGACAAACTCCCTTTTGGCTTCCTCCCATGAGTCATTCAGCTGAATTGGCACCCATTTATCCAAGTGGGGATATTTGGTATCCATTGGGATCAGCAGCTGTGGCTTCATCTTGTTGTAAGTTGCTATCTTCCTTCTTGGTTTCTGAAAATCTGCTCTTCTTTTATCTCTTGCTCTTTGTGCTTCATCCATCAAGTCCATCCTTTCTTGGGCCCTCATCATGGCCAGCTTCTGTTGTGTTTCAGGGTCTTTGCCATACCCTTCATGAAACAGCTTTGATGGATCATTTAGCACCACCACTTTCTTCTTCTTAGGTCCAGGTCCAAAACCTTCTTCATACAACTCCTCTACATCTTCAGAAGTTTTGGCACCTTCAGTGGACTTGGGACCTTCAGCACTTCTGGCAGATTCAGAAGACTTGTCCTTTTCAGCATTCTTGGGCTCTTCAGTAGTCTTGATTTCTTCAGCAGCTTTGGCCTTCTTTGAAATAGGCTCATCATCATCAATTCTGAATTCAGGTGGTAGATCAAGACTGTTGGGAAAATAAGTGAATGTCTCAGCTTGTCTTTTCTTTCCTTTTGCCCTCTTGATCTTTCCTCTAGTTTGGACACCTTCAGCATCTTTGTCCAAACCAGACACCTCACCACCTGGTCTTTGCTGTAACCTCACTCTTTCCTCTTGAGCTGAGGCCATTGAATTCTTCAAAGCAAGTGTTAACTGCTCCTCTTCATCCAATTCTTCCAAGTTAAGCACTGCTGGTTCCTTTCCTTTTCCTTCAGCAATTTTGTCTTTCCCTTTCACTGGGCTTCCAATCACTAAGGCACCTTTTGCCCTTGCTCTTTCCCTTTCCCCCTTTTTGGCAGCATCAAAACATTCAGGCCTTAGTTCACTCATAGTTGATGCCATCAAGGACTGGGCTTGGGTTAGAGATTTCATCTTCTCCAACAAGTATACATTTTCATCATGTATGTTCTGCATTCTGTCACTGCTCAAGCTTAGAAAGGCTAGAACAGGCTACATCTTTTGTTGGACAACCTCCTCCATGGTTGCTTTCAGAGATGCATCCAATTGGGCTTTAAGGAGCTCAGTGAGGTTGGCCACTGCACCTTCAACAATGTTGGCCAACACTTCTTGGGAAAACTTTTATGAGGCTGCTTTTACCATAGCTAGCCTTTGTGCCTCTGCTCTTTTCTTTTGCAATGTTGTCTTCTTGCCAAGAGCTTGCTTAATGGTCAGTCTGATAGCTTGTACATTTGCATTGTGATTATCTCTAAGCATCTTTTGATCCTTCTTGACCTCCTTTGAGATGTTTTCCATACTGACTTTGGCTTTGTGAACTTCGGTGGAAATGGTTTGAAGACCAGATTCCACTCCTTCAATTCATGCTTCTAATGTGGGTAACACCACATCTTCAGAGCCAGTTAATCTCATTTCAATAGAGGCTAGAGTTCTTCCATGCTCATCTAATGCTCCAGAAGTTTCAGCATGAGCTGTTTGGACTTGATGAGCCAAGAAGTCCAACTTTTCTGATTTCATCCCAAGCAAAGCTTGTTCTGACCCACTATCAACTTGGATGGGAGCATCTGTCAAGAGGTCATCTGCAAAGATTTGTTCAAAACTTATACCTGCAATATCAGACAAATCAAAAAGAGTCAGTAAAAACACACTTATCTCCCTCAATTTCTTTTTCACAAGACTCTGATACATCAACAGCCTTCTCCTCATTTTCAACTATTTCTTTTCTCCCTTCATTAATAATTTCCTCACTTAAAGGAACAGGCCTCCTCTCATCAAGGGATTCCTGAAGTTCAGATTTGACTTCAAGAATAGCCTGCCCTTCCTCACTTATATCACCCTCATTTGGTGGTACACTCACTATCCTAGTGATCACCACATCTCTCTCATCTACTACTCCCTCTGGTTTTTCCACTATCATCTCCTTTTCAACTCCATCACCTAGACCTGCAACATCTCCACCTTCAATAAGGTTCAAAGATGGCAGTTGTGGGGAGATCACAGTGCTTATATCAACAGCCACTGAGTCATCCTGAATGATTAAGGGCTGATCAGTGTCCAACTCATCTGACACTGAATAGGCCTTAACCAAACCAGCCTCTAGTATAGGAACCTCAACATCTTTAGGCTGTGCCTTGGGTTCAGAAGAACCTTCATTGGCAGATGTGTCCTTGGTTGTGTTACCACCCTTGGTCAACACCTCTGAGAATACAGAGCCTTTCCTATGATAGGTTCTAGGAGGGTTTGAAAGTCTGCCTGATACAGAAGACTTGGGTTGAGTAGATTCAGGGAGGTTGGCTTGAGGGGTTTCAGGAGGGTTGGGTTTTGAAGAGTTTGAGGGATCATCAGGGGAATCGTCATCATTTGAGCTACTATCAGGGTGTTTGATGCCCTTAGCTTTCCTTTCCTTCTCCTCATTGATCTTATCATCTACCAGCTTTGCAAAAACTTCCTCATCAATAAGGAATCTAGTTTTCATCACACCAGCAAAGTGTAGCAATCTGCTCTCCTCCACTTGCCACCAGTTTGCACCCTTATCTTGGATGACTTGTGAAATCTCCATAAGAGTCTTGTCCTTCACATCAACAAGCATCCTCAAATCATGAAATGTCTTCTGAATTCTTGGAAATTCAGCAAGTTGTGGATACAAACTGTCCACAGTAGCCTTGGCTCCTCCTCTGAGCATACTTTCATAAGTATACTCCTCCTCATCTCCACTTGAATGGGGACTTTGGGTTATAGGGGAGTTGGCTCTGGGTTCTCCTAAAGTGGCTTCAGGAAGATTGAGTTCAGGGATATTGGCTTCAGAAGGGTTGGTTGCAATTGAAGGTACTTCAGTTGCTTTAGAGAGCAATGGGTCTGAAGGGGCTTTACTAATTGGGGTTGGCTCAAAGAGTGCAGCTTCTAAAAGCTTTGAATAATTGAGCATAGATGAGTCAAGGGGAGAATGCAATCTTGTCTCATCTATTGCTATATCTGCTAGCACATCTATCCCACTTCTTTGCACACTCCCTTCTGGAGAATATCTCTTTGTAAGATTGATGGGGGTGATTGGTTGGTTGGTTGGGGTTATGTGGGTTTCAGGGGAGTTGGGCTCAGGATTCTGAATTTCAGGAATGTTGGCCTCCATTGGTTGACCTTTAGGGACCCTGGATTCTGGAGTTCCAGAACCAGATGAGTTGGTCCTTGACTTAGACTTGGTCCTGCTTTCAGCTCTGCTCTCTCTTAGAGCTAGTTGTAGAGACCTTTCCTCCTGAAGCTCCAACACCTTATCAGTAGGCTTGGCCCTTCTCTTGCTGGCCCTACTGCTCCCACTACCTTCACCATCCTTCTCAGGAACAACCTCCCTGATCCTCTTATCACCTCTAGACTTTTGTCTAGTCTCATTGTACTTCTGCCTCAACTCTTCTGAATGATCAGAAGGCACACTTACTCCCTCTTCAGCAACTTCTTCAATTTCAGCTGAAGCTCCTGAATTCTCCTCTGAGGGGATTTGAGACACTTTCCTTGTCTTTGCCACTCTGGCCTTAGTCCTCTTTTTCATTTTGGGCTTCTCCTCCACCTTCTCTTCAGCAGGCTTGGCCAAAAGCATCCTCCTTTGCTCAGTTTTCTTGCTGAGCTTTCTAAACATGATCTTTTGGGCAGGGAGGGGCTTTGCAAAGGTTTGCATTTCAGAGTAGTGAGCAAACTTTTCAATCAAGAGACTTGCCCTTGTGCAATATCTCAGTTTGCCCTCCATCACAACCTTGTTGTGAGCCTTGACTTTGAACTTGGCCTTTTCCTTCATCATCTCAGACAGGATGAAGGTCCTCCAATTGAATTTGATGTCTTTGTCACTAGCATCAATCACAGCAGCCATGATTCTAATTCCGGGGTGGCTGACCTGCTCCAAGCTCCCAGTGTTGCTAAGCAAACTTTTAGCAACAACCTCAAACAGAGTAAGGAATTGTGGCTTGAGAGTTCTCTTGTGCTGTGTAGAGGATAGTGGCCCTGGAGTAATAAGTCATTCTTGAGCAATTTCTTGCTCAAGTCCATTGCCATAGAATTCTGGATTCCTTCCCTCTGAAGGCAATCCAAAAGCAGCATCAACTTCTTCCACTGAAAATTTCACTCTATGGAATCTTTCCTCTTCTTCACCTTCTGCAACAAAGGACAATCTTGTTGCAACTTCACCATCTTCAGGCTTGCCCCTCCATTTTAGAAAGGCAAAGAACTCAGCCATGTAAGACTCAAGGCAAGATTCTGGCTTTTCTTGCATAAACTTTTGAAGACCTGCTCTCCTCAGCCATCTTAAAGTTGGAGCTACTTCAGGTTCCTCACTCTCAAAAGAGAGGATTGGCTCAAAAGTAAGGTTGTTTTTGTGACTTAGGTACCCAAAATCAAGGTCTAAGTCTCTATTGGTGAAGTCTACAACCATTTCAGACTTAACTTTGGGAGCCATTGAGGGTTTCAGAAAGAGTTTTGAGAGAGTTTGAAAAAGATAGGAGCTAGGGTTTCGAATGCTTGGGGAAGAAGTGTTTGTGGGGGATCTTAAGGCTTGGGGATATTCTAAAAAGAATGTTTGTCAATGAGTTGGTGAGTTTTGTGAGTTTTCAACTGTTGTCAAAAATGGAAAACACACTTGGACGGCCAGGATTGATTTCAGGAGAGTTGTCCAGAGTGAAGTTTTCAGGAAGGTTGGCTTGGACAACATTTATGAATTCAGTGTCTTTGTCCTTTAGGCTCAGTCTGGTTGTCCTCTGTGTGATTTCCTCTGGTTCTAAGTTCTCATTTCTGAACTCATGAATAGATTCATCAAACACAACATGAGGTGTTTCCTCCACAATAAGGGTTTTCTTGTTGTAGACCCTGAAAGCTCTACTGATTTGAGAGTATCCAAGGAATACTCCCTCATCAGCTTTGCTATCAAAGGCTTTCAGCTGTTCTTTCCCATTATTGTGAATAAAACACTTGCAACCAAAAATGTGAAAGTATGACACTTTAGGCAATCTTCCTTCCCAGTGTTCATAGGGGGTTTTGCTTGCCCCTTAGTGATCAAACATCTATTTTGAGTATGGCATGCAGTGTTTATAGCTTCAGCCCAAAACCTCTTAGGTAAGTTTGAATCAGCAATTAAGGTTCTAGCAGCTTCTTTTAAGGTTCTATTTCTCCTTTCTGCAACTCCATTTTGTTGGGAATTTCTAGCTGCTGAGGTTTCATGAGCTATTCCATTAGATGTGCAATACTCATTGATGTATGAATTTATGAACTCAGTGCCTTTATCAGATCTTATCTTGATAATGCTAAGGCTTTTCTCATTTGACAATCTCTTTAGAAGTTCAGGCAGTTTGACTTGAGTTTCCTTCTTATTAAGGAGAAATACTACCCATGTGAACTTAGAGAAGTCATCTATTACAACCAATGTGTATTTTCTACAATTTATGCTTGCAGGGGTAATTGGTCCAAATAGGTCCATATGTAGAAGTTCAAGTACCCTTTCAGTAGAGATGACTGGTTTTCCTTTAAAAGAGGCTTTAATCTGTTTTCCCTCTTGGCATGATTTGCAAACATGCTCCTTAATGAAAACCTCATTAGGTAGTCCTTTAACTAATGCATTCCTAGCAATCTTGTTCATTGTTTTGAAGTTCAAGTGGTTTAATATTTTATGTCATAACCAACTTTGTTCACTAGATCTCTTAGCAATGAAGCATGCAGCATCAGTAGACTTGTCCCAGACTGCAAAATACACATTTCCTTTCCTAGTTCCAGTCAATAGAATTTGTTGAGCCTTATCTTTGATTAAGCATTTTCCCTTAGAGAACTCAACATTGAAGTCTTTATCTTTATCACAGAATTGACTGATACTTAGGAGATTATATTTGAGAAGAGCCACATAAGACACATTGGATACTTTGATGTTACCAATCATCAAAGTACCATAACCTTTTGTTGATGCTTGTGAGTTGTCTCCAAATGTGACATTTGGGCCATCTTTTTCAATAAAATCAGTGAGGAGTTCCTTGTTTCCAGTCATGTGCCTTGAGCATCCACTGTCAAGGTACCATGCTGACTTTTTGCTCATGCTCCTCTTCTTGTGGCCCACTGGTACCTGCAATTAGATTGGTTTAGGTACCCTTTGAGTTTTGGGTCCTGAGAGGTTAGCTGTACCTTTAGGAACCCAAACTTGCCTTATAACCCTGATTGATTCAAGGCGGCTAAGTTGTTTTCCTCTAGCATCTACATACACTGTCTTTCCCTTAAATGCCTTAGGAAAAGTATGTGTGAATGTGTTAACTCTGTAAGTTTCAGGAGAGTTGTCAGATCTCCTGAACTTATGAGTTCTTTGTGCTACTTGAGGGAATCTTTGAGGAAAGACTTTCTTATGACCATTACCCTTTGGCATGAAGGATTTTGGTTGTCTCATTTTATTTTCCCTTTGAGGATAGTTGTCCTTAGGTCTAGTCAGCTGAGGCTTTCTCAGTAGAGTTGGCCTAGGCTGATTATACCTTGGATAACTCCTCTGAACATTGTTCAGTGGAGTTGCCCTACCATTGGGTCTACTCTGCTGACCAGCATTCCTCTTATGTTCAGGAGCTTTGGCCATTTCCTTAGGTTTGAGCCTAGTCTCTTGAAGCACTTGAGTTGGCAAGTCATCCATTTTGCCCTTTCCTTTGTTCAGTGGCTGAATTACTTCATTTTCAGTTTGTGCCACTGACTTAACAAAGATTCTCTTAGAGTTACTTGTGGAGGCAACACTAAGACAAGGTGAAGATTCAAATGGATCAAAACGTAATCCACTTCTTTGAGCCATAGGTCTTTGATAACTCTGAATTTCCTCTATTGCTCTAGAGGATTTCTTCAGAGCAGACATCTTTAGTTTCAGGCTCTCTTCACTTAATTTAAGAATGTCATATTCATGTGAGAGGTTTTCAAACTTAGCATTTAGAATTTTCAGTTCAAAATCTTTTCTCTTCTTAGAGAGAAGTTGATCATCAATCTCTTTTTGTTGGTCAACTATCCTGAGATTTGCTTCCTCAAGCTCTCTCAAGACTTGTTGATACAACTCAGTAGATTTGACATCAACAACTACCTCAGAAGTTTTGGCAAGTTCAATAGCCAATCTTTCATTTTCTCTCACACAGTTATCATGAAATTCTTGTAACATAGTGAAATCTTCCATCAACTTTCCAAGGGAAAGCTTCAGGTTGACCTCACTATTGTTTTGTGAGATGAATGATGGTGAACTAGAAGTAGATGATACCTCATCATCCTCAAGAGCCATGTTGCAGACATCATCATCATCTTCAGTGTTGGAGAACAGTCCATCAGAAGAGTTGAAGCTTTCAGCACTATCAGATTCTTCACCAGCCATCATGGCCTTTCTATTGGTGAACTTTATGTCTCTTTTAGCTTGTCTCTCTCTTCTTTCTTTAGAGCTCAGTTCAGGGCAGTCATACTGGAAGTGCCCTTTCTTCTTGCAATTATAGAATAAGTCTTCATCATCATCTTTCTTTGGTTCTTCTCTTCTTTTTGATGATGAGGGTTCAGCTCTACTGGACCTTCTCCTATCAGAGTACTTGTCCTCTGATCTTTTCTCATCAGGCTTCTTGACCTCGGCCTGAGCTTCAGGAGAGTTGTATCTTCTCCTGAATTTGTTGTCCTGGTAGAATTTCTTGTATCTACCAAACCTTGAATTTAGCTTTTCAAACCTCCTAGCCATCAAGGCTAGTTCCTCCTTCATTTCAGTCTTGGAGACTGACTTTGATGATCTTGGAGTGGACTGCATTTCTGGTTCAGCAGTTTTGGCTTTGAATGCCACTCCCTTAGTAGGATTTGAAGGTTCCTCAACAGGCTTTCTTCTATTGAGGTCGAACTCATAAGCTTTGAGTTCAGAGAAGATTTGTTGCATGGGCATAGTGGAGAGATCTTTGGTATTTTGCATCATTACAGCATAGACATCCCACTTTTGAGTGAGACTTCTCAAGATCTTCAATCCAACTTCTCTCTTGGAGTACACCTTGCCCAAGGAGTTGATTTCATTCATCACATCAGTGAATCTACTAGCAAATTTATCAATGGACTCCTCAGACTCCATTGTGAATTGTTCAAACTTCTGCACTGCCACTTGGAGCTTATTCTCCTTGATCTTCTCAGTGCCCTCACACATTTCTGCAAAAGTATCCCATATCTCCTTGGCAGTTGTGCAGTGGTAGACCCTTCCCATGATTGCATCTGGAATTGTTTGATAGAGGGTGTTCATTGCAAGATAATTCAGATTATCCTTCCTCTTTTCATCAGTAGTGAAGTCATCTTCATCTTTGGGTAGCACATCTCTTGTATCTGCCCTTTGAGACTCTGTGACTCTGGGATTGACAAAGGTGAACACAAAAGGACCTCTTGTGATCACTCTTAACATATCAGTATGAAGAGATGCAAGATGAGCCCTCATTCTGATTTTCCAGAAATCATAATTATCAATTGAGAACATGGGCAATTTGTGATGAGATATATGATTGACTGGATTTATTGCCATATTGTCCAATCCTTGAACAGCAGGAGGTGGAACTGCAACATTTATGTTCTGATCAGGATTTTGCTGCTGGTTCTGGTTGTTGTTGTTTCCTCTTGCCATTTCTTCAAGAAAAAGGTTAGACAATAGATACAAAGGATTTCATATAGATCAGTTCAGTGACCACACCAAATATGTGATTTTGAAAACCAAGATGGCTTTTCAGAAGCAGTGGTCTTTGAACCCCTGCTCTGATACCACTTGTTGGTCCTGAAAGGAGTATATAACAAGTGTATGGGGGGGGAATACACTTGTATGCAAATTCTTTTCAACTTTGATCAAACCAGAGCTCAGCAAGGTTGTCTTGGACAACTCTGCTAAAGATGATTAACTCTTCTAAGATAATCAAACTACTAAGTACTATTGAGTACTTAGTTGAATAACTATCTAGGGGAGTTATATGTGTGGAATAGTGGTTGGCCCTTTTAGTTTAGACTCCTTTAGTTTCTGAAAATCACTTAATCAATCAAACAGTCCAGTTTCAGGGAACTTGTCCAAATAGGTTTTGCATAGTCTTTTGAGTATGTATCTTTTGGAAGATCAGTTTTGTGTGCAGTGTTGAATGTATGAAAGTACTTGAACAACAAATCAACACAAGAGTTTATAGTGGTTCAGAGACTCAAGCTCCTACATCCACTTTTCCTGATTGAACAGGATAATTCCTTCACTTTGGAATTAACTTGTTTTATAGTGCCAAGGTGCACTTGATCAATAACACCACTCCTTGGTGAATTGATCCCTAGGATGTCTAGAGTCCTAGTACCCTCTTCTCAACTTAGAACTGAACTGTTCTTCTCTCAACAGTCAGCTCCTACCACTTCTACTACTACAACCTTCTCACTTTCACTCTTGAAAGATGTAAGGGTTGAAGTAAGGTTCCAACTAATGAGATATCCTTTACAATGAAGATCAGTGTATAAGGATTAGGATATCTCTCTAAGCTTGTGTATGGATATACAATAGGTTCAGCTTAGAAGAAGTGTGTGAAGACTAAGATAGTCTTTGAAAGCTTTGAAAGCACTCTTGCTTGTAAGATAGTTGGATGTTCTTGTCAATTGTTTAGGGTGCTCTTAAATGGTCTTCACACTTCTGTATTTATAGACAATTGAAGGATTTGCCCGTTGGAGAGGCAGCCTCAAATGTCCATAAATGTCTTCTTTTAGTTCTTCAACTTTGAAGACAGAATCTTGATAGTGACATGTCCTCACTTGGGAAATAAACGGTTGTTTAAGCTTTGTCTTCATTCTGCAGCACTCTTCACAAAGTCTGACTTTAAGATTCTCTTGTTAGGACTTGGACATGGCTTCTGAAGGTTGTTCCAATGATAGGAAAACATTCCTTATCAACTGGACAACTCTCCTTATCACTATCAGCAGTCTTGCTTATCAGCAAGGTTGGCTTGCTCATATCAGATGACTTGGCTCTTGCCCTTTGCTTCACTTCAAGGTGATCTTAGCATGATGAATTGTAGTTCTTTAGGGTGTGGTTGTCTCTAACTCTTCAGCATAGTTGACCTCAAGCTTTCAGAACACTTGATCTTGATTAATTGTGCTGAGACAACTCCTCTGGACAACTCTCCTGATCAGCATAGTTGGTCTTCAAGAGACTTAGAGCTTGTTCCAGAATTTGAGCCTTGAGGGGACTTGTTCTTGATGAACTTTAAAGCATAGGTTCCCCCTCAAATTGTGCATCTATTCAACTAAGAGCTGCCTAACATTTCAACTTCTCATCTAGCCTTTATTCTATATGTTCTAACATCATTAGAACATACTCAACTTGACTTAGGCATGTCTCAGGGGGTTTTGGTATTAGATCAAAACATATCTTATTTTATTCCCAACAACATGTTGCATTTTGTAAAAGATTAAAACATAAAGGATTAAAAGTGAAGTAAAAAAGAATTAAAATTGAAAGGTAAATGACGTATTTTGTAAAGTTGAAACTTAAAGGATTTATTTTGGAATGTCCCAAACTTATAGGACTAAAAATAAAATTTCCTCTAATTTTACCAATAACTATTAAATATATTATTATTTAAATGTTTTTAAAATTAAAAAACTTTATTTTTTTTATACATTACAATAACAATAATTTAAATATTCATTAATTAGAAATAATTTTAACATTATACATATTTTTAAAAGAAAATAAAACTATTTTTTAGAACAAATAAAAAATGAGTACGGGGGTCGTGCACTAGATCCTTTCATATTTTGTGCTTGTTGAATGAAATTCTATTAATGTGTCAGAAATTGCCTAAACCGATTTATATGAATTCATAATCAGAAATAATCAAACAAAACATGAATCAGACTTTGTTGATTATTTCTTTGATTATCTTTTTTGGCAGAACGGGATACTCCCTCCGTCCAATTTTATAATGCTCACTTCTCCTGGCACGGGTTTTAATGAATATTAATTAGTTTATTCATAAAGTAGATAAGTTGAGGGTATGATAGAGTATTGTGGGGACCATTTGTAAATAAATGATTGTTTATGAATAAAGTGAATGACAAAGTGGGTAAATAAGTGATGGTAAAAGGGTGTGGAGATAAAGTAGTATGAATAATATTGTTTCCAAAAAGAGTATGGGAATAATAAAATTGGACAACCAAAAAAGGAAAGTGGGAATAATGAAATTGGACGGAGGGAGTATTATATACGGGTGGAGAGGATCGTAATGTTACTGCATGGGACACAGCCAGTGGAAAATTGGCATATAGTATTGAAGATGCTCATGCAGCTCGTGTCAAAGGTATCGTTGTGTTATCCAAGAGCGGTGGTGATTCAGGAGATGAGTATCCTTATCTGGTGGCATCTGCATCATCTGATGGGGTAGTACGTGTTTGGGATATGCGAATGGCTAGTAAAGGGCAGTCAAATCCATTAACTGAAGTCAACACCAAATCAAGGCTCACATGCCTTGCTGGATCGTTGACTTGATTCGTATTTTTGCACTTTTTAAACAACTATACGATCCCCACAAGCGTATGGGTTCGATAGTAGTATGATAAGTATACCAAGTAGATATTCGTTCCAAGGACCTAATTAGGAGAGCGTGGAGCCCCAAAACTATAAGTTAAAATGGTGTTATAGAAGCTAAATGGGAGGATAAAGCTAATACCAATTAAGAAAATAAACAACTAATGCAAACAACTAAACTAACTCTCAATAATGAAAGTGCAAGGTGGGAAAGTATTGCCTCGGGTGTATCCGTTTTGTGAGCAATTAAGTGAACTAGTGAACTAATTACATGATTTTACTAAGAATTTGGGTTAAGCTAAAGGCTATCACATGTGTGTGTAAACCCCCTCGAAAGGCATAGGTCAACATCGTGCATTGATTAGCAATTATAGGATCTAACCAAATACCATAAGCTCCCAAGATAGTGTTGCATAAGCACTTTCAACACGGTTACTAATGCTTATGAAACGCCCTCTCACCAAACTCCTAGACGACCTCTATTTGTTTAATGTCTAAAGTTGTCGGTCTAGCCATTAACCTCCTCTCGGTTAGCTAATTACTAATTAACTTCTATTCAATTGACCAAAGCTCACACTCACACTCCCAATCATGCTACCCAACTCTCGTTGCAATAAACATAATCGAACATGCTCGCTAATAGGGTTGATCAACCAAATGAATCAATCAAAATACAACTCTAGAAACATAAACACCCAAATTCTAAGCTAATCATGCAATTAATCCACAATTACTCTAAATTATCATCAAAACATCAACACTCAAGGCAATTAAGGATTAGCCCATAACTAAATTAACAACTACAATAAAACCCATGTAAATTAAACTACAAAACATTAATGAAATTGAAATTACCAAATTAAATTTGCAATATAGAAAAACATCACCTCTTGTCTTCAAATCCTCCAAAACTAATATTAAATTGAGACACTAAATTAAAATCTATCTAAGAAATGAAAAGAACAAGCTAATTATCTAATGAGTGGAGTGGTTGGAGGAGAGGAGTGTTTCTCCCCCAATGGAGAGCTGTGCCCCTGTTTCGTCGCCAATGTGTATGCGCGTATGTTTGTGTATTCCCCCAACTAATGAAATTAATTCATTCATGAAATGGGCCTTGGCCCATAAGAATTCCATATGCCTTTTGCCTCCCTTTCGCGTCTGTGTGTATTCGTATCCTCTTCTCCAATCCCTCTTGTCTCGCATTGGCCGACTAAAATAAATGGAGTACATGGGCCAGCTGCTTGCTTCAGCAAGATTGGAGATTTGGGCTCAATCTTTTTGGGCTCTCTATTTAATTAAATGGGCTGTACGAATTACTTCACAAACCCACATAATTTTGATATTTATCTTTTCTCGTTCCAACTCCATTCTCGTTTCACTCCTTCAATTGACTTCATAAAATAATCGAGGCGTATTTTGCTCTAAAAATCCTCAATTCACCTATAAAAATAGCAAAACACATACCTTTCTCATTTCAAGTGCAATTAGTCAATTTAGTGTAAATAATGTATGAAATCCTATAAAATTATGCAAATTAAGCACATGAATTTCAAACAATTATCACACTAATCAATCGTCTATCAGATGTGAGTCTGCATTCGTTCATCTCCCTTTTCCCAACTTTTGAGTTTGAATGTGGGAATTTGAGTTTTTTTCAAAGCATGATTATCTGGTTTGGAGTTGATATTAATTTTTTAGAAATATTCTAACCTTTGAAAATGTACCTGATTATTATTCTTGAGTGAGATTTCTTAGGAGTTTATGTCATGTAAATAATGTGTTGGTGAAAAAGAGAGATCCTAATCCCATTATTTCTTCATTCATGCTGTTGTTAGAGCACGAGTTAACTTCTCTTTCTTCTACTGTGCATGAATATGCCAATTTTAGATGTAATGTGCAAAATTTTAGTAGTAAACTTGCATTATCTTTATAGCTTTAACTCTAAGAAGATCTTTTTTCTTTTAACAACTTAGGTTTAACTTAAAAGGAGTGCTTGAAGCTTTTATCTTACTTGTTACTATCATTTTTGTTTTCTGATTAAATGTTAAAAGTTCTCATGCCTTTACATAAGTTTGTTTTAGTTCTATAGCATGCAAATTGCAAGGCAATGAAAGTATGACCCAGTTGCGTCGTGTTGATACAAGTTGGAGATCTTATATTGTTGCGCTTTGGCACAACTTCCAAATTTACTTTTAGTTACTTTATGTGTGATGCTAATTATGCTCTTTTTCTGATAAATCAGCCTTGAAACGTCCGCGTCCAGAGATGCTGAATGCAGTTGAAACTCCAAAGACTTTAGAATCATGATTGTTGTCCTGAGAAAGATGGTCACCAAATCTACGTTTCGTTTTTTGCCCTCCCTTTTTACATCTTTGATGGATGTAAGTTTGGGTCCAGTTTTGCAGTTAAAGTTGGATAATAGGAATATGAATTATGTATATGAACATCTGAGTCACTTTTTCATCATATCCTTGTGTTGGCTTGGCTGGCGATTTCAAGTTTGTTGTTATAATATGCTTTATTTGGTTTCTTCTTGATAAGACTTTTATCATTTTGAGTCGAGAGATTTATACTATTCTGTTACCAAAAGTGCTGCAATAAAACTCAACGCTCAAATATAAGTACATAGAAGGGAAATACAAGGTTGAAACTAAGTATATTATAAATAACCTAAATCCTAAGACACGAAAAAGCTAGCATTTCTCTTCTCGTCTCTTGTACCAACCATTGATATTTGCTGTCTTTATTTGTCATCCAAAAGGTAGAATTAGGATTTTAAAAATTCATTAACCATACGATGAATAAAAAAATGGAGAGATTGACAGCTGTTCAAATATTACAAAAACTCATTCAGGATTTGGTAGAATTGTGAAACTAACATTAATTGAGAAATTACAGTATCAGCATTCCTTTTACAACAAAGTGATAAAAATATTGTGTTTCTTTCTATAAAATAAGGAAATAATCATCATTAATGAGCAGATACAGTAGAGCTCCTCCTAACCCGTTCCTGATGAAACACAGTACTGCATAAACAACCAACAAAAAAGTTGATGTTAAATTAGTAAATAAATATCTTGATCTCCTATTTACCTTTTGTAATTCGGCTCGAGAAAGCTTGTAAGCCTTGAATATATTCAGAAAATTAACCCCAAGCTCAACTCAATAGCAAACAAACCAAATTCACATTGTAAAACCACCTGGGTCCGTCCCTGTACACGCACACAAACAAATAACTAAAATAAGATTTGTATACATACATTTATGTGTGTACGGAAAGTGTCAGTAGGCAAGCAGCATGATTCTTCTTTCTTAGTAACAGGAGGGCGCTTGTTATTGAGCTTGCCTTTTCTGTATTTTTCCGTTTGAACACTCTCTTTCAATCTTACCAAAGCTGTAAATGAAGAAGGTGGATAAATTTTATGCATACATATCCCTGTAAATGAGGAAGATGGACAAATTTTATGCTTCAAAATTACCTGTACTGTTGTACGTGGACTGGAATGACTCTACTGATTCAGATGGAACAGAATAAACAGGACAAGAATCGCTATCAGCCTTTTGTAATAGCCTCTTAAATCGCTTTACCTAAATTCACAACATCCAAAAAATATTTCTCATCTAAATTTTTTTAACTAGAATTCCCAATTAAATTACAGAGGCAATCTAAGATTAACCCAAGTACCTCATCTTTGTGCAACAATGTAAAGCAACGACCAGCTTGGCCTGCCCTTGCAGTTCGACCAACACGGTGAATATAGGTCTTGATATATGTAGGCATATCATAGTTAATTACATTGTTTACCCCTTCAACATCCATTCCACGAGTCATTGTATCAGAAGAAATAAGAACTTGTACATCCCCGCTCGAAACGCACTCAACGTTTGCTACATTACAATGTAAATCCATCAAAATTATATATACCAGTGCCTGGTTAATGGTAAAAAATTAATCCTTAATCAAACCGTTGTATGATTATGAAAAGTAATCTTCCCATCATATCAGAATTCAACCAACCATGAATAACAATTTAACAGAGATTATTCCCACCACGGAAGATTTTGCAAATGAGCTTCTTTAAAAATTAAGTTGATTCTGAAACTCGTCCTAATTTATGAGGATCAACCCTAAGTAACTGATAAACTATTACAAACTTTGAATCTCTAATTTTAATATAATGATCGAGATCTTGTGGCTTTTAGCTACATATACATTCTTTGTACGATTCAACTTGCATATTTGTATAACTATTTAGCCATGAAACCAAATGCAGATAGCCCGGAGTCTGCACTCCTACATCATTATGGATACTTTCTTTCACATGCATGGCTAATGCGCTCAAATTCATATAAGCAACGAATTGAGGGATGGGCAGAAATGCACGTGCAGTATGCCCATTACAATATCTAGTAGTAATCAGGACCATACCAGGAGAGAGAAGGTGTCATGACTCTTGGCAGCTCACCTCCATAATCCGTAATTTAATTGTTATGTAAAACTAACAAAAATGCAGCAGAATAATTATGTTTAGATCACCTTCTTATGGACTGGCGTTGAAGGCGTGAGTGCTCTCTAATCTTAACTTGAAGGTCATTAAAGAAATTCAACAAAGTGCATAGCCTGTGAGTCGACTCCACGGAGGATGTGAAAACAATGCATTTCTCCCCTTTCAAAGTTTCTAAAAGTGCAAGAAGATAAAGCGGTTTAAGCTTTGATTTACACACCTGCATATAAATCAAGGCAATTCACCAGCATAAATTTTGTAAGAGTACAGTAACATATCAAAAGTTTATAGCTGATTTGATGGAAGCATGCTGCTAAATGACATGTACAGAGAAGTTCTGAAACTCTCTCAACAAGTAAATCCTTTTTACGTCACATAAAAATCATTATTAACATAAAAGGAAACTAAAAAAGTAATACTGCAAATCATATATTCATACCACTTTAAAGGATTTCAGATATTCAGGAAGCTGGTAGCGACTTTTTCCAGCATTTAGGAACAAGGGATGGTGGAGACCAAGCTGTGCAAGCTTACCAGGGTCCTGCGTTAATGTGGCCGATAGAACCATCTTCACAAGCCTTGGATAAGGCTTACCTTTAAATCCTCTCTCGACACCACTGAAGACACAAAAATTGTCATAATTATTTATACAATGTAAATTAACAGTACCTCCAGATATTGCTTTTCATCTCTTGTATTAAGACATAAGCTAAATGGTATATTAATTCATAACTGAAATAGCAGAAGTTATAAATAAATCGAATCTGACAAGATCCTAATGGTCTTCAATGAAACAAATGTTGGACAAATATTGCCATCCTCGAAGGGTAACCGACTTTGATTTGAAGAGTAGGCCAATTGAAGGACCAAGAAACTTATTAAATAGGGTTTATGTTGTCATACTTTTGAAAACCTTTGTACATTTGCTGACTGAGAAACTTTTGGAAACTTTTGAATTTTTTGGAAAATGACTTAGATTAGACATACTTTTGTAATGTTTTGTAAATGACTTACATTAGTTATCTTTTCGACATCCAATAGTCGACCAAACCATCCACCGTCGACACATTAATTATGCACATATGAGTTTTGGTCGACACTCCGTTGGCGATCGACTCCCCAAAGTCGACGAAAAATGTTGTGGTCGACATCCAATAGTCGACTATTTTACTACATGCACCCCACCTTATAAAAATGTTTTATATTGTCGTCGACACATTAATTATGCACAGAGGAGTTTTGGTTGACACTCCGTCGGCGATCGACTCAACAAAGTCGATGAAAAATATTGTGGTCGACATCCAATAGTCGACTAAAGTACTTATGGTCGACAACTTAATTATTCACAAAGGAGTTATGGTCGACTATTGGATGTCGATCGACAACACACATTGACCAATAAACTTATAATCGACATCCGTAAGTCGACCGTAGTGGAAAATATGTCATCCGTAAGTCAATGTCATGGAGAGGTGTGACTAAGACAGGAAAGTGTTCGTAAATCCAAGCCTACAAAATAACAATCATTCAAAATGTTAAAATGCAAAACATAAAATAAAATGGAAAAGTGTTAAGTATGAATTTTACCTCTACTAGAGGCAAACTTTTCTTCTTCTCCTCCGCCGCCGCCATCTCCGCCATTCTTTCTTCTATTTCGCTACTGACAATTCGCCTCAGTTTGGCAGAAAAATTATGCGATAATTTAATTATATTGGGCTATTTTCTTTTAATTTTAGAAGCCCTATATATATATGAGATTCACGAGAACTGTATCATAAATGGGCTTTGATGTTTATGCCTCCATTAACGGCTCATTAGCCAATCTTATACAAAATCTCTGTCCCGAACTAAAACTCTTAAGTCAAATTCTTCATGAGAAGGTATAGATACACTTTATTTTAATGTTCAATTTAATCTTTGATCTTAACATTTGAATCAATTAACTGAAGATCAATTTCAATTGTAAAAGACCAATCAATTGTGATGTGGTCAAAATATGTTATCCTATAAAAAATATGACAAGTGAACGCGAGATGAGTTATATATTATGATTATTCACCATTTATATATATATATATATATATATATATATATTGAGCCTAATATGATGAGGATAGGGTGTGTGAGCCTAACATATGTAGGAACAGGTTTAATGACGAAGATCGTGAACTTTTACATGTAACGAAAGGAATATACGAGCTTAGGGGCTTGTTTGGGATCAGTCCAGAGCTGAGTGGATCCAACCCAGTCAGCATGGAGGGGAATGGACCCCGAAAGTGTAGGAGGGGAGTGACCAAGTGGGAATACAAGAAAAGTGAGGATGATCCTTAAAAAAACGGAGTTGGCAATCGAAGGAGTAAGCTGTGGAGTGATTTTGACCAAGTTTTGAGCTGGACGGTTGAGAAAAATGGGAAAAGATAACATTTTCCCCAAGGTACGCATTTTTTAGTTGATTATCTGGTTTGACAACACTTCTAATTATTCAACTACGAAAATACACCCAGATTTTCACTGCTCCTACTCGTGTTCATGTCGTTTTGCGATCACTGCACATTCAACTACGAAAATACACCAAGATTTTCACTGCTTCTTTTCGGAGAATGTTGTTTTGAAATAAATCTTCAGAATCATAAGAGACGCAAGTATCCAATGTAGGTTTCTTGATGAGCTCTGAGATCTCGTCAGCAATGGAAGATTGACAAACTGCCAGACCCATAGACAACCCCACTGCAGGAGCCAGAGCAGCAACTATTTCCTTAACCTGAACAAGTATATAAGCTAAGTATTGTTAAACATTTGAGTCGCTCAATGAGGCACATAAAACAAGTTTATTTAGAGCATTAACTGCGTTGTCGAGTAAATTCTTTTCTATATATTGACAAAAGTAGGACATTCAATTATAACAATGCTTTCACTGAAAGCGATATCCTCATATGTGACTGTGAGGCGAAGCTTATGGTGTACAACAAAATAAAAAAAATTGAGAAGAATAAGAAAACAAAACATCACTATCATATAAAAAATTTAGTTTCATAAAACCATGTGATGTGAAAAATGCATGAAGCCATACAATCAAGAAAAAGTATCAAAGTTTTGTTGTAGAGAGAAATAACATGTGACCTGCACAGCCAAGTCACCAGTGGGCAACACCACCAGAGCTCGAAGACATTTAATAGAACGAGTTGATAACATCTGCACAATTGGTAAAGCATAAGCAAAAGTCTTCCCACTCCCCGTTGGTGAGTTTATGCAAAGATCTCGCTCGAAAGAACCAGGATCAATAGTTTCTTGCCAAACTGCTACTTGCACCGGAAATAATGAAGTAATGCCCATATTTTGCAATGCCACTTCTAACCTAACAAAATAAAAGTGTGTGAATTGTCTTTGTTGTTCACACTTCACTACTTTATAATACCCTTTCACATGGTATCAGAAAAGCAGTCCTCCCGAAGGTAAATACAAAAAATAACAAAAGGCCATATACAAAACATGAGCAACAAAAACACATAAATTGTTCAAAACACAAAATCAATCAACTGAATTGTAAGAAAAAAAGACCAAGTGAAATAAATTCATACTATAACTTAACTTCTCCAATCATGATTACTCTCGTATCACACAACATCTTCCCATTACTAAGCACAAAAATGCCATACTTATAAAAATAAAACTCCACATCAAAATTCAGAAGACCATTCAAAACCACTACGCAGAGAACACCAAAAAAATACATTAAATAAAAAAAATAAAAACCAAGAATATTACAGAAATGCATATATGGAAAAACCTAGGATCAATAAAAGGGTAGAATCAAGTGGACATGGTTCAAGGAGACTTATATCAACTGGGTCTCTCATCCATGGTATCACCGAGAAACTTTTCTTCTTCTCCTCCACCGCCGCCATCTCCGCCATTCTTTCTTCTATTAAGCTACTTACAATTAACCTCAGTTTGGCGGAAAAACTATGCGATAATTCAATTTTATTGGGCTATTTTCTTTTAATTTTAGAAGCCCTATATAGATACGAGATTTACATGAACTGTATCATAAATGGGGTTTGATGTTTATGCCTCCATTAACGGCCCATTAGCCCATTTTATACAAAATCTCTGTCCCGAACTAAAAGTCTTAAGTCAAATTCTTCATGAGAAGGTATAGATACACTTTATTTTAATGTTAAATTTAATCTTTGATCTTAACATTTGACTCAATTAATTGAAGATCAATTTCAATTGTACAAGTCCAATCAATTGTGATGTGGTCAATATATGTTATCCTATAAAAAAAATGACAAGTGAACGCGAGATGAGTTATATATTATGATTATTCATCATTTATTTATATATATATATATATATATATTGAGCCTAATATGATGAGGATAGGGTGTGTGAGCCTAATATATGTAGGAACAGGTTTAATGACGAAGATCGTGAACTTTTACATGTAACGAAAGGAATATACGAGCTTAGGGGCTTGTTTGGGATCAGCCTAGAGCTGAGTGGATCCAACCCAGTCATCCTGGAGGGGAATGGACCCCGGAATTATAGGAATGGAGTGACCAAGTGGGAATACATGAAAAGTGAGGATGATCCTTAAAAACCGGAGCTGGCAACCGAAGGAGTAAGTTGTGGAGTGATTTTGACCAAGTTTTGGGCTGGACGGTTGAGAAAATGGGAAAAGATAACATTTTCCCTAAGGTACGCATTTTTAGTTGATTATCTGGTTTGACAACACTTCTAATTATTCAACTACGAAAATACACCCAAATTTTCACTACTCCTTTTCAGAAAATGGGCAGTGATCGCAAAATGACATTCTCCCCAAGGTACGCGTTTTTTAGCTGTGGAGTGATTTTGACCAAGTTTTGGGCTGGACGGTTGAGAAAAATGGTAAAAGATAACATTTTCCCCAAGGTACACGTTTTTTAGTTGATTATCTGGTTTGACAACACTTCTAATTATTCAACTACGAAAATTGTTGGGATATGAATCCTTGAAACAATGTTCTAGTTGACGAGATTAAGTTTTGATGGCCAAAAAGCAACTTAAAGTTAATAATATATGTGGTTGGAAGTCATCTTAACTAAGTCATCATTGATAAGTCTGAGTTACTGATCTTATATTGTTATATGAGAAATATATTATGAACTGTTAGGAACTAAGTTGATGTTCATATTGTATAGACAGCTTATAGAATAGGATTTAGATATACTCTTCAGTATGTAGTTCAGTTGAAGTATAGATAGGTTTTATATTTGTAAGTTTGTATTATTGTAATCAGCAGAGTGAGTTCAGAACAAAAGACTAGAGAAAGATCAAAAGACTACAAGTCAGAAGACTAGAAGTCAGAACAAACTAAGAAGACTACTCGGAATAAGAAGACTACTCTGAAGAAGAAGACTAAATCCAAGAAGAGTAGATTGAAGACTTAATGAAGTATTCTGATAAGGCTCAGAACAGAAGATGAGAAGTATGCTTATCAGAGTAAGAACAGTAAAATCTGAGAAGGAAGTTTTACTGTGCTTAGGAATAATAAGTTTGGAAAACTTATTAGTTAAAGCTGTAATTGAAAATAATTGAAGACATGCTAACTTGGAAAATGAAGATAAGTTACAAAAGTCGGTTATAAGGATAAGTTACAAAAAACGGTTAAGAGTTAGTTTTACAAACTGCTAACTGTCAAACTAAAGTCTATAAATACCTAGAGATCTTCTACTTGGAAAGACTACTGATATTCTGAAGAACAAAAGCAACCAAAGAGCTATTCAAGTATTCAAGCAAGAGACTCACATAGTTCAAGAAGATCGAACCAAGAAGTCAGATTTGAAGAAGAAGATTCAAAGGCTTAAAATCAGAGAAGTTTTACTTTTAAGTTTGTATTTTTGTAAACAAGTGTGCTAGTTACTTGTAGAATTACTAGTAGATCAAAGATACAATTGATAGTGTAATCTATAAGAGCATAGTCTTAGTCTTGGGACTCTAAGCCACAAGAAACTCAAGGAGTTAATAAAACATCACGACTGGAGTTGTGAGAGTGGATGTAGACAGTTGTCGAACCACTATAAATCTTGTGTTCATTTACTTACTGTTTTATATTCTTATAAGTTCTTAAGAATTCGTATAAACAACTTGATTGAGAAATCTTGTTGAGTAGACGAATTAATTCATACCAAGAACAATAATATATTGAAGTTAAAGTTCAAAATCTAGAGTTGAGTATAAACTGTAAAGGCTCATATTGAAACTGGAAGTACTGAGCTGATTGACTAAGAACAGTACTATACCAGAACACTAATTCCGCATTTAACTCTGATATTTTAAGAAAATTTTTAAAAGTCTATTCACCCCTCCCCTCTAGACTTTTCAGGCTTATCTTAATCTTAACTCAACTTCGGGACCAACTAATGGTATCAGAGCATTAGTTCTTCTAGACTGCTGTTTCTTGATTACCCAGAAGACTTTGAGGGAAGTCTTTCTGTCCTAAATCGAATTGATCCTTGAACTTTTTATTTTTATTCAATTACTTGATAATCTTGATCTACTTGCTATATTCCTGATCTTATCTGTCAAATAAACTATGGATGAAACTAATGCAAACAAGCTACATAAGCTTAAAGTTGCAGATTACGACTATTGGAAGCTTCGCATGGAAGCAATATTCAGTTCAACACATGATCTTATGGTGTCAGTGGTAAAAGACGGCCCAATTGTCACAATCACAGCCAACACAGCCACATTGGACCCAACTAAAGTCGTGGGTGTTCCTGTTCCTAAACCAAGGTCATAATTAACTGCTGAAGAAATGAAACTAAACAATTTGGACATGTATTGAAATGTAAAACAACTAAGGAAATGTGGGACTGACTTGCTGTTCTTTGTGAAGGAACATCCATGATCAAAGAAAGCAAACTATCCACTGCGGTTCAAAGGTTTGAATCAAAATAAAGCCTGGTGAAACTATTGACCAAATTGATACTCGATTTACCCAAATTATGAATGGTCTTGAAGTTTTGGGAAAGAAATATATTGATAGGGAAATTAATCTGAGAATTCTTAAGTCGCTGGATGAGAGGTTGAAGATGGTCAAAATGATCATCAAGACCACTCAAGACATAGACTCATGGTCTGCTGAAACTATGTTCCAAACACTTAAGGCTCATAAATTTGAGTTAGATGAAGAAGATCCAGTAGTTGATAGTGATAAGGAGAAAACTGCTTCTAAGAACATAGCTTTTAAGGCCTCTTCTTCTAGAAAGTCTAGAACATCTAAGTCTAATTCCTCTAGCATAAAAGATAAGTTAGATAAATTTGATCTTAGTCTTAAGGATCAGGTGAGCTTAATGATTAAGAGGTTTGACAAGCTGAATAAGAGATATGGTAGATATAAGAGGTTCTATAAGGAGACCAAGGGTTCTAGTAACAGAGACTCTTCTGGGATCAGAAGAGATCACAACTCTTCTGAAAGAAGGGATGAGGTCTCTAATGAGAACAGAAGAGATAGGAACTCATCTGATAAGAAGGGTAAGAACTCTTCTGATAGGAAGAACAGGAACCGAGACCGTTCACCTATTAAAAAGTCTACTAATGATCATAAAATTCAGGGATATTTAATGCAGGATCTAACTCAGGATCATAATCAGGGATGTTGTCCTCAATGTCAGGGACATTGGCATTATCAACATTATTGTTTCCCCCTAGATTATTTGATCCATTAACTACCTCAGCAGGGACTGCTTCTTCATTGGTAGTTGTTACCTGAGTGTGAACTGGGATTGGATCATTCAGTTCACCATTTTCTTCAGTGGAGTTTGCCTCAGGTAAGTTGCCTTCAGGATTGTTGTCAAATCTTATGATTTCAGGGAGGTTGGCTTGGACAACATCTATGAAGGTAGTATCTTTGTCCTTTAAGCTCAGTCTGGTTGTCCTTTGTGTGATTTCCTCCGTATCCAAGTTCTTGTTCCTGAACTCATGAGTAGACTCATCAAACACAACATGGGGTGTTTCCTCCACAATAAGGGTTTTACAGTTATAGACTCTGAAAGCTCTACTGATTTGGGAATATCCAAGAAATACTCCCTCATCAGCTTTGCTATCAAAGGCTTTCAACTGTTCTTTCCCATTGTTGTGAATGAAACACTTACAACCAAGGATGTGAAAGTAAGATACTTTAGGCAACCTTCCTTTCCATAGTTCATAGGGGGTTTTGCCTTGCCCCTTAGTTATCAAACATTTATTCTGAGTATAGCATGCAGTGTTTATTGCTTCAGCCCAAAACCTCTTAGATAAATTTGAGTCAGCAATTAAGGTTCTAGCAGCCTCTTTTAAAGTTCTGTTTCTTCTTTCTGCAACCCCATTCTGTTGAGGGGTTCTAGCTGCTGAAGTTTCATGGGCTATACCATTTTGTGTGCAGTACTCATTGATGTATGAATTCATGAACTCAGTGCCTTTGTCAGGTCTTATCTTGATTATGTTAAGGCTTTTCTCATTTGAGAATCTCTTTAGAAGTTCAGGGAGTTTGACTTGTGTTTCCTTCTTATTAAGGAGAAATACTACCCATGTGAACCTAGAGAAGTCATCTACTACCACTAATGTGTATTTTCTACCATTAATGCTTGCAGGGGTAATTGGTCCAAATAAGTCCATGTGTAGAAGTTCAAGTACCCTTTCAGTAGAGATGACTGGTTTTCCCTTGAATGAGGCTTTGATCTGTTTTCCTTCTTGACATGGTTTGCAAACATGCTCTTTAATAAAAACCTCAATGGGTAGTCCTTTTACTAATGCATTTCTAGCCAGTTTGTTCATTGACTTAAAGTTCAGGTGGTTTAGCCTTTTATGCCATAACCAACTTTGTTCATTAGAGCTCTTAGCAATGAAACATGCAGCATCAGTATACTTGTCCCAGTCAGCAAAATACACATTTCCTTTCCTAGTTCCAGTCAGTAAAGGTTGTTGAGTTTTATCTTTGATTAAGCATTTTCCACTTGAGAACTCAACACTAAAATATTTATCACAGAACTGACTTATACTTAGGAGATTATATTTGAGACCAGCCACATAAGACACATTGGATACCTTGATATTACCAATTATCAAGGTACCATAACCTTTTGTTGTAACTTGTGAACTGTCTCCAAATGTGACATTTGGGCCTTCTTTCTCAATGAAATCAGTGAGGAGGTTCTTGTTTCCAGTCATGTGCCTTGAGCATCCACTGTCAAGGTACCATGCTGACTTTTTGCTCATACTCCTCATCTTCTTGTGGCCCATTGGTACCTGCAATTAGATAGCTTTAGGTACCCTTTGAATTTTGGGTCCTGAGAGGTTAGCTGTACCTTTAGGAACCCAAACTTGCCTTATAACCCTGATTGATTCAAGGTGGCTAAGTTGTCTTCCTCTAGCATCAATGTACACTGCCTTTCCCTTAAATGCCTTTGGGAAAGTATGTGTAAAAGTGTTTATTCTATAGGTATCAGGAGAGTTGTCATTTCTCCTGAACTTATGAGTTTTATGTGCTACTTGAGGGAATCTTTGAGGATGGGTATGACCATTACCCTTTGGCATGAAGGGTTTTGGTTGTCTCATTTTATTTTTCCCTTGAGGATAGTTGTCCATAGGTTTGTTCAGCTGAGGCTTCCTCAGTTCAGTTGGCCTAGGCTGATCATACCTTGGATAACTCCTCTGAACATTGTTCAGGAGAGTTGCCCTTCCATTGGGTCTACTCTGCTGACCAACATTCCTCTTGTGCTCAAGGACTCTGGCCTTTCCCTTAGGTATGGGCCTAGTCTCCTGAAGCACTTGAGTGGGCAATTCATGCATTTTGCCCTTTCCTTTGTTCAGTGGCTGAATTATTTCATTTTCAGCTTGTTGAGCCACTGATTTAACAAAGATTCTCTTAGTGTTACTTGTAGAAGCAACACTAAGACAAGGTGAAGATTCAAATGGATCAAAACCTAATCCACTTCTTTTAGCCATAGGTCTTTGATAACTTTGAATTTCCTCTATTGCTCTAGAGGATTTCTTCAAAGCAGACATCTTTAATTTTAGGCTCTCTTCACTTGATTTAAGAATGTCATACTCATGTGAGAGATTTTCAAATTTTGCTTGAAGAATTTTAAGTTCAAAATCTTTTCTCTTCTGAGAGAGCAGTTGATCATCAATCTCCTTTTGTTGGTCAACTATCCTGAGATTTGTTTCCTCAAGCTCTCTCAAGACTTGTTGATACAACTCAGTAGTCTTGATGTCAACTACTGTCTCAGCAGGTTTTGAAAGTTCAATTGAAAGCCTTTCATTTTCTCTCACACAGTTATCATGAAATTCTTGTAACATAGTGAAATCTTCCATCAACTTTCCAAAAGAAAGTTTCAAGTTGACTTCACTAATGTTTTGTGATAGAAATGATGGTGAGCTAGAAGTAGAGGATACCTCATCATCCTCAATGGCCATGTTTCACACATCATCATCATCATCACTGTTTGAGAACAGTCCATCAGAAGAGTTGAAGCTTTCAGCACTATCAGATTCTTCACCAGCCATCATGGCTTTTCTGTTGGTGAATTTTCTGTCTCTTTTGGCTTGCCTCTCTCTTCTCTCCTTAGAGCTGAGTTCAGGGCAGTCATACTGGAAGTGCCCTTTCTTCTTGCAGTTGTAGCACAGGTCTTCATCATCATCTTTCTTAGACTCATCTTTCCTTCTAGATGATGAAGGCTCAGCTCTGCTGGACCTTCTTCTATCAGAGTACTTGTACTCTGATCTTCTTTCTTCAGGCCTTTTGTCCCCAGCCTTGACTTCAGGAGAGTTGTATCTTCTCCTGACCTTGTTGTCTTGGTAGAATTTCTTGTATCTACCAAACCTTGAATTCAGCTTGTCAAACCTTCTAGCCATCAAGGCTAGTTCTTCCATCATTTCAGCCTTGGAGACTGACTTTGATGATCTAGGAGTGGACTGCATTTCAGTTTCAGTAGCTGTAGGTCCCCAAAGTTGAGTTAATATCGAGTAAGCTAGTGAAAATGTCTAGAGGGGGGTGAATAGACTTTTCAAAAATCTTTCGATATATCAAAGTACAATGTGCGGAATACGAAATTAAACAATGAGCCCAAGTAGTTTATACTCAACTTCTTAATTCGAGACTCTGTTCTATACTCAACTAGTCTTGTTCAGTTATGTATGTAAACAGTTAAGCAATTAAACAAAACAGTAAAGTAAACAACACAAACAATTTATAATGGTTCGACAACTTGTCTACGTCCACTCTCACAACCCAGTTGTGATGTTTCCACTAACTCTTCCAATCGAGTACAAAGTGTGTGTTCTTGTTCTTTTGAGTTCCAAGAAAAAGACTTAGATCTTCAAAGACTATACCCCCAGATACGTCTACGATCTTACTAGAAATTTAACAAGTATCTAGCACCTTGAAAAATAACAAACAACAAAAACTAAAAACTTATTCAGTAGGAGTCTTCTGGTTTCTTCACTTGACTTCTGACTTGCTTTCTGAACTTCAACAAACTCTGAGAGTAAACTTCTTCGAATGCTTCAGTACGCTTCAGTGTGTAGATCTTCAGTAGTTCAGCAGTCTTGAATTGATGAACATCATGAAGTATTTATAGATTTTAATCTTCAAGAACTTAGTCAGTTGTAACCAACTCTTCTTGATAACTAACTTTCAACTTCCATACTTATCCATCTACGCGTTTCTGTTAGTAATTAGTTATTTCTAACTATCTTCTTTAATCCTTATCTTCACACGCGTCGAATAACTACCTTCAAGTTGACCAGTCTTGTTGAGTCTTGTAGACCACCTGTCTTGTGTAGTAGACTTCATCCTTCTTCTGGTCTGGTCTTCTTGTGCGAACTTCTGTATTAGACTATTCTAATCCTAACAAGACTATTACATTACTTTAAGCTCTTCTTATAAAGCTTAGTCAACTTATAAAACTATACAATGAATATATCTATTACATACGAAAATCATGAGCTCTATACAATGATTATTAGCTCAATAACAACCTAAACAGTTAATATAGACAAATATGAAGTACTTATAGTTCGTACTTATCTTTTAATATATAACAACATTTGTCTTTTAATGTGAACTCTACTGGTCTGTTCAAGATGACTTCTTCTTAACTAGACTAGATCAGTCAACACTTAGAAAATATTCAAACTACTTTTGGCTTATCAAAACTTCATCTTATCTTTTATCATCATTTAGGACTTGTTCTAGGATTCATATCCCAACAATTTCCTCCTTTTTGATGAAGCCAAAACTACTTGAATCTTTTCTCAATAGTAGACTAGTTAAGTAGTTATCTTGTCTTAACATCAAATAGTACTTTATCTTTTCATTCATTCAAGATAAGAACAGTAGATATTACACATACTTCAAAAATCAAATACTAAGTACCAGAGCAAAAAAAAAAACTAATCTGAAAGAGTACCTCCTTCTGGATTTGGAACACAGAACGCGTCTAGGAGTGTCTTGTGGATTACTCTGATATGGTCTTCATCTTCTATCTTCTCTTTGTCAAGCAGCTCTTCTTCATATTTCTTGATCTGGTTAAGATCAACTCTCTTACCTGAGCTGGTCATAGGACATTTTTACTTCGGAAAGATAGGGACTAGAATGTTAAAGTTTGCTCCAGCAGATATCCTTAAGATCAGGTTCCATAGCAACTTGTTCTGACCTTCCATGAATTTATCAAAGATAGCATACAACTCATCTGGGCTTTCAGAATCACCATACTTCCTAATAATCCAATGATCAAGTTCCCATTGTCTCTTCACTTTCATCCAATCAGCTCGATGCTCTTTATCTATGAAGTAGTCAATGAACTGATCTTCCATCTGATCTTCATCAGTCTTCAGCTTCTGCAATCTTTCAATATGCTTTCCAATTTTCTGTTTGCTTGCATAGTGAGCTTCATCATTCGGATCAACAACCTTCTGCTTCTTCTCAACAAATGCATCAGGTTCTTCAGCTTCTTCAATAGCTAACTTCCTTTTAACTCTTCTGGTCTGAACCTCAGCTTCAGGAGATGCAACACCTTTGCCCTTCTCCAATCTTTTCTGTTCATCTGCCTTAGCTTGCTAAAGCTCTGCAGTCTTGACTAGCTTGCCTCTGCCTCTCTTAGGTCTCCTTAGATCTTGCATAGCTTCCGCAACTTCTTTCGCTTCTGGTTCAGAACTTGACTTAGCTATTTCAACTTCTTTCTCAACTTTACTCGCCTCTTCCCCCTTTTTGGCTTCATCATTTGCCTTAAGAGTGAAAGACTTGTAAAGCGAGTCATATCTTCCTTCACAGCTTCCTTCATAGCTTCAGCAGCCAACTCGATCTGCTTCTGATGCGTCTTGTCATGACTCATCTTGTCAAGACGATCAGTTGCCAATTCCAGCTTCCTTGAACTTGAGACTAGTTCATCCTTGAAATATGTGGCTGTCTGGCGAAGGAGTCTGTTCTGCTCTGTTAGCTCAGTTAACACAGCACGAGAACGCACCAACTGGTCTTGTGCTTCTCTCCTTTGTTCATCAGCAATTTCTGTCTTTACCCTGTAGAGTCTCTCCATCTTATTTGACTCTTCAGATAAAGATCTTGCAAATGAGATAGATCTCTTCTCAGAGAAATCAACTTGCTTCTTCAAGAAACTTTCAACTTCAGCATACATCTCTGCTCGAAAAGTTGAGTCCATCTTGTTGACCTCACCAACAATCAACTCTCTTGAGCTGTCAACAAGTGATTTATTCTGCTCAACTAGCACGTCTTTCAACTTCGAGTGCAAGAACTCATCAATAGCAGAATGAACAACATCCTTCAAGTCCGTCTTCAACTCTTCAAGATAACCTTCAGGAAAAACTTGAGTAGACGACTTGGCTTCAGCAATAACCTCTTCTTGAACTTTATCCATAAGTTCATCTTCATCAAACATAACAGCATCCATGAACTCATCATCTTCTTCACCAAGCTCGATAGAGTCAGCTTCTTCAGAACTTTCAACCTCTTCTTCAGCAGGAGCATCTTCTAACTCCAATAAGGGTTCTGATGTCTGAATAGCCGCATCAACCAATTCTGCCTTCAACTCTTCTTCCACCAGATCAGTCTGAGTTCCAACATCGAACGAGAACTCTTCACACAGAATGCCATCAGAAATGCTCAACATTCTCTTCACAAGATCAGTTAAGGCTTTGCGAGGGAATAATTCTGAGTGGTCTTGAACACCACTGTTCTCCTTCTGCTCCATCTCCCAATCCATGAAATTGGAGATCCCTCCCATTCCTTGAATGACTTCGAAAAGGTCATCTGTTGGGGACTTCTTCAATGCAACCCAAGTGCATATCCTTAGAAGTTTCTCAAACTGTTCTGTAGAAGTGTCGACTTCGATAGTTGAGAGCTGCTTCTTCAGGTTCTTGGATACTCTAGCACGAACTCTCTTCTCCCTTAGACACAAAGGATAATATACCAAAGATTCAAATCTAACTTCAGACGGGGTCTGAGCAGGTGGGGTCCCTGTCTCAGCTGTTGCAGTGGCAACTGGTGTCTTGTCTGAAGTAGATGGGTTGATGGGTTCAACATTTTCTGTTGAGGGTAGAGAAAGATTTTGGTCTGTGGTTTCTGGGGGCTGCGATGTGTCTAGGTTTGGTGTGACAACTGTCGGAGTATCAGTTGTATCCTTTATGGGAGTGTTTTCAGGATGACTGGCTCTTAGCGGTAATGCTGCCAGTACTTGTGAGGTTGGGGGTACAGGTCTAGACCTAGGTCGATGTGACCTTGCCTTGGTTCGAATAGAAGAGAGAGAGAGAGGAATTGAAACAGATTGAGTAGAGGTACCAACCTGAGGACTCGACTCGTCTGGTGGAGTGGGCGACCCAACTCGCACGAGTTGATACAATTCAGGAATTTGAGCGCTTGGCTCCTCCTCTTGTTCCGACTCCTCATCTGACTGAGTCTTTTCTGAGTCATCTGCACTAGACGAGACTTGTGCACCATCTTCAGACTTTTCTTCAACTGACTCGTCTTCACAAGAGCTAGACGAGGCAGCATAAGGCATTGCTTCCGAAGAATCAATCTGAACACGCCTTGGGGCAGATGGCCTTGCAGCAACCTGCTTCTTCAGTGCCTCCTTCTTCAAGTAAAATTTCAAGGGGTGAAAAGGCTTTCCTTTGCTCCAATCAGGCTTGTTTGGCATCAACAAAGGTAGGAGTATACTTAGCTTGTTACCAAAACCAACAACATTTGACACCACCCAACTGCAAGAGTCGGTGTCAACCCTAACACTTCTTTCGAAGTACATGATTCGATCGGCCATCAATTTGAACCAATTACCCTCTGTGATTCCATCGTATATCGCCGCCATCACCCTTGCCTTAGCCAGAGTGACTGAATCATGAGAGCTAGTGGCACATAGTAGCATCTTGCTTGCTATGTCCAGTAGAGTGCGATACTTTTCCAATAATTCCTTCTTCTTCACAGCTGGAATTTTGCCATCTCGATTTAATCGGATCTTCTTGCCACAGAAGATACTCAAATACCTCAGCTCCTGGCCATGAGCATAGTTCTCCACATCAATCGTTCAGATGGGCAACTTCAGATGCTCAAAAACAGCCTCGCGAGTGATTTCAACTCGACTTGCTCCAACAAACGATTCGATGACATCTCCTCGTCTGGTGGCGTTGGCATAGAATTCCAGAACCTCCTCTTCCAAGACGACTTGAGGAAATGCCTCCAAATACGGTTTCAAACCACACCTAATGCACTTATTGATAATCTCTTGGTTGCCTTTAGTGTGTAGCCCTTTGAAGAACATCGAGGGTTCCACATGCACCTTGCCTTCAGTGATGTACTTGCCAAGGTCAAACCTGGCTTGCATGTTAGTTCTCACATCAAATAGAGAGATAATCGACATATCGATAGTTTGAGTAAGAACTTTGGAGTAGGATTTCGCAAGAAATTCGAAAGCAAGAAAAGGGGAGTTAAGAAATCATGAGGCAAGTCGTGTGTGAGTGTTGGTTTTGTTAGAACTGAAATTTCAATCCAATGGCCAACGGTTTGGGCGTTTTGGGCGTTTGGAATTCGGTTACGGAATCGAGAGTATTATGTGATTTGATATTGTAAAGTTTTGAAATCCGCCTCTTCTAATAGGTAGGACAGGGGAGTGTACTCATTTGACCTAGCAAAGTAGAGTAGGGTTCGAACTGGGTGTATACACCTCATTAAAATGGGAGTGTATAAATCCAATTCTAGGGTTTTCTAATTTTAGCATTATCAAATTACTATAATACCCTTAATTCTATTTGATTAAACACTTAGAGTATTCGAATCAAAGGAACACTTATCTGGTATGTTCGAGTCTATCCAGAACAGACGAGTAGACTTAAGTTTCTCAAGACGAGTTGGCTTAAGCACACAAGACGAGTTCCCCCTTCGACTGTGCTTGTCTATTCTGAATGTCGAACGACTTCTTGTACCTATCTTATCATATGCAGTCGTGTAGTCGTAGGTACAAGTAGAGTAGAATAATTAAGATGAATATCAATCTAAAGCAATGATCAAGGTTTCGAACAAGATGACTGTTAACAAACATAAGAGTCAACATAAGGATATTTAAGAAATCAAAGATTCCCCCTTAAATGTTTATTCCCTTAGTATTACCCTCAGCTTTACCAGCTTCCTCATCGGGTTGTTTGGTCATCTAGTCTAGCCTTGTATACCTGTCTGTTGCGTGAGTAGACGAGTGCTCTGTTTTAGTGATCTTGTCTCCATATTTCTTTGATGTACCTGTCTGGTTAGTACATAGCTATAGGCAAGTAGGGTCTAGATCAATTAGCCCTAGACTAATGCATAACTCACGAAAACGTGCCTCGGCTAATGGTTTTGTGAAAATATCAGCTCTTTGAAAATCAGTATGAATCTTTTCCATGCGAATATCCTTCTTTTCTACATGATCACGTATGAAATGATGCTTCACATCAACATGCTTACAACGTGTGTGCAAAACAGGATTTTGTGTAATGGCAATGGCAATGGCACTATTACTATCACAGAAAATAGGAACATTTGATTCATATATGTTGTAATCTCTAAGCTGTTGCATGAGCCAAAGTAGTTGACTACAACAGCTACCAGCAACCATGTACTCGGCTTCGGTAGTGGAAGTAGCAACACTAGTCTGCTTTTTCGAAAACCATGAAATGAGTTTTGTGCCTAAGAATTGACAAGAACCAGATGTAGATTTCCTATCTATTCTACAGCCTCCAAAGTCTGAGTCTGAGTAGCCACTTAAGGATAGATCATCATTTGAGAGATACCATATACCACGATTGATGGTCCCTTTCAAATATTTCAAGATCCTTTTAGTGGTTTCCATGTGACTTTCCTTTGGATTGGCTTGGAAACGTGCACAAACACCAACAGAGAATGCAATGTCTGGTCTACTAGCAGTTAGATACAATAAGGAACCAATTAATCCACGATAATAAGATTGGTCAGCACATTTACCGTTTTCATCTGGATCCATTCTGTAAGTTGGTTGCATCGGTACGCCAGTAGACTTACAAGTTTTAATCCCGTACTTGTCTAGAAGATTTCTAGTGTACTTCGCCTGATTTATGAAAATCCCTTCTGGGGTTTGTTTTACTTGAAGACCAAGAAAGTAATTCATTTCACCCATCATTGACATTTCAAATTTACTTTGCATAAGTGTTGAAAAACTTTCACTCAGCTTTTTGTTAGGTGACCCAAAAATGATGTCATCTACGTAAATTTGGATGAGTAAAATGTCCTTCCCTTCTTGTCTTCTGAACAGGGTTCTATCGACCTTGCCCTTAGTAAAACCATTTTCTAATAGAAAGAGAGAGAGAGAGAGTATCATACCATGCTCTTGGAGCTTGCTTTAGTCCGTACAAGGCTTTCTTCAATCTGTACACCTTGTTGCCTTTGACTTCGAAACCTGGAGGTTGTTCAACATACACTTCTTCCGCAAGAATACCGTTAAGAAATGTACTTTTAACATCCATTTGATATACAGTAAACTTCATGTGAGCAGCATATGCAAGGAACAATCGAATGGCTTCTAGTCTAGCAACAGGAGCATAAGTTTCATCATAGTCTATGCCTTCAGCTTGTGAATAGCCTTGGGCAACTAGTCTAGCCTTATTCCTTACGACTAAATCATTCTCATCTTTCTTATTCTTGAAAATCCATCGAGTGCCAACTACATTATGATGTTCCGGCCTATCAAAAAGTTCCCAGACGTCGTTTCGAACAAACTGGTTCAACTCGTCTTGCATAGCGATGATCCAATTACTATCAGCAGATGCCTCTTTAACAGTGGTAGGCTCAATAGCAGAGAGGAAACAACACCAGTAAAACATAGTTGGACTAGGCTGTTCTTGCGACTCAAAGAGTTGTCGTCTAGTCTTCACACCAATAGTAGAGTCACCAATGATATTTTCAGCATCATGCGCAGATTTCCATATTTTTCTATTCTTAACAGGAACACTATCATCATCTATATCATGTACAGCATCATGCATATCGACATCATTTGTATCATCAACAGATTTACCAGGAGTAATAGAGTCAACCAGGGCAGGCATGTCAGCTGGTCTAGAAGACTTACCTTGAGCACTTACCTTCTCTTTGTCATCAGACTCGAGAGCTTTTAGGAATGGGTTGTAGGCTTGAACGGATTCATATACCTCTGAATATTTATCAGATTCGATCGTTAGATCAGTCACTTTCTCACTGATCTTGTCGGCAGACGAGTCCTGTCGAGATTCATCGAAAACCACATGTGGTGTTTCTTCCACACAAAGAGTTGAGTAGTTGAATACCCTAACTGCCTTGCTAGTCGAGGAGTATCCTAAGAATATCCCCTCGTCTGCTTTAGCATCGAAAGCATTCAACTTGCTCTTTCCATTGTTATGGATGAAACACTTACAACCAAATATATGGAAATATGAAATTCTGGGTTTTCTACCTTTCCAAACCTCATAAGGTGTCTTGCCTAGAGCTTTGTTGATCGCGCTTCTGTTATGTGAATGGCATGCAATATTGATAGCTTCAGCCCAAAACTTTTGAGGAGTGTTGAACTCAGCTAGCATGGTCCTACAGGCTTCTTTGAGAGTTCGATTCCTTCTTTCAGCTACTCCGTTCTGTTGTGGTGTCCTGGCTGCACTAGTAAGATGCTGGATACCACGTTTAGTACAGAAATCTTTGATATAGCAATTAATGAACTCAGTTCCCTTGTCACTACGAATCTTGACAATAGACTGGTTCTTCTCAACTTGTAACTTCTTCAACAGATCAGGCAGAAGTGTTTGTGTATCACTCTTCTTGTGTAGGAAGACTACCCAAGTAAACTTAGAATAGTCGTCTACAACAACAAGTGTGTACCTTCTACCATTCAAGGTTGGAGGAGTTATTGGACCATGAAGATCCATATGTAGGAGTTCTAGGACTCTACTAGTTGAGAGAGTAGGAATTGACTTAAAAGAACCTTTCACCTGTTTACCCTGTTGACAAGCAGTACATACATGTGACTTGTAGTAAACTTCATTGGGAATACCTTCCACAAGGTAATCTCTGGCTATCTTATTAAGAACTTTAAAGTTTAAGTGACAAAGGCGTCTATGCCAGAGCCACCCAAGTTCTTTAGGATTCTTAGTAAGTAGACAGGTGTCCCTCGGACAACTGTTCCAGTTCACAATGTACACACTACCTTGTCTTACGCCGACTAGTAGGACTGTGTGTGTCCTTTTGTCAATGATTTCACATTTGCGGCTCTTGAACTGCACCTTGTATCCACGATCAAAAAACTGTGAAACAGAGAGTAAATTGTATTTCAAACCTTCAACATATGAGACATCTTGGATCTCTACGTCTCCATTCCGGATGTAACCAAATCCTTTAGTGACAGCAGTGGAGCTATCACCAAATATCACTTTTGGTCCTTCCTGCTCATGGTAACTTGATAAGAGAGCCTTGGTACCAGTCATGTGGTGCGAACAACCACTGTCTATGTACCAGGTTTCTCCTACTGAGCCACCCTTCTTATACAAGTCAAGTCGACCCTGCAATGAAGATATTCAATAATTTAGGTACCCATTTGTTTATTGGGGTCCTGGGGGGTTAGTCGAGTTCAAATGAATCCAAATATACATTGGAGTCTTGAACAAGTTCGATCTCTTAAGCTTTCGGCCATACTTGTTACAGAATAAGACCTTGTTGTCCTTATCTGGCCTATCATTCGAATTCGGGTCTACTCGTTTGAGATAGCCTTTCTTAATCTCTACTTGAGCAGGCACTGGTCTATGATAGTTAGAATAGGGCTTGTATGCATTAGGTCCATACGGTTTATAGACTCGTTTAGGTCTTTCCTCACTAATAATATCATATGACAAAGGTGGAGGATATAGGACAGCTTGTGTATGATATTTTGGAGCAACCTGTCTAGGCCTAGACGAGTAGAGCTGAGACTGCCTTATGAAAGGAGGTCTAGGCTCTTGTCGTCTAGTCTGTACCTGTCTAGTACTCGTCTCCTCAGGATACCAGTCCTCGTATCTGACCTGGTTGGGTCGTCCACGATTAGTGGTCCTTTGAAGATTAGTTCTAGTTGGAACAGGCTTGTTGTTACCATTCTTTTTACCTCCCTTGGTAATCGGAATGTTAACTCGAGCTTGTTTAGGTACAGTACCTTTAGATGGAGTTCCAATATCGTATATCATTGGTCCTTTTCCTTTATCATTTGGCAAAAGTCTTGAGTTAGTAGTAGTAGGGTTCTTAATGACTCGAGTAGACGAGCTAGATGACTCAGCACCTATACCTGACTTGTCACCTGGATCTCTATACTTATCTGACAATTCAAGGTTAATCTTTGAAGAGTTAACCAGGTCAGTAAGCTTGAGATCTAATGTGACAACCTCGGTCTCTAAGAACTTATTACGTTCTTCAAGTCTATTGCACTTGCTTTTTAAAACATTGAACTCATTTCTCTCAGTTGCATGTGTCTTAAGTAGGTCTTGATATAACCTGTCTGTCAATGCACACTTTTCCTTGAGTTGTCTCAACTCTTCAGTCAAGCGTTCATTTAGGACTGTTACATTAGAATCTACTTTAGACTGAGCTTCCTTAAGATCAATGATTTCTTGTTTTAATGCAATGTTCTCATCACTGACTTCGATGAATGCTTGGTTAGCAAGTAGAAGGTCGTCTTCAATAGCACTAGTAGAATGATGAAGACTACTTCCTACTTCACTACTAGCAGTGTCACTTTCATCAGTATCTGAATCATCACAAGATTGAAAAGAAGTAGCAGATGATACCTCTTGGTCGATTTTAGCCATACAGCATAGACCATCATCTATTATGAAAGCTTCATCGTGATCTCGATCAGTCGAGTGACTAGATAAGGACGATGGCAACTCATCTGAATCCGAATCAGAGTCATCATTGGCCATCATTGCCTTCTTGCCACGGTTGTATCTTCTTTCCCTTCGTGCTTTGCGTTCTTCTCGATCATCAGTGCTCAGGTCTGGACATTCATATATGTAATGACGTGGCTTTTCACAATTATAGCACAAAAGATCATTAGTAGCCTTTTTAATAGGAGATTTATCCCTACGCTTATCACGTCTATCAGAACGCTGAATCTTCCTATCATCAGACTCTCTATCTCGCCTATTACCTTTCGAGACTTTGTCTCTCCTTTCGGACGAGTTTCGGTCTCGTCTGGTCTCAGACGAGTTCTTAGAAGTAGACGCTCTATGATCTCTATAGAACTTCTTATATCTACCGAAACGTTTATTCAGCCTATCAAACTTTCTAACCATGAGGTTCACCTGATCCTTCAAACTAAGATCAGTATCTAACTCGTCTTTCACAGAAGCAGACTTAGTCTTAGACTTAGACTTGTCTACTTTAGAGGACTTAGACGACGTAGACTTAAAGGCAACGTTCTTAGATACAGCATGTTCTCTATCACTACTGGCTAATGGTTCATCTTCGTCTAGATCAAACTCATGGGCCTTCAGAGTTTGAAACATGGTCTCAGCAGACCACTTGTCTATGTCTTGAGTATTCTTAACAAGCATCTTTACCATTTTCCAACGACTATCAAGACTTTTCAGAATCCTAAGATTGATCTCACGAGCAGTATATGATTTACCAAGGACTTCCAGATCATTCATAATCTTAGTAAAACGAGTATCCAGCTGGTCGATAGTTTCGCCAGCTTTCATCCGAAATGATTCAAATCTTTGGACAGCAGTGGAGAGTTTGCTCTCTTTGATCAGGGATGTCCCTTCACAAATGATAGCTAATCTGTCCCACATGTCTTTGGCAGTTTTACATTTTAACACTTTTCCTAGATACTCGTTAGGAAGAGTGTGTAAGATGTAATTCTTTGCCAAACTATCCAAATTATTTTGACGCATTTCTTCTGAGGTTAGATCTGACCTGGGTTTCTTGACGAGAGTACCAATTGGTTTGTCTTTGTCGAGGGTAGCAGTATTTGGGACCATTGTCACGATCGGACCCTCTGTGACAACCGATATCATAAGGTCGTGCGTGGAGCTGAAAATTACCTCCATTCGCAACTTCCAATAGTCGTAGTCCTGAACCTGGAACTTGGGTAACTTGTTAGCGCTGATCTCAAGAGACATGATTTCAAGAAGATTAGTAATGAGTAGTTTTAAAATTAAGAAATAAGTGCTAAGCAGTTTTATGATCAAGAAGCAGCACTACAGGAAATTACACAATTCGTGACGAATTTTTTTGCGACAACACAAAAATCGTCACAATTTGTTATATAAAGATGACGAATTTTATTTTTTGTCATTAAAATACTAGAAATTATGACAAAATTTAAATTCGTCGTCACTTATATTTTTTTCGTCACAAATTTGTATATTTCGTGACGATGTTAATAAATATGTCACAATAATAATATGTGACGATTTTAATAATAATTGGTGACGAAATTCGACGTCATGAAAAATATTTTTTGTTGACGATGCTAACCTTTCGTCATTAATTATAAGAAATAATATGTGATAAAATTGTTTCGTCACAATAATAATTGATGACGATTTTAATAATAATAGATGACGATATTTGACGTCATAAAAAAGATATTTTCATGACAATACCATTTTCCGTCATTAATTATTCAAAATATATAGTGACAAAATGTGTTCGTCACAAAAATTATTGGTGACGATTTTAATATTAATTGACGACGATATTCGACGTCATAAAAAATATACTTCCATGACAATACTACTTTTCGTCATTAATTATTCAATATATTTAGTGACAAAATATTTTCGTCACAAAAATTATTGGTGACGATTTTAATAATAATTGATGACGATATTCGACGTCATAAAAAGGATAATTTCATGACAATACTATTTTTCATCATTAATTATTCAAAATATATAGTGACCAAATGTTTTCATCACAAAAATTGTTGGTGACGATTTTAATAATAATTGATGACGATACTTGATGTCATAAAACATATATTTTCATGACAATACTATTTTTCGTCTTTAATTATTCAAAATATATAGTGACAAAATGTTCTCGTCACAAAAATAATTGGTGACGATTTTTATAATATTTGATGACAATATTCGATGTCTTAAAAAATATATTTTCTTGACAATGCTCTTTTTTGCCGTTAATTATAATCAAAATATTTAGTGACAACATATTTTCATCCCAAAAATAATTGACAACAATTTTAATAATATTTAATAACAATATTCGACATCATAAAAAATATATTTTCATGACAATACTATTTCACTTAATTCTTTGGGTTGTTCTCTATTTTCTATTTTACCATTCAACTTTCTACTACTTTAATATGCAAAGACATGTTAATAGATTTTTTTTTCTTCTAATAAACATTGATATTTTTTTTGAGCATATTGTGAACTATTGGTAGTTAAAATATCATATTCGTACTAAATAACCTTGTTTACTTCCTTCATTAGTTAGCTTAGGCTCCACCTTTTTAATACAAGTAGTATCTTAAGTTTTTTATTTATTCAGTGGTTTTGGAGTTAAATATTGTATAAGGATATTCTTAGATTTGTTGTTACCAGATAAATTTTGCTTGTAATTAATATTATTTTACAGAAAGAAATCAATTAATTCCCTGTTGCAATATATGAAGTTTTATTTTAATGGTTTATCTATCCGAAGGGAGTTGGTTGTAGGTAGGCCTAATGGTTCAACAAACAGTAAATCAAGATTTTTGGCAAGTGCCGCATTGAACTAAGCGCATTAATAACTAGGAAATGTTTGAGACGGGATAGAATCAGTTTTTTTTTTCCTATTGTTTAGATTAGAGCAGTAAAATGATATTCCCTGTGCTAATTTAAAAAATAGGTTGATGTGACATTTTTGACTAATATTTGTGAAAGTATCCAAAATTTTACAATTACATGCATAGTTTTCTCCATATGTTGTCTACAAGAATTCATACTAGAAAATTTTACAATTACATGCATAGAATTCATAGTTTTCTCCATATGTTGACTAATATTTGCTGCTAGTATAAAGTTTATTTTTTCGCTTCAGTATACATCAGTGTCAAGATTTTTTTTTTAATTAAACTGTATTGTGCTTTTCAGGTATTGGAGGTGTGACTGCTTTAAAACTAATACGCTAGAAAGGCTCACTGAGCACATTCCGGAGAGTATTAACAAACAAAGGTGTTATATACGTTTTTCTTGATTCCATTAACTCAAATATGTTCAGTTTCTTAGGAATCCATATTCCCCCTTCCTAAGTGGAGTGAAGTTGAGTATAACACGCTTCAACGACATATATACATCCACTTTGTGCCATGAGATAATTATAAATCAAATTCATAGGATTTATTAACATAGTTAAAATGTTATATATGTTGGCTTTACTACATACTATCTTAAAGGAAACTCCATCAAAAAAAAAATCTTAAAGGAAATAAGAAAACTATTTTACATCTTCATAAGCACCACTTTATTGCAGAAGACAAACAAAAATAAGAATGACACCAAATCTAAATAAGCCACATTTATACACAATATACCAGATAGTGTAATGAATGCAAGAACAAAAAACTGAACCAAATAACTTTGTACATTTCAATTTCGAAAGGAAATAAGTTTAAGGGGCCAAAAATCTCAGGTCTCAGGTTGCACAGGGAGTACCCTCAGAAAATAGAGTAATTAAGAGAAAATCAATAAAAGCAGAAAAAATCCAACTTGATCAATTTAACAAGTCTTCGCCTAGTTTGGTGGTCCTTTATTGTTAAAAATGTAATGAATCAAGATGTATAAGAGATGTTATGGACAGAAAAGGTGACTAATTACATGAATGCAAGCATGTTGACTCAGCACAAAGCCACAAAAGCATAGAAAAATGCAGGGAAACTCAGCACTAATGCAAAGAAGATAGAAAAATCAAGAATGTGATATTAAGATACCCTGAAAAAAAAAAGACTATGTACTATATAGGGGAAAAATTTTAAAAAGAAAAAAATGGTTGAAAATATTGACTTCGTACATTCCAGTAGCCTATTCTCTTACCACAAAGTAGAATTATATAAAAACAGTGTACGTATCATGAGAATGTTATTTCTACTCAAGTTCATGCTTAGATTTGACTAAGAAAACCGTTTCCTTTATATAATCAAATGAGATTGGAATCTGAACAACAAGCACTAACTGATATCATGGGAGCACTTTCAAGTCCATCATATACTCCCTTTTTTATTGAATTCACAAAAGAGTTGGTTTGCTAATAAACTGGTTCAATTGAAGCAAAAATGATCTAAAACAAAGACACTCTTACTTTTTATTATCACTGGAGGCCAATGCTTCTAACACTTAAATCTTTTGTTGACATCTCACACTATAATACAAAACGTGCTATTTTTCTTCGAATAAGAGGGTAGAACATGAGTTTCACTTCTTACACTGTCAGCAGTTGCATGCCAGATGTTTTTAACAATTACTCATGTCTAATTTCAAAGTTTAACCAAGTTAGTCCAACTAATAGAAAATGCTTCAGTCTGCAATCATCCATCATTAACTGCTTGCAGGTACATGGAAATGAAAGAAAAATAAGCTACCCTAAGCATGCCACACTATTATTTCAAAGCACTAGTAAAAAATTGTTCCGAATTTTTGGAACAACTATTATCAGATTATGCAAAATGGTATAACTACATCAGCTCTGGTTCTGCACTTATCAATGTGAACCACTCTCCACCCCAATTAAAATTAAAAAGTAAACTGATTGCAGTTGTTAGCTAGAATATGTTTACTGTTTTTACATCATTTAACCGCAAGGTCATAACTAGATAAATTACCTTTCAGAAGTACTGAAGGAATAATCATCTCGCTTCCAAATTTGTTGCAGCCAAAGGAAAAATGCAAGGGGAACATTATTATGCGAATAAAAGAGAGAAAGGGCCACCTCAATATATTAGTTGGGATCATTCTTCCTTGAACTAGAGTCGCAGGAAAAGAAGAAGGGGCAGCACCACAATACTCCATGCCAAAATTTAAGTCAATGGTAGGACCAAGAATTCCTGCAGCTGGCATGGCCACAATAGCCACAGCTTGATTTTAATGTGTTGTTGATCCTTCCTTCTGGGAACCAGGGGCAGCAGTACTATTTTGAGATGTCCAACTGTAGCAAGTTATCAAAACAAATTCCATAAACAAAATGTACAAACCAGATTGAGATATAATTAATCTTGATTCATGAACCTAACCTGAATCTTGCTGGCCATATAGCTTCCTTCATCAATCATGTGAAAGATCACTGAGATAAAGTTCAGAAGCAACAAGAAAAAATAACATTCCATTTCTATTGCAGAAGTAACAAGATAACTTTCTGAGAATGAAAAAACAACCAATAAATGCAACATTTTTCAGGACCATACACTTTAGTGATGAAAAGCTTTTTAAAAGAAACCATGTCAATAGGCAATAGCCATATACTCATAGTCGTTGTGTAGTTATAACAAAGCAGACAATTCACAACAAATAAGAACTTTCAAGAAGCAACCATAATTATTGGTCAATAAAATGGAGTACATAAAGAGATGGAAGAAGCTAAACTAACATAAATCAACATCTAGATGTAGAAACATGAAAAAGAAGCTAAACCAACATTAATAAACATTCTGATGTAGGAACAAAAAATGGAATGCGATAGGTAATAAAACTGAAATAGCCTGACCATTGACTAAAAATGATTTCAAATATCCCCAGGACTAGAAAAGGAACAAAAATTTAACGAGTTTACAGAAAATTAATTCCAAACCAAATTAAAAATTAATAAGATGCATTCACAGAAAATTAATTCCTTAGCACAATCGAATGCGTTTACAGAAATAAAAACCAACACAATCAAATGAACACCGTCCTTAATTAAAATTTTGGCCAAATCCACAAACAACAATGAATTCTGGCCATATTTACATAAATTAAAACCACCACAATCAAAAGTGTAGAAACTTACCTCTCGATTTTTTGCAGTAGGCCGGCGGCGATGGTCTTACGACGAGGTGAGGAAGGGGACAGGCGATCTACTGTGGCTGGCCGCTACGTGAGAGAGTGCGACGCCGGCGGCAGAGGGTGGAGACAGTGGGCTGCGCGTCGCGTGTGGTATGGCCGAGGCGGTTGGGTAGAGACTATTTGGCGCGACGCCGGTGGCAGTGTGCCTCTCAGGACGGCGCTGGAACGAAGGGGCAAGCGGCTAGGTTAATTAGATTTCTCGGTCGCATTCTCACATAATGAAGGGGTGAGGGTTAATTATGATCGTTTTTAGTCAAGATTTGGGATTAGGGATTTAGGTTCCCTCAATTCTCCCGCCAATCTCAAATCCTTCCTTTTTTATTTACTGGCGCCAATTTTTTTGGAGCCAATTTTATTCTTTAATACAAAAGAAATTATTTTTGTTTGAAAATATTTTGTATCTTTAAGAACATTCCTAGCTACATAATAATATAATATTGTAATTATACGTTTAATGAAATTAATATTTTATAATGATTTTAATTAATTAGAGTAATATTTTCTCACAAAATGTAATATTTTAATTAAAAGTATTAATTTACTATATCCAACATGGAGAAATGATTATTTAATACTTGCTAATTTTGATTGTATTAATACCAATGCTTGATTGTAGATACACTTGCTACATGATAGTTACAACAAAAAAATTTGGGGGTTTGCTCCTTCGATTTGTTTTTGACGGGTTTTGAAAAAGTATAAGAACATTTTAACGTTTTGTTACAACTCACGAATCTACAAGAACAGAGAAGTGATATTATTTAGGCTAGTAAATGATATTATTCAATTAATCAAGTGATATTATGTACAATGAAGAACATATACATAATTTATGTTGTAGATGGTCGATCTTGTAGACGAGACAAACTGGGTCCGTGAGCCCGGTCCAACAGAGAGTTCAATCAGTTTCATAAGAAGGGTTAACTTACTAGGAGTAACCCAATACATAGGCACTTTAGGAAGTCTGACGAACCCGGGTCTCAACTAAAGGTTTGGAGCGATACAAGTTCACTTATAAACGCAATTCCGACCTAATCAACATTGATTGCAACAAGCTGAGTGTATCAAAAGTCATTTTCACTAAGATATCGAGGATCAATAGCATTAAATGCTCCCCTACCCGACAATATCGTCATTTAATACTCCCACATAGTTGCGCGATCTCACTCATTAGTAAAGAACATTGTAGTCAATACGACGCTAAATGTAGAGAAGCTTCCCAAGGAGTCGAGCCCAACCTACCCCGATATCAGTCTAAGGATACATGTAAGGTCCCGATCAACACCCTAAAATAAAGGGCTAAGATCGATTGAGTTAAACAAACATTGCATGTATTACCATATACGGTGCTACATAGTGCCAACGGGGGCAGTTGACCCCCCACTAATTTTGTAAATTTATTAGGGGTATTTTGGTAATTTCACAAATATTAACATTAATACCTCGTTCCATGATTATTTACACATTTCTAATATAAAAATAACTCACATAATTAATATTTATCCCATCATCATTTTATTTTAAAAATCGCCACCCATTTTGGGTCTACATTTTATTCTATATCTAACTAAATTAATTTTACATCTTACTAAATTCTCCTTACATCTCACAAAATCATCCAAAATACTCCTCATTTACTTGACCTCACACTAAATTAATTTTTCTTAAAATGTGAGCCCATCAAAATGTGCAAATTATCATGGGACGGAGGGAGTATTAACTTCTACCAAAACATAACGAAAATCAACTTGTTCGATCAATTTGAAAATTTTATCATGTGAAATTTTGATGAGTATAATGAGTACGTATTATTTTATCTTTATAGTAATATTAATCGGGCCACACCCTATAAAAAAATTATAGCTCCATCACTGTGTATTTATATATAAAAAAGGTGACATCATTAATTAGGATTGATCCCTCACATATTGAGTACGTACACATATAAACTCATTAGAGGGGAACTTTAGAAAAAGAAAAAAAAAAGGATGTATAAGAATTGTTATGAAACAAAGGGACTATAATTTTTATATCTCACTTTTTTTATTAAATAATAAATAAATTTAACAAATTAAATTATATTATAGGCGGGAGCTATTTAGGTGGGAAACCCAATAATTAAAAGTGGCTCCAATTTTTTGCAAGGTGGGAAACTGAATTTTTTAAAACTAATTTATGGTGGCACAGTCGCACAGGCATCTGCCATTCTATTGTGTTCACTCTTCGTCTCCGGGCTTTCCAGCTACCCCTTTCATTCCATTCGTGTGAGGACTCTCCGACCCAAATTCGAATTGGGGATCTGAAGAATTACCGACGCCGCGACGAACAACCTGTAAACTACTGAGTCTTCTAGGAAAATGGCAAATCTGGAACGTATTTCGCACCACACCCATTTTTCACTCAACAGACGACACTGGTACTTCTCCGTTTTTGGAAAGTCCGAGAGGTACACAAATCTATATTTGCTTGCTTATGATACTTTGTTAATTAAATAAATTGGTGGCTTAGTCATTGAACTTAGTATGAGAAATATATTAATTGAATGGTACAATTGCAATTTATTACAACTAATGGATATCAAATTATTAGATAATCAAGTGTTCAGAACAAGCATACCAATTTTGCCTCTATTCATGTTTAATGTCAATCTCCATCAGAATCTTGGAATTTTCTGAATTATTGATAGAATTGAAACAAAATATGTTTTTAAATTAGAATTTGATATGAGGCATGCGTGTCCAATATCTGCATACTATCTGTCAGTTTTGTGTAAAATATTATGTAGTCTTCTATTAATGTATGCATAATTATAGTTCTGAACTGTATGAATAATAAATTTAAGAAATCTGAAATCAAACATACTAACTGATTTCAGTCTGTAGCTAAGTGGAGTTGTTGTCCTTGGCTGTTGTAGCAATTAGAACTTGAAACTGAGACATGTCTCTTGAAATAAAATAGGTATGTTGTATCACAAAACAGTCTGCAAGACTTGTTACTCACAAAACCTCTGATGGCATATTGTATATAAAAAATCAGTGTTCATTTTTTTAGAATAAGCTGATGATGAAATTTAGTGAGAACATGATCTTTGTGTCAATTACTTCTCCCATATTCCTTAAGAATATATTTAACCCTTGAATGCTGCTAAAAGGTAGTTAAAGACAACTAATTGATTTTTGATAATATTAATTCATTAACATAACGTAATAAATAGAGCAATGTTTCTTGTGCTTCATGCTTGTTGATTGTACAAAATATAAGTTGCCCAATATTTTGCTTAGTTTCATTTTCATCTGATAAGAGATAGCAGGTGTGAATAAGACCTTGAATGTAGCAGAAGACTGGTGGCGAAAGAAAATATATTGGATTGAAGGCTTTAGTGGATATGCTTATGAATACTTATTATATAAGCTGGTTAGTCCTCTCTTTTCAGCTAAAAGTATGTTGTTGTTAAGCTAGAGGGGATTGCAGCAGTACTTCGGTCTAGCTGACATTTTGATTTTTTTAAATGAAACCTGTAATACTATAGGAGATATTGTTTCTTAATATTTAGTTATTCATTGAACTAGTTTATGATAATATACATGAGCATATATGTACAACAACATATGGCTTCCCTATTTCTTGATCCAGTAATATGGATGTTTCATCATTCTATATGCATGGATATAGGTTGGTGAGATCATTGATAGATTTGAAAAGAAAGGGTTCACATTGAAAGCAACTTTTTGTCAAAGTTATTAATGTTTACAGTGGTAATGCTTTCATGGTTGCTTGTTAGTTCAATTCAAAATAGATGTAGCTAGTTGTCTTTTAGTTTTGATTTTGTAACATTGTCTATTTGTCTTGCTCTGTTTTTAGGATGATCATGAGTTGTTTAACTTGATAATTCCTAATTAGTTGCAACTAATTAGATTAAGAGTGATAATGATATTCAGGTCAATTAATTGGACAAACTCAAATTCTCTACATTATCACATTTATTATCATACTTTCTAATTTATATATGTTTGACATAGTTTATGTTTAACATGTGACAAATGTATGGCTGAGAATGGTATCGAAATGACTAGTTTGAAAGACCAATTGCTCAACAAATGCAAATATCAACAAACTACTGGCTAGCTAATAAAAGGACATAACTTTGAGGTATGTATATTGTTAGTCACTTCTTTTTTCTAAATATTTATACTTTAGCATTTAATTTGAGTATTGGTAATATAAAATAGTACTATTGTTTATATATTTCTCTAGAATATATATTCACTAATATGAAAAATTTATAGGAGATCCCTACAAAAGATTAGCTTTCATCATCATGGTTTGATTTGCAAAAAGTGGAGCGCCCCAACACTTGGACATAAGCTTTTGAGGAGTACAATCTTCTTCATATAGTTCTAAGTTTTTTTTTTCTTTCTTTCTGGCATTGCATTTGTAAATGCAAATTTTTATTTTTAATTTATTGACATTGTAATTAAATATATATTTTTTAAATAATATAGTTGTTGGAATTTGTTTATGTGCCAATATGATGCGATTATATGATGAAAAATGACATTTTGTGATGAATTTTATCATCGTGATTTTTCAAATTTCTTGTAGTATACTATTTAGTAATGATGATAGATGTTGTCACTATATATATATTTTTTTATAATGATTGCTATTTTGTCACAAAAATATTACTCACTATTTAATGATAAATTGTATTGTCATTATTAGAGATGTCTATCGGGCTGGCCCTAGCCCTATAGGGCCAGGGCTACGGGCTAAACGGGTTAGGGCCTTAACCGGTTCATATTTAACGGGCCTACAATTGTTGAGACCTAACTCTGACCCTAGCGGGCCACGGGCTAAACGGGTCACTAACGGGCTACAATAATTTTTTTTCTTTTAAAATTAAATGTCTCAATTTGCATGTCCAACAAGCAAATAAAATAGAAAAATACATAATTAGTTAATGATCAGTAAATGAGAAGAAAAAAGTATAATTTAAACACAATTTTAGAACTCATTGGTCCTTAATATGACCAAATAAAGCTAAACAAATATCATAATCTAATAAAAAATAGTAATAATGACTAATGTATGGTAATAGACTTCTTAATGCTTATAATTATGGTTATTGGTCAAATGACCTAAAATTTGTTCTTAGGTTATTTATTAAAAAAAAAAGAAAAAAAGGTAACAACCCGGGCTAGCGGGCTGGCCCTGTAGCCCTGCGGGTTGGCCCGGTTTAGCCCACGGGCTAACCGGTCCGGGTCAAAAAAGCCCGGTTTTAAACGGGCCTATAATTCATGAACCCTAACCCTGTATTTTTCAGGGTTAAACGGGCCAGCCCGGTTAGCCCGGCCCGGATAAACATCTCTAGTCATTATATATATGCACATGTGATGACAATAAAAAATTCGTAACAATAGCTTAATTCTTTTGTGATATATGCACATATGATGACGAAATATATGTTGTCATTATATCTAGAAACTTAGTGACAATTATCATATTCGTCACTAATTAATATTTCTTATGACAAAAATATTTTGTCATCATTTCTACGCTATTTAGTGACCAGAAATATCTTGTCATTGAATATTACCCTTTTGTGACGCATTGTGTTGTCATTATTGTTGTATAGATATAACAACGATTAAAATTTTATCGCTAAAGTGTTATTCTTTGGTGACGAACTATATAAAAGGTGACAAAATTATTCATTTAATTGTGACGATAATGTTGTCACTAAAATTTGATAAATGCGGTAGAAAATGGAAAAACTCGTCACTTAAAATTAATATTTTAGTGACAATAAATCAAATCGTCATGTAAAGTTGAAGTATTTGGTGACGAACTATATAAATTACGACGAAACAATTAATCTAATTGTGACGAAAATTTCGTCATTACAATTTTAAAAGGTTGATATGGAATGGATAATCGTCGCTAAAAATTAATATTTTAGTGACAATAAATCAAGACGTCATTTAAAGTTGATCTTTTAGTGACGAAACATCAAATTTAGCGACAAAATTCAGTGTCAAATGTGACACTTTATTCGTCACCATAGATAGAATAATATAGCGACAGTGAACTTTAGCGTCACCAAAAGATGACTTTTGAGTTTTGATGACGAATACAAATAAAGTCACATTTACCTAATGCGACGCACCTACGGTGACCTTCTTTGCGACGGAGAAAAATCGTCATCAAACACATTTTGTGACGAAAAATGATGCTTTTATGACGAATTATTGTCGTCACGATTTCTCAAATTTCCTGTAGTGCAGATAAGTCAAGAACAGGGATCAAGAATCAGATATTAACACGAATGTTGATCAAGAACACGTAAGCAAAAACAGTCACGGACCAAGACTTCACCCTAAGTCTTAAGTCGGTTATCAAGAATCAGCAGTTCGTAAACTACTTCTCTGATACCACTTGTAGGTCCCCAAAGTTGAGTTAATATCGAGTAAGCTAGTGAAAATGTCTAGAGGGGGGTGAATAGACTTTTCAAAAATCTTTCGATATATCAAAGTACAATGTGCGGAATATGAAATTAAACAATGAGCCCAAGTAGTTTATACTCAACTTCTTAATTCGAGAACTCTGTTCTATACTCAACTAGTCTTGTTCAGTTATGTATGTAAACAGTTAAGCAATTAAACAAAACAGTAAAGTAAACAACACAAACAATTTATAGTGGTTCGACAACTTGTCTACGTCCACTCTCACAACCCAGTTGTGATGTTTCCACTAACTCTTCCAATCGAGTACAAAGTGTGTGTTCTTGTTCTTTTGAGTCCCAAGAAAAAGACTTAGATCTTCAAAGACTATACCACCAGATACGTCTACGATCTTACTAGAAATTTAACAAGTATCTAGCACCTTGAAAAATAACAAACAACAAAAACTAAAAACTTATTCAGTAGCAGTCTTCTGGTTTCTTCACTTGACTTCTGACTTGCTTTCTGAACTTCAACAAACTCTGAGAGTAAACTTCTTTGAATGCTTCAGTACGCTTCAGTATGTAGATCTTCAGTAGTTCAGTAGTCTTGAATTGATGAACATCATGAAGTATTTATAGATTTTAATCTTCAAGAACTTAGTCAGTTGTAACCAACTCTTCTTGATAACTAACTTACAACTTCCATACTTATCCATCCAAGCGTTTCTGTTAGCAATTAGTTATTTCTAACTAACTTCTTTAATCCTTATCTTCACACGCGTCGAATAACTACCTTCAAGTTGACCTGTCTTGTTGAGTCTTGTAGACCACCTGTCTTGTGTAGTAGACTTCATCCTTATTCTGGTCTGGTCTGGTCTTCTTGTGCGAACTTCTGTATTAGACTATTCTAATCCTAACAAGACTATTACATTACTTTAAGCTCTTCTTATAAAGCTTAGTCAACTTATAAAACTATACAATGAATATATCTATTACATACGAAAATCATGAGCTCTATACAATGATTATTAGCTCAATAACAACCTAAACAGTTAATATAGACAAATATGAAGTACTTATAGTTCGTACTTATTTTTTAATATATAGCAACATTTGTCTTTTAATGTGAACTCTACTGGTCTGTTCAAGATAACTTCTTCTTAACTAGACTAGATCAGTCAACACTTAGAAAATATTCAAACTACTTTTGGCTTATCAAAACTTCATCTTATCTTTTATCATCATTTAGGACTTGTTCTAGGATTCATATCCCAACAGTAGCTTTGGCTTTGAATGCCACTCCTTTGGTAGGTAATGAAGGTTCCTCAACAGGCTTTCTTCTGTTGAGATCAAACTCATAAGCTTTTAGTTCAGAGAAGATTTGTTGCATGGGCATGGTGGAGAGGTCCTTGGTGTTCTGCATCATCACAGCATACACATCCCACTTTTGAGTGAGACTTCTCAAGATCTTTAGACCAACTTCTCTCTTGGAGTACACCTTGCCCAAGAAGTTGATTTCATTCATCACATCTGTGAATCTACCAGCAAACTTGTCAATGGACTCTTCTAAATCCATTGTGAATTGTTCAAACTTTTGCACTGCCACTTGGAGCTTGTTCTCCTTGATCTTTTCAGTACCCTCACACATTTCTGCAAGAGTATCCCAAATTTTTTGTGCAGTTGTGCAGTGGTAGAATCTTCCCATGATTGCATCTGGAATAGTTTGGTAGAGAGTATTCATGGCTATATAATTTAGACTATCTTTCCTTTTCTCTTCAGAGGTGAAGTCATCTTCATCCTTGGGGATCATCTCCCTTGTGTCAGCTCTTTGAGCATCAGTGACCCTAGGATTAACTTGAGTGAACACAAAGGGTCCTCTTGTGATTACTCTTAGCATATCAGTGTGAAGAGATGCAAGATGAGCCCTCATTCTGATTTTCCAGAAATCATAGTTCTCAATTGAGAACATGGGCAACTTGTGATGTGATATATGGTTGACTGGATTAGTAGCCATATTGTCCAGCCCTTTAACAGCATTAGGAGGAACAGCAGCATTGTTGTTCTGATTCTGATTCTGATTTTGATTCTGTTGTTGGTTCTGGTTGTTGTTGTTGTTTCCTCTTGCCATGTCTCAAGATAAGGGTTAGACAAATAGATATACAAGATTTCAGAAAGATCAATTCAGTGACCATACCAAATATGTAATTTTGAAAATCAAGATGGATTTTCAGAAGCAGTGGTCTTAGAACCCCTGCTCTGATACCACTTATTGGTCCTGAAAGGAGTATCTAATAAGTGTATGGGGGGGGGGGGGAAATACACTTGTATGCAAATCTTTTTCAAACTAACCAAGTATGACTTCAGCAAGATTGTCCTGGACAACTCTGCTGAGATGTATAACTCCTTTAAAGATAACCAAGCTACTAAGTACTATTAAGTACTTAGTTGGATGACTATCTAAATGAGTTATAAGTGCGGAATTAGTGGTTGGCCCTTTAGTTTAAACTCCTTTAAGTTCTGAAATCTCTTTAAGCAATTAGTCCAGTATCAGGGAACTTGTCCAAATAAGTTTGCACAGTCTCAAGTATATGTTCTTTGAAAGGTCAGTTTTGTGTGCAGTGTTGAATGAATGTAAGTACATGAAAATAAATCAACACAAGAGTTTATAGTGGTTCAGAGACTCAAGCTCCTATATCCACTTTCCCTGATTTAACAGGATAATTCCTTCACTCTTGGAATTAACTTGTTTTATAGTGCCAAGGTGCACTTGATCAAGAACACCACTCCTTGGTGCTTTGATCCCTAGGATGTCTAGAGTCCTAGTACCCTCTTCTCAACTCAGAATCAACTGTTCTTCTCTCAACAGTTAACTCTTTACACTTCTACTTCTACAACCTTCTAACTTTCTCTCTTTGAAAGGTATTAGGGTTGAAGTAAGGTTCCAACTAATGAGATATCCTTTACAATGAGGTTCAGTGTATAGGATTGGATATCTCTCTAAGCTTTGTATTTATATATAATGGGGTTCAGCTTAGATGAAGTGTTTGAAGACTAAGATAGTCTCTTTGAGAGCTTAAAAGTTCTTATGAGCTTGTAGCTTCAGTATAATTGCTTGTAGTTGGATGATTTCAAATGGTATTCACACTTCTGTATTTATAGACAAAATTGAGGATTTGCCCGTTGGAAAGACAACCTCAATTGTCTATAAATGTCTTCCTTGAACTCTGCAACTGGAAGACAATTTCTTGATAGTGACATGTCCTTTGTTTGGGAAATAAACAGTTGTAACTACTTTGTCTTGACTTTGCAGCACTCTTCCCAATGTCTGACTTCAAGATTCACTTGATCAAACATGGACATTGCTTCTGATGATTGGTCCTATGATAAGGACAACATTCCTTATCACTTGGACAACTCTGCTTATCACTATCAGGAGACTTTGCTTATCAGCAAGGTTGACTTAAGCTCTTCAGATGACTTGGCTCTTTCACTTTCCATGCTTTCTTGGAATAGATCTTTGTGCATTCATGACATAGAATAGGTGTCCTTGACCTTATCAGCAAGGTTGAGATGAACTTGATTGGTTCTGGTACAAGTGTGCTGAGACAACTTTCCTGGACAAACCTTCTGAGCAAGAATGCTTTAGTAGGTTATGTCTAGATGATGCATTTAACATGCTTGATCTTCAAATAGATTGTTCCACAATCCATTCAATCTTGATCAGCATACTTGTCTATTCAGCAGACTTGGGACACATTCATCTTGAGCCTTGAGGGGACTTGATAGACTTCAAAGCATGTGTTCCCCCTCAACTTGTGCATCTATTTATCTAAGAGTTGCCTAACATTTCAGCTTCTCAACTAGCCTTATGTTATATGTTCTAACATACTTAGAACATGATCATCTTTGACTTAGGCATGTCTTAGGGGGTTTTGGTATTAAATCAAAACACTTCTAATTTTATTCCCAACAGAGTGTAAAAATAATGATATTTTATGTAAATATGTGAATATTATGAGGGTTAATTTCTTTTCTATTTCTGTATACTTCTCTCTCTCTCTCTCTCTCTCTCTCTCTCTCTCTCTCTCTCTTCTCAGTTACATTATATATACTGTTTGTATGTATATGCAAATGCCATTAACTAGTCCTTTCTGGTCGAGTTTGTTATTCTCACCTTTTCTTGTAACTCACATTTCAAATTTCTAGTTTTCATTTCTTTCGTCCTTCAATTCAATATATACATCAAAAAACAGAAAATGCAGGTGGCTAAAGATCATGATCAGTTGGCGTCGAGGGGCGGAGAACAGGCGGTGGTGGATGTAGATATTGTTACTCTTAAATGTCTTAATATTCACAACAACATCTTAATTCGACCTTTCTTATTTTGTCTAAGTCTAAATTCTGTTTTCTAGCTAATACTGCTTTGGATGTTGTATCATCACAGGTTGAAGATCTAGAATATTCTACACAGTTCCAGGCTGGAAGGTTCTGGAATGTTGCAGAATGATGTAGATCATGCGGCTGTATGGAGAAACGTCTAGAATGGGCTGGAAGGTGCTAGAATTCATTGGAATGAAAAGTAGGCTAAAAGGAAGGGATGAGATTCTAAAAAATAGGATCTGGATTATGAAGCTTCTAGAATTCAGTTTTACCTCTATAAATACTCAAGGAAGACTTCATTATTCAGCATGGAGAATTAGGAGTAATCATATAATGTCTACTTGAAGCGTTAATCATACATAGACATTATATCGGTTATTACTTCTTCTTCATCAGATTCTCGTTTGCCATGAAAATATACAAATCAGATCCAAGAGTCACATATTTCACAAAGTGCTATTCTTTAAGTCCTAAACTAGCGTTCATCCAGTTAGGAATTAAAAATCATTAGCATGTTAATGTCGTTGTGCCGAAGTATCCTAACTTCTTGTACAACATAGACTTTTCTATACTTCTTTGATAGAGAGATCATAGAGTTAGATTAGTTTTTGGTAGTGTTTTACACTTAGCCATCTTTAGACTAGATAGATTATCGAAGTCTTATTTCCGTTGTGAGTATTTGTTCACACAACATTTGTATTCACTCATTGATTAGTGAAAGTTTTGCAATGAGGCTCACGCATAGATTTTAAATTAAAATCTATGTAAACATTATTTTCACTGTGTTTAGTTTATTTTTTAGTGTTTTAGTCTTCCGATGTGTCTGTCTTTTCTCATATTTTGTTAGAGTCTGTGTTACAATATTTGTCTCAACATTCAGTGTAACATCGTTCTGTTTTTCACTTAAACACTAGTAATACAACACACTTTCAGTTGGTATCAGAGCCAATACCTGACGACACTAGGATTAGATCCTTGTTTTTAGTGTGTTTTAGTATATGTTAGCAATGGAAACACATCACATATCCACACCACTTAGGCACCCGAACATATTATCCATATTTAAAGTCTAATATGTACATGTATATCAAGTCAATTGATGAACGTACTCGGAGGACTGTACTTACAGGTTATGATGTACCAAAGATCCAAATCAACACATCAACACTTTCACCAGAAAGAAGGAAACGTCAATTTCAACCAAGGTTATCAAAAAGTGAAGGTAAACCAAGGTATGATCATTAATATAGAAAATTAGTTCAATGAATGTTTTGGATAGGATCATTATGAAAATTAATGTGTCAATACCAGACTTACGCAAAAACTAGAATTGACCCGTGCATGCACGGGCAAAAAATAATTACTCTAATTAAGAAGCCAAACTACTCGGACTAGTGTACGTAATTCAATGGGCGAGGCTAAGAGAAACATAGACCGTTGACCTAGCAATAAAATTGTCAAACTCTTGCGGTACTTAACAAATTAAAACATCTTATTTTATTAAATTACAAATTCACTATATTTTGTGTATGAATGAATAAAATTGATAATCCAAAAGTTAACGGGGCCCTTGTCTAATTTGACAAAGTACTCCATGAAGATGAAAGTTGACCAGATTGAAAATCATATTTTATTTCTTTTTTTTTTTTTTTCACTACATCATTGAGATATCAAATCTAAATTAAGCTCTTGATTACAAATTTACAAATGAAAGTTTAACTATCAGTGGAGGCGATAGTCTCATCCTATACTTCACCTTCTCCTTGTTCATATGGTCTTTTATTTGCTTTCAATTGTTAGTAGTTAAAATTTCATAATTTCGTTTAGCTCAAACAAAATTTTATTGATTATCAAATAAATAAAAACTAGCATCCAAGTATCTAAACAACTGAATTTGAACAACAATGACAGAAGGAAGAACAATAGACGTGACACCGCACTGGAGCCATCCAACTGCCATCGCGTGACCAAACCCACCAACGAAAAACAGTGGACAACGTTTGACTACCACTTAAAGAAAGAGAGAGGCCCGACGAAGACAAATGAAATGACTTCTTAGAGGCGAAGAAAAGTTTTATAGGAGAAGGGGTGATAAAACTAGTATTTTTTTTATACTCCTATTACATTTACATTAAACACTTTTAGTTTTTATCAAAAATTTAAGAGAACGTCATACTCCCTTATTTTAGAGAGAACGTAAGATCATCAACTATACTATTGATAAATGATATAATATTCATCGGTAGACATTATTAAAACCAGAAGTACACTATTTAATGTAGTATTTTATTTATATCTGAGAATTCACAAAATAGTAAATTGACTCCATTCATGCCGAATGTGATTATGTAGGAAACTTGAAATTTGTGTGTATAACGTGCATTGGGTAGATCCTTTCATATTTTGTGCTTGTTGAATGAAATTCTATTAATGTGTCAGAAATTGCCTAAACTGATTTATATGAATTCATAATCAGAAATAATCAAACTAAACATGAATCAGACTTTGTTGATTATTTCTTTGATTATATTTTTTGGCAGGACATGATATTATATACGGGTGGAGAGGATCGTAATGTTACTACATGGGACACAGCTAGTGGAAAATTGGCATATAGTATTGAAGATGCTCATGCAGCTCGTGTCAAAGGTATCGTTCTGTTATCCAAGAGTGGTGGTGATTCAGGGGATGAGTATCCTTATCTGGTGGCATCTGCATCATCTGATGGGGTAGTACGTGTTTGGGATATGCGGATGGCTACTGATGAATATTATCTTTTTTGGCAGGACATTATATTATATACGGGTGGAGAGGATCGTAATGTTACTGCATGGGACACAGCTAGTGGAAAATTGGCATATAGTATTGAAGATGCTCATGCAGCTCGTGTCAAAGGTATCGTTCTGTTATCCAAGAGTGGTGGTGATTCAAGGGATGAGTATCCTTATCTGGTGGCATCTGCATCATCTGATGGGGTAGTACGTGTTTGGGATATGCGGATGGCTAGTAAAGGGCAGTCAAATCCATTAACTGAAGTCAACACCAAATCAAGGCTCACATGCCTTGCTAGATCGTCTATCAGATGTGAGTCTGCATTCGTTCATCTCCTTTTTTCCCAAATCTTGAGTTTGAATGTGGGAATTTGAGTTTTTGTCAAAGCAAGATTATCTGGTTTGGAGTTGATATTAATTTTTCAGAAATATTCTAACCTTTGAAAATGTACCTGATTATTATTTTTGAGTGGGATTTCTTAGGAGTTTATGTCATGTAAATAATGTGTTGGTGAAAAAGAGAGATCATAATCCCATTATTTCTTCATTCATATTGTTGTTAGAGTACGCGTTAACTTCCCTTTCCTCTGCTGTGCGTGAATATGCCCATTTTAGATGTAATGTGCAAAATTTTAGTAGTAAACTTGCATTATCTTCATAACTTTAACTCTAAGAAGATCTTTTTTCTTTTAACAACTTAGGTTTAACTTAAAAGGAGTGCTTGAAGCTTTTATCTTACTTATTACTATCGTTTTTGTTTTTTGATTAAATGTTAAGTTTAAGTTCTCATGCCTTTACATAAGTTTGAGTCGAGAGATTTATACTATTCTGTTACCAAAAGTGTTGCAATAAAACTCAACGCTCAAATATAAGTATATAGAAGAGAAATACAATGTTGAAACTAAGTATATTATAAATAACCTAAATCCTAAGACACGAAAAAGCTAGCATTTCTCTTCTCGTCTCTTGTACCAACCATTGATATTTGCTGTCTTTATTTGTCATCCAAAAGGTAGAATTATGATTTTAAAAATTCATTAACCATACGATGAATAAAAAAATGGAGAGATTGACAGATTTTCAAATTTTACAAAAACTCATTCAGGATTTGATAGAATTGTGAAACTAACATTAATGGAGAAATTACAGTATCAACATTCCTTTTACAACAAAGTGATAAAAATATTGTATTTCTTTCTATAAAATAAGGAAATAATCATCATTAATGAGCAGATACAATGGATCTCCTCCTAACCTGTTCCTGATGAAACACAGCACAGCACTGCATAAACAACCAACAAAAAAGTTGATGTTAATTAAATTAGTAAATAAAGATCTTGATCTCCTATTTGTCTTTCGTAATTCTGCTCCAGAAAGCTTGTAAGCCTTGAATATATTCAGAAAATTAACCCCAAGCTCAACTCAATAGCAAACAAACTAAATTCAAACTGTAAAAGCACTTGGGTCCGTCCCTGTACACACACACAAACAAATAACTAAAATAAGATTTGTATACATACATTTATGTGTGTACGGAAAGTGTCTGTAGGCACGCAGCATGATTCTTCTTTCATAGTAACAGGAGGGCGCTTGTTATTGAGCTTGCTTTTTCTGTATTTTTCCGTTTGAACACTCTCTTTCAATCTTCCCAAAGCTGTAAATGAGGAAGGTGGACAAATTTTATGCATACATATCCCTGTAAATGAGGAAGGTGGATAAATTTTATGCTTCAAAATTACATGTACTGTTGTACGTGGACTGGAATGACTCTACTGATTCAGATGGAACAGAATAAACAGGACAAGAATCGATATCAGCTTTTTGTAACAGCCTCTTAAATCGCTTTACCTAAATTCACAACATCCAAAAAATATTTCTCATCTAAATTTCTTTAACTAGTTCGACCAGCACGATGAATATTGGTCTTGATATATGTAGGCATATCATAGTTAATTACATTGTTTACCCCCTTCAATATCCATTCCACGAGTCATTGCATCAAAAGAAATAAGAACGTGTACATCCCCTGCTCGAAACGCACTCAACGTTTTGCTACATTACAATGTAAATCCATCAAAATTATATATACCAGTGCCTGGTTAATGGTAAAAAAATTAATCCTTAATCAAACCGCTGTATGATTATGAAAAGTAATCTTCCCATCATATCAGAATTCAACCAACCATGAATAACAATTTAACATAGATTTTTCCCACCATGGAAGATTTTGCAAATGAGCTTCTTTAAAAATTAAGTTGATTCCGAAACTCGTCCTAATTTATGAGGATCAACCCTAAGTAACTAATAAACTATTACAAACTTTGAATCTCTAATTTTAATATAATGATTGAGCACTTGTGGCTTTTAGCTACATATACATTATTTGTACAATTCAACTTGCATATTTTTGTAACTATTTAGCTATGAAACCAAATGCAGATAGCCCGGAGTCTGCACTCCTACATCATTATGGATACTTTCTTTCACATGCATGGCTAATGCGCTCAAATTCATATAAGCAACGAATTGAGGGATGGGCAGAAATGCACGTGCAGTATGCGCATTACAATATCTAGCAGTAATCAGGACCATACCAGGAGAGAGAAGGTGTCACGACTCTTGATAGCTCACCTCCATAATCTGTAATTTAATTGTTATGTAAAACTAACAAAAAAGCAGCAGAATAATTATGTTTAGATCACCTTCTTATGGACTGACGTTGAAGGCGTGAGTACTCTTTAATCTTAACTTGAAGGTCATCAAAGAAATTCAACAAAGTGCATAGCATGTGAGTCGACTCCACGGAGGATGTGAAAACAATGCACCTTCTTAAGCTTTGATTTACACACCTGCATATAAATCAAGGCAATTCATCAGCATAAATTTTGTAAGAGTACAATAACATATCAAAAATTTACAGCTGATTTGATGGAAGCATGCTGCTAAATGACATGTACAAAGAAGATCTAAAACTCTCTCAGCAAGTAAATCATTTTTACGTCACATAAAAATCATTATTAACATAAAAGGAAACTGAAAAATTAACTGCAAATCATATATTCATACCACTTTAAAGGATTTCAGATATTCAGGAAGCTGGTAGCGACTTTTTCCAGCATTTAGGAACAAGGGATGGTGGAGACCAAACTGTGCAAGCTTACTAGGGTCCTGCGTTAATGTGGCCGACAGAACCATCTTCACGAGCCTTGGATAAGGCTTACCTTTAAATCCTCTCTCGACACCACTGAAGACAAAAAATTATCATAATTATTTATACAATGTAAATTAACAGTACCTCCAGATTTTTCTTTTCGTCTCTTGTATTAAGATATAAGCTAAATGGTATATTAATTCATAACTGAAATAGCAGAAGTTATAAAGAAATCGAAACTAACAAGCTCCTAATGGTCTTCAATGAACCAAATGTTGGATAAATATTGCCATCCTCGATGGGTAACCGGCTTTGATTTGAAGAGTAGGCCAATTGAAGGACAGTAGGCAGCCATGATTGATATACTTCTCTAAGTAACCTGTCTGTTTCGTCAACCACCTGAGGAAGTGTGTCAAATTTCAGCTTTACAAATATTTTTGAATACCAAGAGCCACAACAAGCTGAGCTTGAACATAATCAGTTTGTTCAGTTAACCAAATAAACAGCCATTGTTATTCTCCTTACAAGATAGCAAAGATGCTCGAATGTAAAGCCCTTGGTGTTGTTAATGTGGTCCACTAACCTTCCTGGTGTTGCTACAAGTATGTCAACCGAACTTCTTAGTTCTTGAAATAAATCTTCAAAATCATAAGAGACACAAGTATCCAATGTAGGTTTCTTGATGAGCTCTGAGATCTCGTCAGCAATGGAAGATTGACCAACTGCCAGACGCACAGACAACCCCACTGCAGGAGCCAGAGCAGCAAATATTTCCTTAACCTGAACAAGTATATAAGCTAAGTATTGTTAAACATTTGAGTCACTCAATGAGGCACATAAAACAAGTTTATTTAGAGCATTAACTGCGTTGTCGAGTAAATTCTTTTCTAGATATTGACAAAAAGAGCACATTTAATTATAACAATGCTTTCACTGAAAGCGATATCCTCATATGTGGATTGTGAGGCGAAGCTTATGGTGTACAAAACAACACTATCATATAAAAAATTTAGTTTCATAAAACCATGTGATGTGAAAAATGCATGAAGCCATACACAATCAAGAAAAGGTATCAAAGTTTTGTTGCAGAGAGAAATAACATGTGACCTGCACGGTCAAGTCACGAGTGGGCAACACCACCAGAGCTCGAAGACATTTAATAGAACGAGTTGACAGCATCTGCACAATTGGTAAAGCATAAGCACGAGTCTTCCAAATCCCCGTTGGTGAGTTTATGCAAAGATCTCGCTTGAAAGAACCAGGAACAATAGTTTCTTGCCAAACTGCCACTTGCACCGGAAATAATTTAGTAGTGCCCATATTTTGCAATGCCACTTATAACCTAACAAAATAAAAGTGTGTGAATTGTCTCTGTTGTTCACACTTCACTACTTTATAATACCCTTTCACCTGGTATCAGAAAAGCAGTCCTCCCGAAGGCAAATACAAAAAAGAACAAAAGGCCATACACAAAACATGAGCAACAAAAACACATTAATTGTTCAAAATACAAAATCAATCAACTGAATTGTAAGAAAAAAAAGACCAAGAGAAATAAATTCATACTATAACTTAACTTCTTCAATCATGATTACTCTCGTATCACACAACATCTACCCATTACTAAGCACAAAAGTGCCATACTTAGAAGACACAAAAATTGTCATAATTATTTATACAATGTAAATTAACAGTACCTCCAGATATTTTTTTTCAACTCTTATATTAAGACATAAGCTAAATGGTATATTAATTCATAACTGAAATAGCATAAGTTATAAAAAAATCGAAACTGACAAGCTCCTAATGGTCTTCAATGAACCAAATGTTGGACAAATATTGCCATCCTCGAAGGGTAACCGACTTTGATTTGAAGAGTAGGCATATTGAAGGACCGAGAAACTTATTAAATAGGGTTTATGTTGTCATACTTTTGGAAACCTTTGTACATTTGCTGACCGATAAACTTTTGGAAACTTTTGAATTTTTTGGGAAATGACTTAGATTAGTCATACTTTTGTAAGGTTTTGTAAATGACTTACATTAGTCATCTTTTGTAACTTATTGGTCAACGATTGTACAGTTGAAATCTTTTGTTGAATATCAATGTTTTGTACATCTTTTGTTGAATATCAATGTTACGTGTTATGTTGAATATCAATGTTACGTTTTATGTTGAATATCAATGTTACGGTTTATGAAAAAACACCCAAAAAAATGAGTAGCTTTTGGAATATTTCGACATCCAATAGTCGACTAAACCATCCACCGTGGACACATTAATTATGCATAGAGGAGTTTTGGTCGACACTCCGTTGGCGATTGACTCCCCAAAGTCGACGAAAAATGTTGTGGTCGACATCCAATAGTCGACTATTTTACTACATGCACCCCACCTTATAAAAATGTTTTATATTATCGTCGACACATTAATTATGCACAAAGGAGTTTTGGTCGACACTCTGTTAGCGATCGACTCCCCAAAGTCGACAAAACATGTTGCGGTCGACATCCAATAGTCGACTAAAGTACTTATGTTCGACAACTTAATTATTCACAAAGGAGTTATGGTCGACTATTAGATGTCGATCGACAACACACAGTCGACCAATAAACTTATGATCGACATCCGTAAGTCGACCGTAGTGGAAAATATGTCATAAATTCAATGAAGTATAAAATTAACATTGAACTTAAATCAAAACATCCAAAAGATATATCAAATAAACATTCAATTAAAGGAGCGAATTCCCTAAACATTCAATTAAACATCTAAAATAAACATAAACCCTAAGTAAACAAAATTAAACATCTAAAATTAACATCCAAATTTACATCAGAAAATTAACATCCAAATTCGTAAAGAAAATTATCATCCAAATTATGATATGCCTTGCCCCTTTTCCTTCCTCTTTCTCCCCTGCCCCTTCCTCTTGGTGGTCTTGATGAAGATGCTGATGCAATAGGTGGCGGTCGTAGTGTTCTACATGCCGCTTCCATAACCCGTGCAAGCTCCTCCGCTGGCGGTGTATCTCCGTCCTTCCATCTCGATCTAAACCAGCAGAGCCATCTTTTTTTGAGTGAGGCTGATCATAAGCCACGCATCGTCTGTAATGGGTACTCGGTCGGATGATGTCGTCATATGTGTGGCTGGGTTTGACAAAAATACGTGGGAGTTAGTCGTGAACCATGTTCGATGGTCCGGAGCACTCTTCCACGGGAGTCTGGCCTTCTCTCCGCGTCTTTCAGGTGATAGCAAGTGAATGTCCCATGTCTCAAAATAATCACCCAAATGCCCCCCACACAAGCTTGGACTTTTTTTAAGGTTTAGCACTTCGTTCAGCATGTGCAACAAGAGGACTCTCCGGTATCGTCTGGACAAACCCGAACTGTCGGAGGACTCTATCTGGCATGTACGACTCCACGATATCCCCACAGACCAAACAACCATGAAAGTATGTAACTTCATACAAAGGACAATCTTTTCTCATTTTTGCGTATGGATTCCACATAACCTGCATTACATGTAAATTATTGATTACGTACTATTAATTGACACAAGAGAAAGGATAAGGCAAGTTACCACCTCATGTGGTTCTAGGTCATCCATATGCTCTCGGAATGCTTGCACTCGTGTCATCGACGGTCGAACATATCCTTCTGGGGTCCACCTCGCTTATAGCGGCTGACCAGTCTCGAAGTCCATGTCATGGGGAGGTTTGACTAAAACAGGAAAGTGTTCGTAAATCCAAGCCTACAAAATAACAATCATTCAAAATGTTAAAATTCAAAACAAAAAATAAAATGGAAAAGTGTTAAGTATGAATTTTACCTCTAGTAGAGGCAAACTTTTCTTCTTCTCCTCCGTCGCCGCCATCTCCTCCATTCTTTCTTCTATTTCGCTACTGACAATTCGCCTCGGTTTGGAGGAAAAACTATGCGATAATTCAATTCTATTGGGCTATTTTATTTTAATTTTAGAAGCCCTATATAGATACGAGATTCACGAGAACTGTATCATAAATGGGCTTTGATGTTTATGCCTCCATTAACGGCCCATTAGCCCATCTTATACAAAATCTCTGTCCCGAACTAAAAGTCTTAAGTCAAATTCTTCATGAGAAGGTATATATACACTTTATTTTAATGTTCAATTTAATCTTTGATCTTAACATTTGACTCAATTAATTGAAGATCAATTTCAATTGTGATGTGGTCAAAATATGTTATCCTATAAAAAAAAAAATGACAAGTGAACGCGAGATGAGTTATATATTATGATTATTCACCATTTATATATATATATATATATATATATATATTGAACCTAATATGATGAGGATAGGGTGTGTGAGCATAACATATGTAGGAACAGGTTTAATGACGAAGATCGTGAACTTTTACATGTAATGAAAGGAATATACGAGCTTAGGGGCTTGTTTGGGATCAGCCCAGAGCTGAGTGGATCCAACCCAGTCAGCCTAGAGGGGGATGGACCCCGAAATTGTAGGAGGGGAGTGACCAGGTGGGAATATATGAAAAGTTAGGATGATCCTTAAAAAACCGGAGATGGCAACCGAAGGAGTAAGCTGTGGAGTGATTTTGACCAAGTTTTGGGCTGGACGGTTGAGAAAAATGGGAAAAGATAACATTTTCCCCAAGTTACGCGTGTTTTAGTTGATTATCTGGTTTGACAACACTTCTAATTATTCAACTACGAAAATACACCCAGATTTTCATTGTTCCTACTCGTGTTCATGACGTTTTGCGATCACTGCCCATTCAACTACGGAAATACACCCAGATTTTCACTCCTCCTTTTCGGAGATTGTCGTTTTGAAATAAATCTTCAGAATCATAAGAGACGCAAGTATCCAATGTAGGTTTCTTGATGAGCTCTGAGATCTCGTCAGCAATGGAAGATTGACCAACTGCCAGACCCACAGACAACCCCACTGCAGGAGCCAGAGCAGCAAATATTTCCTTAACCTGAACAAGTATATAAGCTAAGTATTGTTAAACATTTGAGTCGCTCAATGAGGCACATAAAATAAGTTTATTTAGAGCATTAACTACGTTGTCGAGTAAATAATGAAGTATTGCCCATATTTTGCAATGCCACTTCTAACCTAACAAAATAAAAGTGCGTGAATTGTCTCTGTTGTTCACACTTCACTACTTTATAATACCCTTTCACCTGGTATCAGAAAAGCAGTCCTCCGAAGGCAAATACAAATAAGAACAAAAGGCCATACACAAAACATGAGCAACAAAAACACATAAATTGTTCAAAACACAAAATCAATCAACTGAATTGTAAGAAAAAAAAGACCGAGTGAAATAAATTCATACTATAACTTAACTGATTCAATCATGATTACTCTCGTATCACACAACATCTTCCCATTACTAAGCACAAAAGTGCCATACTTAGAAAAATAAAACTCCACATCAAAATTCAGAAGACCATTCAAAACCACTACGAAGAGAACACCAAAAAAATACATTAACTAAAAAAAATAAAAACCAAGAATATTACAGAAATGCATATATGGAAAAACCTGGGATCAATAAAAGGGGTAGAATCTAGTGGACATGGTTCAAGGAGACTTATATCAACTGGGTCTCTCATCCATGGTATCACCGAAAAACTTTTCTTCTTCTCCTCCGCCAGCGCCATCTCCGTCATTCTTTCTTCTATTTCGCTACTGACAATTCGCCTCAGTTTGGTAGAAAAACTATGTGATAATTCAATTCTATTGGGCTATTTTCTTTTAATTTTAGAAGCCCCTATATAGATACGAGATTCACGAGAACTGTATCATAAATGGGCTTTGATGTTTATGCCTCCATTAACGGTCCATTAGCCCATCTTATACAAAATCTCTGTCCCGAACTAAAAGTCTTAAGTCAAATTCTTCATGAGAAGGTATAAGTACACTTTATTTTGATTTTCAATTTAATCTTTGATCTTAACATTTGACTCAATTAATTGAAGATCAATTTCAATTGTACAAGTTCAATCAATTGTGATGTGGTCAAAATATGTTATCCTATAAAAAAAATGACAAGTGAACGCGAGATGAGTTATATATTATGATTATTCACCATTTATATATATATATATATATATATATATATATATATATATATGGAGCCTAATATGATGAGGATAGGGTGTGTGAGCATAATATGTAGGAACAGGTTTAATGACGAAGATCGTGAACTTTTACATGTAATGAAAGAAACATACGAGCTTAGGGGCTTGTTTGGGATCAGCCCAGAGCTGAGTGGATCCAACCCAGTCAGCCTGGAGGGGAATGGACCCCGAAATTGTAGGAGGGGAGTGACCAGGTAGGAATACATGAAAAGTTAGGATGATCCTTAAAAAACCGGAGATGGCAACCGAAGGAGTAAGTTGTGGAGTGATTTTGACCAAGTTTTAGGCTGGACGGTTGAGAAAAATGGGAAAAGATAACATTTTCCACAAGGTACGCGTTTTTTAGTTGATTATCTAGTTTGACAACACTTCTAATTATTCAACTACGAAAACACACCCAAATTTTAACTGTTCCTACTCGTGTTCATGTCGTTTTGCGATCACTTCTCATTCAACTACGGAAATACACCCAGATTTTCACTACTCCTTTTCGGAGATTGTCGTTTTGAAATAAATCTTCAGAATCATAAGAGACGCAAGTATCCAATGTAGGTTTCTTAATGAGCTCTGAGATCTCGTCAGCAATGGAAGATTGACCAACTGCCAGACCCACAGACAACCCCACTGCAGGAGCCAGAGCAGCAAATATTTCCTTAACCTAAACAAGTATATAAGCTAAGTATTGTTAAACATTTGAGTCGCTCAATGAGGCACATAAAATAAGTTTATTTAGAGCATTAACTACGTTGTCGAGTAATTAGAAAAGTAGCACATTCAATTATAACAATGCTTTCACTGAAAGCAATATCGTCATGTGTGACTGTGAGGCGAAGCTTATGGTGTACAACAAAATAAAAAAAATTGAGAAGAATAAGAAAACAAAACATCACTATCATATAAAAAATTTAGTTTCATAAAACCATGTGATGTGAAAAATGCATGAAGCCATACAATCAAGAAAAAGTATCAAAGTTTTGTTGCAGAGAAAAATAACATGTGACCTGCACGGCCAACTCACGAGTGGGCAACACCAACAGAGTTCGAAGACATTTAATAGAACGAGTTGACATCATTTGCACAATTTGTAAATCATAAACAAGAGTCTTCCAACTCCCCGTTGGTGAGTTTATGCAAAGATCTCGCTCGAAAGAACCAGGACCAATAGTTTCTTGCTAACCGGTTACTTGCACCGGAAATAATGAAGTAATGCCCATATTTTGCAATGCCACTTCTAACCTAACAAAATAAAAGTGTTTGAATTGTCTCTTTTGTTCACACTTCACTACATTATAATACCCTTTCACCTGGTATCAGAAAAGCAATCCTCCGAAGGCAAATACAAAAAAGAACAAAAGGCCATACACAAAACATGAGCAACAAAAACACATAAATTGTTCAAAACACAAAATCAATCAACTGAATTGTAAGAAAAAAAGACCAAGTGAAATAAATTCATACTATAACTTAACTTCTTCAATCATGATTACTCTCGTATCACACAATATCTTCCCATTACTAAGCACAAAAGTGCCATACTTGGAAAAATAAAACTCCACATCAAAATTCAGAAGACCATTCAAAACCACTACGCAGAGAACACCAAAAAAATACATTAACTAAAAAAAATAAAAACCAAGAATATTATAGAAATGCATATATAGAAAAACCTGGGATCAATAAAAGGGGTAGAATCAAGTGGACATGTTTCAAGGAGACTTATATCAACTAGGTCTCTTTTCCATGGTATCACCGGCAAACTCTTCTTCTTCTCCTCCGCCGCCGCCATCTCCGCCATTCTTTCTTCTATTTCGCTACTGACAATTTGCCTCAGTTTGGCAGAAAAACAATGCGATAATTCAATTATATTGGTCTATTTTCTTTTAATTTTAGAAGCCCTATATAGATACGAGATTCACGAGAACTGTATCATAAATGGGCTTTGATGTTTATGCCTCCATTAACGGCCCATTAGCCCATCTTATACAAAATCTCTGTCCCGAAATAAAAGTCTTAAGTCAAATTCTTCATGAGAAGGTATATATACACTTTATTTTTATGTTCAATTTAATCTTTGATCTTAACATTTGACTCAATTAATTGAAAATCAATTTCAATTGTACAAGTCTAATATTATAAGGATAGGGTGTGTGGGCCTAACATATGTAGGAACAGGTTTAATGACGAAGATCGTGAATATTTACATGTAACAAAAGGAATATACAAGCTTAGGGGCTTGTTTGGGATCAGACCAGAGTTGAGTGGATCCAACCCAGTCAGCCTGAAGGGGAATGGACCCCGAAATTGTAGGAGGGGAGTGACAAAGTGGGAATACATGAAACTGAGGATGATCCTTAAACAACCGGAGCTGGCAACCGAAGGAGTAAGCTGTGGAGTGATTTTGACCAAGTTTTGGGCGGGACGGTTCAGAAAAATGGGAAAAGATAACATTTTCGCCAAAGTACGCATTTTTTAGTTGATTATCTGGTTTGACAACACTTCTAATTATTCAACTACGAAAATAAACCCAGATTTTCACTGCTCCTACTTGTTTTCATGTCGTTTTGCGATCAATGCCCATTCAACTACGAAAATACACCCAGATTTTCAGTGTTCCTTTTCGGAGATTGTCGTTTTGAAATAAATCTTTAGAATCATAAGAGACGCAAATATCTAATGTAGGTTTCTTGATGAGCTCTGAGATCTCGTCAGCAATGGAAGATTGACCAACTGCCAGACCCACAGACAACCCCACTGCAGGACCCAGAGCAGCAAATATTTGCTTAACCTGAACAAGTATATAAGCTAAGTATTGTTAAACATTTGAGTCGCTCAATGAGGCACATAAAACAAGTTTATTTAGAGCATTAACTTCGTTGTCGAGTAAATAATGAAGTAATGCCCATATTTTGCAATGCCACTTCTAACTTAACAAAATAAAAGTCTGTGAATTGTCTCTATTGTTCGCACTTCAGTACTTTATAATACCCTTTCACTTGGTATCAGAAAAGCAGTCCTCCCAAGGAAAATACAAAAAAGAACAAAAGGCCATACACAAAACATGAGCAACAAAAACACATAAATTGTTCAAAACATAAAATCAATCAACTGAATTGTAAGAAAAAAAGACCAAGTGAAATAAATTCATACTCTAACTTAACTTCTTCAATCATGATTACTCTCGTATCACACAACATCTTCCCATTACTAAGCACAAAATTGTCATACTTAGAAAAATAAAAATCCACATCAAAATTCAGAAGACCATTCAAAACCACTACGCAGAGAACACCAAAAAAATACATTAACTAAAAAAAAAAAAAAACCAAGAATATTACAGAAATGCATATATGGAAAAACCTGGGATCAATAAAAGGGGTAGAATAAAGTGCACATGGTTCAAGAAGACTTATATCAAATGGGTCTCTCATCCATGGTATCACCGGCAAAATTTTCTTCTTCTCCTCCGCCGGCGCCATCTCCGCCATTCTTTCTTCTATTTCGCTACTGACAATTCGCCTCAGTTTGGCAGAAAAACTATGCGATAATTCAATTTTATTGGGCTATTTTCTTTTAATTTTAGAAGCCCTATATAGATACGAGATTTACGAGAACTGTATCATAAATGGGCTTTGATGTTTATGGCTCCATTAACGGCCCATTAGCCCATCTTATACAAAATCTCTGTCCCGAACCAAAAGTCTTAAGTCAAATTCTTCACGAGAAGGTATAAGTACACTTTATTTTGATGTTCAATTTAATCTTTGATCTTAACATTTGACTCAATTAATTGAAGATAAATTTCAATTGTACAAGTCCAATCAATTGTGATGTGGTCAAAATATATTTTCCTATAAAAAAAATGACAAGTGAACGCGAGATGAGTTATATATTATGATTATTCACCATTTATTTAAATATATTTATATATATATATATATATATATTGAGCCTAATATGATGAGGATAGGGTGTGTGAGCATAACATATGTAGGAACAGGTTTAATGACGAAGATCGTGAACTTTTACATGTAATGAAAGGAATATACGAGTTTAGGGGCTTGTTTGGGATAAGCCCAGAGCTGAGTGGATCCAACCTAGTCAGCCTGGAGGGGAATGGACCCCGAAATTGTAGGAGGGGAGTGACCAGGTGGGAATACATGAAAAGTTAGGATGATCCTTAAAAAACCGGAGATGGCAATCGAAGAAGTAAGCTGTGGAGTGATTTTGACCAAGTTTTGGGCTGGACGGTTGAGAAAAATGGGAAAAGATAACATTTTCCACAAGGTACGCATTTTTAGTGGATTATCTGGTTTGACAACACTTCTAATTATTCAACTACGAAAATACACCCAAATTTTCACTATTCCTACTCGTGTTCATGTCGTTTTGCGATCACTGCCCATTCAACTACGGAATTACACCCAGATTTTCACTGCTCCTTTTCGGAGATTGTCGTTTTGAAATAAATCTTCAGAATCATAAGAGACGCAAGTATCAAATGTAGGTTTCTTGATGAGCTCTGAGATCTCGTCAACAATGGAAGATTAACCAACTGCCAGACCCACAGACAACCCCACTCCAGGAGCCAGTGCAGCAAATATTTCCTTAACCTGAACAAGTATATAAGCTGTGTATTGTTAAACATTTGAGTCGCTCAATGAGGCACATAAAACAAGTTTATTTAGAGCATTAATTGCGTTGTCGAGTAAATTCTTTTCTAGATATTGACAAAAGTAGCACATTCAATTATAACAATGCTTTCACTGAAAGTGATATCGTCATGTGTGATTGTGAGGCGAAGCTTATGGTGTACAACAAAATAAAAAAATTGAGAAGAATAAGAAAATAAAACATCACTATCGTATAAAAAATTTATTTTCATAAAACCATGTGATGTGAAAAATGCATGAAGCCATACAATCAAGAAAAAGTATCAAAGTTTTGTTGTAGAGAGAAATAACATGTGACCTACACGGCCAAGTCACGAGTGGGCAACACCACCAGAGCTCGAAGACATTTAATAGAACGAGTTGACATCATTTGCACAATTGGTAAAGCATAATCAAGAGTCTTCCAACTCCCCGTTGGTGAGTTTATGCAAAGATCTCGCTCGAAAGAACCACGACCAATAGTTTCTCGCCAAACGGCTACTTGCACCGGAAATAATGAAGTAATGCCCATATTTGCAATGCCACTTCTAACCTAACAAAATAAAAGTGTCTGAATTGTCTCTGTTGTTCACACTTCACTACTTTATAATACCGTTTCACCTGGTATTAGAAAAGCAATCCTCTGAAGGCAAATACAAAAAAGAACAAAAGGCCATACACAACACATGAGCAACAAAAACACATAAATTGTTCAAAACACAAAATCAATCAACTGAATTGTAAGAAAAAAAGACCAAGTGAAATAAATTCATACTATAACTTAACTTCTTCAATCATGATTACTCTCGTATCACACAACATCTTCCCATTACTAAGCACAAAAGTGCCATACTTAGAAAAATAAAACCCCACATCAAAATTCAGAAGACCATTCAAAACCACTACGCAGAGAACACCAAAAAAATACATTAACTAAAAAAAAAAAAAAACAAGAATATTACAGAAATGCATATATGGAAAAACCTGGGATCAATAAAAGGAGTAGAATCAAGTGGACATGGTTCAAGGAGACTTATATCAAGTGGGTCTCTCATCCATGGTATCACCGGCAAACTTTTCTTCTTCTCCTCCGCCGCCGCCATCCCCGCCATTATTTCTTCTATTTCGCTTTTGACAATTCGCCTCAGTTTGGCAGAAAAACTATGCGATAATTCAATTATATTGGGCTATTTTCTTTTAATTTTAGAAGCCCTATATAGATACGAGATTCACGAGAAATGTATCATAAATGGGCTTTGATGTTTATACCTCCATTAACGGCCCATTAGCCTATCTTATACAAAATCTCTGTCCCGAACTAAAAGTCTTAAGTCAAATTCTTTATGAGAAGGTATAGGTACACTTTATTTTGATGTTCAATTTAATCTTTGATCTTAATATTTGACTCAATTAATTGAAGATCAATTTCAATTGTACAAGTCCAATCAATTGTGATGTGGTCAAAATATGTTATCCTATAAAAAAAAAAAAAAGACAAGTGAACGCGAGATGAGTTATATATTATGATTATTCTCCATTTATTTATATATATATATATATATTGAGCCTAATATATGTAGGAACAGGTTTTATGACGAAGATTGTGAACTTTTACATGTAACGAAAGGAATATACGAGCTTAGGGGCTTGTTTGGGATCAGCCCAGAGGTGAGTGGATCCAACCCAGTCAGCCTGGAGGGGAATTGACCCCGAAATTGTAGGAAGGGAGTGACCAAGTGGGAATACATGAAAAGTGAGGATGATCCTTAAAAAATCGGAGCTGGCAACCGAAGGAGTAAGCTGTGGAGTGATTTTGACCATGTTTTGGGCTGGACGGTTGATAAAAATGGGAAAAAAGATAACATTTTCCCCAAGGTACGCGTTTTTTAGTTGATTATCTGGTTTGACAACACTTCTAATTATTCAACTACGAAAATACACCCAATTTTTTACTACTCCTTTTCAGAAAATGGGCAGTGATCGCAAAACGACATTCTCCCCAAGGTACGTGTTTTTTAGTTGTGGAGTGATTTTGACCAAGTTTTGGGCTAGACGGTTGAGAAAAAGGGGAAAAGATAACATTTTCCCCAAGTTACGCGTTTTTTAGTTGATTATCTGGTTTGACAACACTTCTAATTATTCAACTACGAAAATACACCCAGATTTTCAGTGCTCCTTTTTGGAGAATGTCGTTTTGAAATAAATCTTCAGCAATGGAAGATTGACCAACTGCAATGGAAGATGAGCTTTGAGATCTCGTCAGCAATGGAAGATTGACCAACTGCCAGACCCACAGACAACCCCACTACAGGAGCCAGAGCAGAAAATATTTCCTTAACCTGAACAAGAATATAAGCTAAGTATTGTTAAACATTTGAGTCGCTCAATGAGGCACATAAAACATGTTTATTTAGAGCATTAACTGCGTTGTCGAGTAAATTATTTTCTAGATATTGACAAAAGTAGCACATTCAATTATAACAATGCTTTCACTGAAAGCGATATCCTCATATGTGACTGTGAGGCGAAGCTTATGGTGTACAACAAAATAAAAAAAAAATTGAGAAGAATAAGAAAACAAAACATCACTATCAATTAAAAAATGTACTTTCATAAAACCATGGGATGTGAAAAATGCATGAAGCCATACAATCAAGAAAAAGTATCAAAGTTTTGTTGCAGAGAGAAATAACATGTGATCTGCACGGCCAAGTCACGAGTGGGCAACACCACCATAGCTCGAAGACATTTAATAGAACGAGTTGACAGCATCTGCACAATTGGTAAAGCATAAGCAAGAGTCTTCCCACTCCCCGTTGGTGAGTTTATGCAAAGATCTCGCTCGAAAGAACCAAGACCAATAGTTTCTTGCCAAACTGCTACTTGCACCGGAAATAATGAAGTAATGCCCATATTTTGCAATGCCACTCCTAACCTAACAAAATAAAAGTGTGTGAATTGTCTCTGTTATTCAAACTTCTCTACTTTATAATACCCTTTCATCTGGTATCAGAAAAGCAGTCCTCCCGTAGTCAAATACATCCTAAAAGAGGGTTTATTAGGATAACTAATTGTTGCAACAACATAAATGTAAATGTCAAAAAAATGAAGAGAGAGAGGGTCCTCCCACTCTCTAAAAAACCCTCGCCCCACGCGCCCATATAAATTCCCAAAACCAGAATTTAATTAGCGGTAATGATGGCCATTAACCACAGTATCACGCTTAATCATTACATTCTGCAAACGAATTTCAAAACTTGTACGCAATCGATCACCTTCCCGGACGATAGACCTTGTAGGTTTTGAGTATCTCGGTTCACGATGTTTGTCCTCCTCCTGGGATTGGCCACCTTGGCCGGTCACGTTGAGTATTTAATCCCCCACAGTGGGTTTAGTTTAAACACCACTAACACTCTTAAGCTATCAACTGTTGAGTTCCTCCATCCTTTCCCCTTCCGCATAGAAATCCCAACTATGGCCGATCAACTGAATCAGATGTATGGCCGCCTCTCCCTCTCGGAGGAGATGAATCAGCGAGTTCCAATCCACAACATTCCCATGGAGGTTCCCACTCATCTGCTTGTTGGGAGGTTTACGATCAAGAGAAGGTTTAGCACGATGGATCTGGACAACACTGTAAGGAGAATATAGCGTATGGAGAACACTCTCACTGTCTCTCAGATGGGAGAGGAACTGTTCGTGTTTCGATTTGGAGATCTGGTGGAAAGAAATAAGGCCTACCACAAGCAACCTTGGACTATCAATGGATCCTGGTTGGTGCTAGCTAAACTCACGGGTGAAGAGATCCATGCCTCCATTAAGGTGGATAAAGCACCAGTCTGGGTGCAACTTCATGGGCTGCAGCTACAGATGATGTCGGAGCCGGTGGGGAGACAGGTTGGACAAGTGATTAGAGAAGTCCTGGAGGTCGACACCCAAACTGATGCATGCGCAATCGGAAGCTGTCTGAGGGTTCGCATTCTCATGGATCTGGATCGACCACTTAAGAGAGGTACCACTATCCATATTAGTGATCTATCCCTAATGATTCTATTCAGGTTTGTAAAACTAGGTGACTTCTGCTACACTTGTGGGCTCCTTGATCATGTGGAGAAAGAATGTCCGGTGAGATTTGGACTGGAAGATAACATTCAACTACCGGCTGAAAGGTTTCCGATATGGCTAAGGGCGGATAGGATGAACGGGGTCCCTACTTCGGAGGTCCGGCGCATGGAACAACTCATCTTTAGGGCTGATGCTCAACCGATAGCCCCGGTTCATCAGGAGCTGCAGGTGGTGGAGCCAGTGCCACAAATAGCAACCCCAATAACCCAGGTGGGGAGCTTGACCATCCAAAATACACCACCCCAGTCTGCTGCATTAAGCCTGGAACAACATGCACTACCACCAAATCACTTAGGGGTGTGGAGAAATGCCAACCAAAGCCCGAATGCGTTCAATCCGGTCTTTAAGGAGGCCCAACTGTTTGAAAACTCTCTATGATGTACCAAGGAAACCCTAGTTTTGTGAGCTTCAACAATGGTATGTATCCATATTTTCTTCCTGGACAACCATACATTGTCCCAGGGGTGGCTGCCAGTAGCTCCAGTAGTCATACTGGTAAAGGTAAGGAAAAGATGGTGGGTCCGGAAACAAACCATCAGGCGAGACAGAACTTGAACAAGGCTAAATCTTTGGTTGAACAACTCTACCCATTGGAATATGCAAGACTGCTACAGAATGTGGTGCAAGCCTCCAAGAAGCGAGCTAGGCAAGTGATAAAACCACATACACAAGAGAAAAAAGGGGTGGTGGATTTGGGCACAGATGAGAACCGTAATGATACACCGGTGACGAACCCTAAAAAAGCTAAGAGTGATGAGGAGGCCAAGGAGGCGGACAATACGGCGGTTTCTGGCCCGGCTCAGGAGCCTCGTGTGGGAAGTAAAACCAGACCTTTTGTTTATTATGGAATCTAGAATTTTTGTGAAGTTAGGTTGTGCTAGGAGATCACTTCTTAATTTCAGTTCTTGTATTGGTGTTGATGCTACCGGTTATAGTGGTGGCTTGCTTTTGTACTCAGTGAATGAAATCTCTGTTTCTTTGTGTTCTTATCCTTCGTCCCACATTGATTGTGTTGTGTATGATGGTTCTTCGAATTGGAGGTTTACGGGGTTCTATGGTCATCCTAGAACACATCTTAGGTACACCTCGTGGCAACTTCTTAATTCTATTGCTAGAACACACGAAGAATATCCAAGGCTTCCGTGGATTATAGGGGGGGACTTTAATGAAATCCTGTCTCAACAAGAAATGAAAGGGGGTTTTCGTGTACATCAACGTCCTATTAAAAAAATCACAGCTTTTAGGGATACTTTGAATGGTTTGAGTTTAAGAGATATTAAACCTATAGGCCCGTTTTATACTTGGACTAATAAGAGAACTGGAGAAGCCTTCCTAAAGGAAAAACTAGATCGATATGTTGCTTCTTTGGATTGGTGGGAAGGAAATGTAAGCTTTGAGGCTTTTAATTTAGGTTTCTATGGCTCGGACCACCGAGCAGTGTCTCTCTCAATTGGACAACAAATCTGCAGCAGGGATGGTACTTGTAGAAAGCCTATTCACTTTAAGAAGGCTTGGTTACTGGAACCTGATTACCCAGAAACTATTAAACAAAATTGGGTGAAATTGGATGAACATATGAGCTTTAACTCTAAACTAAAGGAATGTAATAGGCAACTCTCCCGGTGGGCTGAAAATACTGTGGGACAGCTACCAAATCGTATTAAGAGGGTGGAAAGAGCAATTGATACAGTTCTTGAAAAGGGAGGGGAGAACGACCAGGGGGTGAAGCGAGAAGACTGGATATTGAACTGCATAGGCTTAATTCTCAGCTTGAGAGTAAGTGGCTTCAAAGATCTAGAATTAATTGGATTAAAGAGGGTGATCGGAACACATCATACTTTCATAGATTTGCCTCGGAGAGACAAAGAAATAATAAGATCATAGGACTGTTCAACAAAGACAATGAGTGGTGTAACTCAAACGAGGAGATTGTTACTATTATTGTTGATCACTTCTCCAGCATCAGTGAATCCACGAATACGGACCCCCTCGACATTGGCTCAGTCACATCCAATATCCAAGGAATTCATAATGTAGACATGCAAAGGGAACTTAATATCCTTTTTACAGCCAAGGAAGTCAAACAGGCTGCTTGGGACATGCACCCTAGCAAGGCACCTGGACCTGATGGTCTCCCAGGAACCTTCTTTATCCAAGGCTGGGAGGTGATTCAAGATAGCCTAATCAAGGAGGCTCTACAGATTTTGAATGAAGGAGCTACGTTACGAGAATGGAATGACACTTTGATTAATCTCATTCCAAAGAAGAAGAAGCCCACATTGATCTCAGAGTTTCGCCCTATTAGTTTATGTACTGTTAGATATCGTATTGAGGCAAAAACGATAGTTAATCGCTTGAAAAAAGTACTTAATGACATTGTGGATGAGAGTCAAAGTGTCTTTACTCCGGGAAGGCTTATTACTGATAATGTGTTTTTGGGATTTGAATGTATGCATTGGATGAGAAAGAACAAGAGTCTGACGGGCTACGTAGCTCTTAAGCTGGATATGAGCAAGGCATACGACCGCATTGAATGGGGATTCTTAAAAGTTGTACTGAAGCAAAAAGGATTTACGGATAGATGGGTAGAACTAATAATGGAATGTGTATCTACAGTGAAGTTTGAGTTTAAGGTCAATGGAAGCATTCAAGGCGAAGTTATCCCGCAGCATGGGTTGAGACAGTAGGACCCTCTCTCCCCTTTTCTCTTCGTTCTTTGCTCAGAAGGGCTATCAGTTATTTTCAGGAATATGGTTGAGAACAGAGAGGTAAAAGGGATCAAGATAGCTCGCCACGCACCAGAAATCTCTCATCTCCTTTTTGCGGATGATAGCCTTTTTTTCTTCCAAGCTGACTTGAGAGCTTGCCACAATATCAAAGAAGGATTGACTAAATATGAAAAGGTCTCGGGTCAAATGATTAATTTCCAGAAATCAGCTATCACATATAGCCAGGCTACTACCAGGGGAAGGAAGGCCCGTATTTCAGACATGCTAGGCATACGGGTAAACCAAGGCCATGACCTTTACTTAGGCCTGCCCACGTTCTCAGCTAGGGGAAAAAAAGTCCAATTTGGTTACTTGCTTGATAAAGTTAACTCCTGGATTGACAAATGGAAAATCAAAGACTTTTCTTTGGGAGGAAGGGAAGTGCTTATCAAAGCAGTTCTCCAAGCTATCCCAACGTATGCTATGGGGTGCTTCAGAATCCCGACTTCCATCTGTGCTGATATTGAAAAAGCAATGGCAAGATTCTGGTGGGGATCAAAAGTGGGAGAGAACAAAATTCATTGGAGAAAATGGAGAAGGTTATGTGTTGATAAAGAACAAGGGGGTATGGGGTTTCGAAATCTGGTGCAATTTAACAAGGCATTGTTGGCGAAACAAGTGTGGAGAATCCTTAGCAATCTGTCCTCGTTAGTAGCACGAGTGCTTAAAAGCAGATACTTCCAACAATCATCGGTTATGGAGGCAGAAGTGGGCTCTAACCCGTCATTCATCTGGAGATCCTTGTGCTGGAGCCGGACTATTATCGAGGCATGCCTTAGATGGAGGGTTGGCAAAGGGGATCAAATTCACATCTTCAAGGATGTGTGGGTAAACACGCTGCAATCTGGTCGCATACAGTCAAGAATCGCCTCGGGATCGAGGGTAGACCGTTTCATTGACAACTATGGAGAGTGATAACTAATTGTTGTTTAATCCAACACCATAGTTAAACTAATATCATCTGTACATCTAAATGATGTATCTCATTTCCTTAATTCCATTTATAATATTAATTAATTACTTTGATTATATATATGATCGATGGGCCATCCCAGCAACCAGATTTCTTCTGATTCCACACCACTCACCCATTTTCTATTTTTACTCAACATATATTTTATGAAAATTAATCTATCTTTATATGACCCACTCGGACCAATATATAATTATTATTTAAAAAAAAAAAGATAATGACGGGTAGTTAAAAGTAAAATCTACTATCATAGTTAACTTAGAAAATTCATTTCATAATCATCATCTTGACGTCTTATTTGTATCATTAATTAGAGTAAAACATAATTGTAAACTTGTTTTAGAACAATTATGCTAGCCCAACCAAATAAGAGGCGTGTGACAGCTTATTTCTATTTTTAATGGTAAATAGAATTTCATTTTCTTTTGTGTTTTTTTCATATATAAAATGGCATTAATATTATGAAAATATAGAATGTATTGATAATTTATTACCCAGCCTCCTCTTTAAAAGGTTTACATAAACTTATGAAATAAAAATAAATAAAATTTTTGAAAGATTGAGAGTAGTGAATTTTGACATACATAAGATAATAGAAATTTTAGGTTGACATAAAAAAAAAAAAAAAGTATAATCCTTAGATAGGGACGAAGGTTATATTGCAATTCTCGATAAGTATAAACTATTAGAGGAGCACGTTCTAATACATGCGGGAGCTTATGGGAATTTTCCCCGGGACGGAGGGAGTAATACGTTTATTATTTTATTATCATATACGGAGTATTATTTTCTCTCTCAATTACATCACTTATATTTTATCTATTATTATTAAGAAGTATTTTATTATAATTCATTTTTAATGGGATACATAGATAATTAGTGGGATCGAGTAGTGTGAGTACGATGTTAATTAATTAATTAAAACAAGAAATTATGAAAATTAATCAGGAGGTGGGTCAGGTGTACAATTCTTATCCAAACCATGCTACAGTCCCCCTTATACTCAGTTTGTTACATGCATGTTGCCGGTTAAAACGAAGCAAACTCTAATATTGATTTTAAAAAATAATACTCCTTCTTCGTTACATTCCATAGGGAATAAATATTGTTATTAAACTGTACGTATGTCTTTTTTTATTTTAACGAAATAAATTAAAGGTAGGTGTGTGTGGAGAAAACAGCTTTCCAAGAGAGCCTAGAGGTAGTAGACTGTAAAATACCATCATTTAAAATGAATAATAAATCAATACAAATTAGTTATAGTTTTAAAATAACAATATGCTCTGAAATTAGTAGGAGTTTGATTGATACCTCTGTATTTAGAATCATGGAATTAGTAGGAGTTGGATTGATAAAATAAAAAAAATGTTAACACAATACAAATAAAACAAAAAATTACACTATTAAAAAAAAACATAAAATTATCATATTGGTGTTTAAAAATTTGTGCAAAATCATTTTTTTAATAATTGAATCTGAACATCAAGTTATATGAAAAATGATATAATAATATAAAAATGATCTACACATATATAACATTAAAAAAAAATACAAAATTGAATCTCATCCATTAAGTAAAAAAATCTAGCAATTAAACGTAGAAAATGATATAATAAAAATAATTATTACGTACACTGTTTTTTTTTTTTTTTTAATATTTTATAGTTTTCACATTAATATCTAAATAAATTTATTTTCACAGAATTTCGTGCGGAGGTTGGAAATGGGTTATTATTGAGAAAAATATTAACTGTATTATACAGAAGCAAACCACAGTAATTCCTCAAACGCTGAAGAAATATAAAATTACCTAATTGTTCCGTAAAAGAAACAAATGTTGTCTTGTTTAACAAATCAATACCAATCTGAATTTCTATACCTGAAAAGAAACAGAGCCACCCGAAGAGAAATGAAAGAATAATATATAATTATTTTTATCCAATCCTTTAAAATTATAAACAATGTTCTTTGTGTCAGATGAAATTACAGAAAAACAAAATGATGTTCTTTATCTCAGATTTGCAACAGCAACCGAATAATATAGGCAACCTATAATATATACAAAAAATTCAGAATTACAAAATGAAAAGATCCGAAGAGAAAATAGAGACAACCTGAAGAAAAAGAAACAAAAAAATTACACTATTAAAAAAGACATAAAATTATCATATTGGTGTTTAAAAATTTGTGCAAAATCATTTTTTTAATAATTGAATCTGAACAGCAAGTTATATGAAAAATGTTATAATAATATAAAAATGATCTAAACATATATAACATTAAAAAAAATATACAAAATTGAATCTCATCCATTAAGTAAAAAAAATCTAGCAATTAAACGTAGAAAATGATATAATAAAAATAATTAGTTATAGTTTTAAAATAACAATATGCTCTGAAATTAGTAGGAGTTTGATTGATACCTCTGTATTTCGAATCATGGAATTAGTAGGAGTTGGATTGATAAAATAAAAAAAATGTTAACACAATACAAATAAAACAAAAAATTACACTATTAAAAAAAACAGAAAATTATCATATTGGTGTTTAAAAATTTGTGCAAAATCATTTTTTTAATAATTGAAATCTGAACATCAAGTTATATGAAAAATGATATAATAATATAAAAATGATCTACACATATATAACATTAAAAAAAATATATATACAAAATTGAATCTCATCCATTAAGTAAAAAAATCTAGCAATTTAACAAATCAATACCCATCTGAATTTCTATACCTGAAAAGAAACAGAGTCACCTGAAGAGAAATGAAAGAATAATATATAATTATTTTTATCCAATCCTTTAAAATTATAAACAATACCTGCATAACATGTTCTTTGTGTAAGATGAAATTACAGAAAAACAAAATGATGTTCTTTTTCTCAGATTTGCAACAGCAACCGAGGCAGCAGAAAATTCGGAATAATATAGGCAACCTATAATATACACAAAAAATTCAGAATTACAAAATGAAAAGATCTGAAGAGAAAATAGAGACAACCTGAAAAAAAGAAAATTTGTTAATAGATGATAAATTACGTCAGACAAATATAGTGCAGTGAAAAGATAGTTCGCAGTATTAAAAAAAATGAGAGAGAAAAAACATAAAATTTGTGTTAACTCTCAAATAAAAAAAATGTTAACACAATACAAATAAAACAAAAAATTACACTATTAAAAAAAACATAAAATTATCATATTGGTGTTTAAAAATTTGTGCAAAATCATTTTTTTAATAATTGAATTTGAACCGCAAGTTATATGAAAAATGATATAATAATATAAAAATGATCTACACATATATAACATTAAAAAAAAATATACAAAATTGAATCTCATCCATTAAGTAAAAAAATCTAGCAATTAAACGTAGAAAATGATATAATAAAAATAATTATTACGATACACTGTTTTTTTTTTTTATCTTTTTAATATTTTATAGTTTTCACATTAATATATAAATAAATTTATTTTCACAGAATTTCGTGCGGAGGTTGGAAATGGGTATTAACTGTATTATACAGAAGCAAACCACAGTAATTCCTCAAACGCTGAAGAAATATAAAATTACCTAATTGTTCCGTAAAAGAAACAAATGTTGTCTTGTTTAACAAATCAATACCAATGTGAATTTCTATATCTGAAAAGAAACAGAGCCACCTGAAGAGAAATAAAAGAATAATATATAATTATTTTTATCCAATCCTTTAAAATTATAAACAATACCTGCATAACATGTTCTTTGTGTAAGATGAAATTGTAGAAAAACAAAATGATGTTCTTTATCTCAGATTTGCAACAGCAACCGAGGCAGCAGAAAATTCGGAATAATGTAGGCAACCTATAATATACACAAAAAAAATTCAGAATTACAAAATGAAAAGATCTGAAGAGAAAATAGAGACAACCTGAAGAAAAAGAAAGGACGAATAAATTTGTTAATAGATGATAAATTATGTCAGACAAATATAGTGCAGTGAAAAGATAGTTCGCAGTATTAAAAAAAATGAGAGAGAAAAAAAATGTAGATATGTAATTAGAACAGAAACAGAATACAAATGAGAAATGAGAGAGAAAAGAAAAATGGAGAAAGAATAATAATACAGTAATAAAAAAGAACGCTTAACTTTGTAGATAAGAAGAAGAAAACTGATGATAACCGTATGTAAAAAAATTTAAAATTTTAAAAATCATAAAAAAAACGACTCACAGAATTGCAGTATTTTAAATTAGAGGCTAAAAGAGAATGACACGTCGGAGAGATAAAAACTCTCAAATATAAGAGATAAAGATTTACATTTTTTATAAAAAAAAAAAATTCATAAACCACCTCCCACTATATATTCACATATTTAAAAAAAATGTCATTACTTTTATTTTTAATTCAATTATTTATTTTACTTTATTCATAAAAGTTAACAAAATCATCTTTCAACACTTCACTCATACTTATATACCATTTTTTTTAGTTTGTGTATCAATAGAGTGAGTATTTAATTTAAAACGTTCTACCATTTTTATTTTCCACAAAATACTAAAACTTTTGCTTTTATAATATTTAGGAACAACCAATCCCAATTCGACAAAAGATAAAAAGTAGCAACACCAAAACCAAAGGAAAGTAGTACTAGTAATGTTTTAAACCTTTTCATTAGAATCTCATTTTCTCAATTAAAACACCAATTCGAATAAAACGAAATAAGCTTGTTATGTCACTATAACATTATTGGCATTTTCTCTTTTCATAAAAATAAATCAGCCATGAGATCTTATAAGCAAGTTTTCACTCATCAAATTAGTTATATTCATCGATCCAAAAATCGAGTTAGGCGGTCGTCGGGGTGGCACCTAGGCAATAGGCGGCCACCGATTGATACAATTTTTTGTAAATCGACATGCTTAAATAAAAAAATGAAAAAAAGATGAAATTGGCAAAAGTCGCATGACATATGCCTATCTTTTGGGAGTGCTATTAATCCCACCCTCATGTCAGTAGAAATTCCTTTTTTTTTTAAAAAATTAATTCTTTATTATATATATATATATATATATATATATATATATATATATATATATATATATATATATACACACTAGTACAAAACCCACAAATTTTGTGGGGATTGTAAGAAAATTATAAAAGAGGATTATAAAAAAATTATAAAAAGGGGGGGAGAGAGAGGAGAGAGGAGAGAGAAGAGAGAAGAATTGAAAAAAACTGTAAAATAAAATAATTGTAAATTGTGAAAAAATTAGAAAATTAGAATCTGGAGAAAAGTGAGATGCCACGTAAAAGCGAAAAGGATTCAGAAATAGTATATAAGGTAGGGCAAAAACTTGTGTGAGACCGTCTCACGGATCTTTTTATGTGAGACGGATCCTTTTAACCCATATTTCAAAATTTTGGGTAGGATAATCCATATTTTTTTTCCAAATTTTTGTTTGTAAAAAAAGTGATAATGTTTAAGTAAAATGTGATAATATTTTTAACAAAAGTGACTATCACTTTTTACTTAAACACTATCACTTTTTGTTCAAACATTATCACTTTTTATATATAAAGGTCGTCTCACGGATCTCATTCTGTGAGACGGTCTCACCCAAGACTAGCCCATAAGGTAGATATATTAACCTCCTACTTAATTTCAACATTAATAATGTAATATCTAAGTTTTTTTACTTTCTTTTTTAATATTTTTTAGTTAAAAAAAAAAAAAGAGACATGAATGTTGTAATATATGAAGAATTGAAGGTGGCCCAAAAGAATACTACTAAAAATTTCGTTTTTTTTTTGTTTCCTTCAAAATTAATGTCCGACGACAGAGTTGATTCCAAATGCAATTTATAAATTAGTAGTAGTATAACTCTTTTAAAACATCATTATTATTTTTTTATTGTTGGAGAGCCCCTATTTAAATATATATACGTCACATAATACTACTAGTAATTCTTAAATATTACTTCTATAAGTTTTACAAAAAAAAAAACTCGGTACTTCTTAAATATGGCATGATTGATAATAATCTACTGTATTTTTATTTATTTTTTTCATATTGGGCCCAATAACACAGTGAATTCTGGGACCAATTAATGTCCGGCCCAAAACAATTTAGGCCATTTTATCATGTTTTCACCCCCCAAAAGTTGAGTTAACCCCTCACGCATTTTCCAACACTATCCCTCACTTAAACCCTCTTCTCTATTTCATTTTCTTCCTCTTCAACCGCCCCTGCTCTTCCTATCCGTCGCGGTGCCGCCCCCTGCACCTCCTCACCATCGCCCCCTAACACACACATAAACCACCGTTGCAACGCCGCCCCTCATTCACAAGAAAGGTACAGATTTTTGATTAGTTAGGTCTGTTTAGATCTTGTTTTCATTTTTTTTTCAGATTTTGGATCAGTTGTTTTCCAGATTTTAGATTTAGCTCATTTGATTTTTTTTATTTTTCAGATTTATTTTAAGAAAAGTTTGTATTTTTTCAGATTTTAGATCTAGCTCACTTGATTTTTATTTTTGGATTTTTCAGAAAAAATTACTATATGTTTTCGAAAATTTGAAAATTTTCCAGATTTTTTACTATTTTTTTTTTCGAAATATGAATGACTCGGTGGAGGGCGGTGGTGACTGACTACAGATTTTTATTATACTACTATAAATTAGGGTTGATTGTGGGGGTGAAGTCATAAAAAGAGGGTGCATTTAACCGTGGCCAACAATTTATTATTTCTTAGCCCAGGCGTCCAGCCCAAACAAGTTTCATTCTCCATTATTTTGTTTTGCAGGTTTTTCACCTCACCGCAATCGTTACCCCTCGGAATCGCCATATCCAATACTCAGTTCTATTACTCGTAACGCATACAATCCTTCTGTTTTTAAATATTTTCGCGATTCAATTGGTTGTAATCGGCTACTAATGTTTTCTGAATTTTGTGGAAATTAGCAGCGGACCGTGTTACCAGTTTGTTCTTCAAATTCGAATTGAATGGCTGCTTCCAGTTCTTCTAAGTTGTTTCGTGGTATGTATTTTACGTTGCATTTCAACTTGATTCATTTTTTCTTTCCGCTTTCGTTCAATGCTTACATATTCTAGAAGAAAACCGTAGTTGTATTTTATTTTTAGGTTTTCTTTGCATTTCTGTGTCGGTTCTCTCGTTCGTAGTATAATAAGTGGTGTACAACTTGTTCATATGGAGATTGGATGGGAGTTTGAGTCAGTTTGTGTATTGGGGGATGGGGGTTAAGGGTGGGATGAACATTTCTAATTCTGCGCTCTTATGTTCATAAACTGGCTTTTTTTTGTTTTTTGTTTTTACCACAACACTTGTTTTCCAGATTGTCCATGAGTACTAGAGTAAGACTAGACTACTTGATGTTAAAACCATGAAAATGAAAAGTAATGTGAAAAATGAACTCCATTTAATCCAGATGGAAATTCAACAACAGTATGATCCTGTGTCTTCTTTTGAGGTCCACTAGATTCTGGCATGTGTAGATTCATTGAGTGCTATCCACATCTTTCTTGTTTTACAGTTTATTAATCTTATGCAGCCTTCTTTCTTCTGGTTCTCACCTATTACATGGAATGACAAGAGCTCAAATAAATTTTAGGATCCAAGTCTATAACCACATCAAATTCAAACTCACATACTCCACCATTGTTTGAATTGACCAAGTTCATGTTTAGTGTTGTTTATCATACTTGTTTGACCTTCACACTTTAGTTTAGTGGTTTTAGTTCATGTTAGAAAGGGAGTTTGCTTTTAAGACTTTGCCTATACTAACTCTTCTATGCACTTTGTCATTGTGACCGATTGGTTGATTTGTTTATGAGAAATAGCTGTTCAGACTGAACTTTCATCGTCTGAGTTGATTTCATGTTTCTTTGAAAGCTCCTAAGCAGAGTGGTGATTTCAGAATAGGCAATTGATAATTGCCAGCTCTAAATTTACTGTGAACTATTAATGTTAATGATTTGGCTTGTGTATCTAATGACTAATGGTAAGGTCAAAGCCATAGATTGCTGCATTTTATTAGCAGTACATTCTTTTGCACATTGGCATGCAAACATTCCTAATCATACTTATTCACATGGAATTTGATAATTAGTTTCAAGTAGTAGCAATTTTGCAAGTCTGGATAACTAATATTTTCAAGTCACCATGGGATGAAACATCAGTTGGTCGTTCAATTCTCGGTGGTCTCAACAACAATGCTCTTGGGGCAAGCAGGACTTCTTCCCAACTGACAGATGTGGATTTCTTATCTCAGGTTAGCATCCTGTTCTCCTCCTTAATTACAGAAATGTGACCTTTGATCACAGTGCACTCAATTTGCTTTTTTGATTGCCTACGTACCAAAGTGTTCATTTTTCTCTAATTTAATTATCTGAGTTTTTCTCAATGTGTACTGTTGTGTGGTCGACTTTGTTGTGAATATCATTTATCAGTTACTCCAGTATTTTATATGGGTAAGGTGAGTTTATGTCTCAAACTTCTATCACCAACTCACAGTAACTATTATTGCAAGGACAATGCCTCCTTTGAGAATTTCCTGTAACTAGTGCTGTCTTGATTATCCAACTGCTTTGCATCTTTGATGTCCACTGATGTGAAAACAAACATGATTGCAAAAATGGTTCAGCAACTAAGAGGGTCGTTTTTTTGTTCTATCGTATATTGTGCGTATAGTTGACTAAAAATGCAAAACCTCTCCGTTACAATACCAAAATTGCAATTCACGATTCTCCCTGTCTATGATCTTATGAAATAACATGTATTGGTGATTGATTATGTGACTTTGGATTTTTTACTTTCTAGCAAACAAGGACATTCATACAGATGAGGACTACCCTTGAAGTTGTAGATAATTCAGGGGCCAAAAAAGTGATGTGCATACAGGCATTGAAGGGAAGAAAAGGTCGTTTTTATTGGGGGACATAATTGTTGCTTCAGTTAAGGAAGCGCACGCCGGTGGGAAAGTGAAGAAGGGAGATGTAGTTCGTGCTGCAATGCCACGTGGCCGTTCTGATGGGAGCGAAATCAAGTTTGACGACAATGATGTTGTGCTTATCAATAAACAAGGTGAGCCAATTGGAACCAGAGTTTTAGGCCCTGCCCCCTATGAATTGAGGAAAAAGAAGCATCTCAAGATTCTCAGTCTTGCTGAGAAAGTTGCCTAGGCGTTTTATGATATTCCAAAGTAAGATCTTCATGCAGTTTGTTTTTACTTCCAACATTCGAGGCCAAATCTCGACTTCAAAGTTTCTTAAAATTCGAATCTATGATCCTACGTAATATGTGATCTAAATGGTTCCCAGGCAATTATGAGAGGACTGTAGGTGCAATCTAAATGGAGGGCCAAAAGAATAATTTGGATACTTTTTTTCTAATTTGCTTCCTTCAAAATTATGATGGTCCTCTTTTATTTCATCAAAGTTAAATACAGCCTCATAATTTGGCGAGAGTTGATTTCAAATACTAGTAATATTTTGTTAACATGAGTTGTATGAATAAAAGGGAAAAGTGTATGTTTAGGTCCTTGTATATGCATAATTTTAATTAAGTACATATGCTTCTATTCATTAAAAATCATTCAAACAATTTTTTTGCCAATAAAAAGAGAGAAAAAAATTGAAACCAATTAAACATTTTAAAGATTTTGAGTGTAGGTGAGAAAGTTGCGATCATATACAGACAGCCATTTATGTATGTAGGACATTACATACTTCTCTTCACGAGTTTACTGGAAAATGCATTTGCAGTGTATGTTTCTATTTTTTATTACTCCCTCCATTCCCTTTTCATACTTTTTTTTTTTTTTTTTTTGTCCTAAATTTTTTTTGCGTAGAATATAAATAAATTACAAAAACAAGATAAAATTTCGTTTTTACCCCTAATTTGAATTATTTCTCAATTTCTTTCTTCACATTCACTACCTCAAAACCCATCATTTTCATATCACTCTCCGAAATGAAAAATTATTTGCCTCTCTTCTCTCTTTCATTGTTCAAATTTACTTTCACAATATACACATATTTATCGTTCATGATATTATTTTTGGAACCCACTAAAATCACCTACTTTATATATAAAAGTTTACAAAATTATTCCTAACAGTTTTATCATTACACTTTTTTTTTTCTTAAATCATTTCCCCAAAATTCTCAGCAAAACTTTTCGAGGAACGGGGAAGTATTAATTACAAAGATGCACATACATATATGTGGGCTACATCATCAAATAAGATTAGTGCGTCTGTCGGTGTAGCTATTACTGTAAACATTTGGGGTTTCACCACTCTTTTTAACCAGTATTTCCTCTATTTCATAAAGTTGTCGTTTTTATATTTTATATAAAATTAAAAAATATATTTTTTTTTATACATTTACCTTTCATTAATGTCAAATACTTTCAATGCACTCGCGTGCATGGTGCCTACCTCAATTTCAATTTATTTTTTTTTGAATTCAAATTATCTGCACCCATTCATTTAATTAGTTCACCTCCCAAATCATTTTTTACTATCATTATCTGAACTTGAACATTTAATGAGTTCACCCCCAAATCTTTTTTTACTACGTTTATCTGTACTCGCTCATTTTATGAGTTCACCCTCAAATCATTTTTTTACCACGGTTATCTGCACCCGTTCATTTTATGAGTTCACTCCCAAATTATTGTTTTATCACGATTATCTGCACTCGACCATTTTATGAGTTCACCCCAAAATATTTTTTTAAAAATAATCACATTTAAATAAATTATATTATCATTTTATTAATTTACACAAAATATAATAAAATAAACTCTAATTTATATATTTACAATATGTAGACGAGTTATTGTCGAGTTACCGTCGATTCACCACCAAGTCACCCATATTTAAAAAAAAAAATTGTAAAAATATAATTAATAAAAAACTATCGAAATTAGCCACAAATCTCAATTTTATTTTTTTTAATTTTTTTCCTCTCCTCTTTTCCTTTTTTCTTCACATTTTCAATTTTTTATTTTAATTTTTTTATTTCTTCGTTTTTTTTTCTTATACTTTTATTTTTCTGCCTTTCTTTTTCATTTTTTCCATGTGTATTTTTTTTAATCTTAATACAAAATAATATTATAGGTATGATTTTATTATAATCGATCGGCGGTGCACCTGAATTTCAATTTCAATTTGATGAGTAAAGGACCTGCCGAAAATCCATGTCGGTCGGTGGGTGACCCAGCCACCACCATATCCGACCACCCATTCGACGGCGACGGCGGCGCTTCCGTCCCAGCCGCTGAAGCCCGAGACCTCTCCTCAAATCGCAATCGCGATTCTTCAATTCCATGACAATCGACATCATCTTCCATCTCGGCCACGATCCATGGCGGCCGAAAACCTCTGCTCATTTCGACCACCGACGCGACTGCTTCAATCAATCTCCTTTTTGTTCGCGATCTAGGAGCTTCTCCGGCATCAATGGCACTCGCTTGCAACACTCAGGTCGACGCCGCTTTGCTCTCGTTGTTCATCTTTGTCCAAATCGAAGCTACATTACTTCGTCTTCTTCACCATGCTCCTGCACAGCCTCTTTCTCCGGTTGACGACGGTCCGACGGAGGACTGTGAGTATGTTGTCGATGGATCTCCGATCCGCCGGCACTCGGAGCCGATGACCTTGTCGATGAAATCTCAGGCGTCGACTGCTGACCTAGGGTGCCCTTCTATTTGGCTAGGGTTCTCTTCAACTGGGCTTGGTAATGTGCACCCCCTATTTTCTTCAGTATGCCCCGATCTGCACTCCCTCCACTTTTTTTATGGTATTATTGTTAGTGGTATTGGCATTACTAGTTATTGATTGTGGTATTATTATTAATACACTATTGAATTAATATTTATGATTATTGATTACGGTATTATTGATTATTAATTGTGGTATTACTGGTTATTGTTTGTGGTATTACTAATTGTGTGAAATTATTTATTATTGCTTAAGGCATTACTGATTATTATTATTGTTTATGGTATTATATATTATTGTTTATGGTATTACTGATAATTGTTTTTGGTATTACTAAATATAATTTGATTTGTGAAATTATTTGTTATTGTATAAGATATTAATGATCAATGTTCATGGTATTACTAATTACTGTTCATGCCTTCATGGTATTACTAATAATTATTTTTTGGTATTACTTTATATAATTAGATGTGTGAAATTATTTGCTATTGTATAAAATTTTACTGATTAATATTAATGGTATTTTCGATTATTGTTCGTGGTATTACTAATAATTGTTTTTGGTATTATCTAATATAATTAGATGTTCGCAATTATTTGTTATTATATACGATATTACTAATTATTATTGAGTTTATTTACTAAGAGAGACAATCATATATACTCATTTTCAAACAAAGGAAACAAACAAATTATAACAATTCAATTATAATCTATATATATTTTTTTCACATAATTAAATCTTTGTGGTGGTTGATCGATTCTCCAAGATGGCTCATTTAATTCCTTGCAAGAAAACAGTTGATGTTGTTAACGTGGCACAGTTATACTTTCGTGAGGTGTACCGACTCCATGGACTCCCTTCTTCCATTGTCTCTGATCGGGACACTCGTTTTGTTAGTCATTTCTGGCGTAGTTTGTGGCGTTCAGTGAACACGTCCCTTAATTTCAGTAGCGCTTACCATCCCCAAACTGATGGCCAAACGGAGGTGGTTAATCGTTCTTTGGGTAATTTGTTTCGCATCTTAGTTGGTGATAATCACATATCTTGGGATTCGAAGGTTAGTCAGGCTGAATTTGCTCACAATCATGTTGTCAACCGTACTACCGGTTTTAGCCCTTTTCAGAATGTTTATGGTGTTGTACCCCGTGGTCCGCTTGACTTGCTGCCTTTGCCTAGAAAGGTCCCTTCCCATGCTAGTGCAACAAATTTGGTGACACAAATTCAGCAGGTTCATCATGACACTCATGCTCGGATTGTTGAGGCTACTTCTAAGTATAAGGCACATGCAGATCTGCGTCATCGTCGGGTTGATTTTGAAGTGGGTGATTTTGTGTGGGCTATTTTAACAAAGGACCATTTTCCTGCTCGTGAGTATTCTAAATTGGCTGCTAAGAAGATTGGACCGGTTGAGATCGTGGAGAAAATCAACTTGAATGCATATAAGCTGCAATTACCAAGTCATGTTCGTACGTCGGATGTCTTTAATGTGAAGCACTTGATTCCCTTTGTAGAGGATTCGTCGTCCAGTGATGAGGCCGATTCAGAGTCGAGGGCGAATCTCTTCTACCCGGGAGGGAATGATGTAGCACGAGTGGCGTTGCAATTTTTTAAGAAACGAGAGCATCCGAAGAATTTTTGAAGTTTTGGGAGCTGGAACCCGATTTTGGCGTGTGAGCACACTTTTTCGGGTGGAATCGATGCTACGAGTCAAACTCACCGCTTTGCCGTGACGTGCGACGCTTTTTGGCCAAATTCCATCGTTTGAGTGGTCAAAAATGCGTTTATTGCTTATTGAGTGTTATTTTAGCAATTTTTAATTGTTTTGGGGTTTTTTTTTAATTTCCTAATTATGTACACTAGGGTTTGGTTTTATTCTCGTTTTCCAAACATTGTTGAGGAGTTTTTGGCATATTGAAGAATTATTCTTCGTTTTATTAAGATTCGGGTATTCTGTGAATCAACGATTCTTGTTGTTCTTTCTTTTGATCACGTACGCTGCATTACTACTACATCATCATTCCAGTAATTAATCTCAGTCTCTGATTCTATGTACTAATGCCTGAATCACGCCTTCTACAGCTGCACATCAATTAAACAAAACAAAAAGCTACTACCATTTTTAGTGACCCTCTCCCTCTCTCCTTTCTCTCTCTCTATATGTATGTATGTATTCTCACTAAATTAATATTATGTTTAATATTAATTATATATATTATTTATTTAATATATATTTACACCCATAAAATAATAAAAAGGATAAGGTCAAGAGGGAGTTGAGTAACTGCCCACTAACAACGTCTGCAGAATTGTGATATAGATAATCAGTTCTGCAGTTATTTTCATTACGCAATACACACAACTGCAGAATATCAACCGAGAGAACAATATACACAGAAGAGAATTCTGAGTAAATAGATCATCCATTCTGGCAAGTAAGATTGTGGAAACAAAATACAATTAATATTGTATTCGACTGCGGGATCACAGTTCGAGTGAGAGTACGTGGAATACCAACTGGTATATCAATCTTCCACTGTAATTAAGGTATGTAGATAATCCTTATTATCCAACAATGGTATCAGAGCCATTATGTTGGTTTCCCGTACTAATCATGCCTCTGATTTATTTAGAATCCATGTATGTATGTGTTGTTTTGCATGAACTGTAATATATTTTTTCATTTTTTGATGAAATGGTAATAACGTGATTTTTGAGAAAACATGTTATGTGTTATGTACTAGGAATTCTGGGAATTGGCCTAATAATTTACAGTTTCAGAATTTTTTACGAAAATATTTTGTTTACAGTATGCCTAATTTGAAAATTTCGAAAATTTTCTGGCATGATTTGGAATCTCTTCTTGTTACTAGTGTGTAGTACATTGAATGAGGATTCTGTTGATATATTATACGTTATTTTTTACTAAATATTGAATAAGTTATGATTTTTAGAAGAATTTACGTTTTTAGGCATATTCTGCATAATTTCAGAGAATATTAGGACTGTTCTTTGAGAATTAGATAGGATACAAGGACTTTAGCATAATTTTTCCGAAAATATAATTTTTTTTAGTCAATATCAGATCTTTTTTAGTGAAAATTCTGATCTACAACGTTTAAACCAGAGAGATATATGCAAAATAAAACAAAAAAAATAGAAGCGGTACAATAGTGCGTCAGAAAATGCTGGTCAGTGCGTAAGAGAGTTGGTCAGCGCGTGCAGAACACGCGAAATTTTTAATTAAAAAAAAAAAATTGCTTCAGCGCATGGAGTCGTGCGCCAGCGTCTATCGGCGCGTGACGACGCGTAGAGGCGTTTTACAGAGTGTGGCGGCGCGTAACAGCGCGTGCAGGCGCCTGTAAATCCTATTTTCGTCTTTGAAAATTTCTAAAAACTCCAATTTTTAGATAATTTCATAATATGTATGTTTTCATTTTAATTAAACATTGGATGTTTGAATTAAAATTTTCATTTGATAAGGAGAGTCGGTGGTTGAACATATGTCACTTGTGAATATGATTATTGCACTAGGAAAATTGTGTTTTTTCTTAGAATGCAAATGATGGTAATATTCATGTGATAGTTTAACTAATAATTATGTGTATCTGTTTTACACATTTTTTTAGGTATGGCTTGTCGAATGCGTACTCTTAGTAGTCGAGATTTACGAACTAAAGATCTCGTACTTCATACTTTTATGAATCATAAAATGGACCCTGATCATACTCTTAAGGAACATGGAACTTTCTTATTCGCGTTGCACGACAAATTGTATTTTCTAATGACGAAAAAGATTCTACCAAGATATTTACGATATGTCGTAGATGATGTTGATACCTGGGCTAAAACCCTACCCGATGATTTGCGTGAAATATTTACCGCTAAATGTTCCCAATATGATTCTACGTTTACTGGCCCTCAAATCATGAAAGACTTCATTAAAGATTTTGAGGAAGCATCAAAAGTCATAGTGGAACAAGATAAGAGACGAGCTGCTAGAGCAGCATGCTTGAGGATGGGAAGTGTTCAACGATCTGATGTTCTTCGATTAAGAGGTCGAGGTAACGGTCGGATGAAGAACCCTCACATGGATCCTCTTGCTCACGTCTATTATAATGTTGGTGCTAACGCTGCACTTAATAGTCCGATTCTCAAAGGCGATGAAGAATCGGCTATTCCTTGATTGGACTTGTAATTTCATACAAACTTATAGTAGTTTACTAGAATTACTGCTTATTGTTTGTTTTTTCAATGATATGGATATTGCTTCATGATGTTTATGGATAAACGTTTGATTTTAGCATGTTGTTTCATGTTGTTGAGCGGGAGTTTTAGATATTGCTTGAACTATATGCTGAAACTGATATGTTTTTGTGTTTGAATGTGGAATCTGCTAATGAGATACTTCATAAGATTGATGATTAGTAACTTCAAGTTATTTTTCGATATCATGTTTTGTATCAAATTATTAGATGTATGTGTTGCTTATACATAAAGCATGATAAATACATATTTATGCATTTTTTTTTATCACTTCTTACTAAGACCAGAAAATGGCATAAAAAACGATTATCGCTGAGTTAAAACAAATTTGAGAAACTCAATGGTGATAATTATGACACCTGGCGCCATAAGATATGGTATGTTCTTGACGAGCAATATGCGTTTGACGTTATTAACCATGTGATGGTGGATCCGGGAGCTGGGAATGGACCTCGGGGGAGGAGAGACCAAGAAACTTACCTACTATGGAAAAAGAAAAATTCCACTGCTCGTGGCATTCTGGTAAGTTCTGTGATTGATGAAATGATTCACGAATGTGAACAGCACCCTACTGCCCATGATATCTGGGTTTATCTACGGGAAAAGTATGGTGGCACGTCAATTACACGGCTAAGGCAGTTGACCATTAAGTTCGATACTTACAAGAAAAAACCCGGTCATAACATTAGGCAACACATTCGGGAGATGTCTAATATGATCATAGAACTTAAGACTGTTGGCCATATTCTCTCTAAGGAACAACAGATTCAAGCTCTTATCCGGTCACTTCCCGATAGATGGGAACACTTGAAGGTCAACTTGACCCACAATGAAGGTATCAAGACTTTCAATGATGCAGCCCAACACGTTGAGCTGGAGGATGAAGGGCTTAGAGTTGACAAGCCGTCATCAAGTGTTCTAGTTGCTGGGTCCAGTTCGAAACAAGCTTCGGGCTTTAAACGTAAACGAAACTGGAAGAAAGGCAAAGGGAAGAAAGGGAAGCAACCTGAGACTGGTAATCCTGCCAACAAACATGCTAACAATCCTAAAGGAAAGAAGAAGAAAAGAAAGAACCGAAAGAAGAAAGATAAAAGCAAGATGACTTGTTATAATTGCCATAACCTTGGCCATTTTGCCCGTGAATGCCCTGAGCCCAAGAGGGACAAGGTAGTTCTTTCTAGTTATCATAATAGTATGATAAATGTCTCGAGTACTGTTTTATTAACTGATTCTTATCCTTTGTGGATAATAGACTCAGGAGCGACAGACCACGTGACAAGAGATAGAGGAGCATATGTAGATTACCGTCGAGTTCCACGAGGGACGAGGTGGATCTATGTAGGAAATAATTCTCGAGTTGAAGTCAAAGGCATAGGGACTTGTCAACTTGAGTTGACTAATGGACGTATACTTATCCTACATGACGTCTTGTTTGCTCCAGAGATCTCACGGAATCTCATTTATGTTTTTGTTCTTCTTAATTTAAGATATAATGTATTATTTACTAAAGACATGGTTATTATTAGCTTAAATAATGTGTGTTATGGTACTGGACATATTTTCGATGGTTTTATGATTACGGATTGTAATATAACAACTTTTAGCTATTATGAAGATCGTTCATGTTTACTAAATGTTTGTTCGTCTTGTAATGCTTGCGTAGATGATAACATTTGGCAAGCTAGATTAGGTCATATTGGGCAAGATCGAATGAACCAACTTGTTAAAGCCGGACATTTGAGTTCGCTTTCAAAAGTTGAGTTGTCTAGATGTGAACATTGTCTTGCTGGAAAAATGACTAAGAAACCATTTGGAAAAGCTATTAGAGCTGAATTTCCATTGCAATTAATTCATTCTGATATATGTGGTCCTGTAAATGTAAGGGCACGACATGGAGCTTAATATTTCATTACTTTTATTGATGATTTTTCACGTTATGGTTATGTCTATTTAATTTCTCATAAGTCTGAAGCATTGGATTGCTTTAAACGCTACCTAAACGAGGTAGAGAATTAAAGAGATAAAAAATAAAGGTTTTACGAACCGATAGAGGACGTGAATATTTATCTGATCAGTTTAAAGAACTATGTAATGAAAATGGCATAATCCGACAATTAACAATTCCTTACACCCCTCAACAAAACGGTGTTGCTGAGAGGAGAAATAGGACGTTGTTGGAAATGGTCAGATCTATGATGGCACAAGCTAACTTACCGATCTCCTTTTGGGAAGATGCATTATTAACAGCTACATACGTGCTTAATCGTGTACCTTCAAAGTCCATCACTTCAACTCCATATGAACTCTGGACAGGAAGAAAACCTGATTTAAGTAACCTTAAAACTTGGGGATCTGCAGCTTTCGTACATGATTCTTCGAGTCAGTAGGGAAAGTTAGGTCCACGAGGAAAAAAATGTATCTTCATAAGATACTGTGATCATTCTAAGGGTTATGTGTTGATCGGAGATCAGGGAGATGGAAGCGTGACTGAAATTGAATCACGTAACGTAATTTTTCTGGAGGATGAGTTTCCAAGTAGGGGAGGTATTCAAAATGCTGAACCAGTTTTTTAGATTGAAGAGAACCACAGTCCATCCGATCCAAGTGGGAGTGATTTGACTAATAATGTGGATCTTGATAGACAGTTACCTATTGAAGATCAAATGGATCTTGATAAAGTTCAATCTCGGAAAAGCTCTAGGAAACATGTGCCGAAAAGGCATTATGACATAGAGGGACATGCCTTCTTTGTTTCTCCAGAAAACGGGGATGAAATTCTGATAGACGAGGAAGAGCCTAAAAACGTACACGAGGCTCTATCTTGTCCAGCAAAAGGAAAATGGAAGAAAGCAATGGAAGAGGAAATGGAGTTTATGAGATCAAATCAAGTCTGGGAACTTGTAGATCTACCAACTGGACGCAGAGCAATTGGGAATAAATGGATTCTCAAAATCAAAAGAAAGGTTGATGGATCTATAGAGAGGTATAAAGCTCGCTTGGTGGTAAAAGGATATACCCAACAAGAGGGTATAGATTATGAAGAAACTTTTTCCCCAGTAGTGAGATTTGCTTCAATTCGTCTACTGATAGCTATAGTAGTTAGTATGGATTTGGAATTACATCAAATGGACGTTAAAACTGCTTTTCTCAATGGAGAATTGGAAGACGAAATCTACATGCAACAGCCTGTAGGATTTATTCTTCAAGGACAAGGTCTGTAAGTTGAAAAAGTCGATTTATGGATTTAAACAATCCTCGAGACAGTGGTATTTAAGATTTCACACCACACTTATCTCATACAACTTCGTTATGATGAACGAAGATCACTGTGTCTATGTTAAACGATCCAAAATTTGTTTTGTTCTCCTATCACTATATGTAGACGATATACTTATAGCCGGAAACGACCTAGAGTATCTTGCGACCATTAAAAAATGGTTATCTTCAAATTTTGAAATGAAAGACATGGGTGAGGCAGAATACATACTTGGTGTTAAGATTCATAGAGATCGTAAAAAGAAGTTACTTGGTTTGTCTCAGGAGACATATATTAAGAAACTTTTAGAACGATTCAAAATGAACACATGTAAGCCCGTGGATACTCCTGTTGTTAAAGGCGAATCATTAAGCCGAGATATGTGTCCTAAGACTTAAGAAGAAAAGGATGAAATGTCCAAAGTACCATACGCTAACACAATCGAAAGTCTGATGTATGCAATGATGTGTACTCGTCCAGACATTTGTTATGTTGTTGGTCTAGTCAGCAGGTATCAATCTAATCCTGGAAAAAGACACTGGACAACAGTGAAGAGGATTTTCAGATATCTAAGGGGGACTATGGATTATTGTCTTTGTTATCAAGGAAATAATGTGACTCTAAATGGGTATACCAACGCAGACTGGAGTGGTGATTTAGATGAACGTAAATCAACTTCGGGTTATGTGTTCTTGCTTAATAATGGAGCAATCTCATGGTGTAGTAAGAAACAAACTTGCATAGCACTGTCCACTATGGAAGCCGAATTTGTAGCATGGGCATCCGCAGTACAAGAAGCAGTTTGGTTGAGGAGATTCATGAAACATTTGGGAACTTCAAACAGTCCAGTGGGAGTTATAACAGTTCATTGTGATAATCAAGCAGCGATAGCTTACACAAGAGATCCAAAGTATCATGGAAAGACCAAGCATATCTCTACGAAGTATAACTTTGTTAGATATAATAGAGAAGAAGAAAGTGATAATAAAGTACATTTCCACTCGTTTAATGTTAGCCGATCCTTTTACCAAACTCATTCCTAGAGATGCTTTTCTGGGACACGTAAAGGGTTTAGGTTTACGTAGGATCTAATGTATTACGGAGTAAATGTTGATTGCTAATGCTAATGTTATTGTTGATATAACATATTGTATTATAAATTATATGACGTTTCATATAATAGTATGTCTACAAGTTGAAGATTGGCTCTCTCGTACGAGCAATCACTTCTGACATCGAGGTATGTGCGGAAATGAGATTATTATAAAATGATCAAAATAGATTTTACCACGATCTATTAGACTTGTTATAAAGCTGAATCAGTGGATTCCCTGGACTATAGTGAGAGGGAGATCTAAGTTAAGTGTTAAAGTAAATCACTTGAACTTTGATTTATATGATGAAAATCTATATATATAAAAGGAGGATATGTCTCTCCTGGTTTTGACACGTGTCTCTCCTGATTTCGCCACGTGTCATTTGATGTTTTGCCACGTGTTAACTTGAGCTTAAACATTTGAGGCCACGTGTGTCATCCCTTCATGAGACTCCCAGAATCTGACCTCTCATCTTCGACCTCTCATGTACCGTATCTTCAATTTTATGTGCAGTTACTAAAATCAACCATAAATGCAAGGTCCCATAAGTGTGTTATAGATTAATTCATCCTAATTTACCTAATTTGTCGTATAAATATGCTCAATCCGGGTGAGTTTGATTGGATTTTAGTGATTTTGAGAATTGGAATTCAATATTTTAGTGTTCTTTTTGTATGTAGGGGCAGTTTAAGAGTCCTTTTAATTTTGATGTTTTTCGACGATTATTCATAAATTTCTATTTATATATTCTTTGTTCTTCAAGCTTAATTTTTGTTTAATTTGGTTTTTCCATGTTTTTGTTTTGGAATCCTATTCCTGAGATATTGTTCAATTGATTTTGCAGGCATGTGGTTCTTCCGAGGGGGAGGTTGTTAAATAGCTACCAAAAAATTGACTACTCTTGAAAGTAAGTTGTGTGTATGCTAATCTAAATGGACTGTTGGGTTTTGTATTTTTTTATCACCTCCAAGTTGAGGATTTTTTTTTTATTGTTGATTTCAAGAATTGTATTTGTTTTTGTTTAGGTTGAAGCAGTTGTTGTTGTTGTCGCTACTCCCACCAAGCCCTTCAAGAAAAAAACGATGGCTCTGTCATAGATATATGACTTTAATTTTGGTAACATAAAAATGTCCTAAATTATTTAGTTGAGAATATTTAGATCATTCATAAATTAAATTATATCAAAAGTCTTTGAAATTTCTTGGAGGTGCAACTCAGATGTTAATGTCGTTCCATTTTAAAGTTTCCTTTAGAGAACAAATTTAAGTGTATACAATAAATTCTGATTCATTTCTAGAAAGTTTTCGATAATCGGCTTATAGTACAGATTTCTATGGGAAAATGTAAATTATTATGCATAGACTACCAGTGGTGTGACATATTAATATTTTAAGTAGATTCATAATAAAATTAGTGCCATGTGCATTTCTTTTGTGTCTCTAGCTATGGGCATTTGTTACTGTAGGTTGTAGAGAAAGTTGCGAAAGGGAGTATGGATTCTGCATTCGAGCCCGCTCAAGCTCTCACACTTACAATCTCCCATGTGAATTTCGCTTTTGTTAAATTTAAATTTGTTTTTCAAATTTATTAATTGCTTAATTGATTATGGAAATAATGATGAATGAGTGTGATAATTTTCAACCACACCACCGTGACAGACGATGCTGGTTTAAAATTGTGGTGAAAGGTATTGTGCTCATCAGAGTGTTTGATGTGATGCCTAAGAGAACTCTTATTTCTTTGCTGAGATCCCTTGTGAAACGTGGGTAAGAATATGAGGAGATGAATTATGCTCATTAAGTGTTTGATATTATACCCAAGAGGGATGTGTAATATAAAGACTTTTATTTTTTTGGCTAAGTTTCTATCCAAAACAGATGTCAAATGTGGTTAACTGGATTTTGTCTATTAGGTGTTTGATATATTTCTTCTGAAAATTGTTTCTTAGATTTTTTTTTTAATTTCTTGGCACAAAGCCGGCTGCATAGAATAAAAACTATGCAGAGATTATCGAACTTCACACAAACTGAAGAAAAATTAATATAACTATCTGCAAAAACTACTGCAACCAAGAAAAGAGCAGGATTTATGACCAAATATATAAATCAGAGAGGTTACGACAAAGTGGGATAGCTCAAGTGGTTAGAGCACCACTACCTAGGCCTTAGGTCCTGGGTTCGAGTCATGGGGAGGGGAAAAAAGGGATGGGTATTTAACTTCCATCAAAAATAAATCAGAGAGGTTATGTATATAGAGAATCTCCCTCGCCTTCTTGAAGGGTATGGAACAGTTGGACTTTATTTTCACCATTTAATGAAAATAACATCCATCAAGTAAAGGAAAACTCTGCATAAAGTAAATGATTAGCTCTTAAACACCCAAAAGAAACAAGCATCAACCTGGATAATTTCATTTAGTGAATATGGGTCCAATATTCGAGATTGCGAGATTGGTTATGATGTACATTATTTTTGTTGATGTTTTGGAAGATTGAAGGTTTTGAGGAGCAGTTGGTTGTAGCTTGGAAATATTAAAGTTTGTGAAATTATAACTCAAGAAAACGTGATTGAATTTATTACTTGTCATCTTATAATTGAATCATAATCGTCAATCTTATAAAGTTTATATGTTGTTTATGTAAGGGAACACATAGTCTGTTGGACCAAACTAAGAGGGTCTCTTTTAGTCCCTTACAAAATAATTTTCTTTAGTTTAAAATGATGCGATTTTAGTCCTATATTCACAAGGTTACATGATTTTTAATATGTCGTTCACATGAGCTGCGTTAGTTGCCCGAATTTCATATAGCAACCTGACTAATGACTTGGTCTCACTTAAGTGACATAATAAGACCCCCACATATTAATTTTAGTTAAAAAAATCACAAATTAATTATCATCCTATTTTTTTTTTGGTCAATATAGGACTAAAATTAAATTATTTTAAAAGTCCCTGGACTTAATTGAGAAAATTGATTTGTATAGAATAAAATCGCCAAAATCCAATAAATATTTTATCAATTTTGCAATTTACTCTGCTATACTTGATGTTTCTTCTTTACATGTTAATGGGATATTTGTCAATTTACTTTTATCTCAATTAAACATGATTTTGGGACTTACCATCCAACTGGTGATGATGGCTCATACATTTAGACCAGAGAAGGGTCGGGTGCCGGATATAATATCAATGTCCCATGAAAAAATGGTCAATGTGGAGACGCAGACTATCTTTTTGTCTAGGGACATATTTTGATTTATGTTGCCAAGGAATTTAATCCTGATAGTCTAAAGGATTCCTCATCCCTTACACTTTCTACATTAATAATTTATGTTTTCTTAAAATAAGAAAAAGAAAAATTACCTAGGATTTGCAATCCCGAATCCTTACTTTGATAACACATTTCGACCTTTAGGAAGACACCTACAAAAAAATGGGCATGCAAATCCCAAGAAGAAAGAGGAATCAAGTGATGATTCATCTAATGATGAAAATAACTCTGATGAGAATGTTGCTGCAGCAAAAATGTGAAAATAGCTTTGATGATGTACCTAAAAGGGCCCTTGCTGCTTCCCAGCAGAAATCTTGACAAGTAGATTCCTACATTTAAGATGATGCTCCTCCAACAAAGAAAGCTCATTTACCCCCTAACAATTGATTTTGTTCAGGAATCCTATTCCTGAGATGTTCAATTGATTTTTGGGATTTTTCAGGTAGGTGGTTCTTGTGATAAAAGTTGCAAATGATGGGGCGATTTAAGATTCATTTATGCTTTAAGAATTGCAAAGTTAGTGGCTCATTCATTTCTAATTGCAGAGAATGAAACACATTCTCTTTGTCGTGTTGTGTGGTCAAAAGAAGATGATTATTGACAATTTGGCTTTGACGAGTGGAAAAAACTCTCCACAAAAAATGTATATCGGTCTATGTGTTATAAAAAAACATTTATTATTCTGGAAGTTATATATGTTATTTTGTTATTTGGGGTACGCAAAATAGAAATACAACTTGGTTAGATTTGAAAAATGATTAGTTAGAAAATGAAAACAGAAGAAAAGAAATGTATTTACATAACTCAATTCATAGAAGTTTATAGAAGGCACGGTAAGAAATGAAAGAGGAGGAACATGTAAAATAAGCATGAATATTAAAACTTATGCTCAAAGTAGGAAAGCTACCAACACGTATTGTGAACTCTTTCGGCAATAGTTTTAATAAGGATATTCACTTATTCGATTAAAAAGTCTAAAATAGGCCCGTGCATCACACGGGTAAAAAACTAGTTTAATTAAAATGACATACACTTCCACCATGGAAGATATAACATCATAACATGTGTTTCATATCACATGTGCTAAATTGGCCAAAAGGAAATGAGAGATAAATCCCTTTAATCTCATTGTATGAGGCCTTGAGGTTTATTAAAACCTCTTAATGATACCCTTAAGACTTTTGACAATATTTTAAGTCTCCACTCTAGTGTTGCTACTTTAGCATGTTACCAATATCTGTGAAGCATACGGCCATGCGGTACATGTCTAGGAAAGCAGCTATAGTGGGAGTCTAGAAGTATTTGTATGAAAAGGAAGAATGTCTTTATTAACATATTCTATTGTGATTACGACCGGTCGGTCATGTTGAGAACGTGATTATGTACACATAGATTAAATAGATCGAATATGCTCTTACGATTACGAGGGATAAAGAGATATGTCGATTAATGTTAAAATTCTAAGAGTTCTGGGGTATTACGAGTTTTGATTTCTTTAAGTAGAACTAGTTGAGTTGCTATATATCCTTAACAAGTGTATAGCGAGGAAAACTCATATTCTCGTGGGTCACACGATTTATTTGCCTATATGAAGAAGATGATATGTGATGATATGCAAATGAGGTAGGTGAGTGTAATACTCAAACTTCATGTGTGAGTGGGAGATGTAAATTAATATTATGTTTAATATTAATTATATATATTATTTATTTAATATATATTTACACTCATGAAATAATAAAAAGGATAAGGTCAAGAGGGAGTTGAGTAACTGCCCACTGACAACCACCGTCTGCAGAATTGTGATATAGATAATGAGTTCTGCAGTTATTTTCATTACGCAATACACACAACTGCAGAATATCAACCGAGAGAACAATATACACAGAAGAGAATTCTGAGTAAATAGATCATCCATTCTGGCAAGTAAGATGGGCAATTCTTACGGCAGTCACATTTTACGAATTGACTACATAGTCACTTTATCGAATCGCGCCACGTGGCGTCATAAACGTCGTAACGACCTGCTACCTGTTATACAAGTTTAAGTTATTTATATCATTTTTTAAATTGTATTTTGTTATTTACTATATTACCCTTCTTTTATTTAAATTATTTTTAATATATATATATATATATTAAGTAAAATTACTGTTCTACCCTTTCTTTTTAAATTTTATTTATATTTTACCTGCACCCACTAATTTAATGAGTGCGGCCCCTAATCATATTTTTACTACAATTATCTGCACCCGCTAATTTAATGAATTCACCCCCTAATCATGTTTTTACTACAGTTATATGCACCCGCTCATTTAATGAGTTCACCCCCAAATTATTTATTTTTTACAACAGTTATCTACACCCACTCATTCTATGAGTTCACCCCCAAATTATTTTTTACCACAATTATCTGCACTCGCTCATTTTATGAGTTCACCCCCCAAATTATTGTTTTACCACGGTTATCTGCACTGGCACATTTTATGAGTGCACCCCAAAATATTTTTAAAAAAATAATCACATTTAAAAGACTATATTATCCTTTTATTAATTTACACAAAATATAATAAAATAAACTCTAAAAAATCGATTCACCACCAAATCACCCATATTTTTAAAAAAGCGTAAAAATATAATTAATAAAAAACTGTCGAAATTAGCCACAAATCTCGATTTTTTTCTTTTTAATTTCTCTTCCCCCTCCTCTTTTTCTTTTTTCTTCCCATTTTCAATTTTTTTTCCAAATTTTTTATATCCTTGTTTCTTTTTCTTTTTAAATTTTTCTGTCTTTCTTTTCCATTTTTTGCATGTGTATTTTTTAAATTTTAATACAAAATAATTTTATAGGTATAATTTTATTATAGTCGATCGGCGGTGCACCTAAATTTTAATTTTAATTTGATGAGTAAAGGACCTGCCGGAAATCCATGCATGTCGGCGGGTGACCCAGCAACCACCATGCCCGACCACCCCCTCGACGGCGGCGCTTCGGTCTCGGCCGCTGAAGCCCGAGACCCCTCCTCGAATCGCAATCGCGATTCTTCACTTCTATAACAATCGACATAATGTTCCATCTCGGCCACGATCCATGGCGGACGAAATTCTCTCCTCATTTCGACCACCGACGCGACTGCTTAGATCAATCTCTCTTGCGTTTGCGATCCAGGAGTTTGTCCTACATCAACAACGCTCGCCTGCAACACTCGGATCGACGTTGCCTCTCTCTCGTCGTTCATCTTTGACCAAATCGAAGCTACATTGCTTCATCCGTCTTCTTCACCCTGCTCCTGCGCAGCCTCTTCCTCCGGCTAACGACGGCCCGATGGAGGACTGTGAGTATGTTGCTGATGGATCTCTAACCGGACGACACTCGGAGCCGGTGACCTTGCTGATGAAATCCCAAGCGACGACTGCTGACCTAGGGTGCCCTCCCATTGGTCTAGGGTTCCCTTCAATTGGGCTTGGTAATGTGCACCCTCTATTTTCTTTAGTACACCCCGATCTGCACTCTCTCCACTTTTTTTATGGTATTATTGTTATTGGTATTATTGATACTGGTATTACTAGTTATTGATTGCGGTATTACTATTAATACACTATTGAATTAATATTAATGATTATTGATTATTAATTGTGGTATTACTGATTGTGTGAAATTATTTATTACTGATTATTATTATTTTTATGGTATTACATATTATTGTTTATGGTATTACTGATAATTGTTTTTGGTATTATTGAATATAATTAGATTTGTGGAATTATTTGTTATTGTATGAGATATTACTATTCAATGTTCATGGTAATACTACTTACTGTTAATGGTATTACTGATAATTATTTTTTGTATTATTGAATATAATTAGATGTGTGGAATTATTTGTTATTGTATAAAATTTTACTGATTAATATTAATGGTATTACTGATTAATGTTCGTGGTATTACTAATTATTGTTAATGGTATTACTGGTTATTACTTGTTGTATTACCGACTACTCCCTCCTTCCTATTGAAAGCTACCCAACTTTCCTTATTCGTTTGTCCCAATGAAAGTTACTCATTCCTTTTTTGCCAAACTATTCCCTCTCACATTTCATTATATTCTTCTCTCTCTCAATCACATCACCTTTCATACATCCACTTATTATATCATATTTTTTAACCTCTGTGTCCGAAGCTCATGAGAAGCTTTCACTAGGACGGAGGGATTATAATAAAATCATACATATAATATTATTTTGTATTAAAATTAAAAAATATACTAATGAAAAAAAAAGTAGGAAACAAAAAAAACGAAGAAATAAAAAGTTTGGAATAAAAATTGAAAATGGGAAGAAAAATTAAAAAGAAAAAAAATCGGAATTTCTGCCTAATCTCGATAGTTTTTTTTAATTATGTTTTTACGATTTTTTTTTAAAAATATGAGTGATTTGGTGGTGAATCGACGGTAACTCGGCAATGACTCGACTGTAGATTGTAATTAATAAAAGAATAATATAGTCTTTTAAATGTAATTATTTTTTAAAAAATATTTTGGGGTGAACTCATAAAATGAGCGGGTGCAGATAACTGTGATATAAAAATAATTTGGGGGTGAACTCATAAAATGAGCGGGTGCAGATAACTTTGGTAAAAAAATAATTTGGGGATGAACTCATAAAATGAACGGGTGTAGATAATCGTTGTAAAAAAGAAATGATTTGGGGGTGAACTCATAAAATGAATGGGTGCAGATAACTATGGTAAAAAATGATTTGGGGTGAACTCATAAAATTAGAGGGTGTAGATAATTGTTGTAAAAAAATGATGTGGGGGTGAACTCATAAAATGAGTGTGTGCAGATAACTGCTGTAAAAATTCCGAAATATAATTTGGGGGTGAACTCATTAAATTAATGGGTGCAGATAAAATATAAATAAATAATTAAAATTAAAATAAGGGGTACGGTACATGCGAGTGTACCCAAGTATCACCCTTTTTTCTTCCCCAATTCCAATTAGTCGGCACAATTCTTAAGATGTTTGAGAATGACTTATTTCTCCTCAAATTGATTTAATTTGAAGCTCTTAATCGTTAGGAGGTTTGAAACAAAGGTTTGAAGCAAGAATGTCTTTTTCTCACTGATTTGGTTTGTTTTATTGTTAATAAATTGATTTGATTTATTTTTTGTTATTAATTTTATTAATATCATAAGGGTAAATATGTAATTTTAACATTACATATTTTAATTACATTAACAAAAATATAATAAATTATTTTATTGTATAAGGATAAAAATGTAAATTTACAATAATATATTTTAATTAATTTAATTTAATAGTAGAAAATACAAATTTATGACACATTACGATACGATAATACATATCGTAAAATTTACAAAAGCTAACAGGTCATCAAATCTAAACCTTTAGATTAGATTTTTAATAGCTTAGATTAACTGACTACAGTAGTCATTACGACACCCTGACTACATATAGAAGATCTCAAGTAAGATTGTGAAAACAAAATACAATTAATATTGTGTTCGACTGCAGTATCACAGTTCGAGTGAGAGTACGTGGAATACCAACTGGTATATCAATCTTCCTCTATAATTAAGGTATGTATATGATAATCCTTATTATCCAACATCACGTAATTCCCGTGAGTATAACTGCAAAGCTTTTCTGTTGGGAGTACCTGGACTAATGGTCCCAATTGGACACCATTTTCCTTTTAAACACAATCATAAATATTTGGTCCCAATTTTAGCTTCTTTTTTTTTCAAACGAGATAGAAGGGAAGAGGGTTTGATATTTTAAAAATAAAACAGTGTGGAGTCCCCGTCTCATGCTCTAAAATTAATATTTACAACCAACACATTAATGATGTAGATAGTATTCACATACTCCGGTATGCGTTTCTCATTTCATTCGAAGAATGTTTTAATTAATTAATATGATAAAATAATAGATGTGATTGTAAGAGAAAAAAATAATAGAAAAGTATGATAAAATAATAAATAAAAGTATAACTGATGTGATTGAGAGAGAAAAAAATAATTTGTCAAAAATAAAATAAGAAACTTATTGTTGGAGACGGAGGAGTATACAATAATTATGATTTTTTCATGATTTATGCTAATACTATATTCATAAAAGTAAAAAAATTGTTAAAATTAAAAAAAAAATGCAAGTAAGAAATACTTATTTTAAAAATATTTAAAAAGGTAGAGTGACACTTAATTAAAAACGGACAGAGAGAGTATGTAAATGCAAAACTACACGTAACTAGGTGGGGCTAACAGTGATTACAACGTAATAAGGTGCAAATTACACTAATAGTAATTAAGTGCATCTTAAATTCTTAAGCACAGACATGTTAGCTATGGACTATATAACGGTTACTCTACAATTCACCTTTTATTTAGTATTCCCTTCGTCCTGAAATTATTTGCATAGTTTGATAGACACAATTTTTAAGAAAAATGAATTTAGTGGTTGGTGATGTAAGATAAATTAGGGGTATTTTAGGTAATTTGGTGATGTGTAAAGTAGATATGATGAGTTGTAAAGTAAAATGTATGTAAAAAGAGGGTGACAATTTTAAAAATAAAATGATATTGGAAAAGTATTAATTTTGTGGAGTATTTTCATATTAAGAGTGTGCAAGTAATATTGTGACGTTCAAATAAGAAAAGTGTGCAAGTAATCACGGGACTGAGGGAGTACTACTGAATTTAAATCACTAACAACTCTAAAATAACTTAAATACTTCTTTTTTATAATTCCCAACTTTATTTCTATTTAAATTTTTTATTTTTATTTTGAAACTCATATGACGCAAAGACAGTAGTTGATATGAATTGTTATTGGATTGAATAATATAGATCTAGGATTTCCTCACAAGATCCTGAAATTTAACATGTTATTAATGTTGGCTTAGTGGTGTAGACTTGTGAGTGCGTTTCTCTTTTGATCATAGATGAAATTTTAAGTGATGTTTTGTTAAAGATTGTGGTGGATTGATATTGAGATTGAAATAAGTGAATTACGATAATTCATAAATAGTAATTATGTTTAAACTGTGTTCGGATAGAAATTGAGAAGTATGGATGAGTGTAGTTTTATGTCAAATCAAAATATTTTTGTTGGTGGATAAAAAAATAATAGGAGAGAGAACCGGTGTGTGAAAAAAAATCAGAGAAAGAAATTTATAAAAAAAAGAGTAATATAATTGTATAAAAATAGATGTGTAAATGTATTATAAGAGTTGATTGATATTTGAATTAAGAGGTATTTCACCACTCGATGGGATACCAAGATACTCCCTCCGTCCCATAAGTGTTTGCACCATAAAATGGACACACTTTTTTAAGAAAAAAAAATGTAATGAGTGAAGTGTTGAGGGATAATTTTGTAAAATTAAATGAATAAATTAAATAGAGTGGTTGGAATGAGTGTAAAAATAGTGATATTTTATGTAAATATGTGAATATTATGTGGGTTAATTTATGAATGACTTTTTTTTAAGGGTGTGCAAACAGTTGCGGGAGTATTTTTAAAAAAAGTCAAACATTGTTCATTCTTAAAACGAAACGGTTGTGCATTAACTAATTGGGATGCACTTTTGTGTATCAGTTATGTAACTTGTTCCTATTTAATATTTGAACTAATACTATACAATATGTGAGCTAATAATATACTATATTTGAATTAATACTATACTATATTTGAATTAATATTATACGAGTTGGTCTCCTGTGTGTAGTGTGCACCGTGCACACTAATGCATAGGTCAGTGAATATATAACATTTAAAACGTATTTTTTAATAAGGTACAATTGCCCCAGCGGTTGTCTCAGGTGTGATAAGTTCAAAGTGTTATTTAAAATTTCAATTACATGCATGCATATTTTAAAATACATTCTGATTTTCGAGGACGAAAATATTTTAAGGGGAAAAGATGTAACACCCATTATTTTTAATAACCATGGATTATAAGAAATGAATAAGATATTCATTTATAAAGAGATTATGATAATATATGTATAGATATTTTTATTATAAGAGATATTTACTTAATTTATTAAGGGTTATAAATTATATATTTAGAAGTATATACAATCATCACATGTATGTACTTCTCCCGTTCCACAATAACTTTCACACATTTTTTTTCGGGACGTTCCACAATAACTTTCACACCCTTAAAATGAAAAACCCTTTAGAATATCCTTAATTTTACATAAATGCCATTATTTTTTCTCCACACATACATAAAAGTCAACCCATTCTTTACTTTATACATAAAGTTTTACAAAATTACCCTTCAAAATTTCACTCATTATTACACTTTCTTAATTTACGTGTCCACCTACCTATGAAAGTTAATATGGGAAGGAGGGAGTATAAGATATTTAATTTAAAGATTTCGATAAGTATATAGCATAATTCTAAATATATGCCAATATTATTTCGGATATTATTATTATTTTCTTTATTAAAATATTCAATGATATATATATATATATATATATATTATCATTGAAAGGGACATTAATATCTTTTCTAGTTTAAAATTATAGATTTGATCTATTCTCGTAATTTCATAAATTTTGCAATTAAATCTTCTTATTTATTTTTATCTTAATTCTCGATCTTTTTAAAAATATTGCAATGTAACCTTTCTAAAATTTTCAAGTTAGTTATTTTAAAAAAAATAAAAATTTTATTAAATTTTATTGTTTTTTATTTTTTTTTGTACGTGATATATTTAAAATAGATTAATATATATTTATGTTACGTGAGATATTATTTCTTTATTCAAATATTTAATTATGTGAAAAAAAAATATAGATTATAGATATACATAGATTAAGTAAAGATTTGGTCTTTTTCAATTCCATAGGCCAATTAAAATTAGGGTAGGTCTCCTGTAGACTCAATTTCTTATAAGGAATTGAGTCCATTTTAAAAAATGGATAGGGTTACTAACAAAAATAAAATACGCAAAAAACATGCAAGTTATGTGTTGTGGCCAAAATAGTTAGATATAAACTATTTTATCTCAAGTCTAGTGTTCAATTCTCACATTTAACATTTTTCACAAATATTTTTTTTTATTATAAAAGTGCATGTTGGAAATAAGGAAAAGTGTAACATGCATTTTTACAATATTTTTTTTATTATAAAAGTGCATGTTGGAAATAAGGAAAAGTGTAACATGCATTTTACAATATTTTAACATGTTATTTTGCACATTTTTTAGTGATGTTATGTTACACCTTTTAGACATATTTTGTTGCACTTTTCAGTTGTAGTGACTTACAATTTCCAACAATATTTTAAGTTATAGTGACTTACACTTTTTAGTAATGTTATGCTACACCTTTTAGTCGTATTTTGTTGCACTTAATTTTCAGTTGTAGTGACTTACAATTTCCAACAATTTTTTCAGTAATAGTGACTTACACTTTTTAGTAATGTTATGCTACACCTTTTAGTCGTACTTTGTTGCACTTTTCAGTTGTAGTGACATACAATTTCCAACAATATTTTCAGTTATAGTAACTTACACTTTTTAGTAATGTTATGCTACATCTTTTAGTCGTACTTTGTTGCACTTTTCAGTTGTAGTGACTTACAATCTCCAATAATATTTTCAGTTATAGTGAGTTACACTTTTTAGTAATGTTATGTTGCACTTTTTAGTTATATGAAGATGCACTTTTCAGTGATATATAATGTTCTTCTTGCCCTTCTCAAGGTAACCTTTTACTCTTTTCCCTTTTACTTTTGTTTTAGAATGTTTATGATCCTATATCACTGTTGATGTATTCAACTCTTTAATCCTCTTAGACTTCAATGCATCAATAGGACGAGAGTAAGTCTTTCAAACATTCTTCTATAATACCAATAGTTTCCTCATCTTCTTCACAACTCAAAGCAAGGTTATAAAACATCCTTGTAACTTTATGCGTCCATGGTAACTTACTACCTTTCAAAGAACTTTCAATCCCTTTTAGTTATACTGACTTATATTTTTAGTAAATATTGTATTTCATTTTTCTGTTATATCGACTTACATTTTTTAGTAATATTTGTTGCATTTTTTATTGAATAAAAAATTTCACTTAAAAGTTTTAATCACTTAACTGAAAAGTGTAAAACATTTTCACTTAAAAATTGGATAGTGGAACTTAATATTTTTTTGTGAATTATTTATTAATTTATTATATATAATTAATAAAATTATGTATTTAAAGAGTATGACAACAACCTAAATGTGTGTATATTTTAAATACGAGTTATATGTTTCACACTTCATTCCCTCCGTAATTTTTTTTTCATTTTATTGTAATGTATATATAAAAGAAAATCAATATTTTAATGAGTATGATATTAGCTTAGATGGTGACTAAAAATTTTAACTTTCAGGTAAATGGTTTCAAACAATTTTTTTATTAAATATTTTTTTTTAATTAAGTTTAATTAAAAAAAAAAAACTAATTGATTCATTGATTGGGCTGGAGGTTGAGTTTAATTAAAAAAAATGAACACTAATTGGTGCAGGTTGGCGGTTGAGTTTAATTATAAAAAAAAAAAAAACTAGGAGTAATTAATATGGATCGGGTCAGGAGTTTTAATAATGGGTAGGACTAGAGTTCTTGTATGGAATTGATTCCATACAAGACTTTAGCTTAAAATTAAATTTGAGAATAAAGATTCTTCTACGTGAAATCGGCAAGTGACAATTATATATTTTAAAAATTCAAAACAAACTTAAATTGATTATGTCGTCATTTTTCATTTTTATAAATTTATTTATTTTATATGAGATATTTTAGATAAATTAAATTCAATATTTTCACGGAAGATTCAAATCCCTAACTTTTCTCATAAGAAAATATATTTTCTTTCTCCTCTATAAATATAGGTCACGTTTTTGTAAAACAAAACCACGTACCGCAATAAAAACTGTAGATTTATTTATTCTACGATTCATGAAAGATGATCAAAAGTTATTTTCATTGCATCCATTGCATCCACGACATAAAATTGAGGTGGAATTTTCTTGATTGGCTATTTTGTCATTTTTAAGTATTTTGTATGGGTGATTTTATTTCTTGTTGTATCTTACCGCTTATGTTATTATGGTTGGTTTATCCAATAAACTTATGGTTGGTTTATCCAACAAGCTTATGATATTATGGTTGGTTTATCCAACAAGCCTATGTTATTATGGTTGACTTTGCCAACAAGCTTATGAAATTGTATGCATGTTTGTGAGTTATGATTTTATTGGGTCTTTCTATCGTCAGGAAGGGCATTCGCACCTCCTGACGATAGGTGTCCAATCAGAAATTAACACCTCATATATCTTCGTCATACAGCGATGAAGCTTCGCAAAATAATTAAATAATTAATATTTAAAAATATATATATAAAATTACTAAAACGTCCTTATAATATTTTTAATTAAACACCTCTTTAATTAATTACTTAATAATAATGATATATAATATATATTTTTATTAAGAATAATGTAAATGACCTATTCTTAATTTTAAGACATGAACAAATTAAAGAAAATTAAAATCAGTGCCCTAAAAATCAAGAAAATTAAAATCTCCCAAGAACCGATCCTTAATCCTTATGCAGGTTAATGTTCATCATCTTTCATTTCAATTCATCCGTGTTGATCAAGAGGATAGGAGCGGCCGATCGAGATGAAGGTGAATTCGTTCCTTAGGGAAAGGGCTTAGATTAGAGCAAGGAGAAGAGATGTTGAAAATGGGTGCACGAGAAATATCAAATTTACATTCAAGTTCTTCAAACATAGCTTCAACCTCTGTTTTGTTCGACTCTAGAACAAGAGACACCATGAGCCCCTCTCCCCAGCAAAAATTGAGTGTTCAATCCGTATAACAGTCTCATTTGTGAACTTAAAGAATAAGGGATGGGCAATTGGTGCGCCAGTCGTATGCGCCACGTAACTCAGTGTATAGCCCAGAGCATTCCTCGCAGATTCGACCACCGATTCCCTCTGATAAAGCGCTTGTCTCGGTGAGGCAAAATTTGCACGATCTCTCAGAAGTCAGAAAGCACCAACCTCGATCCAACGGTTGCAAAGTTCTTCGGTCGGAGCCGGGTAGAACCCACAAATATCGGACCCCACCATCGGAACACCAAATATGCCAAAGTTCAACATGGTAGAAATCTGAGTACCTCAAGTTCTATTCTTAAGGTTTGTGTTCTTTACACTGTTTTATGCTAATATCTACATCACAGCCTTGTAGGCAAGCCGTAAGCCACAATGCAATTTTTAAAACAAATCAATTTTATGTCATATATATAAATTGTTAATCACTTTCTAGATTTCGCAAGTGTCTAATTGTTGTGTTTTTATAGTCCTCATATTATTTTTACCTTTCTTTTTCTGATGTCGAGATAGATGGATACATATCCCAGAATTTCAGAGATAAGAAGTCGTGAACATAAAGAGCTCTTAGTGTCTTTTTCTGATGTCAAGATAGATGGCTATCTTCCCTTGGCTAAAGGTGCATACATTAGACTTAGTTTTATTGATTGTATCTATTTTGTGCAATATACATCTTAGTGGTTTAACATTGAACTCTCTTTATTGTGGTGGGGAGACGTGGTAAAAGCAACCGGGACAAGGGAAGGGAGTAGAGGATGGCTGTGGGAAGGGGTTGATAGAGTTTTAGAAAATGGCAGGAATACACTATTTTAAGAATCGCAGTGGGCATGGGTCTTAGGAGCAGGTTTTATAGATTAATGATTATATTGTCTAAATCTCGATAAAATGAAAAACGTAGGGGAGTGGAGGGATGACGGTCTTAGGAGCAGGTTTTATAGATTAATGATTATATAGACTAATCTATATATGAAAATTCTAAATTCAACAGTTTGTGCTACTAATTTGTACAAACCATAAATTTATTTCAAACTCGAGAGTTTAAGATTATGTCCTAGTGTTTCCAACCAAAAAAAAGATTAGGTCAAGAGGAGCACCCCCAAATAGATTGCAAAAGTGTGAAAAGTGTAGGTATGTAACCTAGCATGGTATTTTTGTGTGTTATTTTTTTTATCGGTAAACGTGAAAGTCCATTGAAATAACCACATGGTACAAGGTGTACCAGGTAGAAATCAACTAGTGCAGGTGGTAAAAAAAGATGGCAGCCTATCTATATCAATGTCAACTAAATATGCCATAAGAAAATTGAGATAGTTTCTGGTATTTAATCTAAGCTCTCCTGCTAAAGCTCCATGGCCAAGACGAGCTCCAATCCCTGAAAGAGGCGTGTCTTTTTATCGTTCAAGTTCTCCCTTTAATTTCCTCCATGATTTTTCCTTTATCCCAGCTCCCGTTGTCGAATATCACCTTGTTTCTCCACTTTCATATGGTCCAGATTACACCTATCCATACTCCTGCTGCTATATTTCTCCCATTTTAGTATGTATGATATTGGAGAATTGATGAAAGTGTGCCAAAATTCCTCTGTTCATCACTGTTGGAATTTTCATCCATGACATCACCTCATCCCAAATCATATTTGTGTGTTATTATTTTTATGTTTATTCATTTTAAATTGAAAGTACATGATTTGTGAGTCACAAACCGTGAATCTGGTAAATGTTCTCTTCTCGTATTTTTTAGACTAGCTGCTAACTAAGCAAAACAAATTTTATGATTTAACTTGTTTTTTACATATGAGAAAAGCTAAAATCCTATCATGATTTGTATGATTTTAGGAGACTGTGGATCAAGCAAGAACCAGAAAAGTCAGAAGGAAAAGCAACAACATGATGATAATGAAGATGAGGAATAGCTTCTAAGCGTGTATCAATATGGAATGAACCATCCCTATCTTTTTTTATATTTTGACATATATTAGTGATTTTTGACTTATGAATATTGACTTTTAGAATGAAATATTGGATTATTGAATATAATATTGACTTGTTGCTGGTTTTTAATATTGGCTTGTTGCTGAATTTTACTGTTGTTATAATAGGTTTGCTGACTTTTTTATTGGTTTTATTTACTGGTTTATTTGTTGCTGGTTTTTCCTTTAATTTCTTGCTGATTTTTTCTGGTTTATTTAGTGGTTTTAGGCTGATATAATAGGTTTAATAATTTTCATTTTTCAATAATTGTTTGCTGATATTTTTGTTAAAAATAATTATGTTTTTATTGATGGCTTGCTGATTTTTGGATGTTATGTGTATTTGTGCATTCATAATTTGTTTGCTTCTTGTCTATGTTTCTTGGAACATCTTATATTATCTCACTTATCTTGCGTGAATTTATCTTCATTTTTTTGTAGTCAAAATTCAGTCTTATTCATATTTTGTCCATATTTTTTACTCTTTTGCAAGTCCTTCGCCCATAATTTTTAATACTTCGTCCAACGCAAAATAATCTAGCTTCTTGTGATCACAATAATATAATAATCGGCCATCACATCATTTGGCAATTTAAAAAATAAAAATGTGAATTGTCAAAATGAGTCCGCGGAATGAGGCATTCGTCCGGTCCTAAATTGGGACATATCAATCATTATCATACAACAATAAACTTAAAAATAAGCTAACCTCAAATCAATTCATTGATGCAACAAGATCGCTAATCCCTTTTGATGATATGTCAAACTTTATTGTAATAATTTCTTATTTTTGTTATAAAAAGGCTCAGGAGAAACATGTTATAATGCAATGTATGCGTTGAGCACTTTGCAACCCTTTTGCTACATCAACTATAGTTCTATACAATAATATGTACATGGTAGAGTGAAGGAAACAATGAATATGTTTGTATGATTGGTTGTTCCCTCATAGGGCTTTCTGGTCGAGTCTTTCGTTCCACTTCAAGCAATAAAGCAAACTTCTAAACCGATCGCCAGTTTTATCACACTTGTTCAGAGTTGGAAGTGGATGTCGACTAATTGATATTCATACTGAATCTCCTCTTGACAATTGTTGCCTTCTCTTCCCATCAAACGATACCCATGCGTTGCTTCTTGCATCCTCAGGAATCTGTTTCAGACAGACAAACAAACACAGAGAAATTATTTTTGAGAAAATCGTATTTAAGAATAAATCATTAATAAAATTTGATGCATAATAGTATAATACACAGTATTTAGATATAATGTCTCAATTCCGGGGACTCAGAGTGATGATATTAAAATAAACATAAAGCATTGAAGATTAAATGCATACAATATCTTTTATTGAACCTTACTGCATAAACTTCTTCTCGTTCCCTCCAACTAATATAATCACACCATTTGAAAGTTCTCAATTTACATTCTTCGTTACAAAATAATCATTATGTTACTGATTAGTGCTTACAATCTTTATTTTGGAAATTCTCAAATTAAGTACTGAAAAATGAATATTGCACAATTTTATTCCAAACAAAAGATTCCATGAAAAGAGTATTATTGCCAAATTGTTTTTATTACACAAGTTGAAAGGATACCTTTAATCCCAGGGGAGCAGAATCTGGAACACATTTGAATGTACCTGAATACAGAATATGTGTGCATTTTATAATCTAAATGGAAAGATCATAGACAAATTAGTTCTTAATTGTATCTCTACCGCTTCTTTCCCCTTTAAATTTATTTTAAATTTATAGTAGTATATAACCTGAACAAAAAAAAAAAAAACTGACATTACAGTAGCCATCTTTTAATATCCCATAAGAACATCTTTGTATCAAAAACAAATATTCATACAGTAATAACAAGAGCTCATAATGTACAAACACAGATAGTTGTCTCTATTTTCTCGAAACAGTTCTAAAAATTAAACAATGAATTGATGTAATAGCACTCCCTTCTTTATATTGTGTAATGAATCAAACCCACTTTCTTCATGTGAACCTTTTCATACAAAATAGCTAATATGAATAAATTACAAAATTTAAACCTGAGAATAAGATTTGGATGTGACATATTCAATTTAGAACCAGTTACAACACACAATGTAGTTTTATTGGATGGAAGAGATGCAAAAAATATCCATACGCATATAATGAATATTATTAGAGTGTGCAATCCATAAATATTCTGCAGCCACTACGAGCAGATAATGAAATCACAAACAACACAACGACAACAAACTTAACCTAAAACATCAAATGATAGTAAAATCTAGAATTAAAACATCCTGCTCAAAAGACTCATCAATGGATTGCCTATGTCCAATTTAACATAGCCTGTTAAAGAAATATTCAGTCGAATTATTCAAGGTAGTGCATGTACTTATACAAACTCAGACTATCTCTGTTGTGAAAATTTAAATAGCAATACACAATAATCACATTTATACACTCACAAGTCACAACCACTAAGGATCAAACGGTTCTTTATATTTAGGGGGAAAAAATCACCTGCGATTCTTGATTGTCTCGTTTGAAGAACTTGAATGAGGATTTGAGATTTCTCCATTTAAGAAGCGCGCCCCCATTTTTAACATCTCCTCTGAAATAAAATGGACGAATTGACATCCATCTTAATTGGCCGCGAATCTGAGATTTGTGCTTTGAAGAAGCGTGCCCCCATTTTTTACACCTCTTTTTTCTCTCACATTCATCTTGGCCGCTCAGAAGAATTGAAAAATGATGTGCATCGAGTTTTTTGTTTCTTTAGGGCTGGGATTTAGATTTTGATAAATTTATTTAAACTTTAATCTTAAGAACATATATTAAGAACATATATTATATATTTTTAATGTTTAATTAATTTATTTTCTAATCTTTAATTTAAAGGGTATTTTTGTCATTTTATAATTATTATTTTAATTTATTAGTGGGGCGAAGCAGTGCAATTGTACCTTGCATAGAGCAAACGCACTATTGCGAAGTGCGATCATATATAAATAATTATATACGTTAGATCATTGATCCAACGGTATTTAGAGAGTTTCCTGTTATTAGGAAGTGCGAAGCCTTCCTGACCATAGAAAGACCCATGTTATATTTAATTGTGACAAAGTTAATCTCACTGAGCTAGTTGTTTTGCTCACCCCAATCATATTAACATTTTACAGATTAACAGTGGATGTGTTGCATATCATTCGAGAAATCATTATGCTATTTTATTTTATTATTTAAAATTGCAAAGTGCATTCAATTTAGAATTTTTCACATCCCTTTGAAAAACAAATTAATATTTTTGAGTGATTCGCTCTATGTTTTCAAAATTGTCATTATTTTAATATTTACTTCCGCTACAAATATTTTTGTAAATCAATAAATTTATCTACATATGCCTTTTGAAAATCAACATAAGACAGTATTTTACTTAATTGGCCTTTAAAAAGTAAAAATATGGTGTTTTCATCTAGATCCTAAAATCGGGATGGGACAATATTTAATTATATTGTTTTAAAAAAGTTAATATTTAATTTAAAAAGATCATGTGTTTGACATAGTTTGGATAAAATTTGATACAAATTAAAATAATATAGACCAAAAAATTATTAAAATCCAAAATTGATCCAAATTATTAAATTGTTAATTTACAAAGTTATTCCCTTTCGTACACCTCAAGAAAGACCGTCAAAATCCACAAAAAGGGAATTAATTCACTCTCGGTGCATCCGTCGGGGAAGATAGCACTAACCGTTGGCCACGATGATTGCTTGGCGCTGGTCAATTTGGTCAGAGGAAGACGGAATTTTTTCTGCAAGTTGAGCAAAGAAGCGTCTATCGTGCAATTCGACGAAATTGGTGAAAGATTCCTTATGGTGACCGATGAGTGTCCACGAAGCCGAGAACGCTAAATTATTATTCGAGTAATTCGACCTGGATAATTGTACGTTCCTATTTCTTTCATTTATGGAAAATTCTCAAATGCACCGAACCTATTTGATGCACACGATTTTTTACCCTATCATATAAAAACTCCCTTTCCACTTTTTCAAATACTAGACTCGCACAATGTCCTCCTGGTATGTTCAAATGGTATGAAAATCAGAATCATCCGTACTACCTATCACCTGCTCCACAAATCTGCCGGAGACTTAACCAACGACGGACTGACGGCGACGACGGTGGAATCACATCGTATTGTTACGGCTGCGGCGGACGACGTCTTCACACGACCGCGTCCATGGCATACGCGCTGACTTCGACGGATTGCCCGGCTAGGGCTCCTCCACATACAGATCGGCTATGAAAAGCTTCCGGTCGAAAAAATCGCAGAAGGTATCAAGAAAAAAAACAGAGAAAAGCAATTATAAGACTTGAAAACGGGACCTTGTACTTATTCAAGGGGTCACTTGGAGAATGGCTACTCTTTTGAATAATTCGATCTTTATTAATATATAGAGAGGGTCTACCTATATATTACTCCCTTCACATTTAAATAAGTGTCATTTTAACAATTTTCAACATATTAAGATATCATGGACCATTTTACCTTCATTAATGATAACTAATTTTAATATTAAATTTATGTTTAGTAATGAATGTGATTCATGTATACAATAATTAAGGTTTATGCATGATTTATGTTATAGTACTATATTCAAAAGTATAATCATGGACCATTTTACCTTCATTAATGATAACTAATTTTAATATTAAATTTATGTTTAGTAATGAATGTGATTCATGTATACAATAATTAAGGTTTATGCATGATTTATGTTATAGTACTATATTCAAAAGGGAAAAACTTAAATCAAGGTAAAGAAAATGGAGGGAGTTTAATGTACAAGGATAAAATTGTCAAACTTGAAGAAAAAAGTGTAGAATGACACTTATTTAAAAAATATTGAAAAAAACAAAGTGACATTTAATAAAAAATGGAGGGAGTAGTATATTAATAGTGTGCACACACAGGGAGGAAATTTTATTTTTAGTCCTATAAGTTTGAGATTTTCCAAAATAAATCATTTAAGTTTGAACTTTACAAAATACATCCTTTAACTTTCAATTTTAATCATTTTTTACATCAATTTTAATCCTTTATGTTTTGAATATATATAATTTTTTTAAATAGAGCTAATAACACCCCAAAATATTCTATACACACTTTATAATTTTAAATACAAATATAGATATATATAAAATGACTAAGTAACCCTTATATAAATAAAGAGAAAAATAATTTTAAAAAATAACTTGAAAAAATGTAATTAAAATTTAAAAGTATTTTAAAATTTTAACTAAATCTTTAAAATTAATAAAAAAAAATTTAAAAAAATCTTAGAAAATTAAATAGAATCTGAAATAAAAAATTAAATCATCAAAATAAAATAAAAAAATTAAATTAAAAATATTGAAATAATTCAACAAAAACGTAAAAAAAAATTATAAAAATAAATAAAAGAGTACGATTTTATTTTTTATTTAATTTTCTTAATATTTATTTTTGATTGAGTTGTTTTTCTTTCATTTTTTATTTTATTTAGTTTTTTAGAAAATTGAATCATTAATTGATATTTTTAATTTAATTATTTTATAAAATTTATTTGATTTATTTAGTTTTTTGGATTTAATTGATTTTTCCATTCATATATTTTTTAATATTTGGTTTATTTTTTAAAATATTTTAAATTTTTTTTAGTTTTTCATATTATTGAATATTTTTTTAATTAATTTTTTAAATTTATATATAGTTTTAATGATTTGGTTGAATTTTAAATTATATTTTTAGTTTTTATTCAATTTGAATTTGTTTTGAGGGATAAAGCGTAATTTGAAAAGAATTGGGATGTGTTTAGCAATAAAAATTGATTTTTAAATATTACGGAGTAGTGGGGTGTGTATAACATTTGAGGTTTGTATACATATTTTATGGGATGTTAGTAGCCTCACAAAAAAAAATAAAAAATTATATGCATCTACTCCAAACTAATTAATCATTCTTCTATATATATGAAAAAAATAAAAAATTCACTACATCTTCTACTCCAAACTAATTAATTAATTTATTTGAAATATATTTATTTCTTATAAGTATTTGATAAAATGATGATATTATCATTAAATTTAGTTATACGTTTCAATTAATAAAGAAAAATAAGATTGACATAATTAACATCCATCATTCATAACTGCAAAACTCTTTTTGATTTCGTTTCATATTTTTTCAAGTTATTTTTTAAAAATTATTTTACTCTTTATTTATGTAAGAGTTACTTAGTCATTTTATATACATCTATTTTTGTATTTAAAATTATGGGGTGTGTATAGAATATTTTGGGGTGTTATTAGCTCTATTTTTTTTAAATATATATAGAGGAGAGAGAGATGTGGCATTATGATGTGACATTTTTTAATACATGTGGCAAATTCTAATTCTTTCAAAACATAAAGGATTAAATTTGATGTAAAAAGGGATTAAAATTGAGAGGTAAATGACGTATTTTGTAAAGTTGAAACTTAAAGGATTTATTTTGAAAAATCTCAAACTTATAGGACTAAAAATAAAATTTCCTCACACACAGGAGACCAACTCTTTCATTTATTTTGAATAATGAATTATATCGGTTTTATTCCATGAGATTTTGGATTTTGATAAGTTATATCCCTTTGTGATCCTAATTCGAAAGTTAATTGCTTGTTGATGAATTAGTTTGAAATAAGCAGCAATGCAAAACCAAACTTTTCACTTAAATGTAGTTTGAAAATTTGAAACTTTGGAAGTCATTATCTTCTAAACTTTTCACTTAAATGGAAGTTTGTTAATTGAAAATTTGGGAGTCTTTTATCTTCTTTGGAATTGATGTAAAAAAATGAAAAAAGCATTCGTAAACTGTTTATTCTTGACTTTGAAATTGCCTAAACTGATTTATATGAATTCATAATAAAAAATAATCAAACTAAACATGAATCAGACTTTGTTGATTATTTTTTTGATTATCTTTTTTGGCAGGACGGGATATTATATACGTGTGGAGAGGATCGTAATGTTACTGCATGGGACACAGCCAGTGATAAATTGGCATATAGTATTGAAAATGCCCATGCAGCTCGTGTCAAAGGAATCGTTGTGTTATCCAAGAGCGGTGGTGATTCAGGGGATGAGTATCCTTATCTGGTGGCATCTGCATCATCTGATGGGGTAGTACGTGTTTGGGATATGCGGATGGCTGGTAAAGGGCGGTCAAATCCATTAACTGAAGTCAACACTAAATCAAGGCTCACATGCCTTGCTGGATCGTCTATCAGATGTGAGTTTGCATTCGCTCATCTCTTTTTTCCCAACTCTTGAGTTTGAATGTGGGAATTTGAGTTTTTGCCAAAGCATGATTATCTGGTTTGGAGTTGATATTAATTTTTCAGAAATATTTTAACCTTTGAAAATGTGCGTGATTATTGTTTTTGAGTGGGATTTCTTAGGAGTTTATGTCATGTAAATAATGTGTTGGGGAAAAAAAGAGATCCTAATCCCATTATTTCTTCATTCATGCTGTTGTTAGAGCACGAGTTAACTTCCCTTTCTTCTGTTGTGCATGAATATGCCAATTTTAGATGTAATGTGCAAAATTTTAGTAGTAAACTTGCATTATCTTCATAGCTTTAACTCTAAGAAGATCTTTTTTCTTTTAACAACTTAGGTTTAACTTAAAAGGAGTGCTTGAAGCTTTTATCTTGTTACTATCATTTTTGTTTTCTGATTAAATGTTAAGTTTAAGTTCTCATGCCTTTACATAAGTTTGTTTTAATTCTGTAGCATGCAAATTGCAAGGCAATCAAAGTATGACCTAGTTGCGTCGTGTTGATACAAGTTGGAGATCTTATATTGTTGCGCTTTGGCACATCTTTCAAATTTACTTTTAGTTACTTTATGTGTGATGCTAACTATGCTCTTCTGATAAAACAGCCTTGAAACGTCCGCGTCCAGAGATGCTGAATGCAATCATGATTGTTATCCTGAGAAAGATGGTCACCAAAACTACGTTTCGTTTTTTGCCCTCCCTTTTTCCATCTTTGATGGATCTAAGTTTGGGTCCAGTTTTGCAGTTAAAGTTGGATAATAGGAATATGAATTATGTATATGAACATCTGAGTCACTTTTTCATCATATCCTTGTGTTGGCTTGGCTGGCGATTTCAAGCTTGTTGTTATAATATGCTTTATTTGGTTTCTTCTTGATAGGACTTTTATCATTTTGAGTCGAGAGATTTATACTATTCTGTTATCAAAAGTGCTGCAATAAAACTCAACGCTCAAATATAAGTATATAGAAGGGAAATACAAGGTTGAAACTAAGTACTCCCTCCGTCCCGCGATGATCTTCACATGTGAAGTGGCACGCGGAATAAGAAAAGTGAATTTAGTGGGGATTTTAAGGGGTAATTTTGTAAATCTTTATGTATAAAGTAAATGAATGAGTTGACTTTTGAATATGTGTGAAGAAAAAGTAATGGCATTTGTGTGAATTTGATGATATTGTGAGGGTAGAGTATATAAAGGGTTTTCCATTTTAAGGGTGTGAAAGTAATCGTGGGACGTCTTAAAAAGGAAAGTGTGAAAGTAATTACGGGACGGAGGGAGTATATTATAACGCATTTACTTATGTGTACCAATTACATGTATGTAACTACTAAGTATATTATAACGCATTTACTTATATATGTGTACCAATTACATGTATCTAACTATCTAACTAGTACTATTTTTTAAATGGGCTGAATCTATAATCCGTGGCCTGTTTTTTTAGAATTTGCTTTGGGTCTCAAATATCAAACGGTCATAACTCATACCCATTCATCTCCATCAATTCATCAAAAATTTCCGACTCTCGAATCATCGTGCTTTCCTTCACTTTTTCGATTCATTTTTTTTTTCTTTTTCTTTTTTCGCGTGATCTTTCCTGGTATCGTGTCTATTCTTTTCTTCTCTCAAATTTTATTCGAAAATTTCTTCAGATTTGAATTTTCGAATTTGATTCTTCATTCTACTTTGTTATGTTGAAGTGATTTAATTTGTGGAGGTGTTAGGTTGAGTACGGCTTCTTCATTCGAGGGAATTTTGTTATGGCACATCTTAATTTTCACTGCAAATATTGTTTTCTTCACTGTGAGGTAATTGTTACTCATTTTGTACGCGTTTATTAGTTTTAAACCCTAGATTTGTAGTGTTAAACCCTAATTTATGATTTTGGGCTTTTTGAAAGCACTTGCTAAGAACACAGTTTATCTGTCTTAAACTGTTATTTTCTTGTATGAGATGCTGATATTAATGGTGTCAAATGCTAATTAATAATGGGAGATCACTCCTATTTTTGTGAAATCGAATAGTTTCATTGTGTATTGAACTCTCTTGTTCATTTGTTATTATGATTTTGGTTGGACCGTAATCTATTACTTATATTATAATATAGGTATGCAATTGTTGTTTGTAAGCGAAATGAGCTAATTCTTGAAAGTTGCAAAATTATTTTTTAAATTACAATGAGATTTTGAAATTCATCACTTGTCATCGATGTTGATATCTTTTTCTGTAAACGCTCAAGTCCAGTTCTTATTAATTGTTGTTTAGAGACTTGAATTATTTTGTCTGTCCTGTTCATTATCTTGAGTAGTTTATCTTAGGTAATTTTTATTTTTTTTCATAAGTCAACATGACAAAAACTTGAGAAAACAGAAATCAAGGAATGACTGATAAATGTGTCAAGAATAAATGAGATTTGAGGTAATTACAGAAGGCTTTAATGGTAGCATAGCATTCATTAAAGAGGGATTGCTTGAAAATACCTCCAGCAAGCAAATTATGTCTATTTTGTATCCTATTTTTATAAGCATATTCATAGAGCTTAACAATTTTTCTTTTTCAATGTGAATTTGCTTATCGAGTCAGGATAGATTTCCTTGGCAACTGCCCCTTCTCCACATGTTGCATGTTAAATGCATTCATATGCTTATTGAGTGTGATCGTGTTCATTAATTGTGTAGTAAGCTCTTTCTCACCTTTTTTATTTTATTTTTCAGATTATGAAAAGTAAACAATGTGCAACTAAGGACATGGGTCCTTACGCTAGTATTAAGAAAAGGAAGTGAAAGTTAAGCATTTCTTCTCGGACGAGGTGTAGAACAGAAAAAAATGCACACCTTTCAACAAGCCCCTATTTTGTCGTGCACAGAGAAAGCAGAAAAATGATACAACTGCTAATAATGACCTTGATGATTTCAAAGAACACATTAAGCTCGGCTAACATGGTAAGAGTTGTTACAATAATGTTTTAGTTTGTTTTCTGTATAGTATTAGTTTAATTGTTTGTATAGTATTCGATAGAATGTTGTATAGTATTAGGCTGCGTTTGGTTGGGTGGATTTGGGCTTATGGATTTCAAATCCACAGTTCAAATCCATTCTACATGTTTGGATTATGGATTGATTTCAAATACTTAAATTTGTGTTTACATATTTTTAGTTAAAATTGAGAGAGATTTCAAAACCTCACTAAAATCATGTCATTTGAAATCCATCTATTTTTAAATCCTTCCATTTGAAATACCTCCTCAAATCAAATCCCCCTATCCAAACGCAACCTTAGTTTATTTTTTGTAAATATTTTAGTTTGTTTTCTGTATATTGTTAGTTTAATTGTTGTATAGTATTGGCTAGAATATTGTATAGTATTAGTTTAATTCTTTATAATATTTTAGTTTATTTTTTGTATAGTATTAGTTGAATTGTTGTATAGTATTGGTTAGATTATTGTATAGTATTAGTTTAATTTTTTGTAATATTTTAGTTTATTTTTTGTATAATATTAGTTTAATTGTTGTATAGTATTATTAGTTAGAATATATATTAGTTTAATTTTTTGTAATATTTTAGTTTATTTTCTGTATAGTATTAGTTTAATTGTTGTATAGTATTATTGGTTAGAATACTGTATAGTATTAGTTTAATTTTTTGTATATTTTAGTTTATTTTCTGTATAATATTAATTTAATTATTGTATAGTGTTGATTAGAATATTGTATAATATTAATTTAATTATTTGTAATATTTTTAATTGGCATGATGCATAAATTTTTTTTAGAGTATTTAATTGTTTGTTTACTTTATTTTTTTTAGAGTATTTAATTGTTTGTTTACTTTAGCTTTGCTTTTTTTAGTATTTGTTTAATATATTAATATTTTGTGTAGATTTTCATTCCTTTTGGTCTTTGGGAACATTATGTCATTGTTGTAGTTGATTTTATTAATTTCAAAATATATTATCTTGTGAATAGAAGATGCTTTGATGAAAAGCTTAAATGACAATTCAAGATTATGAACATTACTATGACTTTTGTGCTTTTAATTGTGTTGGTTATAATAAGATTACTATGATTTTTGTGCTTTTGATTGTGTTGGTTATGAATAAGATGAACAAATATTGAATAAAGTTTTTACATTATGCTAAACCTCGTTTTTACAGTATTTAGTAAAAGAAATTGGTAGATTTGCTTTCGTCATTTCCATTTCATTTGTGAAAAAACAATCTAAAATTTTGGGAGAAATAAACAAAAGAGTCTCTATCGTTGTTGTTTAACTCTGCCTATCTATCCACTGTATTTTTTATTTTATATATTCTTACGTCACATTCACAACTTTTTTCACATTATAATATGCATTTATTTTGGTTACAATTAATTTACTTTAATTTTCAAATTTATTAGAAACTCTGCAGTTACCAACAATGTTTACCGTTAAGCTTTCAAAAATTAAAAATAACTTTTAAGATCATTTATGTTCGAGTTCAGCTGTTGAACTGTGTAGAACTAATTAAACAATAAATAAAATAAGTAGGTTGTAAACTAGGGGTGGGTAAATATACCGAAATTTCGGTATACCGAGTTTATCATACCGAAAAAATATTGAAATTATCGAAATTTCCGGTATACCGAATTTTTCGGTACGGTGTGATATCGTATCGAAATTTTCGGTACGATAACGGTATTGAATATGATCATACCGCGGTATTTCGGTATTCGGTATGAAACGGTATATCGGTATACCGAAATGCCGAAACCTTAATAAAATAATAATTTTATAATATAATTTATAATTTTATATTAGTTTTAAATTAAAAATTACTTTATTTATTAAAATTTAAATAAAATAAACCTAAATAATTAATTTCGATATAAAATCATACTTCAATATTTTCGGTATGATTTGGTATATTGGTATTTCGATATGAAATGATGGTTCAATATTTTCGATATGAATCGCTATACCGATATGGTACAGTATGCAGGTATACCGTGCCGAAATTACGGTACGGTATCGGTATGAATATTTACATACCGAAAATTTCGATATACCGTAATCTCGGTATACCGAAATTTCGGTACGATAACGGTATGAATATTTTCAATACCGAAATTTTCGGTATGATAACGGTATGGTTCGGTATGGGCGGTATACCGTACTGAACCACCCCTATTGTAAACAATACAAATTCTTTTCATTTCATTTTTTGTGAAGGATTAATTAATTGATAAAAAAAACATTTTTTTAAGAAGATTTATATAAAAGACAAAATAATTGAATCAGTAAATTAAATTGAGGGAAAAAAATAAAATTGAATCTTAAATTGAGAGAAAAAATAAACTAAATTCTAATCTACGCAGCCTAACAATTTAGCAATTATACGATATAATTTCACAAATTATATGAACTAATACAGTATTGGAATGGTCCCCAACATAACTTTATACTACATCTTTTGAGTTGTGTTGCTTTGATTTTGGAATTATGATTTGTGGAGCCGTTAGTTTTTTTTTAAACTATGAGCAGCGCAGGTTTTAAAAATTAAATGGGTCATGGGTCTGGATTGAATTGTCTAATTGGATCCTGAAACATAAGATTGCAACCCATACTATAAATAACCTAAATCCTAAGACACGAAAAAGCTAGCATCTCTCTTCTCGTCTCTTGTACCAACCATTGATATTTGCTGTGTTTATTTTCATCTAAAAGGTAAAATTAGGATTTTAAAAATTCATTAACCATACAATGAATAAAAAAATGGAGAGATTGACAGCTGTTCAAATATTACAAAAACTCATTCGGAATTTGAAAGAATTGTGAAACTAACATTAATGGAGAAATTAATGTACCAACATTCCTTTTACAACAAAGTGATAGAAATACTATGTTTCTTTCTATAAAATAAGGAAATACTTCCTCCGTCCCGGAATTGTTTGCACCACTTTATGGGCACGTAAACTAAGAAAAAAGTGTAATGAGTGGAGTGTTGAAGGGTAATTTTGTAAAATTATATGGATAAAGTAAAAAAGTGATTGGATTGAAGGTAAAAATAATGGCATTTTCTGTAAATATGTGAATATTGTAAGGTTGAGGTTTAAAAAAATGTTTCCTTTTTAGAAAGTGCAAACAATTGTGGGACGGACGAAAAAGGAAAGAGTGCAAACAATTGTGGGACAGAGGGAGTAATCATCATTAATGAGCAGATACAGTGGAGCTCCTCCTAACCCGTTCCTGATGAAACACAGCACAGCACTGCATAAACAACCATAAAAAAAGTTGATGTTAAATTAGTAAATAAAGATCTTGATCTCCTATTTGTCTTTCGTAATTCGGCTCGAGAAAGCTTGTAAGCCTTGAATATATTCAGAAAATTAACCCCAAGCTCAACTCAATAGCAAACAAACCAAATTCAAACTGTAAAAGCACTTGGGTCCGTCTCTGTACACACACAAACAAATAACTAAAATAAGATTTGTATACATACATTTATGTGTGTACGGAAAATGTCTGTAGGCAAGCAGCATGATTCTTCTTTCTTAGTAACAGGAGGGCGCTTGTTATTGAGCTTGCCTTTTCTGTATTTTTCCGTTTGAACACTCTCTTTCAATCTTCCCAAAGCTGTAAATGAGGAAGATGGACAAATTTTATGCATACATATCCCTGTAAATGAGGAAGATGGACAAATTTTATGCTTCAAAATTACCTGTACTGTACGTGAACTGGAATGACTCTACTGATTCAGATGGAACAGAATAAACAGGACAAGAATCGCTATCAGCTTTTTGTAACAGCCTCTTAAATCGCTTTACCTGAATTCACAACATCCACAAAATATTTCTCATATAAATTGCTTTAACTAGAATTCCCAATTAAATTATAGAGGCAATCTAAGATTAACCCAAGTACCTCATCTTTGTGCAACAGTGTAAAGCAACGGCCAGCTTGGCCTGCCCTTGCAGTTCGACCAGCACGGTGAATATAGGTCTTGATATATGTAGGCATATCATAGTTAATTACATTGTTTACCCCTTCAACATCCATTCCACGAGTCATTGCATCAGAAGAAATAAGAACTTGTACATCCCCTGCTCGAAACGCACTCAACGTTTTGCTACATTACAATGTAAATCCATCAAAATTCTATATACCTGCCTGGTTAATGGTAAAAAATTAATCCTTAATCAAACTGTTGTATGATTATGAAAAGTAATCTTCCCGTCATATCAGAATTCAACCAACCATGAATAACAATTTAACAGAGAATTATCCGACCACGGAAGATTTTGCAAATGAGCTTCTTTAAAAATTAAGTTGATTCTGAAACTCGTCCTAATTTATGAGGATCAATCCTAAGTAATTGATAAACTATTACAAACTTTGAATCTCTAATTTTAATATAATGATCGAAATATTGTGGCTTTTAGCTACATATACATTCTTTGGACGATTCAACTTGCATATTTGTATAACTATTTAGCCATGAAACCAAATGCAGATAGCCAAGAGTCTGCACTCCTACATCATTATGGATACTTTCTTTCACATGCATGGCTAATGCGCTCAAATTCATATAAGCAACGAATTGAGGGATGGGCAGAAATGCACGTGCAGAAATGCACGTGCAGTATGCCCATTACAATATCTAGCAGTAATCAGGACCATACCAGGAGAGAGAAGGTGTCATGACTCTTGACAGCTCACATCCATAATCCGTAATTTAATTGTTATGTAAAACTAACAAAAATGCAGCAGAATAATTATGTTTAGTTCACCTTCTTATGGACTGACGTTGAAGGCGTGAGTACTCTTTAATCTTAACTTGAAGGTCATCAAAGAAATTCAACAAAGTGCATAGCCTGTGAGTCGACTCCACGGAGGATGTGAAAACAATGCATTTCTCCCCTTTCAAAATTTCTAAAAGTGCAAGAAGATAAAGCGGTTTAAGCTTTGATTTACACACCTGCATATAAATCAAGGCAATTCATCAGCATAAATTTTGTAAGAGTACAGTAACATATCAAAAGTTTACAGCTGATTTGATGGAAGCATGCTGCTAAATGACATGTACAGAGAAATTCTTAAACTCTCTCAGCAAGTAAATCCTTTTTACGTCACATAAAAATTATTATTAACATAAAAGAAAACTAAAAAAAGTAATACTGCAAATCATATATTCATACCACTTTAAAGGATTTCAGATATTCAGGAAGCTGGTAGCGACTTTTTCCAGCATTTAGGAACAAGGGATGGTGGAGACCAAGTTGTGCAAGCTTACTAGGGTCATGTGTTAATGTGGCCGATAGAACCATCTTCACAAGCCTTGGATAAGGCTTACCTTTAAATCCTCTCTCAACACCACTGAAGACACAAAAATTGTCATAATTATTTATACAATGTAAATTAACAATACCTCCAGATATTGCATTTCATCTCTTGTATTAAGACATAAGCTACATAACTGAAATAGCAGAAGTTATAAAGAAATCGAAACTGACAAGCTCCTAATGGTCTTCAATGAACCAAATGTTGGACAGATATTGCCATCCTCGAAGGGTAACCGGCTTTGATTTGAAGAGTAGGCCAATTGAAGGACAGTAGGCAGCCATGATTGATATGCTTCTCTAAGTAACCTGTCTGTTTCGTCAACCACCTGAGGAAGTGTGTCAAATTTCAGCTTTACAAATATTTTTGAATACCAAAGCCACAACAAGCTGAGCTTGAACATAATCAGTTTGTTCAGTTAACAAAATAAACAGCCATTTTTAATCTCCTTACAAGATAGCAAAGATGCTCGAGTGTAAAGCCCTTGGTATTGTTAATGTGGTCCATCAACCTTCCTGGTGTTGCTATAAGTATGTCAACTGAACTTCTTAGCTCTTGAAATAAATCTTCAGAATTATAAGAGACGCAAGTATCCAATGTAGGTTTCTTGATGAGCTCTGAGATCTCGTCAGCAATGGAAGATTGACCAACTGCCAGACCCACAGACAATCCCACTGCAGGAGCCAGAGCAGCAAATATTTCCTTAACCTGAACAAGTATATAAGCTAAGAATTGTTAAACATTTGAGTTGCTCAATGAGGCACATAAAACAAGTTTATTTAGAGCATTAACTGCGTTGTCGAGTAAATTCTTTTCTAGATATTGACAAAAGTAGCACATTCAATTATAACAATGCTTTCACTGAAAGCGATATCCTCATATGTGAACTGTGAGACGAAGCTTATTGTGTACAACAAAATAAAAAAATTGAGAAGAATAAGAAAACAAAACAACACTATCATATAAAAAATTTAGTTTCATAAAACCATGTAATGTGAAAAATGCATGAAGCCATACACAATCAAGAAAAAGTATCAAAGTTTTGTTGCAGAGAGAAAGAGAAATAACATGTGACCTGCACGGCCAAGTCACGAGTGGGCAACACCACCAGAGCTCGAAGACATTTAATAGAACGAGTTGACAGCATCTGCACAATTGGTAAAGCATAAGCAAGAGTCTTCCCACTCCCCGTTGGTGAGTTTATGCAAAGATCTCGCTCGAAAGAACCAGGACCAATAGTTTCTTGCCAAACCGCTACTTGCACCGGAAATAATGAAGTAATGCCCATATTTTGCAATGCCACTTCTAACCTAACAAAATAAAAGTGTGTGAATTGTCTCTGTTGTTCACTCTTCACTACTTTATAATACCCTTTCACCTGGTACCGCAAAAGCAGTCCTCCCGAAGGCAAATACAAAAAGGAACAAAAGGCCATACACAAAACATGAGCAACAAAAACACATAAATTGTTCAAAATACAAAATCAATCAACTGAATTGTAAGAAAAAAAGACCAAGTGAAATAAATTCATACTATAACTTAACTTCTTCAATCATGATTACTCTCATATCACACAACATCTTCCCATTACTAAGCACAAAAGTGTCATATTTAGAAAAATAAAACTCCCCATCAAAATTTAGAAGACCATTCAAAACCACTACGCAGAGAAAACCAAAAAAATACATTAACTAAAAAAAATAAAAACCAAGAACAATACAGAAATGTATATATGGAAAAACCTGGAATCAATAAAAGGGGTAGAATCAAGTGGACATGGTTCAAGGAGACTTATATCAACTGGGTCTCTCATCCATGGTATTACAGGTAAACTTTTCTTCTTCTCCTCCGCCACCGCCATCTCTGCCATTCTTTCTTCTATTTCGCTACGGACAAGTATGAAGGTCAAACAATTATGATAAACAACCCTAAACATGAACTTGGTCAATTCAAACAACGGTGGAGTATGCGAGTTTGAATTTGATGTGGTTATAGACTTGGATCCTAAAATTTATTTGAGCTCTTGTCATTCCATGTAATAGATGAGAACAAGAAGAAAAGCTGCTGGAAAGAAGGCTGCATAAGATTAATAAACTGCAAAACAAGAAAGATGTGGATAGCATTCCATTTCACAAGATGATCCAACGAATGAATCTACACATGCGGAATCTAGTGAACCTCAAAAGAAGACACAGGATCATACTGTTGTTGAATTTCAATCTGGATTAAATGGAGTTCATTTTTCACATTACTTTTCATTTTCATTTCTAACATCATATAGTCTAGTCATACCCTATAGTCTAGTCATACTCTAGTACTCATGCACAATCTGGAAAACAAATGTTGTGGTAAAAAAAATAAAGTGTTGGTCTGCTATGGACTCGAGTGCATGTTGTGCACCCTAGTCCATGTTGCACTTTTCAGTTACTGACTTACACTTTTTGGTAAATGGTGTTGCACTTTTCAATTATTAAACTGTATAAGTAATAATTGAAAAATGCAACACCATTTACCAAAAAGTGTAAGTCAGTAAACTGAAAAGTGCATGTATGCCCTAGAGTGCATACTAGACTTCACCAAAAATAAAAGCCAGTTTATTAACATAAGAGCGCGGAAATAGAAATGTTCATCCCACCCTTAACCCCATCCCCCAATACACACACAAACGGACTCATACACCCATCCAATCTTCATATGAACAAGTTATCAAGTTGAAATGCAAAGAAAAATACATACCACGAAACAACTTAGAAGAATGGGAAGCAAAATACATACCACGAAACAACTTAGAAGAACGGGAAGCAGCCATTCAATTCGAATTTGAAGAAACACGGTCCGCTGCTAATTTCACAAAATTCAGAAAACATTAGTCGCCGATTACAACCAATTGAATGACGAAAATATTTAAAAACAGAAGAATTGTATGCGTTACGATTAATTGAACTTAGTATTGGTGTGTGCACTGCGGGAAGTGGAGTGGTTGGAGATGGCGACTACCGATTGCGGTGAGGTGTAAAACCTGCAAAACAAAATAATGGAAAATGAAACTTGTTTGGCTGGACCTTAATTGTTCTGGGCTAAGAAATAATAAATTGTTTTGGGCCACGAATAAATGACCCCCCTCTTTTTATGACTTTACCCCCAGAACCTTTGATCAATTACATGCCGGCGAGTCACTCGTATTTTTTTTAATTTTTTGTAAAAATAAGATTTTCTATTTTTGTTTAACGAGATTAGACACAACTTTCAGGAAAAAAAATAAAAAACAATCAACATTTTGAAAATATATTCCAAAAAGTAATTAATATTTTCAGAAAATAGACAAAAAAAAAATCGAAAAAAGAAAACAAAACCATAACAGCGGAAAAAATGAAGATTCAGCAAGGAAGAGCATGTACTTGTTATTTGGATTTCCGACGAGGAAGGAGGAGGGGCGACGGCGGCTGGAGAGGGAGAAGAAGACGTCGATACGTATGACTGGATAGGGTGGCGAGGCAGCGGCTGAAAGAGGAGGAGGAGGAGCGGCGGCCCTAAAAGGAAGAGAAAAGGAAGGTCGAAGAAAATGAGGGCTGAATAAAATTAGGGTTTTATGAGGGAGAGAGAGGGTAATTGTAATATAATAAGACCGAATGATAGGTTCTTAACTTGCTGTAAATATTATAAAAATATTCTTTTTTTTTTTTAAACATAAAAATAATTCTCTTTTGCATTCTCTTTTGCTTATGAGAGAGAGTATTAAAATATTCTCTTTTGTATTCTTGTTTTATCTCTAAATAATTTTGTTGATTTTCCTAACCATTTTCACTATGGTTGATGGTAGGATTTATTTTTTTGACTTAGTTTTTAAAAATCTTTAGTATTCAACAGTCTATTAATTTTAATACTCTATGATTTTGTTGGATTCTCCTTCAAAAATATAAATAAATTGCACTATTTAAAATCTCCTCTAAAAACAAGAGATTTCAACGGATTCTCTCATAGAACTTTGAAGACTAAAGATCAGGAGTATAGGAATGGCCATATTGACTCGACCCGCGGATACCCACCCCACCCGCAAGCTTTGGGTCAGGTCAGATTCGCCCCGTATTTACTATGAGTCGGGTTTGGGTCTTATGCCCCGTATTTTTAAATATCATATATTTGCAAACATTTTAACAGCCACGCAAAATGATTGATTTATCACAATCTATTTTTTTCTCAAATTACTGAATTTCAAAATCTCTTTTTTCTCATTAATTTCACTTTTTATTAATTTTTTAATCTCATATTTTAAATACGTCAGTTTTAAATATAATTTTAATCATACATTTTTTTAAACTCATCTTCACTTTTAAATATTAATTTTAAATATTAAAATTTAAATGAAACAGAATTTGTATACACAAACATGCCGATATTTGTACTCTATAAATATCAACTCATTTCTTCTAATTTCAATCAATCACATCTTTCATTTTATTCAATTTAATTTTATTGTTGTATTTATAAAAAATTTCACACTTTTCTCTTTTTCACATTTTATGAACCAGTGATATTATGGTAAGGCAATCCAAGGACAACTACCAGACTACAATGACTTTTATTAAGTATTGTGTTATTTATCTTTGACTACAATGACTTTTATTAAGTATTGTGTTATTTATCTTATATATACGCGATATTTTCTACTCCCTCCGTCCCGGAGGAACTTGCACCCTTTGATCGGCACACATTTTAAGAAATGTGTAAGAAAAGGTGTAATGATAGATGTTTTGAGGGATAGTTTTGTAAACTTTTATGAATAAAGTAAAGTAAAAAGTAGATTGAGTGTGGAAAAGTAATGGCATATGGGTAAATATGAGTATATTTTAAGGGTGAGTGTTGTAAAGATATTTCCTTTTATGCAGTGTGCAAATTGGTATGGGACATCCATATATGGAAAGTGTGCAAATTCCTGTGGGACGGAGGGAGTATATAGTTGGACTCAAGTACACCTTGTACTTGAATACACAGCAGCCCTACCCATCTATTTATATTACAAATTGAATAGATTATTTAATATAATTTATTTGTTTTCTTTTTTTTCGGCTGTTTTTTTTTTTAGCCTTTTTTTTTCCTTTTCTTCGTCTGTTTTTTAATATTTTTTTTCTTTTTTAATTATCTTTTTTTTTTTTATTGATGAAGGAGTTATAATTTTCTCAAATTCAGTTTAACTCTTATATTTTAATCCACTGAATCTTTCACACTTTTGTTTAATTAATAATCGTTTCGTTCATAGTGTAGGATTTTCTTTTTCTCGATCAAAATTTTTTGTATGTATTTCACATATATACACATATATTGTAAACCTCTAATCTAATGTATGTCTTCGTCTTTTCTCTTAACTTTTATGTTGATCTTTCTACAATGTAAACGAGATCTTAACTTTTATGTTGATCTTTCTACAATGTAAAGATTTTTCGAGATCACGGTAAATCTCACCTCCCCGCGTGTTTCTTTTTTCGGCTGTTTTTTTTTTCGGCCTTTTTTTTCTTTTTCCTTTTCTTCGCCTGTTTTTTAATTTTTTTTTTATTTTTTAATTATCTTTTATTTTATTCAATTCAACTTTTTTATTGATAAAGGAATTATAATTTTCTCTCATTCATTTTAAGTCTTATATTTTAATTCACTCGATCTTTCACACTTTTGTCTAATTAATAATTGTTTAGTTGATAGTGTAGGGTGTATTTTTCTTTCTCGATCAAACTTTTGTCTAATTAATATAATTGTTTAGTTGATAGTGTAGGGTGTATTTTTCTTTCTCGATCAAAAATTTTTGTATGCATTTCACATGTTGGAAACTATACGCTGTTATAGTGTAAACTGCACTATCGAAGATTCAGATAACAAGTAAGTCGAGTCAAGGGAAACCCTTTTCCCGCAGAACAGAATACGCCCAGGATAGTGCTCGACTGGTATGGCGTTCCGTTCCCAAAGGTAAAACGACTTTTACTTCTTACACAGTAGCACCACTGTATAAGAAGCCTCGGGGAACGTACGTAGTACGAACTGAACACTCTCGGATATAAATCCGGCACAAGAAAGAACAGTGTAAGGCTTTCGGGAGCTCAACACACTGCGTAGGGACGAGAGGAGAGTAGAGGGAGAGAGGGGCGAATTTCAGCGTAGGAAATAATGAGGGAAGAGACTGATATTTATAGGCAGAAGAAACCCTAGGTGGTTGCTGAAATCATGCGTGGGCCCAGGCCCGAATCGTGGGATGATATCGCGAAAATATCGCGCACGTGGATAAGTCTTGAAGACCAAGTTCGAGACTTCCATAACTTCAAGTTGAAACACTCAACTTCAACAATTAATTTCTCACTCACCTTAACTCGGTTTTGAGACATTAAATATACCACATTCATCTACTCCGCGAGTAGATCGACTATGTCACGTTCAATTATTTTATAATTAACGTTTAGTCCATCTAATTAATTAATTAGATAAGGGTGTCAAAACCCAATTAATCCCACATTAATTCCAACAATCCCCCACATGAGTGAAAATCGTGTCTATACAACATCAGACTCAGTATTCAGTTCGATTGAGATCTCCGTGCGTCCGGAAAAGTAGTTTTTGACTTTGAACTTTCCGTAGCCAAACACTATCGGGTACACCGACGGCTTAGTGGACGCAGTGCCTTGAACTACTCCTCCATAGTGTATACCTAATCAACAGTGTCAGCACACTTCAATCTCTTCTTCGTAACGTTCTCACGCTTTTGTCTGTTTTGGTCATGGACGTCATTTGTGTTAAAAAATGTTTGGTCGAAGCGGCCTGCACTTCTCATTTATATAGGTAACTTCCTTTCGAGTATCCCGTTCTACTCTAGGAACTATTAAGAGTCGAAGACTCAACCTTTACCACATCTTACGGGTCGTTAACACTTGAGATAGTGCTGTCAGGAATAGTCGTGTTTTTCAAGTGTTGTATCACTAACTTCCACAGTTTCGTTTTCCCATTGAACCAAGTTCTTGGGATCTCCAGTCATCATGGTTGGGTTTCCACTGCTTTAGTTTTTCTTGTGGGTTTTAGACCCATTCCTTCTACCAGCTTGTTCAATTGATCTCGGTTTATGCTCTTCGTGAGCGGATCCGCTATATTGTCCTTTGTGTTGATATAATCAATGGACATTACTCCAGTGGAGATCAATTCTCTAACGGAGTTGTGTCGACGACGTATGTGTCTCAACTTTCCATTGTACATGACATTCGTAGCTCTCCCAATGGCAGCTTGACTGTCACAGTGTACCGTCACCGAAGGTACCGGTTTATTCCAACATGGAATGTCTTCCAGAAAATTACGCAACCATTCAGCCTCTGCAGCGGCTAGGTCTAAAGCGATAAGTTCTGATTCCATTGTGGAACGGGCAATACACGTTTGTTTCTTGGACCTCCACGACACTGCTGCTCCTCCAATAGTGAATACATATCCACTAGTGGATAATGAGTCTTTAGTGTCTGATATCCAATTTGCATCACTGTATCCTTCGACTACAGCTGGATGTCTTGTGTAGTGAAGCCCATAATCAAGGGTGTACTTCAAGTATCTTAATACCCTTTTCAATGCTTTCCAGTGCTCATGACTTGGATTGTTTGTGTATTGACTCAACTTGTTTACCGAACATGCAAGATCAGGGCGTGTACAGTTCGTGATGTACATCACACTTTCAATGATCCTTGCGTATTCCAGTTGATCCACTGGTTCTCCTCTATTCTTTTTCAAGTGAACATTGAGTTCCAAAGGTGTCTTAGCAGGTGGATCGTCAAAGGCATTAAATTGCTTTAGTACATTCTCCACATAGTGAGATTGTGTCAAGGAAATTCCATTGGACGTTTTCTCTATCTTGATTCCAAGAATCACATCTGCTAATCCCATGTCTTTCATGTCAATGTTTCTACTTAACATGTTCTTCGTATTAACTATGATATTGTGATTGTTACTCATGATTAACATGTCATCGACATATAAGCACACAATAACAAATCCATTAGGTGTATCCTTCACATATACACACTTATCGCATTCGTTAATTCGAAACCCATTTGACAACATTGTATTGTCAAATTTCAAATGCCACTGCTTTGGAGCTTGCTTAAGTCCATACAGTGATCGAACGAGTTTACACACCTTTTTCTCGTTTCCAGGAGCAACATATCCTTCGGGTTGATCCATGTATATTTCAGCATCCATCACCATTAAAAAACGCCGTCTTAACGTCCATTTGGTGTATTTCGAGATTGTGCAAAGCAGCAATAGCGACTAACACCCGAATGGAGGTGATCCTTGTCACTGGTGAGTATGTATCGAAGAAATCATACCCTTCCTTTTGTTTAAAACCCTTTGCAACTAGACGAGCTTTGTACTTATCAACAGATCCATCTGCTTTGTACTTTCTTCTAAGGATCCACTTGCATCCTAAGGGCTTACAACCTTTAGGGAGGTCGACCAACTCCCATGTGTGATTTAACAGAATAGACTCGTATTCACTTTTTATGGCTTCCTTCCAGAGGTGTGCATCTGGTCTTGCCATAGCTTCTTTGATAGTTTTAGGTTCATCTTCCTCCAAAACATAAGTAATGAAGTCTGAACCGAAATCTTTATCAATTCTAGCTCTCTTACTGCGTCTCGGTTCTTCACTCTCTTGAGTGGAAGGACTAACAGTGTCGTCTGTTGCTTCAAGAGTTCTCTTATTTGAACTCACTTCCTCTTTTTCCTTAAAAGGAAAAACGTTTTCAAAGAATACTGCGTTCCTTGACTCAATTGTAGTGCCTTCTGTCATATCCGGTACTTCAGATTTGTGAATCAGAAATCGATAGGCACTATTGTTTGAAGCATATCCTATAAAGATACAATCGACGGTTTTAGTGCCGATTTTAACTTGTTTAGGAAGCGGTACTTCAACCTTAGCCAAACACCCCCACACTTTGAGGTATTTGTATGAAGGTTTTCGTTTCCTCCATATTTCATAAGGATTTTGATCCTTAGTTTTATGAGGAATCTTATTCAGAATGTGGTTAGCCGACAGAATGGCTTCCCCCCACAAGTTCTGAGGTAGACCAGAGCTGATTAACATTGCGTTCATCATCTCCTTTAGTGTTCGGTTTTTCCTTTCCGCAACACCATTAGACTGAGGTGAGTAAGGGGCTGTCGTGTGATGTATAATCCCCGATTCAATACATAATTGTTCAAACGGAGCTACGTACTCTCCACCTCTATCACTACGAATTGATTTAATTCGAGTGTTCAATTGATTCTCTACTTCAGTTTTGTAACGTTTAAAGCTTCTATAGCTTCGTCTTTACTTCTTAAAAGATAAACATAGCAGAATCGTGTACAATCATCAATAAAGTACTTTTTCACTCCTCGTATGGAGCTTTTACTCGAATGTGATTTTTCAAGATGAACAAATCCACATTACTTGTGGAAAACATTCCACTGAATTCAACAATTTTAGGTTTTTCCATATTTAGCTTTAAGGTCACACCTTAGCTACCCCTTTCATTCAAACATGTCGACGGAGACCTCTCTCCCTCACATTTGAATGTATCCATGTGAGGAGATGCATATCCCTACATTCGAGTTGCTTGCCACTTTATTTGTGAATTTCTCTTATTCACCAAATTTGGACACAACTTCGATACATTTAAAAAATCGAGCTTTGATTTTTCTTTTATTGGAATTATTTCTAACTTCAAAATTAATTTAATCTTTGGTCAACATACCAAAATTAAATTCAATTTCAAATGTGACTTTTAATGTCGCCCGTGACTCGAGCATAATTTTTCGGCCAAATTATACTAGTCAAAATCTTTTGAACTAAATTCAAAACAAATTTATGCTCTCGAGCACAAATGTTTAATTCCATATCAAAATCTCATTTGTTACTCCTTCTTTGAGCCCAAAAATTAATTCATTAATTTTTGTTAACAGCCTAAGATTCAGTCAACTTGAACCAATTATGAATTGATGGCTTACAACCAAAAATAAAAAATTCAATTCAAACTTTCGTATATTGCAGTTGTGATAACTTCCCAATATTTGACCAATTTTCAAATAACATATGACTTATTCGAAAATAGGAGAAATAACATCATGTTTCAATTCTCTCTTTTAATTTGTCAACACAGGTGCAACTCCAATTTAATCCTCTTGATTAATTGATGTAATTTAATCAATTTGTCAGCACATGTGCAATTCCAATTTAATCCTCTTAATTAATTGATGTGATTAAATCCAATTTAATCCTCTTTGATTAATTACTGTAATTAATCAATTTATCAGCACATCCTCTAATTTAATCCTATAGATTAATTGATGTGCAATTCCAATTTTCAGGCACACCCCGCGAGTAAGCGTCTGCAGCTCAATGGATAATTATAATTTAATTGGATTGATGTGCAATTCCAATTTTCAGGCACACCCCGCGAGTAAGCGCCTGCAGCTCAATGGATAATTCTAATTTAATTGGATTTCCAGGCGTGCTCTCAAAGCGCCTGCAGCTCAATGGATAATTCTCAGAATTCTGCGTTGTGTAGAAACTTTTCTCAGAATCACCAGATCTCTCAAATCGAATTCTGCGTTGTGCAGAAACTCTTCTCAGAATCACCAGATCTCTCAAATCAGTAAGCCCCTACAGCTCAATGGATGGAGACCACCTCCCAGAACATCTGGAGGTCTGCCTTAGATCAACTCCCAGAACTTTAATCTGGAGCTCCCAGAACTTTAATCTGGAGCTTTAAACCAACTCCTAGAACTTTAATCTGGAGCCCGGATCCTCTTGTTTTGCTATCTTATTTCTGGTCTGGATAATGGGGTAATGATTATCCAAAAGTTAATTAATTAATTATCAATTAAATTAATTAATTAATATCTCTATTCTGTAATTAATTAACAGAAGTGTTCCCAGAATACTCGGCCCAAGCCTACCAGAATACTCGGCCCAAGCCTAATTAATTAATATCTCTATTATGTAATTAATTAACAGAATCTCTATTATGTAATTAATTAACAAAAGTCTTTAATCTGGAGCCCGGATCCTCTTGTTTTGCTATCTTATTTCTGGTCTGGATAATGGGGTAGTGTCCAAAAGTTAATTAATTAATTATCAGTTAAATTAATTAATTAATATCTCGTAATTAATTAATAGAAGTCAATTTTGTTCCCAGAATACTCGGCCCAAGCCTAATTAATTAATATCTCTATTCTGTAATTAATTAACAGAAGTCAATTCTGTTCCCAGAATACTCGATCCAAGCCTAACCGAAATCAATTTTGTTCTCGGAATACTCGGCCCAAGCCTAACAGAAATCAATTGTTCACGAAGCCATGCTACGAAGTCATGCCACAACGAAGCCTCCAACGAAGCCATGCTCCAACGAAGCCATGCTCCCATGCTCCAACTCCGTCGCCACCCAGATTGCTCTCCATGAAATCAATCTCAACAGAAATTAATCCACCAATTAAAATCTGTTTTCTCTCTTTCTTTTTCTAGATATCAATCTTATCCAGAAAATTAAATTAATTAATATATATTAATTAATATATATTCTGTTCTGCGATTGTTGGAAACTATACGCAGTGTAAACTGCTCGAAGATTCAGATAACAAGTAAGTCGAGTTAAGGGAAAACCCTTTTCCCGCAGAACAGAATACGTACGTACTCGGGGAATGTACGTAGTACGAACTGAACACTCTCGGATATAAATCCGGTTCAAGAAAGAACAGTGTAAGGCTTTCGGGAGCTCAACAGAACTGAACACTCTCGGATATAAATCCGGTTCAAGAAAGAACAGTGTAAGGCTTTCGGGAGCTCAACACACTGCGTAGGGACGAGAGGAGAGTAGAGGGAGAGAGGGGCGAATTTCAGCGTAGGAAATAATGAGGGAAGAGACTGATATTTATAGGCAGAAGAAACCCTAGGTGGTTGCTGAAATCATGCGTGGGCCCAGGCCCGAATCGTGGGATGATATCGCGAAAATATCGCGCACGTGGATAAGTCTTGAAGACCAAGTTCGAGACTTCCATAACTTCAAGTTGAAACACTCAACTTCAACAATTAATTTCTCACTCACCTTAACTCGGTTTTGAGACATTAAATATACCGCGTTCATCTACTCTGCGAGTAGATCGACTATGTCACGTTCAATTATTTTATAATTAACGTTTAGTCCATCTAATTAATTAATTAGATAAGGGTGTCAAAACCCAATTAATCCCACATTAATTCCAACATCACATACAAAAACTCTCATCTACAATGTAAACCTCTCATCTATAATAATGTTGTATTTGTCTTTTCTCTTAACTTATATGCAGATCTTTCTACAATGTAAAGATCTTTCGAGATCATGGTAAATCTCACCTCTTCGCGTGTTTCTTCATGCACGAGATTTTAAAAATTTTCAAATAGTGTGTCTCAAATCCAATAACAACGATCCTACACCATATCACTCATTATTTCGTGAATGAAAGATGATCAATTTACAAAAGTTTTTTTTGTAAATTTTAAATTTATTTGTAATGTTCTTCAATTTTTTTTGGTTGAATATGCATTAGAGAGGTACTTTATATTTGAAGATGATGTATTTTTTTTTAATAATGTATAATTTACTTTTGAAATTATTGTATAAACAATATTTGTTTTAATTAATATTTTCAGAATTTTTTTTAGAATTACTAAAAATTATTTTATCAACTATTGTTGGAGTAGTTGATATTGACATATCCTTTGATATATTAAAGGATAATCTTAATTTTTAAATATTTTTCTCTTTCCTCTCCCTCTCTTTCAAATCTCCTCAATTTTCTATTTTTCATCTCTTCTCTCCTCTCCTCTTTATCCGTTTACATTTTTTTAATTCTTTTTTTTTTAAATCATCATTCTTTATCAATTCTATTTTATAAATACACCCACAAGCTTAATTCTATTTTATAAATACACCCACAAGCTTTTGGGCTAGTCTTGTATGAAATATTGCATATATGCATTTCAGTCATTCACACACATGTTCTTTATAAATACACCCACAAGCTTAATTCACACACATTTTTTATAAATACACCAACAAACTTAATTCACACACACATTTTTTATAAATACACCCACTGACAGCTTAATTCTAAAATTTTAATCAGTTTATTTTACTCGTTTCTGTGATTTTTTTATCTTTTATTTTATTGTCGAACGCGGGATATTAAATGTAGTAATTCAAATTGTAATATGTAGTAATACACATTATTTTATGTAGTAATAACACAAACTATTTATATAATAATACAAATTCTTTTATTTAGTAACACGTTTTTTCTAGTGTTTTTATTGATGTAGTAACTCACATTATAATATGTAGTAACATATATTATCGAATGTAGTAAACACAATAATCATGTTGTAATACAAAATGTTTTATTGTAGGATGATGCGAAAAATATTAGATCATTTGATAAAGTTACATATAGTAACAAACGTCTATTCAATGTAGTAATTCAAACTGTAGGATGTAGTAACATATAATTTTTTATGTAGTAGAACAAATTATTACATGTAGTAATAACACAATTTTATATAGTAATATTGATTCTTTTATATTTTTATATTTTTTTTATTGATTAAGTAGCCCACATTATAATATATAGTAACATATATTATTGCATGTAGTAAGATATATTATTGCACGTAATACAAAATAACATTGACCCATCGTAAAATATAAAATATTTAAAATATAAAATATTTAAAATATAAAGAATATTTAAAAAAATATAAAATATTTAAGGATTAAGGTCATCGTAAATTGCAGCGTCCGACCGCGGCCTGAGGTGATCGAAACTGTTCGGAGAAGACGATCATGTTCAATTTCTGTCAGTGGGTGCATTTATAAAAAATGTGGGTGTGAATTGAGTTGTCAGTGGGTGTATTTATAAAAAATGTGTGTGTGAATTAAACTCGTGGGTGTATTTATAAAAAATGTGTGTGAATTAAGATTGTGGGTGTATTTATAAAGAATATGTGTGTGAATGACTGAAATGCATGTATGCAATATTGCATATAAGTTTTTGTGTATTCTTTTTTCAATTATTTTTAAAATAAAATTACATACATCTACATTTATGTATTTTTATATTAAATCTTAATCAATAATATTTATTTTTTCACGTAATTACGCCTGTCTTACACTAGAGCACTTTGTTACTTAATTTTTTAAATAATATTAATAAATTATATTTATATTTTATTAATTATTTGTTACTTAATTTTTAAAACTAATTTATATCTCATTTTTTATACCGAATAAGAGCATTAAAGATGTTGATCTTACCAAGTATCTCCAAAATAAAAGTGTAAAAGTAATTGTGGGAATTACTTTTGAAATTTTTATTTATTAAGTATTAGCAATATAAGTTAAACCATTTTAATTTTATTATTAATCTTGAATTTAAATCAAAATTAGATATTTCAAGAAAAAATAAATTTTGATCAAATCACAAATATTTATTGCATCAATTATTATAATTTAAAATAGTACTAATATTCCTTTAATTTTGTATTTTTTTAAAATAAATTTATAATTGTCTATTATATTACTGTGTGTTAGTATATACTCCCTCCGTCCAATTTCATTATTCCCACTTTCCTTTTTTGGTTGTCCAATTTTATTATTCTCAATTTCTCATACCCTTTTTGGAAATAATACTATTCCTACTACTTTATCTCCACCCTCCTACTATCACTTATTCATCCACTTTGTCATTCACTTTATTCATAAACAATCATTTATTTACAAATGGACCTCACAATACTCCATCATACCCTCAACTTATCTACTTTATGAATAAACTAATCAATATTCATTAAAATTCGTGCCCGGAGAAGTGGGCATAATAAAATTGGAGGGAGTGAGTATATATGATCTAATATTACAATATTTTTTTTATCTTTTAATATAATAATAAATTTACAAATCTTTATCTTTATATCATATATTTGCAAACATTTTAACTTGTTGCAAAATGATAGGTCTATTGCAATCTATTTTTTCTCAAATTCCTCCATTTCAAAATCTCTTTTTTCTCATTAATTTTTCATTTTATTAATTATTAATTTATTCAATAATTTTAAACTTAAATACTCATTTTTTAATATTAACAGATCCCTGTATATGATAGTTTTTTAAAATTTCAATCAACAAATCCCACTTAAATATTCAAGTTTCAATTTAACAAATCCCTTTATATGCAATAATTTTTTAAAATCTCTCTATTTCAAAATATCTCTTTTCTTATTCATTCCACTTATAAGGGATTTTCTTAGGATAGTTTTTGTATCGCCTGGACTATTAATAGTTTGGATGTCAAATTGCATCGCTATGTGTCGCCCTCTGTGTCGCCCTAACTTGACACCTGTTGCCTTTTTTTAATATTTTAAAATAATTATTTAAATTTTATTTTATTATTTACTATTTTATCCTTCATTAAAATTAATAATATTAATATTTAAATTAAATAATACAAACGTAAAATTAGAGTTCTTTTTAACAAATTAGATTATTACTTTATTTCTTAAAATAAAAAAATATAATTATATTAAATTGAAAACCCTATCTTAATTGAAAAGTATGAAACGCCGCTCCCCCAATTTCCTTCCCACAGAGAAACGCCGCTGTACTCATTTCCTTCCTTTCTCTATCCTCCGGTAGGGAAGGGCAGTAGGAGAGAGACGGAGAATCGTGATTCAGGGGTGAAGGTGAATTCTCCGGTGGTGTTAGGGCTTAATAGATTGGTTAGGGATGAGCCGGCGGCGGGAGTGAAGAAGGTGGAGCTGGTTGACGGCGCGTTGGAGGAGGGGTACGGTGGTGGACGGGAGGATAAGGCTGGCGGAGAGAGGAGATCGAGGGCGGCGGTGGCGAACATATTGCAGAAATCGGAGAGGAGTGCGGCGGTGAGGAAGGCGGCGCTGGCGGTTAGGATATTTGAAGTGATTGTGTGTGTGATTTCGTTTTCAGTTATGGCGGCGGATAAAACTCAATGGTGGAGCGGCGATTCCTTTGATCGGTACAGAGAGTATAGGTATCATATCTCTCTCTTTTTTTTTCTTCTTAATTCTTATATTTTCCTATGATTAGATTATACTGTATAATTAGGATTTACTTTCTCAGTCATATTGTTCATTAAGCTTTAAAATAGAGTTTTCTGGTTTTGAAATTTCTGTTTGTGTATCAAATCTTTAGTACATTCAGTTACAGTACTGTGTTTTTGGTTGGGGTCCATGGATTTTTACTCTATAGCTTTCCATATGCAATTTTGTGCTATAATGTGAACTACTCCACTCATGTCCAAAACTCATATCTCATATAGGTAGCTTTCACCGGGATGGAGGGAGTAATAATTTTCATTCCGTTCGACACAATTCCTCAACCTCAATCAGGGCCTTCTCTTGTCCCAAAGACTCAGACAACTCAATTTCCCTCTACAACACAATGGTTTGCACAGGTATTTCCCTAATGAGTTCACTTTCCCTTTTGTTCTGAAAGCTTGCCCTTTTAAAAAGGCCTATTTCGAAGGTATTTCTGTCCATTTACACGCTGTAAAACTGAGCTTTTTTTGAGTCATAAATTTATAAACACGTTGATTGTGGGATGCTTGAGTGTGCAAGAAAAGTGTTTGATTGCATTGTTTTTAAGAATTTAGTCACTTGCCGCTGACTCACACGAAGAAGTAGCCATTTGATCGAGAAAGTCGCTGCGGCTGCCTTCTCTCCGCCTGCATCTTTCGTCATTCGCTCCCCATCTTATGGTCAACAATCGAAAGTAAATTTCTACTCTTTTTGTTTTTTTATAAAAATTTAGTGTTTAAGTTATGATTCCCATTTACGAATTCACGATTAGGGCTAGAATAAAATTGATTTTGGAGCTGGTGCTCGGCGACAGATCTAACTAGTCATGGAGCATCTTTTAGGGGCTGGTTTGCTGTGTGCGGACCTTATGTGACAATTAGGCACCATTCTTCCAGCCTATGTCAAGAGTTTAGAAAGCATGTTTTGAGCCCCTGCTGTACTTGTCTACCTTCAGATTTTTCTTTCGTTTTTCCTTGTCATACAATTCTGTAAAAACTCTCATGCTGGGCACTACTTGTATCCTGCACTTTATCATTTATGGAATTTCTATTAACCGACCAAAAAAAAGGGTTAAAATAAGTTTTCAAGTCAAAAGGGCAAGGAAGAGTGGAAAATAGATTTGTGAATATAATGTGTTTGCATTGTGCTGCTGTTTAGACAGTTTTAGTGTTTTTTTAGCAATTTTGTTTATGCAGTTGGGGAATTTGGTTTGGTGTTAGCCTTAGTAGTTGTCTGTACTATAGATAAGGCAGTCGACTGATGAATGACATCTTCAACAGGGGTCCCTTCCATTCACATGATTTTGATTCACTTGATTTGAATGGAACATGTGATTTTTTAATAATTCAAGATATTGACTGAACCTTTAATAAGTAAACTATTTCATGGTCGGAATAAATTTATTGGTGATCCTTGTAATAGTTCAAATTGTTATATATAGACTAGTGATGTATCCTACCTGTGAGCGGAGAGAGTTTGTTTCTCTGGATCTTTCAATTTCAAATAATAGGTTGCATAACAATATATCATTTAAGTCTATAAGGTTAGTGGTTGGGGCTATAATTGAGATCCTTTAGCAATGAATCATGCGTCTGTGTGCACTTGTTTACTGTAATAATTTGTTGTGTCTTCTACGTTGAGGATATTCACCTGCAATGTGTGTGATTAATCATGTTTTAGTTTGATTTAAGTCTGATGTGATGATTGAGATATACTTCTGAACTCTTTGCTGCCTTTCTAGGACAAAGGACTTTGGATTCCAAAGGGCAGTGGACATTTGAGCAATGGAGCTGCACTTTTTTGAATACAAAGCCATTTGTTAATCACAATAACAATCAGAACAACAAACATGATAATATATAACTCTGGAAGAAACATTCTATCTCCATGTCTATGAACCCAACACTTTATGTGGGGATTCGAAGCTTGGTGGTGAAGGTATATTTTCGATGATGCTTTGATTTTGGCTAGCAGATCTGCACCACATCAGGAGAGGTGAAAGAAAATAAATTATGGGGTGAGGTTACAATGGGATAAATTTCTATTAATACCAGGTATCAAACGATACAAGAATTTGGTGGTGGATGATTGAGACCTAGCAACGTAAATCAATCTATCAAAGTCTTGATATTAATTTCTAGATTAATATTTTTAGAATTTATTTTATGATCTTTTCTCCATTTACATTATTAGTAGTAGCAAAAAAAATAGGTTTAGATGCGTAGTTGAATTTGATGAAGTTGTTTGAATTTCTTAAGTTATGCTAAGTTTGGTGTTAATTTTCAATGAAAATTTGTATGATTTGCATCATAAGTTTGGTGTTATTCATTGATGAATGTGCATTAACGCAAATACATGATTGTTGAAATTGTGTTATTTGAAAGTGTTGTTACCTTAATCAATTTCAAATTAAATTTTTTTAAGATGATGTATTCCATCATGCCATCAGCAACTAACGCTTATTCAAGTACTCTTGTAATCAATTTGGTACGGTCTCACGAATCTCAGGATAATCAATTTGGTACGGTCTCACGGATCTCATTTTGAGATTCGTGAAACAGATGTCCCTTGATCTGATATAAACAAGTGATAATGTTTTAGTAAAAGTTGATTGTCATTTTTGTTAAAAACGTTATCACTTTTTAAGTAAAATGATAGTTCAAAAATTCATTTGGCCACATTTTGGTAAACATAAAATCTGGAAAAAAAAAAATAGTCAAAAAATTTGAAATATGAATTACAATGGATTTGTTTCATAAAAAATAAAAATCGCGAGTCAATCTCAGTCTTATTAAATTATAATTAGTAGTCACTCAGGATAAACATTTTTTTTTTGTTAATGGTAAATTAAATCACCGAATTTCACTTAATTACAATTTAATATAATTTTTTAGACAATTACAAATAAATCACCAACTTTAAATATTGAAAAATGTTGAATTTTGACACAAATAAATAAGACTGCCAAAAAATTCAATTTGCAACAATATTTTTAATTTGTAATTTATTTGAAAAAGGTTTAGATTAGATGGTAAGTAAGCAAAAAATATTGAAGCTTCATTTGAGGTGATTATATACTACCATTTATTTATTTTACTTTCAATTTATATTAATTTCAATAAAAAAATACTATAATTTAATTACATAATTTATTTTAACTTTAAAATGTGCATATTATTAATGACAATAATTTAAATGGTTCACAAATGAACATAAATAAACACTTATCTTATTAAAAATGAGATGGTCTCATGGTGATATTGTTCATAAATTAGTACAAATAAACACTTATTTTTTTCAAAGTGTTAAAACGTTAATCTCAAACTATGTTTTGAAAAACATAATTTTTGTGAAATCAGAATAAAAAAACTTTAGAAAATGTGAATGGAACTATAGGAAAACGTCATGCTCAAACCATCGATTAGTTCTAAAAAATATGTGTTCATATAATGTTGCTTACGAACATTGACCTAAAGTCCGATTTATACAATGAAACTAGATTGATTGTTACAAGACTTGAAAATCACATTATCGAGGACACATTTTTATTTTGGAAGGAATGTTGGTAGTAAAGTTTTTATTCTGAGAATAATATTGAGTGTTTTGATGACACGACTCCCATAAAGTTTCGAATGAGATAATTTCTCATTCTATTGTCTTTTGTAATGACGATAAATAAAAGTTAAATGTCAGTCTCTTTTCATGGTAGGTGTGTAGTGTGTACCTTCCGAAACATGTTCATACATAGACAATTGTATGTTGCAGCCTCTAGAGTTAAGACTTGATTGAAAAATATTTACCTAGATTCAAATGAAAAAATACGTAAATGTACAACAAATGTTGTTTACAAGAAAGTTTTCCACAATTTGTAATTTTGTATATTAAATAAAATTATAGGAGTAATTCTCTATTCTATTCTACTATATTCTACTCTGTCATTATTATAACATTTTAATTTTTATCTTTTAATGAAATAACAAACTTACAAATTTATACTACAGAAGTACATGTTTCAAATATTTTTTTAATTGATAAATTAAAATATATTATAAATGTATTTGAATTCCTTACTGACACTAATGGTTCTACATTACCCATTGTCCCTCTCTACGTCAAAGAAGAAAGAAATTGTGATCGAGAGCAAACTGAACTGGAGAATTTTATGGGCCAACAATATTAGCCCATTTAATTAAAAGTGAAGAATATTTTGGGCCAGCATTTAATTATAAGTGGGCAGCCCAATAGTTTTATCAAAAGAAAACAACCAAATAATGGGCGCGGTTATAGACACACACCAACGTATTGAGGACACCCACGCGATGAGAAAACACACACTGAGATGAGGACACCCAGTTGTTGTACGTTGTAAATATAAACTGCAAGAAAATGTAAAAAAATGCCAAATTAGGTAAAATTAATGTCAAATTAATATCTTGAATACTGAATTCGAAACTGAAATTTGTATAAAAAATTCAACTAAATTAATAAAACCATACTACTTTTAAGTCCTATTTAGCTCAAACACAGACAAAAAAACCTAGATTTCTAATGAGGAATTTTCGAATGAGATCGTGCGTTGTCGAATCTTTAGCATTCTTTCAAACATACACGAGCTCGTTTTGTTCATTCTGATGAATCTCCAATAATATTCATGACTGACAATCACCATCATACGCCTGAATGATCATACACTGTACATAATAGAAATTAGGCCTACCTACCCTTAAAAAAAAAAAAACAGAAATTTGACCTAATAATTCTTGTATAAAAAATACTTGCCAGTAAATAATTCTAAGAAAGAGGTTTTAACCTAATAATTTGTATAAAAAAATTCAAAATAGGATGCTAAATTTGTATAAAAATTTTGTATAAAATTCTAAGATAACTCCAAGACTTCATACAAGAGGGGGGGAAAAAGAGGTTTTAAATTTGAGATTCATCCGAAAAATGCACAGATGTGACAAGTGCTTCTCTTGATAAAAAAAACATGTGCAAACAGTAAATAATCCAGTACGAGACACAGTACGAGACACAGAGGGAGTATCAAATTTCTGAGAACATAGTACAAAACAAATTTTTCTGAGAATATAGTACAAACAAAATTTGATTTGAAAGAGATTGCAGACTAAGAATGTAAAGAGTCAACAACTGCTAACCTGGATCACCCTTAACCCCAACGCTTTGCCGATTGTTGTGGCGGTTAAATCACTACCACCCCTTCCCAGAGTACGGTTACTGCACAACTTCTCCAACCCTACAATTGAATGCGATTAGGTCAATAAGTCATCATAACTAGTATAGTAAATGTAAAAAGGAAATGTACTAAAAATAAAAGGTGCACAGGAATCAGCAAGGAAGCAACCTTCCCAAGAAAACCAGTCACAATAGGAATAGCAGGATCACTAATCCAATCTCCGTGCAATTTTTTTATCCCTAGAAACAGAAATTTGTATAAAAAATTCAACTAAACTAATAATTTAACCTAGAATTCAATAAATATTTTTACTAAAATTAAATAAATTAATAGCGATTAGTACACCCACCCCCATTTCATGAAAGAGTCATCTTCCACCATCACCACAGTTTCTCGTAATACTTAAACTCAATCAATGTTGAAAAAACTATAATTTTCGAAAATAATAATCGAAAACAATATTAAATCTGAAAAAATAAATTAAAAAAAATATCAATATTCTAAGGAACGGCGGCAGATCTGGGATGAAGACTCATGCTCGAAAAATCGATGTAAATGGAACGACGACCGTACCTTTCTGTGACGAGGCGAATGGGACGGCGCCGGCGAACGCGTCGCGGATATGGACGGGGGCGACGCACCGGCCGGAACGAAGGCGACGATTTTCTTTTCTTCAGAATCGAAGCCGACTCAAGTGAGAGGAGGGAGAGGGAGAGTCACGACGCAGTGAAGGAAAGGGGAGGTGGCGCAGGTAAATGTTGAAGGAGGGAGAGGAGCCGGAATAATAATTAGGGTTTTGGAATAATTAGGAGGGTGCGGAAGTTTTAATGCAGAAATTAATATCAAAGTTTTTATAGATGTAAAAAATCTAAAAATAAATTATAAAATATGAAAATTAAATTGATAAGGATTTAAAATATTTCAATCCTATTAAAATATTATAATTATATATTTAATCATATATTTCATTTAATCATGTGAGGATAAATTTGTAATTTTATAATTATATATTTAAAATTATCAGATTTAATTTAAAAGTGTGATAGGGCGACAAAAAACGATAATAAGTGCAATACAAGGCGATGGATTTGGCGACGCCAAATGCAACAGGTAGCAGGTCATCAAATATAAGCCATTAGATTTCAGATCTGATGGCTCAGATTACTGGACTATTAATGAATAACTTCAATCAAGGAATCAGACGCTGAACAATCTAATCAAGGAATGAAATGCAATGTAAATTCTATGGCATACAACGGAGAGAAGAAGAAAAAAAAAAGCAATGTAAATAAAAGTGAGAGAAGAGAATACAAAATTGAATTTGAGCAGAAATTATATATTGAATTTATGAAGAACTAATTAGACGCTGATAACACAGAACAGTTTGAGAAAATTTTATAACAGAGTGCAAAGTAAAGGGGGAGAGAAGAAAAACAAAAAACTATAAATAAAAGAAAGAGAAAATAAATGAGCAGTTTAAAATAATTGACTCATAAGAATGCAGTATTTTAAAATGAGGAGATGAGACAAAGCCGCGTAGGATTTTTGAGAACTGTGAAATAGATGAATTAATGATATTTTAAAGATATTTATGTTGCAATTTCTTATTAAAAAAAAAAAACTTTGTGATATAATTTTTTTACAACCCCGTTGCACTAGTAAATCAATAAAAAAAAAGTCAACCAACTCTGCATATAAATCCACGCACTTTTTAAAGTACAAAAAAATCCAATATAATCTAATTGAATACACCCTCCTTAATTAGAGTTTATCTACTCTAAGAGTTATTCCTATATACTCAATCACAATTAAGAACAAAAAATTAAAATATTACAAATAAGATAAAATTAGTATTCAAAAATTCCAATATACCCTTTCTTTTCAAAATCAAAATTTACATTCATTTTTATTTACATTTGTTCCACAATTTTAGCTCAATTACCTTTTTATTTTGTTTGATACTCAATTCTTTCAAACTTAATTCATTAGAACCCTCATTCATCTCCACGGCCTCCATCTTCTTCGATAGTCCTTCAGCCGCCACAGCCATATTCCTCTTCTCGGTTGTTCCTCAGCCGTCGTCTTCATCTTCTTTGATAGTCCTAAGATTTAGAATGGTGTTAACGAGAATCGGACGAATCCGTCGGCGTCACGCGAGCGACACCTTTCCCGGTCACTGTAGAGCCTTTGCCGCCGTGTGGTCGTTCCAGATCGTGGGTCATAGACTCGTCGGACGCCATCCATTGCCGTCACAGGTCCGACGGGAATTATTTGCTTGTTGTAATTTTCCCTAAATAACACTGCTTTGAAAAAAGTTCTTATCTTTCTCCTAACATTATTTGTTTCTTGCCCCCTCACAGTATTAAAAAATTATGTAGATCTGATGTAATATATTGTTTTATGAATTGCTCTTTTTCAAAAATTATGATTTTATGAGTTGTTATTTCTGAAACCATCAAAACTAATTTTAATGAGTTCTATTTCTAGATTCAGACTGGAAAATACTCCGTATGATTGAAGGTAAGACACTCCTTGCTGCCCCCACTGCTATTTTGTATCTTGAAGCCCAATCAAGAACTCCCTTGTTCATTGACTTTCCTGCATCAGACCCTAGTGTAAGTCCCCTACCTTTGATGATCACAATCCTCTAGTTATATATTTTTATAGCTATGTTATTTCAATTTCTATTGTGTTTCTCTGATTTTGTCAGTAGGTAGTTAGATTTAAGAGTCGAGTTGCAAATAAATCACAATATTTTCACGTTGTTTCAATTACAATATATACAAAAAAAATTAATTCGCATTTCGATGCCTGACCTTTCAAATTGTTGCAATTCTATTGCATGATTATTTTTCGACAAGTCCTGCTAACGAGGCAAAGTATAGGGGTGTGACTTGTGAGTGAGCTGAGCCGCGGAGAGTGTCAAGCTTGAACTTGACTCGATCAAAACTAATTAATGAGCCGTTATTACTAGATTCAAATTATGGGAAATATGATTGGGTAGATTTGGTATGCAGTTATCGACATTGTTGACCTTGACATTTTTGGATCATTTATGCAACTATATTTAAGTGTTATGCAATTTTTTTTTTGTTTTTATGTAATTATGTATTGCATCATATGATAATTTTCTGAATTTTGAAAAGATAATAAATGGGTGCATTTTCCGTGTTAAATGGGTGCATTTTTCATGTTGCACTTTTCGGTTGTACTGACTTTTTCATGTTGCACTTTTCAATTATTAAACTGTATAATATTTTTAGTAATAGTGACTTACACTTTTTAGTAATATTGTGTTGCACACTTGCACTTTTCATTAAAAATTGTGATACTTTCGAAATAGACTTTTACACTTTTCAGTTATAATATTGTGATGCTCTTTTTAGTAATCAGTTATATTGACTTACACTTTTCATTAATATTGTGATGCTCTTTTCAGTAATACCGACTTGCACATTTCAGAAATGTCGTATTTTACTTTTAGTTATACTAACTTATACTTTTACATTTCAGAAATATCGTATTTCACTTTTAGTTATACTAACTTATACTTTTAGTTAATATGATGTTTTCACTTTTAGTTATACATGTTGCACTTTTTTGTTATATCGACTTACATTTTTTTAGTAATTTTGTGTTGCACTTTTTATTGAATAAAAAATTAATTTAAATGGAGAATGTATATATTTTTAAGTAAAAACAAAAAAAAAAATGGTAAAAAAATAAAAATAAATTAAATAAAAAGAAACAAAACAAGAAGCAAAAAATGAAATAAAAAAATAAAAGAGTTATTTTATAGGCCATGTAATTATTTTTATTATAATAATAATAAAAAATTAGAATATGGTGTACTCACCTAGTTTCAAAAGGTTTTGTACCAAAAACAGAGACAAATCAAGACCATACTGTGTAAAAAGCATGTAAAAAGCGTAATTTGTTGTGAAACAATTTAAAAGTATAATTCCATATATTACATAAGTGAACAAGATGTAGAGATAATATAGAAATCTCTTATTCCACCTCTAAGTGTATATTACAAACATTAGCAACTCTATTTATAGGGAACAATACAAGTTGAGGAAAATGAAATGAAAGGTCAAAGATTAATGTTGGTACATGAACCAACAATGTACATCAAATGTCACATTATGGACATTCACACCATATAAATATTATTCATAACACTCCCCCTTGAATGTCCATTATATAAGATTATGCCTCGTTAAAATCCAGTGAGAAGAAACGTGCATTAACTCCCCCTGATGATTACATCACTTCACATCCTTAAGATGTCGCATTCCAATTTTGTATCTTAATTTCTCAAACGTTGAAGTAGGTAAATACTTGGTAAATAAATCAACCAAATTATCACTTGAACGAATTTGTTACACACTAATGTCACCCTTTTGCTGAAGATCGTGAGTAAAGAAGAATTTAAGATCAATATGCTTTGTTCTATCACCTTTGATAAATTCTTTCGTTAGTTGGGCAACACATGCAACATAGTCTTCATATATCACAGTTGTATTATCTTTCACTGAGTTTAATCTACACTGCCCAAAATATGTTGTTTGACAGAACGCAACCAAACACATTCACGACTTGCCTCGTGAATTGCTATGATCTCTACATGGTTAGATGAAGTAACAACTAAAGTTTATTTAATAGAACGCCATGAAATAGTTGTACCTCCATATGTGAACAAATAACCTGTTTGGTTGGGATCGGGCTTTGTGCGGGTATGATAAGTAGTCTGCATCTGCATAACCAACTAAACAAGGTTTTGATTAGTTTGAAAAATATAAATCCATATCCATTGTCCATATAAGATATCGGAAAACATGTTTAACACAATTCCAATGCCTATGAGTTGAAGAAGAATTATATCTTGCTAATAAATTAACAACAAATGATATATCAAGCCTTGTGTTGCTAGCAAGATATATTAGCGCACCTATTGCACTCAAATATGGTACTTCTTGACCAAGCAACTCTTCATTTTCTTCGCGAGGTCGAAATTGATCTTTTGCTACATTCAATGAACGCACAACCATATGTGTGCTTAAAGAATGTGTTTTATCCATATAAAACGGTTTCAACACTTTAATAATATAAGTGGATTGATGCACAAAAATTTATCAAAGTGTACAATTTGAAGACCCAAACAAAATTTTATTTTATCAAGATCCTTTATTTCAAATTCCCTCTTAAGGGATACCACGGCCTTTGATAACTCTATAGGAGTCTCAATGATATTCAAATCATCAACATATACAGTAATAATCATCACATATTCACATCTAGATCTTTTAATAAAAACATAGGGTATATATGATAATTGTTATACCTCCCCTTAATCAAGAATGCATCAAACAAGTGTACTACATGCGACCAAATTGCTTTAATCCATATAAGAATTTGCTCAACTTGACTGAATACATGTTTTGAGAATTTTCGTTCTTCATCCCTCGGGGATTGTCATATAAATATCTTTCTCTAATGAGCTGTACAAATAGGCTGTAACGACATCTAATAGACGTATTTCAAGTTTTTCTTGCACTACCAGACTTACTAAATAACGAAAAGTTATTGCATCCACCACAGGAGAATAAGTCTCCTCATAATCAACACCTGGTCTTTGGGTAAAACCTTGTGCAATGAGCCAAGCTTTATACCTCACGATTTCATTTTTCTCATTTCTTTTTCGCACAATTACTCATTCATGACCCACGACTTTTATACCATTAGGTGTACGGACAAAAGGTCCAAAAACTTTTCGTTTAATAAGAGATTGTAATTTTGCATTTATTGTGTCTTTCCACATTGGCCAATCATCTCGTTTTCTACATTCATCAATAGATGTAGGTTCATGATCCTCATCATCTTCAATTATATTAAGCGCTATATTATATATAAAGATATTGTCGACGTCGATTTCATTTCAGTTCCATATTTCTCCTGTTCTTACATAATTTATAGATATTTCATCATTTTCGGGCGCCTGAAATATCATTTTCTAGGACTTGAAATAGTATGTCAGATTTTTCAAAAGGAATGTTCACATTATGACCATCTTCAATATTTGCTTCTTTTATTTTTTGAGAATTTTTTTCTTTGGAACCGAGAGGTCTACCACGCTTCAGGCGTGCCGTAAACTCATTTGCCATGGAAGATGGTCCTTCAGGGACATCAGTTCTGTTAGAAGCATTATCAGCTGAAATATAAGATTTTGTAACTTTTTTAAGGTCAGTAAATGTGTCTAGCAGTTGATTCACAATCATTTGCAAATGAATTATCTTTTCAACTTTAAGTTCACACTGTTTTGTACGAGGATCCATGCAATTCAATGATAATTCATTTTAAGAAATATTCCTTTCCAGCTGCTTACTTTCCCCCCCTAATGTTGGGAAAATTGTCTTCATCAAAATAACAATTAACAAACATTTTTGTGAATAGATCTCCGGTCAATGGTTCTAAATATTTAACAATAGACAGAGATTCATATCCAACATTTACCCCATTCTTTTTTGGGGACCCATCTTTGTGCGTTGTGGTAGAGCAATCGGTATATATACAACACATCCAAAAGTTCTTAGATGAGATATGTTTGGTTCCTGACCTTGAACCATTTGTACGGGGGAAATGCTATGTTAACTTGTTGGCATGATGCGCACAAGTGTTGTCGCATGCAATATAAAATTATCCCAAGCTAAAATAGGGAGTTTATATTTCATCAATATTGGTCGGACAATCAATTGAATATGTTTTATAGGCGATTCAATAAGACTGTTCTATGTACGAACATGAGCAACCATATGTTCAATATGTATTTCAATTGATATACAATAAACGTTGAAAGCCTAAAATGAAAATTCACCAGCATTTGCAAGACGAATCGTCTTAGACTCTTAATTGCATTATCAGAGAATTGTACTCACAATTGTATTATTTGTCCCTATAACTTTGCAAAAATTAAATTGTGAGATGACAATAAGCATACATGTGACCACTTAGTCGATAAATCAATCAAAACCATAAAATATCTAAATGGTCCACTTGGCGTATGTATATGTCCGCATATATCCCCTTGAATTCGTTCCAAGAACATAAAATTTTCATGCTCAACTTTAGCTGGTGATGGTCTTATAATTAATTTTCCTTGGTAACAAGTAGCACATGAAAATTCATTGGGGTATAGCATTTTTCTATTTTTCAATGATTGTCCACATGAATTTTCTACAATTTTTCGCATCATTATGGAACCGGGATGTCCCAACCGGTCATGCCAATCATTAAATTCGGTAGTAACCTTTTGGTTTACTATGACATAAATTTAAATTGTTCTTATGCTCATTCAATACGTATAAACCCGAGGATTAAGCGGGTAAATTCTCCAACATACATTTCTTTCCCGCAAAAATTGTAGTAATTAATATTAAAATACTCAATATTGCCTCCATTCGATGATATCCAATCAAACTAATATCTTTAAAACTCAATTAATTTTTCTTTGAGACTTTTCAAAGAATAAGGCATCATTGATAATGAATTTTATCATTCCGGGTAATAGAATAATGACTCTTCCAAAGCCTTCAATTATTTTTGTACAACCAGATATCGTATTTACATTAACTTCTCTCCATTTTAAATGTGATAATAATTTCTTGTTGAATATAGTGTGAGTAGTAACACTATCCACGAGACATAGATCTCCATCTTCTTCCTTAAATGTTGATGTTGTCATACTATTTTTCATTTCTTTTATAAAATAAAAAAATATATAAAAGTAAGATAATTACAACGATAATGATGTTTGTACAGATTCTGTGCGTACAGAATCATTTTTTTTATTTAATTAATGATTTATTAATTACCCAATTACCGTTATACCCTTAATTAGAGATAATGACAAATAATTAATTAATTACTAATTAATGTTGCACATGCTAATCTATTTCCTTCTTTCTCGACAATCAACACGCGTAATTAACTCTCAACACGCATAATTATTGCAAACCATCATTACATCTAATTTTAAACGTTATCTTTACAGATTTAATTTAAAAATTAATTAAAAATAATTTATACTCAAGAATTAGAGAAACTAACGTTGGAGAGAAAAGGGGGAAGATATTGATTGAAATTGATTTGATAGAGATGAGTTGTTTTAATTTTAATTTTAATCTAACAAACACTAATTTAATTTTAATAAACCTTAATCTAACAAATATTTCATTTTAACGTGTAAAATTGAGAATTTTTTAATTCATACGTGTAAAACATTTCATTTTAACAAAATTATGGTTTTTTTAATAAAATATTTCATTTTAACAACTTGGTGTAAAATTATGATTTTTTTAAGTGTAGAATATTTCATTTTAACAACTTTGATGTAAAATTAGGAATTTTTTAATCCCCAAGTGTAAAATATTTAATTTAACAAACTTGGTGTAAAATTAGGATTTTTTTAATCCATAAGTGTAAAATATTTCATTTTCACAAAATTAGTAATTTTTAATCCCTAAGTGTAAAATATTTCATTTTAACAAACTTGGTGTAAAATTATGAATTTTTTTAATTTTTAAGTGTAAAATATTTCATTTTAACAATCTTGGTGTAAAATTATGAATTTTTTAATTTCTAAGTGTAAAATATTTCATTTTAACAACTTTGTGTAAAATTATGAATTTTTCAATCCCTAATTATAAAATATTTCATTTTAACAACCTTGATGTAAAATTAGAATTTTTTTAATCCCTAAGTGTAAAATATTTCATTTTCACAACCTTGGTATAAAATTAGGAATTTTTTATTCCTAGGTGTAAAATATTTCATTTTAACAAACTTGGTGTAAAATTATGAATTTTTTAATCTCTAAGTATAAAATATTTCATTTTAACAAGGTGTAAAATTATGAATCTTTTAATGCCTAAGTGTAAAATATTTCATTTAACAACCTTGATGTAAAATTAGGATTTTTTCAATCCCTAAGTGTAAAATATTTCATTTTAACAACCTTGATGTAAAATTATGAATTTTTTAATTCCTAAGTGTAAAATATTTCATTTTAACAACCTTGTGTAAAATTATGAATTTTTTAATTCCTAAGTGTAAAATATTTCATCTTAACAATTTTGGTGTAAAATTAGAAAATTTTTAATTCCTAAAGGTAAAATATTTCATTTTAACAATCTTGGTGTAAAACTATGAATTTTTTAATCCCTAAGTGTAAAATATTTCATTTTAACAACTCTAAACCCCAAACCCTTTACCCTAAACTTCGAACCCTTTTCCCTAAATCGTAAACAATATATGTTGAGAAACGAATATTCGGGGATAAGTTACCATATTGAATATAAATTCATAATACACATTTGAAGTTTGTTTATTAATGAAGTCTAAGTGTACACGTTGAAAGGAGTAGTCGGACCCTTTACCCTAAACCCTTTACCCTAAACTCTGAACCCTAAACCCTAAACACTATATGTTGAGAAACAAATATTTTTTAGTATATTAATTAAAAATAAGTAAAATTCATTTTAAGTAACATAATTTTAAGTAAAATCGATAAATTAATATAAATTATTACATTAGTTATTAAATATGATAAATTGGTAAATAGTTTATAAATTTATACATCTGTCGCTCTTAATTATGTATATTCACTTAAATTACGTTTAAAATCTTGAATTAATAATATATATATATATATAATAGAATTAACCCAAAAATAATGAGAATGGAAGAGGGAAGAAAAATATTGTGTGTTTCTTGTTGGAAATTAACTCCTGGACAATCTGTAACTGGCCCCGTATGGTCGTGTTTTGAATTTCTTATTTGTAAGGGTTGAGTACCCCTTGTACTCCGCTTGAACAAATAAAATCTTTCAAAAAAAAAAAATTGTGTGTTTCTAGATAGAAAACTAATATCTATGTAAAAATATTTTATGTGACTAGATTTGGTAAATACCATAAAATAAGAGAAAGAGAGATAAATTTAGTTGAAAAAATTAAGGATTATGCACTGCTAACATATCATATTTGACTTGAATTTTGAGATTTTAATTTGTCTATCAAATAAAATAACAGTGAAAAAATTCAAAAAAATATTGTTCTTGAATATTTATGTTTTAAATATTCTTTTATTTATATATATATATAAAAGACAATCTATTTTAATAATAATAAAATAATAATAAGTATCGTGTGTATATATATATATATCTTATCAAAATCTCCAACATTATATATATATATATACATATATTTATTCTATTTTTTATTAAATAATATCTTATACATTTTATTTTTATAATATATGAGTAGTTTTTGTAGAAAAAAAAGAAAGAAAAAAGGAAAAAAAAATGGAGTTAAACGGTAATAAAGGGAAGAATTTTTTTAATTAAATACACACATTGAAAGTTGTGTTGTGTAATTATTACTTGCCTTGAAGAAAGAAGAAGAGAGAGAAAAGGGTGTCAGACTTTAATATTTTATTAAAAAATAATAGTTAAGCAATATATTTGAATGAAGGGTATTCTAATCATTTTAACAAAACTTAAATGAAAAGGGGACCACAATGCCCCTCTCTGTACGTACAAATTCTGTACATTTAACACCACCCTAATTACAATCTAATTAATTTTATTTTATGAAAGCTAGTTATATTATAAAGAAGAGAAATATTAAGATATTGCATAACATAAGAAAACAAATATTAATAATAAATTATCGAAGGAAATTGTGATTGAGTATTATAACACTCTAATTACCATCTTTAGAGCGGGTAAGGTAATCAACAACATCAAATTGTGTTATGTCAATCATTTTATTATCGAATTCACTATTCACATAATTTGTTTCAACTATTTTCTCTTTTTCTTTAATGTTCAAAAATTTACTTTCCCTTTTGTAGATCTTTAAAATTCGAACGGGTATTATAATCATTTTGTATATGTCTCGGTCAAAACCACGTCCTCATTCGAGGCCTGATTTTTCGTAAAAAACTCATTAATTTTATCAGCCACCAAGATATACACCACAAAAAATACCTCGATTAGAGACCGATTTTAAGACTGTAAAGGCGGTCTCAACACACGTTAGAGACCGATTTTAGACCATTTTATGGTGGTCCTTATTCGCTTGGTACCTGATATTCGGAGACCGAATTTATGAAACAGTCTCAAATTAGAGACCGATTTTTGGTCGGTCTCTAAATTAGAGACCGACAATTCGGTCTTATAACGGTCCCTAAATGTGAGTCGGCCCGACCTATTTCCGGGCCCTAAAACACAAATCGATCTCTAGTCTATAATTAGGGACCGAATATTCGGTCTCTAAATAATAAAATATAAACTCGACCTAGCAACCGACACACACACCCTCTTTATTTACCCACACCCACTGATTCGGGTGGAATTTACACGTTTTAGAGGCACATGTGAAGCGTGTTTTGATGTGGATTTCATTGATTTATGCATTGAATATGATTGTTTGAGCCAAAATGAGAGAAAGGTTGTGTTTTGTCGATTTTGTAGGAAAAATGATGGAATTTGGAGCAAAACACCAACCATACTTCACTGGATCAAGAAGAGGAGTGCACGGTTGGATTCTTCTCGAAAAATGGAGTGGAATAGCAAAAAGAATCGAGTCAATCGGAGGTCGAAAGCTCAAGATACGGAGGGACGAAGTTGGAGGCCGAAAAGCAATACGAAACTTCCGCCCGGCCGGGCCACTTTTCCGCCCGGCCAGGCCGATCTGCACCCAGATTTTTGATAAATACACCCCCGCACGTTTTTTTGGCCAAATTCAGTATACGAAGTTATCGCCCGGCCGGGCCACTTTCCCACCCAGCCGGGCCACTTTCAAACTCGGGGTTTTTAGTGAAATTTGGCCATTTTTGAGGGACTTAAGTGCAAAACTTATCCCCAAACCCTACCCCAACACTATATAAGCCCTCTTTCTTGAAATCCAAGACACTCTCCCCCAATTCTTCAATTCCCACACATAGTAGCACATACTTGGAGGTGTTTTGGCCATATCTTCCTCATTTCTCCATCAATTCATGCAAGAGAGGATGCAATAGCTTGGAAATTCAATTCTCTACCACATTCTAGACTAAACTTCCTCTTTCCCCTTTCTTTTTATTTAGTTATTTCATTTGGATTTTGTAATTTGATTATGCTAGTTATTAGCTAAACAACTTGTGGTTTCAAGGCATTGTAGATACTTGGATTGATGTTTATGAGTAATTTCTAGCTTTAATTGGTGTTTATCTCTTATTTGTGTGCTTAATTCTTTATTGCAAAGCATGTTGTTATTGGCCATGATGATTTGCTTAATTCATTGTTAATTGGGGTTAGATCGAGAGATTTATTCCATTTAATCGTATGCAAGCATGCAACCCGATATTATTATGAGCTCGAGAGAGGATTAATTATCGGAGAGGGAATCGAATGATCTTAGGAGCTATTTTAGATGGTGTAATGTTTGTGATGTAGACATACGAGCTTATATTACATTGCGTCTTTGGATTAATTTGTATCGAGAGATTGATTAGTTCTTCTTGTGTGATCACCCTATATGAGATAACCTTAATGGCCATTTGAACGAGATAACATTCATAAACGGATGTCTAAGTACTACAATTGCCTTGGAACCCACCTTTCCTTCTTTGCGTTTTTAACCATTTTACCTTCGCTTACTTATTTGCATAGTATTTGATCGATTTTGTATTTACTCTTCATTACTTATTGGTGACACATAGTTAGGTAATTTTAGAGTAATTCACAACACTCAAATTATCGATCACGTCTACTTAGAACTCGACTAGCAAACTACCCTTTTACGCTTAACCTCCCTGTGGGATCGACCTCATGCTTATCACGCTACGATAGACACTGTACACTTGCAGTTGTTTATTTAGTGTTGCATAACACGTGTATCAAGTTTATGGCGCCGTTGCCGGGGAGGTTTATGAGCTCTAGAGTGTAGGCTAGGAGAGTTTTAGTTTAGACAATTTATTTGCTTTCTTTATTTGCAAAAATCCAAAAATATTTGAGTTTGTTATCTTGATCTTAATTACAATTCTCACTCTCGTTTGTTCTTTTGATAGACATGGTTTATGATCACACGATCTAGGAGGAACCACCAAGAAGTGCTACCTTTAGATCCGGAGATTGAGGCCAATTGTCGAAGAAGGAACGCCGAAAGGAGAAGACTAGAGTTGGAAAGAATGAACAGAAGGGAAAATCCGGTTGAAGAAGAGGAGGAACTTGAGAATCACGGGGTTGAAGGAGTTGAGGAACCTAACGGGAATGGAGGCAACCGGCCTCAAGGAGTGCTAAGGGACAATTTTCGTCGGAGAGTGGAAGAGAACATCGGTATGGAAAGAAATGGAGAGCAAAGGGAGGAAAACGGGAATCAACGAGTCTAGAGATAAGTGGAACGGTTAAGATCAATCGTGTCCCTCAAGATTACATCCATCTCCAATTGTTCCCATTCTCCCTCCGTGATCATGCAAAGCAATGGTACATGTCTCTTGATCTAAGGACGATCGAAAATTGGGCTGACCTTGTAGATGTCTTCCTTATGAAGTATTTTCCTCCAAGCAAGACCATCAAGATAAGAGGAGAAATTTCTTCCTTCATGCAAGACGATGATGAGTCTTTAGCCGAAGCTTGGGAACGCTTCAAGGATCTCATAAGGAGTTGTCCTCAACACGGGTTCTCAAGAGACCAATTGATTTGTTACTTCTACAACGGGATGGACCATCGAACGAGAGGGATGGTGGATGCTTCGGCCGGTGGAGGTTCGTTGCTAAGAAAGACGACGGATGAGGGTTATGTGCTTCTAGAGGAGATGGCTAAGAATGGCAACCAATGGCCATCCGAGAGAAGACAAAACCGGAAAGTTGCTTCAACCCAAGATTTGGATGAGAGTGTTAAACTCTCCAACAAAGTGGATAAGCTAATCTCTTTGATGACGGCCAAAGCACTAGTGGAACCCAATAATGATCAATATGAAGAGGCTCATTTCATGAACAACCAACGGGATCGTCATTTTCGAGAGAGAGGTTGGGGAGAAAGACAAACCCATGGGAACTATCATCCCTCTAATCCGAACCAATACCACCCCGGCTTGAGAAACCATGAAAATTTCTCCTATGCTAACACAAGGAACACCATCATACCACCTCTGAATTTCAACGTAAGAGATGGTGAAATTATGGAATCCCCATCAAAGTTATCCTTGGAAGAGATGTTTGGTGCATTCATGGGAGAAACGAAAAATTTCATGAAAGAGACTAAGCAAAATGTGGCAAAGATTTGGCAAAAACTTGATGAGCATGGTGAGATGATCAAAGATGTGACCACTCACATGAAAGCTATGGAAAAGCAAATGGGCCAACTTGCCACCATCATTGGAAAGCAATACGTTCCGGGGCAATTCCCCTCTAACACGGAGCTAAATCCTAAGGAGCAATGCAACGCCATAAGGCTAAGAAGTGGGACAAGCTACGAAGGGCCCAAGATGCCGTTAGAGGAGGAAGTGGTAATGGCACCCGAGGGTGTTGACAAAGATGATGGCTTAGTGAAAGAGAAAGAAGGGGAGAAGAAGAGTGGGGAGGCAATCCCTCCTTTGTTTGTCAAGAATGTAATGCCCCTCCCATATCCTCAAAGGATGAAGAAGAAGAATTTGGATAGCAAGTTTGTCAAGTTTGCGGAGATGTTCAAGAAACTCCAAATCAACATTCCCTTCGCCGAAGCTCTTGAACAAATACCACATTACTTCAAATTCTTGAAGGAGATAATGTCAAGCAAGAGGGGAATGGAGGCATATGAGACGGTGCACTTAGCCGAACATTGTAGCTCCATAATTTAAGCTAAGCTACCTCCTAAGCTTAGGGATCCCGGATCCTTCACTTTATCATGCACTATTGGAGATAGAGGTACATTAAGAGCTCTATGTGATTCGGGAGCAAGCATCAACCTCATGCCATTGTCACTCTTCAAGTCACTTGGTTTAGGAGAGCTCACACCAACCACAATGAGCCTCCAATTGGCGGATAGGTCTATGACATACCCTTTGGGTATAGCGGAGGATGTATTGGTCAAAATTGACAAGCTTCTCTTTCCGGTAGACTTTGTAGTTTTGGATATGGAGGAGGACAAAAACATTCCATTGATATTGGGAAGGCCATTTTTGGCAACCGGAGGGGCTATTCTCGATATGAGGAATGGAGAATTGGAGCTCCGAATGAACCAAGAGATAGTTACGATTGACATGTTTAGAGCTATCAAACTCCGAAATGATGAGACTGGAGAGTATGGGTTTCCCAAGGGAGAGTATCCTCCAATACCCATGAGAAAGGAGGTGGAAGAAGAGCCCAAGATGAATATTGTGGAGGAGAACCCCAAGGTGGAAGACAAGGAGTTGAATATGGGCAAGAAGGCCAAAAAAAAACTCCCCCAAATCAAGAAAAGCTACTTGTGCAAGCTTGGGGATAGATGAGGCATCAACCTCCTATGACATGATTGAAGAGCCGGATGGAGTGGCTTTTGGATGCCTTAATGGCTTCAAGAAGGTTGCATGGACTAAGAAAGTCAAGAACAAGGAGGATGATGGGGTGACTTGATATCCCCTTTAAGGAGAACCGTCCGGCATATGACGTTAAAAATAGCGCTTCTTGGGAGGCAACCCAAGGTTTTATTGCTTTCATGTTTTTATTGCTTTAGTAGTGTTGATAGCTTGGTTTATTTTGTAGGTATGGATGAAGAGTACTATGGATAGCAAGTCTTGGAGAATGAAGAAGAAGCAAAGCCAACTTTGGAAAAAGAGAGCAAGTGATGCAATGATGATCATTGAAGAGCATTGGATGTGCAAGGAGGGAGGTAACAACTTGTAGCCCCAAACTTAGAATTTTTACATAGTAAAATTCTAAGTTTGGGGGAGTTATTTTTCTTTTATTTTTCTACTAGTTGTTACCCTTGCACCGGTTCGTCATTCTACTTGTGTCACATTTTGCACCAGCGCACACTTGGCTTTCACATGCTTAGATTATTTAAGTTGGTTTTTGATCATATGTTGGGTAGTGGACATTTGGTGAAATGTGAGCATGAATAGTCATTGGAATCCATTGTTGAGTAGTTGTGGTGATGTCTATTTGCTCTGAATGTAAGCATAATTTATGTTGGATATAGTATCATGATTGTGTTCATATTTGTGATCTTTGATAGCATGAATGCATGATGTGTTGTTGTTTGGGGACATTTGATGAATGTGAGAGTCCTATTGAATAAACCGGTGAGAATTGAGCCTTAAATCGAGCATGTAATCCGGTTTAGTTCAATTGAGAGTGGACTAGGTTATTGCTAGTGATCTTAGAACTTGACCAAGTTCTTGTTTGAAAGCATGATTGTGTGAAATGATGTGATGTGATATAGGCCATCTTGTTCTAAAAAGAGTTACTTAGCCAAAATTTCCCAAAACCGAAGTAATTTTCCGTAGTTAGCCCCTTGAGCTTAATTCCTCATTTTCTTGGCAAACTACAATGTTAACCACTTAGCCTTTTTGAGCCTTTTGATTCCTATATCTAGTGGGGGATAAAAGACAAAGTGAAAAACATGTGCTTGAATGAATATCTTTGGTGAAAAGAAAAGTTGGAGAAGTTGAAAGAAGAAAAAGAGAAAGATGAAAAGAAAATCAAGGAAAAGAAAAGAGGGACAAAGAGCCCCAAAAGCTTGAAAAGAAAAATGGTTCAAAAGATGAGGTGATAAATGCTTGAAAAAGAAAGGAAAATGAAAAGTGAGGATGGAGTTTGTAAGCTTTGAAAATGAAAGCACAAATTGTAAAACAACAAGCTTTGTCCTCCACTAGAAGAGTCACAATTCCCAAATTCATCCTACCTTATCCAAAGAGCCAATGTTACATCCTTGATTAAGTCCTATTGATCACATTGTTGAGCATTTGAGTGTGTGTAGAAAGTAGAAGTTGGGCAAGCATATGGTGATTGCATAGCATGACTTGGTTGATGAGTGCATTAATATCCTTAGTGATTCGGGTGGAATTTACACGATTTATAAGCACATGTGGATCATATTTTGATGTGGATTTCATTGATTTGTGCATTAGATATGATTGTTTAAGCCGAAATGAGAGGAAGGTTGTGTTTTGTCGATTTTGTAGGAAATACGATAGAATTTGGAGCAAAAACACATACCACAAGTGATCGGAACGGAAAGAGGAGTGCACGGTTGGATTCGTTTCGAAAAACGGAGTGGAATAGCCAAAGGAATCGAGTCAATCCGACATCCGAGGCGAAGATTAGACAAGGAAACGAGAGAATGAGTCAAAAAGACAAGTGGTCGGGTAGAAACCACATGGCCGGGTAGACATCACCCGGCCGGGTGGAATCAACCCGGCCGAGTAGCTTCGACACGGGCAGAAGACGAAGCAATGGGGAGGCACGCGTTTTTAGGCCGGGTAAGACCCACCCGGCCGGGTCGCTTCAGCTCGGCCTAGGCCGATTTTTGGTGGACGTTCGTGTTTCGCCCAGGTGAAACCCACCCGGCCGGGTGGTTTCGACCCGGGCAAGGCAGAATCATGTTGTTGCTTCGTATTTTGGCCGGGTGGCATGCCCGGGTGGGAGCCACCCGGCCGGGTGACATCACTCTCGGGGGTTTTTGGCCATTTTCTCCATTTTTGAGGGACCAACTTGCAATTTTGGCATCCAAACCCTTCCCCAACACTATATAAGGCCTCATTCTTGAAACCCAAGACACTTTTCCCCAATTCTTCAATTCCCACACATAGTTACACATACTTGGAGGTGTTTTGGCCATATCTTCCTCAATTCTTCATCAAATCAAGCAAGAGAGGATGCATTAGCTTGGGAATTTCATTCCTTACCACATCTTAGACTAAGCTTTCTCTTTCTTTCCCTTTTTATTTAGTTATTTCATTTGGAATTTGTAATTTTATTATGTTTGTAGTTAGCTAAACACTTTGTGATTCTAAAGCCATGTAAAAACTTTTGTTGAAGTTTATGAATTAATGTTTTGCTTATTTGGTGTTTGTGTGCCTTAATTCTATTTGGATGCTTGATTTTCATTGCAAAGCATGTCATTAGTGTACAATGATGATATGTTAATCCTAGTTAATTGAATTAGGTTGAGAAATCTACTTTGATTAATTGATTGCAAGCATTTAACCTAATTTTATTGTGAGATTGAAAGATGATCAATGATTAGGAAGATATGTGATGATCTTAAGAGCTTGATTGGGTTTTATTGTGCAACTTAGGTAGAGATACTAGGTTGTGTAGTATTTCCTTTGAATTACTTGGATCGATAGGACTTTTAATTCATTATTACGTGATCAATCTTATAGACAAAGCATGAACACCACTTAGGTAGATTATTAATCATAGATGGATACATTAGTGTTGCATGTGCTTTAGGATCCACTTTCTCTCTTTGAGTTTCATCCATTTTTACTTTCGTTTCGTGATTCGTATGCTATTTGATCGATTTTATCTTTGCTCTTCGTTGCTTATTAGTGACACTTGGTAGGTAACTTTAGAGTAAAACATCATATTCAAAATTTCGATCACGTCTATTTAAAATTCGACTAGCAAACTCCACTTTTACGCTTTAACCTTCTCGTGGGATCGACCTCGTGCTTATCACGCTACAATAAACGCCGTATACTTGCGGTTGTTTATTTAGTGTTGCATATCACGTGTATCAAGTTTATGGCGCCGCTGCCGGGGAGGTTTTTAAGAGCTCTAGAGTGTAGGCTAGGAGAGTTTTAGTTTAGACACTTATTTGCTTTCTTTATTTGCAAAAATCCAAAAAAATATTTGTGTTTGTTATCTTGATCTTAATTGCAATTCTCACTCTCGTTTGTTCTTTTGATAGACATGGTTTATGATCACACGATCTAGAAGGAATCAACAAGAAGTATTACCCTTAGATCCGGAGATTGAAGCCAATTGTCGAAGAAGGAACGCCGAAAGGAGAAGACTAGAGTTGGAAAGAATGAATCGAAGGGAGAATCCGGTTGTAGAAGAAATAGAGGAGGAACTTGAGAATCACGGGGTCGAAGGAGTCGAGGAACCTAACGGGAATGGAGGCAACCGGCCTCAAGGAGTGCTAAGGGACAATTTTCGTCGGAGAGGTGAAGAGAACATTGGTATGGAAAGACATGGAGAGCAAAGGGAGGAAAACGGGAATCAACGAGTCTTAAGAGACCACTTCCGTCCCATCCCTAGACCATATGGAGGAGCGGGTAGGGAACCCGTTGATGCTCATAACTTTGAGCTCAAACCGGCGCTAATCATGATGGTCCAAAACAACCAATTTGGAGGGTTGTCGAAGGAGGATCCTAACCTCCATTTATCTCAATTCTTAGAGATAAGTGGAACGGTTAAGATCAACCGAGTCCCTCAAGATTACATCCGTCTCCAATTGTTCCCATTTTCACTCCGTGATCGTGCTAAGCAATGGTACATGTCCCTTGATCTAAGGACAATCGAAAATTGGGCCGATCTTGTAGACGCTTTTCTCATGAAGTACTTTCCTCCAAGCAAGACCATCAAGATAAGAGGAGAAATTTCGTCCTTCATGCAAGACGATGATGAGTCTTTAGCCGAGGCTTGGGAGCGTTTTAAGGATCTTATACGGAGTTGTCCTCAACACGGGTTCTCAAGAGACCAATTGATTTGCTATTTCTATAATGGGATGGACCATCGAACGAGAGGGATGGTAGATGCCTCGGCCGGTGGAGGTTCTTTGCTAGGAAAGACGACGGATGAGGGTTATGTGCTCCTAGAGGAGATGGCAAAGAACGGAAATCAATGGCCATCCGAGAGAAGGCAAGCCCGGAAAGTTGCTTCCACTAAGGAGTCGGATGATTTTACTACTTTATCCAACAAGATGGACAAATTGACTTCGATGATGGCGGCCAAGTCATTAATGGGACCTAGTGATGAACAATATGAAGAGGCTCATTATATGAACAATCAAAGGGACCGTCATTTTCGAGAAAGAGGTTGGAACGAGAGGCAAAGTCCTTCTAACCCGAATCATTACCATCCCGGATTGAGGCAACATGAGAATTTCTCCTATGCCAACACAAGGAATGCCATCATCCCACCTCCAAATTTCAATGTGAGAGATGGAGCTATTGTGGAGTCTTCATCAAAGCCATCAATGGAGGATATATTTGGTGCTTTTATGGGGGAAACCACGAAATTCATGAGAGAGACTAGAGAGAATGCAAACATAACTCGGCAAAGATTTGATGAACAAGGAGAAATGATCAAGAATATGGCAAACAACATGAAAGCCATAGAAAAGCAAGTGAGCCAACTCTCTAATGTCGTCGGTAGTCAACACACTCCGGGGCAATTTCCTTCAAACACGGAGCTCAACCCCAAGGAGCATTGCAAAGCTATTAAGCTAAGAAGTGGGACGAGCTACGATGGGCCAAAGATGCCACAAGAGGAGGAAATGGTAATGGCACCCGAGGATGTCGACAAAGAAGATGGACAAGAGAAAGAAAGGCAAGAGGAGATAGTGAGGGAAGAAGAGAAAGTAGAGGAGAAAAAGAGTGAGGAGGCAATCCCTCCTCAAGACAAAGGCAAGAATGTGGTACCTCTCCCATACCCTCAAAGGTTGAAGAAGAAGGGCTTGGACAACAAATTTGCCAAGTTTGTGGAGATGTTCAAGAAGATCCACATCAACATCCCCTTTGCCGAAGCTCTAGAACAAATTCCCCACTACTCCAAGTTTTTGAAAGAAATCATGTCAAATAAGAGGAAGATGGTGGAGTATGAAACGGTGCATTTGACCGAAGAATGTAGCTCAATCATTCAAGCAAAGCTACCTCAAAAGCTTAGAGATCCCGGATCCTTCACCCTACCGTGTGTAATTGGAGATGGAGGTACATTTAAAGCTTTGTGTGATTTGGGAGCTAGCATTAATCTTATGCCTTTATCCATATTCAAGTCACTTGGTTTGGGGAAACTCACACCAACCACGATGAGCCTTCAATTGGCGGGTAGATCCATGACTTACCCCTTGGGTATAGTAGAGGACGTGTTGGTTAAGATTGATAAATTCATATTCCCGGTGGATTTTGTGGTGTTGGATATGGAGGAGGATAAATATATTCCACTCATCTTGGGAAGGCCATTTTTGGCAACCGGTGGAGCTATCATTAATGTGAGAAAAGGGGAGTTGGAGCTTCAAGTGAACAATGAGAAAGTGTTGTTCAACATCTACAAGGCCATCAAGTTTAGAGATGATGAGGATGAGGTCTTTGAGTGCAACTTGATCAACCACGTGCAAGCTTGTGTGAATATGCACATGGAAAAGAGCAACTCAAAGGATCCACTTGATTTTTGCATAAGAGAATCTCTTAACTCTCTCTCTTCTATTCCTTTTGATTTCAATTTTGATGAGCTTAATGATATGGAATTGTTTGAATATATGTCTTCTCTTGATGTTTTGAAGGAACTTCCAATCAAAAAGGAGGAGAAATTCATGGAGATACAACAAGAAGCCAAGTTTGGGGGGGTTTTACTTGAAGAGTGTCAAAGATTTCCTCACAAAAATTTTGACACTTGGCCCTCATGTTATGCATTGGAAGCACAAAAGGAGGAAGTTAAGGAGAAACCAAAAGCTCAAGAGAAGGGGAGGAAGCTCGACTTGAAACCAATTCCGGAGCACTTGAGATATGCTTATCTTGAACAAGGTGAACTCTTTCCGGTTATTGTTTCTTCACAATTGCATGAGCTTGAGTTAGAAAAATTGCTTAGGGTGCTTAGAACTTATAAATCGGCTATTGGTTGGGATATTTCGGATTTGAAGGGTATACCGACTCATATTTGCATGCATAAAATTAGACTAGATGAGTCTATTAAGCCTAAAGCCCAAGGTCAAAGAAGATTGAACCCCATAATGCAAGAAGTGGTAAGAAAAGAGGTGTTGAAGTGGTTAGATAATGACATAATTTTTCCCATAAGTGATAGTGAGTGGGTGAGCCCAACACAAGTAGTCCCTAAGAAGGGGGGTATGACCATTATTAAAACCGAAGCCTTAGAGGATGTCCCTTCTAGGACCATTGTGGGGTGGAGAGTGTGCATTGATTATCGTATGTTGAATAGTGCCACTAGGAAAGATCATTTCCCTTTGCCTTTTATTGATCAAATGTTGGATAGGATGGCGGGATATGAGTATTATTGCTTTCTTGATGGTTATTCGGGATACAATCAAATTTTGATTGATCCTAAAGACCAAGAGAAATCAACTTTTACTTGCCCTTATGGTACTTTTGCTTTTAGGAGAATGCCATTTGGATTGTGCAATGCTCCCGCCACCTTCCAACGATGCATGATGGCTATTTTTCATGGTATGATTGAAAACATAATGGAGGTATTCATGGATGATTTTTCCGTGTTTGGTTATTGCTTTGATACATGTCTACGTAACCTCTCTTGTGTTTTACAAAGATGTATAGATACCAACTTGGTGCTTAATTGGGAGAAATGCCACTTCATGGTGAAGGAAGGGATTGTGCTTGGGCATAAGATTTCGGCTAAAGGGCTTGAGGTTGATAGAGAAAAGATTGTGGCAATTGAGAAGTTACCCCCACCAACCAATGAGAAGGCGGTTAGGAGTTTTCTTGGGCATGCCGGGTTCTATAGAAGATTCATCAAAGACTTTTCAAAGATAGCCAAGCCCATGTGTGCATTGTTGGAGAAGGGTGCTACCTTCATCTTTAGTGAAGAGTGCATAAAGTCATTTGAGATCTTGAAAGAAGCCTTGATCAAAGCTCCCGTGTTGGTAATACCCGATTGGAGTCAACCATTTGAGATCATGTGTGATGCTAGTGATTATGCTATTGGAGTAGCTTTGGGCCAAAAGAGAGACAAGCTCTTTCGTGTGATTTATTATGCAAGCAAAACCCTGAATCCGGCTCAAAAGAATTACACCACAACGGAGAAGGAGATGCTAGCCGTGATTTATAGTTTTGACAAGTTTAGAGCATACTTGGTGGGAGCTAAGACCATAGTATACACGGATCACACGGCTCTCAAGTATTTGATTGAGAAGAAAGAGGCCAAACCAAGGTTGATACGTTGGGTACTCCTTTTGCAAGAGTTTGACGTGGAGATAAGGGATAGAAAAGGATGTGAAAATGTGGTAGCGGACCATCTCTCAAGGCTTGAGAATGTGGAAGAAAAGGACATCCAAGTTCCGATTAAAGAGTGGTTTCCCGATGAGCAAATCCTTGCCATCAAAGAAACATGTCCATGGTTCGCCGATTTTGTGAACTACTTAGCCACCGGAACACCACCACCAAACCTCTCATTTCATCAAAAGAAGAAATTCTATCATGATGTTAAGTTCTATGTTTGGGAGGATCCGTTTCTTTATAGATGGTGTTCGGATATGGTCATGAGAAGGTGCTTAGGGGAAGATGAATGGGAGAAAGTGATTGAAGAGTGTCATTCATCTCCTTATGGAGATCATTTTGGAGCAAATAGGACGGCTCACAAGGTTCTTCAAAGTGGTTTCTATTGGCCATCCATTTTTAGGGATTGTGTAGCCTTTGTGAAGAAGTGTGACAAGTGCCAAAGGATGGGAAATATCTCAAAGAGGCATGAGATGCCTATGAAGAATGTAGTTGAGGTGGAGCTTTTTGATGTATGGGGGATCGATTTCATGGGACCATTCCCCACCTCTCATGGATTTTCTTACATCCTATTGGCTATTGATTATGTCTCTAGGTGGATTGAAGCCATCCCAACCACTACAAATGATGCCAAGGTGGTCCTCAAATTTTTGAGAAAGAATATTTTTACTCGTTTTGGTACCCCAAGAGCATTAGTGAGTGATGGTGGTTCACACTTTTGCAACCGATGGCTTGACCAACTTTTGACAAAGTATGGAGTAAAGCATAGGGTGACCACACCATATCATCCCCAAGCTAATGGGCAAACGGAGCTTGCCAATCGAGAGGTGAAGCAAATCTTGGAGAAAACCGTTGGGTTAAAGAGGAAGGATTGGGCTATCAAGTTGGATGATGCTCTTTGGGCATATCGAACGGCCTATAAGACACCTTTGGGCACGTCTCCTTACCAACTTGTGTATGGTAAATCTTGCCATCTACCCGTGGAAGTGGAGTTGAGAACTCGTTGGGCCATCAATGAGTTGAATCTTGATTTTAAGGCATCCGGAGAAAGAAGGAAAATGATGCTTAATGAGCTTGATGAATTTAGGAATGGAGCCTTTGAGAATTCCAAGATTCACAAAGAAAGAGCCAAGAGATTTCATGACAAGATGATTGAAAGAAGAGAGTTTCAAGTTGGAGAACAAGTTCTATTGTTCAACTCAAGGTTGAGGTTATTTCCGGGCAAATTGAAGTAAAAGTGGTCGGGGCCCTTTGTGATTAAAAACGTGACGCCCATGGGAAATGTGGAGCTCATTGGTAAGGATGGAACGACCTTTGTGGTGAACGGACAAAGAGTGAAGCATTACTTTGGAAACGAGCAACTTCGCATGGTGGAGTCGCTTCGTTTGGATGAGGCTTGAAAGAAGAAGCAACCATCTGGCATAGGACGTTAAAAATAGCGCTTCTTGGGAGGCAACCCAAGGTTTTATTGCTTTATGTTTTTAATTGCTTTGGTAGTATTGATAGCTTAGTTTTTTGTAGGTATGGATGAGGAGATTCATGGATACCTTGTCATGGAGAATGAAGAAGAAGCAAAGCCAACGTTGGAAAAAGAAAGCAAGTGATGCAATGGTGACTCTTGAAGAGCATTGGATGTGCAAGGAGAGAGGTAACAATGTGTAGCCCCAAACTTAGAATTTTTACATAGTAAAATTCTAAGTTTGGGGGGTTTTTTTTTCTTTTATTTTTCTACTAATTGTTACCCTTGCACCGGTTCGTCATTCTACTTGTGTCACATTTTGCACCGGCGCACACTTGGCTTTCACATGCTTAGAATGTTTAAGTTGGTCTTGATTATATGTTGGGTAGTGGACATTTGGTGAAATGTGAGCATGAATAGTCATTGGAATCCATTGTTGAGTAGTTGTGGTGATGTTTATTTGCTTTGAATGTAAGCATGATTGATGTTGGATATAGTATCATGAGTGTGTTCATATTTGTGATCTTTGATAGCATGGATGCATGATGTGTTGTTGTTTGGGGACATTTGATGAATGTGAGAGTCCTATTGAATAAATCGGTGAGAATTGAGCCTTAAATCGAGCATGTAATCCGGTTTAGTTCATTTGAGAGTGGACTAGGTTATTGCTAGTGATCCTAGAACTTGCCCAAATTCTTGTTTGAAAGCATGATTGTGTGAAACTTTGTGATGTGATATAGGCCATCTTGTTCTAAAAGAGTCACTTAGCCAAAATTTCCCAAAACCGAAGTAATTTTCCGTAGTTAGCCCCTTGAGCTTAATTCCTCATTTTCTTGGCAAACTACAATGTTAACCACTTAGCCCTTTTGAGCTTTTGATACCTACATCTAGTGGAGGATAAAAGACAAAGTGGAAAACATGTGCTTGAATGAATATCTTTGGTGAAAGGAGAAAGTGGAAAAGTTAAAAGAAAAAGAGAAATATGAAAAGAAAATCAAGGGAAAAGAAAAGAGGGACAAAGAGCCCCAAAAGCTTGAAAAAAAGAAAAAAAAAATGGTTCAAAAGATGAGGTGATGAATGTTTGGAAAAAGAATGGAAAAAGAAAAGTGAGGATGAAGTTTGTAAGCTTTGAAAGTGAAAGCACATATTGTAAAACAACAACCTTTGTCCTCCTCTAAAAGAGTCACAATTCCCAAATTCATCTTACCTTGTCCAAAGAGCCAATGTTACATCCTTGATTAAGTCCTATTGATCACATTGTTGAGCACTTGAGTGTGTGTAGAGAGTAGAAGTTGGGCAAGCATATGGTGATTGCATAGCATGACTTGGTTGATGAGTGTGTTAATATCCTTAATTTGTTTGTGTGTTTGAGAGAAACACTCCATCATGTGAGTAGAGGACTTGAGCATTTGGACTATGTTTCCCATCACAATGTGTTGTGTACTTGTGCATTCTTTGATCTATGAATGTGGATTGCAATAGTGAGCCTATAACTTTCATTGAGAAATGCACTTGGAGAAAGAGATATCATTACATCCTACTTTGCATGTGTGAATTGCATTGAATATTCCATTGTGATCATTCCACCCTCATTGATTTAAGAGCTTAGTTGTTTGAGGACAAACAACATTTTAAGTTTGGGGGGGTTTGATTCGGGTGGAATTTACACGATTTATAAGCACATGTGGATCATATTTTGATGTGGATTTCATTGATTTGTGCATTAGATATGATTGTTTAAGCCGAAATGAGAGGAAGGTTGTGTTTTGTCGATTTTGTAGGAAATACGATGGAATTTGGAGCAAAAACACATACCACAAGTGATCGGAACGGAAAGAGGAGTGCACGCACTATGCCAAATAAGCTGATAGACAGCGGTTATAAACCGCTGTAAATTGGAATCAGTAACCGCTGTGATAATAAGGGCTGTAAAAAGGGAGCCCTGATAGACAGCGTTTATTAACCGCTGTCGTATCTATATACAACAACGTTTATTAACCGTTGTTATTCCATCAAAACCGATGTGGTATGTGCTCGGTTTGAACCCCTTACAATATTTACGATAGCGGTTTTATTAGTTATGACAGCGGTTATGAACCGCTGTTGTTTGAATTTACTACAACAGTTTTTAACCGCTGTTGTTTGGAATTACTACAACGGTTTTTAGACGCTGTTGTTTTGAATTTCTACAGCGGTTTTTAACCGCTGTTATTTATTAACAACCGTTGTTGTACTTTCTCTATAACAGCAATTGTATTAGCTATAACAACGGTTATTAGCCGCTGTTGTATATACCCAATATTTAAAAAAAATAATGAAATTTTCATTTGCTAAATTAATAAAAATAAAATACAAAAGCTAAAAACATTTATGTATATATATAAATTCAACTAGACTATTACAATAAATTCGTTAATTAGCAATCCCTCTCAACGCACGTATGGTTGCACGCATGTAGCCCACTCCAACTGTAGTTCGTCAATTTGAGCTTTCAGATCAACCCGTTAAACTGTCCATCTTTATTCTTATTTCTTATGTCCTTCAAGCCAATTTCGTGGCTATATCAACGTCGTTATCTCTAGTAATAAAGAGATCATTAATCATTAAAAATGATGAGTGTAATTAGCTATAATAAAAATGATGGTTGTAATTACTTACATTCTCCGCCGCACGCTTTGCTACTCAGCTCCTAAAGTAAAAAAAAATGAAAGTAGATACTAAGATTCATGAGTGATGTTAATTATAAATATTATTCTTATGTACAATACAAGAATCTTACCTTGAATTTAGTAGACAGTCAAATTATGACAAAGTCTCTCCAATCAAGTTCATTAATTCGTATGCCAACTTTTGATTGTTTATGTGGTGTCGACTCTCTTGTACACAAAATCTCTCGTGAGATAATTTTTGAAGTTCCTCCACTTGGATCCCTTGACATCAAACACCCTTTCTTCTTTTTATGGTCAACATGCGTTCCATACATGAATCTTGTGTTCCTTTGGAAGAAGGTGCCAAGGGAACAACTGTGCGGCTGGAGTATATGGAATGTGCGCAAGCGAGAATGTTCTTCCATGGACGACGCTGAAATTTAGATTTTAAATGTACTGTTTAGATTTTAATTAACCGCACACTCTCACTTAACACAGGGGTGGTGGGACGGTTATATATAATATAATATCTACTCGATAACATTGATTAAATAACTAATTAAATTTATGATATATATAATATATATAACGTATTAGATACAAATCTTAAAAGACCAATAAACTTTATATTTACATGAGAATAATAAAATCTAGAAATTATTTTAAATAAATATCAAATTTATTTTATAAGCATATAATAATTAAATATGATTTATTTTAAAACTTATTCGGGATTAAATAAATTTTAGGATTTAATCTTTTTTTTTAATTCAACTTGATTTCTACTTCCATCTTTCAGTCTTTTTTAAAGTAAAAATACGTAAAAAAAAATGTTTGATATTTTTAATTGATTTATAAATATTTATTTTAAATAAAATTCTTTATTTTATATTTATTAATTAATCATATATATTTTTATTTTATTTTTTCTCTTTTTTATAAATACTTATCTCAAATAATTTTTTTTTATTAATTTGATCAAAATAATTTCTTTTTATGGTATGGTGAATTAAGGATATAGTTTGAAAGTCTTGTGCTTCCCAAGAGAGTCAACCTTTTTTTTCTAAGATATATATTTCAACCATCAAATGGAGCAAATATACTATATATGATCGAGGCATAATAATAGGCGTTAGAGAAAGAGAATGATTAGGGGAGTTTTCATACATCTTCATTTTTTATTTGTTAATGAACTGCGTGATTTTCTTTCTAGATTTTTCCTAATTCTTTAATTTGTTTCTTATATTTTTCTCAAACATTTTAGAACTACTCGTTGATTTCATAAAATCTAACAATAAATTTCTACACCAACATAAAAAAAAGCAATGAATGATCAATTTATTTCTCCTTACTGTGCGACGACGGACAAAGGTGGGTGCAATGCATGTGAAAAATGTGTCTATGACGGCGACCCCTCTCTCACAGAAAGAGGGGCGCTTGGGAGAAATAAGAAAAAATATTAGATTTTCTTAATTTGTTTAATAATAATATAATAAATAGGACCTGATATTTTATAGATTTTCTTGATTTTTTTATTAATAATATAGTAATATATAGGCACAAATATTTTTAAACTTATATCTTTGTTTAATCAAAATTGTATATTGTGTTAATCATTATATATTTCTTAATTGATAAAACTTAAAAAATAATAAAATTAAGAATAAAATTCTATATAAATCAATAAAATCTTAAAAATATGAAATAATCAAATACAATTTTGAAGATTAATTACAAGATTTATTTTTTTAATTGATTTTTTTAATATATTTATTTTTGAGAATTTAATTGTGTTTCATAAAAAAATTCAGTAATTTAAAAAAAATTATCATATTTTTTTTATTTAATTATTTTTAAAGATTAATTTGATTATATTTTATAAGAGAAGCTATTACAGCGCATAACTAAAACATATCACAGCGGTTACGAAAAACCGCTGTCTATCAGCGCACAAATTGAACCTATGACAGCGGTTTTGAAAAAAAATGCATATGACAGCGGTTTTTGAAGCTTTAACAGCGGTTTTAAAAATAACCGCTGTTATTCAACTGCTGTAAAAAGCATAATTTGGCATAGTGACGGTTGGATTCGTTTCGAAAAACGGAGTGAAATAGCCAAAGGAATCGAGTCAATCCGACATCCGAGGCGAAGATTAGACAAGGAAACGAGAGAATGAGTCAAAAAGACAAGTGGCCGGGTAGAAACCACATGGCCGGGTAGACATCACCCGGCCGGGTGGAATCAACCCGGCCGAGTAGCTTCGACACGGGCAGAAGACGAAGCAATGGGGAGGCACGCGTTTAGGCCGGGTAAGACCCACCCGGCCGGGTCGCTTCAGCTCGGCCTAGGCCGATTTTTGGTGGACGTTCGTGTTTCGCCCGGGTGAAACCCACCCGGTCGGGTGGTTTCGACCCGGGCAAGGCGAAATCATGTTGTTGCTTCGTATTTTGGCCGGGTGGCATGCCCGGGTGGGAGCCACCCGGCCGGGTGACATCACTCTCGGGGGTTTTTGGCCATTTTCTCCATTTTTGAGGGACCAACTTGCAATTTTGGCTTCCAAAACCTTCCCCAACACTATATAAGGCCTCATTCTTGAAACCCAAGACACTTTTCCCCAATTCTTCAATTCCCACACATAGTTACACATACTTGGAGGTGTTTTGGCCATATCTTCCTCAATTCTTCATCAAATCAAGCAAGAGAGGATGCATTAGCTTGGGAATTTCATTCCTTACCACATCTTAGACTAAGCTTTCTCTTTCTTTCCCTTTTTATTTAGTTATTTCATTTGGAATTTGTAATTTGATTATGTTTGTAGTTAGCTAAACACTTTGTGATTCTAAAGTCATGTAAAAACTTTTGTTGAAGTTTATGAATTAATGTTTTGCTTATTTGGTGTTTGTGTGCCTTAATTCTATTTGGATTCTTGATTTTCATTGCAAAGCATGTCATTAGTGTACAATGATGATATGTTAATCCTAGTTAATTGAATTAGGTTGAGAAATCTACTTTGATTAATTGATTGCAAGCATTTAACCTAATTTTATTGTGAGATTGAAAGATGATCAATGGTTAGGAAGATATGTGATGATCTTAAGAGCTTGATTGAGTTTTATTGTGCAACTTAGGTAGAGATACTAGGTTGTGTAGTATTTCCTTTGAATTACTTGGATCGATAGGACTTTTAATTCATTATTACGTGATCAATCTTATAGACAAAGCATGAACACCACTTAGGTAGATTATTAATCATAGATGGATACATTAGTGTTGCATGTGCTTTAGGATCCACTTTCTCTCTTTGAGTTTCATCCATTTTTACTTTCGTTTCGTGTTTCGTATGCTATTTGATCGATTTTATCTTTGCTCTTCGTTGCTTATTAGTGACACTTGGTAGGTAACTTTAGAGTAAAACATCATATTCAAAATTTCGATCACGTCTATTTAAAATTCGACTAGCAAACTCCACTTTTACGCTTTAACCTTCTCGTGGGATCGACCTCGTGCTTATCACGCTACAATAGACGCCGTATACTTGCGGTTGTTTATTTAGTGTTGCATATCACGTGTATCACTTAGTTTGTTTGTGTGTTTGAGAGAAACACTCCATCATGTGAGTAGAGGACTTGAGCATTTAGATTATGTTTCCCATCACAATGTGTTGTGTACTTGTGCATTCTTTGATTTATGAATGTGGATTGCAATAGTGAGCCTATGACTTTCATTGAGAAATGCACTTTGAGAAAGAGATATCATTACATCTTACTTTGCATGTGTGATTTGCATTGAATATTCCATTGTGATCATTCCACCCTCATTGCTTTAAGTGCTTAGTTGTTTGAGGACAAACAACATTTTAAGTTTGGGGGAGTTTGATTCGGGTGAAATTTACACGTTTTAGAGGCACATGTGAAGCGTGTTTTGATGTGGATTTCATTGATTTATGCATTGAATATGATTGTTTGAGCCAAAATGAGAGAAAGGTTGTGTTTTGTCGATTTTGTAGGAAAAATGATGGAATTTGGAGCAAAACACCAACCATACTTCACTGGATCAAGAAGAGGAGTGCACGGTTGGATTTTTCTCGAAAAATGGAGTGGAATAGCAAAAAGAATCGAGTCAATCGGAGGTCGGAAGCTCAAGATACGGAGGGACGAAGTTGGAGGCCGAAAAACAATACGAAACTTCCGCCCGGCCGGGCCACTTTTCTCCCCGGCCAGGCCGATCTGCACCCAGATTTTTGATAAATACACCCCCGCACGTTTTTTTGGCCAAATTCAGTATACGAAGTTATCGCCCGGCCGGGCCACTTTCAAACTCGGGGTTTTTAGTGAAATTTGGCCATTTTTGAGGGACTTAAGTGCAAAACTTATCCCCAAACCCTACCCCAACACTATATAAGCCCTCTTTCTTGAAATCCAAGACACTCTCCCCCAATTCTTCAATTCCCACACATAGTAGCACATACTTGGAGGTGTTTTGGCCATATCTTCCTCATTTCTCCATCAATTCATGCAAGAGAGGATGCAATAGCTTGGAAATTCAATTCTCTACCACATTCTAGACTAAACTTCCTCTTTCCCCTTTCTTTTTATTTAGTTATTTCATTTGGATTTTGTAATTTGATTATGCTAGTTATTAGCTAAACAACTTGTGGTTTCAAGGCATTGTAGATACTTGGATTGATGTTTATGAGTAATTTCTAGCTTTAATTGGTGTTTATCTCTTATTTGTGTGCTTAATTCTTTATTGCAAAGCATGTTGTTATTGGCCATGATGATTTGCTTAATTCATTGTTAATTGGGGTTAGATCGAGAGATTTATTCCATTTAATCGTATGCAAGCATGCAACCCGATATTATTATGAGCTCGAGAGAGGATTAATTATCGGAGAGGGAATCGAATGATCTTAGGAGCTATTTTAGATGGTGTAATGTTTGTGATGTAGACATACGAGCTTATATTACATTGCGTCTTTGGATTAATTTGTATCGAGAGATTGATTAGTTCTTCTTGTGTGATCACCCTATATGAGATAACCTTAATGGCCATTTGAACGAGATAACATTCATAAACGGATGTCTAAGTACTACAATTGCCTTGGAACCCACCTTTCCTTCTTTGCGTTTTTAACCATTTTACCTTCGCTTACTTATTTGCATAGTATTTGATCGATTTTGTATTTACTCTTCATTACTTATTGGTGACACATAGTTAGGTAATTTTAGAGTAATTCACAACACTCAAATTATCGATCACGTCTACTTAGAACTCGACTAGCAAACTACCCTTTTACGCTTAACCTCCCTGTGGGATCGACCTCGTGCTTATCACGCTACGATAGACACCGTACACTTGCGGTTGTTTATTTAGTGTTGCATAACACGTGTATCAAGTTTATGGCGCCGTTGCCGGGGAGGTTTATGAGCTCTAGAGTGTAGGCTAGGAGAGTTTTAGTTTTAACAATTTATTTGCTTTCTTTATTTGCAAAAATCCAAAAATATTTGAGTTTGTTATCTTGATCTTAATTACAATTCTCACTCTCGTTTGTTCTTTTGATAGACATGGTTTATGATCACACGATCTAGGAGGAACCACCAAGAAGTGCTACCTTTAGATCCGGAGATTGAGGCCAATTGTCGAAGAAGGAATGTCGAAAGGAGAAGACTAGAGTTGGAAAGAATGAACCGAAGGGAAAATCCGGTTGAAGAAGAGGAGGAACTTGAGAATCACGGGGTTGAAGGAGTTGAGGAACCTAACGGGAATGGAGGCAACCGGCCTCAAGGAGTGCTAAGGGACAATTTTCGTCGGAGAGTGGAAGAGAACATCGGTATGGAAAGAAATGGAGAGCAAAGGGAGGAAAACGGGAATCAACGAGTCTTGAGAGACCACTTCCGCCCTATTCCTAGACCATATGGAGGAGCGGGTAGGGAACCCGTAGACGCTCATAACTTTGAGCTCAAGCCGGCCTTGATCATGATGGTCCAAAACAACCAATTTGGAGGGTTGTCGAAGGAGGATCCTAACCTCCATTTATCTCAATTCCTAGAGATAAGTGGAACGGTTAAGATCAATCGTGTCCCTCAAGATTACATCCGTCTCCAATTGTTCCCATTCTCTCTCCGTGATCGTGCAAAGCAATGGTACATGTCTCTTGATCTAAGGACGATCGAAAATTGGGCTGACCTTGTAGATGCCTTCCTTATGAAGTATTTTCCTCCAAGCAAGACCATCAAGATAAGAGGAGAAATTTCTTCCTTCATGCAAGACGATGATGAGTCTTTAGCCGAAGCTTGGGAACGCTTCAAGGATCTCATAAGGAGTTGTCCTCAACACGGGTTCTCAAGAGACCAATTGATTTGTTACTTCTACAACGGGATGGACCATCGAACGAGAGGGATGGTGGATGCTTCGGCCGGTGAAGGTTCGTTTCTAGGAAAGACGACGGATGAGGGTTATGTGCTTCTAGAGGAGATGGCTAAGAATGGCAACCAATGGCCATCCGAGAGAAGACAAAACCGGAAAGTTGCTTCAACCCAAGATTTGGATGAGAGTGTTAAACTCTCCAACAAAGTGGATAAGCTAATCTCTTTGATGACGGCCAAAGCACTAGTGGAACCCAATAATGATCAATATGAAGAGGCTCATTTCATGAACAACCAACGGGATCGTCATTTTCGAGAGAGGTTGAGGAGAAAGACAAACCCATGGGAACTATCATCCCTCTAATCCGAACCAATACCACCCCGGCTTGAGAAACCATGAAAATTTCTACTATGCTAACACAAGGAACACCATCATACCACCTCCGAATTTCAACGTAAGAGATGGTGAAATTATGGAATCCCTATCAAAGTTATCCTTGGAAGAGATGTTTGGTGCATTCATGGGAGAAACGAAAAATTTCATGAAAGAGACTAAGCAAAATGTGGCAAAGATTTGGCAAAAACTTGATGAGCATGGTGAGATGATCAAAGATGTGACCACTCACATGAAAGCTATGGAAAAGCAAATGGGCCAACTTGCCACCATCATTGGAAAGCAACACGTTCCGGGGCAATTCCCCTCTAACACGGAGCTAAATCCTAAGGAGCAATGCAACGCCATAAGGCTAAGAAGTGGGACAAGCTACGAAGGGCTCAAGATGCCGTTAGAGGAGGAAGTGGTAATGGCACCCGAGGGTGTTGACAAAGATGATGGCTTAGTGAAAGAGAAAGAAGGGGAGAAGAAGAGTGGGGAGGCAATCCCTCCTTTGTTTGTCAAGAATGTAATGCCCCTCCCATATCCTCAAAGGATGAAGAAGAAGAATTTGGATAGCAAGTTTGTCAAGTTTGCGGAGATGTTCAAGAAACTCCAAATCAACATTCCCTTCGCCGAAGCTCTTGAACAAATACCACATTACTTCAAATTCTTGAAGGAGATAATGTCAAGCAAGAGGGGAATGGAGGCATATGAGACGGTGCACTTAGCCGAACATTGTAGCTCCATAATTTAAGCTAAGCTACCTCCTAAGCTTAGGGATCCCGGATCCTTCACTTTATCATGCACTATTGGAGATGGAGGTACATTAAGAGCTCTATGTGATTCGGGAGCAAGCATCAACCTCATGCCATTGTCACTCTTCAAGTCACTTGGTTTAGGAGAGCTCACACCAACCACAATGAGCCTCCAATTGGCGGATAGGTCTATGACATACCCTTTGGGTATAGCGGAGGATGTATTGGTCAAAATTGACAAGCTTCTCTTTCCGGTAGACTTTGTAGTTTTGGATATGGAGGAGGACAAAAACATTCCATTGATATTGGGAAGGCCATTTTTGGCAACCGGAGGGGCTATTCTCGATATGAGGAATGGAGAATTGGAGCTTCGAATGAACCAAGAGATAGTTACGATTGACATGTTTAGAGCTATCAAACTCCGAAATGATGAGACTGGAGAGTATAGGTTTCCCAAGGGAGTGTATCCTCCAATACCCATGAGAAAGGAGGTGGAAGAAGAGCCCAAGATGAATATTGTGGAGGAGAACCCCAAGGTGGAAGACAAGGAGTTGAAGATGGGCAAGAAGGCCAAAAAAAAACTCCCCCAAATCAAGAAAAGCTACTTGTGCAAGCTTGGGGATAGATGAGGCATCAACCTCCTATGACATGATTGAAGAGCCGGATGGAGTGGCTTTTGGATGCCTTAATGGCTTCAAGAAGGCTGCATGGACTAAGAAAGTCAAGAACAAGGAGGATGATGGGGTGACTTGATATCCCCTTTAAGGAGAACCGTCCGGCATAGGACGTTAAAAATAGCGCTTCTTGGGAGGCAACCCAAGGTTTTATTGCTTTCATGTTTTTATTGCTTTAGTGGTGTTGATAACTTGGTTTATTTTGTAGGTATGGATGAAGAGTACTATGGATAGCAAGTCTTGGAGAATGAAGAAGAAGCAAAGCCAACTTTGGAAAAAGAGAGCAAGTGATGCAATGATGATCATTGAAGAGCATTGGATGTGCAAGGAGGGAGGTAACAACTTGTAGCCCCAAACTTAGAATTTTTACATAGTAAAATTCTAAGTTTGGGGGAGTTATTTTTCTTTTATTTTTCTACTAGTTGTTACCCTTGCACCGGTTCGTCATTCTACTTGTGTCACATTTTGCACCAGCGCACACTTGGCTTTCACATGCTTAGATTATTTAAGTTGGTTTTTGATCATATGTTGGGTAGTGAACATTTGGTGAAATGTGAGCATGAATAGTCATTGGAATCCATTGTTGAGTAGTTGTGGTGATGTCTATTTGCTCTGAATGTAAGCATAATTGATGTTGGATATAGTATCATGATTGTGTTCATATTTGTGATCTTTGATAGCATGAATGCATGATGTGTTGTTGTTTGGGGACATTTGATGAATGTGAGAGTCCTATTGAATAAACCGGTGAGAATTGAGCCTTAAATCGAGCATGTAATCCGGTTTAGTTCAATTGAGAGTGGACTAGGTTATTGCTAGTGATCTTAGAACTTGCCCAAGTTCTTGTTTGAAAGCATGATTGTGTGAAATGATGTGATGTGATATAGGCCATCTTGTTCTAAAAAGAGTTACTTAGCCAAAATTTCCCAAAACCGAAGTAATTTTCCGTAGTTAGCCCCTTGAGCTTAATTCCTCATTTTCTTGGCAAACTACAATGTTAACCACTTAGCCTTTTTGAGCCTTTTGATTCCTATATCTAGTGGGGGATAAAAGACAAAGTGGAAAACATGTGCTTGAATGAATATCTTTGGTGAAAAGAAAAGTTGGAGAAGTTGAAAGAAGAAAAAGAGAAAGATGAAAAGAAAATCAAGGAAAAGAAAAGAGGGACAAAGAGCCCCAAAAGCTTGAAAAGAAAAATGGTTCAAAAGATGAGGTGATGAATGCTTGAAAAAGAAAGGAAAATGAAAAGTGAGGATGGAGTTTGTAAGCTTTGAAAATGAAAGCACAAATTGTAAAACAACAAGCTTTGTCCTCCACTAGAAGAGTCACAATTCCCAAATTCATCCTACCTTATCCAAAGAGCCAATGTTACATCCTTGATTAAGTCCTATTGATCACATTGTTGAGCATTTGAGTGTGTGTAGAAAGTAGAAGTTGGGCAAGCATATGGTGATTGCATAGCATGACTTGGTTAATGAGTGCATTAATATCCTTAGTTTGTTTGTGTGTTTGAGATAAACACTCCATCATGTGAGTAGAGGACTTGAGCATTTGTATTATGTTTCCCATCACAATGTGTTGTGTACTTGTGCATTCTTTGATTTATGAATGTGGATTGCAATAGTGAGCCTATGACTTTCATTGAGAAATGCACTTTGAGAAAGAGATATCATTACATCTTACTTTGCATGTGTGATTTGCATTGAATATTCCATTGTGATCATTCCACCCTCATTGCTTTAAGTGCTTAGTTGTTTGAGGACAAACAACATTTTAAGTTTGGGGGAGTTTGATTCGGGTGGAATTTACACGTTTTAGAGGCACATGTGAAGCGTGTTTTGATGTGGATTTCATTGATTTATGCATTGAATATGATTGTTTGAGCCAAAATGAGAGAAAGGTTGTGTTTTGTCGATTTTGTAGGAAAAATGATGGAATTTGGAGCAAAACACCAACCATACTTCACTGGATCAAGAAGAAGAGCGCACGGTTGGATTTTTCTCGAAAAATGGAGTGGAATAGCAAAAAGAATCGAGTCAATCGGAGGTCGGAAGCTCAAGATACGGAGGGACGAAGTTGGAGGCCGAAAAGCAATACGAAACTTCCGCCCGGCCGGGCCACTTTTCCGCCCGGCCAGGCCGATCTGCACCCAGATTTTTGATAAATACACCCCCGCACGTTTTTTTGGCCAAATTCAGTATACGAAGTTATCGCCCGGCCGGGCCACTTTCCCACCCGGCCGGGCCACTTTCAAACTCGGGGTTTTTAGTGAAATTTGGCCATTTTTTAGGGACTTAAGTGCAAAACTTATCCCCAAACCCTACCCCAACACTATATATGCCCTCTTTCTTGAAATCCAAGACACTCTCCCCCAATTCTTCAATTCCCACACATAGTAGCACATACTTGGAGGCGTTTTGGCCATATCTTCCTCATTTCTCCATCAATTCATGCAAGAGAGGATGCAATAGCTTGAAAATTCAATTCTCTACCACATTCTAGACTAAGCTTCCTCTTTTCCCTTTCTTTTTATTTAGTTATTTCATTTGGATTTTGTAATTTGATTATGCTAGTTATTAGCTAAACAACTTGTGGTTTCAAGGCATTGTAGATACTTGGATTGATGTTTATGAGTAATTTCTAGCTTTAATTGGTGTTTATCTCTTATTTGTGTGCTTAATTCTTTATTGCAAAGCATGTTGTTATTGGCCATGATGATTTGCTTAATTCATTGTTAATTGGGGTTAGATCGAGAGATTTATTCCATTTAATCGTATGCAAGCATGCAACCCGATATTATTATGAGCTCGAGAGAGGATTAATTATTGGAGAGGGAATCGAATGATCTTAGGAGCTATTTTAGATGGTGTAATGTTTGTGATGTAGACATACGAGCTTATATTACATTGCGTCTTTGGATTAATTTGTATCGAGAGATCGATTAGTTCTTCTTGTGTGATCACCCTATATGAGATAACTTTAATGGCCATTTGAACGAGATAACATTCATAAACGGATGTCTAAGTACTACAATTGCCTTGGAACCCACCTTTCCTTCTTTTCGTTTTTATCCATTTTACCTTCGCTTTCTTATTTGCATAGTATTTGATCGATTTTGTATTTACTCTTCATTACTTATTGGTGACACATAGTTAGGTAATTTTAGAGTAATTCACAACACTCAAATTATCGATCACGTCTACTTAGAACTCGACTAGCAAACTACCCTTTTACGCTTAACCTCCCTGTGGGATCGACCTCGTGCTTATCACGCTACGATAGACACCGTACACCTGCGGTTGTTTATTTAGTGTTGCATAACACGTGTATCACCCACCCCGACCCGATACCCGACCCATCACCCACCCCTCTTTATTTACCCACCCCTAACCCGACCCGATACCCAACCCAGCAACCCACAACCCACACCCACTTTATTTAAATGACCATTTTCTTTTGGCCTTTGTGGGAATTGATCCCTGGTGGATGGGTGCCCAGTAATGAGCACCTACCACTTTGACAAGTAATTGTCTTGTGTAACTTTTAAAATTAATTATATACATATATAATTAATTTTTTTATTGTATATGATCGGAAATGATATAGAGCTCACCGGTGGACACTAAAAACTGCCTTAAGTGGCATGCCCACGTCAATAAATTATTTATATTTAATTTGAATTTAATGTCATATTAATATTTTATTTTATCTCTATTAAAATTTTAAAATCTTTTTTACATTTAATTTAATATTATTTCTATCAAATCACACGCGTCATTAATCTTTTCTCATATCTTTCATTACCATTGATTTTTTCTCAGAATCTCTTCCCCCACAAAATTAAAATTAACCTCTTCTCTAGAAAATAAAAATTAATCTCATTACCAAAACAACATTTTAGAATATACACTTTTGTTATCAAATGAGAATTTCATTCATTACAACCTCATTAAATGTTTTGATAACTCATTCAATAAATCAACTAAATGTCGACAAAGTGAGAAAATATAAAAACTCTGCATCAAAAGAAACATAAATAATAAAAAAAATTTGTTCACCCGTTCCCTTGCATACTAGTATTTGATTTATGAAGATAACATTGTCCCTGGTCTATATTATTTACTACTATTATACATATCTATTAATTATATGATGTAATATACATTAAAAGAAAATTATCATAATGTGAACACTTCATAAATTAATTAGTTTGAGAAATGTGAGAAACATTAATTTAAACGAAGAGGGAATGAGAAACCTTAAGTTGAATTCGAAATGAGATTTTCAAACTGATATTGGAGAGGAAAATCAAGGAATGACCTATTTAGAAGTTGGTTTGTGGGTTAAAATTGAGAGAATGACTTGTGATATATATGGGCTATTTATTCGCAAGAATGGGGCGTGGGCTGGGCTTTTTTCCGGAGTGTTCAGAGACCGCTAAAATCGGTCTCTGAAAACAAACAACTTGATTTGATACGGATTTGAGACCGCGAAAATCGGTCTCTAAACACAACCGCCTGATTTGGGACTGATTTGGGACCGAAAAATCGGTCTCTACTGTTTAAAATTATCTATATATACAATATTAGGGATAATATTTTAAAGATTTGTATCTTTAAATATTATTCATATCTCTTAAATATACATATAATCGCCAATCTGATCAGTCTCTCCCAATGATGGATAAATATTCCCCTTCTCCTAAATTTGGTTCCTCCATCTCGAACAAAGTCATAAAATCAGATTCGTTGGAAGTGGAGACGAAAGTGCCCAATTCAATTGATTTAGAGATCATAGTACCTGATTCAATTGATTTAGAGATCGTAGTGTCTGATTCAATTGATTTAGAGGAGGTAGTGAAAGATTCCACAGATTTAGATAGTGTAGTAAAAGATTCTTTTCGGATGTGGATACTTTGTCCGAGATTAAAGGATCCTCGCTTGATCCCGACGATAAGTGATCGATTCACATACGTATAAAACAATCTGTCGAATTTTTTTATACCAATTAAAGACTGAATTTTTAGTCTCCAATTAAAATTCAAAATCAGAATTTTAATTTCGGTTTAGAGACTGATATTCGGTGGCTAAGTGGTCTGAAAAACATAATATTAAAGACCGAACTAAAAACAGTCTCTAAACGAGCGGTCAAAATTGCTAGTCAATTAAAATTTGAGATTCAGAATTTTTTATACCAATTAAAGACTGAATTGTCGGTCTCTAAACAAAATTCAAAATCAAAATTTTAATTTCGGTTTAGAGACCGAAATTCGGTCTCTCTAAGCGGTCTGAAAACATAATATTAAAGACCGAACTGAAAACAGTCTCAAAACTCGATTTTTTTTCGGATCAGTCTCAAATCAGTCTATATTTGAGACTAATTTATGTCGGTCCCAAAACTTTGGTCTCTAATTGAGGCATTTTTTGTAGTGATACATGAAATTAGTTCAGAATATTTAGTAAAACCCTTCTCACGATATTGTTGTTGCAAAATCACATTAGAAGCCTGAAATGCGGAGAATGTCTTTTCAAGCATATCGTCATCACTAATATTTTCTCCACATAATTTTAACTGAGAAGTGATTCTGAACATAGTTGAGTTGTACTCACTCACGGATTTATAATCATATATTTCTTTAAGATTTGTCCACAATTAAAGTGGATCTTTCACCGTAAGGTATTCAACTTTCAATCCTTCAATGGTGACAAAGGAAAATCATGGCTTTGGGCCTTTGGCCTTATTTTTATTATATGCTTGATTTGCCACTTTTATGAAATCCCCAACACCCGGCATCAAAATGAATTTCAACATCAAGAATTCATTACAATTTTTTTTTCCAGTAATATTAAGAGCCACAAATTGAAGTTTTATCAAGTTTGACATGTTGAAAACTATCAAATAAACAAGAGATTGATTAATTGGAAAATAACACAATCATCAAAATAGTAATGAAATAAGAGATGACAAATAAATATTGTAAGATAATATATTCTAAACATTTCAATACATACCTCCGTACAATACCTGGAATTTATCACTATCTGAATTTCGTCGGTAGAAATGTTTTACGAGCTTCGTGCTGATAACGTGTTGTGAAACAATTTAAAAGTATAACTCCATATATCACATAAGTGAACAAGATGTAGAGATAATATATATATCTCTTATTCCACCTCTAAGTGTATATTACAAACATTAACAACTCTATTTATAGGGAACAATACAAGTTGAGGAAGATGAAATGAAAGGTCAAAGATTAATGTTGGTACATGAACCAACAATGTACATCAAATGTCACATTATGGACATTCACACCATATAAATATTATTCATAACAGTGTTTATATATAGATAATGTGAACAAATAAATGGCCGATTGCTCCATCCGTCCCGATTACACAAAATTTGTAGTCTCACCCTCATAATTTGTACATCTTTGCATTTTCTACGATTTCAAACATTTTATACTTGTTATATTCCTACACCAAAAAAAAATCATTAGAACAGTACAAAATGCAGTATTTTAAATTAAACAAATGAAACAATATTTACTTTATATTATTAATTTTGGTTTTTTTTGTCCATTAATTATTCATTAGGTATCTGGGTTGAGACTTGAGAGAGACAAATCAAGAAGAAGGATATAAAATGAATTGCGTAAAAAGACGATATTTATATATAAAATTAGAAAATTAGGTTTGTTTAATTGGGACTTGACCGATGGACCTGTTGGTGGAAAAAAAGTGTACGATTAGATACACTTATTTTTCTTTTATGAATGTTCCATAGATACACTTGTTTTTCATCTCATTTTTCTTTTATAAATTGAATGTGTTGCAAGTTTCATTATAATTATTGACTATATATGTTTACTAGTCACGACCCGCGGGAAATTGAATGTGTTGCAAATTTCATTATAATTATTGACGTTCAAATTCGAATTAATATCATTATAATTATTGACGTTCGAATTCGAATTAATATGACATTTGATGTTTAGAAATTACTATAAAAAAAATTGTAGAACTTTACAAAAGCATTTAGTAAATTTGTATATAAATAGTAAATTCAGTTAGTTTAAAAGATTATGTTATTTATCTTAAAGATTACAAAAAATTTGTAGTCTGACCTTCATAATATAATTTGTACATCTTTTCTACGATTTCAAACATTTTATATTTGTTATATTCCTACACCAATCAACTTGAAAAATAAAATACAAATCTCAAATCTTAGTTAACTAAAAAAATCATTAGAGCAATACCACCACCAAAAAAAAAAAAAAAAAAACCATGATTTGATAAATTTAGAGTAAGACACGTAGGAAAGAGAAATACGTTGAAATATACATATTTGATAAATTTAGAGAAAGACACGTAGGAAAGAGAAATACATGAATACATGAAATATACATTGTAAAGATATATACTATGAAACAATATTTACTTTATATTATTAATTTTGATTTTTATATTATTAATTTTGATTTTTTTGTCTATTAATTATTCATTAGGCGTGAGTTTCAAAAGGTTTTGTACCAAAAACAGCAAAACCTGAAAACTCAACATATCTGGGTTGAGAGAGACAAATCAAGAACATAGGAAAAAAATATTTAAGTGTGAAAAATAAGGAAAAAAAAAAAAACACAAAGGAGAAGGAGATAAAATGAACCTGAAAACTCAATATATCTGGGTTGACAGAGACAAATCAAGAATATAGGAAAAAAATATTTAAGGAGGGTGTATTCAATTGAGATTCTGTTGGATTTTTTTAGACTTTAAAAAGTCAGTGGATTTAGAAAATTCATAGACTCTATGTAGAGTTTGACTGACTTTTTTATTGATTTATATGGATTTTTATAGATTTGTCAGGATTCCGAAATACACATTTTTTTATTGATTTACATGGATTTCCATAAACTACGCCCCTAAAAAATTATTATTTATCATTATTATTCTCATGTTCATTTTCATCACAGTTATACCTCGGCCTCATTTTCACATAGTTAGCAATACTAGTTCTCCATGCATTAGCTTAAGTTCTTTGTTGTAGTTGTCTTTGGGAAAGCAATTCCAAATTTTCCTCTTTCATGTGGTGAATCTTGATCTTCTTTATATTCGACTGGAAATTCATCAGAGCAACCTTTCATGTGGTGAATCTTGATCTTCTTTATATTCGACTGGAAATTCATCAGAGCAACCTTCTTTCCGAAGAAAGTTATGTAATCCAGCGAACTTGTGAATTGCAATTTGAAAATACCAAAAATTCGATTGAATAATTGCATTTCTGGGGTGACGACCTTGACCACCAAAATCTTTTAGATGATCACGTAATGGGGAATTGACGTCGATTAGATATTATTGACTGTGTCCTATATACTATAATTTTTAAAGAAAGAACATAATTTTAAAATACAGAAATGTAATTTTTTTCACGATAATAATAATAATGGTGGTGAAGAATCTGTGATGAGAACATAGTTAACACAGTTTTTTTTTCTTCTCTTTCAGAGTCTTCAAAGAGAATCCGTTGAAATCTCTACTTTTTAGAAGACATTTTGATTAGTGAAATTTATTTATATTTTTGAAAGAGAATCCAACGAAATCCACAGAGTATTAAAAACCATAGATTGTTGAATACCTAAAAATTTCTAAAGACTTTTTAAAATCCGTATTGAATATCTCAAAATTTTGAAAGACTTTTAAAAATCCGGATTGAATACCCCCAGATTTTAAAAGTCCAAAAAAATCCAACAGAATCTCAATTGAATACACCCCCCTAAGTGTGAAAAATAAGGAAAAAAATAAAAACACCAAGGAGAAGGAGATAAAATGAATTGCGTAAAAAAGCAGTATTTATAGATGAAATTAGGTTTGTTTAATTAGGTTTTACGGGCCGACCAGCCCATCAAAACCAATCAAATTAAAAGAGTTGACCCATGGACCTGTTAGACTCAGTCCATTTTGACATGTGAACAAATAAATGACCGAATGGAGTTTATAATTACTCCATTTGTCCGATTAGATACACTTATTTTTCTCTTGTTGCAAGATTCAGTATAATTATTATTTTTTATTTTTTTAGGGAAAAGCAATGTCATCAATACAATAATAGGTAGAACCTATCTATATCACTTAACGCCCATAACATTGCCTTCAAGACTATCAGACCAACGTCTACTCCATTCCAATCGAGAGAAAACTAGAGAGCCCACTTAGTCCTAATCACAGCTTCTTCTTGCCAGCTTATGTGCCGCACGATTGCATTCTCGTTTGATATGGTGAAAGCTGACAGAGCTAAAATGTCCGACCAGGTTTAGAATTTTATGGATTGTAACCCCTTCTGGTCCGAGGAAAAGTTTCCTGACCCAGAGGGCGCCTACCGCTTCAAGAGAGTCGGACTGAACCCGTAAGTGTCTACCTCCTTGGCTGAAAGCCCATTTCATTCCTTCCTCTATGGCTCTAAGCTCCGCTCCCAAAACTGACCCCGGGCTTCGAATTTTCATAGACATGGAAGTAAGCTCCCTATTGTCACTTTTATATAGAGTTGCACCGATTCCAAACCTGCCTCGTACGTCGTCAAATTTAGCATCAACACACAACACATTGTCAACCCCCTGAACAACTTCTCTTTGGGTTTTCGGTTCTAGTGTTATGGTATCCCTATTCGTACCCATTGTTGTTCGTCGTGCTTGCTGAAACTCCTTAAGGTAAAGTACTGCCCAGTCCAAATTAGAAAAAGGAACCACTTTGCCACATGTGCCACCATCGCCTTGTGCATGTAACATCGTGCATCTCTCTTTACACACACCCCACGCAATGGCCATGGCTTCACTAAATTTATCTGAGCCCATTAGCTCCCACATATAGTGCATAAAAGGCTCAGTCTCGAGGCGCACCCCAGCTTTAAGCGTATCCCAGAAGCCATGTCTCTTCCATACTTTTTTCACCAATGGACAGTGGAAAAGCACATGCACCGTTGTCGCTTCATGAGTACCACACAAAGAGCATGTTGGTTCCATTGGAACATGGTGGCGAGCTAGATTTCCTTCTGTTGCCACAATATCCCAAGCAACTTTCCACACAAAAATTCTCAACTTTTGGGGCATGTGCATTGTCCAAATCCTCGACCATCCATGTTGATTTTTTTTAACCCCTGATGTCGACGATTTCGATTCCTTGGCCCTTAAGTTCTGTATCAATGCCCAATACCCGGTTTTAACTGTATACTCCCCCTTTTTGCTCTTCTTCCAATATCTGGCATCCACCGTCCCTTGCCCCCCAATTGGTGTTCGTAATATTGCGTCGGCTTCGAATGGGAGGAAAGCCTGACGGACCAGCTCTTCATCCCATTCATCCTGCTCATTTATGAACCTATGGATAGTCGACCCACTAGCAATCCTTGAGCTGGTTCTACCTGAATCCAGAGCCGGAATCCAGGCATCCTTATGTACCAAAATGTCATGCCCCATGCCTATTCTCCACATAAGTCCACAATTTAAAAGGTCCCTACTCCAGCATAGGGACCGCCAAATAAACGAAGGGTTATGCCCGACTTCCGCTTCCATGACATCACTACGGGAAAAATACCTCGCCTTAAATATGCGTGCTACCAATGAGGTTGGCATGCTAATAAAGCGCCATATTTGCTTAGCCAAAAGGGCCTTGTTAAAGATTTCCAACTGTCTAAAGCCCATGCCCCCTTCCGATTTATGATTACAAAGTGATTCCCATTTTTTCCAGTGTATCCTCCTTGCATTGTCCGTCTGTCCCCACCAAAAGTTTGATGTTTGTCTCTCCATCTCATGACAAATAGATGAGGGGATTCTAAACACCGACATGGCATAAGTTGGAATAGCCTGAAAAACCGCCTTGATCATCACCTCTCGGCCCCCTTCTGAGAACGTCTTTGTTGCCCACGATCTCAACTTCATAGCCAATCTGTCTCTAAGATAACCAAACTGAAGTCTTTTTGCCCTGAGTGAGAAGGTTGGAAGCCCTAAGTATATGTCGTGTGCTTGGCTCACTTTCACCCGTAGAATATCCTTGATTTGGTTTCTCGTGGATTGTAATGTTAACGGACTGAAACATACAGTTGATTTGTCAAAATTAATCAATTGGCCTGATGCACATTCATATTCTGTAAGACCCTCTTTTAGGTTCCTGACCCCATTAGCATCTGCTTTGAAAAACAAGAGGCTGTCGTCTGCAAAGAATAAATGAGTGATTGTTGGAGCCTCTCTCGCTACCTGAACACCCTTGATGTCCCCCCCACTGGCCAATTTGTTTAAGATCGAAGAAAAACCTTGTGTACACAACACAAATAGGAAAGGAGATAACAGATCGCCTTGCCTGAGGCCTCTTGTTGGCTTAACATTTCCACTCACCTGCCCATTTATCTTAAATTCATAGCTCACAGTTGATACACACCTCAGAATTAGTGCAACCCATTTCTCATTAAAGCCCATCTTTTCCATAATACTCTTTAGATATCCCCATTCGACCCTGTTATATGTTTTACTCATGTCTAACTTTAGAGCAGCATATCCACTTTTACTCTTATTCTGCCTAATCCAATGCATACATTCATATCCAACAAGAATATTGTCCGTTATGAGTCTGCCCGGGATAAATGCACTCTGGCTTTCATCAATGATTTGGTGCATGATTAGCTTTAGTCTGTTTGATATAACTCTAGCAACAATACGATAACACACATTACTAAGACTGATAGGTCTGAAGTCTCCCACTGTCTTCGGATCATCAGACTTGGGTATCAAGGTTATCCACGTTTTATTCCAAGTTGCGATGTCATCTCCCTCATTAAGTACTCCTAGCACCGCTCTCACGACTCCTTCGGAAACATTGTCCCATGATTTATGATAAAAAGCAGCAGAGAAACCATCAGGTCCAGGTGCCTTGGACGGGTGAAGGTCAAAACATGCCTTCTTAACTTCCTCCGGTGAAAACGGGATCATAAGAACATCATTCATATGGCCAGTTACGACACTATGCAATCCAGTAGTCACTCTGTCAATATTCTCATCTGTGGGGGTGTTAGAGGCGAACAACTTAGAGAAATAGGTCTCCACTATCTTTATAATACCCCCTTGTTGTGAGTGCCAGACACCCGTCTCACTTTTCAACCCTTTAATCCAATTTTTACGTCGTCGTGCCGAGGCTCGTTGATGAAAAAATTGGGTGTTTCTATCACCCTCGATCATCCAAGTAACTCGAGACCGTTGTTTCCACTTTAATTCTTCCTGGAATTGCAGTCTTTCCAGTCGTCGTTCCAGATTTTTAATCTCATCCCAATCTGTGTGAGGGCTCACTCGAGCGAGCTTCATTTCAAGATCATCCATGTGTACCTTAATTTGGTGCGCATAGGTGCCCTGTTTGGAATCAGCCCATGTCTGCAGCTTTGATGCACAATCCCCCAACAGAGACGACAAAGGCTGAGTTGGGGCATTATCATTCCAGCTTTGTTTCACCACTTCAGCATACTCATCTTCAACCATCCACGACCTTTCAAACATAAAATGCTTGGGTTTCTTAGTGTTGAGGTGTTTCCTGGGTCTCTTAAAAGTAAGCAGAACTGCCCTATGGTCTGAACCAAAGAAGCCCAAATTATGAGCTTGGAAATCAATCATTAGTTGAAACCATTCTGAATTTCCAAAAAAACGATCTAACTTCTCCTGCACGAAGGCCTGGCCTTTCCTCTTGTTCGTCCAGGTATAGAAGGGACCCCCTGCTCTTATTTCTCTCATGTCCAGGTCATCCAAAGCTCTACTAAAATCTTCCATCTGAGACATAGGTCTCAGTCTGCCGTTCCCACCCCCTTGCTTTTCATCTTGGGTTAGTATTTCATTAAAGTCTCCGCCCAACACCCAGGGTTGTCCCTGTCTGAAAAAATTGTCTTTGATTCTCCGTAATAAATTCCATGAGTGGTTCCTATGTGATGTTGTCGGGTGTCCATAGAAGCCCGTAAATCGACATTCCAAACCATCAAAATTAAGGAGGACATCAACATGGCCAGAAGATAAGGAATATAGAGAATGTTTAACTCTTTCATGGATCAACAGCAGAATACCACCACTATATCCATTAGCATCATATCCCAAACAAACATCAAAGTTTAACTTAGACAAACATCTCCTAGCAACTGGCACATAAAGTTTTGATTCAACAATAAATAAAACAAGAGGGTTATTCTCGGCTACCAGCTGTTGAAGGTTCTGGTATGCACGTTGCCCTCGTAATCCTCGTGCATTCCATATCAAAATGCTCATTTGTAGAGGCAAGGTTCCCACAGCTTGTATCCGCAAAATACTTACACCTTGCCCTAAACTAAAAAACACCAAAATAAGATAGCGATTTCTGCCACCCAAATCCACCAATAGCGGTGTCAATAACCTCACACGAAAATCCCAAGGGACTCTAACATCCAACTCTGATGCATCGGGCCAACTTTACATGTCACACATAAGCAGAAAGATAAACCTCTACAAGATCGTCTTCCGCTGCATCTCCCTTGACCCGCCACTAGTAATGGGGAAATATATGATGCTGTGGTTTGCCTTAATCTCCGAAAGTGAGGAAAGACAAGGGCCCAGAGAAAAGAGAAATACAAGCACAAATGCGGCGTTGGGCAAATGACACAGTAGTGGAATCACACCGACGCGTCGTTGTTCACAAGAACAGTACGAATAGAAAGATGTCGACGAGAGGAGCAAAAGCTCTCACTTATATTATTGATCGGCCTCCGAATTGGAGGTCAATTTGGCCGGCGAAAGGACAAGGTTGCGCATATATACTCTTTTGGGAAGGAGAGAGAAACTAATAAAATTCAATTGTAATCAAATGCGAGAATCACACCTCCAAACAGTGTAAATCGCCCGCACCTACATTTTCGCACCTCCAAAAGGTGTAAATCGCCCACAGTAGCTTTCTCTCTCTCTAGCACCTCAAGATTCATTATAATTATTGATTGAACTCAATGGTCTCTCAAGTGATTAAAATCACTAGCCCAATTTCCAAGGCTTAAGGCCAGGCCCAGCTATGCCCAAATGATGCGCCCATTCGCATGATCTCCAAACTCAGAAAATTTAAGTTTCTTCAATTTGCCTAATAAATGGTAGGGGTGTTTCCATCCAAATCACAGCAACTTTTTTCCTTCACGAATACTGCATACCGCTTGTTCGATGAAATGCCTGAGGAAATTGAGCATCTTCTACTAGTGGCAAATGATCGACATCCTCTTTCATAACACAAGAACCTTTGCTAACTTTGCCGCAAAACAATGTTACTCCCTTCATGCATGATATGGATAAATAAGCATTTAGGTTTCCCCTGGTTAATGGTGTCAATTTGTTTATGCAAATCAAAGGCATCACGTGAGAAGGATGATAAAATCAATCTGTATATCAACAAAATTTAATAAAAATTCACAAAAGATTTTGAATTAAACTTCCCTGAAAATTCAAGTGAGATCATTTGTCACCTACATGCCAACTTCGAATACACAATGATAACGTATTAGGATTGTTGAATTTTTTTAGGTGAATGTGTAAACGAAAATGACTTATGCATGACTGACTCATTACGAATGAAAGTCGAGGCTAGAGTTTGACTATACCTCCATAAGACATTATTGCCACGTACTCCGATGCAATACGGATTATGACAACCGTCCCCAAGATACAACGACTTTAGAGTCTTCCGCCCGTTGCACTACGAAAAAGAAGCTATCGACAAATTGCAAAAAAGTATTCAAAACTTTCAACTCGACTCTAATGTAGGAACTACAACTCTAAAATGCTAATTATGCATATGTAGTTTTAACTCAAGTTTCGAAACTCATGTTTTCAACACATTAAAATAAAAAATGATTCAATTCGAATGTTTGAATTAATGAATGAATGAAATGACCAATGTAGGGGGTCTATTTACAAACTTCCAATAGTCTTTACATGGTACAGTAGAAACTCGACAAATTAATACTCGATTATTTAATAAACTCTCTAATATAGTATTTTTAGCTGGTCTCGATTTGGGGATAGGGTGCTAAATTAATAATTCGCTAAAATTATAATTAAGATAATACATATTTGATAATTTATATACACTCCATATAAAATATAAATTAATAATTCCGATTTATGAAAGTTACTAGTAAATTAAATGACTCAATTGTTTTTTGTTTTCTTTTAATTTTATTGAAACCAATATCACCTTGAATCCATTGTTTTTTTTTCTTTACACCGGTAAGATGAGAAGTCATGTTGTGTGTATGATTGGTTTGTGTTAGCATATTTTGATTTTGTATTTATATAAAAAATATTTTTTTAATATCCATAAAGTGATACATTGAACACAAAAAATATAATAAAGTGTTCAAAATCATAATTTATCACTATTATCACACTAAATACAATATTCAACAATATATTTATCCACTCAATAAAATGATGAACTTCAATATTAAAATTTTCATTCAAAATTAAATCAACTAAATTCATTTAGCAACAAAATCTTCTCCATAAATATATGAAGTTGAAAGGGAAGAATGAGAATGTAGCCTAAAGTATTGATATTAGCAAAATTTATGAAAAAGTTGATTTGAAAACATTTTGCATAATTAAGCTGATGTTTTGTGATGAATGGAAACGTGGTTAGTCATAAAGGAAACGTGCTTTCCACTATTCTAAATCGCGTCCCCGTTTTTTATTTTAATAATTACAACATTCATGTGGACAGCGTGTCCTTATCTGTCCCTCCTCCTATTTATCAACTCATTAACTAATTTAGTATACTATCCTACTCATTCAGTTCTAATTATTGTGGACAAACATTCTTAATTTTACCAATAACTATTAAATATATTATTATTTAAATATTTTTAAAATTAAAAAACTTTATATTTTTTATACATTACAATAACAATAATTTAAATATTCATTAATTAGAAGTAATTTTAATATTATACATATTTTTAAAAGAAAATAAAACTATTTTTAAGAACAAATAAAAAATGAATACGGAACTATAATTTTGGTAAGGAAGATGTAATAAGAAATGCCCAACACTTTTGATATAATTTAAATTCATGATTTTGGGTGACGTAACAAATAAAAAATGTCCTATCGGGCCATCACTCCTTTCTCCGCCTCAATTCATATCTGAATTTTCTATTTCACTTTTTTTTATATGTTTCACATCAATTTCTCATTATATTTTTACCATACTTATTGATCACACACAAATACACAATCATATCATTTGAACTACTTATCTGGTAGTTTGTATCACTTTTGATTTTTATATTTGAGTTTAAAATTAGTCATCTTTATTTACAAATTCATTATTTTAATTCTTTTTATTAATAAACCTATGTTATTTTTTGTTTGAATTAAAAATTGAACTCTTATAATGGCACATTGTCTGACTGTGTAGGCAAGTATTGGCCGGACAACGACTAAGTAGAACCCAATGACAAAATATCGGTATCGATGAAAATATCGTTACTCTAAATTTATGTTTATCGATGGGAATATCAATATCGAATATTGATATCGATAAAAGATAGAAAATTGATGAAAATTCTACGTGAAATTAATATATAAGATTATAAGTGTATTCATGTACTCCCTCCTATTCAAAATGCATGTCACTTTAAATTAAGATACATGTTGGTCCCAAAGTTGAGTTAAGATTGATTAAGCTAGGAAAAGTCTAGAGGGGAGGGGTGAATAGACTTTTTAAAATCTTTCGAAATATCAGAGTTTTAATGCGGAAATGTGTTCTGAACAGTACTGTTATTACTGGGTCAGATCAGTACTTCTAGTTTCAGTTTTATACTCAACTTCGATTTAGATCTTGAATATGTATGTTAAACAAATATCAAACAGTAAGTAAATCAACACACAAGATTTATAGTGGTTCGACAAATGTCTACATCCACTCTCACAACTCCAGTCGTGATGTTTTATTAACTCTTCCTTCTTGAATTTCTTGTGGCTTAAAGTCCCAAGATTAAGACTGTGATCTTATCGATTATACCACCAGATATATCTTCGATCTACTAGTAATTCCACAAGTAACTAGCACACTTGTTTACAACAAATCACAAACTAAAAATAGTAAAGTAAAACTTCTCTAGAATGTAGCCTTTGAATCTTCAATTCAGTACGGTGGCTTCTTCTTGATTTGATCTCCTTCAACTCTGTGAGTTCTTGAATACTTGAATACTTTGATTGCTCTTTTGATTGCTCTTAGATCAGTAGTCTTAGCAGTAGAAGATCACACGGTATTTATAGACTCTAGTATGACATTTAACAGTTTGTGAAACTAACTCTCAACTAACTCATAACCGTTTCTTGAGTAACTTCTTTTTGTAACCAACTTAACTTATCTTTCAAGTCAGCATATCTTCTAATATATCTTCAGTTACGCTTCAAATAAGTTTTCCAAACTTATTCTTCAATTCTACTAACTCAGCACAGTAAACTACTCTTCTTAGTTTTATTGTTCTTAGTCAGTCAACACAGTTCTCAATAACTATTCTGCGCTTCTTCAAAATATTTCTCTTGTATCTCTGAGCTTCATCTTACTCCTTTTGATAGTCTTCTTACTCTGAAGTAGTCTTCTGATCTTCCTTAGTCTTCTTTAGTCTTCTGATCTGGTTCCAATCTACTGTTCTAAACTTTTACAATACTGAATACAATAGAATACAAACTTACACATATATAAAACCTATATATACATCAACTGAACTATATACAGATGAGTACATCTAAGTCCTATACTATAAGCTGTCTATACAATACATCCTAACAGTTCATATATTAGATCAGTAAACTTTGTTTTCATAACTCATTAAGATTAGTAAACTTATTTAAGATTAGTAAACTTATTTCAGATGACTTAGATATCATTAACTTCAAGTTGCTTTTGGCCATTAAAACATACAATCACCAACTAGAACATTGTTTATAGGATTCATATCCCAACAATACACATATTAACTTCTTATTATACCCTTCATTAATTGTTCTAAAATTCTAAATTAGACAGTGAAGGTTATTACTATCTAAGTTATTTTTAATGAGTTTAAGATAATTTTGGAAGAAACGTAATTTTTTTTTTTTGAATTACATTAAATACCCATCCCTTTTTTCCCCTCCCCATGACTCGAACCCAGGATCTAAGGCCTAGGTAGTGGTACTCCAACCACTTGAGCTATCCCACTTTGTCTGGAAGAAACGTAATTGATTAACATTGAAAAGTGAAAACGACATTTAAATGGTAATTAATTGAATAACCAAAATATAATTTATTTTGAACGGAAGAGAGTATGAGGATAGTGCAATTATATGAATTTTAAGTCAAATTTTTTAATTAAATATAATTTAATAGACACAAAATGGTCATTTGTTATTAGAGGAACATTTATATGAAATATTTCATGTGAAATATTAGTATATTTAAGAAAGGGTAAAAAATTCGAGGATTTTTTTGCGGGATTGACTAGGTCAGACGAATATTTTCAAAAAAATTGAGCAAAAGTCGCACAGTAGACTACCAGAAAAACGGGTTCCAAATCGGTGTTACTGTAAAGGTAATTATATATTACTGTAAGAAAAATTTTGTGTTATTATAAGTACAAATAACACAAAACTTGACTTTTCACATGAAATATTAGTATAATTAATTGAAGAAAGGATAAAAAACTTGCAGATTTTTTTGCAAGGCATACCAAATAAAATAGATTTTAAAAAAATCACCGTAAAGACAAACTAAAAAAACGGATTTCAGATCTGTGTTACTGTAAAGGTAATTATATGTTACTGTACGAGGCATATGTGTTACTGTAAGGACAATTGTTTTTTAGTAACACATATTTATTTTTAAAGTAACACATGTAAGATATTGAAAATTGTGTTACTATATAAACACAAGTGTATTACTTTATATAGAAACATGTGTTACTGTATGAATAAAATGTCATTACAGCGTGGATGAAATACTCAGTTCATCCCCACAATAAAAAATATAGATTTAGATCCACGTATCTTGAATAGTTATTCATAAAATTACAAAATACACAAATGATTTTATCTCATTACATGGGGGGTTGAACTAATAAAATAGGGGACAAATAACCACGATCATCCAATATAAAGAGTCAACCCAAATTTATTTTTAATCATAAAACTATTGTAAAATATTATATATAAGTTTTTGTTTTATTATTATTCTATCTCAATGTAATAAATAATTCAATGGTCAAATATCATTTTTACATTAAATGTCATTAGTTTTTTAAATAAAAAAAATAATGAGTCTATAAATGTTGCACATAAGAGTGTAAATATATTTATCTAATTTATTTTCTTTTATTTAATTATAAATTTATAATAATTAATTATGATAAAATGATTTATAAATTCAGAATTATTCTTTACGAAAAAATGAAAAATTTGATATTTCACTTATATTTTCACAAAATATCTTGATATTTGACACATTTAGAACTACAGCTAATTAACCGATATCCATAAAGATATATCTTGATATTTTATCGAGATTTTTTTCTAAAATCTCATTTTAGTGAATTGATCGGTACCTTAAAAAAAATCAAAATTTCAGTGAAATATTTCGAAATTTTCGTCCCTAGTAGAGCCTGCTTTAAACGGTCTGACGCCTGACTAACTATTTGGAATCAAATTTTGGATAATGATTAAAAAGAGAATAAACGTTAGTAGGATGGTGACAGATCAAATATTCGGTTCCACCGAAAAGATAAAAAAGGTTTAAGGAAAGAATAAAAGATGCTCGAAAAACTATTTGGATTCCTTACTCCTTTGTATTCATTCAAGTTCGAAAATTCCACTTTGTGGTGGGTCCCATTTCATGGTCTGAACGTTTTTTATGGAGAGTTAAATATCCATCCCTACCTATCCTTTTTTTTTCCCTCCCCATGACTCGAACCCAGAACCTAAGACCTAGGTAGGTCCCATTTCATGGTGAATACTTGAAAAGAAAAAAAGGAAATACTATTTTATACTCGGTCCGTCGGTTACGTAATTTCTTTCATATGTGAAAACTGAAAAGACACACAAAATAAAAAAAAGTGAATTTAGTGGAGATTTTAAATGACTTTTTTGAGTATGTGTGAAGAAAAAATAATGACATTTGTGTAAAATTGAGAATATTGTGAGGGTGGAGTTTATAAATGAATTTTCATTTTAAGGGTGTGAAAGTTATTGTGGAACTTGTTAGAAATTGATGTGTATGTGTAGACGAAGATTAAATGCTGACACAGAGTTAAACACGAAAGTCGAGGCTAGAGTTTGACTCTATCTCCGTAAGACGTTATTGCCCCGTACACAGGTGCAATACGGATCACTGACAACCATTCCCAAGATACAACGACTTAAAACTTCACGACTATTGCACTACAAATCGGAAGCTATCGGCGAATCGCAAAATGGATATCTGGAACTTTCGACTCGACTCTAATGTAGTAACTACCATTCTAAAATGTTAAGTATGCATATGTAGTTTTAACTCAAGTTTTCAATTCTTGACCATGAATCAATGAAAATGAATTTCCGAATGAATGAATTGACCAATGTAGGGGAATTTATTTATAGACTTCCAAGTAATAGGTGTGACTCTTCACAATAAGCTTATTTTTCCAAAAGTTGTAACCTTTAGAAATAAGCAACTATTCACAAAAGGTATGTCTTTTAAATTAACACAATAATTCTAAAAGACACAATCATTGGAATAATTAACTATTCACCAAAAGATATGTCTTTTAAATTAATACAATAATTCTAAAAGATACAACCATTGGAATAATTAACTATTCACCAAAGGACATGACATTTCATGTCAAGTCACAATCCATCACTATTACCATTATAAATACATTCAACAATGTATTTATTCACACATTAAATGAGCAACTTTAATATTAATTTCTCATTCACCCAAAATTTGGTTTTGAGAAATCAAATCAACTAAATCCATTTACGCAAAACGGATTATAAAATTGTCACTTAATATTTTATAAAATGTGGTCAAAACCAACATTTTCCAACAATCCCCCACATGAATGAAATTAATGCATGTGACTCCCTATGAAAGTTCCGACGAACCGTTACTGCATCGGGATAAGTAGCTTCAGGCTTTGAACCTTCCCTAGTAAAATGCCATCTGATTTACTTGCCACTCAGTGAACACGATGTCTTGAACTGGTTGGCGTTTTGTGTAAACCAAGACAATGACATATACACAGCAACGACTCTGATACCCTTTGGTTCTCACGTTGTGTCCATTTCGGCCCTGGACCATATCTTGGATTCATAAGTGTGTTTTCATTTGAAGCGGCCCCACTTCACACTTATATAGGTGATCTCCTATCAAGAGTACCCCGCAATACTCCACCCTTGGGATATAGGAATCATTAAAAGTTGTTAAGCTTAACCTCACCACACGTCAGCAGGTTTTTCTACACCAGAAGGTGTAGAGTTGCACTTGAAGGGAATCGAGAATGAGTTTCTTTAGTTTTCTCAAGTGCACATCTGAGTGCTTCATAACTTAGTTGTCTCGTTGAACCAAGTTCTTGTGATCCTCTAGTCAGCATGGACGAGTTACCGCTATGAACACCCTTTAATGTGTGGGTTTTAACCCCATTCCCCTTACCGCACTATACATTTGATCTCGATTAATGCCTTTTGTAAGCGGATCCGCAATATTTTATTTTGACTTCACATAGTCAATGGAGATTACTCCACTTGAGATCAAATGTCTAACGGTGTTGTGTCTCCGACGAATGTGTCGAGATTTACCGTTATACATATTACTTTGTGCCCTCCCAATAGCCGACATGCTATCACAGTGTATCATCACTGGAGGCACTGGTTTGTTCCAACCGAGAATATCCTCTTAGAAGTTTCGAAGCCATTCTGCTTCTTTGTCCAATGCAATGAACTCCGATTCCATTGTGGAACGAGCTATGCAAGTTTGCTTAGAGGATTTCCATGACATTGCTCCCCCACATTTCCAATGATGGGCTCAGAGTTTGTGTCCAAATATCCAATTTTCACAACTAGATATTTTTTTACATAAAATTCCACCTCAGGAATTTTCGATTTGTCCATTTCAAATCGATAAGCATTACCACATGCTTCAATCTTTATTAGTCACTCCCACACTTCGAGATAATCATGGAATCACTTTATCCCTTTTCATAGTTCACATGATTTTATCTCCTTGTGTGGTGACTTTACTCGAATGTGATTTTTCAAGATGAACAAATCCATATAACTTGTGGAAAGCATTCCACGGAATTCAACCGTTTTAGGTTTTTCCATATTTAGCTTTAGGGTCACACCTTTGCTAACCCCCTTACATTCGAATATGTCGACGGAGACCTCTTTCCCCCACATTCGAATGTATCCATGTGTGGAGACGCATTCCCCCACATTCGAGTTGCTTGTCCCCTTATTTGTGAAATTCTCTTATTCACCAAATTTGGACCCAATCTCGAAACATTGGAAAATCGAACGTTGAATTTTTCTTTTATTGGACTTCATTCCAATTTCCAACTCAAAAATTAATTTAATCTTTGGTCAACATACCAAAACTAAATTCAATTTCAAATGTAGCATTTAATGTCACCCATAACTCGAGCATAATTTTCGATCAAACTATACGAGTCAAAATCTTTTGAATTTAACATTTGTGCTCTCAAGCACAATTTCAATTTTAAAATTAATTTAATAATAAATTCAATTTTAAATATGGCTTTCAGTGCCACCCTTAACTCGAGTATAATCTCCGATCGAATTATACGAGTCGAGGTATTTTGGATCATATCCAAAATATAATTTATGCTCGCAAGCACATATCATTCTTGATCATAATAAAACCTTAGTTCGATATTCACAATCAAGGAATGAACCATTATGGAATAATATTTTATAATATTTCACATATTATAAAATAAATTAGACCATAACATTATCTCTTTTGGCTCAATACATCAACATCATATATCAACATGAACATATATGATTTTTACGTACCTTTCTGAACCATCATGCACGTCACTCTTCAATTTTGAAGAAGCGTCGCGTCCGTTTACGCGGAACCCCAACAATGCTGCTATTTGATTCAATTTTCTGAGATAGCGATTAATTCCAGCAACATTGGATTTGTATCTCATAAACTATGAAGATTATTTATTCAATAGACAAGTTGTTCATAAATAATCTCAAACAAATAATTTGAATAGTAATCAATTTCAAAGGAATTTAATTTAAAATTTACAAAAGATTTTGAAATAAACTTCCATGAAAATGAGTTAGATTTTTGTCACTTACAGGCAAATCTTCGAATACACAAAAATAACGTCTTACGATTGTTAGAAATTGATGTGTATGTGTAGACGAAGATTAAATGCTGACACAGACTTAAACACGAAAGTCGAGGCTAGAGTTTGACTCTATCTCCGTAAGACGTTATTGCCCCGTACACAGGTGCAATACGGATCACTAGCAACCGTCCCCAAGATACAACGACTTAAAACTTCACGACTATTGCACTACAAATCGGAAGCTATCGGCGAATCGCAAAATGGATATTTGGAACTTTCGACTCGACTCTAATGTAGTAACTACCATTCTAAAATGCTAAGTATGCATATGTAGTTTTAATTCAAGTTTTCAATTCTTGACCATGAATCAATGAAAATGAATTTCCGAATGAATGAATTGACCAATGTAGGGGAATCTATTTATAAACTTTCAATAGTCTTTAGGTAATAGGTGTGACTCTTCACAATAAGCTTATTTTTCCAAAAGTTGTAACCTTTAGAAATAAGCAACTATTCACAAAAGGTATGTCTTTTAAATTAACACAATAATTCTAAAAGACACAACCATTGGAATAATCAACTATTCACCAAAAGATATGTCTTTTAAATTAATACAATAATTCTAAAAGACACAACCATTGGAATAATTAACTATTCACCAAAGGACATGCCATTTCATGTCAAGTCACAATCCATCACTATTACCATTATAAATACATTCAACAATGTATTTATTCACACATTAAATGACCAACTTTAATATTAATTTCTCATTCACCCAAAATTTGGTTTTGAGAAATCAAATCAACTAAATCCATTTACGCAAAACGGATTATAAAATTGTCACTTAATATTTTATAAAATGTGGTCAAAACCAACATTTTCCAACAGAACTTCGCAAAAGAAAGTGTGAAAGTAATTGCGGAATGGAGGGAGTAACATATTCCACGTCCTACAACAAATTTTTCATTCCATTTTTTATATATTATTTTCTCTCTATATTTATTATTTTATTATATTTCTTAATTAAAATACTAAAAAAACACTTTAAAGAAAAGAAAAAAAAAGTATAATATAATGCATTTATTAATTTCATAATTTAAGTAAAATAATTCATAAAATTAAATACTTTAAAATATAGCAATAAAATAATGTGATGTATAAAAGTATTAGTAAGTGCATCAAATTATTTTCTTATCTTTTTCATCCATTTCAATGTTAATTACAGAATTATGTATATCAATAATGTATAGTATATTATTTGAAGGGTAGATCTCTTGTAGACTCAATTCCTTATAAGGACTTGAGTAAATTTTAAAAAATTGGTAGGATTGATAATAAAAATAAAATACGCAAAAAACATGTATGATAATTTACGTAGCTTAAATGGTTGAGAATAGTCTTTTTTATGTTGAGGTTAGTGTTCAACTCTTACATCTAACAATTTTCATATATATATATTTTTTTATTATAAAAGTGCATGTTGAAAATAAGGAAAAGTGTAACATGCCATTTACAATTTTTTAGCATGTTATTTTGCAATATTTGCAATAATAATTTCAGTTATAATGACATACACTTGTTAGTGATGTTATGTTACACATATTTTGTTGCACTTTTCAGTTGTAGTGACTTACTATTTTCAACAATATTTTTTAGTTATATTGACTTACATTTTTTAGTAATGTTATGCTACACCTTTTAGTCATATTTTGTTGCACTTTTCAGTTGTAGTGACTTACAATTTTCAACAATATGTTCAGTTATAGTGACTTACACTTTTTAGTAATGTTATGTTACACTTTTTACTCGTATTTTGTTACACTTTTTAGTTATAATAACTTACACTTTTCATTAAAATATTGTGTTGCACTTTTCACGTATATTGACATGCACTTTTTAATAATATTGTGTTGCACTTTCTAGTTATACTAACTTGCATTTTCTAGTTATAATGATTTATACTTTTCATTAAAAGTTGTGTTGCATTTTTTCGAAAAAAAAAATTATCAATAAAAAAAAAATTACAAAAAAAAAATTACAAAAAAAAAATAATAATAAAAAAAAATTAACCAAGTCAAAATTTTTATTCACAATAATTTTGAATATTTAGGGTTCACAATATTCTTGAATATTTAAGATTTAAGTTACCAAGTCAACTCAATTTCTTATAAGGAATTGATTCTATATAAGACCAATTCATATTTTTTAAAGTAATAAATATATCAAAATTCAAATAAGGAAGACGTAATAATATTATTATAGGATCTAAACTCCAAAGTAGGAGTACGCGTTATCATTAAACGAGGTATATATAGATAAACTAAGCTACTCAACATTTTAGTTATATAAGTATACATATTTTAGTTTTATATTTTCAATCAAATTTAGTGTACATTTTGATTATATTAGTTTCAAATTTCACACTTATACATAATTGTATGGTGCAGTTGATGCACAAGAGACTAATTTATAGACAAAAAGAAACTCAGAGCAAACGACCAAGAATAATTAATATGGAAACTGGACTTTGCAAAAAAAAAAAGTCAACTCATTAACAATCAAATTTGAACTTAGTCTAACAAAAAAAATAAAAAATCTAAACAAAAAGCAATAGTAAGAAGGTCCTTAAACTTCATAAAAAAAATAGTCGAGCGATCACCTTAGTTGCATCATCAATAATCAAGCACCGGTGTATGGTCAAATTCGACATTAGGAAAAGGTGACGCTTCACTATTTATTTACTTATTTTTACGGGGTTAAAAGACCTTTTTACTATTGTGATTTTTTTAGAATTTTTTTTTTTAGGATAGACGATGTTCGAATTTAATTGTTCATCAGTTGACTTTCTTAATAAAATTGAACCGTTATTGCAATTTTCCTTAGTCATTCGCACCAACTTTTGTTTTATGTATGGATGTGTTAGGTTGATTTAATCTGTTTTAATGATAATGTCACTTTCCTTTAGAAAATAAATAAAAAATAATATGAAAATCCGATCATATTGTAATGCCGCGTTCATGTAAGTTGTCACACAGATGCATTGTTCAACTTTGTTGTTACTCAAGAACAATTCAATTTAGCCTGCGAATTCGTCTTTAATCATTTGAATTCTATTCTGATTCTTTCTTCAGTAGTCTTCAATTGAATTTCCCCTCAAATCCCCTTTTAAACCCCTGATCCAACTCTTATCGCAGCCATTTTTATTCTCGGATTTGTTCGAAATGGGGCTGTGTGTGAGCAAACAACAAAATCCGGTGAAATCAAACTCAAACGGCCAAAAAACGCCGATTCAATACACAGTTTCGCCTGGCTACGCAGTTCAATTGCCTCCGCTGCTGATGCCAGGAACCCCTGTGCACAAACCCAACACAATTCTCGGAAAACCCTACGAGGATATCAAATCGCACTACATTCTCGGCAAGGAGCTCGGGAGAGGCCAATTCGGGATCACCTACCTCTGTACTGACAATGTTACGCGTCTCCAATACGCCTGCAAATCCATTTCCAAGAGGAAGCTTGTCACCAAGAGCGACAAGGAGGATATGCGGAGAGAGATTCAGCTGATGCAGCATTTGAGCGGCCAACCTAATATTGTCGAGTTTAAGGGTGCGTATGAGGATAAGAATTCTGTGCATCTTGTCATGGAGCTGTGTGCCGGTGGGGAGCTTTTCGATCGGATTCTCGCTAAGGGGCATTATAGTGAAAGAGCTGCCGCTTCTATTTGCAGGAGTATTGTTAGTGTTGTTCAGATTTGTCACTTTATGGGTGTGATGCATCGTGATCTCAAACCTGAGAATTTCTTGTTGTCTGATAAGACTGAGGGAGCTCTCTTGAAAGCAACGGATTTCGGTTTATCGGTTTTCATTGAAGAAGGTACTAGTATTTATTTATATCAATTCTGTTCAATATATTCTATGATCCATTTGATAATTGTCTTTAGTTTAATATAATTTGTGCTACCGAGACACAAGTTATGTATCTGAATGGAAGGTGAATTGTGATCAAGAAATGATTGATTGATTAGGAGCTGATCAGTTTTGCATTCTATTTTATGCATGGGATGATGATTCTTCGTGATGATGTTAAAATATCGAAAAACGTTGCTATTACCATCTCTGCAGCAATAATAACCCAATTAGCATCTTAGAGATAACATGTATAGCTGTCACTTAACTAAGAACTTGTCTCGATGTTATGGTCAACACGTGGCTGCAACCGTTTCTTTCAATGGCGTCACTTATAAATTCTTTTTGTCAACGATAAGTGACCAGTTAGCAGGCAACCATCATGATAAATAGAATAAGAAAGTTTTGGTTTCTTTCATCTACACACAGATCTCATTAGTTTTGCCTGCTGCAAATCAGCATTGAATGGAGAACGTATGATCTTTGAGGTTAAAAACTTTGTACGAAAGATCAAATGATCCATTTTATATCGCACTCAATTGTCTGAATTCCTATTCACCAAATTCAAACGTACTTTTCTTAGAGAAATAATTATAATATATTAAGCTCAATGTTATGTATGCAGGGAAAACATACAAGGACGTAGTTGGGAGTGCTTATTATGTTGCTCCTGAGGTATTGCGTCGTAAATATGGAAAAGAAGTTGACATCTGGAGTGCTGGAGTCATTCTCTACATATTACTCTGTGGTGTACCCCCATTTTGGGCTGGTAAACTCCACATAAATATATCTTCATCATTGATGCTTCGTTTTTGAGTTCCTCATATAACTAAGCTTTGATTGCAGAGTCTGAGCGGGGGATATTTGATGCCATATTAAGAGGGAACGTGGATTTTGAAAGTGAACCTTGGCCATCGATATCAGATAGTGCCAAGGACCTCATTCGGAAAATGCTTACTCAGGATGTAAAGAAACGAATTACAGCTGCTGAAGTTCTTGGTATGAAATTTTCCTTTTGATAGGTGGCATTTGTTTCTTTCCAATTCTATTCGTGTATCTTCCATAGCATAATAGAGGTGTTGTTCAAGATATTATTTGGATAAATTTTATCTGGATAAAGGATAATCTTTTATTTTTCCATGGGTTAACTGCAAAATAAATCACAGACATTTTCACGTTTTTCCAATTACTCCGACAACATATATTTTAAAATTTATAATTCGATACATGACCTTTTACATTGTTGCAATTCTATCTCATGACTATTTTCCGGCAAGTCCTGTTGACGTGGTAGTGTATGAAATTGCAAAAAAATAAATTAAGCGGTTGTGATTAAATTGAAACAATAACACAAAAGGTCATGAATTTATTTAATTTTTTGTTTTTTCAAAAAAAATCTGGCTGCCATGTAAACATAAATTGCCGGAAAATAGTCATATGATATAATTGCAAAAGTTTAAGAAGTTTGTTTATCAAACTGCGAATTTTAAAAACATATGTTATAATTGAAAATACGCGAAAATGTCATGATATTTTATGCAATTAATCCTTTTTCCATTGATACTTGTTCTCTACATCAACTCTCACATTTTTTCATGGCCCTCATTCTCATTAATTTTTATTGCTATTTTTTCCCTTTATAGAGCATCCATGGATTAAAGGTGGCGAAGCATCTGATAAGCCAATCGACAGTGCAGTTCTCTCCAGGATGAAGCAATTCAGAGCCATGAACAGGCTTAAAAAACTTGCACTCAAGGTATCTTTAAATTTTGGTGACGACTTATTAGCGCTTTCTATGCAACAGTTACATGCTTAGAGAATTATAATGATATATTTCATTAATTTCAGTTTTATGTACAATTCTGAGGATTTACGCTTCGAATAAGTAAATTAATAGCAGTAATTACTACACATTTAAATCCTTATCCTGTGGAGATCCGTTGGATGGTCTAATCCAGCTATTGTTGTATGTGTAACGAATTGTAGGTAATAGCAGAAAATCTATCAGCAGAAGAAATTCATGGGCTGAAAGCAATGTTCACAAATATGGACACTGACAAAAGTGGCACCATCACTTATGAAGAACTCAAAGCTGGTTTGGCTCGACTCGGATCAAAACTTACCGAGGCTGAAGTTAGGCAGCTGATGGATGCTGTAAGAAATCACCTTTTTATCAAATAGATATATTCTTTCAGGTTTTGGTGCTTTTCAGGATTATATCTTTGTTTGTCGTTACAGTTTACTTTTTTTCAGTTTTGGCCCCTCTTTCACTCACTGTCAAGTTTGGTCCTGAAACTACACTTTTACTAGTACTAAATTTGGTCTCACCGCTAGTTGATTGTCTGTTGACTGACGGAATCAACTATTTGTGGGTGCTAAATGTAATATTTAAAAGTTTTTACTTTTATAATTACATATAAGTTTGTTCCCGAAAGTAAACTTTTAGTCTTACATTTGGTCCCACCGTTAGTCTTACATTTAGCACCCCCAGTTAGTTGATTATGTGAGTCAGTGGATGATCAACTAACGGTTGGACCAAATGTGATTGTAACATTGTACTTCCAGGATCAAATTTGATAGTAAGTGAAAGAGGGGATCAAAACTGGAAAAAGATAAACTTTAGAGATAAAAAATTATATTAACCCGTGGTTTTATAAAGCTTATGTATCTCATATCATTATTTTGTTGATAGGCTGATGTGGATGGGAATGGGACAATCGACTACATTGAGTTCATCACGGCTACAATGCACAGACACAGATTAGAAAGAGAGGAAAACCTTTACAAAGCATTCCAATACTTCGATAAAGATAGTAGTGGGTAAGCACTGAGCAGCTGTTAGAAGTTTTACCTTGTATGATGATGATGGTGATGCATATTGTTGTCATTTTTTACTCTACAGGTTCATAACAAGAGATGAACTTGAAACGGCTATGCAAGAATATGGGATGGGCGATGCATCAACCATAAAAGATATAATTGCTGAAGTGGATGCAGATAATGTGAGTTGATACTTATTTAAGATTGGTTTTTTTGTTCTTTTTGGAGTAAGTGTTTTGTACACAGTTGTACGGTGCACAACTAATACCATAAAAAATGCACTTGAGTTGTATGGTGCATCTGATGCATACAAAACTGTCTTTCTTAATGCTGAAGTTTAGAATATAATCCAATTCCTCGTTTTCTCAGGATGGAAGAATTAATTACGAAGAGTTTTGTACGATGATGAGAAGTGGAAACCAACAACAAGGCAAGATCTTTTAGAGTGTTGGCAATCCTTAATTATTTTGGTTGATGATCCTTGAAAAGATTGTGGTTCCATTTTCTTTATTTTTTTTTCAATTATACGAGGAAGGCCGTTTTTTTCTTTTTTCTTTTTACAAACTACACTACATTGGTGTCGGGGATGGGAATGCGTATGAGAATGAAAATGCGAAGTATGCAATGGACAAAAATGAGTTGTACCAATCTTTGCAGACTAGTTGTGGAAATGCGATCCCATATTAAGAATGAAAATGACAAATTCTTGTGCATTTTGTTTACATATTCATAATCTTTTTTTATGTTTTCTTTGTTAACTTTGAACCTTGCCTCTTAAAATTGTGAAACTTACGAGTTACGATACATTGATGGAGACTGATTCTCCAATTTCTTGTTAAATTTTGAACATTGTTGTTTTTTTTTTTTTTTTGGAGGGGTGGGGTTACAAGATCATCAAATAAAATTACAAATCACGAACTAAGATCTTGATCTTCAAACCACTGCGGATATCGCCGTCCACTTCAATCGAGAGAAGAGGAAAGACGAGTTTCCCTTTGCCTTACCAGATGTCCAGGTCTTCAATCTTTAAACGAGACAACCCCACACTAAGGTGTTTCATGTCAAGAATAGAAAACAAAAAGATAGGCAAAATTCCACCAAGTACCCGATCACAAACCCAAGGACTCTCAAGTCAATTTCAAGGAGCCCAACAACCAAAAAAATCCACAAAAAGCAACACCAGATCTGTAGATCTACAACTCAATCTACAGATCTGAGTTCTCAACCGCAAAAAGAAACCCATAGACGAACTACAACTCAAATCTGCAGATTTAAGAAACTCATAGAAAAACAACAACTCAGATCTGCAGATCTAAGAAACCCAAAGAAGAGATTACAACTCAGATCTGCAGATCTAAACTTAGATTTGTAGACCTAAACTCAGATCTAGCAGATCTAGCGAAAAACAAAATACCAGAAAAGTTCGAAGAAAAACAGAAAGCCCACAGGACGAAAAGACAACAAAGGAATCAAAGACGATGACGGCACCATGAACGAGGATTTACGATGGATCGGCAACGGAGACCGGTGGAGAAAAGCTTGAACATTGTTGTTGTTTTCACAATTCTCCTGAGCTCAATTCTGGTGGTTATTTTAATGGTGGCATCAATCCAACCTAAAATAATACCAGTATATTTATTTCAATCATTGGTTGATTACATATTATTTATTACATTTAAAATGGGTAAGAAATATACAAAAGATACTTCATATTCTAAGTTTTTAGTTATAGTAAGAAAAATAACAAAAATTGTTGATGAGTCGGAATTATTGCATATTTTTGTGCTTTAATTGAATAATCTTTGTGAAGTAAATTGGTATTTTAATGCGTCTTTCCGACTCTTTATTTTGTGGTCTCAATTACCTTGATATTTTAATTTTTTATTTAATTCAGGTAGAAATTGAGTATTTTGAAGACATGTGGACAAGTCTCCGTGTTAGAAGAAATTGAAGAAGCACTACTTTCACGAGAAAATTGGGAATGAAGCCCAATAACTAATGGGCTTGTGAGATTGTGGAAAAAGTAAAAAGAACAAAAGGAACTTGGCCCATTTATTGCTCTGGGCCGTGACATTCAACAAATTGAAAAGAATGGGCCAAGAGAGGGGGTGGCATTCAACAAACAGGAGATATACAGCCGCCGAAATGAAAAAGAGGGCGGTGACATAGAGCAAGCAGGAGCCGCCGTTCTGGAATTCTGGGAAGCAGGCGCAAGATTGGAACATCAATGAGTTTGATTTTGTTTTTATTTATTGTTCTTTTAATTATGTTTAGTAGATAGATTGTTTTTCTAGCTCGAGGATGTGAAACCTGGATTTATTTATGCCTTTTTAATTAATTGATTAACGGTTTATCTCAATCTCTATTTCGATTTCGTTATTATTTGATTTTATGCGAAGCATGTTTTGATCAATAGATTTATTAGGACTGGCCATCCGAGTTTATTTGTTATCAATTCTAGTTAATTCACAATTTATAATCCATAATTGTTATATTATTGTGGATATCGTAGCAACTAAGGCAGAACACCTTAGGGGATAATAACGTCTAGGTTACATGAAACGAGCGTCTCGTATTCATGGTCTAGTTTATTTTATTGTTTTAGCTCTTTAATGCGTTCCTCGAGTTGAACTTTGAATACATGTTTTGGGGTTATTCGTAGGGATAGATTAATTGGGGGTCGTACTTTCTAATTAATTAAACTTAAGAAACAATTCGAACTAGTTTGGTCGTACCACTGGTTTAGGGATAAGATTTGAGATTAGATTGAGATTACCGGGTTCACTAATTAAATTGGTTAAATTATTCAAGGGGAAGCAATCCGAGGGCTAGATCGTTTTTATATTTAATTCCTATTAATTTTTATTGCTTCTTATTTTTCATGCTTTCTAGTATTTAGTTAGTCAACCAAACCCAACTCCCCCCATTTTTACTGTTTTCATAACACAATTTATTCAATTGAGTTTCATCATTCCCTGTGGGATCGACCCTTACTTCCCTACTACATTAGTGGGTTAGTTTAGGTATTTATTTTTGGGTGCCGGCGACAGCACACCAAATTTTGGCGCCGCTGCCGGGGAATGGTTGTATATTTGATTGAATTTTTTGTGTTTTTAATTTCTGTTAAAAAATTCTGAAAAAATCCAAAAAAAAATATTAATTCACGTTGCTGCTGTTTTGGGCTCTTCTGCAATTAGTACTAACACTGACCCCTCCAGTGTCTTCTTGTTCAGGTTCTAGAAATTGTTTGCAAGTTTATTCTCTCCATTCTTTCTGCTATGTATAATTTCAGGTATGAGGACTATCAAAGCACTTATTCGGTTCATAAGTCAAAGGATGATCCATTGGAGAAAATTGCAAGTATGATGCTAATTGTAGATGTTGTTAATTCTTAAATGTCTTAACATTATCAACAACATCTTAATTTGACCTTCCGAGATTTTTTCTAAGTCTTTTCTGAAATGCTACATTAAATGTTGATCTAAATGTTGTCGCATTTCTGGCAGGATCTAGAAGCTTCTACAAGGATCTGGAACCTGGAAGATTCCAGAACATTGGAGAACATGCTAGAACGGCCTGGAACCATTTGGAACGACCTGGAGCATTCAAGAAAGATCTAGAAAGATCATGGAAGTTGAGTTCCTAAAAAATAGGATCTCATTGTGGAAGCCTCTAGAATCAGCACCCCACTACTATAAATACCGATGGAAGGCTTCTCAAATCAGTGTACTCTATTCGATCAACTTCCTAGACCGAGCGTATATCCCTGTTAGGAATTGTGGCCAGTAGAACTACCTTTTAGATCATACGTTCGTATCCCACCCGTATGGCTGTGTGTCTTCTTATCTATTGAGAGTGTAATCTTTAGAACGACTAGGCATTTCGACAGTGTATACCTTATACACTTAGTTCGTTTTTAGAACAAGGCACCTGCCTCGTTTGTAGTTTCAGTTGTGAATGTTAATGCTGTAACATTTCACACAACATTTGTACTTGAAGATAAGTATTGAATTTCGCCGTAAGGCTAGCATAGATTTTTATTTATAAAATCTATGTTAAAAATTATTTCCATTGTGTCAAGTTTGTTTTTAGTGTTTCAAGTCTTCCGCTGTGTGAATCTTAATTTCTGATATTCTGTTAGAGTCAGTGTTGTACCAATTGTCTCAACATTTAGTACAACATTATTCTACTTAAACTTAAACACTTCATATACATACACCACCGCACACTTTCAGTTGGTATCAGAGTTGATACCTGACGACACTAGGTTAGATTTTTGGTCAAGTGTGTTTTTAGTGTAAGTTAGCAATGGAAACACATCACATATCCACGGCACTTAGGCCACCCGTTTTAGATGGATCGAATTATGCTTATTGGAAGCCTAAGATGCGTATGTACATCAAGTCAGTTGATGAACGTGCTTGGAGGACTGTACTTACAGGTTGGGAAGCTCCAAAAAGACCAGCAGACGCAGATGGTGAAATACAACTCAAGAGAGAAGTTGACTGGACGACTGATGAAATAACAACAACAAGCTACAATTCTAAAGCTTTAAATGCTATTTTTACTTCTGTTGATGTTTCAATGTTTAAAATTATATCTAACTGTTCTACTTCTAAAGATGCATGGGACAGGTTGCAAGAGCATTGTGAGGGTTCAGAAAGTGTTCGAAGGACTAAGCTTCGAATGTTGGGAACAAAATTTGAGAATCTCAGAATGAAGGAAGATGAAACAATTACAGCCTACAATGAAAGGTTAAGTGAGATTATCAATGAATCTCATTCTCTTGGTGACCCTATTTCTAATGTTAGAGTAGTTCATAAGATATTAAGATCTGTTCCTAAAAGATTTGATGCTAAAATTTGTGCTATTGAAGAGGCAAAAGATACAGATAAGTTAAGTCAAAATGAGTTAGTGAGTATTCTTAGAACATATGAGATAAACACTAATCAAGATGATGAAGCTAATGCTGATAAGAAAGTTGTGGTTTTTAAAGGGGAAACATCAAACACTTCTGAAGTTCAACCCATCATTACTGAAGTTGACACTGATGAAGAATTGCTTGATGTATGCCTCAAAAATCCTAACAATGTTGCCTTGCTTACTAAGCACTTTAACAAGTTTCTTAAGAAATCTGTGAACAAATCTAGAAACATTCAGCCTAAGATTCAAATCAATACATCAACACCTCAACCAGAAAGGAGGAAAGCTCAATTCACACCAAGACCATCAAAGAGTGAAGGTAAACCAAGGTATGATCCTGAATTTCGAAAATCAGTTCAATGCAATGCTTGTTCTGGTTATGGCCATTATGCAAATGAATGTGCCAATACTAGACTTAAACAAAAGCTGAACTTTAGTGCTACCTTGAGTGATGAATCTGATGATGATGATCTTGATGAATTAAATCAGAATGAATATTCTAATTTTACCAGAATTGATTATAATGATTCCTCAGATGATGATCTGGATGAAACAGATTCTGATGCTGTACCTGATGCTTCAACATCTACAGCAACATCAGAACAGAGTCACCCAGATTTGAACTGTTTTAATGGTTTAGTTGATGATGCAGGAAAAATGACTGATGACAATGAACACCAAAAGCTGTTAGATGATTGGAACAATCAGAAACTCACTCTTAATTCCTTGAATAAAGAGAATGAGGATCTGAAGGACACAATCACCAAGCTAGAGGTTATTCTTACCAAAAGAGATCTGGAAATCTGTAACTTAAAGGAGAAATTGATAAATTCCACCTTATGTTTCAAGAAATATTCCAAGAGTACTTCTGAGGTAAATAATGCTATAGCTACTGGTAAGTCTAATACTCATGGTTTAGGTTATGATGGTACTACTGCCTCTATTTCTGATAAATTTAGAAAACCTGTGAAATTTGTGAAGGCAAATATTGTCACATCTGATGCAACATCTGCACAATCAGACCCTCACAAAGTTAAAAGGAAGTATATCTGTCATTACTGTTCCAAAGTTGGTCATATTCGTCCTTACTGCATAAAATTGTTTGAAGAACAGAAAACTTTGAAAATGCTGCATAAAAAACTGTCACATTCTGGTAAACAGTTTATGAAATCTGCATGGAAACCAAAAACTACCTGTAATGTTGCTCATACCTCCTTAAAAGCATGTCTACCTGATTCATGGTATTTTGATAGTGGTTGTTCTAGACATATGACAGGTCGTACTGATTTTTTATCTGATTATGTGACCTTAAATAGTGGTAGTGTTACATATGGTGGAGGTTCTAAAGGAAAGATTGTTGGTAAAGGAACTTTGAATGTTAAAGGTTTTCCTAAGCTTAAAAATGTCTTACATGTTGATGGCTTACTTGCAAATCTGATTAGCATTAGTCAACTTTGTGATGATAATTTGCATGTGAAATTTGATAAAGATTCATGTTATGTTCTTAATAAAGATGAAGTTTGTGTTATGACTGGTACTAGGTCAGCTGATAATTGCTATCTTATTGGAACAAATATGTGTAACTTGTCAAAATATGATGAAAATGTCTTATGGCATCAAAGATTGGGTCATGCAAATTACAGAGCAATGAACAGACTAATCAAAGCAGATGCAGTAAAAGGAATTCCAAAACTAAGTCTTCACAACAAAACTGTATGTGGACCATGCCAAAAAGGTAAGCAGGTAAGAATGTCGCACAAAATGCTGTCACATTGTACTACACATCGATGTTTTGAATTACTGCACATGGACTTGATGGGTCCTATGGAAACTGAAAGCATTGGAGGAAAGAGGTATTCCTTAGTTGTGGTAGATGATTTTTCTAGATATACCTGGGTAGAGTCTTTGAGAGACAAATCTGAAGCATTTGCTGCATTTAAAATTCTTTATAAGAGGTTCAAAAATGTGTTTAACTTGAAAGTTGGCCGTATTAGAACTGATCATGGTAGGGAATTTGAAAACAACATGTTTAATGATTTTTGTGATAAAAAGGGTATCTTGCAAGAATATTCATCTCCTAAAACTCCACAACAAAATGGAATCGTTGAAAGAAAGAATAGAACTTTACAAGAAATGGATAGAGTTATGCTTACATCCAAATGTCTTGCTAAGAAATTTTGGGGGGAAGCATTGAATACTGCATGTCATGTTATTAATAGGGTTTTTATTCGTTCTGGCACAAGTCAAACACCTTATGAGATTTTGAAAAACAGAAAACCAAGTGTGAAATATTTTCATGTATTTGGTTGTGTGTGTTATATTCTGAATGATAGGGATCAACTTCATAAGTTTGATTCTAAAAGTGATAAAGGTTTCTTTTTAGGCTATTCTAGAAATAGTAAAGCTTATAGAGTATATAACCTTAGAACTAACACTGTTCAAGAATCTGTTAATGTTGTGTTTGATGATGATAAAGGTCTTACAGATGACAAAGATGAAGAAGATGTATCACAGGTTACTGACACTTCTGAGAATACACTGAAGTCTGAGAATGTTGCACCAAATGTTAACACATCTGGGTCAACATCGACAGAACAGACAGTTGTAACTTCATAGAATGACCAGTACATTCCCAAAACGAATCCTTCTTCAAGAATAGGTAAAAGTCATCCTTCTGACCAGATCATAGGCGATGCTACAGTTGGAGTGCAAACAAGAGGAAGAGTAAGATCAAACAAGGTAGATGTGGTAAGAACAATATGCATGTCTTCTATGTGTAACATTGTAAATGTTGAATGCTATTTATCCGAAATTGAACCTAAGAGTGCTAAAGAAGCCTTAACTGATGAAAACTGGATTAATGCTATGCATGAAGAACTTGGTCAGTTTGAAAGAAATGAAGTATGGACACTTGTTCCAAGACCTAGTCATACTAATGTCATTGGAACAAAGTGGATATTCAAGAATAAAACTGATGAATCTGGTAATATTGTTAGAAACAAGACTAGATTAGTAGCACAAGGTTACACCCAAGTTGAAGGAGTTGATTTTGATGAAACTTTTGCACCTGTTGCTAGGATAGAATCTATTAGATTACTGCTAGCTATTGCATGTTTTATTGATATTAAACTTCATCAAATGGATGTAAAGGCTGCATTTCTAAATGGCATATTGAATGAAGAAGCATATGTTGAACAACCTAAAGGATTTGAAGATCCACAACATCCTGATCATGTATATAAACTTAAGAAAGCATTGTATGGTCTTAAACAAGCTCCTAGAGCATGGTATGGTAGACTTACTGACTTTCTTTTGGAATATGGATTTATTAGAGGAGAAGCTGATAGAACTTTGTTCATTAAGCACACTGAAGGAGATTTACTTATTGCACAAATATATGTTGATGACATTGTGTTTGGTTCTACTTGTGATAAAATGTTGAGTAATTTTGTTGAGGCAATGACTGCAACATTTGAAATGAGTATGGTTGGAGACTTGAATTATTTTCTAGGTCTTCAAATCAAACAGTGCAGTGATGGTATTTTCTTCTCCCAGAGTAAGTATGCTAAGAACTTGGTTAAAATATTTGGTCTTGAGAATTCAAAACCAATGAAAACTCCTATGGGATCCACTTTGAAACTTTGCAAAGATAGTGCTGGAACAGATGTTGATCCAACACTTTACAGATCCATGATAGGTAGTTTACTATATTTAACCTCTAGTAGACCAGATATTATGTATAGTGTGTGTGTTTGTGCTAGGTACCAAGCAAATCCAAAGGAATCACACCTGAATGCTGTGAAGAGAATCATCAAGTATGTTTCAGGAACAAGTGACCTTGGAATCTGGTATACTAAGGACACCAACAACATTTTGATTGGCTATAGTGATGCTGATTGGGCTGGAGACATAGATGATAGAAAGAGTACGAGTGGATGATGTTTCTACATGGGAAACAATCTTGTATCATGGCACAGCAAGAAACAGAATTGTGTTTCACAATCCACTGCAGAATCTGAGTATATTGCTGCTGGAAGCTGCTGCACACAACTCTTGTGGCTGAGCAAGATGTTCCATGACTATGGTATTGAGAATGATATACTTACTATCTTTTGTGATAATACTAGTGCCATTAACATTTCTAAAAATCCTGTACAACACTCACTCACAAAGCACATTAGCATAAAACACCATTTTATGAGAGATTTAGTAGAGAAGAATATTGTTAAGTTGGAGTATGTACCTACTGAAAAACAGAATGCTGATATCTTTACTAAAGCCTTAGACCATGAGAGATTCTCTATCTTGAGAAAATCTCTTGGCATGAGCACTATCTGAAAAGAATTCGGATGAATGTTGTCACAAATGCGTCAGCATTTGGGACAACATCATGGGTTGTATAAATTTTATAAGTTGAATTTATTTCTTACTTAGTTAAATAATTCCTTTGTAAAATATCTACGAATCTAAGAACCTTGGAGTGCAAAAATAAACATGTCTTACACCTCTCAAATGCATAAAAATGAGAATGTTATTAGCATACTAAAAGATGTACCAAATCACTGAGTAACTATGGAGCACGGAGTTCGCTACTACGATGCCTTCTTTTCAAAAGGTGATATTTGGTAAAAACATCAACATATTTGTAATCCATTAAATAAGTATGGGGCACGGAGTTCGCTACTACGATGTACTCTACAGGAACAATGGATCAATACAAATTAGATGCTATAACACAAAAGAAAAAAAAATATGGTGCAACACAAATGAAGCAAATTCATGTAAAAACCGTGTTGAGGTGTTTGTAACAGTTTTGAGCACAACATTGCCTGATTCGAATTTATTTTTATCTGTAGTAATTATTTAATTATTTATTGAGATTCATTTTTATTTATTTATTTAATTAATTACTGACCCTTATCTATTTCTTTTTCAGATTATGCGAGTTTATTTAGGCAAATTCTGGAAGTTTCTTTAATTTTAATTAATTTAATTAATTGATTTTCCCCACTAATTAACCATGATCTAGGTTGTGGCTAAAAATGTGGAGCACTTTCGAAAATTCTAGATTAATTCTTCTGTTTTATTTTTCTTATCTCCAACTACATTATTCTCTCTATAAATATCAAACATAAGATGTCATTTATTTGCTAATTGTGATTTCTGATTGTGTTGAGTACTAAGATTGCAAAATTGTTATTTGGTTGTGTATATCTCAAAGAAGTGTGTGCAAATTTCCATCCTTACCTTGAAATTCCAACCGCCTAACTTAAATGGCTGGAACAAACTCAAATTCCTCACAATCTCTCTCTGATTCGAAAACCTCATCTCACTCTCGCACAAATCCTCTCGAAATTCTTGCTTCCATGGCTTCACAAAACTCTACCGCCTCAAATGCTGACTCGAATGTCTCTGCAACACCATCAACAATTGTTCCCACTCCTCAAACCACTCCTCAAACTGCTCCTCAAACAAACTTTCCTCAAGATGCAACCGTCGAACAAGTCACTAGGGCTATCAAAGAGGTGTCTGATACTCTTCGAACTACAGGCCACTTGCCTGTGATGACTTTTGGAGATATCACGGTGGACATATCAAGCTATTTGGCTGAGCAAACTGCCCAAATGGCTTCTGCTTCAAAAAGCCCCAAATCACCCTCTGTTCACGAACCGCAAGCTGAGAACGTTGAAGCTTCTGTTGAAGAAGAAGCCACTGCCACGTCTGACCCTGAAGACGTTGAAATGGAGGATGCAAACATTTCTGAAGGTACAAACTCTTCACTCTCTGTTTCAGATGAGTCTGCCCCCATTCCTCTAAAAAAGAATGCACAAAAAGGGAAAAGACAGAGAAGCCTTGTACAAAGAAGGAGGAGATCAAACCATGTTTTTACTCGTGTGGATTATTCTGAATCCATGAGGAAGAAGAAGAAGGCTGGAGCTGATGCTGGTGAACCTATCCAAGTGTTCACAGATTCTGAAGGTGAAGCTCCTGTTGTTGCTGAGAAACCAAAGAAGGCTAAGACTGTTGCTGCTGAAAAATCCAAAAAGAAGGTTGTTGCTGAAGAGAAAAGGAAAGGAAAGTCTGTTGCTGAACCAAAAGGCAAAGAAAAGATGATCACTGAAGATGAACCAGCTGAGTCAGAATCCAATTCTGATTCTGAAAGATGCTTGAGAGACATTCTGAAGTCTCTTAAGAAAAATGCTGAGCACAATGCTGCTGCAAAGGGAGCTGCACCAGAACCTGAAGATGGTGGCAGTGGGGATAGCTCTTCCAGTGCAGCAAGCAGCCCTGAACAGAGCTCTGCTAAAAGCTCTACACCAAGCTCAGATGACCTTGCTTCTGAAGAGGAAGGTATTTCTGAATCTCTTGATACTCTAGAGAATAGATTGGCCATTTATTCTAAGAGAAAACTGCTGATAGAGAAGAGGATCAATATACCTGATTTTGATAGTAAAGGCATGATTAGTTTCTTAGAAGAAAGGAATTTGATGCATGCTGTGAATTTTGGTGAATCTTTCTTGACAAATTGGGCATATGAATTCTATGCATGTTTGAAAAAGAGCACTGGTAGAAGATCTTCTAAGTGGTACGGGACTGTTAATTTTAGGGGGAGGGATGTACCTTTTACTCCTGAGTTGATAAATGAGTTTTTAGAAATTCCCAATGTTGAGGTTGATGAAGAACCTGACATGGATGTGGTCATTTCTGCTATAACTGCTGGTAGGGTAGTTAAATGGACTAGACACATGCTAGCCAAAGACCTCACTTCCCTACACTCTGTGTTATACAAACTCATTATCTACAATTGGATTCCCACCACAAATACCACCAAGATCACTAAGGATCAAGCTGTTTTGATATATAGGATTTCTGTGCTTAAGAAGTTTAATTTGGGTCTCACAATTTTTCAACATATGATGAGATTTACTGGGAGAGTTTCTGAAAAAGGCAATTTACCCTATCCTGTTCTGATCTCTAACTACTTGAGGCATCATGACTTTGTTGCCAAGAACACTGATGTGTTGAGGGGGAGAGTTCCATTATTGGCCATAGCTCCTGCCTTACTCACTGGAGATAGAGTAATTGATCTGCCTTTGCTTGCTCCTGGTACTGAACATCAGCAAAGACCCTCTACTTCTGCTCAACCAGAACCAACCAGACCCTCAACTACTGATCATCCTGAATCATCCAGACCAAGACACAGAAATGCAACCCCAAATGTTGAGAACATCCGTATCAACATCTCTGGTAATGTGTATCTTTCACAGGAATTCATCAGACTCCAACTCCAACACTTGCAGGAAACAATAGATGAACTTCAGTTTCTGAAGGACAGGTGGACCAACCTCCTTTCACCTACAACAGGGGGAGTACCACCACCATCCAACTCCAATGTGGTCATTGAGGAGATAAATGAAGATGGAGTTCCAGCTGCTGCTGATGCTGGTGTACCTGATGCTGGAGGAGATGCTGCTGTCACTGATGTAGTTGCACACCTTGCATCTACTTACTTTGTTGATGAAGGAGATGATGATGCTGCTGAAATGGACACCTTTTATGGTGATCTACCTGGAGAAAGCTGTTAGACAGGGGGAGACCTGAATTCCACAATGGCTATGGTGCAGGAAGATGATGCTGCAGCTGTTACCACAGCAATATAAGCCATTTATTCAGTTCTACCTTTGTAATTAATGTTTAAGTTGAAATTCTGAAATTCTGATACACTTGTTGTTTATTTTTCCTAGATGATAGGTTGCTTACTGTCTCTACAACTTGCTTAATGGTTCCACTTGATATTTGTTTACTGCCTTGCTTAATTTGTTTACAGATTATCATGTGTCTACTATTGCAGGTTGTGTATAGTATTAGTGTAGTGTCTGTTTTTTTGTTTATATTCTTTTTACATTATGTTTTGCTCTGATGTTTTTTTTTTTTTTTTTTTTTTATTTATTTTTTGTTGCTCTGATTTTTTTTTTTGTGTCTTACTTAGATTCTAAGTTAAATTTCTTCCAGTTTAACTTATGATCTTAAGTAAAGTTACTTATGTTGTGAATAAGTGTAGTGTTTATACTTGTTCTGTTTTTGATAAAATTTATCTTGATCTTATGGCACGGATCATTGTAAAATTATCCTTGATCTTCATTTGATTTGATCCAACGGTTACAACAGGTATTGTCTTGACTAGTGCTTAGCAATGATGTTAACCTCAACTAAGTACATAATACTGAGCATGTATAGAAATATATGTGCATCAGGTGTGTTGTAGTCGAAAGGTCAAATTGGGGGAGATTGTAGATGTTGTTAATTCTTAAATGCCTTAACATTATCAACAACATCTTAATTTGACCTTCCGAGATTTTTTCTAAGTCTTTTCTGAAATGCTACATTAAATGTTGATCTAAATGTTGTCGCATTTCTGGCAGGATCTAGAAGCTTCTACAAGGATCTAGAACCTGGAAGATTCCAAAACATTGGAGAACATGCTAGAACGGCCTGGAACCATTTGGAACGACCTGGAGCATTCAAGAAAGATCTAGAAAGATCATGGAAGTTGAGTTCCTAAAAAATAGGATCTCATTGTGGAAGCCTCTAGAATCAGCACCCCACTACTATAAATACTGATGGAAGGCTTCTCAAATCAGTGTACTCTATTCGATCAACTTTCTAGACCGAGCGTATATCCCTGTTAGGAATTGTGGCCAGTAGAACTACCTTTTAGATCATACGTTCGTATCCCACCCGTATGGCTGTGTGTCTTCTTATCTATTGAGAGTGTAATCTTTAGATAGACTAGGCATTTCGACAGTGTATACCTTATACACTTAGTTCGTTTTTAGAACAAGGCACCTGCCTCGTTTGTAGTTTCAGTTGTGAATGTTAATGCTGTAACATTTCACACAACATTTGTACTTGAAGATAAGTATTGAATTTCGCCGTAAGGCTAGCATAGATTTTTATTTATAAAATCTATGTTAAAAATTATTTCCATTGTGTCAAGTTTGTTTTTAGTGTTTCAAGTCTTCCGCTGTGTGAATCTTAATTTCTGATATTCTGTTAGAGTTAGTGTTGTACCAATTGTCTCAACATTTAGTACAACATTATTCTACTTAAACTTAAACACTTCATATACATACACCACCGCACACTTTCACTAATGATGATGAAGGGAAATACTCCAGAAATTCGACCATGTCGAATTTTCTCCACCTCTGATCACACCACTGATGACTGTCAGATTTTAAATGATGCAATAGGACAGCAATACCATGATTATAGGCCTCGACTATTCAGGAATTATGAGAGGACTTATGATAATGGTGGATGGATTGCCTCAGAGCAAAAGTCTGAATCCGCATTGAAAGATATGGTGATATCTTTGGCTTCGAACATATTGAGTTATCAGGAGACTCTCCAGTTAAAATTTAAGATCATGGCTGATGAACAAAAGAGTATGGAGTCTAGACAAAAGAGTATGGAAGTGCAACTGAGCCAAATGACGAATGTCATAAGCCAATTGCAAGCACAACTGAGTGAAAATCAAGTGGATACTGTTGTAGAGTATGCCCAAGATAGCAAGATTGAGAGAGAATTTGAAGTAGAGGATGCAAATTCTACGAACAAGGATGATTTAGGGCTTGAGTGGGTTGATTATGAAAATTATGATGCTGAATTAGACACTGGACCTATATGTGTCAAGGATCCTGGAATGGAAATTGAGGTGAGTTCATGTGAATCTTTTCCTATTATTTCTAATCCATCTGTATTTCCTTGCAGGGTCCAGGACGATGAAAAAGAGAATAAAGAGCAGCATATGATTGACATATATCGGATGGATGTAATTCAGACACCTTTGTTTGATCCGATAAAGCCACTACTAAGATATGCCAAACTACGGAATGAGCTTTTCACCAACAAAAAATGGTTATCTTGGAATGGAAAAAGTTTGACGGGAGAGAGCATCTTTTCTCGATGGATAAGTATTGAATTTCGCCGTAAGGCTAGCATAGATTTTTATTTATAAAATCTATGTTAAAAATTATTTCCATTGTGTCAAGTTTGTTTTTAGTGTTTCAAGTCTTCCGCTGTGTGAATCTTAATTTCTGATATTCTGTTAGAGTTAGTGTTGTACCAATTGTCTCAACATTTAGTACAACATTATTCTACTTAAACTTAAACACTTCATATACATACACCACCGCACACTTTCACTAATGATGATGAAGGGAAATACTCCAGAAATTCGACCATGTCGAATTTTCTCCACCTCTGATCACACCACTGATGACTGTCAGATTTTAAATGATGCAATAGGACAGCAATACCATGATTATAGGCCTCGACTATTCAGGAATTATGAGAGGACTTATGATAATGGTGGATGGATTGCCTCAGAGCAAAAGTCTGAATCCGCATTGAAAGATATGGTGATATCTTTGGCTTCGAACATATTGAGTTATCAGGAGACTCTCCAGTTAAAATTTAAGATCATGGCTGATGAACAAAAGAGTATGGAGTCTAGACAAAAGAGTATGGAAGTGCAACTGAGCCAAATGACGAATGTCATAAGCCAATTGCAAGCACAACTGAGTGAAAATCAAGTGGATACTGTTGTAGAGTATGCCCAAGATAGCAAGATTGAGAGAGAATTTGAAGTAGAGGATGCAAATTCTACGAACAAGGATGATTTAGGGCTTGAGTGGGTTGATTATGAAAATTATGATGCTGAATTAGACACTGGACCTATATGTGTCAAGGAGCCTGGAATGGAAATTGAGGTGAGTTCATGTGAATCTTTTCCTATTATTTCTAATCCATCTGTATTTCCTTGCAGGGTCCAGGACGATGAAAAAGAGAATAAAGAGCAGCATATGATTGACATATATCGGATGGATGTAATTCAGACACCTTTGTTTGATCCGATAAAGCCACTACTAAGATATGCCAAACTACGGAATGAGCTTTTCACCAACAAAAAATGGTTATCTTGGAATGGAAAAAGTTTGACGGGAGAGAGCATCTTTTCTCGATGGAAGATGCCACTAGATGTGAAGGATTATTTTACTCCTATTACGTGAAAGAGAAGTTGATCGTCGAGCCAACGACCTTAAGAAAAGGCGCTTATTGGGAGGCAACACAATGTTTATTTAGTTTTTATTTTGCTATTTTTGCTTTTAATTTCGTTTTTGTGTGTTTGTGTTTCAGAAGAGGATTTCAGATAAGGCGTGGGCACGCCTTAAGGAAAGACTTCTCCTGGAATTTTTCTTTCATTGAAGTGATAAGATAAGGCGTGGGCACGCCTTAAGAGAGGACTTCTCCTGCCCATTGCAAAAGCCCAACAAGCCGAAACAGAGTCAATTGAAACGAAGCTGGACAAAACTCTACCCTACACCACTCTCGCCATTGTCTCTCTCGTCGGAACACGCCGACTCAGCACCCGACGCCACCACTGTAGACTCTGGTACCTCTGTTCCACTCTAATTTTTATTTCTATACGGTGTTTATTTTTTTGTATCTCTTGCTTCAGTGCTAAGGGACTAGCACCTATTTAAGTGTGGAGGGATTTTTAATTGTTAGAGGATTTTATGTAGGAATTGGAATAATGTGAAAAAAATGTGTTTGTTGTTTGAAGCATGTTTAATTGGTTATTTGCCTATATTCTTAATTATTGGGTTTTTGTTAAATTGCTAAAATCATGAGTTGTGAGTCTTGATTAGTAGCCCGATTGATATTCATATCTTATGCCTTGAAATTAAATTGGTTCTTCGTGTATTCATGCTCTGAAATGATGTACTTGATTGTTTGATTTTGGTGAACTTGTATTGGTTTTCTTGAGAAGTAAAAAATCTTATTTGGTATCCTAAGTTGAAAAAAAGTAATGAGAAAAATGAGGGGCTGAAACAGCTGCCTAGTGTAGGGGGCTCAAGTGTTCGTAAACGAATAAACTTAGCTAAAACCCGAAAAGTAGAGAGGAGTTGCGGACCTCATTTAAAAAAAAAAAAAAAAAGAAGAAGGCAGAAACAGCTACCTGCTTCAGGGGGCTTAAGTGTTCAAAAAATGAATAAACTTAGCTAAAACCCGAAAAGTGGAGAGAAGCTGCAGACCTCTTAAAAAAAAAAAAGTTGAAAAATTCCAAGGTGGAATTAAAGCTAAAAAAAAAAATGCAGCTTAAAAATAAAAAAATTGAATGGAGAAGGGTACCATGGGATTTGAACTTCGAAGGAGAATTGAGTCGAGTGACCTGAAGTCAAGGTTTTTAGGGGATCATGAATGTGGTGTGAGTAATCGAGAGTTGATGAGATTTTGTGGTTAAATGTGAATTGAAATTTGTGGTTTATTGAGATAGGCAAACAACTTATGAATTTGGCTCAAAAATCTAGTTTTGAGAATCATAGAAGAGTAATCCAATTTTTCTTGCTTTGAATTCTCAAGTATTACATGCATACTCCATTATTTTTCTTGAGTTGGTTGTCCAAGTATTACATGCATACTCCATTATTTTTCTTGAGTTGGTTGTCCATTAAAATTATCCCTTGTGTGCTTTAATTCTCTTTGCTTGAGGACAAGCAAATGTTTAAGTGTGGGGGAATTTGATGAGTCGGGATTATTGCATATTTTTGTGCTTTAATTGAATAATCTTTGTGAAGTAAATTGGTATTTTAATGCGTCTTTCCGACTCTTTATTTTGTGGTCTCAATTACCTTGATATTTTAATTTCTTATTTAATTCAGGTAGAAATTGAGTATTTTGAAGACATGTGGACAAGTCTCCGTGTTAGAAGAAATTGAAGAAGCACTACTTTCACGAGAAAATTGGGAATGAAGCCCAATAACTAATGGGCTTGTGAGATTGTGGAAAAAGTAAAAAGAACAAAAGGAACTTGGCCCATTTATTGCTCTGGGCCGTGACATTCAACAAATTGAAAAGAATGGGCCAAGAGAGGGGGTGGCATTCAACAAACAGGAGATATACAGCCGCCGAAATGAAAAAGAGGGCGGTGACATAGAGCAAGCAGGAGCCGCCGTTCTGGAATTCTGGGAAGCAGGCGCAAGATTGGAACATCAATGAGTTTGATTTTGTTTTTATTTATTGTTCTTTTAATTATGTTTAGTAGATAGATTGTTTTTCTAGCCCGAGGATGTGAAACCTGGATTTATTTATGCCTTTTTAATTAATTGATTAACGGTTTATCTCAATCCCTATTTCGATTTCGTTATTATTTGATTTTATGCGAAGCATGTTTTGATCAATAGATTTATTAGGACTGGCCATCCGAGTTTATTTGTTATCAATTCTAGTTAATTCACAATTTATAATCCGTAATTGTTATATTATTGTGGATATCGTAGCAACTAAGGCAGAACACCTTAGGGGATAATAACGTCTACGTTGCATGAAACGAGCGTCTCGTATTCATGGTCTAGTTTATTCTATTGTTTTAGCTCTTTAATGCGTTCCTCGAGTTGAACTTTGAATACATGTTTTGGGGTTATTCGTAGGGATAAATTAATTGGGGGTCGTACTTTCTAATTAAATAAACTTAAGAAACAATTCGAACTAGTTTGGTCGTACCACTGGTTTAGGGATAAGATTTGAGATTAGATTGAGATTACCAGGTTCACTAATTAAATGTGTTAAATTATTCAAGGGGAAGCAATCCGAGGGCTAGATCGTTTTTATATTTAATTCCTATTAATTTTTATTGCTTCTTATTTTTCATGATTTCTAGTATTTAGTCAGTCAACCAAACCCAACTCCCCCCATTTTTACTGTTTTCATAACACAATTTATTCAATTGAGTTTCATCATTCCCTGTGGGATCGACCCTTACTTCCCTACTACATTAGTGGGTTAGTTTAGGTATTTATTTTTGGGTGCCGGCGACAGCACACCAATTGTTTTACAATTAAAATGACAAAATAAAAATTACAAATGAAAGAATACCAAATTGAAAAGAAATAAATTAGACTATAAATATTTTATATATGTTTTAGTAAGAAAAGAGAGAACTTCAAATTCCACTATATACTAATAGGGAGTTTAAATTGCTTAGGTGTCACCTCCTCATTCATTTGGATTATGTGTCAACTCCTCATTCATTTTGCTTATGTGTCATCTCCCCATTCATCCCACGTGTAAATATTACAATGAATTGCATATTTACTTTTAAAATAATTTGGAAAGTTGGACTATCACAAAACTAACGGGGGTGTATTCAATTGAGATTCTGCAATACGGATTTTAAAAAGTCTTTAGAAATCTTTAGGTATTCAACAATCTATGGATTTTAATACTCTATGGATTTCGTTGGATTCTCCTTCAAAAATATAAATAAATTTCACTATTCAAAATCTCTTCTAAAAAAATCAGAGATTTCAATGGATCTCTCATAATAGAAAACATACATTCTTGTTCTTCGATAAGCATTACAGATTCTTGACCACCATTATTATCGTGAAAAATATTACATTGTATTTTAAAATTATGTACTCTCTTTAAAAATTATAATATATAGGCACAGTTGACATTAGGTTAGCAATAATATATTCTCGATCGCCACCTAATTTATAATTTATAGCAATTAATGGCAACTTTAAGATCTCAAGAACATTTATTCACAATGTAGCATTAATGACAACTTTAAGATCTCAAGAACATTTATTCACAATGTTCTTAGATGGTGTCCATTCCCATTTCAAACACAAGCAGAGTTTGTATTGGCTTGTGCTGGATTACAAACATAACTTTCTTCGGAAAGAATGTCGCTCTGATGACAATCGAATATGAAGAAGATCAAGATTCACCACATCTCGACATTGGAAATTTTGGAATTGCTTTCTCAAAGCCAACTACAACAAAAGAACTGAAGCTAATGCATGGAGAACTAGTATTGCTAATGCTATGTGGGAAATGAGGCCGAGGTATAACCGTGGAAATGAAGATAAGAATAATAATGATGAATAATATTTTTTTTTTGAACTAATATATTTTTAGTATTTTTTCTAAATAATTTAGATAATTTTTTTTTATATACAAGTTTGTTCGATATACGTTTGCATCAATAGTTTTAGGGGCGTAGTTTATGGAAATCAATAAAAAAATGTGTATTTCAGAATCCTGTCAAATCTATGAAAATCCATATAAATCAATAAAAAAAATTAGTCAAACTCTGCAATTCTGCATAGAGTCTATGGATTTTCTAAATCCACTAACTTTTTAAAGTCCAAAAAAATCCAACAGAATCTTAATTGAATACACCCCTAAATATAAGCAAATAATTAATTATATTATACTAATTGCCTAAAAACAGATTCCATTTTTATATTTTTTTTTACCTAAAATATACTCCATATCCATCTTAATAAAATAAAATTAGGAGTATCTAATTTTTATTATTATATGTTAATTCAATAAATTATTATACTTATATTATAAATACTGGAATTACAAAAAATAAAGTTTATATAAATTACTCCTATTATTTATAATTGTTTTAAAAAACGAATTATACTATTTATATTTACAAAACGTAGTCTCATTAAAATATATATATATATATATATATATATATTTAAATATATAAAGTAAGAGTATTGACGGTATTGTAGGGTATTGTGGGGTTCATTGTGGATAAAATGATTGTTTATAAATAAAATTGAATTGCAATTTGAATAATTAAATGGTGGTGAGGATACATTGATATTTACCATAAAATGTATGAGACTAGATTTTATGGATGGACAAATGAGACTAGATTTTATGGATAGACAAATGAGACTAGATTTTGTGAATTGGGAAAGTATAAAGTATATGATATGAATATTGATTTTATAAACAATCTGCGTAATACGCGGGAGATTATCTAGTTATATATGTTTCAAAGTATATAAATATAGAGAATTGAAAATTTTCGAATTTTGATAAATAAAAATTAATTTAACCTCTGAAATATATCCACATTCAAAAACTTGTTAGTTGTCCCTCTATCTCTCTTTAGTTAGGGCAAGACTTTTGTTGTGATACTCGGTTTACCAACTAACCTGCGTCATTGAGCTGAATTGGGTCACTAATAAGAAAAATAGTGCAGCAATCACCTATGCAAATAATATTATTCAGTTAAAATTATTAATATTATTTAATAAAATAACTATTACGGAGTCCGTAATATTTTAAACTTTGTAAACGTCTGCAACTTGTGCATAGAATTATTCGTGCACCAATAAAGCAATTTTTTTTTTTTTTTTTTACGGGAATAAAGCAAGTTGTTGCCGACAAGGGCGGCCACAATTTTATTTTAAATTTTCTTCTCTTTTAAAAATGTTAACAAAGTAATGGGTTCATTCAAATTAGGGTGATTAACTCAAGAGTTTGTTTTAGTTAATTTTAATTAACTAAATTGTGTTTATACAAAACTAAAAACTGAATCGAATTTCAGAGAAATCAAATTGAATTTTACACTATGAGCATATGTGCGGGTATATCCAATGCTTCATTCCTTGACCATATAAACATGTTATTTTAACATTTGACTTAATGATTGAAAAATAATGTCTTGTTTTTTTATACATGTCCTTTGAAAGAAATTAAACTATTCTTACACACTGTGTTTTAAAATTATTTATTATTCAAATGGTAACACTTGAGATTATATGTTAATTTTAAGAATCATCCAAGTGTGTGTGTGTTTGTTTTTAGAGGGACTTCAATACTCTATTACACTCTTTTCTCATGTGTTTTATATGTGTTTTTCTAGAAATTTATGGTCTTCTCTTTTCCGTGTGTGTTGTCGAATTTCTACTCCTACTTTCTTACAAACGCATTTTTGTTGTTTGTTTGTTCGGTTTTTTTAGGAAAGACACAAGTTAAAGCCCTAGATCCGGTTGACCTATGAGGGACCACGTATTTTCTATAAATGTGTTAATATTGCATGTGAAGTATTACACCTAAACTATTCTCTTTTAAACCCTCGAAGAAGAAAATCGGGATATATGCATTTCAATCATTCACACACATGTTCTTTATAAATACACCCACAAGCTTAATTCACACACACATTTTTTATAAATACACCAACAAACTTAATTCACACACACATTTTTTTATAAATACACCCACTGACAGTTTAATTTGAATATTTTAATCCGTTTATTTTACTCGTTTATGTGATTTTTTTATCTTTTATTTTATTGTCGAACGCGGGATATTAAATGTAGTAATTCAAATTGTAATATGTAGTAATACACATTACTTTATGTAGTAATAATACAAACTATTTATATAATAATACAAATTCTTTTATTTAGTAACACGTTTTTTCTAGTGTTTTTATTGATGTAGTAACTCACATTATAATATGTAGTAACATATATTATCGAATGTAGTAAACACAATAATCATGTTGTAATACAAAATGTTTTATTGTAGGATGATGCGAAAAATATTAGATCATTTGATAAAGTTACATATAGTAACAAACGTCTGTTCAATGTAGTAATTCAAACTGCAGTATGTAGTAACATATAATTTTTTATGTAGTAAAACAAATTATTACATGTAGTAATAACACAATTTTATATAGTAATATTGATTCTTTTATATTTTTATATTTTTTTTATTGATTAAGTAACCCACATTATAATATATAGTAACATATATTATTGCATGTAGTAAGATATATTATTGCACGTAATACAAAATAACATTGACCCATAATGATTAGTATTAAAGAATATTTAAAGAAATAACACTGATTAGTATTGCAGCGTCCGACCGCGGCCTGAGGTGATCGAAAACTGCTCGGAGAAGACAACCATGTTCAATTTCTGTCAGTGGGTGCATTTAAAAAAAATGTGGGTGTGAATTGAGCTATCAGTGGGTGTATTTATAAAAAATGTGTGTGTGAATTAAGCTTGTGGGTGTATTTATAAAAAATGTGTGTGAATTAAGCTTGTGGATGTATTTATAAAGAATATATGTGTGAATGACTAAAGCATGTATGCAATATTGCATATAAGTTTTTGTGAAAAAAAAAAACTATTCTCTTTTAGAAAAATAGGTTATTAGGTTTGATGAAACCATTTTAAAATGGAATCAAATTTAGCCTTCAAATTCTACAAACATGTGTACCTATTTAAATTATTAATTTTTTGACTTGGGCTTATTGCACTATTGCACATGCAATTGCACCGTTTTTTTTTTTTTTTTTTTTTTTTTTGTAAGAGAATAGTACACATGCAATTGCACCGTTTTTTTTGTAAGAGAAAAAATCTCGCTGGTCAGCCGCTGGGTGAATGGGTTAAAAGGTTACTTATGCATCTTTCTATCTCAACTTACCAAGAAACACAGAAAAAACATGGAAAAAAATAGAACATCAACAAGACAAATATTACAAAATCACAAGTATAGATTACTTAGGTGGTAGGATGATCAGGCAACCGCTTCAAGTCCATTTCAACTTGGTGAATGGTCCACTGCATATTTTCCAATTTCTGCAAACCATAATTTCTCTCTCAAATTCAGCCTCCTTTACCATACAAGTAAGAATTCAACACTATAGAATAATAGACTTTACCTTCACTATGTCGTGGTATTGCCTAGCAATCGTATCAAAGTGAGGATCAACACCTTGATACTCACGAAGACGTGTAACCTGGAAAATAAATTGAACTTCAAAATAGATTTTTCGGTTTTATCCGTCACACACATCCCATGTATGAAAGAAGCAAACACAATATCCAACCAAAACCCTTGTGCATGTTGTGCTTCTAAATCATAGATTGGCATGACATTCTCATATCACAATTAACTAGAGAGAGTAAGAGAATCCTTAGGGGATGTTTGGAATAGGATAACAATAGAGTTGCTCTACGGGTGACAAGTTACATATAAATTTTACAATAAGCAGAGATCTCACCGCTTTATTATATGCAAGTGAAGCTTCTTCGGTTGATTCAACCAGATATTTCCTATAAAAGCAAAAATAAGTAAACTTGAAAGTAAACCAAATATAAATTGAAATTGTATATTTGTTTACCTAATTTTGTGGAGTGCTGGGATGGTTTCCCTAGTATAGGTTTCAAGCAGGAGAACATATTCTATAACTCTTCAATAACAAACCAAAGCAATGTGTTAGCTAAAATGATTTCAAAGTTCAATATCCAGAACCAGGTCAGCAACAGGAAAGACAAACCTTAATTTAGCACTCATGGTCTCACATCTTTTGCATAGCCAAACCTTATGTAGTTCATCCTGTGAAAGACCGCATAATTAGCAATTTGCTTCACGATATATAACAGACAGGGCTTATAAATACCAAATAAACTGGACAATATATGTTGTATGGTAACTGACACCGAGAAGCTTACATATTTATGTTGATGTCGAAGTTTTACATCTTTCACAAGCTTAATAAGCATCCCAAGGATCTGCTCCAAAACCTTGGATCGACAAAACATTATTTAAAAGTGAGATCCAAAACAATTAATCACAGATTCAAGATTCAAATGATAATATTCAACTAGGTAAAATAAGTAATTAGGGATAATACATAAGCAAGAAAGTACAACAGAATCCTACTTACATTGTAATATTCCGCAAATTTTCTATCAGATGAATATAAATCCTCCCTCCATGCTAATTCTTCTCTTTCAATCTCCTCAATGATCAATTTCACCCTATTATATGAGAATTTAGACAGTAAAATCAGGATTATCCAGAGGAAATAAGTTTTCATACACTGAAATGACACAAGATGATAAGCAAAAATCATGTGACCAGACAAAAATTATGAGCAGTTCTTATCCAAAGAAGAGAATCACAGGTACTCTTATATATAGGAGACTGAATAATAAATTCTTATATTCAGGCTTTCAATCCAACCACTGTGAGAGAGCAAAGTGATACAAACAAGCTATTAGCAGCATTATTACTTAAGAATTCAAAAAAAAAAAAATATTGCTCTGCATCGGTCAGGTTAGTATTGAACTCAAAGCCAATTATAGAAGTAAACAAATGGGGGTGGGGTTGATAAACAAGTACTGATCTTTTACCGCATAATCTGGAAAGAGGAAGGAATCAGAAACACAAAGAAGCCATTAGCAGCAGTATTTACTCAAAAATTCAAAAGAACATTTGCTCAGCATCAGTTTAGAGATCTTAATATCTAGCCTAAAGTCAATTACAAAAGGAAAAAAACGGGGGTGGAGGGCAGAGTGGGTTAGAGAGAGAGAGAGAGAGAGAGAGAGAGAGAGAAACCTTTCTGGAAGTCGGGAACTCTGGTGATTAGTTGACGAATCTGGCAAACCAAGGACAAATGATAGGGCAGTTACAAACATAGAGCCTCACAATATAAATGAATGTTTATATATGCATATAACAGTAAACAATGGTGACGGGCTAACAGCAATCAGTATCTAAAGCATGAATGTTTTAATTTAAAAAGTATATCCATAATCCAATATAGAAAATTTATGCATACTGAAGACAAATAGCAAATTAAAGATAACTGGAGAATAAAACATCTAAGTCTTGAGTCATATACTGGAAATAAATGAAAAGATTGACATCAAGCTGGAGGTCAAGGAGGAAGACTACCAAAGTATGATAGTATTATAGTAATCCAAGCATCAACAAGTTGTTGGTCCATGCATATTAATGCACATATCAGTAAGAATAGAAAGGAGATCTAATGTACTTCTAGGCAAGCCAAGCATCCAACAATTTCCTAAAAATACAATAAGGATAGAAAAAGTGGAAGGATGAAACATATATACTAACCGATGTCATCTATCACAATGGCATCTGTCAACTTTTCACATTTAGCTTCTAACCGGCTAGCAATCTCACGTGCCAGCAACACCTGGTACTCTGTAATATCCTACAGTTTCATAAGAGCTGAAACACTTTTAAAGGGTGGTGTGATGATACTAAAAAGTAAAAACCAAAAGGATGAAACTCAGAATTTGCAACACTTCTTAAATTGAAAATGAAATCAAGCAAATAACTTTAGACTAGCAAATAGTGGCCACGTACCATGGATAGTGGTGCCTGCTGAAGCTGTGTTTGCCATAAATAGCTTGGAGTTATCCCAAGGAACCTATTTGGCACACCACCAACTTCAGGTTCAGATGCATCAGGTACCCCAACAGAGAAAGGATTACTTGCTGCCCCAGCCCCGATGCCACTTACGTTTGTATAATTAGTTGAATTAGTGCTTGAGTTTATTGTAACACTGGTACTTGTACTATCAAGTGAGCTCCTTGACACAATACTCCATTTTTCAATGTCTTCCTCATGAATCTCACCATCTTTGGAGATGAGAGGAAGTCGTAATCTTTGAGCAGCTTCTGCAACAACCATCCGATGTTCAAGGGCCTCATAAACCTGAAATCAAACTTTCTCAACTTATCAAGTTTGGCACTCAGAAGCTAAGTGTTAATATCATATCGAATTTTGTTTATTTTGTGTTACCTCAACACAGTGGACTAAAACTACGCAGAAATGAAAACGCAGAGTACAGTGTTTCACACTCTATCTCATATGTGAATGTTTGATGATGCATGAACCAAAGCTGTGTAATATCCAACACCACTTAGGGAGGGGTGCTTGGTTGAAAATTCTTCAATGACAATGAGTATAGGGTAAATTGGTAATTATGGTGGTTAATGAGAACAAAAGATGATCAGTGAAACTACTTTCCCTCCTAAATAAGGTAATCATTACCCCGTTTGATTAACTATCTCTCATCCTAGAATTGTTTCTCCTCAATCGTTCCCCTATTTCACAACCAACAAGTCAACAACCATTTTATGTCCATGTTTTCCAGAATTAGAGCACAACACTACTAATGTGACCACCATGGAGACAACACACCATTTATAAGTGCATGAACATCAATTTAATGAGAACAAAAGATGTTCACAACACTACTAATGTGACCACCATGAAGAAGAAGAGTACATGAACATTCAAGCCAAAAGTAGTATACAAGAAAGCTTAATGATAACAGACCACCATTTATAAGTGCATGAACATCAATTTAATGTGTATATTTCAACCTACAAGTTAAACAAATAGAATCACATGAAGAAAACAGCCTGAACACGAAAGTAGTCAAATTCCATAAGAAATGAAGGACCTTTCTCTAACTATTGATGGATTCTTTCCTTAACAAAAATGACACTGACTCAGCCATGATATCCCGAACATTTATAAACCTGGAATTACAACATTGAACCAATTAAATCTCTGTGAAAGTAAAGAGGGATTCAATACATATATAATCCCATTTATAAACCAGAAATTAAACACATTAAACCAATTAAATCTCTGGGAAATTAAAGAATCTTAGTGACACTCAATCCTATTTAATCTATTTTCACATACTCATCTAAGCTTAAGGCACATTCCACCAAACTCAGATCTCGTACTTATATCCAAGCTTAAAAATTGAAAACACGCAGAAGAACAGGGGCATAATGGTAACTGTGAAGGGGCATAAGTAAACCAATAAATCAAGATTTCAAATCAGAGTTTCTGGGATGCCTAGGTTGGTTGACATTATAATTGTTGAAATAACAAAATTTTGTGTCCATGCTACTACATCGAGGGCAAGGCAGTATCTTGTCTGTTTTCTTAAGGGTTTTCTCCTGTGAGTTGTTCGCCACATTTTGGTCTTCTTCGGTCTTGGACATTTTTACTGCAGTAGATGGCCCATGTGAATCCTCAATTATCAGTTGAGTGGCACTAGAATCACCTAAATCATCCGATGTCATAGATTTGGCTTGGTCTTCATCTTTTGCATAATCTTGTTTACCAACCGATAGACTCTGCATACATAATATATAGATCATCAATGAAAGAGTAAAAATCAAAGGTTGACATTACAACTCCTTTAGCAGAAGGGTTGTCAGCTTCAGAAAAAAAGTGACAATAGATCAAATTGTTTAGCACATAAGAGTCCAAGATCGGGTGCCTATTTTCTTTTATCTTTTCTGGCCACTTTCCTAATTTCTATTGCCAACACCTTAATCTATCAACAAATTCCATCATAACTCTTATTTCTATTTACATAAAGTTTCTTCTAATACCAAAAATTCTTCCCAAGACATCATCTCGATGTTCAACTACTCCAGCCATCTTGATCTTCTATTTCAAGATTGCAATTCCAAGGCTCGAATTTCAACGAGCAAAAAGTAAAATTCTTGCACAAACAAGGAGAAACAGGGTATAAAAATACTGAAATCCAAAAATGAAAATAGGGCAGAGCACTATGAGGCTTCAAACATATAAGGCAACTAAATTCATATACTCTTCCAACATACTCATTCGAATGGATAGCTTTATCAAACACTAACAATGCATAAAAGTACTAAGGAAACAAGTAGAGGTATGGAGACGAACCGCTTCTCCGCTGAAGTTCATGTACGTCTGAGGTTTGGCCAATAACACTGGTATTTGTCCAATGGAACCTGCACTGATTGTGTTTGAACATTGTACTCAACGAAAAATAGTCATTAAGCTAGAGCAAAGGCTTACTGCATCAAGAAAATACTATTGATAGAAGTGGGTCAAGAAAATACCTTCGGCAATGTCATGAACAATTGCTATCTTGACACACCTGTTTTATGTAATAATAAAAAACTGTGTAAATTTCCAAATGAAGCTTAACAGTGTATATTTTCGAATAATCAATCAAACATTGTTCCTTACTAGCCCATTGCTTCCGGCTTTGAAAAATCCAAAGCAGAACGCTTCTTTTCCTGATGTGATGATGAAGCTTAATCCCTTTACTTTATCTTCAATTGTATAGAAGTTAGGCCTTATTTTCACCAATAATCATCACATGAACAGCGACCGTCTTTGAAACTATGAAACCGATTAACATCTCTTACAACTATTGTTCTATTTGTGAGCTTCGAGATGTATTTAACAGCAGAGTGGCAGTCATCACACATTCTAAGGTTTTTCATGACACGAATAGGTGCCCCTTGAGGCGTCTTCATAAGCCCATACGCTATAGCCAACTTCTCGCTGTGATAACTGAGCCAATCTTCTTTCTGTTCCTCTTCTACATCGTGCAACTCCGTAACAATATGTGGAACATAACCCAGATTTTTAATATCTCCCAGCAATTTCTTTACATTCTCACGAATTTGAACCGACTCCATATGGTTGTTGTCGTCTGAAACAAACACATGTGTATCATTCCTAATTTCTATCCAGCTCAATCCGGGCTCTTTCTTTGTGTTCCGTTCTCTCATCAGTTTTCTTACAGCCACGACTTTATCCCATCTCTTTGCTTTAGCATGCATATTCGACATTAAGATACATGTACCCACATCATCTGGATTGATACGAAACAGGATATCAGCAATTCGTTTTCCCAAACCATAATTCTGATGGACATTACAAGCATTAAGCAAAGTTCTCCATGCAATAACATCCCATCTGATTGGATTTGATTTAATGAAATCCTCTGCCTCGTCTAGCCTTCGGGCCCTACCTAGAAGCCCGACAATACAAGTGTAGTGCTCCAATCCAGGCTCAATCCCGTACTCTCTCATCATATGATTCAGATAGTAGAAACCTTCATCTACTAGTCCTAACAAGCCACAAGCAGAGAGCACCCCAACAAAAGTTACGTAACTCGGTTGCTGTTTTGCAATCAACATCTGATGAAACATATCAAGGGCTTCGTTTCCAAGCCCGTGATACGAGTAACCAGTTATCATTATATTCCAAGATATGACATCACGATGCAACATATTATTGAACAAAACATAAGCATCTTCAATGAGGCCACATTTTGAAGACATATAGATCAAACCATTACTAACAACAGTGTCGTCCTTCATCCCCAACTTCTCAACACGAGCATGTAATGAATTACCAAACCCAACAGCTGATACGCCAGCACATGAGTTCAAAAGCACTGCAAATGTGCGTTCATTCGGTACAACATTTTCAAGGTCCATTTCTAGGAAAAGTTTGAGTGTTTCTTCAAAGCATTCATTTTGCGAATAAGCAGTCAATGCTGCTGTCCACGTGACCTCGTTTTTCGTTTCCAAACCATTGAAAACTTTTCTCATCGAATAAATTTCACCGCATTTTCCATACATATCTACAGCTGCACTACCTACAAACAAATCACAATCCAAACCAGTCTTTAGTACTCTCATATGAACTTGTTCTCCTAATACCAAATCCTTAAGATGACCACAAACTCCGAATACATTCACACAAGTGATTCCATCCCACTCATCGAGCTCACATTCATACACCATCCTCTGCAAAACAAACCATGCTTCTGTAAAATCCCCATGACTTAACAGACCATTCAATACAGAATTATATGTACATATATCTGATCTTGGAGAGGAATGAAGAACTTGCATACCCCCTTCCACATCAGAACACATTGAGTACATGTGAACAAGTGCATTTTTAACATACTGATGAAAAATCAATCCTGATTTCAATCCATATCCATGACATTGTTGGCCCTCATCCAACAACCCACAATTCGAACACGAAGAAAGAACCATTGATAATATATATCTATTTGGGCATAATTTATCCACTTTAACCATGTTCCTACACAGCTCCAAAACCTCCGTTGCATAGCCATGCTGTAAATACCCGGCCATCATACTACCCCAAGTGACAACATTCTTCTTACGCATTTTATCGAACAGCTTGCGAGCACTGGCTAAGTCGCTGCATTTTGAGTACAAATTTATCATGGAATTCCGCTCTATTACACGGTTTCGAGAAATTTGATTGGAGACAATGAGGCGGGCATGAATAACTTTGCCAAATTTGAGATTTTTCGCATCTGATGATGCTTTGAGAAGCTTTCTTATGTCCATGATTTTATTTCGTGAGCATGAGAATAAAAAGTTAAAAAATATTTGAAAAAAAGTATGAAAATTTATAGACAAACGGATAAAATGAAAAACTAATAACGAAAGGAGTAATACCTAAAAGATTTTAGGGGGGTCACTCTAAGGTCCCTTTGGGGAGCACCTATAGGAACCAACTCCCACTCCAAAAAAACCCCAAAAAATAGTTGCAACTAGCTTCTAAATGGGGGGCAATTTTACAAATTTAACCCTGGGAAGATTTTCCATATTTTCGAGGTCTGCTTTTTCCATTGCTTTTTCCATTCCCTTCCCTAGGCTGTCACACATCCCACCCTCCTCCCCCAAATATTTCCGGCCATGAAGCTGATGGCCAATCTTGCATCATAACAAACCCCAGGCACGGCGAAAAAATCAGTTTACAGGGGGAAAATTCGATGACAAATCCCAGAAATCAGATTCGCCGATTTCTCCGCCTTCTACAACTCAACTGCAGCTTCAACGCCTACCAAGACACACTCTACGTTCACTCCCTCCGCCAATTCTACCGCGAGTGCGACATCTACGGCACCGTCGATTTCATCTTCGGCAACGCCGTCGCCGTCTTCCAAAACAGCAACCTCTACTCCCGCCGCCTTGACCAGAACCAACAAAACGTTTTCACCGCCCAAGGGACTAAGGGAGAGACGATGCGAATCAGAACACCGGGATCTCGATTCTCAAATGCAAAGACGTCGCCGCTTCAGATTTGCTGCCGGTTTTATCGCAATTCAAATTGTATCTAGGGCGGTCGTGAAAGCAGTAAATGGGGATCCTAGTCAATTGACTCAGGGAGTTGAGCGATTCCGGAACTGACTCAGTGTTAAGGAGATTCTTCGATTTCTTCATATTTTGGGGTAGAAATTGGGATCATGAGGAAGTTGTTTCAATTCCTGTGTTAGTAAAAATGGAAAATTGGTTTTTGCTCCTGTTTTTGGTGAAAAAATTGAGGTGATATGAATAAAAATGGAGGTTTTGCCCCTCGTTTGTATTAGGCGTATGTGTGGGAAAAGAATTTCAATTAAGAAGTTTTCTTAAGTATACTATCCTGGGTCTTTCTATAGTCAGGAAGGCTTCGCCCTTCCTGATAACAGAAAACACATTAAATACCCTTGGATCATTGATCCAACGTATATAGTTATTTGTATATGATTGCACTTCGCAATAGTGCGTTTGCTCTATGCAATATGCAATCGCACAACTTCGCCGTACTAATAAATTAAATTAATAAATATAAAATGACAAAATTACTCCTTTAATTTAAATTAAAGTAAAATATTTAATTGCAAAATTACTTATATCCTTATTAACATTTTATTTTAAATTACCAATAATCTATAACCAAATAAAAAAACAAAAACAATGTATTCTTCACTCTTCATCGTCTTCAACAAAAAAAAAAAAAAAAAAAATTCATTAATCATCATAGTCTTCACCATTTCTGCTCTACCTTGACTTCACAATCTCCGTGAAAAGAACGCTTCTTTTTAACCCTTCAACACAAGATATTAAAACACCATTAATTAGGGTTAAACACCATTAATTAGGGTTCCTCACAGTATGAGAAAAAAAATTCAAAATCTTTAAAGCAGGGCATGAATAATAGAAATTGGAATAGGAAAAATGATGAGATCGAAGGGTTATGAGTGATTTGGCATTAAAATTGTGGGGAGAAACACAAAGATCCTAACATTTTAAAAGGGGGTCGAGACTGTTACGGTGGTGGGAGAAATTCCTTCCTGTCTGGTTGGTAACTATGGCTTCGACGGCGAAGGCAATGAGAGACGAAGAAGATGGCTTCGTGTGTTCTTTGATCCTGCCAATTTTTTTGTCAAGACTTTTTGATATTGGTTGAATTAATTATTAAAAAAACGAAAAATTCAATGTAGTTGCTAATGGAGTATTAAGAAACTAATTGATTTAAGAGATGATTAAAAAGTCTAATTTAAAGAATATTTAATTAAAAATATTGTAAGGGTATTTTAGTAATTTTATATTTTTTTCCATAATATTATTTATTTTATTTCATTGCGAAGTTAGACCGCTCTATGACGAAACTATATTACGTGTCAAATTTTAATTGGGTTCCTATCGTCAGGAAGGACAAACCTAGTTCCTGACCATAGAAAAACCCTACTATCCTATTCCTAGATACTAAAACCTAAATCGAATAGGTAATATACAAAAAATTTAATATTAAATTGAGATTAAATATTATATTATATAAGTACTAAACATAAATTGAAATTGATTTATTCATTAGGAGTACATAAGGCAACGAACCCTAAAATTTACATAAGTTAGTACTATTAAACCCTAAATTAAATTTGAATATTACATAAGTTACTAAACTTAAATGGTATATAATCTATATGGGCATAAGGGAAACAATTATTTTCTTGTGGGTTCGATATATATGTAAATTTAATGAATGAATTAATCAATTTCAATTTAAGTTTACTATGTAAAATTTAATTTAAGATTTAGAGTTTAGTAATATTTAAATAAAAAAAAATCATTATTAGGAAAAAATCTAAAAAAATACACTATTCAAATATTACCTACCTGCTTAGGTAGTGGTGCTCTAACCACTTGAGCTATCCCACTTTGTCTTACCTTATATAAGGTACTAAACATAAACCTTAAACAGTTTGAATATTCGCCTTATGAAATATTCAAAATCAATTTTAATTTAATTTTTAGTAACTTATGTAATATTCAATTTTCAATTTAAGTTTCAGTAACTTTTGTGATATTTCAATTCAATTTAGGGTTTAGTATCTTATGTTTATAAAATAATAAGAGGTTTAACAAGAAATTGTATAAATGGTACTAAACATAAATCTTAAATCTAAATTTAGTTTGAATAGTACATAAGTTACTAAAATATAAATTTAAATTAAATTTAAATATTATATAAGTTACTAAACTTAAATGGTATATATAGTAAATAAACATAAACCTTAAATCTAAATTGAGTTTAAATATTACATAAGTTACTATAGATTCAAAATTAAATATTACATAAGTTACTAGAACATTAATTGAAATTGAGTTTTAATCTTCCTAACGTGTGTAAACTCTAAATTGAATTGAGTTTGAATATTATATAAGTTACTACAAATTCAAAATGGAATATTACCTAAGTTACTAGAACATTAATTGAAATTGAGTTTTAATCTTCCTAACTTATGAAAACTCTTAAATTGAATGGTAAAGTCTAGTATGCACTCGAGTGCATGTTGTGCACCCTAGTCCATTTTGTACTTTTCAATTTTACTGACTTACACTTTTTGGTAAATGGTGTTGCACTTTTCAATTATTACTAAAAATATTACTCCGTATTATACAGTTTAATAATTGAAAAGTGCAACACCATTTACCAAAAAGTGTAAGTCAGTAAAACTGAAAAGTGCAACATGGACTAGGGTGCACAACATGCACTCGAGTCCATAGCAGACCAACCCAAATTGAATTGGGTTTGAATATTAAATTTTCTAAAAAATGTGTAAGAAAAAATGTAATGAGTGGTATCATGTAACATTATGAAAGTATCATGTAACATTTTTTTAAACAATTTTTTAATTGAGTTTGAATATTACTTGAAGTATCAAGTTTGAATTGAGTTTGAATATTACTAGAAGTATCATGTAACATTTTTTAAACAATTTTTTAAATTCAAATTCAATTCAATTTAGAGTTTACATAAGTTACTAAACTCTAAACCCTAAATTGAATTTGAAAATATGGAAGATTCAAACTCAATTCCAATCAATGTTCTAGTAATTTATGTAACATTCAATTTAAGTTTTAATAACTTATGTAAATGACGACTCAATTTAGATTCAAGGTTTATATGGTACTAAACATAGTGTAGAGAAAAAATGGTAACATATTTAGATTGAGTTTGAATATTACATAAGTTACTAAAACTTTTAAATTTAAAATTGAATATTACATAAGTTACTAAAAACATAAATTTAAATTCAGTTTGAATATTACATAAGACGAATATTTGAACACAAATGTTAAATATCTGAACAAACGGTGTCCTCTTTTGAATTTTTCTCATGAGAATCTTACATGATACTTCTTACACATTGTTTAAAAAATGTAATATTCAAACTCAATTCAATTTAGAGTTTACATAAGTTATCAAACTCTAAACCCTAAATTGAATTTGAAAATAATATGAAAGATTCAAAATCAATTCCAATCAATGTTCTAGTAATTTATGTAACATTCAATTTAAGTTTTAGTAACTTATGTAAATGACGACTCAATTTAGGTTCAAGGTTTATATGGTACTAAACATAGTGTAGAGAAATAATGGTAACATATTTAGATTGAGTTTGAATATTACATAAGTTACTAAAACTTTTAAATTTAAAATTGAACATTACATAAGTTACTAAAACATAAATTTAAATTCAGTTTGAATATTACATAAGACGAATATTTGAACACAAAGGGTAAATATCTGAACAAATGGTGTCCTTTTTTGAATTTTTCGTATGAGTGTCTTACATGATACCACTCATTTCATTTTTTCTTACACATTTTTTTAAAAATTTAATATTTAAACCCAATTCAATTTAGAGTTTTCATAAGTTAGGAAGATTATAACTCAATTTCAATTAATGTTCTAGTAACTTAGGTAATATTCAATTTTGAATTTGTAGTAACTTATGTAATATTCAAACTCAATTCAATTTAGAGTTTACATACGTTAGGAAGATTAAAACTCAATTTCAATTAATGTTCTAGTAACTTAGGTAATATTCAATTTTGAATCTATAGTAAGTTATGTAATATTTAAACTTAATTTAGGTTTAAGGTTTATGTTTAGTACTATATATACCATTTAAGTTTAGTAACTTATATAATATTCAGATTTAATTTCAATTTATATTTTAGTAACTTATGTACTATTCAAACTCAATTTAGGTTTAAGATTTATGTTTAGTACCATATATACAATTTCTTGTTAAATCTCTTATTATTCGATAAACATAAGATACTAAACCCTAAATTGAATAGGAATATCACATAAGTTGCTAAACTTAAATTGTATATAAGGTACTAAACATAATGTCATAAACTTAAACTTCTATTGTCACTTTTTGGATATTACATAAGTTACTAAAAGTTAAATTGAAATTAAATTTGAATAATATTACATAAGTTACTAAACTTATATAGTAGTATATAAGGTTTCAAACATAAACCTTTCCCTATTAGCACCAGGAAGGTCATCAGATTCATGGCGGCGCAGATCGGGGAGCAGCGAGACAAGGAAACAGACCGGCCGATTCAGGGCTTTCGTTTGAGGAATCTGGCTGGGCACGAGCAAGGCGCGCGACCACGCCGCCTATCATCAAACCAGCCTCCCACTTCCGGCGATTTGTTTTTCAATTCAAAGAATGAGGGTTCCAATAAATTTTTCATCTGCAGAAACCTTTCCTTATTAACACAATTTTTTTTGCAATTTCAGAACAAAAACGAAATAGATTTTTACCTCAACAGTGAGCTCACCTTCACGAAGAGTTACCCTAAAAATTAAAATAAGGGTTTCACGGAGGCTGCGAGCTTTTCTAGGCAAGTTGAATGGTGAATGAAGATTGAAGGTGTAAAATGTTGTATGAGAGAGAAATGAGGAGAGAGTACGGTGATAGGGTAGGCAGAGAAGTACGACACACTTTTTCCTTTTTCTTCTTAGAAGGGCAGAAGGGACAATTCCTCACTCATTTGGGAGATGGAATCGAGGTCTAAAGTTGGTGGGAGTGGGTTGCTATAGTTGGCCAAAAGAGGGAGCCAACAGTAAATAATCTCTAATAAAATCACCCTTTACATTTAATTTTGAATCTTCTCAATATCTTACGTGTTACAATCAATTCTCTTCTTTTTAATTTTCTAAGAATTCTGTATTTTTTTATTAAATGGTTCAGTTTTTTCTTGAGAGAATTAAATGATTTTTTTTTTCTAACTTCCATTTTTTTCTAAATTTTTTAAATTTTTTGTAATTTCAGTTAATTTTAAATTAAAAAATATATATATATATATATATATTTATAAGCGAGTTTTGCACTAGTAAAACAGAACAAACAAAAAATAAATACGAAACCATGATAATTTTAGTAAGAAGGAGTAATAAGAAATGCCTAACACTTTTGATATAATTTAAATTCATGATTTTGGGTGACGTAACAAATAATATCCTATCGGCCATCACCCCTTTCTCCTTCTCAATTCATATCAAAATTTTCTATTTCACTTTTATTTTATTTATATACTAGTGTGAGACCCGCATATTACGCGAAATTGTAAAAAAAAATATTATTATATATATTAAAATTTAATATAATATATATAAATTTTATGCGGTTGACTTGGGAATGTATGACTTTAAATTTAACTTTTTTATATATATAATTCATTTGCATGAAGAAGGAAATGAAGAAGGAAATGGAAGAATGAATAAAAAGGAAAAGATAGAATAATTAAAATATAAAATATAGAATTGATATAAAATTTGAAAAAGGAGAGAGAAGAAAAGAAAAGAAAATATAAAATTTGAATTAGAAACGGTTGCGGAAGAGAGAAGAAAAGAAAAATATAATTAAAATTAAAATTGTAGAATTTTAGGAATTTAGGACCAATAAAACGGTATAGAATATAAAAGAAAAAGAAAATCTAAAATCAAAAGCTCACAAGTTGAGTCAGATGCTGGAAAAACTCTCCTTATGGATAAAACCTGAGGTCAAGGGAAAATGTATACTCCTCTAAATAACAAAGTTTAAAGTAGACCCCCGCAAGTGGGCGGTGGGATTGGTCCCCCGAAATTAGTCGGCCTTAAACCGGATACCCGAGACTTTAAAAAAAAAAAGTTTAAAGTAGAATAGTGAAAGTAAGACAAATAGTTCCGTGAAACACCCTCAATCTGTGTCACCCAGCATATCCGATTAGCGCTTGTGATAGGACACCTGCATGAACTCTGAAGTGCTATAGTCGGCTGAACCGTCCGGCGGTTGGTGAGGCAGACTCTTCACAGACCAATGCCTAGTGTGTTGGACAACACCCCCGAGCTCAGTCAAACTAGAGTCTTCTACCATACATGATGCATTGACTGTATACCTAAGAGAGTCTTAATCTGGAGCACTTCGTCCTTTGTTCAGTTCATCAAAGTGTGTAACCGTAGAAGCATTTGTGGAGTCATGATTGGCTCGTTCCCGGTGGTGGACGCGAGGCTCACGAGTCTTCTTAATAGTACGCTTCGACTAGAAAAGCACCCTTGTGGTGGTGGAACTCTTCACTCTAGCGGTGGCCTTCCGAGCTGCCACGACCAAGGGTGGAGTCTTTTGTGTGAAAGGCTGATACGTGGAGGTCAACGCCCCAATAGGGTCTGGGTGACTCCCTTCTTCCTGTAAAGCATCCTTCAACACCAACTGTTCTTCAGAGGTCCGATTACTGTTAAGTGATGTGTCTAAGTTCTCCTCTGAGAGCACCCCAAAAGCATAGAAATTTGAGAATGAAGATATTTAAAGAAACCACATCAGCAAAGAAGATTCAGAATTAGTATTAAGAAAGATTTCACAATAAATTTCTCATTATATTTTTACCATATTATGTTATTACACAGAAGGACACAATCATATCATGACCACCTCCCATCCCTGGAGGAGCACTTTCCTAGGTTTACTGAGTTCCTCGAACCGTTCGTTGGCTTTCTACCTGCACTGCCGTCTCCCACCTCGTTTGTGTCCGCCTTGGTCGGACAGAGCACCTCGGTTCCGCCCTCTTCCGAGATGCCCAACTTGCCCGTTGGCATCTCCTCCACGAGCCCAGTCATTTTTCCTGATCACATGCGCCCATGTAAGAAGGGGGATTACTTCACCATCTCGATTGATAATGCCACGTTACAGGCTGGAGTGAACGAATTCAAGGATGCCTTGATTGGTCGCTTAATAACCCCTCGTGGAAAAGCCCCGATATCGTATGTTGAGCTGTCGAAGAGGCTAGTCGAGTCTTGGTCCCTCCATGGGAGCCTCTCTGTTGTGCCAATCGAAAAAAGATTTGTTATTCTCAAGTTTCACCTTTTGGAAGAGCGCGACCGTATCTTTAGAAGACGTGATTGGCAACTGGGCCCAGGTTCCATCCGCCTTAAAAAATGGTCTCCCGGTTTCAATCTGAATCAAGCGCCGACCTCGATGGCTCAAGTTTGGGTACACCTCCTCGGCCTTCCGATTGAACTTTGGCAGTCCACGGTTCTCTCGGCTGCGGCTTCAGCGATTGGCAAGCTCATTAAAATGGACGGTCACACAGCAGCCAAGACCATGGCTCAGTATGCTAGAATCTTGGTTGAGGTGGATATGAAACAACCTCTTTTGAAGCGTCTGGTCCTTGAATGTGAGGACGATTCGGTGACGGTGGAGGTTCTTTATGAGCAGCTTCCGGAGTTCTGCAGCCACTGCAAGGTAGTTGGACACGTGTCTGCTCGTTGCGCTATGGGACAGGCCCCGCCGCCTCCTCGCAACGACTCCCGTGGTAGGACCCGACACAGAAGACGATTGAGGCCTTCTCCCTCAGACCTCCATCCCAAAGCGCCCCCACAGAACCCTTCGTCGGATACTGAAGTCGATCCGGTCCCAGTGAGCAACTCCTTCTCCAGTCTTAACATGGATGAACCTTCAGAGGATCTCGTGGCTACAGCGATCAACAACAGTCCAAACTTGGAGGCTTCTGCCAACGACGTCTCATCCCCTACTCGAGCAGCCTCGACCCGTTCCAAGACGAAACGTAGTAGCCCCAAGATGCCTGAGGTGAGGATATTCAATGAATTCGATGCCAGAACCTGCACGAACTACTCTGTCAGCCAACCAACAGGGCTTGATAATGACTTCACCCGCGTATCCAAGTTCAAGGGCAGTAGGGGCGATGCCTTTGTGTTGGGAATAAAATGATTTTGATTTAGATACCAAAACCCCTGATTGATGATGTTCAGATTAGTTGAGATATGCTCAAGTCAAGTTCAGGCAAGCTGTCTCAGTGCACTTTAGTATGTAGAATGCTTAAGTAAGAATCTCAGGAATGTTGTGAGATTTTAGTGTTCAGGATAGTTGTCCAAAGCTGGAATGTTAGGCAGCTTGATAAGTCTTTAGGACAAAGTTGCTGAACTATTCAAGACAAGCTGACCAAGTGGACAACTAAGCTGAAGAGATCAAGATCATTAAAGCTGTGCTCATAAATGCAAAAGATCAAGACAATTGAAGTACAAATGATCAAGAGAATTGAATGACAAAAGCTTACAAAAGACACATTCAATGAAGCATTTATTGCCAATCATGCCTGAACCAAGCATTGAAGACTTAGAGCATTAAAGAGTGAAGCATTGAATGAATGTTGGAACATTCTAAATTGCAGCAAGAATGTTCAGGGAGCTTGTCCCATCTGACCGTTGGTTGTGTGTAGAGTTTGCCACAAATCAATCTAGGACAATGTGCAAATTTGGAAACTGACACAAGTCTTCTCAGCCGCATTTGTCAGAAGTCAACACATTCATTCAAGCAACCATTGAAGAGCCCTTTTACACAGTGGATAAAAGGATGCCAAGCTTCTTAGCCGTTTCAATGGTGCTGCAAATAGACATGTTTGAATTGCTATCTCTCCAACGGATAGTTGTTCAAATATGCCTATATATACAGAAGTGATCAAAGGGGATTCAAAATCCAACTACAAGCTATCAAACTACTATCAAGCTTTCAAAGGAAACCAAGCTGTTCTTAAAGAATCCCAAGTTTCCTGAATCACTTCAAATTAGCTAAGCCATTCTTTGTAAACATCCTAGCTTAGCATTGAGATATCCTAAGCCTTTACATCTGTTCTCATTGTAAAGGATATCTCTACTAGTTGGAACCAAACCTTAAACCCTATCTCATTTAGTGAAGAGAGTGTTTGTTGTAGAAGTGAGGAGTTAAGGACTGTTAGAGTGAAACACAGTCTTAACTCAGAGAGATTGAGCACTAGGACTCAGATTATCCTAGGGATCAAAGCACTAAGAGAGTGTTGTTGATCATTGCACCTTGGCACTATAAAACAAGTTAATTCCATTGTGAAGGAATTATCCTGTTCAATCAGGGAAAGTGGATGTAGGAGCTTGAGTCTCTGAACCACTATAAACTTGTGTGTCTCTTACTTACTGCACTCTTTATTGCATTCATATTCAAACATATTTCAAGGAGTAAACACTTAGTAAGTGAGAAAATCTGTTTTGGACAAAGTCCCTGATAACTGTCTTTTCAGAAATTAACTTGGAGTATTTCTTTAAGTCAAAGGCCAACCACATTCCGCACTAAGCAACTCTTTTAGATATTTAGCCAACTGATCACTCAATAGTAATCAGTAGGACAAGTATCTATCAAAGTTCACACTCAGGCCAGTTGTGAGACAACCTGCCTGATAAGACCAGTTTTGTTAAAAAGAAAAGAATTTGCATACACAAGTGCATTCCCCCCCCCCATACACTTGTGTTATACTCCACCAAGGACCAACAAGTGGTATCAGAGCAGGGGTTCATAAGACCACTGCTTCTGAAAATCCAACTGATTTTCAAAATCAAATTTTCTGTGGTCACTGAACTGATCCAAATTTCTGAAAAACTTATCTGTGTTCATCCTATATTACATCTGTTGAAATGGCTAACAATGCAGTTCCAGGAGATGCTGTCAACATCATAAACAATATGGGTCCAAACCAAGTCAACCTTATTTCTCATCACAAACTACCAATGTTCTCAATTGAGAACTATGATTTCTGGAAGATCAGGATGAGAGCACATCTTGCTTGCCAGCATGATGAGATGCTTAAAGTCATCACTAGAGGGCCATTTACATTCACTAAAGCAAATCCCAAGCTCACTGATGCTCAAAAAGCTGATCCAAGGGAGTTGCTGTCAAAGGATGAAGATGACTTTACAGCTGAGGAAAGAAAAAGGCACAACCTGAACTACATTGCAATGAACACATTGTACCAGACAATTCCAGATGTAGTGATGGGAAGAGTGTACCACTGCACATCAGCTAAAGAGATTTGGGATACCTTAGCACTTATGTGTGAAGGTACCCAAAAGATCAAGGAGAACAAGCTTCAAGTGGCTATCCAAAAATATGAACAATTCTCTATGGAAGCCAATGAAACTATTGATCATCTTGATGGCAGGTTCACTGACATCATGAATGAGATAAACTCTCTTGGCAAGTTCTATGCCAAAAGAGAGGTTGCTTTGAAAATTCTGAGAAGTCTCACCTCCAAGTGGGACATATATTCTGTCATGATGCAAAATATCAGCAATCTTGACAACATGCCAATGCAGCAAGTATTCTCTGAACTCAAAGCATATGAGTTTGATCTCAACAGAAAGAAGGTGCATGAAGAGCCATCCTCCTCAAACAAAGGTGTTGCCTTCAAAGCTGCTGAAACAGAGAAGAAGAATACTCAAAGATCCTCTCAATCTGTTTCAAAATCTGAAATAAAGGAGGAGCTGGCACTCATGGCTAGGAGATTTGAGAAGCTCAACTCCAGATTTGGTAGATACAAGAAGTTCTACCAAGACAACAGAACCAGAAGGAGATTCAGTTCTCCTGACAATAAATCAGAGGACAAAGTCTCTGATGAAAAGAAAGAAGACAGATATGCTGATAGGAAGAAATTCAGCAAAGGTGAACCATCATCATCAAGGAGGAAGGAGTCCTCAAGCAAGAAGAATGATGATGAAGATGTGTGTTACAACTGCCAGAAAAAGGGTCATTTTCAGTATGACTGTCCTGACCTCAGTGCAAAAGAAAGGAAGGAAAGGCAGAACAAAAGAGACAAAAGGCTGAACAACAGGAAGGCTATGGTAGCTGGAGATTCAGCAAGTGAAGAGAGTGTCTACTCTTCTGATGATGGACTATTCTCCAACAGTGACAGTGATGATGACTGTCAAATGGCATTTGAAAATGATGAGGTATGTTCATCTTCTAGTTCTTCCAGTTCTTCAAATAACACACATGAGTCCAGTGAAATCCCCTTAAAACTCAACTTTGTAAAGTTATTTGAGGAGTTCACCAGACTAAGAGAAGTATGCAATATGACACTTAGAGAAAATGAGCTACTGAATTCGAAAGCTCAAACTCCCAACCTTCCTGAACCAGAGTTTGACTTTAAATCAACTGAGTTGTATCAGCAGATCATGAGAGAACATGAGGAGATGTCTCTCAAAGTCTCTGAACAACAAAAGTTGATTGATGATCAAGAACTGGCCTTGAGGAAAAAGGATTTTGATCTTAGAATTCTTCAGGCAAAATTTGACAATCTCTCAAGTGAATTTGATACTCTAAAATTAAGTGAGGGGAGCTTAAAAATGAAAATGTCTGCCTTGAACAAATCTGCTAAGGCAATAGAGGAGATTCAAGGATTCCAAAGACCATTTGCTCAAAAGGGTGGATTAGGCTATAATCCATTTGAACCCTCACCTGGTCTTAGTATTGCTTCATCCAGCAATTCTAAGATGACTTTTGTAAGATCAGTGGCACAACAAAATGAAATGGAAGTAAATCAACCACTGATCAAGGATAAGGGTAAAGGAATTTTTATACCAACTCAAGTAAACAATGTACCTAAACCCATACCTATGGAAAAGGTTAAAGGCATTGCTTATAAGAGGAATGAGGTTCAGAAAGGTAGAACCAATGGAAGGCCAACCTATCTGAATCCTCATCAGAGAAGTTGTCCAAAATCTGTTCAGAAAAGGCCAACTCAAACGAGGCAACCTCAACTGAATGGATTAAGGCCAATCCCCTCTGACAGGTATAAAACATTCAGGAAGCCTGGACCTTACTTGCCAAATGGAAAAGGCCATCCAAAACCTTATTCTCAAAAGTCTTACCAAGCTGCACCTAAGCCTAGTAACTTCAGGAGAAATGTCCCAAAGAAATTCACCAACTCTCCTGAAACTTACAAGGCTAACACTTATACACAGAGATCACCCAAGGCATTTAAGGGCCAAACTGTGTATGTAGATGTAAATGGAAACCAAGTCAGTCACTTTGAGTCAATCAGAGTTATCAGGCAGATTTGGGTTCCAAAAGGTACAGCTAACCCTCTAGGACCCAACACTCAAAGGGTACCTAAATTTTGACTTTGCAGGGCTGCAAGGACCACAAGAAGAAGAGAAGCATCAACAAGAAAATAGCATGGTACTTGGACAGTGGATGTTCAAGACACATGACTGGGAATAAAGAGCTTCTCTCAGATTTCATAGAAAAGGATGGTCCTTCAATAACCTTTGGAGACAGCTCTCAAGGGATCACAAGAGGTTATGGTACATTAAACATTGGTAGTGTTAAAATTACTGATGTCTCATATGTCCTAGGCCTAAAATATAACTTGCTGTCTATAAGTCAAATCTGTGATAAAGGATACTGTGTTGAATTTGCACCAAATGAATGTACTATCAAGAACAAATCAACACAACAGGTGCTACTAACAGGGGTGAGAAAGGGAAATGTCTATTTTGCAGATTGGAGCAAAACCCCTGAAGCAGTTTGTCTTGTTGCCAAAAGCACAAGTGAGCAAAGCTGGCTGTGGCACAAGAGACTGAATCACCTGAACTTCAAAACCATCAACAAGATTGCAAGAAACTCTCTAGTTAAAGGGCTGCCAAATCAAGTGTTCACCAAAGAACACATATGCCAGCCATGTCAGGAAGGAAAGCAGATCAAAGCTTCATTCAAAGGGAAGCCTGTCATCTCAACTGAGAGAGTTCTTCAACTACTGCATATGGATTTATTTGGGCCAATAATCCCAGTAAGTATAAATGGAAGAAAATATGCTTTAGTTGTTGTTGATGATTTTTCCAGGTACACTTGGGTAGTATTCTTGCTGAACAAAAAGGAGACCCAAGTCAAGTTACCTGAATTGATGATGAGATTGAGCAATGAAAAGGGCCTAAGTATTGTCAAGATCAGATCAGATAAAGGCACTGAGTTCATAAACTCATACATCAATGAGTACTGCAGCAAGAATGACATCACACATGAAACTTCAGCAGCAAGAACACCTCAACAAAATGGGGTTGCTGAAAGAAGGAACAGGACCTTGAAAGAGGCAGCAAGAACATTGATTGCTGAATCCAAACTGCCTAAAAGGTTCTGGGCTGAAGCCATTAGCACTGCATGTCACACTCAAAACAGGTCCTTAATCACCAAAGGACAAGGTAAAACCCCATATCAAATATGGAAAGGTAGATTGCCCACTGTTGCTTATTTTCACATATTTGGTTGTAAGTGTTTCATTCATAATAATGGGAAAGAGCAATTGAAAGCTTTTGACAGCAAAGCTGATGAAGGAATATTTGTTGGATATTCACAAATCAGCAAAGCTTACAGAGTTTACAATTGCAAAACCCTTATTGTGGAAGAAACACCTCATGTTGTGTTTGATGAATCTATTGATGAGTTCAGGGATAGGAACCTGAATATTGATAAGATAACACAAAGAACAACCAGACTAAGGCTTCAGAGCAAGGAAACAGTGTTTGTAGATGTTGCCCAACCTGAACTGCATGATAATCAGAAGCTGGACAACCTACCTGATAGCAATTAACCTGAAGTCAACCAACCTGAAGGAGATATTGAACTGACTGACCCAATCCCAGTTCAAAACCAGGTAACAACTACCAATGAAGAAGCAGGCAATGCTGAGGTAGTAAATGGATCCAATATTCAAGGGGGAACCAATGAAAATGTCAACTCATCTGACAATGAGGACAATACCCCTGAATATGATCCTGAACTTGATCCTTCAATTAACTTTCCTGAATTTAATGAATCTAGTGATCCAACTTCAGATGAGGACAATCCTCCTGAAGGGATCAGGTCTAGAAGGACTTGGTTGCAAGACCACCCATCTAGCCTGATACTTGGTAATCCAAGTGAAGGGATCAAAACTAGAAGATTTCATGGAGAAAGTTCTTTGTTTTGTTGTTTCCTTTCAGAGCAGGAACCAAAAGACATTGAGGAAGCACTGCAAGACACCAACTGGATCATAGCCATGCAAGAAGAGCTGAACCAGTTTACCAGAAATGAAGTATGGGAGCTGGTAGATAGGCTAACTCATCAAGATGTCATTGGAACCAAATGGGTGTTCAAAAACAAGAAAAATGAAAATGACATCATTGTGAGGAACAAAGCAAGACTGGTGGCCAAGGGATATTGTCAATCTGAAGGGATTGATTATGATGAGACCTTTGCTCCAGTGGCCAGACTTGAAGCAATCAGACTCTTCTTAGCATATGCAGCTCACATGAGATTCAAAGTGTATCAAATGGATGTGAAGAGTGCATTTCTCAATGGGGTGCTCAAAGAAGAAGTGTATGTTGAACAGCCCCCAGGCTTTGAAGAAGGAGACAAGGTGTACAGATTGAAGAAAGCCCTCTATGGCTTAAAGCAAGCTCCAAGAGCTTGGTATGACACCTTATCACAGTTTCTTCTAGATCATGGTTTTGTCAAAGGCACTGTTGACAGAACTCTGTTCAGAATCTGTGAAGGAGATGATATCTTGTTAGTCCAAATCTATGTGGATGACATTATATTTGGATCTCCAAATGAGAAGATGTGTGAAAAGTTCTCCAAACTCATTCAAAGCAAATTTGAGATGTCCATGATGGGATTGATGAATTTCTTCTTAGGACTTCAAGTCACTCAATCAAAAAGGGGAATATTCATCAATCAGGCCAAGTATACAAGGGACATGATCAAGAAATTTGGATGTGCTACAAGCAAGCCAGTCAGAATTCCTATGAATACTAACTGGAAAATGGATCCTGATGAAAGTGGAGAGTCAACAAACTCCACTAACTACAGGGGAATCATAGGATCCTTGCTATATCTCACTGCAAGCAGGCCTGACATCACATTTGCAGTTGGAGTGTGTGCAAGATTCCAAGCCAATCCAAAGAAGAGCCATCTTGATGCTGCCAAGAGAATCCTAAGATATCTCAAGGGATCTGAGAATCTTGGATTGTGGTATCCAGCTGATGACAACATTGAGCTCACTGGATATTCAGATGCAGATTATGGAGGATGTAGAATTGACAGAAAATCCACCTCTGGAACATGTCAATTCTTGGGCAGCAAGCTTATCTCATGGTTCTCCAAGAAGCAAAATACTGTTGCAACTTCAACAACTGAAGCAGAATATGTAGCAGCTGGAAGTTGTTGTGCTCGGATACTTTGGCTCAGGCAACAACTTAGAGACTACAAAGTCATCACAAATGAAGTGCCAATATTCTGTGACAACAATAGTGCAATTGCCATCTCACAGAATCCAGTGCTCCACACCAGATGCAAGCATGTGGATATCAAGCATCACTTCATAAGGGATCATGTGGAGAAGAAAGATATCAAGCTTGTCAAAATCCACACTGATAAGCAAAAAGCTGATATCTTGACCAAGCCTCTAGCTGAAGCAAGGTTCTTGGAATTATCAGCTGAATTGGGCTTACTTGATCCAGGCAAAATGGAAAAATGAGGAAAGAAATCTCATATGAAGGGGGAAGTTCATTAAGATGAACTTCAGCAAAGTTGACCAACCTCACTGAAGCAGTCAGCCAAAGAGGGAAACTCAGCAAAGTTGTCCCTATGATGTTCAGCAATGTTGGTCAGGGGATTTGTCCAAGTGGGACCCAGTCAGCAACTTTGGGACCCACTCAGGCAAGTTCATCAGGCAGTTTGACCTTCACAGAAACCAAAGCACATCTCAGGATGTTTGTCCGAGTTAATTGGATAATCATTGCTATTTTTAGCATTGATTAGACATTTACGAGGTTTCTTGGTCTAAGAGTAGGCCATTTTAGGATGGAGTGTGCTTTAAAGATTTTTACCACCAAAAAGGCAAATCAGCATTTAATGCAAAAATCTTAATTGGGATTTCATGAATTCTTGAGCCATCATCAAGACCATTGATTTGCATTAAACTTCCATCAAACCGCCTCAATCCCACTCCCTACTTTATTCAATTGGTTTTTACAATTACCCACTGCCACTATCTATTAACCAACGGTTAATAAACTCCCAACATATATAAACTCCTCAGTTTTTACTTCCATCCTTACGCACTCATAATTTCCAAAACTCTCAAGTCTTTCAAACCCTCTCAAAAACCTGCAACTCCTCTCCAAAAACCTACCCATCTCTCATATTATCCATGGCACCTAAAATCAAGAGAGAAGAACTTGTAGACTTCAATGATCCATCCTTGGACATTGATTTTGCATATCTCAGCAACACAAATTCTCTCTGGTTTGAGAAACTAGTTGCCTTTGATAGTCCAGACACTGAAGTTCATCAAGTTCTCCAATGGCTAAGGGAGGCTGGACTAGAAAAGTTCTTAGGCACCAAGCCAGATTCCTGCCTGAACTCCTTCATGGCTGAATTCTTTGCCCATCTCAGATGGAAGGGCAAGAAGGGTAATGTGTGCACTAAGCTCACATATGCTGAGGAAGGTGAAGAAGAAGAGAGCCAACACACCATCATCTTCACTGCAGAGGATTTGGATGCTAGCTTTGGGCTACCATCAGAAGGACAGAATCTAGAAACCTACAAGGAAGGAGATGATCAGGACTTCTACTTTCCATGGCTGCTTACACCCAAAAAGCTAGTAAGTGCTCAAAACAAGAATACTTTAAAGCCAGTGTTTAGGCACTTGTTTGATTGTGTGGTGAAAAGTTTGTTAAGTCACTCTGGGAGTGTTGAACAAATCAGCATGCCAAAGCTAAGGGTGATGGCTGCTGTGATTGACTCTGCTGAGAATAGAGTCAAGTTTGATTGGAAGAGCTTTATCTTGGACAAGATGATGAATGAGAAATTCAAGTTTAAGGAGATGAAGCACCACAAGGTGGTGGTTGAAGGAAGACTTCAATTTTGCACAAGAGCCAGCCTGCTCTTGGAAAGATTTGCTCATTACACCCATCTTCAAGCAAAGCCAAAGCCTTTTCCTGCACAAAAGGTGATGTTCAGAAAGCTGTCTTCAAAGACAGAAAAGAGAAAGCAGGAGGCTGCCTCCAAGAAAGCTGGTGCAGTTGTTCCAGCATCCAGAGCCTCTCCAAGAAAGAGAAAAGCCCAACCACCAAAAGCTCAGCCAAAAATGAAGAAGATGAAGAAGATTCTGAGTGAATCTTCACCAGAAAGCCAGTCAAGAAGTGGAGGAGCCACTTCTGAGGAGATAGAGAAAGTTGTTGATGAAGGAGTCAACCCTCCTGAAGAGGGTGAAGTATTCAGAGAAATTGTCCCCCTGGAACCTGAGACAATAACAGAGTACAGAGACCTTGAACAGCCTACAAGGTATGAAAGGAGAAGGAGAATTATCAAGACTTCTGAGAAGCAGAAGTTGATGGAAGAGGAGAAGAAGAAGAAAGAGTTCTTCAAGGAGATTAGACAGGCAAGTAAGTCTAACTCCAAGTCCAAATCAAAGCTCAACAGCCCTGAGGCCAACTCCCCTGATATTCAATCTAGAAGAATATCTCCAAGGCAAGAAGAAGAGGAGTGCAAGACTCCTGAAGATGCCCCAATCATTGCCAAGAAGGTTTATTCCCCAGAAGGTGCACCTGATAGAGCAGGTATTGATGTGCTGGCAGATTTGGTCAATCTTGAAGATAGACCTTTTCCCCCCCTTGATCCAAGACTTCTCTCATATACCAAACTTCTTGAAACTGCTATTCAAGAAGGTGATCAAGTTATTTTCCCACCCATTCCAGCCATTCCAATTACCTCTTCAGGCACATTGCTCTCAACAGCACCTGAATCCCAAATTGTCTTAAGCTCTTCTGAACCCAACCTTTCTGAGCCCAACCTACCCGAATCACAGCCAAGCCTACCTGAATCCCAATCCAACCCTCCTGAATCCCAAGCTAACTCCTCTGGAGATGAAAGTGGTGAAGAATACACCTATGAGGGGATGCTGAGGCTGATTGCCAAGGCCAATGTGGATGAATTATATCCAGGATTGAAGGCATATCCCAGGCTGCAACAACAGTTCTATGATCTCAGAGCACTTGTTGAGATCAAGGATAGAACAATTGTGGAAATAGCTCAAGCTATTCAGGATAAAGGTGCCAACTGGTGGCAAGTTGAGGAAAATAGGCTGTTACATTTTGCTAATGTAAAGAAGACCAGTGTGTTAACCACTGAGGCCCTATTTTGCACCATTGTTCATGAGAAGGTGCTTGCTGAAAGAGAAAGAATAGCTCAAGGAATCAAGCATCCTGACAGCCCATCTGATGATAATGATGATGATGATGATCACACCAATCCCAACCCCCCTGGCCTCAACTCTGCTCAGGTACATTACTTGACTTATCATTCTGTGAAGGACTCTGATCATTCAGAGGAGTTGACCAAAGATGGTAACTCAGTCCAAGATGCATTGGCCAAGGATGGTTCTTCTGAGCCTGAGGCACAGCTTGACAATGCTGAGACTTCCATAGGAGAAGCTAGTTTGGCTAAAGCCTCATCAATGTCAGGCCAGTTGGACATTGACCAGCCTTTAGTCATTCAGGATGACTCAGTGGCCTTGGGATGCCCAAGCACTGTGATCTCCCAACAACTGCCCTCTGTGGATCCTGTTGAGGATATGGAGGTGTCAGGTTTAGGAGTGGAAGGAGTTGAAAAGGCTGATAGTGCCGAAAAATCAGAGGGAGATGATGGTGAGGATTGTGTGATTACAGGTTCCTTGAGTGCACCACAAATAGAGGGTGAGGAAGTAGAAATATTGGGTGCAGCCCAATATGAGAGTCAGGCTATTCTTCAAGTCAAATTTGAACTTGATGAATCCCTTGGTGAAAGGAGGCCTGATTCTCCAGTGAATGTGAGTATATCTTTTGAGAATGAAGAAGAAAAGAATATAGTTGAAAATGAGAGAGAAGGTGCTGGTGGTTCAGACCTTATGGGAGAAAAAGAAATTGAGGGTGTTGAGGGAGTTTTTACTAACACTGTTAGTTTTGCAGATTCAGTTGCTGTCACTCTTGAGCAAATTTTTGCAGATGCCTCCCTGACAGATATACCAGTTGCTGCTGACACTGATCTTGAAGCAGTATCAGCAAATGTGTCCACACTTAACCAGATCTACTTTGAACAAGCCAACACCTCTGAGGCTCACTTTCAGATTGCTACTCAGACTGCATCCATCATTGAAGAGCAGTCAGAGAAGTTGGACACACTGGTCAGGGAAGTTGAGAAGGCTCATGCAACAACTGTTGATACCTTAGATGGCCAAGGCAAGACTCTAGCCTCTGTGGAGATGAGGCTAACAGGATCAGAAGAAGTGATCTTGCCCACTCTTGATGCAAGAATATGTGGAGTTGAAACTGGACTGCAAACAGTCTCAACTGAAGTGACAAAGGCCAAGAATGCTATGGGAAAGTTCACAAAATCAGTGAAGAAAGAGCAGCAGGGCCTCAAAAATTTGTACACCCACAATGCTAAAGCCTTGAGAAAGACAATCAAAGATGCTCTAAGGCATAGAACAGCTGCTCAAAAGAAAAGGGCTGAAGAACTGAAAGCTGCAATGGTCAAGGAAGCTATAGAAAAGTTCACTGTTGAACTCATGGCCAAAGTGTCTGATCAAGTTGTGGCCAACCTCACTGATCAACTTCAGGCCAAACTTGATCAATCACTGAAAGCCACATTGGATGCCATTGTTTCTCAAAAGATGAAGCCTGTTCACACCTTCTTGAGCATGGCAGATGATAAAATGCAAAACATTCATGATGAGAATGTTTATCTACTGCAGGAGTTGAAGTCCCTCACTCAAGCCCACTCACACCTCTCAGTCTCTATGAGTGAGTTGAAGCCCCAGTGTTTTGATAATGCCAAAAAGGGGGAAAGAGAGAGAGCAAGGGCAAAGGGAACCTTGGTGATTGATGAACCTAAGGGAAAGGAGAAGGTCCCTGAGATTGAGGAGGAGGCAGTAGAAGACATTGGGAAAGGCAAAGGCCCAATGAATATTGAAAACTTGACTGAGGAAGAGCAGATTCAAATAGCTGTCAAGGAGTCCATGATGTCAGCTATGGAAAGTCAGGCAAGAAAGCTTTAAAGGCCAGGTGGTGAGTCTACAGGACTTGAACCTAAAGAGAAGGCTGCTGAAGTAAGGGGGAAGGTGACAAGGTCATTTGAAAGAAAGAGGAAGGAGCTGCAAGCCTTCAATGAATTCCCAACCAGCCTGACTTTGCCATCAGAATTTCAGTCTGAAGAATCTACTCCAGTAAGGCAATCAAAAAGATTGAAGAAAGCAGCCAAGCTGCCTGCTATTGAAGAAAAAGATTATGAAGAGGAAGTACAGGACAAAATGCCTGAAGTTGGTGTGCCCAAGCTTGCTGATGATCCTTCTAAATTATTTGAAGAAGGATTGAGGCCAACAAGGCAAGGGATGAAAGAAGGGCAAACTTCAAAGCCCCAAGAAGGAGAGCTTCATACAGAAGACTCAAACCTCAAATGCTGCAAAGATGGGACACTCAGTACCCTCACCATGATAAGTGGGTTCCAATCTCACTGAATGATGCATGGGAGGAGGCCAAGAGAAGTTTTGTATATGACTTCTATGTCATTGGAAAGTGGCTTGGAGAGAGTGTAGATGAAGTCTTGTCCAGTTCATGTTTGAGAATCATAGGGACCTCTACCAAAAGCTGTTTGCAGCAGCTGATATGGCAAGAGTTGAGTTCAAGGCCCCTGGTCCAATTCTGTACATGCCTCCTAAGTTCAATGGGAACTTAATTGATGAGGGAAAGATTCTGGAGGAGTTCATCAACATCATGAAGATGGAGAAGATGAAGATAGGCCCTAGAGGCTCCAACAAGGATGTTTGGGAGCTGAAGAAAAGGGTCTGGGCTCAATATGGCATTGCTCCTCAAGATGATGGAACTCTCTGATGGATAAGTTTATCTCTTCCCTATCTTTGTTTTATGATTGATTATGATGTTGTTATTCTGTTTTCTCTGAATCAGTTATGTTGTCCTTATTTTTTTTTTCTGATCTGTAATGCTTGATGATATATATAAAAGGACCACTGATTTTCTATCAAGAGATAACAACTCATTATCTCAACTAACCTGATATTACATATATACTTGATTTATTGTGCTAACAGTTTCTTTCAGGAAAGTTGACCAGATCATTCATCCTGAAGGTAAAATATAGTATAAGTCAAGGTTCCTTTGTAATAGGTTTTGGCATCATCAAAAAGGGGGAAATTGTTGGGAATAAAATGATTTTGATTTAGATACCAAAACCCCTGATTGATGATGTTCAGATTAGTTGAGATATGCTCAAGTCAAGTTCAGGCAAGCTGTCTCAGTGCACTTTAGTATGTAGAATGCATAAGTAAGAATCTCAGGAATGTTGTGAGATTTTAGTGTTCAGGATAGTTGTCCAAAGCTGGAATGTTAGGCAGCTTGATAAGTCTTTAGGCCAAAGTTGCTGAACTATTCAAGACAAGCTGACCAAGTGGACAACTGAGCTGAAGAGATCAAGATCATTAAAGCTGTGCTCACAAATGCAAAAGATCAAGACAGTTGAAGTACAAATGATCAAGAGAATTGAATGACAAAAGCTTACAAAAGACACATTCAATGAAGCATTTATTGCCAATCATGCCTGAACCAAGCATTGAAGACTTAGAGCATTAAAGAGTGAAGCATTGGATGAATGTAGGAACATTCTAAATTGCAGCAGGAATGTTCAGGGAGCTTGTCCCATCTGACCGTTGGTTGTGTGTAGAGTTTGCCACAAATCAATCTAGGACAATGTGCAAATTTAGAAACTGACACAAGTCTTCTCAGTCGCATTTGTCAGAAGTCAACACATTCATTCAAGCAACCATTGAAGAGCCCTTTTACACAGTGGATAAAAGGATGCCAAGCTTCTTAGCCGTTTCAATGGTGCTGCAAATAGACATGTTTGAATTGCTATCTCTCCAACGGATAGTTGTTCAAATATGCCTATATATACAGAAGTGATCAAAGGGGATTCAAAATCCAACTACAAGCTATCAAACTACTATCAAGCTTTCAAAGGAAACCAAGCTGTTCTTAAAGAATCCCAAGTTTCCTGAATCACTTCAAATTAGCTAAGCCATTCTTTGTAAACATCATAGCTTAGCATTGAGATATCCTAAGCCTTTACATCTGTTCTCATTGTAAAGGATATCTCTACTAGTTGGAACCAAACCTCAAACCCTATCTCATTTAGTGAAGAGAGTGTTTGTTGTAGAAGTGAGGAGTTAAGGACTGTTAGAGTGAAACACAGTCTTAACTCAGAGAGATTGAGAACTAGGACTCAGATTATCCTAGGGATCAAAGCACTAAGAGAGTGTTGTTGATCAGTGCACCTTGGCACTATAAAACAAGCTAATTCCATTGTGAAGGAATTATCCTGTTCAATCAGGGAAAGTGAATGTAGGAGCTTGAGTCTCTGAACCACTATAAACTTGTGTGTCTCTTACTTACTGCACTCTTTATTGCATTCATATTCAAACATATTTCAAGGAGTAAACACTTAGTAAGTGAGAAAATCTGTTTTGGACAAAGTCCCTGATAACTGTCTTTTCAGAAATTAACTTGGAGTATTTCTTTAAGTCAAAGGCCAACCACATTCCGCACTAAGCAACTCTTTTAGATATTTAGCCAACTGATCACTCAATAGTAATCAGTAGGACAAGTATCTATCAAAGTTCACACTCAGGCCAGTTGTGAGACAACCTGCCTGATAAGACCAGTTTTGTTAAAAAGAAAAGAATTTGCATACACAAGTGCATTCCCCCCCCCCCATACACTTGTGTTATACTCCACCAAGGACCAACACTTTGACCCTCCATAGTCCTTCACCTGATTCCAGATTCCTAGATTGAGTAGTTTTTTCGGAATTTATCATCGCTTTTATTGCTAGGTTGTTTTTAGGGGTGTACCATCTTTCGATGGTAACCCGGCCTCTGGTTTCGGCTTATGAACTTATGACTTTTATCTTTTCTTTCTTTTTTAATCTGAAAACCTTTTTATTGTCATTTAAACTATTTATCTTGTAGGTTGTATCATTTTAATTATTTTTTGTCTTTCAAGTTTTTTTAACTTTTGAAAGTAGTTCTCTATATTTAAAAATTCAATATTTTAGTTCTTTTATTGATAAATATATGTTATTTTTTATCTAAATTAAAAATTGAACACTTAAATTTAAACAATATTGTCCAATCGTATAGGTGATGACTGGACAACAACTAAGTAGAGCCCAAGGACGAAATATCGGTATCAATAAAAATAACATTACCCTAATTTTATAGATATATAGATAAAAATATCAATATCAAATATTGATATCGAAAAAAGTTAGAAAATTGATGGAAATTTTACGTGAAATTAATATATAAGATTGATGCGGCCAAAATATGTCGTCCTATGAGGTGACGACACGTGGATAGACGATGAGTTATCCTTATTATAAATATTTATATTCATTTTGTGAAATGATTAATACACTCTTGAACTGATATACGAGTAAATCGGGAGATCTACATGTCACTCTAGAAGATGAACCTGAACATAATGAAGGAGTTTCCCCTCAGAAGCTCCCCAAACTTGAGTTGAGTATCCAAGACCTTGACGTATATCAGAGATAAGAGTACATATGAGAACAGTTGAGGGAGGTGGAGTCCCTGAGAAATTCGATGGGTAATTGTATCCTCTCGGTAGAGGGGGTAGGGCGGTTGGCATGAGCCATGCATGACTTGCATTTATTGTTTGTGAATTTAATAAGATATGATGATTTCAGATATTTCTGAGATTCCTTGCATGAGATAACTACTTGAAAAGATTGATGAAATTATTATTTTACTTGACTGCTATATGCGAATCCTAGTATATCTATGGGGCAATATCCCTGGAGGACTGAAAATTGTATCCCTGAAAAGGGGTAGAATAAACCTACAAATACTTTGATTCGAGAATGAGAGACACCCTACGGCCACGAGGCCAAGGGGAGCTAGAGAAATTGAGTAGGTTCTGATGAATCTTACTCTAAGAAAATTGCGTAGGTTCCGACGAACCTCACCTTGAGAAATTGAGTAGGTTCTGATGAACCTTACTCTAAGAAAATTGCGTAGGTTCCGATGAACCTCACCCTGAGAAATTGAGTAGGTTCTGATGAACCTTACTATAAGAAAATTGTGTAAGTTCCGACGAACCTCACCCTAAGAAAATTGCGTAGGTTCCGATGAACCTCACCCTGAGAAATTGAGTAGGTTCTGATGAACCTTACTCTAAGAAAATTGTGTAGGTTCCGATGAACCTCACCCTGAGAAATTGAGTAGGTTCTGATGAACCTTACTCTAAGAAAATTGCGTAGGTTCCGACGAACCTCACCCGAAGAAAATTGCGTAGGTTCCGATGAACCTCACCCTGAGAAATTGAGTAGGTTCTGATGAACCTTACTCTATCACCCTGAGAAATTTAGTAGGTTCTGATGAACCTTACTCTAAGAAAATTGCGTAGGTTCCGATGAACCTCACCCTGAGAAATTGAGTAGGTTTTGATGTACCTCGCCTTGAGAAATTGAGTAGCTTCTGATGAACCTCACTCTAAGGGAAATGCTTAGAGACGGTATTTGAAGCTCTATGATCCAACATATTCCCAAAATTATTAAAGAAGAAGCTCTACCAATTATATCCCTCGAGGCTTGGGGGAATAGATGACATCTAGAGTTATAAGATATTTTCAAAACCAAACCAAAGAGATAATGAGGCTAACTCATCTTACTTCTTCCTACTCTCATAAGTTTGAAACACTTTACGAGAGTAGGGGGGAGTAGTTGATGCGGCCAAAATATGTCGTCCTATGAGGTGACGACACGTGGATAGATGATGAGTTATCCTTATTAAATATTTATATTCGTTTTGTGAAATGATTAATACACTCTTGAGCATAGGGAAGAAAATAGGTCCAAGCCCGATCTGCGGCCTATATCTTTGGCCCAAATGTCCCTGGCCCAAGTATCCTTGGCCCAAATACCTCTAACCCAAGAAGAGGATTACTAAGATTGGGCCTTGGTCAAGGAGGCCCTAGAGGAAATCGAAGAAGTGGTAATTGGTATCAAGTATCTCAAAGGAAGTGGTCAGAGAAGGGACCGAGTCTTAGGGGGGTTTGAGAGATAAGCGGAAGAATTATTCTCCTTTTCGCCCAGAAAAGCGGCCAGGTATAAAAGGGAGGTTTGATGACTATTTTGACTATGTTTTTACATACATACGAACTACATACATTTTTTACAAAGAATATACAGAAAATATAGAAAAACCCTATGATTCTTGCGAGAATTTCCCTTGATTTACAGGGAAATTCCTCTTTGACTCTCCCGAGAAAACTTCTGACTTGAGCGTCGGAGATTCCACGCCGGAATCCCCTCTGGCGTGTTTTTGCAGGTTTTACGGGAGCTTAGAAGAGGATCATTCGTGAGAAAGCTTGCAGAAAAGTGACAATTTGAACTCAAAACCACCTTAATCCGAGCACAGAGATTCGGTATCCCTCATCGTTACTTTTTGACGCAACAAAGATTATAAGTGTATTCATGTACTCCCTCCTATTCTTTGTAATCAAGATACACATATTAAGAAAAAGATTTATTTCTTATTATACCTTTAATTAATTGTTTTAGAATTCTAAATTAGATATCGAAGGTTATTACTATCTAAGTTATTTCTAATGAGTTTAAGGTAATTTGGGAAAAACGTAATTGATTAACATTGAAAAGTGAAAACAACATTTAAATTGTAAATAATTTGAATAACTTGATTATCATTTAATTTAAACGGATTGAAGGGAGTATGAGATAGTGTAATTATATGAATTTTGAATCAATTTTCATTTATATATAATTTAATAGCACACAAAATGGTCATTTGTTATTATTCTATATCTATGTAATAAATAATCAATGGTCAAATATTATTTTTATTTTAAATGTCATTATATTTTTTAATTAAAAAAATAGTGAGTCTATAAATGTAGTATAAATGTAGCACACAGGAGTGTAAATATCTAATTTATTTTCTTTTATTTAATTATAATTTTGTAGCAATATTAATTATGATAAAATAATTTATAAATTCATAAATGTTAATAAATTCAAAATTATTCTATACAATAAAAATGAAAATTTCGATATTTCACTTATATTTTTACGAAATATCACGACATTCGACACTTTTTGAATTATAGTTTAACCGATGTTTATAACGATATATCTATCGAGATTTCTTCCTCCAAAATCTCGTTTTAGTAGATAGAGTTGGTTATTTTTTATTTTTCACATCAGATTACATATATATTTTTTTGTTATAAAGTGTTAGAAGAGAAGAACTTGATTGAGGTTGAGAAGTGAGAAAAACGCATAAAAATAGAGTTTGAGAAGTGGAGAAGACCCAAAAGAATTGGAAGTTTTATTTTTATAAAGTGTAATCTGATGTAGAAAAAAAAATATATGTAATCTGACGTGACAAACTCCGATAAGTCACGTCATCAATTGTTGATCGAGAAAAAAAAATGTGTATCGAATTGCAACACGATGAAAGGTTGAGTTTTTTTTATAAAAATTTTATAATGAGATTAAAGATTGTGTGTTTATTTACAATTAACCCATTTTATAAAAATAAAACAACAACGAAATATTTGGAAATTATCGTTCTTAGTAGAGCCTAGACAGTCCGAAACTGCCTGACTAACTATTTGGATAATGATTAAAAAAAGAAAAGAAAGAATAAATGTTATAGGATGGTGACAGATCAAATATTCGGTTCCACTTGAGTTAGGAGTTACATTTTTAGCTTTGATGTTATAGGATGGTTATTTATGGATTTAATCCAATAACTCCACTTGATCTTATACCAATATCCATTGAAGAACGTGTGAATCTTGATGGAAAAACAAAAGTTGAGGTGATTAAAAAGTTGCATGAAAGACTGAAACACAACATTGAGAAGAGAAATGAGCAATATATCAAGCAAATTAACAAGGGTCTTAAACGAGTCATCTTTGATCCCGGTGATTGTGTATTGTTATACTTGAGGAAGGAGAGATTTCCGAGCAAGATAAAGTCGAAATTGCAGCCAAGAGGAGATGGTCCATTTCAACTGATTGCACGAGTCCATGACAAACCATACAAACTTGACCTTCCAGGTGAGTATCATGTAAGTGCAACTTTCAATGTTACTGATCTTTCTCTCTATTTTGGTGATGTAGATTCGAGGACGAATCCTTTTGAAGAAGAAGGGAATGATGAGGATCCACCAGTGCAAAGTCAAGAAAACAAAAGAGATTTTTTGGTCGTACATGATGGGCCGATTACAAGGACAAGAGCTAAGAAGATAAATGAGGCTTTGATGAGCTTAGTTGCTGAAATGAGAGAAAATGTGCAAGACAAGCCCGAAGAAGGCCTAGTAGTGAACGTTTTTGGGCTGGACTACGAATAAAGAGATGTCATGAAGCTAATTTGGGCTAAAAGACATAATTCTAAGTGCACGGGCCTTCAAAAACGTTTCATACGAAATTACAAGCTATTGTTTGCTTATTCTCTTTGTGAGGTTAATTTATTTGAGAACTTATCAAGAATCTTGAGCAAGATCTTGTGGCGTTCAATCATACCAAGGTTCTTGGCTCTTCTATAGCCAACGGGTCAAGGTTTTTATGCTCTAAGTAAGATCAATCCAAATCTCGATTTGGGAATATCCGCTGCTTAATTTATACGTTGGGTTCTTAGATCTTTATATCTAATGGGTCCTTCGTCTCTATCCACATCAGTTTGGTATCAGAGCAATTTGATATTGATCTGATTTTATTTTATCGTTGTTTATAGTATTTAGTTTCAAAAAAAAAAAAAAAAAAGGACGAGAATAGTTATAATATTTGTTTTACATAATTGTTACCTCTACATATTACAGTTTCAAGAATTCCTTGTTCCCTACATCTATAGGACTAAGGGATTATTGAGTGTTACTGGAAATTGTTCAAACTTGATTTTGTTCTCAAATTTTGAGTGGAAAAAGGCTAGAGCGGTGAGATTATTAGAGGGGAGGTAAAAGCCAAAAGATTGATACAAGAGTGAATTGTGAGGAAAAACACGAGTGATTTGTGAGAAATTATATACTATGGCAGGAACACCCAATGAACAACAAGAAGCTTTCACCCTACAAGCCATGCAACAACAATTTGCAAGGTTTGGAACAGTTCTTGATGGTCTAGTAGATCGGATAGAGAGATTGGAACAGCCTACACAAAGGGAGCCTAGAAATGCCAATGCAAATCAAAGAAGGCAATTTGAGGAGTTGGAATCGGAGGAAGAGGTGGATGATGATATGGGGGCTGTTCATCAAGCACATGGGAGAGGGGGTAGAAGAAGGCGAAACGACGAAGTGAATCGAGGTATGGGGAACATAAAGTTTCACATCCCAACTTTCCATGGGCGGAGCGATCCGGAAGCGTATTTGGAGTGGGAAAAGAAGGTAGAACTCATTTTTTATTGCCATAATCACTCGGAGGATAAAAAGGTAAAACTTGCAGCGATTGAGTTCACCGACTATGCTATAGTTTGGTGGGATCAGTTTGTTACCAATCGGAGACGGAATGGAGAAAGGCCAATTTCCACTTGGGCTGAAATGAAAGCGGTTATGCGTAAGAGATTCGTACCCTCTCATTATTTTCGTGAATTGTATAAAAAACTTCAATCTATGAATCAGGGTACAAAATCTGTGGATGAATACTATAAGGAGATGGAGGTTGCCATGATTAGGGCAAACGTTGAAGAAGATCGGGAGGCGACCATGGCTCGTTTCTTGAATGGGCTGAATAGAGATATTGCTAACATTGTGGAGCTTCAACACTATGTGGAGCTTGAAGATATGGTACATACAGCCATGAAAGTGGAAAGGCAATTGAAGAAGAAGGGTTACGTGCAAAGGAGTTACACACCAAATTCTCAATCTTCAAGTAAGATGAAAGACGGGATCCCCAAAGCAACCTTTGGAGGTTCTCTAAGACCACAAAGTGAGACGTCAAAGGCCAAGTCTAGTGAGACTGATAAAGGAAAAGGTATTGTCACTACACCTTCTCGTAGTCGTGATGTTAAATGTTTTCGTTGTCATAACTATGGGCATATTGCATCTCAATGTCCAAACAAGAAAGTGATGATCCTAAAAAATAATGGTGAAATTGAGTCGGAGGGTGAGAGTGAAGAAGAGAGTGAAGAGCAAGTTGAAAAAGTCTCCGCCGAATCGGGAGAACTTTGGGTGGTAAGAAGATCTCTAAACATGCAAGCAAAGGTGGGAGAAGTGGAACAACAAAGAGAAAACATCTTTCATACAAGGTGTTTGGTTCGAGAAAAGGTATGTATGTTAATTATTGATAGTGGCAGTTGTACTAATGTTGCTAGTATGGAAATGGTGGAAAAATTGAGTTTAATTACGTCGAAGCATCCTAATCCATATAAGCTTCAATGGCTTAATGAATGTGGAGAAATTCGAGTAAATAAACAAGTTTTGGTGTCATTCTCTATTGGCAATTACAATGATGAAGTTCTATGTGATGTGGTACCAATGCATGCAAGTCATATCCTTTTGGGAAGACCATGGCAATTTGATAGGCGAGTGATGTATGATGGGTATCATAATCAATTCATTTTGAAACATCAAAATAAGAAAATCATGCTTGTATCTTTAACTCCACAATAGGTTCTTGATGATCAAATCAAAATGTCTCAAAGAAGAGCACGTGAGATTGAGGGGGAAAAAGGTGATGAGAAACAAAAAGTGAGCCAAAAAAAAGTGGAGAAAAAAATAAGAGGGCTGATTTGAGTGTTTCCGAGGGAGAAAAAAAAATGGATGGGAGTGAGGACAAAAAAAGAGAGAATTTCTTTGCAAGAGGGAGTGAACTAAAGAGAGCTTTTGTTAAAAAAAAAAAAAAGAGTATGTTGGTGTTGGTACATAAGAAATCATTTTTTAGCACTAACGAATTAACATTTTCTTTTCCTAGTTCTTTTGCATCTTTTTTTCAGGATCATGAAAATGTCTTTCTAGAGGAGGAGCCAAATGGATTACCACCATTAAGGGGTATTGAATATCAAATTGATTTCATTTCGGGAGCAACACTTCCAAATCAAAACGCTTATAGAGCTAATCCGGAGGAAACAAAAGAAATCCAAAGGCAAGTAGAGGAGTTGATGACTGTTCAGGAAAGCTTGAATCTATGTGTTGTACTAGTGATTCTAGTACCGAAGAAAGATGCAACATGGAGGATGTGCACTGATTGTCGGGCCATTTATATAATCACGGGTAAGTGTCGCTATCCTATCCCTAGGTTAGATGATATGCTTGATGAATTGTATGAGGCTGTGTTATTTTCCAAAATTGATTTGAAAAGTGGTTTTCATCAAATATGGATCGTAGAAGGAGATGAATGGAAAACGACTTTCAAAACAAAACATGGTTTATATGAGTTGTTGGTAATGTTTTTTGTCTTAACTAATGAACCAAGTACTTTTATGCAATTAATGACCCATGTTGTGAATGAATTTTTTGGAAAATTTGTGGTTGTATACTTTGATGATATCCTTAAACGGAGTAAATTAGGTACTCAACTTCTGTTTTCTACTACTTGTCATCCTACTAAAGTCGTTAATAGAGTTTTGTCTCAATTGCTTAAGAGTTTTGATTCTGAAAAATTGGGAAGATTGTTTGTCGTTGCTGAATTTGCTTATAAAAGAAGTGTTCATTTTGCTAATAATCACTCTCCTTTTGAGGTTATTTATGGATTTAATCCAATAACTCCACTTGATCTTATACCAATATCCATTGAAGAACGTGTGAGTCTTGATGGAAAAACAAAAGTTGAGGTGATTAAAAAGTTGCATGAAAGACTGAAACACAACATTGAGAAGAGAAATGAGCAATATATCAAGCAAATTAACAAGGGTCTTAAACGAGTCATCTTTGATCCCGGTGATTGTGTATTGTTATACTTGAGGAAGGAGAGATTTCCGAGCAAGATAAAGTCGAAATTGCAGCCAAGAGGAGATGGTCCATTTCAACTGATTGCACGAGTCCATGACAAACCATACAAACTTGACCTTCCAGGTGAGTATCATGTAAGTGCAACTTTCAATGTTACTGATCTTTCTCTCTATTTTGGTGATGTAGATTCGAGGACGAATCCTTTTGAAGAAGAAGGGAATGATGAGGATCCACCAGTGCAAAGTCAAGAAAACAAAAGAGATTTTTTGGTCGTACATGATGGGCCGATTACAAGGACAAGAGCTAAGAAGATAAATGAGGCTTTGATGAGCTTAGTTGCTGAAATGAGAGAAAATGTGCAAGACAAGCCCGAAGAAGGCCTAGTAGTAAACGTTTTTGGGCTGGACTACGAATAAAGAGATGTCATGAAGCTAATTTGGGCTAAAAGACATAATTCTAAGTGCACGGGCCTTCAAAAACGTGGCACACATGAAGCCCATTAGAATTATTGTTTTATTTTTATTATTATTAGTTATTTAGATTATTTACATTTTCTAGGAAATTCAAAGAGTTAGGAGTTACATTTTTAGCTTTGAATTGAATCTTTAGTGGCCTTTTAAGACCATAGGTGTAGGTTATGAATGTATTTACTCTTAGGAGTTACTTTCTAGCCTATAAATAGGCCTTGTATTCCTTTGGGAAGGGACACCAAGTTTCATACTAAATTACAAGCTATTGTTTGCTTATTCTCTTTGTGAGGTTAATTTATTTGAGAACTTATCAAGAATCTTGAGCAAGATCTTGTGGCGTTCAATCATACCAAGGTTCTTGGCTCTTCTATAGCCAACGGGTCAAGGTTTTTATGCTCTAAGTAAGATCAATCCAAATCTCGATTTGGGAATATCCGCTGCTTAATTTATACGTTGGGTTCTTAGATCTTTATATCTAATGGGTCCTTCGTCTCTATCCACATCAGTTTGGTATCAGAGCAATTTGATATTGATCTGATTTTATTTTATCGTTGTTTATAGTATTTAGTTTCAAAAAAAAAAAAAAAAAAAAAAAAAAGGACGAGAATAGTTATAATATTTGTTTTACATAATTGTTACCTCTACATATTACAGTTTCAAGAATTCCTTGTTCCCTACATCTATAGGACTAAGGGATTATTGAGTGTTACTGGAAATTGTTCAAACTTGATTTTGTTCTCAAATTTTGAGTGGTAAAAGGCTAGAGCGGTGAGATTATTAGAGGGGAGGTAAAAGCCAAAAGATTGATACAAGAGTGAATTATGAGGAAAAACACGAGTGATTTGTGAGAAATTATATACTATGGCAGGAACACCCAATGAACAACAAGAAGCTTTCACCCTACAAGCCATGCAACAACAATTTGCAAGGTTTGGAACAGTTCTTGATGGTCTAGTAGATCGGATAGAGAGATTGGAACAGCCTACACAAAGGGAGCCTAGAAATGCCAATGCAAATCAAAGAAGGCAATTTGAGGAGTTGGAATCGGAGGAAGAGGTGGATGATGATATGGGGGCTGTTCATCAAGCACATGGGAGAGGGGGTAGAAGAAGGCGAAACGACGAAGTGAATCGAGGTATGGGGAACATAAAGTTTCACATCCCAGCTTTCCATGGGCGGAGCGATCCGGAAGCGTATTTGGAGTGGGAAAAGAAGGTAGAACTCATTTTTTATTGCCATAATCACTCGGAGGATAAAAAGGTAAAACTTGCAGCGATTGAGTTCACCGACTATGCTATAGTTTGGTGGGATCAGTTTATTACCAATCGGAGACGGAATGGAGAAAGGCCAATTTCCACTTGGGCTGAAATGAAAGCGGTTATGCGTAAGAGATTCGTACCCTCTCATTATTTTCGTGAATTGTATAAAAAACTTCAATCTATGAATCAGGGTACAAAATCTGTGGATGAATACTATAAGGAGATGGAGGTTGCCATGATTAGGGCAAACGTTGAAGAAGATCGGGAGGCGACCATGGCTCGTTTCTTGAATGGGCTGAATAGAGATATTGCTAACATTGTGGAGCTTCAACACTATGTGGAGCTTGAAGATATGGTACATACATCCATGAAAGTGGAAAGGCAATTGAAGAAGAAGGGTTACGTGCAAAGGAGTTACACACCAAATTCTCAATCTTCAAGTAAGATGAAAGACGGGATCCCCAAAGCAACCTTTGGAGGTTCTCTAAGACCACAAAGTGAGACGTCAAAGGCCAAGTCTAGTGAGACTGATAAAGGAAAAGGTATTATCACTACACCTTCTCGTAGTCGTGATGTTAAATGTTTTCGTTGTCATGACTATGGGCATATTGCATCTCAATGTCCAAACAAGAAAGTGATGATCCTAAAAAATAATGGTGAAATTGAGTCGGAGGGTGAGAGTGAAGAAGAGAGTGAAGAGCAAGTTGAAAAAGTCTCCGCCGAATCGGGAGAACTTTGGGTGGTAAGAAGATCTCTAAACATGCAAGCAAAGGTGGGAGAAGTGGAACAACAAAGAGAAAACATCTTTCATACAAGGTGTTTGGTTCGAGAAAAGGTATGTATGTTAATTATTGATAGTGGGAGTTGTACTAATGTTGCTAGTATGGAAATGGTGGAAAAATTGAGTTTAATTACGTCGAAGCATCCTAATCCATATAAGCTTCAATGGCTTAATGAATGTGGAGAAATTCGAGTAAATAAACAAGTTTTGGTGTCATTCTCTATTGGCAATTACAATGATGAAGTTCTATGTGATGTGGTACCAATGCATGCAAGTCATATCCTTTTGGGAAGACCATGGCAATTTGATAGGCGAGTGATGTATGATGGGTATCATAATCAATTCATTTTGAAACATCAAAATAAGAAAATCATGCTTGTATCTTTAACTCCACAATAGGTTCTTGATGATCAAATCAAAATGTCTCAAAGAAGAGCACGTGAGATTGAGGGGGAAAAAGGTGATGAGAAACAAAAAGTGAGCCAAAAAAAAAGTGGAGAAAAAAATAAGAGGGCTGATTTGAGTGTTTCCGAGGGAGAAAAAAAAATGGATGGGAGTGAGGACAAAAAAAGAGAGAATTTCTTTGCAAGAGGGAGTGAACTAAAGAGAGCTTTTGTTAAAAAAAAAAAAAAGAGTATGTTGGTGTTGGTACATAAGAAATCATTTTTTAGCACTAACGAATTAACATTTTCTTTTCCTAGTTCTTTTGCATCTTTTTTTCAGGATCATGAAAATGTCTTTCTAGAGGAGGAGCCAAATGGATTACCACCATTAAGGGGTATTGAATATCAAATTGATTTCATTTCGGGAGCAACACTTCCAAATCAAAACGCTTATAGAGCTAATCCGGAGGAAACAAAAGAAATCCAAAGGCAAGTAGAGGAGTTGATGACTGTTCAGGAAAGCTTGAATCTATGTGTTGTACTAGTGATTCTAGTACCGAAGAAAGATGCAACATGGAGGATGTGCACTGATTGTCGGGCCATTTATATAATCACGGGTAAGTGTCGCTATCCTATCCCTAGGTTAGATGATATGCTTGATGAATTGTATGAGGCTGTGTTATTTTCCAAAATTGATTTGAAAAGTGGTTATCATCAAATATGGATCGTAGAAGGAGATGAATGGAAAACGACTTTCAAAACAAAACATGGTTTATATGAGTTGTTGGTAATGTTTTTTATCTTAACTAATGAACCAAGTACTTTTATGCAATTAATGACCCATGTTGTGAATGAATTTTTTGGAAAATTTGTGGTTGTATACTTTGATGATATCCTTAAACGGAGTAAATTAGGTACTCAACTTCTGTTTTCTACTACTTGTCATCCTACTAAAGTCGTTAATAGAGTTTTGTCTCAATTGCTTAAGAGTTTTGATTCTGAAAAATTGGGAAGATTGTTTGTCGTTGCTGAATTTGCTTATAAAAGAAGTGTTCATTTTGCTAATAATCACTCTCCTTTTGAGGTTATTTATGGATTTAATCCAATAACTCCACTTGATCTTATACCAATATCCATTGAAGAACGTGTGAGTCTTGATGGAAAAACAAAAGTTGAGGTGATTAAAAAGTTGCATGAAAGACTGAAACACAACATTGAGAAGAGAAATGAGCAATATATCAAGCAAATTAACAAGGGTCTTAAACGAGTCATCTTTGATCCCGGTGATTGTGTATTGTTATACTTGAGGAAGGAGAGATTTCCGAGCAAGATAAAGTCGAAATTGCAGCCAAGAGGAGATGGTCCATTTCAACTGATTGCACGAGTCCATGACAAACCATACAAACTTGACCTTCCAGGTGAGTATCATGTAAGTGCAACTTTCAATGTTACTGATCTTTCTCTCTATTTTGGTGATGTAGATTCGAGGACGAATCCTTTTGAAGAAGAAGGGAATGATGAGGATCCACCAGTGCAAAGTCAAGAAAACAAAAGAGATTTTTTGGTCGTACATGATGGGCCGATTACAAGGACAAGAGCTAAGAAGATAAATGAGGCTTTGATGAGCTTAGTTGCTGAAATGAGAGAAAATGTGCAAGACAAGCCCGAAGAAGGCCTAGTAGTAAACGTTTTTGGGCTGGACTACGAATAAAGAGATGTCATGAAGCTAATTTGGGCTAAAAGATATAATTCTAAGTGCACGGGCCTTCAAAAACGTGGCACACATGAAGCCCATTAGAATTATTGTTTTATTTTTATTATTATTAGTTATTTAGATTATTTACATTTTCTAGGAAATTCAAAGAGTTAGGAGTTACATTTTTAGCTTTGAATTGAATCTTTAGTGGCCTTTTAAGACCATAGGTGTAGGTTATGAATGTATTTACTCTTAGGAGTTACTTTCTAGCCTATAAATAGGCCTTGTATTCCTTTGGGAAGGGACACCAAGTTTCATACTAAATTACAAGCTATTGTTTGCTTATTCTCTTTGTGAGGTTAATTTATTTGAGAACTTATCAAGAATCTTGAGCAAGATCTTGTGGCGTTCAATCATACCAAGGTTCTTGGCTCTTCTATAGCCAACGGGTCAAGGTTTTTATGCTCTAAGTAAGATCAATCCAAATCTCGATTTGGGAATATCCGCTGCTTAATTTATACGTTGGGTTCTTAGATCTTTATATCTAATGGGTCCTTCGTCTCTATCCACATCAGTTTGGTATCAGAGCAATTTGATATTGATCTGATTTTATTTTATCGTTGTTTATAGTATTTAGTTTCAAAAAAAAAAAAAAAAAAAAAGGACGAGAATAGTTATAATATTTGTTTTACATAATTGTTACCTCTACATATTACAGTTTCAAGAATTCCTTGTTCCCTACATCTATAGGACTAAGGGATTATTGAGTGTTACTGGAAATTGTTCAAACTTGATTTTGTTCTCAAATTTTAAGTGGTAAAAGGCTAGAGCGGTGAGATTATTAGAGGGGAGGTAAAAGCCAAAAGATTGATACAAGAGTGAATTGTGAGGAAAAACACGAGTGATTTGTGAGAAATTATATACTATGGCAGGAACACCCAATGAACAACAAGAAGCTTTCACCCTACAAGCCATGCAACAACAATTTGCAAGGTTTGGAACAGTTCTTGATGGTCTAGTAGATCGGATAGAGAGATTGGAACAGCCTACACAAAGGGAGCCTAGAAATGCCAATGCAAATCAAAGAAGGCAATTTGAGGAGTTGGAATCGGAGGAAGAGGTGGATGATGATATGGGGGCTGTTCATCAAGCACATGGGAGAGGGGGTAGAAGAAGGCGAAACGACGAAGTGAATCGAGGTATGGGGAACATAAAGTTTCACATCCCAGCTTTCCATGGGCGGAGCGATCCGGAAGCGTATTTGGAGTGGGAAAAGAAGGTAGAACTCATTTTTTATTGCCATAATCACTCGGAGGATAAAAAGGTAAAACTTGCAGCGATTGAGTTCACCGACTATGCTATAGTTTGGTGGGATCAGTTTGTTACCAATCGGAGACGGAATGGAGAAAGGCCAATTTCCACTTGGGCTGAAATGAAAGCGGTTATGCGTAAGAGATTCGTACCCTCTCATTATTTTCGTGAATTGTATAAAAAACTTCAATCTATGAATCAGGGTACAAAATCTGTGGATGAATACTATAAGGAGATGGAGGTTGCCATGATTAGGGCAAACGTTGAAGAAGATCGGGAGGCGACCATGGCTCGTTTCTTGAATGGGCTGAATAGAGATATTGCTAACATTGTGGAGCTTCAACACTATGTGGAGCTTGAAGATATGGTACATACATCCATGAAAGTGGAAAGGCAATTGAAGAAGAAGGGTTACGTGCAAAGGAGTTACACACCAAATTCTCAATCTTCAAGTAAGATGAAAGACGGGATCCCCAAAGCAACCTTTGGAGGTTCTCTAAGACCACAAAGTGAGACGTCAAAGGCCAAGTCTAGTGAGACTGATAAAGGAAAAGGTATTGTCACTACACCTTCTCGTAGTCGTGATGTTAAATGTTTTCGTTGTCATGACTATGGGCATATTGCATCTCAATGTCCAAACAAGAAAGTGATGATCCTAAAAAATAATGGTGAAATTGAGTCGGAGGGTGAGAGTGAAGAAGAGAGTGAAGAGCAAGTTGAAAAAGTCTCCGCCGAATCGGGAGAACTTTGGGTGGTAAGAAGATCTCTAAACATGCAAGCAAAGGTGGGAGAAGTGGAACAACAAAGAGAAAACATCTTTCATACAAGGTGTTTGGTTCGAGAAAAGGTATGTATGTTAATTATTGATAGTGGGAGTTGTACTAATGTTGCTAGTATGGAAATGGTGGAAAAATTGAGTTTAATTACGTCGAAGCATCCTAATCCATATAAGCTTCAATGGCTTAATGAATGTGGAGAAATTCGAGTAAATAAACAAGTTTTGGTGTCATTCTCTATTGGCAATTACAATGATGAAGTTCTATGTGATGTGGTACCAATGCATGCAAGTCATATCCTTTTGGGAAGACCATGGCAATTTGATAGGCGAGTGATGTATGATGGGTATCATAATCAATTCATTTTGAAACATCAAAATAAGAAAATCATGCTTGTATCTTTAACTCCACAATAGGTTCTTGATGATCAAATCAAAATGTCTCAAAGAAGAGCACGTGAGATTGAGGGGGAAAAAGGTGATGAGAAACAAAAAGTGAGCCAAAAAAAAAGTGGAGAAAAAAATAAGAGGGCTGATTTGAGTGTTTCCGAGGGAGAAAAAAAAATGGATGGGAGTGAGGACAAAAAAAGAGAGAATTTCTTTGCAAGAGGGAGTGAACTAAAGAGAGCTTTTGTTAAAAAAAAAAAAAAAAAGAGTATGTTGGTGTTGGTACATAAGAAATCATTTTTTAGCACTAACGAATTAACATTTTCTTTTCCTAGTTCTTTTGCATCTTTTTTTCAGGATCATGAAAATGTCTTTCTAGAGGAGGAGCCAAATGGATTACCACCATTAAGGGGTATTGAATATCAAATTGATTTCATTTCGGGAGCAACACTTCCAAATCAAAACGCTTATAGAGCTAATCCGGAGGAAACAAAAGAAATCCAAAGGCAAGTAGAGGAGTTGATGACTGTTCAGGAAAGCTTGAATCTATGTGTTGTACTAGTGATTCTAGTACCGAAGAAAGATGCAACATGGAGGATGTGCACTGATTGTCGGGCCATTTATATAATCACGGGTAAGTGTCGCTATCCTATCCCTAGGTTAGATGATATGCTTGATGAATTGTATGAGGCTGTGTTATTTTCCAAAATTGATTTGAAAAGTGGTTATCATCAAATATGGATCGTAGAAAGAGATGAATGGAAAACGACTTTCAAAACAAAACATGGTTTATATGAGTTGTTGGTAATGTTTTTTATCTTAACTAATGAACCAAGTACTTTTATGCAATTAATGACCCATGTTGTGAATGAATTTTTTGGAAAATTTGTGGTTGTATACTTTGATGATATCCTTAAACGGAGTAAATTAGGTACTCAACTTCTGTTTTCTACTACTTGTCATCCTACTAAAGTCATTAATAGAGTTTTGTCTCAATTGCTTAAGAGTTTTGATTCTGAAAAATTGGGAAGATTGTTTGTCGTTGCTGAATTTGCTTATAAAAGAAGTGTTCATTTTGCTAATAATCACTCTCCTTTTGAGGTTATTTATGGATTTAATCCAATAACTCCACTTGATCTTATACCAATATCCATTGAAGAACGTGTGAGTCTTGATGGAAAAACAAAAGTTGAGGTGATTAAAAAGTTGCATGAAAGACTGAAACACAACATTGAGAAGAGAAATGATCAATATATCAAGCAAATTAACAAGGGTCTTAAACGAGTCATCTTTGATCCCGGTGATTGTGTATTGTTATACTTGAGGAAGGAGAGATTTCCGAGCAAGATAAAGTCGAAATTGCAGCCAAGAGGAGATGGTCCATTTCAACTGATTGCACGAGTCCATGACAAACCATACAAACTTGACCTTCCAGGTGAGTATCATGTAAGTGCAACTTTCAATGTTACTGATCTTTCTCTCTATTTTGGTGATGTAGATTCGAGGACGAATCCTTTTGAAGAAGAAGGGAATGATGAGGATCCACCAGTGCAAAGTCAAGAAAACAAAAGAGATTTTTTGGTCGTACATGATGGGCCGATTACAAGGACAAGAGCTAAGAAGATAAATGAGGCTTTGATGAGCTTAGTTGCTGAAATGAGAGAAAATGTGCAAGACAAGCCCGAAGAAGGCCTAGTAGTGAACGTTTTTGGGCTGGACTACGAATAAAGAGATGTCATGAAGCTAATTTGGGCTAAAAGACATACTCCCTCTGTCCCACAATTGTTTGCACTTCCTAAAAAGGAAACATTTTTTTAAACCCCACCCTCACAATATTCACATATTTACACAAAATGTCATTACTTTTACCCTCAATCCAATCACCTTTTTTACTTTATCCATATAACTTTACAAAATTACCCCTCAACACTCCACTCATTACACTTTTTTCTTAGTTTGCGTGCCCATAAAGTGGTGCAAACAATTCCGGGACAGAGGGAGTAATTCTAAGTGCACGGGCCTTCAAAAACGTGGCACACATGAAGCCCATTAGAATTATTGTTTTATTTTTATTATTATTAGTTATTTAGATTATTTACATTTTCTAGAAAATTCAAAGAGTTAGGAGTTACATTTTTAGCTTTGAATTGAATCTTTAGTGGCCTTTTAAGACCATAGGTGTAGGTTATGAATGTATTTACTCTTAGGAGTTACTTTCTAGCCTGTAAATAGGCCTTGTATTCCTTTGGGAAGGGACACCAAGTTTCATACGAAATTACAAGCTATTGTTTGCTTATTCTCTTTGTGAGGTTAATTTATTTGAGAACTTATCAAGAATTTTGAGCAAGATCTTGTGGCGTTCAATCATACCAAGGTTCTTGGCTCTTTTATAGCCAACGGGTCAAGGTTTTTATGCTCTAAGTAAGATCAATCCAAATCTCGATTTGGGAATATCCGCTGCTTAATTTATACGTTGGGTTCTTAGATCTTTATATCTAATGGGTCCTTCGTCTCTATCCACATCAGGTGCAGTTGATGCACAAAAGACTAACTCAAATACGAGTTGGCACTAAATGGGTCAGGAGCAAATTATAGGTTAAACACGTGTATTTTAGGTCAAGAGTTCAAATCTCACCTCTATCTTTTAGCAACTTTTTTTTATCGATGATAATATTGTATTGCACTTTTTAGTTATATTGTGCTCTCTCTTTTAGTAACATTGTGTTGCATTTTTCAGATACAATTCATAGCAATTCTTATTAATATTATGTGGTCATTTTTATCAAATTACTCAATTAAATAAAAAAAGACAAATATAAAATAAATGGGGGACGAGTTCAAACCGTGTAATTCGACCTCATAAAGATGTTAATTTACTATATAATTTGTTGACATACTTAATAAATAAAGGAGTAATTTTCTAGTGTATATATCATATTAATTGCAAGAAGTAAATATGATCACTTATCATCTAAGTTGTTGTCATATTCAATAAATAAATAATTTCTTTTGTATATATCATATTAATTGTAAAAAGAAAAATAATAGTAAGAGAGATGAATTTCGAAGCATTTAAATGGACCTTAGAGACATGCTTACTTACCATTTAAACGACTGTCATACACGATAAATGAATAATTATCTTTACTTCTTTAGTATATATAATAATCAATAATATAGTATTGCACTTTTAAGTTGCAGGGACTTAATACATTTTTCGGTTATAATGATTTACATTTTTTTATTAATATTGTGTTGCACTTTTCAATTATAGTGTCTTACATTTTTCATTAATATTGTGTTGGACTTTTCAATTAAATTGATTTGCACTTTTCATTATCATCGTGTTGCACTTTTCAATTATAGTGACTTGCATGTTTCAAAAATATTGTATTTCACTTTTTAGTTATACTGACTTAAGCTTTTAATAATACTGTGTTGCATTTTTTTGTTATATTTGTAATATTATGTTGCACATTTTACTAAATAAAACTCTTCACTTAAAAGTTTAACACATTTTTACTTAAAAAAATTTAGTCACTATAATTAAAAAGTGCAATACGTATTTGCTTAAAAAAATGGATAGTGAAACTTAATTTTTTTTTTATGAATTATTAATTATTTTATTATATATAATTAATAAAATAATTTGTTTAACGAGTATGTCAACAGTCTAAATATGTATATTTTTAAGTACAAATTAAATTGTTCAAATCCCATTCCTACATACATTTTTTTTTCATTTTATTATAATATGTATAAAAAAAATCATATTTAATGAGTATTGTTAGTGTTGTTCAGATTTGTCACTTTATGGGTGTGATGCATCGTGATCTCAAACCCGAGAATTTCTTGTTGTCTGATAAGACTGTGGGAGCTCTCTTGAAAGCAACGGATTTCGGCTTATCGGTTTTCATTGAAGAAGGTACTCTATTTATTTATATCAATTCTGTTCAAATTCATCTATGATCCATTTGATAATTGTCTTTAGTTTAATATAATTTGTGCTACCGAGACACAAGTTATGTATCTGAATGGAAGGTGAATTGTGATCAAGAAATGATTAATTCTATCGAAAAACATTGCTATTACCATCTCTGCACCAATAATAACCCAATTAGCATCTTAGAGATAATATGTATAGCTGTCACTTAACTAAGAACTTGTCTCAATGTTATGATCAACACGTGGCTGCAGTCGTTTCTTTCAATGGCGTCACTTGTAAATTCTTTTTGTCAACGATAAGTGACCAGTTAGCACATTCCATTTTCTTTCATCTACACACATCTCATTAGTTTTGCCTGCTGCAAATCAGCATTGAATGGGGAACTTATGATTTTTGAGGTTAAAAACCTTGTACGAAAGATCAAATGATCCATTTTATATCGCACTCAATTGTCTGAATTTCTATTCACCAAATTCAAACGTACAAATCTTAGAGAAATAATTATAATATATTAAGCTCAATGTTATGCATGCAGGGAAAACATACAAGGACGTAGTTGGGAGTGCTTATTATGTTGCTCCTGAGGTATTGCGTCGTAAATATGGAAAAGAAGTTGACATCTGGAGTGCTGGAGTCATTCTCTACATATTACTCTGTGGTGTACCCCCATTTTGGGCTGGTAAACTCCACATAAATATATTTTCTGTTGAAGAAATTGGTTAGAAATTGATTAATTTTAATTAATTAATTGATTTTAAAATGAGAGTGGAGAACACTCGTCTTTAACCAATTTATTGAGGGCTATAAATGTAATTTCAAGAAAATTAAATGACATAAAATCGTTCTACTCTCGGAGTAGATGTTTGTAGTGTATTTAAAATCTCAAAACCTAATTTCGGTGAGTGAGAAATTAATTCACAAAGTTGAAACGTCAAATAATACACTTTATGGGATAAAGTGTTACAACATGATAATTGTCCCACATTGAAACTTTGAAAGTTTAATGAAGGCTAATTACTCCTTATAAATAGGAGGATGTTACAATGGTTCAAATAATAATGACGAAGGAGCAATCCAATAATCTATACGGATGCATGTGTGTGCTTGTCCGGTTGAGCTTGGGCCTAGTCTTGGGCTTGTGACTCGTGGGTTTTAAATTTGGGCTTTCAGACCCATCGAAATTGGGTTAACCCAAATAAATTTAAAAGTTGAATTTGAACTATGACGAATTTGAACGTTGAGGATGTCTAGGTACATTGACGTTACAAATTGTGATGAACTTGGACGTTCGGGTGTCCAGGTTCATAGACGTTTCAGTAATGAATTTGTAACCGCAAAGGAGTTACAAAACCATGAATGTCATACTTAAATCTTGTAACCGCAAGACGTTACAAATAGCATGAATGCCATAATAAATGTGGAGACCCCTCACATGTTGGAACATGCCTATAAATAGGAGTGCATTGTTTTGGAAAAACTTCACTTTTGCAAGTAACAAAAATCACTTGAGTTTTCCACCAAAATAGCATCCTGTTTTCCAGCATTCTGCATAGCATTTTAGAGTGCAGTTCAGTTTTCGTGTCGATTCAGTTCGTTGGAACTCTATACGTTGTGGTGCTGCTCGTATAGAGGCGAAAGTAGTTTTACCTTTTAAAACGTTACGTCAAACCGTGAGCACTAGCCGGGACGTATTCGTTTTGCGGGAAAAGGGTTTCCTTGACTCGACTTTAACTTTGTTCCTACTGTTCGTGAGATGGGGTCGTTGCTGCTGATTTCGAGAACTTGCATATTTTGGAAAACTGCTAAAGGAGGAGAAAAGCTGCTAAAAGAGGAAAATCGAAGACTTTTGTATTTATAATTATGTTATTTATTTCTGTCAATTTTGTAAAGCCATTGTTGGGTGCTAAAAAATTCCAACAATCGCAAAACGAATAAGATACTCGTAGCAATGGCTAACGACGGAGATAACGATAACAACGTTGTAATTAGCAAGGATCCTCTGGGAGGATCCACCCGTGGTCGATGAAAACGACACGGATAATGCTAAACATGTTGTCTACGACCAATGGGTCGTTGTGACTTTATGAGTCGTAACTACGTCATTGGAGGACTAGTTGACGCGTTGTATAACGTGTACCAGTCGGTTCGTACTACCAAATAACTGTGGGAGTCTTTGGAACGAAAGTACAAAACCGAGGATGCCGGAACTAAGAAGTTCGTGGTATGAGTCTCTATGACTTGTTTGTGAAACTCCGGATTGAAAAATACAATCGGAGAATGGTCAAATGGTATAATAATAATAGTATATGAATAAAATTACATTTACGATTATTTATGTAATTAAATGTTCCTCTTTATAGCGTTTGAGATTTTTGTAAATCTAAAGCTATAAAAAGATTAATAAATTATAATTTATTAATATTCCAAATATCAATAAATCTAAAGGGTATATGATATGTGTGGAAGTTTAAAAATTGACAAAATTGTCATTTAATTTTGAAAGGAACATTAGACCTCTACACTTAAGTCACATAGACGTATGTGATTTGAAGTTTGTGCAATAAGAGGTGGGTTTGTAAATACCTCAAAATGTGGGGGTATTTAAAAATATTTGGTCTCAAGCAGATCTGCTACAAAAGGCTTTTAACCGAGATCAAACAAATGTGCTAGAAGGAATGAGTCCAAAAATCCACAAATAAAAAACGTAAACAGTGGTAACCCAACCATATTGACTGGAGATCCCAAGATCTTGGTTCAATGGGAAAACTAAGTTGTGAATGTTTGTTGGAAACACTTGGTATTTTCGACCATTCCTTAGAGAGCACAACACCAAGTGTCGAAACCCGTAAGATTGTGGTAAAGGTTAAGTCTTTGACTTTTAATGATTCCTAACGCCTCGAGGAGGTTGAGTATGACGGGATACTCTAAAGGAGATCACCTATATAAGTGAGAAGTGAGGGCCGCTTCGACTAACACTTATTAAATTAAAGGATGTCCATGGCCAAAACGGACAAAAACGTGAGAACGAAAAGGCATTGAGTCTCTATTGTGTCTACACTGTTGTCTCGGTACACACCAAAGAGGAATAGTTCAAGGCATTGTGTCCACTAAGCCGCCGGTGTACTCGATAGTGTTGACTACGGAAGGTTCAAAGCCACAAGCTACCTATCCGGATGCAATAGTGTTTCTTGAGAACTGGATTGTGAGTCTGCATAATTATAGGTGTAATTTCCACTCATGTGGGGGATTGTTGGAGAAATTGGTTAGAAATTGATTAATTTTAAAATGAGAGTGGAGAACACTCGTCTTTGACCAATTTATTGAGGGCTATAAATGTAATTTCAAGGAAATTAAATGACATAAAATCTTTCTACTCTCGGAGTAGATGTTATATATCTAGTTAGGGCAAGAACTTGAAAATTCCGCGTATTACGAATAGTCCGCGTATTACGCGGGAGTTCTATCTAGTTATATATGTTTCGAAGTATATAAATATAGAGAATTGAAAATTCTCGAATTTTGATAAATAAAAATTAATTTAACCTCTGAAATATATCCACATTCAAAAACTTGTTAGTTGTTCCTCTATCTCTCTTTAGTTAGGGCAAGACTTTTGTTGTGACACTCGGTTTACCAACTAACCTGCGTCATTGAGCTGAATTGGGTCACTAATAAGAAAAATAGTGCAGCAATCACCTATGCAAATAATATTATTCAATTAAAATTATTTAATAAAATAACTAGTATTACGGAGTCCGTAATATTTTAAACTTTGTAAACATCTGCAACTTGTGCATAGAATTATTCGTGCACCAATAAAGCAAGTTGTTGCCGACAAGGGCGGCCACAATTTTATTTTAAAATTTCTTCTCTTTTAAAAATGTTAACAAAGTAATGGGTTCATTCAAATTAGGGTGATTAACTAAATTGTGTTTATACAAAACTAAAAACTGAAACGAATTTCAGAGAAATCAAATTGAATTTTACACTATGAGCATATGTGCGGGTATGTCCAATGCTTCATTCCTTGACCATATAAACATGTTATTTTAACATTTGACTTAATGATTGAAAAATAATGTCTTGTTTTTTTATACATGTCCTTTGAAAGAAATTAAACTATTCTTACACACTGTGTTTTAAAATTATTTATTATTCAAATGGTAACACTTGAGATTATATGTTAATTTTAAGAATCATCCAAGTGTGTGTGTTTGTTTTTAGAGGGACTTCAATACTCTATTACACTCTTTTCTCATGTGTTTTATATGTGAGTTTCTAGAAATTTATGGTCTTCTTTTTCCCGTGTGTGTTGTCGAATTTCTACTCCTACTTTCTTACAAACACATTTTTGTTGTTTGTTTGTTCGGTTTTTTTAGGAAAGACACAAGTTAAAGCCCTAGATCCGGTTGACCTATGAGGGACCACGTATTTTCTATAAATGTGTTAATATTGCATGTGAAGTATTACACCTAAACTATTCTCTTTTAAACCCTCGAAGAAGAAAATCGGGCTAGTCTTCTATGAAATATTGCATATATGCATTTCAATCATTCACACACATGTTCTTTATAAATACACCCACAAGCTTAATTCACACACACATTTTTTATAATTACACCAACAAACTTAATTCACACACACATTTTTTATAAATACACCCACTGACAGTTTAATTTGAATTTTTTAATCCGTTTATTTTACTCGTTTATGTGATTTTTTTATCTTTTATTTTATTGTCGAACGCGGGATATTAAATGTAGTAATTCAAATTGTAATATGTAGTAATACACATTATTTTATGTAGTAATAATACAAACTATTTATATAATAATACAAATTCTTTTATTTAGTAACACGTTTTTTCTAGTGTTTTTATTGATGTAGTAACTCACATTATAATATGTAGTAACATATATTATCGAATGTAGTAAACACAATAATCATGTTGTAATACAAAATGTTTTATTGTAGGATGATGCGAAAAATATTAGATCATTTGATAAAGTTACATATAGTAACAAACGTCTGTTCAATGTAGTAATTCAAACTGCAGTATGTAGTAACATATAATTTTTTATGTAGTAAAACAAATTATTACATGTAGTAATAACACAATTTTATATAGTAATATTGATTCTTTTATATTTTTATATTTTTTTTATTGATTAAGTAACCCACATTATAATATATAGTAACATATATTATTGCATGTAGTAAGATATATTATTGCACGTAATACAAAATAACATTAACCCATAATGATTAGTATTAAAGAATATTTAAAGAAATAACACTGATTAGTATTGCCGCGTCCGACCGCGGCCTGAGGTGATCGAAAACTGCTCGGAGAAGACAACCATGTTCAATTTCTGTCAGTGGGTGCATTTATAAAAAATGTGGGTGTGAATTGAGCTATCAGTGGGTGTATTTATAAAAAATGTGTGTGTGAATTAAGCTTGTGGGTGTATTTATAAAAAATGTGTGTGAATTAAGCTTGTGGGTGTATTTATAAAGAATATATGTGTGAATGACTGAAGCATGTATGCAATATTGCATATAAGTTTTTGTGAAAAAAAAAAAACTATTCTCTTTTAGAAAAATAGGTTATTAGGTTTGATGAAACCATTTTAAAATGGAATCAAATTTAGCCTTCAAATTCTACAAACATGTGTACCTATTTAAATTATTAATTTTTTGACTTGGGCTTATTGCACTATTGCACATGCAATTGCACCGTTTTTTTTTTTTTTTTTTTTTTTTTTGTAAGAGAATAGTACACATGCAATTGCACCGTTTTTTTTGTAAGAGAAAAAATCTCGCTGGTCAGCCGCTGGGTGAATGGGTTAAAAGGTTACTTATGCATCTTTCTATCTCAACTTACCAAGAAACACAGAAAAAACATGGAAAAAAATAGAACATCAACAAGACAAATATTACAAAATCACAAGTATAGATTACTTAGGTGGTAGGATGATCAGGCAACCGCTTCAAGTCCATTTCAACTTGGTGAATGGTCCACTGCATATTTTCCAATTTCTGCAAACCATAATTTCTCTCTCAAATTCAGCCTCCTTTACCATACAAGTAAGAATTCAACACTATAGAATAATAGACTTTACCTTCACTATGTCGTGGTATTGCCTAGCAATCGTATCAAAGTGAGGATCAACACCTTGATACTCACGAAGACGTGTAACCTGGAAAATAAATTGAACTTCAAAATAGATTTTTCGGTTTTATCCGTCACACACATCCCATGTATGAAAGAAGCAAACACAATATCCAACCAAAACCCTTGTGCATGTTGTGCTTCTAAATCATAGATTGGCATGACATTCTCATATCACAATTAACTAGAGAGAGTAAGAGAATCCTTAGGGGATGTTTGGAATAGGATAACAATAGAGTTGCTCTACGGGTGACAAGTTACATATAAATTTTACAATAAGCAGAGATCTCACCGCTTTATTATATGCAAGTGAAGCTTCTTCGGTTGATTCAACCAGATATTTCCTATAAAAGCAAAAATAAGTAAACTTGAAAGTAAACCAAATATAAATTGAAATTGTATATTTGTTTACCTAATTTTGTGGAGTGCTGGGATGGTTTCCCTAGTATAGGTTTCAAGCAGGAGAACATATTCTATAACTCTTCAATAACAAACCAAAGCAATGTGTTAGCTAAAATGATTTCAAAGTTCAATATCCAGAACCAGGTCAGCAACAGGAAAGACAAACCTTAATTTAGCACTCATGGTCTCACATCTTTTGCATAGCCAAACCTTATGTAGTTCATCCTGTGAAAGACCGCATAATTAGCAATTTGCTTCACGATATATAACAGACAGGGCTTATAAATACCAAATAAACTGGACAATATATGTTGTATGGTAACTGACACCGAGAAGCTTACATATTTATGTTGATGTCGAAGTTTTACATCTTTCACAAGCTTAATAAGCATCCCAAGGATCTGCTCCAAAACCTTGGATCGACAAAACATTATTTAAAAGTGAGATCCAAAACAATTAATCACAGATTCAAGATTCAAATGATAATATTCAACTAGGTAAAATAAGTAATTAGGGATAATACATAAGCAAGAAAGTACAACAGAATCCTACTTACATTGTAATATTCCGCAAATTTTCTATCAGATGAATATAAATCCTCCCTCCATGCTAATTCTTCTCTTTCAATCTCCTCAATGATCAATTTCACCCTATTATATGAGAATTTAGACAGTAAAATCAGGATTATCCAGAGGAAATAAGTTTTCATACACTGAAATGACACAAGATGATAAGCAAAAATCATGTGACCAGACAAAAATTATGAGCAGTTCTTATCCAAAGAAGAGAATCACAGGTACTCTTATATATAGGAGACTGAATAATAAATTCTTATATTCAGGCTTTCAATCCAACCACTGTGAGAGAGCAAAGTGATACAAGCAAGCTATTAGCAGCATTATTCCTTAAGAATTCAAAAAAAAAAAAATATTGCTCTGCATCGGTCAGGTTAGTATTGAACTCAAAGCCAATTATAGAAGTAAACAAATGGGGGTGGGGTTGATAAACAAGTACTGATCTTTTACCGCATAATCTGGAAAGAGGAAGGAATCAGAAACACAAAGAAGCCATTAGCAGCAGTATTTACTCAAAAATTCAAAAGAACATTTGCTCAGCATCAGTTTAGAGATCTTAATATCTAGCCTAAAGTCAATTACAAAAGGAAAAAAACGGGGGTGGAGGGCAGAGTGGGTTAGAGAGAGAGAGAGAGAGAGAGAGAGAGAGAGAAACCTTTCTGGAAGTCGGGAACTCTGGTGATTAGTTGACGAATCTGGCAAACCAAGGACAAATGATAGGGCAGTTACAAACATAGAGCCTCACAATATAAATGAATGTTTATATATGCATATAACAGTAAACAATGGTGACGGGCTAACAGCAATCAGTATCTAAAGCATGAATGTTTTAATTTAAAAAGTATATCCATAATCCAATATAGAAAATTTATGCATACTGAAGACAAATAGCAAATTAAAGATAACTGGAGAATAAAACATCTAAGTCTTGAGTCATATACTGGAAATAAATGAAAAGATTGACATCAAGCTGGAGGTCAAGGAGGAAGACTACCAAAGTATGATAGTATTATAGTAATCCAAGCATCAACAAGTTGTTGGTCCATGCATATTAATGCACATATCAGTAAGAATAGAAAGGAGATCTAATGTACTTCTAGGCAAGCCAAGCATCCAACAATTTCCTAAAAATACAATAAGGATAGAAAAAGTGGAAGGATGAAACATATATACTAACCGATGTCATCTATCACAATGGCATCTGTCAACTTTTCACATTTAGCTTCTAACCGGCTAGCAATCTCACGTGCCAGCAACACCTGGTACTCTGTAATATCCTACAGTTTCATAAGAGCTGAAACACTTTTAAAGGGTGGTGTGATGATACTAAAAAGTAAAAACCAAAAGGATGAAACTCAGAACTTGCAACACTTCTTAAATTGAAAATGAAATCAAGCAAATAACTTTAGACTAGCAAATAGTGGCCACGTACCATGGATAGTGGTGCCTGCTGAAGCTGTGTTTGCCATAAATAGCTTGGAGTTATCCCAAGGAACCTATTTGGCACACCACCAACTTCAGGTTCAGATGCATCAGGTACCCCAACAGAGAAAGGATTACTTGCTGCCCCAGCCCCGATGCCACTTACGTTTGTATAATTAGTTGAATTAGTGCTTGAGTTTATTGTAACACTGGTACTTGTACTATCAAGTGAGCTCCTTGACACAATACTCCATTTTTCAATGTCTTCCTCATGAATCTCACCATCTTTGGAGATGAGAGGAAGTCGTAATCTTTGAGCAGCTTCTGCAACAACCATTCGATGTTCAAGGGCCTCATAAACCTGAAATCAAACTTTCTCAACTTATCAAGTTTGGCACTCAGAAGCTAAGTGTTAATATCATATCGAATTTTGTTTATTTTGTGTTACCTCAACACAGTGGACTAAAACTACACAGAAATGAAAACGCAGAGTACAGTGTTTCACACTCTATCTCATATGTGAATGTTCGATGATGCATGAACCAAAGCTGTGTAATATCCAACACCACTTAGGGAGGGGTGCTTGGTTGAAAATTCTTCAATGACAATGAGTATAGGGTAAATTGGTAATTATGGTGGTTAATGAGAACAAAAGATGATCAGTGACACTACTTTCCCTCCTAAATAAGGTAATCATTACCCCGTTTGATTAACTATCTCTCATCCTAGAATCGTTTCTCCTCAATCGTTCCCCTATTTCACAACCAACAAGTCAACAACCATTTTATGTCCATGTTTTCCAGAATTAGAGCACAACACTACTAATGTGACCACCATGGAGACAACACACCATCCAACATATTTGGGGGTAAAGAGGGAAAAAATCCATTCCCATTCCCATTCCAATTGAAGAATTTGAAAACAAGCGCCATCTTAATTTCCTGGAGCTATGCGTACATATGCAAATGATACAACGCCACAAGCTCTATGCCATACACACGAACGTTCAAATGATGCATGAATAAAGGTCGTAATTAGATGATTTAGTTTTCTTTCCGAGGGTAACAAGTTTGCATTAATCTTCCAAAATGAAATTCCAGATATTATTGAGTACATGTCTGGGACCTGGGGAGAGCTCCTTAAGCCAAGCTGCGGATAAAGACCCTGAACATCACGAATGCCACCCAAATTAGCTACTGAAACTGCTTGTTGATATTCCTCCACCATAGCTATTGCCTCTGTGTACACCGCCTGCGCCAAATGTATCGCAGTTAATACAAAATTAAAAAACCCCCAAATCGGCATTTAGAGGAGAATTTAAGTCGGAAACACGGTACCAGAGCTTCCAAGTAACGCTGCCTCTCTTTACACATTTCTTCTCTAGCCTGCATTTCAGATCGAACAAACATCCTAGAAATTAAACTGAAGCACGAATTTCTGTTTAAAAAAAAAAAAAAAGGAGGCAACATTGAAGTAGATAGAGAATGGTGAATACGAATTGGAGATCGTAGTAGGTGAATTTGGAAATGAGAGATCCATCGGGGGCTAAGCAATGGCGCTCCAGTTGATCCATCAGTTGATTGACGTCCGCCGGAAGATTTTGCGCCGCGAATATTTTCGCCATTTTGAAACCAAAAATCACTCTTTCTTTCTTTATTGGGTTTGAGTGGAATTTACAAATCAAACCGTAAACGCCGATTACTCTTTCCGCCGGCTTGATTTAAACTTGAGGTGGGAAGTACCTATCAATTATCAAATACAAACACTTTAATTTCTCCCAAACAAAAGAGTGGGGCTATACAAAAAAATATATGTTATACAAACTCACTAAAATTTGAAAATTAATTTAAAATATTAAATCTATAGCATTTTTTTTCTATCATATCTTTCTTCATTTAAAATCTCATTCCTATTCAAAATCTCTATGTTACTAAACATACCCTATTTAACATTTTCTCCTCCCACTCTGCGTTTACCAATACACCACATTTAATATTTAGGACATGATTGATATGACTAAATGAAATTATGTCTGAATGAATGGAATGAATTATGAAGGATCATTCTCATGATTGGTATTGTACAGAAATGGAAAAATCATTTCTTAATTGATTTCAATCTCATGATTGGTATAATTAGTGAAGTTCAAAATAATGTAAAGAATATATCACAACGGACTAAAATACCCTTCCATATATATTTTATACTCCCTTCGTCCTTCCATATATATTTTATACTCCCTTCGTTCTGTAAAATTTTGCTCAGACCAATTTTTGGGTTCACAAAATATATGTTTATTGACAATATTCTTTACTCGTTATTCCACATATATTTTTTATAATTAAAATATAATTTTTTTAAAAATCGGTATAAAAAGAAGTGAGCAAAATTTTACATGACAGGGGGAGTATACAAGTTTGCAAAAACGTCAAACAAACACGATAACAAAATTTAGCATATATTGATGACAGCAACAAGTTCAAGAATTAATAATGGAGCATATATAGACTTTTAACACATTCAAAAGATAAGCATAAGAATCAAAGGTTTTATTCAAAACAATTTTTATTTTTTTTATCTAAACTGTAGCAGAAACACGCACCCTTCTGCAATCCAAGAAACATAGCTAGATTTTTAGTTAAACTAGTATTTGTCGTAATCTAAGAACCTGATTTATTATATATATTTATATTTATATAATATTGTTTCCATGAAGCATGAGAGATGTATTATAAAAGTATACGGGCGCAGAACATAAACATTGCAGAAGTATAGAAATAGGGGTGGGAATGGGTCAGGCTAACCGACAGGGGCCTACGGCTCGACCTATTAAAGCTCGGCTCGGGTCGGCTCGACTCGACTCGTTTAATAAACAAGTCGGGCTCAAACTTCTTTAGAAGCCTATTTAACTAAATAGGTCGGACTCAAGCTTTTTCGTAAGCCTTTTAAGCCCAACAGGCCGGCCTATATAACTCCACGTCTATATATATATATATATATATTATAAGTATATACTTATATAATATGTGATTTTCAAATAAATAAGTAAGAAAATTTAGTAACACTAATTATATTTTTCTTTGTAACAGTTGAAAAAATATTTGAATATATTTTTTTTGGAACATTCTATTACTTCCATTTGATTTAAAGAGTTAATTTTTAGAGAATATTCCCTAATAAGGTCATTTCTATAGACTATTAAGCAACTAAAGTATACAACTTTTAAAATTTCCTAATAAGGTCAATTTAGTGTCAAAAAACCGTATTTACCCTTAATATTCATATACTCCTTTAATTTATGAGTTGGTCTCCTGTGCACCGTGTGCATCGTGCACACTAATACACAAGTCAACCCTTATCAATTGAGCAAACCATAAATTACCAAGAAATTAAGCATTGGCACAGCGGTTACATTTTACCAAGATTTGTTAGAGGTCATGAGTTCGAAACTCTATGACCACACATTTTTTAATTTATTACCACTTTTTAAACAAGAGTTACACTTTTCACTATTAGAAATTACTATTTTTCAATAATAATAGTCACCCTTTTTCAAAATCTTACACTTTTTAAACAAGAGTTACACTTTTCACTATTAGAAATTACTATTTTTCAATAATAATAGTCACCCTTTTTCAAAATCTTACACTTTTTAAACAAGAGTTACACTTTTCACTATTAGAAATTACTATTTTTCAATAATAATAGTCACCCTTTTTCAAAATCTTACACTTTTTAAACAAGAGTTACACTTTTCACTATTAGAAATTACTACTTTTTAATAATAATAGTCACCACTTTTAAATTATAATAGTCACCACTTTTCTTTTTAATAATAATAGTCACCACTTTTCAATATTAGAAATTACCACTTTTCAATTATAATAGTCACCACTTTTCAATATTAGAAATTACCACTTTTAAATTATAATAGTCACCACTTTTCAATATTAGAAATTACCACTTTTAAATTATAATAGTCACCACTTTTCAATAATAATAGTCACCACTTTTCAGTATTAGAAATTATAATAGTCACCACTTTTCAATAACAATACTTACCACTTTTCAATAATAATACTTACCGCTTTTCAGTATTACAAAACAACACTTTTCAATAATAATACTTACCACTTTTCAGTATTACAAAACAACACTTTTCAGTAACAATACTTACCACTTTTTAGTATTACAAAACAACACTTTTCAGTAACAATACTTACCACTTTTCAATATTATAAAACAACACTTTTCAGTAACAATACTTACCACTTTTCAGTTTTAAAGATTATCACTTTTCAATAACAATAATTACTGCTTTTCAATATTAAAAATAAATCACTTTTCACTAATAATAATTATCACTTTTCAGTATTATAAAATAACACTTTTCACTAATAATAATTACCATTTTTCAGTATTATGAAACAACACTTTTCAAAATTAAAGATTAACACTTTTCAGGATATATTACCACTTTTGAAAAACAAAATAATAAAATCTTGTACTTCAACTAAAGAAAAAAAACTGAAGAACATCTTGTCCAAATCAACCAAAAAAATCAAAAAAACATATAAAATTACCACTTTTTAATAAGAAATAACTACATTTTTTCAGTAACAAAATTACCACTTTTCAGTTTTAAAGATTATCACTTTTCAATAACAATAATTACTGCTTTTCAATATTAAAAATAAATCACTTTTCACTAATAATAATTATCACTTTTCAGTATTATAAAATAACACTTTTCACTAATAATAATTACCATTTTTCAGTATTATGAAACAACACTTTTCAAAATTAAAGATTAACACTTTTCAGGATATATTACCACTTTTGAAAAACAAAATAATAAAATCTTGTACTTCAACTAAAGAAAAAAAACTGAAGAACATCTTGTCCAAATCAACCAAAAAAATCAAAAAAACATATAAAATTACCACTTTTTAATAAGAAATAACTACATTTTTTCAGTAACAAAATTACTACTTTTCAATAAAATTCATTACCACTTTTCAATAAAAAAAACTACACTTTTCAGTAATAAAATCTATCTAAGATTCCACATCATTCCACAAATAATCCTTGCCCATACACCAAAATCACAAACACATTACCCACTTTCGAAACCAAATCAAAGTGCCATTATAATTAGCTTTCACATAGTTGTTCACCCACAAGCATGAACAAGAACATCAACTTCAATAGATTCAATTGGATACTGGTCTCCAATCAACCACAGAGCAAAACTGACTTGGTTCCCATTTAAGCGATTGACCATAATCACTAGAAATTGCTTTCCCAACTTATTCTGAAACAATTGAGTAGTTATAAAGGGAAAGGAAAATAGTAGGAAACCTGATAAATGAAATGGGATTAAAGTATGCAGCAACATCAAGTTTAGTTTAGAAATGGTGCTTTCCAATGTCCCGCCTCCAAAGGAGGGCAGTATATATAGTCGGAGTAGTCAGAATGGGATACTTGAGCTTAAGAAAAACCTCAAAATTGATCGTGGAGTACAAGGCAGATCCAATTAACCATACAAATCTTACTTGAATTCACGAAGTAAAATCGATCCAAAACCACCCCCACGCCAATCTCAAATCTTCCAACGTCCTCCTCGACCAAAACGATGTCGTTCTCGTCGCCAACACGGCCTCACTTCCCTCGTCTCTCAACCCCAGCATATGGTCTTCTACAAAACCTCCGATATCAATCCCACAAAAAAATCTCCAAAAAATTTGACGCCTGGAGCTACGGCTGCCTCCTAATCGAACTTCTCACGGCCCGGATTTCGGCGAACTCTGTGCCGCCGGGGACCAACGCCATGGTGGGTCTCTGCGGGTGGGTGAACCGCGCCTTGAGGGAGGAGTACTGGACGGCGGAGATCGTGGTGCGAAACCAGGGGATGTTGAGGTTGATGCAGATCAGGATGAAATGCTGCGAGAAGTCGCCGGAGAAGCGACAGAGATTTGGCCGGCGTTAGCGGAGGTGGAGAGGGAGGTCGTTAATTCGGAAGATGAAGGGTTTGGGTATGAATGATGGTTTATGTTTGTTAAATAAAAGGTCAAAATAGAGTGCACCAAAATTAAATCGGTGTGTATGGTGCATATAAGACTTTTCCTTAATTTATATATTTGAAATGTAATTTGAAATTTAAAATCATAATTAATTGTTATCAATTAATTCCCAAATTATAGGCACATTCATTCCAAAAAAAAAACAAAACCCTAGATCCCTCCCCCCACCCCAATCGGTCGAGCTCCCTCCCCAACTTGGCCGCCGTCGTCGCTGCCCATGACCTCCCCGCCGCCCCCTCCATGGCCACGGTCGTCGCCCCCTTCGCCATGGCTGATCTGTTCGTCGTGGACTCCATCTCCCTTCGCCCATGATATCAAACCTACGAAGATGAGGCATGGATTATGTTACGCTTCTAGCTCCGTTGGTAATGATCTGATATTTTGCTGTTGGAATCGATTAATTATTAGCAATTTGTGCAGGAGAAGCCTTTAGCTGCGCCTGAATCCGAAATTGATGTAAGTTCCGTCTCGACGGAAGAATCTCCGGCCAGCGGTGGATTTCCGGAGTTTCCAACCAAGGATCTGAATAGGCGAGTTGCAGTGGCTTCCACGGTAGCAACAGTTGGATTTTTCTTGTCACGACGACTGGAATTTGGCGGCGGCTCTACGTTGAAGGATCTCTACGCTACGGCGTTGCCTTATGAGGAGGTTTGTTCCACCTGTGTTTATATTTGATTTTATTTTCCAACGCCGGCGATGGAATATCATATTCACCTTTTGTTAGATTTAGCATGTGAACTGTAGGTAGTAATTCTTATCACTTGGAGAAACTGATGAATATTTGATAGACTTGAGCTGATAACTGTATGAATATGTAGTGACTGTTGGTTTAAGATGATGGCATGCTGCGTAGTTCTTGATTGCTTTCTATATTATCACAATTGAAGTATTTGTTGATTTACTGAATTCATTTTAGAGAATTTCTGAGAAAAATCTGTATGAGTTGGGATGATCATTCTCTCTTTACATTTAAATGTAATTCTGCATTGTTGTATTTGAAGGAACTCAGTTTTTTTTAATTGATACTTTACATTTAAAAAACGTGTAAGGGTCAGCTGAGATAGATGTTGATTGATGCTGGCTCGTGAGTTGTGATAAAACAGGGTTGCCTTCTTTCTCGAGTGATAGAGAAAAAAAGTTTCCAATGGACGATTACATTTAGTTTTGTTTATCAAGTTCTTATACCACAATTGGAACCAGAAGGGACCTGTTTGTAAAGTATATATTGTTAATTGGTTCAGTTATGATAGTCTTGTAAATGAAGTTGTAATTCTTGATTATTTCTGTACCCAGGTATTGTGAAGGAGCTTCTTAAAAAGTGGAGGAAGCTTCATATCGATGGGTGGAGAACTAATAGGATAGGCGATGAGGGATTGATTGCTGTTGCAAAGAATAGTGTTAATTTGAACAGTTTCAACCAACTTCTGCCGATTTCGATTCTGGAATTGACAATCCTCTGGCACCAACAAAATACACAATCTAGCCTGCTTATATGAACACCCACATTTTCCCTAGTATGTACTTGCTGTATTTCTTTTTGTAGTATGTACTTGTTGGAAATTCATCAAAATTGAAACGACCTTTATTTTTATTCACATGTTGTTTGGTTTACAATCAGCTTTTCCAGCTTGAATTTCGATAAACTGATTATTCAATTTCTATTCGCAGTGCATCTGAAAGGTGCATATACTACTCCTACAACTTCATATCAAAATGAACTTTCAATATGAAACATGGATACCGATGTAGGCATTATCATTTTATGTCTTCGTCTTATTATTCTGAACAATTCTTTTCAGTGATATTAACGGAATTAAGTATGAAATTCCTACATCACAACAAACTGCTTTTTGAATATGTCATTTACAAATGTGCACATCTATTTTGCATATTGATATGCATGTCACTCTGTGCACATTGGTTCATGTTATTTTATGCATACTGTAGGTCCCCAAAGTTGAGTTAATAACGAGTAAGCTAGTGAAAATGTCTATAGGGGGGGGGGGTGAATAGACTTTTCAAAAATCTATCGAAATATCAGAATACAATATGCGGAAATACGAAATTAACAATGAGCCCAATTCAAGTTTATACTCAACTTCAAAATTCGAGAACTCTGTTCTATACTCAACTTGTCTAGTTCAGTTATGTGAGTAAACAATTAAGCAATTAAACAATAAACCAAACAGTAAAGTAAACAACACAAACAATTTATAGTGGTTCGACAACTTGTCTACGTCCACTCTCACAAACCCAGTTGTGATGTTTCCACTAAACTCTTCCAATCGAGTACAAAGTGTGAATTCCTGTGATTTTAAGTCCCAAGAAGAAGACTTAGATCTTCTAAGACTATACCTCCAGATATGTCTATGATCTAACTAGAAATTTAACAAGTATCTAGCAACTTGATAAAACAACAAACAAAAACTAAAAACTTCTCTGTTCTTCAGTAGTAGCCTTCTTGATTCTTCACTTGTCTTCTGGCTTCTTTCTGAACTTCAATAAACTCTGAGAGTAATCTTCAAATAATTCTTCAGTATGTAGCTTTAGTATGCGTAGTTGCAGTAGTCTTCAAATGATCAACACCTTGAAGTATTTATAGACTTCGATCTTCAAGAACTCAGGTAGTTGTAACCAACTTTTCTTGAAAACTAACTTCAACTGAAACTTCTTATCCATCCACGCGTTTCTTGTTATGAATTAGTTATTTCTAACTAACTTCTTCAATTCTTATCTTTATACTTCTTCAAAACGCGTATTTGTAACTAACTTCAAGTTGACTTGTCTTGTGTAGTCTAGTAGATGCACTTGTCTTTGTCTTGTAGTCCACCTTGTCTTGAGTAGTAGACTCCAAGTCTTCTTGTCTGGTCTTCTCGTGCGATCTTTAGTAGTAGACTATCTAATCTATCAAGACTATTACATTACATTAAGCTTTTCTGAATTATAAAGCTTAGTCAACTTATAAAACTATACAATGAATCTATCTATTACATTCAAAACATTATGAGCTCTATACAACATTTATCATAGCTCAATAACAATCTAACAGTTAATATAAACACATATGAAGTACTTATAAATTCGTACTTATCTTTTAATATAAAACAATACTTATCTTTTCTTGTGAACTCTACTGGTCTTGTTCAAGATGACTTCAACTCAACTAGACTAGATCAGTCAACACTTAGAAAATATTCAAACTACTTTTGGCTTATCAAAACTTCATCTTTTATCAACATGTAGGACTTGTCTAGGATTCATATCCCAACAATTTCCCCCTTTTTGATGAAGCCAAAACTACTTGAATCTTTTCTCAACAGTAGACTAGTTAAGTAGTTATCTTGTTCTAACATCAAATAGTACTTATATTTCCATTCATTGAAAATAATACCAGTAGATATTACACATACCAAAAACTAAGTATCAGAGCAAAAAAAACTTCAAATTAAACCATATAAACAACTAATCTGAAAGAGTACCTCCTTCTGGATTTGGAACACAGAATGCATCTAGGAGTCTCTTATGAATAACACTGATATGGTCTTCATCTTCAATCTGTTCTTTCTCGAGCAGTTCTTCTTCAAACTTCTTGAGTAAATTAAAATCAACCCTTTTTCCAGAACTAGTCATGGGACACTTCCATTTCGGAAAACTAGGAACGAGAATGTTAAAATTTGCACCAGCAGATATTCTTATGATCAAATTCCAGAGCATTCTATGCTGTCCTTCCATGAATTTGTCAAATACTGAGTACAAATCTTCAGAGTTATCAGAATCTCCAAACTTCCTGATAATCCAGTGATCTAGTTCCCACTGCCTCTTCACTTTTACCTATTCTTGACGATGTTCTTTGTCAATGAAATAGTCAATGAACTTGTCTTCCATTAGCTCTTCATCAGACTTTAGCTTCAGCAAATTCTCTATGTGTTTTCCAACTTTCTTTTGATTAGCATAGTGAGTTTCATCACTTGGATCAACAACCTTTTGCTTCTTCATGACTGTTGTCTCAGGAGTAGGTTCTTCTATAACAATAGACTTCCTTTTTGATACCTGTCTCGTCTGAACTTCAGCTTCAGGAGATGCAATAGCCTTGCCCTTCTCCTTCTTCAACAACTCATCTGCTTCAGCCTTAGCTTGCTTAGCTTGCTCAAGTTCTGCAGTTTTAACCAACCTGCCTTTGCCTCTCTTAATCCTTCTAAGATCTTGTATAGCTTCAGCAACATCTTTAGCCTCTGGTTCAGCACTAGACTTGTCTTTTCCATCTTCAGGAGTAACATCAACTCGACTCATCTCTTCCCCCTTTTTGGATTCATCAGATGCCTTGAGAGAGAATAGAGAAGTGAACCGAGTCATCTCTTCCATCATAACTTGCTTCATCAGATTAGAAGCTCTTTCAATCTGCCTTTGGTGAGAACCATCTTGACTCAACTTATCTAGTTTGGTCGCCACCAACTCCAGCTTCTGAGTAGATAAGTTCAACTCATTCTTAAAATGGGTTGCAGTCAGACGTAGCTTCCGGTTCTCCTCAGTCATAGCACTTATAATCTCTCTGGCTTGTGTTAACTGATCAAAGGCTTCCTTTCTCTGAACATCAGCTACTTCGATTTTGGCTCTATATACTCTTTCCATCTTCCTGGACTCAGTAGCTAGTACACGAGCAAAATCAATTGAGCTCTTCTCTGAATATTCCACCTGGTTCTGGAGAAATCCTTCAATTTGATTGAACATCTCTTGTCTGAAATCGTTGTCCAACTGGTTGACTTCATTCATGATCATCTCCTTTGAACTTGTCACAAGGACACTATTCTGTTCAACAAGAGTCTTCTTAAGCTCGGTCTTGAGAAACTCATCGATGGACGACTTGATGACAGCCTTCAAGTCTTCTTTCAACTCATCTATTGAGGCGGCTGGTATAGCTTGAGACGACTGTCCAACCTCAACATGAGTAGCATCAACCATGACCTCATCTTCAGCATCAGCAAGAGAAACAACTTCAACCAACTGACCTTCTGGAGCAGTAGCTAAGACCTCGTCTTCTACTACTTCAGCAACAAACACACTTCCAGCAATCGCCTTCAGACTAGGCAGAGGACAATAAGGCACCATAGCTAACTTAGCTTCCTTAGTTCTTCTTTTAGCATCAGCAAAGTCCTTCTTTAACAAGGCGTGCAGCTTCTCCATATATCCACAAATTTCTATAGGAAGCAATGGATCAGTGTATCGATTAATAAACTTGAAATCTGACCTTGGACCATCAGCATGATCCATTTGAAATTTGAACACAATGCCTCTCAACTGATCTGAGACATTGTCTAGCTCTACGACCGGATCAGTAGACTGGATCAACTCAGCTTGTTCAGCGTCAATCATCACAATATCTTGCACAAAGTCAGATTCTGAAACCTGAACGCCTACATCAAACTGAAATTCTGAACTCATCAAGTCATCAGAAATACCCAATAACCTCTTAGCAAGGGCAGTAATAGCATGATTTGGGAAAAGCTCTGAGTGGTCACGAACACCACTATTCTCCTTCTGCTCCATCTCCCAATCCATGAAATTAGAGATACCACCTTTTCCTAAGATGACTTCGAAGAGATCATCTGTACTAGACTTCTTCAAGGCCACCCAAGTGCATATTCTAACCAGTTTCTCAAACTGTTCTGAAGAGTAGTCGACTTCGACAGATGAGAGCTGTTTCTTCAAATTCTTGCTCATCTTCGAACGGATTCGCTTCTCTCGTAGACACATGGGGTAGTAGACCAGGGATTCGAATCTAACTTCAGACGGGGTCTGAGTAGATGGGGTCTCTATCTCAGTTGTTGCAGTGGCAACTGTTGTCTTATCTGAAGTAGATGGGATAATAGGATCAACATATTCTGTTGAGGGTAAGGAAAGAATTTGGTCTGTGGTTTCTTGGGGCTTCGATGTGTCTAGGTTTGGTGTGACAACTGTAGGAGTATCAGTTGTATCCATTTTGGGAGTGTTTTCGGGTGGGCTGACTCTCAGCGGATGTGCTGGCAGCACTTGTGAGGTTGAGGTAGTAGGTCTTGGCCTAGATCGATGAGATCTTGCCTTGGTTCGAACAGAAGAGGGAGAAAAAGAAATATCTTGAGAGGAAGTACTAACCAGATGACTCGACTCTTCTGGTGGGGGAGGTGTTCCAATTCTCACTAGCGTATACATCTCGGGTACTTGAGAACTTGGATCTTTCTCCTCTTCTGACTGAGTCTTCTCAGAGTCATCTGCACTAGACGAGTCTTGTGCAGCTTCCTTCGACTCTTCTCCAGCAGACTCATCTTCTGAAGAACCAGACGCATCAGCATAAGGCAAGGCTTCCATGGGATCAATTCGAGCTTGCCTAGGTGCAGCTGACCTACCAGCAACTTGTTTTTTCAGGGCCTCCTTCTTTAAGTAAAACTTCAAAGGATGGAATGGCTTTCCTTTACTCCATTTTTACTTGTTTGGCATTAAAAGAGGGAATAAGATACTTAGCTTATTACCGTATCCAACAGCCGTAGACACCACCCAATTGTGAGTATTGTCATCTACTCGAATACTTCTTTCAAAGTACATGATTCGATCTGCAATTAGCTTGAACCAGTCACCTTTAGTAATACCATCGTATATCGCAGCCATAACCCTTGTCTTTCCAAAAGTCACAGAGTCATGAGAACCAGTAGAACTTAGCAAAACTTTGCTGGCAATATCCAATAATGTGCGATACTTGTCTAGAAGATCTGCCTTCTTAACTGCAGCATATTTGCCATCTGGTTTCGGTTTCAGCTTCTTGCCACAGAAAATGCTCAAATATCGAACTTCTTGCCCAAGTGCGTAATTCTCAACATTAATTGTTCCGGTGGGCAGCTTTAGATGTTTGAACATCGCTTCTCGAGTGATTTGCACACGATCTTCACCAATGAAAGACTCGATTATATCACCTCGTCTGGTGACATTAGCATAAAACTCTAGCACCTCCTCCTCCAAGACGACTTGAGGAAATGCTTCCAAATACGGCTTTAGCCCACATTTGGTGCACTTGGTCAGGATCTCGGCATTTTCATCTGAGTGCTTTCCTTTGAAAAATACAGACGGTTCAACATTTACTTTATTGTCGGAGATGTACCGGCCTAGGTCGAATGTGACCTGCATGTTGGTTCTTAGATCGAAAATTGATTGAATAGACATAGCGATGATATGAGTATAATCAGATTGCTTGAAAATAGAGAGAAAAATAACTTCTTGAGAGTAAGAAAGTTAGGGAATTGTGGAGTAAGACGTGTGAGAATGTGGGGTTTTGATCAAGAACTGTTAAGGCTTTTGGTATTCGGTTACGGAATCGAGAATATTATATGATTTGATATTGTAAACTTTGAAATCCGCCTCTTCTTAGTTAGGTTAGAGGAGTGAACTCATCTGACCTAGTGTAGATGAGTGTGAACTAGATGTATACACCACATTAAATGGGAGTGTATAAATCTAATTCAAGGGTTTTCAACTTATCAATATCTAATTACTATAATATCCTTAATCCGTTTTGATTAAGCACTTAGCATGTAGAATCAAAAGAACACTTAGCTTGTCTGTTCGAGTCTATCCAGAACAGACGAGTAGACTTAACCTTCACAAGACGAGTCGGTTTAAGCTCACAAGACGAGTTGGTTTAAGCTCACAAGACGAGTTCCCCCTACGCCTGTGCTTGTCTATTCTGAACGTTGAATGACTTCATGTACCTATCTTATGATTTGCAATGTGTAATCATTGGTACAAGTATAGTAAAATAAATAAGATGAATATCATTCTAAAGCAATGATCAAGGTTTCGAACAAGATGACCCTTTAACAAACATAAGAGTCAACATAAGGATATTTAAGAAATCAAAGATTCCCCCTTAAATGTTTATTCCCTTAGTATTACCCTCAGCTTTACCAGCTTCCTCATCGGGTTGTTTGGTCATCTAGTCTAGCCTTGTATACCTGTCTGTTGCGTGAGTAGTCGAGTGCTCTGTTCTTGTCGCCTTTTCTTTGATGTACCTGACTGGTTAGTACATAGCTATAGGCAAGTAGGATCTAAATCAATTAGCCCTAGACTAATGCATAACTCACGAAATCGTGCCTCAGCTAATGGTTTTGTAAAAATATCAGCTCTTTGAAAATCAGTATGAATCTTTTCCATGCGAATGTCCTTCTTTTCTACATGATCACGTATGAAATGATGCTTCACATCAACATGCTTACATCGTGTGTGCAAAACAGGATTTTGTGTAATGGCAATTGCACTATTACTATCACAGAAAATAGGAACATTTGATTCATGTATGTTGTAATCACGAAGCTGTTGTATGAGCCAGAGTAGTTGACTACAACAGCTACCAGCAGCCATGTACTCGGCTTCGGTAGTAGAAGTAGCAACACTAGTCTGCTTTTTAGAAAACCATGAGATGAGTTTTGTGCCTAAAAATTGACAAGAACCAGAAGTAGATTTCCTATCTATTCTACAGCCTCCAAAGTCTGAGTCTGAATAGCCACTTAAGGATAGATCATCATTTGAGGGATACCATATACCACGGTTGATGGTCCCTTTCAAATATTTCAGAATCCTTTTGGTGGTTTCCATGTGACTTTCTTTTGGATTGGCTTGGAATCGAGCACAAACACCAACAGAGAATGCAATGTCTGGCCTACTAGCAGTTAGATACAGTAGGGAACCAATTAAACCACGGTAATAGGATTGGTCAGCACATTTACCGTTCTCATCTGGGTCCATTCTGTAAGTTGGTTGCATTGGTACGCCAGTGGACTTACATGTTTTGATCCCGTACTTATCTAGAAGGTTTCTTGTGTACTTTGCCTGATTTATGAAAATACCTTCTAGAGTTTGTTTTACTTGAAGTCCAAGAAAGTAGTTCATCTCACCCATCATTGACATTTCAAACTTACTTTGCATGAGTGTTGAAAAACTTTCACTCAACTTTTTGTTAGGTGACCCAAAAATGATGTCATCTACGTCAATTTGGACGAGTAAGATGTCCTTCCCTTCTTGTCTTCTGAACAAGGTTCGATCGACCTTGCCCTTAGTAAAACCATTTTCTAATAGAAAGAGAGATAGAGTATCATACCATGCTCTTGGAGCTTGCTTTAGTCCGTACAAGGCTTTCTTCAATCTGTACACCTGGTTGCCTTTGACTTCGAAACCTGGAGGTTGTTCAACATACACTTCTTCCGCAAGAATACCGTTAAGAAATGCACTTTTAACATCCATTTGATATACAGTAAACTTCATGTGAGCAGCATATGCAAGGAACAATCGAATGGCTTCTAGTCTAGCAACAGGAGCATAAGTTTCATCATAGTCTATGCCTTCAGCTTGTGAGTAGCCTTGGGCGACTAATCTAGCCTTATTCCTAACGACTAAATCATTCTCATCTTTCTTATTCTTGAAAATCCATCTAGTGCCAACTACATTATGATGTTCCGGCCTATCGACAAGTTCCCAGACGTCGTTTCGAACAAACTGGTTCAACTCGTCTTGCATAGCGATGATCCAATTACTATCAGCCAATGCCTCTTTAACAGTGGTAGGCTCGATAGATGAGAGGAAACAACACCAGCAAAACATAGTTGGACTCGGCTGTTCTCGTGACTCAAAAAGTTGTCGTCTAGTCTTCACACCAATAGTAGAGTCACCAATGATATTTTCAGTATCATGCGCAGATTTCCATGTTTTTCTATTCTTAACAGGAATACTATCATCATCTATATCATGTACAGCATCATGCATGTCAACATCATTTGTATCATCAACAGATTTACTAGGAGTAGTAGAGTCAACTAGAGCAGGCATGTCAACTGGTCTAGAGGACTTACCTTGAGCACTTACCTTCTCCTTGTCATCAGAGTCGAGAGCTTTTAGGAATGGATTGTAGGCTTGAACGGATTCATATATCTCTGAATCTTTGTCAGATTCGATCGTTAGATCAATCACCTTTTCACTGACCTTGTCGGCAGACGAGTCCTGTCGAGATTCATCGAAAACCACATGTGGTGTTTCTTCCACACAAAGAGTTGAGTAGTTGAATACCCTAAATGCTTTGCTAGTCGAGGAGTATCCTAAGAATATCCCCTCGTCTGCTTTAGCATCGAAAGCATTCAACTTGCTCTTTCCATTGTTTTGAATGAAACACTTACAACCAAATATATGGAAATATGAAACTCTGGGTTTTCTACCTTTCCAAACCTCATAAGGTGTCTTGCCTAGAGCTTTGTTGATCGCGCTTCTGTTCTGCGAATGGCATGCAGTGTTAATAGCTTCAGCCCAAACCTTTTGAGGTGTGTTGAACTCGGCTATCATAGTTCTACAGGCTTCTTTGAGAGTTCGATTCCTTCTTTCTGCTACACCATTTTGTTGTGGTGTCCTAGCTGCACTAGTGAGATGCTGGATACCACGATTAGCACAAAATTTTTTGATATAATAATTAATGAACTCAGTTCCTTTGTCACTACGAATCTTGACAATGGACTGGTTCTTTTCAACTTGTAACTTCTTCAACAGTTCAGGCAGAAGTGTTTGTGTATCACTCTTCTTGTGTAGAAAGACTACCCAAGTGAACTTAGAATAGTCGTCTACAACAACAAGTGTGTACCTTCTACCATTCAAGGTTGGAGGAGTTATTGGACCATGAAGATCCATATGTAGAAGTTCTAAGACTCTACTAGTTGAGAGAGTAGGAATTGACTTAAAAGAACCTTTAACCTGTTTACCCTGTTGACAGGCCGTGCATACATGTGACTTGTAGTAAACTTCATTGGGAATACCTTGTTGGGAATTATCCCAATACCCAATAATAGTCCCCCAACAATGTGGTCCCCAATTCTTGTGGTCCCCAATTCCTTTGTGGGAAATTATTATGGGACCACATTCCCCATCTCCTTTGTGGGGAATTATTGGCACTTGTGGGTTATGGACCGTCACGCTAGGGATCCTTTGAGACTCCCGGGAATCTTTTGAGATGCCCTAGGGATCTTTCGAGACTCCCGGGAATCATTTGAGACACCTTTAAAATTACAAGGATCTATTTGAGACGTAATTTAAATATGAATTATCATAAATCTAATTTTATAATTTAAACAAATTAAATCAACTAATTCATGTAATGAATGTACGATAAATAATTAAATCACTAAACATGCGGAACTAAGGGATTACGTGTTTACCTTTGAATCGGAGAGATACCGTTGAGAAGAATAACAACTTCAACCCAATTGCCTTCTCGAGTATTCCCTAAGTCCTAGCCCGTTGATCCGGTGGGAGATCTCACGAACCAATAACTCTCAAGGAAGAATTAATTTTCTCTTGTTGCACACACTGTAATTTCGAAAATTACAGATCTCTCTTTTCTGTATTTTTGGAGAAGACCGATTTTTCTCTCAACTCTTAAAATTAAGAGTGGCGGTTTTTACTCTATTTATAAGAGAGAATAACAAATTTATTTATTAGAAAATATTGGAGATCTAGAAATATTTTATTCTCCAAGAGATATTATATTATTTCCATATCTTTCTCCATAATATTCTCTCCCCAAAATAAACGCTACTTTCCTCTCTTTCTTGCAACAAGATTAATTCTTATCTTTTCAATTACCTTAGTTAATGGACTTTTATTGGGCTACTTGAGGGGCCTTTAGGATAATTAGGATTGGACCTCCCAGTGGGCCCAGAAATCAATATTGAGCCACAATATTTTTCCAGCCCATTAATATTAATTCATTCCACTATAGAATTAATATTGCACTATCCATCCTAACCCATATTACGAAATATGGCTCCCGGTTATTATTTCCCGTGTTTAAGATTCAATGTCCATCAATTAATTTAAGCTACTGAATGCTTTAATTAATTAATATATTTTATTCCTCAGAGTAAGGACAGCTCAACATTATTATCATATCGGAAATAAATTCCACTGATCAGATTTGATATGATAAACCTTCTGAGCCCACCAAGGGGACATAATCAACTTGACACTACAAGACACGATTCTCTGTATTAATTTTGGCAATCTGTCCTATAATTAATAATATTACCCAAAATATAAAGTATTGAATCACATTGATTCTTTACCCATAATAAATCAAAGCAATACTTCTTAACTACAGACAATTCCATTTAAGTGACAGAGATTAAGAAATCAACAACCACTGAGGTCTAATTCTTCATTCCTTAAACCAGTCTAGAAGAATTACCTCTCTGTAGGTCCTATTCAGCACATCATAATGCACTAGTGTAATCTCTTGGTCAAGACAAACCAATCTGAGCCTTACACCTCAACTTCTACCAATGGATTGTTCAATTCCATCTAAGTTGTGAATCAATTGTACTTATATACAAGGAACTGACAATGTGATCTTCTGTGATCTTCTACACACCACATTGTCTACAATGTAAAGTACATCTGAACGTTTATGCAATAAATAATTACCATTCATTATATTTAAAGCAACCAGTGACAAAAATTTATTCTCATTAATAAGTGCAAAAATCAGTTTGTATACATAAGTAGCACTAAAAGCATACTTGCCAGTATAACCCTAACAATCTCCCACTTATACTCAAAGTCTGCTTTTAAGTATACTACAGCACGTCCATGTTCTACATGTCCTAATAAATTCTCTCACTTATACTCAAAGCAGCTTGGCAACGCACTTGACCCCCATTCCTTCAACATGTCTCTCGAATGTACTCTGAGGCAGACCCTTTGTGAAGGGATCAGCTAGGTTGTCTTCCGATGCGATCTTTGCCACCACTATATCTCCTCTCTTAACGATTTCTCGTATAAGATGGTATTTCCTTTCAATGTGTTTTCTTGCCTTGTGAGCTCTTGGTTCCCTTGAATTTGCAACTGCTCCAGCATTATCGCAATAAATAGTGATAGTGCTGGGCAAATTCGGAATCACATCCAAGTCCACTAAGAAGTTCTTAAGCCAAACCGCTTCTTTCGCTGCTTCACAAGCAGCTACATATTCGGCTTCCATGGTAGAATCAGCGATGCATTTCTGCTTCACACTTCTCCATGTCATGGCTCCACCCCCCAAACAAAACACACTACCCGAGGTAGATTTTCTAGAATCCATGTCTGATTGGAAATCTGAGTCCGTATAACCCACAGGAAATAGACTGTCTGACTGATAAACCAACATTCTATCTCGAGTTCTTTTTAGATACTTGAGAATGTTTTTAACTGCAGTCCAATGTTCTTTCCCTGGGTTACTTTGATATCTTGCTACCATGCCTACAGCAAAGCAAATATCCGGTCTCGTGCACAGCATTGCATACATGAGGCTTCCAACTGCCGACGCATATGGAATGTTTCTCATCTCATCCATCTCCTTTTGTGTCTTAGGACACATCTCTTTAGATAGATGAATTCCATGTCTAAAAGGAACAAATCCTTTCTTGGAATTTTGCATGCTGAATCGTTTCAAAATAGTGTCTATGTATGAGGTTTGGGATAAGCATATCATCCTTTTCTGGCGATCTCGAGTAATCTTAATCCCAAGGATGTGACCAGCTTCTCCTAAATCCTTCATATCAAACTGTTTTGACAACCATACCCTCACGTCTGTCAACACCTTTTTATTGTTTCCAATAAGCAGAATGTCGTCTACGTATAATACTAAGAATACCAAGGCAGTTCTGATACACTTCTTATAGACACAACTCTCAAATTCATTTTGATCAAATCCATAGGATTGTATCACCTGATCAAAACATTGATTCCAAGCTCGCGATGCTTGCTTAAGTCCATATATTGACCTTTTAAGCTTGCATACAAGATTCTCTTGGCCTTTTTCAATGAAGCCTTCGGGTTGGCGCATGTAGATTTCTTGTTCAAGACTTCCATTTAGGAAAGCTGTCTTGACATCCATTTGCCAGATCTCAAAATCTAGGTGAGCTGCAATCGACAAGAGAATACGGATAGACTTAAGCATAGCTACAGGCGAAAAGGTCTCCTCATAATCGATTCCCTCTTTCTGAGTATAACCTTTTGCCACTAGTCTAGCTTTGAAGGTTTCAACCTTCCCATCTGATCCTCTTTTTCTCTTGTAGACCCACTTGCATCCAATAGGCTTTACACCTTTGGGTGGTTCCACAAGCTCCCACACTTTGTTATGATCCATAGACCCCATTTCTGCTTCCATTGCAGTTTGCCAAGAATCTGCATCCTTGTCTTGAAGTGCCTCATCGTATGTCCATGGGTCAGATTCATCCTCTCCGGGGACCAAGTCCGAAGACTCTCCCACGAACATGAATCGCTCAGGTTGTCTCACAACCCTCCCACTACGACGAGGTTCCGATTGTGTTTGTGTATCGCTTGGTATATCTACTTGTACACTTGGTATATGAGTTGGCCCGCTTAATTCATTTAAGGTAATCTCACTCTTGGGCTTTCTATTACTCATATAGTTTTCTTCCAAGAATCTAGAATGTGTGCTTATCACAATTCGCTGATCCTTTGGACTATAGAATAAACCCCCTTTCGTTCCTCTAGGATATCCTACATACAGCCTTAATTCTGAACGAGGGTCTAACTTTCCAGCTTCCTTGTCCAACACGTATGCAGGACACCCCCAAATTCTTATGTGTCTTAGACTAGGCTTTCGCCCGGTCCACAATTCTGTAGGGGTTTTAGGAACTGATTTGGAAGGTACCAAATTCAGAATGTAAGTCGCTATTTCCAAGGCATGACCCCAAAACGACTTAGGTAAATCTGAATAACTCATCATAGATCTGACCATCTCTAAAAGAGTTCGATTTCTTCGCTCTGCAACCCCATTTTGTTGAGGGGTTCCGGGTGCAGTTAATTGGGATACAATCCCTTCGCCTGATAAGTAGCCCAAAAATTCATTGCTGAGGTATTCGCCTCCACGATCTGATCGTAGAAACTTGATACTCTTTTCCCTATGCTTTTCTGCTTCAGCCTTAAACTCTTTGAATTTATCAAATGTCTCAGACTTATGCCGCATTAGATAGATGTATCCATATCTTGAGTAATCATCGATAAAAGTAACGAAATACTCAAAACCTCCTTTTGCTTGAATTGACATTGGTCCACATACATCAGTATGAACGAGTTCTAACACGTCACTAGCTCTATTCCCCTTTGCCCCAAAGGCTCTTTTGGTCATTTTACCCTCTAAACATGATTCACATGTTGGAAACGGCTCAACCTGGAATGATTCCAACGAGCCGTCGTTCACCAACCTTTGAATCCTTCTTAGATTAATATGACCAAGTCTAAGATGCCACAGAAGTGTTTCGTTCATGTCTGAAGAATGCTTTCTTTTCTTAGAAATAGTCAATGTGTTATGCGATTCATTTTGTGTGGAATGTGCACAATTAATAGTATAAAGATTATTCACCAATGCTCCCGAACAGATAATCTCGTCATCACGACAAATAACGACATTCTTATTAAAAGAAACTGAATATCCATCCAAAATTAGTTTAGAAACTGAAATCAAAATTTTTCTAAAACTCGGAACATAAAGAACGTCTTTTAAAACTAAAATTCTATCACTAAAAGATAGTTGCACATCTCCCACTGCAACAGCCGCCACTTTCGTAGCATTGCCCATGGTGATGATGATCTCACTCCCACTAAGTTGTCGGGTTAGCTTGAATCCCTGAAAATCAAAACAAATATGATCAGTGGCTCCCGTATCCACCACCCACGAATGGGAAGAATACACCGCTAAACAAGTTTCAATTACTAGTGCGTGAGAATTACCTTGCTTACCAGCCTTCTTAGGCTTGGTACAGGCTGACTTCCAATGTCCTTTCAGACCGCAACTAAAGCACTTTCCCTTAGTGGTCTTTTTCTTGACACCTCCCTCAATTGGTATCTTTTCCTTGTTATTAGCTTGTTTCTGGCCATTTGCCTTCTTCTTCTTCTTTCCACCTTTCGGTGCAGAATTAGAAGATGGACCGTTTGCCAACATAGCCGTATGCTCGTTCCTTGGTCCCATTAACATCTCAGCCGAAACCAAAGCTTGCAAGAGCTGAGCCAACGTATACTCTTGATTATTCATCGTATAGTTCAGTTGGAACTGCTCAAAACTTTTCGGTAGAGAATGGAGTACGAAATCGATCTGCGTTTCCGCATCGAATTCAGCACCAAGAATCTCAAGTTTGTTAAGGAAACCCATCATCTTAAGAACGTGATCCCTCACGGGCGTTCCCTCAACCATTTTCTGTGATAACATATCTCGCATGGTCATTTGTCTAGCCGTACGATTCTGATGAGCAAAAAGTTCCTTAAGGTTCATCATAATAGCTGAAGCGGATTCCATGTTCTGGTGTTTGTGTTGCAACACATCTGACATTGAAGCCAAGATGGTACACCTAGCCATTTCATCGGATCTCATCCACTCCTTATGATATTCCTTATCTTCTTGGTTCGTCTCATCCGTAGGGACAGGGGGTTTAGGTTCATCAAGTACCCACTTATGCTGTTGTGCAGTCAAGACTATAAATAAATGTCTTTTCCAATCCACATAATTCTCTCCTTCCAATTTGTTTTCTTTAAGTATACTAAACAGTGGGTTAAAAGGAGACGACATGCTGAACTGAGAATAAAATATACAATTTGTATTAATATCCTATTAACACAAAAATTATCACATAATTTGATCACATGTACTATATCAAAAACCTCAAAAAAACGATATAAACATGCATCAGCCAACATCTTAAAACCAATTTAAGTAAGTCACGATGAGTGTGAACGTTTACTCAAATACATTTAAGCAGGTTACAAACAAAGCAGTTACAAACCTTTAATTCAAAATTAATAGTTGGCTTCAACCTGGCCATATAAAATTGACAGGGACTCCGATGGGGAGTTAATATATCAATTTTATACCTAAGTAATAACCATAATTAAATACAGGACTATTATTTCGTTTTGAATAAGCCACTCGATGGGAGGGTCATACCGCCACTAGTAATAATCCACAATCATCCTTAAAGGAATTTATTCATGTGAACTTATCTTTTGACCTATCCGATAGGGAGAGAGGCGCTTGCCAATGCGTAGCCAAAAGACTTCACAAATAAATAAATTATGGAGGTCATTTAATCAATTTATTATCTTAAATAAATTTAATTAATAAAAAAAACATACTTAGTAATTTTTTAAACTAGAGGTTTTTCACGAATTCTCATGCAAAATTAACAAATAATCATAGCATAATAACAAAACAAAAATTAAACACAAATTAGGCAAACACGTCCAATTATCATGGTTTAATTTTCTCGTTTTGAAGGAACGAGAATTCGTACACCCACGACCGCAACAAAAAAAATCACGCCACGCCTACAACCGACTCGTGTGGCTTGGTCGTCCGGGTGCCTCCGATTCTTTAATCCGTCTAACGGTCTTCGTCTTTGACCCGTTACAATTTATTTACAAAAAATAAATCTAACATCTAGACTAGTTTATTACAAATTAAATAATCTAATCTACCCGTGAATTTTCTCACGGAAAAAACAAATCTGACCGAATCAGATTAAAAACCACATTCAAACAACATAAATTAAAACATACATTAAAACCATGATAATTGGATACGTGCAAAAAAGATCTAATAATTCTACATCCAAATATCAATTTAATGTAAATAGATTTAAATTCTAATTTAAATTACAAAGCCCAAAACCTTGGCTCTGATACCATCTGTTTGGAATTATCCCAATACCCAATAATAGTCCCCCAACAATGTGGTCCCCAATTCCTTTGTGGGAAATTATTATGGGACCACATTCCCCATCTCCTTTGTGGGGAATTATTGGCACTTGTGGGTTATGGACCGTCACGTCAGGGATCCTTTGAGACTCCCGGGAATCTTTTGAGATGCCCTAGGGATCTTTCGAGACTCCCGGGAATCCTTTGAGACACCTTTAAAATTACAAGGATCTATTTGAGACGTAATTTAAATATGAATTATCATAAATCTAATTTTATAATTTAAACAAATTAAATCAACTAATTCATGTAATGAATGTACGATAAATAATTAAATCACTAAACATGCGGAACTAAGGGATTACGTGTTTACCTTTGAATCGGAGAGATACCGTTGAGAAGAATAACAACTTCAACCCAATTGCCTTCTCGAGTATTCCCTAAGTCCTAGCCCGTTGATCCGGTGGGAGATCTCACGAACCAATAACTCTCAAGGAAGAATTAATTTTCTCTTGTTGCACACACTGTAATTTCGAAAATTACAGATCTCTCTTTTCTGTATTTTTGGAGAAGACCGATTTTTCTCTCAACTCTTAAAATTAAGAGTGGCGGTTTTTACTCTATTTATAAGAGAGAATAGCAAATTTATTTATTAGAAAATATTGGAGATCTAGAAATATTTTATTCTCCAAGAGATATTATATTATTTCCATATCTTTCTCCATAATATTCTCTCCCCAAAATAAACGCTACTTTCCTCTCTTTCTTGCAACAAGATTAATTCTTATCTTTTCAATTACCTTAGTTAATGGACTTTTATTGGGCTACTTGAGGGGCCTTTAGGAGAATTAGGATTGGACCTCCCAATGGGCCCAGAAATCAATATTGAGCCACAATATTTTTCCAGCCCATTAATATTAATTCATTCCACTATAGAATTAATATTGCACTATCCATCCTAACCCATATTACGAAATATGGCTCCCGGTTATTATTTCCCGTGTTTAAGATTCAATGTCCATCAATTAATTTAAGCTACTGAATGCTTTAATTAATTAATATATTTTATTCCTCAGAGTAAGGACAGCTCAACATTATTATCATATCGGAAATAAATTCCACTGATCAGATTTGATATGATAAACCTTCTGAGCCCACCAAGGGGACATAATCAACTTGACACTCCAAGACACGATTCTCTGTATTCATTTTGGCAATCTGTCCTATAATTAATAATATTGCCCAAAATATAAAGTATTGAATCACATTGATTCTTTACCCATAATAAATCAAAGCAATACTTCTTAACTACAGACAATTCCATTTAAGTGACAGAGATTAAGAAATCAACAACCACTGAGGTCTAATTCTTCATTCCTTAAGCCAGTCTAGAAGAATTACCTCTATGTAGGTCCTATTCAGCACATCATAATGCACTAGTGTAATCTCTTGGTCAAGACAAACCAATCTGAGCCTTACACCTCAACTTCTACCAATGGATTGTTCAATTCCATCTAAGTTGTGAATCAATTGTACTTATATACAAGGAACTGACAATGTGATCTTCTGTGATCTTCTACACACCACATTGTCTACAATGTAAAGTACATCTGAACGTTTATGCAATAAATAATTACCATTCATTATATTTAAAGCAACCAGTGACAAAAATTTATTCTCATTAATAAGTGCAAAAATCAGTTTGTATACATAAGTAGCACTAAAAGCATACTTGCCAGTATAACCCTAACATACCTTCCACAAGGTAATCTCTGGCTATCTTATTAAGAACCTTGAAGTTTAGATGACAGAGGCGTCTGTGCCAAAGCCATCCAAGTTCTTTAGGATTTTTAGTAAGTAGGCAGGTGTCCCTCGGACAACTGTTCCAATTCACTATGTACACACTTCCTTGTCTTACGCCGACTAGTAGGACTGTGTGTGTCCTTTTGTCAATGATTTCGCATTTGCGGCTTTTAAACTGCACCTTATAACCACGATCACAAAACTGTGAGACAGAGAGTAAATTGTATTTCAAACCTTCAACATATGAGACATCTTGAATCTCGACGTCTCCATTCCGGATGTAACCAAATCCTTTAGTGACAGCAGTGGAGCTATCACCAAATATCACTTTTGGTCCTTCCTGCTCATGGTAGCTTGATAAGAGAGCCTTGGTACCAGTCATGTGGTGCGAACAACCACTGTCTATGTACCAGGTTTCTCCTACTGAGCCACCCTTCTTATACAAGTCTAGTCGACCCTGCAATAGATGATATTCAATAATTTAGGTACCCTGTTTGTTTATTGGGGTCCTTGGGGGTTAGTCGAGTTCAAAGGAATCCAAATATACATTGGAGTCTTGAACAAGTTTGATCTCTTAAGCTTTCGCCCATATTTGTTACAAAATAAGACCTTTTTGTCCTTCTCTGGCCTATCAGTCGAGTTCGGGTCTACTCTTTGGAGATGGCCTTTCGACTTAATCTCTACTTGAGCAGGCACTTGTCTATGATAGTCAGAGTAGGGCTTGTAAGCATTAGGTCCATACGGTTTATAGACGCGTTTGGGTCTTTCCTCACTCATAATATCATATGATAAAGGTGGAGGATATAGGACAGCTTGTGTACGATATTTTGGAGCTACCTGTCTAGGTCTAGACGAGTAGAGTTGAGACTGCCTTATAAAAGGAGGTCTAGACTCTTGTCGTCTAGTCTGTACCTGTCTAGTACTCGTCTCCTCAGGATACCAATCCTCGTATCTGACCTGGTTGGGTCGTCCACGATTAGTGGTCCTTTGAAGATTAGTTCTAGATGGAACAGGCTTGTTGTTACCATTCTTTTTACCTCCCTTGGTAATCGGAATGTTAACTCGAGCTTGTTTAGGTACAGTACCTTTAGATGGCGTATCAATATCGTATATCATTGGTCATTTTCCTTTATCATTTGGCAACAATCTTGCTTTAATAGTAGTAGGGTTCTTATTGACTCGAGTAGACGAGTTAGATGACTCAGCACCTATACCTGTCTTGTCAGCTGGATCTCTATATCTATCTGACAATTCAAGGTTAATCTTAGAGGAGTTAACCAGGTCAGTAAGTTTGAGATCTAGTGTGACAACCTCGGTCTCTAAGAACTTATTACGTTCTTCAAGTCTATTGCACTTGTTCTTTAAAACATTGAACTCATTTCTCTCAGTTGCATGTGTCTTAAGTAGGTCTTGATATAACCTGTCTGTCAATGCACACTTTTCTTTGAGTTGTCTCAACTCTTCAGTCAAGCGTTCATTTAGGACTGTTACATTAGGATCTACTTTAGACTGAGCTTCCTTAAGATCAATGATTTCTTGTTTTAATGCAATGTTCTCATCACTGACTTCGATGAATGCTTGATTAGCGAGTAGAAGGTCGTCTTCGACAGCACTAGTCGAGTGCTGCAGACTACTTCCTACTTCACTACTAGCAGTGTCACTTTCATCAGTATCAGAATCATCACAAGATTGAAAAGATGTAGCAGATGATACCTCTTGATCGATTTTAGCCATGCAGCATAGGCCATCATCTACTATGAATGCTTCGTCGTGATCTAGATCAGTCGAGTGACTAGATAAGGACGATGGCAACTCGTCTGAATCCGAATCAGAGTCATCATTGGCCATCATTGCCTTCTTGCCACGGTTATATCTTCTTTCCCTTCGAGCTTTACGTTCTTCTCGATCGTCAGTGCTCAGGTCTGGACATTCATATATATAATGACCTGGCTTTTCACAATTATAGCACAAGAGATCATTAGTAGCCTTTTTAATAGGAGATTTGTCCCTACGCTTATCACGTCTATCGGAACGCTGAATCTTCCTATCGTCAGACTCTCTATCTCGTCTGTTACTTTTCGAGACTTCGTCTCTCCTTTCGGACGAGTTTCGGTCTCGTCTGGTCTCAGACGAGTTCTTAGAAGTTGATGCTCTATGATCTCTATAGAACTTCTTATACCTACCGAAACGTTTATTCAGCCTATCAAACTTTCTAACCATGAGGTTTACTTAATCTTTCAGACTAAGATCACTATCTAACTCGTCTTTCACAGAAGCAGATTTAGTCTTAGATTTAGACCTATCTACCTTCGAAGACTTAGAAGAGCTAGACTTAAAGGCAACGTTCTTAGATACAACATGTTCTCTATCACTACTGGCTAGTGGTTCATCTTCGTCTAGATCAAACTCATGAGCCTTCAGAGTTTGAAACATGGTCTCTGCACTCCAATCATCTATGTTTTGAGTATTCTTAACAAGCATCTTTACCATTTTCCATCGAGGATCTAAGCTCTTAAGAATCCTAAGATTGATTTCACGAGGAGTATAGGTTTTACCAAGAACTTCAAGGTCATTCATGATTTTAGTAAAACGAGTATCCAGCTGGTCGATAGTTTCGCCAGTTTTCATCCGAAATGATTCAAATCTTTGGACAGCTGTGGAGAGCTTGCTCTCTTTGATCAGGGATGTCCCTTCACAAATGATAGCTAATCTGTCCCACATCTCTTTGGCAGTTTTACATTTTAACACTTTTCCTAGATACTCGTTAGGAAGAGTGTGTAAGATGTAATTCTTCGCCAAACTATCCAAATTATTTTGACGCATTTCTTCTGAGGTTAGATCAGACCTTGGTTTCTTGACGAGGGTGCCAATTGGTTTGTCTTTGTCAAGATTTGCAGTATTTGGGACCATTGTCACGATCGGACCCTCGGTTACAACAGAGATCATTAGATCATGCGTGGAGCTGAAAATCGCTTCCATTCGTAGCTTCCAGTAGTCATAGTCCTGAACCTGGAACTTGGGCAACTTATTAGCGCTTATTTCAAGAGACATGTTTACACAAGTAGATTAGTGCTAATCAGTTATACGATCAAGAAATAGATAGTTCAAGCAGGGAACACGTAACAGATATACCAAGTGTATTTGATCAAGAACACGTAAACAAGTACAGTCAAGGACCAAGACTTCACCCTAAGTCTTAAGTCGGTTATCAAGAAACAGCAGTTCGTAAACTACTGCTCTGATACCACTTGTAGGTCCCCAAAGTTGAGTTAATAACGAGTAAGCTAGTGAAAATGTCTATAGGGGGGGGGGTGAATAGACTTTTCAAAAATCTATCGAAATATCAGAATACAATATGCGGAAATACGAAATTAACAATGAGCCCAATTCAAGTTTATACTCAACTTCAAAATTCGAGAACTCTGTTCTATACTCAACTTGTCTAGTTCAGTTATGTGAGTAAACAATTAAGCAATTAAACAATAAACCAAACAGTAAAGTAAACAACACAAACAATTTATAGTGGTTCGACAACTTGTCTACGTCCACTCTCACAAACCCAGTTGTGATGTTTCCACTAAACTCTTCCAATCGAGTACAAAGTGTGAATTCCTGTGATTTTAAGTCCCAAGAAGAAGACTTAGATCTTCTAAGACTATACCTCCAGATATTTCTATGATCTAACTAGAAATTTAACAAGTATCTAGCAACTTGATAAAACAACAAACAAAAACTAAAAACTTCTCTGTTCTTCAGTAGTAGCCTTCTTGATTCTTCACTTGTCTTCTGGCTTCTTTCTGAACTTCAATAAACTCTGAGAGTAATCTTCAAATAATTCTTCAGTATGTAGCTTTAGTATGCGTAGTTGCAGTAGTCTTCAAATGATCAACACCTTGAAGTATTTATAGACTTCGATCTTCAAGAACTCAGGTAGTTGTAACCAACTTTTCTTGTAAACTAACTTCAACTGAAACTTCTTATCCATCCACGCGTTTCTTGTTATGAATTAGTTATTTCTAACTAACTTCTTCAATTCTTATCTTTATACTTCTTCAAAACGCGTATTTGTAACTAACTTCAAGTTGACTTGTCTTGTGTAGTCTAGTAGATGCACTTGTCTTTGTCTTGTAGTCCACCTTGTCTTGAGTAGTAGACTCCAAGTCTTCTTGTCTGGTCTTCTCGTGCGATCTTTAGTAGTAGACTATCTAATCTATCAAGACTATTACATTACATTAAGCTTTTCTGAATTATAAAGCTTAGTCAACTTATAAAACTATACAATGAATCTATCTATTACATTCAAAACATTATGAGCTCTATACAACATTTATCATAGCTCAATAACAATCTAACAGTTAATATAAACACATATGAAGTACTTATAAATTCGTACTTATCTTTTAATATAAAACAATACTTATCTTTTCTTGTGAACTCTACTGGTCTTGTTCAAGATGACTTCAACTCAACTAGACTAGATCAGTCAACACTTAGAAAATATTCAAACTACTTTTGGCTTATCAAAACTTCATCTTTTATCAACATGTAGGACTTGTCTAGGATTCATATCCCAACACATACTAAAAAATTCAGTCATGTATGCACTTTTAAACTTCATATTGAAATGAACATATGTCTTCCTAACCCATTTCTACATACCACAATTCATTTCACTGTTCATATTAAAATTCATAAAATGCAGATTTTTTAACTTTATTTGTTTGGATAATTAACAATTAATTCGAATTGCTTAATTTTAGGAATATTTGAATACTTTATTTGTTTGAATAATTAACAATTAATTCGAATTGTTTAATTTTAGGAATATGCGTATAATCAGGAACTGCATTAATTCAAAAGATTTGATGTAAATCCAATTAATTTTTATTAATTTCAAATTATTTCAAATTATTTAAATGGGTAAAGGGCAACAATGTCTTATTAGGTGTCATTTTGACTCTAATAGATTTAAAAAAAAAACCTATGCCCTATTAGATAAATCTCTTAGTGAAATGACCTTAACAATAATTTCCCCTAATTTTTATAATTTGATTCTAATACTGTAGTAGATTTTTTTTTAAAAAAAATACGCTAATAAGATTAAGAGGCCTTTATTTAGAAGGCTTCCGGGTCAGACCTATTTATTAAAAAGGCTAGGCTTGAGCCTTAAAAAAAGTCTATGACAAGCCATGGACCAGGCTCGGGCCTAAGAAATATATAACAGTCGAAGGCTTTCGGGTCAGACCTATTTATTAAAAAGGCTAGGCTTGAGCCTTAAAAAAAGTCTATGACAAGCCATGGACAGGCTCGGGCATAAGAAATATATAACAGACCAGACTTTTTTTCTTAAAGCCTACGAAGGTCTGGCCCATTCTCACTCCTATATAGAAACCACATATCTTGAAAATTCTTTCATATCAATGAACAAATTTAATTGTCTTTGTCAATTCCTTATGTCCTCTTCTCCTTGCGTATTATCTCTTACATGAACTAGAGATGGAGAATTAGGTCTAATGCGTGAATTAGGGTTAAGATTATGATTGAAGATTAGGTTTAATGAATATTCTATTTAATCCTTAAAAAAATGGATAATTTTGTAAAAAATAAAATAAGAGTGAAGATTTTATTTTAGAAAATAATAAATAAATTGATTCCACACAGAATGGAATAGAGAAAGACAAAGGGATAAAGAGGAATTAAAATTCTTTATTTTTGGGAATCACCATTCCTTATGGAATCGGGATTCCAAATAAAATTTTTTTACCAATCATGATATAGGAATAAACTCATGAATGCTCATTCTATTCCAATCCTATTACCCCATATAGGTATTTTGATTTTTTTTTTTGTTTAGATGATATTGAGTGATAATATTGTAAACAACTAGTTGTTGAATACATTGTGTAATGATTACATAAAATTTAATATTTAAAATATTGTTTTACTCTCGTTTTTGCACGTTTTTCTGTCAAATTTGTTGTTGTGTTGAAAGTATTCGGCCAGATTCTTGGCCACACATTCCTTATCTTGCACGATCGAAACGGTTGCACAACCAAAAAACAACACGACCATAATGATCAAACACTATACGAAGTTACATGGAAAAACTGTGTTAATTCAACCACAATTCTGGCCAAACATATCGACGGTTATTGCAGCTCATAATCTTTATATACTGTAAAATATGAAAAAAAAAAGTGTAAAAGACATTAAATACATTTACATTGATGATTTACATCACATTTTCTTCTTCCATGACAATGCTGGTTGTGATTATATTATCACGTGGAAGGTTTACGAGGAGAGGGTTTATGCGTGGAGGGTTTATGCATGAAGGCTTTTTAGGATAATAGTGTTTTTTTTTTTTTGAGTATAAGTAAAAATTGTTAAAATGAGGGTTAAATAATTGAAGATTTAAGAATGGGGTGTGTTTATAATTATTAGAGGTGTGTTTGTAATTATTAGTGGTGTGTTTGTAATTATTAGTGATGTGTTTATAATTTGTTAAAGGGTTTAAAAGGACATTTTAGTAAATGCATTTATGTCTATTTTTGTTCAAAAAAATTTAAGGTGTGTATAACATAATTTGAGGTGTTTTTTTTTTTGAGTGGACATAGGAGTATGTTTTTCAACCATGAAACCTGACCAACGTAGCTCTCCTATGACTTTCGCCAAACTACTCCATTTCAATCGCGAGATATGGTAAAGTGAACCGCTCTTTGGGCCAACCGATGCGTCCGTTCATTTCTTGACCGTGGTATAAAAGAGAATTTGCACACTACAAATTCTTGTATTAGTTTGTCAATAGAATCCACCGTACCACATTCCGGGCCAACTCCTTTTTTTCCCTCATTGATCATCCTGATTGCTTGCTGTGAATCTGTCTTCACTTCAATTTCCCCATATCTCATCATTAATGCTTTTCGCATCCCTGTCTCAATTGCTTTCAGTTCTGCACCCAACAGGCTTCTTTGATGTGATTTTTTTTTCAGAAAAATCAAGAATAATATCTTCATTTCAGTTAAGAATAATTCCCCCACTCCAAATTTTCTTCCATCCAAATTGAACGCTCCATCGACTTCCACATAATTTGAGGTGTTGATTAGGGGTGGGAATGGGCCAGGCTACCCGACAGGGGCCTACGGCTCGGCCTATTAAAGCCCGACTCGTCTCATTTAATAAACAAGTCGGGCTCAAGTTTTTTTAAAAGCCTATTTAATTAAATAGGTCGGGCTTGATCTTTTTCGTAGGCCTTTCAAGCCCAACAGACCGGACTATTTAATTTAATATATATAAATATATATTTATATATAATATAAAAATATAATATATATCGTATATTATGTTAGTATAGATGTCCTAGAGACAATCATTATAAGGACATTGTACTTGATCATATTCGGTTATTTAAGTATTATTAACTTTAGTAATAATATTCGGTGATACACTTATAGAATGTTATGTTTGATTGTTTGCATTTATTCTTATATGTGTTCCCATGAACCAATGATGTCATTGAGATGTGAGATCTCGATTGACTATATCATGGTTCTTAAAGTAGCTCCAATCAAGGATCATCGAGATTGGGATATCGATGATGCGATTGAGATTGGTGTGCGATCTGCATCATATCCTTAGAGGATGTAGTGGTTCTCACAACTACGAGATACTAGGTATCTCATGATGGATGCACAAATACTTTGAGAGTATTGGCTTGCCCAATCGAGAAACCGTTTGGTGTATTCTATTTACATGTCTACGGGAATATCGATTTGTGGAGCAATGAAATGTCCTTCGACTTGAGGTCAATACACGCGACATGTATGGCGTGATGGGCTTTGACCATGACCGACACTTGCACTCCTAACAGGGTAGATTAGGCATGTATTGGGCACACCATAAAGTACATGTGTGCGGTAGTTGAGCCAAGAATAAGATTCATTCCTCAAATAGAGTTAGAGAGAATACTCGTCTTCTCATAACTAATTGGATCGTTAGTCATTGGCCAATGCACGTCACATTTGGAATGGTGTTCAAATGCGACACTGTGATCAATTAGTAGAATGAGATAATGTGATTAAATTATTGGAATAGACACATCATCATGTTCTAGATTTAATCGGAGTATTCATGAATGAAAGGATCATATCATTGTAAGCTTCACGTTACAGGTTGTTGCTATTTTCTCGCAACGTACCTCACATATTGAGATTGTCTGGTTCATTGTCTAGGGTTCTGCTAAGACCGTTAGTTTGACTAATCGCTTGATATGTGAGGGCCTATGGGTCACACAACAAGTAGTCTTAATTTACGAATTAAAGTTGGATGAATTAATTATTTGATTTGATCAAGATATTTAATTTATGAAGAAATATAGAATAATTCTATTTGATAGAATTATAACTTATTTAATTAAATTAGATTTAATTAATAAGATGATATATTAGATATATCATAAATATGGTAAATATATACTTGGGCTCAAGCCCATGTGCACAGACAGGGTTTCTGTTTTACTATATAAATACCTCTAGGGTTAGAGGTTCTGAGTCGTAACAATTTTATCACTCATAATATTTCTCCGGTTCTCTCTATAGAATTCTCCTAGCGAGTTCTTTTAGAGAATTCCAATCTGGATCACAAGTTCGTAAACGAGGATTACGTGGATACCGTAGTAGAGGATCTCGCACACGAATCACTGTAAGGATTATTTAACGCTTTAATTATCCTTCAATTATGTTATACAGTCATATCATGAATCTGTGTTGGTGAACAAAAAATTTCAACTTCCGCTGCTACGAGCATGGTGTTCGTACCTCAAAAACCCAACATATTATACTTAAATATAGAAAACATCTTAAATAGGAGTATCTAATATATATAATTTCTAACTGGTAAGCATTAAACAATATAATTAATCGATATTTTATGATTCGATGAAATATAAGTGTTGTAGTAGGTTTTTTTTTTTAAATGCACTAATAAGACTAAAAAGGCTTTTAAAAAGTTTTCGGGCCAGACCTATTTATTAAAAAGGCCAGGTCAAGCCTTAAAAAAAAGCCTATAACAGGCCATGGGCCAGGCTCGGGCCTTAAAAATATTTAACAGGCCAGACTTTTTTTTGTAAAGCCTACCTAGGCCTGGCCCATTCCCACCCCTAGTGTTGATAGCCACACACAAACAAAATCTAATTTAGGTCAATTTTGACCTTTGTGGGAAAAACTTTAATAAACCTGAAATCACATGATTTTTTGAAATAATTAAGGTAAAATGAAGAAAAAAATTTCATGTAAAATAGCAAATTTTAAAAATTATCTCATTAATTAGACATATTTCATGTGTAAAATATTTTACACAAGCACTACTTGAATAGTTATTGTTATATATGTTATTATTACTATTTAATTTTTAAAATTATGAGTATTATTAAATATTATACAACATTATATATTAATATATATTATTATTAGTATATGAAAATGATTATTATTGAGTGTTTAATTATTATCATTATTAATAAATATTTTTATTATTATTATATTTTTTACAATATGTATTATTAATATTTTTATAATCAATTTTCTTATTACTATATATTTTATAATTTTTAATATTTTTTTATTTTTATTATTGATGATATATTTTTATTTATTTAATAATTATAATATTAAATCTTAACTTTATTAAATTTTTATATTATTATTGTTGGAAGTGAAAATTAATATTGTGAAAATTAAAATAAGTAATGATATTTTGTATAAGAGGGACACTTATGTGAAATATTTCACAGGAAATATTATTATATTTAAGGAAGTGTAAAAAATTTACAGATCTTTCCATAAAAATCGCGCAAAAGACTTACAAAAAAAATGGATTTCAGGTATGTGTTATTATGAAGGTAATTATATGTTACTGTAAATATAAATAACACATAAATTGAATTTTCACATGAAATATTACTACTATTAATTTAAGGAAGGATCAAAGACTCGCAGATTTCTTGCAAGTCATACCAAATCAAACAGATCTTTCAAAAAAAAAAAAAATCACCCAAAAGACAAACAAAAAAACCTATTTATGGTCCGTGTTACTATAAATCCCCATATATAGTAATAGAGAGTTCAGTTTTGTCATGTGTCATAATATGGTTAAATGTGATGATATGTCATGAGGAGATTTAATTAATTTTTTAAAGTTTAATGTGTAATTAAACTATTGGTTAATAATATATTGGTTACATATATTATTTTGATTAAGCTCTCTTTATGTTATTTTATCTAAAAATATATTTATATATTTTGTAAAATATATTAATTTAATTAATAAATAAGATAAATTCATTTGATATATTATTTTATTAGAAATTATAACTCAAAAAATTATTCAAAATAAATAATTACAGTATATAATAAAATTTTGAATTATAAAAAGTAAATTTATATATGAAACTAGTGTAAGACCCGTGTATTACGCGGGTTGAAATAAATTTACAATATATTTTAATTTATTAATAAAAGATTTATTTTTAAAACATGTATAAAATTTTTTTAAAAATATTATAGATAACATTCGTTGTATATTTATATTTTTACATACACCGATAATAGTCTAGTTGATACATACTTGGATGGTGAAGTGATAAATTCAAAATTTTAAACTCTTTCTTAAATTTTGAGTTAATTATTAATTTTCAAGTATTTTGATTAAATTTTGAATAAAATCAAATCTTTAATTTTGATTTATTCAATGTTTTTATTAATATAAAAATAACACATTAAATAATAACTACACAATTTTTTAATAATTAAAGACAATCTCAAAAAAATCTATTCATAATTTTCCATAAATTTATTATATACATAGTTCCAAAAAATATTCAACAATCTTAAATTTGAATATTCAAAATTGAATTCGCATATATATATATATATAGAATTTCGATTTATTTAAATTTTAATATTCAAAAGTGTAAAGATAAGATTAAAAAAGTACATGAAATTAATTAAAAAAAAAAAAGATTTTTAAAAGGAATGGATTAAAATGAGAGATTGAAATATTATACCAATCATATTATAACAAATAACATCTAAAATGTTTACAAATATATGTTATTAAGATTTTGATGAATAAACACTGCAAATCTAAATTGTGTAACAGAAACCGGAGATCTTGTCGGACATTTATTAATAGGATTAATATATATTCGACTTTATTCATTAAAAAAAAAAAAAAAATTTAAATAGCATTTAATATTCATATTATACTTAAAAATAACATATGTAATATTCTTACTTACACATATATATACACCCGCGTAATGGATTATAAAAAAATCATTTAACAAAATTTAATATAGTTTTATAAAATGTGAATGTATGTAATTTTACTTATTTTTTTTTAGGAGAAATAGAAAAAATGATTGAAAAAGAAAAAAGAAAAATAATTAAAATTAAAAAAAAGAGTAAAATTAGATTTTGAATTAGACTCATAGAATGTAAAAAATTAAATTAAATTGTGGAAGGTAATTAGGTAAGGATAAGATTTAGAATTAGTATCACTAATAATTATCCTATAATATAAAAAGATTTTTAAATATATTACTCCGTATAAATGTAATTTTGAAACATATATATTTATTGACTAAGAAATAAACACATTTAAAATATTAAAAATTTCATAATTAATACTCACGGATATTTATAAAAGAAATGTAAATATCTAAAATGACCACAATATATTCACTCAAAGATTTTAGAAAGAAAGTTACATTATCTTAGGACGTTAGGATTTATTTTTATTTAGGTTTTTCTTAATTCTCACCAAAAATCTTGAATTTTTAGAATACTTAATTTTAATTAAAATTTAAATTTGAGTATAAAAATCACAAATAGATCGGCCTTTTAAAAATAATGTGTACATATAATTCATGTCACGTGTTAATAAATTTTTTTTGGAATCACGCGTTAAAAAATATTAACACACAAAATAAAATAAAATGTTAAATTAGTTCATAAACCTGCACCTAGATAAAAGTTATCATGTGGCGTAAATTCAGTGAAGTAAGTTATGAATTAAATATAATTTCAGAATTTTAGCAAAAAAATTGAAACATATGTAATTGTGTAAATAAATAATAAATGATAGGTTACATATTTTTCCTTAAAATTTGATAAATTTAGTAATATAAGACGTTTACCAAAATAATAAATTCTTGGTAATATAAAAATTCCATAAATTTAGTAATTTTGAGGGTTAATTCTAAATAAATATATCATCTTTAGTCTCAATATCAATTTAACCATATGGTTTGTCGGAGTTGTCAGATTACACATATTCTTTTTTATTTTTTTTATTTTTCACATCAGATTAAATTTTATATAAATAAAAATAAAAATAAAACTTCTGCTTTATGCAACTTTCTCAAACTCAATCAAGTTCTTATTCTCCCCTTCTCAAAATCAATAGAGTTCTTCTTGTTCGTCTTTTTCACCTCAACTCAATCAAGTTCTTCTATTCTAACTCTAAAAATCAAAATCCCCTTAAAAATCATCCAAATCTGGTGGTTTATTTCTTAAAAAATTCTTCAATTATTGAATTATTTTGTTATTTTGTTCAACTAGTTCGAGGACTACAATTTATATGCTTTATGGGGGAGGGAAACATTCTTAAAAAATATTAGTAATTAATGTGTTTAACACTAATGATTACTGTAAACACAAATTCGTGAATTAAATAATAAAACGCGAAAATGCGAAACAATTTTATTTAATTTCGGATTAAACCGATGAATATTGCGGGTTACAATCTCTAATTTGCTCCTCTGATTCTGTCTTCTTGAACTTCACTTGATTTCCTTGAACTTTTGGGGTTGGATCCGCAGTCGAATCCTCTTCGATCTTAGATTTGGGACTTTATAACGTTAATCCAAAGGTTTAGCAACGTATTTTGGATTAAACGCCGAATTTAGGTACTTTTTGGATGAACGTCGTTGAAGATCGTTCTTGAATTTGGGACTTTGTAACGTTAATCCAAAAGCCTGACGTCGTATTTTGGATTAAACGTTGAATTTAGGGACCTTTTGGATGAACGTCGTTGAAGATCGTTCTTGAATTTGGGACTTTGTAACGTTAATCCAAAGGCTTGACGCCGTATTTTGGATCAAACGTTGATTTACGGGACTTATCGAGACTTTTTCGGGACTTTTTCGGGACTTATCGGGACTTTTTCGGGACTTATCGGGACTTATCCGGGACGAACGCCGTTGAAGATCCACGAAGCACCTCCTCCTTAAAGAAACGCCGAATCGAGGGGCTTAGCACCTTGATCTCCACTCGAACGCTGCTTCTCGCCGCTTTGCACGAAGAACGCCTTTGAAGCTCCTCCACTTGCTGAAGAACACTCTAAAATCTCTACAGAGAATTTTAGAGCCTTGAATGCTTCTGATTTGTTGATGTGAAAATGAATGGAATGAGGCCCCTATTTATAGGTGTAGAACCTAGGGTTTTTGTGGGCCAAATTTGATGGGCTGGAGATATTTGTGCAAGTGGTTAGAGCTTAATTCAAATTTTGAATTACTTGATGGGCTAAGAATACAATATCTGGGCTTGATTTGGTTTGTTGGACTTTAGAGGCCCATCTTCATTTATGGGACTTTAGAGGCCCCGTCTTCATTTATCGGACTTTAGAGGCCCGTCTTCATTTATCGGACTTTAGAGGCCCATCTTTATTTATCGGACTTTAGAGGCCCAAAGGAATTTAAAATTTAGGTGTCTACAAATTGCCCCCTCGCATTTCGTTCATGAGAACGTTTGTCTTTGATGTGGACGAATTGCGAATTACTTTCGAATGATTTCCCACATGCGGGCCCATGAGTGACTATTCTTTAACTTTGATGGTTGTCGTACACAGTTTATAGTCGTGCGAACCAGGAGTAATAAGCAGTTTAGACTCGTGCATTATGGAGCAACACACAGTTTAAGCTCGTGCGTTCTTGGAGCAACAAGCAGTTTAAGCTCGTGCGTTTTTGGAGCAACAAGCAGTTTAGACTCATGCGTTTATGGAGCAACAAGCATTTTAGGCTCATGCGTTTATGGAGCAACAAGCATTTTAGGCTCATGCGTTTATGGAGCAACAAGCAGTTTAGGCTCATGCGTCTATGGAGCATACTTGTTTTCTTTACGCGTAGTAGCGTTTCAAAAACATTCCTTTCATTGGACAAGTGTATACACCGTCTTCAGAAATCAGTTTGTAGGCGCCATAAACTTTCTTAATTTGGTTGTCTTCAATTGTGACGTGATTCGCCGTTGTTTCAGTTTCTTCTAGAAAGATCTTCCCTTCTTTGGCTAGCCGCATAATTTTCTCTTTAAGTATAAAACAGTCTTGGGTTGGATGCCCTACCAATCGATGGTACTTGCAATATTTGGGGTCGTCCGTTCGCCCAGCCTCATCGGGTCGTTTCATTTGTGGTAGTTCAATGAGATCATTCATGATCAAGTCATCGAAAATTTCGGGGATGTCTGAGTCTAGAAATGGATATTGCTTTCGTTGCAACTCCTTCAAACTCGTTTTCCTTTGCCCCCACTCTTGAGATAGTTGCCCTTCAAATCCACTTGTAGACATGCTCAACTCCATGTCATGAGCCTTAGTAGCCAAATCCTCGAATGATCTTGGTCGAATTGCTTGAAGGATATATCGAAGACCCCACTGCATTCATTGAATACACATCTCGATTGCCGAAGCTTCGGTCAATCTATCCTTACAATTCAAACTTAAATTCCTCCATCGGTTTATGTAATTTATCACCGATTCCTCCTTTAATTGACGAGTGTTCGTCAATTCAATCATGCTCACCGTTCTACGAGTGCTGTAAAACCGGTTGAGAAATTCCTGCTCCATTTGCTCCCAACTGTCAATCGAGCTAGCTTCCAAATCAGTATACCAATCGAATGCATTGCCCTTTAAAGAGCGTACAAATTGCTTTACCAAGTGATCTCCGTAAGTGACGGCATTGTTGCAAGTCTCTACGAAGTGAGCAATATGCTGCTTTGGATTACCCTTGCCATCGAACTGCTGCAACTTTGGAGGTTGATAACCAGCTGGCATCTTCAAACCGTCAATCCTCTTCGTGTAAGGCTTGCTGTAGGTAAATGAAGACTTGGGATTTTCCTCCAATTTATCTTTGATTGCCCCAAGTATGATTTCTTTCAGTCGGTCAACGGGCACCAAACCATCGGGAGAAACTTGTAAATCCTTAAGAGTTTGGTCAACTTCCATTGGCTGGCGTTCACCAGACGTCTCAGCATTATGCCCTTCTACTTGCTTTCCTTTGTCCGCATTGCTTATCAGCTTAGCAATCTGGGCATCCTGTTCTTGGACATGTTTTGTGAGTCCTTCTATGGCTCGAGTTAAGCTTGCCAGTTGCTCCTCAACAGTCGTAGTGCCTGTCGCCATTGCTGAGGCTGTACTTGAATCTGATGAGCTCGATGTGGAACGAGTAGGGGAACAGGCTGGGTTGTTCTCCTCGTTCGCAGTATTGGGTGATGAACCCTCTGCAGTAGCCTTCTCTGAAGAAGACGATGACTTCGAACTTCTTGACATACTCCTCGTGACTACGTTCACGTCTTCAAAGTCAAGACCAGCTGATCCGGATGCAACACCTCTCTTGATCTTAATCTTGATTGGTGTCATCGCCGAGACTTGATTTGCTTGAAGAGTAGAGATGAGAGGTAGAGATAGTCCGACCGGGCGTGCCAATTTGTAAACACAAATTCGTGAATTAAATAATAAAACGCGAAAATGCGAAACAATTTTATTTAATTTCGGATTAAACCGATGAATATTGCGGGTTACAATCTCTAATTTGCTCCTCTGATTCTGTCTTCTTGAACTTCACTTGATTTCCTTGAACTTTTGGGGTTGGATCCGCAGTCGAATCCTCTTCGATCTTGGATTTGGGACTTTATAACGTTAATCCAAAGGTTTAGCAACGTATTTTGGATTAAACGCCGAATTTAGGTACTTTTTGGATGAACGTCGTTGAAGATCGTTCTTGAATTTGGGACTTTGTAACGTTAATCCAAAAGCCTGACGTCGTATTTTGGATTAAACGTTGAATTTAGGGACCTTTTGGATGAACGTCGTTGAAGATCGTTCTTGAATTTGGGACTTTGTAACGTTAATCCAAAGGCTTGACGCCGTATTTTGGATCAAACGTTGATTTACGGGACTTATCGAGACTTTTTCGGGACTTTTTCGGGACTTATCGGGACTTTTTCGGGACTTATCGGGACTTATCCGGGACGAACGCCGTTGAAGATCCACGAAGCACCTCCTCCTTAAAGAAACGCCGAATCGAGGGGCTTAGCACCTTGATCTCCACTCGAACGCTGCTTCTCGCCGCTTTGCACGAAGAACGCCTTTGAAGCTCCTCCACTTGCTGAAGAACACTCTAAAATCTCTGCAGAGAATTTTAGAGCCTTGAATGCTTCTGATTTGTTGATGTGAAAATGAATGGAATGAGGCCCCTATTTATAGGTGTAGAACCTAGGGTTTTTGTGGGCCAAATTTGATGGGCTGGAGATATTTGTGCAAGTGGTTAGAGCTTAATTCAAATTTTGAATTACTTGATGGGCTAAGAATACAATATCTGGGCTTGATTTGGTTTGTTGGACTTTAGAGGCCCATCTTCATTTATGGGACTTTAGAGGCCCCGTCTTCATTTATCGGACTTTAGAGGCCCGTCTTCATTTATCGGACTTTAGAGGCCCATCTTTATTTATCGGACTTTAGAGGCCCAAAGGAATTTAAAATTTAGGTGTCTACAATTACTGCAACAAAAATATTCTAAAACATATTTTGAAAAAATATATTTAAGAATGAATATAAAATATAGTTACAAGAAATATACAAATATTTAATAAAATAAAAACTTACTCTCATATAATAGTGTCAAAGGCTTTGCAAATCAATACTTGGTTTGCTATTTTTCTTCAAACATACATTTTTTAAAATCATTATATGTGTGCTAAAAAAATCAGTATAAATGACCAAAAACACAATCTTACATTCAATTTCTCTGGTCTTTGTCCTTTACACACGCGACAACTTTTTTTTTTGTTGTGGCCCACTACATTACATATAGAGCAAGTCATTTGTATCCCATGTCTTATCAATTTTGTAGAATTTCTAGGATTTTCCTCAAAACCTCTCTTCCTCATCTTCCATCCTTCTACCTAGGAGTGTGCAAAATAAAACCGGACCGGAAAAAAGACCGGAACCGGTCCGGACCGAACCGGACCGGTTAGATTCCGGTCCTCGGTCCGAAATTTTTTAAGAATCCGGGTTCCGGTCCGGTACGGTCTAAAACCGGAATTTTCTGGTCTAGGACCGGAAACACGAATTTACATTTTTTTTTTTATTATTATTTAAATTTTAGAAATTACAAATCTCATTCCTCTTCCACTTTCTTAAACCTAATTCCCTTTTTTACCATTCTCAAAATTCTTCAATATTTATGTGAAACGGCGCTCACCCAACCGCGACAAACCTTCTCCAATCTCCATTCTCCACTCCCACTCTTTGCGTTCAGCTCCGTTCTTTTTACTTTTCATTCAAAAATTTTTGTTTTATTATATGTAATTTATTAAGAATTTTTCATTCAAATTTTTTTGTTTTATTATATCTAATTTATTTATTTTTTCACGTGAGAATAATAGACTGTGCAAAAGCACTTATTTATACACAAGATTGGCTTCGTGCCAAAGGAGGAGCACCAAGGCAAGGATTTACGTGACATGGAAGATAATTTGAGCGATTTGCGTGATTTAGAAGAAATTGAGAATGGTAATGGTTTATATTTATGAAATACTTATCAAATATTTTTCAGCATGGTTATTTATTAGTTGTACCCATTTAAAAATTTTAATATCTTTATATGTTATTACAGATTTGATGAAGACTATATTGGACGATGAAGACAATGTTATATACATGGTAGATCCTTAAATTTGTGAATCGTTTCATTTTGGAATACTGTTTTTTTCATTTTGGACTACTGCTTTTTCATTTTTAACTTGAATTTTAATTTCTATGAACATGGTTTTGCTATAAATTAAGTTTTCAAGTATATATATATTCTTGCATGATCAACTTGATCTAAGGGCATAACTTATTCTTTAGGATATTAAAAATGAATTTATTATAAAGGTAAATATGAAGAAATTTCTAGATCTTCAAAAAAATCGGTCTGAAACGGTCCAAACCCGGACCGGTTACATTCCGGTCCGGTTCTCGGTCCGAAATTTTTTAAGATTCCGGTCCCGGTCCGGTTCTGGACCGGTGCACACCCCCTAGTGTCAAAGCCCTAGTGTCAAAGGCTTTGCAAATCAATACCTTGGTTTGCTATTTTTCTTCAAACATACATTTTTTAAAATCATTATATGTGTGCTAAAAAAATCAGTATAAATGACCAAAAACACAATCTTACATTCAATTTCTCTGGTCTTTGTCCTTTAGACACGGGACAACTTTTTTTTTTTTGTTGTGGCCCATACATTACATATAGAGCAAGTCATTTGTATCCCATGTCTTGTCAATTTTGTAGAATTTCTAGAATTTTCCTCAAAACCTCTCTTCCTTCTTTTTTTTTGCCAGTTTATTTTTATTTTTATAAAATTTTATTTTATTTATTTAAAATTTAATCTGATGTGAAAAATAAAAAGGAATATAGGTAATTTGACGGATCAATTGTTGCCCGGAGAAAAAAATGTGTATCTAATTGCAACACGATGAAAGGGTGGTTGGGGGTTTTTTACCATAATCGTAAAGATCGTGATCAAATTGACACTGAGACTAAAGGTGGTGTATTTATTTAGAATTAACTCTAATTTTGACTAAGCAAACAAACCTTTTATTTAATACACATGAGAATATATATATATATATATATATATATATATATATTTATTTATTTAGAATTAACTCAGAACCAACCTTCGGGATTTTTTAGGTGTCACTCCGCGTCATCATCCACATAATTCTTATTAATATATTTTAAAAGATAATTTAAAACAAATCTTATCCATTAAAATATATTTTAATTTTTTAATATCTAATCTCTCACTTAATTGTTAGTAAAACCAGAAAACATTTTCAAAGCAAATCAAATCTTCCATGAAGTGTATTTCTTCAAACTCAAACATTTACCTTACTTACAGTGTGTGGGCCTTCGAACAACGTAAATCTCATTCTCTTTGCAACTAGACTCAGATCAACTACACTCAAGATTTAATATACGAACAACAACGTAAATCTCATTCTCTTTGCAACTAGACTCAAGATCAAGATTATTCTCTTTGCAACTAGACTCAAGATTAATATAATGCATCATCAAGCGGGGTGTATTCAATTCTGATTCTGTTGGATTTTTTTGGACTTTTAAAATATGGGGTATTCAATCCAGATTTTTAAAAGTCTTTCAAAATTTTGAGGTATTCAATATGAATTTTAAAAAGTCTTTAGAATTTTAAAAAGTCTTTAGAAATCTTTAGGTATTCAACAATCTATGGATTTTAATATCTATGTATTTCGTTGAATTCTCCTTAAAAAATATAAATAAATTTCACTATTCAAAATCTCATAAAGACCAGAGATTTCAACGGATTCTCTCAGAAGACTCTGAAAGAGAAGAAAAAAAAACTTTGTTGTTCTTCTAACAAAATTTCAACTACTAACCTACTGCATTAGTTTCCTTCGAAAGCACAAACAGACATTCTTGCTGTATTTTGAACCACAAAATCCTCTTCTTCAAACGAAATAAAATCAAGAAACGTAACTACGTTCTTCGATAAACATGACATATTCTTCACTACCATTATTATCGTGAAAAAGATTACATCTCTGTATTTTAAAATTATGTTCTCTCTTTAAAAAATATAATATATCGGCCAAAATGTCACCTTAAGATCGTCACCCCTGCAATATTGAGAGATTTTTTTTTTGGTATTTTCAAATTGCAATTCACAATTTTCAAAATCCAAGTTCCCATTTCAAACACAAGCAGAGTTAGTATTGACCCTGCAATATTGAGAGATTTTTTTTGGTATTTTCAAATTGCAATTCACAATTTTCAAAATACAAGTTCCCATTTCAAACACAAGCAGAGTTAGTATTGACTTGTGCTGGGATTCACCACATCTCGACATGGAAGAGAAAATTTGGAATTGGTTTGTCAAAGCCAATTACAACACAGAAGCTAATGTATGGAGAACTAGTATGGCTCGAAAATTTGGAATTGGTTTGTCAAAGCCAATTACAACACAGAAGCTAATGTATGGAGAACTAGTATGGCTAATGCTATGGGTAAATGAGCGTATAACCGTGGAAATGAAGATAAGAATAATAATGATGAATAATACATTTTTTTTTGAACTAATATATTTTTGGTATTTTTTCTAAATAATTTAGATAATTTTTTTTATATACAAGTGCGTTCCATATACGTTTGCATCAATAATTTTAGGGGCGTAGTTTATGGAAACCCATGTAAATCAATAAAAAAATGTGTATTTCAAAATTCTATCAAATCTATGAAAATCCATATAAATCAATAAAAAAGTCAAGTCAAACTCTACATAGAGTCTATGGATTTTCTAAATCCACTTTTTAAAGTCCAAAAAAATCCAACAGAATCTCAATTGAATACACCCTCCTTAGTTCAAATGAGGTGTCTCTGAATATAATATTATATTCATTTCATATTATAATATTCATCCCTGTAAGTATTCTTATTGATGACTCTGTTTTGTTTTGATTCAATATTATCATTTTTTTTTTATCATTTTATTGCTAAATTATAAATTTTGTCATCCATCACCACTATTTGTTTGTGTTAGTAAATTGAAAAAAAAAATCATAGATAAAAACTTGTCCATTATATACAAGTGAATTTCCAATACATCACATCTTTCTAAAATATTTTATGAAACAACGGTTTAACATGTGACATTCAAGATTGGAAATTAAGGTATGAAATTAATTTATTTTTTTGCTGAGAAAATAAGTAATAATTGCAGAAAACTTGATTTGCTTTGTGTGGGAAAGCTTTCGGCAGGTTAGTGGGCAGATGGAAGATTTGATTTGATTTCTAGTTTTACCAACGATTAAGTGAGAGATTAGATATTAAAAAATTAAAATATATTTTAATGAATAAGATTTGTTTTAAATTATCTTTTAAAATATATTAATAAGAATTACGTGGATAATGACGCGGAGTGACACCTCACTAATCTGGTTCCATAAAAAACCCGAAGGTTGGTTCTATATCACTACTCTCTCTCTCTATATATATATATATATTCCTCCTTTTGACTAAGCAAACAACCCCTTTCCAATTAAATGAACAAAAATTACTATAAAAATTAAAAGATGAACAAAAATTATTGAAAAAAAATTAAAAGATAAAAAAATTACTGCAAAATCTCACCTTAAAAAAATATTGAAGGTAAATTATTGGTAATTCTTGAATTGTCTAAATTAAGATAATACAGAAGAGAGATATAAAAAATTACAAATATTGAGAAATATGAAAAATCACAAATATTTACTACGGATCTATATAAATAGAATAAAATAAAAACTAAAAGATGAATGTTGGTCCTGAAAGGAGTATATAACAAGTGTATTGGGGGGAATACACTTGTATGCAATTTCTTTTCAAACTTGATCAAACCAGAGATCATCAATGTTGTCTTGGACAACACTGCTGAAGATGATTAACTCTTTATAGATAATCAAACTACTAAGTACTATTGAGTACTTAGTTGGATAACTATCTAAGGGAGTTCTATGTGCGGAATTAGTGGTTGGCCCTTTAGTTTAAACTCCTTTTAAGTTTTGAAATCACTTAGTCAATCAATACAGTCTAGTTTCAGGGAACTTGTCCAAATGTCTTTTGCACAGTCTTTGAGTATAAGTTCTTTGAAAGATCAGTTTTGTGTGCAGTGTTGAATGTTATGAAAGTACTTGAAAGTAAATCAACACCAGAGTTTATAGTGGTTCAGAGACTCAAGCTCCTACATCCACTTTCCCTGATTTAACAGGATAATTCCTTCACTCTTGGAATTAACTTGTTTTATAGTGCCAAGGTGCACTTGATCAAGAACACCACTCCTTGGTGAATTGATCCCTAGGATGTCTAGAGTCCTAGTACCCTCTTCTCAACTCAGAACTGAACTGTTCTTCTCTCAACAGTCAGCTCCTACCACTTCTACTACTACTACAACCTTCTCACTTTCTCACTTGAAAGATGTAAGGGTTGAAGTAAGGTTCCAACTAATGAGATATCCTTTACAATGAAGATCAGTGTATAAGGATAGGATATCTCTCTAAGCTTTGTATGGATATACAATAAGGTTCAGCTTAGAAGAAGTGTTTGAAGACTAAGGTAGTCTTTTGAAAGCTTGAAAGCACTCTTGCTTGTAAGATCTTGAGGTTAGTTGGATATTGTTGTGGTACTTTCAAATGGTCTTCACACTTTTGTATTTATAGACAAATGAAGGATTTGCCCGTTGGAGAGGCAGCACCAAATGTCCATAAATGTCTTCTTTGAGTTCTTCAACTTAGAAGACAAATTCTTGATAGTGACATGTCCTCATTTGGGAAATAAACGGCTGTATAGACTTTGTCTTCATTCTGCAGCACTCTTCCCAATGTCTGACTTCAAGATTCACTTGATTAAGCTTGGACATGGCTTCTGAAGGTTGCTCCAATGATAGGACAACATTCCTTATCAAATGGACAACTCTGCTTATCACTATCAGCAGACTTGCTTATCAGCATAGTTGGCCTGCTCTTTTCAGATGACTTGGCTCTTTCCCTTTGCTTCACTTGGAAGTGATCTTAGCATGATTCTTTGAAGGTCTTTAGGGTATAGTTGTCTTCATCTCTTCAGCATAGTTGATTTTTAAGCTTCAGAACACTTGTTCTGATTTAGTTATGCTGAGACAACTCTTCTGGACAACTCTGCTGATCATCTCTTTAGGATACTTGTCTTTCAGTAGACTTAGCAATCTTTCTAGAATTTGAGCCTTGAGGGGACTTGATCTTGATAGACTTCAAAGCATATGTTCCCCCTCAAATTGTGCATCTATTCAACTAAGAGCTGCCTAACATATCAGCTCCTCATCTAGCCTTATTCTATATGTTCTAACATTCTTAGAACATAATCATCTTTGACTTAGGCATGTCTAAGGGGGTTTTGGTATTAACTCAAACCATATCTCATTTTATTCCCAACAATTTCCCCCTTTTTGATGATGCCAAAACCTATACATTTTATGCAAAAGTGACTTGACTACACCTATTACATTTATCTTCAGAAGACATGACTAGGGTCAATTTTCCTGAAAAGCAATGTGTTAGTGTACTCACCATTCATGTTGCAAATAGGTTTCAAAGATAGGCATAGAGAGATTTCTGTATCAGTGTTTCTTGATTCAAAATAGATTGAACTATCATTCATTTGAAGATCATTACAAGCATGTTGATAGTTGAATTTAACATATTAGAGCATGAACCTAAAACATTATTACATAGTTCACAATAGATCAGAGCATATATTCATCATTTAATAACATATTGATCTTTGAGTATCAGAGCAAAAAGCATGTCAATGTAAGAACAGGTTAGAGCAAACACATGATGGCATTCTTGAATAACTTCAGCATAGATGACCAATTAAAACAAATCTTCAGCCAAGATAAGTTTTCATCCATGTTAACACAGAAAGGTCAGAAGACTTAGCCATTTTAGAGATCATACTCCTTTGGTGGCACCATCCCATATTGTGCCCACACTCTTCTTTTCAGCTCCATGGCCTCTTGGTTTGTTCCCTTGGGTCCAAGAACCATTTTGTTCAGCTTGAGGATCTCTAGAAACTCCTTCAGGATTTTTGACTGGTCAATCCATCCATCAAGCTTTGGAGGCATGTATATGATTGGCTTGGGGGCAGTGAGTTCAAATCTTGCAATGTCAGCAGCTGCAAGCAGTTGTTGATATAGTTCTCTGTGATACTCTATCATGAACTCAGCAAAAGAGGAGTTGGCATCTCTTCCATTCCATCTGTCAATGACATAGCAGTCATAGACAAACTCCCTTTTGGCCTCTTCCCATGAGTCATTCAGCTGAATTGACACCCATTTATCCAAGTGAGGATATTTGGTGTCCATGGGAATAAAAAACTGTGGCTTCATCTTGCTGTAAGTTGCTCTTTTCCTTCTAGGTTTTTGAAAATCTGCTCTTCTTTTGTCTCTTGCTCTATTTGCCTCATCCATCAAGTCTATTTTCTCTTGGGCCCTCATCATGGCCAGTTTCTGTTGAGTTTCAAGGTCTTTGCCATACCCTTCATGAAACAACTTTGATGGATCAAGAGCTAAGACATTTGTCTTCTTCTTGGGCTCAGGTCCAAATCCTTTAGCAAACAATTCTTCAACATCTTCAGTGGACTTGAGATCTTCAACACTTTTGGCAGTTTCAGAAGACTTGTCTTCTTCAGCAGTCTTGGACACTTCAGCAACTTTGTCCTTTTCAGCACTCTTTACCTTCTTGGAGGTAGACTCATCATCACCAATTCTGAACTCAGGGGGCAGATCAAGGCTGTTGGGAAAATCAGTAAATGTTTCAGCTTTCCTTTTGTTTCCCTTGGCTTTCTTGATCTTTCCTATAGTTTGGACACCTTCAGCATCCTTGTCCAAACCAGACACTTCACCTCCTGATCTTTGCTGTAGCCTCACTCTCTCTTCTTGTGCTGAAGCCATAGAATTTTTCAAGGCAATGGCTAGTTGCTCTTCATCCAAATCATCCAAGTTCAGCACTGCTGGCTCTTTTCCTTTCTCTTCAGTAACTTTGACTTTCCCTTTAACTGGGCTTCCAATCACCAAGGCACCTTTTGCCCTTGCTCTTTCCCTTTCCCCCTTTTTGGCAGCATCAAAACACTGAGGTTTGAGCTCACTCATGGTGGATGCCATTAAGGACTGGGCTTGGGTTAGGGACTTCATCTCCTCCAACAAATATACATTTTCATCATGTAAATTATGCATCCTATCACTGCTCAAGCTAGAACATGTTTCATCTTTTGTTGGACAACCTCCTCCATGGTTGCTTTCAGAGATGCATCAAGTTGGGCCTTAAGAAGCTCAGTGAGGTTGGCCACTGCACCTTCAGCAATGTTGGCCATCAGCTCTTGGGAAAATTTCTTTGAAGCTGCTTTCACCATTGCAAGCCTTTGTGCCTCTGCCCTTTTCTTCTGCAATGCAGTTTTCTTGCCAAGTGCTTGCCTGATGGTTAACCTAATAGCTTGAACATTGGCATTGTGATTATCTCTTAGCAGCTTCTGATCCTTCTTGACCTCTTTTGAGATTTTCTCCATACTGACTTTGGCTTTTTGAACTTCAGTGGAAATGGTTTGAAGACCAGATTCCACTACTCCTATTCTTGCTTCCAATGTGGGTAGCACCACATCTTCAGAGCCAGTTAATCTCATCTCTACAGATGCTAAAGTTCTTCCATGCTCATCCAAAGCTCCAGAAGTTTCTGCATGAGCTGATTGAACTTGATGAGCCAAGGAGTCTAACTTTGCTGTTTGCATCCCAAGCAAGGCTTGTGCTGATCCAGAATCAACTTGGATGGGTGCATCTGTTAAGAAGTCATCTGCAAAAATTTGATCAAAGGATATGCCTGCAATGTCAGAAAGATCAAAAGGGTTAGTGAAAACACACTCATCACCCTCAGTTTCTTTTGCATGAGACTCTGATCCATCAGCAGTCTCCTTCTCATTTTCAACTAATTCTTTTCTCCCTTCAATATTGATTTCCTCACTTAAAGGAACATGCCTCCTCTCATCAAGGGATTCTTGAAGTTCAGATTTGACTTCAAGAATAACCTGTCCTTCCTCACTTATACCACCCTCATTTTCTGGTACACTCACTATCTTAGTGATGATATTGATGATAACATCTCTCTCATCTCCTTCTCCCTCTGATTTTTCAACTAAGCTCTCCTTTTCAACACCTTCATCTAAACCTGCAGCATCTCCACCTTTAACAAGGTTCAAAGATGGCAGTTGTGGGGAGATCACAGTGCTTGTATCAGAAGCCACTGAGTCATCTTGAATGATTAAGGGCTGATCAGTGTCCAACTCTTCTGACACTGAATAGGCCTTAACCAAACCAGCCTCTATAATAGGAACCTCAACATCTTTAGGCTGTGCTTTGGGTTCAGAAGAACCTTCATTGGCAGATGTATCTTTGGTTGTGTTACCACCCTTGGTCAACACCTCTGATGAAACAGAGCCTTTCCTATGATAGGTTAGAAGGGGAGTTGAAGGCAGATTGGATTCAGGAGGGTTGGGATTGGTTTCAGGAGGGTTGGGGTTTGAGGGGTTTGAGGGATCATCAGGGGAATCATCATCATTTGAGCTACTATCAGGGTGTCTGATGCCCTTAGCTTTTCTCTCCTTCTCTTCAATGATCTTCTCATCCACTAACTTTGCAAAAACCTCCTCATCAATGAGGAATCTTGTCTTTAACACACCAGCAAAGTGTAGCAGTCTACTTTCCTCCACTTGCCACCAGTTTGCACCCTTATCTTGGATGACTTGTGAGATCTCCATATTGGTTTTATCTTTCACATCCACAAACATCCTCAAATCATGGAATATCTTCTGAATTCTTGGAAATTCAGCAAGTTGGGGATACAAACTGTCCACAGTAGCCTTGGCTCCACCTCTGAGCATACTTTCATAAGTATACTCCTCCTCATCTCCACTAGAATGGAGACTTTGGATTATAGGGGAGTTGGCTCTGGTTTCTCCTAAAGTGGCTTCAGGAAGGGTATGTTCAGGGATGTTGGCTTCAGAAGGATTGGGTGCAATTGAAGGTACTTCAGTTGCTTTTGAGAGCAATGGATCTGAAGGGAATTTGCTCAGGGGGGTTGGCTCATGAAGTGCAGCTTCTAAGAACTTTGAATAATTGAGCATAGATGAGTCAAGAGGAGATTGCAATCTTGTCTCATCTACTGCCAAATCTTCTAGCACATCTATCCCACTTCTTTGCATACTCCCTTCTGGAGAATATCTTTTTGTAAGATTGAGAGGGGTGATGGGTTGGTTTGTTGGGGTAATATGGGTCTCAGGGGAGTTGGGCTCAGGATTCTGAGATTCAGGAAGGTTGGCCTCAATAGGTTGACCTTCAGGGACTTTGGACTCTGGAGTTCCAGAACCAGAAGAGTTGGTCCTAGACTTAGATTTTGTCCTACTTTCAGCCCTGCTCTCCCTTAGAGCTAGTTGGAGAGACTTTTGCTCTTGAAGCTCCAACACCTTTTCAGTAGGCTTTGCCCTTCTCTTGCTAACCCCACTGCTCCCACTACCTTCATCTTCAGGGACAACTTCCCTGACCCTCTTCTCTCCTTTAGACTTTTGTCTAGTCTCATTGTATCTTTGTCTCAACTCTTCTGAGTGATCAGAAGGCACACTTACTCCCTCTTCAGCAACCTCTTCAATCTCAGTTGAAGCTCCTGAAGTCTCTTCTGATTGAATTTGAGACACTTTCCTTGTCTTGACAACTCTAGCCTTTGTCCTTTTCTTCAACTTTGGCTTCTCCTCATCCTTTACTTCAGCAGGCTTGGCCAGTTGTATCCTCCTTTGCTCAGTTTTCTTGCTGGGCTTTCTGAACATGATTTTCTGGGCAGGGAGGGGCTTTGCAAAGGTTTGCATTTGAGAATAGTGGGAAAATCTCTCAATCAACAAGCTTGCCCTGGTGCAATACTTGAGTTTCCCTTCCAACACAACCTTATTGTGAACTTTCACCTTAAATTTAACCTTTTCCTTCATCATCTCAGACAAGATGAAGGTCCTCCAATCAAACTTGATGCCCTTGTCACTGGCATCAATAACTGCAGCCATTATTCTTATTCTTGGATGGCTGACCTGCTCCAAGCTTCCAGTGTTGCTCAAAAGACTCTTGGCAACTACCTCAAAGAGGTTGAGAAATTGTGGCTTGAGAGTTCTTTTGTGTTGGGTTGAGGAGATAGGACCTGGAACTAATAGCCACTCTTGAGCTATTTCTTCTTCATGGTCAGCACCATAGAACTCTGGATTCCTTCCCTTAGAGGGCAATCCAAAAGCTCCTTCAAGGTCTTCTGCAGAGAATTTCACCCTATGAAATCTCTCTTCCTCTTCTCCTTCTACCACATAAGATAGTCTGGTAGTAACTTCACCATCTTCAGGCTTACCTCTCCACTTGAGGAAAGCAAAGAACTCAGCCATATAGCTCTCCAGACAAGAGCTTGGTCTTTCCTCCATGAACTTCTTGAGTCCAGCTCTTCTTAGCCATTTAAGAGTTGGAGTGATTTCAGGATCCTCACTCTCAAAACAGACTATGGGCTCAAATATAAGGCTATTCTTGTTGCTCAGATAGCCAAAATCAAGGTCTAAAGCCTTGTTGGAGAAGTCAATGATCATATCAGGTTTAGCTTTGGGGGCCATTGTAAGATTCAGAAAGGATTTTGAGTGAGTTTGAGAGTGTTTGGAGAAATGAAGGCTAGGGTTTCGAATACTTGGGGAAGAAGTGTTTGTGGGGGTTCTTAAGACTTGTGAATATTCTAAAAAGAATGTTTGTCAATGAGTTGGTGAGTCTCAAGAGTTTTCAACGATGGATAAAAATGGAAATATCAATTGGACGGCCAGGATTGATTTCAGGGGAGTTGGCCAGTTTTGATCCAATGGCCAATAACCAATGAAACAGTGAAAAACTGTTTTCTATTCAAATGTGGAAGTTATTAAATATTGGTTAATGCTTGGGGAGTTTTCGAGATAGATCATGGCTTGAAATGTTTAATGCAAACAAGAGTCAAATCTTGGCATTTAATGCATGGAAAGCGACCTTTTGGGTGGGAGACAAATTAAAATCCCAAAAAGGTGATATCTGTAAAAGGAATGGGACAGATATCAAAATAGGCAATGATTGCCCAAAGTAGGTGCTTATCAAACCAAGAAAATAGTTTGATAGCCAAGACAACTTATCTGACCCCACATGGACAAGTGTCCTGAAAGATTGTGGACAAGTGTCCTGAGATTCAATGGACAAAAGTCCTGAAAACCATTTGAGGTCATCTCTTCTGAATTTCAGTAGACTTGACCAAGTCTGCTGAAAACCATTTTAGTTCCCCTTACTCCCATTAACTCCAATGGATTTACTTGTCCAACTTCCCTGGATCAAGTAAGCCCAATTCTGCTGATAGCTCTAGAAATCTTGCCTCTGCAAGTGGCTTTGTCAATATATCAGCTTTTTGATGATCTGTGTGGATCTTGACCAACTTTATGTCTTTCTTCTCCACATGATCTCTAATGAAGTGATGCTTGATGTCCACATGTTTGCATCTAGTGTGCAAAACAGGATTCTGTGATATTGCAATTGCACTATTGTTGTCACAGAATATAGGCACTTCAGTAGAGTTGACATTGTAGTCTCTTAGTTGTTGTCTCAACCAAAGGATTTGAGCACAACAACTTCCAGCTGCAACATATTCAGCTTCAGTGGTGGAAGTAGACACTGTGTTCTGCTTCTTGGAGAACCAAGATATGAGTTTGTTGCCCAAGAATTGACAAGTCCCTGAGGTGGACTTTCTGTCAATTCTGCAGCCTCCATAGTTAGCATCTGAGTAGCCAGTTAACTCAATGTTGTCATCAACAGGGTACCAAAGGCCTAGATTCTCAGTGCCTTTGAGATACCTCAAGATCCTCTTTGCAGCCACAAGATGGCTTTCTTTAGGATTGGCTTGAAACCTTGCACAAACACCTACTGCAAAGGTGATGTCAGGTCTGCTGGCAGTGAGATAGAGGAGTGAACCAATGATTCCTCTATCCTCAGTAGAGTTGGTTGGAACACCACTCTCATCAGGATCCATCTTCCAATTTGTGTTCATTGGGATCCTTACTGGCTTGCTAGTTGCACACCCAAACTTTTTGATCATTTCTCTGGTGTACTTAGCTTGGTTGATGAAAATCCCTTCTTTTGATTGCTTGACTTGAAGACCCAAAAAGAAGTTCATCAACCCCATCATGGACATCTCAAACTTGCTTTGCATAAGCTTTGAGAACTTCTCACACAACTTCTCATTGGGGGATCCAAAAATTATGTCATCCACATAAATTTGGACAAGCAAGATGTCCTCTCCTTCAGTGATTCTGAAGAGAGTTCTGTCCACAGTTCCCTTGATGAATCCATGATCCAAGAGGAATTGTGACAGAGTATCATACCAAGCCCTAGGGGCTTGCTTGAGTCCATATAGAGCCTTCTTCAGTTTGTAAACTTGATTTCCAACCTCAAAACCAGGTGGTTGCTCCACATAGACTTCTTCTTTCAAGACTCCATTCAGAAAGGCACTCTTGACATCCATTTGGTACACTTTGAACCTCTTGTGGGCTGCATAGGCTAGAAAGAGCCTTATTGCTTCTAGCCTCGCCACAGGTGCAAATGTTTCATCATAGTCAATGCCTTCATGTTGGCAATAGCCCTTTGCCACTAGTCTTGCTTTGTTTCTGACAATCACATCATTCTCATTCTTCTTGTTCTTGAACACCCACTTGGTTCCAATAACATCTTGATGTTAAGGTCTATCCACCAGCTCCCATACTTCATTTCTGGTGAATTGGTTCAGCTCTTCTTGCATGGCTGTGATCCAATTGGCATCTTGAAGTGCTTCTTCAATGTCACTTGGTTCTTGTTCTGACAAGAAACAACAGAATAGAGCACTTTCACCATGAAATCTTCTAGTTTTGACTCCTATACTTGGGTCACCAAGTATTAGATCAGTAGGATGGTCAGACAACCAAGTCCTCCTTTTTCTGATCTCTTCAGTAGAGTTTTCCTCTACTGAAGTTGAGTCATTTTGATCATAGAATTCAGGAAAGTTTAATGCAGGATCTAATTCAGGATCATAATCAGGGGTGTTGTCCTCAATATCAGGGATATTGGCATTTTCAACATTGTTGGTTCCCCCTTGATTATTTGATCCATTAACTACCTCAGCAGGAACTGCTTCTTCATTGGTAGTTGTTACCTGAATGTGAACTGGGATTGGATCATTCAGTTCACCATTTCCTTCAGTGGGGTTTGCCTCAGGAAGGTTGCCTTCTGAATTGTTGTCCAGTGTAATGTTTTCAGGGAGATTGGTTTGGACAACATCTAGGAATTCAGTGTCTTTGCCCTTTAGGCTCAGTCTGGTTGTCCTTTGTGTGATTTCTTCTGTCTCTAAGTCCTTGTTCCTGAACTCATGAGTAGATTCATCAAACACAACATGAGGTGTTTCACAATAAGGGTTTTCTTGTTGTAGACTCTGAAAGCTCTACTGATTTGAGAGTATCCAAGGAATACTCCCTCATCAGCTTTGCTGTCAAAGGCTTTCAACTGTTCTTTCCCATTGTTGTGAATGAAACATTTACAACCAAATATGTGAAAGTATGACACTTTAGGCATTCTTCCTTTCCAGAGTTCATAGGGGGTTTTGCCTTGCCCCTTAGTAATCAAACATCTATTTTGAGTATGGCATGCAGTGTTTATAGCTTCAGCCCAAAACCTCTTAGGTAGATTTGAATCAGCTATTAAGGTTCTAGTAGCTTCTTTTAAAGTTCTATTCCTTCTTTCTGCAACTCCATTTTGTTGAGGAGTTCTAGCTGCTGAAGTTTCATGAGCTATTCCATTAGATGTGCAATACTCATTTATGTAAGAATTTATGAACTCAGTGCCTTTATCAGATCTTATTTTGATAATGCTAAGGCTTTTCTCATTTGACAGTCTCTTTAAAAGTTCAGGCAGTTTGACTTGTGTTTCCTTCTTATTAAGGATTCTAAGATCAAAATCCTTTAGCTTGAAGGATTCTAAGATCAAAATCCTTTTTCCTCAAGGCCAGTTCTTGATCATCAATCAACTTTTGTTGTTCAGAGACTTTGAGAGACATTTCATCATGTTCTCTCAGAATCTGCTGATACAACTCAGTTGATTTAAAGTCAAACCCTGGTTCAGGAAGGTTGGGAGTTTGAGCTTTAGAATTCAGTAGCTCATTTTCTCTAAGTGCCATATTGCATACTTCTTGTAGCCTGGTGAAATCCTCAAGTAACTTCCCAAAGTTGAGTTTCAAGTGGATTTCACTGGACTTATGTGTGTTAATAGAAGAGTTGGAAGATGAACATACCTCTTCATTTTCAAATGCCATTTGACAGTCATCATCACTGTCACTGTTGGAGAACAGCCCATCATCAGAAGAGTAGACACTCTCTTCACTTGCTGATTCCCCAGCTATCATGGCCTTTCTGTTGTTCAGCCTCTTGTCTCATTTGTTCTGCCTTTCTTTTCTTTCTTTGGCACTTAGGTCAGGACAATCATACTGAAAGTGACCCTTTTTCTGGCAGTTGTAACACACATCTTCATCATCATTCTTTTTGCTTGAGGACTCCTTCCTCCTTGATGATGATGGTTCTTTGCTGTACTTCTTTCTGTCAGCATACCTTTCTTTTTTCTTCTCATCAGAGACTTTGTCCTCTGATTTGTTGTCAGGAGAACTGAATCTCCTTCTGGTTCTGTTGTCTTGGTAGAACTTTTTGTATCTACCAAATCTGGAGTTGAGCTTCTCAAATCTCCTTGCCATGAGTGCCAGCTCCTCCTTCATTTCAGATTTTGACAGTTTGAGAGGATCTTTGAGTACTTTTCTTTTCTGTTTCAGCAGCTTTGAAGGCAACACCTTTGCTTGAGGAGGATGGCTCTTCATGCACTTTCTTTCTGTTTAGATCAAACTCATATGCTTTGAGTTCAGAGAACACTTGCTGCATGGGCATGTTGTCAAGATTGCTGGTGTTTTGCATCATGACAGAGTATATGTCCCACTTGGATGTGAGACTTCTCAGAATTTTCAAAGCAACTTCTCTTTTGGCATAGAACTTGCCAAGAGAGTTTATCTCATTCATGATGTCAGTGAATCTGCCATCAAGATGATCAATAGTTTCATTGGCTTCCATAGAGAATTGTTCATATTTTTGGATAACGACTTGAAGCTTGTTTTCTTTTATCTTTTGAGTACCTTCACACATAAGTGCTAAGGTGTCCCAAATCTCCTTTGCTGTTGTGCAGTGGTACACTCTTCCCATCACTGCATCAGGAATAGTCTGGTACAAGGTATTCATGGCAATGTAGTTCAGGTTGTGCCTTTTTCTCTCTTCAGCTGTAAGATCATCCTCATCTTTTGGTAGCAACTCCCTTAGATCTGCTTTCTGAGCATTAGTGAGCTTGGGATTTGCTTTGGTGAATGTGAAGGGCCCTCTGGTGATGACTTTGAGCATTTCATCATGCTGGCAAGCAAGATGTGCTCTCATCCTGATCTTCCAGAAATCATAATTCTCAATTGAGAACATTGGCAGTTTGTGATGAGAAATATGATTGACTTGGTTTGGACCCATGTTGTTGATGGTGTTGACAACATCTCTTGGAACTGCATTGTTAGCCATCTCTATAGAAATAGAATCAGATTAACACAAATAAGTTTTTCAGAAATTTGGATCAGTTCAGTGACCACAGAAATAGTGTGATTTTGAAAATCAGTTGGATTTTCAGAAACAGTGGTCTATGAACCCCTGCTCTGATACCACTTGTTGGTCCTTGGTGGAGTATGACACAAGTGTATGGGGGGGGGGGGAATGCACTTGTGTATGCAAATTCTTTTCTTTTCAAACAATTTAGTCTTATCAGGCAGGTTGTCTCACAACAAGCCTGAGTGTGAACTTTGATAGATACTTGTCCTACTGATTACTATTAAGTGATCAGTTGGCTAAATATCTAAAAGAGTTGCTAAGTGCGGAATGTGGTTGGCCTTTGACTCAAAGTAATACTCCAAGTTGATTTCTGAAAAACACAGTTATCAGGGACTTTGTCCAAAACAGTTTTTATTAACTTACTGAGTTTTGCTCTTTGAAATATGATTGAATGTAAGTGCAATAAAGAGTGCAGTAAGTAAATGGCACACAAGTTTATAGTAGTTCAGAGACTCAAGCTCCTACATCCACTTTCCCTGATTGAACGGGATAATTCCTTCACAATGGAATTAGCTTGTTTTATAGTGCCAAGGTGCACTGATCAACAACACTCTCTTAGTGCTTTGATCCCTAGGATAATCTGAGTCCTAGTGCTCAATCTCTCTGAGTTAAGACTGTGTTTCACAATAACAGTCCTTAACTCCTCACTTCTACAACAAACTCTCTCTTCACTAAATGAGATAAGGGTTTGAGGTTTGGTTCCAACTAATAGAGATATCCTTTACAATAAGAACGGTGTAAAGGCTTAGGATATCTCAATGCTAAGCTTTGGATATTACAAAGATTGGCTTAGCTATTTGAAGTGATTCAGGAAACTTGGGATTCTGAAGAACAACTTGGTTTCCTTTGATTTGCTTGATGATAGTTTGATAGCAAGTAGTTGGATATTTGAATCCCTTGATCACTTCTATATTTATAGACAAATTTGAACAACTAACCGTTCGAGGGATAGCAATTCAAATATGTCTATTTGCAGCACCATTGAAACGGTTATGAAGCTTGGCATTCTTTTATCCACTGTGTAAAAGCTTCTTCAATGGTTGCTAGAATGAATGTGTTGACTTCTGAAAAATGCGGCTGAGGTGACTTGTGTCAGATTCCAAATATGCACATTTCCCAAGGTTGATTTGTGGCAAACTCTACACTCAACCAACGGTCAGATGGGACAACTTCCCTGAACATTCCTGCTGCAACTTTAGAATGTTCCAACATTCATTCAATGCTTCTATCTTTAATGCTTTAAGTCTTCAATGCTTGGTTTAAGCATGGTTGGCAATAAATGCTTCATTGAATGTGTCTTCTGTGAACTTAGCATTCAATGCTCTTGATCATTTGCATTTATGAGCATTGCCTTAACACTCTTGATCTTTTCAGCTCTGTTGTCCATTCAGTAAGCTTGTCCTGAAGAACTCAGCAACTTTGTCCTAGAGACTTAACACTTATCAAGCTGCCTAACATTTCAGTTTTGGACAACTATCCTGAACTATAAATCTCACAACATTTCTGAGATTTTAGACTTAAGCAATTCTATACTTACTCAAGTGTCCTGAGACAACTTATCTGATTTAACACTTGAGCATATCTCAACTAATCTGAACATCATCAATCAAGGGTTTTGGTATCTAAATCAAAATCATTTTATTCCCAACAATTTCCCCCTTTTTGATGATACCAAAACCTATTACAAAGGGAACTTGACTTATACTAGACTTTACCTTCAGGGTGAGTGAACTGGTCAACTTTCCTGAAAGAAACTGTTAGCACAATAAATCAAGTAAATATGTCATGTTAGGTTAGTTGAGATAATGAGTTGTTATCTCTTGATAGAAAATCAGTGGTCCTTTTATATATGTCATAGAGCATTACAGATCAGAAAATCAAAGGACATACTAAACTGATACAATTGAAACAGAATAACAACAGTCATTAAAAATCACAGATGGAGAGGGAAGAAATGAACTTATCCTTCAGAGAGTTCCATCATCTTGAGGAGCAATGCCATACTGTGCCCAGACCCTCTTCTTCAACTCCCAGATATCCTTGTTGGATCCTCTAGGGCCAGGCTTCATCTTCTCCATCCTCATGATTGAGATGAACTCCTCCAGAATCTTTCCCTCATCAATAAGGTTCCCATTGAACTTTGGAGGCATGTACAGAATTGGACCAGGGGCCTTGAACTCAACTCTTGCCATTTCAGCTGCTGCAAACAACTTCTGGTAGAGGTCCCTATGGTTCTCAAACATGAATTGCACAAAGACTTCATCAACACTCTCTTCAAGCCATTTCCCAATGATATAGAAGTCATATACAAAGCTTCTCTTAGCCTCCTCCCATGCATCATTCAGTGAGATTGGAACCCACTTATCATGGTGAGGGTACTGAGTGTCCCATCTTTGCAGCATCTGTGGTTTGAGTCTTCTGTAAGAAGCCCTCCTTCTTGGAGCTTTGAATTTTGCCCTCCTCTCATCTCTTGCCTTGTTGGCCTCAACCAACTGATCCATTCTTTCTTTAACTCTTTGAAGAGCTAGCTTCTTCTGTGTCTCTGGATCCTTTCCAAATCCTTCTTCAAACAGCTTAGAAGGATCATCAGCAAGCTTGAGCATTCTAACTTCAGGCTCTTTGCCCTGCTCTTCTTCTTCTTCATCTTCTTCTTGGATTTCAGGCAGTTTGGCTGTTTTCTTCAATCTCTTAGACTGCCTTAGTGGAGTTGACTCTTCAGACTGGAATTCTGATGGAAGAGTCAGGCTAGTTGGGAACTCATTGAAGGCTTGCAGCTCCTTCCTCTTTCTTTCAGAAGCCCTAGTTACCTTCCCCCTGACTTCAACAACCTTCTCCTTGGGGTCAAGGCCTGCAGACTCACCACCAGGTCTCTGAAGCTTTCTTGCCTGACTTTCCATTGCTGACATCATAGATTCCTTGACAGCAATCTGGATTTGCTCTTCCTCAGTCAAATTCTCAATATTCATTGGGCCTTTGCCTTTCCCAATGTCTTCTTCTTCCTCCTCCTAAACTTCAGGGACCTTCTCCTTGCCTTTGGATTCACCAATCACCAAGGTTCCCTTTGCTCTAGCTCTCTCTCTTTCCCCCTTTTTGGCATTATCAAAACATTGGGGCTTCAACTCACTCATAGAGACAGAGAGATGTGAGTGAGCTTGAGTGAGGGACTTCGACTCCTGCAGCAAATAAACATTCTCATCATGAATGTTTTGCATCTTGTTATCAGCCATACTCAAGAATGTGTGGACAGACTTCATCTTCTGAGTAACAATGGCATCCAGTGTGGCTTTCAGTGATTGATCAAGTGTGGCTTGCAGTTGATCAGTGAGGTTGGCCACAACTTGATCAGACACTTTGGCCATCAGTTCAACTGTGAACTTTTCTGCAGCTTCTTTCACCAGAGCAGCTTTCAATTCTTCAGCCTTCTTTCTTTGAGCTGCTGTCCTCTGTCTTAAGGCATCTTTGATTGTTTTTCTCAAAGCTCTCACATTGTGCTTGTAAAGATCCTTGAGGCCTTGCTCTCTTTCTTTACTGAATTGGTGAACTTTCTCATTGCATTCTTTGCCTTGGTTACCTCTGTTGAAACTGTTTGCAGTCCAGTTTCAACACCACAAATTCTTGCATCCAAGGTTGGCAAGATCACTTCCTCTGAGCCAGTTAGTCTCATCTCCACAGAGGCTAGAGTTTTGCCTTGGTCATCAAGGGTGTCTACTGTTGCAGCATGTGCTTTCCCAACTTCCCTGACCATTGTATCCAACTTCTCTGACTGTTGCTCAATGGATGTTGCAGTTTTTGATGCAATTTGCAAGCTAGCCTCAGTTGCATTTGCTTGCTCAAAGTAGATCTTGTTCAAGGTGGACACATTTGCTGAGACTGCTTCTAGGTCAATGTCACCATCAACTGGAATATCTGTGAGGGAAGCATCTGCAAAAATTTGTTCAATGGTAACAACAACAAAATCTGCAAAACTAAGAGTGTTAGTAAAATCTCCCTCAACACCCTCATTTTTTCTTTCTCCCATAAGGCCTGATACATCAGCACCTTCTCTCTCATTTTCAACTAATTTCTTTTCTTCTTCATTCACATAAGATGGACTCACATTCATTGGAGAATCAGACCTCCTTTCACCAAGGGATTCATCAAGTTCAGATTTGACTTGAAGAATAGCCTGACTCTCATATTGGGCTGCACCCAATATTTCTACTTCATCTCCCTCTATTTGTGGTGCACTCAAGCTACCTGTAATCACACAATCCTCATCATCTCCCTCTGATTTTTCAATGCTAACATCCTTTTCAACTCCTTCCATTCCTAAACCTGACACCTCCATATCCTCAACAGGATCCACAGAGGGCAGTTGTTGGGAGATCACAGTGCTTGGGCATCCCAAGGCCACTGAGTCATCCTGAATGACTAAAGGCTGGTCAATGTCCAACTGTCCTGACATTGATGAGGCTTTAGCCAAACCAGCTTCTCCCATGGAAGTCTCAACATTGTCAAGCTGTGCCTCAGGCTCAGAAGAACCATCCTTGGCCAATGCATCTTGGACTGAGTCACCACCCTTGGTCAACTCCTCGGAATGATCAGAGTCCTTAACAGAATGATAGGTCAAGTAATGTACCTGAGCAGAATTAAGGCCAGGAGGGTTGGGATTGGTGTTATCATCATCATCATCATTGTCATCTGAGGTGTTATTAGGATGCTTAAGGCCTTGTGCAATCCTTTCTCTTTCTGCAATCACCTTCTCATGAACAATAGCACAAAACAAGGCCTCAGTGGTCAACACACTGGACTTCTTTACATTTGCAAAATGTAATAGCCTGTTTTCTTCAACCTGCCACCAGCTGGCACCATTATCCTTTATAGCCTGAGCTATTTCCACCATTGTTCTATCCTTGATCTCAACAAGTGCTCTGAGATCATAGAACTGTTGTTGCAGTCTAGGATAATCCTTCAATCCTGGATATAATTCATCCACATTGGCATTGGCAATCTGCCTCAGCATCCCCTCATAAGTGTACTCTTCTTCACTTCCATCTCCATCAGAAGAGTTGGCTTGGGATTCAGGGGGGTTGGATTGGGATTCAAGTAAGTTGGGCTGGGGTTCAGATAAGTTGGGTTCAGAAGGATTGGGTTCAGAAAGATTGGGTTCAGATGAGCTTAAGACAATTTGGGACTCAGGTGCTTTAGAGAGCAATGTTCCTGAGGAGGTTATTGGAATGGCTGGAATGGGTGGATAAACAACTTGATCACCTTCTTGAAGAACAGTTTCAAGAAGTTTGGTGTAGGAAAGAAGTCTTGGATCAAGTGGGGAGAATGGCCTATCTTCAAGATTGACTAAATCAGTCAGCACATCAATACCTGACCTGTCAGGGGCACCTTCAGGAGAATAGACTTTCTTTGCAACAATTGGGGCATCTTCAGGAGTCCTGCACTCCTCTTCTTCATGCCTTGATGGAGATATTCTTTGAGATTGAATATCAAGAGAGTTGGCTTCAGGGCTGTTGGGTTTTGATTTGGACTTGGAGTTAGACCTACTTGCTTGTCTAATCTCCTTGAAGAACTCTTTCTTCTTCTTCTCCTCTTCCATCAACTTCTGCTTCTCAGAAGTTTTGATTATTCTTCTTTTTCTTTCTAACCTTGTTGGCTTATCAAGGTCTCTGAACTCTGTTACAGACTCAGGTTGCAAGGGGACAACCTCTCTGAATTCTTCACCTTCTTCAGGAGGGTTGATTCCTTCTTCTGCTACCTTCTCAATCTCCTCAGAAGTGGCACCTCCACTTCTAGACTCACTTTCTGGGGAAGATTCACTCAGAATCTTCTTCATCCTCTTCATCTTTGGCTGAGCTTTCACAGGTGGAGCTTTCCTCTTTCTTGGAGAGGCTCTGGTGGCTGGTACAACAGCTACAGCTTTCTTGGAGGCTGCATCTTGCTTCCTCTTCTCTGTCTTGGAAGACAGCTTTCTGAACATCACCTTTTGAGCTGGAAAAGGCTTTGGCTTGGTTTGGAGGTGGGTGTAGTGAGCAAATCTTTCTAAGAGCAGGCTAGCTCTTGTGCAAAACTGGAGTCTCCCATCAACCACCACCTTGTGGTGTTTCACCTCCTTGAACTTAAACTTCTCATTCATCATCTTATCCAGAATGAAGCTTTTCCAATCAAACTTGACTCTCTTCTCAGCAGAGTCAATCACAACAGCCATCACTCTTAATTTTGGCATACTAATTTGTTCAACACTTCCAGAATGACTCAATAGACTTTTCACCACACAATCAAACAAGTGTCTATAAACTGGCTTTAAAGTGTTCTTGTTCTGAGCACTTACTAGTTTCTTGGGCACAATCATCCATGGATAGTAGAACTCCTGATCTTCTCCTTCTTTGTAAACTTCTGGATTTTGGCCTTCAGAAGGTAGCCCAAAACTGGCATCTAGATCCTCAGCAGTGAAGATGATGGTGTGTTGGCTTTCTTCATCTTCATCTTCCTCAGCATAAGTCAGCTTGGTGCATACATCACCCTTTTTGCCCTTCCATCTGAGATGGGCAAAGAACTCTGCCATGAAAGGATTCAGGCAGGAATTAGGCTTGGTGCCTAAAAACTTTTCAAGGCCTGCCTCCTTTAGACATTGGAGGACTGGTTCAACTTCTTTATCTGGACTGTCAAAAGCTACCAGCTTCTCAAACCACAAAGAGTTTGTGTTACTGAGATAGGCAAAATCAATGTCCAAAGATGGATCATTGAAGTCTACAAGTTCTTCTCTCTTGATTTTGCGAGCCATGGATAATTTGAGAATTTGGTAGGTTGTGGAGAAATTTGCAGGTTGATAGGTTTTCAAAAACTTGAGAATTGGAAAGTATGAGTGCGTAGGGAAGGAGATAAAAACTGAAGAGTTTATATATGAGGCAAAGTTATTAACCGTTGGTTAATAATTTGTAAAGGTGGATAAAGTTAAAAACCAATTGAATATTGTGGGGTAGTGGGATTGAGGCGGTTTGATGAAGTTTTAATGCAAATCAATGGCCTTGATGATGGCTCAAGAATTCATGAAATCTTAATCAAGATTTTGCATTAAATGCTGATTTGCCATTTTGGTGGCAAAAATCTTTATAGCACACGCCATCCTAAAATGGCCTACTCTTAGACCAAGAATTCTTTTAAATGTTTAATCAATGCTAAAAATAGCAATAATTATCCAATTTACTCGGACAACCATCCTGAGATGTGTTTTGACTTCTCTCTTGGTCAAAATGTCTAACCAACATGCCTGAGTAGGTCCCAATGTTGCTGACTGGGTCCCACTAGGACAAAGCTCCTGACCAACATTGCTGAAAACCATTAGGACAACTTTGCTGAGTTTTCCTTTTTGGCAGACTGCTTCAGTGAGGTTGGTCAACCTTGCTGAAGTTCAACTTAATGAACTTCCCCCTTCATTTGAGCTTTCTTTCTTCATTTCTCCATCTTCCCTGGATCAAGTAAGCCCAATTCAGCTGACAATTCCAAGAACCTTGCTTCAGCTAGAGGCTTAGTCAAAATATCAGCTTTTTGCTTATCAGTGTGAATTTTGACAAGCTTGATATCTTTCTTCTCCACATGATCCCTTATAAAATGATGCTTGATATCCACATGCTTGCATCTGGTGTGGAGCACTGGATTCTGTGAGATGGCAATTGCACTATTGTTGTCACAGAATATTGGCACTTCATTTGTGATGACTTTGTAGTCTCTAAGTTGTTGCCTGAGCCAAAGTATCCGAGCACAACAACTTCCAGCTGCTACATATTCTGCTTCAGTTGTTGAAGTTGCAACAGTATTTTGCTTCTTGGAGAACCATGAGATAAGCTTGCTGCCCAAGAATTGACATGTTCCAGAGGTGGATTTTCTGTCAATTCTACATCCTCCATAATCTGCATCTGAATATCCAGTGAGCTCAATGTTGTCATCAGCTGGATACCACAATCCAAGATTCTCAGATCCCTTGAGATATCTTAGGATTCTCTTGGCAGCATCAAGATGGCTCTTCTTTGGATTGGCTTGGAATCTTGCACACACTCCAACTGCAAATGTGATGTCAGGCCTGCTTGCAGTGAGATATAGCAAGGATCCTATGATTCCCCTGTAGTTAGTGGAGTTTGTTGACTCTCCACTTTCATCAGGATCCATTTTCCAGTTAGTATTCATAGGAATTCTGACTGGCTTGCTTGTAGCACATCCAAATTTCTTGATCATGTCCCTTGTATACTTGGCCTGATTGATGAATATTCCCCTTTTTGATTGAGTGACTTGAAGTCCTAAGAAGAAATTCATCAATCCCATCATGGACATCTCAAATTTGCTTTGAATGAGTTTGGAGAACTTTTCACACATCTTCTCATTTGGAGATCCAAATATAATGTCATCCACATAGATTTGGACTAACAAGATATCATCTCCTTCACAGATTCTGAACAGAGTTCTGTCAACAGTGCCTTTGACAAAACCATGATCTAGAAGAAACTGTGATAAGGTGTCATACCAAGCTCTTGGAGCTTGCTTTAAGCCATAGAGGGCTTTCTTCAATCTGTACACCTTGTCTCCTTCTTCAAAGCCTGGGGGCTGTTCAACATAAACTTCTTCTTTGAGCACCCCATTGAGAAATGCACTCTTCACATCCATTTGATACACCTTGAATCTCATGTGAGCTGCATATGGTAAGAAGAGTCTGATTGCCTCAAGTCTGGCCACTAGAGCAAAGGTCTCATCATAATCAATCCCTTCAGATTGACAATATCCCTTGGCCACCAGCCTTGCTTTGTTCCTCACAATGATGTCATTTTCATTTTTCTTATTTTTGAACACCCATTTGGTTCCAATGACATCTTGATGAGTTGGCCTATCTACCAGCTCCCATACTTCATTCCTGGTGAACTGGTTCAGCTCTTCTTGCATGGCTATGATCCAGTTGGTGTCTTGAAGTGCTTTCTCAATGTCTTTTGGTTCCTGTTCTGAAAGGAAACAACAAAATAAAGCACTTTCTCCATGAAATCTTCTAGTTTTGATCCCTTCACTTGGATTACCAAGTATCAGGCTAGTTGGGTGGTCTTGCAACCAGGTCCTTCTAGACCTGATCCCTTCAGGATGATTGTCCTCATCTGAAGTTGGATCACTAGACTCATTAAATTCAGGAAAGTTTATTGAAGGATCAAGTTCAGGATCATATTCAGGGGTATTGTCCTCATTGTCATATAAGTTGACATTTTCATTGGTTCCCCGTCGAATATTGGATCCATTTACTACCTCAGCATTGCCTGCTTCTTCATTGGTAGTTGTTACCTGGTTTTGAACTGGGATGGGGTCAGTCAGTTCAATTTCACCTTCAGGTTGGTTGGCCTCTGGTTGATTGCCATCAGGTAGGTTGTCCAGTTTTTGGTTGTCATTAAGTTCAGGCTGGGCAACATCTACAAACACTGTTTCCTTGCTTTGAAACCTTAGTCTGGTTGTTCTTTGTGTTATCTCATCAAGATTCTGGTTTCTTTCCCTTAACTCATTAATAGATTCATCAAACACAACATGAGGTGTTTCTTCCACAATAAGGGTTTTGCAATTGTAAACTCTGTAAGCTTTGCTGATTTGTGAATATCCAACAAATATTCCTTCATCAGCTTTGCTGTCAAAAGCTTTTAATTGCTCTTTCCCATTATTATGAATGAAACACTTACAACCAAATATGTGAAAATAAGCAACAGTGGGCAATCTACCTTTCCATATTTGATATGGGGTTTTACCTTGTCCTTTGGTGATTAAGGACCTATTTTGAGTGTGACATGCAGTGCTAATGGCTTCAGCCCAGAACCTTTTAGGCAGTTTGGATTCAGCAATCAATGTTCTTGCTACCTCTTTCAAGGTTCTGTTTCTTCTTTCAGCTACCCCATTTTGTTGGGGGTGTTCTTGCTGCTGAAGTCTCATGAGTGATGCCATTCTTATTGCAGTACTCATTGATGTATGAGTTTATGAATTCAGTGCCTTTTTCTGATCTGATCTTGACAATACTTAGGCCCTTTTCATTACTCAATCTCATCATTAATTCAGTTAGCTTGACTTGGGTCTCCTTTTTGTTCAGCAAGAATACTACCCAAGTGTACCTGGAAAAATCATCAACAACAACTAAAGCATATTTTCTTCCATTTATACTTGCTGGGATTATTGGTCCAAATAGATCCATATGCAGTAGTTGAAGAACTCTCTCAGTTGAGATGACAGGCTTCCCTTTGAATGAAGCTTTGATCTGCTTTCCTTCCTGACATGGCTGGCATATATGTTCTTTGGTGAACACTTGATTTGGCAGCCCTTTAACTAGAGAGTTTCTTGCAATCTTGTTGATGGTTTTGAAGTTCAGATGGTTTAGTCTTTTGTGCCACAGCCAGCTTTGCTCACTTGTGCTTTTGGCAACAAGACAAACTGCTTCAGGGGTTTTGCTCCAATCTGCAAAATAGACATTTCCCTTTCTCACCCCTATTAGTAGCACCTGTTGTGTTGAATTGTTTTTGATAATACATTCATTTGGTGCAAATTCAACACAATATCCTTTATCACAGATTTGACTTATAGACAGCAGGTTGTATTTCAGGCCTTGGACATATGAGACATCAGTAATTTTGACACTACCAATGTTTAATGTACCATAACCTCTTGTGATTCCTTGAGAGCTGTCTCCAAAGGTTACTGAAGGACCATCTTTTTCAATGAATTCTGAGAGAAGCTCCTTATTCCCAGTCATGTGTCTTGAACATCCACTGTCCAAGTACCATGCTGTTTTCTTGTTGATGCTTCTCTTCTTTTTGTGGTCCTTGCAGCCCTGCAAAGTCAAAATTTAGTTGTACCTTTTGGGACCCAAATCTGCCTAATTACTCTGATTGACTCAAAGTGACTGACTTGGTTTCCATTTACATCTACATACACAGTTTGACCCTTAAATGCCTTGGGTGGCTTCTGTGTATAAGTGTTGGCCTTGTAAGGTTCAGGAGAGTTAGTGAATTTCTTTGGGGCATATCTCCTGAAGTTACTAGACTTAGGTGCAGCTTGGTAAGACTTTTGAGGATAGGGGCTTGGATGGCCTTTTCCTTTTGGCATGTAAGGTCCAGGCTTCCTGAAGGTTTTATACCTGTCAGATGGGATGGGCCTTAATCCATTCAGTTGAGGTTGCCTCATTTGAGTTGGCCTTTTCTGAACAGATTTTGGACAACTCCACTGATGAGAATTCAGATAGGTTGACCTTCCATTGGTTCTACCTTTCTGAATCTCATTCCTCCTGTAAGCAATGTCTTTAACCTTTTCCTTAGGTATGGGTTTATGGACATTGTTTACTTGAGTTGGTATAAAAATTCCTTTACCCTTATCCTTGATCAGTGGTTGATTTACTTCCATTTCATTTTGTTGTGCCATTGATCTTACAAAAGTCATCTTATAATTGCTTGATGAAGCAATACTAAGACCAGGTGAGGGTTCAAATGGATTATAGCCTAATCCACCCTTATGAGCAAATGGTCTTTGAAACCCTTGAATTTCCTCTATTGCCTTAGCAGATTTGTTCAAGGCAGACATTTTCATTTTTAAGCTCCCCTCACTCAATTTCAGAGTATCAAATTCACTTGAGAGATTGTCAAATTTAGCTTGAAGGATTCTAAGATCAAAATCTTTTTTCCTCAAGGCCAGTTCTTGATCATCAATCAACTTTTGTTGTTCAGAGACTTTGAGAGACATTTCATCATGTTCTCTCAGAATCTGCTGATACAACTCAGTTGATTTAAAGTCAAACCCTGGTTCAGGAAGGTTGGGAGTTTGAGCTTTAGAATTCAGTAGCTCATTTTCTCTAAGTGCCATATTTCATACTTCTTGTAGCCTGGTGAAATCCTCAAGTAACTTCCCAAAGTCGAGTTTCAAGTGGATTTCACTGGACTCATGTGTGTTAATAGAAGAGTTGGAAGATGAACATACCTCTTCATTTTCAAATGCCATTTGACAGTCATCATCACTGTCACTGTTGGAGAACAGCCCATCATCAGAAGAGTAGACACTCTCTTCACTTGCTGATTCCCCAGCTATCATGGCCTTTCTGTTGTTCAGCCTCTTGTCTCATTTGTTCTCCCTTTCTTTTCTTTCTTTGGCACTTAGGTCAGGACAATCATATTGAAAGTGACCCTTTTTCTGGCAGTTGTAACACACATCTTCATCATCATTCTTTTTTCTTGAGGACTCCTTCCTCCTTGATGATGATGGTTCTTTGCTGTACTTCTTTCTGTCAGCATACCTTTCTTCTTTCTGTCAACAAATCATTACAATCTCAAAACTCACAATATACACGCATTTATTCTGCATGTCATTATTTTTGGACCACTATATACTCAATTCAATTACTTTATTAAAAAAAATCTCGTACTAAAAAAGAACCGTAAACTTTTTAGGGATGGAGTGAGTGTGTTGTTAGGTTTGATACATGCATGATGATTATTGTAATATTGGAAGATGAGAAGTTGACATCAAAACATTGAAATGTGGGGGTAAAATGGGGATTGAGTGCCGATTTTGTAAATATGCACCAATAAATGGAGTTTAATTTGATGGTAGAATTTTGACTTAAATTGGACACGTAGCTCATACATAAGAAGTTGCCATCCATATTTAATTATTCTCTATTGTAACTTGCCAAGTCTAGTATTTATTTTTATAATGTGACCCTTACTGACTTTTTCCACCATTTTTAGGTATTGTTATTTATTTATTCATTCTTCATATACAAACTTTTTCGTTTCTATAAAAATATCGCTTTAATTAGAGAAAATAATTATTTCAAAATATCAGTCGTTTCTTACTTTTTTAATCCTGCAAGAGTGTATATGTAGGAGGGTATATTTATTTTACACAAATAATAATTAATTGTGATAAATAGTTTTCTTAACATGTATACAAAAATAGAATAGTTGTTTTCATCATGGCTTATCGGTAGGTATACTCAACAAAGACGCGTGTGCGTATAACCGTGGCCTGTAAATTTCCAAGTGTACTAGTCATCTGCTGGCCCAATAATACTTAAATGGGCCATCATATTAGTTTGGCCCAATAATACCTTAACACGTGTCATGTATTAAAGATAATGGGGGGCGATACTTACGGGACAAACAGGGTGGAACTTGGTGAGGGTGGTCTCGGGATCACCCAAGCCACGCGCGGAGATGTCCAAGAAATGATAACCCTGGTGGACGAGCCTGTTAAGATATCGCCCCTCGTACCCACCCTCGTGTGGGGGGTATATTGCCAAGGCCTTATGCTCCTCCACGTCGGATAGCCACTGCTTTATATCCAATTTTACGAGGTCTCCTCCAATGAAGTCTTGTATACCAATGCTACATCTTGCTAATTTGTGTTTTGTTGATCTTATGTTGTTGTTTCCGAGTAGTGTTATTGTGTTTCTTGAGATGTAGTTGTGGGAGTGGAGGAGTGAAGGTTGAATTAAGGCTGCCATTTGGAAAATTATGGCTAAGGTTTTTATGTGTGGAAGACAAATGAAAGCAAGAATTGGGGAGATTGGTTTGTTCAACTAGATAGCTTGAGATATCCACCATAATATCTCTAAACGTCATCACGGGCAGATGACCTGTGGATCGCAGTGTATTGGACACTTCTTCTACAGCCCTAGTGAACTGTTCAATAGTTGCATCTTGTGGAATGTTGGTGATATGAGGAGCGGTTTGAGGAGCGGGAACGGTTGTTGATGGGGTTGCAGAGACATTTGAGTCAGTATTTGACGAGGTTGAGTTTTGTGAAGCCACGGAAGCAAGGATTTCGAGAGGGTTTGTGCGAGAGTGGGATGATTTTTTCGAATCAGAGTGAGTTTGTGATGAGTTTGAATTTCTTTCAGCCATTTAAGTGAGGCGGTTGGAATTTCAAGGTAATGAATGGAAGTTTACACACACTTCTTTGAGATATACACAACCAAAAATTAATTCTGCAATCTTAGTACTCAACAAATTCAGAAATCAAGATTAGCAAGAGAATTAATCTTATGATCGATATTTATAGAGAGAATTATGTAGTTGGAGGTTAAATGAAAAAATCCAGAAAATTTCGATAATGCTCCACATAATTAGCCACAATCTAGATCATGGGTAATTAATGGGGAAAATCCATTTAATTAAATTAATTAAATAATTAAGAAGCTTCCAGAATTTACAGAATTAAAAATCGCATAATCTGAAAAAAAAAAAAATGAACGTGAGTTAGTAATTTAATTAAATAAATCTCAATAAATAATTAAATAATTACAACTAATAAAAATAAATTCGAATCAGGCAATGTTGTGCTCAAAACTGTTACAAACACCTCAACACAGTTTTTACATGAATTTTCTTCATTTGTGTTGCACCATATTTTTTTCCTTTTGTGTTATAGCATCTAATTTGTATTGATCCATTTTTCATGTAGAGTACATCGTAGTAGCGAACTCCGTGCCCCATACTTACTTAATGGATTACAAATATATTGATGTTTTTACCAAAAATTACATTTTGAAAAGAAGGCATCGTAGTAGTGAACTCTGTGCTCCATAGTTATTCAGTGATTTGGTACATCTTTTAGTATGCTAATAACATTCTATTTTTATGCATTTGAGAGGTGTGAGACATGTTTATTTTTGCACTCCAAGGTTCTTAGATTCGAAGATATTTTACAAAGGAATTATTTAACTAAGTAAGAAATAAATTCAACTTATAAAATTTATACAACCCATGATGTTGTCCCAAATGCTAACGTATTTGTGACAACATCCATCCGAATTCTTTTCAGATAGTGCTCATGCAAGAGATTTCCTCAAAATAGAGAATCTCTCATGGTCTAAGGCTTTTGTAAAAATATCAGCATTCTGTTTTTTAGTAGGTACATACTCCAACTTAACAATATTTTTCTCTACTAAATCTCTCATAAAATGGTGTCTTATGCTAATGTGCTTTGTGAGTGAGTGTTGTACAAGATTTTTTGAAATGTTAATGACACTAGTATTATCACAAAAAAATTGTAAGTATACCATTCTCAATACCATAGTCATGGAACATCTTGCTTAGCCACAAGAGTTGTGTGCAACAGCTTCCAGCAGCTATATACTCAGATTCTGCAGTGGATTGTGAAACACAATTCTGTTTCTTGTTGTGCCATGATACAAGATTGTTTCCTATGTAGAAACATCCTCCACTCGTACTCTTTCTATCATCTATATCTCCAGCCCAATCAGCATCACTGTAGCCTATCAAAATGTTGTTGGTGTCCTTAGTGTACCAGATTCCAAGTTCACTTGTACCTGAAACATACTTGATAATTCTTTTCACAGCATTCAGGTGAGATTCTTTTGGATTAGCTTGGTACCTAGCACAAACATACACACTGTACATAATTCTTGCTGTACTTTGTCCTCTGATTTGTTGTCAGGAGAACTGAATCTCCTTCTGGTTCTGTTGTCTTGGTAGAACTTTTTGTATCTACCAAATCTGGAGTTGAGCTTCTCAAATCTCCTTGCCATGAGTGCTAGCTCCTCCTTCATTTCAGATTTTAAAACAGTTTGAGAGGATCTTTGAGTACTTTTCTTTTCTGTTTCAGCAGCTTTGAAGGCAACTCCTTTGCTTGAGGAGGATGTCTCTTCATGCACTTTCTTTCTGTTTAGATCAAACTCATATGCTTTGAGTTCAGAGAACACTTGCTGCATGGGCATGTTGTCAAGATTGCTGGTGTTTTGCATCATGATAGAGTATATGTCCCACTTGGATGTGAGACTTCTCAGAATTTTCAACGCAACTTCTCTTTTGGCATAGAACTTGCCAAGAGAGTTTATCTCATTCATGATGTCAGTGAATCTGCCATCAAGATGATCAATAGTTTCATTGGCTTCCATAGAGAATTGTTCATATTTTTGGATAACCAATTGAAGCTTGTTTTCTTTTATCTTTTGAGTACCTTCACACATAAGTGCTAAGGTGTCCCAAATCTCCTTTGCTGTTGTGCAGTGGTACACTCTTCCCATCACTGCATCAGGAATAGTCTGGTACAAGGTATTCATAGCAATGTAGTTCAGGTTGTGCCTTTTTCTCTCTTCAGCTGTAAGATCATCCTCATCTTTTGGTAGCAACTCCCTTGGATCTGCTTTCTGAGCATCAGTGAGCTTGGGATTTGCTTTGGTGAATGTGAAGGGCCCTCTGGTGATGACTTTGAGCATTTTATCATGCTGGCAAACAAGATGTGCTCTCATCCTGATCTTCCAGAAATCATAATTCCCAATTGAGAACATTGACAGTTTGTGATGAGAAATATGTTTGACTTGGTTTGGACCCATGTTGTTGATGGTGTTGACAGCATCTCCTGGAACTGCATTGTTAGCCATCTCTATAGAAATAGAATCAGATTAACACAAATAAGTTTTTCAGAAATTTGGATCAGTTCAGTGACCACAGAAATAGTGTGATTTTGAAAATCAGTTGGATTTTCAGAAGCAGTGGTCTATGAACCCCTGCTCTGATACCACTTGTTGGTCCTTGGTGGAGTATGACACAAGTGTATGGGGGGGGGGGGGGAATGCACTTGTGTATGCAAATTCTTTTCTTTTCAAACAATTTAGTCTTATCAGGCAGGTTGTCTCACAACAAGCCTGAGTGTGAACTTTGATAGATACTTGTCCTACTGATTACTATTAAGTGATCAGTTGGCTAAATATCTAAAAGAGTTGCTAAGTGCGGAATGTGGTTGGCCTTTGACTCAAAGTAATACTCCAAGTTGATTTCTGAAAAACACAGTTATCAGGGACTTTGTCCAAAACAGTTTTTATTAACTTACTGAGTTTTGCTCTTTGAAATATGATTGAATGTAAGTGCAATAAAGAGTGCAGTAAGTAAATGGCACACAAGTTTATAGTGGTTCAGAGACTCAAGCTCCTACATCCATTTTCCCTGATTGAACGGGATAATTCCTTCACAATGGAATTAGCTTGTTTTATAGTGCCAAGGTGCACTGATCAACAACACTCTCTTAGTGCTTTGATCCCTAGGATAATCTGAGTCCTAGTGCTCAATCTCTCTGAGTTAAGACTGTGTTTCACAATAACAGTCCTTAACTCCTCACTTCTACAACAAACTCTCTCTTCACTAAATGAGATAAGGGTTTGAGGTTTGGTTCCAACTAATAGAGATATCCTTTACAATAAGAACGGTGTAAAGGCTTAGGATATCTCAATGCTAAGCTTTGGATATTGCAAAGATTGGCTTAGCTATTTGAAGTGATTCAGGAAACTTGGGATTCTGAAGAACAGCTTGGTTTCCTTTGATTTGCTTGATTATAGTTTGATAGCAAGTAGTTGGATATTTGAATCCCTTGATCACTTCTGTATTTATAGACAAATTTGAACAACTAACCGTTGGAGGGATAGCAATTCAAATATGTCTATTTGCAGCACCATTGAAACGGTTATGAAGCTTGGCATTCTTTTATCTACTGTGTAAAAGCTTCTTCAATGGTTGCTAGAATGAATGTGTTGACTTCTGAAAAATGCGGCTGAGGTGACTTGTGTCAGATTCCAAATATGCACATTTCCCAAGGTTGATTTGTGGCAAACTCTACACTCAACCAACGGTCAGATGGGACAACTTCCCTGAACATTGGTTTAGGTACCCTTTGAGTTTTGGGTCCTGAGAGGTTAGTTGTACCTTTAGGAACCCAAACTTGCCTAATGACCCTGATTGATTGAAGGTGGCTAAGTTGTTTTCCTCTAGCATCAACATACACTGTCTTTCCCTTAAATGACTTTGGGAAAGTATGTGTGAAAGTGTTAACTCTGTAAGTTTCAGGAGAGTTGTCAAACCTCCTGAACTTATGAGTTCTTTGTGCTACTTGAGGGAATCTTTGAGGAAAGGCATTCTTATGACCATTACCCTTTGGCATGTAGGGTTTTGGTTGTCTCATTTTATTTTGCCTCTGAGGATAGTTGTCCTTAGGTCTATTCAGCTGAGGCTTTCTCAGTAGAGTTGGCCTAGGCTGATTATGCCTGGATAACTCCTCCGAACATTGTTCAGGAGAGTTGCCCTACCATTGGGTCTACTCTGCTGACCAACATTCCTCTTGTGTTCAGGGACTTTGGCCTTTTCCTTAGGTTTGGGCCTAGTCTCCTGAAGCACTTGAGTTGGCAAATCATCCATTTTGCCCTTTCCTTTGTTCAATGGATGAATCATTTCATTTTCAGCTTGTTGTGCCACTGATTTGACAAAGATTCTCTTAGTGTTACTTGTAGAAGCAACACTAAGACAAGGTGAAGGTTCAAATGGATCAAAACCTAATCCACTTCTTTGAGCCATAGGTCTTTGGTAACTCTGAATTTCCTCTATTGCTTTAGTGGATCTTCTCAGAGCAGACATCTTTAATTTCAGGTTCTCTTCACTTGTTTTTAGAATATCATACTCATGTGAGAGGTTTTCAAATTTAGCTTGAAGAATTTTTAGTTCAAAGTCTTTTCTCTTCTGAGATAGGAGTTGATCATCAATCTCCTTTTGTTGGTCAACTATCCTGAGATTTGCTTCCTCAAGCTCTCTCAAGACTTGTTGGTACAACTCAGTAGACTTGACATCAACAACTAAGTCAGAGTTTTTAGAAAGCTCAATTGACAATCTTTCATTTTCTCTCACACAATTGTCATGAAATTCTTGTAACATAGTGAAATCTTCCATCAACTTTCCAAGAGAAAGTTTCAAGTTGACTTCACTAGTGTTTTGTGAAATGAATGATGGTGAACTAGAAGTAGAGGATACCTCATCATCCTCAATAGCCATGTTGCATATGTCATCATCATCATCACTGTTGGAGAACAGTCCATCAGAAGAGTTGAAGCTTTCAGCACTTTCAGATTCTTCACCAGCCATAATGGCTTTTCTATTGGTGAACTTTCTATCTCTCTTAACTTGCCTTTCTCTTCTTTCCTTAGAGCTCAATTTCGGGCAGTCATACTGAAAATGCCCTTTCTTCTTGCAATTATAACACAAGTCTTCATCATCATCCTTCTTGGGTTCATCTCTTCTTCTTGATGATGAAGGTTCAGCTCTACTGGACCTTCTCCTATCAGAGTACCTGTCCTCTGATCTTTTCTCTTCAGGCTTCTTGACCTCAACCTGAGCTTCAGGAGAGTTGTACCTTCTCCTGAATTTGTTATCTTGGTAGAATTTCTTGTATCTACCAAACCTTGAGTTTAACTTTTCAAACCTTTTAGCCATTAAGGCTAGTTCCTCCTTCATTTCAGTCTTGGAGACTGACTTTGATAATCTGGGAGTGGACTGCATTTCTGGTTCAGCAGTTTTGGCTTTGAATGCCACTCCCTTTGTAGGATTTGAAGGTTCCTCAACAGGCTTTCTTCTGTTGAGATCGAACTCATAAGCTTTGAGTTCAGAGAAGATTTGTTGCATGGGCATGGTGGAGAGATCTTTGGTGTTTTGCATCATAACAGCATAGACATCCCACTTTTGAGTGAGATTTCTCAAGATCTTCAGTCCAACTTCTCTCTTGGAGTACACCTTGCCCAATGAATTGATCTCATTCATCACATCAGTGAATCTACCAGCAAATTTGTCAATGGATTCCTCAGATTCCATTGTGAATTGTTCAAACTTCTGCACAGCCACTTGGAGCTTGTTCTCCTTTATCTTTTCAGTACCCTCACACATTTCTGCAAGAGTATCCCAAATTTCTTTGACAGTTGTGCAGTGGTAGACTCTTCCCATGATTGCATCTGGAATTGTTTGGTAGAGGGTGTTCATGGCAAGATAATTCAAATTATCTTTCCTCTTTTCATCAGCAGTGAAGTCATCTTCATCCTTAGGAATCAATTCCCTTGCATCAGCTCTTTGAGCTTCAGTGAGTCTGGGATTGATTTGAGTAAACACAAAAGGTCTATCAGCATATCAGTGTGAAGGGATGCAAGATGAGCCCTCATTCTGATTTTCCAGAAATCATAATTGTCTATAAAGAACATGGGCAATTTATGATGTGAGATGTGGTTGACTGGATTTGTGGCCATGTTGTCCAATCCTTGAACAGCAGGAGGTGGGACAGCAGCATTGTTGTTGGCCATATCTCAAGAACAAACAGTTAGTCAACAATTGATAGGATTTCAGATAGATCAGTTCAGTGACCACACCAAATATGTGATTTTGAAAAATCAAGATGGATTTTCAGAAGCAGTGGTCTTTAAACCCCTGCTCTGATACCACTTGTTGGTCCTGAAAGGAGTATATAACAAGTGTATAGGGGGGGAATACACTTGTATGCAATTTCTTTTCAAACTTGATCAAACCAGAGATCAGCAATGTTGTCTTGGACAACTCTACTGAAGATGATTAACTCTTTATAGATAATCAAACTACTAAGTACTATTGAGTACTTAGTTGGATAACTATCTAAGGGAGTTCTATGTGCGGAATTAGTGGTTGGCCCTTTAGTTTAAACTCCTTTTAAGTTCTGAAATCACTTAGTCAATCAATACAGTCTAGTTTCAGGGAACTTGTCCAAATGTCTTTTGCACAGTCTTTGAGTATAAGTTCTTTGAAAGATCAGTTTTGTGTGCAGTGTTGAATGTTATGAAAGTACTTGAAAGTAAATCAACACAAGAGTTTATAGTGGTTCAAAGACTCAAGCTCCTACACCCACTTTCCCTGATTTAACAGGATAATTCCTTCACTCTTGGAATTAACTTGTTTTATAGTGCCAAGGTGCACTTGATCAAGAACACCACTCCTTGGTGAATTGATCCCTAGGATGTCTAGAGTCCTAGTACCCTCTTCTCAACTCAGAACTGAACTGTTCTTCTCTCAACAGTCAGCTCCTACCACTTCTACTACTACTACAACTACAACCTTCTCACTTTCTCACTTGAAAGATGTAAGGGTTGAAGTAAGGTTCCAACTAATGAGATATCCTTTACAATGAAGATCAGTGTATAAGGATATGATATCTCTCTAAGCTTTGTATGGATATACAATAAGGTTCAGCTTAGAAGAAGTGTTTGAAGACTAAGGTAGTCTTTTGAAAGCTTGAAAGCACTCTTGCTTGTAAGATCTTGAGGTTAGTTGGATATTGTTGAGGTACTTTCAAATGGTCTTCACACTTCTGTATTTATAGACAAATGAAGGATTTGCCCGTTGGAGAGGCAGCCCCAAATGTCCATAAATGTCTTCTTTGAGTTCTTCAACTTAGAAGACAGATTCTTGATAGTGACATGTCCTCATTTGGGAAATAAACGGCTGTATAGACTTTGTCTTCATTCTGCAGCACTCTTCCCAATGTCTGACTTCAAGATTCACTTGATTAAGCTTGGACATGGCTTCTGAAGGTTGCTCCAATGATAGGACAACATTCCTTATCAAATGGACAACTCTGTTTATCACTATCAGCAGACTTGCTTATCAGCATAGTTGGCCTGCTCTTTTCAGATGACTTGGCTCTTTCCCTTTGCTTCACTTGGAAGTGATCTTAGCATGATTCTTTGAAGGTCTTTAGGGTATAGTTGTCTTCATCTCTTCAGCATAGTTGATTTTTAAGCTTCAGAACACTTGTTATGATTTAGTTATGCTGAGACAACTCTTCTGGACAACTCTGCTGATCATCTCTTTAGCATACTTGTCTTTCAGTAGACTTAGCAATCTTTCCAGAATTTGAGCCTTGAGGGGACTTGATCTTGATAGACTTCAAAGCATATGTTCCCCCTCAAATTGTGCATCTATTCAACTAAGAGCTGCTTAACATATCAGCTCCTCATCTAGCCTTATTCTATATGTTCTAACATTCTTAGAACATAATCATCTTTGACTTAGGCATGTCTAAGGGGGTTTTGGTATTAACTCAAAACATATCTCTTTTTATTCCCAACAATGAACTATGAACAGAATCAATATAAGGCAGAAATAAAATAAGATACCGTAAAAGTTAAAAGATGAACAAAAATTAACAAAAAATATTGGAAAAATTAAAAGTTGAACAAAAATCTTCAATCTTCTAAAATCATGTGGAATATGATGAAATTTTCAAACTAAAAAAACTATATATCTACTTTAAAAAAAATACAAAAATACATAATAAAAGAAATTGACGGTAGTAAGGAAAGAGAAAGTATAATTCTAAAAAATAAAATTAAAAAAAATTCATTAAAGAAAAAACATGAATTCTTAAAAAATTGAAGAATCTATAAATACATTAAAAGAATCTGCAAAAATAAAATAAATACATTAAAAGAATGTATAAAATAAAATAAAGGTTAAATAGGAGAAAGAACACAAGTAGTCATAAAAAGAACTAGATAATTAATTTGTGACTAATAGAAATTATATATTTATAAGTGAAATGAATAAGAAAAGTGATATTTTGAAATAGAGAGATTTTAAAAAACTATCGCATATACAAAGATTTGTTAATATTAAAAAATGATTTAACCAAATTGAAACTTGAATATTGAATATGTAAGTGGGATTTGTTGATAGAAATTTTAAAAAACTATCGAATATACAAGGACCTGTTAATATTAAAAAAATGCGTATTTAAGTTTAAAATTATTGGATAAATTAATTAATAAAATGTAAAATTAATGAGAAAAAGAGATTTTGATTCAAAATTCGGCCACAACCATGGCAAATCGCGAGCGGCGAAAAAAAAAAAAGAGAAAAAAATGTAAAATAAAAATTGAGAATGAATTTGTGACTAATAGAAATTATATATTTATAAAGTGAAATGAATAAGAAAAGAGATATTTTAAAAAACTATTGCATATACAGGGATTTGTTAATATTAAATAATGCTTTAACCAAATTGAAACTTGAATATTGAATATTTAAGTGGGATTTGTTGATAGAAATTTTAAAAAAACTATTGAATATACATGGATCTGTTAATATTAAAAAATGCGTATTTAAGTTTAAAATTATTGGATAAATTAATTAATAAAATGTGAAATTAATGAGAAAAAAAAGATTTTGAAATGGAGGAATTTGAGAAAAAATAAATTGCAATAGACCAAATATTTTGCAACACGTGGCTGTTAAAATGTTTGCAAATATATGATATAAAGATTCTATTAGTGTATTTTATGAGTTAGACTATTTAAATTATTGTAAATTATAAATATTAACTTTACTAATGTACCGCGTAATATGCAGAAGTCATCTAGTATAATTATATGTTATTGTACGGGTAAATATATGTTACTGTAAGAAAAAGTAATACATAATTGACATTTGAGTAACACATATTTTTCCTTAAAATAACACATGTAAGGTATTGAAAATTGTGTAACTATATAAACCCAAGTGTATTACTTTATTGAAAAAGATTTGTTGCTACTGCATGAATGAAATACTCAGTTCATTCCCAAAACAAAAAATATATATTTAGATCCACGCATTTTGTATAATTCGTCATAAAATTACAAAATACATAACAATCATCAGTTATTTAAAACAGATCCACATGTGGTATGTTAATTTCTTTGTCTTCCATTCGAGATCGAATTTAATAAAAATGGGAAAAATTACATATATCTACATTTGGCCCTAGTCTATGACATATATCTACAATCTGAAAATTATAATACGAATAACTAAAAAGGTGTAGTTAAAGTGACAATTTTGCCCCTTATTTGAAAAATCAACATATTTGACCAAATCAAACGAATCAATTTTTTGTCTGAAAAGTTACTGATCTGTCACATCAGACTGATTCCTTCACCTACCCACTTCTTTCGTCCCTTAGTGATTTGTGAAACATTTCAATTCTTGCAAAAGTTCTTCAGCTTCAAGATTTCGATGATAGGGTTAACACTACGCTTAGCTATTCGCCCTGGAAAATAGGGTTATCGATCCCCCCACCGTCGCCATCTAGGCTTTTTCATCTTCGTTGGAACCCAGGTAAGCAATTTCTTCGAAGATATATGAGAAACTTCACCCAGGTAAGTTTGCCAACCGTTGAAATTTATTCGAAGAAATAGTTTAAGCTTCGAAGAAATAGTCTGAAATTTCAAAAAAAAAAAATCTTCATCGAAGAAATGGCTGTTTTCAGTGGATAGGGGAAAATATCTCTAGCTTTTTCTTCAAAATTTGTAGTGTTATTGTTAGTTTGAGTTGTTTTGTTCATTTTTTTCACAGTATACACTTAAGTTTGGAGTTAGAATGGAGAAATCGATGTATGTATTGTTATTTTGAGTGGATATGGAAATACTTTTTTTTTTTTGTGTTAGAATTGTGAAGTCGATGTAGGTAATTTGTGATTTGTAAAGTATACACTTAAGCTTTAGATTGATGAAAGTTTTCACAAAAAAAAAAAAAAAGAGTAGTATATCAGTTTTTTTCTAAATACTAGAGACTGTGTTTTGCTTAATGTATTTTGATTTTGGTATTTTAAAAGGAGTTGCATGTTTTTATTTAGATATTGATGAGTATAATGCAGTGCTTAATGACTTATTAATTTTTCTTACATTGTGTTACATTGATTTACGTACAAGGTATTTCTTCATAAAGCAAATGATTAAATCTTTCCTAAATTCTTGTTTACTTAGTTAATAATTTTTTTGTTATATAGGTTTTTTGCTTAAACAATGAGAGGAAAGTGGGTTAGGCAAGATGATGACGAGAACACGTGTAATAAAGGTGAATATTCAATTTCAATGATATCCTTTAATATTTTCGTTCTTGTTATTTAATTTTATTATAACTTTCCTGAAAAATGGCATTTACATGTAAAAAGAAAGCTTCATTAGACGATAACTACTCTGACTCAGGTAATAAAATCTTAATATCAAGGAAATTATAAAAATGTACATCTTAAACTTTTCTTTCTTTCCGTTAATATATATTAATTGCATGTTTAAATTTGATTGTGCATGATCTGATGAAGAGTTAGTATTTAAGGCCCGTAGTCGTTCAGACAGAAATGTACATTTAGATTCTGATGATGTATCTGCCAAACCAAACAATAAGCAGAAGAAACGTGAATCTTTATACTTTGGTTAGTTAATAACATCATATGATTTTATACATTGTTGCATGTGTGTTACATATACTATATTGGTATGCTTCTATCTTTCATTATGTGAAATTTTAATTTTTTTTTCCTTTTTATATGTAGATGATGGTAATAGAAAGAAGCCTGCAACTTTCTATAGGAGTAATATGCATACTTGTGTTAAGGAGATTAGTGAGCTTCGTTTTGAAGATTCTCACTTGTTGCAGATTAAGCGTACCCCTGTTTGGCTAATGTTTAAGGTGATATATCAATCTGAACTATTGAAGTTGTTAAAAAAAACTTCGAAGTATGAGCATAACATTAGGGAAATGATATTGGCCTTCGATCATGAGATTGATAAATTTATTATCGGGAGGGAAACAATTAGTTTGAAGCCTGGAGAGGTACAAATAATCTTTGGTTTATGTAGTGGGACCAAGCATATCCCGTTAAGGGATTCGAATTATGAATTAGTACCATGGGTTAGAAGATGTTTTCGGAGGTATATTGATAAGGGAAATGGGAAGTTGGTCTTATACAAAAATATAATATATGACAGGCTTAAAGCAGTGTTAGAACGTCATGATATAACAAGTACAATAAATGTAGCTCGCTTAGTTAACTTGTATTTTCTAGCTGTTGTACTGACACCAAATCAATGTGGATCAATTTCTCCACATTTAGCTTGTTATCTAGAGGATATCGCATCTACGTGTGAATATGATTGGTGTGGTTATGTCGTTGAGCTGTTAATTAGCCAGATAAAGATATCAAAGAATCTCAAAGTTGGAGGTTGTACCATGCTACTTCTGGTATGTTGTTCTCTTAAACTTGACAATCTAAACTTTATATAATATAAGTTTAAAACTAGTTGTAATATTGGCTTTTTTTTTTTTTTTTTTCAGTATTGGTTGTGTGAACATAGTAGGTTGGTGAGGCTTGTGTCTGATGTTGTATTTCCACGATTCTTAAAGTGGGACACGACTGCATTGATGGAAAGGCTAAACAAAATTAAAGTTACAGACATAAGTCAGTAATATGTAATCAACTTTTCTCTCTAACAACTTTCAATTAAATAACAACGATATTTTTGGGAACATAATGATTTTCAAAAAAATCTCAATATCAGGTTCGTCCGTTGAGATTGAAAGCAAGTCCAAGAGAGTTTGAAATTCTTCAACGAGTTTTTAATTATTGGGAAAAGATAAACATGCTGCCGGAAGAGTTTGTTAATGATACAATGGATTATGCTTCATCTCGTTTGAATGAAATAAACAACGAGATTCCAAATGCCACACAAACTACTTATGAAAGTGAGGGTTTCTACCCCACGGTCCCTATTGCTACTCGTCCTGAATCTGAACAGCCTACAAAATCATCGTTAAGAGTGCGTGATCCGTCAACTTCACGATACAGGGATGGGAGGACAGGTTGCTCTTATACTGGTTATCAGATTATTGAAAAAAAAAAGGTTATCAAAAGGTGTTATTTTATTCCCTCATGAGGAAGTTTTAGGGACTGCTGATCGTTTAACACCAGAAGCTATTCAGAATACTGAGGTGCAACGAAGAAGAGACACTTGGGAGAATTTTGCTGATCAGATTGAAGCAGATGATAATATTCAAAGTCAGCATCTAGATGATGCGGTAGGCTTTGCAGTCCAATATGCCACTAATACCGATAGCACGAATTTTGTGGCCTTGCAGTTGGAGAAGAGTAAGGCTATGGTGTTAGAGAAGGAGAAAGAGATTGAGGTTTAAAAGGTTGAGTTGTGTAAGAAGCAAAATGAAATGAAGGAATTGACATTAGCTACTGAATCAAAATACTTGTTGGAGTTGAAAAAAAAGGATGAGTTGTTGTCAAAGTATGATAACGATGTAAAACACAAGGATGAATTGATTTCAAGTTTTAAAGAAGACCTGAAGATCAAAGATTATTTGATTAAAAAGATCCAGACAGAATGCGATGTTTTACGATCTAAAGTCAAAGAATTTACAAATCCAACTTTGACCCAGATATGTCAGAATCCAGACAATATGGCTCATATTGATGCATTAGAGAATCTGCATATCGTTTCTAATGAGAAGAAGGTACTTTTGAAACAAAATGCAACGCTCATTGAGACGATTAAGATATATGATGCTATTGATGAACAAATAGAAATTGGCAAAGATGGAGCAACTAAAGAAAAAGAACCAAAAAATTGCCTGAGCTAGGATCGATGGCCAAACGGGTAAAGGCAAGGACAGCAGTCTCGAACCGTCAAATTGTTGAGGTTAGCCCACAACCAAGCACGATTGAGTTGCTCCAGGTCCATGAGCTCAAACATCCTAAGGTCGGGAGGGGCCTTCGTTCAAGGCGTGACAGTTTCAAATCGGACAAAACATTTGAAGCAGTGCTGAAAATAGATCAACGTATAAAAGATATGATCCGAAGTTACTGGGCAAAAGATGGATATATGTATGAATTTTGATATATATTTTTTTTGACAATTATTTTAAAAAAAAGATTACATCTTTAACAATTCTTTTTCTTTGATTGCCAGAAGAGTTGTTTAGAGTGGTGAAAGCCCAATTTCGCATGTTGTAGTTCAAGACGTTGTTGATTTGCTTCATCATAAATATGTATCTGATTTTGTAAGTGTGTATTAATGTTGAAATAATTTTGTTTATTCCATTTTAATTTAATTGATTTGTTTGTTGTAGGTCATTGATTCTTGGGCATATATATTGCTTGAAATGCACGGGATAAAGCCATCTGCTAAGAGCACAATTGTTTTTACTTCGACTACATGGGTACCATCTTCAGATTGAATTCCTTCTATTCTTTCGTTTTTTTTCCTGAATTACATTTGTGTTAAACTTCTAAAAAATTATGAATTTGTTTAAAAATATTATAGGCTTTGATAAAAAAAATAATCATCAGTTGAGCTCTAGACGTTTGTTGATTGATGAAAGAATCATCAATGTTCGAAATGAAGACACACTAGTTTTTCCTTCTACGTAACTGTTCGTGGACTTTTTATAATTCTTTACGTCCAAGGACGGGGGAATCATAGGACAACCATTTGCAGGGTTCATTTGTTGTTGTAAGTTTATATATTATTTTTATTTTACAGTTTTAATTTGTGAACTTGAATGTTTATATGATTGATTACAGGTGGGTTACATAGAGAACAAGATCCGTGACCACTTCAAGGAGAGAAATATTTCTCACCCTTTATTGGATGGACCCTTGAAGAAACCTGACTCATCCGCATGTCTTCAACAGGAACCTAGAACACTTGATTGTGGTGTTCTAGTGTGTCAGCACATTGAGAACATAATCCTTCGAATTCCTAAAAAGACTGGTGTTTTCACCACAAACAAGGCAGAGGAATACAGGTCTAAAATGGTAACTTGGTTTGTTGATCCGACAAATGTGAATGTGGATTGATTCGTAAAACTTTTGGTCTATAATTTATGCCTAGTTATGTAAGGGTCACATCTGGATACTGAATATTTGATGTGGATACTTAGTAGCTCTTTTTGTTGAGTTACAATTTTTGCGAACTAGATGTTAAATAGACTAACTATGTTATATAAGTTTCACATCTGGATCATGATTATGTGATGTGGAAACTTATTAGCTCTTTTGTTGGATTACAATTTTTGTGAACTATAAGTTAAATAGAATATTTATGGGGTGTGTTAACTTAGGAGGACTTTTGTAAACTATGGTATTTTATTTTTTAAGTTGATTATGTAATGTTACTATGTACTAAAGAATCTGTGTTCTGAACTAAGGAATTCAGGGTTGTATGCAAGTTTAGGTGTGTTATGCATATTTTATTGCCTCATGCAAGCTACTTTTTAATGTACAAAATTAGGCTGAAGTTGCATATTTTGGAAAATGCATATTGGCCGTTCTAGGTTGCATATTGGTTTTCGAAATTGCATGTTGATTTTCTAAATTGCATATGGGTTATTTAATTGCATACCATGTTTTGGAATTGTATTCTATGAGTGTGAATGGTATATTATTTAATCTAATATGTAAAATCATATTATGAGAACGAACTGTCTTAGGTAGTTTAATTATATTTTTCAATTTTTTCTTTGACTTTATAAGAAAAATCAATTTTATGTTGTAATCATATGCCCAACTTAAAGGTTTAATAATTTGCCCATTTAAAATATATTATTCAATTGAATTGGGTCGCTTTAATAGAAAGTGTTTGCTTCTTGGGCCATGTACAAGAATGATATAATGTGGCCCGTTTGACTATATTATTTATTTAAAATTTGACCCTTTTAGATAAGCCATAATTTTATTACTGATCATACTAGTACACTTTTTTTTATTTGTTGATAAAAATAGTCATATATTTTTTTTCACTTTTACATATTACAATCTCTTTAAATCAAACGTACATAACCTAATAATCATTCACAAGATATAATCGCAAGAAACATGATTTGCTAAGAAAGACAATGCGCTACAGAATAACAATGTAAATATATTTAATTTGTTACTTCAACAATATGGTCGGGCGCATCGTTTAGTTTACTGGCATTCAAATTTATGAACGTTATACTATAATTATAATATTGTACAATGTTCGGACATTATGACCGTTTTATTTGTCGTTTGTCCAACTAATTTCTACCTAGATCAACAATTAGTGGGTGAGTTATAAAGCATATTTAACAAATAACATCCGAGTAGAAATTACCCAAAAGCCTATATACTCTATACCCTATAACGCTAATCGAGAAACCCTAAAACCTAAACCCTACATACACTATACCCAGTGACGGAGCCAGGATTTTGAACCTGGGGGGCCCAAATAGTAGTACTAAAAAATTTTAGAAATGAAATTTTAAAATATATAAGATCATAAACTACTACTTATATTTATATAATCAAAATGATAAACATAGTTACATCAACTTCTAAAAAAAAAACTTAATAAAACTAAATTATAGCATTCCTCTTCAGTTCTTCATGTTTTGGAAGCGTTGCATGATAGCTTCGTTACTGACTTTTTGAAAGACATCTTTTTCAATGTATGCAACTAAACAATCATTCAATAATCGGTCTCCCATTCGATTATGGAGTGGACTTTTGATGAGTTTCATAGCTGAAAATGCTCTCTCGACGGTAGCTGTGGCAACGGGTAAGATCAATGATAACTTAACAAGCAAATACACTAATGGAAAAACAATATGCTTTCTTGTAGAAAGCATCTTCTGAGCAAGACCTCCTATTCCAACAACTGTTGAGAAGTTTTCATCCAAGTGCATGTCAACAATAAAATTCTCTAGTTGATTGTCAAGTTCAATTAGAGAACTTGGAGAAAAATCTGAAGGATAAAATTCTGCAAGACGAAGTAGTTTATTCTTATCAAATGCTGAAAATGAATCTCTCGGATCAAAACAAGCCATACACAATAGCAACTCTGTGTTCACTTCGTCAAAACGATGATCTAACTCTTGAGCTTGCAAGTCAATCATAGAATAGAATAGCTCAACTCGATAATGATGAAGTTTGGTGATTTTTTCAACTCTACGCCTTGATCTTCCATGAGCTACATGTACATGTTCTATGTTTATCACATCTATCTCATGTTTGCTAGAAAAACTAGAAACATCAATTAACAAAGTATCCCAACCTTCTTCTCTCATTGATTGCAAACGACTTTTTGATCCTTTCACCAACCTCATTGCATTAACAATATCTTGATCCTTTCTTTGAAGAGCTTGTGACAATTCATGAGTGATTCCCAAAATTTTCGTCATAAGATGTAACAAAAACACAAACTCAAACTGATTAATAATATCTAGCAATTCAAGTGCTTCACCCCTCTGTGTATTTTCAACACCATTCTCCCCAACATACTCAAGAACATTAACAACAGAAGAATACAAAAGAATTAAGTTAACGAGGGTACCATAATGAGAACTCCAACTAGAGATGTCTATCGGGTTGGCCCTAGCCCTATAGGGCCAGCCCTACAAGGCTATGGGCTAAACGGGCTAGGGCCTTAACCGGTTCATAATTAACGGGTCTTCAATTGTTGGGACCTAACCCTAACTCTAGCGGGCCACGGGCTAAACGGGCCACTAACGGGCTACAATTAAAAAAATTCCTTTAAAATTAAAGGTCTCAATTGGCATGTCCAATAAGCAAATAAAATAGAAAAATAGTACATAATTAGATAATGATCGGTAAATGAGCAAACGAAAGTGTGATTTAAACACAATTTTAGAAATCATTGATCCTTACTATGACCAAATAAAGCTAAACAATATCATAATTTAATAAAAAAAATAGTAAAAATGATTAATGGTAATATACTTCTTAATTAATGCTTATAGTTATTGCTATGGGTCAAATGACCCAAAATTTGTTATCATGTTATTTATTTAAAAAAAAAAAGGGGGTAACAACTCGGGCTAGCGGGCCGGCCCTGTAGACCTGCGGGTTGGCCCGGTTTAGCCCGCGGGCTAATCGGTGCGGGTCAAAAAAGCCCGGATTTAAACGGGCCTCTAATTCATGAACCCTAACCCTATATTTTTCAGGGTTAAACGGGTCAGCCCGGTTAGCCCGGCCCGGATAAACATCTCTAACTCCAACTAGTATCTCCAGGCCGCTTCAATGCCATTTCTTGATTTTTTTCCTTTTCCAGACTTGATTTCACCATTTGCAATCATTTCAATAATCTTTTCTTTAGACGCCTGCAAGAACCTCCAACAACATTACATAACCGTGTAACTGTACTAAAAAAAGAAGCAATGGTTGCATTATCTTTAGAAACAGCAACAAGTGTGAGTTTTAGTTGATGAGCAAAACAATGGATGTAATAAGCACTAGAATTCTTCCTCAATATCAAACTTTTGAGTCCATTGAATTCACCCCTCATATTACTTGTTCCATCATAACCTTGACCTCTCAAACTAGATATACTCAAGCCATAAGTGGAGAACAAAGAATCAATTCCATTCTCAAGTGATGCTGCAGTTGTATCACTAACATGCACGAGACCGAGAAAGCATTCAATAACACAACCACTCTTATTCACATAGCGTATAACAATCCCCATTTGCTCTTTAACTGAAACATCTCGACACTCATCAACTAATATGGAGAAAAACTCATTTCCAATATCCTTAATGATAACATTGGCTGTCTCAACCGCAGCTGCACTAATATCCTTTTGAATCTCAGGTGAAATAAGCTTGAGATTTTCAGGAGCATTTTTCAAAACAACGTTATGGATTTCTTCGTTGCAAGAAGCAATAACTTTGAGAAGTTCAATAAAGTTTCCTTGATTTAATGATTCTTCTGTCTCATCATTACCTCGGAAAGCTAATCCTTGCATAATGAGATAACGAAGACAAATAACAGTTGCATTTAATCTACAACGATAATCAACCTTTGATTTCTCCGAGACTTTAGCAAATGACACCTCAATATGTTGAGCTCGATGCATCAAATCTTCACAAGCCAATCTACACTTGTTATGATCACTATTATGATCTCCAACATGATCCCTCAATCGTTCTTTCTTTCGCCAAGCGTTAAACTCTCCTGTTATAAATGCATCATGTCCACTTTCACTATTCCCCGTGGAAAAAAGATAACAATATAAACAAAACACGACATCTTTTTTAATGCTATATTCCAACCAATCCTTAAATTCATCAAACCAAGATGCAACAAATTTACGTTTTCGATTCCCTTCTACAACCTTTTGAGGAAAATCATGATTACGTGGTTGACATGGACCTTTCAATAAATAAGTTCTACGAACCTGTTCAATCAAATTTGGTGGATAGCTCATTATCTTAGGCCGAAGTCCCGGATCACTAGGAAGATTTTCTAAATCAATCTCAATAGCACTTTGACTTGATGATTCTTGAAGTTGAACATTAGGAGTAGACGCATCGAGTGGTGAAGACAATATTCCCTCACTAATATTCAGAGTTTTCTTGTAATATCGCTCCATTATCTAATTTTTTAAAATAATTATTAAATTAGAAATAAGATTCATTTATCTTAACAGAATATTAAATATTAATTATTTATAATATATTAACAGAATCCAAAAAAAATATTGATAGAACATCATACGAAATCAAGATTGATGTAATGGTTTCTGAATAATTAACTACTGCTTGTAACTAAGATTAACTAAAGATTGAATAAAATTATTAACTAACAAAAAAAATAAAAAAATGAAGGCAAATAGCTAGCACTCCCCTCCCCTCCCCCCAAATTTCAATAAATTGCAAGTACTTGTTCTTAAATGGCAAATTCCCAATTTTTCAATAGGCAATAGGTGACCTATACTCAGTGGATGATATCATGAATTCATGATAGTATGAATTAATATATAAATTAATAATACAATAGATTATTAAATATTAATAATATAAATTATACAAATAATAATTATTTTTCCTATTACACAATTCAATAAATCTTTACCCCATAATTTATATAGTAAGAATCAATACATTAATTAACAAAATGCATATGTGATATGTATTCTTGAGCTCTAAATATAAAGAATTTATGTCAAATTCAATGAAGTATTAAGTTTTTTGAGGAACCCTAAATTTTGAAAAGCCCTAAATCCAATAAAAAGACAAAAGAATAGATATAAAATTAATTGTGGTGGACCAATCAAAATAATAAAGGAAATACTTTTACCAATGTATAAAATTAATGGGCCATAAATGATGATTGATGAAGGTCTTCTTCTTGAATACTCCATTGCGTGTCGCCGTGTTGGAAAAGAAAGAAAAGAAGTATGGGCGGTTAAGGTTTAATATATAATGTACGTTGTTTTATTTTTAATATATATATATATATATATATATATATTAATATAATATTATTATTAAAATATATATATGTAAAATTACCAAAATGCCCTCGAAAAAATTACAAAATTGGTGGGGGGGCCCAGTGCCCCCCCCGGCCCCTGTGTGCATCCGTCCCTGACTATACCATATACCCCTAATCGATATACAATATAGGCAAGCCCTAAACCCCAAAATCTAAACCCTAAACCCCAAAAACTAAACCCTAACCCCTATACCCTAAACCCCCAAAAACAAAACCCTAACCCCTATACCACAAACCTTAAACCCACAAATGAATTGATAAAAATGTGTAATGAGGTGTGTTTAGTATATTATATTAATTAAATATTTTAATTGGTAAGGACAATAAATGCACAATTTGATGGCCCAAAGGAATTTGGGCCCAACATAGTTTTTAATCAAACCCAAACATTAAATTTGGGCATAAGTCCTTCAATGTTTCCAAACATTGATATAATTCGATAATATATTTAAATTATTCCAGTACATAATTATAAAATTGGGAAAATGTATTTTACTTGATAAGGCCCATTAATGCCGATTTTGTCTGACAATTGTATTTATTATGAATTTGGCCTAATGTAATTTATTTTAATAAAGCCCAAACCTTAAATTTCATTTTATTTCCATATGATCGTACGTGTTTTCTAACATTTCGATTATTGTATCTGTTAAATTGAAAAATTGTATGAGCACAGTTGTATATATATATTTTTACTTTGCATTTAGTTGTATTACTAATGTATTTCATAATCCTAATATATCATATAAGTAGTAGATTCCTTAACAAGCAAAAAACAACTTTAAAAAACTTTCAAAACATTTCATAATCTAACATATTATACAAATAGCAAAAATACTACTTTCAAAACATTTCATAGACCTAAAATAAACCAAAAAACATTTCATAATCTAACATATAATAAAAATAGAAAAAAAATACTAGTTTCAAAACATTTCATAAACCTAAAATAAACCAAAATGGAGAGTGGTGTCCTTTCGTGTCAACTGTCAAGGGACGCTTGAATTAGGGGGAAACCTTTCGTGTTCTTCCGCTTATAACCTATAACTTATTTGTTTAAAAATCAAAACATGAATTTATAATTCAGTAATTATAAAAATGTGCGCCAGCAATTAAAATTTGAATTTGTTATTTCACGTAGGGAAATGGTTCAATTCAATATATTTTGGTTGAGACTGACCCATTTGATTTGGGCCAAAATAAAAAGAATCCCAGAAATGAAAAAAAAAATTGAAGATGACCTATATTCCCAAATATTCCGATGGAATTGAAGCCCAAACATACTTAAGGAAATGGAACAAATAAACGACTGTTAATTGGGCCAGTTGCTTTGGGCCTACATTTAACAAACAAAGGAAAATAAATTAATGGGGTTGTTCATAAAATGTGGCCCAAATTGCATTTTTAAAATATTGCATATGGTTATGAATGACCCAATTTGCAGTGTCGTGTTATTGCATATGACCCTATATTGCATACGTGTCCGAAATATTGCATTCATGCGTAAATGTTTGCATATACTCTCAATAGTTGAATATGGTGTGATCGACCATATTTTAGGCCTGATCTGTACAACACAAGAATATATCTGTTAGAAACATTCTCAAAATAAATTATGACCGTTTGAATTAGTATCCTTTGGGTCTATATATATCTGCTCATATCCATATAGTAGTAAATGAACAAATACAAGTCATTGCAACACAAAGTGTGATAATATGTCTACTGCTAGCAATTGCATTCCAGGTGATACTACCCTAAAGTATGCTACATCATTCTGCAGAGATTGCTATTGTCCAACCACGATTAAGGTTGCAGGTTCTCCCCAAAATCGAGGTTGTTTGTATTATAGTTGTGAGGTACATGGCTTTTCTCATTGGTGTAATCCTATAAATACGGGGGCAATTCAGAATGAGCCAATGGAACCATACTGGTGGACAGCCACATGGAAGCGAAAGTGCTGAACGGGGAGCAGGGCCAAACAATACTTATCAAATAAATCTGCAAACTATGATGTTTGCTAACATCACTACCATACTGATGGTGCTTGTGATATGTGGGTTTATCCAGCTAATATTAAAGTGGTAGAGTTAGTGTTAGATCCAGGTAATTTTTCATTTAAGTTTCTGTCATTTAGCCTTCTATTAATCCTATTTTGTGATGTATTAGGTTTCCAATTAGCCTACTATATATGTGCTACTCTGTATCAACAAGTTGTAATGACCAGTTTTCAGTAAGGCATATCTATTACTTTGTGTTATTACTATGCATTTTGTTATAATTTACAAAAAATAAAAGCATAGAAACTCATCCACAAAATCCAAAAGCAGTGGCAAAATGATGATACATATTGCTAAAAATATAAAATATGAGGCTAAACAAATCAACCCTATCTGAAACATAATCAACTTCATTAGTTTGCTAATTTAGAAGTTTTAGCATACTGATGCTTAACAAAAATGGCTTTTCAAAAATCACCCTAAATCTAAATCTGAAACTTAAACAACTTCAGTAAACTACATATCTTAAGTTTCAGAAGACTGATCCTCTACACAAAATGGTAATGTAGCTCAAAACAACCTATTTTTTTCCAACAGCTGGTTTATAAAACCAAAAATATAAACAAACTTCAATTTTGTTCAGCTAGATACCTTGATTCACTGTGTCTTTCCCAGCGAAATCTCCTAGTACATCTAACAGATTATCACTACTGCAAAAAATAAGTTCAGCAAGTATAAGTCACCAATGTTTCTAAATGATTTAACTATATTACGTAGTGGTACATATAAATTAACTGGATCGGCCTGACTGAACATGTCAAGGGGTCATGCCTACCAGTCTTACCACAACGTGGGCAAAAAATAGGTTTAGTTCTTCGGAATTAGCTGAATGAAGGCTTTCACAATTTTTGTGGGCGCCCAGGAAGGTTCTTCAAAATAGGTGGAAGTATCTTCTCTTCTTCATCTAGGTATTTATAATTAAATATCTCAGCTTTGGGAACTGCAATAATATCTGACTTGTAACATTCTCGGTAATTCGATGTTAGGAAATATGACTCTACATGGCCGTATATGTTGGAGTGTGGAGCCTGAATTAACCTAATGGGCTTGGAGTGGGGAGAAAGTTTATTCCTTATGGGCTTGGAGTGGGGAGCAAGTTTGTTCCTAATAGGCTTAGGGTTAATTATGACAAGTTTGTTCCTAATGGACTTGAAGTAAGGAGCAAGTTTGTTCCTAATGGGCTTAGGGTTAATTAAGGCAAGTTTTCTATTATAAATAGATGTTCTCTCTTTGTAATCAGCGCGCATCCGAAATACATAGTGAAACACCTGGCTTGGCATTGCCCCTAGACGTAGTCGCAAGACGAACTGGGTAAACAAATCGCGTGTTATTTTCTCTTTCGTTATCGTGTGCGTGTGTTTATTTCCTAACAACTGGTATCAAGAGCCTCAGGTTCAGAGGGAGTAGTCACGATGAGCGACGAGAAGATTTCAATCAAGCAGTTTGATGGATCGAATTTCGGGTTCTGGAAGATGCAGATCGAGGATTACCTCTACGGTAAATATTTTTATGTGCCCCTAGAGGAGAAGGAGAAACCCGAAAAGATGGAACAGAAGGAGTGGAATCTGTTGAACAGAAAGGCGATGAGTGCGATACGTTTATCGCTGTCCATGAACGTAGCCTACCACACGACTAAAGCCAAGTCCGCAGGGAGATGCTGCAGATCTTGGAGGAGATGTATCAGAAGCCCACAACGGCGAACAAGGTTTACCTGATCAGACGGTTGTTCAACCTCAGGATGTCGGAGAGCACACCCGTGCAGCAACACTTGAACGAGTTCAACATGATCATTGGACAGTTGTGTTCTGTCGAGATCGAATTCAGTGACGAGGTACTTGCTTTAGTTTTGTTATCTTCTTTGCCTGACAGTTGGGCTGCCAGAGTAACTGCAGTTAGCGCTTCATCCGCGGAAGATAAACTAAAGCTTGACGAAGTGAGGGATCTGATGATTAGCGAGGAGGTTCGCAGGAAAGAGTCTGGATCCACTTCATGGTCAGCGTTGAACACGGAGGAAAGGGGCAGATCGAAGGGTGGGCAGAATCGTGGCAGATCAAAGTCCAGATGAAAGAGTCAATCCAAGAAAGATAAAGACTCGATCTAGTGCAAAAGATTATGATGAGTTTGGTCACTACAGGAACCAGTGTTCAGCACCCAAGAAAAATAAGAAGGGACAAAACGAGAAGAAGACAGCAAACGCAACCACAAATGATATTGGAGACGCGTTGGTCTTGAGTGTCAGTAGTCCGCTAGAATCGTGGGTGTTGGATTCTGGAGCATCATTCCACTCTTGCAGTGATGCTAAAATAATGGAGAACTATATGTCTGGCGAATTCGGACAAGTCTACCTTGCTGATGATGAGCCCCTGAAAATCGTGGAAAAAGGACATGTCCGGATAAGCACACCAAACGGATCGATGTTGAAGTTGAATGGTGTGAGGCAAATTCCAGGATTGAAAAGAAATTTACTTTCAATCGGGCAGCTTGGTGTAGAAGGATACTCAGTGACTTTCGGCAGCAACAGTTGGAAGATCAGTAGAGGAGCCATGATAGTAGCTCGGGGGAAGAAGGAAGGTACGTTGTATACTACATCTAATCTCAAGGATTGTATTGACCTTGTTGGAGCTACGACCAACGTTGATTTGTGGCACTGTCGACTGGGTCACATAAGCGAGAAAGGGATGAAGGTAATGTGTTTGAAAGGGAGACTTCCAGGGCTGAAATCTGTTGAAGTTGGCCTATGCGAGGACTGTGTTTTCGGAAAATAAAGAAGGGTGAGTTTCTCGAGAGGTGGAAGAGCATTGAAGGCAGAAAAGTTAGAGCTGGTGCATAGCGATATATGGGGACCAGCGCTCGTGAAGTCCCTTGGTGGTTTGGAGTATTACATGACCTTTATCGATGACTCCACTCGAAAGGTATGGGTTTATTTTCTGAAAAGTAAAACAGATGCTTTTGATACCTTCAGAAAGTGGAAAGCTCTTGTAGAGAAAGAAACAGGGCTGAAAGTAAAGTGTCTTCGTTCTGACAATGGAGGTGAATATGAACTCCGTGAGTTCAAGGAATATTGTGCTGAGAATGGGATTCGCATGGAGAAGACTGTGAGAGGAACTCCCCAGCAGAATGGAGTGGCAGAACGAATGAACAAAACGTTGAATGAGCGAGCTAGATGCATGAGATTGAAGAGTGGGCTGCCTAAGACGTTTTGGGCAGATGCAGTAAATACAGCAGCATGCCTAATTAACAGAGGTCCATCAGTTCCGTTGGAGAACAAAGTACCCAAGGAAGTATGGACGGGAAAGGAGATAAATTTGTCTCACTTGCGTGTCTTTGGCTATGTTGCTTATGTTCATGTTAGCTCTATTGATAGAAGTAAATTAGATGATAAATCTGTTAAATGTACGTTCATTGGTTATGGTGGTGATGCGTTCGGTTATAGACTCTGGGATGAGAATAACCGAAAGATTATTCGCAGTAGAGATGTAGTTTTCAATGAACAGGTTATGTACAAGAACAGATTGGAGGCATCAGATTCTGACAAGACCAATACCCAAGAGGTCGAGTTAGACATCTCAAACTCGAGTGGGAGTAAGGAGAGTCAGAATGAAGAAGAGGTTCTTATTGAAGAACCAGGGACCCCACCACCACCGGAGAATCCGCTGCAAAGACCCGTTAGAGAGCGACGTGCACCTAATAGGTATTCGCCCTCTAACTACTACTTGTTACTTACTGACAGTGGTGAACCTGAATGTTATGCAGAGGCAGAACAGGGTGCAGATAGACGGAAGTGGAGAGTTGCTATGGATGATGAGTTAGCATCTCTTCTATTGAACGACACTTGGGAACTTGTTGAGCTCCCAAAGGGCAAGAAGGTCTTGCACTGCAAGTGGGTCTACCGAATAAAGAATGAAGCAGTCAAGTAGGTCCTACGATACTTGAGAGGTACTAAAGACAAGGCCTTATGTTTCAAAGGCAAGAGTATGGAGCTGGTGGGTTATGTAGATGCAGACTTGGCATCAAATGACCTTGATGGGAGAAGAAGTACAACCGGATATGTCTTTACTTATGGTGGTACTACTATATCTTGGACTTCTAAGTTGCAGAAGGTTGTTGCATTGTCCACTACTAAGGCAGAATATGTAGCTGTGACAGAGGCAAGTAAGGAGAGGGTGTGGTTACAGAATTTCTTGGGAGAACTTGGGAAGGAGCATGAAAATAACACTATTTTCAGTGATAGTCAAAGTGTTATATTTCTTACAAAGAATCCGACGTTTCACTCAAGGACAAAGCATGTTGGGTTGAAGTACCACTACATTCGTCACCTTTTAGAGAAGAAGATCTTGTAGCCTGTGAAGATCCTTGGAAGTGAGAATCTAGCAGACATGTTTACTAAGGTAGCGACTTTAGAGAAGTTGAAGCTATGCATAACTTCAATTGGCCTTGGAACTTGAAGATAAGGCTTGGCGATGCCAGGCGGATACGGGAGCAGAATCAAGAAGATATGATTACATGGAGGATTCAGTCTCCAAGTGGGAGATTGTTGGAGTGTGGAGCTTGAATTAACCTAATGGTCTTGGAGTGGGGAGCAAGTTTATTCCTTATGGGCTTGGAGTGGGGAGCAAGTTTGTTCCTAATAGGCTTAGGGTTAATTATGGCAAGTTTGTTCCTAATGGGCTTAAAGTAGGGAGCAAGTTTGTTCCTAATGGGCTTAGGGTTAATTAAGGCAAGTTTTCTATTATAAATATATGTTCTCTCTTTGTAATCAGTGCGCATCCGAAAAACATAGTGAAACACCTAGCTTGGCATCGCCCCCAGACGTAGTCGCAAGACGAACTGGGTAAACAAATCGCGTGTTATTTTCTCTTTCGTTATCGTGTGCGTGTGTTTATTTCCTAACAGTATACTATAGTGCAATGTAGTGCAAGGGAAACCTCTTATTTGCCACTGGTAACATGAACAACATCGCGTTGCCAAACAAACAATCATATATATTTTGGACGATACTTCATACTAGCCATTTGGAAACTCTACTACAAACCATTTTCTCCCAATTTCAGTAAGATGGTTCCATAGGGCTTCTTTGCTCTGACAGAGGGCACCATTCCATAGATTGCTAGCTTCCCGCCTTTCTATGTACCAACGAAATATGTCTTTCCGAATTGAATCAATCATGTACGTTACAGGGAGTGATCTTGCTTCCTTGATCCATGCATTATAAGATTCAGCTGCATTTGATGTCATCTCACCGTATCTCCTAATATTAGAAGAATGGGACACATCCCACTTTTCTAAAGGCATATCTTCTAGAAAAAAATTCAGCAATATGACCACCAAGCTCTAGGAAGGCATTAAGCTTCTCTTCGAATATAGGCACAGTAAGAGCGTACGCACACTCCTTGAATAGATCTCCAAGTTTTTCTCGGCGGTTATTTGTCCAGCCACCCGCAAACTTCCCATTTAAGTTAGTAAGCAAATGATATAAACAGAAGAAATGGACAGGATTTTCGAAAACTATTGGTAATGCTGACATTAACCCTTTGTTTCTATCGGAAATGTACATAACCTGTTTATCGTGTTTTACAAAATCGCACAACTTTTCCGAAAATCATATCCAATTATCCTTTGTTTCAACAGATACAATTGCAAATGCAACTGGAAACAACCTTGCACACACCATACATTTATCAATTAAAAACGCAAATGTTAGATGCCAATTGTTAATTAGTTTAGTTTATAGGTACCACTACAGTAGGTAAAAAGGAAATTCATAAACACATAACAAAAACTTCCACAATTCCTAATGTATTTAATTTGTATTTCTTATAGTTCACATGCCAAAATCCAAAACATTGAAAAAAAAATTATCTACATGATCAATGTTGAAACAGGTAATATCCCAAATCAAAAGCACCATGTTGTTTTCAAATAAAAACAATAATAAACATACAAAATAGATAAAACAATATTAAGGTATCCTTCATAAAAATATATAGGGATGTACTGTTGTCACCGTCCTTAGCAGTTGCTGCTAACATAACACCTTTAGACCGCCCCTTCATGAAGGTGCCATCGAAGAAGAGCATTGGACGACAATACTTAAAACCATCTATATATGCTTTGATAGCTACAAATAATCTCTTGAAATGATTGATTTTGGGGTTTTTTTGAAGATCTACGACACTACCCGGATTTGTACGAATAATTGCATCACAATACCATCGGAGTTGATCGTAAGACTCGTGAAAGCTCCCAAATATCTCGTCCCTCGCTACCTCAATGTTGCGCCATGCCTTCCAATAAGGGATATCCATCCCATAATCTTCTTTTACGTCTAGAATTATATTTTTCCCACTGATTGTTGGATTGGATTTCACCTTCTCCAAAACTAAGGTAGATATAATTGAAGCGCCCACCCTGTTCTTTTTCTCCATTACTAACTTTCTAGCACAACTATCTACTAGGCAAGCCTTTGATACAACAAAATGGGAATTGATGGCTCGACGCTTAGCTTTTATAAACCAATCACATCGGCTTTGATCCGTACAAACAACGTGAATATATCTCAGATCATTACGGAAATACTTGAACTTGTATCCAGTTTGAGTAGTGTAGTTTATGAGTTCCACCTTAAACTCAGCTACACCGCCTACAAATTCAAGCCCAACGTCTAGTTTCATAATCTCTCCCCACTCATCCGACAACAAAGGCTTCTTCTTCTCAATGGGACATACCTCGAAATAGGGGATGCTGCCATCTCCCGAGAACTCAGTTTGAGTTGGATTATCCTCTCTTATACTTTTTTTCCAGAGTTTTGTTTACTTAATAAATGAGACTCAGTTCCCTTCCCCATTAAACTAGATATATTAGTTGGCTCGACTTCTTCTCCTAAAAGAGGATTACAATTTTCCTTACCCATCATATTGCAACCATTGGATTCTAAAACTTTATTGGTAACATTAACAACTACTAAATTCTGGGATGACTGATGACAAAGAAAACGCATATTTCTCAAATCACTGTCACAATCCAAAACACAGTTTTGAACACTTCCAATAGAGAAGCTAAATAACAAATTGTCCAAATATAAGTCACCAAATGTACTCGTATGATGGTCCCTTTTTCTACTAAATATCAGACGAGTTTATTGAAAGATCAGATGACTTGATGTTAGCTGATAGAGTTTACGTGTAGAAAGCAAAATAACTCTTTTATACAGATGACTTGGTCAGTTGATTCGTTAAGAGTTTAGAACTAACTAGTCTGTTGATTACATCAGCTGATAGAGAAGCGTGTGCGGAATTGTAGTGTGCCCATTTTAGTAAGATTATACTCGTTTATACTGCTCATGGAAATTTAAAACTTTTAATTTCATGCATAAACACATTTTATGATATCAGCTGACTTGGTGTCTGCTAAATATGAACTTTCGAATATAGCTAAATAGATATGCAGTGTATCAACTGATACAAAACCTTTTTCTTTGTTAAACATATGCTATGTAAATATGTATGCTAAAGTAGTAAATAACACATAGATTTATAGCGGTTCAGATCTCAATATCCTACATCCACTCTCACGATCTCAATCATGATATTATCCTCCTTGAACACTTTAACGTCCCAAGGAGGACATCTTGCTAGCTTTAACGTCCCAAGAGAAGACGGTTGATCAAGATCCTCAACTACTTTCTGAGGATACGGATCTACTTGTTCGGGAGGGAACAAGTACCCTTATAATGGTCTTCTTCTTGATTGTACCTAGTGTGAATACCTCGGCCTATCTTCAAAATGGGTGTATAGAAGGGAGGACTCGAGAATGACTAAGTATGAGAAATTCCCTTACAATCTGAGTTAGCCTAAAGCTAGGATTGAGAATTTCTCTTCTAAGTTAAGGATATATATAAGGTTATGCTGGCTTAGATATCATGAGTTCACTCACTGGGGGTGTGGGTATAATGATGCTTGTTTGATGTCTTCTATTCTGATGTTCTTGAGCTCTTCTGATTTTCTGGACTTAAGCATTTTGCTCAGCCTTAAGTATCACCCTCACGCATCACTTGAGTTATGATTTGAAGTATTTATAGTGTGATTTGTTTGTATGTTACCATTGAAAAGTAACAAGCAAATTCCACTATTTCAGGAACAACAATCTCTAGGTAGATGCTATTGATTATCACAGTTGCCTAGTAATAATCAATACATCATAGGCTTCTTGATCTTCGTGCCTCGTCAGGATCTACATGTCTGATGTCGTCTTCCCATAGGTCCACGTTAGCTCTGATTTGACAATACAATGCTGATTCAGATGACCTTCGACTCTGCTGTTTTACTCAACTGATCTTAGAATCATCTCTTCTGATCTTGACAATTGGCTTATGATTGTTTCCTCAGCTGCGTAGACTTCATCTGGTTAGTCAGGCAGACTTAGCCTCAGCTGTGTTTGTCTTATTCAACTGATCTTGCCTACTCAGCTGATAAGACCTCATCTGATCATACTCAGCTGATACTATCAGATGAGTACTTACTCATCTCATCTTCTCTTTTGGGTTTTGGTCTTCTTCTTTACTCTTTTGAGCTTGTGCGCATTTCTCTTCTTATATCAACTGAGTTCTTACTCTGTTGATATTGACCAGATCCTATTCTATTACAAGATGAATAATGAAGTTGTCTATACAATACAACTTATCCTATTACAAGTATATTTGGTTTATCAATACTAAACATAAGGATATAGAATATCCCAACATCGTAAACTACTTAACAAAAGCTTCGAACTTTGAACTTCCATCAATATTGATCAACTTGGACTGCCCATTATAAATGACAACGGCGATGACGGAGTAATCCATCCCCTACGGTGGATAAAATATGGAAACACAAAAACTTTGAGGTAGATGAAGGATAAAGAATTGTCCCTACCCTAAAATTGAAGAAAACATGGTGCAGAACGACTTGAATGAAGGGAAAATCGAAGAAAAAACAACTAAAATATGAACCCTGAGTGGGGATATTCGAATGAAACATAAAATTGAAGCATATTTCACGAATTAGAGAGAAAAACGATGATAAAATTGACGAATCAAAGAAAAAACAACAAAAAATTGGTGTTTTGATCCAAACCTTAAAAGAGACGAAAACGAAGAGTAGGAGGAGCTGAACGATAACATACAGACGAAAATCGAATTTGAATGTGAATTCTTGAATTTGAGAGAGTAGGTGAGAGAATAGGAGATATGACATTTTCTTCTTTGGGAAACCGACTGGTACACCTTTGCCTGAGAAGATGCACAATGTACTATTGAGAGGAAATGGAAAAAATCAACTTAACATTAGGGTATACTTGCCGTTTCGCGTCCATTTTGAATGTTTTAGTAATACCGAAAATTTCTTGAAGTTTTGGGTGATACATTATTATTTCTTGTAGTTTTGAGTAAAAAATCACAATAAAAATCTCATCAGAATAGATCAACATTAGCAATCTGATTTTTTTAGAATCTTCTCTTAATTTTTATTGTGGAGGCGAGCTAATTCTTTTGAAAGCTATCGGATACCAACTATCCCATGACCAACAAGGAGACGCACCACAAAAGGAAGACCTTTATTTCCTTTCTCCACATAGAGTTTCAGGGAATTCCATCACAATTGATGCCAATAAACAAGCAGCCACTGCAGCATTGCTAAAAAAATATGATGCAGTAACAACACACATGAACTCACACACACCTCAACGTGACTTCGACCACTGGATTTGACTATTAAACGAGGCAAAGCCAATGAATGTCCCATATCGCTATGCTCACTACTGCAAAAAAGAGATAAAACAAAAAGTTGTTGAAATGTTGAGGATCGGGCTCATCCGCTACATCACAAGCTTGTTCTCTTCATTGGTATTACTCGTTAAGAAAAAGGACGGTGCATGACGATTTTGCACCGACTACCGATCCCTCAACGTAGCAACCATCAAGGATAAATTTTCTATCCCAATTATTAACGACATGCTCGACAAACTAAATGAGGCAAAGTATTTTTCGAAGCTCGATTTATGGGCGGGGTATCATCAGATACGAATGCACCCAAACAATATTCACAAAACTGCATCCCGGACGCACAACAGGCATTACGAATACCTGATCATGTCTTTCGGTTTGAATAACCCCCATATACCTTTCAAGCTATTATGAATCATATTTTTCATCCACTTTTACGTAGATTTGCACTCGTGTGTTTTTTATGATATCTCAGGTGTTTCACATACCATAAGCTAAAAGAATGGGAGCGACAATTTACACATGCTGAAATTTGGTACAATACCACATACCACCGTTCTCGAGATGACACCGTTTGAAGTTGTTTATGGATGGTCGACCGCCCCTATCCCAGCCTATGAGTTGGGTACTATAGCAGTACATGAGGTTGACAGTCGCATGAACGTGATTTGAGAGTTATGCCTCAATTTAGAGGTCATATAGATCGCACAAAGCAGTATGCGGACACCAAATGTAGGCCGGAGGAATTTAACATAGGTGATTGGGTATATTTAAAGATTCAACTATATTGCCAAAGCTCAGTGTATTAGCGCGTCAACTAGAAACTATCGAGTAAGTTCTACGGGCCTTTTAAAATCCAGAAAAAGATTGGTATGATGGTTTATCGTTTACACTTACCTCCGAAGTCCAAAATCCACACTTTTTTTCACGTCTCCTTACTTCGTCTCAAAATAGGAGACCCCCTCCTCGCCTTGCCTACATTACCTCCTTACTCCGCCGACGACCACCTTACGATTGTCCCTAAAAGGGTAATTGCTTATCACACTACTCCAAACAACAATTTTGAAGCATCAGTCTAATGAAAGGGGATATGTGACGATGATGCTACATGAGAATCAGTCGACGAGTTGCGCCTCTATTTTCCTGCTCTCAACCTTGTGGACAAGGTTTATTTTTCAAGCGGGGGTGATGATGGGAAACAACCCATAGTCCAAGTTTACAAGAGAAGCTCAACTACGAAAGACCTTAACGTGTAGTAGATCTAAGAATAAAAATATTGCTATCACAATAAATGTCTCAAACTTGATTTTACAGATATATCGTTGGATATATTGATAACGCATATGGATATCGCAAAAAAAAAAAAGACAAAAAAATTATCAAAATTTTAGAAATTTAACATGAATTTTATGGATTATTATAACATACAATTATGCATATATTCCATTCAAAAACACAATAAAATTATATGTTTAAAACAAACATATATATAATAAATAATATAAATACTGGCTGACGAAGAACAACTGATAACATAATACAATACAAAATGACTAAATATAAATGATAAAATACAAGTAATATTAAAATGATGACTTGTAAGGTTCAAATATAGTAAAATATAGTAGGAGAAATGACATATATTTGTTATAACAATATTGGTAACAACTCATCATACTAGAGTAATTTATGATATATTTATGCATATGTAATTCATATGTCTAAAAAATTTACTAAATAAAATAGGCGAATTAAGAATATATTCCCTTGCAATACTAAAAATAATAAAAATGTACTCCCTCCGTCCGCCTATAAGCTTCCCATACCTTTTTTGGTAAGTACTTTTTTTTACACTTCACTTTATATCTTACTTTTTCTCTCTCATCTCTCAATCACATCACTTGTACTATGGGGGTGTTTTCAAACTCTACAAACAGCTTCCAGAATCACTTTTTTTAAAGCTGTCCTCTCACAGCTTTTACTTTTGAGAAGTGTTTTTAAGCTGTTTATAGAGTTTGCAAACACCCCCTATATCTATTATTTAATCACTTTTCTTAATCTCTGTGCCAAAAAGTAACGTAGGCGGACGGAGGGAGTATAATTTATACATATGAAAATAAAATTTTAAAAAATTGTAATTTTTTTCAGATTTTACAATATCGTGCGATATACCCGAGATATTTCTCGAAGTTGAACAATATCGATATCGATATTTTGCGATATATTTACAATACTCGAAAAAAATACATTAGACATCAATATTCATATCACAATATACAAATTTACGATATATCCACAATATTTTCATCCTTGAGTAGATCGCATAATTGGAGGGATGGCTTATTACAATAATTATAGATTGATTTAGTTGCTTTTATTACTTTATTTCCTTATTTACCTTTTTTGTGTTCCTTTATCCTAACACACAAAAATACCCATACCAGATCTGCTATTTTCCATTCTAGATAGTCAAATATCCATCAACATTTTACATAAAGTTAGTCTAAAATTAACCCTATTAGAAAATCATAACATAACATACAAACACCCACATAATATGTATCATCTGAAACAGATGGTATACAAAATTTTCCACAGATCGTGTAACATACAAATATTCATTGAACATATCATAAATTTTCCACAGACCGTGACATTTGAACCCTAGAAAAAAAGGCAGAAGATCTCGCAAACTCTTGTGAGAGTCTTACCCGTGAACGAAATTTTGTTGTGGGTCGTTGTTCATACTGTTTGAACGAACGATTAATCTCGCAAACTCTAGTTGGAACCCTAGCAAAAATCAGATTCGCACAGTTTGATATTTTTTCGAGAAATAAAGAGGAAAAGGAAAAAAAATTGGCACTGTGAGTAGAGTCTGTACCAGTATATTCGGAAAAAATATGAGTAGAGTCCCTTGCCCCTTGAGCTGGTATGAAATCGCCGGCTTATCGTCGCCCTAGAAGAAAATCGTCGTCGTGGGGGAGAGAAATGGGAAAGGCTGAAATGAGGATTTGGATTGCAAAGAGGTAGGGTTCGGGCATAAATATAGAGGGTATACACGTAATTTGATTTTTCAAGTGTGGGCCTCTTTTTGCCCAGATAAAAAATGCACATTACTTGGGCAATTATTGTCAGGCATTCAAGTTTATCGTGGGCCACACAGACTAGCACCAAACAACAAATAGGCCCATATTAGGCTTAATCTCTATTTTATCATGCCTAATCTAGGCCACCAAAGGAGGTCTAGAAGGATAGTATTACATAGAGATTATGTTAAGAAGTGTTTTGAATAATAATATTTCAACGTTGAATACCGAATGCTAAGCTAATTGGAGAGTGTATTCTTAAATCTCTAGATTTTCTCATGTAGAGGCTCAATCATAACCATTTTAATGATTTTGTATTTGTATGACATATATTCCATACAAAAACGGCGTTCAAGACAGATAATAGGCATTCAATAGTTAATTGAGTCTTTATTAACAAATTAAAGAATGCCTCGAGAGACTAACTAAGTCAACATTCCATAAATCTGTTATGGGTTTAGAAATAAAATAAAATTTGAAGGAATAACACACTTGTTTTCATACAAGTTCCAGGAAATCAATAGTTTTTTTCGATCTCCTCTCAATTGATATATCCTAATTTATTTCAAACATAAATATATAAACTGACTACTAAATAAAGTATTGTATTTATTCTTTATTGGTTTGCATCTACTCACAATCTACCAAAATCTAGAGACCTGTTGTTTTCTTGTTAAAAGAATAATTAACCTTATAAGTTGTAATAAAAAAAAAAAAACTCTTTAGCAAAGCATTTATTCCCATATTGAGAGTATGTATTTCAGTCTGTATCAATTTATCTATTCTAATATACACTTACTTCTGCAACTTGCGGCGTATTACTCTTCCTTCTTCCAATTTTCAGACTCTTTCTTTGGCCTTGCGACTTCAACTTTATTTTTTGCTAATGATGTTTTTCTGCTCCCTGGTGTTGTTTTAGTGACTAAATTTTCCCAAAAGACCAATATTTTAGCTTCTTTTTTTTTTTTTAATCATATTCGTCATTTTTAACGCACATTTTGTTGTGGCTCTTCTGCCTCAAATTTGGAGATGTCATTGAAGATTCGTGAAACAATGAAAGATTGATATTTTGAGTTGAAATTGTATTCGACGACCTTAACTCAAAACTTGAGTTTTTTTCCAACAATGTTTAAAATGCATGCTGAAACTTGATCATGCCTAACTTTGTCAGCATTCAGGTCTTTTGAATAAAAGAATTGTTTTATTATTTTTTGTACCAGCTCTCTTAGTTTTTAAAGTCAAAATAGTTTAATTAGTTCATTGTACTATTTGTCATTAGATCAAATGTAGTTGTATTAGTTAGTGTTTTTAAAATCGGACTAGAGCGGCAGGTTCAATCGTGAGGCCACAAATCCGGTCCGAAAGATGCCTCAAAACCGTTTTCACGGTCAGACCAGATGAAACCGGCCCAAAACCGAAAAAAACCCAGTGAAAACTGATTCGAACGATTCAGGTTTTTTTTTTTTTTTTAATATTTGAACTTTTTTTAATATGGAACTAAGGTGCACATTCGACCCCTTTTATATTAATATCCTTTCATATTTCTTCTAACCTTTATTCGATGAGGGATGTAAATCCCATATGAGTTTATTACTAACGCTCCCACTTTTATATTGTTTTGCTCTAAGAGTACCTCTAACTGGAGGTGTAAATATGACATGGCATACTTTTTGTACCTGGGTATACAATTGGGACATGGGGTACAATTTGAGAGAGAGAAAATGGAGTTACAAAACTATGTTGTGCATCAAATTGGGAAAAAGCTGAATTGTGTGGGCCCTGCAAGGTTTGTCTTCTTTTCTTTTTTAAATTTTATCTTTTTTATTAATATTTTATTTACCGTTACTTACTTTTTTTTTTTTTTAATTCATGTAATATGTTTTTGTACTATGATTTTTACCGTTGGGCAATTTTAATTTTTTTTTAAAAATAATTTAGTAAGCTAGCCGTTGTGTTAATATATAATAAATGAATAGTAAAAATATTTATATTGGATTTTTTTTTTTACCGTTACTTACTTTTTTATTTTAATTTATTTTAACATCATATCTATACTATAAATAGAAGATAAGCTATTTTCAATTTTACTCACATTCTCTTTACTTGAAATCTCATAATGGAAAATAATTCTTGGTCGAAATTGTTTGGATCTTCCAATTCAGAACATAATTCTTATTCTCAAGATTTCAATATCCGTCCCCAAAATTTCAATATCCCTCCTCCAAATTGCAATGTCTCTCCTCCAAATTTCAATGTCCATCCTTACAATCCCAACATTCGTCCCCACAATGTTTTGTTTCATCTGAACCATCAAACAAATCCGATAAGTGCAACTGGTGGTCCGTATAATATATATCCACCTGAAATGTATCAATATCCCCATTCTTATGGAATAAGTCATCCGACGGCACTAGGGATGACTCCCAAGTCATCTAGAAAAGCTAGTACCGATGGAACAAGCACAGACAAGGAGTGTGGAACACCGTCTTCTGGTCAAGGTTCCCCTTTCCACCAAATCCGTTTCCACCGGGCATCGATGCCATTAATCTAGATGTGAGTGAAGCCGATGATGATTTGGGCCCAAAGAGTCGTGCTTATGCTGCTAGGTACACCGGTCTAGAAAATGAGACTCTTGCAACGAGTTGAGTTTCTATTAGTGAAGATGCAATTGTCGGCAATGATAAAAACTGCCAAGCCATGTGGAAAAGGATTGCTAAAGATTACAACAAGAATCGACCTGCGAACACCCCACTGAGACATTGAAAACTTTTAACGGATTGTACAACCAGATGGAGAATGATTGAAGAAGTGGACAAAGCGATAATGATATACTCGTGCATGCCATGAAAGAGTGGGCACTAACCCACAATAATAATGTGTTTGCTCACTTAGACATGTGGTGTTGGTGTACACTGTAAAGCAAACTTTTAGTGGGCTTTTGTGACGTATATTCGATTTCCTTTTATCTGAAATAAATGGTTTTTCACATTATTGCATTCTTTTTTATTACTTGTATGTCTGCTTATCTTGCATTGTAGACGATGTGGTGGGTTTGTAGTCACACAGAAGATCACATTGTCAGTCCCTTGTAAGATATAAACAGTATTCACAATTGAGGTAGTTATGGACAAAACTATTGGTTTAAGTTGTAGTATAAACTTGTTAGTGGTTTGTCTTGGCCATTAGTTCATACTAGTGCGCTGAGGCGTATTGAATGGATCACAGATAAGACATGTTCTTCTGTTCTGACTGTTATGAAGAACTAGAGGTCCTGGTGACTTTTATGATTCTTAACCCTAAGTGTGATATTTAGATGTGTGGGGTGCTTGTTCACTACTTTGATGTACCATAGGTGAGAATCTTGGTAGATTTGGGTAGTGGCATCGCTCGCATGATGTCTACTTATTGGCATTAGGGCACCGTGTCCTGTACATCCAGGCTGATGATGTCCCTTGAGGAAACTCATAAATGATTGTCGTATTAAACCCTGCAGGTGGATTTAATCCGTACGACAACAAGGTTGAGTGGTACTACTCAAGGAATTATAGAAATTAATTATTTAAAGAAGTCAGAAGCTTTAATAATTAATGGACGTGCGATATCTTAAACACGGGGAATTATAAAGTCTAATAGAAGCCCTAATTCAGTTCGGGATAGGACGGGAGTGCAACATTAATTCTCTAGTGGAATGAATTAATGTTCTCGGGCCAAATTATATGTTCTGGGCTGAACATAAGAGTATTTGGGCCTGTAAGAAGCCCAAACCCTATACCTTCTAATGGATCCCTAGTCTGGCCCATGAACTTATGGAGATTATAAATAGGAGCCTCAAAATAGTTTTGAAACCCTAGCACACACGAAATTGAGAAAATGGCTAGGGTTTCAAGGAGACGAACTAAAGGCAGCCTTCTCCACGTTTGATAGCGCGTCGTCCACCCTGTGTTCGAACAAGGTTGGGAGACAGACTAGAACATCCGTAGATTGGAATCAACGCCTAGCTCTTCAAAGGTAACAGATCTAAACTATGTTTTAGATGCATGTTGTTTATGTTTCAATTCGTTTTATACGTTTGGTACCCAACAACGAACCTGGTGACGGACCGCCTTCGTCGGCGTGTTCCACCATGTGGAAGATATCAAGTGTTGGTCCTGAAAGGAGTATATAACAAGTGTATGGGGGGGGGGAATACACTTGTATGAAATTTCTTTTCAAACTTGATCAAACCAGAGATCAGCAATGTTGTCTTGGACAACTCTGCTGAGGATGATTAACTCTTTATAGATAATCAAACTACTAAGTACTATTGAGTACTTAGTTGGATAACTATCTAAGGGAGTTATATGTGCGGAATTAGTGGTTGGCACTTTAGTTTAAACTCCTTTTAAGTTCTGAAATCACTTAGTCAATCAATCCAGTTTTCAGGGAACTTGTCCAAAAGTCTTTTGCACAGTCTTTGAATATGTGTCCTTTGAAAGATCAGTTTTGTGTGCAGTGTTGAATGTATGAAAGTACTTTGAAAGTAAGTCAACACAAGAATTTATAGTGGTTCAGAGACTCAAGCTCCTACATCCACTTTCCCTGATTTAACAGGATAATTCCTTCACTCTTGGAATTAACTTGTTTTACAGTGCCAATGTGCACTTGATCAAGAACACCACTCCTTGGTGAATTGATCCCTAGGATGTCTAGAGTCCTAGTACCCTCTTCTCAACTCAGAACTGAACTGTTCTTCTCTCAACAGTTAGCTCCTACCACTTCTACTACTACAACAACCTTCTCACTTTCTCACTTGAAAGATGTAAGGGTTGAAGTAAAGTTCCAACTAATGAGATATCCTTTACAATGAAGATCAGTGTATAAGGATAGGATATCTGTCTAAGCTTTGTATGGATATACAATAAGGTTCAGTTTAGAAGAAGTGTTTGAAGACTAAGATAGTCTTTTGAAAGCTTGAAAGCACTCTTACTAGTAAGATCTTGACATTAGTTGGATTCAGTTGAGGTGCTTTCAAATGGTCTTCACACTTCTGTATTTATAGACAAATGAAGGATTTGCCCGTTGGAGAGGCAGCCCCAAATGTCCATAAATGTCTTATTTGAGTTCTTCAACTTAGAAGACAGATTCTTGATAGTGACATGTCCTCATTTGGGAAATAAACGGCTGTATAGACTTTATCTTCATTCTGCAGCACTCTTCCCAATGTATGACTTCAAGATTCACTTGATTAAGCTTGGACATGGCTTCTGGAGGTTGCTCCAATGATAGGACAACATTCCTTATCAAATGGACAACTCTACTTATCACTATCAGGAGACTTGCTTATCAGCATAGTTGGCCTGCTCTTTTCAGATGACTTGGCTCTTTCTCTTTGCTTCACTTGGAAGTGATCTCAGCATGATTCTTTGAAGATCTTTAGGGTATAGTTGTCTTGATCTCTTCAGCATAGTTGATCTTTAAGCTTCAGAACACTTGTTCTTGTTTAATTGTGCTGAGACAACTCTTCTGGACAACTCTCCTGATCAGCATACTTGTCCTTTAATAGACTTGGTGATTGTTCCAGAATTTGAGCGTTGAGGGGACTTGTTCTTGATAGAATTCAAAGCATATGTTCCCCCTCAAATTGTGCATCTATTCAACTAAGAGCTACCTAACATATCAGCTTCTCATCTAGCCTTATGCTATATGTTCTAACATTCTTAGAACATAATCATCTTTGACTTAGGCATGTCTCAGGGGGTTTTGGTATTGAATCAAAACATATCTCATTTTATTCCCAACAATTTCCCCCTTTTTGATGATGCCAAAACCTATACATTTTATGCAAAAGTGACTTGACTACACCTATTACATTTATCTTCAGAAGACATGACTAGGGTCAATTTTCCTGAAAAGCAATGTGTTAGTGTACTCACCATTCATGTTGCAAATAGGTTTCAAAGATAGGCATAGAGAGATTTCTGTATCATGTTTCTTGATTCAAAATAGGTTGAACTATCATTCATTTGAAAATCATTACAAGCATGTTGATAGTTGAATTTAACATATCAGAGCATGAACCTAAAACATTATTACATAGTTCACAATAGATCAGAGCATATATTTATCATTTAATAACATCTTGATCTTTGAGTATCAAAGCAAAAAGGCATATCAATGCAAAGACATGTTAGAGCAAACACATGACAACATTCTTGAATCACTTCAACATAGATGACCAATTAAAACAAATCTTCAGCCAAGATAAGTTTTCATCCATGTTAGCACAGAAAGGTCAGAAGACTTAGCCATTTCAGAGATCATCCTCCTTTGGTGGCACCATCCCATATTGTGCCCACACTCTTCTTTTCAGCTCCATGGCCTCTTGGTTTGTTCCCTTGGGTCCAAGAACCATTTTGTTTAGCTTGAGGATTTCCAGAAACTCTTTCAGGATTTTTGACTGGTCAATCCATCCATCAAGCTTTGGAGGCATGTATATGATTGGCTTGGGGGCAGTGAGTTCAAATCTTGCAATGTCAGCAGCTGCAAGCAGTTGTTGATATAGTTCTCTATCATGAACTCAGCAAAAGTGGAGTTAGCATCTTTTCCATTCCATCTATCAATGACATAAAAGTCATAGACAAACTCCCTTTTTGCCTCTTCCCATGAGTCATTCAGCTGTATTGGCACCCATTTATCCAAGTAAGGATATTTGGTGTCCATGGGAATCAGTAGTTGTGGCTTCATCTTGCTGTATGTAGCTCTTCTTCTTCTAGGCTTTTGAAAATCAGCCATTCTCTTGTCTCTTGCTCTGTTGGCTTCATCTATTTGATCCATCTTCTCTTGAGCCCTCATCATGGCTAACTTCTGTTGTGTTTCAGGATCTTTGCCATATCCTTCTTGAAACAGCTTAGATGGATCAAGAGCTAAGACAGTTGTCTTCTTCTTGGGCTCAGGTCCAAATCCTTCAGCAAACAACTCTTCAACATCTTCAGTGGACTTGGGACCTTCAGGACTTTTGGCAGTTTCAGAAGACTTGTCAACAATTTCAGCAGTCTTGGACACTTCAGCAGCTTTGACCTTTTCAGCACTCTTGGCTTTCTTGGAAATAGGCTCATCATCATCAATTCTAAACTTAGGGGGCAGATCAAGGCTGTTGGGAAAATCAGTGAATGTTTCAGCCTTTCTTTTGTTTCCCTTGGCCTTCTTGATCTTTCCTCTAGTTTGGACACCTTCAGCATCCTTGTCCAGACCAGACACTTCACCTCCTGGTCTTTGTTGTAGCCTTACTCTCTCTTCTTGTGCTGAAGCCATATAATTCTTCAAAGCAATGGCTAGCTGCTCTTCTTCATCCAAATCATCCAAGTTCAGCAGTGCTGGCTCTTTTCCTTTTCCTTCAGCAACTTTGTCCTTTCCCTTAACTAGACTCCCAATAACCAAGGCACCTTTTGCTCTTGCTCTTTCCCTTTCCCCCTTTTTGGCAGCATCAAAACACTGAGGTTTTAGCTCACTCATGGTAGATGCCATTAAGGATTGGGCTTGGTTTAGGGATTTCATCTCTTCCAACAAATATACATTCTCATCATGTATATTCTACATTTTGTCACTGCTCAAGCTAAGGAAAGCTAGAACAGACTTCATCTTTTGTTGGACAACCTCCTCCATGGTTGCTTTCAGAGATGCATCAAGTTGTACCTTTAGGAGCTCAGTGAGGTTGGCCACTGCACTTTCAGCAATCTTGGCCATTACCTCTTGGGAAAATTTCTCTAAAGCTGCTTTCACCATTGCAAGCCTCATTGCCTCTGCTCTCTTCTTCTGCAAGGCAGTTTTCTTGCCAAGTGCTTGCTTGATGGTTAGCCTAATAGCTTGAACATTGGCATTGTGATTATCTCTTAGCAGCTTCTGATCCTTCTTGACCTCTTTTGAGATTTTCTCCATACTGGCTTTGGCTTTTTGGACTTCAGTGGAAATGGTTTGAAGACCAGATTCCACTCCTCCTATTCTTGCTTCCAATGTGGGTAGCACCACATCTTCAGAGCCAGTTAATCTCATCTCCACAGATGCTAAAGTTCTTCCATGCTCATCCAAAGCTCCAGAATTTTCTGCATGAGCTGATTGAACTTGATGAGCCAAGGAGTCCAACTTTGCTGTTTGCATCCCAAGCAAGGCTTGTGCTGATCCAGAATCCACTTGGATGGGTGCATCTGTTAAGAAATCATCTTCAAAGATTTGGTCAAGAGAGATACCTGCAAATTCAGAAAAGTCAAATGGGTTAGTGAAAACACACTCTTCACCCTCAGTTTCTTTTACATAAGACTCTGATACATCAGCAATCTTCGTCTCATTTTCAACTATTTCTTTTCTTCCTTCAATATTAATTTCCTCACATAAAGGAACAGGCCTCCTTTCATCAAGGGATTCTTGAAGTTCAGATTTGACTTCAAGAATAACCTGTCCTTCCTCACTTATACCACCCTCATTTTGTGGTACACTCACTATCTTAGTGATGATTACCTCTCTATCATCCACAACTCCCTCTGGTTTTTCAACTAGATTCTCCTTTTCAACACCTTCACCTATACCTGCAACATCTCCACCTTCAAAAGGTTCAAAGATGGCAGTTGTGGGGAGATCACAGTGCTTATTTCAGCAGCCACTGAGTCATCCTGAATGATTAAGGGTTGATCAGTGTCCAACTCTTCTGACACTGAATAGGCCTTAACCAAACCAGCCTCTATAATAGGAACCTCAACATCTTTAGGTTGTGCCTTGGGTTCAGAAGAACCTTCATTGGCAGATGTATCTTTGGTTGTGTTACCACCCTTGGTCAACACCTCTGATGACACAGAGCCTTTTCTATGATAGGTTAAGAGAGGGGTTGAAGGCAGTTTTGTTTCAGGAGGGTTGGGATTTGAGGGGTTTGAGGGATCATCAGGGGAATCATCATCATTTGAGCTACTATTAGGGTGTCTGATGCCCTTAGCTTTTCTCTCCTTCTCCTCAAGGATCTTTTCATCCACTAACTTTGCAAAAACATCCTCATCAATAAGGAATCTTGTCTTTAACACACCAGCAAAGTGTAGCAATCTACTCTCCTCCACTTGCCACCAGTTTGCACCCTTATCTTGGATGACTTGTGAGATCTCCATGATTGTTTTGTCTTTTACATCCACAAGCATCCTCAAATCATGAAACATCTTCTGAATTCTAGGAAATTCAGCAAGTTGTGGGTACAAACTGTCCACAGTAGCCTTGGCTCCACCTCTGAGCATACTTTTAGAAGTATACTCCTCCTCATCTCCACTGGAATGGGGACTTTGGGTTATAGGGGAGTTGGCTCTGGTTTCTCCTAGAGTGGCTTCAGGGAGTTTAAGTTCAGGATGGTTGGGTGCTGCAAGGCTTGCTTCAGTTGCTTTTGAGAGCAATGGATCTGAAGGGGCTTTGCTCAGGGGGGTTGGCTCATGAAGTGCAGCTTCTAAGAACTTTGAATAATTGAGCATAGATGAGTCAAGGGGAGATTGCAATCTTGTCTCATCTACTGCTAAGTCAGCTAGCACATCTATCCCACTTCTTTGCACACTCCCTTCTGGAGAATATCTCTTTGTAAGATTGAGAGGGGTGATGGGTTGATTTGTTGGGGTAACATGAGTTTCAGGGAAGTTGGGCTCAGGATTTTGAGTTTCAGGAAGGTTGGCCTTGATTGGTTCATCTTCAGGGACCTTGGATTCAGGAGTTCCAGAACCAGAAGACTTGGTCCTAGACTTGGATTTGGTTCTGCTTTCAGCCCTGCTCTCCCTTAGAGCAAGTTGGAGAGACTTTTGCTCCTGAAGCTCCAACACTTTTTCAGTAGGCTTTGCCCTTCTCTTACTAGCCCTACTGCTCCCACTACCTTCCTCTTCTTTCTCAGGGACAACTTTCCTGATCCTCTTTTCACCCTTAGACTTTTGTCTAGTCTCATTGTATCTTTGTCTCAACTCTTCTGAGTGATCAGAAGGCACTTGAACACCTTCTTCAGCAACTTCTTCAATCTATAGACTTGATTTCCAACCTCAAAACCAGGTGGTTGCTCCACATATACTTCTTCTTTCAAGACTCCATTCAGAAAGGCACTCTTGACATCCATTTGGTACACTTTGAACCTCTTGTGGGCTGCATAGGCTAGAAAGAGCCTTATTGCTTCTAGCCTTGCCACAGGTGCAAATGTCTCATCATAGTCAATGCCTTCATGTTGGCAATAGCCCTTTGCCACTAGTCTTGCTTTATTTCTGACAATCACATCATTCTCATTCTTCTTGTTCTTGAACACCCACTTGGTTCCAATAACATCTTAATGTGAAGGTCTATCCACCAGCTCCCATACTTCATTTCTGGTGAATTGGTTCAGCTCTTCCTGCATGGCTGTGATCCAATTGGCATCTTGAAGTGCTTCTTCAATGTCACTTGGTTCTTGTTCTGACAAGAAACAACAAAATAGAGCACTTTCACCATGAAATCTTCTTGTTTTGACTCATATACTTGGGTCACCAATTAAGTATTAGATCAGTAGGATGGTCAGACAACCAAGTCCTTCTTTTTCTGATCTCTTCAGTAGAGTTGTCCTCTACTGAGGTTGAGTCATTTTGATCATAAAACTCAGGAAAGTTTAATGCAGGATCTAATTCAGGATCATAATCAGGGGAGTTGTCCTCAATATCAGGGATATTGGCATTTTCAACATTGTTGGTTCCCCCTTGATTATTTGATCCATTAACTACCTCAGCAGAGACTGCTTCTTCATTGGTAGTTGTTACCTGGATGTGAACTGGGATTGGATCATTCAGTTCACCATTTCCTTCAGTGGGGTTTGCCTCAGGAAGGTTGCCTTCAGGATTGTTGTCCAGTGTAAAGTTTTCAGGGAGATTGGCTTGGACAACATCTAGGAATTCAGTGCCTTTGTCTTTTAGGCTCAGTCTGGTTGTTCTTTGTGTAATTTCTTCTGTCTCTAAGTCCTGGTTCCTGAACTCATGAGTAGATTCATCAAACACAACATGAGGTGTTTCCTCCACAATAAGGCTTTTCTTGTTGTAAACTATGAAGGCTCTACTGATTTGAGAGTATCCAAGGAATACTCCCTCATCATCTTTGCTATCAAAGGCTTTTAACTGTTCTTTCCCATTGTTGTGAATGAAACACTTACAACCAAATATGTGAAAGTATGACACTTTAGGCATTCTTCCTTTCCAGAGTTCATAGGGGGTTTTGCCTTGCCCCTTAGTGATCAAACATCTATTTTGAGTATGGCATGCAGTGTTTATAGCTTCAGCCCAAAACCTCTTAGGTAGATTTGAATCAACAATTAAAGTTCTAGCAGCTTCTTTTAAAGTTATATTCCTTCCTTCTACAACTCCATTTTGTTGAGGAGTTCTAGCTGCTGAGGTTTCATGAGCTATTCCATTAGATGTGCAATACTCATTGATGTAAGAATTTATGAACTCAGTGCCTTTATCAGATCTTATCTTGATAATGCTAAGGCTTTTCTCATTAGACAGTCTCTTTAAAAGTTCAGGCAGTTTGACTTGAGTTTCCTTCTTATTAAGGAGAAATACTACCCATGTGAACCTAGAGAAGTCATCTATTACCACCAATGTGTATTTTCTACCATTTATACTTGCAGGGGTAATTGGTCCAAATAAGTCCATATGTAAAAGTTCAAGTACCCTTTCAGTAGAAATGACTGGTTTTCCTTTGAATGAGGCTTTGATCTGTTTTCCTTCTTGGCATGGTTTACAGACATGCTCTTTAATGAAAACCTCATTAGGTAGTCCTTTAACTAATGCATTTCTAGCAAGTTTGTTCATTGTTTTGAAGTTCAGGTTGTTTAATCTCTTATGCCATAACCAACTTTGTTCACTAGAACTCTTAGCAATGAAGCATGCAACATCAGTAGACTTGTCCCAGTCTGCAAAATACACATTTCCCTTCCTGGTTCCAGTCAATAGAATTTGTTGAGTTTTATCTTTGATTAAGCATTTTCCACTTGAGAACTCAACATTGAAATCTTTATCACAGAATTGACTGATACTTAGAAGATTATATTTGAGACCAGCCACATAAGACACATTGGATACTTTGAGGTTACCAATCATCAAAGTACCATAACCTTTTGTTGTTGCTTGTGAGCTGTCTCCAAATGTAACATTTGGGCCTTCTTTTTCAATAAAATCAGTGAGGAGTTCCTTATTTCCAGTCATGTGTCTTGAACATCCACTGTCAAGATACCATGCTGACTTTTTGCTCAGACTCCTCTTCTTGTGGCCCATAGGTACCTGCAATTAGATAGGTTTAGGTACCCTTTGAGTTTTGGGTCCTGAGAGGTTAGCTGTACCTTTAGGAACCCAAACTTGCCTAATGACCCTGATTGATTCAAAGTGGCTAAGTTATTTTCCTCTAGCATCAACATACACTGTCTTTCCCTTAAATGCCTTTGGGAAAGTATGTGTGAAAGTGTTAACTCTGTAAGTTTCAGGAGAGTTGTCAAACCTCCTGAACTTATGAGTTCTTTGTGCTACTTGAGGGAATCTTTGAGGAAAGGCATTCTTATGACCATTACCCTTTGGCATGTAGGGTTTTGGTTATCTCATTTTATTTTGCCTTTGAGGATAGTTGTCCTTAGGTCTATTCAGCTGAGGCTTTCTCAGTAGAGTTGGCCTAGGCTGATTATACCTTGGATAACTCCTCTGAACATTGTTCAGGAGAGTTGCCCTACCATTGGGTCTACTCTGCTGACCAACATTCCTCTTGTGTTCAGGGACTTTGGCCTTTTCCATAGGTTTGGGCCTAGTCTCCTAAAGCACTTGAGTTGGCAAATCATCCATTTTGCCCTTTCCTTTGTTCAGTGGCTGAATCATTTCATTTTCAGCTTGTTGTGCCACTGATTTGACAAAGATTCTCTTAGTGTTACTTGTAGAAGCAACACTAAGACAAGGTGAAGATTCAAATGGATCAAAACCTAATCCACTTCTTTGAGCCATAGGTCTTTGGTAACTCTGAATTTCCTCTATTGCTTTAGTGGATCTTCTCAGAGCAGACATCTTTAATTTCAGGCTCTCTTCACTTGTTTTTAGAATATCATACTCATGTGAGAGGTTTTCAAATTTGGCTTGAAGAATTTTCAGTTCAAAATCTTTTCTCTTCTGAGATAGGAGTTGATCATCAATCTCCTTTTGTTGGTCAACTATCCTGAGATTTGCTTCCTCAAGCTCTCTCAAGACTTGTTGATACAACTCAGTAGACTTGACATCAACAACTAACTCAGAGTTTTTGGTAAGCTCAATTGACAATCTTTCATTTTCTCTCACACAATTGTCATGAAATTCTTGTAACATAGTGAAATCTTCCATCAACTTTCCAAGAGAAAGTTTCAAGTTGACTTCACTAGTGTTCTGTGAAATGAATGATTGTGAGCTAGAAGTAGAGGATACCTCATCATCCTCAATAGCCATATTGCACATGTCATCACCATCATCACTGTTGGAGAATAGTCCATCAGAAGAGTTGAAGCTTTCAGCACTTTCAGAATCTTCACCAGCCATCATGGCTTTTCTATTGGTGAACTTCCTGTCTCTCTTTGCTTGCCTTTCTCTTCTTTCCTTAGAGCTCAATTCAGGGCAGTCATACTGGAAATGCCCTTTCTTCTTGCAATTGTAGCACAAGTCTTCATCATCATCCTTCTTGGGTTCATCTCTTCTTCTTGATGATGAAGGTTCAGCTCTACTGGACCTTCTCCTATCAGAGTACTTGTCCTCTGATCTTTTCTCTTCAGGCTTTTTGACCTCAGCCTGAGCTTCAGGAGAGTTGTACCTTCTCCTGAACTTGTTGTCTTGGTAGAATTTCTTGTATCTACCAAACCTTGAATTCAGCTTTTCAAATCTTCTAGCCATCAAGGCTAGTTCCTCCTTCATTTCAGTCTTGGAGACTGACTTTGATGATCTAGGGGTGGACTGCATTTCTTGTTCAACAGTTTTGGCTTTGAATTCCACTCCCTTTGTAGGATTTGAAGGTTCCTCAACAGGCTTTCTTCTGTTGAGATCGAACTCATAAGCTTTGAGTTCAGAGAAGATTTGTTGCATGGGCATGGTTGAGAGATCCTTGGTGTTCTGCATCATAACAGCATAGACATCCCACTTTTGAGTGAGACTCCTCAAGATTTTCAATCCAACCTCTCTCTTGGAGTACACCTTGCCCAATGAATTGATCTCATTCATCACATCAGTGAATCTACCAGGAAATTTGTCAATGGACTCCTCAGACTCCATTGTGAATTGTTCAAACTTCTGCACAGCTACTTGAAGCTTATTCTCATTGATCTTTTCAGTACCCTCACACATTTCTGCAAGAGTATCCCAAATTTCTTTGGCAGTTGTGCAGTGGTAGACCCTTCCCATGATTGCATCTGGAATTGTTTGGTAGAGGGTGTTCATGGCAAGATAATTCAAATTATCTTTCCTCTTTTCTTCAGAGGTGAAATCATCTTCATCCTTGGGGAGCACATCTCTTGTGTCTGCCCTTTGAGCTTCTGTGACTCTTGGGTTGACTTGAGTGATCACAAAAGGACCTCTTGTGATTACTCTCAACATGTCAGTGTGTAGAGATGCAAGATGAGCCCTCATTCTGATTTTCCAGAAATCATAATTATCTATTGAGAACATGGGCAATTTGTGATGTGAAATGTGATTGACTGGATTAGTGGCCATATTGTCTAATCCTTGAATAGCAGGAGGTGGAACAGCAACATTTATGTTTTGTTCTTGATTATGTTGCTGGTTCTGGTTGTTGTTGTTGTTTCCTCTTGCCATTTCTTCAATAAAGGATGTTAGACAATAGATATAAAGGATTTCAGACAGATCAGTTCAGTGACCACACCAAATATGTGATTTTGAAAATCAAGATGGATTTTCAGAAGCAGTGGTCTTTGAACCCCTGCTCTGATACCACTTGTTGGTCCTGAAAGGAGTATATAACAAGTGTATGGGGGGGGGGAATACACTTGTATGCAATTTCTTTTCAAACTTGATCAAACCAGAGATCAGCAATGTTGTCTTGGACAACTCTGTTGAGGATGATTAACTCTTTATAGATAATCAAACTACTAAGTACTATTGAGTACTTAGTTGGATAACTATCTAAGGGAGTTATATGTGCGGAATTAGTGGTTGGCCCTTTAGTTTAAACTCCTTTTAAGTTCTGAAATCACTTAGTCAATCAATCCAGCTTTCAGGGAACTTGTCTAAATGTCTTTTGCACAGTCTTTGAATATGTGTCCTTTGAAAGATCAATTTTGTGTGCAGTGTTGAATGTATGAAAGTACTTTGAAAGTAAGTCAACACAAGAATTTATAGTGGTTCAGAGACTCAAGCTCCTACATCCACTTTCCCTGATTTAACAGGATAATTCCTTCACTCTTGGAATTAACTTGTTTTATAGTGCCAAGGTGCAATTGATCAAGAACACCACTCCTTGGTGAATTGATCCCTAAGATGTCTAGAGTCCTAGTACCCTCTTCTCAACTCAGAACTGAATTGTTCTTCTCTCAACAGTCAGCTCCTACCACTTCTACTACTACAACAACCTTCTCACTTTCTCACTTGAAAGATGTAAGGGTTGAAGTAAAGTTCCAAATAATGAGATATCCTTTACAATGAAGATCAGTGTATAAGGATAGGATATCTCTCTAAGCTTTGTATGGATATACAATAAGGTTCAGCTTAGAAGAAGTGTTTGAAGACTAAGATAGTCTTTTGAAAGCTTGAAAGCACTCTTGCTAGTAAGATCTTGAGATTAGTTGGATTCAGTTGAGGTGCTTTCAAATGGTCTTCCAACTTCTGTATTTATAGACAAATGAAGGATTTGCCCGTTGGAGAGGCAGCCCCAAATGTCCATAAATGTCTTCTTTGAGTTCTTCAACTTAGAAGACAGATTTTTTTTTTTTTTTTTGAAGTCACGGGTATCCGGTCCAAGGCCGACTAATCCCGGGGGACCAATCCCACCGCCCACTTGCGGGGGTCCCGTTTAAAGTCAGAGCTTTGCGCTCTGTATGGACATGGCCCCATAGAAATTGTTTGCACCTTAGAGGTTTCGAACCTGTGACCTAGAGAGGAGCATACTCCTAAGTCCCAAGCCTACACCACTAGGCCAACTCCTTGGGGTTACTTAGAAGACAGATTCTTGATAGTGACATGTCCTCATTTGGGAAATAAACGGTTGTATAGACTTTGTCTTCATTCTGCAGCACTCTTCCCAATGTCTGACTTCAAGATTCACTTGATTAAGCTTGGACATGGTTTCTGAAGGTTGCTCCAATGATAGGACAACATTCCTTATCAAATGGACAACTCTGCTTATCACTATCAACAGACATGCTTATCAGCATAGTTGGCCTGCTCTTTTCAGATGACTTGGCTCTTTCTCTTTGCTTCACTTGGAAGTGATCTTAGCATGATTCTTTGAAGATCTCTAGGGTATAGTTGTCTTGATCTCTTCAGCATAGTTGATCTTTAAGCTTCAGAACACTTGTTCTTGTTTAATTGTGCTGAGACAACTCTTCTGGACAACTCTCCTGATCAGCATACTTGTCCTTTAATAGACTTGGTGATTGTTCCAGAATTTGAGCCTTGAGGGGACTTGTTCTTGATAGAATTCAAAGCATATGTTCCCCCTCAAATTGTGCATCTATTCAACTAAGAGCTGCCTAACATATCAGCTTCTCATCTAGCCTTATGCTATATGTTCTAACATTCTTAGAACATAATCATCTTTGACTTAGGCATGTCTCAGGGGGTTTTGGTATTTAATCAAAACATATCTTATTTTATTCCCAACATCAAGGAATGTCCTAAGTGGATTGCACAGCAAGAACGTGATCATTGTGGTAGGAAGAAGACAAAAACTTCAACTGAAGGGGGATGCACATCTTCTTCTAATGCGGAGATTGTTGATGAAGAGCGCATACGTCCAATCGGTCAGAAAGCAGGGAAAAGAAAGGCTAAGGTGAAAGTCTCTGATCATTCAAAGGATAACATGCTTGAGGAGTTGAAACAGACCATTGAAAAAAATATGCAGGAATATAAAACAATAACTCATGCGAAGTTGAAGGAACAACAAAGGCACAACTTAAAATGGGAGTACAACGTCATCATGAAAGATACCACGGGAATGACACCAAAGAAACTAGCAATGCATCTAAAGTTGGTTGCCGATTTAGAGAAGAAATGGGAAGCCGAATTAAACTAGTCGTTCATCGTTTATTCTCTTATTGTTTGTTACTTTATCTTTTATTTAAGATTATGTTGTATTGTTTGAGTTTGATTTGTAATATTTGAATTTTCGTTGTATTGATTGAATTTGCATTGTAGTATTTGAATTTTCGTTGTATTGTTTGAATTTTTGTTGTAGTATTTAAAATTCCGTTGTATTGTTTGAAATTATGTTTTTTTTAAACTAGTCTTTAGAAACTAGACGTTGTAGACACCATTATATATATTTACCCAAATATTTCATTTCTTTCTACAATTCTCAAAGCAATCTTCTTCCCACACTATTAATTCCTCATACTTAAAATCTTCCAAAACATAATGTCTTCAGATTTCAACCACAATGTCAACAATAATTTCAGTAGTGATGAAGATTTGTGGAATGATGATTTAGATGATCGAATGTTTTTCGAAATTTTACAACAACAACAAATGCTTCTTAAACACATAGAGAGCTCTTCTACTTCTCCACAACAAAGAAAAAAGAGAAGATATGTAGAGCGTGATCGTGAAAGAGGTCATAGTCGTCTTGTGGATGACTATTTCTTCGAAAATCCAACATACTAAGTGATGTTTTTCATCGTCATTTTCAGATGAGAAGAGACTTGTTCACACGCATAGTCGGTGCATTATCTTGTGATGATTATTTTAAGTGGAGAGTCGATGCAATGAGAATGAAAGGTTTTTCACCACTTCAGAAATGCACGGTTGCCACCCACCAATTGGCGTACGGAGGACCCGGAGACCAATTCGATGAGTATCTACGTATCGCTGAAACAACCGCTATTGACTGCTTGTTCAATTTCTGTCGTTGTGTAATGAACATCTTCGGAGAAAGATACTTGAGAAGGCCAACTACCGCTGATTGCGAACGTTTGCTTCATATGCATGAGCAAAGACACGGGTTCCCTGGAATGTTGGGCAGTCTTGATTGTATGCATTGGGAATGGAAGAACTGTCTAGTCGCTTGGATAGGACAGTTTACTCGAGGTGATCATGGAACACCAACATTAATGCTTGAAGCGGTAGCATCTGCTGACTTATGGATATGACATGCTTTTTTTGGCGTCGCATGGTCCAATAATGATATCAATGTACTTAATCAAAGCCCTCTCTTTAGCGATGTTTTAAGAGGGTATGACCCAAATATTAACTTCACGGTGAATGGTACGCAATATACTAGAGGATACTATTTTACCGATGTAATCTATCCTGAATGGTCTGCTTTCGCCATGAGTTTTCAGTGCCCTCATGATCCTAAGAAAGCATTGTTTAAGCAAATGAAAGAGGCTGCAAAAAAGGATCTCAAGCGGGCATTTGGGGCCTTACAAGCTCGTTGGGCGATAATTAGAGGACCAAGACGATTTTGGTACCAAAGTAATTTGAAGGATATCATGTATACATGCATTATTTTGCATAACATGATAATTGAGGATGACGGAGATACAACATCCAATTGGTCGGAGGAACCTAACGTCAACAATAATACAATTCCAGAAATATTTCATGGTCCCGTTGGAGGATTACTGAGTACATTAAAAGACGTGTTGAACTACGTTGTAACACCCGTATATTTTATAATATATATATATATATATATATATATATATATATATATATTCAGTTATCCATTTCATTTGTTTTAAATTTATATTATAATTTCTTGTGTATGAAAATAATATTTAAATCCCATTTAAATTTAAGCCTTGAAAGTTTTAAACTATAATCCTTTTCTAAGCCTAGTTTCAATCTCCATATATATAATTCTTACCCTAAATTTTACACACCTCAAATTCCAAATTGAAGTGGCCTCCCGAAGAAACACACGGTACTATCTTTCTTTTTATTCATGCCGTAATTTCCTGTCAAAAAAATTCATGCCGTAAGTCGATTCTTCACATCTTCAGCCTTATTTTATTTAGTTTTAAAACTATCACACTTTATATACTTTGGTATGCGTTAGTGGAGTTTGTATCAGAGTAACTCATACTATTTTGATGCATTTTGGTTGATTAGGAATGATTTATATAAATATCTTCTTGAATTGTTTATTCATGGATCTATCATATTAGAAGTGGCTGATTTTTAATTGATTAATTTCATTGGGGAAAATTATATGTAAGGGAGAAATATATATATTATGTCATTAGATTAATTTAACTGTTGGGACCAATACATTTAAAATCTCGCTAATGGTGAGTTCGTGTGTCATTGAATTAAAGTGGTTCTAAGAATTCTAATTAAGATTTAAGTGATACCTGAAATTATTTTCTAAATAAAATTAATTATATTCTAGGTGACGATAATTGCGAGGAATAAGCTTTAAGACTATTGCATCCACGACATTTATTTTGAGGTGGGGTTTCTTACTATTTGATTGGATACTTTGTCACCTTTAAATGTTCATTTGAGTGATATTGTTACTTGCTACATGATTTTCAAGTTATTCGTTAACGCATGTTATGACTTTATGAGTTATTCGTTAACGCATGTTTTGTTTTATTCGCGGGAAACCGTGCATCGTTGGTTCAGCCAGCGCATCGTTGGTATAGTCAGCGCATCATTGGTATAACCAATGAAAAAATAAGTATTTTAATATGCATGTTTGTAAGTTTATGATTTTATTCATATGTTATATTTAACTGTGACAAAGAAATCCCACTGAGCTAGTTGTTTGCTCACCCCCAATCATTTTAATATTTTCAGATTGACGGAGTTGTAGTGGAGGGACGGTGAATGTGGATGTCTTGCCATGCAAAACTTTTCTCTATGTTATTTTTACTTTTAATTAGTTAGTTGCATCATGAAATATTTTAAATTAATGCGCAAGTTTATTTTCTTGAAAACAAATGTTTAAGCTAGTCTTATTCGTAGAATTGAATTTCTTTTCGAGTTTATATTTAATTATACGTTTTTCGCTGCCAAGTTTTATAAAATATGCATGTTTTAGTCAAAATCTAGAGTTTATAGTATTTTCGTCTAGGCCCAAAAATCGGGATGTGACATACGTGATAAACAAATGCATCAACAACTTAGATCGGACTTGATTGACCACGTTATCAAATTAGTAGAAGTGTGATTTAATTATCAATTTTTATTTCATGTATTATTGTGATTTAGTTTAACATTGTCCTTATTTTTCATTTATCTCAATAAAATTTTCAATTTTATTTATCAAAATTTTGTGCAAAAATTATCATTAGTTAATGTTCTAAATAATTTTAAAAAAAAATTCGATTGACATAAATTAATCAATTAATTAATTTTTAATATAAATTCAAAAATAATTATTTTATTTATTAATTAAGATTAATATATTAAAATAAATAAAGTAAGAAATATTGAATTTATAAATATTGAATAAATGATGTGATAGTGAGACCCTGAAATAGTAACAATTGTACCTAGTGATTGGGAAGTAGATGTAAAAATTTAGACTAGACTATCTCCAGTGGTAGGGTATAAATGAAGTTTAACTTCATTTATAGAGTTTTGCTCCCTCCAACCGTACTCTATTTTGAAGATTTGAAATAAAGTTTTGAATAGTAAACTCTATATATGAAGTTTACTATTCAAAACTCTATATTTTTTATCTATTATTTTATTAATATTTACAATTATGTATTACAATTCTATATTAATAATTTGTTAAATATAATTACAATTCTATTGTTATACTAATTTATAATTTAATTTTAATTGTGTAATTTAATTTTTCTTTTGTGTATTATTATTACCTACAAAAAAAAAACGTAAAATACAATAAAACATACATTATATATTAAATATGAAATACATTACATATTAAAACGGACATACATGCATTACCTAGCTACATATAACACGGACATACATGTATCATTTTACGTCATTACGTGTTTCGTAATTTTATATTTAAATAAAAGTAATATTTGAAAACTACAAGTTTATTTACATTTTATGATTTTGATAAAATCAATAATATTTATATAATTTAATTTACTAATTGAATATTTAATTGTATAAATTTATTTAAATACGAAGATAAATATATTATTTAATGATTGTAATATATTGAAAATGATTAAAATAATAAATAGAGTAAGATATAGAGTTTCATGGTTGGAGAAGGTTTTTAAAATAGAGTATGAAAAAGTGTATTTTGAAGTTTAGAGATCTTCATTTGAGAGTTTGTGGTTGGACATGGTCTTATAGGTATAAATAACTTTTAATGTAGCAGTTGAGGTGGTACAAAATTGTACATGAGATTGGATATATGAATGGAGATGCTCTAATATTTCTTTTACTCTATGTTTGTTTGTTACTAACACATCTAGTTTTATATTGCTTTTCTCTCATGTTTCTTTTACTCCTTATTTGATGTGGGACAAAAATCTCATATGCTTGTTACTAAAATCTTACTTTTATTTCTTTTTTCTTATGTTTCTTCTTATTAAATGTGGGACATAAAATCTCATATGTTTGTTACTAATAATATTGTTGTTGTTATATTATTTTTTCCTTTTTGTTTCTTCTACTCCTTATTAGATGTGGGATATAAATCTCATATGTTTGTTACTAAAATTTTACTTATATTTCTTTTTTTCTCATGTCTATTCTACTTCTTATTCGATGTGGAACATAAATCTCATATGTTTGTTTGTTACTAACATTGTTGTTGTTATATTATTATTTTTCTCTTGTTTCTGCCACTCTTTATCGATGTGAGACGTAAATCTCATATTTTAAATTTGAGACCTATGAATTATGGAGAAAGAATGATAAGATATTTTAATTTAATATTTGTTATTTTATGACTTGAGTGTGTTTATTTTAATATAACTTATATAAGATGTATTTTTGTAATGCAACATAGAGAATATTAAAAAAAAAATATATATATATATATTATTTTACTTGTTGAATCAGCGTTCCGACCGGTCCAACCGGTGCCTAATCCGGTTTGGTCACTGGTCCGGTAATAAAAACACTGGTATTAGTAATTCTTTTTGCATCTCTATCGAATATGACAAATGTGGTAGTGCCACTTCCATTATCTACCACCACTTGGATTCCGGAACCTACATATGAACAATGAAGTAGAGGTTAGAGAACATTAAAAATCCATACATAATTTATTTCATTTTCCTTGTCTTTGTATCGATCACTTCAATACCCCCACAACCTGAGAATCATTGCAACTATTACAAGATAAGGTAGATTGTATTTTTTTCCATTTTTTGCGAACGAAATTTGAGCAATATATGTAGTTACAACCATTGCGTAAAACGACTTATGTAACTGTAGCCTTGCAAGTGAATCCATTGACCTGAAATTATTTGCCATTATAACCAAATTAAGCAACAGAAGAAAAAAAAAACCCCGAAGAATTGGTGCATAAAAGCACATGATTGTGTAAACAGATTTTGTGCTAGAAAAAAAATCGTAATAAATTTATTTACTAAAATACTACTTTAAATCTCTTCTTTGATATGACAATAAAAGGTAGATCATATAAAAGAAAAGAAAATTTAGGACCATAAGTTCACATGTTGAGCCAGAGGCCGAAGTGCCATTAAAACATTGCCTGGAAAAATCCTCCTTAGGGACAAAACCCAGGTCAATGGAAAAAATGTACACTCCTCTAAAGATTAATGTCTATAGAAAACAGAATACAAATCATTGTGCAGAAATGAGAGTAAAAAATCCGGCGGGTAACCCCTCCAGACACAGTCAAGGCCAGTCTTGGCCACAACATCAGCCGCCTGATTGGCCTCTCTAAAGACATGTGAGTATCAGATGTGCATGTCCTGCGTAAGAGGGTGTATCTGCTCCAAAGACCTTGCAGACGCCAATGAATGGAACGATTGAAGCTCATAAAAGTGCCAATCGTGAGAACCGAATCCGACTCAATCCAAAGGAAGTGCCAACCCTGATCATGTGCATACTTGATGGCCATAAGTACAACAGTCAACCCAGCCTTAAGAGGGAGGCCCAAAACCACCCTAGTGGCAACCACAGCTGCGAAGAAACTCTTGAAGGTCCTGAAGACCGTCCCCGCATGTAGACTACCCGAGGAAGAAGAAGCATTGTCGTCCGTGTTAACCTTGTACCAACCCAGATCAGTCGGGAAATAAATCACAGATGAACCCTGTCTTGTCGGCCTGTGTCTGCTCGAAACACCAAGAGCCTTAGCAATCAGAAAATCCTGAACTGTGTCGTCCGAATGTCCCCTAGCTATGTTGTTGCCTGTTGGCCTCCCTAAAACCTGAAATGATCTGAGCCATACATCTCCTAACCAAGAGCGAAACCCTATCGAATATCACCCTGTTTCGCAGAGTCCAAACGGCCCAAATAGCTGTGACGAAGCCTGCCCTCCACAACTCCAAAGACTGCGGACCCAATAGAACTCTAGTGGCCTGACGAAAGATATCTAGGAAGCTAACCCCAGTGTGAATCGTGACCCCAAACATATGAGTCAAGCTGCACATAATCTCCAATGTGAACAGGCGACACAACACACAATTTGGGACGAGAGTTAATCCGACGTGGGCAGCTTACCCCAAACCGCTCTCCAAATCGCAGTGGAACGACACATGTGTATGAAGGTGCCCCAAATCCATGACGCCCAACCAAGCCTGGGTAGGGGTGATCTGAGCAAGTCATATGCCATGCTGGAAGAGAGCTCCCCACTGAAAGTGAGCCCTCCCAAATACATCTGTCAGGTCCTCTAAGCACCGTGATTTGCAGGATATCCCTAAAAATCTCCGTAAACCTCGTGATAAATCACCTCGGGAAGTGCCAAGAATCATCATAGAAGATATCCCCAACCGTGGAAGTGAGGGTAGAAGCAAACCAGTCAGGAAGACCCATCCTCCCAAAAATAGTATACCCAAGCCAATTGTTGTGCCAAAAGCTGACTCGTGACTCTCTGCCAATCAGCCACCTCGAGCCGTCTCTAAGTCTCGTAGCATGCAGACGAAGGCCCAGACCAATTGAAGAGACTCAACCATAAGGTCTCAGTCTGTGTTCTGAATTGAAGTGCCTTCGATGCAGGAGCTCCGTATCTGGCGACCTGTTCGGAAGAATATCCCAGCTTAGCTTACAGAGAAATGAGGCGTTCGCCAGTCGAATAGAACAAACCCCCAGTCCTCCTTCCCCCAATGGGATATAGACCCGCTGCTAAGAAATCGAACAAACCCCATTCTTGCGGCTCATATCCTCCTTCCAAAGGAAGTTCCTCATAACCGACTCCACGTGTCGGCTATGAAACACAATTCCAAAGGAAATGTCTTCTTTGATATGATTTCCCTCCATTAAGATGAAACAATTTCATGACATTTGTAAGAAGTATACCTATTGTTTTTCGTTCGAGATGAAGTTTAAATTTCTGCAATACTTTGTAACTTTCAAATAGAGATATTATTTTCCATTTTTTTTTAGTTGTTATCAATTTGCGGGTGAAGTTCCATTCAACAACATGCATAAAATAAACGATATAAATCACGTGATGTGATTGAGAAAGGGGAAATAATGTGCAAAAAATTAAATACGAAACTTATTGTGGGGGCAAAGGGAGTATATATAAGTAATGTTTTCGACGAAATCAATTACCAGTGTTTTTAAGTGAAAACAATTAATGCTAATAAACTAATACTCCTCCCGTCTCAAAATTTTCTACATATGTAGCGTAACACACAAATGAAGAAAAATGACTTTAGTGATTTAAGAAGTGAAATAAATGAAGTGTATTTGACGCAACATCATCATCAGTATTTTGAGTGATTTAGTAATGTGAGGTGCAATATGACACTACTACACATTTGAGCTTGGAGAGCTCCACTTGGAGAGCTCTTTTTTTTAAAAGCTCTCCAAGTAAATACTTGGAGAGCGATTTTATAAAAAAAAAAAAATTTAATATAGAGAGCGGTCGCTCTCCAAGTCAGTTTTGTTGGTCAAATTAAACACTCCCCCATTAATCACTACGCGTCGAAGCAGCTTCTCCCCCAAATCCCTCAAAGTCTAAACCCTAAAATCACGACGCGTTGAACTTGTGAAGCCAAATCTACCGTCGCCTCCTTACTCGCGCCGTTGACGTCGCCTCTCTCCCTCTCTCTCGTCGCGCAGTCGCCATCGCCTCCCTCTCTCTCATCGCGCCGTCGCCGTCGCCTCCCTCTCACTCCTAGTCGCCGTCGGCTCTCTTCAGCCGTCGCCGTCGACTTCCTCTCCAGCCGACACCGTTGCCGTCGCCGTCGACGTCCCACTCCCACAACTGTAGGTATGTACTCTTGATAATACGAGAAAAGTCCTGAACAAATTTTTGGTTGTTTCTGTTCATGACCATGGTTTCTGTTCATAACAAATTTATTGAACAAATTTTTGGTTGATCTGCTGTGTTTGATAACAAATTTTATGTTTTCTTTTCCTGTGTTTGATAACAAATTTTATGAAAGTTGAATAAATTCCTAACTTACTGATGGTGAATAAATTCTGCGAAGAGGAAGAAGATGATGGGTGCAAATTAATTTATTATTATTGTTATGAAACAAATAGTATGTAGTACTGGTATTTTAATGTGCAAATTAATTTATTATTATTGTTATGAAACAAATAGTAATTAGTACTGGTATTTTAAGGTTACAATGAATTGGAAAATGTCGTTTCTTCCAAATATTGTTTGTGATATATATATATTCTGAAAGTCTTTAGTAATGTTGGGGTGCTCTTGCATTGTTGCAGACTTGCAGTATGAAGTAATTACCGTCCGCTCAAGACTTACAACAACAAAAGAATGGACAAATGGAAAAAAGATTGGACAGTGTACCTTTACAATCGATTTTTGTAAACGTATAATTAAATTAGTATAACTTTTGATAGAATGTAATGTATTAACTTGTATATTTGTGATGATATGTTTGTGTACGTTTATTTATTTGATTTTTTTCGTATTTGACGTATATATATATTGTAGTGGTATGATTAAGTTTTGATTTTGTATAAATATGATTTTTAAAATATAAAATAATTATTAAAAAAAATAATATAAATACGATTTTTAAAATATAAATAATTATTAAAAAAATAATATAAAAAAAATATATTACTTAGAGAGCGGTTTTGAACCGCTCTCCAAGTGAAATTAATAAAAAACAAAATTAACATAGAGAACGGTTTTGAACCGCTCTCCAAGTCCTTTTACTTAGAGAGCAGTTTTTAACAGCTCTCTTAGCTTGGAGAGCTGTCACTTGGAGAGTTGTTTTAAAAGCTCTCCAAGACCCTTTTTCAAAGCTCTCCAAGTCTAATTTTGTAGTAGTGTGAACCCAAAATTTAGTGTCAATTTTAAAAATAAAATAGGTATTTCTCATTTAGTTTATTTTTTATTTATCTTTCTTAATAATTAAAGTAGATTGTTACTAATTGCCTTTTAATTTTCTTTGATTTTTCCTCATTTTCCTCTTAATCTTTAATAATAATAATGAAGGATAAATTTATTTAAAAAAAAAATCTCTTAATTCTATACAAAACAACAAAAAAAACAATAAATTATTTGAAACGCATGAGGTGTACAACTTTAAAAAGAAGTTTGTAAAATTACCTTACGTCCATGTTTGTTTTGTGATTTTGTAGAATAGGAGAAATTCGAATGGAGAAATAGGATAAACAGTGATTAGGAGTTTGTTTTGAGATTTTATGTAAGAGTGAATAATGTTGCATCAATATTATGTAACTTTACGTCAAATAATCAAGGGGCAATGACATAAAGGGTCCTTTCACATAGTGTTTTAACAATAAAAAACATTTTTAATTGTAATTACAAAAAAGATCACTAATAGAGGCAAAAGTTCATATTTACCCTCTTAATTTAATTAATGGTAAAAACACATTAGTCAACTACATGCTTGTGGCAATATTTAAAATTATATCATTCATCGTAAATCACGCTATAATTGATACAAACATACCATCTTTCACACATTTCCATTATTGAAGTTAACAAAATCCCAATTAGATCAACTTTCTTTCATCACTCTGCATTCTACCGTGAGGGTTTTCGTCGGCGACTTCATATCTTATTCAACCGATTGATTCTTTTCTGCACATCAGGTATGTACTACTCATACACTTCTATTCGAGTTCAGTATCTTTTATAATTTTTATCTTATTTTTTGTTAAATCCCTTAAACACTGAATCAGTTTTGTCGATTTCGTAATGGGTAGATAGATACCTTCAAATTATATGAAATCGTCTGTGTAATAGATTCTTACTTAATATGTAGATATTATTAATGTTAATTTGTTTGGATTTCAAGCTGCATGATACAAGTTTGGATGTTTTATTTATCTGTAAACAACGTATTCGTGTTTTCGATTCCTCGTTTTATGTTTTTATTTTTTGTGTTTTTTAAACTTTATTTTCTTCCCGATTATCTATGTTTTAAATTTTAATTTTGTTTATAAAAACTGTTATATACAAGTATGGCTAGAGACAAAAGACGTGAGATTCATATTGAGGAACAAGATCGACCGAATATTGGAAAAAGTAATAGGACTAGGGAGGTGTGTGTATCAATGAGAACAACCAGAGGTAATACTAGGATTATTTGTATTTATTACAACCAAAATAAAAAATCTAAAGTTTTGTAAGCGTACATCTATAAGAATCGATTAACTATTTTTTGTTTGAAATATATTGAGATGTATCTAACATTCTATGATCACATACACACTTAACTATTGCATTTAATCCACAACATTAATGTTTAATGCTAGAAACTAACCGTATTGTAGTCGAAAAAGCTATGCATATTATCCATAAGCAGACAAGTAAAATTGAGTACATGTGGAAAATAATAAAAGTAAAGGACTAGTTGCAGTGGTAAATGCACATACATTGCATTTGTACGTAAGTGTTGCATATAACATGATATATGACATATCAACTGCATAGTGTAGTGTGCGTGCTCTGTCGTGTGGATATCATCGACCGGTCTAGTGTGCAGATTGTTTGACAAATTTATGTTATGTCGATGGTGTTGCATATATTACTGTATTGAATTGTAGTTATTCGTGTTTATTTACGTATTTTGTGTATAAGGATATGTATAACCTTAAATTGGTAATTCAATATGTTGCCTATAGCATGATGCTATTTAAATTGTTGATTTTTTTATGGCCTTTCATAGCTTCAACTGACAAAAGGGACTGCATGGATAAGAGATGAGGAAAGCATAAAGGTTGTTAGTTTTTTATTAAGCTTTGTATTCCATTTAATGAGATTTCAGTTAACATTGCACAAAAATTATATGCAGGGAAGCGAGTTCTGGGATATGTAGTTGTGCCTTCAGATTCCGGTAATTTTGTTTGTATATAATGTACTTTGTAATTGAATGTTCAACATACATCTGATATTTTTTCTGTTTAAATTTTATAGATTTTGAAAGTTATGTCGAAGCAAGTAAACGAAGTAGTGATTATTCAACTTCTCAGGCTGAAGGTAGATGTGCAATTAAACTTAATGCGTTTAATATATATATATATATATATATATATATATATATATATATATAAGGTTTTTAATTCGACTATTTCATTTACGTGACATTTGACTTCGATAAATGTTCAATGTTTTATACAACAAGCGACATTGAAGAATATGAGAGAGAGATGATCGAGTGCTACGAAGCACAAGCGTCTAAAAACGAAGAACAGATTTGGTTTATACAGTTGTTTAAATTATAGAATATCCATGTTTATTATTTTTATTTTTAAGGACATAAAACTTATTTATAAAGATTATATGAACTATTATGTTTGTTTGTTGTTTTAATATGAACAGAAGGAGTGCACATTGACAAGAATCAGAGTTATGACATATGTTTAAACTATTTTTTTGTTTGTCGAGCCTATTCTGCATTTGACTCGTATGCAGCATGCATCCCATATATATGAATATGCAGTAACAAATATTCAAATATATTTATCTAATGCAATAAAATAGTCATATATTGTCAAATATGGAGTACGAGTTGCATTGTGCATAATTATCTGCATTCATGTCTGTTCATGAGATAACAACATATGGATGTTCATATATTAAATATACGGTAAGACTACAAAACTATAGATAAAAAAAAAAAAAAAAAAACCATTCAATGGCATATGTACTAAAAACTAGATTACAAAATACAACACTACTACATATTATTATTAACTTTTGGGAATGGGGAAACCAAACTAGGTAAAATACTATACATACGTTAGACAGCTGGGGCTTCATTCAACCAATCCAAGTCATGAAATTCTCTTTTTTGTATGTCATAAGAGCAAAAATTTCCACTTGACTCCTCCTTAAACATGATAATCGTCTTCAAGCAATTCAAATAGCAAATCGGGTTGATGTTGAACATAAAAGGTAACCCTTCCTCCTTGAATATTGTTAGGCTTGACCATGTACTCTCATCTCTGTGATAAGTTAATATGTGCATTTGAAGAAAATACAAGCTGAGTCCATTTTCTTTGAGGCCCAGTTTGCTAGAATAAACAACAATACTGGAATCGTCCAATGCACGGAATTCTACATGTCATGTTGGGAGTATAAAATCAGGAAGATCTATTAATTTATAAGCAGATTGCTTCATTTCAAATTATGCCAATTTATATACTCCCCCATCAAATTTAACTTGCCAATGAAATCGACCACCGACATAAAAACCGTTTGCAACGGGGGGCTTTTCGTACGGATATGATGGAACAAATGACCAAACATTGGAATTAGAAGAATATAACTTCACTTCATACTGATAGCCTTATACAGACCAAAACCTAGCTAGTCTCAATATTTTAAAATCATTGCATTCACTGTCAAAACCTAAAACAAAATAAACCCATGCTTCGCGAAATGCAGGAGGTATTGAAATAGGATCATTTGGATTAATAAAGGTTTCATTTGTAGATGGATTAATCCGAGAATATTGATCATCAGTGTTGCAAAAGAGTACTAACCCATCGTACGTCCCAAGTATTTGATAGTCTTCATCTCCAGATCGAACAAACCTTCTGTATGATGGAACTGCGAGGGGAACGAGCTCATAACATATAAGCGGGTTTTCCTCCCTTACTTGATGCATGATTGAAAATCTATTATCCATTTTTATCCTCCGGAGGTTCCTTTGAACAAATTCCTCCGACGAAATCAAATTTTCCCACATATGAGAAACGCATTTGAACTTGATGAGGGTTTTGGGAAGAAGTTGTTCAAGAATTTCAAGTGATACATCTTCTGGAATATTTTCTGCCATTTTTTGTTGGATTTGTTAGACGAAATTATATTAAAAAGGAAATTAATGTTGAAGTCGAAAGATTGTTGCGTGGAATACTGTATTATACAATCTTTCATATATTAATAATCTTAATATTTTCTTATTTTTAAATGTTTGTATGTCATTTACCATTATATATTATAACACGTTAAATGTTGTTAACTATTTGTCATAAGAATCACAACATTATTTAGATATGCAGGAATATTGTTCAGTCTTGTAATTTGTTATATATATCAAGTGTTAGTAATTTGTTATTTTACACTTTAAACAAATTATAGGCTTAATCAAATATATTCTTTATTCTACTACAATATATGCATTTTATATTTTGTACGTACATTTCATTGAATTGGATACATGTTATACGTATGAAAAAAATGTAATAATTTTTATTAAAAATCTTGTTAATGAACTATAATTTAGTCATACACTATTTATAAGTTTACATTTGAATATTTTTCTGCATACCCTATTTACTCATACACTTATAATCACACAGACATCATATATAAGCACATTACGGCTTACAAATTATCTGTATTATATTATTTACATTGTACCTAATATGATGTGTTTATAACGTTAGTTTACATTAGTTATTCAATATAACCATAATTTAACCAATATTCAGTGAGAAACTTACAAAATATTTAGAATTCATCTATTAATTTAATCATTTAATATATATATATAGAAATTTCACAAATTAACAATGATACGGATAATATTTAGAAATATAAATTAAGTAGATAAACCATGATACCATCGTGATCGATTTTAGAATTAGAGGATTCTCCATTTCTGGGCAAAACAAGGTAAACCAAAAATGAATCAATCGAATACACAAGATAAGGGCAATTTTAGAGTTTCTGTATGAAATGTATTGAACCTTAATACTAATTAACCTCTAATAATTGAAATACTAATGATATGGAAGACCAATATCTTTGGATTGACATATGCGATGCATTGATTCTCACGATCTGCAGTTACGAAACGAGAATCTGTGTAAATTTGGTAACTTACGAGAATAAGGAATGTCAAACAATCACATTCACAATTACTAAATTTCAGGAATTTTGGAAAAACTGATTTAATTCTATTTTTTGATATGTAAAGGACATTATAGGGAATCGAATTCAGAAAGTGACCCAATCTGTATTATTTATATTTTGTGTCTTAAATTGTTTAATGGTCTTATAGAGTGTCTTAAATTGTATTTATTCCAATAATTAATTATGTAAAATTGAATGATGTGGTATTATTATAATAGTAAAATATAAATGTATTTTTAGAGATGTATAATTAAATGATGAAATTAGAATGTTAAATTCCAAATTACAACAGGTATGATGTGTGAGTTCCAAAATAAACATTTCTGTTCATGTTGTGAGTCCCACGTAAATCGGCACTGCAGAAAAAGAATTGGGGAGCCAAACAAATCCCGAGACCCGAAAGGAAAGGAGAGGAAAAAAAAAAGAAGCGAAATCCCACAAATTTTGCCTCAAAATCTTATTATTATCAGCTAATTCATCTCATAATTTTTTTTTTCTTTTTTCATGGAAAAAGGAAAAGTGAAGGATTCCGCTGAAATTGTATCCACATCTTTGCGATTGCTCCACTTGGACAAGCATACTGGAAATCCCAAATCCTCCCAAAATTCAATTGCTTTTCCTCTTCAATCCCGTAAGTATGATATTGTTTTTTTGTCTTCTTTGAGAAATTGATGCTAAAGCTATCTTGCCATATTCCTCGTTTTGGTTTTACAAATTCATAACAAATTTGGGGGGTTTCTGCAGAATTGTTTTTGAATTCGAAACAAGGAAAGGTAGCCCCGAGCTTGTTGAGTTTGTGTCTGGGAATCGTAGGTAGCAATCTTGAAGATATTATCGATGACTTGGCTGACATTTCACTCGCTTTTCCTTCCCATATTAAGGTAGATTTAGGCATCTCTTGTATTCTAGTTTCAATTTGCCTTACTTTTTATCAATTCTAGCTCGATTTTAACATATTCGACTTTTGGATTTGCAATTATGCAGATGGTATTATTTGCAATTGCAAGAAGAAGAAAGCTATTGAATGATGGAATTATAGTTGCCTTGGCTGATAGTTCATGGGATGTAGTAGATATATCTGGTTCAGATGTTTCAGATTCGGGGCTTTCTCACCTTGTAAACATCTGCGAGAACCTTAGAGTTTTGGATATAAGGTAGTTTTAAGTTAATCTCTGTTACCTAAGGATACTTTTCTGAAATGTAGTTTGGGTTCAGAATCAAAAACTGGAACAGAGTATTTAACACTTGAATTTGAATTTACTAAAGGGGCGTTTGGTTTTTAAATTTTCAATGAGAATGGTAAGAGAATCATTGAACAGTGAATTACAATGAGAATGATGGTTATATTATTAATATTGTGCTCTAATTTGGAATAATTGGGGACAGTAAATTATTATTGGTTGATGAATAGTGGAATGATTGAGGAAAAATGGTTATAGGAGGGGAGGTGGTTAATCAAAATGGGGTAATGAGTATGATGAAGGTCAATTGACAATCTTTTATTCTCATTATCCACCACAACTACCTCATGCTCATTTCGATTACCATTACCATTGAAGAATTTTGAACCAAGCGCACCCTAAATATCTGTTAAACACTATTTTAGTTGCATATAGTTGAATTACCAGGATCATTGAGTGAATAGGCCTACTATGTATCTTTCATGTTATAATCATAATTCGGTTTAATTCTTCCTTCTAATTAGACTTTCTTTGTTACAGACGGTGCATGAGTCTTATAGGCCTACTATGTGTCTTTCATGTTATAATACGGTTTAATTCTTTCTTCTAATTAGACTTTCTTTGTTACAGACGGTGCATGAGTCTTACTCCAATAGGAGTTTCTAAGCTGCTTCAGCTTTGTCATTCACTTGAGATATTGAGATGGGGGTATACACTCATCCTAAGCAACTTTTGTATAGTTTATTCCCATTATGTTCTCTCAATGCTTTTTCCTGTTACATACTTGGGGATGAAGAGTTGAGGCAGGATAAAAAAATTATGAACGGATCATAAATGTTTCTTGCTTATGTTTTTCCAGTTTTCTGTGTTCCATTTTATATATTTTTTCTTTTTAAGATTTCTCACATGTCATGTTAATATAAGGTATATGTAGAAGCAAATACAGAGAAGTCCTTGACTCCTCTCACGTTGTTTGCATCTCAAAATTTATGTTGGGACACATTTGGTGGGCATCTGTTGTGGGAAAGGGTTTTAGAAAGAAGCACTGGAGGTGTTCTATAAACAACTTCTAGAATCACTTTTATCAAAAGCGGTGAGGAGTAGCTATAGAAAAAAAAATAGGTGATTCTGCATCACTTTATAGAGTTTGCAAACACTCTTTTAAAAGGAAAAGTGGGACCTGAAAAAGTGTACCTAACTTCAGTCATAATTCAATAGAAATCTCATTTTGTTTCGTTGTGAAATGCTTAGCTTTCCCTTTTTATGTTGAAGCTTCATGAAGGTGAAAACCAGAATTATATTGTGATGTTGTCTGAAATCTACTGCCTACATAACTTGTTTTCATTTCCTTCTTTTGGATGCATAGAATATATATTAGGATTCTGACATTTCCTTCTTTTGGATGCATAGAATATATATTAGGATTCTGATCGTTTCTGGGAACTAAAAGAAGGAACTCTGTTGAAAATGCATATTAATGTCAACATTTTATGATATATAATATAGCCCAGTTAATTGGGTTTTGGCATGGGGGATAAACCTCATAACAGGAAATGAACCAAAGTTAGTGTTGCAGAGGTTGCCAAAGGAGTGACTTCACTGTTCGAAGATGCTTAAGTCTCTTAAAGCCTGACCTCAATGATGTCGATGGTGATACATGGGAGGAGCTCGATTCTGTGGAGTTGACCCACGGTGCACAATCACTTCGCTGGCTTGTCTGGGTATGCGTTCTCATTTTTTATGCATGCTCCTCAAAGTAAATTGCAAGATTAATCTCGTATCTATTGGGTGTTGACGATTTTAGTCTCATACACGTTATTGAGCTTTAAAATTCATATTTGAGATTGTTTGATAACTAACTGAGTCGAACTCAAACGAGTTTAATCAAGCCGAACACGAGTCAAGCTCATGTAGTTTGAAAATTTTAAACTAGTTTATCTTTTTTTTTTTTACTTATCGAGCTTGAGTGGAGCTTTAGACTACCGAACATAAATATGTGTTCAAGTTTGTTTGATACTGCGTCGAAATGAGCTTTTACCTAACGATCTCGAATCCGGTATCAAATAGCTTGGTTTGATTTTCTGCCCTACCACCAAATTGGATTTTGGCTAATTTTTCAATCCATCCTCTTGCAGCCAACGATTGACAAGGATTCAGTGGAGATGTTAACAAGTGAATGCCCACGAATTGTAGTAAATCCGAAGCCTTCTCTTTTGGGTTTCAGGGACAGGGAAGTCCCCCAAGAAGCACTAATGCAATTTGTAGTGGACGATTCAATTGTCAAAGATATGGATCCAAAAACTTGGGCAGTTTCGGGGTTTAACGCATCTAGGGGTTCTTCACTCGTAGCAGTTACAAGCGGGAATGAATTATCTGTGGCCGAGAAATTTAGGTTAGCATTTGTCGAGAGGGATAGTCGGTTAGCACCAAAGAGAGCGAAAAACGCAAGGCAACATCAACGGCGTGCTGAGAGGGAACGGGTGATGATGGATGCAAGAATGAAAGCATTAGCACTTGCTACAAAAGCAACCAAATCTGTCAACCTCAGGAATTTGTAAGGAAGATGTTTCATGTCGGTTTGTTTTCTTGTTTGAGATGCGTTGTTTTTACTTGTGTAATTTTCCTCATCACTTAGTTGGTTCCCCTGTTGTACAATTTTTCAAACCACATGATGGATATATGCATAAGTTGAGATGGAATTTGTCTGGTCACCATATTCCTGGCTTGTATGAAACTATTTATTACAAAAGACAGAAATGAGGAATTTATCTTCTTGCATGTGTCCGTATTGTCGTGTTCTACTTGGTGTTTCATTTGCTAGATCTTTAACACATGTCGTCTCTAATATTATGGGACGAACATTGATTATTTTTAAATGACATGTATAAAATAAAATGTGAAACACTAACACTTTATTTAATTCCATAAACTAGTTGTTTCGTCAATCGTTTTCTAGATTTAGGGCTTTTGTATTCATTCTTATTTTGATTCTTGAGTCACACTTGTATACACTCAATTGCATGGTGCAATTTAGTCATAATTATGACTTGGTTCTAATGTGATAAATAAAAAATGCAAATCACTTAAAATTGGTTCTAATGTGATAAATCAAAAATTGATGCAGAAACCCAATTTGATTAATTCTTAATCAAAAAACTGTCGTTCCAGTTACAGATATTAGATATAAATATTTAGGGTTTTCTTGGGTAATTAAGACCCATAATGATTAACTTAAATATAATTTAAATGGTGTTAATAAATTATGACTCTTCATCTTGCAATTGCTTCTCCATCATTCCCTCCCCCATTGGAGCGATTCGTCCTCGAATCGAAATCAATTGCTTCTTCATGAGCAAACGGGATCAAGTGTTTGACGTTGAAGACGTCAGAAGTGCGCATATGAGGAGGAAGACGCAAACGGTACGCATTAGGGTTGATCTTCTCCACCACCTCCACCGGTCCAATCTTGCGGGAGGCTAACTTGTTGTACTCGTGAGCAGGAAAACGATCCTTAGTGAGGACAGCCCACACGAGGTCCCCAACCTCAAACTCCAAGTGGCACCGCTTTGAGTCAGCATGTGCCTTATAGCGGGCATTACTTGCCTCCAAACGAGCCCGCGTGGTGTCATGAATCTGCAAGAGCTCGTCCCAATAATTCGTCGCACGGGCATCGATAGGAGATCCGGATGGCAGGGTCATCAGATCAACGGGGCCACGAGGCACTCAACCATAAACAATCCGAAAAGGACAAAAACCTGTGCTGCGATTAACTGCCGAATTGTGTGCGAACTCAGCTTGGCTCAATTTCATATCCCACGTCCGAAGGTGGTCGCCAACCAAACAACGAAGCAGGTTCCCCAGAGAGCGGTTAACCACCTCCGTCTGGCCATTAGTCAGAGGGTGGTAAGCGCTGCTGAAATGAAGCTCGGTGTTGGCCATGCGCCACAAGCTACGCCAAAAGTGGCCCAAGAAGCGTGTGTCCCTATCAGAGACGATGGACGATGGAAGGCCATGCAGATGGTAGACATCTCGAAAGTAAAGTTGGGCGACATGAAGGGCATCGGAAGTCCGTTTGCACGGAATGAAATGGACCATCTTGCTAAACCGATCAACGACAACAAAGATGGAATCGAAACCCCGCTGAGTACGAGGGAGGCCAAGAACGAAATCCATACTGACGCCAAGCCAAGGAGTGTCCGGAACAGGAAGAGGACGGTACAACCCAGCATTCGTCGCTGTCCCCTTCGAAACCTGGCACGTGTGGCATCGATCCACAAAACGAGACACATCCCTCCTCAAAGATGGCCAAAAATAGCGATGTTGTAATAGAGCCAAAGTGCGATCGCACCCAACATGTCCCAGCCCCATGAAGCTCCGAAATGAGGCGAAGACGTAAGCTACACAGAGGAATACAAAGCCGCGTGCCATAAAATAAAAATCCCTCCACAAGTATAAAATCAGAAGCCACACCCGAGGCCAACTGGGAGAGAATGCCGGAAAAATATGGGTCGTCTGCATAGAGCTGGGAGAAGTCATCAAATCCCGGGACAGTCACTTGCATATCAACGAGCAATGAGTGGCGGCGACTAAGCGCGTCGGCAACCCGATTAGCAGACCCAGATGTGTGGCGGAGCACAAATGTAAACTGTTGAAGATACGCTGCCCAAGAGGCATGGCGTGAGGAGATATTATCTTGGCTGGCAATGTACTTGAGAGAGTCATGATCGGTGAACAAGACAAACTCCCGCTGAAATAAATAGTGGCGCCAATGGCGCACGGCCCGCACTACGACATAAAACTCAGCATCATAGGCACAATAGCGCGAACGGGGTCCCGTGAGCTTCTCGCTGAAGTAAGCAACTGGGCGACTATCCTGACTGAGAACTGCACCAATACCAACCTTCGAAGCGTCACAATGCAGCTCGAAGGGAATAGAGAAGTCTGGGAGAACCAAGATGGGGGCGGTAGTGAGCTTTTGCTTAATAAGGGCAAAAGCACCAGCAGCAGCATCTGTCCAAACAAATGTCTTTCCCTTCATACAATCCGTAATCGGGGCCATGATAGAACTGAAGTGCGGTATAAAGCGTCTGTAGAAAGATGCCAAGCCATGAAAGCTTCGAACAACTGTGATGGAGGTAGGTATGGGCCAATCTCGAATAACCGAAATCTTAGCATCATCCACACTAATGCCAACTGAAGAAATGCAAAACCCCAGAAACAGGACCGAGTCTGTGAAGAACACATACTTATGGGGAGCTCCATAAAATTTCTCGGAGCGGAGGATATGAAGGACGGCGCAGAGGTGGTCAGCATGATCCGCCTCAGATCGACTATAAATCAGGATGTCGTCAAAATACACGACAACACAAGTCCTAATAAGAGGCCGCAGAGCCTGGTTCATCACCCGCATGAAAGTGCTCGGGGCATTCGAGAGGCCAAAGGGCATGACGAGCCACTCAAAGAGACCCTCCCTGGTCTTAAAGGCGGGTTTCCACTCATCTCCGGGTCGAATCCGTATCTGATGGTAGCCGCTATGAAGATCAAGCTTAGAGAAAACTGTGGAGCCACTGAGCTGATCTAGTAAGTCATCAAGGCGGGGAATAGGGAACCTGTAACGAACAGTGATCTTGTTGATAGCCCGACTATCAACACACATACGCCAAGAACCATCTTTCTTAGGCGTAAGAAGGGCAGGCACTGCGCAGGGGCTCAAACTTTCCTGGATAAGGCCACGACGCAACAAATCCTCAACCTGCCGACGGAGCTCAGCGTGCTCAGAGGGGCTCATACGATAATGAGGCCTGTTGGGTAAAGAGGCCCCGGGCACCAGGTCAATCTGATGCTGAATATCTCTGAGAGGGGGAAGCTCAGAGGGTAGCTCAGTAGGAAAGACATCGGAGAAGTCCTGGAAAATAGGGTGAGCGACAGGTGGCACAGTAGAAAAATCAGAAGTATCATGAGCAATCAATAAGAACCCCGGAGAACCCGACAATAACTCACTCTCAAAGGCCGAGCGAGATAGCATAACAACCGGCGGGGAGGGCGCCGACAAGGGGTCAAGTTTGCAAGAAGAATGCAAAACAAACTTAGAGCCATCCACAATAAATGAATATGTATTAAGAAACCCATCATGCATGACACGACGATCAAATTGCCACGGACGTCCCAACAAAAGGTGGCAAACGTCCATGGGCACCACATCACACCAAATAGTATCAGAATAACGACCACCAATAGAAAAGGGCACCCGCACAAGATCAGTGACAATAATCATATTATCACGACTCAACCAACCAAGATTATACGGGTGAGGGTGAGCAGAAGTAGTAAGCGATAATTTAGACACAGCAGCACCAGAAATAACATTTTCGCAAGCACCTGAATCAATAATGAACTTACAGATTGGAAGATGCAATTCCGCTGGGCATCGGAGGCATCAGCCTTGGGTGAGCAAAAAGCACGACGAAGCACAAGCAAGGGGCCGACATCACCCTGAAGGTGTGTTTCGACGGGGTCATATGTAGGGTCTTCATCAAAGACGGGTGGTGCCCCATAGAGATCATCACTATCGCCCTCGATCAAGAGAGTACAGGAGCTACGTGGGCTTGGGCAGGCAGCCATGCGATGGCCCGGGTCCCCACAATTAAAGCAACGTCCGGTCATGGGAGGACGCGGCCCGATGCTGGGGGGAGGCGGCCGAGCAGGGGGAGCGCCCGTAGCAGCACCCACGGGGCGACGATCAGGCTGGGGAGGCGGTGAGGGGCTGCTACGACGTCTCTCAGGTGGAAAGAAGGCTGAAGTGCCGCGCCGGGATTGTTGTACTTCAATAGCAACAACCTGTTGGTGTGCATCCGCTAGTGTTGCTGGACCCAACAAATTCAAGGTATCCTGTAATGGAAGGCGAAGTCCACCAACATATCAGAATACCATTTGAGAGGAAGTCTCGCGGTTGTCAATACGGGTCAGGAGCTGGTAAAATTCGGTGGTGTACTCATCGATTGAACGTGACCCCTGGCGGAGGTTTTGAAACCTTTGGTACAGAGTGCTCTCGTAGTGAAGGGGCAGAAATTCCTTCGACATATGTTTCTGAAATTTATCCCACCCAATAATATCAGGTTTTCCGGCACGGCGTCGGGACTTCTTGAGGTGGCGCCACCACGCAGCGGCACGGGAACGGAGCCTGGTCGCGACCAGGGCAACACGACGGTCAGGCGGTACCGCTTTGAATTCCAGCAAGTCCTCGACTGTGTGAAACCAATCAAGGAACGCGTCTGGTGTCCCGTCGCCGGCGAATTCTGGGATTTCCAGGCGGAAACCGTTCTCCCAACGTGAATCGCGAACAGGGGGCTCACGATGGCGGCGATCTCTAGCAGCGAAAGGATTATCCATGGTGAGAGTGTCCTCACCATCATCCGAATGGTTATGTTCAGAGGCCTCGTCGCGTGGGGAGGCGCGGGAGGGTGGTGTTGGCCGTCTGGGATGAGAGAATCGAACCGGTTGAGAATCTGTGTGTGTTGCGTTGGCATCGCGGTCAAGGCCTGGGTGAGAGCGGCCACTTGATCGCGCAAAGAAGCGATCTCATGTCTATCATCACGGCGAGGCGGCATCGTGTGGCCCTAGAACTGACTCCGGATACCAACTGATGTAGCGGGTTCGTGGTGGATAGGAGATGAAAGGGATAAACCCAATTTGATTAATTCTTGATCAAAAAACTGCCGTTCCAATCAGTGACGGAGCCAGGATTTTGAACCTGGGGGGCCCAAATAGTAGTACTAAAAAAATTTTAAAATGAAAATTTTAAATATATAAGATCATAAACTACTACTTATATTTATATAATCAAAATGATAAACATAGTTACATCAACTTCTAAAAAAAACTTAATAAAACTAAATTATAGCATTCCTCTTCGGTTCTTCATGTTTTGGAAGCGTTGCATGATAACTTCATTACTGACTTTTTGAAAGACATCTTTTTCAATGTATGCAACCAAACAATCATTCAATAATCGGTCTCCCATTCGATTACAGAGTGGACTTTTGATGAGTTTCATAGCTGAAAATGCTCTCTCGACGGTAGCTGTGGCAACGGGTAAGATCAATGATAACTTAACAAGCAAATACACTAATGGAAAAATAATATGCTTTCTTGTAGAAACCATCTTCTGAGCAAGACCTCCTATTCCAACAACTGTTGAGAAGTTTTCATCCAAGTGCATGTCAACAATAAAATTCTCTAGTTTATCACATCTATCTCATGTTTTCTAGAAAAAACTAGAAACATCAATTAACAAAGTATCCCAACCTTCTTCTCTCATTGATTGCAAACGACTTTTTGATCCTTTCACCAACCTCATTGCATTAACAATATCTTGATCCTTTCTTTGAAGAGCTTGTGACAATTCATGAGTGATTCCCAAAATTTTTGTCATAAGATGTAACAAAAACACAACCTCAAACTGATTAATAATATCTAGCAATTCAAGTGCTTCACCCCTCTGTGTATTTTCAACACCATTCTCCCCAACATACTCAAGAACATTAACAACAGAAGAATACAAAAGCATTAGGTTAACGAGGGTACCATAATGAGAACTCCAACGAGTATCTCCAGGCCGCTTCAATGCCATTTCTTGATTTTTTCCTTTTCCAGACTTGATTTCACCATTTGCAAACATTTCAATAATCTTTTCTTTTTGCTTCTCTCGAAACATATCTCGACGCTTGCAAGAACCTCCAACAACATTACATAACCGTGTAACTGTACTAAAAAAAGAAGCAATGGTTGCATTATCTTTAGAAACAGCAACAAGTGTGAGTTGTAGTTGATGAGCAAAACAATGGATGTAATAAGCACTAGAATTCTTCCTCAATATCAAATTTTTGAGTCCATTGAATTCACCCCTCATATTACTTGCTCCATCATAACCTTGACCTCTCAAACTAAATATACTCAAGCCATAAGTGGAGAACAAAGAATCAATTCCATTCTCAAGTGATGCTGCAGTTGTATCACTAACATGCATGAGATCGAGAAAGCATTCAATAACACAACCACTCTTATTCACATAACGTATAACAATCCTCATTTGCTCTTTAACTGAAACATCTCGACACTCATCAACTAATATGGAGAAAAACTCATTTCCAATATCCTTAATGATAACATTGGTTGTCTCAACCGCAGTTGCATTAATAATATCCTTTTGAATTTCAGGTGAAATAAGCTTGAGATTTTCAGGAGCATTTTTCAAAACAACGTTATGGATTTCTTCGTTGCAAGAAGCAATAACTTTGAGAAGTTCAATAAAATTTCCTTGATTTAATGATTCTTCTGTCTCATCATTACCTCGGAAAGCTAATCCTTGCATAATGAGATAACGAAGACAAATAACAGTTGCATTTAATCTACAACGATAATCAATCTTTGATTTCTCCGAGACTTTACCAAATGACACCTCAATATGTTGAGCTCGATGCATCAAATCTTCACAAGCCAATCTACACTTGTTATGATCACTATTATGATCTCCAACATGATCCCTCAATCGTTCTTTCTTTCGCCAAGCGTTAAACCCCCCTGTTATAAATGCATCATGTCCACTTTCACTATTCCCCGTGGAAAAAAGATAACAATATAAACAAAACACGACATCTTTTTTAATGCTATATTCCAACCAATCCTTAAATTCATCAAACCAAGATGCAACAAATTTACGTTTTCGATTCCCTTCTACCGCCTTTTGAGGAAAATCATGATTACGTGGTTGACATGGACCTTTCAATAAATAAGTTCTACGAACCTGTTCAATCAAATTTGGTGGATAGCTTATTATCTTAGGCCGAAGTCCCGGATCACTAGGAAGATTTTCTAAATCAATCTCAATAGCACTTTGACTTGATGATTCTTGAAGTTGAACATTAGGAGTAGACGCATCGAGTGGTGAAGACGATATTCCCTCACTAATATTCAGAGTTTTCTTGTAATATCGCTCCATTATCTAATTTTTTAAAATAATTATTAAATTAGAGATAAGATTCATTTATCTTAACAAATTATTAAATATTAATTATTTATAATATATTAACAGGATTCAAAAAAAAATATTGATAGAATATCATACGAAATCAAGATTGATGTAATGGTTTCTGAATAATTAGCTACTTCTTGTAACCAAGATTAACCAAAGATTAAATAAAATTATTGACTAACAAAAAAAAATAAAAAAATGAAGGCAACTAGCTAGCACACCCCCCTTGCCCCCAAATTTCAATAAACTGCAACCTGTTCTCAAATTATACAATTCAATAAATCTTTAACCCATAATTTATATAGTAAGAATTAATACATTAATTAACAAAATGCATATGTGATATGTATTCTTGAGATCTACTCCCTCCGTCCTAGGGAAAGCTCCCCATGAGCTCCAGACACGATTGTTAAGAAATACTAATATAACAAGTAAATGTATTAGAGATGATGTGATGGGCAAAGAAAATAATATAATGAATTGTGAGAGATGATATTTACCCAATAGATTTACTTATTATATTAGTATTTCTTATTATATTAGTATTTCTTAACATTCGTGTCTGAAGCTCATGGGGAGCTTTCCCTGGGACAGAGGGAGTAAATATAAAGAATTTATGTCAAATTCAATGAAGTATTAAATTTTTTGAGGAACCCTAAATTTTGAAAAGCCCTAAATCCAATAAAAAGACAAAAGAATAGATATAAAATTAATTGTGGTGGACCAATCAAAATAATAAAGAAAATACTTTTACCTTCAATGTATAAAATTAATGGGCCAATATATGATGATTGATAAAGGTCTTCTTCTTGAATACTCCACTGCGTGTCGCCGTGTTGGAAAAGAAAGAAAATAAGTATGGGCGGTTAAGGTTTAGTAATGCTGCAGCTGTACGCGGTTTTGTTTTGTTAATATATATATATATATATATAATAATAATATTATTTAAATATATATGTAAAATTACTAAAATGCCCTCGGAAAAATTACAAAATTGGTGGGGGCCAGTGCCCCCGGCCCCTGTGTGCATTCGTCCCTGGTTTCAATTACAGATATTAGATATAAATATTTAGAGTTTTCTTGGGTAATTAAAACCCATAATGATTAACTTAAATACATTTAAATGGTGTTAATAAATTATGACTCCGTCTTGCAATTGCTTCTCCATCAAAAATCCAAATAAGGCAATTGAAAATAATTACTTAAAATTCCAACTGCATTTTTTTACGAGCACGACACATTAAAGCACTTCTACGGGGTGCTTGCAAAACACAACTAGCAATTTTCAAAACCATTTTTTATTCAAAAGTTGTAAGAAGTAACTTTGAAAATTCTAAAAACAGTTTTTTGGGTTTACAGTCTAAGCACAAAACACATGACCTCCAATTTTAATAGAACCCACTATAAAGTAAAAAATTACGGGTTCAGAAATTCCAATTTTAAATACTTCAATTGCATTATCTAATTTGACTATTTCTCTAACCATTTTTTTTTTTAAGTAATCGTGAATCTTTATTTCCAGAGAGTAGAAGTGGTACTCACGAGTAAAAGTAAAGGGAACATACAAATACAACTAACGAAAGAATGCAACTCAATGGTACACCCTCTCAATCGTGTTCATGTAGTGTAAAACAGAAAAGACTTTGGGAGGTAGGATGCTCTCAACCATTTTCACTAGTAATAATGAATACCATCAAACCACACCACAACTGAGGAATGCATCTTCCAAATTTTACAAACCACACATTGTCAAATTGATGATGTAAACACCTTCTTCTCAAGACAAAAATAAAATAAAATTGTCTTGGTTTCTTGAAATCTATGTCATTTTTTTTTTAAAGATTTCGAATTGATCTATTCTTCATCAAATTTACAAACATTTTTTTTTCGATCCTCACGTTCACATTTCATTCTCCGAGATCCAGGTATATCTACTTATCTCCCAGGTATTGTCTACCTCCTTATTATTCAAGATTATGTCGAATTGATCTATTCTTCATGAAACTCATACACAATTTTTTTTCTCGATCATCAAGTTCGCATTACCATTCAAATGTAGTCTTTTTATTCTTTAAGATTAGATCAAATTGATTTATTCTTCTCAAACCCATACACAAAACCTTTTTTTTTTTATTATTTTCCTCGATCCTCAAGATTTGTCTTCTTTACGCACGATTGCATCAAATCCAAGAAAATAAATCTTCTTCTCGAGTTGTTGCATACCTCAAGAGGGTTTTCTCTTTTCTGCAACAACTTACCCTCAACAAATTAACAACCAAGTAAGTAAAAAAAAAAAAAAAATAGTATAGTTAGGTTTAAAAGTTCTACTGTATAATTTTCTGTATAAATTTTAAAAGGAAAAAAATGGAGAAATAAAAATATATTGGCAAGCAATACTTCTACCAATTCTTCTAGTTAAACTAGAAATATCATCTTATTTATGGTAAATACTTGTATGCACTCGCATGTACGGTGCATACTTCAATTTAAATTTAAATTTAAATTTTATCTGCACCCGTTCATTTAATGAGTTCACCCTCCAAATTATTTTTTACTATTATTATTTGCACTCGCTCATTTAATGAGTTCACCCCCAAATCATTTTTTATTACGGTTATCTGCACTCGCTCATTTTATGAGTTCACCTCAAATCATATTTTACCACAGTTATCTACACCCGCTTATTTTATGAGTTCACCCCCAAATTATTGTTTTACCACGATTATCTGCACCGCTCATTTTATGAGTTCACCCCCATTTTTTTTAAATAATCACATTTAAAAAACTATATTATCATTTTATTAATTTACACAAAATATAATAAAACAAACTCTAATTTATATATTTACAATATGCAGCCGAGTTACCGTCGATTCACCACCAACTCAACCATATTTAAAAAAAAATCGTAAAAATATAATTAATAAAAAACTATCGAAATTAGACACAAATCTCGATTTTTTTCTTTTTAATTTTTCTTCCTCCTTCTCTTTTCCTTTATTTCTTCCCATTTTCAGTTTATTTATTCATTTTTTTTTCCTTTTACATTTTTTTATTTTATTTTGATGCCTTTCTTTTCCATTTTTTTCATGTGTATTTTTTAAATTTTAATACAAAATAATATTATAGGTATAATTTTATTATAGTCGATCGGCGATGCACCTGAATTTCAATTTTAATTTGATTAGTAAAGGACCTGCCGGAAATCCATGTCGTTCGGCGGGTGACCCTGCCACCACCATGCCCGACCACCCCCTCGACAACGACGGCGTCGCTTCCGTCCCCACCATTGAAGCCCGAGACCCCTCCTCGAATCGCAATGGCGATTCTTCACTTCCATGATAATTGACATCATCTTCCATCTCGGCCGAAAACCTCTACTCATTTCGACCACCGACACAACTGCTTCCATCAATCTCCCTTGTGTTCGCGATCCAGGATCTTCTCCGACATCAATGGCGCTCGCCTACAACACTCGGATCGACGCCGCCTCGCTCTCGTCGTTCTTCTCTGTCCAAATCGAAGCTACATTGCTTCGTCTTCTTCACCCTGCTCCTGCACAACCTCTTCCTCCGGCTGACGGCGGCCCGACGGAGGACTGTGAGTATGTTGCTGATGGATCTCTGATCGGCCGGCACTTGGAGCCGATGACCTTGCCGATGAAATCTTAGGCGGTGACTGCTGACCTAGGGTGCCTTCCCATTGGGCTAAGGTTCCGTTCAATTGGGCTTGGTAATGTGCATCCCCTATTTTTTTCAGTACACCTCGATCTATACTCCCTTCACTTTTTTTATGGTATTATTGTTAGTGGTACTGATATTACTAGTTATTGATTGTGGTATTACTATTAATTCACTATGAAATTAATATTAATGGTTATTGATTACGGTATTATTGATTATTAATTGTGGTATTATTGGTTATTGTTTGTGGTATTACTGATCATGTGAAATTATTTATTATTGCTTAAGGCATTACTGATTATTATTATTGTTTATGGACGTATTACACATTATTGTTTATGGTATTACTGATAATTATGTTTTGTATTAATGAATATAATTAGATTTGTGGAATTATTTGTTATTGTGTAAGATATTACTGATCAATGTTCATGGTATTACTAATTATTGTTCATGGTATTACTGATAATTGTTTTCTGTATTATTGAATATAATTAGATGTGTGGAATTATTTGTTATTGTATAAAATTTTACTGTAATTAGATGTGTGTAATTATTTGTTATTGTAAAGATATTACTAATTATTGTTAATGATATTATTGATTACTGTTGTTTATGGTATTACTGGTTATTACATATTGTATTACTGACTATAATAAAATAATACATATAATATTATTTTGTATTAAAAAAAAAAAATACTAATGAAAAAAAAACAGGAAAAAAAATGAAGAAATAAAAAGTGTGGAATAAAAACTGAAAAATGAGAAGAAGAAAAAATCGAGATCTGTGCCTAATTTCTATAGTTTTTTTTAATTATGTTTTTACGATTTTTTTTCTAAAAATATGGGTGATTTAGTGGTGAATCGACGGTAACTCGGCAATGACTCAACTGCAAGATTGTAAATGTATAAATTAGGGTTAATTTTATTATTATATTTTGTGTAAATTAATAAAAAGATAATATAATATTTTAAATGTAATTATTTTAAAAATAATATTTGGAGTGAACTCATAGAATGAGCGGGTGCAGATAATTGTGGTAAAAAAATAATTTGGGGGTGAACTCATAAAATGAGCGGGTGTAGATAACAGTTGTAAAAAATAAATGATTTGGAGGTGAACTCATAAAATGAGCAGGTGTAGATAACTGTAGTATAAATATGATTTGGGGTGAACTCATAAAATGAGCGGGTGCAAATAACTGTAGTAAAAAAATAATTTGGGGGTGAACTCATAAAATGAGCGGGTGTAGATAACCGTTGTAAAGAAATGATTTGGGGGTGAACTCATAAAATGAGCGGGTGCAGATAACTGTAGTAAAAAATGATTTGGGTGAACTCATAAAATGAGCTAGTGTAGATAACTATAGTAAAAATATAATTTGGGGGTAAACTCATTAAATTAGCCGGTGCAAGTAAAATATAAATAAAAAATTAAAATTAGGGGGTACGGTGCATACGAGTGTACGCAAGTGTTACCCCTTATTTATAGGATCATGCCATAACAGCCCAATCAAGAAGCATAGTATTCTTCATCAAGAACACGTTTTTTGTTCTTTCTACGAAACTGTCGAAAAAAAAACTACTTTGTTCTTCCTCTTTGTTGCTTCGCTTACCAAGAACAACAAGAAAAGTGCCCATCTCGCCTATAAAGTGCAAATCCTCTTGTGTCATACGAACATAACCTCTCACCATCATTGCAATGTTCGATGGGAGTCCTTCGTCTCGATCATCACAGTAGCTCATGTGTCGTCTGCGGATCTCGTCCCCATCTTCAACTTCTTATGAACAAGATTGGAATCGTCAATATTGCTTCATCTTGAGGGGGCGTATTATGATATATACAAATATAATATTGTAGATATTATTTTTATATATTCTCCATATCTTTTATATACGAAAAGTTCTCTTCTTATTTATCTATATAAACCATAACCTCTCATGTAAATACAATGTAAATATAATACATTATGCTTGACAAGTGTTTGGATTTCTTGAAGCGAGAGAAAAGGGAAGGGTTGTTCTTCGAAAAGGTAGACAAGTGGGAATATTCAGATGACATTATGTGTGGAAAATATTCAAGATTTCCAATACTTTAAAGCTTGGATTGTCAGATGTGGAAATCAGTCACCTTCAGTTTGGGAATGATCGATATAGTTATAATGGTTAAAGCATCAGAAAAAAATGTTACGGCAATGAAGGTGATATTGAGGATTTTCGAAATCAAGGCTGAAAGTGAATTTTTACCAGAGTTCTTTGCACGGTGTAGGGATCAACCAAGTCAGATTTGCAAGGTGGGTTCGGTCCCTTTCAAATATTTGAGTCTCAATTGGAGCAAATTTTAGAAAAAAAGAACAAGTGTGGAACCCTCTTTTGGAGCATTTTCGTCAGAGGCTTTCGGGATCGAATAGAATGAATCAGTCCTTCGATGGAAAGATCAATCTCATTAATTCGGTCCTCTACCATTATATTTTACATCTGTTAAGTATAATGCAAATTGAATGTTAAGTGATCTGATTCTAATGCATGAATGAAGAAAATCGTGTTAGATGGACAACTCCACCAAGAGTGGACAAGTCTCTTGAAGTTATCAGACCATTAGATGGACAACTCCACCGACAGTGGACAAGTCTCTTGAAGTTATCAGACCAGCTGAGTGAGTTTGAATACCTCAGCTGATCGGTCATGTCATCTGATATGATGTTTTCTCATTTGCTAAGTTTCTGGAAGACAACTCATCTGAGTCTAGGTCCTCTGATCTTTCTTATCAGCTGAGTTAAGAACTAAGTCATCTGCAGGCCATGTCAGCTGATACCCACCATGAGTGGGCACACTAGCAGGACCCCAAACATCAACATGCAAGTACTCAAGAATATCAGCGCAAGAAGAGGTATTAGGGTAGGGGTTTACAGGAAATTTCACTTTATGTTGCTTTCCTAACACACAAGAATCACAAAATGGCATGCAAAACAAATTTTCATCACCAAATGCACCAGATTTATGCAAAATTTCAAGCCCTTTGTTACTCATGTGTCCTAATCTCTTATGCCACAATTCAGTTTTATCAGTTTTGACAACATTCACAGAATTCACATAAGAATCAGATTTGGTAAAGAAAACATACAAATTATTTCTTTTAATAGCTTTGAAAAGCACCAAAGAACCCCTCGAAATTTTCATACAACCTTTCCCCCATTTTCCCTCATAACCATCATCTTCTAATGCAACACATGAAATCAAATTATTGCACAAGTTAGGAACATGCCTCACATTTTTTAGAGTAAATGAAACACTAGAGTCAAGTTTTAAGCATACATCACCAATTCCAGCAATATGACACTTTTTCTCATTAGCCATAAACACATAACCATGCTTAATTTCTTCATACGATGTAAACAAATTTTTAAATGGGAACATATGAAATGTGCAACCAGAATCAACAAGCCATTCATTTTCACACATAGAAGTAGAATGCACAGAGTTCACACATTGTTCATCATATATTTCAGTCACCATATAAACATCACCATCATGATTAGAACTAGAAGCCATGTTAGCATGCTCTTTATGTTGTTTCCTCTTAGGCTTACTACATTTCTTGTAATAATGACCAGTTTCACCACAGTTATAGCACTTTCGATTCCTAAACTTAGACCGATTGCTATCATGAGACTTCTTTTTAGCAACAAATTCATGATTATCATGCTTTTTCTTGTTATGAAATCTAGTAGAAGATCTACCCCTAACATGCATGACTTCACTAGAATTTTTACTACTCTTCCCATGGTATTTTAATTCATGCTCTTTGCTTTTTAAGCCATTAACCACAGTATCAAGAGTAACATTATCTCTATCATACTTAATTGCAGATTTCATATCACTATAAGTATCATGAATAACATTCAATAGCACAATAGGGGTGTATTCATCAATGCTCTTATCACCAGTAAGCTTGATATCTTGAATTAGCTTAGTAAAATCATCCAGATTTTCATCAACATCTTTATTCAAGTCAAGTTTAAAACGGAAGATTTTTTCAAGCAAGAAAGTTCTGCTAGGCAAAGATTTTTTAGCATACAACTCTTCTAACCTTTCCCATAACTCTTTAACATTTTTCGTCACACCAACATTTCTAAGCTCACAATCAGACAAATTCAAGAATCAAGACTATGGAAGACAAATCAAGTCTATTCATTACCTTTTTCTGTTTCTCAGTTTCATCATCCTCATAACAATGGTCAATAGCTGTGTAAACACTCTGCTGGATTAGAATGCATTGCATTTTTTGTTGCCATATACTGAAATCACCTTTTCCAGTAAAGGGGGCCAACACATACGTAGAAGTAGGGTTGGCCATTTAGTTTACACAGCTTTGAGCCCAATGGAAAAACCACAAAAAATATGCAAGGAAAAAATTATAAATGGCAAGCGGAAGCAGACACACACATGTCTCCAAAATCAAGACCATAAAAGAGAGATAATAAACATATAAAAAAAAATCACAAAGACCTAAATCTACAACACCAAAATCCCAAGCAAATAATCCCCGGCCAGGGGCTACGCTACGAAAATAATAAATGAGAGGTTAAAGCCAATTTACCAGAGCGAGACCCTAGGTAAAAGTCTCAATTCACCAAGCAAATCTTCAAGGCAATCTCGGGACCAAGCAAACGTGCTGCCTAATTCCCGTCAATGACGGGGGGAAGATCCCACGAGTGCCGTAGAAATTACTATTTCACCGAGACTATAAATAATCCACAGACTAAATCACAATAATCTGTCTAAACCAAAATGCTTGAAAATCACAAGTTAGATGAACACAAAATATTCAAACAAATCTCCTGGACAACACAATAATTATATATTAATCTATTAGGTGTAAAAGCACTACCTAAACAAATAAATATAAATTAATATTTAAAAGCAACCTACTGCAGAAAACCTAAAAATTGAAGAATTTTTCAATCCTTACCTTTTCACTAACCTTCTCAGCGGCAGAAATGAGAGGAGAGGAAAAATCAATTACCTCCACCCACTTTTTCAGCGTACGGCCGGATCAAGGAGGGAGGGAAAAAGCTTTACCTATTTCTTACCCACGACAATGACGACTTCTAGACCAGCAGACAGCGATGGCGGCGGCGCTGCTGTAGGGAGGATTGGCGATAGCTGCACGGCGACAGCTCTAGGACAGCAGGCGGAGGCAGCGGCTTCAAGAAGCGAGCAGAGGCGACGCGACGGTTCTGTCCAGGTGGCGGTGGCGCTGCTGCAGGGACGAGCGTCGACGACGAGAAGCTTCGACGGCGGCGGCTAGGTTTCCGCCACAGAGGATGCGGCGTCACAGAGACGGCGGCAGACGACGACCCGTGGCTCTGATACCACTGTTGGGTTTATTCGTCGTCTCCGTTGAGATATGACAGACACAAGCTCAGGCACCTGGGATTGGGGTAAGTAGAGAGGAGGACCACGTTCATACGGTAACACTCCACACTCAAGACTCTCACACTTAACTCTCGGTTATGCTTTACAAAGAGTAAGAAGAAAGAATGACTCCAATAAGACTTGAGTGGGAGGCTGCCTAAAATATAAACAACTAGGGAAACATGTTGGCCATTTGTGTTAAGACTGTTGATGTTGAAGACTTGGTGATGTTATCGAAGATGTTATCACACAAGGCTGCAACATCTTAATTCGACCTTTCTTATTTTTCCTAAGTCTAAATTCTGTTTTCTAGCTAATGCTGCTTTGGATGTTGTAACATCGCAGGATGAAGATCTAGAATATTCTACACGGTTCCAAACTGGAAGGTTCTGGAAGATTGCAGAATTATGTAGATCATGCGGTTGCTTTGAAAAACGTCCAGAACTGGCTAGAAGAACCTAGAAGGTGGTTGGGAGAAAAAGAAGGAACGAGATCCTAAATTTTAGGAGATCATGGATGAAGGTTCTAGGCTCCATTTCCACGCCTATAAATAGGCTAGAATCGTGTTCATCATCCAACCAACGAAGTATCATTCTTTAATTCCTAAACTAGCGTTCATCCTGTTAGGAATTAATTGTCATTGACATGATCTTGTCGTTGTACCGAAGAGTCCAAACTTCCTATACAACATAGACTTTCCTATACTTCTTTGATAGAAAGATCATAGAGTTAGATTAGTTTTTGGTAGTGTAATTTTTACACTTAAGCCATCTTTAGACTAGATTAATTATCGAGTCTTATTTCCGTTGTGAATATTTGTTCACACACCATTTGTATTCACATTATTTAGTGAAAGATTAGCCATGAGGCTCACACATAGATTTTAAATTAAAATCTATGTAAAAGTTATTTCCGTGTCTTTGTGTTTTCATTCTTTAAAGTCTTCCGCTATTCGTATTCTGATATTCTGTAATCGAGTCAGTGTTGAGTGTTCTAACATTTAGTGTAGCATCAGTCTTGTTTTACTTAACACGCACACTTTCAGTTGGCACCAGAGCCAAAACCTGACGTCACTAGGTTTAGATCCTTGATTTTAATTAGTGTGTGTTGGTCCCAAAGTTGAGTGTTTAAGATTGAGTAAGCTAGAAAAGTCTAGAGGGGAGGGGTGAATAGACTTTTAAAATCTTTCAAAATATTAGAGATTATAATGCGGAATTTATCAAAGTATGAGCTCTAACAATTATACTCAACTATACTTAGAACACCTTACTTGTCTATACTGCAATTTATCAAGAACATAACAATTCAAGTACACAATCAAATCAATCAAACATAAATAAATGCAGTAAGTAAACAACACAAGATTTATAGTGGTTCGACAACTTGTCTACATCCACTCTCACAACTCCAGTCGTAAAATTTTATTAACTTGTCATGTGGCTTTAAGTCCCAAGAAATAAGACTTCGATCTTTTCGAATATATCACCAGATATATCTTCGATCTAACAACTAGTGATTTAGTAAGCAACTAGCAAGCTTATACAAACTAAAATAATATGAAAACTTCTTTGTTTTCTAATAAGCCTTCTTCTTCGTTTGAACTAGTCTGTTCTGGGCTTCTTCTTGAACTTCAAACTTTGCTTCAACTCTGTGAATTTCTTTGCTTTGAATTCTTCAGTACGCGCTTAGTAGTCTTGATTTCAGTAACTCAGTAATCTTTCAGTAGTCTTCAAACGTTGAATGTCTTCAATTACTTATAGACTTCACTTCTCAAGATAAGTTTGTTATCCAACAACCTTTTCTTGATAACTAACTTCCATAACCGTTTTGATATGTATCTTTAAATACGTCGGTTATTCTGTTATGATACGTAACAAACTTCATATCTTTAATATACGATCTTATCTTCAATTCAGCTTGACTTGTCTTCTTCTAGAATATTTCAGCTTTCTTCTCAGCACTTGTCTTGTCTGGTACAAGTCTTTTTGTCTTCATAGTCTTCTTGTAGAACTTTACTTGTCCTATCAACTAACCTATCTAGACTATTGGATTACATTAAGCTTTATAACTCAGCTTAGTCAACTTATAAACTATTACATCAATGATACAAAAATATAAGCTTCTATACAATGCTTAGAGTATTATCATAAAAACCTATAATAAAACTGTTCTTTTCAATACTTAGTTTATTTCAGTATTTCTTATACTCATCTGATCATTGTCTTTCACAAGACGACTTCCATAACTAGATCAGTCAACACTTAGAAATTATTCAAGTTCTCTTTTTGGCTTATCAAAATTATTCATTCATCAATTTAGGACTTGTTTCAGGATCCATATCCCAACAATTTCCCCCTTTTTGATGAAGCCAAAACTACTTGAATTATTTTAAGTAAATAGATCAGTTAAGTAGTTATCTTATATTAACATAAAAAATACTTCAATTTTCATTCATTGTAAATCGGATCAGATCGATTACAATTACTTAGCAAAAATATAACATACTGAAATAAGTAGAGAAAAAAAACTTACAGTCTTCAACCAATAGATCCACCACTTGGTGTCTTCGCTTCTTCATCTGGAACTTGGAATGCATTAAGAATCCTTTGATGAATCTCAGATATATGATCTTCATTATCAATCTTCTCATCTTCTAGGAGTTGTTCTTCAAACTTCTTGATAACATTGAAATCAATTCTCTTACCAGATCCAAGCATTGGTGTTTCCCACTTAGGAAATTCTGGGTAAAGAATGTTGTATCCAATAGCAGTAGCAATTCTCATGATCAAATTCCACAAGTTGTTGTCTCCTGCTTCCATAAACTTCTCAAATACAACAAACAACTCGTCTTTGACTGATATATCACCATATCTTCTGATAATCCAGTGCGCAATCTCTTATTTCTTCTTGACTACCTTCCACACTTCACTATGCTCAACATCAATGAACTTGTCTATGAAGGCATCTTCTAATTCATCTGAGTTTGCTTTGTTGTCTTGTAACTTTTTGATGTGTTTTCCTAACACCTTCTTATTTACATAACGATCATCTTCTATCTTCTGCTTTTTGTGAATCGCTTCATTATCAATATCAGCAAGAATCTGTCCTAATGTTTCTTTGACTTTAGGTTCTCTGATTTCGAGCTTGCGCTTTACTTGTCTGGTTTGAACCTTCTCTTCACTGACTTTGCCTTTTCCTTTGGCAATCCTCTTCTCTTCATCAACACTAATATGTTCTTTCAAATGAGCCTTCACAAGTCTTCCTCTCCTAGGTCGACTTTGCTCTTCATGAACAACTTCAGTCTGATCTTTCACAACTTCTTCAACTACTTCTACTTCCCCCTTTTTGGCTTCATCACTTGCCTTCAAGGTGAACATAGAAGTAAATCTTGTCATTTCCTCTTGTCCAACCTGCTTCATCAGATTAGTAGCCTTCTCTATCTGCTTCTGATGACTTTCATCTTGACTTAACTTCTCAAGTCGATTAGCAGTGTACTCAAGCTTCTTCGGGGTTAAAGTAAATTCATTCTTGAAATGAGTAGCAGTTAACCTTAATAATCTGTTCTGCTCCGTCAGGTCAGTAAGAAGTGATCTGGCTTATTGAAATTGCTCTTGAGATTCTCTCCTTTGCTCGTCTGCAATCTCGATCTTAATCCTGTAGACTCTTTCCATTTTCTTTGATTCTGTAGCCAGAACTTTTACAAAATCAACTGAACTCTTCTAAGAATACTCAACTTGATTCTGAATAAATGTTTCCAACTGATTAAACATTTCTTGTCGGAATGTAGCATCGAGTTGATTCACTTCGTTCATGATCATCTCTTTTGAATCAGTTAATGTTGGGAAATAAAATGATTTTGATTAAAGATACCAAAACCGTTGTATAATGATGATCAGATTAGCTGAGATACAACCAAGTATGAATCAGTCTAGTTGTCTCAGGGTAGTTGAGACAGTAAGAATGCTTAAGTCTAAATCTCAGAAATGTTGTGAGATTTATAGTTTAGGATAGTTGTCCAAAGCTGGAATGATAGGCAGCTTGCTAAGTGTTAGTGCTTTAGGACAAGTTTGCTGATTATACAAGACAAGCTTGCTGAAGAGGACAATATGGCTGAATGATCAAGTATGATAAGGCAAAGCCACATGCATTTATAAGAGCTGTATCAGACCAGTTGAAGCCTTAATGATCAAGAGCATTGAATGTTATACTCACAGAAGATAAATTTATTGAAGCAGTTATTGCCATCAAACCTGAACAAGCATTGAAGACTTAGAAGCATTAAAGACTGAGGAATTGAATGAATGTTGGAACATTCTAGTTAGCAGCAGGAATGTTCAGGACAGTTGTCCCATCTGACCATTGGTTGAGTGTAAAGTCTGCCACAATCCACCTTGGGAAATGTGCAAATTTGGAAGCTGACCCAAGTCATCTCAGCCGCATTTTTCAGAAGTCAACACATTCATTCAAGCAACCATTGAAGAGCCTTTACACAGTGGATAATAGAAGGTTAAGCTTCATAGCCGTTTCAATGGAGCTGCAAATAGACAAGTTTGAATTGCTATCTCTCCAACGGATAGTTGATCAAATTGGTCTATAAATTCAGAAGTGATCCAAGGATTCAAGCATCCAACTACTTGCTATCAAACTATCATCAAGCAATCAAAGGAAACCAAAGCTGTTCTTAAGAATCCCAAGTTTCCTGATCACTTCAAATAGCTAAGCCATTCCTTGTAATATCCCAAGCTTAGCATTGAGATATCCTAAGCCTTTACATTGTTCTTATTGTAAAGGATATCTCTATTAGTTGGAACCAAAACCTCAAACCCTTACCTCATTGAGTGAAGCGGTGTTTGTTGTAGAAGTGAGGAGTTAAGGACTGTTATTGAGAAACACAGTCTTAACTCAGAGAGATTGAGCACTATGACTCAGATTATCCTAGGGATCAAAGCACTAAGAGAGTGTTGTTGATCAGTGCACCTTGGCACTATAAAACAAGCTAATTCCATTATTAAGGAATTATCCTATTCAATCAGGGAAAGTGGATGTAAGAGCTTGAGTCTCTGAACCACTATAAATTGTGTGTCTTTTACTTACTGCACTCATTACATTACTTGCAATCAATCATTCTTAAAGAGTTAATTTCAGTAAGTGAAAGAAAAACTGTTTTGGACAAAGTCCCTGATCAACTGTGTTTTCAGAAATTAACTTGGAGTATTCTTTTAAGAAAAATGCCAACCACATTCCGCACTTAACAACTCTCTTAGATATTTATCCAACTGATCACTTAATAGTTTTCAGTAGGACAAGTATCTATTGAAGTTCACACTCAGGCTCGTTGTTAGACAACCTCCCTGATAGGATCAAACTGTTTAAAAAGAAAGAATTTGCATACACAAGTGCATTCCCCCCCCCCATACACTTGTGTCATACTCCATCAAGGACCAACAAGTGGTATCAGAGCAGGGGTTCAAAGACCACTGCCTCTGAAAATCCAACTGGCTTTTCAAATCAAATATTTCTGTGGTCACCGAACTGATCCAAATTTCTGAAAAACTTATTTGTGTTTATCTAACCAAATTCTCTAGAGATGGCTAACAATGCAGTTCCAGGAGATGCTGTCAACACCATCAACAACATGGGTCCAAATCAAGTGAATCATATTTCACATCATAAACTGCCAATGTTCTCAATAGAGAACTATGATTTTGGAAGATCAGGATGAGAGCACATCTTGCCTGCCAGCATGATGAAATGCTCAAAGTCATCACCAGAGGGCCCTTCACATTCACCAAAGTAAATCCCAAAGTCACTGATGCTCAGAAAGCAGACCCAAGGGAATTGCTACCAAAGGATGAGGATGAACTGACAGCTGAAGAAAGAAAAAGGCACAACCTGAACTACATTGCCGTGAACACTTTGTACCAGACCATTCCAGATGCAGTGATGGGAAGAGTGTACCACTGCACCACAACAAAAGAGATTTGGGACACCTTAGCACTTATGTGTGAAGGTACCCAAAAGATCAAAGAAAATAAGCTTCAAGTGGCTATCCAAAAATATGAACAATTTACCATGGAGCCAAATGAAACTATTGATCATCTTGATGGCAGATTCACTGACATCATGAATGAGATAAACTCTCTTGGCAAGTTCTATGCCAAAAGAGAAGTTGCACTAAAAATTCAGAGAAGTCTCACATCCAAGTGGGACATATACTCTGTCATGATGCAAAACACCAGCAATCTTGACAACATGCCCATGCAGCAAGTGTTCTCTGAACTCAAAGCATATGAGTTTGATCTGAACAGAAAAAAGGTGCATGATGAGCCATCCTCCTCAAGCAAAGGTGTTGCATTCAAAGCTGCTGAGACATAAAAGAAGAGTGCACAAAGATCATCTCAAACTGTCTTAAAGACTGAGATGAAGGAGGAACTGGCACTCATGGCCAGGAGATTTGAGAAGCTCAACTCAAGATTTGGTAGATACAAAAAGTTCTACCAAGACAACAGGACCAGGAGGAGATTCAGCTCTCCTGACAACAAATCAGAGGACAAACTCTCTGATGAGAAGAAAGAAGACAGATATGCTGACAGAAAGAAGTACAGCAAAGCTGAACCATCATCATCAAGGAGGAAGGAGTCCTCAAGCAAGAAGAATGATGATGAAGATGTGTGTTATAACTACCAGAAAAAGGGTCAGTTTCAGTATGATTGTCCTGACCTAAGTTCAAAAGAGAGAAAAGAAAGGCAGGACAAAAGAGATAAGAGGCTGAACAACAGGAAAGCTATGGTAGCTGGGGAATCAGCTAGTGAAGAAAGTGTATACTCATCTGATGATGGGCTATTCTCCAACAGTGACAGTGATGATGACTGTCAAATGGCCTTTGAAAATGAAGAGGTATGTTCATCTTCAAATTCTTCAAATAACACACATGAGTCTAGTGAAATCCACTTGAAACTCAACTTTGGGAAGTTACTTGAGGATTTCACCAGACTACAAGAAGTATGCAATATGGCATTGAGAGTAAATGAACTGTTGAATTCTAAAGTCCAAACTCCCAACCTTCCTGAACCAGAGTTTGATTTTAAATCAACTGTGTTGTATCAACAGACTGTGAGAGAACATGATGAAATGTCTCTCAAAGTCACTGAACAACAAAAGCTGATTGATGAACAAAATCTGGCTTTGAGGAAAAAGGATTTTGACCTTAGAATCCTTCAAGCTAAATTTGATAATCTCTCAAATGAATTTGATACTTTTAAATTAAGTGAGGGGAGCCTAAAAATGAAGATGTCTACCTTGAACAAATCCTCTAAAGCAATAGAGGAAATTCAAGGGTTTCAAAGACCAATGGCTCAAAGAAGTGGATTAGGCTATAATCCATTTGAACCCTCACCTGGTCTTAGTATTGCTTCAAGCTAAGGTCAGTGGCTCAACAAAAAGAAAATGAAATGGAAGTGAACCAGCCACTGATCAAGGGTAAGGGCAAAGAAAGTCTTATACATACTCAAGCAAACAATGTTTCTAAACCCAAACCTAAGGAAAAGGTAAAGAACATTGTATACAAGAGGAATAAGGTTCAGAAGGGGAAAACCAATGGAAGGCCACACCATCTGAACACTCATCAGTGGAGTTGTCCAAAGTCTGTTCAGAAAAGGCCAACTCAAATGAGGCAACCTCAAATGGACAGATTAAGGCCCAACCCCACTGACATGTATAACAGCTTCAGGAAGCCTGAACCTTTCATGCCAAAAGGAAAAGGCCATCCAAGCCCATATCCTCAAAGGTCTTACCAAGCTGCACCTAAGTCTAGTAACTTCAGGAGACATGTCCCAAAGAAATTCACTAACTCTCCTGAACCTTACAAGGCTAACACTTATGCACAGAAACCACCCAAGGCATTCAAGGGTAGGACTGTGTATGTAGATGAAAAGGGAAACCAAGTCAGTCACTTTGAGTCAATCAGAGTAATCAGGCAGATTTGGGTTCCAAAAGGTACAACTAACCCTTTAGGACCCAACATTCAAAGGGTACCTAAAATTTGACTTTGCAGGACTGCAAGGACCACAAGAAGAAGAGAAGCATAAACAAGAAAACAACATGGTACTTGGACAGTGGATGCTCAAGACATATGATTGGGAACAAGGAGCTTCTCTCAGAATTCATTGAAAAATATGGTCCTTCAGTAACCTTTGGAGATAGCTCTCAAGGGATCACAAGAGGTCATGGTACATTAAACATTGGTAGTGTAAAAATTACTGATGTTTCATATGTTCTAGGCCTAAAATATAATTTGCTATCTATTAGTCAAATATGTGACAAAGGACATAGTGTTGAATTTGCACCAAATGAATGTGTTATCAAAAACAAATCAACACAACAGGTGCTACTAACAGGGGTGAGAAAGGGAAATGTTTATTTTGCAGATTGGAGCAAAACCCCTAAAGCAGTCTGTCTTGTTGCCAAAAGCACGAGTGAGCAAAGCTGGCTATGGCACAAGACACTGAACCACCTGAACTTCAAAACCATCAACAAGATAGCAAGAAACTCTCTAGTAAAAGGGCTGCCAAACCAAGTGTTCACCAAGGAACATGTATGTCAGCCATGTCAGGAAGGAAAGCAAATCAAAGCTTCATTCAAAGGAAAGCCTGTCATCTCTACTGAGAGAGTTCTTCAACTACTACATATGGACTTATTTGGACCAATTATCCCTGTAAGTATAAATGGAAGAAAATATGCTTTAGTAGTTGTTGATGATTTTTCCAGGTACACTTGGGTGGTTTTTCTGCTGAATAAAAAGGAGACTCAAGTCAAGCTACCTGAATTTATGATGAGATTAAGCAATGAAAAGGGCCTAAGTATTGTCAAGATCAGATCAGACAAAGACACAGAATTCATAAACTCATACATCAATGAGTACTGTAGTAAAAATGGCATCACCCATGAAACTTCTGCAGCAAGAACACCTCAACAAAATGGTGTTGCTGAAAGAAGGAACAGAACCTTGAAAGAGACAGCAAGAACTCTGATTGCTGAATCCAAATTGCCAAAAAGGTTTTGGGCTGAAGCCATTAGCACTGCATGCCACACACAGAACAAATCCTTAATCACTAAAGGTCAAGGTAAAACTCCATATGAACTATGGAAAGGTAGATTGCCCACTGTTGCCAATTTTCATATATTTGGTTGCAAGTGTTTCATTCACAATAATGGGAAAGAGCAATTGAAAGCTTTTGACAGCAAAGCTGATGAGGGAATATTTGTTGGATATTCACAAATCAGCAAAGCTTACAGAGTCTACAATTGCAAAACCCTTGTTGTGGAAGAAACACCACATGTTGTGTTTGATGAATCTATTAATGAGTTCAGGGATAGAAACCTGAATATTGATGAGATAACACAAAGAACAACCAGACTAAGGCTTCGTGTTTGTAGATGTTGCCTAGCCTGAACTTGATGACAATAAAAAACTGGACAACCTACCTGATGGCAATCAACCAGAAGTCAATCAACCTGAAGGAGAAATTGAACTGACTGACCCCATCCCAGTTCACAACCAGGTAACATCTACCAATGAAGAAACAGGCAATGCTGAGGTAGTAAATAGATCCAATATTCAAGGGGGAACCAATGAAAATGTCAACTCATCTGACAATGAGGACAACACCCCTGAATATGATCCTGAACTTGATCCTTCAATTAACTTTCCTGAATTTAATGAGTCTAGTGATCCAACTTCAGAAGAGGACAGTCTTCCTGAAGGGATCAGGTCTAGAAGGACTTGGTTGCATGACCACCCAACTAGCCCGATACTTGGTAATCCAAGTGAAGGGATCAAAACTAGAAGATTTCATGGAGAAAGTGCTTTGTTTTGTTGTTTCCTTTCAGAACAGGAACCAAAAGATATTGAGGAAGCACTTCAAGACACCAACTGGATCATTGCCATGCAAGAAGTGCTAAACCAGTTTACCAGAAATGAAGTGTGGGAACTGGTAGATAGGCCAACTCATCAAGATGTCATTGGAACCAAATGGGTGTTCAAAAATAAGAAAAATGAAAATGACATCATTTTGAGAAACAAAGCAAGACTGGTGGCCAAAGGATATTGTCAATTTGAGGGGATTGATTATGATGAAACATTTTCTCTTGTGGCCAGACTTGAGGCAATCAGACTCTTCTTAGCATATGCAGCTCACATGAGATTCAAGGTGTATCAAATGGATGTGAAGAGTGCATTTCTCAATGGTGTTCTGAAAGAAGAAGTGTATGTTGAGCAGCCCCCAGGATTTGAAGAAGGAAACAAGGTGTACAGACTAAAGAAGGCTTTGTATGGATTGAAGTAAGCTCCAAGAGCTTGGTATGACACCTTATCACAGTTTCTTCTAGATCATTGTTTTGTCAAAGGCACTGTTGACAGAACTCTGTTCAGAATCTGTGAAGGAGATGATATTTTGTTAGTCCAAATCTATGTGGATGACATTATATTTGGATCTCCAAATGAGAAACTGTGTGAGAAATTCTCTAAACTCACGCAGAGCAAATTTGATGAATTTCTTTCTAGGACTTCAAGTTACTCAATCAAAGAAAGGAATATTCACCAATCAGGACAAATATACAAGGGACATGATCAAGAAATTTGGATGTACTACAAGCAAGCCAGTCAGAATTCCTATGAATACAAACTAGAAGATGGATCCTGATGAAAGTGGAGAATCAACCAATTCCACTAACTACAGAGGCATCATAGGATCCTTGCTATATCTCACTGTAAAGTAGGCCTGATATCACATTTGCAGTTGGAGTATGTGCCAGATTTCAAGCAAATCCAAAGAAGAGCCACCTTGATGCTACCAAGAGAATTCTAAGATATCTCAAGGGAACTGAGAATCTTGGATTATGGTATCCAGCTGATGACAACATTGAGCTCACTGGATATTCAGATGCAGATTATGGAGGATGTAGAATTGACAGAAAATCCACCTCTAGAACATGTCAATTCTTGGGCAGCAAGCTAATCTCATGGTTCTCAAAGAAGCAAAATACAGTTGCAACATCAACAACTGAAGCAGAATATGTAGCAGCTGGAAGTTGCTGTGCTCAGATACTTTGGCTCAGACAGCAACTTAGAGACTACAAAGTCATCACCAATGAAGTTCCCATATTCTGTAACAACAATAGTGCAATTGCTATTTCACAGAATCCAGTGCTCCACACCAGATGTAAACATGTTGATATCAATCATCATTTCATAAGGGATCATGTGGAGAAGAAAGATATCAAGCTTGTCAAAATCCACACTGATAAGCAAAAGGCTGATATTTTAACTAAGCCATTAGCTGAAGCAAGGTTTCTAGAACTTTCAGCTGAATTGGGCTTACTTGATCCAGGGAAGATGGAGAAATGAAGAAGGAAGCTCAAAAGAAGGGGGAAGTTCATTAAGATGAACTTCAGCAAGGTTGACCAACCTCACTGAAAATGTCTGTCTAAAAAGAAAACTCAGTAGAGTTGTCCATATAGCCTTCAGGTTGGTCAGGATGTTTGACCATGTGGGACCCAGTCAGCAACTTTGGACCCACTCAGGCATGTTGGTCAGTTATTTTGACCAAAACAGAAGTCAACACACCTTTCAGGATGTTTGTCCAAGTTAATAAGGTGATAATTGCTATTTTTAGCATTGATTGGACTTTTAAAAGAATTCTTGGGCTAAGAGTAGTCTATTTTTAGGATGGCGTGTGCTATTAAGGTTTTAGCCTCCAAATGGCAAATCTGCATTTAATGCAAAATCTCTTTTAAGATTGCATTAATTACTGTGCTATCATCAAAGCCATTGATTAATCTTAATCCTTCATCTAACCGTTTCACAGCCCACTACCCCACTTTATCCATTTGGTTTTATGATTTGTCCACCCTCAAAAGCCTTTGTCCAACGGTTAACAAAAGTCTTACATATAAAAACACTCAGTTTTTACCCTCATTTCTCACGCACCCATATCTTCAAACCCTTAAGCAATTTTTGAAAAATCTCAAAACCTTCAAACTCCTCACTCATCTCTTTCAAAAAATTATCCATGGCCCCCAAAATCAAAAGAGAGGAACTGGTAGATTTCAATGATCCATCACTGGATATTGACTTTACCTATTTGAGCAACTCAAACTCCCTATGGTTCGAGAAGCTTGTGGCTTTTGACAGCCTTGATGAGGAAGTACATCCAGTCCTTCAATGGCTTAGGGATGCTGGGCTCGAAAAATTCTTAGGCACCAAGCCTGACTCTTGCCTCAACCCATTCATGGCTGAATTCTTTGCTTACCTAAGGTGGAAGGGTAAGAAAGGTGATGTGTGCACCAAACTCACATATGCAGAGGAGGATGGGGAGAAGGAAACCCAACACTCTCTTAGTGCTTTGATCCCTAGGATAATCTGAGTCCTAGTGCTCAATCTCTCTGAGTTAAGACTGTGTTTCACAATAACAGTCCTTAACTCCTCACTTCTACAACAAACACTCCTTCACTAAATGAGGTAAGGGTTTGAGGTTTGGTTCCAACTAGTAGAGATATCCTTTACAATAAGAACAGTGTATAGGCTTAGGATATCTCAATGCTAAGCTTTGGATGTTTGGCTTAACTATTTGAAGTGATCAGGAAACTTGGGATTCTAAAGAACAGTTTTGGTTTCCTTTGATTGCTTGATGATAGTTTGATAGCAAGTAGTTGGATGCTTGAATCCTTTGATCACTTCTGTATTTATAGGCAAATTTGAACAACTAACCGTTGGAGGGATAGCAATTCAAACTTGTCTATTTGTAGCACCATTGAAACGGTTATGAAGCTTGGCATCCTTTTATCTACTGTGTAAAAGCTTCTTCAATGGTTGCTTGAATGAATGTGTTGACTTCTGAAAAATGCGGCTGAGATGACTTGTTTCAGATTCCAAATATGCACATTTCCCAAGGTTGATTTGTGGCAGACTCTACACTCAACCAACGGTCAGATGGGACAACTCCCCTGAACATTCCTGCTGCAAACTTAGAATGTTCCAACATTCATTCAATGCTTCTATCTTTAATGCTTCTAAGTCTTCAATGCTTGGTTCAGGCTTGATGGTAATAAATGCTTCATTGAATGTGTCTTCTGTGAGTATAGCATTCAATGCACTTGATCATTGGCACTTTAATTGATCTGATGCAGCTCCTATCAATGCATGAAGCTTTGCCTTATTACACTTTATCTTTCAGCCAGGTTGTCCACTCAGTAAGCTTGTCTTTGAAACTTCAGCAACCTTGTTCTAAAGAACTTGACACTTATCAAGCTGCCTAACATTCCAGCTTTGGACAACTATCCTGAACTCTAAATCTCACAACATTTCTGAGATTTTGACTTAAGCATTCTTACATACTCAAGTGTCCTGAGACAACTTATCTGATTTATACTTGAGCATATCTCAACTAATCTGAACATCATCAATCAGGGGTTTTGGTATCTAAATCAAAATCATTTTATTCCCAACAATTTCCCCCTTTTTGATGATGCCAAAACCTATTACAAAGGGAACTTGACTTATACTAGACTTTACCTTCAGGATGAGTGATCTGGTCATCTTTCCTGAAAGAAACTGTTAGTACAATAATAAATCAAGTAAATAGGTCATGTCAGGTTAGTTGAGATAATGAGTTGTTATCTCTTGATAGAAAATCAGTGGTCCTTTCATATATTTCATGAGGCATTACAAATCAGAAAATCAAAGGACTTACTAAACTGATACAAATGAAACAGAATAACAACAAACAGTAAAATCATAGATAGAGAGGGAAGAAATGAACTTATACTTTAGAGAGTTCCATCATCTTGAGGGGCAATCCCATACTGAGCCCAGACCCTCTTCTTCAGCTCCCAGATATCCTTGTTGGATCCTTTAGGGCCAGGCTTCATTTTCTCCATCCTCATGATTGAGATGAACTCCTCCAGAATCTTCCCTTCATCAATTAAGTTCCCATTGAACTTTGGAGGCATGTACAGAATAGGACCAGGGGCCTTAAACTCAACTCTAGCCATCTCAGCTGCTGCAAACAGCTTCTGGTACAGATCCCTATTGTTTTCAAACATGAACTGTACAAAGACCTCATCAACACTCTCTTCAAGCCATTTCCCTATGACATAAAAGTCATACACAAAGCTTCTCTTGGCCTCCTCCCATGCATCATTCAGTGAGATTGGCACCCACTTATCATGGTGACGGTACTGAGTGTCCCATCTCTGCAGCATCTGAGGTTTGAGTCTCTTGTAAGAGGCCCTTCTCCTTGGAGCTCTGAAGTTTGCCCTCCTCTCATCTCTTGCTTTGTTGGCCTCAACCAACTGATCCATTCTTTCCTTAGCTCTCTGAAGAGCTAGCTTTTCTTGAGTCTCAGGATCCTTTCCAATTCCTTCTTCAAACAATTTTGAAGGATCATCAACAAGCTTGGGCACTCTGACTTCAGGCTCTTTGTCATGTACTTCTTCTTCATCATCTTCTTCTTGAATCTCAGGCAACTTGGCTGCTTTCTTCAACCTCTTAGACTGCCTCAGTGGAGTTGATTCTTCAGATTGGAATTCAGATGGAAGGGTCAGGCTGGTTGGGAATTCATTGAAGGCTTGTTCCTTCATTTTTCTCTCAGAGGCCCTGGTCACCTTCCCCCTTACTTCAACAACCTTTTCCTTGGGATCAAGGCCTGCAGACTCACCACCAGGTCTCTGTTGCCTTCTTGCCTGACTTTCCATTACTGAAACCATGGACTCTTTAACTGCAATCTGGATTTGCTCTTCTTCAGTCAAATTTTCAATATTCATTGGGCCTTTGCCTTTCCCAATGTCTTCTTCTTTCTCCTCCTCAACTTCAGGGACCTTCTCCTTTCCTTTGGACTCACCAATCCTTAAGGTTCCATTTGCTCTAGCTCTCTCTCTTTCCCCCTTTTTGGCATTATCAAAACATTGGGGCTTCAATTCACTCATAGTGACAGAGAGATGTGAGTGAGCATGAGTGAGGGACTTCAATTCTTGCAGCAGATACACATTCTCATCATGAATGTTCTGCATTTTGTCATCAGCCATGCTCAAGAAGGTGTGGACAGGCTTCATTTTCTGAGCAACAATGGCATCCAGAGTAGCTTTCAATGATTGATCAAGTTTGGCCTGCAGTTGGTCAGTGAGGTTGGCCACAACTTGATCAGAGACTTTGGCCATCAGTTCAACTGTGAACTTTTCAGCAGCTTCTTTCACTATAGCAGCTTTCAACTCCTCAGGTTTCCTCCTCTGAGCTGCTGTCCTCTGCCTCAATGCATCTTTGATTGTTCTTGTTAAAGCTCTCACATTGTGCTTGTAGAGATATTTGAGGCCTTGCTGCTCTTTCTTGACTGACTTTGTGAACTTTGCCATTGCATCCTTTGCCTTGGTTACCTCTGTTGAAACTGTTTGCAGTCCAGTTTCAACACCACAAATTCTTGCATCCAAAGTTGGCAAGATTACTTCTTCTGAGCCAGTAAGCCTCATCTCCACAGAGGCTAGAGTTTTGCCTTGTCCATCCAAGGTATCCACAGTTGCAGCATGTGCTTTTCCAACTTCTCTGACCAATGTGTCCAACTTCTCTGATTGCTCCTCAATGGAGGTTGCAGTCTGAGTAGCAATCTGCAGTCGAGCCTCAGTGGCATTGGCTTGCTCAAAGTAGATCTTGTTCAAGGTGGACACATTTGCTGAGATTGCTTCAAGATCAATGTCAACATCAACTGGGATATCTGTAAGGGAAGCATCTGCAAAAATTTGTTCTATGGTGACAGCAACAGAATCTACAAAACTCAAAGTGTTAGTGAAATCTCCCTCAACACCCTCACTTTTTTCTTCTCCCATAAGGTCTGATACATCAGCACCTTCTCTCTCATTTTCAACTTTATTCTTTTCTTCATTCAAATCAGATGTACTCACATTCACTGGAGAATCAGGCCTCCTTTCACCAAGGGATTCATCAAGTTCAGATTTGACTTGAAGAATAGCCTGACTCTCATATTGGGCTGCACCCAATATTTCTACTTCATCTCCCTCTAATTTTGGTGCACTCATAGATCTAGTAATCACACAATCCTCACCATCTCCCTCTGAATTTTTTAAGCTATCAGCCTTTTCAACTCCTTCCATTCCTAAACCTGACACCTCCATATCCTCAACAGGATCCACAGAGGGCAGTTGTTGGGAGATCACAGTGCTTGGGCATCCCAAGGCCGCTGAGTCATCCTGAATGACTAAAGGCTAGTCAATGTCCAACTTTCCTGACATTGATTAGGCTTTAGTCAAACCAGCTTCTCCCATGGAAGTCTCAACATTGTCGAGCTGTGCCTCAGGCTCAGAAGAACCATCCTTGGCCAATGCATCTTGGACTGAGTCACCACCCTTGGTCAACTCCTCTGATTGATCAGAGTCCTTAATTGAATGATAGGTCAAGTAATGTACCTGAGCAGAATTGAGGCCAGGAGGGTTGGGATTGGTGTTGTCATCATCATCATCATTATCATCAGAGGTGCTATCAGGATGCTTGATTCCTTGTGTAATTCTTTCTCTCTCAGCAAGCACCTTCTCATGGACTATTGTGCAAAACAAGGCTTCAGTGGTCAACACACTGGACTTCTTTACATTTGCAAAATGTAAGAGCCTATTTTCTTCAACCTGCCACCAGCTGGCTCCTTTATCCTTGATAGCTTGAGCTATCTCCACCATAGTTCTATCCTTGATCTCAACAAGTGCCCTGAGATCATAGAACTGTTGTTGTAACCTAGGATAAGCCTTCAATCCTGGGTACAACTCATCCACATTGGCCTTGGCAATCTGCCTCAGCATCCCCTCATATGTGTACTCTTCATCACTTCCATCTCCATCAGAAGAGTTGGCTTGGGATTCAGGGGGGGTGGATTGGGATTCAGGTAGGTTGGGCTGGGGCTCAGATAGGTTGGGTTCAGAAGGATTGGGTTTAGATGAGCTTAAAACAATTTGGGACTCAGGTGCTTTAGAGAGCAATGTTCCTGAGGAGGTAATGGGAATGGCTGGAATGGGTGGATAAACAACTTGATCACCTTCTTGAAGAACAGTTTCAAGAAGTTTGGTGTAGGAAAGAAGTCTGGGATCAAGTGGGGAGAATGGCCTATCTTCACTTTCAACCAAATCAGCCAGGACATCAATACCTGTCCTATCAGGAGCACCTTCAGGAGAATAAAGTTTCTTGGCCACAATTGGGGCATCTTCAGGAGTCTTGCACTCCTCTTCTTCATGCCTTGGTGATATTTTATTTTTGAGATTGAATATCAGGAGAGTTGGCTTCAGGGCTGTTGGGCTTTGATTTTGACTTGGAGTTAGACCTACTTGCTTGTCTAATCTCCTTGAAGAAGAATTCCTTCTTCTTCTTTTCCTCTTCCATCAACTTCTGCTTCTCAGAAGTTTTGATTATCCTTCTCCTTCTTTCTGACCTTGTTGGCTTATCAAGGTCCCTGAACTCAGTCACAGGTTCAGGTTGCAGAGGGACAATTTCTCTGAATTCTTCTCCCTCTTCAGGGGGGTTGACTCCTTCTTCAGCTACTTTCTCAATCTCCTCAGAAGTGGCACCTCCATTTCTAGACTGGCTCTCTGGAGAAGATTCACTCAGAATCTTCTTCATCCTTTTCATCTTTGGCTGAGCTTTCACAGGTTGAGCTTTCCTCTTTCTTGGAGAGTATATGACAGTTGGTGCAATATTTAAGGCTTTCTTGGAAGCTGCCTCTTGCTTCCTCTTCTCAGTCTTGGAGGACAGCTTTCTAAACATCACTTTTTGGGCTGGAAAAGGCTTTGGCTTGGATTGGAAGTGAGTGTAGTGAGCAAATCTTTCTAAGAGCAAGCTAGCTCTTGTGCAAAACTGAAGTCTCCCATCCACCACCACCTTGTGGTGCTTCACTTCCTTGAACTTAAACTTTTCATTCATCATTTTGTCTAGAATGAAGTTTTTCCAATCAAACTTGACTCTCTTTTCAGCAGAGTCAATCACAGCAGCCATTACGCTAAATTTGGGCAAGCTAATTTGTTCCACACTCCCAGAATGGCTCAATAAGCTTTTCACTACACAATCAATTAAGTGCTTATAAACTGATTTTAAAGTGTTCTTGTTCTGAGCACTTACCAGTTTTTTGGGTACTATCATCCATGGATTGGAGAACTCCTGCTCCTCTCCTTCTCTGTATAATTCTGGATTTTGGCCATCAGATGGTAACCCAAAGCTGGCATCAAGGTCCTCAGCAGTGAAGATGATGGTGTGTTGACTCTCTTCTTCTTCATCTTCTTCAGCATAAGTCAACTTTGTGCATACATCACCCTTTTTGCCCTTCCATCTGAGATGGGCAAAGAACTCTGCCATAAAAGGATTTAGGCAGGAATCAGGCTTGGTGCCAAGAAAATTTTCAAGCCCTGCCTCCCTAAGCCAATGGAGGACTGGATGAACATCTGTATCTGGGCTATCAAAGGCTACTAACTTCTCAAACCAAAGAGAGTTTGGATTACTGAGATATGAGAAGTCAATATCCAAAGATGAATCATTGAAGTCTACTAACTTTTCTCTTTTAATTTTGGGAGCCTTGGATGGATTGTAAGTAAGATGAGAAATTTGTAGGTTGAGAGGTTTTCAAAAAGTTTGAGGGTTTGAAAGAGTGAATGCGTAGAGAAGGGAAGTAAAAACCTAGGAGTTTTTATATGATCAGAATTTATTAACCGTTGGTTAATAGTGATTGATGGTGGGTAGAATTAAAAACCAAGTGGATAAAGTGGGGTAGAGGGCTTTGGGGCGGTTTGATGAAGATTAATGCTAATCAATGGCTTTGATGATGGCACAAGAATTCATGTAATCTTAATGAAGATTTTGCATTAAATGCTGATTTGCCATTTTGGTGGCAAAAATCTTAATATGTCACGCCATCCTAAAATAGCCTACTCTTAGACCAAGAAATCTTTTAAATGTCCAATCAATGCTAAAAATAGCAATTACCACCCTATTAATTCGGACAAACATCCTGAGATGTGTTTTGACTTCTGTAAAGGTCAAAATGTCTGACCAACATGCCTGAGTGGGTCCCAAAGTTGCTGAGTAGGTCCCACTAAGACAGATCTCCTGACCAACATTGCTGAATACCATAGGGACAACTTTGCTGAGTTTCCCTTTTTGGCAGACTGCTTTAGTGAGGTTGGTCAACCTTGCTGAAGTTCATCTTAATGAACTTCCCCCTTCATATGAGCTTTCTTCCTTCATTTCTCCATCTTCCCTGGATCAAGTACGCCCAATTCAACTGAAAGTTCCAAGAATCTTGCTTCAGCTAGTGGCTTAGTCAAGATATCAGCTTTTTGCTTATCAGTGTGAATTTTGACAAGCTTGATATCTTTCTTCTCCACATGATCCCTTATGAAGTGATGCTTGATATCAACATGTTTGCATCTGGTGTGTAGCACTGGATTCTGTGAGATGGCAATTGCACTATTGTTGTCACAGAATTTTGGAACTTCATTGGAGATGACTTTGTAATCTCTAAGTTGCTGTCTGAGCCAAAGTATCTGAGCACAGCAACTTCCAGCTGCTACATATTCTGCTTCAGTTGTTGATGTGGCAACTGTATTTTGCTTCTTGGAGAACCATGAAATAAGCTTGCTGCACAAGAATTGACATGTTCCAGAGGTGGACTTTCTGTCAATTCTACATCCTCCATAGTCTGCATCTGAATATCCAGTGAGCTCAATGTTGTCATCAGCTGGATACCATAATCGAAGATTCTCAGATCCCTTGAGATATCTTAGAATTCTCTTGGCAGCATCAAGGTGGCTCTTCTTTGGATTTGCTTGAAATCTTGCACACACTCCAACTGCAAATGTGATATCAGGCCTACTTGCAGTGAGATATAGCAAGGATCCTATGATTCCCCTGTAGTTAGTGGAGTTTGTTGATTCTCCACTTTCATCAGGATCCATCTTCTAGTTAGTATGCATAGGAATTCTGACTGGCTTGCTTGTTGCACATCCAAATTTCTTGATCATGTCCCTTGTATATTTGGCCTGATTGATGAATATTCCTTTCTTAGATTGAGTGACTTGAAGTCCTAAGAAGAAATTCATCAATCCCATCATGGACATCTCAAATTTGCTCTGCATGAGTTTGGAGAACTTCTCACACAGCTTCTCATTTGGAGATCCAAATATAATGTCATCCACATAGATTTGGACTAACAAAATATCATCTCCTTCACAGATTCTGAATAGGGTTCTGTCAACAGTGCCTTTGACAAAACAATGATCTAGAAGAAACTGTGATAAGGTGTCATACCAAGCTCTTGGAGCTTGTTTTAAGCCATAGAGGGTTTTCTTCAATCTGTACACCTTGTCTCCTTCTTCAAAGCCTGGGGGCTGTTCAACATATACTTCTTCTTTGAGTACCCCATTGAGAAATGCACTCTTCACATCCATTTGATACACCTTGAATCTCATGTGAGCTGCATATGCTAAGAAGAGTCTGATTGCCTCAAGTCTGGCCACTGGAGCAAAAGTCTCATCATAATCAATCCCCTCAGATTGACAATATCCCTTGGCCACCAGTCTTGCTTTATTCCTCACAATGATGTCATTTTCATTTTTCTTATTTTTGAACACCCATTTGGTTCCAATGACATCTTGATGAGTTGGCCTATCCACCAGCTCCCATACTTCATTTCTGGTGAACTGGTTCAGCTCTTCTTGCATGGCTATGATCCAGTTGGTGTCTTGAAGTGCTTCCTCAATATCTTTTGGTTCCTGTTCTGAAAGGAAACAACAAAACAAAGCACTTTCTCCATGAAATCTTCTAGTTTTGGTCCCTTCACTTGGGTTACCAAGTATCAGGCTAGTTGGGTGGTCATGCAACCAAGTCCTTCTAGACCTGATCCCTTCAGGAGGATTGTCCTCATCTGAAGTTGGATCACTAGACTCATTAAATTCAGGAAAGTTAATTGAAGGATCAAGCTCAGGATCATATTCAGGGGTATTGTCCTCATTGTCAAATAAGTTGACATTTTCACTGGTTCCCCCTTGAATATTGGATCCATTTACTACCTCAGCATTGCCTGCTTCTTCATTGGTAGTTGTTACCTGGTTTTGAACTGGGATGGGGTCAGACAGTTCAATTTCACCTTTAGGTTGGTTGGCTTCTGGTTGATTGCCATCAGGTAGGTTGTCCAGTTTTTTATTGTCATCAAGTTCAGGCTGGGCAACATCTACAAACACTGTTTCCTTGCTTTGAAGCCTTAGTCTGGTTGTTCTTTGTGTTATCTCATCAATATTCAGGTTTCTATCCCTGAACTCATTAATAGATTCATCAAACACAACATGGGGTGTTTCTTCCATAATAAGGGTTTTACAATTGTAGACTCTGTAAGTTTTGCTGATTTGTGAATATCCAACAAATATTCCTTCATCAGCTTTGCTGTCAAAAGCTTTCAATTGCTCTTTCCCATTATTATGAATGAAACACTTACAACCAAATATATGAAAGTAAGCAACAGTGGGCAATCTACCTTTCCATATTTGATATGGGGTTTTACCTTGTCCTTTGGTGATTAAGGACCTGTTTTGAGTGTGACATGCAGTGCTAATGGCTTCAGCCCAGAACCTTTTAGGCAATTTGGATTCAGCAGTCAATGTTCTTGCTGCCTCTTTCAAGGTTCTGTTCCTTCTTTCAGCAACCCCATTTTGTTGAGGTGTTCTTGCTGCTGAAGTCTCATGAGTGATGCCATTCTTGCTGCAGTACTCATTGATGTATGAGTTTATGAATTCAGTGCCTTTGTCAGACCTTATCTTGACAATACTTAGGCCCTTTTCATTGCTCAATCTCATCATCAATTCAGGTAGCTTGACTTGGGTCTCCTTTTTGTTCAGCAAGAAAACTACCCAAGTGTACCTGGAGAAATCATCAACAACAACTAAGGCATATTTTCTTCCATTTATACTTACAGGGATAATTGGACCAAATAAATCCATATGCAGTAGTTGGAGAACTCTCTCAGTTGAGATGACAGGTTTTCCTTTGAATGAAGCTTTGATCTGCTTTCCTTCCTGACATGCTTGGCATATATGTTCTTTTGTGAACACTTGATTAGGCAGCCCTTTAACTAGAGAGTTTCTTGTAATCTTGTTGATGGTTTTGAAGTTCAGATGGTTTAGTCTTTTGTGCCACAGCCAGCTTTGCTCACTTGTGCTTTTGGCAACAAGACAAACTGCTTCAGGGGTTTTGCTCCAATCTGCAAAATAGACATTTCCCTTTCTCACCCCTGTTAGTAGCACCTGTTGTGTTGAATTATCTTTGATAATGCATTCATTTGGTGCAAATTCAACACTATATCCTTTATCACAGATTTGACTTTTGGACAACAAATTGTATTTTAGGCCTAGGACATATGAGACATCAGTAATTTTGACACTACCAATTTTTAATGTACCATAACCTCTTTGAATGTTGGGTCCTAGAGGGTTAGCTGTACCTTTTGGAACCCAAATCTGCCTAATTACTCTGATTGACTCAAAGTGACTGACTTGGTTTCCCTTTACATCTACATACACAGTCTTACCCTTAAATGCCTTGGATGGTTTCTGTGTATAAGTGTTAGCCTTGTAAGGTTCAGGAGAGTTGGTGAATTTCTTTGGGGCATATCTCCTGAAGTTACTAGACTTAGGTGCGGCTTGGTAAGACTTTTGAGGATAGGGGTTTGGATGGCCTTTTCCTTTTGGCATGTAAGATCCAGGCTTCCTGAAGTTTTTATACCTATCAGAGGGGTTGGGCCTTAATCAATTCAGTTGAGGTTGCCTTATTTGAGTTGGCCTTTTCTGAGCAGATTTTGGACAACTCCACTGATGAGGATTCAGATAGGTTGACCTTCCATTGGTTCTACCCTTCTGAACCTCATTCCTCCTGTAAGCAATGTTCTTAACCTTTTCCTTAGGTATGGGTTTAGGGACATTGTTTACTTGAGTTGGTACAAAAATTCCTTTACCATTTTCCTTGATCAGTGGTTGATTTACTTCCATTTCATTTTGTTGAGCCACTGATCTTACAAAAGTCATCTTAGAATTACTTGATGAGGCAATACTAAGACCAGGTGAGGGTTCAAATGGATTATAGCCTAATCCACCTTTTTGAGCAAATTAAATGGTCTTTGAAACCCTTGAATTTCTTCTATTGCTTTAGCAGATTTGTTCAAGGCAGACATCTTCATTTTTAAGCTCCCCTCACTCAATTTAAGAGTATCAAATTCACTTGAGAGATTATCAAATTTAGCTTGAAGGGTTCTAAGATCAAAATCCTTTTTCCTCAAGGCCAGTTCTTGTTCATCAATCAACTTTTGTTGTTCAGTGACTTTGAGAGACATTTTATCATGTTCTCTCACAGTCTGTTGATACAACTCAGTTGATTTAATGTCAAATTCTGGTTCAGGAAGGTTGGGAGTTTGAACTTTAGAATTCAGTAGCTCATTTTCTCTCAATGCCATATTTCATACTTCTTGTAGCCTGGTGAAATCCTCAAGTAACTTTCCGAAGTTGAGTTTCAAGTGGATTTCACTGGACTCATGTGTGTTATTAGAAGAATTGGAAGATGAACATACCTCTTCATGTTGGTCCCTGAACGAGTAGTGAATGGGATTAAAGTCTAGAGGGGAGGGGTGAATAGACTTTAAAACTTTTTCAAGAGAATTGGGAACCTCTTCTGATTGCTATGTCAACTGGACTACAAGTCTGCTGGTCCAGATGACTATAGTGATCTGAATGAAGAGTTTATATGCGGAATTATGGTAGGCCTTGATTAGACTCGTTCTCTTAGTTTCTTATGAAAGTATTAACTTGTTTTGCTCAGTGAAAGTACTCAGCTGATGCTGGTTTGAAAGTTGTGGCCTCATTTTGAAGACAGTTGAAAATACAGTATGCACTATATAAAGATTAATGAAATGACAGAAATATAAAGTGCAGTAAGTAAATAACACCAGATTTATAGTGGTTCGGATATACGTTTCTACGTCCACTCTCACGTCCTCACGTGATGTTTAATCCCTTTAATTTCCCAAAAATTACAAGGGTCTTGTCCTTTATAGTCCCAAGGATAGGACTTTGAGATCTGAGCCGTCCTAACAGCTACGGTCTCCACAAGTGATTGTAAGCACTTGCACTTTGAGGGGTTCAAAAACTTTAACCTTTCGGTGAGGGTTTGGGGTTTTTGAAGGGTATCCAACTAATGGTTCAAGCTTATAATTTGCTTAACCACTATGCCTAAAACAATGAATATACAATATGAACAGGTTTCAGGTTCTTATGGGTTGGATAGAAATCACTTAAGAGCTACAGATATTCTAATGGTTTCTGGGCTCTTGAAGAATTCTTAAAACAGTATGGTTATTGCTTGATTGCTTGCTTGGCTTGTTGAATTCTCTCTTGTGACCTCTTGTTTGTGATTTCTCATCCTCTTGTATTTATAATGGTGATCGCTTGTAACTAGCCGTTGGAGTTGACTAGCCGTTGGGGCAATCTTTCCATAATGGCTTGATTCCTTGATTCCGGCCGCTTGATTGCTTCAATCCTGGGATCATGTCAATCTTCTAAATAAGGTAGGTCTTCGTTTGAATTGTAAGATGACTTTGGAATCAGTCGAGTCCTGGAAGAGCACATAGTCTTCTGATCTGTACTGCTATTCTTCTGACTACTCTTCTGGCCTTAGGTCTTCTGTCTTCTGATATCAGTCGAGTAACACTCTTCTGATCTGGCAATTCTTTGTGCTGCTTTAGGCCATTTTCAATCTTGGACTCCATCAGATAAGTAGGTATACAAGCACCTTAACTTATCTGGTCTTCAAGGATCTTCTAGTCTTCATGTCTTTTACTCTTCTCATCTTGAGGATAGGCATGTAAGCCAGGACTGTGCTGATCGGCTGATATCAATACAGTTGATCACACAAGACTAGTCTAAGCTGTTTCTATACAAGTCAGCTGATCCTATTACATTTATAAACTCTAAGTGTTTTGGCCATCAAAACTATTCTAACATCAAGTGGGGCTTAGGGTGAATTTATATCTCAACAATTTCCCCCTTTTTGATGAAGCCAAAACTATACTTGATAAGTGCTCTTAATGAAATAAGATAAGAGTTTATAACATTTTAAACTGAAGTATCTGATGAAGACAATGAGAGTTTGTCTTGTAAGCAAAAAGAACTAGAACTTGAATATATATAGAACTTTTACAGATTACAAGTAATAGTTTCTTTTAAACTTCTAAAGTAGTCTTCATCAGGTCTTCTGATCTTCAAATGCGGTAGGCAAGGTACAGACGAGCTCGAACATCTTCCATGTGTTGTACGTCTGTAACATTCTCCTCTTTATAGATTTTATACAAAATCCTTTTGATTTCAATCATGTTGGCTCTTCCTGAGTCCAGAATGGGTGCATCCCATTTGGGTTCTTCAGGTGTTAGAATTCAGCAATTGTCAAGTTCTTTGGCTGTCTTGACAATTTCTTCCCAGAACTCTGGATCTTCAATGTTCATGAATTGGGAGAATTGAAGAAATTCTTCTTCATAAGAAGGGAGAGGGCCAAATTTCCTTACTATGTGGTGTTGTATTTGCCACTTCTTCTTCAGGGGATACCATCTTGGTAACTCATCTTGAAGGGCTATATAATCCACATAATTGCTATCAAACACCAGGACACTGTCTTCTTTTGCTTTTTCCTTGATTGCTTTCCTGAGTTTGGCAATTTTCCTTTCAAATTTGGCTTTGACTGCCTTCGCATCATTCAGCTTCTTTTGCTTAAGCTCTTGAGCTTCAAGCAACTTCATTTTCTTCAACTCTAGAGCCTCTTTCTCTTCTGCAGTAGGCTCTTCTGGAGCTGACTTCTTGCTGGATTGAGCTGACTGAGCTTGCTCATCTGCCTTCATTTTCCTTGTCATTCTCTTCTCAGGAACTTGTTCTACAGGAGCATTGATCTGTAGACTCTTGGCAGGAGCTTGAGTGGGAGCTTGGGTGCCTTCTTGAGCAATTTCTTTGCCTTTGCCTTGTCTGCTCTTGATTTTGCTTTTTAAACCACCCAAGGTTTCATTCAGCTCATCTTGAGATACTACCATTACAGCTTGTTGTGCAGTAGACTTCTCAAGAGCTCTTATCAACATATCTTCCCCCTTTTTGGCTTCAGCAAGTGCAGCCGCAAAAGGCTTCATGGCATTCATGATTTCCACTTTCAGAGTCTGCTTGAGGGCCATGGCATTAACCTTGCTGACAGCAGTAATGTGGGAGATGCTGTGCTCCATGACATGAGCAAGAGAATTGGTGGAGGAGGCAGCTTCGAGCTTTTCTGAAAGTGCCTCCAATTTGGCTGTTGTCTCCTTCAGCTGAGTCTGCAGTTTCTCATTCTCCTCTGCAGCTGATTTAAGAAGAGCTTGTCCTTCAGTGGCTCTTGTGTCAGCATCCTCAATTCTTTTCTTGTAGGTGGTCTCCATGCGGTGCACCTCATTGGTATAAAGATCAGCAAACATCTTGGAGGCGTCACCTGTTTTCTTCTGAATGGTACTCAAGTACTCTCCTATCTGATGATGAAGTGCCTCGCCAAACTTGTCTTCAATATCAATGATCTGGTCATGAAGACGAGTCTTCTGCTCCCTAGCAGCTTTCTCAACATATCTTCCAAGCTGCAGGCCTAAACCTTTCTCAAAGTGCAAGTCTATTGCAGCTTTGACCTGGGAGCAGATGTCTGCTGTATGATCAACATATTGGGTGGAGGTGGAGGCAGTACCTTGAGGTTTGGGATGAACTATCAATGCTTTGCTTCTTTCTTCAGCTGAAAGATAGTCTTCATTAAGGAATGAGGTAGTGGCCTTAACCAGATGGGTCATGATCTTTTCTCCTTTATCAAAGAAGTGAGTCAGGTTATCTGTAGGCATGAAGTGAGCTGGTACCCTGACTACTTCTCTTTCAATTTCTACCCTGTCAGCTGGTTCAGCTGAGTCTTCAGCAGGGATTGTTGCAATTGAGTCTTCTGCTAAGGCTGGTGCAGCTGAGTCATCCACCATTGCTTTTTCAGTTGTCTGCTGATCAGATGAGCCTTCTGGGACAGAGACATCATCAGTTGGGATTCCTAGAATCCAGTTGCACACTACAGTCAGTGCCTCTGCTGATAGTAGCTGAGCAAAAGATTGAACCTGAGCAACTTCCTTTTGCTCCATCTCCCAATCGAGGAAATTTTATTTTCCTCCCATTCCTTCCATGACCTCAAGAAGGTCATCCACATCATCCCTTCTGAGCTCAATCCAAGTACATATCCTAAGTACTTGTTCAAATTGGATTGATTCCTCATCAACACCAGGAGTAGTAGACTTGAGTAGGTTGGCTATCTTCATCCTCATTATCTTCTCCCTTGTGCACATAGGATAGTGCACCATTCTGTACTGAGGTTGAGAGGGGCCAGCTTGATCCAGGTCTGCTGGTGCCAAGTCTTCTGGAGCAGATGGGGCAGTGAGGATAGGGGATTGGGTAGCTGGGGCATTTTCCTCTGCTGTGTGAGTATCAGCAGGGATTTGGGAAGTGATATTTTCTTGTTGGGTAGGGAGGTGAGATTGATCTTCAGTGGATTGTGCATCAGCAGGGTTTTAAGTCTGCTGGTCTGGTTCTGTTTCTACTTGAAGATCAGTAGATGGTTGATTTTGATGATCTTGGTCATCTGCTGTTTGAACATCAGCAGGGATAGGCGATTGTGGTTCAAGGGTTAATTGAGGCTGGGCTTGTTCCTCTGCTGTGTGAGTATCAGCAGGGATTTGGGTATCAGTGTTTGAAGGTTCAGATGGGTTAGAATCATCAGAAGGGTTGAAGGATGTAATAGGGGCTATGCTCATGGGAGTAGGGAGCCTGGATTTCTTGGTTTTCTTGGTGAAAGAAGAATTGTTCTTCTTTCTCTTCTGACCCTTTGACAGTTTAGAAGGTGTGAAAGTGAGAGAGGGGTTAGATGTATCTGCCTTTTTCAAAGGAGAGGCTTTGGGAGTGGCATCTGAATCAGATGGGGAGATGAGCCCTGATCTGATTAGAAATCTTCTTTGTGCTAAGGTCTGATTGTCATCATCATCATCCTCAGCAGCCTTCTTTTGAGCCTCTTCTTTGGATGGCTCTTCTTCTTGTTCTGCAGTAGAGTCATGAGCAGACTCTTCTGCTTCTTCAACAACATCTTTGGAGGATGCTTCAGCCAACAGCTTCCTCTTCTCTTCTTTCAACCTTGCTGCCTCAGCAAGAGCTTCGTTTCTCAAATAATACTTGGAGATGTGGAAGGTCTTACGAGGTCCCATCTTGTACTTCTTTGGGAGAATATCTGGAAGGATGATGCTCAGCTTGTTGACAAAGCCGACTGTAGCTGTTACCTTCCATTCTCTTGACTGTAAGTCCAAAGTGACTTTCTTTGCCTCAAGAGCAATTCTATCCAAAAATAGCCCTTGCCAGTCTCCATCAATCTGATCCCAGATTGCAGCCATAACTCTAACCTTCAAAGTGGTAACAGCATCATGGCTAAAAGTGTTACCAAGCAACATCTTGCCTGCAATGTCCATCAGGGTTTGAAATTTCGGTTCAAGTTGGGGTTTCTTAAGTCCAGAGGCATCAATAGCCTTGATTCTTACATCAGTAAACATCTCCATATACTCCTTTTCTCTACCCATAATGTAGGTGGAGATATTTATTTTCCCCCTTGACAAGCCGAAAAGTTCCTGAAGGATTTCCCTTGTTACCTTGACCTTGTGTCCACCCATGACACTTTCAACATACGATCCCTTCATCACAGCGTTTGAGTAGAAAGCCAGCACATCTTGTTCATAAACATTAGTTGGTGCTGCTTCCAGAAAATCACGAAGGTTGAGATTGATGCAGCGAAGAAGGATCTCCTTGTTTTCAGCTGAGTGTTTGCCCTTGAAAAACAGAGCATTCTCTGTGAAAATCTTCCCTTCCCTAGACCACTTTGTTGCATCTAGAGTTCCAGTGCTCTTGGTCTTCTCGTCGTAAATCTCAATGATTGCCATTCTGAGTGTTAGGTTTGGAATTCTTGAAAGAAATTTGCAGAATGAGAGAGTTTGAGAGCAATTGAGTAATGTGAGCGAAAGGGTTTGGGAAAGGTTTAAAGGTGTGTATATATACTCCAACAATTCTTGATCTAACGGTCAGATTTGATTTTAATGTGGAGTAGTACCCAAGATTTCCTTCTTTGATTTCGGGCCATTCTTTAAATTTGCCGGCTGAATTTGCCATGTGGCAATTGTTGATTTGCTGGCTATATGGTAATCAAGTATTAATGACATCATTACCAAAAATAGCCGTTGTGACTAATTTTGTGGTAAGAATTGATCATCAAGGCCGTTTTCTATAAGTGAATTTCATTCCTTATATAGGCCAATTTCTTTAATTACATTCAGAAATAACTCTAGAATGAATTACATGATCAAAGATGGTCATTATACTCTGAAATAAAGTGATATAATCAGCAGAGTGAAGTCTTTTGATTTCTGCAAAAAGGTCTGTTGATTTCCTTGGAAGTCTTCTGGTCAGATGAGTTGGTCTTCTGATCAGCTGAGTAGAGGATTGGGGTTTGCTGTGATGATCCAACCTGGATAATGGATCTTCCAGCTTTATTGTGAGTAATGATCCAACCTGGTTTGATGGATCTTCCAGCTCTATCTCTGAACCATGTAGGACCATCAAATCAATATGATGATCAGCCTGGATGATATCCCACTGATTCAGATTGCCCTCACCATCTGATGTTCCTCATCATCAAATGGGTTGTAGCATCTAATGTGTCCTTGTTGAATTTCTTCGCTTCTCTTGAAAGGGAAGGAAGATTGGAAGAGGCTTCAATGGAGTGTGAAGAGAGAGCCATGGACTTGGTCTCCTTGATTTGTTTAGACACAGTAGCCTTTGATAGCAAGCTCTCCATGTAGAACTTCCTCCTGGAGAAGAAGCTCTGCTTGCTTGCTACTTTGTCCTCTGCATCTCTCCTTCCTCTAGTTTTCAACAAGAACGTCTCTCCTTCCTTTAGTTTTCATAGGCATACAAAGTATGCTGATCTGCATCATCTTCTTCTTCAGGACAAATCTTCATCTCCTTCACCCAAGACTTTGGTTGAGGGATGATCTCCATTCCATCTCTTCTTTCGATTGCCTCCATACCTGAAACAAGAATAATAGTTAGTGATTTGTGTTCTTAGGTATTTCTGAAAAGTTACTTCTTAAGATCAACAATGAGATTCTTGATCTAAGGGTTCACATTTAAAGAGATTCAGATTTTATCTTATGGAATGCAGAATTTATAAATTTTGAACAAGTGTTATTTGGAATCCGTACAGTGCATGCATACTGTTGAGTCGGTGAGGATGGTGTATTAATCCAACCAAGTATAACTCAATAGTATACTGTATGTATGTATATAAATAAAGTATTTTATGAAGAATAGTTTATTATTATACATAGATATACATTGCTTAGAGTAAAGATGTCAAATAACTTTGTTCAAGTCTTCTGAATATATATATATATATAATATGCAATGCAGATTGTAGAGTATTTCATCAAGGATTCTTAAGTTATCATTGATTCCCCCTTGATTAGATGACTCTATGTTTTCCCTCAGCTTTATTTGTCTTCATCGGGAATGAACTTACCTGAAGATGAGGGTGTCTATTCACCTCATCTGATCCTCCTAGTCTGCTGCAATTGTATCAGCTGAGGTCTTCAGCTGATCTTTGCTCTTTATGTGCTTTGAAAGTGTGCGTGGGGTAGGTATCTAGTGTTTAAGTAAAAACAGAACAATGTTATACTGAATGTTGTGACAATTAGTGTAGCATTAACTCTAACAGAATGTGAAAAGTAAACACAGTACACAGCGGAAGTCTAAAACACTAAAACACAATACGAACACAATGGAATAATTTTTAACATAGATTTTATTAATAACAAAACCTATGCTAAGCCTTACGGCGAAACAATAACTCAGTTCCTAAGTTATACACAAAAATGTCGTGTGAAATGTCTCAGCAATTACTTCAACATTCCACAAACAGAAACTACGATCGAGGCAGGTGCCTGAATCCGCAAATAGACTTAAGTGTAAAACACTGTCTAAAGAACTAATCTGATCTATGATTCACTCTCACTCGATACAAGACTAGAACTAAGTACACTGGAAGGTGTGGTATCCCTCGGCGTACGTTAAAAGACACAACTACTGACCATAACTCCTAACTAGGGTTGAACGCTCAAGGAGGTGTTACTCGAATAGTGCATACTTTGAAATGAGAGGCTCTTGCGGTATTTATAGAGAAATACTCAGCTTCTAGATCCTTCCATTATGAGATCCTATTTTTTAGGACCTCAACCTCCATGATCTTTCTAGATCCTTCTGCCATCTTCCAGGTCGTTCTACAATGCTCCAAGGTCTTCTAGCACGTTCTCCAACATTCTGGAATCTTCCAGGTTCCAGACTCTTGTAGAAGCTCCTAGAATCGTTCCTGAATGTGAGAGCATTTAGTACAACATTTAATGTAACATTTCAGAAAAGACTTAGAATAAATCAAGGAAGGTCAAATTAAGATGTTGTTGATAATGTTAAAGCTTTTAAGAGTTAACAACATCTACAATCTCCCCCAATTTGACCTTTCGACTATAACACACCTGATGCACATATATTTCTATACATACTCAGTATTATGTATTTAGGTGAGTTGAACATCAAGGCTAAATACTAGTCAAGACAATACCTGTTGTAACCGTTGGATCAAATCAAAAGAAGATCAAGAATAATTTTACTAAGATCCGTGCCATAAGATCAAAGTAATCTTATTCAAAATCAAAACAAGTATAAACAGTACACTTGTTTACAAAACATATAACATTTACAAAAATCAAAGATTAAATTAGAGCATATAAGGGTATATACCAGATTAGTTCTAAGACTTAAGTAAGACTAAAAAAAAAATAAAAATAATCAGAGCAAATAAAAAAAAAAAAAACAGAATAAACAAGGCATATTCATCATGCAGTAGACACTTAATGATAAGAAAACAAATTAAGCAATAAGCAGTAAGCAGTAATCAAATATCATTAGTGCAAACTAATTTAAGCAAGATAAATATAGACATCCTATCAACTGGAAATAATAAATATTGTATCAGAATAAACAGAATTTAACTTAAACATAACAGAATAACAAAAACAAAAGTAGGACTGAAAATGGCATGAATTGCTATAACAATAGCAGCAGCATCAAGGTCCTGCACATGTGCCATCTGTACTTCAGTACTCCCCCTGTCTTGCATCATCTGTTCTAGATATCAGCATAGAGGATTTCCATATCCTCATCATCTTCAGCAGCATCTGCAAACTTGTCTTTGTCAGCCTCCTCTGGTTCCTCAATAAAACAAGTTGAAGCAAAGAGTGCAACAACATTGTTAGCAGCAGCAGTTCCTCCATTCTCTGTAGCAGCAGCAGCATCAGGTACACCTCCAACATCTTCAGGATTCAGCTCTTCAATAATAACTCCAGAAGCTCTAGTTGAAGTGGAAGGTGGTACTCCCCCTGTTGTAGTGGAAAGTAGCCTGGTCCACTTGTCTTTGATGAACTGGAGCTCATCAATCTGGTCCTGTAAGTGTTGTAACTGCAATAATATAAAAGATCTGGGAACAGAAAATGTGGTGTCAGTGTTACCACCAATGTTCTCAGCTTCTGGTGCAGCATTAGGTGCAGCTGTGTTCTGTTCAGGTCTCTGTGCTGGTTGAGGTTGGGGTTGTGGTTGAGCAGGAGCTGGTCTTTGAGAAGAACTTCCAGGATTGTGCAAGGGCAGATCTTTCACTCTTTTACCAATGAGCAGAGCAGGTGAAATGGTGTATAAAGGAACCTTACCTCTAAGAACTTCAGTCTTCTTAGGGCTAAAACCATGCATCTTCAGATAAGAACCAATAAGCACAGGGTATGGAAGGTTTCCTTTATCAAAAATATCACCACTAAACTTCATCATGTGGTGGAAAATAGTCAATCCCAAATTAAACTTCCTCAAAACCACTATCCTATAGAGCAAGATTGCTTGATCCTTTGTCACTTTGGTAGAGTTGGTGGAGGGTATCCAATTATAAACAATCAATTTGTGCAACACAGAATAAAGAGAAGTAAGGTCCTTGGCCAACATTCCATTCCTCCATCTAGTCAATAAACCACCAGTCATAGAAGCAGTAACAACATCCAAATCAGGTTCATCATCATCAAGTACTGGTTCTATGCCTAAGAAATCATTGATCAATTCTGGTGTAAATGGAACTATACTCCCCCTAAACTGTACATTCCCATACCAACGGGAACTCCTCCTACCATTACTCTTTCTCAAACATGCATAAAATTCATATACCCAATTAGAAACAAAAGAATCACACAAGTTCAGAGCTTTCATCAACTTTCTATCCTCTAAGAATTGAATCAAATTCTTACTTTCAAAATCAGAAATATGAATTCTCCTTTCCATCAACAACTTCCTCCTAGACAACCTAGTTATCTTATCAACCAATCCATCAATATCAGATTCTACTTCAGTTTCAGAATTACCTTCCTCAGAAGTAGTGTCCTTTGAGCTTGGTTCTTTCACCTCTTCAGAGTTTGATTCCCCTTCCTTTTCAGAGCTTTTGTCTGAAGCTGCACTGCTTGAATCACCTCCATCATCAGGTTCTGGTGCTGGAGCACTTGATTCAGCATGTGAGGCAGCATTCTTCTTCAGGGCTTGCTGCATGTCCCTGAGACAAACCTCCATTTCAGAATCAGAATCAGGTTCTAGCTCTTCAGGCATTGTTCGAACAGCATCAATCTTTGCCTTTCCCTTCCCCTTAAGATCAGCTTTCTTCTTAGTTGGCTTTTCAATCACCACTTCTTCATCAGATTCAGAGAATACCTGAATTGGTTCAGCAACATCACCACCTAGCTTCTTCTTCTTCCTCAAAGAGTCAGAATAATCAATTCGAGTGAAAACTCGGTTTGATCGTCTCCTTGGTACTGGGCTCCTCTTTCTCTTCCTTTTCTCAACATTCCTCTTGAAAGGAATCGGTTCAGAGTCCGACTTTGAGATGTCAGAGTCAGTTTTGCCAGAATTTTCACTTTCTTCAGCATCCTCCATGTGAGCGTCCTCATTGTCGGATGTCTCCGCATTCGACGGCTCCTTTGACTCAGCAACAGGGGATTCTTCAATCTCCTTCTCAGTCTCCCCCATAGAGGCAGCAGTCGGGGCCTCTGTTTCAGTGTTAGGGCTCGGAATTTGGGGCTTTTCGGCTGTGGATGAAGAAGGTGCAGTAGTGATCACTTCTTGGGTGCGCAAGTAGTGAGAGATGTCAATAGACATATCACCGGTCGTGAGGATGGGTGGAGTAGATGATCTCATCGATTGAGAAAAATTCTCAACCGCCTGGTTCAGCTCGGAGAGTGTGGCTTGGTTTGATATGTGGATGGTTGTCGGAGTAGCTGGTGTGGGTGCGACGGTTGCGGCAGTTGGGGGTGAGTTCTCATGTGAAGCAGCCATGGAAGCTAAGGTATGCAGATTAGAGAGAGATGGAGACGAAGGTTGTGAGTTGGGAGAGTTTGGTTTCTGTGAGTTTAATTTCTTGTTTCCTGCCATTTAAACCAAGAATTCGAACAGCACTACACAAGAATAGAGATAAGCACCAAATATCTTATAACAAAATCTGCAAAATTAATACTCAACTTACTCAATTAATTACAAAGCTTAGAACAAACATGAAATGGGAGTATTTATATAGAGAGAGCTTAGTAGTTGGAATAATGTACGTGTGATTAAGGCTTGACTTAGAAAAAATTCTAGATTGAATGGATAATGCTCCACAAATTCAGCCACAAGTAAATCATGGGTGAGTTAGTGGGGTAAAATCTTAATTAATAAACTAATTAAATTAAGAATATTCTAGAATTAATTAAAATTAAAAATGTGTATAATCTGAAATAATAAAAGAGCGTGGTTAGTATAATTATAAATAAATAAAATAAATTCCCACAATTAATTAAATAATTACAACTTATAAAAATATAATTGAATCATGTAATGTTGTGCTCAAGGATTTGACATACACCTCAACATTGGTTTTTCACAGGTTTTACCTATCCAATGTAGCCAATTTTTCAGCATTTTTCCTTTTCATTGCATTTCTTCTTTTTGTGCTACAACATCTAATTCGTATTGATCCATTGTTCCTGTAGAGTACATCGTAGTAGCGAACTCCGTGCCCCATACTTACTTAATGGATTACGAACCTCTTGATGTTTTTACCAAATTCACCTTTTGAAAAGAAGGCATCGTAGTAGCAAACTCCGTGCTCCATAGTTACTCAGTGAATTGGTACATCTTTTAGTATGCTGTAACATTCTCAATTTTTCAAGCTTTTGAGAGGTGTAGTATATGCCTATTTTTGCACAAACAAATTTCAGATTCAAGAACATTTTACAAAGGAATTATTCAACGAAAATAAGAAATCAATCAAATCTATAATAACTATGCCACCTTAGGCTGTTGTCCCAAATGCTACCGCATTTGTGACAACATCCTCTCAAGAATTATTCAGATATTACACATACCAAGAGATTTCCTAAAAAATGAGAATCTCTCATGGTCAAGAGCCTTAGTAAATATATCAGCATTTTGATTTTCAGTAGGCACATATTCCAACTTAACTATGTTCTTCTCCACTAAATCTCTCATAAAATGATGTCTAATGCTAATGTGCTTAGTGAGTGAGTGTTGTACCGGATTTTTAGATATGTTAATAGCACTTGTGGTATCACAGAAAATTGTGAGGATATTGTTTTCAATTCCATAGTCATGAATCATCTTACTTAACCACAATAGTTGTGTGCAACAACTTCCTGCAGCTATGTACTCAGACTCGGCAGTGGATTGAGAAACACAATTTTGTTTCTTGCTATGCCAAGACACAAGATTGTTCCCCATGTAGAAACATCCTCCACTTGTACTCTTTCTGTCATCAATGTCTCCAGCCCAATCCGCATCACTGTATCCAATCAATGTGTTGTTGGTGTCCTTAGTGTACCATATCCCAAGTTCACTTGTACCTGAAACGTATCTGATAATCCTTTTCACTGCATTCAGGTGAGATTCCTTTGGATTAGCTTGGTACCTGGCACAAACACACACACTATACATAATGTCAGGTCTACTAGAGGTTAGATAAAGTAAACTACCTATCATGGATCTATACAATGTTGGATCAACATCCTTTCCACCATTGTCTTTGCAAAGTTTCAAAGTAGAACCCATAGGTGTTTTCATTACTTTTGAGTTTTCAAGACCAAACCGTTTGACTAAGTTTTTAGCATACTTACCTTGAGAGAAGAAAATACCATCCTTACATTGCTTGATTTGAAGACCTAAAAAATAATTCAAGTCTCCAACCATACTCATCTCAAATGTGGCTGTCATTGCTTCAACAAATCTGTTCAGCATTTTATCACAGGTTGAACCAAACACAATGTCATCAACATATATTTGAGCAATAAGTAAATCTTCTCCAGTGTGCTTAATAAACAAAGTCCTATCGGCTTCTCCTCTAATAAATCCATACTCTAAAAGAAAGTCCGTAAGCCTACCATACCATGCTCTAGGAGCTTGTTTTAGACCATACCATGCTTTCTTTAGTTTGTACACATGATCCGGGTATTGTGGATCTTCAAAACCTTTAGGCTGTTAAACATATGCTTCTTCATTCAATATGTCATTTAAGAATGCAGCTTTTACATCCATTTGATGTAGTTTAATATCAATAAAACATGCAATTGCTAGTAATAATCTAATAGATTCTATCCTAGCAACGGGTGCAAAAGTTTCATCAAAATCAACACCTTCAACTTGGGTGTAACCTTGTGCAACTAACCTAGCTTTGTTCCTAACAATGTTTCCAGACTCATCAGTTTTATTCTTATAAATCCACTTTGTTCCAATGACATTAGTATGACTAGGTCTTGGAACAAGTGTCCAAACTTCATTTCTTTCAAACTGATTAAGTTCCTCATGCATAGAATTTATCCAATTTTCATCAGTTAATGCTTCATTCACACTTTTAGGTTCAATTTCAGAATAGTAACACTCAGCATTCACAACATTGCAAATAGAAGATATACATATTATTCTTACCACATCTACCTTATTCGATCTTATTCTTCCTCTTGTTTGCACTCCAACTGTAGCATCGCCTATGATCTGGTCAGAAGGATGACTTTTTCCCATTCTTGAAGAAGGATTCGTTTTGGGAACATACTGATCATTCTGTGGAATTACAACTGTCTGTTCTGTAGATGTTGCTCCAGATGTGTTAGCATTTGGTGCAGCATTATCAGACTTCAGTGTATTCTCAGAATTGTCAGTGACTTGTGATACATCTTCTTCATCTTTATCATCTGTAAGACCTTTATCATCATCAAACACAACATTAACAGATTCTTGAACAGTGTTAGTCCTAAGGTTATAAACTCTATAAGCTTTACTATTTCTAGAATAGCCTAAAAAGAACCCTTTATCACTTTTAGAATCAAACTTGTGAAGTTGATCCCTATCATTCAGAATATAACACACACAACCAAATACATGAAAATATTTCACACTTGGTTTTCTAACATTCAGAATCTCATAAGGTTTTTGATTAGTGCCAGATCGAATATAAACTCTATTAATAATATGACATGCTGTATTCAATGCTTCAGCCTAAAATCTTTTAGAAAGACTTTTAGATAAAAGCATGACTCTTGCCATTTCCTGTAGAGTTCTATTCTTTCTTTCAACAATTCCATTTTGTTGTGGAGTTTTAGGAGATGAATATTCTTGCAAGATACCTTTCTTATCACAGAAATCATTAAACATGCTATTCTCAAATTCCCTACCATGATCAGTTCTAATACGGCCAACTTTCAAGTTAAACACATTTTTGAACCTTTTATAGAGAACTTTAAAAGCAGCAAATGTTTCAGATTTATCTCTTAAAAACTCAATCCAAGTATATCTAGAAAAATCATCTACCACAACTAAGGAATATCTTTTACCTCCAATGCTTTCAGTTTCCATAGGACCCATCAAATCCATGTGCAACAATTCAAAACATCGATGTGTAGAACAATGTGACAGCATTCTATGCGGCACTCTTACCTGTTTACCTTTCTGGCATGATCCACATATAATGGTATTCAGGAAGCTCAGTTTAGGTATTCCTTTGATTGCATCTGATACGATTAGTTTCTTCATTGCCCTGTAATTTACATGTCCTAATCTTTGGTGCCATAAGACATTCTCATCATGTTTTGACAAATTGCATACATTAGTTCCAATGAGATAACAATTATCTGCAGACCTAGTACCAGCCATTACACAATCATCATCTTCATTAAGAACATAGCAAGACTCTTTGTCAAATTTTACATGCAAATTATCATCACAAAGTTGACTAATACTAATCAGATTAGCAAGTAAGCCATCAACATGCAAAACATTTTTAAGCTTAGGAAAACCTTTAACATTCAAAGTTCCTTTTCCTATTATCTTTCTTTTTAATCCACCACCATATGTAACATTACCACCATTCAAGGTCACATAATCAGATAAGTAGTCTATTTGTCCTGTCATATGTCTAGAACAACCACTATCAAAATACCATACACCAGGTAAACATGCTTTCAAGGATGTGTGAACAACATTACAGGTAACTTTTGGTTTCCATGCAGATTTCACAGAATGTTTCCTAGGATATGAAGACATTCTGGATGGCATAAACTCAGTTCTCAAATCCTTAAACATTTTCAAGCAGAAGGGACGAATATGACCATATTTAAAGCAATAATGACAAATATACTTCCTTTCAACCTTGTGAAAATCTGTTTGTGCAGATGTTACACCAGATGTGCTAGCATTTGCCTTCACAAATTTCACAGGTTTTTTAAAATTTTCAGAAATAGAAGCAGTTTCACCATCATAACCTAAACCATAATTATTAGATTTACCAGTAGCTATAGCATCATTCACTTTAGAAGCACTCTTGGAAAACTTTTTGAAACTTAAGGTAGAGTTGATCATTTTCTCCTTCAGTTTACAAACTTCAAGATCTCTTCTGGTAAGTAACACTTCTAGCTTAGTGATTGTGTCTTTCAGATCCTCATTCACTTTATTCAAAGAATTCAGAGAGAGTTTCTGAGAGTTCCAATCATCTAACAATTTCTGATATGTCTCATCATCAATCCTTTTTCCTGCATCATCAACAAAACCATTAAAACAGTTCAAATCTGGGTGACTCTGTTTTGATGTTACTGTAGATGTGAAGACATCAGGTGCAACATCAGAATCTGTATCATCCAGATCATCATCTGAGGAATCATTATAATCAATTCTGGTAAAATGAACATGTTCATTTTCATTAAACTCATCAAGATCATCATTATCAGATTCATCACTCAAGGTAGCACTAAATTTCAGTTTTTGCTTCAGTCTGTTATTGGCACACTCATTTGCATAGTGTCCATAACCAGAACATGCATTGCATTGAACTGATTTTCTAATTTCAGGATCATACCTTAGTTTACCTTCACTCTTTGATGGTCTTGGTGTGAATTGACTCTTCCTCCTTTCTGGTTGTGGTGTTGATGTGTTGATTTGGATCTTAGGCTGAATGTTTCCTTTAGATTTATGCATAGACTTCTTAAGAAATTTATTAAAATGCTTTGTAAGAAGGGCAATGTTGTCAGGATTGCTAAGGCATTCATCAATCAATTCTTCATCCGAATCAACCTCAGTAATGATAGGCTGAATCTCAGATTTGTTTGATGTCTCTCCTTTAAAACAACAACTTTCTTATCATCTTTAGCTTCATCAGTTTGATTAGTGTTTATTTCATAGGTTCTAAGAATACTCACTAATTCATTTTGACTCATCTTATCAGTATCTTTTGCCTCTTCAATAGCACAAATTTTAGCATCAAATCTTTTAGGAACAGACCTTAATATCTTATGTACTACTCTAACATTAGAAATAGGGTCACCAAGAGAATGCGATTCATTAATAATCTCACTTAACCTTTCGTTGTAGGATGAAATTGTTTCATCTTCCCTCATTCGGAGATTCTCAAACTTTGTCCCCAACATTCGAAGCTTTGTCATTCGAACACTATCGGAACCTTCACAATGCTCTTGTAACCTGTCCCATGCATCTTTAGAAGTAGAACAGTTAGATATAATTTTAAACATAGAGGTATCAACAGAGGTAAAAATAGCATTTAAGGCTTTAGAATTATATCCTGTTGTTGTTATCTCATCGGCTGTCCAATCAACTTCTTTCTTAAGTTGGATTTCACCATCGGCATCTGCTGGATTCTTAGGTACGTCCCAACCTGTAAGAACAGTCCTCCAAGCACGTTCATCAATTGACTTGATGTACATACGCATCTTAAGCTTCCAATAAGCATAATTTGAACCATCTAAAACGGGTGGCCTAAGTGCTGTGGATATGTGATGTGTTTCCATTGCTAACATAAACTAAAACACACTTTAAGCAAGGATCTAAACCTAGTGTCGTCAGGTATCGGCTCTGATACCAACTGAAAGTGTGCGTGGGGTAGGTATCTAGTGTTTAAGTAAAAACAGAACAATGTTACACTGAATGTTGTGACAATTAGTGTAGCATTAACTCTAACAGAATGTGAAAAGTAAACACAGTACACAGCGGAAGTCTAAAATACTAAAACACAATACGAACACAATGGAATAATTTTTAACATAGATTTTATTAATAACAAAACCTATGCTAAGCCTTACGGCGAAACAATAACTCAGTTACTAAGTTATACACAAAAATGTCGTGTGAATCTCAGCAATTACTTCAACATTCCACAAACAGAAACTACGATCGAGGCAGGTGCCTGAATCCGCAAATAGACTTAAGTGTAAAACATTGTCTAAAGAACTAATCTGATCTATGATTCACTCTCACTCGATACAAGACTAGAACTAAGTACACTGGAAGGTGTGGTATCCCTCGGCGTACGTTAAAAGACACAACTACTGATCATAACTCCTAACTAGGGTTGAACGCTCAAGGAGGTGTTACTCGAATAGTGCATACTTTGAAATGAGAGGCTCTTGCGGTATTTATAGAGAAATACTCAGCTTCTAGATCCTTCCATTATGAGATCCTATTTTTTAGGACCTCAACCTCCATGATCTTTCTAGATCCTTCTGCCATCTTCCAGGTCGTTCTACAATGCTCCAAGGTCTTCTAGCACGTTCTCCAACATTCTGGAATCTTCCAGGTTCCAGACTCTTGTAGAAGCTTCTAGAATCGTTCCTGAATGTGAGAGCATTTAGTACAACATTTAATGTAACATTTCAGAAAAGACTTAGAATAAATCAAGGAAGGTCAAATTAAGATGTTGTTGATAATGTTAAAGCATTTAAGAGTTAACAACATCTACATGCTTGGATCCAGGAGTCCTAAGCTGTAGCATAGGGTCTTGAATCTTTCTTCAGCTAGGGGCTTAGTCAAGATGTCTGCTCTTTGGATATCTGTGTGAATTTTCTCCATCTTGATGTCCTTCTTTTCAAGGTGGTCTCTTATGAAGTGGTGTCGAATTTCGACATGCTTGCACCTTGTGTGGAGGACTGGATTTTGAGTGATGGCAATGGCACTGTTGCTATCACAATATATAGGGACTTCTCTTGCCTCTACATTGTAATCCTTGAGTTGTTGGACTAGCCAGAGCAGCTGACTACAACAACTTCCAGCTGCCATATATTCTGCTTCAGTGGTGGAGGTTGCAACTGAAGTTTGCTTCTTAGAGAACCATGATATTAACTTGTTGCCTAGGAATTGACAGGTTCCAGATGTGGATTTCCTATCAATTCTACATCCTCCATAGTCTGAGTCAGAATAACCACTCAATTCTAGATTGTCATCAGCAGGGTACCATAGTCCTAAGTTGACTGATCCTTTTAGGTACTTTAGAATTTTCCTTGCTGCTTCTAGATGACTTTGTTTTGGGTTTGCTTGAAAACTAGCACATACTCCTACAGCAAATGTTATATCTGGTCTGCTAGCTGTAAGGTATAGTAGAGATCCAATCAGTGCTCTATATTCAGCTTGATCAACTGCCTTTCCAGACTCATCTGGTTCCATTTTGAAAGATGTCATCATTGGAATCCTTGCAGTCTTGCTTTGTAGAGCTTTGAATCTTTCTAATAGGCTTTTGGTATACTTGGACTGGTTGATGAAGATCCCTTCTGGACTCTGCTTGACTTGAAGTCATAGGAAATAGTTCATCTCACCCATCATGCTCATTTCAAACTTTCCTTGCATCAGTTCAGAGAACTTTTTGCACATCTCTTGATTGGGTGATCCAAATATAATATCATCTACATATATTTGCACCATTAGAATGTCTTCTCCTTCTTGTATTCTAAAAAGAGTTCTATCAACTTTGCCTTTTGTATATCCATTGTCAAGTAGGAATTGTGACAATGTGTCATACCAAGCTCTAGGGGCTTGCTTTAGACCATAGAGAGCCTTCTTCAGACGATATACTTGATCTCCTTTTTCAAATCCTGGAGGCTACTCTACATACACTTCTTCTACCAGAATACCATTCAGAAAAGCACTTTTGACATCCATTTGATATACCTTGAAGCCCATATATGATGCATAAGCTAGAAACAGTCGAATGGCTTCTAATCTGGCTACTGGAGCAAAGGTTTCATCATAGTCAATCCCTTCAGATTGAGAGTATCCTTTTGCAACTAGCCTTGCTTTATTTCTAGTTATCACATCATTTTCGTCCTTTTTATTCTTGAATACCCACTTTGTTCCTACTACATTGTGGTTTTCAGGACGATCTACCAATTCCCAAACTTCATTTCTTTCGAATTGGTTTAGTTCTTCTTGCATAGCAGTGATCCAATTGCTATTTGTCATTGCTTCTTCTATGTCAGCTGGTTCAATGTTGGACAGGAAAGCACACCAGCAGAACATAGAGGATTGGGGGTTCTGATTCAGTTGTCTTCTGGTCTTGACACCTGAGTCTGCTCCTCCTAAGATGAGGTTTGATGGATGATTGTTTCTCCATGTATGCCTCACAGGAGTATCTGCATTGGATGTGCTTGGATTCTCATCTGTTCTGGTGCCATCAGGAGGGTTGACTTGATTAGGTCGATCATCATCTGTATCTTGTGTGTCAAAGAGATCATCCCCCCTTGCATTTGGGATTGTTGCATCTTGATTTTGGCCAGCCTGCTCAGCTTGTGTCTGAGATCTAGTGACAGGTCTATGAGGCTTATCCTCCTCTGGTTCTTCAGGGAAAGGTTCATTGACTTCAATGAACTCATCTGGTCTGGACTTGATCACTAGCTGTCTCATCTGATCTGCAGCTGTGTCTGTTTGTACTGCACTCTTTTCACAGGATTCATAAAAAACAACATGAGGTGTTTCTTCCACAAGAAGGGTTCGTTTGTTGAGTACTCTAAATGCTTTGCTAGTAGAGGAGTATCCTAAGAATATCCCCTCATCTGCTTTGGCATCAAAAGCATTCAACCTACTCTTCCCATTGTTGTGAATGAAACACTTACAACCAAATATATGAAAGTAAGATACTCTAGGTTTCCTTCCTTTCCACAGTTCGTATGGGGTTTTCTCATGAATTTTGTGAATACTTGACCTGTTTTGAGTGTGGCAAGCTGTGTTGATGGCTTCTGCCCATAGCTTCTTGGGAGTAGAGAATTCAGCAAGGAGCGTTCTTGCAGCTTCTTTGAGAGTTCTGACTCTTCTTTCAGCTACGCCATTTTGTTGAGGTGTTCTTGCTGCACTTGTCTCATGCTGAATACCATTAGAAGTACAATAGGCAATAATATAAGAGTTAATAAATTCAGTGCCTTTGTCACTTCTAATTTTCACAATTGGTTCTCCTTTCTCTACTTGGATCCTTTTCAATAGTTCAGGGAGCTTCTGCTGTGTTTCACTCTTCTTGTATAAGAAGATAACCCAAGTAAACTTGGAATAGTCATCTACAACAATGAGAGTATACTTTCTTCCTGTTAATTAATGTGGTTGGTGTGATTGGTCCAAAGAGATCCATGTGAAGCAATTCAAGAACTCTGCTGGTTGATGCTGTCTTCTTGGTCTTGAAGGAGACCTTTGTTTGCTTTCCTTGTTGACATGCATCACATACCTGATCTTTACAGTAGAGTTCATTAGGCAGACCATCAACTAAGGATTCCCTTGCTAATTTGTTCATAGTCTTAAAGTTCAGATGACTAAGGCGTTTGTGCCATAGCTGTTGGGATATGAATATCCTTAGTTTAGTTTTGATAAACCAAATCAAACATGTAATAGGATAAGTTGTATTGTATAGACAACTTTATTATACATCTTGTAATAGATAGGACTCTGGTTAGAAGAGAAGACTTGTCAAATGCTCAAAAAGAGAAGAGAAGACCAAGAGCAGAAGTCTCCTGATAAGATGAGTTGAACTCATCTTACAGGATAAGAAGAGTAAAAACAGCTGAGTAAAGACAGCAGAGTAAAGACAGCAGGTGAGAAGAAACAGCAGCTGTGTAAAGACAGCTGAGTAAAGACAGCAGAGTAAAGACAGCAGCTGAGAAGAAACAACAGCTGTGTAAAGACAGCTGAGTAAAAACAGTAGAGTGAAGTCTTCTTACCAGCAGAGTAGAAGTCTTCTTACACAATTAAAGGAAGACCAATCACAGCTGAAATCAAGGATTGACAAGATATGTGCACAAGAAAGGAAAGTCAAAGATATGATTGAAATTACATGACAATGGTAATATTCAATCATATCAAATCAAGAGATTGTCAATTCCTCAATTAGTGGAGATTTGAATTGCTATCATCCAACGGTAACATTCAAACATCAACACTATATAAATGAGCTCATACATCATTGGGAGCAGTGAAGAGGTGTGAGATGCAGAGGTCGAGCAAAGTGCTTAAAGTCCAGAAATAAGAAGAGCTCAAGAAGATCATTCATGAAGATTCAACACGCATCACCTCATCCCCAGTGAGTGAACTCATACCATCTAAGCCAGTTTAACCACTCATATATATCCATAGCTTAGAGAGAATTTCTCAATCCTAGCATGAGGCTAAAACAGATTGTAAGGGAAATTCTCACCTAGTTCATATACACAAAACCCACCTTCTACCATAAAACCCTAGAAGTCAAGTTGAGTGTTCGTCACTGTCAAGAGTCCAAGTGCTCTATAATCACTTGTGGAGTGCAAGTGCAAGTGCTTACAATCACTTGTGGGGAAGTGCAAGTGCTTACAATCACTTGTGGAGACCGTAGCTGTTAGGACGGCTCAGATCTCAATGTCCTACCCTTGGGACTATAAAGGACAAGACCCTTGTAATTTTTGGTAAATTAAAGGGATTAAACATCACGTTAGGACGTGAGAGTGGACGTAGGAACGTATATCCGAACCACTATAAATTAATGTGTTATTTACATTTCTGCACTTTACATTTCAAGTCTTTTCATACATATTTGTGCATAAACTATTTTACACACTGTATTTATTAAATAGACGAGTATAATATTTATGGGCACACTACAATTCCGCACTTAACTCCGATAAGTAATTAATCAGTCGACTAACTAGTCATAGGCCCCTAGTGAAATCAGCGGACTAGTTACTTTGAAGAGTTAGTTTATTTTCCACACAATCAGTAGACATCAAGTCAGCTGATCTTACACTCGTCTCAGGGACCAACAATAGCCAGCTGACATCTTTAGGGCTTTTCACAAGCAGACATGTATCCTTAGGACAGTTGTTCCAATTTGCAAGATACATACTTCCCTTTCTAGATCCTGTTAGAAGGTTTTGTTTTGTTCTTTTATCACTTATGAGACACTCATCTTTAGAGAATTTTACTGAGTAACCAGTGTCACAAAAATGAGAAACAGATAATAAATTAAACTTTAAACCCTCTACATATGATACATCATGTACCTCAATGTCACCATTTTTAAGGGTGCCATATCCTTTTGTGTTACCGTGCGCGTTATCACCAAAGAAGACTTTTGGACCTTTCTTCTCTATGTAGTTGGTCAGCAGGGCTTTGGTTCCTGTCATGTGAGTTGAGCATCCACTATCTATATACCAAGTTTCTCCTGCTAGACCTCCTCTTCTGTATAGGTCCCTCCTTTCCTGCAAGAAAAGTTAAGTCTTAGGTACCCATTTTGTCTTGGGTCCTTGGGTGTTAGTACTACCCTTGGGAACCCACATATACATTGGTCGTTTGAACAACCTTGAGCACTTGAGTTGTTTCCCTCGGGCATCACAGAACCAAATCTTACCATTTAACACCTTGGACTGGTCTGATTTGTTGTTTGTGTCAGCTAAGTAGTAGTCAAATGGTTTCCCTTTATAGGAGTGTACATACATGATCTTTTGACTAGTTACATTCGGCCTGGGTGCATTAGCTGGACGATGCACACGATTATATGGACCATACTCTTCTGTTCTCACAATATCATAAGAGATAGGGGGTGCAAAGAGAACAGATTTGTTGGAAGAAGACTTCTTCTTCTTGGCTGGAGCAGCATACAGCTGAGACTGTCTCAAACGAGATGGTCTAGGCTGTTTGTTTTTCCTCGGTACAGGCTTGGGGTTAGCTTGTCCTTTACCATTTTTGGTTTTGGGATAGTTAGCCTTAGCTGGTACAGATGCCTTTTGGTTCATATTAGGTTCATTGTGCATAGAGCACTCACCTTTTTCATGTGATCGAGTAGGACACTGATTAGGTGTACTACCCCCAGCTGGAGAGGATGTTGATGGATTAAGTTCATACCCAAAACCCATCTTATTGCCATTTGATCTATAATATTCAGAGATACTTTCAATAGTAGTAGACGCTTTATTGAACTCTGATATCGTTTGATTTAGGCATTCCTTCTCCTTTTCTAAGAGCTTGTGTGCTTGGAAGAGGTCATCGAACTTGGATTGTAATGAACGAAGTTCCTTAGTTTCTAAAGCTTGAGTTTCTAACATCCCCTCATACAACTGAGTTATTGTGGTATTTTCTTCCTTAAGAAGTTCCACTTCTCTGGTCAATCTTTCATTCATTATGACCAACTCAGGGGTGTTATCAAACTTAGTCTTTTTCAACTTAGCAATTTCTTTCCTTAGATCCTTATTCTCCTCTTCCACCTCTATAAAAGCTCTAGTGGCAATATCCAGATCACCTTTTACCTTTCTTGAGGATTGATAATAGGTGTCTTCTGATTCGCCTTCAGATGAATTTATTTCATCTGATTGTGAAAAAATAGGTGAATGGAAAGTTGTAGTATAGGAGTTTACCTCATTTTCACCTATGGCCATCATAGCTAGATCATCTGAATCATCTGAGAAGATTTGACAGTCTAGTGATGTAGGGAGTTCATCACTATGATATTCAGATTCTTCAGTCACCATTGCTTGCTTATCAGAATTTCTTCTGTCTCTTCTTCTTTCTTCTTTGTCATCCAGATTCAGCTCAGGACATTCATAGACATAATGTCCTGGTTTACCACAATTGAAGCATGATCCAGATCTCTGATTTGAGTTGCCTTTCCTTGGAGGAGTGGCATCTCTTCTTCTAGATCCTCGGCTGTTAGATGACTCCACATCCTTTCTAGGATGTCTTTCTGGTGTTCTTTCTCTGGAACCTCTGGAGGGTGAACTGGCTCTTCTATCTTTGTAGTTTCTATAGAGTTTTCTATATTTGCTGTTGAGAGTGTTCATCCTTTCGAATCTCTTGATCATAAGAGCCATTTGCTCTTTCAGACTCATGTCTGATCCTTCAAAGTCTTCTGTTTTCAGTGAGGTCTTGCCAGATGAGGTACTTGCAACTTTTGTATTGGCTGCCTTGAAGGCTACAGTCTTGGAGGTAGATGGGGCTGCAGTTTGCTCATCACTTCCTGAGTTTTCTTCTCTGTCAAGGTCATATTCATGAGATTTTAGGTTCTGAAATAGAGTTTGAGTAGACCACTTCTTGATGTCTTGAGTATCTTTGATGATGGTCTTCTTGAGTTTCCATCTCTTGGGTAAAGAGTCCAAGATCTTCAAGTTTTTCTCTCTATTTGTATACTTCTTGCCTAGAGATTCAATCTCATTTATGATCTTTGTATATCTATTTTCCAGCTGATCAATAGTTTCTTCTGGCTGCATCTTGAGGTGCTCAAACTTCTTGACTGCTGTTGACAATTTACTTTCCTTGATTAGCTCAGTTCCTTCACAGAGGAGTGCCAATGCCTCCCACATTTCTCTGGCTGACTCACAGTGGATTACCTTTGCAATGTACTCATTTGGGAGAGTTTGCATGATGTAATATTGAGCAATGCTGTCAAGGTTTGACTGATTCATCTCTTCTGGTGTGAGGTCCTTCATGGGCTTGGGAACAAGTTCTCCAACTGGAACTTCTGGATCACCATTTGCAGTGTTGACTGTCATAATGGTGATTGGACCTTCTGTGATTACAGACCACATCTTGTAGTGGACTGATGTGAGATTCTTCCTCATCCTGATCTTCCAGTAATCATAATCTTCAACTGAAAACTTAGGCAACTTTCGCATATTAGCACTCATGTTATATGAGTTTTCAAAAACAAGTTTTTCAAAAAGAATAGATCTGTTCAAGAGGACTACAGAAAGACTCCCTCAAGTCTTCTGATAATCTAGAGACAGTAGTCCGTTAGAACCACTACTCTGATACCACTTGTTGGTCCCTGAACGAGTAGTGAATGGGATTAAAGTCTAGAGGGGAGGGGTGAATAGACTTTAAAACTTTTTCAAGAGAATTGGGAACCTCTTCTGATTGCTATGTCAACTAGACTACAAGTCTGCTGGTCCAGATGACTATAGTGATCTGAATGAAGAGTTTATATGCGGAATTATGGTAGGCCTTGATTAGACTCGTTCTCTTAGTTTCTTATGAAAGTGTTAACTTGTTTTGCTCAGTGAAAGTACTCAGCTGATGCTGGTTTGAAAGTTGTGGCCTCGTTTTGAAGACAGTTGAAAATACAGTATGCACTATATAAAGATTAATGAAATGACAGAAATATAAAGTGCAGTAAGTAAATAACACCAGATTTATAGTGGTTCGGATATACGTTCCTACGTCCACTCTCACGTCCTCACGTGATGTTTAATCCCTTTAATTTCCCAAAAATTACAAGGGTCTTGTCCTTTATAGTCCCAAGGATAGGACTTTGAGATCTGAGCCGTCCTAACAACTACGGTCTCCACAAGTGATTGTAAGCACTTGCACTTTGAGGGGTTCAAAAACTTTAACCTTTCGGTGAGGGTTTGGGGTTTTTGAAGGGTATCCAACTAATGGTTCAAGCTTATAATTTGCTTAACCACTATGCCTAAAACAATGAATATACAATATGAACAGGTTTCAGGTTCTTATGGGTTGGATAGAAATCACTTAAGAGCTACAGATATTCTAATGGTTTCTGGGCTCCTGGAGAATTCTTAAAACAGTATGGTTATTGCTTGATTGCTTGCTTGGCTTGTTGAATTCTCTCTTGTGACCTCTTGTTTGTGATTTCTCATCCTCTTGTATTTATAATGGTGATCGCTTGTAACTAACCGTTGGAGTTGACTAGCCGTTGGGGCAATCTTTCCATAATGGCTTGATTCCTTGATTCCGACCGCTTGATTGCTTCAATCCTGGGATCATGTCAATCTTCTAAATAAGGTAGGTCTTCGTTTGAATTGTAAGATGACTGTGGAATCAGCCGAGTCCTGGAAGAGCACATAGTCTTCTGATCTGTACTGCTAGTCTTCTGACTACTCTTCTGGCCTTAGGTCTTCTGTCTTCTGATATCAATCGAGTAACACTCTTCTGATCTGGCAATTCTTTGTGCTGCTTTAGGCCATTTTCAATCTTGGACTCCATCAGATAAGTAGGTATACAAACACCTTAACTTATCTGGTCTTCAAGGATCTTCTAGTCTTCATGTCTTCTACTCTTCTCATCTTGAGGATGGGCATGTAAGCCAGGACTGTGCTGATCGGCTGATATCAATACAGTTGATCACACAAGACTAGTCTAAGCTATTTCTATACAAGTCAGCTGATCCTATTACATTTATAAACTCTAAGTATTTTGGCAATCAAAACTATTCTAACATCAAGTGGGGCTTAGGGTGAATTTATATCCCAACACTTCATTTTCAAATGCCATTTGACAATCATCATCACTGTCACTGTTGGAGAATAGCCCATCATCAGAAGAGTAGACACTCTCTTCACTTGCTGATTCCCCAGCTACAATGGCCTTCCTGTTGTTCAGCCTTTTGTCTCTTTTGTTCTGCCTTTCTTTTCTTTCTTTGGCACTTAGGTCAGGACAATCATACTGAAAGTGACCCTTTTTCTGGTAGGTGTAACACACATCTTCATCATCATTCTTTTTGCTTGAGGACTCCTTCCTCCTTGATGATGATGGTTCAGCTTTGCTGTACTTCTTTTTGTCAGCATATCTTTCTTCTTTCTTCTCATCAGAGACTTTGTCCTCTGATTTGTTGTCAGGAGAGCTGAATCTCCTTCTGTTTCTATTGTCTTGGTAGAACTTTTTGTATCTACCAAATCTGGAGTTGAGCTTCTCAAATCTCCTAGCCATGAGTGCCAGCTCCTCCTTCATTTCAGATTTTGAAAAATCCAACTGATCACTTAATAGTTTTCAGTAGGACAAGTATCTATTGAAGTTCACACTCAGGCTAGTTGTGAGACAACCTCCCTGATAGGATCAAAATGTTTAAAAAGAAAGAATTTGCATACACAAGTGCATTCCCCCCCCCCCCTCCATACACTTGTGTCATACTCCATCAAGGACCAACGATTACTAAAGAACTGTTCTGATCTTGCAGTACCTTCTTTTCATTTGACTTCAATAACTCATCTATTGCTGATTTCACCACTTGTCTTAGATCATTTCTCAACTGATTTACAGACGCTTCAGTAGCAATTTTTGTTCGAACATCTTCAGCAACAACATCTTCCATGATCTCATCAGCAACAGGAACTTCAACTAACTTCAGCTCAGTAGACAAGACCTCGTCTTCTACTAGTAGCACACTTGCTGCTAAAGTTTTTAAACTGAATGGAGATGAGTAGGGTATGATGGCTAACCTTTCTTCTGAAGCTTTTCTCTTAGCCTCATCAATATCTTTCTTGATGATTAGTGTGAAAATTGCTCGTAATTCTTATGTTTAATTTGCATAATTTTATAGGATTTTGTGCATTATTTACACTAATTTGACTCATTGCTCTTGATTTGGAGAAAGGTAGTGTTTTATTTATTTTGTAGGAAAATGAGTATTTTTTGAGCAAAACACGCCTCAATTATATTGTGAAGTCAATTGAAGGAATAAATCGAGATGATGAGAGAATGATTGGGCTTCTAAATTATTTCAGCGGCCCATTTACTGAATTTGTGGATGCAATTAAGGGTTGGGGTATATACCCCTCCAGCTTTGTTAGATACACTCCCCCGATAAATATACTCCCCTTAAAATACATCTGAGATAGATGCACTCCCCCCAAATTGTCTATTATACCCCTTTATCTTAATAATTGGTATGATAAATGCACACCCCTATAAAAACCCTAATTTCCTTCATTCTTTCCCCAACCCTCCCATTCCTTCCTCCTCCCTCTCCCTCTGCAAGTCGCCTCCTCCCTCTCCCTCTGCAAGTCGCCGCCCGCCGTGCCGCCTAAGCCACCCGCCTCCAGCGTCGCCCGTCTCCAGTGCCACCCGCCATGCCGCCCGCCATTTTTTTTTCCATTTCTGCAACCAGGCGGCGGCGGCGGCCCCCTCGCCCAGCGCCGTCGCCGCCTCCTCTCTCCCCGACGGCCTTCCCCACCGCCCTGCGCGCTCCCCTTTCCTCCCCCTCGCCGCCTGCGCGCAAGTCCTCCTCCCTCACTCATTTTCTGTTTTTTTTTTTTTTTTTAAATTCTGCAACAGGAAGCGGAAGCGGCTCCGCCAGCTCCCTCTACCAGCGCCGCCGCCACCTCCTTCCCCCGCCGCCCTGCACCAACCTTCGCCCCCAACGGCTTCTCGCTCTGTTTTCGCGATTTCGCAAAACAGGTAAGGTTTCTGGGTTTTTTTTTTTCCATTTCCGACAATTTCCCGTCGACCATAATCCTTATGGTCGATAAATTGTTGTCGACCACAATATTTATGGTCGACAATTTCTTGTTGAAAATGAAGATTTTTTAAAAAAAAAATTCAATCGGTCAAATGTTGTCGACCGGAGTGATTTCGGTCGACAATCCATAGTTGACAATATAATTTGTGGTCGATAAACCAGTGTCGATCGACACTAGTTTGTCGAAAAAAATGTTATTTTTTTCTTTGTTTTCCAAGTTTTTTTTCTTCAAATTTTTATAATTATTTGTACGGCGGCGGCGGCTGCCGGAGATGGTGCGGCGGCTGCCGGAGATGGTGCGGCGGCTGTCGGAGATGGTGCGGCGGCCACTGCCGGAGATGGTGAGGATTGGCCGTCGGCGCAGGTGGGGCGGCGGCTATGGTTGCTGTTTAATTTAGAATTAGGGTTAGGGTTAGGGTTAAAATTAGGGTTAAGCTTAAGGGGTGTATCTATCTTAAATTTTACTAAAATGGTAAATATGGTATTTTACATACATATTTAATTAATAAATGGGAGGGGAGAGTGTATTAAACAAAGGTGGAGGGGTATATACCCCAACCCTGCAATTAAATGGAAGCTTACAACTCATTTCAAAAGTTAATGTCGTGTGTGAAATTTGGATGAGGAATCGGCTGGAATTTTAATAGCTTATGGGCTAGGCCCATTTCACCTTCTCCAATTAATGTTGGCCCAAGGGTTAATTAATGTATGGCAGCCCAATTTATTCATTTCAGCCAAGGTAGGCAGTTAAATTGCAAATAACCCAAGCCCACGTGAATGGAAGAAAAATAGTAGTAGCCCATCTCATTTTGGTTGGAAAGAAAAAGGGCAATTAACACACCGCAGCTGGGGGGAACACGACGCGAAAAAACAGAGGCGGCATTTTTCAATTGGGGAAACCCTCCTCCCATTCACACTTCCACTCAATAGCTTAGTTTAATTTTATATTTTTAGATAGATTTAAATTGAGTATTTAATTTTGTGTAAGCATTCAAGGATTACAAGACCATTTGAAGTGATATTTTTCCTTAATTCCATGTTTTATTATTTATCTTTCTTAAGCTTGTTTTCATTTGTTGATTTAATTATTGACTAGGTTTGTTGGTGTTTTGATTTGTGATGGAATTTGTGTTATTAGCTTAATTTTGATTGTGGAATTCATTGGTAGGTTCATTGGTTAGGTTTATGGGTCTTGATAGATCATTTGCTAGAACTCAATTATTAGGTTGTATTAGAAGCTCGATAAATGCAACGAGAGTTGGTTAATCGGGGTAGATAGTATAATCGAGGGTTGAGAATCGAGTGAATGAATTAATATTAGTTTATCACAACGAGAGTTGGGTAAATTTCATTAGAACCCCATTTATCTACATTAATTGCTTGAATTAACATTTGAGTGATTAGTGAGAAGGCAATAGGAGCTTGGTTGTTAGTATTCAAGTGGAAAAACATGATTAGGGATTAGTTTAGTTAATTAGATAGAGTAGAACCCCCTAGTTGTGTGATTACCCGGGTAAGAACGCCTCTATTCATCCTCTCAATCCTAGGTGATTTAGTAGACAAATGCACTCGTGATTGCTTCTATCAAGTTCCACCTAATGAATTGCACATAAAAGTCAACTTTTAACTCAATTTTCCACACAATGACGAACACCCGAACGCTACTTCTCTCCATTTGATCTTATTATCATTTTACTTGCTTTTCTTAGTTACTATTTATCTTGTTGATTTTTGCATTTAGTCTTTAGCTCACCCCATGATCTTTCACTATAATTACGTGACAACGTACAACACTAAGGCTACACAAGCAAACTAGTCCCGTGGTTCAATAATTTAACTGGGCACTTACTTTTACTACTAGGACCCTCTTACACTTGAGAGGTGAGTATTGAAAAATACGTGTCAAGTTTTTGGCGCCGTTGCAGGGGATTAGTTTTGCCTTTTGTGTAACTTAGTGTTAGTTTAGCGTAATTACTAGTGATTTTTTTTTTATTTTGTTCTATATTATCTTGTGCTTTTCATACTTTGATCATTTGTGTAGGTGAGCTTAATTGCAAGATGGACGGATACAACATATATTCATGGAATCAATCCTATGATCAATATGAAATGGTTTATCCTCCTTATCAAGAAGAAGTTTGCTACGATAATTGGGGGAACTACGAGTATGGTTATCAAATTCAACAAGTTCCCACCGATTATCAAGATTATGGAAAAATGGAGGCCTCACCCTATCTTTGTGAGTTGCTGAATACCTTCATTGAGAGTAATGGAGGGATGGATAGGCCAAACACGATGGATCAAGTTGAGGAAGCAAGCTACTTTGGAAGACAACCTTACTCACAAGGAGTTGATCAGGGTGATCATGCACCAAATGATGAGAGAAATGCTTACTTGGAACACTTGCTAGCCACTTGCATGACTCAATCCAATGAAAGATTGGAAAAGATGGATGAGCAACTTGTCTCACTTTTGAACCAAATGAAGAATGTGGAGTTCTATATGATTCAAATGGCTTCTTCAAGTGGGACTAGTTATGAAGAGTCAAGCATGACGATTGATGAAGAAGAGGGCTCAAGTGAAGAGGAGGACGAAGACGTCAAGCTTATTGAGTACTTAATGGAGATTGAAGAAGATGAAGAGGAAGAAGAATGTCCCTTGATGGAGGACACGAGCAACAAAGAACAAAAAGATCAAGAAGTATTAGATGACACATTGAAGAGTGAAATGAGCATTTCTAAACCTTTACACTCTTCAATTTTCACTTTAGATAATATTGATGCTTCTATTGATTTTATCTTACCTCTTGTTAACTTTGATCTTAAGAAAGAAATTAAAAAAAGCTTGGGCATCCTCCCACAAAAAGGAAAAGAGTGGAAAGAGCAAGAGGATAGCCTATTGATAGAAAAGCACAAGAAAGGTGCAAGTGATTGGCCCACTATCCAAGGGAGCCTCCTTGACTTTGAGGCAAAGAGATTGAAATATAATGGCAAGGAGGACCGATATCCTTGGCCATTCCGATGAGCTTATTTCTTTCCGTCCGGCTTGAAGACGTTAAACTTAGCGCTAAATGGGAGGCAACCCATTCTTTATTGCTTTATTTTATTTTATTTTAGCTTTGTAGTTTGCTTGATCTTTTTGTTGAGTTTTTGTTTTGTAGGTTGAGTGTTGTGGTGGATGTTCAAGGATGGGAGATGTGCATGGGGAAGCTCAAGTTGGAGATGTTTTGGTGCTACAAGGTTCGATGGACAATTCGGTTGTGGTAGCTTGCTTCTTTGGTAAGCTATGTTGGTGGACAAATTCTAGGTAAACACACTTATCTCCAAACTTTTCTTTCAACTAGATAGTTTCATTTAAGTTTGGGGGGAGATTTCGTGTGTTTACCTTCATTTTTATTGCACCGCTTGTCCTATAATTTTTTAGCTTTGTTGGATGAGATTTTTTGTGGAAGAAAGAGTTTGAGGCTTCATTGTTGGTTCTTGAAATTTGGTTGAGCTTGTTGGTATTGATTGATGCATGCTTGTTCATTTCCTTATGTGAAGATCTTTGTTTGGTTTGGTGCTTTTAATTCGTGATAGACAAGCCCGTGAGCTTTAGAGCCTTTAGACTTTCATATATTTTGGTCTATTTTTTTCATGTATCATTCATGCTTGTGTGCTCTAGAACTTGCCAATTGTCTTGTTTGAAGCTACTTTGTGTGTGAGATATGTGGAAGTGATATAAGGCCATCTTTGTTTTGAATAGTCACTTAGCCAAATTATCCATACCAAATGATATTTTTCCGTAGTTAGCCACTTTGAGCCTATTGACTTGTATTCTTTGGGAACCTACAAAATTTAGCCTATTTGTCCATATTTTGTGAGCCTAATTTCCCTATGAACTAGTGGAGCTTGGATGTTGACAAATGAGGTTGAATTGAGCTTAAATGTGAATTTGGTGGATGAGTTTGGTTTGAAAGTGAAAAGATTGAAAAAAATGAGAAAAAAAAAAATGAATTGTGAAGTGTACATGAAAAAGATTGAGTTGATGAGAAAAGAGAAAAAAAAAATTGAAAAAGAAAACTCTCTTTTGTACAAGTATTTGGTAGAGCTTGTAGTTCAAAAGTGTTCAAAAAGTTTTGGTGGTGAAGAATGTGCTTTAAAAGAGTGAGCAAATGAATTGTGGGAGTTTGAAATTTGAAGTTGCAACTTGATCAATTGTAGCTTTTCTCTTGAGAATTTAGAGATATTCGATTGTGTGTCTTTACTTCTCGCTCCACTAATTTACGAGTCACTTTATCCAAATCTTCCTCACCCTAACCAAAGAGCCTACATTACAACCAAATGATAAGTCCTTGTTGATTCATGAATTGAGCACATGACAAGTGGTGGAGAATTGAGACTTTTGGCAAGCATATGGTAGTGCACTTGTGTGATTTGATGTTGAGAGCATACACTTTCTTGATATACACCTTTGAGTGATGAGAGATACACTTACTCGTGAGGAAATTGTGAATTGGGCACTTAATCTTGCATGGATTTGAACATAGCTTGTGAACTTGCTTGTTGATTTTTCTATCTCAAAGCTTGATTGAATTGGTGGATCTTGACAAACACTCTTTTTATTTTGTCTTGAATGAATTCCTTTGCAATCCTCCCACTTGTTCTATTTTTCTTTTGTTGCTCGGGGACGAGCAACACTTTAAGTTTGGGGGGTTGATTAGTGTGAAAATTGCTCGAAATTCTTGTGTTTAATTTGCATAATTTTATAGGATTTTGTGCATTATTTACACTAATTTAACTCATTGCTCTTGATTTGGAGAAAGGTAGTGTTTTGTTTATTTTGTAGGAAAATGAATATTTTTGGAGCAAAACACGCCTCAATTATATTGTGAAGTCAATTGAAGGAATAAATCGAGATGATGAGAGAATGATTGGGCTTCTAAATTATTTCAGCGGCCCATTTACTGAATTTGTGGATGCAATTAAATGGAAGGGCGCGGCTAAAGGCACCCGGATTTCCTATGAGTACACCCACCAAACATTTTTTTAATCTTTCAGGACCTGTAAAATGTCCAATATACCCCTGGGTTAAAATTTATGAAAAAAACGAGGATGAGTACACCCACCCATTCTATTTCACCACCACCACCACCTCTCCTCAACCACCACCACCATTCAACCAAAAAAACTCCAAAATTGCAACAAAAATTAATCTAAAACAACAAATGTTCGAAAAAATTTCCAAAACATACATGTTCGAAATGTTTTTCAAAACAAACTCAACATATTCGAATTTTTTTTCAAAACAAACTCAATATTTTCGAAAAAAATTCCAAAACAACTCAAATTTTTTCCAAAACAAACACAATATGTTCGAAATTTTTCCAAAACAAACTCAATATGTTCGAAAATAATTCCCGAACTACTAAAAAACTCTAATTTTCCAAAATTTTCAAAACCCTAATTTCTGTAAAAAAAAATTAAAAAAAAAACTTACCTTGCGTGGGTGCCGGCGACGGGCGTGGGTGCGAGGGGAGGGGGAGAGGCTGCCGCCGCGAAGGGGAGAGGTAGACGAGGCTACCTTGCGTGGGTCGCGGCAAGGGCGGGGCCAACGAGAGGGAGGGGGCGGCCAGACGAGGTTGCGGGGAGGGGGCGTTGGCAGCGGCGGCCGGCGGCTGGGAGAGTGCGGCGGCTGGTGTTGCGGCTGGGAGAGGGCGGCGGTGGGGTCGCGTCGGCTAGGGCTGCATCGCGTGGGTGGTAGGGAAAAGGGGGAAGAGGGAGGCGACGGTGGCTACGGCCGCGAACGGGGAGGGCCTCGCCGGCGATTTGAAAGAATGGGTGGCTGAATTTTTTTTTTTACGGAGAAGAAGAAGTGGGTGTCTGAATTGAGAAAAGAGAGAATGAGGATTTAATTGAGATTGAGGGTAAATTTGGGTTTTCCAGGTGGGTGTCCTCATCCGATTTGTGGGTGTTCTCATCCCCTGGGTGTACTCATAGGAAACTGGGGTGCCTTTAGCCGCGCCCTAAATGGAAGCTTACAACTCATTTCAAAAGTTAATGTCGTGTGTGAAATTTGGATGAGGAAGCAGCAGGAATTTTAATAGCTATGGGCTAGGCCCATTTCAACTTCTCCAATTAATGTTGGCCCAAGGGTTAATTAATGTATGGCAGCCCAATTTATTCATTTCAGCCAAGGTAGGCAATTAAAGGGGATTTCACATAAAAGGTCATTTCACCTAGTGTTTTTTTAAATAAAGACATGATTCAAAATAGTTTTAGAATAAGGACAAAATGGCACATAAATGTACCATCATGCCGTTAATACATAAAATTCGGAATTAATATGGAGAAATTCTTTAAATGTTTGAAATTTAAAGCTGACTCTATCAGCTCATTAATTCCAAGAATTACGCAATTAATTAAAACCTTCCTAAAATTAATTAACACCGGTCAGAAGAGCTTAATTTTGTGCAGAATTTTGGGGTTTTCCAATTTGTGAAGAAAGGAAACCGTGAAGTACGGAAGAAGACGAAGTGAGAAGTGAGAAGAACATTTTGCTCCCTAGACCATGGTTGGAAAAGTAATATAAAAGCTAAATCTGCATAATAAAATGAATAATGCAGAACAATGAAATCTAAAACTGCATAATAAAATGAATAATGCAGAACAATGAAATCTAAAACTGCATAATAAAATGAATAATGCAGAAAAAATAGTACGGTGTCTTCATATTAGAATGTGATTATGCAAAAATACGTATACATATGCAAAATAAGATCTGCATTATCCCTTGACCAAACCAATAACAAATAATCATGAACTACATTTCAGCAACGCGCACGTAAATCATCACAATTACACGAAAACGGAGCAAATTGAACCTAAATTAAAATCATCTCAAAAAATCATAAATTCTTTGCAAATTATGTGTGTACGTGTGGAATTAAAAATCATACCCTTGGCAAAACTCTTCATCTGACCCTTGGAATTAAAAGTTTCTACTATATCTCCGGCGGCTTCGCGTCCGTCATCCATAATGAAGAAATCGGTGAAGTTTGAATCCCCTAGGAATATAAAGAAACGATCGCGTGGAAAGTCTCTTGATCATGTGCAGTCGGTGAACTTCGGGCCAGGAAGTGGGCCATGAATGCCACGACCAACGCAAACCCTCGATTGCTTCCAATTCGGTGAAATCCATCGGCGAGTTAGAAGACGAACGAGATGCGTTTCATCAATTGATGAAACCTAATCGAGATTTGCGATCATGGGGATTTATGATATTTCAAAGTTAGGGGTTTAATTTATGATATTTTCTGATAATGGCCGGCCCGGCACCATGAAAGAAACCGGGAGTGGAAATAAGAGAAAAAGTCCAGTGTCTTGATCGCGTGATTAAAGGCTATACTTTTTCTAAATTAGATTCGGGCTTTCGACAGTTTGAAATTTGATTTTTAAAATTTTGAGTTTTGAAATCCTGATAAAAATGTGTATGATTTAAACAGATTCTGAGGGACGATAAACTAGAAAAGAAGGCGATGCAATAAACTAGAAAAAATGCAGAACACGATAAACAGATTCTGAGGGACGAGGAATTCTGAATTAAGGCGGTTTTTGGGAAATTAGGATCGCTTTAATTGAAAATTCGTATGAATCGTGCAAATTGCAAATGAAATAAGGAAGGTGAGATTCTTATTTCCATATGCGTGATATTAAACAGAATGCTAGCGAAATATATGGAATGTATGACTTGTTCCATTATTATATAAATTAAATAGTTATTCTTCAAATTTAAATGTAAGGGCATAAATGTTTATTTACACATGTTTTTGTCCTTTTTTAAAAAGATTATAAAAGTTGTCTTTATTTAAGAAGCTAGGTGCCTAAATGGCCTTTTTTATAAATTTTCTCGCAATTAAATTGCAAATAACCCAAGCCCACGTGAATGGAAGAAAAATAGTAGTAGCCCATCTCATTTTGGTTGGAAAGAAAAAGGGGAATTAACACACCGCAGCTGGGGGGAACACGACGCGAAAAAACAGAGGCGACATTTTTCAATTGGGGGAAACCCTCCTCCCATTCACACTTCCACTCAATAGCTTAGTTTAATTTCATATTTTTAGATATATTTAAATTGAGTATTTAATTTTGTGTAAGCATTGGAGGATTACAAGACCATTTGAAGTGATATTTTTCCTTAATTTCATGTTTTATTATTTATCTTTCTTAAACTTGTTTTCATTTGTTGATTTAATTATTGACTAGGTTTGTTGGTGTTTTGATTTGTGATGGAATTTGTGTTATTAGCTTAATTTTGATTGTGGAATTCATTGGTAGGTTCATTGGTTAGGTTTATGGGTTTTGATAGATCATTTGCTAGAACTCAATTATTAGGTTGTATTAGAAGCTCGATAAATGCAACGAGAGTTGGTTAATCGGGGTAGATAGTATAATCGAGGGTTGAGAATCGAGTGAATGAATTAATATTGGTTTATCACAATGAGAGTTGGGTAAATTTCATTAAAACCCCATTTATCTACATTAATTGCTTGAATTAACATTTGAGTGATTAGTGAGAAGGCCATATGAGCTTGGTTGTTAGTATTCAAGTGGAAAAACATGATTAGGGATTAGTTTAGTTAATTAGATAGAGTAGAACCCCCTAGTTGTGTGATTACCCGGGTAAGAACGCCTCTATTCATCCTCACAATCCTAGGTGATTTAGTAGACAAATGCACTCGTGATTGCTTCTATCAAGTTCCACCTAATGAATTGCACATAAAAGTCAACTTTTAACTCAATTTTCCACACAATGACGAACACTCGAACACTACTTCTCTCCATTTGATCTTGATCATCATTTTACTTGCTTTTCTTAGTTAGTATTTATCTTGTTGATTTTTGCATTTAGTCTTTAGCTCACCCCATGATCTTTCACTATAATTACGTGACAACGTACAACACTAAGGCTACACAAGCACACTAGTCCCGTGGTTCGATAATTTAACCGGGCACTTACTTTTACTACGAGGACCCTCTTACACTTGAGAGGTGAGTATTGAAAAATACGTGTCACTTGACTAACTCAACCAGCTTTGCAGTGTAGGCACACGTTTCTGGTTGGAAGTATTTCTCCAGTTATCTGGTGATCTGACCTACATTGCACCTTGGACCATGTGCATGCTCTACTTGGAATTTGAAGATAATTCCTCTCTGTTGATCAGATACATTCTCCAGATCGATAACAGGATCAGTAGACTTCAGACTTTCTAATTCTGCTTCGAGTATGAACTCGTCTTCCGAGACTTGAACAATAACATCCATCTTTTCAATCATATGGGTTGATTCCTTAGACTCTTCTACAGGAAGAACATCATCTGGAACATTCAGCATCCTCTTGACAAGAGCAGTCAAGGCCTTAGGAGGGAGTATATCAGTATAACTTTTCACTCCGCTGTTTTCTTGTTGTTCCATCTCCCAGTCTTGAAAATTGGAGATTCCACCCATGCCTAAGATAACTCCAAAAGTATCTTCAATCGGACCTTTTCTCAATGCGACCCATGTACAAATTCTGATCAGTTTCTCATAGGTCTCAGAACTTGTGTCGATCTCTACTAATGGCAAAATCTTCATTAAATTCTTTATCATCTGGGCACGCAGTCTCTTCTCACGCATACACATGGGGTAATCAACGAGGTTTGGAAATCTTTTTTTGGGAGGGGTTTGAGTGAGTGAGGTCCTCAACTCAATAGCCGAAGTGTCAGCTTGTTGGTTTCCCAAAACAGACGGGTTAGGGTCAACATTTTCTGTTTTGGGTGAAGGTAAATTTGGGATTATGGTTTCTGGGGGCTGCAATGTAGCTTGGTTTAGTATATCAGCTGTCGAAGCATCAGCTGGTGCAAATATGGTAGTGTCTTGGGTTAAAAGGGAGCTTAGATGTTGCACGAACTTGGGAGGGGCTTGGGGATCAGGTCTGGCACGAGATTGAAGTGATCTTGCCTTGATTTTCACAGGAACAGAAGGAGGAGAAATAATAGGTGTAGAGATAACAGAAGAACTAACCAATCTTGCCTTCTTGGCTGGCGATGCACTTGATTCAGCCATCAGTTGAGTAGGAGGAGGAGGACCAGATAAGTCGCCTCTTAAAATTTTACTTATCCTCAGCATGTACTCTTCTTCCGAAGACTCATCTGATTCCGTTGCTTCAGAATCTTCAACAGGCTCAATCATAGCCTCATCTGAGACGTACTCAACTAGTGCTCCACTAGTTCCACCTTGAGCATCCTTGTCTGATTCTTCTTCACTAGAAGACTCAGCCTCTATCATGACATCTCGTGGATTGATCTGAATCTGATTTCTTTCTTCAATCCTCCCTTTGTCTGCCTATCAACAACATCTTTCTTCAAGTAATATTTCAGAACATGAAAAGGCTTGCCCTTACTCCAGTTCTTCTTTGCTGGTAACAAGACGGGTAGGAGGATACTTAGCTTGTTCCCAAAGCTAACAGTAGCTATAACCGTCCATTCCCTTGATACACTATCAACCTTGACATATTTCGCAAAATACATCAACCTATCCATGAACAATTTCTGCCATCACTCTCGTCTTCTGCTGAGTGACCGCGTCATAACTTCCAGTGACACCAAGAAATATTTTGCTTGCTATGTCGAGTAGGGTCTTGTATATCTGCAACAACTGCTTCTTCTTCACAGCTGGAACCTTCCCATCATTGTTTAATTTGATTTTCTTGCCGCAAAAGATACTCAGATATCTTATCTCTTGGCCAGAAGCGTAGTTCTCCACATCAATCGAACCGTGCTCCAGTTTGAAAGTATCAGCAAGAACCTCTATTGTGATTTCAACTCTTCTTCCACCAACAAAGGCTTCAATGGACCCGCCTTGGTGGACAACAGTAACATAGAATTCCAGAACTTCCTCTTCAAAGACAGTGTCTACAACGGCTTCCAAATATGGCTTCAAACCACATCTAAAACACTTTATCAAGATCTCCTTGTTGTCTTCCGAGTGCCTTCCCTTGAAGAACACTGAACTTTCCACAAGCACCTTGCCTTCAGAGGCAAACTTTCCGAGATCAAACCTAGCTTGCATGTTAGTTTCAGCATCGAACATTGATACAATAAACATATTGAATCGAGTGTGTGTGGAATGCAACTAACAAAGAGAAAAGTAGGGTTTATAGAAATCAAAGGCTTGAAAGTAGAAAAGTGGACTAAAACGTGGGGAGTAATTTTAGGAATGAGGAGTTTTGCTGAAATTCAGTTTTTGAATAAAGGGTGTAGATTGAAACAAGTCGATCTAACGGTAACAAGCGACCTTTGGTATTAATTGCTGTGATTAAGAATATTATGTGAATTAGTATTGTAAAATTTGGAATCCTTCTTTTCTATTGGTTAGGATAGAGGAGTGTACTCATCTAACCTAGGGCAATAGGTTTAGGCGGGAAACTAGGTGTATACACCTCATTAAATAGAGTGTATAAATCCAGTTCTAGGTTTTCCATAATTTTTGCAATTCAATTTACATATATACCCTTAATTAACTTCTAAACACTTATTGATTTACACAATATGTAAGATCTTATCTGGTCTGTTCGAGTTCATCAGAACAGGTGAGTGTTCATGTTTCGCATCAGACGAGTTCCTCTTTCGACTGTGCTTTATCTGTCTATTGAGTGAACTTCTTCAAGTACCTGTTTACCTTGATCGACGTGTAAACAAATATACGAGAAGTAGAGTGGAATAATTATAATGAATATTGTAAGTGTGGTGTGTATGAAGTGTTTAAGTTTAAGTAGAATAATGTTGTACTAAATGTTGAGACAAATTGTACAACACTGACTCTAACAGAATATCAGAAATTAAGATTCACAGCGGAAGACTTGAAACACTAAAAACAAACGTGACACAATGGAAATAATTTTTAACATAGATTTTATAAATAAAAATCTATGCTAGCCTTACGGCGAAATTCAATACTTATCTTCAAGTACAAATGTTGTGTGAAATGTTACAGCATTAACATTCACAACTGAAACTACAAACGAGGCAGGTGCCTTGTTCTAAAAACGAACTAAGTGTATAAAATATACACTGTCGAAATGCCCAGTCTATCTAATGATTACACTCTCAATAGATAAGAAGACACACAACCATACGGGTGGGATACGAACGTATGAACTAAAAGGTAAAACTACTGGCCACAATTCCTAACAGGGATAAACGCTCGGTCTAGGAAATTGATCGAATAGAGTACACTGATTTGAGAAGCCTTCAATCGGTATTTATAGAAGTGGGGTGCTGATTCTAGAGGCTTCCACAATGAGATCCTATTTTTTAGGAACTCAACTTCCATGATCTTTCTAGATCCTTCTTGAATGCTCCAGGTCGTTCTAAATGGTTCCAGGTTGTTCTAGCATGTTCTTCAATGTTCTGGAATCTTCCAGGTTCCAGATCCTTGTAGAAGCTTCTAGATCCTGCCAGAAATGCGACAACATTTAGATCAACATTTAATGTAGCATTTCAGAAAAGACTTAGAAAAAAATTCCGGAAGGTCAAATTAAGATGTTGTTGATAATGTTAAGGCATTTAAGGATTAACAACATCTACAATCTCCCCCAATTTGACCTTTCGACTACAACACACCTGATGCACATATATTTCTATATATACTCAGTATTATGTACTTAGTTGAGGTTGACATCATTGCTAAGCACTAGTCAAGACAATACCTGTTGTAACCGTTGGATCAAATCAAATGAAGATCAAGGATAATTTTACAATGATACGTGCCATAAGATCAAGATAAATTTTATCCAAAATAGAATAAGTATAAACACTACACTTATTCACAACATAAGTAACTTTACTAAGATCATAAGTTAAACTGGAAGAAATTAACTTAGAATCTAAGCAAGACACAACAAAAAACAAACATCAGAGCAAAACAATAACACATAAACAAAACAGAAACTACACTATACAACCTGCAGTAGACACATGATAATTTGCAAACATATTAAGCAAGGCAGTAAACAATCAAGTGGAACCATAATTAAGCAAGTTGCAATAAACATCCTATCATCTAAAGAAATAAATAACAAGTGTATCAGAATTTCAGAATTCAAACTTAAACATTAATTACAAAGGTTGAACTGAATAAATGGCTAATATTGCTGTGGTAACAGCTGCAGCATCATCTTCCTGCACCATAGCCATTATGGAATTCAGATCTCCCCCTGTCTAGCAGCTTCCTCCAGGAAGATCACCATACAAGGTGTCCATCTCAGCAGCATCATCATCATCTCTTTCATCAACAAAGTAAGTAGATGCAAGGTGTGCAACTACATCAGTAACAACAACATCTCCAGCAGCATCAGGTCCATCACCAGCAGCTGGAACTCCATCATCAGCAGCCATCTCTTCAATCACCACATTGGAGTTCAATGGTGGTGGTACTCCCCCTGTTGTAGGTGAAAGCAGATTGGTCCACCTGTCCTTCAGGAACTGGAGCTCATCAATGGTTTCCTGCAAGTGTTGGAGTTGGAGTTTGATGAATTCCTGTGAAAGATACACATTACCAGAAATGTTGATACGGATGTTCTCAACATTTGGGGTTGCATTTCTCTGTCTTGATCTGGATGATTCAGGATGATCAGTAGTTGAGGGTCTGGAAGGTTCTGGTTGAGCAGAAGTAGAGGGTCTTTGCTGATGTTCAGTACCAAGAGCAATTAAAGGTAAATCAATAACTCTATCCCCAGTGAGTAAGGCAGGAGCTATGGCCAACAGTGGAACTCTCCCCCTCAACACATCAGTGTTCTTGGCAACAAATCCATGATGCCTCAAGTAGTTAGAAATCAGAACAGGATAGGGTAAATTGCCTTTCTCAGAAACTCTCCCAGTAAATCTCATCATATGTTGGAAAATAGTAAGACCTAAATTGAATCTCTTAAGCACATAAATCCTATACATCAAAACAGCTTGATCCTTTGTGATCTTGGTAGTATTTGTGGTGGGAATCCAATTGTAGATAATGAGTTTGTATAACACAGAATGTAGGGAAGTGGGGTCTTTGGCTAGCATCTGTCTAGTTCATTTAACTACCCTACCACTAGTTATAGCAGAAATGACCACATCCATGTCAGGTTCTTCATCAACCTCAACATTGGGAATTTCCAAAAACTCATTTATCAATTCAGGAGTAAAAAGTACATCCCTCCCCCTAAAATTAACAGTCCCATACCACTTAGAAGATCTCCTACTAGTGCTCTTTTTCATACATGCATAAAATTCATATGCCCAATTTGTCAAGAAGGATTCACCAAAATTCACAGCATGCATCAAATTTCTTTCTTCTAAGAACCTAACCATGCCTTTACTATCAAAGTCAGGTATGTTAATTCTCTTCTCTATCAGCAGTTTTCTCTTAGAATAAATGGCCAATCTATTCTCTAGAGTGTCAAGAGAATCAGAAATACCTTCCTCTTCAGAAGCAAGGTCATCTGAGCTTGGTGTAGAGCTTTTAGCAGAGCTCTGTTCAGGGCTGCTTGCTGCACTGGCAGAGCTATCCCCACTGCCACCATCTTCAGGTTCTGGTGCAGCTTCCTTTGCAGCAGCATAGTGCTCAGCATTTTTCTTTAGAGACTTCAGAATGTCTCTCAAGCATCTTTCAGAATCACAATTGGATTCTGACTCAGCTGGTTCATCTTCAGTGATCATCTTCTCTTTGCCTTTTGGTTCAGCAACAGACTTTCCTTTCCCTTTTTCTTCAGCAACAACAGTCTTTGTTTTCTTTGCAGCAACAGTGGCAACTTCAGTTTCTTCATCAGAATCAGTGAACACTTGGATGGGTTCACCAGCATCAGCTCCAGCCTTCTTCTTTTTCCTCATGGATTCAGAATAATCCACACGAGTGAAAACGCGGTTTGATCTCCTCCTTCTTTGTACAGGGCTTCTCTGTCTTTTCCCTTTTTGTGCATTCTTCTTGAGAGGAATGGGGGCAGACTCATCTGAAACAGAGAGTGAAGAGTTTGTACCTTCAGAGATATTTGCTTGCTCCATTTCAACGTCTTCAGGATCAGACGTGGCAGTAGCTTCTTCTTCAGCAGAAGCTTCGACATTCTCAGTTTGCGGTTCGTGAACAGAGGGTGATTTGGGGCTTTTTGAAGCAGAAGCCATCTGGGCGGTTTGATCAGCCAAATAGCTCGAGATATCCACAGTGATATCTCCAAAAGTCATCACAGGCAGATGACCCGTAGTTCAAAGAGTATCAGACACCTCTTCGATAGCCCTAGTGACCTGTTCTACAGTTGCATCTTGAGGAAAGTTTGTTTGAGGAGCAGTTTGAGAAGTGGTTTGAGGAGTGGGAATGGTTGTTGATGGTGTTGCAGAGACATTCGAGTCAGCATTTGATGCGGTAGAGTTTTGTGAAGCCATGGAAGCAAGGATTTCGAGAGGATTTGTGTGAGAGTGGGATGAGGTTTTCGAATCAGAGAGAGATTGTGAGGAATTCGAGTTTGTTCCAGCCATTTAAGTTAGGCGGTTGGAATTTCAAGGTATAGGATGGGAATTTGCACACACTTCTTTGAGATATACACAACCAAATAACAATTCTGCAATCTTAGTACTCAATAAATTCAGAAATCACAATTAGCAAATAAATGGCATCTTATGTTCGATATTTATAGAGAGAATAATGTAGTTGGAGATAAGAAAAATAAAACAGAAGAATTAATCTAGAAATTTCGATAGTGCTCCACATTTTTAGCCACAACCTAGATCATGGTTAATTAGTGGGAAAAATTAATTAATTAAATTAATTAAAATTTAAATAATTAAGAAGCTTCTAGAATAAAATTCGCATAATCTGAAGAAAAAAAAAATAGATGTGGGTCAGTAATTAATTAAATAAATAAAATGAATCTCAATAAATAATTAAATAATTACAACAGATAAAAATAAATTCGAATCAGGCAATGTTGTGCTCAAAACTGTTACAAACACCTCAACACGGTTTTTACATGAATTTTCTTCATTTGTGTTGCACCATATTTTTTCTTTTTGTGTTATAGCATCTAATTTGTATTGATCCATTGTTCCTGTAGAGTACATCGTAGTAGCGAACTCCGTGCCCCATACTTACTTAATGGATTACAAATATGTTAATGTTTTTACCAAATATCACCTTTTGAAAAGAAGGCATCGTAGTAGTGAACTCCGTGCTCCATAGTTACTCAGTGATTTGGTACATCTTTTAGTATGCTAATAACATTCTCATTTTTATGCATTTGAGAGGTGTAAGACATGTTTATTTTTGCACTTCAAGGTTCTTAGATTCGTAGATATTTTACAAAGGAATTATTTAACTTAGTAAGAAATAAATTCAACTTATAAAATTTATACAACCCATGATGTTGTCCCAAATGCTTCCGCATTTGTGACAACATCCATCCGAATTTTTCAGATAGTGCTCATGCCAAGAGATTTCCTCAAGATAGAGAATCTCTCATGGTCTAAGGCTTTTGTAAAAATATCAGCATTCTGTTTTTCAGTAGGTACATACTCCAACTTAACAATATTCTTCTCTACTAAATCTCTCATAAAATGGTGTCTTATGCTAATGTGCTTTGTGAGTGAGTGTTGTACAGGATTTTTAGAAATGTTAATGGCACTAGTATTATCACAAAAGATAGTAAGTATACCATTCTCAATACCATAGTCATGGGACATCTTGCTCAGCCACAAGAGTTGTGTGCAACAGCTTCCAGCAGCAATATACTCAGATTCTGCAGTGGATTGTGAAACACAATTCTGTTTGTTGCTATGCCATGATACAAGATTGTTTTCCATGTAGAAACATCCTCCACTCGTACTCTTTCTATCATCTATGTCTCCAGCCCAATCAGCATCACTATAGCCAATCAATATGTTGTTGGTGTCCTTAGTATACCAGATTCCAAGGTCACTTGTGCCTGAAACATACTTGATGATTCTCTTCACAGCATTCAGGTGAGATTCCTTTGGATTAGCCTGGTACCTAGCACAAACACACACACTATAAAGTACAATAAACTACCTATCATGGATCTATAAAGTGTTGGATCAACACCTGTTCCAGCACTATCTTTGCAAAGTTTCAAAGTAGATCCAATAGGAGTTTTCATTGGTTTTGAATTCTCAAGACCAAATCTTTTAACCAAGTTCTTAGCATACTTACTCTGGGAGAAGAAAATACCATCACTGCACTGTTTGATTTGAAGACCTAGAAACTAGTTCAAGTCTCCTACCATACTCATTTCAAATGTTGCAGTCATTGCCTCAACAAAGTTACTCAACATTTTATCACAAGTAGAACCAAACACAATGTCATCAACATATATTTGTGCAATAAGTAAATCTCCTTCAGCGTGCTTAATGAACAAAGTTCTATCAGCTTCTCCTCTAATAAAGCCATATTCCAAAAGAAAGTTAGTAAGCCTACCATACCATGCTCTAGGAGCTTGTTTAAGACCATACAATGCTTTCTTAAGTTTATATACATTATCAGGATACTGTGGGTCTTCAAATCCTATAGGTTGTTCAACATATGCTTCTTCATTCAATATGCCATTTAGAAATGCAGCCTTTACATCCATTTGATGAAGTTTAATATCAATAAAATATGCAATTGCTAGTAATAATCTAATAGATTCTATCCTAGCAACAGGTGCAAAAGTCTCATCAAAATCAACCCCTTCAACTTGGGTGTAACCTTGAGCTACTAACCTAGCCTTGTTCCTAACAATATTACCAGATTCATCAGTTTTATTCTTGAATATCCACTTTGTTCCAATGACATTAGTATGACTAGGTCTTGGAACAAGTGTCCACACTTCATTTCTTTCAAACTGACCAAGTTCTTCATGCATAGCATTAATCCAGTTTTCATCAGTTAAGGCTTCTTTAGCACTCTTAGGTTCAATTTCAGATAAATAGCATTCAGCATTTACAATGTTACACATAGAAGACATGCATATTATATTGTTCTTACCACATCTACCTTGTTTGATCTTACTCTTCCTCTTGTTTGCACTCCAACTGTAGCATCACCTATGATCTGGTCAGAAGGATGACTTTTACCTATTCTTGAAGAAGGATTCGTTTTAGGAACGTACTGGTCATTCTGTGAAGTTACAACTGTCTGTTCTGTAGATGTTGACCCAGATGTGTTAACATTCGGTGCAACATTTTCAGACTTCAGTGTATTCTCAGAACTATCAGTAACCTGTGATACATCTTCTTCATCTTTTTCATTTGTAAGACCTTTATCATCATCAAACACAACATTAACAGATTCTTGAACAGTGTTAGTTCTAAGGTTATATACTCTATAAGCTTTACTATTTCTAGAATAGCCTAAAAAGAAACCTTTATCACTTTTAGAATCAAACTTATGAATTTGATCTCTATCATTCAGAATATAACACACACAACCAAATACATGAAAATATTTCACTTGGTTTTCTGTTGTTCAAAATCTCATAAGGTGTTTGACTTGTCCCAGAACGAATAAAAACTCTATTAATAATATGACATGCAGTATTCAATGCTTCTCCCCAAAATTTCTTAGCAAGACATTTGGATGTAAGCATAACTCTAGCCATTTCTTGTAAAGTTCTATTCTTTCTTTCAACAATTCCATTTTGTTGTGGAGTTTTAGGAGATGAATATTCTTGCAAGATACCTTTTTTATCACAAAAATCATTAAACATGCTGTTTTCAAATTCCCTACCATGATCAGTTCTAATACGGCCAACTTTTAAGTTAAACACATTTTTGAACCTCTTATAAAGAATTTTAAATGCAGCAAATGCTTCAGATTTGTCTCTTAAAGACTCTACCCAGGTGTATCTAGAAAAATCATCTACCACAACTAAGGAATACCTCTTTCCTCCAATGCTTTCAGTTTCCATAGGATGTCCATGTGCAGTAATTCAAAACATCGATGTGTAGTACAATGTGACAACATTTTGTGCGACATTCTTACCTGCTTACCTTTTTGGCATGGTCCACATACAGTGTTGTTGTGAAACCTTAGTTTTGGAATTCCTTTTACTGCATCTGCTTTGATTAGTTTATTCATTGCTCTGTAATTTGCATGACCCAATCTTTGATGCCATAAGACATTTTCATTATATTTTGACAAGTTACACATATTTGTTCCAATAAGATAGCAATTATCAGCTGACCTAGTACCAGTCATGACACAAACTTCATCTTTATTAAGAACATAACATGAATCTTTATCAAATTTCACATGAAAATTATCATCACAAAGTTGACTAATGCTAATCAGATTTGCAAGTAAGCCATCAACATGTAAGACATTTTTAAGCTTAGGAAAACCTTTAACATTCAAAGTTCCTTTACCAAGAATCTTTCCTTTAGAACCTCCACCATATGTAACACTACCACTATTCAAGGTCACATAATCAGATAAGAAATCAGTACGATCTGTCATATGTCTAGAACAACCACTATCAAAGTACCACAAATCAGGTAGACATACTTTTAAGGAGGTGTGAACAACATTACAGGTAGTTTTTGGTTTCCATGCAGATTTCATAAACTGTCTACCAGGATGTGACAGTTTTTTATGCAGCATTTTCAAAGTTTTCTATTCTTCAAACAATTTTATACAGTAAGGACAAACATGACCAACTTTGAAACAGTAATGACAGATATACTTTCTTTTAACCTTGTGAGTACCTGTTTGTGCAGATGTTGCATCAGATGTGTCAACATTTGCCTTCACAAATTTCACAGGTTTTCTAAATTTATCAGAAATAGAAGCAGTAGTACCATCATAACCTAAACCATGATTATTAGACTTACCAGTAGCTATATCATTATTTACCTCAGAAGCACTCTTGGAATATTTCTTGAAACATAAGTTGGAATTTATCAATTTCTCCTTTAAGTTACAGATTTCCAGATCTCTCTTGGTAAGTATAACTTCTAGCTTGGTGATTGTGTCTTTCAGATCCTCATTATCTTTATTCAAGGAATTAAGAGTGAGTTTCTGATTCTTCCAATCATCTAACAGCTTTTGGTGTTCATTGTCATCAGTCCTTTTTCTTGCATCATCAACCAAACCATTAAAACAGTTCAAATCTGGGTGATTCTGTTCTGATGTTGCTGTAGATGTTGAAGCATCAGGTACAACATCAGAATCTGTTTCATCCAGATCATCATCTGAGGAATCATTATAATCAATTCTGGTAAAATTAGAATATTCATTCTGATTTAACTCATCAAGATCATCATCATCAGATTCATCACTCAAGGTAGCACTAAAATTCAGTTTTTGCTTAAGTCTAGTATTGGCACATTCATTTGCATAATGGCCATAACCAGAACAAGCATTGCATTGAACTGATTTTCGAAATTCAGGATCATACCTTGGTTTACCTTCACTCTTTGATGGTCTTGGTGTGAATTGACCTTTCCTCCTTTCTGGTTGAGGTGTTGATGTATTTATTTGAATCTTAGGCTGAATGTTTCTAGATTTGTTCATAGATTTCTTAAGAAACTTATTAAAGTGCTTAGTGAGCAAGGCAATGTTGTTAGGATTTTTGAGGCATTCATCAAGCAATTCTTCATCAGAGTCAACTTCTGTAATGATGGGTTGAGCTTCAGAAGTGTTTGATGTTTCCCCTTTAAAAACCACAACTTTCTTATCAGCATTAGCTTCATCATCTTGATTAGTGTTTATTTCATATGTTCTAAGAATACTCACTAACTCATTTTGACTTAACTTATCTGTATCTTTTGCCTCTTCAATAACACAAATTTTAACATCAAATCTTTTAGGAACAGATCTTAATATCTTATGAACTACTCTAACATTAGAAATAGGGTCACCAAGAGAATGTGATTCATTGATAATCTCACTTAACCTTTCATTGTAGGCTGTAATTGTTTCATCTTCCTTCATTCGGAGATTCTCAAATTTTGTTCCCAACATTCGAAGCTTAGTCCTTCGAACACTTTCTGAACCCTCACAATGCTCTTGCAACCTGTCCCATGCATCTTTAGAAGTAGAACAGTTAGATATAATTTTAAACATTGAAACATCAACAGAAGTAAAAATAGCATTTAAAGCTTTAGAATTGTAGCTTGTTGTTGTTATTTCATCATCCGTCCAGTCAACTTCTCTCTTGAGTTGTATTTCACCATCTGCGTCTGCTGGTCTTTTTGGAGCTTCCCAACCTGTAAGTACAGTCCTCTAAGCACGTTCATCAACTGACTTGATGTACATACGCATCTTAGGCTTCCAATAAGCGTAATTCGATCCATCTAAAACGGGTGGCCTAAGTGCCGTGGATATGTGATGTGTTTCCATTGCTAACCTACACTAAAAACACACTTGACCAAAGATCTAACCTAGTGTCATCAGGTATCGGCTCTGATACCAACTGAAAGTGTGGTGTGTATGAAGTGTTTAAGTTTAAGTAGAATAATGTTGTACTAAATGTTGAGACAAATTGTACAACACTGACTCTAATAGAATATCAGAAATTAAGATTCACAGCGGAAGACTTGAAACACTAAAAACAAACGTGACACAATGGAAATAATTTTTAACATAGATTTTATAAATAAAAATCTATGCTAGCCTTACGGCGAAATTCAATACTTATCTTCAAGTACAAATGTTGTGTGAAATGTTACAACATTAACATTCACAACTGAAACTACAAACGAGGCAGGTGCCTTGTTCTAAAAAACGAACTAAGTGTATAAAATATACACTGTCGAAATGCCTAGTCTATCTAATGATTACACTCTCAATAGATAAGAAGACACACAGCCATACAGGTGAGATACGAACGTATGAACTAAAAGGTAAAACTACTGGCCACAATTCCTAACAGGGATAAACGCTCGGTCTAGGAAATTGATCGAATAGAGTACACTGATTTGAGAAGCCTTCAATCGGTATTTATAGAAGTGGGGTGCTGATTCTAGAGGCTTCCACAATGAGATCCTATTTTTTAGGAACTCAACTTCCATGATCTTTCTAGATCCTTCTTCAATGCTCCAGGTCGTTCTAAATGGTTCCAGGCTGTTCTAGCATGTTCTTCAATGTTCTGGAATCTTCCAGGTTCCAGATCCTTGTAGAAGCTTCTAGATCCTGCCAGAAATGCGACAACATTTAGATCAACATTTAATGTAGCATTTCAGAAAAGACTTAGAAAAAAATCTCGGAAGGTCAAATTAAGATTTTGTTGATAATGTTAAGGCATTTAAGGATTAACAACATCTACAAATGTCAACAAAATGTAATCAAGGTTTCGAACAAGATGACTCGACTTAACTAAGAGGCAACATAAGGATTTTTAAGAAATCATAGATTCCCCCTTAATTGTATATTCTCCTAGTATTACCCTCAGCTTTACCAGCTTCCTCATCGGGTTGTTTAATCATCTTTATCTAACCTTGTTTACCTGGCTTGTGACGAGCAGGTGAGTGATCTGGTTTTGTGGTAAACTCGTTTGTTCTCCATTACTAGCTATGATGTACTTGTCTTGTTAGTACAATGCTATGCACAAGTAGGGTCTAGATCAATCAATCCTAAGCTATGCACAAGTTGGATCCACCCAAAAACCCAAAACCCTCACCCAAAAGGTTTAGTTTTTGTACCCCTGTAAGAGTGCAAGTTCTCATTCATCACTTGTGGAGACCGTTACAGTTTGGAACTGTTCAGATCTCAAAGTCCTTCTCTTGGGACTATAAAGGACAAGCCCCTGTAGTTTTTTGGAAATTAAGGGATTAACATCACGATTGGAATCGTAAGAGTGGACGTAGGACCTGCAATCCGAACCACTATAAATCTACGGTGTCATTTACTTATCTGCACTTTATCTTCAAGTTATTTCATACTTTATTTTATTATAGTGCATACTGTGTTTTTGAACTACCTTTGATACTAAGGCCATACATTCTTCAAACCAGCATCAGTTGAGTATTCCATCTAACTACTTAATTGAGGTTTTCTAAAGAACACTTGAACGAGTCTAAATAAAAGGGCCTACACATTTCCGCATTCAATACTCTATCCTAATACTATAGTCATCTGGACCAGCAGACTTGTAGTCCAGCTGACTTAGTAAATCAGAAGAGTTCAAAACTCCTTACTCGAAAAAGTTTTAAAGTTTATTCACCCCTCCCTCTAGACTTTAATCCCATTCACTACTCGTTCAGGGACCAACAAGTGGTATCAGAGCAGTGGTTCTAACGGACTACTGTCTTTAGATTATCAGAAGACCTAAGGGAGTCTTTCTGTAGTCCTCTTGAACAGATCTTTATCTTTTGAAACACCTGTTTTTGAAAATTTATACAGCATGAGTGCTAACATGCGTAAGCTTTCTAAGTTCTCAGTAGAAGACTATGACTACTGGAAGATAAGGATGAAGAAGAACCTCAGCTCAGTACACTACAAGATGTGGTCCTGAGATTCCAATCATGGCGGTCAACACTGCAAATGGTGATCCTGAGATTCCATTTGGAGAACTTGCTCCTAAGCCAATGAAAGATCTCACCCCTGAAGAGATGAAACAAGCTAATCTTGACAGCATTGCTCAAGATTACATCATGCAAACTGTAGATATTGTTAATCCTTAAAATGCCTTAACATTATCAACAACATCTTAATTTGACCTTCCGAGATTTTTTCTAAGTCTTTTCTGAAATGTTACATTAAATGTTGATCTAAATGTTACAGCATTTATGGCAGAGTCTAGAAGCTTCTACAAGGATCTGGAACCTGGAAGATTCCAGAATATTGGAGAACGTCCTAGAAGAGCTAGAAGAGGCTGGAAGCATCTTAGAATGACCTAGAACGTGCAAGAAGGATCTAGAAAGATCATGGAAGTTGAGTTCCTAAAAAATAGGATCTCAATATGGAAGCGTCTAGAATTCGCACCCCACTTCTATAAATACCGATTGAAGGCTTCATAATTCAGTGTATTCTATTCGATGTGTATCTTAATTTTTAGTGTTTCAAGTCTTCCGCTGTGTATCTTAATTTTTCTGATATTCTGTTAGAGTCAGTGTTGTACAATTTATCACAACATTTAGTCACAACACTTCATACACCACACACTTTCACAAACTCTTCCAAATGAGTACATAGGAAAAGTACTCAATTGCGATTCAACCAAAGAGATGTGGGATGCCCTGGCACTCCTATGTGAAAGAACAAAGCTGATAAAAGAAAGCAAACACTCAACTGCAGTCAAGAAGTTTGAACACTTCAAAATGCAACCAGAAGAGAATATTGACCAACTGGATAATCGATTCACCAAGATCATTAATGAAATCGAATCTCTAGGCAAGAAATACACCAATAGAGAGAAGAGCCTAAAGGTGCTCGACTCTCTATCAAAGAAGTGGAAACTCAAGAAGACCATCATCAAAGATACTCAGGACATCAAGAACTGGACAGCTCAGACCTTGTTCCAGAATCTTAAAGCCCATGAGTATGATCTGGATAGAGAAGAAAATTCAGAGAATGAAGAGCAAACCCCAACTCCATGTGTCACAAAAACTGAAGAAAGGAAAAGGAGTTATGGGCTTTGAAGGCTACAGTTTTTGTGACAGATGGAGTTGGGGTTTGCTCTTCATTCTCTGAATTTTCTTCTCTCTCCAGATCATACTCATGGGCTTTAAGATTCTGGAACAAGGTCTGAGCTGTCCAGTTCTTGATGTCCAGAGTATCTTTGATGATGGTCTTCTTGAGTTTCCACTTCTTTGATAGAGAGTCGAGCACCTTTAGGCCCTTCTCTCTATTGGTGTATTTGTTGCCTAGAGATTCAATTTCATTAATGATCTTGGTGAATCGATTATCCAGTTGGTCAATATTCTCTTCTGGTTGCATTTTGAAGTGTTCAAACTTCTTGACTGCAGTTGAGAGTTTGCTTTCTTTTATCAGCTTTGTTCTTTCACATAGGAGTGCCAGGGCATCCCACATCTCTTTGGTTGAATCGCAGTTGAGTACTTTTCCTATGTACTCATTTGGAAGAGTTTGTGAAAGTGTGCGGTGTATGAAGTGTTGTGACTAAATGTTGTGACAAATTGTACAACACTGACTCTAACAGAATATCAGAAAAATTAAGATACACAGCGGAAGACTTGAAACACTAAAAACAAATGAGACACAATGGAAATATTTTTCACATAGATTTTATAAATAAAAATCTATGCGAGCCTTACGGCGAAATATCAATACTTATCTTCAAGTACAAATGTTGTGTGAAATGTTACAACAATAACCTTCACAACTGGAACTACAAACGAGACAGGTGCCTTGTTCTAAAAACGAACTAAGTGTATAAGAGATTACACACTGTCGAAATGCTAGTCTATCTATGATTACACTCTCGATAGATAAGAAAAGCACACAGCCATACGGGTGGGATACTTCGTATGATCTAAAAGGTAAAACTACTGGCCACAATTCCTAACAGGGATGAACGCTCGGTCTAGGAGATTGATTGAATAGAATACACTGAATTATGAAGCCTTCCATCGGTATTTATAGAAGTGAGGTGCGAATTCTATAGGCTTCCACATTGAGGTCCTATTTTTTAGGATCTCAACTTCCATGATCTTTCTAGATCCTTCTTGCACGTTCCAGGTCATTCTAGATTGCTTCCAGCCTCTTCTAGCTCTTCTAGGACGTTCTCCAATATTCTGGAATCTTTAGGTTCCAGATCCTTGTAGAAGCTTCTAGACTCTGCCAGAAATACTGTAACAATTAGCTCAACATTTAATGCAACATTTCAGAAAGGACTTAGAAAAAATCTCGGAAGGTCAAATTAAGATGTTATAGTGAATGTTGATACATTTAAGAATTCACAACATCTACAATCTCCCCCAATTTGACCTTTCCACTACAACACACCTGATGCACATATATTTCTATACATACTCAGTATTATGTACTTAGTTGAGGTTGACAACATTGCTAAGCACTAGTCAAGACAATACCTGTAGTAATCGTTGGATCAAATCAAATGAAGATCAAAGATAATCTTACAATGATCCGTGCCATAAGATCAAGATAATTTTATCCAAAACAGAATAAGTATACACAATACACTAATTCACAACATAAGTAACTTTACTGAAATCCTAAGTTAAGTTTTGGAAGAACTACTTAAGATTTAAGTAAGACACAAAAACAAAATCAGAGCAAATAAACAGAAAAGTTAAAACATCAGAGCAAAAACAAAACTATGGACAAAAACTAAGACTAAACAACCTGCAGTAGACACATGATAACCTATAAACAGTTTAAGCAAAAGCAGTAAACAATATCATCAAGTGGAACCATAATTAAGCAAGTTGTAAAATAATAAAAAACCTATCATCTAGAAATAAATAACAAGTGTATCAGAATTTCAGAATATTTTAACTTAAACATTAATTACAGAGATTGAAACTGAATAAATGGCATATATTGCTGTGGTAACAGCAGCAGCATCAGATTCCTGCACAGTAGCCATTATGAATTCAGATCTCCCCCTGTCTAGCAGCTTCCTCTATGGAGATCACCATACAAGGTCTCCATGTCAGCATCATCATCATCTCCTTCATCAGCAAAGTAGGTAGATGCAAGGTGTGCAACTACATCAATCACTGCAGCATCTCCAGCATCAGGTCCATCACCAGCAGCTGGAACTCCCTCATCAGCAGCCATCTCTTCAATCACCACATTGGAGTTCGATGGTGGTGGTACTCCCCCTGTTGTAGGTGAAAGCATATTGGTCCACCTGTTCTTCAAGAACTGGAGCTCTTCAATGGTGTCCTGCAAGTGTTGGAGCTGAAGTTTGATGAATTCCTGTGAAAGTTACACATTACCAGAAATGTTGATACAGATGTTCTCAACATTTGGGGGTGCATTTCTCTATCTTGATCTGGAAGATTCTGGATGATCAGAAGTTGAGGGTCTGGAAGTTCTCTGTGGACTGTCAGTACCAGGAGCAACTAAAGGCAAATCAATCACTTTGTCCCCAATCAATAAGGCAGGAGCAACAGCAAGCAGTGGCACTCTCCCCCTCAAAACATCAGTCTTCTTAGCATTGAAGCCATGGTGCTTCAAATAGTTTGAAATCAAAACTGGATAGGGCAGATTTCCTTTCCCAGTAAACTTCCTCATATGGTGAAAAATGGTGTGGCCTAGATTGAACTTCTTAAGTATGGAAATCCTATATATAAGAATGGTTTGATCTCTGGTAATTTTAGTGGTGTTGGTAGTGGGGATCCAATTGTAAATAATCAGCTTATACAAAACAGAATGTAAGGAGGTTAAGTGTCTAGCTAACATTTTCCTAGCCCACTTAGTCTTTCTACCCCCTGTGATTGCAGTAATCACAACATCCATATCTGGATCATCATCCTCATCAACATTTGGGGTGTGCAGGAACTCATTAATAAGTTCTGGAGTGAATGACACATCCCTCCCCCTAAAATTAACAGTACCATAAGATCTAGAGCTTCTCCTACCAGTGCTTTTCTTCATACAGGCATAGAATTCATAGGACCAATTAGTCAGAAAAGCTTCACCAAATGTAACAGCATTCAACAGATTTCTATCCTATAAAAATTTAACCATTCCCTTACTATCAAAATCAGGCACATTAATTCTTTTCTCAATCAACAACTTCCTCTTAGAGTAAATTTCTAACCCTTTCTCAACATAATTAGAGTGATCAGAGATACCTTCACTCTCTTCCTCAGAAGGTAGTTCCTCATCAGGATCAGAATCTCCATCATGTTCAGAGGAGCTTTTGGATGAGCTCTTTGCCTCAGCAGATGAGCTCTTTGCCTCAGAAGATGAGTCTCCACTTCCACCATCATCAGGTTCTGGTGTGGACTCCTTTGCAGCAGCAAATGACTCAGCATTCTTTTAAGAGATTCTTGCATATCTCTTAGGCAAACATTGAAATCAGAATCAGAGTCTGATTCAGCAGGTTCTTCTTCAGGGATCATCTTGGCCTTCCCTTTCCCTTTAGGTTCATCAGCAACCTTTTTCTTCTTAGCTTTCTCAACAACAACAGGAGCAGCTTCAACCTCTTCTTCAGAATCAGTAAACACCAGAATAGGTTCATCAGCAGCAGCTTCGGCTTTCTTCTTCTTCCTCATGGATTCAGAATAATCCACACGAGTGAACACACGATTTGATCTCCTTCTTTGTACAGGGCTTCTCTGTCGTTTCCCTTTCTGCACTTCTCATCAGAGGGTGAGAGAGAGGAGTTTGTACCATCATCAGAAGCTTCGGCATCCTCCATTTCGACATCCTCAGAATCGGATGCATTAGGAGTAGCTTCTCCTTCAGCAACGGTTTCCACATTCCGTTCCGGTGCAGCAAGCTCAGTAGGGTTCGATGAATTGGGGGTTTTTACAGTAGTAACCATTTGAGCAGTTTGTTCGGCCAAATAACTTGACATATCCACTGTGATATCTCCGAATGTCATCACAGGTAGATGACCAGTAGTTCGAAGAGTATTGGATACCTCTTCAACAGCCCTAGTGAACTGTTCAACGGTCGAATATTGTGGGATGTGGGTAGTTGGTGGAGTAGTTTGTGGAACAGGAGCGGTTGTTGATGGGATTGCAGAGACATTGGTGTCGGCATTTGAGGAATTTGATTGTTGCGAAGTCATTGAAGCAAGAAGATCGAGAGAGTTTTGGGCAGAGTGTGAGTGAGAGTGTGATTGACGGTGGTTTCCAGCCATTAAGAAGGGCGGTTGGATTTCCAAGGCAAGTTTTGAGAGTGTATGCAGCAAAATTGGGAAATACACGACCAAAACGAATTTCTGCAAATAGTGTACTTAACAAAGCTCGACAAAAACAATTAGCAACATAAATCACAGTTAATTGAGTTTTATAGAGAGAATGTGTGTAGTTGGAGGTTAACACGATTAATTCCAGAAATAATTTGATAGTGCTCTACAGTTTTAGCCACAACATAGATCATGGTTAATTAGTGGGTAAAATCAATTTTATTAATTAATTAAGTAATTAAGAAGTTTCTAGAATTTTTACTTAGTCCAAGCATAATCTGAAAAATAAAAAAACGTGGGTCAGTATATAATTTAAATAAATAAAATAAATCTCAATAAATAATTAAATAATTACAAATTATAAAAATAAATTCGAATCAGGCAATGTTGTGCTCAAAACTGTTACAAACACCTCAACACGGTTTTTACATGAATTTGCTTCATTTGTGTTGCACCATATTTTTTTTCTTTTTGTGTTATAACATCTAATTTGTATTGATCCATTGTTCATGTAGAGTACATCGTAGTAGCGAACTTCGTGCCCCATACTTACTTTACAAATATGTTGATGTTTTTACCAAATATCACCTTTTGAAAAGAAGGCATCGTAGTAGTGAACTCCGTGCTCCATAGTTACTCAGTGATTTGGTACATCTTTTAGTATGCTAATAACATTCTCATTTTTATGCATTTGAGAAGTGTAAGACGTTTATTTTTGCACTCCAAGGGTCTTAGATTCGAAGATATTTTACAAAGGAATTATTTAACTAAGTAAGAAATAAATTCAACTTATAAAAATTTCTACAACCCATGATGTTGTCCCAAATGCTGACGCATTTGTGACAACATCCATCCGAATTTTTCAGATAGTGCTCATACCAAGAGATTTCCTCAAAGTTGAGAATCTCTCATGGTCTAATGCCTTAGTAAAGATGTCAGCATTTTGTTTTTCAGTAGGTATATACTCCAACTTTACAATATTCTTCTCTACTAAATCTCTCATAAAGTGATGTCTTATGCTAATGTGCTTAGTGAGTGAGTGTTGTACAGGATTCTTAGAAATGTTAATGGCACAAGTATTATCACAAAAGATTGTAAGTATACCATTCTCAATGCCATAGTCATGGAACATCTTGCTCAGCCACAAGAGTTGTGTACAGCAGCTTCCAGCAGCTATGTACTCAGATTCTGCAGTAGATTGTGAAACACAATTCTGTTTCTTGTTGTGCCATGATACAAGATTGTTTCCCATGTAGAAACATCCTCCACTCGTACTCTTTCTATCATCTATATCTCCAACCCAATCAGCATCACTGTAGCCTATCAGAATGTTGTTGGTGTCCTTAGTGTACCAGATTCCAAGTTCACTTGTACGTGAAACATACTTGATAATCCTCTTCACAGCATTCAGGTGAGATTCCTTTGGATTAGCTTGGTACCTAGCACAAACACACACACTGTACATAATATCTGGTCTACTAGAGGTTAAATACAGTAAACTACCTATCATGGATCTGTAAAGTGTTGGATCAACATCTGTTCCAGCACTGTCTTTGCAAAGTTTCAAAGAAGATCCCATAGGAGTTTTCATTGGTTTTGAATTTTCAAGAACAAATCTTTTAACCAAGTTTTTAGCAAACTTACTCCAGGAGAAGAAAATACCATCACTGCATTGTTTGATTTGAAGACCTAGAAAATAGTTCAAGTCTTCAACCATACTCATTTCAAATGTTACAGTCATTGCCTCAACAAAGTTACTCAACAAAGTTCTATCAGCTTCTCCTCTAATAAATCCATATTCCAAAAGAAAGTCTGTAAGTCTACCATACCATGCTCTAGGAGCTTGTTTAAGACCATACAATGCTTTCTTAAGTTTATATACATGATCAGGATATTGTGGATCTTCAAATCCTTTAGGTTGTTCAACATATGCTTCTTCATTCAAAATGCCATTTAGAAATGCAGCTTTTACATCCATTTGATGAAATTTAATATCAATAAAACATGCAATTGCTAGTAATAATCTAATAGATTCTATCCTAGCAACAGGTGCAAAAGTCTCATCAAAATCAACTCCTTCAACTTGGGTGTAACCTTGAGCTACTAACCTAGCCTTGTTCCTAACAATATTACCAGATTCATCAGTTTTATTCTTGAATATCCACTTTGTTCCAATGACATTAGTGTGACTAGGTCTTGGAACAAGTGTCCACACTTCATTTCTTTCAAACTAACCAAGTTCTTCATGTATAGCATTAATCCAGTTTTCATCAGTTAAGGCTTCTTTAGCACTCTTAGGTTCAATTTCAGATAAATAGCATTCAGCATTTACAACATTACACATAGAAGACATGCATATTGTTCTTACCACATCTACCTTATTTGATCTTACTCTTCCTCTTGTTTGCACTCCAACTGTAGCATCGCCTATGATCTGGTCAGAAGGATGACTTTTGCCTATTCTTGAAGAAGGATTCGTTTTGGGAACATACTGGTCATTCTGTGAGGTTACAACTGACTGTTTTGTAGATGTTGACCCAGATGTGTTAACATTTGGTGCAACATTTTCAGACTTCAGTGTATTCTCAGAAGTGTCAATAACCTGTGATACATCTCCTTTATCTTTGTCATCTGTAAGACCTTTATCATCATCAAACACAACATTAATAGATTTTTGAACAGTGTTAGTTCTAAGGTTATATACGCTATAAGTTTTACTATTTCTAGAATAGCCTAAAAAGAAACTTTTATCACTTTTAGAATCAAACTTATGAAGTTGATCCCTATCATTCAGAATATAACACACACAACCAAATACATGGAAATATTTCACACTTGGTTTTCTGTTGTTCAAAATCTCATAAGGTGTTTGACTTGTACCAGAACGAATAAAAACCCTATTAATAATATGACATGTAGTATTCAATGCTTCTCCCCAAAATTTCTTAGCAAGACATTTGGATGTAAGCATGACTCTAGCCATTTCTTGTAAAGTTCTATTCTTTCTTTCAACAATTCCATTTTATTGTGGAGTTTTAGGAGATGAATATATTCTTGTAATATACCCTTTTTATCACAGAAATCATTAAACATGCTGTTTTCAAATTCCCTACCTTGATTAGTTCTAATACGGCCAACTTTTAAGTTAAACACATTTTTAAACCTTTTATAAAGAATTTTAAATGCAGCAAATGCTTCAGATTTGTCTCTCAAAGACTCTACCCAGGTAAATCTAGAAAAATCATCTACCACAACTAAGGAATACCTCTTTCCTCCAATGCTTTCAGTTTCCATAGGACCCATCAAATCCATGTGCAGTAATTCAAAGCATCGATGTGTAGAACAATGTGACAGCATTCTGTGCGGCATTCTTACCTGCTTACCTTTTTGGTATAGTCCACATACAGTGGGATTGTGAAACCTCGTGTTGGAATTCCTTTTACTACATCTCCTTTAATTAGCCTTTTCATTGCTCTGTAATTTGCATGACCCAATCTTTGATGCCATAAAATATTTTCATCATGTTTTGACAAGTTACACATATTTGTTCCAATAAGATAACAATTATCAGCTGACCTAGTACCAGACATGACACAAACTTCATCTTTATTAAGAACATAACATGAATCTTTATCAAATTTCACATGCAAATTATCATCACAAAGTTGACTAATGCTAATCAGACTTGCAAGTAAGCCATCAACATGTAAGACATTTTTAAGCTTAGGAAAACCTTCAACATTCAAAGTTCATTTACCAACAATCTTTCCTTTAGAACCGCCATCATATGTAACACTACCACTATTCAAGGTCACATAATCAGATAAGTAATCAATACGACCTGTCATATGTATAGAACAACCACTATCAAAATACCATAAATTAGGTAGACATGCTTTTAGGGAGGTATGGATAACATTATAGGTAGCTTTTGGTTTCCATGCATATTTCAGAAACTGTTTACTAGGATGTGACAATTTTTTATGCAACATTTTCAAGTTTTTCTGTTCTTCAAACAATTTTATACATTAAGGACGAATATGACCAACTTTGAAACAGTAATGACAGATATAGTTCCTCTTAACCTTGTGAGGATCTGTTTGTGCAGATGTTACACCAAATGTGTCAACATTTGCTTTCACAAATTTCACAGGTTTTCTAAAATTTTCAGAAATAGAAGCAGTTACACCATCATAACCTAAACCATGATTATTAGACTTGCCAGTAGCTATCGCATTATTTACCTCAGAAGCACTCTTGGAATTTTCTTGAAACATAAAGTGGAATTTATCAGTTTCTCCTTTAAGTTACAGATTTCCAGATCTCTTTTGGTAAGTATAACCTCTAGCTTGGTGATTGTGTCTTTTAAATCCTCATTCTCTTTATTCAAGGAATTAAGAGTGAGTTTCTGATTGTTCCAATCATCTAACAGCTTTTGGTGTTCACTGTCATCAGTCCTTTTTCCTGCATCATCAACCAAACCATTAAAACAGTTCAAATTTGGGTGACTCTGTTCTGATGTTGCTGTAGATGTTGAAGCATCAAGTACAGCATCAGAATCTGTTTCATCCAGATCATCATCTAAGGAATCATTATAATCAATTCTGGTAAAATTAGAATATTCATTCTTATTTAACTCATCATCATCAACATTAGATTCATCACTCAAGGTAGCACTAAAATTCAGTTTTGCTTAAGTCTGGTATTTGCACATTCATTTGCATAATGGCCATAACCAGAACAAGCATTGCATTGAACTAATTTTCGAAATTCAGGATCATACCTTGGTTTACCTTCACTCTTTGATGGTCTTGGTGTGAATTGACTTTTCCTCCTTTATGGTTGAGGTGTTGATGTGTTGATTTGAATCTTAGGCTGAATGTTTCTAGATTTGTTCACAGATTTCTTAAGAAACTTATTAAAGTGCTTAGTGAGCAAGGCAATGTTGTTAGGATTGTTGAGGCATTCATCAAGCAATTCTTCATCCGAATCAACTTCAGTAATGATATGTTGAATCTCAGATTTGTTTGATGTTTCCCCTCTAAACACAACAACTTTCTTATCATCATTAGTTTCATCAACTTGATTAGTGTTTATCTCATAAGTTCTAAGAATACTCACTAATTCATTTTGACTTAACTTATCCGTATCTTTTGCCTCTTCAATAGCACAAATTTTAACATCAAATCTTTTAGGAACGGATCTTAATATCTTATGAACTACTTTAACATTAGAAATAGGTTCACCAAGAGAATGTGATTCATTGATAATCTCACTTAACCTTTCATTGTAGGATGAAATTGTTTCATCTTCCTTCATTCGGAGATTCTCAAATTTTGTCCCCAACATTCGAAGCTTAGTCCTTCGAACACTGTCTGAACCCTCACAATGCTCTTGCAACCTGTCTCATGCATCTTTAGAAGTAGAACAATTAGATATAATTTTAAACATTGAAACTTCAACAGAAGTAAAAATAGAATACACTGAATTATGAAGCCTTCAATCGGTATTTTTAGAAGTGAGGTGCGAATTCTAGAGGCTTCCACATTGAGGTCCTAGTTTTTAGGATCTCAACTTTCATGATCTTTCTAGATCCTTCTTGCACGTTCCAGGTCATTCTAGATTGCTTCCAGCCTCTTCTAGCTCTTCTAGGACGTTCTCCAATATTCTGGAATCTTCCAGGTTCCAGATCCTTGTAGAAGCTTCTAGACTCTGCCAGAAATGCTGTAACAATTAGCTCAACATTTAATGCAACATTTCAGAAAGGACTTAAAAAAAATCTCGGAAGTTCAAATTAAGATGTTGTAGTGAATGTTGATACATTTAAGAATTCACAACATCTACACAGCATGTCATACCCAAAACAGGTCAGGTATTCACAAAATTCATGAGAAAAATCCATATGAACTATGGAAAGGTAGAAAACCTAGGGTATCTTACTTTCATATATTTTGGTGTAAGTGTTTCATCCACAACAATAGGAAGGGTAAATTGAATGCTTTCGATGTCAAAGCAGATGAGGGGATATTCTTAGGGTACTCCTCAACTAGCAAAGCATTTAGAGTATTTAATAAACGAACCCTTCTTGTGGAAGAAACACCTCATGTTGTATTTGATGAATCTTGTGAAAAGAGTGCAGTTAACACAGACTCAGCAGTAGAAAAGATGAGGAGACTAGTGATCAAATCTAAAGAGAAAACATAAGAGTTTATCGAAGTTGATGAACCCTTCTCTGAAGAACCAGAAGAAGATAAACCTCATAGACCTATCACTAGATCACATGCTGAGCAAATAAGTCTAAACCAAGATGTATCAATTCCCAATGTAAGAGGGAATGAGCTGTTCGACACCCAAGATACAGATGATGATCGAGCAAATCCAGTCAACTCTACTGACAACACTAGAACAAATGAGGATCCCAACTCATCTGTTGTCAATACACCTGTAAGGAATACATGGAGGTCTAATCATCCATCTAACCTCATCCTAGAAGGAGAAGACTCAGGTGTTAAGACCAGAAGACAATTAAATCAGAATCCTCAAGCATCTATGTTCTGCTGGTGTGCCTTTCTGTCTAACACAAAACCAACTGACATAGAAGAAGCAATGAAAGACAACAACTGGATCACTGCCATGCAAGAAGAATTAAATCAGTTCACACGAAATGAAGTGTGGGAACTAGTAGATCGTCCTAAACACCACAATGTAGTTGGAACAAAGTGGGTGTTCAAGAAAAAAAAGGATGAGAATGATGTGATAACTAGAAACAAGGCTAGATTGGTAGCCAAAGGTTACTCACAATCCGAAGGGATTGATTACGATGAAACCTTTGCCCCAGTCGCCAGACTAGAAGCTATTAGGCTATTTCTAGATTATGCATCCTATATGGGTTTCAAGGTATACCAAATGGATGTCAATAGTGCATTTCTAAATAGAATACTTGTGGAAGAAGTATATGTAGAGCAGCCCCCAGGCTTTGAGAAAGGAGATCAAGTATAACGGCTGAAGAAAGCACTATATGGCCTAAAGCAAGCACCAAGGGCTTGGTACGACACCCTATCACAGTTCCTTCTTGAAAATGGATATACCAAAGGCAAAGTGGACAGAACATTGTTCAGAATTCAAGAAGGAGATGATATTCTAATGGTGCAAATATATGTGGATGATATCATATTTGGATCGCCCAATCAAGAGATGTGCAAGAAGTTCTCTGAACTAATGCAAGGAAAGCTTGAAATGAGCATGATGGGTGAAATGAATTGTTTCCTAGGACTTCAGGTAAAGCAAAGTCCAGAAGGGATCTTCATAAACCAATCCAAGTATACTAAAAGCCTACTGGAAAGATTCAAAGCTCAACAAAGCAAGACTGCAAGAATTCCAATGATGACATCCTTCAAGATGGAACCAGATGAGTCTGGAAAAGCAGTCGATCAATCTGAATATAGGGCACTCATTGGATCTCTCCTATACCTTACAGCCAGCAGACCAGACATAACCTTTGATGTAGGTGTATGTGCCAGATTTCAAGCAAATCCAAAGCAAAGTCATCTAGAAGCAGCACGGAAGATTCTAAAGTACCTAAAATGAACAATCAATATAGGATTGTGGTACCCTGCTGATGACAATATAGAATTGAGTGGATATTCTGATTCTGACTATGGTGGATGCAGAATAGATAGAAAATCCACATCAGGAACCTGTCAATTTCTAGGCAACAAATTGATATCTCGATTCTCAAAGAAGCAAACATCTGTTGCAACCTCCACAACTGAAGCCGAGTATATGGCAGTTGGGAGCTGTTGCAGTCAGCTACTATGGCTGGTTCAACAACTAAAAGATTACAATGTAAATGCAAGAGAAGTTCCCATCTTTTGTGATAGCAGCAGTGCTATAGCCATTGCTCAAAATCCAGTCCTCCATACAAGGTGCAAACATGTCGATATCAGGTACCACTTCATAAGAGATCACTTGGAAAAGAAGGACATAAAGATGGAGAAAATTCATACAAATATCCAAAGAGCAGATATCTTAACTAAGCCTCTAGCTGAAAAAAGGTTCAAGAGTCTATGCTACAGCCTAGGACTACTTGATCCATCCTCCCGAAGAACTGAAATCAGCTGAGATAACATCAGCTGGTACAATTGCAGCAGACTAGGATCAGATGAGGTGAATAGACACCCTCATCATCAGGTAAGTTATTACCGATGAAGATAAATAAAGCTGAGGGAAAACTATAGAGTTACTCAATCAAGGGGGAATCCATGATACCTTAAAAATCCTTGATGAATAACACTCTATCTGTATGCTTTACATATACCTTACTTTAACACATACATATATGTTGGGAATAAAATGAGAAGTGTTTTGATTTAATACCAAAACCCCCTGAGACATGCCTAAGTCAAGGTTGATCATGTTCTAAGAGTGTTAGAACATATAACTTAAGGCTAGATGAGAAGCTGAAATGTTAGGCAGCTCTTAGTTTATTAGATGCACTAGTTTAGGGGGAACATATGTCTTAAAGTCTAACAAGAACAAGTCTCCTCAAAGGCTCAAGTCAAATGTGTCCCAAGTTTGCTGAAGTGGACAAGTATGCTGATCAAGAGTAAATGGATTATGGATCAACACATCTGAAGATCAAGAATGCTAAATACATCATCTAGACACAACCTACTAAGACATTCTTGTTCAGGAGATTTGTCCAGAAGAGTTGTCTCAGCACACTTGTACCAGAACCATGTCAAGGAGATCCCAACCTTGCTGATATGGTCAAGAGTACTAATTCAATGGCATGGATACATAAATTTCATCAATCATGCACAGAGACACAATCATACAAAGGGAAAGAGCAAAGTCATCTGAAAAGAGCAAGCCAACTATGCTGATAAGCAAAGTCCACTGATAGTGATAAGCAGAGTTGTCCAAGTAATAAGAAATGGTGTCCTTGTCCAAGGACTAATCATCAGAAGCCATGTCCATGATTGATCAAGTGAATCTTGAAGTCAGACATTGGGAAAAGTGCTGCAGAATGAAGACAAAGTTGTTACAGCCGTTTATTTCCCAAATGAGGACATGACACTATCAAGAATCTGTCTTCCAGTTTGAAGAACTCAAGGAAGACTTTTATGGACATTTGGGGCTGCCTCTCCAACGGGCAAATCCTCAAGTTTGTCTATAAATACAGAAGTGTGAAGACCATTTGAAAGCACCCTTGAACCCATCCACTATCCAACTGAACTACAAGCTTACAAGTGCTTCCAAGCTTTCAAAGAGACTATCTTAGTCTTCATACACTTCATTTAAGTTGAACCTCAATTGTATATCCATACAAAGCTTAGAGAGATATCCTATCCTTATACACTGATCTTCATTGTAAAGGATGTATCATTAGTAGGAACCATACTTCAACCCTTATACCTTTCAAGTGAGAAAGTGAGAAGGTTGTAGTAGGAGAAGTGGTAGGAGCTGACTGTTGAGAGAAGAACAGTTCAGTTCTGAGTTGAGAAAGGGTACTAGGACTCTAGACATCCTAGGGATCAATTCACCAAGGAGTGGTGTTCTTGATCAAGTGCACCTTGGCACTATAAAACAAGTTAATTCCAAGAGTGAAGGAATTATCCTGTTAAATCAGGGAAAGTGGATGTAGGAGCTTGAGTCTCTGAACCACTATAAACTCTTGTGTTGATTTACTTTCAAGTACTCTCATACATTCAACACTGCACACAAAACTGATCTTTCAAAGGACATATACTCAAAGACCGAGCAAAACATATTTGGACAAGTTCCCTGAAAACTGGACTGTTTGACTAAGTGATTTCAGAACTTTAAAGGAGTTTAAACTAAAGGGCCAACCACTAATTCCGCACATATAACTCCCTTAGATAGTTATTCAACTAAGTACTCAAATAATACTTAGTAGTTTGATTATCTATAAGGAGTTAATCATATCAGCAGAGTTGTCCAGGACAACCTTGCTGAACTCTGGTTTGATCAAAGTTTGAAAAAGATTTGCATACAAGTGTATTCCCCCCCCCCCATACACTTGTTATATACTCCTTTCAAGACCAACAAGTGGTATCAGAGCAGGGGTTCAAAGACCACTGCTTCTGAAAATCCATTTTGATTTTCAAAATCACATATTTGGTGTGGTCACTAAACTGATCTATCTGAAATCTTGTATATCTATTGTCTAACCCCTTTCTTGAAGAAATGGCAAGAGGAAACAACAACAACAACCAGAACCAACAACAAAATCAAGATCAGAACATTAATGCTGTTGTTCCACCTCCTGCTGTTCAAGGGCTGGACAATATGGCTATCAATCCAGTCAACCATATATCTCATCACAAATTGCCCATGTTCTCTATTGACAATTATGATTTCTGGAAAATCAGGATGAGAGCTCATCTTGCATCTCTTCACATTGATATGCTAAGTGTGATCACAAGAGGACCCTTTGTGTTCACTCAAGTAAATCCCAGGATTACTGATGCTCAAAGAGTAGACACAAGGGATGTGATCCCCAAGGATGAAGATGACTTCACCTTAGAGGAGAAGAGGAAAGATAATCTGAATTATCTTGCTATGAAAACCCTCTACCAAACAATTCCAGATGCAATCATGGGAAGGGTCTACCACTGCACAACTGCCAAAGAAATTTGGGATACTCTTGCAGAAATGTGTGAGGGTACTGAAAAGATCAAGGAGAACAAGCTCCAAGTGGCTGTGCAGAAGTTTGAACAATTCACAATGGAGTCTGAGGAGTCCATTGACAAGTTTGCTGGTAGATTCACTGATGCGATGAATGAAATCAACTCCTTGGGCAAGGTGTTAACCAAGAGAGAAGTTGGTCTGAAGATATTGACAAGTCTCACTCAAAAGTGGGATGTTTATGCTGTGATGATGCAGAACACCAAGGATCTCTCCACCATGCCCATGCAACAAATCTTCTCAGAACTTAAAGCCTATTTGACCTCAATAGAAGGAAGCCAGTTGAGGAATCTTCTTTACCAACCAAAGGAGTGGCATTCAAAGCCAAGACTGCTGAACCAGAAGTGCAGACCACTCCTAGATCATCCAAGACAGTCTCTAAGGCTGAAATGAAGGAAGAATTGGCCCTCATGGCCAGGAGGTTTGACAAACTCAACTCAAGGTTTGGTAGATACAATAATTTCTACCAAGACAACAAATTCAGGAGAAGGTACAACTCTCCTGAAGCTCAGGCTGAAGTCAAGAAGCCTGAAGAGAAAAGATCAGAGGACAAGTACTCTGATAGGAGAAGGTCCAGTAGAGCTGAACCTTCATCATCTAGAAGGAGAGATGAGCCTAAGAAGGATGATGATGAAGATCTGTGCTACAATTGCAAGAAGAAAGGGCACTTCCAGTATGACTGTCCTGAACTTAGCTCTAAAGAAAGAAGAGAAAGACAAGCTAAGAGAGACATAAAATTCACCAATAGGAAAGCCATGATGGTTGGTGATGAGTCTGATTCTGCTGAAAGCTTCAACTCTTCTGATGGACTGTTCTCAAACAGTGAAGATGATGATGATGTGTGCAACATGGCTATTGAGGATGATGAGGTATCCTCTACTTCTAGCTCACCATCATTTTTATCACAGAATGCTAGTGAAGTCAACCTGAAACTTGCCTTTGGGAAGTTGATGGAAGATTTCACTAGGCTGCAAGAATTTCATGACAATTGTGTGAGAGAAAATGAAAGGCTTTCAATTGAACTTTCAAAACCTGCTGAAACATTAGTTGATATCAAATCTACTGAGTTGTATCAACAAGTATTGAGAGAGCTTGATGAAGAAAATCTCAGGATAGTTGACCAACAAAAGGAGATTGATGATCAACTGATCTTTTAGAAGAGAAAAGATTTTGAACCTGAAATTCTTCAAGCAAAATTTGAAAACCTCTCACATGAGTATGATATTCTTAAATCAAGTGAAGAGAGCCTGAAATTAAAGATGTCTGCTCTGAAGAAATCCTCTAGGGCAATAGAGAAAATTCAGAGTTATCAAAGACCTATGGCTCAAAGAAGTGGATTAGGTTTTGATCCATTTGAATCTTCACCTTGTCTTAGTGTTGCTTCTACAAGTAACACTAAGAGAATCTTTGTTAAGTCGGCGACTCAATAAGCTGAAAATGAAATAATACAGCCACTAGACAAAGGAAAGGGCAAAATGCATGAATTGCCCACTCAAGTACTTCAGGAAACTAGGCCCATACCTAAGGGAAAGGCCAAAGTCCCTGAGTACAAGAGGAATGTTGGTCAGCAGAGTAGACCCAATGGAAGGGCAACTCTCCTGAAAAATGTTCAGAGGATTTATCCAAGGTATGATCAGCCTAGGTCAACTCCACTGAGGAAGCCTCAGCTGAACAGACCTAAGGACAACTATCCTCAAAGGCAAAATAAAATGAGACAACCAAAACCCTTCATGCCAAAGAGTAATGGTCATAAAAATGCCTTTCCTCAAAGATTCCCTCTAGTAGCACAAAGAACTCATAAGTTCAGGAGATCTGAAAACTCTCCTGAAACTTACAGAGTCAACACTTTCACACATACTTTCCCAAAGGCATTTAAGGGAAAGACAGTGTATGTTGATGCTAGAGGAAAACAACTTAGCCACCTTGAATCAATCAGGGTCATTAGGCAAGTTTGGGTTCCTAAAGGTACAGCTAACCTCTCAATACCCAAAACTCAAAGGGTACCTAAACCTATCTAATTGCAGGTACCAATGGGCCACAAGAGGAGGAGTATGAGCAAAAAGTCAGCATGGTACCTTGACAGTGGATGTTCAAGGCACATGACTGGAAACAATGAACTCCTCACTGACTTCATAGAAAAAGAAGACCCAAATGTCACATTTGGAGACAGTTCACAAGCTACAACAAAAGGTTATGGTACCTTGATAATTGGTAATATCAAGGTATCCAATGTGTCTTATGTGGCTGGTCTCAAATATAATCTCCTAAGTATAAGTCAGTTTTGTGATAAAGGTTTTAGTGTTGAGTTCTCAAGTGGAAAATTCTTAATCAAAGATAAAACTCAACAAACTCTACTGACTGGTACTAGGAAAGGAAATATGTATTTTGCAGACTGGGACAAATCTACTGATGTTGCATGTTTCATTGCTAAGAGCTCTAGTGAACAAAGTTGGTTATGGCATAAAAGGCTAAACCACCTAAACTTTAAGTCAATGAACAAACTTGCCAGAAATGCATTAGTAAGAGGACTACCTAATGAGGTTTTCATTAAAGAGCATGTGTGTAAACCATGCCAAGAAGGAAAATAGATAAAAGCCTCATTCAAAGGAAAACCAATCATTTCTACTGAAAGGGTACTTGAACTTTTACATATGGACCTATTTGGACCAATTACCCCAGCAAGCATAAATGGTAGAAAATACACATTGGTAGTAGTTGATGACTTCTCTAGGTTCACATGGGTAGTATTTCTCCTTAATAAGAAGGAAACTCAAGTCAAACTCCCTGAACTTCTAAAGAGATTGTCAAATGAGAAAAGCCTAAGCATTATCAAGATAAGATCTGATAAAGGCACTGAGTTCATAAACTCTTACATCAATGAGTATTGCACACTAAATGGGATAGCTCATGAAACCTCAGCAGCTAGAACTCCTCAGCAGAATGGAGTTGCAGAAAGAAGAAATAGAACTTTAAAAGAAGCTGCTAGAACCTTAATTGCTGATTCAAATTTACCTAAGAGGTTTTGGGCTGAAGCTATAAATACTGCATGCCATACTTAAAATAGATGTTTGATAACCGAGGGGCAAGGCAAAACCCCCTATGAACTCTGGAAAGGAAGGTTGCCTAAAGTATCTTACTTCCACATATTTGGTTGTAAGTGTTTCATTTACAACAATGGGAAAGAACAGTTGGAAGCTTTTGATAGCAAAGCTGATGAGGGAGTATTCCTTGGATATTCTCAAATCAGTAGAGCTTTCAGAGTCTACAACAAGAAAACCTTTGTTGTGGAGGAAACACCTCATGTTGTGTTTGATGAATCCACTCATGAGTTCAGGAACAAGGACTTAGAGACAGAAGAAATCACACAAAGGACAACCAGACTGAGTCTAAAAGACAAAGATACTACCTTCATAGATGTTGTCCAAGCCAACCTCCCTGAAATCATAAATCTGGACAACAACCCTAAAGCAAACCCCACTGAAGGAATTGGTGAACTGAATGACCCAATCCCAGTTCACACTCAGGTAACAACTACCAATGAAGAAGCAGTCCCTGCTGAGGTAGTTAATGGATTAAATAATCAAGGGGGAATTAATAATGTTGAAAATGCCAATGTCCGTGACATTGAAAACAACATCCCTGATTATGATCCTGAATTAGATCCTGCATTAAACTTTCCTGAATTCTATGATCAAAATGACTCAACTTCAGTAGAGGACAACTCTACTGAAGAGATCAGAAAAAGAAGGACTTGGTTGTCTGACCATCCTACTGATCTGATACTTGGTGATCCAAGTATAGGAGTCAAAACTAGAAGGTTTCATGGTGAAAGTGCTCTATTTTGTTGTTTCTTGTCAGAACAAGAACCAAGTGACATTGAAGAAGCACTTCAAGATGCCAATTGGATCACAGCAATACAGGAAGAGCTGAACCAATTCACCAGAAATGATGTATGGGAGCTGGTGGATAGACCTTCACATCAAGATGTCATTGGAACCAAGTGGGTGTTCAAGAACAAGAAGAATGAGAATGATGTGATTGTCAGAAATAAAGCAAGACTAGTGGCAAAGGGCTATTGCCAGTCTGAAGGCATTAACTATGATGAGACATTTGCACCCGTGGCAAGGCTGGAAGCAATAAGGCTCTTTCTAGCCTATGCAGCCCACAAGAGGTTCAATGTGTACCAAATGGATGTCAAGAGTGCCTTTCTGAATGGAGTCTTGAAAGAAGAAGTCTATGTGGAGCAACCACCTGGTTTTGAGGTTGGAAACCAAGTCTACAGATTAAAGAAGGCTCTATATGGACTCAAGCAAGCCCCTAGGGCTTGGTATGATACACTGTCACAATTCCTCTTAGATCTTGGATTTATCAAGGGAACTGTGGACAGAACTCTCTTCAGAACCTCTGAAGGAGAGGACATCTTGCTTGTCCAAATTTATGTTGATGACATAATTTTTGGATCCCCCAATGAGAAACTTTGTGAAAAGTTCTCAAAGCTCATGCAAAGCAAGTTTGAGATGTCTATGATGGGGTTGATGAACTTCTTTTTGGGACTTCAAGTCAAGCAATCAAAAGAAGGAATCTTCATCAATCAAACTAAGTACACAAGAGAAATGATCAAGAAATTTGGGTGTACTACTAGCAAGCCAGTAAGGATCCCAATGAACACCAATTGGAAGATGGATCCTGATGAGAGTTGCGTCCCAACCAACTCCACTGAGTATAGAGGAATCATTGGTTCACTTCTATATCTCACTGCCAGCAGACCTGACATCACCTTTGCAGTAGGTGTTTGTGTAAGGTTTCAAGCTAATCCTAAGAAAAGCCACCTTGAGGCTGCAAAGAGGATCTTGAGGTATCTCAAAGGCACTGAAAATCTAGGCCTTTGGTACCCTGCTGATGACAACATTGAGCTTACAGGCTACTCAGATGCTGACTATGGAGGATGTAGAATTGACAGAAAGTCCACTTCAGGGACTTGTCAATTCTTGGGAAGCAAGCTCATATCTTGGTTCTCCAAGAAACAGAACACAGTGGCTACCTCCACCACTGAAGCTGAATATGTTGCAGCTGGAAGTTGTTGTGCTCAAATCCTATGGTTGAGACAACAATTAAGAGACTACAATGTCAACTCTGCTGAAGTGCCAATTTTTTGTGACAACAATAGTGCCATTGCAATATCACAGAATCCAGTTTTGCACACTAGATGCAAACATGTGGACATCAAGCATCACTTCATCAGAGATCATGTGGAGAAGAAGGACATCAAATTGGTTAAAATCCACATAGATCATAAAAAAGCTGATATATTGACAAAGCCACTTGCAGAGGCAAGATTTCTAGAGCTATCAGCAGAATTGGGATTACTTGATCCAGGGAAGTTGGACAAGTAAATCAAATGGAGTTATTAAGTCAAGGGGGAACTGAAATTAATGCTCAGCAGACTTGGTCAAGTCTACTGAAACTGAGAAGAGATGACCTCAAATGCTCAGGACACTTGTCCATTGATATTCAAGACACTTGTCCACATATCTTTAGGACACTTGTCCATGTGGGGTAAGATAAGTTGTTTTGGCTATCAAACCAAACATTGGTTTGATAAGCACCTATTTTGGGTAATCATTGCCTATTTTGATATCTGTCTCATTCCTTTTACAGATATCACCTTTATAGGATCTATTTTGTCTCCCACCCAAAATGTCACTTTCCATGCATTAAATGCCAAGATTTAACTCTTGTTTGCATTAAACATTTCAAGCCATGATCTACCTCGAAGACTCCCCAACCATTAACCAATATTAAATTCTTCCCACGTTTTGAATAAAAACAGTTTTTCACTGTTACATTGGTTATTGACCATTGGATCAAGATTGGCCAACTCCCCTATAACCCAAAGTCCCCACTCAAGTGGAGATGAGGAGGAGTATACTTATGAAAGTATGCTCAGAGGTGGAGCAAAGGCTACTGTGGACAGTTTGTACCCTCAACTTGCTGAATTTCCTAGAATTCAGAAGATGTTCCATGATTTGAGAATGCTGGTGGATGTCAAGGATAAGACGATTATGGAGATTTCTCAAGTCATCCAAGACAAGGGTGCAAATTGGTGGCAAGTGGAGGAGAGTAGATTACTACACTTTGCTGGAGTACTAAAGACAAGATTCCTCATTGATGAGGATGTTTTTGCAAAGCTAGTAGATGTCAAGATTGTAGAAGAGAAAGAGAGACTTGCTAAGGGAATCAGGCACCTTGAAAGCAGCTCAAATGATGATGATTCTCCTGATGATCCCTCAAACCCCTCAGATCCCAACCCTCCTGAACCCTCCCAAGCCAACCTCCCTAAACTTTCTCAGCCCAAGCCTTCTAAATCAAGCAAATTTTCAAACCCTCTTGTAACCTATCATAGGAAAGGCTCTGCATCTTCAGAGGTGTTGACCAAAGATGGTAACATAGCCAAGGAAACATCTGCCAATGAAGGTTCTTCTGAACATAAGGCACAAACTAAAGATGTTGAGGCTCCTACTTTAGAGGCTGGTTTGATTAAGGCCTATTCAGTGTCAGAAGAGTTGGACACTGATCAGCCCTTAATCATTCAGGATGACTCAGTGGCTGCTGATAGAAGCACTGTGATCTCCCCACAACTGCCATCTTTGAACCTTGTTGAAGGTGGAGATGTTGCAGGTTTAGGTGAAGGAGTTGAAAAGGAGAAAGTAGAGGTAAACCAAGAGGGAGTTGTGGATGATAGAGAGGTAGTAATCACTAAGATAGTGAGTGTACCACCAAATGAGGGTGGAATAAGTGAGGAAGGACAAGTTATTCTTGAAGTCAAATCTGAACTTCAAGAATCCCTTGATGAAAGGAGGCCTGATCCTTTGAGTGAGGAAATCAATATTGAAGGGAGAAAAGAAAGAGTTGACAATGAGGAGAAGACTGCTGATGTATCAGAGTCTTATGCAAAAGAAACTGAGGGTGATGAGTGTTTGTTTTCTAACCCTTTTGATTTCTCTGATATTGCAGGTATATCATTTGACCAGATTTTTACAGATGAACTCTTGACTGATGCACCAGTCCATGTTGATTCCAACTCTGCTCAAGCCATTCTTGGAGAGCAGTCAGCTAAGTTGGATTCTATTGCTCATCAAGTCCAAACTGCTCATGCTGAAACTTCAGGAGCCTTGGATGAGCAAGGTAGAACCTTAGCAGCTGTTGAAATGAGGCTTACTGGATCAGAAAAAATTGTTCTTCCCACCATTGAGGCAAAAATCAGTGGAGGTGAGACTGGTTTGCAAACCATCTCCACTGAAGTGATGAAAGCCAAAACCAGCATGGATTCAGTCTCTAAAGAGGTCAAGAAAGAGCAAACCTTGCTGAAGAGTAACCACAACAGGAATGTTAAGGCATTAAATTTGGTGGTTAAGAAAGCCCTTGGGAAGAAGACTGCCTTGCAAAAGAAAAGAGCAGAGGCAATGAGGCTAGCAATGGTGAAGGCAGCCTCAAAAAAGTTCTCCCAATATGTCATGGCCAAAATTGCTGAGAGTACAGTGGGCAACCTTACTGAGTTTCTAAAGGCACAACTTGATGCATCCCTCAAGACAACCATGGAAGAGGTTGTGGAGCAAAAGAAGAAACATGTCTTGTCTTTCTTAAGCCTCAGCAGTGATAGGATGCAAAACATTCATGATGAGAATGTGTACTTGCTTGAGGAGATGAAGTCCCTAAACCAAGCCCAATCCTTGATGGCATTCACTATGAGTAAGCTCAAACCTCAATGTTTTTATGCTGCCAAAAAGGGGGAAAGGGAAAGAGCAAGGGCAAAAGGTGCCTTGGTTATTGGTGGCTCAGATAAGGGCAAAGACAAGGTTACTGAAGGTAAAGGAAAGGAACCAACAGTTCTGAATTTGGATGATTTGGATGAAGAAGAGCAGTTAGCCATTGCCTTGAAAAACTCAATGGCATCAGCACAGGAAGAAAGAGTGAGGCTACAACAAAGACCAGGAGGAGAAGTTTCTTGTTTGGACAAAGATGCTGAAGGTGTCCAAACTAGAGGAAAGATCAAGAAGGCCAAGGGAAATAAAAGAAAGGCCGAAACATTCACTGACTTTCCCAACAGCCTTGATCTCCCCCCTGAGTTCAGAATTGAAGAAGATGAGCCTACTTCCAAGAAGGCCAAGAGTACTAAAAAGGTCAAATCTGCTGAAGTGACCAAAACTGCTGAAGTTGTCAAGTCTTCTGAAATTGTCAAAGAAGCTGAAGGTCCCAAAGATGTTGAAATACTATTTGCTGAAGGCTTTGGACCTGATCCTAAGAAGAAGACAACTATCCTAGCTTATGATCCATCAAAGTTGTTCAAGGAAGGATATGGTAAGGATCCTGAAACACAACAGAAGCTAGCCATGATGAGGGCTCAAGAAAAGATGGATTTGATAGAAGAGGCCAACAGAGCAAGAGACAAGAGAAGGGCTGGTTTTCAGAAACCTAGAAGAAGAAGAGCTACATACAGCAAGTTGAAGCCACAACTACTCATTCCCATGGACACCAAATATCCTCACTTGGATAAATGGGTCCCAATTCAGCTGAATGATAAATGGGAAGAGGCAAAAAGGGAGTTTGTCTATGACTTTTATGTCATTGACAGGTGGAATGGAAAGGATGCTAACTCCACTTTTACTGAATTCATGATTGAGTATTACAGGGAGCTATATCAGCAACTTCTTGCACCTGCTGATCTTGCAAGAGTTGAATTCATTGCCCCTAAGCCAATCATTTACATGCCCCCTAAGCTGGATGGATAGATTGACCAGTCAAAGATCCTCAAAGAGTTCCTAGAGATCCTCAAGCTGAACAGAGTGGTGCTTGGACCTAAGGGAACCAACCAAGAGGCCATGGAGCTAAAGAAGAGAGTGTGGGCACAATATGGGATGGTGACACCTAAGGAGGATGATCTCTGAAATGGCTAAGTTTTCTGACCTTTCAGTGCTAAAATGGATGAAAACTTACCTTGGTTGCTGATCTGTTTTGAATTGGTCATCTATGCTGAATTTGCTCAAGAATGCTGATATGTTTTGCTCTGATACTCAAAGATCCTGTCTGAAAAAGAATCTTAATCTTTAGTTTATGCTCTGATGTATTGTGAATTTATGCTCTGATGTAATGTTTCTATGATTCATGCTCTGATAAGTTAAGTCAACTATCAACATGCTTGTAATGTCAAAATTATTTGAATGGTAGTTGAATCCTTTTTATGAATCAAGAAACAGCATACTATAATCTCTCTATGCCTATCCTTGAAACCTATTTGCAGTATGAATGGTGAGTACACTAACACATTTTTATTTCAGGAAAATTGACCCTAGTCATGACTTCTGAAGATAAATGTAATAGGTGTAGTCAAGTCACTTTTGCATAAAATATATAGGTTTTGGCATCATCAAAAAGGGGGAAATTGTTGGGAATAAAATGAGAAGTGTTTTGATTTAATACCAAAACCCCCTGAGATATGCCTAAGTCAAGGTTGATCATGTTCTAAGAGTGTTAGAACATATAGCTTAAGGCTAGATGAGAAGATGAAATGTTAGGCAGCTCTTAGTTTATTAGATGCACTAGTTTAGGGGGAACATATGTCTTAAAGTCTAACAAGAACAAGTCCCCTCAAAGGTGACTTGTATCGTTTTTTAACACTTTTTTAAGCACTTAACAATACGATCCCCACAAGCGTATGGGTCCGATTGTAGTACGTAAGCACGACCAAGTAGTTTGTTCGTTCCAAGGATTTAATTGAATGCAAGTGAATCCCTAAAGTTACGAGTATGCATGCTATTGTAGTAACTAAACGTGTTTGTTTGGATTTTCGGGAATTTAAAACACAAGTACAAAACTAGATTAACTAAGATAACAAGAATATAACAAAAGAAATGACGAACTATCTAACTTTCGATAGAAAGTGCAAGAGAAGGGTATTGCCTCGGGTGTTTCCGTTTTGTGGGTAATTCAATGAGTTAACGAACTAATTGCATGAATTAAACTATGGTTTTCGATTAATTTAAAGGTTATCACTCTTATGTGTAGACCAATCCCTCGTGAGGCTTAAGTGAACACGTGCATTAATTAGCAATTATATAGTCTAATCAATACCATAAGCTCCTAAGATAGTGTCTCATAAACACGTTCAACACGGTTACTAATGCTTATGAGACGCCCTTTCACTAATCTAATAAACGACCTCTAATCGACTAGTGTCTAGTGTCGTCGATCTAAGCAATCAACCCGCGGTCGGTGTAGCTAATTACTATGTTAATTCTAATTGATTAATTCAAGCTCATACACACACTCTTAATCATGCAACCCAATACGGTCGTTGAAGTCGACAAAACTAACAATGCTAGCTAATAGGGTGAATTAATCAATTGAATCATGAAAATTACAACACTAAAAACATATACACCCAATTCCTTAGCTAATCATGCAATTAATCTATAATTACACTAAACACCCATCAAAACATTCACACCCAAGGCAATAAGAGTTTAGCCCATGGTTCTAGAAGAAAATCCCATGGCTACAACAACAAATAACATCAAACTAATGGTAAAATAGCAAAGGATTGAAGAAATTAAGAAAATACTAAATTGAATTGCAAAATAGAATAATATCACCTTGATCATGAGAATTTAGCTACAAACCGATGTAACAGACGATGCCCGATGATAATCGTAGCTTGATTTGAAGTAAAAACCACTAATCTATCTAATCTAGTGAAGAAATTAAACTAATCTATGAAGAACACCTACTACTATGTGAATGTGTGTGAAGAAAGCTTGTAAAAGGAGTAAGACTCCCTTTTAAAACTCAAATTTGATCTATTTATAGTTGGGGTAGAAGTCTTGAATTAATTTTGCAATTAGGCCCTTGAAATATGGAGAAAATGGGCCAAAAACCCCGAAAATGGGTCCACCCGGCCGGGTGGGTAAGTGGCGTGGCCGGGCGGACAAGTTGGGTGCGCGAAATGGGCCGGAACAGGTGGCCCGGCCGGGCCAAAACTTCGTAAGTTGATTTTGGCAAAAAATACGCGCAGGGGTGAAGTTATCAAAAATGGTGGGTGCAGATAATATGGCCCGGTCGGGCGGCCTGGTCGGGCGGGTCGGCCCGGTCGGGCGGATGCTTCGGCCCAACTTCCGTCCTTCGTCTTCATCCCTTCATATCTCGAGCTTCCGACCTCCGATTGGCTTGATTCTTTTTTTCATTCCACTCCATTTTTCGAGACGAATCCAATGGTGCAATCCTATCTTCAGTAAAGTGAGTGAAATAATTATTGAACACTCGTTTTTGCAATTTTAATGTCTAATTCACATCGTATTCCTACAAAAGGAGCTCAAACACCTTTCTCAATCAAATCAAGCATATTAGTGTGAAAATGAATGAAAAACCCTCAAAAGTTTATCACTAAAACGCATGAAATCTTATGCAATTTACAACCGAATCAAAAGGCTCAAGTCAAATGTTTCCCAAGTTTGCTGAAGTGGACAAGTATGCTGATCAAGAGTAAATGGATTATGGATCAACACATCTGAAGATCAAGAATGCTAAATACATCATCTAGACACAACCTACTAAGGCATTCTTGTTCATGAGATTTGTCCAGAAGAGTTGTCTCAGCACACTTGTACCAGAACCATGTCAAGGAGATCCCAACCTTGCTGATATGGTCAAGAGTACTAATTCAATGGCATAGATACATAAGTTTCATCAATCATGCACAGAGACACAATCATACAAAGGGAAAGACCAAAGTCATCTGAAAAGAGCAAGCCAACTATGCTGATAAGCAAAGTCCACTGATAGTGATAAGCAGAGTTGTCCAAGTGATAAGAAATGGTGTCCTTGTCCAAGGACTAATCATCAGAAGCCATGTCCATGATTGATCAAGTGAATCTTGAAGTCAGACATTGGGAAAAGTGCTGCAGAATGAAGACAAAGTTGTTACAGCCGTTTATTTCCCAAATGAGGACATGACACTATCAAGAATCTGTCTTCCAGTTTGAAGAACTCAAGGAAGACTTTTATGGACATTTGGGGCTGCCTCTCCAACGGGCAAATCCTCAAGTTTGTCTATAAATACAGAAGTGTGAAGACCATTTGAAAGCACCTTTGAACCCATCCACTATCCAACTGAACTACAAGCTTACAAGTGCTTCCAAGCTTTCAAAGAGACTATCTTAGTCTTCATACACTTCATCTAAGCTGAACCTCAATTGTATATCCATAAAAAGCTTAGAGAGATATCCTATCCTTATACACTGATCTTCATTGTAAAGGATATCTCATTAGTTGTAACCATACTTCAACCCTTATATCTTTCAAGTGAGAAAGTGAAATGGTTGTAGTAGTAGAAGTGGTAGGAGCTGACTGTTGAGAGAAGAACAGTTCAGTTCTGAGTTGAGAAAGGGTACTAGGACTCTAGACATCCTAGGGATCAATTCACCAAGGAGTGGTGTTCTTGATCAAGTGCACCTTGGCACTATAAAACAAATTAATTCCAAGAGTGAAGGAATTATCCTGTTAAATCAGGGAAAGTGGATGTAGGAGCTTGAGTCTCTGAACCACTATAAACTCTTGTGTAGATTTACTTTCAAGTACTCTCATACATTCAACACTGCACACAAAACTGATATTTCAAATGAAATATACTCAAAGACTGTGCAAAACATATTTGGACAAGTTCCCTGAAAACTGGACTGTTTGACTAAGTGATTTCAGAATTTTAAAGGAGTTTAAACTAAAGGGCAACCCACTAATTCCGTACATATAACTCCCTTAGATAGTTATTCAACTAAGTACTCAAATAGTACTTAGTAGTTTGATTATCTATAAGGAGTTAATCATATCAGCAGAGTTGTCCAGGACAACCTTGCTGAACTCTGGTTTGATCAAAGTTTGAAAAAGATTTGCATACAAGTGTATCCCCCCCCCCCATACACTTGTTATATACTCCTTTCAGGACCAACAAGTGGTATCAGAGCAGGGGTTCAAAGACCACTGCTTCTGAAAATCCATTTTGATTTTCAAAATCACATATTTGGTGTGGTCACTAAACTGATCTATCTGAAATCTTGTATATCTATTGTCTAACCCCTTTCTTGAAGAAATGGCAAGAGGAAACAACAACAACAACCAGAACCAACAACATAATCAAGATCAGAACATTAATGCTGCTGTTCCACCTCCTGCTGTTCAAGGGCTGGACAATATGGCTATCAATCCAGTCAACCATATATCTCATCACAAATTGCCCATGTTCTCTATTGACAATTATGATTTCTGGAAAATCAGGATGAGAGCTCATCTTGCATCTCTTCACATTGATATGCTAAGTGTGATCACAAGAGGACCCTTTGTGTTCACTCAAGTAAATCCCAGGATTACTGATGCTCAAAGAGTAGACACAAGGGATGTGACCCCCAAGGATGAAGATGACTTCACCTTAGAGGAGAAGAGGAAAGATAATCTGAATTATCTTGCTATGAAAACCCTCTACCAAACAATTTCAGATGCAATCATGGGAAGGGTCTACCACTGCACAACTGCCAAAGAAATTTGGGATACTCTTGCAGAAATGTGTGAGGGTACTGAAAAGATCAAGGAGAACAAGCTCCAAGTGGTTGTGCAGAAGTTTGAACAATTCACAATGGAGTCTGAGGAGTCCATTGACAAGTTTGTTGGTAGATTCACTGATGCGATGAATGAAATCAACTCCTTGGGCAAGGTGTTAACCAAGAGAGAAGTTGGTCTGAAGATATTGACAAGTCTCACTCAAAAGTGGGATGTTTATGCTGTGATGATGCAGAACACCAAGGATCTCTCCACCATGCCCATGCAACAAATCTTCTCAGAACTTAAAGCCTATTTGACCTCAATAGAAGGAAGCCAGTTGAGGAATCTTCTTTACCAACCAAAGGAGTGGCATTCAAAGCCAAGGCTGCTGAACCAGAAGTGCAGACCACTCCTAGATCATCCAAGACAGTCTCTAAGGCTGAAATGAAGGAAGAATTGGCCCTCATGGCCAGGAGGTTTGACAAACTCAACTCAAGGTTTGGTAGATACAAGAAATTCTACCAAGACAACAAATTCAGGAGAAGGTACAACTCTCCTGAAGCTCAGGCTGAAGTCAAGAAGCCTGAAGAGAAAAGATCAGAGGACAAGTACTCTGATAGGAGAAGGTCCAGTAGAGCTGAACCTTCATCATCTAGAAGGAGAGATGAGCCTAAGAAGGATGATGATGAAGATCTGTGCTACAATTGCAAGAAGAAAGGGCACTTCCAGTATGACTGTCCTGAACTTAGCTCTAAAGAAAGAAGAGAAAGACAAGCTAAGAGAGACAGAAAATTCACCAATAGGAAAGCCATGATGGTTGGTGATGAGTCTGATTCTGCTGAAAGCTTCAACTCTTCTAATGGACTGTTCTCAAACAGTGAAGATGATGATGATGTGTGCAACATGGCTATTGAGGATGATGAGGTATCCTCTACTTCTAGCTCACCATCATTTTTATCACAGAATGCTAGTGAAGTCAACCTGAAACTTGCCTTTGGGAAGTTGATGGAAGATTTCACTAGGCTGCAAGAATTTCATGACAATTGTGTGAGAGAAAATGAAAGGCTTTCAATTGAACTTTCAAAACCTGCTGAAACATTAGTTGATATCAAATCTACTGAGTTGTATCAACAAGTATTGAGAGAGCTTGAGGAAGAAAATCTCAGGATAGTTGACCAACAAAAGGAGATTGATGATCAACTGATCTTTCAAAAGAGAAAAGATTTTGAACTTAAAATTCTTCAAGCAAAATTTGAAAACCTCTCACATGAGTATGATATTCTTAAATCAAATAATTCATGTTCAATTTTATAAAATCTGCATTCCACAAGATAAGCCTGAGCATCTTTAAATATGGACCCTCAGATCAAGAATCTCATTGTTGATCTTGAGAAGTAACCTTTTCAGAAACTCAGACCTATCACCTCATAAATAATTGTCGTTTTACTCCCCACTATCTCATCTTTACCTCTATAAAAAGAGCTACTTATGAGATCACTTGAAGAAACACACACTCTTAATATTTATCTTTTTCAGGTATGGAGAAAACTACAAGGAAAGATGGCATGTATATCATTCCTCAACCAAAGTCATGGGTGAAAGCAATGAAAATATGTCCAGCACACAGAGATATCAAGACCAAGCATACTTGGATCACCCAACATAAGTATGCGCTAAAGAGAAAAGAAAGAAGAGGAGGTTACACTAAAGAGAAAAGAAAGAAGAGGTTCAAGAGACAAGGTGTTAAGCAAGCAAAGTTTCTTCTCCAGGGAAACCTTGTCAAAACAAATCAAGAAGACACCCCCTTCTTAATTCTCTCACAGGCTCTTCATTCAAGCATGTTGGGATATGAATATCCTTAGTTTAGTTTTGATAAACCAAATCAAACATGTAATAGGATAAGTTGTATTGTATAGACAACTTTATTATATATCTTGTAATAGATATGACTCTGGTTAGAAGAGAAGACATGTCAATGCTCTAGAAGAGAAGAGAAAACCAAGACCAGAAGTCATCTTACATCAGCTGAGTAGAAGTCGTCTTACATCAGCTGAGTAGAAGTCGTCTTACATCAGCTGAGTAGAAGTCATCTTACAACCAGCTGAGTAAAGACAGCTGAGTAAAGACAGCAGCTGAGAAGAAACAGCAGCTGTGTAAAGCCAGCTGAGTAAAGACAGCAGAGTAAAGACAGCAGCTGAGAAGAAACAACAGCTGTGTAAAGCCAGCTGAGTAAAGACAGCAGCTGAGAAGAAACAGCAGCTGTGTAAAGCCAGCTGAGTAAAAACAGCAGAGTGAAGTCTTCTTACCAGCAGAGTGAAGTCTTCTTACCAGCAGAGTAGAAGTCTTCTTACCAGCAGAGTGAAGTCTTCTTACCAGCAGAGTAGAAGTCTTCTTACACAATTAAAGGAAGACCAATCACAGCTGAAATCAAGGATTGACAAGATATGTGCACAAGAAAGGAAAGTCAAAGATATGATTGAAATTACATGTCAATGGTAATATTCAATCATATCAAAATCAAGAGATTGTCAATTCCTCAATTAGTGGAGTTTTGAATGCCATCATCCAACGGTAACATTCAAACTCAACACTATATAAATGAGTTCAGTTCTTACATCATTTGGAGTGAAGAGGTGTGAGATGCAGAGGTCGAGCAAAGTGCTTAAAGTCCAGAAATAAGAAGAGCTCAAGAAGATCATTCATGAAGATTCAACACACATCACCTCATCCCCAGTGAGTGAACTCATACCATCTAAGCCAGTGCAACCACTCATATATATCCATAGCTTAGAGAGAATTTCCCAATCCTAGCATGAGGCTAAAACAGATTGTAAGGGAAATTCTCACCTAGTTCATATACATAAAACCCACCTTCTACCATAAAACCTTAGAAGTCAAGTTGAGTGTTTATCACTGTAAAGAGTCCAAGTGCTCTATAATCACTTGTGGAGTTCAAGTGCAAGTGCTTACAATCACTTGTGGGGAAGTGCAAGTGCTTACAATCACTTGTGGTGAAGTACAAGTGCTTACAATCACTTGTGGAGACCGCAGCAGTTAAGGGAACTGGCTCAGATCTCAAAGTCCTACCCTTGGGACTATAAAGGTCAAGGCCCTTGTAATTTTTGGTAAATTAAAGGGATTAAACATCACGCGTGGACGTGAGAGTGGACGTAGGAACGTATATCCGAACCACTATAAATCAATGTGTTATTTACATTTCTGCACTTTACATTTCAAGTCTTTTCATACATATTTGTGCATAAACTTGTTTTACACACTGTATTTAAATAATAGACGAGTATAATATTTATGGGCACACTACAATTCCGCACTTAACTCCGATAAGTAATTAATCAGTCGACTAACTAGTCCTAGTTACTTTGAAGAGTTAGTTTATTTTCCACACAATCAGCAGACATCAAGTCAGCTGATATTTCACTCGTCTCAGGGACCAACAAGTGGTATCAGAGCCGTGTGTTCAAAAGACCATTGCTTTGATTTTTGATTTTCGAAAATCTGCACTTTTTCTGTTGTTTTCAGTATTTAATGTGTGAGTACACTTTTTAAAGTGGAATTGATGTTTTGAATCGAACTCACTGCTTTGCAGTGACGTGTAATGCTTTTTGGCCAAATTCCATCGTTTGAGCCATCAAAAACACGTTTTACTGTTTTCAATGGTCACCTGAATAGATCCGTTTTTGAAAAACTGTTTTGCATGCACTTTTGTTTTCATAAAAATCATACTTGCATGTATTTGGATTATTATGTGTTAAGAACAGGTCAACAACTAAGGGGGAACTTCAGTTCAACTGAGTTCTAGCCCTATTTGGATTTACACGCGTATGAGCAAGAAGAGGAGATCAAGATGATCAAGTTGTTTGAAGACCTGAAGGCAAGAAGAGCTTAATTGGAAGTCGTCTGATTTGCAACATATTAGCTGAAGAGTAGATAAGAAGACCTTTGTAATAGTTGATTAGGTGAGTCCGTGCTTGTAAAGTGCAATATTAATAAAACTCATCTTTTTAGCTTTTGGAGATAACATCTAGTTATCTCATCTGATGACAACTTCTCATTGTCCTCATACAAAAGCCTTCTGTTTTTACTCTTCTGCACTATTATATGGACTCTAGCACTGTCTGTTCTTTATTGCTTCAGTTAGTGTTAGATGATTTAGTTATATCAAAAAGGGGGAAATTGTTGGGATATGAATATCCATAGTTTAGTTTTGATAAACCAAATCAAACATGTAATAGGATAAGTTGTATTGTATAGACAACTTTATTATATATCTTGTAATAGATAGGACTCTGGTTAGAAGAGAAGACATGTCAATGCTCTAGAAGAGAAGAGAAGACCAAGACCAGAAGTCATCTTACATCAGCTGAGTAGAAGTCGTCTTACATCAGCTGAGTAGAAGTCGTCTTACAACCAGCTGAGTAAAGACAGCTGAGTAAAGACAGCAGCTGAGAAGAAACAGCAGCTGTGTAAAGCCAGCTGAGTAAAGACAGCAGAGTAAAGACAGCAGCTGAGAAGAAACAACAGCTGTGTAAAGCCAGCTGAGTAAAGACAGCAGCTGAGAAGAAACAGCAGCTGTATAAAGCCAGCTGAGTAAAAACAGCAGAGTGAAGTCTTCTTACCAGCAGAGTGAAGTCTTCTTACCAGCAGAGTGAAGTCTTCTTACCAGCAGAGTAGAAGTCTTCTTACACAATTAAAGGAAGACCAATCACAGCTGAAATCAAGGATTGACAAGATATGTGCACAAGAAAGGAAAGTCAAAGATATGATTGAAATTACATGTCAATGGTAATATTCAATCATATCAAAATCAAGAGATTGTCAATTCCTCAATTAGTGGAGTTTTGAATGCCATCATCCAACGGTAACATTCAAACTCAACACTATATAAATGAGTTCAGTTCTTACATCATTTGGAGTGAAGAGGTGTGAGATGCAGAGGTCGAGCAAAGTGCTTAAAGTCCAGAAATAAGAAGAGCTCAAGAAGATCATTCATGAAGATTCAACACACATCACCTCATCCCCAGTGAGTGAACTCATACCATCTAAGCCAGTGCAACCACTCATATATATCCATAGCTTAGAGAGAATTTCCCAATCCTAGCATGAGGCTAAAACAGATTGTAAGGGAAATTCTCACCTAGTTCATATACACAAAACCCACCTTCTACCATAAAACCTTAGAAGTCAAGTTGAGTGTTTATCACTGTAAAGAGTCCAAGTGCTCTATAATCACTTGTGGAGTTCAAGTGCAAGTGCTTACAATCACTTGTGGGGAAGTGCAAGTGCTTACAATCACTTGTGGAGACCGCAGCAGTTAAGGGAACTGGCTCAGATCTCAAAGTCCTACCCTTGGGACTATAAAGGTCAAGGCCCTTGTAATTTTTGGTAAATTAAAGGGATTAAACATCACGCGTGGACGTGAGAGTGGACGTAGGAACGTATATCCGAACCACTATAAATCAATGTGTTATTTACATTTCTGCACTTTACATTTCAAGTCTTTTCATACATATTTGTGCATAAACTTGTTTTACACATTGTATTTAAATAATAGACGAGTATAATATTTATGGGCACACTACAATTCCGCACTTAACTCCGATAAGTAATTAATCAGTCGATTAACTAGTCCTAGGCCCCTAGTGAAATCAGCGGACTAGTTACTTTGAAGAGTTAGTTTATTTTCCACACAATCAGCAGACATCAAGTCAGCTGATATTTCACTCGTCTCAGGGACCAACAAAGCACCTTCCCCTCTCCTCCCTCCTACAAGAGAGGAAGTTGAGGCGAAGAAATTCAACAAGAGAACATTAGATGCTACATCCCATCTAATGCAAAAGACTACTTATGCCAGTGGAAAGTCATCTAGGCTGCCCAGCTTCATATGGTTAAGAAGGTTCCACATGGTTAAGGGGGAATCAAAGCAAGATTCAGAAAACTAGAAGTCATAACAGGCTAAGAATGCTCAAAAGATTTACTCAGCTGATCAGAAGACTCACTCAGCTGATTAGAAGACCTACACAGCTGACCAACAGACTTACTCAGTTGATTAGACGACCTACTCAGCTGAACAAACAACATTACACTATTGACCAGACGACTTCTACTCATCGATTCTGAAGATTAGATTGATTACATAAATTATTCATTCTAGATTTAATTCTGAATGTATTTATGGAAAAAGGCTAGATAAGGAATGTATTTTACATACTTATATCAAAATTAGCCTTAATTGAAGAATTGCAATAATTATCAAAATTAAGTCACAACGGCTATTTTTAGTAATGATGTCATTTGCTCTCAATTACAAAGTTACGGGCGAATCAATGGTTGACACGTAGCAAATTGAGTCGGCAAAATTAATTTTGATGGGCTGAAGGTGAAAGGTCCTGCCTCGATTGTTACCCTTCTAAGCCCTAATCTGAGTCGTTGGAACGAAGCAATCCAACCCCTTTTCGAAATTTCTGAAAGTATAAATTGAGCACTTAAGCCCTCTTTGCAAACCCTTCGTTTTCTAGAATTTTTCAAACTCGATAACTCTCTCTCACTAAAAATCATTCTACAAAGCTCTCTACTACTCACACAACTCAGAATGAGTGTTATCGAAATCTATGATGACAAGACCAAGATCACTGGAACGCTTGATGCTGCAAAATGGTCGAAACAGGGCAAGATCTTTACTGAAAACGCTCTGTACTTCAAAGGTAGACATACCGAAGGTAACAAAGATATACTCCTTCGCTGTATCGACCTAAATCTTCATGAGTTTCTTAAAGCAGCACCAGAAAATGTGTATGAGCAGGATGTATTGGCTTTCTATTCGAAAGCATTGTTAAGGGGCTCATATGTGGAAAGTTATGTTGGTGGTCATAGAGTAAAGATCACCAGGGATATGCTTAAGTACCTCTTTGATCTGCCTAGTGGAAAGGTCAATATATCGACCTACATAATGGATAAGGAGAAACAATACATTGAGATATTCACTGGTGGAAGGATCAAAGTAAAGGACGATTCTGGTGTTCGAAAGCCTCAACTGGATGAGAAGTTTCAAACTTTGCTAGATATTGCAGGGAAAATGCTTCTGGGAAACACCTTCAGTCACGACGCCGTCTCTACAATAAAGGTACGAGTTATGGATGCAATATGGGATTAGATTGATGGGGACTGGCAAGGATTCTTCATGGAAAGACTTGCTCTCAAAGCAAAGAAGGTCTCGTTAGACATAAAGAAGAAAGAATGGATAGTCACATCTACTGTCAGCTTCGCTAACAAGCTGAGTATCATCCTTCCAGAGGTCCTACCTAAGAATCATTAATGGGGACCAGCCAAGAAGTTCCATACCTCAAAATGGTACTTAAATAAAGAAGCCATTGCTGAGGCAGCAAGGCAAAAGGCAGAAAAGAAGAAGTTAGCTGAAGCAGCAAAGGAAGACACAGCTAACCAAGAGGCAGAAGATGAGGTAATGGTTCAGGATCAAACAGAATCTGCTGAAGAAAGAGAGGAGGAGACCCAGAATATCACTCCTCAGAAAGTTGTTGATGATGACGATGACAACCAGACTCTAGCTCAAAGAAGGTTGCTGATCAAATCTGGACTCATCCCCCCTTCTGGTTCAGATGCTACCCCTACTGCATCTCCTCTGAAAAAGGCAAGAATCTAAACTCTTTCTACTTCAATTTCACCTTCCAAACTGTCTAAAAGTCTGAAGGGAAAGAGAACAACATCAAATCTCTCCAAGAAGTCCAAGAAATCTAGGCTTCCCACTCCTATGGACATAGCTCCAATCTCAGCCTTCAACCCCTCTAATCCTATAACCTCTTCTGACCCCACAAACACTACTGTCCAAACCTCTGCTGATACTTACACAGCAGAGGAACCAATCCAGAAAATCCAATCTCCAGACCCAAACACCTCTTCTGTCCCCGAGAAGATGGCACCAGAAGACACACCCCAGCCTCAATCAAAATATAAAATGGTCAACTATCCCATATGTACTCGAGAGAGGCTGATGAATAGCTAATCTGCAAAAAACTTTTGTGCCCGGAGTTGATGAAAATTCGATCCAGTTTGAGCAAGTGCTCAGAGTATGTACCTGGATCGAGCTCAGAAGAGATGATGTAGATGATCTTGCAGAGGTCATGAAAGGAATGGGAGGTTTAGCTCACTTCCTTGATTGGGAAATGGAGCAGAAGGAAGTTGCTTAAGTGAAGTCATTCACTGAACTATTGCCCGAGGACACACTGGCTCGAGCTTGTGATAGGATTCTAGGAATCACACCTACCACAACCTCGCAGTCCACTGCTGAGGATTTAACATTTCCAGCACCAGAGAACACCTTAGTCTCTGACGTCTTGGACCAAACTCAAATCCAGTTGAAGACAGCTGACACTGTGCTGGGAGATGAACTAGCTCCTTCGAACGATCCAACAAGTCATATACCTGACTTGGTATCAGCTGAGCCATCACAACCCCAGGTCTCAGTGGCTCAGGGACTCGAGAGTTTGGATCAGTCAGCTGCTCCAGCTGAGGTACAAGAAGCAGAAAGGGAGATACTGAAGATTCCAACTTATTTCAGGGCTAGAAGTGAGTTTGAGCATTTCACTTCTCAAACAATCCGAAAAGAGAAGATTCTCTTTGTTAGGTTGGTGGATGTAACCACAACCTTTCTGGATGAAGGTCATCTGACTGTAGAAGAGAAAGGACGTTCATTGGTAGTATTCAGACCAAACACCTTTCAGATGGCACTAAGAGTCTCTCAAGGTACCCCTTCATCCTCAAACTCGTCTATTGATATTAGAGCAGATGTATGTGCTCAAGTAAGGGAAGCAATAGACAAGCACTTTGAGAAAGGACTAGGCATGCAGCTGGCTAGATATATTGATCGAGCTGCTCTGGAGCAGAGAACTCACCTGACCAACCAAATTTATGACATTGATGACAAATTTGGTGAGGCACTACACAATCAGATAGATGAGTATCTCAACAGTGAGATGAAAAAGACAGCAGACAGAGCCAGAATGTTTGCTGATCTCTACTCCAATGAGACATCCCGAATGGAAAACATCTACAAGTCTAGGCTCGAAGATGCTGAATCCAGGGCTGCGCAAGGACAAACCCTACTCAAGACTGCAACTGAAGAAAATGAGAAGCTATCAGCACAGCTGAAGCAGGCGGCTGACAAACTGGAACTCCTAACAGCTCAGCTAGAAAAGCCCTACTCAAGACTGCCCCCACTTCTCATGCTCAACTTCTGGAGCACAATATCACTCAACTCTCCCATGTCAGCAGAGTCAATGCCATGGCTCTCAAGCAAACTCTCCAGGTTGAAATTCTTAATGCCATGAAACCTTTTACGGCTGCTCTTGCTGAAGCCAAAAAGGGGGAAGATGTGTTGATAAACACTCTGGAGAAGTCCACTGCCCAGCAGGCTGAGCTAGTTGTAGCTCAAGATGATCTAACAGAAACCTTGGGAGGTTTGAAAAGCAAAATCAAGAACAGAAAAGGAAAGGAAGTTGTTCAAGATGAGGCCCAAGGTACTATTAAGCTTCAAATCACTGCTGCAGAAGAGTCAACTCCAGATAGGAGAATGACAAGAAAAAGACAGGCATCTGAAACCTCAGCAGAGCCTACAGCAGAAGAGAAAGAAGCTCAAGAGCTGAAGAAAAGAAAGCTGCGAGAAGCTCAAGAGCTCAAACAGAAGAAACTAAACGATGTGAAGGCTATCAAGAACAAATTTGAGAGAAAATTGGCCAAGATCAGGAAAGAACTGAAGGAAAAGGAAAAAGAAGAAAGTGCTCAGCTTACAGACAGCACCTATGTGGATCTATTGGTGCTACAAGACGAGCTACCAAGATGGTATCCTTTGAAGAAGAAGTGGCAGCTAGATCATCACATATTCAGAAAGTTTGGCCCCCTCTCTACTTATGAAGAAGAGCTACTTCAATTATCTCAATTCATGGAATTTGAAGATGAAGTACTCTGGACAGAAGCCTTGAAGACAGCTAAGGCCCTAGGCTACAAGATCCTAACTCCAGAAGACCCTGTATGGGATCCTCCTAAGTTGGACTCTGGAAGAATAGACATGGCTGAAGTCAAGAGGATCCTGGAGAAGATTCTCACTAAAGAAAATGTTACAGACTTAGAGCACATGGAAGGAATCCGCACTCGTTTGTAACTTGCTTATCGCATTTTAAGATCTGATGAAGACTACTCAAGAAGTTCAAAGAAACTGAAGCTTGTAATCTGTAATCTCTAAACATATTATATACAAGTATTATTTCTTTTAACTTACAAGACAAATTCTCATTGTCTTCATCAGAACCATTATGTGACAATTTATAAACTCTTATCCTCTGTAATACATAGGAGCATTTATCAAGATAGTTTTGGCTTCATCAAAAAGGGGGAAATTGTTGGGATATAAATTCACCCTAAGCCTCTCCATGTAATAGGATAGTTTTGATGACCAAAACACTTAGAGTTTATAAAACACATGTAATAGGGTCAGCTTATATTGTTTAGATCAGCTCACTTTTTAATCTAGTCTTGTGTAATCAGCTGTATATATCTCAGCTGATATCACAGTCCGAGCTTACATGCGCAAACTCAGGAGATGAAGAGAAGAAGACCTGAAGACTAGAAGACCCTTGAAGAACAGCTAAGTAAGGTGCTTGTATACCTACTTAACTGATAAAGTGTCCAAGATGAAGCTGGCCAAGTCAGTAGAGTATTGTCCAAATCAGAAGAGGGTTACTCGTCTGATAACAGAAGACAGACGATCTTATCAGGCGACTAAAGATAGAATCAGTAGACTAGAGGTTTCGCCTAAGGACAAGATTCCAAGTCATCTTACAAGTTTCAAAAGGAAGACTTACGATATATAAAAGATCGACAAAGATTCCAGAATTGAAGCAATCAAGATCAATCAACTAAAATCATGGAATCAACACCAACAAGGAAAGATTTACCAACGGCTAGTCAACTCCAATGGCTAGTTGTCCTAATCTTTGCCTATAAATACAAGACGATGAGGAAGAACAAATACGAAAAAACCACGCACGAACTCTAAGCTATACTCAAGCAAGCAATCAAAAGTCATATCAACAAGGTGTTCTCTAAGAGCTTGTTTATTTCAGATTAAGTCTAGCTCTTAAGTTTTTCCCTCATCCAACCAAAAACCTGAATCCAAATCAACACTGTAAACACTTTGATTTAGGCATAGTGGTTAAGCATTCTTATAAGCTTGAACCATTAGTTGGATCCACACAAAAACCCAAAACCCTCACCCAAAAGGTTTAGGTTTTGTACCCCTGTAAGAGTGCAAGTGCTCATTCATCACTTGTGGAGACCGTAACAGTTTGGAACTGTTCAGATCTCAAAGTCCTTCTCTTGGGACTATAAAGGACAAGCCCCTGTAATTTTTGGGAAATTAAGGGATTAACATCACGATTGGAATCGTGAGAGTGGACGTAGGACCTGCAATCCGAACAACTATAAATCTACGGTGTCATTTACTTATCTACACTTTATCTTCAAGTTATTTCATACTTTATTTTATTATAGAGCATACTGTGTTTTTGAACTACATTTGCTACTAAGGCCATACATTCTTCAAACCAGCATCAACTGAGTATTCCATCTAACTACTTAATTGAGGTTTTCTAAAGAACACTTGAACGAGTCTAAATAAAAGGGCCTACACATTTCCGCATTCAATACTCTATCCTAATATTATAGTCACCTGGACCAGCTGACTTAGTAAATCAGAAGAGTTCAAAACTCCTTACTCGAAAAAGTTTTAAAGTCTATTCACACCTCCCCTCTAGACTTTAATCCCATTCACTACTCGTTCAGGGACCAACATATTCCAATTCACAATGTATACGCTGCCTTGTTTGATACCGACCAAAAAAGTAGTGTGAGTGCGTTTGTCGATGATCTCGCATTTGGAGCCTTTAAACTGCACTTTATAACCTCTATAAAAAAAATTAAGAAACAGATAATAAATTGTACTTCAAACCTTCAACGTAGGATACGTCCTGTATCTCTACATCACCCTTTATGATGTAACCGAATCCTTTTGTAGTAGCCATTGAACTATCACCAAAGATAACCTCTTGCTCGTGGTAATTCGATAGAAGAGCCTTGGTACCTGTCATGTGATGCGAACATCCACTATCAATATACCAAGTTTCTCCTACTGAACCACCTTTCTTGTACAAGTCGAGTCGGCCCTACATTGATGATATTTAATAATTTAGGTACCCTTCTTATTTATTGGGGTCCTAGGGGGTTAGTGACATTAAGAGGAATCCAAATGTACATAGGAGTTTTGAACAAATTGGACCTCTTTAATTTTCTACCGTACTTGTTACAGAATAATAACCTTATCTGATCTATCATTAGTCCTTGAGTCTACCGTACTTGTTACAGAATAATTACAGAATACTAACTCGTCTTTTATGCTAGAGGAATTAGACTTAGCTATTCTGCAGTTTCTAGAGGAAGAGGCCTTAAAAGCAACATTCTTAGAGTTGGTCTTCTCCTTATCACTACTAACTTCTGGATCATCTTCGTCTAAATCAAATTCATGAGCCTTAAGTGTTTGGAACATAGTTTTAGCAGACCAAGAATCAATATCTTGAGTGTTCTTGATGATCATCTTGACCATCTTCCATCTCTTGTCTAACGCCTTAAGAATCCTCAAGTTGATCTCTCTATTCGTATAAGTCTTACCCAAAACCTCAAGATCGTTCATTATGCGGGTAAAATGAGTATCTAACTGGTCGATAGATTCGCCAGTTTTCATTTTGAATGATTCAAATCTCTGTACAGCAGTAGACAACTTGCTTTCCTTGATCAGAGAAGTTCCTTCACAAAGAACAACAAGCCTATCCCACATATCTTTAGCAGTCTTACATTTTAATACTTTACTTAGATACTCATTAGGTAGAGTATGTAAAATGTAATTCTTAGCTAAGCTGTCCAGATTATTTTTCCTCATTTCTTCTGAAGTGAGATTTGACCTGGGTTTAGGCACGAGTACGCCTACAGCTTTGGACGGGTCGATAGTAGTAGTGTTGAGCGTCATTGTTGTGATTGGTCCCTCCTTGACAAAAGACACCATCAGATCATGCGTAGAACTGAATATGGCTTCCATTCGGAGTTTCCAATAGTCGTAATCTTGCACAGAAAACTTGGGTAACTTGTTAGCATTAATTTCCATAGCCATGAGGAAAGAGTTCAGTAGTAATATGACAGATTGATCAAAGAAATCTCAGAAGCTGAAAGAAAAGTAAGATACAAGGATCTTATTCAAATTGGACACCTAGACTTCCCTCAAAGTCTTTTAGGTAATCAAGAAACAGCAGTCCGTTAGAACCACTACTCTGATACCACTTGTTGGTCCCAAAGTTGAGTGTTTAAGATTGAGTAAGCTAGAAAAGTCTAGAGGGGAGGGGTGAATAGACTTTTAAAATCTTTCAAAATATTAGAGATTATAATGCGGAATTTATCAAAGTATGAGCCCTAACAATTATACTCAACTATACTCAGAACACCTTACTTGTCTATACTGCAATTTATCATGAACTTAACAATTCAAGTAAACAATCAAATCAATCAAACATAAATAAATGCAGTAAGTAAACAACACAGGATTATAGTGGTTCGACAACTTGTCTACATCCACTCTCACAACTCCAGTCGTGAAATTTTATTAACTTGTCTTGTGGATTTAAGTCCCAAGAAATAAGACTTCGATCTTTTCGAATATATCACCAGATATATCTTCGATCTAACAACTAGTGATTTAGTAAGCAACTAGAAAGCTTATACAAACTAAAACAATATGAAAACTTCTTTGTTTTCTAATAAGCCTTCTTCTTCGTTTGAACTAGTCTGTTCTGGGCTTCTTCTTGAACTTCAAACTTTGCTTCAACTCTATGAGTTTCTTTGCTTTGAATTCTTCAGTACACGCTTAGTAGTCTTGATTTCAGTAACTCAGTAATCTTTCAGTAGTCTTCAAATGTTGAATGTCTTCAATTACTTATAGACTTCACTTCTCAAGATAAGTTTGTTATCCAACAACCTTTTCTCTATAACTAACTTCCATAACCGTCTTGATATGTATCTTTAAATACGTCGGTTATTCTGTTATGATACATAACAAACTTCATATCTTTAATATACGATCTTATCTTCAATTCAGCTTGACTTGTCTTCTTCCAGAATATTTCAGCTTTCTTCTCAGCACTTGTCTTGTCTGGTACAAGTCTTCTTGTCTTCATAGTCTTCTTGTAGAAATTTACTTGTCCTATCAACTAACCTATCTAGACTATTACATTACATTAAGCTTTATAACCCAGCTTAGTCAACTTATAAACTATTACATCAATGATACAAAAATATAAGCTTTTATACAATGCTTATAGGTTATCATAAAAACCTATAATAAAACTGTTATTTTCAATAATTAGTTTATTTCAGTATTTCTTATACTCATCTAATCATTGTCTTTCACAAGTCGACTTCCATAACTAGATCAGTCAACACTTAGAAATTATTCAAGTTCTCTTTTTTGGCTTATGAAAACTATCCATTCATCAATTTAGGACTTGTTTCAGGATCCATATCTCAATAGTGTGTTTTAGTATTTATTGTGTCTTTGCAACAATGGAAACACATCACATCTCTACAGCACTTAGGCCACCCATTTTAGATGGTACAAATTATGCATATTGGAAACCTAAGATGCGCATGTATATCAAATCTATTGATGAACGTGCATGGAGGACAGTACTTACAGGTTGGGATGCACTAAAAACTCCAGTAGATGAAGACAATGAAGTTCAACTCAAGAAAGAGGTTGATTGGACGGCTGACTAGATAACAGCAGCAGGGTTTATTTCTTAAGCTTTAAATGCTATTTTTACTTTTGTTGATATTTCTATGTTTAAAATCATTTCTAATTGTTCCACTTCTAAAGAAGCTTGGGATAGATTACAAGATCATTGTGAAGGTTCGAATAGTGTTCGAAGAACAAAACTTCGAATGCTAGGGACTAAATTTGAAAATCTCTGAATGAAGGAAGAGGAGACCATATCATCTTATAATGAACGTTTAAGTGAGATTGTCAATGAATCACATTCTCTTGGTGATCCTATTTCAAATGTGAGAGTAGTTCATAAAATTTTACGCTCAGTTCCTAAAAAATTTGATGCAAAAATATGTGCTATAGAAGAGGCTAAAGATACTAATAAGTTGAGTCAAAATGAGCTAGTAAGTATTCTTAAAACTTGTGAGATGAACACTACTCAATTTGATGAAAATAAAGATGATAAAAAGGTGGTTGTTTTTAAAGGAGAGACATCACAAGGTTTTGAAATACAACCAATTATCACTGAAGTCGATTCAGATGATGATGTGATGGACCTATGTTATGACAATCCAGACCACATGGCCTTTCTCACTAAGCATTTTAACAAATTTTTGAAGAAAACAATGAACAGGTCCAAAGGGAATATTCAGCCAAAGATCCAAATTAACACATCAACACCACAACCACAGAAGAGAAGGAGTCAATTTCCATTGAGACTATCACAAAGTGAAGGTAAACCAAGGTATGATCTTAAATATAGAAAATCAGTTCAATGTAATGCATATTCTAGATATGGCCATTATGCAAATGAATGTGCCAATACCAGACTCAAACAAAAACTGAATTTTAGTGCCACCTTGAGTGATGATTCGGATGATGAAGATGTTAAATCAAAAAAAATTGAATTTGTTTTTCATACTCAGATTGATTATGATGACTCTCTAGATGATGATCTGGATGAAACAGACTCTGATGTTGAATTGGATGTTATAACATCAGAAACAACATCAAGTCAAAATCACCCAAATTTGAACTGTTTTAATGGTTTTGTTGATGATACAGGAATAAGGACAGAAGATTTTAAATACCAGAAGTTATTGGAGGATTGAAACTCTCAGAAACTCACTCTTGATTCTTTGAACAAAGAGAATGAAGATTTGAAAGGAACAATTACCAAACTATAAGTTATCCTTACCAGAAGAGATTTAGAACTCTGCAAACTAAAGGAAGAATTGAAAAGTTCTACTCTAAGTTTCAGAAAATATGAAAAGAGTGCTTCTGATATGAATGATGTTTTGATATTTGGTAAATCTAACAATCATTGTTTAGGTTATGATGGTGAAACTACATCTATTTCTAAAAGTTTTGAAAATCCAGTGAAGTTTGTGAAGGATAATGCTAAAACATATGTTGAAGCATCAGCACAAACAGAACCTCACAAGGCAAAAACTTTTAAAAGGTTATTTGTTTGCCATTATTGTTCTAAATTAGGTCATATTCGTCCTTAGTGTTTGAAAATGAAGAAAGATTTTGCTAATGAGAAATTGTTACCTAAAAAGTTGTCACATTCAAAGAAATATTTCTCAAAATCTACTTGGAAAAATAAATCTGATGTTACCTGTAATGTAGTCCACACTTCTTTGAAAGCATGTTTACCTGGTCTATGGTATTTTGATAGTGGTTGTTCTAGACATATGACAGGACAAATTGACTACTTATCTGATTATGTTACTGTAAATGGTGGATATGTTACATATGGTGGAGGTTCAAAAGGAAAAATCATTGGAAAAGGAACTTTAAATGTTGAAGGTTTTCTTAAGCTTAAGAATGTCTTGCATGTTGATGGCTTGCTTGGTAATTTGATTAGTATAAGTCAATTGTGTGATGATAATTTGCATGTAAAATTTGACAAAGATTCATGTTTTGTTCTTGATAAAGATGATGAATGTTTAATGATTGGTACTAGGTCAGCTAATAATTGTTATCTTATTGGAACAAACAATGTATATAATTTGTTAAAACATAATGAAAATGTCTTATGGCATCAAAGATTGGGTCATGCAAATTATAGATCATTGAAAAAGCTAGTCAATGCTGAAGCTGTGAATGGATTACCAAACTTGAAGTTTGACAAAACCACTGTATGTGGACCATGCCAGAAAGGTAAGCAGGTAAGAGCGTCGCACAAAATGTTGTCACATTGTTCTACACATCGTTATTTTGAATTGTTGCACATGGATTTGATGGGTGCTATGGAAACTGAAAGCATTGGAGGAAAAAGGTATTCACTTGTTGTGCTAGATGATTACTCTAGGTTTACCTGGATAGAATTCTTAAGAGATAAATCTGAAACATTTAATGCTTTTAAAGTTCTTTACAAGAGGTTCAAAAATGTGTTTAACTTGAAAGTTAACAAATTTAGAACTGATCATGGTAGAGAATTTGAAAATAACATGTTTACAGATTTTTGTGAAAAGAAAGGTATAATGCAAGAATTTTCATCTCCTAAAACTCCACAACAAAATGAAAGAATAGAACTCTACAAGAAATGGCAAGAGTCATGCTTACTTCTAAAAGTCTTGCTAAAAGATTTTAGGCTGAAGCATTGAATACAACATATCATATCACTAATAAGGTTTATATTCGATCTGGTTTTAATCAAACACCTTATGAGATTTTGAACAACAGAAAACCACGTGTGATGTACTTTCATGTATTTGGTTGTGTGTGTTATATACTGAATGATAGGGATCAACTTCATAAGTTTGATTCTAAAAGTGATAAAGGTTTCTTCTTAGGATATTCTAGAAATAGTAAAGCTTATAGAATTTATAACCTTAGGACTAACACTGTTCAAGAATCTGTTAATGTTGTGTTTGATGATGATAAAGGTCTTACAGATGGAAATGAAGAAGATGTTTAAGAGGTTACTGAAAAATCTGGAGATTCTCTGAGAACTGAAAATGCTGCTCCTAATGTTACAACATCTGGAACAACATCGACAGAAAATTCAACAGAATCTACACAGAATAATCAGTATGTTCCCAAAAGAAATGTTATGCATGAAGAACTTAACCAATTTGAAAGAAATGAAGTCTGGACATTAGTTCCAAGGCCTGACAACACTAATATCATTGGAACTAAGTGGATTTTTAAGAATAAAATTGATGAGTCTGGTAACATTGTTAGGAACAAAGCAAGATTAGTTGCACAAGGTTACACACAAGATGAAGGAATTGATTTTGATGAAACTTTTGCACCTGTTGCTAGGATTGAGTCTATTAGATTATTACTAGCAATTGCAAGTTTTATTGATATTAAACTTCACCAAATGGATGTAAAAGCTGCATTTGTTAATGGAATTTTGAATGAAGAAGCATATGTTGAACAACCTAAAGGATTTGAAAATCCACAATACCCTAATCATGTATATAAACTTAAGAAAGCTTTGTATGGTCTTAAACAAGCTCCTAGAGCATGGTATGGTAGGCTTACTGACTTTCTTTTGGAATTTGGTTTTATTAGAGGAAAAGCCGATAGAACATTGTTCATTAAGCAATCTGGAGAAGATATGTTAATTGCTCAAATTTATGTTGACGACATTGTTTTTGGTTCAACTTGTGATAATATGTTAAACCAATGACTACAACATTTGAAATGAGTATGGTTGGAGACTTGAATTATTTTCTAGGTCTTCAAATCAAGCAATGCAAAGATGAAATATTCTTCTCACAAGGTAAGTACGCTAAGAACTTGGTTTAAAAGTTTGGTCTTGAAAATTCTAAATGCATGAAAAGACAATGCTGGAAAAGATGTTGATCCAACATTGTATAGATCTATGATAGGAATTTTACTTTATTTAACCTCTAGTCGACCAGATATTATGTACAGTGTTTGTGTTTGTGCAAGGTACCAAGCTAACCCTAAGGAATCTCACCTGAATGCAGTAAAGAGAATCATAAGATATATTGGAGGTACAAGTGAACTTGGGATTTGGTACACAAAGGATACAAGTAGTACACTAGTTGGATATAGTGATGCAGACTGGGCAGGAGATATAGATGATAGGAAAATCACGAGTGGAGGATGTTTCTACATGGGAAACAATCTTGTGTCATGGCATAGGAAGAAGCAAAATTGTGTCTCACAATCTACGACCGAATCTGAATACATTGTTGCAGACAGTTGTTGTACACAACTCCTATGGTTGAGTAAGATGTTCTGTTGGTCCTGAAAGGCGTATATAACAAGTGTATGGGGGGGGGGGGGAATACACTTGTATGCAATTTCTTTTCAAACTTTGATCAAACCAGAGATCAGCAATGTTGTCTTGGACAACTCTGCTGAAGATGAACAACTCTTTATAGATAATCAAACTACTAAGTACTATTGAGTACTTAGTTGAATAACTATCTAAGGGAGTTATATGTGCGGAATTAGTGGTTGGCCCTTTAGTTTTAAACTCCTTTTAAGTTCTGAAATCAACTTGTCAATCAATACAATCCAGTTTCACGGAACTTGTCCAAATTGTTTTTGCACAGTCTTTGAATGTTTATCCTTTGAAAGATCAGTTTTGTGTGCAGTGTTGAATGTATGAAAGTACTTGTAAGTAAATCAACACAAGAGTTTATAGTGGTTCAGAGACTCAAGCTCCTACATCCACTTTCCCTGATTTAACAGGATAATTCCTTCACTCTTGGAATTAACTTGTTTTATAGTGCCAAGGTGCACTTTATCAAGAACACCACTCCTTGGTGAATTGATCCCTAGGATGTCTAGAGTCCTAGTACCCTCTTCTCAACTCAGAACTGAACTGTTCTTCTCTCAACAGTCAGCTCCTACCACTTCTACTACTACAACCTTCTCACTTTCTCACTTGAAAGGGGTAAGGATTGAAGTAAGGTTCCATCTAATGAGATATCATTTACAATGAAGATCAGTGTATAAGGATTAGGATATCTCTCTAAGCTTTGTATGCATATACAGTTGGGTTCAGCTTAGAAGAAGTGTATAAAGACTAAGATAGTCTTTGAAAGCTAGAAAGCACTCTTGCTTGTAAGATCTTGAGGTTAGTTGGATTCAGTTGAGGTTGTTGGATTCAGTTGAGGTGCATTCAAAAGGTCTTCACACTTCTGTATTTATAGACAATTGAGAATTTGCCCGTTGGAGAGGCAGCCTCAAATGTCCATAAATGTCTTCTTCTTCTTAGAAGACAGATTCTTGATAGTGACATGTCCTCATTTAGGAAATAAACGGCTGTACAGACTTTGTCTTCATTCTGCAGCACTCTTCCCAAATGTCTGACTTCAAGATTCACTTGTTAAGACTTGGACATGGCTTCTGAAGGTTGGTTCTATGATAAGGACAACATTCCTTATCAGTAGACAACTTTCCTTATCACTATCAGTAGACTTGTTTATCAGCATAGTTGGCTTGCTCTCTTCAGATGACTTGACTCTTTCCCTTTGCTTCACTTGAAAGTGATCTTAGCATGTTTCTTTGAATATCTTTAGGGTATAGTTGTCTTTATCTCTTCAGCATAGTTGGCCTTTAAGCTTCAGAACACTTGTTCTTGTTTAATTGTGCTGAGACAACTCTTCTGGACAACTCTCCTGATCAGTATACTTGGCCTTCAATAGACTTAGTGATTGTTCCAGAATTTGAGCCTTGAGGGGACTTGTCCTTGATAGATTTAAAAGCATATGTTCCCCCTCAAATTGTGCATCTATTCAACTAAGAGCTGCCTAACATATCAGCTCCTCATCTAGCCTTATTCTATATGTTCTACATTCTTAGAACATAATCATCTTGACTTAGGCATGTCTTAGGGGGTTTTGGTATTGAATCAAAACATATCTCATTTTATTCCCAACATGTTCAATGATTATAGCTTAGAAAGTGACACATTAACTGTTTTTTGTGATAACACAAATGCAATCAACATTTCTAAAAATCCAGTATAACACTCTTTGACTAAACACATAAGCATTAGACATCATAAGCATTAGAAATCATTTCATAAGAGATTTAGTAGAGAAAAGTATTGTGAAGTTAGAATATGTTCCCACTGAAAATCAATTTGCAGATATTTTCGCTAAGGCTCTTGACCATGAGAGATTCTCATTTTTGAGGAAATCTCTTGGTATGTGCACAACCTGAAAATCCAAGATGGGTATTGTTACAAATGCAGTAGCATTTGGAACAACATCAAGGGTAAGTGTAATCCTGATTGATTTAATTTATTCCATGATTCGTTAATTAATTCATTTGTAAAATATTTTTGAATCTGAAATTTGTGGTACAAAAATAGACACAATTTTACACCTCTCAAATGCATTTAAAAATAGAATGTTGTTAGCATACTAAAAGATGTAGTTAATCACTGAGTAACTATGGAGCACGGAGTTCACTACTACAAATTGTAATTGTGTGTTTCGAATTCTGTGTCCACTTTCTTGTGCACTAATCATTTGTTTGAAGGGATTTAAATATGAAAAAGATGGGAAACACTTCATCTTCTCCAGCTGAAATTACTCCATCCTCATTCTCTTCGAATCCTCTTCACCTACTCGCGACCATGGCTTCCAACCAATCCACCAGAAACACTGCTCCAATCACCACTGCCGCACCGTCGCCACCGCCAATAGCCGCTCCGACCACCGTCGTCATTCTCCAGAACGCAACCATCGAGGAATTTACACGTGTAATTCAAAATATCTCTTTCAACCTCTTAAATTCGAAGCATATGCCTCAAATTTATGTTGGAAACGTTCCCCTGAATTTCCCTATTCAAATTCCTACTCCAAATCAAACCACTACCTCTACACCACAAAATCCCCAAACTGCAAACCCTACTGAGCCCGAAATTTCACCTGAAATCATTCCCGAAACCACTGAAACCACCATCCCTACTAAAACCGCTCTGATTGCTGCTCCTGTTGCTGAAACAACCGAAGCAACTAAGGGAGATGATACTCCCATGGCCGAAGCCGAGCCTGAAAGAGCAGAAGACTCTGCCCACACTGGTTCCTCTCTCTCGGAATCAACTGAGTCAGAGCCTATACCTCTGAAATCATCCTTAGCTAAAGGAAAACGAAAGCGGAGCCCGAAGAAACCAAAGAAGAGGTCCAACCGAGTGTTTTCGAGGATGAACTGTGCTAAGAGTTCACGAAAGAAGAAGCCCGTAGTTGGTGATGTGGTTAACACTCCAATTCAGGTCTTTACAGATTCTGAAAAGGATAGCTCGGATGGTGGGGTTGCTGACACTGAAGCTGGTGAGAAAGTGAGTTCTGACGAGGAGAATGTCACTTTAATGGAGTTGTGCAAAGAGAAAGGAAAGAAACAGGAGCAAAAGAAGGATGCTACTCCAGTTGCTCCAGCACCTATTGCAACCTCTGTTCCTGCTGGAAATGATCCAGATGATAGCAGTTCAGATGAGTCTGATCAACCCAACTCCGAGTCTGAAAACACCTCTGATGGTTATGAAGGTACACCTACTTCTGAAACTGATGTAGAAATGGAAACCTCTGAAGATAGGTTAGTTAATCTGTCAGGGAGAAAGTTATTAATTGAACGTAAGATATCTGTGCCTGATTTTGATTCTAAGGGTTTGGTTAGATTTCTTAAGGATAGAAATTTGATGCATGATGTTACGTTTGGTGAATCATTTGTTGCAACATGGGTTTATGAATTTTATTCCTGTTTGAGAAAGAGCATTAGTAGAAGAACATCTCAATGGTATGGAATTGTAAGGTTTAGAAAAAGAGATCTTCCTTTTGCACCCGAATTGATTAATGATTTTTTACACCTTGAAACTGTTGAGGAGGTTGAGGAACCCTCAATGGATGTAATTTCTCAGGCAATTACTGGTGGTAGGGTAATGAGATGGAAGAAAGTGATGCTTTCATGTAACCTTACTTCTTTATATTCAGTGTTACATAAGTTGATTTTGTATAATTGGATTCCATCCACAAACTCCACAAAGGTCACAATGAGTCAAGGTATACTTCTTTACATAATTGTGGTAATGAGAAACTTCAATCTTGGGATGACTATATTTCATCATATGATGAAGTTTTTCTGGGACAGTTTCTGACAAAGGCAACTTGCCTTACCCGGCTCTTATCTATGGATATTTGAGACATAACAACTACCAAAGAGATAGACATGATATGTTGAGGGGGACAGTTCCTCAAATTACAGTGTCTCGTAAGTTGATGATTGGAGATAGAGTTGTTGATCTCCCTATCCAAGGTGCTGAAAGAGCTGAACAAGAAGTCCCTGATGCAGCTCCTAATGTCCCAAATACTGCCAGCCACATTCCAATCTCCAGAGACTTTATACTTGCCCAATTAACTCATTTTCAGGATATCATCAATGAACTACAGTTCATGAAGGATTATTGGATGAACAAACTTTCTGCTACACCAGGGGGAGTACCTGCTGCTGCTGCACCAGTCCCTGATGTTTGAGTCAATGAGGAAGTCACTGAGTCTGGGGAAGTTCGAATTGAAGAAGTTGTTGTTGATGTTGATACCAATGTTGTTTCACACTTTGCAACAATGGTGATTGAACAACCTGATGAAGAAGAACAGGTTTTTGTAGATCTTCCAGACTTTGCTGCTGGAAATGCTTGAAGACAAAGGGAGGTTGAACTCTAAAGGATGCAATGTGCAGATTTATGTTGCTGCAGCTGTTGTTACAGCAAATGATGCATTCTGCCTCACTGTTTATTTTACCTTATGATCATATGCTCTGATACACTGATTTAATTTCTTTTAGCTCTATTTTGTAGCTCTAGTTGACAGTTTGTTTTGTTAAGTTTTACAAACTCAGTAGTTTATAGGTTATTTTGAACTTAGAGTTCTCTTTAAGCTCTGATATTATTATATTAGTTGATATGAGGTCATTTTACTTATTTTCTCTTCACATTACTCTGATTATAACTTGTTTCATTTTTTCCATTTAGCTCTGATTATTTCATTTTGAAACAGGTTGTATTAAATGAGTATATTACTTACTCATTTTATTTTTGGAAGATATTACTTGAACAAGTGTTCTATTTAGTATTCAGAGTACTAATACCACTTAGTCTTGTATATTTTCTAGTTTCTTTCACTATTTGATTATATGCTACAACAGGTGTTGACTTGACGAGTACATGGATATGATGGTAAAACTCTAGCATATACATAAAACTGGTTTATATATGTTTACATATGTACATCAGGTGTGTTGTAGCAGAAAGGTCAAATTGGGGGAGATTGTTGATGTTGAAGACTTGGTGATGTTATCGAAGATGTTATCACACAAGGCTGCAACATCTTAATTTGACCTTTCTTATTTTTCCTAAGTCTAAATTATGTTTTCTAGCTAATGCTGCTTTGGATGTTGTAACATCGCAGGTTGAAGATCTAGAATATTCTACACTGTTCCAAACTGGAAGGTTCTGGAAGATTGCAGAATTATGTAGATCATGCGGTTGCTTTGAAAAACGTCCAGATCTGGCTGGAAGAACCTAGAAGGCGGTTGGGAGAAAAAGAAGGAATGAGATCCTAAATTTTAGGAGATCATGGATGAAGGTTCTAGACTCCATTTCCACGCCTATAAATAGGCCAGAACCGTGTTCATCATCCAACCAACGAAGTGTCATTCTTTAATTCCTAAACTAGCGTTCATCCTGTTAGGAATTAATTGTCATTGACATGATCTTGTCGTTGTACCGAAGAGTCCAAACTTCCTGTACAACATAGACTTTTCTATACTTCTTTGATAGATAGATCATAGAGTTAGATTAGTGTTTGGTAGTGTAATTTTTACACTTAAGCCATCTTTAGACTAGATCAATTATCGAGTCTTATTTCTATTGTGAATATTTGTTCACACACCATTTGTATTCACATTATTTAGTGAAATTTTAGCCATGAGGCTCACACATAGATTTTAAATTAAAATCTATGTAAAAGTTATTTCTGTGTCTTTGTGTTTTCATTCTTTAAAGTCTTCCGCTATTCGTATTCTGATATTCTGTAATCGAGTCAGTGTTGCACTGAGTGTTCTAACATTTAGTGTAGCATCAGTCTTGTTTTACTTAACACGCACACTTTCAAAGGCCTTGGGCCAAAACACTCTTGACTCATGCTATTGGAAGTGGTCCAAAGACAAACGACATGTATAATATCTTTGCTGCCGAGGGGTAAGATGTACAGGTCCATGATCTAAAATCTGGTGGAAGACGGTCCCGGCCAAGGTTTCGGCTCATTCGTGGAAAGTGTTTCATGCAACTAAAGATAACCCATTCAAATGAGAGATTATGATACCTTTCAATTAATATTTGGTCTATCGGTTTGTTCATGGTTGGAGTGCCCTCTTTTATACTTGTCTTGTCTGACCACTTTGTTCAGAAAAAATTAGCTTTCATTATTGCAACACCAATTAAAGTAGATAATGTTTCAAATGATTTTTTTTTCACGTGTAAATGGCTTAAAGTCACTATATGCTTACTCTTTTTTAAATTAAAAAAAAAAAATTAGTTTCATTATTACATCACCACCTATGTATTAATTCTGAATCTTTTTTTTTTTTTTTTGGTGACATAACTTCTCCAAATATCTTCATTCTCAAATTTCTAAAATTTAGAATTTTAATTTTTCTTTCTTCTCTCTCTCTTCTTCAACGTTTTTATTTTCTTCTCTCTTCTTCAATCTTCAATCTTTTCTAATTCAAATTTTATATCAAATTATATATTTTATGATGAAAATCAGATCTTATATTAAAGAAAAACCTAAAGTCAAATGAGCACAACTCGTTCATGAGACCGGAGCCCCATTAAAAACCTTGCTACGGAAAACCCTCCTTAGGAATAAAGTCGTAGTCAAGGAAAAGGGAACCCCTCTAAAACCATGATTAAGAAAATCTACAAAATTATGTGTTCAAATCCTTTATCAAAAAGGGTCGTAATTGTTCTAGCAGATTGTCCCACCATATAAGCTCCTCCGTTGCCATCTCCGCCAATTTATCCGCTGATGCATTTCCTTCCCGTAGAATGTGCGTAGCTCTGGAATTTATACTAAGTAGATTCTCTTGTACGTGTTGCCATATTGCCACAACTCTCCATGAACTTCAAGTTTCCTTTCTCTCAGAAATGCAACCACATATGCCGAATCTGACTCCAGCCAAATATCCCTTCATTCTTGATCATATGCCAATTTTATTGCGTGTAAAGTTGTGAGCAACTCGGCTTCAAATGCAAAACCCCGACCGTGTTGCATTGCAAATCCTCCTAAGAATCTGTCGTTGTTGTCTCGGAAGATACCAACGCCTGCGATCTGACCTGGAGCGCCTGTAGCTGTGCCGTCCGTGTTGATTTTTATCGTCCTAGGGAGTGGACAGGTCCAGCGTATTGAACGCACTAGAGGTGCCTTCCTGGGGTTCCCCACTAGCCGGAATGCCTTGATAATCTGAAGGTCGAACTGAGAATTAAGCATATGCCCCATCGCGGCTCCATTCGCCTCTTGCATCAATGCCCATACTGTAGTGCGGATGCCCTCCGGTGTATAGGTTGCTCCATCGAACATGGCAGCGTTCCGTGCATGCCAGGTCTGCCAAACCAAGGTGATCAATGCTAGCCTCCACAATGCCTCAACTTGGGGGCTGAAATTGAGGTCCAAAGCTTGCAGCACCCACCCTAAAAATCCAGCATCCAATCGAATGCGAACTTGGAACAGTTCTATAATTTTGTTTAATGTATGCCAAAAGTAGATGCATTCACTGAACAAATGATCCATTCCCTCTTCTTGGCCGCGACACAGCACACATACACTTGGCCCTGAGAATCCTAGTAAATGTAGATGATCCCATGTCAGCAACTTCCCGTGGATTCCTCTCCACATTACTGTAGAGCGTCGAGGTGGTATGAAACTGCCCCATATCCAGTCTCCCCATTTAACCCCTAGACAGTGTTGTAAAAGATGGAAATCGCTAAGCGGGCGTTTTCGTCCGCCTAGACCGCCTAATCGGCGCCTAGGCAGCGCCTAATTTTTGCTTGGTTTTTTTTATTTTTTATTATTATTATTTATATATGTTAAGACTTTGTGTTAACTAATTAATAATTATTGGGCCCAAACAAGTTAGTGCAAATTGATCCAATAGTATACGAAGCCCAACAAAATACCTAATGTCCTAATTTTAGTGATCTGTGAACAAAACAAAAAAACGTATTACACATTTTCCTACCAGAACTCATTGCCGCAGTAGCAAAGTTAGCGGCTGCAAAGCACCTTCTCCAGCCACCACTTCAGCCCGTTCCAAAGCACCTTGCTCCCACTCGACTGTATTTTCGTCGTCCCCTTTGCCTGAAATTTTTTAATTTCTATTCGACGACCACCAATAGAGACTACGACGACAAGCAAGCGAATGAGAATTTGGGTGAGCCCTAATTCTAATTCCTTAATCTTATACTCAAAGTCTCAAAGCCACCACTATTCATTATACATTCATAGTCAGAATATTTTTTTCCCTTTTAAAATACATGTAATTGGGCCGCCTAGGCGGCGCCTAGTCCGTCTGGGCATCGCCGAATGTTCCATCCGATTATTGCTACCAATTTAAGAAAATCCAGGCGTTTTTTGCCGCCTAGCGCCTAGGCGTCGATTTCTGCATCCTTGCCCCTGGATAGTGCGGACGAATTTGATCATACGCAATGCTAGCTGTTATTTTCCCATTTATCGAAGATGGCCAAATCCGCGTGTCTGTCCCTATTGCAAATACAAATCTTCTGATATCTGCCACTATGGCTGGGAAATTCTGGACGAAATTCTCCTCCAAGCAGCATATACCATTTTCTAGATATGCTGATATTGCAAAATTGTAATGCTTGCGAATGTAGTGAGGCATATGAGTTCGATCTGCTACTACATAACCCAACCAATTATCTAACCAGAATCGTACCGTAGTCTCCGAGTCTGGCACCCATTGAGCTTTTCTTTCAATTTCCAATGAGTGAGGTCGCAGTCCTCTCCATAGAGACGATGCCACAGCCGTTGAGCGTAGTCCCCCCGATGGCAGAAAACGCTACCTTAAAAACTGCATAGGGGAGTTCGATTCTGTCATGATGCACCAGGCCAACTTACGCAGGTACACTGCATTTGCACAGACTATGGATCGCATTCCTAGGCCACCCTCCCGTCTTGGTGAGATCATTTTTGCCCACGCTACTGTGCAAGAGCCCCTTCGTTCTGTCTCACCAGTCCATATAAAATTCTGCATAGCTTTCTCCACTTGATTCAATAAAGTCCGCGGCCATTTGTATACCATCATTGTGTGAACCATAGAAGATGTAATAACATGATTGACTCGGCATACGCGTCCTGCCATCGAAAGGGATTTCGCCTTCCAAATTGAAAATCTGTTGAGTATCTTGTCGGCAATCGGCTTCAGATGCGATGCCCGAGGCGCTCCTCTAAAGAGAGGCGCGCCCAAATACACAAATGGGAGGGAGCCCGAGCTCATGTTGTTATAGCTCACATATTTGCCAAAGTAAACACGCGATTTCCGGGGATTGAATTTCTGGCCCGAGAGATTCCCATAAGACTCCAGAATATCTCTAATTGCACGAATGCTCCCACGGCTCGCCCGACAAAAAATGAGGACGTCATCGGCATATAAGAGTGATATTGGAGACATCAGTCCTCGGCGGATAAATGTCGGCTCTAGCCTGCCTTCACGAACTGCCATATCCAGCATACTTGAAAGTACCTCCCCGGCTAAGCAAAATAATAATGGGGAAAACGGATCTCCTTGGCGTACCCCTTGAGAACAACCAAAATATCTGTGAGGTTGACTGTTAATCAGGATAGAAAGCCTTGCCGACCTTAGTATGCAATTGATGATTTTGAAAAATTCCTCACTAAATCCCAAGCACTGCAACACTTTCATCAAAAAAATCCCATCGTACAGTGTCAAAAGCCTTACGTATATCAATTTTCATAGCCAGGTTGCCATGCACTTTTGTACGATCTAGACAATTGACCCCTTCTTACGCTAAGGCTATACCATGGTGAATATTGTGTTGGTCCCAAAGTTGAGTTTAGATTGAGTAAGCTAGGAAAAGTCTAGAGGGGAGGGGTGAATAGACTTTTCAATATCTTTCAAAATATCAGAGTTTTAATGCGGAAATGTGTTCTGAACAGTACTGTTCTTACTGGGTCAGATCAGTACTTCTAGTTTCAGTTTTATACTCAACTTAGATTTAGATCTTGAATATGTATGTTAAACAAATATTAAACAGTAAGTAAATCAACACACAAGATTTATAGTGGTTCGACAAATGTCTACTTCCACTCTCACAACTCCAGTCGTGATATTTTATTAACTCTTCTTTCTTGAGTTTCTTGTGGCTTAAAGTCCCAAGATTAAGACTGTGATCTTATCGATTATATCTCCAGATATATCTTCAATCAACTAGTAATTTCACAAGATACTAGCAAACTTGTTTACAACAAATCACAAACTAAAAGTAAAGTAAAATTTCTCTTTAGTAGTAGCATTTGATTCTTCAGATCAGTACTGGCTTCTTCTCAGTTTTCTTTGATCTCATTCAACTCTGTGAGTTCTTGAATGCTTGAATTCTCTTTGAATGCTTTGAATACTTTGAGTAGCAGTAGTCTTTTCAAGTAGGAGATCACACGGTATTTATAAGATCTAGTATGACAGTTAGCAGTTTGTGAAACTAACTCTCAACTAACTCTTAACCGTTTCTTGTTGTAACTTCCTTTTTGTAACCAACTTAAAACTTATCTTTCCAAGTCAGCATATCTTCTAATATATCTTTAGTTACGCTTCAAATAAGTTATCCAAACTTATTCTTCAATTTTACTAACTCAGCACAGTAAACTACTCTTCTTAGTTTTACTGTTCTTAGTTAGTCAGCACAGTTCTCAATAACTATTCTGCTTCCTTCAAAAATACTTTTCTTGTATCTCTGAGCTTCATCTTAACTCCTTTTGATAGTCTTCTTACTCTGGAGTTGTCTTCTGATCTTCCTTAGTCTTCTTTAGTCTTCTGATCTGGTTCCAATCTAATGTTCTAAACTTTTACAATACTGAATACAATAGAATACAAACTTACATATATATAAAACCTATCTATACATCAACTGAACTATATACAGTAGAGTATATCTAAGTCATATACTATAAGTTGTCTATACAATACATTTATCATCTTAGTTCTTAATAGTTCATATATCAGATCAGTAAAACACTAAGATCAGTAAACTCAGTTTTTATAACTCATTAAGATCAGTAAACTTATTTCATATAACTCAATTAGAATGACTTATAATCACATATATCATTAACTTCAAGTTGCTTTTGGCCATCAAAACATACAATCATCAACTAGAACATTGTTTATAGGATTCATATCCCAACATATTGCGACCTGGGATAAATCCAAACTGAAACGGCGATAGAATTTCCTCAAGTATCGGACCCAATCGTGAAGCTATAATTTTCGATAGAGCTTTAAACAAAAAATTTCCCAGCACAATAGGCCTAAAATCTTCAATCTTGTCTACGCCATTATGTTTTGGAATCAAAGTTACCCAATTTGAATTTAGTCCATGGGGTAAAAAGGCAAAACGGAAAAAATATTGTGCCGCTCGAACGATATCCTCCGCTATTATATCCCAGGCTGCTTGAAAAAATAGACCTCCAAAGCCATCCGGACCCGGAGCGCTATCTGGAGATAAATCAAAGACGGCACGATGAATTTCTGCTGCTGTCGGCAAGGCTGTGAGCGCAGTGTTCTGCTCCGGAGTAACTCTTGGCTGAATAACATGTGGCAGCGAGGTCAAAGCATCTTCTTGATTGGTGACATTAGTATTTGATAATAATTCCACATAAAATTCCAAAATGTGGCGTGCAATCTCGTTCTGATTCGTGCAACGGATGCCATTAATAACTAAGGCCTCTAAAGGTTTACGAACCTTTCTTAACTGGTTCAACGTGTGGAAGAATTTTGAGTTTCGATCGCCATCTTTTAACCAAGTCACTCGATTGTGTTGGGCTAACATCGTGTGTTGTTGTTGCAATGTTGTGTTTAGCGGCAATTTGCAGTGAAGATAGTGATGTTGTGTAGCCCGACACACTGATTTTACATTGAATTGCTAGTAGTTCCTCCTTTGCGTCTGAAATTTTTTTATTAACATTTCTGAATATCTCTTTGTTCCATATCCGAAGATCCCCTTTGAGCCGCTGCAATTTCATTTTAACTAGCGAGATTGGGTCTGGTGCCGGTATAAATGTCGACCAAGAGCGGCATATTTCAACCATACAACGTTTATCAAGCAACCACATCTTCTGAAAACGGAATGATGACCCGCTCAGGTTTGCCCCCACTCTACAATCAAGGAGGATGGGGTGGTAATCCGAGCAGGCACGTGGTAAGGCCAATGTCACCACCGACGTCCAATGGGCCAGAAAGTCAGCCGAGATCAGCACCCTATCAATACGTGAAGCTGACCAACTTCCGTCCTTACGATGAAGAGACCGTGTATAATTGGGTCCGGAGATATCCAGGTCTAAGAAATTAGCATTTGCCACAAAGTTGCGGAAGTCACGACAAGCTGAAGGGGGAAGCACCGCTATGCCCACATGTTCATGAGCCCCCATTACTGAATTAAAGTCCCCAATGAGACAAATCGGTTGCAGCTGCAAATTCTCCACATGGTGCCACAGAAGGCGTCTGAGGGAGGGGTCAGAGGCAGCATGAACGAAACCAAAATAGAATTCCAAGGTGTTTACCACTGTGCGAATTATGACAATTTGGTCTGTGAATCCACAAATCGTCGAGTCGTTATACCAAATAGGCTTGCAAAAGACCCAAATATTAAGACGCATGTTTATGCAAGCATTTTCAGTCAAAAATCTTAAACCTATAGAATCCCAAAAACTATCTTTGATACTATGAAAACAGATTTTCGGTTCAATAATAACCAAAAAATCTGGACATTTAGTTTTTTCTCAGAGATAATTAGTTTCTTCCACTGGGAGATTTATGCCTTTTTAACAAGAAAATTGGAGGCAGCATACTAACCAGTTTCCCCATCACTCTAAGGAGTTTGTATATCTCTGAACTAATTTTCTTCCATAAGTGATCTTATGACTTTATTTTCTATGAAAGTGCAATTCTGTTATAAAATTTATGTCAATAAGTCTGATAATGCTTGTCTCCGTCGTGGAGACAACAAACTCTTGCTTTCTTTCAGATAATTAGTTTACTGGACAAATTCCCGATGCACTGTCTACGTTAGGCCAATTAACATATGTAAGTCATTCTTCTCTCACTGATACGGAAATGGTTACAACATATGGGGATTACTTTGAACACAAATGTGAATTTGTTAGAGCCTTGAGTTAACCCCTTGAATAATACATAGTTTTGAATCCCTATAAGTCTAGTGTCATATGCTTCAAACAGAGAGTCATTATGATTTTTCTAGAAGAAGTTATACCCTTTTTTCCAGAAGGTGACACATTCATACGAGATTCTGTCAAGTTCATGAATTTGGGGGGGTTTTCAATCCTTCCATTTGTCTTTCTTGGTAATATTCGAGTTATATACATGATTAACCAGTAGAGGGGTGTTATTATTTATTTATTAACATTCAGAGCAAATAGAAGCAAACAACATAAAAGTACACTGTTCAATTTCTTTTATAGCTCTCACTAGTCCAAGTCAAGTCATTTGGAGTTACCTACGAGTCCTGCTGATATTCAACAGGTACCTTCAATTTTGTCTCTTATGAGTTGTCGAATTTTGAAGTTCTAGCATCACTATTGAACATTGAGATATTTATAGTTTTAATTATATTTGGATACTAAGTGATGTTTGTATAATCTTTAAAAATATGAAGCCTAATGATCGAGCTCACTGCATGGGCAGGAGAGACTGGTGCATGTATATATTCTCGGTGCAAAGGTTCCAGTTTTAACAAACAATTCATGAGCTGGCTATCTGCCTCAATATTTTCTACAAAATTCCTTGTGTAGCACTTGCCACTTATATTTTCTTGGTTTCCTAGTTATGGAATATAACCATGCGCACATTGGCATGTGTAGAGTGCAACACCTACTATTTTGTATGTATTCATGTAAAGTACCTAGGATATTTTGCTCATAATTTTTAATTCCCACATTGTAATGCTAATGCTTATTATAAATATGTTTGCTTAGTGCTCATTTTGTGGTTAACGTTGTTTTTTTGTTTTGTAGCTGACATAAGCATCTGATATGAGGATATTGTCAACACCCAGGTTAGCAATTGATGTTAGTCTTTTGATACAAGAGTTACCATTGCAGAAAACACTTCTTTAGGGGTTAATTGTAGTGAAAGCTGCAAATTTTCTTTTACATGTACTTTAATTATCAAATTCGAGAGAAATTATTAGTGGAAATATTTCGCAAGTCTTATATCGTTCTCTCTAGTTAAATGAAGTTAATTCTTCATTTAGACCACCTCCAGCCATTTTCTACTACTTAGAAGAAAAGGTGCATTCCTTGTAAGTGAAAGAAAAAAGTTCATAACCATAGGCTAAAGTCGGACCAATTTACTCAGGAATTGTACACCCTATTTTGTTTTGTTTTAACTTTTAATTAAACTATTTTGTATTATTTTAATTAAGTATCCATTCTTCTAGGCTAAAGTCGGACCAATTTACTCAGAAATTGTCACTGGTTTAGAAATATGTTAACATTAAGTGAATTCGTTATTTACGTGCACCTGTCTACTTTAAGTGAATTCGTTATTTTTGTGCACATGTCTGCTTTAAGTGAGTTATTTTCATTATAGCAACTAGTTTGATTAGTTTCAGCTTTGATTGAATTTCTGATTTTTACTTTAGTATTAAACTTATATTTTTACGTTCTAAATTTCTTTAGAATTTGCAAAAGTGAATTTAGTATATGAAATTATGAATGCAAATAAAAGTTGGATGGACAAGTTATAGGATGTAGCATTGCTTTCAAGTATTAATAATTTTCTCTTTCGTTCATTATTATAGGTTCAAGGAAGATGATAAAGATATCAAAATGGATTTGCACGCATAGTTTAGGTGCATTTTATCTTTCAATTGAAAATTTTGATGTTTTTTTTTTTTTTGATTTGGAATATTGGACTTGATATTTATGTAGTTGATAGGTTTGAGTTGATGTTTTAAACTCTGTTATTTTTGTTTTAGAAGTGTAATGACATTTTATTGTTATATCTTTAGTTGTTTCTATTTTAGAAGTGATGATATTTTATCTTATATTTATTGTTGTTTTTCTTTTAGAAATGTAATGATATAAATGAATGAAATTATAAAATTATTATATATGCGTGGACAGTTTAATTATGGGTATATGGGTATATATATATATATATATATATATATATATATATATATAGTCTATATTGTTACTAATATTATGTGACATTAAAAAACATCACTAAATTGGTAGTTAAATTAGTTATAAACTTTTTCGGGATGCGAGAAAGCTTCAATAAAATACATTGTCGTGACAAATAGTGCTACTATGACGAATGAAAGTGTCACTAAATGAGGTATTTACGTTAGTTATACTTTTTTTGTGACGTGTGAAAGCATGAATAAATCACACCGTTGTGACGTTGATTAGCGTCATTATATAGTGTAAAAGCGTCACAATGACCCTCTATGATGACGCTTTTCAAGCGTCACAATAACAACATAGAGAAACGCCAAATCAGGTGACGCTTAGACAAAGCGTCATTAAATACTATTTTAGTGACACTTTTGAGCGTCTCTAAAGCCTATTTTTGTAGTAGTGATAATTCAAATTATCTTTCCTCTTTTCTTCAGAGGTGAAATCATCTTCATCTTTGGGGAGCACATCTCTTGTGTCTGCCCTTTGAGCCTCAGTGACTCTGGGATTGACTAGGGTGAACACAAAAGGACCTCTTGTGATCACTCTCAACATGTCAGTGTGTAGAGATGCAAGATGAGCCCTCATTCTGATTTTCCAGAAATCATAGTTGTCTATAGAGAACATGGGCAATTTGTAATGAGAGATGTGATTGACTGGATTTGTGGCCATATTGTCCAATCCTTGAACAGCAGGAGGTGGAACAGCAGCATTGATGTTCTGATCAGGATTTTGTTACTGGTTCTGGTTGTTGTTGTTTCCTCTTGCCATTTCTTCAAGAAAAGGGTTAGACAATGGATATCAAGGATTTCAGATAGATCAGTTCAGTGACCACACCAAATATGTGATTTTGAAAAACCAAGATGGATTTTCAGAAGCACTGGTCTATGAACCCCTGCTCTGATACCACTTGTTGGTTCTGAAAGGAGTATATAACAAGTCTATGGGGGGGGGAATACACTTGTATGCAATTTCTTTTCAAACTTTGATCAAACCAGAGATCAGCAATGTTGTCTTGGACAACTCTGCTAAAGATGATCAACTCTTTATAGATAATCAAACTACTAAGTACTATTGAGTACTTAGTTGAATAACTATCTAAGGGAGTTATATGTGCGGAATTAGTGGTTGGCCCTTTAGTTTTAAACTCCTTTTAAGTTCTGAAATCAACTTGTCAATCAATACAGTCCAGTTTCAGGGAACTTGTCCAAATTGTTTTTGCACAGTCTTTGAATGTTTATCCTTTGAAAGATCAGTTTTGTGTGCAGTGTTGAATGTATGAAAGTACTTGTAAGTAAATCAACACAAGAGTTTATAGTGGTTCAGAGACTCAAGCTCCTACATCCACTTTCCCTGATTTAACAGGATAATTCCTTCACTCTTGGAATTAACTTGTTTTATAGTGCCAAGGTGCACTTGATCAAGAACACCACTCCTTGGTGAATTGATCCCTAGGATGTCTAGAGTCCTAGTACCCTCTTCTCAACTCAGAACTGAACTGTTCTTCTCTCAACAGTCAGCTCCTACCACTTCTACTACTACTACAACCTTCTCACTTTCTCACTTGAAAGATGTAAGGGTTGAAGTAAGGTTCCAACTAATGAGATATCCTTTACAATGAAGATCAGTGTATAAGGATAGGATATCTCTCTAAGCTTTGTATGGATATACAATAAGGTTCAGCTTAGAAGAAGTGTTTGAAGACTAAGGTAGTCTTTTGAAAGCTTGAAAGCACTCTTGCTTGTAAGATCTTGAGGTTAGTTGGATATTGTTGTGGTACTTTCAAATGGTCTTCACACTTTTGTATTTATAGACAAATGAAGGATTTGCCCGTTGGAGAGGCAGCCCCAAATGTCCATAAATGTCTTCTTTGAGTTCTTCAACTTAGAAGACAAATTCTTGATAGTGACATGTCCTCATTTGGGAAATAAACGGCTGTATAGACTTTGTCTTCATTCTGCAGCACTCTTCCCAATGTCTGACTTCAAGATTCACTTGATTAAGCTTGGACATGGCTTCTGAAGGTTGCTCCAATGATAGGACAACATTCCTTATCAAATGGACAACTCTACTTATCACTATCAGCAGACTTGCTTATCAGCATAGTTGGCCTGCTCTTTTCAGATGACTTGGCTCTTTCCCTTTGCTTCACTTGGAAGTGATCTTAGCATGATTCTTTGAAGGTCTTTAGGGTATAGTTGTCTTCATCTCTTCAGCATAGTTGATTTTTAAGCTTCAGAACACTTGTTCTGATTTAGTTATGCTGAGACAACTCTTCTGGACAACTCTGCTGATCATCTCTTTAGGATACTTGTCTTTCAGTAGACTTAGCAATCTTTCTAGAATTTGAGCCTTGAGGGGACTTGATCTTGATAGACTTCAAAGCATATGTTCCCCCTCAAATTGTGCATCTATTCAACTAAGAGTTGCCTAACATATCAGCTCCTCATCTAGCCTTATTCTATATGTTCTAACATTCTTAGAACATAATCATCTTGACTTATGCATGTCTCAGGGGGTTTTGGTATTGAATCAAAACATATCTCATTTTATTCCCAACAATTTCCCCCTTTTTGATGATGCCAAAACCTATACATTTTATGCAAAAGTGACTTGGCTACACCTATTACATTTATCTTCAGAAGACATGACTAGGGTCAATTTTCCTGAAAAGCAATGTGTTAGTGTACTCACCATTCATGTTGCAAATAGGTTTCAAAGATAGGCATAGAGAGATTTCTTGTATAAGTGTTTCTTGATTCAAAATAGGTTCAACTATCATTCATTTGAAATTCATTACAAGCATGTTGATAGTTGAAACTTAACATATCAGAGTATGAATCAATTTTACATCAGAGCATTTCCTTACAAGATATCAGACCATATACTAAACACTTAATAACCTCTAATTCTTCAAGTAATAGAGCAAAAACAGATATTAGAGCAATCATTTTGAAGTAAACACATGTCATCATTCTTGAACAGACTTCAGCATATGTAGGTCCCGAAGCTGAGTTAATATCGAGGGAAACTAAAGAAAATGTCTAGAGGGGGGTGAATAGACTTTTCTAAAATCTTTCGATATATCAGAATACAATATGCGGAATAACGAAATTAACAATGAGCCCAAGTAGTTTATACTCAACTTCTAAATTCGAGAACTCTGTTCTAACAATACTCAACTAGTCTTATTCAGTTAGGTAAGTTTAACAAGTAAACAATTAATCAATTAAGCAGTAAACAAAACAGTAAAGTAAACAACACAAACAATTTATAGTGGTTCGACAACTTGTCTACGTCCACTCTCACAACCCAGTTGTGATATTTCCACTAACTCTTCCAATCGAGTACAAAGTGTGTGTGTTCTTGTAATTTTGAGTCCCAAGAAAAATACTTAGATCTTCTAAGACTATACCACCAGATACGTCTACGATCTTACTAGAAATTTAACAAGTATCTAGCAACTTGATAAAAACAACAAACAAAAACTAAAAACTTATTCAGTAGCAGTCTTCTGGTTTCTTCACTTCACTAGCGGACTTGCTTTCTGAACTTCAATGAACTCTGTGAGTAAGCTTCGAATGCTTCAGTAATTCCTCAGTATATGGATTTTCAGTAGTCTTCAAACGATAAACACCTTGAGATATTTATAGACTTTAATTTCCAAGAACTTAGTTAGTTGTAACCAACTCTTCTTGAAAACTAACTTTTGTAACTGCATCTTCTTATCCATCAACGCGTTTCTTGTTAATTAGTTATTTATAACTAACTTCTTTAATCCTTATCTTTACGCGCTTCACTTTTACTTCACTTCAAGTTGACTTGTCTTGTGGAGTCTTGTATGCGTACTTGTCTTGTTGAGTAGACTTCAACTCTTCTTGTCTGGTCTTCTTGTGCAATCTTCAATAGTAGACTATTTTATCCTAACAATACTATTACATTACTTTAAGCTTATAACACATCTTAGTCAACTTATAAAACTATACAATCAATCAATCTATTACATTCAAAAATCATGAGCTCTATACAATGACTATTTATAGCTCAATAACAATTTAACAGTTAATATAACCATATATGAAGTACTTATAGATCGTACTTATCTTTTAATATATAAACAATACTTATCTTTTTAAATGCGAACTCTACTGGTCTATACAAGATGACTTCTTCTCAACTAGACTAGATCAGTCAACACTTAGAAAATATTCAAATTACTTTTGGCTTATCAAAACTTCATCTTTATCTTTTATTCATCATGTAGGACTTGTCTAGGATTCATATCCCAACAGCATAGATGACCATTTTCAGAAAAACAGCATTCAAGGCAATCAGATCAGCAGAAAGGGATCAAGAGGACTTAGCCAATTTTCAGAGATCATCTTCAGGAGGTGGCACCATCCTATATTGTGCCCACACTCTTCTTTTCAGCTCCATGGCCTCTTGGTTTGTTCCCTTGGGTCCAAGAACCATCTTGTTTAGCTTGAGGATTTCCAGAAACTCCTTTAGAATTTTTGACTGGTCAATCCATCCATCAAGCTTTGGAGGCATGTATATGATTGGCTTGGGGGCAGTGAGTTCAAATCGTGCAATATCAGCAGCTGCAAGCAGTTTTTGATATAGTTCTCTGTGATACTCTATCATGAACTCAGCAAAAGAGGAGTTGGCATCTCTTCCATTCCATCTGTCAATGACATAGCAGTCATAGACAAACTCCCTTTTGGCCTCTTCCCATGAGTCATTCAGCTGAATTGGCACCCATTTATCCAAGTGAGGATATTTGGTGTCCATGGGAATCAAAAGTTGTGGCTTCATCTTGCTGTAGGTTGCTCTTTTCCTTCTAGGCTTTTGAAAATCTGCTCTTCTTTTGTCTCTTGCTTTATTTGCCTCATTCATCAAGTCCATTTTCTCTTGGGCCCTCATCATGGCCAGTTTCTGTTGAGTTTCAGGGTCTTTGCCATACCCTTCATGAAACAATTTTGATAGATCAAGAGCTAAGACAGTTGTCTTCTTCTTGGGCTCAGGTCCAAATCCTTCAGCAAACAATTCTTTAACATCTCCAGTGGACTTGGGACCTTCAGCACTTTTGTCAGTTTCAGAAGACTTGTCTTTTTCAGCATTCTTGGACACTTCAGCAACTTTGTCCTTCTCAGCACTCTTTGCCTTTTTGGAGATAGGCTCATCATCAACAATTCTGAACTCAGGGGGCAGATCAAGGTTGTTGGGAAAATCAGTAAATGTTTCAGCTTTCCTTTTGTTTCCCTTGGCCTTCTTGATCTTTCCTCTAGTTTGGACACCTTCAGCATCCTTGTCCAAACCAGACACTTCACCTCCTGGTCTTTGTTGTAGCCTCACTCTTTATTCTTGAGCTGAAGCCATAGAATTTTTCAAGGCAATTGCTAACTGCTCCTCTTCATCAAGATCTTCTAAGTTCAGCAGTGCTGGCTCTTTTCCTTTTCCTTCAGCAACTTTGTCCTTTCCCTTAACTGGGCTTCCAATTACCAAGGCACCTTTTGCCCTTGCTCTTTCCCTTTCCCCCTTTTTGGCAGCATCAAAACACTGAGGTTTGAGCTCACTCATGGTAGATGCCATTAAGGACTGGGCTTGGGTTAGGGATTTCATCTCCTCCAACAAATATACATTCTCATCATGTATATTCGGCATTCTATCACTGCTCAAGCTAAGGAAAGCTAGAACAGGCTTCATTTTTTGTTGGACAACCTCCTCCATGGTTGCTTTCAGAGATGTGTTGGGATATAAATTCACCCTAAGCCCCACTTTATGTTAGAATAGTTTTGATGGCCAAAACACTTAGAGTTTATAAATGTAATAGGATCAGCTGACTTGTATGAAAACAACTTAGACTAGTCTTGTGTGATCAACTATATTGATATCAGCCTATCCTCAAGATGAGAAGAGTACAAGACATGACATGAAGACTAGAAGATCCTTGAAGACCAGACAAGTAAGGTGCTTGTATACCTACTTATCTGATGGAGTCCAAGTTGAAGATGGCCTTAAAGCAGCACAAGAGTTGCCAGATCAGAAGAGTGCTACTCGACTGAAGACTAGTAGTACAGATCAGAAGACTATGTACCCGTCCAGGACTCGGCTGATTCCCAAAGTCATCTTCCAATTCAAATGAAGACTTACCTTACTTAGAAGATTGACATGATCTCAAGATTGGAGCAATCAAGCAGCTGGAATCAAGGAATCAAGCCAACATGGAAAGATTGCCTCAACGGCTAGTCAACTCCAACAGCTAGTTGCAGCAATCACCATTATAAATACAAGAGGATGAGAAATCACAAATAGTGTGAAGTCACAAAGAGAGAATTCAACAAGCTAAGCAAGCAATCAAGCAAAAAGCCATATTGTTTTAAGAGTTCTCTAAGAGCCAGAATCCATAAGAACATCCTTACCTCTTAATTGATTTCTATCCAACCAAAGAACCTGAATCCTATTCTTCATTGTATATCCATTGATTTAGGCATAGTGGTTAAGCAAATTATAAGCTTGAACCATTAGTTGGAAACATTCAAAAACCCCAAACCCTCACCGAAAGGTTAAAGTTTTTTAACCCTGCAAAGTGCAAGTGCTTACAATCACTTGTGGAGACCGTAGCTGTTAGGACGGCTCAGATCTCAAAGTCCTATCCTTGGGACTATAAAGGTCAAGCCCCTTGTAATTTTTGGTAAATTGAAGGGATTAAACATCACGTTAGGATGTGAGAGTGGACGTAGGATCGTATATCCGAACCACTATAAACCTGGTGTTATTTACCTTTCTGCACTTTACATTACTGTCTTTTCATATATTTTTATATAGTGCATACTGTGTTTTAACTGTCTTCGAATCAAGGCCACATCCTTCAAACCAGCATCAGCTGAGGCTTTCATTAAATAAACAAGTATTGGTGTTTTCAAAAGAAACTAAAGAACGAGTCTAAACAAGGCCTACCACTATTCTGCATATAATCTCTTCATTCAGATCACTATAGTCATCTGGACCAGCAGACTTGTAGTCCATTTGACATAGCAATCAGAAGAGGTTCCCAACTCTCTTGAAAAAGTTTTAAAGTCTATTCACCCCTCCCCTCTAGACTTTAATCCCATTCACTACTCGTTCAGGGACCAACAAGTTGTATCAGAGCAGTGGTTCTAACAGACTACTGTCTCTAGATTATCAGAAGACTTGAGGGAGTCTTTATGTAGTCCTCTTGAACAGATCTAATCTTTTGAAAAACTTGTTTTTGAAAACTCATATAACATGAGTGCTAACATGCGTAAGTTGCCTAAGTTTTCAGTAGAGGATTATGATTACAGGAAGATCAGGATGAGGAAGAATCTCACATCAGTCCACTACAAGATGTGGTCTGTAATCACAGAAGGTCCAATCACCATCATGACAGTCAACACTGCAAATGGTGATCCAGAAGTTCCAGTTGGAGAACTTGTTCCCAAGCCAATGAAGGACCTCACACCTGAAGAGATGAAGAAATAAAATCTTGATAGCATTGCTCAAGATTACATAATGCAAACTCTTCCAAATGAGTACATTGCAAAAGTAATCCACTGTGAGTCAGCAAGAGATATGTGGGATGCTTTGGCACTTCTCTGTGAAGGAACTGAGCTGATCAAGGAGAGCAAGTTGTCAACAGCAGTCAAGAAGTTCGAACACTTCAAGATGCAACCAGAAGAGTCTATTGATCAACTAGACAATAGATTTACCAAAATCATCAATGAGATAGAATCTCTGGGCAAGAAATACACAAATAGAGAGAAAAATCTAAAGATCTTAGACTCTCTAACCAAGAAATGGAGACTCAAGAAGACCATCATCAAAGACACTCAAGATATCAAGAAGTGGTCTGCACAAACTCTATTTCAGAACCTAAAAGCTCATGAATATGATTTTGAAAGAGAAGAAAACTCAGGAAGTGATGAGCCAACTGCAACCCCATCTACCTCCAAGACCGTAGCCTTCAAGGCAGCCAATACAAAAGCTGCAAGTTCCTCATCTGGCAAGACCTCACTGAAAACAGAAGACTTTGAAGGATCAGACATGAGCCTGAAAGAGCAAATGGCTCTTATGATCAAGAGATTCGAAAGGATGAACACTCTCAACAGCAAATATAGAAAATTCTACAGGAATTATAAAGACATGAGAGCTAGTTCACCTTCCAGAGGATCTAGAGAAAGAACACCAGAAAGACATCCTAGAAAGGATGTTGAGTCATCTGACAGCCAAGGATCTAGAAGAAGAGATGCCACTCCCCCAAGGAAAGGCAACTCAAATCAGAAACCTGGATCATGCTTCAATTGTCGCAAACCAGGACATTATGTCTATGAATGCCCTGAGCTGAACCTAGATGACAAAGAAGAAAGAAGGCCAAGAAGAGACAGAAGAAATTCAGACAAGCAAGCAATGGTGACTGAAGAATCTGAATATCAAAGTGATGAACTCCCCACATCACCAGACTGTCAAATCTTCTCAGATGATTCAGATGATCTAGCTATGATGGCCATAGGTGAAAATGAGGTAAATTCCTACACTACAACTTTCCATTCACCTATTTTTTCACAAACAGATGAGATAAACTCATCTGAAGGCGAATCAGAAGACACCTATTATCAATCTTTAAGAAAGGTAAAAGGTGATCTGGATATTGCAACTAGAGCTTTTATAGAAGTGGAAGAGGAGAACAAGGATCTAAGGAAAGAAATTGCTAAGTTGAAAAAGACTAAGTTTGATAACACCCCTGAGTTGGTCACAATGAATGAAAGATTGACCAAAGAAGTGGAACTTCTTAAGGAAGAAAATACCACAATAACTCAGTTGTATGAGGGGATGTTAGAAACTCAAGCCTTAGAAACTAAGGAATTTCGTTCACTACAATCCAAGCTCGATGACCTCTTCTAAGCACACAAGCTCTTAGAAAAGGAGAAGGAATGCCTAAATCAAAAGATATCATAGTTCAATAAAGCATCTACTACTATTGAAAGTATCTCTGAATATTATAGATCAAATGGCAATAAGATGGGTTTTGGCTATGAACTTAATCCATCAACATCCTCTCCAGCTGGGGGTAGTATACCTAACAAGTGCACTACTCAGACACATGAAAAAGGTGAGTGTTCTAAACACAATGAACCTAATATGAACCAAAAGGCATCTGTACCAGCTAAGGTTAACTATCCTAACAACAAAAATGGTAAAAGATAAGTTAACCCCAAGCCTGTACAAAGGAACAACAAACAGCCTAGACCATCTCGTTTGAGACAGTCTCAGCTGTATGCTGCTCCAGCCAAGAAGAAGAAATCTTCTCCAAACAAATCTGTTCTCTTTGCACCCCCTATCTCTTATGATATTGTGAGAACAGAGGAGTATGGTCCATATAATTGTGTGCATCGTCCAGCTAATGCACCCAGGCCGAATGTAACTAGTCAAAAGATCATGTATGTACACTCCTATAAAGGGAAACCATTTGACTACTACTTAGCTGACACAAGCAACAAATCAGACCAGTCCAAGGTGTTAACTGGTAAGATTTGGTTCTGTGATGCCCGAGGGAAACAACTCAAGTGCTCAAGGTTGTTCAAACGACCAATGTATATGTGGGTTCCCAAGGGTAGTACTAACACCCAAGGACACAAGACAAAATGGGTACCTAAGACTTAACCTTTCTTGCAGGAAAGGAGGGACCTATACAGAAGAGGAGGTCTAGCAGGAGAAACATGGTACATAGATAGTGGATGCTCAACTCACATGACAGGAACCAAAGCCCTACTGACCAACTACATAGAGAAGAAAGGTCCAAAAGTCTTCTTTGGTGATAACGCGCACGGTAACACAAAAGGATATGGCACCCTTAAAAATGGTGACATTGAGGTACATGATGTATCATATGTAGAAGGTTTAAAATTTAACTTATTATCTGTTTCTCATTTCTGTGACACTGGTTATTCAGTAAAATTCTCTAAAGATGAGTGTCTCATAAGTGATAAAAGAACAAAACAAAACCTTCTAACAGGATCTAGAAAGGGAAGTATGTATCTTGCAAATTGGAACAGTTGTCCTAAGGATACATGTCTGCTTCTGAAGAGCCCTAAAGATGTCAGCTGGCTATGGCACAAACGTCTTAGTCATCTGAACTTTAAGACTATGAACAAGCTAGCAAGGGAATCCTTAGTTGATGGTCTGCCTAATGAACTCTACTGTAAAGATCAGGTATGTGATGCATGTCAACAAGGAAAGCAAACAAAGGTATCTTTCAAGACCAAGAAGACAGCATCAACCAGTAGAGTTCTTGAATTGCTTCACATGGATCTCTTTGGACCAATCACTCCAACCACACTAACAGGGAGGAAATACACTCTTATTGTTGTAGATGACTACTCCAAGTTTACTTGGGTTATCTTCTTATACAAGAAGAGTGAAACTCAACAGAAACTCCCTGAACTATTGAAGAAGATCCAAGTAGAGAAAGGAGAACCAATCGTGAAAATTAGAAGTGACAAGGGCACTGAATTTATTAACTCTTATATTATTGCCTATTGTACATCTAATGGTATTCAGCATGAGACAAGTGCAGCAAGAACACCACAACAGAATGGTGTAGCTGAAAGAAGGGTCAGAACACTCAAAGAAGCTGCAAGAACACTCCTTGCTGAATTCTCCACTCCTAAGAAGCTATGGGCAGAAGCTATCAACACAGCTTGTTACACTCAAAATAGGTCAGGTATTCACAAAATTCATGAGAAAACTCCATATGAACTGTGGAAAGGAAGGAAACCTAGAGTATCTTACTTTCATATATTTGGTTGTAAGTGTTTCATTCACAACAATGGGAAGAGTAAGTTGAATGCTTTTGATGCCAAAGCAGATGAGGGGATATTCTTAGGATACTCCTTTACTAGCAAAGCATTTAGAGTACTCAACAAACGAACCCTTCTTGTGGAAGAAACACCTCATGTTGTTTTTGATGAATCTTGTGAAAAGAGTGCAGTACAAACAGACTCAGCTGCAGAACAGATGAGACAGCTAGTGATCAAGTCCAGACCAGATGAGTTCATTGAAGTCAATGAACCTTTCCCTGAAGAACCAGAGGAGGATAAGCCTCATAGACCTGTCACTAGATCTCAAACTCAAGCAGAGCAAGCTGACCAGAATCAAGATGCACCAATCCCAAATGCAAGGGGGAATGATCTCTTTGACACACAAGATACAGATGATGATCGACCAAATCAAGTCAACCCTCCTGATGGCACAAGAACAGATGAGAATCCAAGCTCATCTAATGCAGACACACCTGTGAGGCATACATGGAGGAACAACCATCCATCAAACCTCATCTTAGGAGGAGCAGACTCAGGTGTCAAGACCAGAAGACAACTGAATCAGAACTCCCAATCATCTATGTTCTGCTGGTGTGCTTTCTTGTCCAACATTGAACCAGCTGACATAGAAGAAGCAATGACAGATAGCAATTGGATCACTGCTATGCAAGAAGAACTAAACCAATTCGAAAGAAATGAAGTATGGGAATTGGTAGATCGTCCTGAAAACCACAATGTAGTAGGAACAAAGTGGGTATTCAAGAATAAGAAGGACGAAAATGATGTAATAACTAGAAATAAAGCAAGGCTAGTTGCAAAAGGATACTCTCAATCTGAAGGAATTGACTATGATGAAACCTTTGCTCCAGTAGCCAGATTAGAAGCCATTCGACTGTTTCTAGCTTATGCATCATATATGGGCTTCAAAGTGTACCAAATGGATGTCAAAAGTGCTTTTCTAAATGGTATTCTAGTAGAAGAAGTGTATGTAGAGCAGCCTCCAGGATTTGAAAAAGGAAATCAAGTATATCGACTGAAGAAGGCTCTTTATGGTCTAAAGCAAGCCCCTAGAGCTTGGTATGACACATTGTCACAATTCCTACTTGACAATGGGTATACAAAAGGCAAAGTTGATAGAACACTTTTCAGAATACAAGAAGGAGAAGACATTCTAATGGTGCAAATATATGTAGAGTATATCATATTTGGATCACCCAATCAAGAGATGTGCAAAAAGTTCTTTGAAATGAGCATGATGGGTGAGATGAATTACTTCCTAGGACTCCAAGTCAAGCAGAGTTCAGAAGGGATCTTCATCAACCAGTCCAAGTATACCAAAAGCCTACTAGAAAGATTCAAAGCTCTACAAAGCAAGACTGCAAGGATTCCAATGATGACATCTTTCAAAATGGAACCAGATGAGTCTGGAAAGGCAGTTGATCAAGCTGAATATAGAGCACTGATTGGATCTCTACTATACCTTACAGCCAGCAGACCAGACATAACATTTGTTGTAGGAGTATGTGCTAGGTTTCAAGCAAACCCAAAGCAAAGTCATCTAGAAGCAGCAAGGAAAATTCTAAAGTACCTAAAAGGATCAGTCAACTTAGGACTATGGTACTCCGCTGATGACAACCTGGAATTGAGTGGTTATTCTGACTCAGACTACGGTGGATGCAGAATTGATAGGAAATCCACATCAGGAACCTGTCAATTCCTAGGCAACAAGTTGATATCATGGTTCTCAAAGAAGCAAACTTCAGTTGCAACCTCCACCACTGAAGCAGAATATATGGCAGCTGGAAGTTGTTGTAGTCAGCTGCTTTGGCTAGTTCAACAACTCAAGGATTACAATGTAGAAGCAAGGGAAGTCCCTATCTATTGTGATAGCAGCAGTGCCATTGCCATCACTCAAAATCCAGTCCTCCACACAAGGTGCAAGCATGTTGACATTCGACACCATTTCATAAGAGACCACCTTGAAAAGAAGGACATCAAGATGGAGAAAATTCACACAGATATCCAAAGAGCAGACATCTTGACTAAGCCCCTAGCTGAAGAAAGATTCAAGACCCTATGCTACAGCTTAGGACTCCTGGATCCAAGCACATGAAGAGCGAAGATCAGCTGATACAGTTGCAGCAGACTAGGAGAATCAGATGAGGTGAATAGACACCCTCATCTTCAGGTAAGTACTTTCCCAATGAAGACAAATAAAGCTGAGGGAAAACTTAGAGTCATTTAATCAAGGGGGAATCCATGATACCTTAAGAATCCTTGATGAAATACTCTATCATCTGTATTGCATAGTATATATATATATATATACATACAAAAGACTTGAACAAAGTTAATTGGTTTCTATACTTAAAGCAATGTATACATATGTATAATAATAAACTATTCTTCATAAAATACTTTATCATTATACATACATACAATATACTATTGAGTTATACTTGGTTGGATTAATACACCTTCCTCACCGACTCAACAGTATGCATGCACTGTACGGATTCCAAATAACTCTTGCTCAAAATTTATAAATTCTGCATTCCATAAGATAGAGTCTGAATCTCTTTAAATATGAACCCTTAGATCAAGAATCTCATTGTTGATCTTAAGAAATAGCTTTTCAGAAATTCAGACCTATCAACTCTATAGTTTTGTCATCTTTCATTCCACTACCTCATTTCTACCCCTATAAAAGGAGGAAGTTATGAGAACACCTAAGAACACAAATCACTAACTATGATTCTTGTTTCAGGTATGGAGACAATCGAAAGAAGAGATGGAATGAAGATCATCCCTCAACCAAAGTCTTGGGTGAAGGAGATGAAGATTTGTCCAGAAGATGAAGATGACGCAGATCAGCATACTTGGTTTATCCAACATAAGTATGCCTATGAAAACTAAAGGAAGGAGAGACGTTCTTGTTGAAAACTAGAGGAAGGAGAGGTGCAGAGGACAAAGTAGCAAGCAAGCAGAGCTTCTTCTCCAGGGGGAAGTTCTACATGGAGAGCTTGTTATCAAAGGCTACTATGTCAAAACATATCAGGAAGACCAAGTCCATGGCCCTCTCTTCACACTCCATTGAAGCCCCTTCCAATCCTCTCCCTCCTTCAAGAGAGGCGAAGAAATTCAACAAGGACACATTAGATGCTACAACCCATCTGATGATGAGGAACATCAGATGGTAAGGGCAATCTGAACCAGTGGGATACCATCCAGGCTGATAATCTACATATTGATTTGATGGTCCCACATGACAAGAGGAAGAGCTGGAAGATCCATCAAACCAGGTTGGATCATCACAGCAGAGCTGAAGGATCCATCAAACCAGGTTGGATCATCAAACACAGAAGATTTACTCAGCAAACCTCAATCCTCTACTCAGCTGATCAGAAGACCTACTCAGCTGACCAGAAGACTTTCAAGAAAATCAGCAGACCTTTTGCAGAAATCAGAAGACCTCACTCTGCTGATCATATCACTTTATTTCAGAGCATAATGACTTTCTTTGATCATGTAATTCATTCTAGATTTATCTCTGAATGTAATTAAGGAAATTGGCCTATATAAGGAATGAAATTCACTTATAGAAAACGGCCTTGATGATCAATTCTTGCCAAAAATTTAGTCACAACGGCTATCTTTGGTAATGATGTCATTAGTACTCAATTACTGTTTTGCCAACAAATCATCAAGTGACACATGGCAAATTCAGCCGGCAAATTTAAAGGAATAAGCCGAAATCAAAGAAGGAAACCTTGGGTTCTACTCCACAATTAAACCAAATCTGACCGTTGGATTATACAATTCTCAAGATTTGCTGGAGTATATATACAACCCTTAAACCATTCCTCAAACCCCTTCGCTCACAATACTCAATTGCTCTCAAATCACTCTCGTCTTGAATACTTTTCTAAGCATTCCAAACCTTACACTCAAATTCTACTATGGCAATCATTGAAATTTACGACGAGAAGACCAAGAGCACTGGCACCCTAGATGCAACCAAGTGGTCTAGGGAAGGGAAGATTTTCACTGAGAATGCCTTGTTTTTCAAGGGCAAGCACACACCTGCAAACAAGGAGATCCTTGTTCGCTGCATCAACCTCAACCTTCGTGAATTTCTGGAAGCAGCACCAACGAATGTCTATGAACAAGACGTGCTGATTTTCTACTCAAACGCTGTGATGAAGGGATCTCATGTTGAAAGTGTCATAGGTGGACACAATGTCAAGGTAACAAGAGAAATTCTCCAGGAATTGTTCGGCTTGTCAAAAGGGAAGATAAATATCTCCACCTACATTATGGGTAGAGAAAAGGAGTATATGGAGATGTTTACTGATGGAAGAATCAAGGCTATTGATGCCTCAGGACTTAAGAAATCCCAACTTGAACCTAAGTTTCAAACCCTGATGGACATAGCAGGAAAGATGCTGCTAGGTAACACATTCAGTCATGATGTTGTTACTACTCTAAAGGTTAGAGTTATTGCTGCAATCTGCGATCAGATTGATGGAGATTGGCAAGGGCTATTCTTGGATAGGATTGCTCTCGAGGCCAAGCAGGTGACCTTGGACCTCCAATCAAGAGAATGGAAGGTAACAGCTACAGTCAGCTTTATCAACAAGCTGAGCATCATCCTTCCGGATATTCTCCCAAAGAAGTACAAGATGGGACCTCATAAGACCTTCCACATCTCCAAGTATTATTTGAGAAAGGAAGCTCTTGCTGAGGCAGCGAGGTTGAAAGAATAGAAGAGGAAGTTGTTGGCTGAAGCATCTTCCAAAGATGTTCTGGAGAAGGCAGAAGAGTCTGTTCATGACTCTGCTGAAGAAGAAGAGGAGCCCTCCAAAGAAGAGGCTCAAAAGAAGGTTGTTGAGGATGATGATGATGACAATCAGACCTTGGCACAAAGAAGAATTCTAATCAGATCAGGGCTCATCTCCCCATCTGATTCAGATGCCACTCCCACTGCCTCCCCTTTGAAGAAGGCAGGTACTTCTAACCCCTCTCTCACTATCACACCCTCTAAACTGTCAAAGGGTCAGAAGAGAAAGAAGAACAATTCTTCTTTCACCAAGAAAACCAAGAAATCCAGGCTCCCTACTCCCATGAGCATAGCCCCTATTTCATCCTTCCACCCTTTTGATGATTCCAACCCATATGAACCTTCAAACACTAATACCCAAATCCCTGCTGATACTCACACAGCAGAGGAACAAGCCCAGCCTCAAACAACTCCCGAGCCACAACTGCCTACCCCTGCTGATGTACAAACAGCGGATGACCAAACTCTGACCACCTCTACACCCCCTGCTGATGATCAAACTCAGATCCCATCCTCATCCCATGCTGACATTCAAACAACAGATGTCCAAGATCATCAAGACCAACCATCTACTGATCTACAAGTAGAAAAAGAGCCAGATCAGCAGACTCAAAACCCTGCTGATGAACATACCTCTGAAGATCAATCCTAACCCCTAACTCAACCTGAAGATATCACTTCCCAAATCCCTGCTGATACTCACACAGCAGAGGAAACTACCCCATCCACTCACTCCCCTGTCCTCAATGCCCCATCTGCACAAGAAGACTTGGCTCCAGCAGACCTGGATCAAGCAGGCCCCTCTCAGCCTCAGTTCAGCATGGTGCACTACCCTATGTGCACAAGGGAGAAGATAATGAGGATGAAGATAGCCAACCTGCTCAAGTCTACTACTCCTGGTATTGATGAGAAATCAATCCAATTTGAACAAGTACTTCGGATATGTACTTGGATTGAGCTCAGAAGAGATAATGTGGATGACCTTCTTGAGGTCATGGAAGGAATGAGAGGAAAGGAAAATTTCCTCGATTGGGAAATGGAGCAAAAGGAAGTTGCTCAGGTTCAATCCTTTGCTCAGCTACTATCAGCAGAGGCTCTGACTGTAGTTTGCAACTGGATTCTGGGAATCCCCACTGATGATATCTCTGTCCCAGAAGGCTCATCAGATCAGCAGCTAACTGAGAAAGCAAAGGTGGATGACTCAGCTGTACCAGCTTTGGTAAGAGACTCAGCTGCACCAGCCTTGGTGGAAGACTCAGCTGCACCAGCCCCTGCAGAAGACTCAGCTGAACCAGCTGACAAAGTGGAACTTGAAAAGGAAATAATCACAGTTCTAGCTCACTTCATGCCTTCAGATAACCTGACTCACTTCATTAACAAGGGAGAAAGGATCATAACCCATCTGGTTAATGAAGACTATCTTTCAGCTGAAGAAAGAGGCAAAGCATTGATAGTTCATCCCAAACCTCAAGGTACTGCCTCCACCTCCACCCAATCTGTTGATTATACAGTAGACATCTGCTCCCATGTCAAAGCTGCAATAGACTTGCACTTTGAGAAGGGCTTAGGCCTGCAGCTTGGAAGATATGTTGAGAAAGCTGCTAAGGAGCAGAAGACTCGTCTTCATGACCAGATTATTGACATTGAAGACAAGTTTGGTGAGGCACTTCATCATCAGATAGAAGAGTACTTGAGTACCATTCAGAAGAAGGCATCTGATTCCTCCAAAATGTTTGCTGATCTTTATACTAATGAGGTGCACCGCATGGAGACCACCTACGAGTCAAGAATTAAAGATGCTGAAGCAAGAGCCACTGAAAGTCAGGCTCTTCTTAAATCAGCTGCAGAGGAGAATGAGAAACTGCAGACTCAGCTGAAGGAGACAGCGGCCAAATTGGAAGCACTTTCAGAAAAGCTTGAAGCTCCCTCCTCCACAAATTCTCTTGCTCATGTCATGGAGCACAGTATTTCCCACATTACTGCAGTCAGCAAGGTTAATGCCATGGCCCTGAAACAGACTCTGAAAGTGGAATTACTGAATGCCATGAAGCCTTTTGCGGCTGCACTTGCTGAAGCCAAAAAGGGGGAAGATATGTTGATAAGAGCTCTGGAGAAGTCTACTGCACAGCAAGCTGTAATGGTAGTATCTCAAGATGAGCTGAATGAAACCTTGGGTGGTTTAAAAAGCAAAATCAAGAGCAGGCAAGGAAAAGGCAAAGAAATTGCTCAAGAAGGCACCCAAGCTCCTGCCAAGAGTCTACAGATCTCTGCCTCTGTAGAACAAGTCCCTGAGAAGAGGATGACAAGGAAAAGAAAGGCAGATGAACAAGCTCAGTCAAGCAAGAAGTCAGCTCCAGCATAGCCTACTGCTGAAGAGAAAGACTCTTTAGAGCTGAAGAGAAGGAAGTTGCTTGAAGCTCAAGAGCTTAAGCAAAAGAAGTTGAATGATGCGAAGGCAGTCAAAGCCAAATTTGAAAGGAAAATAGCCAAACTCAGGAAAGCACTCAAGGACAAGGCAAAAGAAGACAATGTCCTGGTGTTTGATAGAAATTATGTGGATTATTTAGCCCTTCAAGATGAGCTACCAAGATGGTATCCCCTGAAGAAGAAGTGGCAAATTCAACACCACATAGTAAGGAAATTTGGCCCTCTCCCTACTTATGAAGATGAATTCTTCCAGTTCAATCAGTTCATGACCATTGAAGATCCAGAGTTCTGGGAAGAAATTGTCAAGACAGCCAAAGAACTTGACAACTGCAGAATCCTAACCCCTGAAGAACCCAAATGGGATGCACCCATTCTGGACTCCGGAAGAGCAAATTTGATTGAAATCAAAAGGATTCTGTATAAGATCTATGAAGAGGAGAATGTTCCAGACCTGCAGCACATGGAAGAAGTTCGAGTTCGTCTGAACCTTGCCTTCCGCATCTGAAGATCAGAAGACCTGATGAAGACTACTTTAGAAGTTTAAAGAAACTATTACTTGTAATCTGTAAAAGCTCTAAATATATTCAAGACCTAGTTCTCTTTGCTTACAAGACAAACTCTCATTGTCTTCATCAGATACTTCAGTTTTAAGATTTTTATAAACTCTTATCTTATTTCATTAAGAGCACTTATCAAGTATAGTTTTGGCTTCATCAAAAAGGGGGAAATTGTTGGGATATAAATTCACCCTAAGCCCCACTTGATGTTAGAATAGTTTTGATGGCCAAAACACTTAGAGTTTATAAATGTAATAGGATCAGCTGACTTGTATAGAAACAGCTTAGACTAGTCTTGTGTGATCAACTGTATTGATATCAGCTGATCAGCACAGTCCTGGCTTACATGCCTATCCTCAAGATGAGAAGAGTAGAAGACATGAAGACTAGAAGATCCTTGAAGACCAGACAAGTAAGGTGCTTGTATACCTACTTATCTGATGGAGTCCAAGTTGAAGATGGCCTTAGAGCAGCACAAGAGTTGCCAGATCAGAAGAGTGCTACTCGACTGATATCAGAAGACAGAAGACATAAGGCCAGACGAGTAGTCAGAAGACTAGTAGTACAGATCAGAAGACTATGTACCCGTCCAGGACTCGACTGATTCCCAAAGTCATCTTCCAATTCAAATGAAGACTTACCTTACTTAGAAGATTAACATGATCCCAAGATTGGAGCAATCAAGCAGCTGGAATCAAGGAATCAAGCCAACATGGAAAGATTGCCCCAACGGCAAGTTAACTCCAATGGCTAGTTGCAGCAATCACCATTATAAATACAAGAGGATGAGAAATCACAAATAGTGTGAAGTCACAAAGAGAGAATTCAACAAGCTAAGCAAGCAATCAAGCAAAAAGCCATATTGTTTTAAGAGTTCTCTAAGAGCCAGAATCCATAAGAACATCCTTAGCTCTTAAGTGATTTCTATCCAACCAAAGAACCTGAATCCTATTCTTCATTGTATATCCATTGATTTAGGCATAGTGGTTAAGCAAATTATAAGCTTGAACCATTAGTTGGAAACATTCAAAAACCCCAAACCCTCACCGAAAGGTTAAAGTTTTTTAACCCTGCAAAGTGCAAGTGCTTACAATCACTTGTGGAGACCGTAGTTGTTAGGACGGCTCAGATCTCAAAGTCCTATCCTTGGGACTATAAAGGTCAAGCCCCTTGTAATTTTTGGTAAATTGAAGGGATTAAACATCACGTTAGGACGTGAGAGTGGACATAGGATCGTATATCCGAACCACTATAAACCTGGTGTTATTTACCTTTCTGCACTTTACATTACTGTCTTTTCATATATTTTTATATATTGCATACTGTGTTTTATCTGTCTTCGAATCAAGGCCACAACCTTCAAACCAGCATCAGTTGAGGCTTTCATTAAATAAATAAGTATTGGTGTTTTCAAAAGAAACTAAAGAACGAGTCTAAACAAGGCCTACCAGTATTCCGCATATAATCTCTTCATTCAGATCACTATAGTCATCTAGACCAGCAGACTTGTAGTCCATTTGACATAGCAATCAGAAGAGGTTCCCAACTCTCTTGAAAAAGTTTTAAAGTCTATTCACCCCTCCCCTCTAGACTTTAATCCCATTCACTACTCGTTCAGGGACCAACAAGATGCATCAAGTTGGGCTTTAAGAAGCTCAGTGAGGTTGGCCACTGCACCTTCAGCAATGTTGGCCATCACCTCTTGGGAAAATTTCTCTGAAGCTGCTTTCACCATTGCAAGCCTTTGTGCCTCTGCTCTTTTCTTCTGCAATGCAGTCTTCTTTCCAAGGGCTTGCTTTGTTGGTCCCTGAGACGAGTGTAAGATCAGCTGACTTGATGTCTGCTGATTGTGTGAAAAATAAACTAACTCTTCAAAGTAACTAGTCCGCTGATTTCACTAGGGGCCTAGGACTAGTTAGTCGACTGATTAATTACTTATCGGAGTTAAGTGCGGAATTGTAGTGTGCCCATAAATATTATACTCGTCTATTTAATAAATACAGTGTGTAAAACAGTTTATGCACAAATATGTATGAAAAGACTTGAAATGTAAAGTGCAGAAATGTAAATAACACATTAATTTATAGTGGTTCGGATATACGTTCCTACGTCCACTCTCACGTCCACACGTGATGTTTAATCCCTTTAATTTACCACAAATTACAAGGGCCTTGTCCTTTATAGTCCCAAGGGTAGGACTTTGAGATCTGAGCCAGTTCCCTTAACTGCTACGGTCTCCACAAGTGATTGTAAGCACTTGCACTTCCCCACAAGTGATTGTAAGAACTTGCACTTGAACTCCACAAGTGATTATAGAGCACTTGGACTCTTTACAGTGATAAACACTCAACTTGACTTCTAAGGTTTTATGGTAGAAGGTGGGTTTTGTGTATATGAACTAGGTGAGAATTTCCCTTACAATCTGTTTTAGCCTCATGCTAGGATTGGGAAATTCTCTCTAAGCTATGGATATATATGAGTGGTTGCACTGGCTTAGATGGTATGAGTTCACTCACTGGGGATGAGGTGATGCGTGTTGAATCTTCATGAATGATCTTCTTGAGCTCTTCTTGTTTCTGGAGTTTATGACCTTTGCTCGACCTTTGCATCTCACACCTCTTCTCACACTCCCAATGATGTATGAGCTCATTTATATAGTGTTGATGTTTGAATGTTACCGTTGGATGATAGCAATTCAAATCTCCACTAATTGAGGAATTGACAATCTCTTAATTTGATATGATTGAATATTACCATTGTCATGTAATTTCAATCATATCTTTGACTTTCCTTTCTTGTGCACATATCTTGTCAATCCTTGATTTCAGCTGTGATTGGTCTTCCTTTAATCGTGTAAGAAGACTTCTACTCTGCTGGTAAGAAGACTTCACTCTGCTGGTAAGAAGACTTCTACTCTGCTGGTAAGAAGACTTCACTCTGCTGGTAAGAAGACTTCACTCTGCTGACTTTACTCAGCTGTCTTTACACAGCTGCTGTTTCTTCTCAGCTGCTGTCTTTACTCTGCTGTCTTTACTCAGCTGGCTTTACATAGCTGCTGTTTCTTCTCAGCTGCTGTCTTTACTCTGCTGTCTTTACTCAGCTGGTTGTAAGATGACTTCTACTCAGCTGATGTAAAACGACTTCTACTCAGCTGATGTAAGATGACTTCTGGTCTTGGTCTTCTCTTCTCTTCTCTTCTAGAGCATTGACAAGTCTTCTCTTCTAACCAGAGTCCTATCTATTACAAGATGTATAATAAAGTTGTCTATACAATACAACTTATCCTATTACATGTTTGATTTGGTTTATCAAAACTAAACTAAGGATATTCATATCCCAACATGCTTGATGGTTAGCCTAATAGCTTGAACATTGGCATTGTGATTATCTCTTAGCAGCTTCTGATCCTTCTTGACCTCTTTTGAGATTTTCTCCATACTGACTTTGGCTTTTTCAACTTCAGTGGAAATGGTTTGAAGACCAGATTCCACTCCTCCTATTCTTGCTTCCAATGTGGGTAGCACCACATCTTCAGAGCCAGTTAATCTCATTTCCACATATGTTAAGGTTCTTCCATGCTCATCCAAAGCTCCAGAAGTTTCTGCATGAGCTGATTGAACTTGATGAGCCAAGGAGTCTAACTTTATTGATTGCATCCCAAGCAAAGCTTGTGCTGATCCAGAATCAACTTGGATGGGATCATCTGTCAAGAAATCATCTGCAAAAATTTGGTCAAGAGATATGCCTGCAATATCAGAAAAATCAAAAGGGTTAGTGAAAACACACTCATCACCCTCAGTTTCTTTTTCATAAGACTCTGATACATCAGCAGCCTTCTTCTCATTTTCAACTATTTCTTTTCTCCCTTCAATATTGATTTCCTCACTTAAAGGAACAGGCCTCCTCTCATCAAGGGATTCTTGAAGTTCAGATTTGACTTCAAGAATAACCTGTCCTTCCTCACTTATACCACCCTCATTTTGTGGTACATCTCTCTCATCTCCTTCTCCCTCTGATTTTTCAACTAAGCTCTCATTTTCAACACCTTCACCTAAACCTGCAACATCTCCACCTTCAACAAGGTTCAAAGATGGCAGTTGTGGGGAGATCACAGTGCTTATTTCAGCAGCCACTGAGTCATCCTGAATGATTAAGGGCTAATCAGTGTCCAACTCTTCTGACACTGAATAGGCCTTAACCAAACCAGCCTCTATAATAGGAACCTCAACATCTTTAGGTTGTGCCTTGGGTTCAGAAGAACCTTCATTGGCAGATGTATCTTTGGTTGTGTTACCACCCTTGGTCAACACCTCTGATGACACAGAGCCTTTCCTATGATAGGTTAAGAGAGGGGTTGAAGGCAGTTTGGATTCAGGAGGGTTGGGATTGGTTTCAGGAGGGTTGGGGTTTGAGGGGTCATCAGGGGAATCATCATCATTAGAGCTACTCTCAGGGTGTTTGATTCCCTTAGCTTTTCTTTCCTTCTCCTCAATGATCTTGTCATCCACTAACTTTGCAAAAATCTCCTCGTCAATGAGGAATCTTGTCTTTGACACACCAGCAAAGTGTAGCAATCTACTCTCCTCCACTTGCCACCAGTTTGCACCCTTATCTTGGATGACTTGTGATATCTCCATGATTGTTTTGTCTTTCACATCCACAAGCATCCTCAAATCATGGAACATCTTCTGGATTCTTGGAAATTCAGCAAGTTGTGGTTACAAACTGTCCACAGTAGCCTTGGCTCCACCTCTGAGCATACTTTCATAAGTATACTCCTCCTCATCTCCACTGGAATGGGGACTTTGGGTTATAGGGGAGTTGGCTCTGGTTTCTCCTAAAATGGCTTCAGGAAGGATAAGTTCAAGGATGTTGGCTTCAGAAGGATTGGGTGCAATTGAAGGTACTTCAGTTGCTTTTGAGAGCAATGGATCTGAAGAGTCTTTACTCAGGGGGGTTGGCTCATGAAGTACAGCTTCTAAGAACTTTGAATAATTGAGCATAGATGAGTCAAGGGGAGATTGCAATCTTGTCTCATCTACTGCCAAGTCTGCTAGCACATCTATCCCACTTCTTTGCACACTCTCTTCTGGAGAATATCTCTTTGTAAGATTGAGAGGGGTGATGGGTTGGTTGGTTGGGGTTATGTGGGTTTCAGGAGAGTTGGGCTCAAGATTCTGTACTTCAGGAAGGTTGGCCTCTTTAGGTTGACCTTCAGGGATTTTGGACTCTGGAGTTCCAGAACCAGAAGAGTTGGTTCTAGACTTAGATTTTGTCCTACTTTCAGCCCTACTCTCCCTTAGAGCTAGTTGGAGAGACTTTTGCTCTTGAAGTTCCAACACCTTTTCCGTAGGCTTTGCCCTTCTCTTACTAGCCCTACTGCTCCCATTACCTTCATCTTCAGGGACAACTTCCCTGACCCTCTTTTCACCCTTAGACTTTTGTCTAGTCTCATTGTATCTTTGCCTCAACTCTTCTGAGTGATCAGAAGGCACATTTACTCCCTCTTCAGCAACCTCTTCAATCTCAGTTGAAGCTCCTGAGGTCTCTTCTGATTCAATTTGAGACACTTTCCTTGTTTTAACAACTCTGGCCTTTGTTCTCTTCTTCAATTTTGGCTTCTCCTCATTCTTTACTTCAGCAGGTTTGGCCAATTGCATCCTCCTTTTCTCAGTTTTCTTGCTGAGCTTTCTAAACATGATTTTCTGGGCAGGGAGGGGCTTTGCAAAAGTTTGCATTTGAGAATAGTGGGAAAATCTCTCAATCAACAAGCTTGCCCTGGTGCAATACTTGAGTTTCCCTTCCAATACAACCTTGTTGTGGACTTTCACCTTAAATTTAGCCTTTTCCTTCATCATCTCAGATAAGATGAAGGTCCTCCAATCAAACTTGATGCCCTTATCACTGGCATCAATAATTGCAGCCATTATCCTTATTCTTGGATGGCTGACCTGCTCCAAGCTTCCAGTATTGCTTAAAAGACTCTTGGCAACTACCTCAAAGAGGTTGAGAAATTGTGGCTTGAGAGTTCTTTTGTTTTGGGTTGAGGAGATAGGGCCTGGAACTAATAGCCATTCTTGAGCTATTTCATCTTCATGGTCAGCACCATAAAATTCTGGATTCCTTCCTTTAGAGGGCAATCCAAAGGCTCCTTCAAGGTCTTCTGCAGAGAATTTCACTCTGTGAAATCTCTCTTCCTCCTCTCCTTCTGCCACATAAGACAATCTGGTAGCAACTTCACCATCCTCAGGCTTACCTCTCCACTTGAGAAAAGCAAAGAATTCAGCCATATAGCTCTCCAAGCAAGAGCTTGGTCTTTCCTCCATGAACTTCTTGAGTCCAGCTCTTCTCAGCCATCTAAGAGTTGGAGTGATTTCAGGATCCTCACTCTCAAAAGAGACTATGGGCTCAAATATAAGGCTGTTCTTGTTGCTCAGATAGCCAAAATCAAGGTCTAAAGCCTTGTTGGAGAAGTCTATGATCATTTCAGGATTAGCTTTGGGGGCCATTGTAAGATTCATAAAGGATTTTCAGTGAGTTTGAGAGTGTTTGAAGAAGATGAATGCTAGGGTTTCGAATACTTGGGGAAGAAGTGTTTGTGAGGGTTCTTAAGACTTGTGAATATTCTAAAAAGAATGTTTGTCAATGAGTTGGTGAGTCTCAAGAGTTTTCAACGATGGATAAAAATGGAAATTTTAATTTGGACGGCCAGATTGATTTCATGGGAGTTGGCCAATTTTGAATCAATGGTCAATAACCAATGAAACAGTAAAAAACTGTTTTCTATTCAAATGTGGAAGTTATTAAATATTGGTTAATGCTTGGGGAGTTTTCTAGGTAGATCATGGCTTGAAATGTTTAATGCAAACAAGAGTTAAATCTTGGCATTTAATGCATGGAAAGCGGCCTTTTGGGTGGGAGACAAATTAAAATCCCAAAAAGGTGATATCTGTAAAAGGAATGGGACAGATATCAAAATAGGCAATGATTGCCCAAATTAGGTGCTTATCAAACCAAGAAAATTGTTTGATAGCCAAGACAACTTATCTGACCCCACTTGGACAAATGTCCTGAAGAAATGTGGACAGGTGTCCTGAGATTCAATGGACAAGAGTCCTGAAACCTTCTGAAGTCATCTCTTCTGAATTTCAGTAGACTTGTCCAAGTCTACTGAAAACCATTTCAGTTCCCCTTTACTTCCATTAACTTCAATGGATTTACTTGTCCAACTTCCCTGGATCAAGTAAGCCCAATTCTGCTGATAGCTCTAGAAGTCTTGCCTCTGCAAGTGGCTTTGTCAATATATCAGCTTTTTGATGATCTGTGTGGATCTTGACCAACTTTATGTCCTTCTTCTCCACATGATCTCTAATGAAGTGATGCTTGATGTCCACATGTTTGCATCTAGTGTGCAAAACAGGATTCTGTGATATTGCAATTGCACTGTTGTTGTCACAGAATATGGGCACTTCAGTAGAGTTGACATTGTAGTCTCTTAGTTGTTGTCTCAACCAAAGGATTTGAGCACAACAACTTCCAGCTGCAACATATTCAGCTTCAGTGGTGGAAGTAGCCACTGTGTTATGCTTCTTGGAGAACCAAGATATGAGTTTGTTGCCCAAGAATTGACAAGTCCCTGAAGTGGACTTTCTGTCAATTTTGCATCCTCCATAATCAGCATCTGAGTAGCTAGTTAACTCAATGTTGTCATCAGCAGGGTACCAAAGGCCTAGATTCTCAGTGCCTTTGAGATACCTCAAGATCCTCTTTGCGGCCTCAAGATGGCTTTTCTTAGGATTGGCTTGAAACCTTGCACAAAGACCTACTGCAAAGGTGATGTCAGGTCTGCTGGCAGTGAGATAGAGGAGTGAACCAATGATTCCTCTATACTCAGTAGAGTTGGTTGGGACACCACTCTCATCAGGATCCATCTTCCAATTTGTGTTCATTGGGATCCTTACTGGCTTGCTGGTTGTACACCCAAACTTTTTGATCATTTCTCTGGTGTACTTAGCTTGGTTGATGAAGATCCCTTCCTTTGATTGCTTGACTTGAAGACCCAAAAAGAAGTTCATCAACCCCATCATGGACATCTCAAACTTGTTTTGCATAAGCTTTGAGAATTTCTCACACAGCTTTTCATTGGGGGATCCAAAAATTATGTCATCCACATAAATTTGGACAAGCAAGATGTCCTCTCCCTCAGTGATTCTGAAGAGAGTTCTGTCCACAGTTCCCTTGATGAATCCATGATCCAAGAGAAATTGTGACAGTGTATCATACCAAGCCCTAGGGGCTTGCTTGAGTCCATATAGAGCCTTCTTCAATCTGTAGACATGATTTCCAACCTTAAAGCCAGATGGTTGCTCCACATAGACTTCTTCTTTCAAGACTTCATTCAGAAAGGCACTCTTGACATCCATTTGGTACACTTTGAACCTTTTGTGGGCTGCATAGGCTAGAAAGAGCCTTATTGCTTCTAGCCTTGCCACAGGTGCAAATGTCTCATCATAGTCAATGCCTTCATGTTGGCAATAGCCCTTTGCCACTAGTCTTGCTTTGTTTCTGACAATCACATAATTCTCATTCTTCTTGTTCTTGAACACCCACTTGGTTCCAATAACATCTTGATGTGAAGGTCTATCCACCAGCTCCCATCCTTCATTTCTGGTGAATTGGTTCAGCTCTTCCTGCATGGCTGTGATCCAATTGGCATCTTGAAGTGCTTCTTCAATGTCACTTGGTTCTTGTTCTGACAAGAAACAACAGAATAGAGCACTTTCACCATGAAATCTTCTTGTTTTGACTCCTATACTTGGGTCACCAAGTATTAGATCAGTAGGATGGTCAGACAACCAAGTCCTTCTTTTTCTGATCTCTTCAGTAGAGTTGTCCTCTACTGAAGTTGAGTCATTTTGATCATAAAATTCAGGATAATTGAATGCAGGATCTAATTCAGGATCATAATCAGGGGTGTTGTCCTCAATGTCAGGGACATTGGCATTTTCAGCATTTTGAGTTCCCCCTTGATTATTTGACCCATTAACTACCTCAGCAGGAACTGCTTCTTCATTGGTAGTTGTTACCTGGATGTGAACTGGGATTGGATCATTCAGTTCACCATTTCCTTCAGTGGGGTTTTCCTCAGGAAGGTTGCCTTCAGGATTGTTGTCCAATGGGAGTTTTTCAGGGAGATTGGCTTGGACAACATCTATGAATTCAGTGTCTTTGTCTTTTAGGCTTAGTCTGGTTGTCCTTTGTGTGACTTCTTCTGTCTCTAAGTCCTTGTTCCTGAACTCATGAGTAGATTCATCAAACACAACATGAGGTGTTTCCTCCACGATAAGGGTTTTCTTGTTGTAGACTCTGAAAGCTCTACTGATTTGAGAATATCCAAGGAATACCCCCTCATCAGCTTTGCTTTCAAAAGCTTTCAACTGTTCTTTCCCATTATTGTGAATGAAACATTTACACCCAAATATGTGAAAGTATGACACTTTAGGCATTCTTCCTTTCCAAAGTTCATAGGGGGTTTTGCCTTGCCCCTTAGTAATCAGACATCTATTTTGAGTATGGCATGCAGTGTTTATAGCTTCAGCCCAAAACCTCTTAGGTAGATTTGAATCAGCAATTAAAGTTCTAGCAGCTTCTTTCAAAGTTCTATTCCTTCTTTCTGCTACTCCATTTTGTTGAGGAGTTCTAGCTGCTGAGGTTTCATGTGTTATTCCATTAGATGTGCAATACTCATTGATGTAAGAATTTATGAACTCAGTGCCTTTATCAGATCTTATCTTGATAATGCTAAGGCTTTTCTCATTTGACAATCTCTTTAAAAGTTCAAGCAGTTTGACTTGTGTTTCCTTCTTATTAAGGAGAAATACTACCCATGTGAACCTAGAGAACTCATCTACTACTACCAATGTGTATTTTCTACCATTTATACTTGCAGGGGTAATTGGTCCAAATAAGTCCATATGTAAAAGTTCAAGTACCCTTTTAGTAGAAATGACTGGTTTTCCCTTGAATGAGGCTTTAATCTGTTTTCCTTCTTGGCATGGTTTGCAAACATGCTCTTTAATGAAAACCTCATTAGGTAGTCCTTTAACTAATGCATTTCTAGCAAGCTTGTTCATTGTTTTGAAGTTCAAGTAGTTTAATCTCTTGTGCCATAACCAACTTTGTTCACTAGAACTCTTAGCAATGAAGCATGCAGCATCAGTAGACTTGTCCCAGTCTGCAAAATACACATTTCCCTTCCTAGTTCCAGTCAATAGAATTTGTTGAGTCTTATCTTTGATTAAACATTTTCCACTTGAAACTCAACATTGAAATCTTTATCACAGAATTGACTGATACTTAGGAGATTATATTTGAGACCAGCCACATAAGACACATTGGATACTTTGATGTTACCAATCATCAAAGTACCATAACCTTTTGTTGTTGCTTGTGAGCTGTCTCCAAATGTGACATTTGGGCCTTCTTTTTCAATAAACTCAGTGAGGAGTTCCTTGTTTCCAGTCATGTGCCTTGAACATCCACTGTCAAGGTACCATGCTGACTTTTTACTCATGCTCCTCTTCTTGTGGCCCAATGGTACCTGCAATTAGATAGGTTTAGGTACCCTTTGAGTTTTGGGTCCTTAGAGGTTAGTTGTACCTTTAGGAACCCAAACTTGCCTAATAACCCTGATTGATTCAAGGTGGCTAAGTTGTTTTCCTCTAGCATCAACATACACTGTCTTTCCCTTAAATGCCTTTGGGAAAGTATGTGTGAAAGTGTTAACTCTGTAAGTTTCAGGAGAGTTGTCAAATCTCCTGAACTTATGAGTTCTTTGTGCTACTTGAGGGAATCTTTGAGGAAAGGCATTCTTATGACCATTACCCTTTGGTATGTAGGGTTTTGGTTGTCTCATTTTATGTTGCCTTTGAGGAAGGTTGTCCTTAGGTCTATTCAGCTTAGGCTTTCTCAGTAGAGTTGGCCTAGGCTGATTATACCTTGGATAATCCCTCTGGACATTGTTCAGGAGAGTTGCCCTACCATTGGGTCTACTCTGCTGAGCAACATTTCTCTTGTGTTCAAGGACTTTGGCCTTTTCCTTAGGTTTGGGCCTAGTCTCCTGAAGCACTTGAGTTGGCAAATCATCCATTTTGCCCTTTCCTTTGTTCAGTGGCTGAATAGTTTCATTTTCAGCTTGTTGTGCCACTGACTTAACAAAGATTCTCTTAGTGTTACTTGTTGAAGCAACACTAAGACAAGGTGAAGATTCAAATGGATCAAAGCCTAATCCACTTCTTTGAGCCATAGGTCTTTGGTAACTCTGAATTTCCTCTATTGCTTTAGTGGATCTTCTCAGAGCAGGCATCTTTAATTTCAGGCTCTCTTCACTTGATTTAAGAATGTCATATTCATGTGAGAGGTTTTCAAACTTAGCTTGCAGAATTTTCAGTTCAAAATCTTTTCTCTTCTGAGATAGAAGTTGATCATCAATCTCCTTTTGTTGATCAACTATCCTGAGATTTGCTTCCTCAAGCTCTCTCAAGGCTTGTTGATACAACTCAGTAGACTTGACATCAACAACTATTTCAGAGTTTTTAGCAAGCTCAATTGCTAATCTTTCATTCTCTCTCACACAATTATCATGAAATTCTTGTAACATAGTGAAATCTTCCATCAACTTTCCAAGAGAAAGTTTCAAGTTGACTTCACTAGTGTTTTGTGAAATGAATGATGGTGAGCTAGAAGTAGAGGATACCTCATCATCCTCAATAGCCATGTTGCATATGCCATCATCATCATCACTGTTAGAGAATAGTCCATCAGAAGAGTTGAAGCTTTCAGCACTTTCAGATTCTTCACCAGCCATCATGGCTTTTCTATTGGTGAATTTTCTGTCTCTCTTTGCTTGCCTTTCTCTTCTCTCCTTAGAGCTCAATTCAGGGCAGTCATACTGAAAATGCCCTTTCTTCTTGCAATTATAGCACAAGTCTTCATCATCATCCTTCTTGGGTTCATCTCTTCTTCTTGATGATGAAGGTTCAGCTCTACTGGACCTTCTCCTATCAGAGTACTTGTCCTCTGATCTTTTCTCTTCAGGCTTTTTTATCTCAGCCTGAGCTTCAGGAGACTTGTACCTTCTCCTGAATTTGTTGTCCTGGTAGAATTTCTTGTATCTACCAAACCTTGAATTTAGCTTTTCAAACCTCCTAGCCATCAAGGCTAGTTCTTCCTTCATTTCAGTCTTGGAGACTGACTTTGATGATCTAGGAGTGGACTGCATTTCTGGTTCAGCAGTTTTAGCTTTGAATGCCACTCCCTTTGTAGGAATTGAAGGTTCCTCAACAGGCTTCCTTCTGTTGAGATCAAACTCATAAGCTTTGAGTTTAGAGAAGATTTGTTGCATGGGCATGGTGGAGAGATCCTTGGTGTTTTGCATCATAACAGCATAGACATCCCACTTTTGAGTGAGACTCCTCAAGATCTTCAAACCAACTTCTCTCTTGGAGTACACCTTGCCTGAGGAGTTGATTTCATTCATCACATCAGTGTATCTACCAGCAAATTTGTCAATGGACTCCTCAGACTTCATTGTGAATTGTTCAAACTTCTGCACAGCTACTTGGAGCTTGTTCTCCTTTATCTTTTCAGTACCCTCACACATTTCTGCAAGAGTATCCCAAATTTCTTTGGCAGTTGTGCAGTGGTAGACTCTTCCCATGATTGCATTTGGAATTGTTTGGTAGAGAGTGTTTATGGCAAGATACACTACTAAAAAATACCCTTTATTGTCACGCTTGTTTACTGACGTGTTTCCTTAAGCATCACAATATTTACCTATAAGTGACCCTTGATTATCTAATTAGACTAAGGCAATATTAAGTGACGCTTAATTTTTAATTGAGCTCGTATTTTTATTCCGCCCTTCTCCTTAATTCAATTCGCCCTTCCCCCAAAAAGAATTACGCTCCCCCTTCTTCTCCAAAAACAATCAGGGAGCCCTTCTGTCAATAATTTCAGAGTACCGATCAATTCTTGCTTCTCCATTGACTGGTAAGTTTCTCTATTATATTAAACCTAGATTGAACAGGTACATTTCGCTTACCTTTTGAAGCGGCGAGTTTCTGGGATCGAGTTTTGCATAACGTTCCCCGCTAGGGAGAGGTGTGGCTTAGGTGTAACCCTGGATTTTCGGGCCACCACCATCTCCGACGGAATTTCGGTTAGTGTTTATTCAGCGCTCTATACTATTTTATCTTCACTCCGCTCCACATTCTGTTCCCTCGTATCCTCCGCCCTACACACCCTGAGATTAAGGTTTCCCCCCTCAGCCGCCTTCAGTAACCAATGTTCCCTCGTATCCTCCGCCCTACGCACCCTAACATTCTGTTCGCTCTCTTTTTCAATTACGTTTCTCGATTCACAATCTGTACTTGCTAGAACTATTCGTCATATAACGAGTAACCTGTTTCCTGATTATGGTGTTTATGTATTACTTTCTATTTAGAGTCGAGTAGATTTTGTGACCCAATTTATATATGTTTGACATCTCTTTATTTCTATCTTCAATGTTTCATGTGAATTTGTTATGGTTCTTGGTTTTGGAGGGTTTATTTTTTATTTTGGGTCTCTGGTTTGATTTTCATAAAAAATTGTGAGAGTTAAGATTGATCCTGCAAAGACCTGATAATGTTTTGCTCAGATATACGTTTTGTCTGAAGTGAAAAATGGTCTTGTTATTTATGTTTGATGTTTTTTTAGAGCAATGGTGTGGTTGTTATTTTTATAATAACATCTGAAATAATTTGTCCCTCTTGAATTTCAAGATGTTGATAGTCGTCCTTGTATCTTCATAAACATGCTTCCTTCTGTGTTGGCAATATAAATTGGTCTCTAAAAGAAATTCTACGTTCTTCTGAGCAGTAGGCGATGAGGTTTGATTATTATAGCAGTGATGACCAGATGAGGCTGAGATTTACAAATGTTACTCTATGATGGGCAGTGGGCAATGTGGTTTGATTATTAATTTCTATATTCATCCATCTATGTGAACTTTTTTGTAGATCAACATTAGGGGGTTTTACTACTCGAGAGAAGTGTGTTAGTGAACAGTGATCAGTCTGAGGAGTGAAATCCCTTGTAGCTCAACATTAGAAATATCCTTGTACAACAATATGTGGATAATGTTTAAAAAGTTACTGCAGGATTTAGTTCAAGGATTTGATCAAGAAGTTGTTGTTGCTGTAATGGCTAGACAAGCTCTTATGAATCTGTACGGAGGTAAGTTAAAATAGTAACGTGATTAATGTGGAAGGAGATTTGTCTTCTCTCTGGCATGAATATGTGCTTATGAGTACTCATAACCTAGTTTGTTGTATTTCATAACTGTACATTTAGTTTTTTCTCAGAGATAATTAGTTTCTTCCACTGGGAGATTTATGCCTTTTTAACAAGAAAATTGGAGGCAGCATACTAACCAGTTTCCCCATCACTCTAAGGAGTTTGTATATCTCTGAACTAATTTTCTTCCATAAGTGATCTTATGACTTTATTTTCTATGAAAGTGCAATTCTGTTATAAAATTTATGTCAATAAGTCTGATAATGCTTGTCTCCGTCGTGGAGACAACAAACTCTTGCTTTCTTTCAGATAATTAGTTTACTGGACAAATTCCCGATGCACTGTCTACGTTAGGCCAATTAACATATGTAAGTCATTCTTCTCTCACTGATACGGAAATGGTTACAACATATGGGGATTACTTTGAACACAAATGTGAATTTGTTAGAGCCTTGAGTTAACCCCATGAATAATACATAGTTTTGAATCCCTATAAGTCTAGTGTCATATGCTTCAAACAGAGAGTCATTATGATTTTTCTAGAAGAAGTTATACCCTTTTTTCCAGAAGGTGACAGATTCATACGAGATTCTGTCAAGTTCATGAATTTGGGGGGGTTTTCAATCCTTCCATTTGTCTTTCTTGGTAATATTCGAGTTATATACATGATTAACCAGTAGAGGGGTGTTATTATTTATTTATTAACATTCAGAGCAAATAGAAGCAAACAACATAAAAGTACACTGTTCAATTTCTTTTATAGCTCTCACTAGTCCAAGTCAAGTCATTTGGAGTTACCTACGAGTCCTGCTGATATTCAACAGGTACCTTCAATTTTGTCTCTTATGAGTTGTCGAATTTTGAAGTTCTAGCATCACTATTGAACATTGAGATATTTATAGTTTTAATTATATTTGGATACTAAGTGATGTTTGTATAATCTTTAAAAATATGAAGCCTAATGATCGAGCTCACTGCATGGGCAGGAGAGACTGGTGCATGTATATATTCTCGGTGCAAAGGTTCCAGTTTTAACAAACAATTCATGAGCTGGCTATCTGCCTCAATATTTTCTACAAAATTCCTTGTGTAGCACTTGCCACTTATATTTTCTTGGTTTCCTAGTTATGGAATATAACCATGCGCACATTGGCATGTGTAGAGTGCAACACCTACTATTTTGTATGTATTCATGTAAAGTACCTAGGATATTTTGCTCATAATTTTTAATTCCCACATTGTAATGCTAATGCTTATTATAAATATGTTTGCTTAGTGCTCATTTTGTGGTTAACGTTGTTTTTTTGTTTTGTAGCTGACATAAGCATCTGATATGAGGATATTGTCAACACCCAGGTTAGCAATTGATGTTAGTCTTTTGATACAAGAGTTACCATTGCAGAAAACACTTCTTTAGGGGTTAATTGTAGTGAAAGCTGCAAATTTTCTTTTACATGTACTTTAATTATCAAATTCGAGAGAAATTATTAGTGGAAATATTTCGCAAGTCTTATATCGTTCTCTCTAGTTAAATGAAGTTAATTCTTCATTTAGACCACCTCCAGCCATTTTCTACTACTTAGAAGAAAAGGTGCATTCCTTGTAAGTGAAAGAAAAAAGTTCATAACCATAGGCTAAAGTCGGACCAATTTACTCAGGAATTGTACACCCTATTTTGTTTTGTTTTAACTTTTAATTAAACTATTTTGTATTATTTTAATTAAGTATCCATTCTTCTAGGCTAAAGTCGGACCAATTTACTCAGAAATTGTCACTGGTTTAGAAATATGTTAACATTAAGTGAATTCGTTATTTACGTGCACCTGTCTACTTTAAGTGAATTCGTTATTTTTGTGCACATGTCTGCTTTAAGTGAGTTATTTTCATTATAGCAACTAGTTTGATTAGTTTCAGCTTTGATTGAATTTCTGATTTTTACTTTAGTATTAAACTTATATTTTTACGTTCTAAATTTCTTTAGAATTTGCAAAAGTGAATTTAGTATATGAAATTATGAATGCAAATAAAAGTTGGATGGACAAGCTATAGGATGTAGCATTGCTTTCAAGTATTAATAATTTTCTCTTTCGTTCATTATTATAGGTTCAAGGAAGATGATAAAGATATCAAAATGGATTTGCACGCATAGTTTAGGTGCATTTTATCTTTCAATTGAAAATTTTGATGTTTTTTTTTTTTTTGATTTGGAATATTGGACTTGATATTTATGTAGTTGATAGGTTTGAGTTGATGTTTTAAACTCTGTTATTTTTGTTTTAGAAGTGTAATGACATTTTATTGTTATATCTTTAGTTGTTTCTATTTTAGAAGTGATGATATTTTATCTTATATTTATTGTTGTTTTTCTTTTAGAAATGTAATGATATAAATGAATGAAATTATAAAATTATTATATATGCGTGGACAGTTTAATTATGGGTATATGGGTATATATATATATATATATATATATATATATATATAGTCTATATTGTTACTAATATTATGTGACATTAAAAAACATCACTAAATTGGTAGTTAAATTAGTTATAAACTTTTTCGGGATGCGAGAAAGCTTCAATAAAATACATTGTCGTGACAAATAGTGCTACTATGACGAATGAAAGTGTCACTAAATGAGGTATTTACGTTAGTTATACTTTTTTTGTGACGTGTGAAAGCATGAATAAATCACACCGTTGTGACGTTGATTAGCGTCATTATATAGTGTAAAAGCGTCACAATGACCCTCTATGATGACGCTTTTCAACGTCACAATAACAACATAGAGAAACGCCAAATCAGGTGACGCTTAGACAAAGCGTCATTAAATACTATTTTAGTGACACTTTTGAGCGTCTCTAAAGCCTATTTTTGTAGTAGTGATAATTCAAATTATCTTTCCTCTTTTCTTCAGAGGTGAAATCATCTTCATCTTTGGGGAGCACATCTCTTGTGTCTGCCCTTTGAGCCTCAGTGACTCTGGGATTGACTAGGGTGAACACAAAAGGACCTCTTGTGATCACTCTCAACATGTCAGTGTGTAGAGATGCAAGATGAGCCCTCATTCTGATTTTCCAGAAATCATAGTTGTCTATAGAGAACATGGGCAATTTGTAATGAGAGATGTGATTGACTGGATTTGTGGCCATATTGTCCAATCCTTGAACAGCAGGAGGTGGAACAGCAGCATTGATGTTCTGATCAGGATTTTGTTACTGGTTCTGGTTGTTGTTGTTTCCTCTTGCCATTTCTTCAAGAAAAGGGTTAGACAATGGATATCAAGGATTTCAGATAGATCAGTTCAGTGACCACACCAAATATGTGATTTTGAAAAACCAAGATGGATTTTCAGAAGCACTGGTCTATGAACCCCTGCTCTGATACCACTTGTTGGTTCTGAAAGGAGTATATAACAAGTCTATGGGGGGGAATACACTTGTATGCAATTTCTTTTCAAACTTTGATCAAACCAGAGATCAGCAATGTTGTCTTGGACAACTCTGCTAAAGATGATCAACTCTTTATAGATAATCAAACTACTAAGTACTATTGAGTACTTAGTTGAATAACTATCTAAGGGAGTTATATGTGCGGAATTAGTGGTTGGCCCTTTAGTTTTAAACTCCTTTTAAGTTCTGAAATCAACTTGTCAATCAATACAGTCCAGTTTCAGGGAACTTGTCCAAATTGTTTTTGCACAGTCTTTGAATGTTTATCCTTTGAAAGATCAGTTTTGTGTGCAGTGTTGAATGTATGAAAGTACTTGTAAGTAAATCAACACAAGAGTTTATAGTGGTTCAGAGACTCAAGCTCCTACATCCACTTTCCCTGATTTAACAGGATAATTCCTTCACTCTTGGAATTAACTTGTTTTATAGTGCCAAGGTGCACTTGATCAAGAACACCACTCCTTGGTGAATTGATCCCTAGGATGTCTAGAGTCCTAGTACCCTCTTCTCAACTCAGAACTGAACTGTTCTTCTCTCAACAGTCAGCTCCTACCACTTCTACTACTACAACCTTCTCACTTTCTCACTTGAAAGGGGTAAGGATTGAAGTAAGGTTCCATCTAATGAGATATCCTTTACAATGAAGATCAGTGTATAAGGATTAGGATATCTCTCTAAGCTTTGTATGCATATACAGTTGGGTTCAGCTTAGAAGAAGTGTATAAAGACTAAGATAGTCTTTGAAAGCTAGAAAGCACTCTTGCTTGTAAGATCTTGAGGTTAGTTGGATTCAGTTGAGGTTGTTGGATTCAGTTGAGGTGCATTTAAAAGGTCTTCACACTTCTGTATTTATAGACAATTGAGAATTTGCCCGTTGGAGAGGCAGCCTCAAATGTCCATAAATGTCTTCTTCTTCTTAGAAGACAGATTCTTGATAGTGACATGTCCTCATTTAGGAAATAAACGGCTGTACAGACTTTGTCTTCATTCTGCAGCACTCTTCCCAATGTCTGACTTCAAGATTCACTTGTTAAGACTTGGACATGGCTTCTGAAGGTTGGTTCTATGATAAGGACAACATTCCTTATCAGTAGACAACTTTCCTTATCACTATCAGTAGACTTGTTTATCAGCATAGTTGGCTTGCTCTCTTCAGATGACTTGACTCTTTCCCTTTGCTTCACTTGAAAGTGATCTTAGCATGTTTCTTTGAATATCTTTAGGGTATAGTTGTCTTTATCTCTTCAGCATAGTTGGCCTTTAAGCTTCAGAACACTTGTTCTTGTTTAATTGTGCTGAGACAACTCTTCTGGACAACTCTCCTGATCAGTATACTTGGCCTTCAATAGACTTAGTGATTGTTCCAGAATTTGAGCCTTGAGGGGACTTGTCCTTGATAGATTTAAAAGCATATGTTCCCCCTCAAATTGTGCATCTATTCAACTAAGAGCTGCCTAACATATCAGCTCCTCATCTAGCCTTATTCTATATGTTCTACATTCTTAGAACATAATCAACTTGACTTAGGCATGTCTCAGGGGGTTTTGGTATTGAATCAAAACATATCTCATTTTATTCCCAACATGTTCAATGATTATAGCTTAGAAAGTGACACATTAACTGTTTTTTGTGATAACACAAATGCAATCAACATTTCTAAAAATCCAGTATAACACTCTTTGACTAAACACATAAGCATTAGACATCATAAGCATTAGAAATCATTTCATAAGAGATTTAGTAGAGAAAAGTATTGTGAAGTTAGAATATGTTCCCACTGAAAATCAATTTGCAGATATTTTCGCTAAGGCTCTTGACCATGAGAGATTCTCATTTTTGAGGAAATCTCTTGGTATGTGCACAACCTGAAAATCCAAGATGGGTATTGTTACAAATGCAGTAGCATTTGGAACAACATCAAGGGTAAGTGTAATCCTGATTGATTTAATTTATTCCATGATTCGTTAATTAATTCATTTGTAAAATATTTTTGAATCTGAAATTTGTGGTACAAAAATAGACACAATTTTACACCTCTCAAATGCATTTAAAAATAGAATGTTGTTAGCATACTAAAAGATGTAGTTAATCATTGAGTAACTATGGAGCACGGAGTTCACTACTACAAATTGCAATTGTGTATTTCGAATTCTGTGTCCACTTTCTTGTGCACTAATCATTTGTTTGAAGGGATTTAAATATGAAAAAGATGGGAAACACTTCATCTTCTCCAGCTGAAATTACTCCATCCTCATCCTCTTCGAATCCTCTTCACCTACTCGCGACCATGGCTTCCAACCAATCCACCAGAAACACTGCTCCAATCACCACTGCCGCACCGTCGCCACCGCCAATAGCCGCTCCGACCACCGTCGTCATTCTCCAGAACGCAACCATCGAGGAATTTACACGGGTAATTCAAAATATCTCTTTCAACCTCTTAAATTCGAAGCATATGCCTCAAATTTATGTTGGAAACGTTCCCCTGAATTTCCCTATTCAAATTCCTACTCCAAATCAAACCACTACCTCTACACCACAAAATCCCCAAACTGCAAACCCTACTGAGCCCGAAATTTCACCTGAAATCATTCCCGAAACCACTGAAACCACCATCCCTACTAAAACCGCTCTGATTGCTGCTCCTGTTGCTGAAACAACCGAAGCAACTAAGGGAGATGATACTCCCATGGCCGAAGCCGAGCCTGAAAGAGCAGAAGACTCTGCCCACACTGGTTCCTCTCTCTCGGAATCAACTGAGTCAGAGCCTATACCTCTGAAATCATCCTTAGCTAAAGGAAAACGAAAGCGGAGCCCGAAGAAACCAAAGAAGAGGTCCAACCGAGTGTTTTCGAGGATGAACTGTGCTAAGAGTTCACGAAAGAAGAAGCCCGTAGTTGGTGATGTGGTTAACACTCCAATTCAGGTCTTTACAGATTCTGAAAAGGATAGCTCGGATGGTGGGGTTGCTGACACTGAAGCTGGTGAGAAAGTGAGTTCTGACGAGGAGAATGTCACTTTAATGGAGTTGTGCAAAGAGAAAGGAAAGAAACAGGAGCAAAAGAAGGATGCTACTCCAGTTGCTCCAGCACCTATTGCAACCTCTGTTCCTGCTGGAAATGATCCAGATGATAGCAGTTCAGATGAGTCTGATCAACCCAACTCCGAGTCTGAAAACACCTCTGATGGTTATGAAGGTACACCTACTTCTGAAACTGATGTAGAAGATAGGTTAGTTAATCTGTCAGGGAGAAAGTTATTAATTGAACGTAAGATATCTGTGCCTGATTTTGATTCTAAGGGTTTGGTTAGATTTCTTAAGGATAGAAATTTGATGCATGCTGTTACGTTTGGTGAATCATTTGTTGCAACATGGGTTTATGAATTTTATTCCTGTTTGAGAAAGAGCATTAGTAGAAGAACATCTCAATGGTATGGAATTGTAAGGTTTAGAAAAAGAGATCTTCCTTTTGCACCCGAATTGATTAATGATTTTTTACACCTTGAAACTGTTGAGGAGGTTGAGGAACCCTCAATGGATGTAATTTCTCAGGCAATTACTGGTGGTAGGGTAATGAGATGGAAGAAAGTGATGCTTTCATGTAACCTTACTTCTTTATATTCAGTGTTACATAAGTTGATTTTGTATAATTGGATTCCATCCACAAACTCCACAAAGGTCACAATGAGTCAAGGTATACTTCTTTACATAATTGTGGTAATGAGAAACTTCAATCTTGGGATGACTATATTTCATCATATGATGAAGTTTTTCTGGGACAGTTTCTGACAAAGGCAACTTGCCTTACCCGGCTCTTATCTATGGATATTTGAGACATAACAACTACCAAAGAGATAGACATGATATGTTGAGGGGGAGAGTTCCTCAAATTACAGTGTCTCGTAAGTTGATGATTGGAGATAGAGTTGTTGATCTCCCTATCCAAGGTGCTGAAAGAGCTGAACAAGAAGTCCCTGATGCAGCTCCTAATGTCCCAAATACTGCCAGCCACATTCCAATCTCCAGAGACTTTATACTTGCCCAATTAACTCATTTTCAGGATATCATCAATGAACTACAGTTCATGAAGGATTATTGGATGAAGAAACTTTCTGCTACACCAGGGGGAGTACCTGCTGCTGCTGCACCAGTCCCTGATGTTTGAGTCAATGAGGAAGTCACTGAGTCTGGGGAAGTTCGAATTGAAGAAGTTGTTGTTGATGTTGATACCAATGTTGTTTCACACTTTGCAACAATGGTGATTGAACAACCTGATGAAGAAGAACAGGTTTTTGTAGATCTTCCAGACTTTGCTGCTGGAAATGCTTGAAGACAAAGGGAGGTTGAACTCTAAAGGATGCAATGTGCAGATTTATGTTGCTGCAGCTGTTGTTACAGCAAATGATGCATTCTGCCTCACTGTTTATTTTACCTTATGATCATATGCTCTGATACACTGATTTAATTTCTTTTAGCTCTATTTTGTAGCTCTAGTTGACAGTTTGTTTTGTTAAGTTTTACAAACTCAGTAGTTTATAGGTTATTTTGAACTTAGAGTTCTCTTTAAGCTCTGATATTATTATATTAGTTGATAGGAGGTCATTTTACTTATTTTCTCTTCACATTACTCTGATTATAACTTGTTTCATTTTTTCCATTTAGCTCTGATTATTTCATTTTGAAACAGGTTGTATTAAATGAGTATATTACTTACTCATTTTATTTTTGGAAGATATTACTTGAACAAGTGTTCTATTTAGTATTCAGAGTACTAATACCACTTAGTCTTGTATATTTTCTAGTTTCTTTCACTATTTGATTATATGCTACAACAGGTGTTGACTTGACGAGTACATGGATATGATGGTAAAACTCTAGCATATACATAAAACTGGTTTATATATGTTTACATATGTACATCAGGTGTGTTGTAGCAGAAAGGTCAAATTGGGGGAGATTGTTGATGTTGAAGACTTGGTGATGTTATCGAAGATGTTATCACACAAGGCTGCAACATCTTAATTTGACCTTTCTTATTTTTCCTAAGTCTAAATTATGTTTTCTAGCTAATGCTGCTTTGGATGTTGTAACATCGCAGGTTGAAGATCTAGAATATTCTACACTGTTCCAAACTGGAAGGTTCTGGAAGATTGCAGAATTATGTAGATCATGCGGTTGCTTTGAAAAACGTCCAGATCTGGCTGGAAGAACCTAGAAGGCGGTTGGGAGAAAAAGAAGGAATGAGATCCTAAATTTTAGGAGATCATGGATGAAGGTTCTAGACTCCATTTCCACGCCTATAAATAGGCCAGAACCGTGTTCATCATCCAACCAACGAAGTGTCATTCTTTAATTCCTAAACTAGCGTTCATCCTGTTAGGAATTAATTATCATTGACATGATCTTGTCGTTGTACCGAAGAGTCCAAACTTCCTGTACAACATAGACTTTTCTATACTTCTTTGATAGATAGATCATAGAGTTAGATTAGTGTTTAGTAGTGTAATTTTTACACTTAAGCCATCTTTAGACTAGATCAATTATCGAGTCTTATTTCTATTGTGAATATTTGTTCACACACCATTTGTATTCACATTATTTAGTGAAAGTTTAGCCATGAGGCTCACACATAGATTTTAAATTAAAATCTATGTAAAAGTTATTTCTGTGTCTTTGTGTTTTCATTCTTTAAAGTCTTCCGCTATTCGTATTCTGATATTCTGTAATCGAGTCAGTGTTGCACTGAGTGTTCTAACATTTAGTGTAGCATCAGTCTTGTTTTACTTAACACGCACACTTTCAAAGGCCTTGGGCCAAAACACTCTTGACTCATGCTATTGGAAGTGGTCCAAAGACAAACGACATGTATAATATCTTTGCTGCCGAGGGGTAAGATGTACAGGTCCATGATCTAAAATCTGGTGGAAGACGGTCCCGGCCAAGGTTTCGGCTCATTCGTGGAAAGTGTTTCATGCAACTAAAGATAACCCATTCAAATGAGAGATTATGATACCTTTCAATTAATATTTGGTCTATCGGTTTGTTCATGGTTGGAGTGCCCTCTTTTATACTTGTCTTGTCTGACCACTTTGTTCAGAAAAAATTAGCTTTCATTATTGCAACACCAATTAAAGTAGATAATGTTTCAAATGATTTTTTTTTCACGTGTAAATGGCTTAAAGTCACTATATGCTTACTCTTTTTTAAATTAAAAAAAAAAAAAATTAGTTTCATTATTACATCACCACCTATGTATTAATTCTGAATCTTTTTTTTTTTTTTTTGGTGACATAACTTCTCCAAATATCTTCATTCTCAAATTTCTAAAATTTAGAATTTTAATTTTTCTTTCTTCTCTCTCTCTTCTTCAACGTTTTTATTTTCTTCTCTCTTCTTCAATCTTCAATCTTTTCTAATTCAAATTTTATATCAAATTATATATTTTATGATGAAAATCAGATCTTATATTAAAGAAAAACCTAAAGTCAAATGAGCACAACTCGTTCATGAGACCGGAGCCCCATTAAAAACCTTGCTACGGAAAACCCTCCTTAGGAATAAAGTCGTAGTCAAGGAAAAGGGAACCCCTCTAAAACCATGATTAAGAAAATCTACAAAATTATGTGTTCAAATCCTTTATCAAAAAGGGTCGTAATTGTTCTAGCAGATTGTCCCACCATATAAGCTCCTCCGTTGCCATCTCCGCCAATTTATCCGCTGATGCATTTCCTTCCCGTAGAATGTGCGTAGCTCTGGAATTTATACTAAGTAGATTCTCTTGTACCTGTTGCCATATTGCCACAACTCTCCATGGAACTTCAAGTTTCCTTTCTCTCAGAAATGCAACCACATATGCCGAATCTGACTCCAGCCAAATATCCCTTCATTCTTGATCATATGCCAATTTTATTGCGTGTAAAGTTGTGAGCAACTCGGCTTCAAATGCAAAACCCCGACCGTGTTGCATTGCAAATCCTCCTAAGAATCTGTCGTTGTTGTCTCGGAAGATACCAACGCCTGCGATCTGACCTGGAGCGCCTGTAGCTGTGCCGTCCGTGTTGATTTTTATCGTCCTAGGGAGTGGACAGGTCCAGCGTATTGAACGCACTAGAGGTGCCTTCCTGGGGTTCCCCACTAGCCGGAATGCCTTGATAATCTGAAGGTCGAACTGAGAATTAAGCATATGCCCCATCGCGGCTCCATTCGCCTCTTGCATCAATGCCCATACTGTAGTGCGGATGCCCTCCGGTGTATAGGTTGTTCCATCGAACATGGCAGCGTTCCGTGCATGCCAGGTCTGCCAAACCAAGGTGATCAATGCTAGCCTCCACAATGCCTCAACTTGGGGGCTGAAATTGAGGTCCAAAGCTTGCAGCACCCACCCTAAAAATCCAGCATCCAATCGAATGCGAACTTGGAACAGTTCTATAATTTTGTTTAATGTATGCCAAAAGTAGATGCATTCACTGAACAAATGATCCATTCCCTCTTCTTGGCCGCGACACAGCACACATACACTTGGCCCTGAGAATCCTAGTAAATGTAGATGATCCCATGTCAGCAACTTCCCGTGGATTCCTCTCCACATTACTGTAGAGCGTCGAGGTGGTATGAAACTGCCCCATATCCAGTCTCCCCATTTAACCCCTAGACAGTGTTGTAAAAGATGGAAATCGCTAAGCGGGCGTTTTCGTCCGCCTAGACCGCCTAATCGGCGCCTAGGCAGCGCCTAATTTTTGCTTGGTTTTTTTTATTTTTTATTATTATTATTTATATATGTTAAGACTTTGTGTTAACTAATTAATAATTATTGGGCCCAAACAAGTTAGTGCAAATTGATCCAATAGTATACGAAGCCCAACAAAATACCTAATGTCCTAATTTTAGTGATCTGTGAACAAAACAAAAAAACGTATTACACATTTTCCTACCAGAACTCATTGCCGCAGTAGCAAAGTTAGCGGCTGCAAAGCACCTTCTCCAGCCACCACTTCAGCCCGTTCCAAAGCACCTTGCTCCCACTCGACTGTATTTTCGTCGTCCCCTTTGCCTGAAATTTTTTAATTTCTATTCGACGACCACCAATAGAGACTACGACGACAAGCAAGCGAATGAGAATTTGGGTGAGCCCTAATTCTAATTCCTTAATCTTATACTCAAAGTCTCAAAGCCACCACTATTCATTATACATTCATAGTCAGAATATTTTTTTCCCTTTTAAAATACATGTAATTGGGCCGCCTAGGCGGCGCCTAGTCCGTCTGGGCATCGCCGAATGTTCCATCCGATTATTGCTACCAATTTAAGAAAATCCAGGCGTTTTTTGCCGCCTAGCGCCTAGGCGTCGATTTCTGCATCCTTGCCCCTGGATAGTGCGGACGAATTTGATCATACGCAATGCTAGCTGTTATTTTCCCATTTATCGAAGATGGCCAAATCCGCGTGTCTGTCCCTATTGCAAATACAAATCTTCTGATATCTGCCGCTATGGCTGGGAAATTCTGGACGAAATTCTCCTCCAAGCAGCATATACCATTTTCTAGATATGCTGATATTGCAAAATTGTAATGCTTGCGAATGTAGTGAGGCATATGAGTTCGATCTGCTACTACATAACCCAACCAATTATCTAACCAGAATCGTACCGTAGTCTCCGAGTCTGGCACCCATTGAGCTTTTCTTTCAATTTCCAATGAGTGAGGTCGCAGTCCTCTCCATAGAGACGATGCCACAGCCGTTGAGCGTAGTCCCCCCGATGGCAGAAAACGCTACCTTAAAAACTGCATAGGGGAGTTCAATTCTGTCATGATGCACCAGGCCAACTTACGCAGGTACACTGCATTTGCACAGACTATGGATCGCATTCCTAGGCCACCCTCCCGTCTTGGTGAGATCATTTTTGCCCACGCTACTGTGCAAGAGCCCCTTCGATCTGTCTCACCAGTCCATATAAAATTCTGCATAGCTTTCTCCACTTGATTCAATAAAGTCCGCGGCCATTTGTATACCATCATTGTGTGAACCATAGAAGATGTAATAACATGATTGACTCGGCATACGCGTCCTGCCATCGAAAGGGATTTCGCCTTCCAAATTGAAAATCTGTTGAGTATCTTGTCGGCAATCGGCTTCAGATGCGATGCCCGAGGCACTCCTCTAAAGAGAGGCGCGCCCAAATACATAAATGGGAGGGAGCCCGAGCTCATGTTGTTATAGCTCACATATTTGCCAAAGTAAACACGCGATTTCCGGGGATTGAATTTCTGGCCCGAGAGATTCCCATAAGACTCCAGAATATCTCTAATTGCACGAATGCTCCCACGGCTCGCCCGACAAAAAATGAGGACGTCATCGGCATATAAGAGTGATATTGGAGACATCAGTCCTCGGCGGATAAATGTCGGCTCTAGCCTGCCTTCACGAACTGCCATATCCAGCATACTTGAAAGTACCTCCCCGGCTAAGCAAAATAATAATGGGGAAAACGGATCTCCTTGGCGTACCCCTTGAGAACAACCAAAATATCTGTGAGGTTGACTGTTAATCAGGATAGAAAGCCTTGCCGACCTTAGTATGCAATTGATGATTTTGCAAAATTCCTCACTAAATCCCAAGCACTGCAACACTTTCATCAAAAAAATCCCATCGTACAGTGTCAAAAGCCTTACGTATATCAATTTTCATAGCCAGGTTGCCATGCACTTTTGTACGATCTAGACAATTGACCCCTTCTTACGCTAAGGCTATACCATGGTGAATATTGTGTTGGTCCAAAAGTTGAGTTTAGATTGAGTAAGCTAGGAAAAGTCTAGAGGGGAGGGGTGAATAGACTTTTCAATATCTTTCAAAATATCAGAGTTTTAATGCGGAAATGTGTTCTGAACAGTACTGTTCTTACTGGGTCAGATCAGTACTTCTAGTTTCAGTTTTATACTCAACTTAGATTTAGATCTTGAATATGTATGTTAAACAAATATTAAACAGTAAGTAAATCAACACACAAGATTTATAGTGGTTCGACAAATGTCTACTTCCACTCTCACAACTCCAGTCGTGATATTTTATTAACTCTTCTTTCTTGAGTTTCTTGTGGCTTAAAGTCCCAAGATTAAGACTGTGATCTTATCGATTATATCTCCAGATATATCTTCAATCAACTAGTAATTTCACAAGATACTAGCAAACTTGTTTACAACAAATCACAAACTAAAAGTAAAGTAAAATTTCTCTTTAGTAGTAGCCTTTGATTCTTCAGATCAGTACTGGCTTCTTCTCAGTTTTCTTTGATCTCATTCAACTCTGTGAGTTCTTGAATGCTTGAATTCTCTTTGAATGCTTTGAATACTTTGAGTAGCAGTAGTCTTTTCAAGTAGGAGATCACACGGTATTTATAAGATCTAGTATGACAGTTAGCAGTTTGTGAAACTAACTCTCAACTAACTCTTAACCGTTTCTTGTTGTAACTTCCTTTTTGTAACCAACTTAAAACTTATCTTTCCAAGTCAGCATATCTTCTAATATATCTTTAGTTACGCTTCAAATAAGTTATCCAAACTTATTCTTCAATTTTACTAACTCAGCACAGTAAACTACTCTTCTTAGTTTTACTGTTCTTAGTTAGTCAGCACAGTTCTCAATAACTATTCTGCTTCCTTCAAAAATACTTTTCTTGTATCTCTGAGCTTCATCTTAACTCCTTTTGATAGTCTTCTTACTCTGGAGTTGTCTTCTGATCTTCCTTAGTCTTCTTTAGTCTTCTGATCTGGTTCCAATCTAATGTTCTAAACTTTTACAATACTGAATACAATAGAATACAAACTTACATATATATAAAACCTATCTATACATCAACTGAACTATATACAGTAGAGTATATCTAAGTCATATACTATAAGTTGTCTATACAATACATTTATCATCTTAGTTCTTAATAGTTCATATATCAGATCAGTAAAACACTAAGATCAGTAAACTCAGTTTTTATAACTCATTAAGATCAGTAAACTTATTTCATATAACTCAATTAGAATGACTTATAATCACATATATCATTAACTTCAAGTTGCTTTTGGCCATCAAAACATACAATCATCAACTAGAACATTGTTTATAGGATTCATATCCCAACATATTGCGACCTGGGATAAATCCAAACTGAAACGGCGATAGAATTTCCTCAAGTATCGGACCCAATCGTGAAGCTATAATTTTCGATAGAGCTTTAAACAAAAAATTTCCCAGCACAATAGGCCTAAAATCTTCAATCTTGTCTACGCCATTATGTTTTGGAATCAAAGTTACCCAATTTGAATTTAGTCCATGGGGTAAAAAGGCAAAACGGAAAAAATATTGTGCCGCTCGAACGATATCCTCCGCTATTATATCCCAGGCTGCTTGAAAAAATAGACCTCCAAAGCCATCCGGACCCGAAGCGCTATCTGGAGATAAATCAAAGACGGCACGATGAATTTCTGCTGCTGTCGGCAAGGCTGTGAGCGCAGTGTTCTGCTCCGGAGTAACTCTTGGCTGAATAACATGTGGCAGCGAGGTCAAAGCATCTTCTTGATTGGTGACATTAGTATTTGATAATAATTCCACATAAAATTCCAAAATGTGGCGTGCAATCTCGTTCTGATTCGTGCAACGGATGCCATTAATAACTAAGGCCTCTAAAGGTTTACGAACCTTTCTTAACTGGTTCAACGTGTGGAAGAATTTTGAGTTTCGATCGCCATCTTTTAACCAAGTCACTCGATTGTGTTGGGCCAACATCGTGTGTTGTTGTTGCAATGTTGTGTTTAGCGGCAATTTGCAGTGAAGATAGTGATGTTGTGTAGCCCGACACACTGATTTTACATTGAATTGCTAGTAGTTCCTCCTTTGCGTCTGAAATTTTTTTATTAACATTTCTGAATATCTCTTTGTTCCATATCCGAAGATCCCCTTTGAGCCGCTGCAATTTCATTTTAACTAGCGAGATTGGGTCTGGTGCCGGTATAAATGTCGACCAAGAGCGGCATATTTCAACCATACAACGTTTATCAAGCAACCACATCTTCTGAAAACGGAATGATGACCCGCTCAGGTTTGCCCCCACTCTACAATCAAGGAGGATGGGGTGGTAATCCGAGCAGGCACGTGGTAAGGCCAATGTCACCACCGACGTCCAATGGGCCAGAAAGTCAGCCGAGACCAGCACCCTATCAATACGTGAAGCTGACCAACTTCCGTCCTTACGATGAAGAGACCGTGTATAATTGGGTCCGGAGATATCCAGGTCTAAGAAATTAGCATTTGCCACAAAGTTGCGGAAGTCACGACAAGCTGAAGGGGGAAGCACCGCTATGCCCACATGTTCATGAGCCCCCATTACTGAATTAAAGTCCCCAATGAGACAAATCGGTTGCAGCTGCAAATTCTCCACATGGTGCCACAGAAGGCGTCTGAGGGAGGGGTCAGAGGCAGCATGAACGAAACCAAAATAGAATTCCAAGGTGTTTACCACTGTGCGAATTATGACAATTTGGTCTGTGAATCCACAAATCGTCGAGTCGTTATACCAAATAGGCTTGCAAAAGACCCAAATATTAAGACGCATGTTTATGCAAGCATTTTCAGTCAAAAATCTTAAACCTATAGAATCCCAAAAACTATCTTTGATACTATGAAAACAGATTTTCGGTTCAATAATAACCAAAAAATCTGGATTGTGGGTGCGACAATGATTTTTCAGCAGCATTTGAGAATCCCCATTCCCGACACCCTGGATGTTCCAATGCAGCACAATCATTGGACGTCCCCAAAATCACCGTGCTCAAGCGGTTCTATGTCTGGTTCCGAATCAGCGAAATCCGAAGTATCCACATCCCCCCATCGACCAAGAGTTGTAGATGACATTCGCCTGTATCTTGGGGAGGTAGATCCTGTCACAACTTTCAACGCTCTTGATTCCCTCCGCTTACCTTCCCAAAGTGCCTGCTCTAACTTGGCCTCCAAATTTCCATCCTGCGACTTATTTCCACAAATCACCGATTTGAGAAGGTTTGGACGTTCTAGGTCCGCTGTTGTTTCTGATGTGTCCATACTCTCCCCCTTATCCTGGGATTGAATGTCGTCCGCCGGGGAGCTATTTAATGTCTCAAAACGATTGGAAAAACCGGAGTGTCATTCCTGGATCCTTCCTCCTGATTCGGTTTGTGAGCCTTTGGTTTGCGGCGGTGTTTACGTGGTCGCACAAATTCTTGATCAGGTTTTGAGTCACTTGCGGCCTGATCAAATTCCGGAGTGGGCGGCTTTGTGGTTTTCTCCCGACTGGCCCGTTTGGTACAATTATCCCAGGAGTGCCCTACGACCGAGCAGTGCTGACAAAACAGTGGTGCTTGTTCGATCTTGAAATAAGCAAAAGTAGAATGGCCCTTCCGTTCTACCAAGATGCGTTCAAGTGGTTCCTTCGATAAATCAATTTCCACCAGAATCCTAACGAAATGTCCCATTGATCCGTCTAGGGATCTTTCATCGATCTTAATTGGGTTTCCCAACGCATGTGTCATACGTGATATCAATGAAGGTGTCCAATATTTAAAAGGCAATTCATAGATTCTTACCCAAACTTGCGCCAGAGAAGTGTTTATATTGTATGGGTTGAAATCTTGAACCCATTTGGTGATCCGAAAGACTCCCGGGTTGAGAGTTAAGTTGGTTTTCTTGTTGGCCAAATCCCTATCAACAATGTTGTCGAAGTGGATATTGAAATAGCCAAGTCCCAGAGGTATCAATTTCCACGTCCCTGTCAGGCCCCATGCTCTGGAAAGTGCCTCCTTCAAATCCATCAGTGCCCAGGGCTTCTCCTTCCTGGCATTGATGATCCGACCGATGAACGAGTTTTTGCACATCGCCACCCGTGCAGCGTATAAATCTTCGTCAACCGTGATGGAAACCAATTCGCCTTTCTTAACCGGCATGTGTGATGTTGTGAAATTTACCGCATCCACCACTGATCTGATCTCGCCGTTCCCCGATATGAGGGCATCCTTAAATGTCGGCTCGGATCCTTCAGGATTGGAGATGTAGGGGATCGCACCTATAAAAAATCCTTCAACCATGGGTGATCTGTGTACAGAGGGATGCAATCTTGGAAATCTTGTCAAGATCAATGGAGGAAATCCCATGAGGATCCATGAACGATAGGCTCCCAGTATCCGGAATCGCCGGAGTGTAATTCTTCTTTTATATTTTGATTATTCTTTCTTTTCTTTTTTATTCATTATTTTATTTTCTTCTTCATCCAAATGAAATTGTGTATTAAAAAATTATATGTGAAGTCATACATTCACAAGTAGAACCACATGAAATTTATATATATTATATTAAATTTGATTATATATAATAATATTGTTTTCACAATCTCAATTAACCTCATCATCTTACCCCATATCAATGAGTATTCCGATTTCATCATTCCATTTTCACAAGCTAATCAAATTCCTCCAAAAACAAGAATAGGTAAATATGTTAAAAACTTTTAACAGCTAAAAACTTTCTTCTTTCAATCCTACCAATTAAATTCCCTTAACAACAAGTCAATTCCCAGAATTCATCCCATAATTCCCGATATTGTGAGCCAAGAGATAGTTGTACTAGTAGTACTGATAGATTAGACAACATAAATTCCTCTCGTTCTATTATGGTCTCAAAAATGAGGGGCATTAGTACGAATTTGGAGAGAGGGTCGATAATGTATTATAGACTTCAAATGTGGAATCATTCTCTTGGATGTAATTATCTGTGTAATTATCTGCTGTGCAGTTTGAAGAAATGTACAAGAAATTGCATTTTATTTAATTATTATATAAGAAATTGCATTTTATTTAATTATTATTGGGAGCATATAATAAGCAAGTTTTCTTTGACAAAGTCTTATGTAAATCAGTTTCATGGTGCAATTGGTGTGTGGGTATCGAGTTTATCAACAACTAGAAGAAAAGACATTAGTTGTCATATTGAATTTGTATTATGGCTGAGATTTGCAATTCCTTTGAAAATTTATTATGAAAATTTTCTAAAGTTCATTTACCAACGTATGATAATGTATGAGAAAACTAAAATATGTGCATGGTAATAAGTTCATAAAAAATTATAGAAAGTTCATAAAAAATTATTGAAAGTTGAAGAGAATTTTAATAAAAGATTATTTAAAAGTACATTGTTCAAATTAATTTACTTAATCTATTACATTTAAATAATTCATGATAATTATGAATGAGCAAATTTTTTATACATGTAATATCATAAATTACTCCAATCCAAATGTTAATTTTTTTATTAATTACCTTCTTAATTTTTCTTATGAATTATTATTTTAAATAACTTATAGTAATTAATGTTGATAATAAGTTATTGTTCATTTATGTATTATACATATAAATCAAAAAATTAATTAAAAAAATTACTATAATTAATTTGAATTAATCTGTTTAAATAAAGTGTTTGATTTATTTTTTAAAATCTCGCGTAGTACGCGGTAGGGCTGTTATTCGAGCCGAGCCGAGCCGAGTATTTGAAGTTCGAGCTCGGCTCGAGCTCTTATCGAGCCGAGCTCGGCTCGGCTTGATAACATTGGCGAGCTAAGAAACAAGCTCGGCTCGACTCGTTAAAGGGTCTAACGAGCCTATCGAGCCGAGCCTAACGAGCCTAATGGAAATAAAAGAAAAAAACTAGATATCGAGCCTAACTAGTCGAGCTCGAGCCGGCTCGTTAGTAAATCAAGTATCTATCGAGCTCGAGCTCGGCTCATTTAACGAACGAGCCGAGCCGAACTCGAGCCTTATCGAGCCGAGCCGAGCCGAGCTCACGAGCGGCTCGGTTCGTGTAACAGCCCTAGTACGCGGGTACTGCACTAGTTAAAATAGATTAGCCTAACGCGGAGGGTTCATGTGGAAGAGGATGGTGTATCTTGCTTGGGGTGCATATACTAAAATGGAGGGTTCATGTAGAAGAGGAGGGTGTATCTTTCTTGGGGTGCATTTACTAAAACTATTATTTCTCCTGTGGGATGCACGATTTATAAATTAATAAACTTATATAAACAATGATGTTAATAAATGATTTTTTGTATACATGAATAGTGTAAGAATTTTTTTTAGAACCATCAATTTTAATATTTTATTTGAAAAATAAACGTCACAATAATATTGGATAAAATTAAGATTTACCAAAAATAATTAATTGAGCATAATTAATAAATACGGAGTATCAATTTTATATAATATTTAATAAGTAATACAGTAATGTTTTACAATAGTTATATTTATAGATAAAAGAAGAATATCTATAAAATAAAATAGACATGATAGATATGAATAATACAATATTATTATATACTCCGTATTATTATATTGCTAATAGAAAATAATGAAGAAATTCAAAGAAAACAAATTGTCTGACACAGAGAGAGGAGAGAGAAAATGAATTTTAAAAGATGATATTTTATTTGTGGATCCCACAAAAACAATATTTTACTATTACAACATTTTAGGCATTTTAGGCGCGAACTTGTGGAAGCCACTATTTTGTTATTATATAGGGGGAAAATATCACTTTTGGTCACTGAACTTTACCACTTTTCACATTTGGTCACCCACATTTCATCACTATCAAAATTGGTCACTCACTTATTTGTCACTATCAAAATTGGTCACTCACTTATTCTTTCTCTATCAATTTTGTTACTGCTGTTAGAAAATCCGTCATTTACTAACGGAGAAAAGATTTTGAGTGCCAAATTTTATTTTCCCTCTTTTAATTCCTTAACCCTAAATTCTCAAACCCTTTTTTTTTTTAAATTAATATTACTGGTGTGTGATTAAGAAGGCATTGTGGGCAGCTGCTAGAGCAACTAGAATTCAAAGCTTCAATGCTAGAATGGAAGAATGGCTTAGATGAAAAAGCATATGACTGGCATGTAAAGAGAAATCCTTCCAGTGGTCCAGAGCATACTTCAATGCTTTTCCAAAGTGTGATATCTTGACCAATAACATGTGTGAGAGCTTCAACTCACTCATTCTTCCTGCAAGAGACAAACCAATCATCACCTTGAAACAATCAGAAACATTATCATGGTGAGACTGCAAGTGAATAGAGATGCTGCAGAAAAATGGGATGATACAATATGCCCTAGAATCAAGTTGACACTACAAAAAAATATGAAATGAAGGAAAAAATGGGATGATACAATATGCCTAGAATCAAGTTGACACTACAAAAAAAAATATATGAAATGAAGGAAGCAGCCCCTATGAAAATCAGATGATTAACATTTTCAAACCATGGACCATTCGACCAACACACGGTAGACATATCACAAAAATCATGGAGTTGTTGGAGTTGTAGAAGATGGGATTTAACAGGGATTCCCTGTAAACATGTTATTTCAGCTGTAATTGATGAATTTAACTTGGCTGAAATAGCATGTTTATAGGGGATCCCTGTTAAATCCCATCTTCTACAACTGCATGATTTTTGTGATATGTCTACAGTGTTTTTGTCCAATGGTCCCATGATTTGAAAATGTCAATCATCTGATTTTATAGGAATGCATTCAGCTGCTTTCTTCATATTTTTTTGTAGTGTCAACTTGATTTTAGGGCATATTACATCATCCCATTTTTATGTAGCATCTCTATTCACTTGCAGTCTCACCATGATAATGTTTCTGATTGTTTCAAGCATGGTGATGATTGGTTTGTCTCTTGCAGGAAGAATGAGTGAGTTTGAGCTTGGTCAAGATATCACACTTTGAAAAAGCATTGAAGTATGCTCCACTGAGAAGGATTTCTCTTTACAAGCCAGTCATATGCTTTTTCTTTGAATTCTAGTTGCTCGGGCCCACAATGACTTCTTAACCACACACGCCAGTAATATTAATTGAAGATAAATTCAGTAAAATTAAAAAAAAAAAAAAAGTTTGAGAGTTTAGGGCAAGGAATTAAAAGAGGGAAAATAAAAGTTGGGCGCTCAAAACCTTTTCTCCGTTAGTAAATGACGGATTCTCTAACAGCAGCATCAAAATTGATAGAGAAAGAATAAGTGAGTGACCAATTTTAATAGTGACGAATAAGTGAGTGACCAATTTTGATAGTGATCAAATGTGGGTGATCAAATGTGAAAAGTGGTAAAGTTCAGTGACCAAAAATGATAATGTACTATTTTTTTTTTTTTTATGAAAAGATATATTGGATATTTTACAATTAATAAATAAAGATTTGAGATATATTTAACCGTGCATTTATTCCGGAGTAGATAGAAACATCTTCCCCCTTTTTTAAATTTTATTTAACCGTAACCTGCATTTGAATAATGGACCAAGTAATATATATATAGTTTGGGATCAACAGAAGTATTTTATTGGTGAAGAATTTTGCGAGGGTTTTTCAATTTTACACACTCAAATCGCGGATTCTTTTTGTGGTGAGTCTCTATTTATTTTTGTATTCTATGGATGTTATGAATGGTTTAGCATATCTCCTCCATGTACTATGTATTTGGTCTTGTACGATGAGGAATGACAATGAGGCAATTTTTAAGTATTATATCTGTGGTGAATTGGTTCTCATGGTAAGTTGAATCATTTAATTTAATGGTAAAAGAAAGATATTGTGTATATTAAAATTAATTTTGAAATAGTAGAAAAATAGGTAGGACAGGTTAAGTCCCCTTAGGTGGGGCAAGTCTCAAGTCCGTACGGTTGCCATCCATCCTTATAGCATATTTATTATATTGATGATGATGAATGGTGTAGCATTTTTTATATATGTTTCAGTTTTGGTTTAGCATATCTCCAATGAGGTCATATTGTTAATTAGTATGAACCTATTACCACTCTTTACTGTTTTTTGTCCAGTCTGAAAAAAATGGATGAATTGGTTGAGCTTGCCGCGACTCTCTGTGTCATTAGTACAATCTTGATAGATATTACATTGTTGGTAATGGTGACCTATGGCTATGAATACTTAATACCGAGCCGTCCAAAGGTGAGGACGAAAGGTAAGGGAACGAAACGAAAGGCGTGTGATGATGCGGACAAGCTTTTCTGTTCCACAACCACGAGCCAAATTGCAGACAACATGGTTGGCGCTAATCTTGATGGCGCGAAACAAAGACGAACGGTCTACGATAGCTTGTGCAAGTTGGAGTTGCTTTCGTTAGAGGCGAGAGTGGAAGCTGCAAGGTATTTGTGCAACAACTCTAACCAGCTGGACCTGTTCTTCAGCCTTTCTGATGAGGCCAAGGCAGTTATGGTAACAAGTATACTCAAGGAAGTTGGTTGTGGTGGCTACTGCTTCATTTAACTCTTTTTTTCCCTCTTTGTCTAGAATCTAGATTGCCTACTTGATTAATTTGGTTGCTGCCTTTTTTGTTGAACGCTGCTACATTTTCATTCATTTATATTAATATTATTTCTCTAGTACAAGTTTAAAAAAAAGAGTTTTTGATGTTCAATATGCTATTTTAAGCTCGTTCGATAACCTTTTTTTGTAAATCAAGTATTTTTTGTAATTCAATACTTGATTTATTAGGGAGCTGAGGAAGCTGGTTCGAGCTTAATTTATTAGGTTCGATATCTAAAGTTTTTCTTATAATTCAACGAGGTTCATTAGCCTCAGTTTGACTCATCTTTTAGTTTGAGTCTAGTTTGCTTTCTTGCTCATTAATGTAATTAGCTGGATTCGACAAATGTTTAAATCAAGTTCGAACTTCAAATAATAACTCTCTATAGGTAAATTGAGAGTAGAGTTCCGAGAAAGTGGGTACAAATGGGAAGAGGAGCAAGGTGGTGTTGCTCCGCTGCAAATTGAGAAAAATAAAAAATCTTTATTCACTTTCCATGTTTTCTTCTTTAGCTTTGCCCCTCTATTTTGCGCATTTTCTTTCGATTTTCAGTACTCGATATAACTTAAAATTATGTCACTACTTTTTGCAAAAAATTGCCATTAATTTTAGTGTGATCCTGAAACAGTAAGGTTTATGTTACAGCGAAGCAAACTCATGTATTATTGTATGCTGAAACCAAGTGAAATTCCGACAAAGTCCGAAGTTAAAACCATACCGAGTTTCCCATCATTAAAGTCATGAGAAAAGGAAAAGCATTGATACACATCTTCTTCCACTGAAACTCAAGAAAGCATCATCATTCACCGTCTCAAAGACCGACTTCTGCAGGATGAGGATATAGCTGCTCACGACTTGGTTAAATTCCGAATGACATACTGGAGTATGCCTCCATGGTCGAAGTATGCAAGTTCAACCTGTGTTGTCAACGCACACACTATCAATTTTCTATCTTAAATTTAGGATCAGCATCTAGTACACAATCTCAACCACCAATCGACTACTTATAAGCTCCTTAAAACAGCTTTTAAGATGTTTACGAGTTTATAAGCTCTAAAAAAGTGTTAAAAGATTCTTACCAGCTTCTAAGATCTTAAAATAAACACTTCACATTGTGTAAGCTCCAAAAAGAAGGTACCAACACCCCAACTTATCTTTTTAGCTATTATACTTAAATAGTAGATTTAAAAAATTAAAAACAATTATCACCGCCTCCACTGTCCAAATTAATTATTATATACTCAAATTTAAATATTTCTCTCAATTATCAAAGATTTTATGAGTTTTATTAGCCAAACAGTTTAACTTATATATACGTTACTTAAAAATTACATCTTAAAAGCTCTTGAAACAACTTCCAAGATGTTAGAGCTTAAAAGATGTTTAATACTCCAGCTTAGCCAAACGGGCTCTAAATCTTTGTAATAAATAGAGGTAAAATTTTAGAAAGAGGTAAAATTTTAGAAAGAAGTGTGTACCTCTGTGTCAAATCGCAAGGTACATGTAAAAGATTTTCCAACATCTGTTGTGACAGTAATATCTTGTCCAGGCCTAATATCACTGGCCTTTGCTGGAAGGTCTATGGTGTAGCGCTCATGGCCCGTCAAACCAAGCGACTCAGCATCCTCACCAGCTTTGAAGCACAGTGGAACAATACCCATGCCAACTAAGTTGCTACGGTGAATCCTCTCAAAACTTTTAGCAATCACAGCTTTCACACCCTTATTTAAACAAGGTCACCAAGAGTCGAATTAAAACAATGTGCCACTGGATACATCTATAATTAAATATATCAAGATAATATTGCAAAACATCACTAACCTGAAGCATTGGCCCCTTGGCAGCCCAGTCACGAGAACTACCACTTCCATACTCTGCTCCAGCCAGAACAATGGTATCTTGCCCGGCTGTCTTGTATCTCTGAGAAAACATGCACTTAATCACTATGTGGACATCTTTAGTCATAATATCAATCACACAAAATATCTCCATTTTAACTTTAAAATATTCAAATTAAAACATAGAATTGTTTAAAATAACATTTAGTATTCATCTAATACTTAAAAATAACATATGTATATATACAAATATATACATACATTAATTTGAACATAGACATAAAATAACACTCTCTGACCACTTTCACTTTTTACATAAACAATCAATTTTCCTTAAAACTCGTGTCTAACTCAAGTTTTGGGGGGGGGGTTCTGTTTTATTCCTTGTCGTGTCGTGTATTGCATTTTAATGTACCAAATCTTACCATTGCAGCATCATAAACAGATAGTTTCTCTCCCGTTGGAATGTGAACAGTTTTTGGGCCCACTTCTCCATTCAGCAGTTTGTTTACTATTCGTATATTGGCAAAGGTACCCCTAGCCATCACCTCATCATTGCCACGACGGCTACCGTAAGAGTTGAAATCCTTTCGGTCAACACCACGCTCCATCAAATACTTTGCTGCAGGACTGTCTTTGTGAATACTTCCAGCAGGAGAAATGTGATCAGTAGTAATACTGTCTCCAAACAACAGCAAGCAATATGCGTCCTTCACCCCACGGGGACCAGGTGGGTCCATTGTCATGCCATCGAAATATGGAGGCTTGTGGATGTATGTTGAGTTCGGGTCCCAGCCATAAAGACTTGATGAAGGTACAGATAGCTGATTCCAAAATTGATTTCCCTTTGTAATGGCTTCATAAGTACTCTTGAACATATCAGGAAGGACACTAGATTGAACAACCTACGCAAGTATAATTCAAATAGTCAGATCTGTATAATATAAAATAAAAAAATACTAAACAAGCAAAAAGAAAAAATTGCCTGCGCAATTTCTTCATTGGTAGGCCAGATATCCCTGAAAAAAACACTTTTTCCATCTTTTCCAATTCCAATTGGCTCCTTCTCAAAATCAATGTCAACCTGAAAAACACAGTATCAGAAGGAAACATCAGGAATAGACTTCAGATAAAATCCATGGCCCAACTAAGATGCCAAAACACAGCATTAAAACCCTTAGAATGCATCAAATGATTTCGCCAGATACATAACTTAATTGAGATCTTGCCATCTCATAGCACAATTGCAGCTCATTGATATATCATATATGTGCAAATGCAGCAATAAACAGAGCCCTCAAAATGCATCTAATGGTATTCCATCAGCAGTGTGACATATCATATACCAACTTAACTGAGAATTTGACATCTGATAGCAATATTGCAGGTGATCATCATATGAAAAGTTAATTAATAATGCTCAATTATATCTGGTTCAGACACTATAATTTATGTAAAATAGCATCTATTTTGGCAGGCACCTGACCGGTTAGGCGGTTACGTGAATATAAAGTGTACTTATAGAAATCTGAGGCATACCGTGCCAGCAAGTGCATAAGCCATAACTAATGGAGGTGAAGCAAGATAGTTAGCTCTAGTCAAAGGATGAACACGACCCTCAAAGTTCCTATTTCCAGAGAGGACAGCAGCAGCAACAAGGTCTGGAGAATCAAAACAAGATGATCAGCAATGTGAAATGATAAAAGTGACATGGAAATTGGAACAATTTAAAGTTAACATCTCTGCTGACTAAAATTTCTCAGCAGGGCAAGACGGATATACAAACTACAAGTCACGGCACGTCGTGTCGCAAAGAAATACATGGCTAATATAAAGCAATATTTATTTCACTAATTAATCAATAGAATTATCATTTCCTTCCATCCAAGTAAGATAGCAAATGTTCATATCCCCTTTTTTCAGAAGCAGAATTACCTACGACCACACCAAAACTATTTTTTCCCTTGAACCAAACAGACTAATTATATTCACTACAATTCTAATCAACCACAATAATTTCAGTACAATCTTGAGATTATTTTTTCCCTGTTCTATTTCTAAGTAGTATGCACTTCTCATAATATAAGAAACATCCTCGCTTGAATTAGCAATTATTTTATGTTTTTTTTTATGAAGCGACCCAAATGCACCTTTCAACGGTACTGTAGGCCGGAATCACGTACCAAGTAAGTTCCAACCAATCCAACCCAAAATGCTGTTACGCATACCCAATCCATCCCACAACCAGGACAACATCACTATTCAGGTAACTATGATTCAAGGATATATCTACCAGACAATACAAGGCTCAAGTGATCACTGCAGCACTGCCTAATGAAGATGCATAAAAAATAGCTAGACAATTTTTTTATAAATAAATTCAAATATACCATTATCAGTTATCACAGAAGCTACTGATTCATCAAGATCTCCAGAATTCCCAATACAAGTCGTGCAACCATAACCGACAATATTAAAGCCTTGCTGATTCAAGTACTTCTGCAAGCCACTACAAGAGGCAATGACACAATTAGTTATGAACCGAAGTGGTATCAGATCACCTGATCCAAAGCAGGAGAAAAGTTTATAAATACATCCAGTAATATTAAATATTATACCTCTGGAGCAAATATTTTGTTACAACCCCAGACCCTGGGGCAAGACTTGTTTTCACCCATGGTTTTACCTGTTTATGATCATCAAACTATACATCAGTAAATGTAGTCTAAAAAAATCTTATGAGCAAAGTGCAATCAACTAAAATTAAATAAAAAGGAACAAACAACAATAAACAAGTACAGCTACTGTTGTGATACTAACCTCTAACCCCAGTTCACATGCCTTCTTTGCAACAAGACCAGCTCCAAGCATGACACTTGGGTTTGATGTGTTTGTGCAACTTGTAATAGCCGCAATAACAACACTTCCATGCTTGAGTTCTGCAGGCTGCCCATGGAATGAAAACTTTACAACCTTCTCTTGTTGTTCCTTGGGTACAGCAAATCCCTGCATGAATAAAGACAAGTAGGCTGCAATGAATCTATAATATTATGACAGAAGATTACAAAAAAGTAAATAAACAAAATGGTACTATATCAGCACTATGCTCCTATTTTTGCACTTCTCATGCAATAAAATAGTCATGCATAATCATGCTTAGAAATAAATTGATTGGGGAGATCAAGGAAAGGTGTATCTTACCTTGAACCCAACTTTATTGTCCAGACACGAATGCCAATCAGATTTCATATCTTTTAGAGGAACCCGATCGTGAGGCCTGTATTACACATGTGAACTCATTTATTCGGAGAGAGAGAGAGAGAGAGAGGGAGAAAGGGGAGGAGAAGCAGAGGGAGGGAGATAGATGTGGAGGAAGAGAAGAAACACATTGTTTATATTAATGAAGAGCAAAAAGCATCACAACACGGCCCAAAAATTAAGAGAATTCATTAAGCATACCTTTTAGGTCCTGAAACACAAGGCTCAACATCAGCAAGATCCAACTTCAGATAAGATGAGTACACTCTATCTTGTTGAGGCTGTACGATGAGAGTAAACTGTAACTCTGGTGCTCATTACACACTAACTATGAACAACAAATAAAAAGTTGTAAGTTGTACCTCATTGTAGTCAATGAACATTTTGTTTGCCCGCAAGTATGCCTCAATCATTGCTACCTAGCAAAGTTAAAGAAACAAACCATCATGACCCTTGCAGTCAAAACCTGTTGCCATATTCTTTACAATAAAAAATCTTAAACATAAGGAAACGTTACCAACCGTTTCATCACTTCTTCCAGTCAACTTAAGATACTCAAGTGTTACGTGGTCAACTGGGAAGAACCCCATGGTTGCCCCATACTCAGGAGACATATTTGCAATAGTAGCTCTGTCAGCCAATGATAACTTACCCATACCCTCACCTACACGTGGAAATGGATACATCACTTGTCCACCATGAAAGAAATATAGAAGCAGTAAGTTAAGAGGAGAATTACCATAAAACTCAACGAACTTCCCAACGACACCATGTTTTCTCAACATTTGGGTTACAGTTAAAACCAGATCAGTTGCAGTAACACCATCTTGTAGTTTTCCAGATAGATTAAAACCAACAACACCAGGCAGAACCATGCTCATTGGCTAGAAATTAGGGGAAATTTTTTGATATTAGACAGTATGATACAAGATAGAAAAGTAAAAAATAATAAATATAGAGACAACTCCATCCATAGAAATAGACAAATAATTCACAACGGAAAAATTAATAGTTTAGACAATTTAGGCAAACAGAAGGTAACCAGTTCCCAGAGAAATATAGACTCGAATCTCCCTATCCATCCGTAAGAAGAGACGAAGAAATCACAACATTAAGGACTGGTAGTTTTTACAATACTGAAACAGAAAGCAACCAGAACTCCAGATGAAAATGAGAGAGGCCAAGGGAAAGCATAGCACAATATACTCAACTCTCCCTATCCATCCATAAGAAGGCAATGAAGTCACAACATAAAGAACTGATAGTTGATACAATACTAGCAAACAGAAAGGAACTGGAACTCCAGATAAAAATGAGAAGTCAAGCGAAAGCATGGCACAAGATTAAGCTAGTGTAGAAATTGTCTTTAAATGAAACCCAACAAAAATAAATCCAACTTACATCTGAATTAGATATCTGAACAAACATTTTGAAAATTATTTTCACTGACGAGTAAAGTTTAAATGCAACATGGAGAATTAGTTACACCAATAAAGTAATAATAGATTTTTTGTGAAGACCAAAAGGTAATGTTTACCTGGCCAAGCATTGTAGCCTCAGCTTCAATTCCTCCAACACCCCATCCAGCAACACCCAGTCCATCAATCATGGTGGTATGAGAATCAGTACCAACCACGCTATCAGGGTACAGAATGCCATCAGTATTGAAAACAACACGTCCAAGATACTCAAGATTTACCTAAAACATTGTGAGGCACTTAATGTCAAATGGTATGAAATACAAGTGTTAATGCACATATTACTGGCTGCTATATGTAAGTAGAGGATATTCAGGTATATCTAAAATTTCAAGCTAATATTTATTATAACAGAGACTAAAATTAAAAAGAGGGCTAAACTATACCAGGCTAGACTATACCTGGTGGACAATACCAGAACCAGGAGGAACAACCAGCATATTGCGGAAGGCTGTGGACCCCCATTTTAGGAAAGCAAATCTCTCTTTGTTTCTCTTAAATTCAAGGTCCATGTTGGCCTGCACAGCATTTTCTGATCTGGCCACATCAACCTGAACAGAATGGTCGATGACAAGGTCTACAGGAACCTGGACACATCATTTAAAACACATGAAAAACACCATTAGGATTTCCACTAAATGAAGGAAGTTTTACAAGGAAGTGCCCATACATATAATTGTTCACACAAATAGGGCTTTGAACAGACAAAATTTTATAATTTCTTGTTTCTCTTATCATCATATATATCAATTGTACATAAATATAACATCTGCTTAATGAACTACTATTACCAAGCATGTTGCTAAAAGATAATTTCACAAAGGAAAAGATATTTACCAAAGGATTGATCTTGTCTGGGTTACTATTGAGATCCTTGATAGCCTCCCGCATAGAAGCAAGGTCAACCACAGCTGGGACTCCAGTAAAATCCTATAAAATCAAAAAAAAAATTAAAATAATTACCAATACAAAGAGCTTTTAGATAAACTGCTGAAATAGCATTACCCAATCACCAAGATCGTCTCTTATTCATCTCACCTGCAGCAGAACACGGGCTGGCTTAAATGGGATCTCCACTTGCTTTGGGGCAGATTTTTCCCAATCAATGATTTTTTCCACATCGTCCTTGGTCACTTGGAAATTGTCGCAATTTCGTATTGCCGACTCTAAGAGAATTTTAATAGAATATGGAAGCTTGTCTGCAGCAAGATACAATTTACATGAGGGAAATAATGAGTTCATCTCACCAAGGGTGACATTAACACTTTAACAGGAAACATCAAACATGAAAGGAAGACATTATAAGACTATCAAAGTGCATGCCCTTAAGTAGGTGTTCTATTATAAATACAAATAGAGTGTATTATTATGCTTATCATGCAAACGACACAGTATGAAGGATACCAACATTACCAAATCCTCTATCTCAAATATACTTGAGATGCCAGACAAAACCCCAAAAGAAGCACTGAAATCAATTGGTTTCAAGGAATTACAAACTTACCGACTCTAGGATCGTTCAGAGCAGGAAGGCTATAGAATTTCCCAAATTCACCCCCTCCAGACTTGGGAAGACCAGATAATATTCCATTGTAAGGATGTTCAGAAGCTGCACGTATTGGTGAATGATCATCATTAAAATGATACGAAAATCTGAGCAAGAACATAATGATCACTAAAAACTGGCCAAATGACGTCATGTGTATGGAAGCAGGAAAAGATCACAAAATGAAAAGGAAGCAATTAACAAAATGATCAAAGACCCTGTTGTCTACACATGGAAAAGAAGCAATTTATGCAAATAATTTTAGCATGGGATTGAAAAATTGTTGTCTACAAACAAAATGAAAATATTTAAATGAATAGAAATGACTAGCAGATCTTCACACACAATCATACTCGATATCTCCAACAATAATTAACAAAATATTAGGGAGAAGATAAAAAAACAGGAATGTTATACATTTGGGTTACAGAGGGAGTTGTTCAGCTTGAAGGCTTAAAACCCATGTTACTTACTGATAGATTTAATTAGTGAAAAATTAAGAATGAATTGCATGTAACATCCACATTATTTGAATTGTAGAATTACGTAAATCCTAGAGATTGTGCATATAAATCTAGTATGCTTTCTCCGTCTTGTGTCTGAATATTATAGGATCCATGATTATAATACCTTACTGAACCTTAAAAAACTAACAATCAAACGTTTATACAACAATGTCATTTAAGTGATTACTCCAACTTATCATGACTGGGGAACCTTCAGGATAATAGATTCCAAACGAATTAACAATAGATATGCAACAATAATCTCTACACAGATGATCTCAAAAAACTCCTGCATTTATTCACTTAATAGTTCAAAATTGATCAACTTCACAAGAAAATAAGAAGAATAATTAACCACCAGTTTACTTGGGTATTTTAAATACAATATCTCTATATGGAGATAAGCACAAACCTACGAACATAGATCAACTAACACAAACCTTAAATAAATTCTGCATAATAGTATTCACTAATTCTCGAATAAATCGATCAAAATACTATGTTTCGTTTGAACAACAATGATCGAGAGTCCGCGACTCAAAATTGAAAATATACGAGATATATAATATAATGATTTTTTCACACTTGAAGTAAAATTAGAGTAAAATAAAGGCATGAAGAAGAAATCCAGAATCCAAAATGAAGATAAGAGACAGAGAGTGGGATATGAATAGCTGAAGAGATCATAATTCAACTGAAATGAGTGGGAAGAAATCTGATGATACCCATGGTAGCGATCTTGCGTTCGAGAAGAGGTGATGCAGCTCTGATCTGAGCTTTAAGACTGAGCGGCGACCTCCAGTCAACTCTGTGACTCCACCGCAGGGGAGAACGTAAGGTGAGCGATCGGTAGGTGGCGTGCGACGGCGGATTCCTTGGAGATAAGAAATGGTTAACTGGGGAAGAGAGAGAAGCGGAGCGAAGTGTGCAAGCTCGGAGAATGGAAGATGACGACGTTGACGATGAAGCGCGGTAGGTAGATATATACATGACAGAGTAAAAAAGATAATTATACGTGTCAGAAACCCTAATTATCCGCAATTATTATGGAAAAAACTTTTAAAAAAATTATTATAATTACTAGCGGAATTGGAAATGTGTGTGTGAAGGGGATGGATGTGGAGCAAAGGAGGTGTTTGAGCTAGCTACTACAGTGTAGAAGGTAGTGAGGGGAGAGGCGGTGAATACCCAAATCAAAAGACGTATGCAATTGGATATACTTGATTTGGCCCACCAAATTTGAATAAAATTTTGTCTCAATCATGTAACAAGGTAACTCAAATCAAAATATTAAAAATTATTTTGGTATGAAAATGTCATTTTACCTTTTGTTAAAAAATACTCCCTTCATCCAATTTCATTATTTCCACTTTTCTCTTTTTTGATTGTACAATTTTATTACCCTTTTTTAAACAATAATATTCATACTATTTTATTTTCCACCTTTCACATCACTTATTTATCCACTTTCTCATTCACTTTATGTATAAACAATCATTTTATTTATAAACGGACTCCACAATACCCTCAATTTATCTATTTTATGAATAAACTAATCAACATTCATTAAAATCTGTATCTCACATAAGATACAGATCATTAATCCATCCCTTAAAAAAACACAAAAACTTGTACCCCTCTCCTCTACTTATATATATTTACATTTTCTCTCTATGCATCTCTCTCTTTTTTTCTTTCAATTATATCATTTGCACTATATGTATTATTTAATCATTTTTTTTAATGTATCTGCTAAAATGTAACGAGAGATTTATAGACAGACGAAGGAATATGAAATATTTCATACATGAAATATAGATAATTAAGGTAAATTTGAGACAAAAATTTATGGATCAAATTTAATTAAAATATATTTTTTCACTTTCAAATATTATTTTACTACATCACTTTAAGACCTAAAATATAAAAATATATTTTTGGTCTTGCAGTAATAATATATTGCTCATATAGTAAATCACATGTTTGTCACTCGCGAATTTTTTGAGTGACCCAAATTCAGATTTTTGATCCGTATTTAAAAAAAAATATAGACAATTTAATGTGTAAAATATTTTACAAAAGTGTTCTCTAAAAAAAAAAATTAAATATATAGGTGATTTCCACTCTTTTTTATGTTCACTTGTTTTTTTATATCTATCTATTTTCAAAAAAAATATCAAGATTTTTTTTTTAAAATATCGTGGATAAACTACAATTCTAGGTGGTGGGCCGTGGGGTAATAATATCACGCATTCACGTCAAAAAAAAAAAATATCACGCATTTAAATTAGGGGGGTCGAGTAACCGAAAAGGAGTTGGTGAGGGTAGGGACTTGCCTGACAGGGTAAGTCTAAATTAGGAATGACTAAAAACAACCTTTTTAAAAGTGAAATGTGTAAAATATATTTTCAAAAGTTGAAAGTGAACATTTTAGTTACACAATTATTTAGAAATAATAATCAATAATATACCCCTAGTTGGTCACAATTATTTTCTATTTGGTCACTTTGTAATTTTCTGCATTTTATTTTTTAGATACGCTACACAGACATTATTAAAAATTAATTAATATACAAATAGCATGTGTATGCATATTAATAAATTCAGTATGAAATACGATATAATGAATGAAATCTTAAAAAATAAAAATTTGTGAAATTATAACAGTAGAATCCAATTCATCGTCACTCTTTGATTCATTAGTGTGGCATCCACGTGCCAATATCATAATACAGTAGAACCTCTATAAATTAATAAACTCTCTAAAATAATAAAATCTTTTGGTCCCAATTCGGGCCTTTGTAAAAAATCATCAAATTCGATAAGATAATAATTTTTCGAAAAATCCCTTTATAAATATTAGGTCCCATTAAAACTCTAAATTAATATTCATAAATATTACTCTACAATTATAAATATTATGGTAATTTACTAAAATATGAATCTATTGTTACTTGATTTTTCTTAAAGTTTAAATCTAATTGGATTTGATCCCTAACTTTTTTAATTGCAGCCAAGAGTTTCGGTGTCGAGTTCTCTAGCAACAACAAAAAAATTTATCATTTAAACCTAATTGAATCTATGGTCCCTCTTATACTCACATAATGCTTTACGCATTTGATCATTCATGTATGATTTTGCGATGCCTTTTAGATGAGAAAACGTGGTTGGGTGTTTATGAATTACTGTATTTTATTTCTATATTGAGATTTATATAGTATATGTTTCATTCATCATGTATGAATATATTTAAGTGTAACGAATTAATGTAAACATGTATACAATGAAATATTTAATTAGTTACAAAGAATTGGTTAATGCATGAATATAATCAATGAAACATATATGAATTCATTTATTTTCAATACATATGTAATAAATTTACTGAATTCAAAAAGTCTCTCTTTTAATTAATAAATATTAATTTATCGATAAATTAATATCTCTTTAAATTAATAAAATTCTATGGTCCCAAAGTTATTATTTTAAAGAGATTTTACTGTATATTGTTTTTGTTTATTAAAAATATATTATAATTTTTTAGGATGTAATTATTTATAAAAATATAGTCTTACGAGGTTCTCATTAGTCATTAGAATCGGGTGGTCGAGGACTTGAGGTGGAAGGGGGGACCAGGCCCTAGATTTTGATGGCCTATTCATATTTATATACTAATTTATTATATATATATATATATATATATATATATTGTAATAAAAAAAAGTTAATTATAAAAGAAATTATGAACTTTTAGGTGTTTATCAATTTTAACATATATTTTTTTTTACTTTGTAATTTGATATACCATATTTTTATGTTTTACAATTCAATACATTTGTCAATTTTTTTATAACAATTAAATTATGATGTGGTTATCAGAGCGGTTGTGGTGTCACATAAATGTCACGAATGATGAATAATTTTTTTTTTTTATTTAAAACAATTTAATTAAAAATAATACTAAAAAAATTGTTTTTAAAAATAAATTATAAATCAATGTAATTATTATCATTTTCCCCCAAAACTCAAATGATTAGGATCACGTCCTCCAAATCACAGTCCACACAAAATAATGTAAAATTTTGCATATTGTTTTTACTTAAAAATGTTTTTAAAATAAAATTAATAAAAAAATATTTTATTCATGGGTCATGACATTTACGTGGACATCTGTGTAGCACTTTAATGCGGCTTCGATATATACATCATTTATGTATTGCTAAAAAATGGACACATGCATCGAATTGTAAAAGTTAAAAGGTGGTGTATCGAAGTGCAAAATTTAAAAGATGTAGTAATTGATAAACAACACAAAGGTGGTGATTTTTTTTTTTCAATTAACCCAAAATAAAAGCTACAAAAACCCATAGGAATAATGTTAATGTATAACACTTTTTAATACGTTTAGGCCTCATTGGGTAGATATGATGAGTTATCTATGATCAAGTCCGCGTATCTCAACTGGTCTACATTAAATCGCATATAATATTTTTTCGATCATTTAGTATGCATGCAATCGAGTGTATTTTTGCGCGTTGGATATAAATTTATTTTAGATCTAATTAGACATCTATTTTGAACGTGATTAATCTCGTATTGGGCTAATCTACCCGACCAAGTTGGGCCTTATGAGATCATTTATAATCTTAACATAATTTTAGATGACAACTCTTCGACAGTAAATTTTGAAAATATTAATTACAAAAGTTCCTTTAAATTTCTTCTGAATCTCAAGAATACTTTAAAGTCATGGTTGGAGATTAGGTGCATTTTCATTCTCACCTTCCAGTGTTGACCGACAAGGCCATGTTTTGGGCCTAGTGGACCCTTAGGCGCGACCCCAACATTTCTTGGCCCGACCTATCACGCGAACTTATCCGCCGATTTGGGGACAGTTCCGTAGTCAATGCCTATAAGGCTATGCAAGCAAACCGCCAGACAGGATCTGTGGATGGTTATGTCGCACTCTTTGAAGAACGCGTTGCCCAACTTTCCACCCTTCCCCCCACGTGACTTGCTCCCCTGAAACAACAGGCGGGCTCACTAAGTTCAAGCTGTTCAGCCCTGCATTATTTCAGCAGTACGCAACACCGTTACTGTTCAACCAAGAGAGTGAGGTAAAATCGCACAAAGGATAAGTGGCTAGCGTGGACAGAGTTATGTTATATTACGTGATTTCGTTCGGGAAATGGGACAACACAATTAGAAGCAGTTTACTACCAATCTCCACCAAGGTTAATCGCGGGTATGCCAGGCGAAGTACGAACGAAAACGCTAGCCAACACACAAACAAAACTGAAGAAGAGGCTGAAGGATTTACGGTTACAATGGGATTGAGGCCGACCACACAAGGTAAGGGAGGTAAGAAGCGGGAAATCCCCCCAAATCAAATATATCGTTTCTATTAGGCATATATAAATATATTAAGAGATATTATATATATCTTGTATAATATATTTTATATATCTTGTAAATCTTTATTTCCTTAGATATAGTTATTTCCTTAAATTAGAGATATATAGTAGATATGTTTTGTATCTATAAATACTCCCCTCATGTATTCTTTACACTTACTCAATGAAATAATAATTTCACAATTCATTGTTTCTCTATATGGTATCAACGAGTCGTTTGGCTAACGCCTCGATCCGACATTCTTCCTTGTAGTCGTTGTCCGACGTCGTTCAAAACTCCCGACTACCACCCTCATCACTTCGGTTCCTTCAAAACCGCCCCTCCCTCTATTTCTTGATCAAGATCAAGTTTCTTGATTATCGTATAATTACTCCCTCCTGCAACTTTTATAATATATCTTCCTCCCTCAAATCAATTTATCACAGCAACTTCCAAAAATTTCTGCGGTCAATTATCAAGAAATCTCCTTCTTGCTTTAAATCACAAAACTTAAATCCCAGGTTCTACTTATTTTCAGGTGCGGGATGGTAAAACGGGGACCATTCTCCTCACGGGGAGTCGCGTGGATAATCTCTACGTATGGCCGACTCGAGCATCTACTTCACCCACAACCTCTATCTCCGAAAAACAACCTACCACCATATGGCATGCCCGTCTAAGCCATCCATCCTCTAAAATTCTATCTCACACCTTATCCAGGTTTAGTTTACCAACTACGAACTCAAACCCTTTGCACTGTAACTCTTGCAATTGTATAAAAAGTCATAAACTCCCATTTTACGATTCCAGCATTATCTCTACCACCCCTTTGAGGTCATTTACTCTGATGTTTGGTCATCTCCTCTCCAGTCAGATGATGGCTTCAAATACTATGTCATTTTTGTTGATCACTTTAGTAAATATATATGGATTTACCCTCTAAAACGCAAATCTGATGTCCTCCCCACCTTTACATCCTTTAAAAACATTGTGGAAAAATTCTACAACACCAAAATCAAAACCCTCTATACTGACAACGGGGTGAATTCATTGCCCTACGATCCCTCCTTCAAACCTATGGAATCTCCCACCTAACTACTCCACCCCACACTCCTGAACATAATGGCATGTCTGAACGTCGTCACAGACATGTTGTTGATACAGTCTTGGCCCTCTTACATCACGCGTCCATGCCTCTCACTTATTGGCCTCACGTCGTCTGTGCTGCAACCTATGTTATAAACCGCCTCCCTAAACCCAACCTAAACATGCAATCCTCTTATCAATATCTCCTAAAACAAACTCCTAACCTATCTAAACTTCGAGTCTTTGGTTGCTTATGCTATCCTTGGCTTCGCCCCTACACCTCCCACAAATTAGAACCTCGATCCACCCCTTGTATCTTCATTGGATACTCTCTTACCCAAAGTGCCTACCTATGCCTTGACTTAATCACCAAAAGAATATATACATCTCGTCATGTTCAATTCGTTGAAAATATATTTCCTTTAGCCACTCCCACAACCATTTCGAATACACCCACTGAATTAATAAATACATGCTAAATTAGTAAATACACCCCTATTTTAGTGAATACACCCCCTACCCACCAAAAAACCCTACTATTATGCTCTTTCCACCCCTCAATCTGCTTCATACACCCCCTTCCTTACCTACTGATCCTGCCCCACCCCCAACATTTATGAATACACCCCTTCCCCAAAATATACCCCCTCTCGACTTCAACTCATCACCCCCACCACATCCGCTCCATGCACCCCCTGTTCCGCTTAATACACCACCCAACCCAACGTCCAGCCTTGCTGCACCCTCCAGCTCACTAAGTACACCCCCCAGCCCAATGTCTAGACCTACTGCACCCCCAACTTACTAAGTACACCCCCATCAACTCCAAACCCCAATTCCACGATACAAACCCTTGATCTCGAGTCGCCAGATGCTCCCTCACTGCCATCCCCACCGATACAACAACGAACTCGAATGGTCACTCGAGCCCAAACTAACATCTTCAAACCAAATTCGAGGTATGGTCTATCTTCTACTTTATCTTCTGACATTGAACCTAGTTGCGTCTCTCAGGCATTAAAAGATGAACGATGGAGGGAGGCCATGTCATCTGAATTTAATGCCCTTCTAAAAAACGGTACTTGGGATTTAGTACCACCTGATGATTCTGCAAACATTATTGGTTCGAAGTGGGTCTTCCGCATCAAACGGAATCCAGACGGTTCCTTAGACAAGTTCAAAGCTCGACTTGTCGCCAAAGGCTTTCACCAACGCCCTGGGGTTGACTTTTTTGAAACATTTAGTCTTGTGGTCAAACCAGCAACCGTTCGAGCAGTCCTTAGTATTGCAGTCACCAAAGATTGGCCACTTCGTCAGTTCGATGTGAATAATACTTTCCTTCACGGTTCCTTAGCCGAATCTATATTTATGGCTCAACCACCCGGGTTTGTTGACAAAACCTTCCCTACATATGTGTGCAAGTTACATAAATCCATCTATGGCCTAAAACAGGCACCTCGAACTTGGTATTTTGCTCTTCTAACCTTCTTGGAGAGTATTGGTTTCATTCACACCAAATCTGATGAGTCTCTCTTTGTATACAACAAATCCGGTATAACTGCATATTTTCTCGTGTATGTTGATGATCTAATCCTTACAGGAAACAACACCTCGTTCCTCACAAAAGTGGCCTCAAACCTTAGTACAAAGTTCTCTGTCAAAGACTTAGGCTCACTTTCCTATTTCCTAGGTGTGGAAGTGCTCCGTACTAAGAAAACTTGTTTTCTCTCCCAACGTAAGTATATCATTGACCTACTCACCAAATATAATATGCTCACTTCCAAACCTGTCCAAACCCCTCTCTCCACCTTTACTCGTTTATCTCTTTCTGATGGAACACTGCCCACTGATATCACCCAATATCGTCAAGTTCTTGGAAGTCTCCAATACCTCCAACTTACTAGACCTGATATTGTTGTGCATAAATTGTCTCAATTCATTCATGCTCCCACCACAACTCATTGGGGCACTATAAAACGCCTCATTCGATATCTTAATGGAACTAGAGATGTTGGAATTACCCTCCGCCCCAACCCATCTAACTCACTTCACTACTTCACGGATGCTGATTGGGCCGGAAATACTGATGATCGTACGTCGACAAGTGCCTATATTGTCTTTCTTGGACCAAATCCCATCTCCTGGTCTTCCAAGAAACAAAAGTCGGTTGCTCGCTCCTCCACTGAAGCAGAATATTGGGCCATTGCATCAGCGGCCTCTGAGGTACAATGGTTAAAATCTCTCTTTCAAGAACTATGTTTTACCATCAAAACTCTCCCTGTCATCTACTGCGACAATATTGGTGCGACATATCTTTGCTCCAACCCGGTTTTTCACTCTCGAATGAAACACATTGCCATTGACTATCACTTCGTTCGGGATTTGATCAAAACAACTCAGTTACGTGTTTCACATGTGTCTTCTGAAGACCAACTAGCTGATGCTCTCACAAAGCCTCTTGCTCGTTCTCGTCTTCAAATGAATCCACTCTCACAATTCCAGTTGTGATGTTTCTATTAATCCGATCTTGTGGCTTTAAGTCCCAAGAAACAAGACTTTGATCTTGTCAATTATACCACCAGGTATATCTTCGATCTACTAGTAATTCACACAAGTTTACTAGCACACTTGTTTACAAAATCACAAACAAAAATAAAACTTCTATGTTTATAGCCTTTGAATATTCTTCTTCAAAACGTGGCTTCTTGCTTTGATCTTCTTGAACTTTGTGAGTTTCTTCAATGCTTCTAAGACTTGAATTGCTCTTGAATGCTTGATCTTTTAGTAGTAGCAGTAGTCTTTTCCACTAGAAGATCACATGGTATTTATAGACTTTAGTAATGCAGTTAACCGTTTGTGAAAACTAACTCATAATTAACTCTTAACTGCTTTTTGTAACTTGTTTCTCCAACTAACTTCAACTGTTTAAGTCAGTCTTCATATCTTCAAATATATATTCAGTTACGTCCTTCAAATAAGTTTTCCAAACTTATCTCTTCAGCACAGTAAAATACTCTTCTTAGTATTATTGTTCTTAGTACTCTGCTTAAGTACTCTTCTTATCTTCTGTTCTGAGCTTCTTTAGAATACTTCTTCTTAGCATGATATCTTCTTACTCCGAGAGTCTTCTGAATTGTAGTCTTCTGATCTGAACTAGTCTTCTGATATCTAACTATGCTGATTACAATACAATACAAACTTACAAATATAAACCTATCAATACTTCAACTGAACTATATACAGTGGAGTATTTATAAGTCCTATTCTATAAGCTGTCTATACAATTCATTCATTCAGCTTACTATCTAACAATTAGAATATTTCACTTCATATACATAAGATCGGTAACTCAGTGTTGGTCCTGAAAGGAGTATATAAAGAGTTTATGGGGGGGGGGGGAATAAACTTGTATGCAAATCTTTTTCAAACTTTAACCAAACTGGTTTCACCAAGGTTGTCCTGGACAACTCTTCTGATATGATTAACTCTTAGAAGATAATCAAACTACTAAGTACTATTGAGTACTTAGTTGAATTACTATCTAATTGAGTTATATGTGCGGAATAGTGGTTGGCCCTTTAGTTTAAACTCCTTTAATTACTGAAATCTTCTTATCACTTTAAACTGTTCTTTAGGGAACTTGTCTAAGTCAGTTTTCCACAATCTTAAGTATATGTCTTTGAAAGTTCAGATTGTGTGTTGTGTATGGATGTGTTGTTTGAATGAAAGTACTTTGAAAGTAAATCAACACAAGTTATAGTGGTTCAGAGACTCAAGCTCCTACATCCACTTTCCCTGATTTAACAGGATAATTCCTTCACTCTTGGAATTACTTGTTTTAGAGTGCCAAGGTGCACTTGATCAACCACACCACTCCTTGGTGCCTTGATCCCTAGGATATCAGAGTCCTAGTACTCTCTTCTCATCTCAGAATTGAACTGTTCTTCTCTCAACAATCAATTCCTACCACTTATACTACAACAACCTTCTATCTCTCTTTTACAAAGGTATAAGGGTTGATGTTGGTTCCAACTAGTTTGAGATATCCTTTACAATGAGCTCAGTGTAAAAGGATAGGATATCTCTCTAAACTTTGTATGGATATATAATGAAGAAAGGCTTAGAAGAAGTGTTCTAGAAACTTAGATGTTCTTTGAAAGCTTGAAGGCTTTAAGTTTCCTTAAGATCTCAGGATTGTTGGTTCAGTTAGATGCTTGTTGGATGCCTTCAATGGTTTCCACACTTCTGTATTTATAGAACAATTTGAGGATTTGCCCGTTGGAGAGACAGCCTCAAAATGCCTATATTTGTCTTCCTTGAACTTTGCAACTGGAAGACATATTCTTGAAAGTAACATGTCCTTCATTTGGGAAGTAAACGGCTGTGAGCACTTTGTCTTGACTTTGAAGCACTCTTCCCAATGTCTGACTTCAAGATTCACTTGTTCAAACATGGACATCACTTCTGATGTTTGGTCCTATGATAAGGACAACATTCCTTATCACTTGGACAATTTTGCTTATCAATCAGCAGACTTTGCTTATCAGCAATGTTGGCTTTGCTCTTCAGATGACTTGGATCTTTCTCTTTCCATGCATATATCTTGATGGTCTTTGAGCATTCATAGCTTTAGATTAGTAGTTTTGACCTTATCAGCACAGTTGGCTTGTCTTGAAACTATTCTGATTCAAGTGTGCTGAGATAACTCTGCTGTCCAAACCTTCTGAGCTTTGATATATACATCAGTAGACTTCGTCTTGATGATGCATTCATTCAGTTGGTCTTCAGATAGGTTGCTTCATTACTGAGCTGACTTGATCAGCACAGTTGTCCATTGAGTATCTTCAGCAGTCTTAAGATCAAATTGATTCTGAGCCTTGAGGGGACTTGATTCTTGTAGTTTTCTAGACATATGTTCCCCTCCCCCTCAACTAGTGCATCTAAATGTACTAAGAGCTGCCTAACATTCCAGCTTCTCAACTAACCTTAAGCTTCATGTTCTAACATTCCTAGAACATGTGTCATTCAATACTTGACTTAATTAATTGGCATGTCTTAAGGGGGTTTTGGTATCTTAATCAAAACTTCTCATTTTATTCCCAACACTCAGTTATTATGACTTCTCAAGATGACTTAGTTAAGATGACTTCTACCACATATATTATTAACTTTAAGTTGCTTTTTGGCCATCCAAATTTATTATCATCAACTAGGACTTTGTTTCTAGGATTCATATCCCAACATACAAATACCAATTAAGCAAGAAATTAGTTCATAAACATCATCAAAAGTGTATACATAGCCCTAGAACCAAAAGTGTTCTAGCCAATCACCAACATAATCAGAATTCAAAAGCAAATAAAAAGTAAGGAAAAGAGGAAGCTTAGTCTAAAGGATGATGGGAGATAGCAATTCCAAGCTTTTGGCTCCAAATTCTACTCCAAATTGATGAGAATAGAATAAGAGGATGATGAATACCTCCAAGTATGTGTGATTGTGTGAGAGTTTCTTGTATAAAGGGGTAATGAATGTGAAAAATATGATAAAGGGGTATTTATAGTGTTGGGGTAGGGTTTAAAATTGAGTTTTGCAAGTAGGTCCTTGAAAATTGGTGAAAATACACAAAAACTGCTTAAAACAGGACAACTCGGCCGAGTCAGGACGGATGTGCAGGTCGTAGGCCTTGGTCGGGCTCAGTCGGGCCTGTCCGCTCGGTCGTGGCAATTTTTTTCTCAGCTCGGCCGATTTGTTGCTCATCCATGTTGCAGGTTACCGCTCGTGCTTGACCGAGACTGTGCACTTGGCCGAGGCAGCCCCATGTAGTCCTCTCCAGCTCGGCCGAGTCGAGTGACTCGGTAGAGTCGCTACTCGCCCCAAAAATTCCTCACTCGGCCGAACTGCCTTCCTCGACCCACTCGACTCGGCCGTGGGTGATGACTCGGTCGAGTCATGCCCAAAATCCGAAGTTGCAGGTCGGCCTCCGACTCGGCCGAAATTGTACACTCGGCCGCGTCGCACCCTCAAACTTGTTTTGCTCTTAACTTATGCTTACGACCTCCGATTGGCTTGATTCTTTTTTTCATTCTGCTCCATTTTTCGAGACGAATCCAATGGTGCAATCCACTCTTTCGTTGAGTGAGATATGATATGTGTTTTGCATCCAAAATCATCATTTTTTCTACAAAATCGACAAAAACGCCACCTTTCTCTTATTTTGACTAAAACATCCACAATTGACCAATAAAGCAATGAAATCACCAGCAAAATGAGCTTCACATGTGCATTTAAAATGTACAAATTCCACCCTAATCAAGCTTCCATAAAAAATAAAAATAAAAACTTCTCTTCAGCGCCGCTTTCTTCTCTTCTGCGCGAAATCTGCAGGCTTCCATAAAAAAAACCTTCAGAAAATTTGTTCGCTATCAATTCTATTGTTCTGATTTCCGATCTTCTAATCACGAAACAAAGCGGAGAAATAATTATTTTTGTTTTTTGAATGAATTAATGAGAAAAAATCAACAATAATACCACACACAGATTTATTCCAATTAATTGTTGATAATTATGTTTTTGTAATTGTAGGGATCGATAAACTATTCAACATGGTTGTGTTTTTCATGTTTCAATTATTGTTCTTCGTCTTTTTAATGTGGGTATCTTATTCCCTCTCAATAATGACGTATTATTTATACAGTAATACATCTTTCTCTATAAAGTAATACACATGTGTTTATATAGTAACACAATTTTCAATCAATACATGTGTTATTTTAAGGACAAATATGCGTTTACTCAAAAAGTCAATTGTATTTAAAATAACACAAATTAAGAACAAGTTTTTTTGTTTGTCTCTTGGGTGATTTTTTTTTTAAAGATATGTTTGATTTGATATGACTTTTGTATGACTTGCAAAAAATTTCTAATTTTTTATCCTTCCTTAAATTAATTGTATTAATTTTTCAAGTGAAAACTCAATTTATGTGTTATTTGCACTTACAGTAACATATAATTACCTTTATAGTAACACAAACCTGAACCTCATTTTTCTGTTAGCCTTCTACGCGACTTTTTTTGCGATTTTTTTGAAAAAAATTGTTTGATTGGTCAGACCCACTACAGATCCGCGAATTTTTGACCCTTCCTTAAATATACTAATATTTCATATAAGTGTTTCCCTAAAATGAAATAATAAATTTAAAACTATGAAAGTGAAATTAAATTAATCTAATCTATTGAGTGAAGTGTGGAGAGGAGGGGATTCCCCCCAACTTAGTATTTTTCTATCTATTTTCCCTCTCTCCCCAATAAAATGGGAGTTGCCCTATTTTCTCTTTGCTGCTCCCTTTCTTGTGTCGGCCGGAATGGATAATCTCAAGGGTCTTGGGCCATGAATCAACTATAAAAGATGGACTGCCAATTAATTCAATATGGGCCGTGAATTTCAACATTTTTGATGGATTAGACTTTGGGCAACGATTTATAGAATGCGGGATGCTATTTGGGCTCAAAATATTGAGCCTCAATATAAATTTTGTTTACTTGAGCCCAATCATTTTCTCCTTTTCTCAATTTATTTATTCGATTGACTCCACAATATATTTGAGGTGTGTTTTGCTCTAAAAATGCTAATTTTCTTACAAAAATAGCAAACCACATACTTTCTCCAAATCAAGTGCAATTAGTCAATTTAGTGTAAAAAATGCAATGAAATTCTATAAAATCATGCTAATTAAACTCATGAATTGCGAGTAATTTTCACACTAATCACACCTCCGCCCCTAATCCCGATTTCAAAACCTGGATTGTGGATGACCAACGCCTTGTAAGTTTTCTCCTACCTCATCGAAGAAGTTATGTCTATGGTGGATGGGTGTACCTCGGCTCGTGCCGTTTGGCTCGCTCTCGAGAGCCACTTTAGCCACCCATCTAAGGATTTACATTCAAAATGTTATATTGAATAAATAGAAAACTTTTGTTTGGTTTTCTAAGTTCTCTTTCTCTCTCTCTCTCTCTCTCTACTTAGCGTAGAAAATAAGTAGATCACTGCCGCCCACCATCATACATTCGTCGCCTACTCCACCCGCGTTCCCCACCTCACTAATTTCATAGATCTGACCCTCATCCCCCCACCTCCTCTCCATAGAAGTCGTTCTCCTTCCATCTGTGCCGCTGTCGTGCACGCCACCTCCGTCGTCACTGGCCGATTTCTGTGTAAGAGTTAAGAGATCACAGATCCATCGTAGCTAGCATAAGTCTGCATCGTCCAATTACTCTGTCGGACCACTGCGTTCGCTCGTCACTTAACTAGTTTCGTCTCCTCAAATCTAGGGGCTCCGGGAGTCACTTTAAGGTTTAGGTGGGATCAATGGGTAGATCCTCCCCGATGGTACCACGGTGGCCGATTGGGTGAGTCATCCGTTGAGCCCAATTTATTATTTTTTCTAGTTTTTTTAGCGGTTCTTTCTAGTATTTTAGCTTGTTTTTATTTTCAGTTCTTGTTGGTTTTTTCCTCCACTTTGAGTGGTTTCCTCGCCTAGTGCATTTTTTTCTTCCTTGCATGAGTCATTTGTTGTTCTTTGTGTTTTGGATCTTGCTTTTGCTGGGCCTTTGTCTTTTTTTTTCTCTACGTTTCTTGACACAGATATTTAGTGTGGGGTATCCATCTCGTTTTGAGAATGAAGATCTGATCGTATTTGTGGGTATATGTTGCACTCGTCTCTCCACTTTCTCACGATTGGAATGTAGCAACTATTGACTTGATCCTTCTAGGTTGAAGATGATTTTGTGGGTTATGATGATGTATTGATCTTGCTCTATTATTCTTGTAACCCTTAGAAAAAAACCCACATATCCAAGGCTCGAGAGTTTCGTTTGAAGGACCAACTTCAATCGCTCAAAAATGGTGATCGTTCTGTTGCGGAATATGGGCGTGAATTAAAATGGTGTGTGACCAACTTTCTGCCATAGGCTCCATTGTGGACGACAAAAATAAGATTCACTCATTCTCTAAAGGTCTCGACTCCTCCTTTTCAAGTTTCTCAGTGACCCAAATGGTCGTTTCACCCTTGGCGTCATTTTTTGTCCTTTTCAGCGGCGTGGAGGTTTGGGATCAGTTTAAACAAAGTTTGGACCTTGCGCCTGCGTTCACGGCCTCATCGGGTTTCCAGCCACCTGTCTCACACTCTCGTACTTATGGTTTTGGGCAATCTTACGGTGGTTGTGGGTTTGGATACCGACAACCTCCCCATTGCCAAATTTACCGGTAGAATGGTCATTATGCAAATGTTAGAGAGAAGCTCTTCGCAAAACATATTGACGTCCCTCCACCCAAGCCCTCTGTTCCTCAACCCGCTTCTCCATCCGCTAATCTTGCTGAAGCTTTTTGGCTTCGTGTTCTGTTTCATAGTCTTCTACCTCAGATTGGTACTTAGACACCGAACCACCTTGGTTCGTATTTTGCACACTTTTTAGTACAACAATAACAATCCCCACAAGCTTATGGGTTCGTTATAGTTGAGTAAGTATACGACCTAGTAGTTATTGTCCAAGGACCTAGGAGAGCGTGGAGCCCCAAAAATATAAGTCAAAATGGTGTTATAGAAGCTAAATGGTAGAATTATCAAATAACAACTAAGAAAATAAACAACTAACGAAAACAATTAAACTAACTCTCAAGACGAAAGTGCAAGTGGACGAATTGTTTCGGGTGTCTTCCTTATGTGGGATCACTAATGAATTAACGAACTAATCACAATAATTAAACCTAATGTCTTGAATTATGCTAAAGGATATCACAATTATGTGTAGACCAATCCCTCGTGAGGCTTAGGTGAACACGTGCACTAATTAGCAATTATATGATCTAATTAGTACCATAAGCTCCTAGAATAGTGACCCGTAAACACTTTCAACACAGTTACTAGTGTTTACAACTCTCCCTCGCACTAATCTCCTGGACGGCCTCTATTCGATTAATGTCTAATGTTGTCGATCTAAGCAATCAACCCTCTCTCGGTTAAGCTAATTACTATATAACTTCAATTAATTAATCAAGGCTCACACCCACACCCCAATCACGCAAACCCAACTCTCGTTGCAATTAACATAATCGAAAATGCTAGCTAATAGGATTAATCAACCCATTACATATTACAAATTACAACACTAGAAGCAATTTAATCAAGACATAAGCTAATGATGCAATTTAATCCATAAACTCACTAATTACCCACACAATTTCAACACCGAAAGCAATCAAAGTTTAGCCCATATCTAAATTAACAAATAAAATAAAACTCATGGAAAATAAATAACAAAACATTAAATTAAGGAAAGTGTCTTCAAATTCTTCAATTCCACAATAAAATACTCAATTGAAATCTATCTAATAAATGGAAGAATAATTAAACTAAACTATACTATTGAGTGAGTGAAGTCTGGGAGGATAGGGTTCCCACAATGGGAGTTCCCTTGTTTTCTGCGTGCACCAATTGCCTGATGAGAATCACGTTCGTAACTCTGCCACCGTAGCTCTGACTCAGGTCAGCAAGATACGAAGGTTTGCAAAACAAGAATTTACAGAAATAACTTCTCTTTTCATAACCTCCAATGTGAGTTTCACACCCTTAATATAGGTGATTCATGTATCTGATCTGTACAACAAGTTAATGGGCTTTATCATAATAAGGCCCACTCCACTAACAACTAATTGGCCCAATACAATAAAAGGCTCGGCCCTAATTGCTAACAGCTAAAATAATACAAAAGGACCAAAATTGATATTGCAATTAACTAGCGATCAATTCTTGTGCAACAGCTTTTATCCGCGCCCTCCTAACCCGATTGTACGCGTTCTTTAGTTCACGACCTTCGTTCGTATCATTCCCGTCTCCTTGAAGAGCATCCTTGTCCTCAAGGATAAATTCTGGAAATCTCTCTCGCATTTCCTCCAAATTCTCCCATGTTGCTTCCGTTGCCGGCAAATCTTCCCATTCAATTAAAACTTCCCATCGAAATCGGCCTCCTCGCTTTACTAATCGGTACTCCATGGCTCGCGCAGTTCGAATAATCAAGTTTCCATCTTCGTTTACCGCTGGTAGCCGTACTATGGTGACATCTCCATCACCTAACCTTCTTTTCAATTGTGATACGTGGACTACAGGATGTATCTGTGCTTCCATTGGCAAGTCTAGTTTATAAGCTACCGTGCCGATCCGTGCTAACACATGAAATGGTCCATAAAATCTGCTTCCCAACTTGTATAAAGCCTTTTGTGATATAGTTTGTTGACGGTAGGGTCTGAGCTTGAGGTACACAGATTAGCCAATCTCAAAAGTCTCTTCACGTCGGTGTTTGTCATGCTGCTCCTTCATCCGATTAATCGACTGTTGTAGTGTTTCTTTTAAGTCCCGAATAAATAAATCCCGTTCATATAGCTCTCGATCCACTTCAGCGTTTGGCGAATCTCCGATTGGATAACTCGTCAAGTGGGGTGGTGGTCGCCCATAGACCAACTCAAAGGGTGATAATTTTGTGGATGCATGGAAGGTGGTGTTATACCAATATTCTGCCCACGGTAGATAGAATTCCCACTTCTTAGGTTGTTGATGGACATAGCTTCGCAGATATTGTTCAAGGGTGCGATTAGTCACCTCCGTCTGGCCATCCGTTTGAGGGTGGTAGGCGGAACTCATAGCGAGCTGTGTTCCCTACATCTTAAAAAACTCTTTCCAAAAATTGCTTATAAAGATTTTGTCACGGTCAGTAATTATGGATCGAGGGATGCCATGAAGTTTAACAATATTTTCAACAAATAGTCTAGCAACATATTTAGAAGTATAGGGATGGACTGGTGGAATGAAATGTGCATATTTAGATAACCTGTCTACGACCACAAGTATGCTGTTGTAGCCGTTCGATCTTGGTAAGCCTTCGATGAAATCCATCGTAACATCTTCCCATATTCGTTCAGGAATTGTTAATGGCTGGAGAAGACCACTGGGCTTCCGGGAATCGCTTTTGATTCGTTGACAAACGTCGCACTGCGACACATAGTTTTTTACGTCGTGCTTCATTCCTGGCCAGTATAAAATTGAGGCTATTCTCGCCCATGTCCTATATATACCCGAGTGTCCGCCGATAACCGAATCATGAAAATGGTGCAACACCTTAGTCCGTAAATTCCCAGAATTAGGAACCCATACCTTACCTTTGAAAAATAGCATTTGCTCTCGCCATTCACAATCAGTAGCCACTATATCCTTTTGTTCAATTTTCTTTCTCATCTCTTCTATTTCATGGTTCCCCACTGAGCTCGATCTGATAATCTCCCAAATTTCCCATACAGGACCTGTTACGGCACACAATTCAGAGGTTTGCTCACTTATTTCCTGAGTTTGGTCACGCCGAGATAGAGCGTCGGCCACCATATTCTGTCACCCTGGTCGATATTTAATCTCAAAATCGAAGCCCATCAATTTAGCTACGAATTTTTGTTGTTCCGGCGTAACTATTCGTTGTTCCAGCATATTATTTAGCGGTTGTTGATCAGTTACTATACGAAACCGTTGACCCAAGAGGTATGGTCGCCATAAACGGATCGCTTCCACCACTGCCATCATTTCTTTCACGTAAGTGGACCATTCTAAATTTGTCTTGCCTAAAGCCTTGCTTAGATATGCGAGGGGTCGATCTTCTTGAATAAGCACAGCTCCTAGGCCCACGTCACTTGCATCTGTATGAACTTCGAATATAAGGTTGGAATTTGGCATTGCTAGAACGGGTGTTGTCGTCATGGCCTGTTTTAGTTTTTCGAAGGCAAGTTCGCTCGCTGCTGTCCACGTGAATTGTCCCTTCTTTGTCATTTCTGTTAATGGCTTAGCGATCGTCCCATAATCCTTGACGAATTTACTATAGTATTTGGTTAAACCTAGAAACCCTCGTAATGCCGTCAAGTTTCTTGGCTTGGGCCATTTCTTCATTGCTTCGATCTTTGATTGGTCGACCCGGAATCCTTCAATGGTGATCACATGTCCTAGGTAGTCGACTGATTCTTTCCCAAATGAGCACTTGGACTGTTTGACATAGAATTGGTGTTCTCGAAAAATTGAGAAGACTGCTCTCAAATTCGTCATATGATCTGTCCAAGTTTGAGAATAATCAGAATATCATCTAAAAATACTAAAACAAACTTACGAAGAAATCCGCTTTAAGCGCCACGCCTTGCATTTTGATGGGAACTTCTTTATATTATTTATCGCAAACTAATCCCTCTCCATTTGCTACTCTCACCTTGAAGGGCTCGATCTCAACGGCCTGTAATTGTAATTTTTCCGCTAATCTTGGATTAATAAAGTTGTGGGATGACCCGTTGTCGACGAGGGTTACCAAGCGACGATTCTTGATCCATGCTACAAATTTTAGCGTCCTTGGTCCGTGTACGCCCGTGATCGCATGTACTGACACTTCAGCCTCTTCTCGTCCATCGTCGTCCATGCATTCTTCCTGTGCTTCATCTTCCGATTCGTCTAGTTCGATCAAGAAAGCTTGCTTGGCTTTGCATTTGTGGCCCGGAACAAACTTCTCTTCACAATTGAAGCACAACCCTTTTTCTCTCCGCTGTTGCATTTCGTCCCAACTTAATTTTTTCACTCCATTAGGGGCGTTCTTTGTGCCGAAGGTTGAATTGGTTCCACCCGTGGTCGCATGGTTGCGATATTCTCCCAGATTATTAATTGTTTTTCTTGATTCTGGTCTTCCGACACGTTTGACGGCCATTAAGTGATCTTCTTAGACGCGGGCTAATTCGACCGCCTCGGAATACGTCTTGGGACGATAAACCCTTACTTCTGCTGCTAATTCCATTTTCAGCCCTCCAATAAAAGCCCCAACCAAGGCCTTTTCGGGCCAATCGTGCACTCGACTTGCTAATTTCTCAAATTCCTTTTGATACTCCCGAAGCGTTCCTGTTTGTTTGATGTGTGATAAGGCCTCGTCGTAATCATTATATTCGGAGGGTCCGAAACGGATCATCAATTCTTTCTCGAAGTCTTTCCACTTGATTTTCCGGCCCTTTTTCCGGTATACCCGGCTCAACCATTGCCACCACATATTGGCCTCTCCCTCAAGATAATAGGCGGCATATCTAATCTTGTCGTTCTTTTCGATTTCATTTAAATTACAATATTGGTTTACTCTGCTGATCCAAGAATTCAGATCTTTTCCATCAAATGTGGGGCAGAATAATTTGGGTTTGCTCTTCCTCCTATCGTCGCTAGTTTTGTTGTTTTTTCGACGACGTTCTTCCTTCTCACGATCATGCTTCGGGTTGACGTCTTCGTTGGAGCTACTTTCGGTGGTTTCTATTTCTTCGGATGATGAACTTGACGCTGTCTATTTGGATGATTTCCTTCTGTTTCTTCCGATTGATTGTTCTATCATTTCCAGCGTACGACCCATACTGGTCATACCATTTTCCAATTGATCAAACCTTGCCTCTAACAACTCTATTCTCTCCCTGTGTGTACCTGCCATTGACGTGATTCTCAAATACTCTCAATGAAAGCACCAATTTGATGAGAATCACGTTCGTAACTCCGCTAACGTAGCTCTGACTCAGGTCAGCAAGATACGAAGGTTTGCAAAACAAGAATTTGCAGAAATAACTTCTCTTTTCATAACCTCCAATGTGAGTTTCACACCCTTAATATAGGTGATTCACGTATCTGATCTGTACAACAAGTTAATGGGCTTTATCATAATAAGGCCCACTCCACTAACAACTAATTGGCCCAATACAATAAAAGGCTCGGCCCTAATTGCTAACAACTAAAATATTACAAAAGGACCAAAATTGATATTGCAATTAACTAGCGATCAATTCTTGTGCAGCAGCTTTTATCCGCGCCCTCCTAACCCGATTGTACGCGTTCTTTAGTTCACGACCTTCGTTCGTATCATTGCCCTCCACCTCTCTGCTGTGTTGAGCTAATTCCCAATTAAATTCAAATGGACGTGGGCTTCTCCCTATTAATTGATGAAATAGCCCAAAGCTGAATTGCATAAGTGGCCCAGCTTGATGGAAATTGTTGTGGGCTTCTTCAATGAATGGCCCAACTTGCCTATTCCTTTTTAATTAAATTGGGCCGCTGAAATTTGGTAGAATTAGATCAAATGGGCTGCATTTGAAAGATGCATGCTTCTTCTCTTTTCCACTCTGGGCCGGCTGTAATTGATTAATTAGAGTGGGCCTCCGTTATTTAAATTTTGCTTCTCCCATTCATTAGTCAAATATTGCGTCTGCCAGCATAATTGATGCAATGCCCAACTTGCATCCTTTTAAAATTTGATTTCTCACTGTGAATTTAATTAATGGGCTAACATTCTTGGGCCTTCATTTAATCAAGTGGCCACCAATTAATTTAAATGGGCCGCACAAATGTTTTTCAACCCAAATAATTCTTAGTTTCCATCTTTTCTCCATTCGACTCCTTCTCGATTTATTCCTTCGATTGACATTAAAATAATTAAGATATGTTTTGCTCCAAAAGTGCACATTTTCCTACAAAAATAGCAAACCATACACTTTCTCCAAATCAAGTGCAATTAGTCAATTTAGTGTAAAAATGCAACGAAACTCTATTAAAATATGTGAATTAAACACATGAATTTCGAGAAATTATCACACTAATTAGGGGCTGAGGCACATATGATGCCATCTACTTACCGGTTAGAAGTATATTTGTCTTATACAGGTTTACATAATGGTATTGTTGGTCACATTGACTTTTTACATCTCTCTCATATTGGTTCATGTTATATTAGTTGTTCTCGACCTTACCAAGAACTTACTTCTCGTTAGTAGATTATTTTTTGATTCCTCTGTTGTTGTTATTTTTAATGATGTTTATCTTGAAATCCAGCATTGAAATACTCAGGAGGTTCTAGCTCGGGGAAGCGTAAGAATCGCCTCTATGGCACTGTGGCACTCAAGACTTGGCTATGTCTTTTTTGATATTTTGTTTTTTCTTAATAGGTTAGGCAATATTTATGTGTTTTATTACCCAAACATGTTATCTGTGATTCGTATGAGAAAGCTAAAAGTAAGCGTTTACCGTTTTCTTTAGATGTTAAACGCTCTTCTTGTGTTTTGGACTTGATCCACTGTGATTTGTGGGGGCCGACGCTCGTTACTTTTGATTCTAGTTTCCGCTATTACACTATATTTTTTTATGATTTCTCTCGCTTTACGTGGTTCTATCCTTTACGAAAAAAGTCTGATTTTTGTGTTGTTGTGCTTCAATTTCATACTTTTGTTAAGAATCAGTTTTCTTGTCGCATTAAAACTTTCATAGTGATGGTGGCAAGGAATTTACTAATAATAAAGTTAAGGATTTTTTTTATTAAAATCAGAATACAACACATTTTTTCTTGCCCTTACACTCCCGCGTAAAAAGGGCGGGCCGAACGTAAACATCGTCACGTAACTGAAACTGGTCTTGCTATGCTTTTCCATTCTCATGTTCCTTTAAATTTTTTGCTTGAAGCTTTTAGTAGTGTTGTGTATATAATAAACCGTTTACCTACAAAGTTGCTTACCAATAAATATCCCTTTGGATTACTCATTTTTAATGTCCCAAATTATGCCAACTTCCATCCTTTTGGTTGTCGAGTGTACCCCTGTCTTAGGGATTATGCTGCACACAAGTTCGATCCTCGAAGCACGACTTGTGTTTTCTTGGGCTATAGCAGTTCCCATAAAGGGTTTCGTTGCAACAGTCCTCTTTCCTTTTGCGTGCGTCTATCTCTAGGCATGCTAAATTTGCTGAACATTTTTTTTCCATTTTCTAATATTGCAGGTAGATATTCCTTAGATTTTCTGCCTGCCTTGGAGTTCTTGGAGCTTGTTCGCCTTCCTAATTCTCTAGCGTCTCCTATGGTTTCGCCACCCTTGGCACCCTCATCTTCTCCTTGCACTCTTTGCCTGACTGATTCCCCCATCTCCACCACCTCAGTTGCTTCTCTTGTTGATGACGTTGAACCAATTCTTTCCTCGGTTACACCGCCTGCCCCTCTGTCTATCTCGATCATCTCTTCGATCCATCCGATGAAAGCTCGGGAGAAGTCTGGTATCTTCAAACCTAAACATGTTCCTAATTATACTTGCACTACTTTGTTTAATGCTCTTCTTGGAGTTACTAAGCCCCGTGGTGTAAAATCCGCTCTAAAACATCTGAAGTGGCTGGCCGCTATGCATGGACAATTTTCCTCTTTATCCTCTAACGACACTTGGGATCTTGTGCCTCGCCCATAGAACACGAACATTATGGACTCAAAATGGGCATTTCAGACTAAATTCCTGGCTGATGGGTTTGTGGAACGTTATAAGCCCGTCTTGTTGCCTAGGATTTCACTCAACTTCCGGGTTTCAACTACTCTCACACCTTTATCCCCATGATCCAGGCGTCTATTGTCCGCATTGTTCTATCACTAGCCGTGTTCCAAAACTGCCCGCTCCATCAACTTGACGTTAAAAATTTATTTTTGAATGGGTCTTGTCCAAACTTGTGTTTATGGAGTAACCTCTCCGGTTTCGTCAGTGCCTAGATTTCGAATCACGTGTGTGGCCTCAAAAAAGCATTGTATGGGCTTAAACAAGCACCTCATGCTTGGTTTCAACGACTTAGTGACTTTCTCTTGAGCATTGGTTTCATCTGTAGTCGCAATGGCTCTTCTTTATTTATTTATATTCGTGGTTCTCATATTCTATACCTTTTAGTTCACGTTGATGATCTCATACTGACTAGAAATATTGATTCCTCCCTACAGGCTTTCATTGCTCGTCTTCGTAAAGAGTTTGATATCAAAGACTTGGGTAAGCTCAGTTATTTATTGGGTCTTGAAGTATCTTACACTCCTTCTGTTTTTTCTTGAATCAGGCCAAATATGCTCGTGATATTGTTAAATGGGCTGCTCTTGAGGTTAGCAAACCAGTTGTCACACCACTTGTCGCGACTACCAACTTTCCTCAACTGGCCCCTTGTTCGATGATCCTACTCTATATCGATCCTTGGTTGGGGCCCTCCAAAATCTTACGATCAATCTTCCTGATCTGAGCTTTTCCGTAAATCTTGTTAATCAGCACCTACACAACCCGACCAATGAACATTGTTTTATCCTGTGTTATGTGAAGTATACACCTTCCTTTGATCTTTCCTTCATACATAGCTCTTCACCGAATGTGGTCGATGTTGATTGAGCTCGCTGCATTAAGACCCGACGTTCTACTTATGGTTACTCCATTTTTCTCGGTGGAAACATTGTTTGTTGGAGTGCAAAGAAACAACTCATCGTCTACCGTGAGAGTTGTGAGTCCAAGTATCGTGCTCTCGCTAATGCGGCCTCCGAATTGGTTTGTGTCCTTCAAATTCTTCAGGAGCTCCAGGTGTGCATCCCCCTTGCCCTACTCTCTTTTCGGACAGTAACAAATTCCTTAGCCAAAATCTCAGTGCTCATAAGCGCACCAAACATATTGACATTGACTATCACTTTGTTCGAGAACTTGTTTCGTCGGGTCAATTGACCACTGCTTTTATCTCTGTTGATCTTTAGATTGTGAATATCTTCACAAAGGCTCTTCCTCGCTCTCTCTTTGAGTTCTTTCGGGACAAACTATGAGCCAATCCTCATCCCGCGTCTTACTTGAGGAGGGTGATAACATAAATCAATTGTGATATCTCTAATTTATTGTCTTTTCCATAAATGTGTGATTTGATTTATTGTCTTCCCTACAATTATGGGATCACACTTTATTATTAGTGGACTTATTCCCTAATTAAATTATGAAAGCCTTTGTGATCATTTGTATGTATGCATTATTGTACTCTTCTTGTAAAAGTCAATGAAAACACAATTAAATTTACTTTAATAGTTATCATTCTTAGTAGAAACACCTCACACTTAAACAATTGGGGATGACTTGTGTGAAAATAGCTTAGGTGTAATTATGTGTAAAACATTCTAAAACATATTTCAATTTAATAAATTCCCGGGTCAACCCTTCTAATGCGGGTCAACCCGGTTTGGGCGGGTCCTTGGGAACATGAATATATAGTACAAATATCAATTACCCTTCAATTCTGTCTAATTGGAGAGGGTGGGAATTAATTCTTGTATATTAATTCCTACACTACAAGAAAACTGACTTTTAGTAACAACATCCTCTCACTATTGCATCTCTAGCTAGGAGTCTTTAGTGACAGGAATTTGAGAATTAATGACAGGGCCTCTCACTAAAAGTCAATTACCGTCACTAAAGACTTTTAGCTAGAGAAGCTATAATGACAGGAATTTTGTCACTAAAAGTCATTTTTCTTGTAGTGCTAACACTCCCCTTCACTCGTGGGCCGGATTAACACCTCTTACCCTTTTTGGGGAGGAGGCCCATCGAGTGGACAATTTAAATGGGTGGAGTGCTTTCAACAGGAATCGAACCCAGGACGTGTCGGCGTGAGCCTTTTGGCTCTCATACCATGAAAGAATTCCATCTCATCTAAAAGTCCGAACTTGTAGAGAGGTTGTGAATTAATTCTTGTATATTAATTCGTAACACTCCCCCTCACTTGTATCTCCAACAACTTACCTCACTTCTCCCTTAAGTGAAGAGTAAAAATAAGGAATAAATACATTTAGAGTCACTCTATAAGACCCTTAAACAATTTAAATAAAAAGTTTTAGTTAAAACAATTAAGGTCACTATTTGATTTGGATACCCTATAATGCCCTTTCCGTATAAAAAAATATAATTAACTCAGTGGATCCATAAATCCATCAATTTTAGCAATTGCGAATTGAAATGTTTGACATTCCTTTTACAATCAGTTACCAAATTTACATAGAATTCTCGATCGAAGCTGCAGATCGTGGGAATCAATGCATCGTCGACGTCAATCCTCCGATTTTTGCCTTCCATATCATAAGTATTTCAATATTTAGAGATTAATTAGGATTAAGATTCTACTGATATCATTCTAATATTCAAAAATTGCCCTTATTCTGTGTTTTCGAGAATTTCAGATTTTTGTATACCTTCTTTTCCCCAGAAATGGAGAGTCCTCTAATTCTGAAAATCGATTTCGATGGTAGATGCAAGATTGTACGGATAAATGTTGAAACAACATTCCACAGCATAACAGACGTAATCAACTACAAATGGCCCAATTTATCAGAAGGTAATTACTCAATTATGTATTCAGTTGGGTGTGTCAAGAACTGTTATTTAGAGTCTGATAGCGATGTAAGTGGTATGATAGAATTCTACACCCTATATTCGGAAAAGATGGTTTCTATATACATTGTTATATAATAAATTAAGGAAATATCCATTACATATTTTATGAGTTGTGTTCATCTTATAAATTCATTGAATGGTTATTTCTATAAAATAGTCGATTCCTTTAGCTATTAATTTAGTTATTTAATTGAATGATTTGGTAGTTCCGAAAAAACTTCATTTTTTAAAATTTTTATTTTAATAAGCAGTGCTCATTATATCCAAAGTTTTGTTAGTTATTTCGTGTTTTATGAATTGTTGTGGAAGTTCTGCCCCAACATTCAACCAAAATCATTATTTTTTGTTTGATTTAAGTCTGTTTCCGGTTGCTTTCGCTATCGTATCTGCTGAAAACATGGATAATTGGGCATGGTTTCTAAGGAAGATCAAGGACAATATCCATCATGCTAAACAAATCATATACATTTCAGACAGAAACACAGGATTGATGTTAGCGTTCTATGACGTATGGGAACGACCCGCCCACTTCTACTGTTTGTATCATCTTCTAACTAACCTTAAGGGAAGGTATGGTGGAGGATGGAACATTCAGCATCGCGAGAATATGACAGATCTTTTCAAGCAGTGTGCTCATGCTCCATCGAGCTGCATATTCAACGAAAAACTCGTGAAGTTCAAAGAGGTTGGAGGGTAGAATTGCAGAGGATTGGTTGCAAGATATTCTGTATTCAAAATGGGTTGTATATCATTCACCACATATAAAAACGTACGGCGAGATGACGTCGAATGCAGCAGGGTCGTTTAACTCTTGGATTCGGGATGCTAGAGCTCTTCCAATTACTTATATGATTGACGCTATTAGGAAACAAATCTCTAGATGGTTTGTTGAGAGGCATCTAGATAGCCAAACCTGGACAGGTATGTTAGTACCTAGTAAAGAGCAAGTGTGGAACGAAATGTCCAATATCAGTGCTTCTTGGGTAGTCTCGATATACCCAAACGGTCAGTTTGAGGTAGCATCTAATCTAAGACTTCAGTTACGGTTGACTTGGAGTACAATATTTGCACATGTTTTCAATGGCAAATCAAGGGTTTCCCTTGTGAGCATACAATGGCGGTTATTAAGAAGCATTGCAACTCTATATCTGAAGTCGTCGATGAGTGCTTCCTTAACTCAAGCTATCGCGAGTGCTACAAAGTTGATCTCGCTCCAGTTCCAGATACAGAGAGGTTCAGATTCAAGCCCAGCTCAGATTGTGATAAAGTTCTTCCACCCATTCTAAAGAAACCACCAGGTCGCCCAAAACAGAAAAGGATAACGTCATATGGAGAATTTTGTCGAGTCAAGGCTACAATATGCAGCAAGTGTGGAAAGAAAGGCAGACACGACCCGTTAACGTGTCCGCACGTGTTCGACACAGATAGGACAAATCTAGATGACTAGATTTAGTTATATTATATTTGAATAATAACACAGTTGTTTTAATCCCACCATTTTCTACTAATTAGATAATAGTATTTACTTTAATATATAAATAATAACACATGTGTTTTACTTTAATATTTTGTTATTTTTCTACTGGTTGTATTTCATTTAAAAATATATATTATCACAAGTTAAATGTTGTTAAGTATTTTATCATTAAGAATCATGACATTATTTAGATATACCGTACTGCTGTCCAGACTTGTATTTTATTATATTTATCAAAACTTATGATGTCTCTTTAAGGAATTAGTTAATATACCATTTAAACAAACCATGAATTTATACAAATATATCCTTTATTCAACTAGACTATATACATTTTATAATTTTTAACGTAGGTTTCAGTTAATCTGATAAATAATATGCTTAAGATATTATACGACTATCAATAAAGTTTTAATAAATTTTATTAAATATCCCGTCAATGCACCATAATTTAATCATACATTAATTAAGAATAAATTTGTATATTTTTCTGAATACACTATTTATTTATACACTAATAATCACAAAAAACATCATATACAAACACATAAATGCTTACAACTTACGTGTAGTATATTTTTTTGTTTGACATATAGTATTATTAGAGTAGAACGTCATTGTTCATTAGATATTATATTAAACCATAATTTAACCAATATTCAGTAAGAAACTTACAAAAAATATACTATTCATCTATTAAATTCATCATTTCAGTAAGAAACCATTGTGTATTTAAGACACAAGTGCAATAATAAACAATCAGGTGCATAAAGTTGTCATCGGAGATACAAGGCTTTGAATATACTTATAGGTATGAGCGGTACAAATCACTGAATCCACTTCTTCTATTATTCCTTCTTCTCTTGTTGTAAAATCGTATGAGTAGAACGAACCTGATGGATAAGTTCGATCTGAACATAATCTTTTTATGTTTCTTGTTAATGAAGTGTATATGAACGAGTTTATAATTAATGGGTAGCATTCCAACTTTAGAAATAGGAAACTTCTTCCAAGTTGATCCATTAATTGAATACGACAGCACCTGCATTTCAAAATAATATTGTCTCGCACCACAATTATCAACAATGTTTCTATCCCCATACACGACTAGGTTATTGTCATCTAATGCATCGACAACTAACGGGAGAATTTGTTCAATGACACCTCCGGAGGATGAAACGGGAGAATAGATTTTCAATCCCGCATCAAGTCAGGGAAGCAAAACCGCTTATATGTTATGAGTTCGTATGATCTAGAGATGAAGACTATGAAATACTTGGGACGTACAATGGGTTAGTGCTCTTTTGCAACACTGATGATCAATATTCTCTGGTTAATCCATCTACAAATGAAACATTTATTATTCGAAATGATCCTATTTCAATACCTCATTGATTTCGCGAAGCATGGGCTTATTTTTCTTTAGGCATTGACAGTGAATGTAATGATTTTAAAATATTAAGAATAGTTAGATTTTGGTCTGTAGAAGACTATCAGTATGAGGTGAAGTTATATTCTTGTAATTCAAATGTTTGGTCATTTGTTCCACCATATCCGTACGAAAAACTCCCCATTGCAAACGGGTTTTATGTTGGTAGTCGATTTCATTGGCAAGTTAAATTTGATGGGGGGTATATAAACTGGCGTCATTTGAAACAAAGCACTCTACTTATGAATTGATAGATCTTCCCGAGTTTATACTCCCAACATGGCATGTAGAATTTCGTGCATAGGACGAGTCTAGTATTGTTGTTTATTCTAGCAAACTTAGCCCCGAAGAGAATGGAGTAAGCATGTATTTTCTTCAGAGGCACATTTTAACTTATATGAGTGATGGGTGTACGTGGTCAAGCCTAACAATATTCAAAGAAGAATGGTTACCGTATATGTTCAACATCAACCCGATGTGCTTTTTGAATTGCACGAAGATGATTATCATGTTTAAGGAGGAGACACGTGGAAAGTTTTGCTCTTATGACATCCAAAAGAGAGAATTTAATGCGTTGGATTAGCTGAATGAAGCCCCAGATGTCGAACGTACGTATAGACTGTATAGTATATTGCCTAGTCAAGTTTCCCCATTCCCAAAAAGTTACTAGTCATATGTAGTTCTATAGTAAGTTGCAATGTGCTTTCCAGTAGATATGACATGAAATGATTTTTTTTTTTTGCTTTTTAGTTTTGTAATCTAAACGTATATTTAATATATAAAGCAAACTATATGCAGATGGGAATAAACAATGCAAAAGGTGATGCATACGTATTGCCTAAAATGATACTGTTATTGCATATGTTACGCTTATCTGCATTTTTTCCTGCAATTTTTTAGTTTTTTACAGTATTCACCACATATTCGTGCAAATGCAATAACCACTTCACTTTCTCAAGTTGCGAAAATAGTTACATAGGTCACCTTACAAATATTCTATTAAAAACCAATATCATAATATGAAATTATACTAACATTAAGCGCCCATCAATTGCCGAGTCATATGCGCTGTTACGAAGTATATTCTTGAATATCCAACCAATAAACAATACTATTGAAAATTTCAAAATATACATAATTGTAATTTGAACTTTATCTGGTGCACCGTTATTCAAATTGACTTCCTTGAACGACATAATTTCTTCCTCGAGTTGCATATTCTTTGATGAAAACACTTCAGTTTTTCTTCCAGTTCACTTATCTTTGATCGCTCTTCGTTTAATTTTACTAACAGGCCAGGTATAATATTTCCTTCCTCTTTCGCATAGAGGTTGATCAATCCACTGAAAAAATCCACAAAAACCTTCTTTCTGCAATCGTATGAAATTAATAATTATTTCTATATACGTAATTCAAAATCTTAATGAAATATATGAATACACATCATAATACCGGATATTTGTCGCATCCGAAGAATCTTCTCCCCACATTCATATTCTTCCAAGAGGTGACGACTACTGCATTCCTATTGTAATAGCACCTTACGTATCCCTGGTTATTGATGACATTAGACATTCTATATTTTATGGCAGGAAGAGAGGCGGCTCTGTAGTTGTATTCAGAATATAATTTTTTTAATGAAACCCAACGTTCAGATATATAGAAAATTTTAATATAATTACGGAATTCAATATCGTAATCGCTGTAATTATAGAAATTCCATTAATGAATAATTTCAGGGAGTTTTCCTCAACTCCCTGAAATGCATATCCGCAAACCTAATAGGCTTCAACTTAGTAAAAGTAGTACGAATGTTTGATCTGTAATAACTATGTTCCCTATCAATGTGCACTCCTTCTGTTTAGAAGAAAACAACAAATAAAAATGTTCGAGCATCATTTAGTATCAAGTATTCTATAATGAAAAGTAAGAAATTGAATGTATAATATAAAATTTAAAGAAATGTATAAACCAAATCTGTTCTTGGCTTTTAGACGCTTGTGCCTCATATCTTTCCTCTCTTTCTCATATTCTTCACTTTCACTAGCTGTATACATCGGATAAAATATAAAAAAGTCAAATACCATGCAAATAAATAACACTAAAACTGTTACCTTATTATTATTAAATTAAATACAACCTTCGTTTTGAGAAGTTGAATAACCACTGCTTTGTTTACTTGATTTTACATCACTTTCAAAATCTTTAAGATTGAACTAAAACAAATTAGATTTATGCAAAAGAATTCAGCTACAAGCAGATAAAATGAAAAAAAAAGTTACCTAAATCAGACGGGACAACTACGTATCCCACTACACGCTTCCCTGCATATGTTACAATTATAAATATAGAGTGAAACCTTGTCTCATGGGACATAATGATTAATTCCAAACTTAATAAACCTTCATGTTTTACTCTGATCTTATCCAAACGTTCCCCTTTACCAGCTTGTCCTGTCAAATACCATATTCTAATATTATCAAGTACATTACAGAGCAATACAGTTCCATACTAGACATATAGACATATGATCATCACGTGCAACTGAAATTCACACTTCAACACAACTATGATGCCAACACTACACAATTCAGCACAATATGATGTCAAATCTGCAGCAATGCAGATTATTTTTCATATTATACCTATATATGTAACAACCTCATATACATGCAACATTCTTTCAGTTTCTCATCTGCATATCATCACCCATCCTACCACCCTTTACACAATTATTGTATATAATAGTCATAATGTAGATAGTATGTGTATTATTTTTCAAAGTTTATGTTGTTAAATATATTATATCATTGAATATTAATGGTGTGACATAAATACAAAAGTTAAGTGTATGTGACATCATATAATTATAATGCTAGATTCATCTCGTATAGAATCAAAAATATTTAACCAAATCTTATACATTTATGCTGACAACTAGGGTTGTAAACGAATCAAATAATTTTAGTCGATTCGGTATTCGTATTCGAAATTTTATGATTCGAATTCGAATACAAATATTTTTTTTGATTCGATTAATAAACGAATACAACTACAAAATCATGATATTCGATTCGATATTCGTAAGTATTCGATTAAATATATATATATATATATATATATATATACATAAATATACATTCTTAAATTATATATTAAATTAAAAATATATTGTATTTATTAATTTAACTAATATTATATACAAAACAGGCCAACAAGTACTGGCCCACAAAAAGTATAAAACCTAATTCTTAGTTCAATTCAACATTTCCCCCCATTTTCACATCTCCCTCTAAGCCCTTTCATACAGCCGCCCCTCTCATTTCTCTGTTTTTTCGCCGCCTGCCCACAACTAGTCTTCCACGGCCAGTCAGCCACCAACTGCACGCACATAGGCGGCAGTCAGGTGGACCGTCCACGCATCGGCATCGCACTCGGCACAAGTAGCGCACATGCGCTATTTTTTCTTTGTAGATTAGTTGTAGGTGTTGTTTTGTTTTTTTTGCAGATCAGTTCTTGTTTTCATGTAATATGTTAATTATTTTAATACAAATTGTAGTAAATTTTACAGATTAGTTGCATCTTCTTTGTATTGTATTGATTGTGATTTAGTGTTTATGCTGTTAATGCAAATTTTTCAATTTAATTTGTGATTTTGTAATGCGGATTGGAACAACATAATAGTCAATTTAGTATTTATTAGTTAAATATATTGATTATTTTATAGATTTTCTCTACAAAATTTCAAATCGAATCAAATTGTATCGAATACGAATAAATTTCGAATTGAATACTCGAAAAATATTTTTTAGAATATATTTTTAAAAAAACGAATCGAATACTTGAATCGAATCGAATAGTATCGAATATCCATTCGAATCGAATACCGAATCAAATTTATTATTCGAAAAATAAACAAATATGAATATTCGAATATTTTCACGAATCGAATCGAATACCGTGGTATTCGCTTCCATTCGTTTACACCCCTACTGACAACACATTATAATTCATAACTTCAATGGAAAAGACTCATTATCTTCGAATTACCTCTGCTAGTTCTCATTGATACTCGAATCTGCCTACTTCTATTCCTTTTGCCGTTATTGGCTCTATCTTCTTCCTCAATACGAATGCCTTTTCGCTTATCCCCAGCCATACCTGTATATACCACTGTCTTACCCAAAAAATAGAAGTAGGCGAATTTATAATAAGATGAAATGGACAATCTTGAAACAAAAAAATAGTTTTAACAACCAAAAAACAAATACAATATTGATACTAGATTCTGAACCCAACCAAAAAAAACGCAAATCTTGCATCATGCATCAAGAACTCATGAAAAATAAATATACATAATATATATACGAATCTATTGCAGAAGTCATTTTTATAGAGATTGAATATACCTAAACAAATCGGTAAGAATCCTACGAAACTGATACAGTATATAAGGTATTTAGTTAAAATAAAAAATTAAAATTGTAAAATCTGCTAAAAATCTCTACATATTTCTGTCAAGCGCATACCTTTGATGTAGATCGGTTGAGTTGAGAATGACGATGACGGTGGCAAACTCTCGCAGCAAGATGCAGTGTGGAAAAAACTCTACCTCGATTTGGGGTTTTGTTAATTTCAATTTTGGAAAAGTGTGTAAGATGGTATGTTTGTATAAAATTGAGAGTGGTTATCGATGATTGATATAATTTTTTAAAATTGACACACGATTGTAGTTGACAAATGTATTGTTTACATTAATATATAAGGAGGTTAAAAATGTAAAATTGCTTATATAAATGATCTTTTCTCTAACTAGAAATAAAAAATGTTTTGTTTTGTTAAAACATTAGGTGAAATGACCTATAATGTTATTTCCCCTAAAAATAATAAAGAATGATCATCGTAAAGGAATTAAAAATTGGAAATTTTTATTATTTTAATCTGGAAGTGTATGTTTACGTGAATCATATAACTCCATTTACCACTGTTGGGAATAAACTGAGATATGTTTTGATTAAATACCAAAACCCCCTGAGACATGCCTAAGTCAAATTGAATATGTTCTAGAAATGTTAGAACATATAGTATAAAGGCTAGATGAGGAGCTAATATGTTAGGTAGCTCTTAGATGATTAGATGCACAATTTGAGGGGGAACACATGCTTAGAAGTTCATCTAGAACAAGTCCCCTCAAGGCTCAAACTCTGGATACAACACTAAGTCTTTTGAAGACCAACTATACTGATCAGGAGAGTTGTCTCATTACAAGAAGTCAAGATCAAGTGCTCTGAAAGTTGAGGTCAACTATGCTGAAGAAATAGAGACAAAAACACCCTAAAGAATTACAATTCAACATGCTAAGATCACCTTGAAGTGAAGCAAAGGGTATGAGCCAAGTCATCTGAAAAAGAGCAAGCCAACCTTGCTGATAAGCAAGACTGCTGATAGTGATAAGGAGAGTTGTCCAAATGATGAGGAATGTTGTCCTATCAATGGAACAACCTTCAGAAGCCATGTCCAAGTCTTAACAAGAGAATCTGAAAGTCAGACATTGGGAAGAGTGCTGCAGAATGAAGACAAAGCTCTTACAGCCGTTTATTTCCCAAATGAGGACATGTCACTATCAAGATTCTGTCTTCTAAGTTGAAGAACTAAGAGAGGACATTTATGGACATTGGAGGCTGCCTCTCCAACTGGCAAATCCTTCATTTGTCTATAAATACAGAAGTGTGAAGACCATTTGAAAGCATCCAACTTCAACCTCAACAAAGCACCTCTAATCTTAAGTCCTTACAAGCTAGAGTGCTGTAAAAGCTTTCAAAGACTATCTTAGTCTTCAAACACTTCATCTAAGATGTACTACACTGTATATCCATACACAAGCTTAGAGAGATATCCTATCCTTATACACTGATCTTCATTGTAAAGGATATCTCATTAGTTGGAACCTTACTTCAATCCTCATATCTTTCAAGAGTGAAAGTGAGAAGGTTGTAGTAGTAGAAGTGGTAGGAGCTGACTGTTGAGAGAAGAACAGTTCAGTTCTGAGTTGAGAAGAGGGTACAAAGACTCTAGACATCCTAGGGATCAATTCACCAAGAGTGGTGTTCTTGATCAAGTGCACCTTGGCACTATAAAACAAGTTAATTCCAAGAGTGAAGGAATTATCCTGTTCAATCAGGGAAAGTGGATGTAGGAGCTTGAGTCTCTGAACCACTATAAACTCTTGTGTTGATTTACATTCCAAGTACTTACATACATTCAACACTGCACACAAAACTGATCTTTCAAAGGATAAACACTCAAAGACTGTGCAAAACTGATTTGGACAAGTTCCCTGAAACTGGACTATATTGAATTAACTAAGTGATTTCAAAATCTAAAGGAGTCTAAACCAAAAAGGGCCAACCACTATTCCGCACATATAACTCCCCTAGATAGTTATTCAACTAAGTACTCAATAGTACTGAGTAGTCTGATTATCTTAGAAGAGTTAATCATCTTCAGCAGAGTTGTCCAAGACAACCTTGCTGAGCTCTGGTTTGATCAAGTTAGAAAAGAATTTGCATACAAGTGTATTCCCCCCCCTATACACTTGTTATATACTCCTTTCTGGACCAACAAGTGGTATCAGAGCAGGGGTTCAAAGACCACTGCTTCTGAAAAGCCATCTTGGTTTTCAAAATCATATATTTAGTGTGGTCACTGAACTGATCTATCTGAAATCTTATTTGATTGTTGACTGACTGTTTGTTCTTGAGATATGGCCAACAACAATGCTGCTGTTCCACCTCCTGCTGTCCAAGGATTGGACAATATGGCTACAAATCCAGTCAACCACATTTCACATCACAAACTGCCCATGTTCTCAATAGACAACTATGATTTCTGGAAAATCAGAATGAGGGCTCATCTTGCATCTCTACACACTGATATGTTGAGAGTGATCACAAGAGGACCTTTTGTGTTCACATTTGTCAATCCCAAAGTCACTGAGGCTCAAAAGGCAGACACAAGAGAGATGCTCCCCAAAGATGAAGATGACTTCACTGCTGATGAAAAGAGGAAAGATAATCTGAATTATCTTGCCATGAACACCCTCTACCAAACAATTCTAGATGCAATAATGGGTAGAGTCTACCACTGCACAACTGCCAAAGAAATTTGGGATACTCTTGCAGAAATGTGTGAGGGTACTGAAAAGATCAAGGAGAATAAGCTCCAGGTGGCAGTGCAGAAATTTGAACAGTTTGCAATGGAGTCTGAGGAGTCCATTGACAAGTTTGCTGGTAGATTCACTGATGTGATGAATGAGATCAACTCATTGGGCAAGGTCTACACCAAGAGAGAAGTTGGGTTGAAGATCTTGAGAAGTCTCACTCAAAAGTGGGATGTCTATGCTGTAATGATGCAAAACACCAAGGATCTCTCCACCATGCCCATGCAACAAATCTTCTCAGAACTCAAAGCTTATGAGTTCGACCTCAATAGAAGAAAGCCTATTGAGGAACCTTCAAATCCTACTAAGGGAGTGGCATTCAAAGCCAAAACTGCTGAACCAGAAATGCAGTCCACTCCAAGATCATCAAAGTCAGTCTCAAAGACTGAAATGAAGGAGGAACTAGCCTTGATGGCTAGAAGGTTTGAAAAGTTAAATTCAAGGTTTGGTAGATACAAGAAATTCTACCAGGACAACAAATTCAGGAGAAGATACAACTCTCCTGAAGATCAGGCTGAAGCCAAAAAGCCGGAAGAGAAAAGATCAGAGGACAAGTACTCTGATAGGAGAAGGTCCAGTAGAGCTGAACCTTCATCATCAAAAAGAAGAGAAAAATCAAAGAAAGAAGATGATGAAGATCTGTGCTATAACTGCAAAAAGAAAGGGCACTTCCAGTATGATTGCCCTGAATTAAGCTCTAAGGAGAGAAGAGAGAGGCAAGCCAAAAGAGACAGAAAGTTCACCAATAGAAAGGCCATGATGGCTGTTGAAGAATCTGATAGTGCTGAAAGCTTCAACTCTTCAGATGGACTGTTCTCCAACAGTGAAGATGATGATGATGTCTGCCACATGGCTCTTGAGGATGATGAGGTATCCTCTACTCCTAGTTCACCATCATTCATCTCACAAAACAATAGTGAGGTCAACTTGAAGCTTTCCCTTGGAAAGTTGATGGAAGATTTCACTATGCTGCAAGAATTTCATGATAATTGTGTGAGAGAAAATGAAAGATTGGCTATTGAACTTGCCAAAAACTCTGAGGCAGTTGTTGATATCAAGTCTACTGAGTTGTATCAACAAGTCTTGAGAGAGCTTGAGGAAGCAAATCTCAGGATAGTTGACCAACAAAAGGAGATTGATGATCAACTTCTCTCTCAGAAGAGAAAAGATTTTGAACTTAAAATTCTAAATGCCAAGTTTGAAAACCTCTCACATGAATATGACATTCTTAAATCAAGTGAAGAGAGCCTGAAATTAAAGATGTCTGCTCTGAAGAAATCCTCTAGAGCAATAGAGGAAATTCAGAGTTATCAAAGACCTATGGCTCAAAGAAGTGGATTAGGTTTTGATCCATTTGAATCTTCACCTTGTCTTAGTGTTGCTTCCACAAGTAACACTAAGAGAATCTTTGTTAAATCAGTGGCACAAACTGGAAATGAAGTAATTCAGCCTACTCAAGTGCTTCAGGAGACTAGGCCTAAACCTAAGGAAAAGGCCAAAGCTCCTGAACATAAGAGGAATGTTGCTCAGCAGAGTAGACCCAATGGAAGGGCAACTCTACTGAACAATGTTCAGAGGAACTATCCAAGGTATAATCAGCCTAGGCCAACTCTACTGAGAAAGCCTCAGCTGAATAGACCTAAGGACAACTATCCTCAAAGGTAAAATAAAATGAGACAACCAAAACCCTTCATGCCAAAGGGTAATGGTCAAAAGAAAGCCTTTCCTCAAAGATTCCCTCAAGTAGCACAAAGAACTCAAAAGTTCAGGAGATTTGACAACTCTCCTGAAACTTACAGAGTTAACACATTCACACACACTTTCCCTAAGGCATTTAAGGGAAAGACAGTGTATTTAGATGCTAGAGGAAGACAACTTAGCCACCTTGAATCAATCAGGGTTATTAGGCAAGTTTGGGTTCCTAAAGGTACAGCTAACCTCTCAGGACCCAAAACTCAAAGGGTACCTAAACCAATCTAATTGCAGGTACCATTGGGCCACAAGAAGAAGAGTTTGAGCAAAAAATCAGCATGGTACCTTGACAGTGGATGTTCAAGGCACATGACTGGAAACAAGGAACTCCTCACTGAATTTATTGAAAAAGAAGGCCCAAATGTCACATTTGGAGACAGCTCACAAGCAACTACAAAAGGTTATGGTACTTTGATGATTGGTAACATCAAAGTATCCAATGTATCTTATGTGGCTGGTCTCAAATATAATCTTCTAAGTATCAGTCAATTCTGTGATAAAAATTTCAATGTTGAGTTTTCTAGTGGAAAATGCTTAATCAAAGATAAGACTCAACAAACTCTATTGACTGGAACTAGAAAAGGAAATGTGTATTTTGCAGACTGGGACAAGTCTACGGATGCTGCATGCTTCATTGCTAAGAGTTCTAGTGAACAAAGTTGGTTATGGCATAAACCAGTCATCTCTACTGAAAGGGTACTTGAACTTTTACATATGGACCTATTTGGACCAATTACCCCTGCAAGCATAAATGGTAGAAAATACACACTGGTTGTAGGAGATGACTTCTCTAGGTTCACATGGGTAGTATTTCTCCTTAATAAGAAGGAAACTCAAGTCAAACTGCCTGAACTGTTAAAGAGATTGTCAAATGAGAAAAGCCTTAGCATTATCAAGATAAGCTCTGATAAAGGCACTGAGTTCATTAATTCATACATCAATGAGTATTGCACATCTAATGGAATAGCTCATGAAACCTCTGCAGCTAGAACTCCTCAACAAAATGGAGTTGCAGAGAGAAGAAATAGAACTTTAAAAGAGGCTGCTAGAACTTTAATTGTTGATTCTAATTTGTCTAAGAGGTTTTGGGCTGAAGCTATAAACATTGCATGCCATACTCAGAATAGATGTTTGATAACTAAGGGGCAAGGCAAAACCCCATATGAACTCTGGAAAGGAAGATTGCCTAAAGTGTCATACTTTCACATTTTTGGTTGCAAGTGTTTCATTCACATTAATGGGAAAGTCAGTGAATGTTTCAGCTTGTCTTTTCTTTCCTTTTGCCCTCTTGATCTTTCCTCTAGTTTGGACACCTTCAGCATCTTTGTCCAAACCAGACACTTCACCACCTGGTCTTTGCTGTAGCCTTACTCTTTCCTCTTGAGCTAAGGCCATAGAGTTTTTCAAGGCAAGTGCCAATTGCTCCTCTTCATCTAAATCATCCAAATTCAGCACTGCTGGCTCTTTTCCCTTTCCTTCAGGGGCTTTGTCTTTACCATTTCCCCCTTTAACTGGGCTTCCAATTACTAAGGCACCTTTTGCCCTTGCTCTTTACCACCTGGGAAAGATCAGCTGAAAGCCTTTGATAGCAAAGCTGATGAAGGAGTATTCCTTGGATACTCTCAAATCAGTAGAGCTTTCAGAGTCTACAACAAGAAAACCCTTATTGTAGAGAAAACACCTCATGTTGTGTTTGATGAATCTTTTCATGAGTTCAGAAATGAGAACTTGGAATCTGAAGAAATCACACAAAGGACAACCAGACTGAGCTTAAAAGACAAAGACATTGAATTCATAGAAGTTGTCCAAGCCAACCTACCTGAAATACTCCCATTGGACAACAATCCTGAAGGCAACCCTCCTGAGGCAAATCCCACTGAAAGGAATGGTGAACTGAATGATCCAATCCCAGTTCACATCCAGGTAACAACTACCAATGAAGAAGCAGTTCCTGCTGAGGTAGTTAATGGATTAAATAATCAAGGGGGAACTCAAAATGTTGAAAATGCCAATGTCCCTGACATTGAGGACAACACCCCTGATTATGATCTTGAATTAGATCCTACATTCAATTATCCTGAATTTTATGATCAAAATGACTCAACTTTAGTAGAGGACAACTCTACTGAAGAGATCAGAAAAAGAAGGACTTGGTTGTCTGACCATCCTACTGATCTCATACTTGGTGATCCAAGTATTGGAGTCAAAACAAGGAGATTTCATGGTGAAAGTGCTCTTTTCTGTTGTTTCTTGTCAGAGCAAGAACCAAGTGACATTGAGGAAGCACTTCAAGATGCCAATTGGATCACAGCCATGCAGGAAGAACTGAATCAATTCACCAGAAATGAAGTATGGGAGCTGGTGGATAGGCCTTCACATCAAGATGTTATTGGAACAAAGTGGGTGTTCAAGAACAAGAAGAATGAAAATGATGTGATTGTCAGAAACAAAGCAAGACTTGTGGCAAAAGGCTATTGCCAACATGAAGGCATTGACTATGATGAGACATTTGCACCTGTGGCAAGGCTAGAAGCAATAAGGCTCTTTCTAGCATATGCAGCCCACAAGAGGTTCAAAGTATACCAAATGGATGTCAAGAGTGCCTTTCTGAATGGAGTCTTGAAAGAAGAAGTCTATGTGGAGCAACCACCAGGTTTTGAGAATGGAGATCAAGTCTACAGACTAAAGAAGGCTCTATATGGACTCAAGCAAGCCCCTAGGGCTTGGTATGATACACTGTCACAATTTCTCTTGGATCATGGATTCACCAAGGGAACTGTGGACAGAACTCTCTTCAGAATCTCTGAAGGAGAGGACATCTTGCTTGTCCAAATATATGTGGATGACATAATATTTGGATCACCTAATGAGAAGCTGTGTGAGAAGTTCTCCAAGCTAATGCAAAGCAAGTTTGAGATGTCCATGATGGGGTTGATGAACTTCTTTTTGGGTCTACAAGTCAAGCAATCAAAAGAAGGAATCTTCATCAACCAAGCTAAGTACACCAGAGAAATGATCAAGAAGTTTGGGTGTGCTACTAGCAAGCCAGTAAGGATCCCTATGAACACAAATTGGAAGATGGATCCTGATGAGAATGGTGTCCCTACCAACTCTACTGAGTATAGAGGAATAATTGGTTCACTCCTCTATCTCACTGCCAGCACACCTGACATCACCTTTGCAGTTGGTGTTTGTGCAAGATTTCAAGCAAATCATAAGAAAAGGCATCTTGAGGCTGCAAAGAGGATCTTGAGGTATCTCAAAGGCACTGAGAACCTAGGCCTTTGGTACCCTGCTGATGACAACATTGAGTTAACTGGCTACTCAAATGCTGATTATGGAGGTTGCAGAATTGATAGGAAGTCCACTTCAGGGACTTGTCAATTCTTAGGCAACAAGCTCATATCTTGGTTTTCCAAGAAGCAGAACACAGTGGCTACTTCCACCACTGAAGCTGAGTATGTTGCAGCTGGAAGTTGTTGTGCTCAGATTCTATGGTTGAGACAACAACTAAGAGACTACAGAGTCAACTCTACTGAAGTGCCCATATTTTGTGATAACAATAGTGCCATTGCTATATCACAAAATCATGTCTTGCATACAAGATGCAAACATGTGGACATCAAGCATCACTTCATTAGAGATCATGTGGAGAAGAAGGATATAAAGTTGGTCAAGATCCACACAGATCATCAAAAAGCTGATATACTAACTAAGCCACTTGCAGAGGCAAGGTTTCTGGAGCTATCAGCAGAGTTAGGTTTACTTGATCCAGGGAAGTTGGACAAGTAAAACTCATTGAAGTTAATGGGAGTAAAAGAGCTGAATTGATCTTCAGCAGACTTGGACAAGTCTACTAAAGTACAGAAGAGATGATCACTATCTCTCAGGACACTTGTCCATTGAAACTCAGGACTCTTGTCCACATCTCTTCAGGACATTTGTCCTTGTAGGGTCAGATAAGTTGTCCTGGCTATCAAACTATTTTCTTGGTTTGATAAGCACCTATTTTGGGTAATCATTGTCTACCTTGATACCTGTCCCAAATACAGATATCATCTCTGTGGGATTTAATTTGTCCCCCACCCAAAAGGTCGCTTTCCATGCATTAAATGCCAAGATTTAACTCTTGTTTGCATTACACTTTTCAAGCCATGATCTATCTTGAAAACTCCCCAACCATTAACTAATATTAAATACCTTCCACGTTTTGAATAAAACCAACAAGTCACTGTTACATTGGTTTTTAACCATTGGATCAAAACTGGCCAACTCCCCTGAAATTCATCCTGGTCGTCCAAGTGTATCTTTCCATATTTGACAACCGTTGAAAATACACAAACCTCACCAACTCATTGACAAACATTCTTTTTAGAATATTCACTACAGAAAAACACACATTTCGTGACGAAAGTTTTTGTGACGATACAAAAATCGTCACAATTTGTTACTTGAAGACGACGAAATTTATTTTTCGTCATTAAAATACTAGAAATTATGACAAAATTTAACGTCGTCACAATTTATAGTTTTTTCGTCATTAAAATACTAGAAGTTATGACAAAATTTAATTTCGTCACCACTAATAATTTTTTCGTCACAAATTTGTAACTTTCGTGACGATGTTTATAAATATGTCACAATAAAAGTATGTGACGATTTTAATATTAATTGGCGACAAAATTTGACGTCATGAAAAATATATTTTCTTGACGATACTACACTATCGTCATTAATTATAAGAAATAATTTGTGATAAAATTATTTCGTCACAACAATAATTGTTGACGATTAAAATAATAATTGATGACGATATTCGACGTCATAAAAAATATATTTTCATAACGATACTATTTTTCGTCATTAATTATTCAAAATATTTAGTGACAAAATGATTTCGTCACAATAATAACTAGTGACGATTTTAATAATTATTGATGACAATATTTAACATCATAAATAAGATGTTTTCGTAACAATTCTATTTTTCATCATTAATTATTCAAAATAATTAGCGACAAATTCATTTCGTCACAATAATAATAGGTAACGATTTTAATAATAATTGATGACGATATTCCATGTCATAAAAAATATATTTTCATGACGACAATATTTCTCATCATTACTTATTCCAAATTCTTAGTGACAATATTTACATCATAGAAAATATATTTTCATGACTATACTATTTCTCGTCATTAATTATTTAAAATATTTAATGACAAAATATTTTCATCACAATAATAATTGATAAAGATATTTGACGTCATAAATAATATATTTTCATAACAATACTATATTTATCATTAATTATTCAAAATAATTAACGATAAATTTCTTTCGTCAAAATAACAATCAATGGCAATTTTAATAATAATTGATAATGATAATTGATATCATAGATATATATTTTCATGATGAAAAGTATTTTCGTCATTAAATATTTGAACTAATTACTAACCAAATTATTCATCACAATAGTGACAATTTTAATAATAAAGAACGACATATTTGGCATTGTGAAACATTATTCTCTTGAAAAACATATTCTCATGATGTTGATACTTTTTTTATTATTCAAAATACCAGTGATTAATTTTTTTTGTTATTAATTAATTTAATGGATAGGTAACATATTTTTACGAAAGGGCTAAATACAACGAAGATCGCTAGTTCGTCACATTATTGTTTGGATGCAAATTACAAATTTAAACTTCATAGATGGGCTAGAAAATAGTCTAGTGTATACTACTTGAACTCATCAGTACATAGTTATGTTTCAACTGATTATGGCACCTAATTTGAATTGAAGTGTTTCATTACCAACCATTTAAGCATTAAACCTAAGTAATAAGAATTAGAGACTAGCGAGCAGTGGGATGAAAGCATTATTATGTTTGATGTTTAAAAATTGTCAGAATACATGTTCAATGCAGTAATGCCAATAATTGAAAAAGATGAAATATGTAAGATTGCCTTAATACTCACTTTATTTGACTAGATATCTGATATAACACTACTCAAGTCCCCATCATGGAATGCTCATCCTGTTTACAGCAGATAGGCCTCGTCAATCTCACTATCAATTTCACAAATCAACATACTCCATATAACAAACAAATATTGACCAACATTTGCAGTAATCTAATTATTTAAGGTATTAGTCTCCTAACAATAGTTACCTTTTTTTATAAGAGTTTCCTAAGTCCTAACAATAGGTAAGACAACACTGAACGATACTTTTAAGCTTACAACCAAGTAATTCAAATTCTACCAGTCTTGAACATAAAATAGGTGATAAAGGATCAAGAAAATATGTTGCAGCAGAGAGTTTATCTCAACTTTCTTTTGATTTTTTTCCAGCAAAAAAAGGCCCAAAATTGTTTGCCATGCCCTCAAATTTTCAATAATATTTCAAGGACAAACAAAGAAAAACAAAGATACCAATCAAAAAAAGAGAAATGAATTTTGAAAGATTTACGAAGCTAAATTGCAATTCATGCACCTAACAAAGACAAGAAAAACCTCAACAAAACACATAATTATCACAGTTAAGATAAAGATATAATTCACTGCTACTCTGCACAAAATCAGGATTAAATTACTAAAGGAACGTGATAGATTAGTTTCCCAAAAACTGCAGCTCTCCTTCACTTAATTAAAATTAAAAAAACATGTTGTGAGAGCGAGAATGGGCCGGGCTCAAGATAGATCAACTCAAAATAAAAGAGAAGGATATGTGGATATGCAGACACAACACCCTTGGTGGGCCTGTAGCATAGCAGTTTTAAATATGAAGAGATACATTGAAAATGATATTGTAGTTTCACAAACTAAAATGTTATTGTCAAAATCTAAGCAAGTTTTCACTCACAACAGTAATTAAAACATTATCTAGCATTATTTATAGGATTGCAGCAGCAAATTATTAGTGTCACTAAAACAACATCAACTAAATTAATTTCAACTAATTATAATATTATCAACTAAAGTATACTTATGAATTGCAGCAGTAACTACCATTTCAATACTAAAAGGTTTGGAAGAAAACACCAAGATCCAATGAGAACATCTTGAATACAAGGTTTGAATAGATTTTTTATGGATATGGCTGATATATGCATATGAAACAATCATAATTCAAGTGCACAAATATTAATACTAATAATCTATATTCTTTCATGAATATACTTAGTGAGTTGAAATGGCTTACCACATATCTGTTTCAGCATTGATGATGGTTTTAACGATGCCACATGTTTAACTTACTATCCACAATGATCTGGTTCTTGCCTTGCCTGATAGGTTTCAAGCCATGCCAGATGGCTCTGCACCTGTTCCTAAATCATCTGGTGGTTGGGGATCAGGGACATCAGCTCCTCGTACAGAAATCAAATTTGACTCAGATTGTGACCTCTGAGATTCTCATCTTTGATATCTTATGTATTAACCACTGTTTATTTATGTGTCTTTTTTATTTGTTTCTGCCTTTCTGGTGAAGCTCTATTTGTTGTTTGGTGTTATGTATCCATAAATTCTGATTTTTAGATGGAAGGTTTGAAAATGAATACTTTCAGCAGACTGAAGAATCAAGTCAATTCAGGCAAGAGAATGAAATGCAAAAAATGAAACAGGCACGCACATTTCTGGAAACACATAGTACATAATTTGTGTGGAGAATGCTTTAATAGTTTAATTGATTGCAGCTATTCACTATCTAATATTATCTTAATGCAGGATCAAGGATTGAATGTCATAGTAGAAGGTTTGGATATATTAGAGGACATGGCCAGTGACATTGTTCTAATATATTTTTCACTTCGATATATTTCCATATATTATTATACAACGAAGCAGTATTGATATTACTCCCATTAATTGGTTATATTGTGACCTAATAATTCAAAAAGGAAGCTAGTTTCATGACTTCTATAGAAGAAGAAAATCCTATCTGACAGAGAGCATTGATTATATTTTTTACTTCAATATACATTCATTCATTCTTCTACGACAAAGAAAATATAGATGTTACATTGTTACTCCCATTATTTGGTTATTTTGTGAACTAAATTCATAGAGGGTGTGAAAAGAAAGTTATGGTGCAGAGTAAATCTTTATGATACCAGATTCTATTGTAGGGAGCAAGAAATTAGACATCAAAGACCAGTTTAGAATCAGAGAACTGAGACAAAAATAAAATTCAAGATAAATTAATACAAAATTGACTTCTTGTGAAACTTAAGAAAAAGAAATGAAAAAACAGAAGAATTACTCGTCACTCTGTTGATCACCACACATTAATTGAAGTGAATGAGAGAGATTTCAATATATAAAGCACTGAAATAAAAATCAAAACCAATTAATACACAATTGAAGGAAAAGGAATAGAAAATTAATTCCAAAATAAATAAAAATCAATAAGATGCATTTACAGAAAACTAGTTCCAACACAATCGAATGCATTTACAGAAATTAAAACCAACGACAATCAAATGAGCGTCGTCCTCAATTAAAATTTTGGCCAAATTTACAGAAAATTAAAACCAACACAATCAAAGTTGTAGAAACTTACCTCTCGATTTTTTGACAAAAGGCCGGCGGCGAAAGACTTGCGACGAGGTGACGAAGGGGGACCGGCGGGCTGTTTTGACTAGCCACTGCGTGCGAGCATGCGACGGCGGCGACAGAGGGTGGATATAGGGGGTTGTGCGGGTCACGTGCGGAGGGGGGGAGGGGGTTGGGTGGAGACTGTGGGCGCGACGCCGGCGACAAAGGGGCAAGCGGCTGGGTTATTAGATTTCAATCTCACAAAATGAAGGGGTGGGCGGTTTCTATTTTACAAGATTTGGGATTTGAGATTTGGAATTTAGATTCCCTCCTTATTACTCCCGCCTTTCTTCAATTCTTTTCAACTATTGCGTTTTCTTAATTAGCGCCAAATTTTTGGAGCCTTCTTTTTTTACATAATAAAAAGGAAATAATTTATATCTTTGAGAATATTTTGTATTTTTATGAACATTCCTCATAAAGTTGTTATTATACTTTTAATAAAATTAATATTATTAAATAATTTTAATAAAATTAAAGTAACATTTCCTCTCAAAATGTAGTATTTTTAATGAAAGTAGCATTTCCTCTCAAAATGTAGTATTTTTAATGAAAGTATTAATTTATTGGACATGGAAAAACTATTATTTAGTAGTACTTCCTACATGATTTGCATGATAGTATTAATTCAAAGGTTTGGTTGTAGGCATACTTGCTACGTGATCATTTGAATGATAGTTGGACAACAATAAAATTTGGGGTTTGTTCTTTCGATTTGTTTCCAAAAACTTTTAAAAAAAACATAAAAATATTGTAACGCTTTGTTGCAGCTGACACATCTAAAATGATTGATGTTATTGCTTATATTACAGTGAATTGGCACCTAGTCGGTGAACCGACACTAACATACCCAATTTTGTTGGTTTTGCACATATCACCGTACAATAAACCTAAATCATTGAAAATCATATTATAGTGAAATTGATTTTGGCACTGAAAATACGATTCAAGCTACCGAGTACACTTTTTCAAGTGGAATCGATCTTATGAGGTTTGCTCATTACACTATGATTTTCATTTTATTTGGGAACCTTTCATGATTTCTTGCTTTTGTCGAAGATTGAATAATAGTTACATAATTGTTCTTCGTTTCATCGAATTTCGAGTATTCCGTGAATTAACGAATTTTAATTGTTGTTCATCCTAAATTCTATCACATACCAACACTCAATCGGTTAATTGACACTAACATACTACGCGTTATTGGTATCGTATCACAAAAAAATTTATTTCAACGCGTTGTTGGTCTCGTATCACCATAAAATTCTATTTCATATAGTAAAAACGATTATACTTCGTGCTTTTAACATAAACAATCACATACTAGAGGTGCTCATTTCAAAGAGCAAACATTTTTAACAAACTTACTACTATTCACCCATAATTTTAAAATTATTAAAAACTATAATCACCTATTTTTGTAATATAAATTCAACCTCATCACAAATTTAACCATACAACATGACTAATAATTAAAATCATATTTAAAAAAAATATATATATATATTATTCAAAAGAAAATAATATTTGACTTCCTAAATGTATAAGATATAAAATTGAGACCCTTTCATTTAAAAACGAGAGGAAATTGGCCTAGTATCTTTTCTCCATAATCAAATAAAATTAAATGAAAAAAAAATTCTAAGACAAAGCCTTGAAAACCTTTTCACAAAGATATCTATTATATTTTCCCAATAATTCCCACTCTAAATGAAAATGAAATGAATAATTCCCACTCTAAATGCTCTAAATGAAAATGAAATGAATAATTCCCACTCTAAATGAAAATGAAATGAATAAATTGGCTGATTTGGCTCCATCCCCCACCCCTATTGAGAGTGAAAACCCTTCTCTACTCTGATAGTATAATTGATTACGTGCCCTTCCTCTTCACAGAGCCCAAAATCTCAGCCGCGGAGAAACTCCCCCACCCTTCCTTCACAGAGAAACGCCTCCACCCTTTGTCGCGGCCTCCTGTTGCGAAGCCCTCCACAAATATTCTCTTCGTATAATTGTGGATTTATCAAGAACCTTTTATTTTTCACATAATCCTCCCCATCATGCCCTTTAACTGGCGCCTCTGGATCCATCGTGTGGATTAACGAGGCCTACATCGTGCCGGTGAACCGGCGCCTCCATAATGTTGGGTTGAGCATCTCACTTATACCCGCTGGTAAGGAGCTCTTTTCGGTCTTGATTTTCTTTTTGCGTATGTGTATTTTTCGTGAATCTTCTTCACTGACAATGGATATATTTATGTTTGGTTTTGATTTTCTTTTTGCTTTTGCCTTAATGACATCTTTATAGAGGCTCTTGGTTTTCCGGTAGGATCTGTTTTTTTTTTCCGGCTTCAATTAGAATTAGGGCTTTCTGAATTTTTTAATCGGCGTGTTTGAAGTCCATAAATAAGCAACATTATAACTAATCATATGTATTCTTGCATTAGTGAATCTTGTGGCTTTGGATCCTGATGTTGAGCTTCATCTTTTTTTAATTGGCAATTTCTTACCTGCACCAGTTTTCATGGAGGCTGCCAATAGTTCACTTTCATTAACGAAAATAAATTAATAAATCAAAACTAGACTTAATACAATTAATATACTAAGTTCATAAACTGAAGATTGTAAAATGTCTAACTATATCTACCATTGGTTTTCTTCTCAGCACTCTATAACTGTCTCTAGAAGCTTCTCATATTTAATTTTTAGTGTCCAACGAATTGTAGCTTTGATATATCTATCTAAAAAATTCTCTGCTCAACCCAATGTGGCCTTGTGAACATGGAAGCACCTTATTTTTCATTTTTTGTAAGGTATATTAGTTAATAATACATTGCTCTATTTCAGTTCAATTCAATGGGTCAGTTAAGATGAGTCCTTGTTTTGAATTAAGACATCACATATATAGTCCACACGCACACATATTTTGTACTCCCTCCATCCCGGATTAACTTTCATATGTAGGTGGACACGTAAATTAAGAAAGTGTAATAATGAGTGGAGTTTTGAAGGGTAATTTTGTAAAACTTTATGTATAAAGTAAAGAATGAGTTGACTTTTGTATATGTGTGGAGAAAAAGTAATGTCATTTGTGTAAAATTGAGGATATTGTGAGGGTGGAGTTTATAAAGGGTTTTCCATTTTAAGGGTGTGAAAGTTATTGTGGGACGTCCCGAAAAGGAAAGTGTTAAAGTTATTGTGGGACGGAGTGAGTACAACATATCTAACAATTTTTATAACATTAAGGAACTCGTTTGTAGGGAATTTCACAATTTTCCCCTAGTAAGAACACACACGTATATATAACAACCTTAATAATACTAGGGAACTCATAACTTAATTTCCCCCTAATGTGAACACAATGTTAAGTTATTTTAGTGTTGATATGTGACTCTTATCAATGTATTAATAAGGAAAATCATTTTGAATTATCAGATCACTATCTAATTTAATTATTATTTGCTGTTGTTTTCGAGAAACATACCATAATTTGATTTATAGTACGTTTAAATTTTATATCAGAAGTTTAAGGAAATTATAACTTTGCTTGTAGGTTTATTTAAGCTTTCATCTAATAAGCTCAAGGAGAATATAGCTTTGCTTGTAGGTTATACATCTTCAAATCTCCAAAACTGTCTTCTATATACCTAAAATTAATATTCAATTTTGTGACATATTATTTTTAATCTCATTGTAATCATTTATCTCATTGAAGCATTGCAACCAGAAAAGCTCTTCCACAGCTGTATAATTTGGAGCTTCCTTCGATCCAAACATCATTGTAGGTTATCTATCTTCTGCTCGCCGAATCTGATATTTCGTTATGTGCTTCTTCATAAATCTTTTAGTTCATACATCAAATCTGCATTCATAAGTTTCTAGTTTAAAATTATATTAGTGAATTGATCACCAGGTTTGAAAGACATCTATTTTCTAGTTCAGTTAATCTCATGTTACATTAGTTTCATTTGAAACCTTGTCTTTTACACGAAGTTTGATTCTTTGTGTCAACGTCTCAACGAATTGAACACGTCTTCCTGGTTAAAAGAAATTCTTTAGCTACACTAGGGGGAAGTTAAAGAAATTAGCTAAAATGATAGAAGAACAAATATTTTAGTACTGGATGCTGAGTTGCTGGCATAGTTTTGTAATTATGATTCAACAAGTGTTTAACTAAAGTAAAGGGTAGGTATATTGATGATAAATTGAAGTCAAAAAAAGTATTGTCGAATCAAATTAAAAAGTGTTAGTTTATTAGTTCAACATAGAGTTGTCCATTGTAGTAGTAACTAGATTTAATTTCAATGGGTTATCATCTGGAACTTAGAACTAGAACAAAATTTGTACTTCGAAATTCCAATTATCTAACTTTGATGGCAGTTAGAAGAATCTCTTAAGTTGTACATATACAAAAGAAAAGTCATCTATATAGCATTAGGGGCTTTCTACAAAGTTTGCAACTAGGAAGCTTTGATTATAAATATCAAAAGGCTTTTAGCAATTTTTACTTGGAAAAATAATTATTTTTTTTATGGTTTTTGCAATATAAAATCATGTTTTCACTTTCTTCAGCTATGATTTGAGACTTGCTAGGAGATATTTTAGTCTTGACATACTAGTGCTGAGCAGAAAATTTTGCCATTGTGTCTGGAAAATATGAACTTCTTTTGGTAAACTAATTGTTAAATAAATATGAACTTCTAGAGATAAACTATATGTTCTATTTACTGGATGTATACAAATACTCACCATAACAGATCAAGTTCCATATCTAAGAATGCATACTCTACCTATCTTACTCTATCTATCTTTGAAGAAACTTTCAATTCTTGTTTGCTCTTTATTGATAGTAACAATATTTACAGGTTTTAATTAAAATGTATCACTTAAGTTATTTAAAGGTATTAGTTGTAACATTGATCAAATACTAAGGTTTAATACATTAATGTTTATGTTTACTGATTAGCTCTACCATTGAAGACAAATATATTGATGGTTAATTGGTCATCTTGATTGTCTATTTTAATTTTCTTTCTGATAAATAGTTATGAGATTTAGTTTTATTACTAAAACTTGTGGTAATTTACTTATTTTTATGTTTAACGTTTAAGTATTAGGAGATGATGAAAACAAAAGCGGGAAGAATATATTGAGCTCCAAATTGAAAAAAGTGCAGATGAAACAAGATATGTAAAAGGTTTTGGTCATGGTCCAAACTCCAAAGCCTCCAAGCAGACACAACATGTGGTATGATTCTTCTAATCAATTACAAGAGAAACTAAGAGATTCGAAAGAAAAATTACAATAGTATGAATGAAGTTCAGGTGCAAGAACTCCAAACACAAGTGTCTACTTTGAATGCAAATATGGTTGAGCAAGATGCAAAGATGCTGCTCAAGGTGCAAACTAGTGACTTTTTTTTATTGATAAAAGGGATAGAATAAGGTGCAAACTAGTGACTTTTTTTTATTGATAAAGGGATAGAATTATAAAGTTTGTATTTCTTCAGTTTCATGATGTGATAGAAAAATATTTATCTTTAGCTGTAAATATTTATTAATTTCTTACATTTAGTAATTGAAATTAATTTATGACGTCAGTTGAAATCATTTAATGACAAATTATGTGTCACAATATGTATTACTTTTATGATAAAATAATATTTTGTCACTGTATGTTAATTAATCAATTATTTATATTTTTTTGTGATGATTATCATTTTCATCATTTAAAAATATTTTCTTATGACAAAAATATTTCATCATTATTTTTGCATCTTTTAATGACATTGAACAATTTGTCGCTAAAGTCTTATTTTGGGTGACGAAGTATGTCGTCGTTATATCTATAATTATAATGACGACTAAATTTTAGTCACTATAGTACAATTATTTCATGACGAAAGATTTGAAATATGACGAAAAATATATTGTCACCATTACTAAACTTTTAGTGATGATCACCGCTTTTGTCACTAAATCACATTCTTTAGTGATAAATTTTGTCGTCATTATATATACACACATATAACAACGAACAACATTCTGTCACGAAAGAGCAAACCTTTTGTGACGAATTATACAAAATATGACGAAATAGTTAATCTAATTGTGATAAAAAATTACGTCACTAAAATTTGATAAGTTAGTAATATATGGACAATCGTCCCAAAAAGTTATTTTTATAGTGACAATAAATAATATTGTCGTGTAAAATTTAACCTTTAGTGACGAAATATCATATTAAGTGACGAAATTCTGATGTCAAATGCGACGATTTATATGTCACTATAGATGAAATGATATAGTAACGACGACCTTTATCGTCATCAAATGATGACTTTTGGTGACAAATTCAAATATTGTCGCATTGATCTATTGTGACGCACATACGGTGACGTTCTTTGCGACAAAATTTTTTGTCACCAAACAACTTTAGTGACGAAAAATGATGTTTTCATGACGAATATTTTCGTCGCGATTTCTCAAATTTCTTGTAGTGATTCTCAAGTCTTAAGAACTCCCCCACACACTCTTCTTCCCCAAGTATTCGAAACCCTAACTCATTTTTCTTCAAACTCTCTCAAATTTATCTCTATAATTTTCAATGGCTCCCAAAGTTAGACCAGAGATGATCATAGATTTTTCCAACAAGGTTCTAGACCTTGATTTTGGTTATTTGAGCAATAAGAACAACCTTCACTTTGAGCCAATAGTATCATTTACAAGTGAAGATCCTGAAATCACTCCAACCCTGAGATGGTTGAGAAGAGCAGGCCTTCAGAAGTTCATGGAGGAAAGGCCAAGCTCTTGTTTGGACAACTACATGGCTGAGTTCTTTGCCTTTCTCAAATGGAGAGGCAAACCAGAAGATGGTGAAATTTCCACCAGATTGTCCTATGTTGCTGAAGAAGATGAAGAAGAGAGATTTCATAGAGTGAAATTCTCTTCAGAAGATCTTGAAGGAGCATTTGGATTGCCTTCTGAGGGAAGGAATCCAGAAGTTTATGGTGCTGGCCATGAAGATGATATAGCACAAGAATGGCTATTAGTGCCAGGCCCTCTATCTTCAACACAAAACAAGAAGACTCTCAAGCCTAAATTTCTCAATTGATTTGAGGTAATCACTAAGAGTCTCATGAGCAACACTGGGAGCTTGGAGTAGGTCAGCCATCCTAGAATCAGAATTATGGCTGCAGTCATTGATGCCAGTGACAAGGGTATCAAATTTTATTGGAGGACCTTCATTATGTCTGAGATGATGAAGGAAAAGGCCAAGTTTAAAGTGAGAGCTCATAACAAGGTTGTGCTAGAAGGGAAACTCAAGTATTGCACCAGGGCAAGCTTGTTGATTGAGAGATTTTCCCATTACTCCCAGATGCAAACCTTTGCAAAGCCCCTCCCATCCCAAAAGATTCTGTTCAGAAAGCTCAGCAAGAAAACTGAGCAAAGGAGGATGATAGTTGCCAAACCTGCTGAAGAAAAGGAGGAGGAGAAGCCTAAAATGAAGAAAAGGACAAAAGCCAGAGTGGTGAAGACAAGGAAAATGTCTCAAATCATTTCAGAAGAGACCTCAGATGCTTCAACTGAGATTGAAGAAGTTGCTGAAGAAGGTGTGCAAGTACCTTCTGATCATTCAGAAGAGTTGAGGCAGAAATACAATGAGACTAGACAAAAGTCTAGAGGTGATAAGAGGATCAGGGAGGTTGTCCCTGAGAAGGATGGTGAAGGAAGTGGGAGCAGTAGGGCTAGCAAGAGAAGGGCCAAGCCTACTGACAAAGTGTTGGAGCTTCAAGAGGAAAGGTCTCTACAAATTGCTCTTAGAGAGAGCAGGGCTGAAAGTAGGACCAAATCCAAGTCAAGGACCAACTCATCTGGTTCTGGAACTCCAGAATCCAAGGTCCCTGAAGGTCAACTTATAGAGGCCAACATCCCTGAAATTCAGAATCCTGAGCCCAACTCCCCTGAAACCTATATAACCCCAACCAATCAACCTATCACCCCCATCAATCTTACAAAGAGATACTCTCCTGAATGGAGTGTGCAAAGAAGTGGGATAGATGTGCTAGCAGATATAGCAGTAGATGAGACAAGATTACATTCTCCCCTTGACTTATCTATGCTCAATTATTCAAAGCTTTTAGAAGCTGCACTCTTTGAGCCAACCCCCCTAAGTAAAGCCCCTTCAGATCCATTGCTCTCAAAAGCAACTGAAGCACCTTCTATTGCACCCAACCCTTCTGAAGCCAACATTCCTGAACTAAACCTTCCTGAAGCCACTTTAGGAGAACCCAGAGCCAACTCCCCTATAACCCAAAGTCCCCATTCAAGTGGAGATGAGGAGGAGTATACTTATGAAAGTATGCTCAGAGGAGGAGCCAAGGCTACTGTGGACAGTTTGTACCCACAGCTTGCTGAATTCCCAAGAATTCAGAAGACATTTCATGATCTAAGGATGCTTGTGAATGTAAAAGACAAATATATGATGGAGATATCACAAGTCATCCAAGATAAGGGTGCAAACTGGTGGCAAGTGGAGGAGAACAGATTGCTACACTTTGCTGGAGTTTCAAAGACAAGATTTCTCATTGATGAGGAAGTGTTTGCAAAGCTGGTAGCTGATAAGATTAATGAGGAGAGGGAAAGGAAAGCTAAGGGCATCAAACACCCTGAAAGTAGCTCTAATGATGATGATTCCCCTGATGATCCCTCAAACCCCTCAAAACCCAACCCTCCTGAAACCCCTCAAGCTAATCTCCCCAAGCCTTCTGTATCTGAAAGACTCTCCAACCCTCCTAAAACCTATCATAGGAAAGGCTCTGTATCAGCAGAGGTGTTGAGGGTGGTAACACAACCAAAGACACATCTGCCAATGAAGGTTCTTCTGAACCCAAGGCACAGCCTAAAGATGTGGAGGTTCCTGTTTTAGAGGCTGGTTTGATTAAGGCCTATTCAGTGTCAGATGAGCTGGACACTGATCAGCCCTTAATCATTCAGGATGACTCAGTGGCTGTTGATACAAGCACTGTGATCTCCCCTCAACTGCCATCTTTGAACCTTGTTGAAGGTGGAGATGCTGCAGGATTAGGTGATGTAGTTGAAAAGGAGAACTTAGTGGAAAAACCAGAGGGAGAAGTAGATGATAGAGAGGTGGTGATCACTAGGATAGTGAGTGTACCACCAAATGAGGGTGATATAAGTGAGGAAGGGCACGCTATTCTTGAAGTCAAATCTGAACTTCAAGAATCCCTTGATGAGAGGAGGCCTGTTCCTTTAAGTGAGGAAATCATTGTTGAAGGGAGAAAAGAAATAGTTGAAAATGAGAAGAAGACTACTGATGTATCAGAGTCTTATGAAAAAGAATTGGAGGAAGACAAGTGTGTTTTTACTGACTCATTTGATTTGTCTGATATTGCAGGTATAACCTTTGATCAAATTTTTGCAGATGAACTCTTAACAGATGCACCCATTCAAGTTGATAGTGGATTAGCACAAGCCTTGCTTGGGATGCAATCAGAGAAGTTGGACTCCTTGGCTCACCAAGTCCAATCAGCTCATGCAGAAACTTCTGGAGCCTTGGATGAGCATGGAAGAACTTTGGCATCTGTAGAAATGAGGCTAACTGGCTCAGAAGATGTGGTGTTACCTACCTTGGAAGCAAGGATCAGTGGAGTTGAGACTGGTCTACAAACCATCTCCACTGAAGTTATCAAAGCTAAAAACACCATGAGATCAGTTTCAAAGGATGTAAAGAAAGAGCAATCTTTGCTGAGAATCAACCACAATAGGAATGTGAAGACATTGAGGTCAGTGGTGAAGAAAGCTCTTGGAAGAAAGACTGCCCTGCAAAGACAAAGAGCTGAAGAACAAAGGCTAGCTATGGTGAAAGCAGCCTCAAAAAATTTTCCCAAGAAGTATTGGCCAACATTGCTGAACGTGCAGTGGCCAACCTCACTGAGCTTCTTAAAGCCCAACTGGATGCATCTCTTAAGGCAACCATGGAGGAGGTTGTCCAACAGAAAATGAAGCCTGTTCTAGCTTTCCTCAGCTTGAGCAGTGATAGAATGCAAAATATACATGATGAGAATGTATACCTGTTGGAGGAAATGAAGTCTCTAACCCAAGCCCAGTCCTTATTGGCATCTACTATGAGTGAACTGAAGCCAGAATGTTTTGATGCTGCCAAAAAGGGGGAAAGGGAAAGAGCAAGGGCAAAAGGTGCCTTAGTAATTGGAAGCCCAGTTAAAGGGGGAAATGGTAAAGACAAAGCCCCTGAAGGAAAGGGAAAAGAGCCAGCAGTGCTGAATTTGGATGATTTAGATGAAGAGGAGCAATTGGCACTTGCCTTGAAAAACTCTATGGCCTCAGCTCAAGAGGAAAGAGTAAGGCTACAGCAAAGACCAGGTGGTGAAGTGTCTGGTTTGGACAAAGATGCTGAAGGTGTCCAAACTAGAGGAAAGATCAAGAGGGCAAAAGGAAAGAAAAGACAAGCTGAAACATTCACTGACTTTCCCAACACCCTTGATCTTCCACCTGAATTCAGAGTTGTTGATGATGAGCCTATCTCAAAGAAGGTCAAAACTGCTGAAAAGCCCAAAGCTGCTGAAGTGTCCAAAGTTGCTAAAAAGGACAAATCCTCTGAAAAGGAAAAGTCCCCTGAGATTAAGTCCACTGAAGGTACCAAAGCTTCTGAAGATGTTGAGGAGCTATATGAAGAAGGCTTTGGTCCTGGACCTAAGAAAAAGAAAGTGATTGTGCTAAATGATCCATCAAAGCTGTTTCATGAAGGGTATGGCAAAGACCCTGAAACACAACAGAAATTGGCCATGATGAGGGCCCAAGAAAAGATGGACTTGATGGATGAAGCACAAAGAGCAAGAGACAAGAGAAGAGCAGACTTCCAGAAGCCAAGAAGGAAGAGAGCAACTTATAACAAAATGAAGCCACAGCTATTGATCCCAATGGACACCAAATATCCTCACTTGGATAAATGGGTACCAATCCAGCTGAATGACTCATGGGAGGAAGCAAAAATGGAGTATGTCTATGATCAGTATGTCATTGACAGATGGAATGGAATAGATGCCAACTCCACCTTTGCAGAGTTCATGATAGAATACTACAGAGAGCTCTATCAACAACTGCTTGCAGCTGCTGACATTGCAAGATTTGAACTCACTGCTCCCAAGCCAATCATTTACATGCCTCAAAAGCTTGAAGGATGGATTGACCAAGCAAGGATTCTGAGAGAATTCACTGAGATCCTCAAGCTGAACAAGATGGTTCTTGGTCCTAAGGGAACAAACCAAGAAGCCATGGCCTTGAAAAGAAGAGTGTGGGCACAATATGGAATGGTGCCACCTCCAGAGGATGATCTTTGAAATGGCTAAGTCTTCTGACCTATCTTAATTGATCAACTATGCTGGAATATGGTCAAGAGTGATGATGTGGTGTGCTGTGAAAATCTGTTTGCTCTGATATGCTTTGGATTGCTCTGATATAAGCATGATTTTCTGATATCTGATGATTTGCTCTGATCCAATCACTGCTAAGTGTTTTAGTGTTTCTGCTCTGATACTAAAAACTGTGTATAGTGAAATGCTCTGATGTATTTAGTGTTAATGATTCATGCTCTGATATGTTAATTTCAACTATCAACATGCCTGTAATGACTTTCTAATGAATGATAGTTGAATTTACTTTGAATCAAGAAACACTCATCTCTCTATGCCTATCTATGAAACCTATCTGCAACATGAATGGTGAATACACTAACACATTGCTTTTCAGGATAATTGACCTTAGTCATGTCTTCTGAAGATTAATGTAATAGGTGTAGCTAAGTCACTTTTGCATAAGTTGTATAGGTTTTGGCATCATCAAAAAGGGGAAAATTGTTGGGAATAAAATGAGATATGTTTTGATTAAATACCAAAACCCCCTGAGACATGCCTAAGTCAAATTGAATATGTTCTAGAAATGTTAGAACATATAGTATAAAGGCTAGATGAGGAGCTAATATGTTAGGTAGCTCTTAGATGATTAGATGCACAATTTGAGGGGGAACACATGCTTAGAAGTTCATCTAGAACAAGTCCCCTCAAGGCTCAAACTCTGGATACAACACTAAGTCTTTTGAAGACCAACTATACTGATCAGGAGAGTTGTCCAGAAGAGTTGTCTCATTACAAGAAGTCAAGATCAAGTGCTCTGAAAGTTGAGGTCAACTATGCTGAAGAAATAGAGACAAACACACCCTAAAGAATTACAATTCAACATGCTAAGATCACCTTGAAGTGAAGCAAAGGGTATGAGCCAAGTCATCTAAAAAAGAGCAAGCCAACCTTGCTGATAAGCAAGACTGCTGATAGTGATAAGGAGAGTTGTCCAAATGATGAGGAATGTTGTCCTATCAATGGAACAACCTTCAGAAGCCATGTCCAAGTCTTAACAAGAGAATCTGAAAGTCAGACATTGGGAAGAGTGCTGCAGAATGAAGACAAAGCTCTTACAGCCGTTTATTTCTCAAATGAGGACATGTCACTATCAAGATTCTATCTTCTAAGTTGAAGAACTAAGAGAGGACATTTATGGACATTGGAGGCTGCCTCTCCAACGGGCAAATCCTTCATTTATCTATAAATACAGAAGTGTGAAGACCATTTGAAAGCATCCAACTTCAACCTCAACAAAGCACCTCTAATCTTAAGTCCTTACAAGCTAGAGTGCTGTAAAAGCTTTCAAAGACTATCTTAGTCTTCAAACACTTCATCTAAGCTGTACTACACTGTATATCCATACACAAGCTTAGAGAGATATCCTATCCTTATACACTGATCTTCATTGTAAAGGATATCTCATTAGTTGGAACCTTACTTCAATCCTCATATCTTTCAAGAGTGAAAGTGAGAAGGTTGTAGTAGTAGAAGTGGTAGGAGCTGACTGTTGAGAGAAGAACAGTTCAGTTCTGAGTTGAGAAGAGGGTACTAGGACTCTAGACATCCTAGGGATCAATTCACCAAGAGTGGTGTTCTTGATCAAGTGCACCTTGGCACTATAAAACAAGTTAATTCCAAGAGTGAAGGAATTATCCTGTTCAATCAGGGAAAGTGGATGTAGGAGCTTGAGTCTCTGAACCACTATAAACTCTTGTGTTGATTTACATTCCAAGTACTTACATACATTCAACACTGCACACAAAACTGATCTTTCAAAGGATAAACACTCAAAGACTGTGCAAAACTGATTTGGACAAGTTCCGTGAAACTGGACTGTATTGAATTAACTAAGTGATTTCAGAATCTAAAGGAGTCTAAACCAAAAAGGGCCAACCACTATTCCGCACATATAACTCCCCTAGATAGTTATTCAACTAAGTACTCAATAGTACTTAGTAGTCTGATTATCTTAGAAGAGTTAATCATCTTCAGCAGAGTTGTCCAAGACAACCTTGCTGAGCTCTGGTTTGATCAAGTTAGAAAAGAATTTGCATACAAGTGTATTCCCCCCCCCCCCATACACTTGTTATATACTCCTTTCTGGACCAACAACCACATATCCGTTTGACTTTGCAAATAAGACCACTAATTCATTTTATGCAAATATGAACACTAATGCCCTATTCTGAAATGTAGATGTTGTTAATCCTTAAATACCTTAACATTATCAACAACATCTTAATTTGACCTTCCGAGATTTTTTCTAAGCCTTTTCTGAAATGCTATATTAAATGTTGATCTAAATGTTGTTGTATTTCTGGCAGGATCTAGAAGCTTCTACAAGGATCTGGAACCTGGAAGATTCCAGAACATTGCAGAACATGCTAGAACAGCCTGGAACCATTTAGAACGACCTGGAGCATACAAGAAGGATCTAGAAAGATCATGGAAGTTGAGCTACTAAAAAATAGGACCTCAATGTGGAAGCCTTTAGAATTCGCACCCCACTTCTATAAATACCGATTGAAGGCTTCATAATTCAGTGTATTCTATTCGATCAATTTCCTAGACCGAGCGTTGATCCCTGTTAGGAATTGTGGCCAGTAGTTTTACATTTTAGTTCATACGAAGTATCCCACCCGTATGGTTGTGTGTCTTCTTATCTATTGAGAGTGTAATCATAGATAGACTAGGCATTTCGACAGTTTCTAATCTCTTATACACTTAGTTGGTTTTTAGAACAAGGTACCTGCCTCGTTTGTAGTTTCAGTTGTGAAGGTTATTGTTGTAACATTTCACACAACATTTGTACTTGAAGATAAGTATTGATATTTCGCCGTAAGGCTCGCATAGATTTTTATTTATAAAATCTATGTGAAAAATATTTCCATTGTGTCTCGTTTGTTTTTAGTGTTTCAAGTCTTCCGCTGTGTATCTTAATTTCTGATATTCTGTTAGAGTCAGTGTTGTACAATTTGTCATAACATTTAGTACAACATTATTCTACTTTACTTAAACACTTAATACCAGCACACTTTCAGTTGGTATCAGAGCTGATACCTGATGACACTAGGTTAGATCTTTGGTCAAGTGTGTTTTTAGTGTAGGTTAGCAATGGAAACACATCACATATCCACGGCACTTAGGCCACCCGTTTTAGATGGTTCGAATTATGCTTATTGGAAGTCTAAGATGCGTATGTACATCAAGTCAATTGATGAACGTGCTTGAAGCCTAAGAGACCAGCAGATGCAAATGGTGAAGTTCAACTCAAGAGAGAAGTTGACTGGACGGCTGATGAAATAACAACAGCAAGCTACAATTCTAAAGCTTTAAATGCTATTTTTACTTCTGTTGATGTTTCAATGTTTAAAATTATATCTAACTGTTCTACTTCTAAAGATGCATGGGACAGGTTGCAAGAGCATTGTGAGGGTTCAGACAGTGTTCGAAGGACTAAGCTTCGAATGTTGGGGACAAAATTTGAGAATCTCCGAATGAGGGAAGATGAAACAATTTCATCCTACAATGAAAGGTTAAGTGAGATAATCAATGAATCACATTCTCTTGGTGACCCTATTTCTAATGTTAGAGTAGTACATAGGATATTAAGATCCGTTCCTAAAAGATTTGATGCTAAAATTTGTGCTATTGAAGAGGCAAATGATACTGATAAGTTAAGTCAAAATGAATTAGTGAGTATTCTTAGAACTTATGAGACTATGGAATTGAGAATGGTATACTTACTATCTTTTGTGATAATACTAGTCCCATTAACATTTCTAAAAATCCTGTACAACACTCACTCACAAAGCACATTAGCATAAGACACCATTTTATGAGAGATTTAGTAGAGAAGAATATTGTTAAGTTGGAGTATGTACCTACTGAAAAACAGAATGCTGATATTTTTACAAAAGCCTTAGACCATGAGAGATTCTCTACTTTGAGAAAATCTTTTGGCATGAGCACTATCTGAAAAGAATTCGGATGGATGTTGTCACAAATGCGTTAGAATTTGAGACAACATCATGGGTGCTGGAACACGCCGGCGAAGGCGGTCCGTCACCAGGTTCGTTGTTGGGTACCAAACGTATAAAACGAATTGAAACATAAACAACATGCATCTAAAGCATAGTTTAGATCTGTTACCTTTGAAGATCGAGGCGTTGATTCCAATCTACGGATTTTCTAGTCTGTCTCCCAACCTTGTTCGAACACCGGGTGGACGGCGCGCTATCAATCGTGGAGAAGGCTGCCTTTAGTTCGTCTCCTTGAAACCCTAACCGTTTTCTCAATTTCGTGTGTACTAGGGTTTCAAAACTATTTTGAGGCTCCTATTTATAATCTCCATACGTTCATGGGCTAGACTAGGGATCCATTAGAAGGTATAGGGTTTGGGCTTCTTACAGGCCCAAATACTCTTATGTTCAGCCCAGAACATATAATTTGGCCCGAGAACATTAATTCATTCCACTAGAGAATTAATGTTGCACTCCCGTCCTATCCCGAACTGAATCAGGGCTTCTATTAGACTTTATAATTCCCCATGTTTAAGATATCGCACGTCCATTAATTATTAAAGCTTCTGACTTCTTTAAATAATTAATTTCTATAATTCCTTGAGTAGTACCACTCAACCTTGTTGTCGTACGGATTAAATCCACCTGCAGGGTTTAATACGACAATCCTTTATGAGTTTCCTCAAGGGGACATCATCAGCCTGGATGTACAGGACACGGTGCCCTAATGCCAATAAGTAGACATCATGCGAGTGATGCCACTACCCAAAATACGGAGCGTGAAGAATCTACCAAGATTCTCACCTATGGTACATCAAAGTAGTGAACAAGCACCCCACACATCTAAATATCACACTTAGGGTTAAGAATCATAAAAGTCACCAAGACCTCTAGTTCTTCATAACAGTCAGAACAGAAGAACATGTCTTATCTGTGATCCATTCAATACGCCTTTGCGCACTAGTATAAACTAATGGCCAAGACAAACCACTAACAAGTTTATACTACAACTTAAACCAATAGTTTTGTCCATAACTATCTCAGTTGTGAATACTGTTTATATCTTACAAGGGACTGACAATGTGATCTTCTGTGTGACTACAAACCCACCACATCGTCTACAATGCAAGATAAGCAGACATACAAGTAATCACAAAGAATGCAATAATGTGAAAAACCATTTATTTCAGATAAAAGGAAATCGAATATACGTCACAAAAGCCCACTAAAAGTTTGCTTTACAGTATACACCAACAATCTCCCACTTATACTAAAGCTTAACTTTTAGTATACACATAAAGACATCAACATTTCTCCCACTTATACTCAAAGTCTAGCTTGTAATACATCGTAAACCAAGACCCTCTACATGTTTCTCAAAGACTTTTATTGCCAGCGTCTTTGTGAAAGGATCAGCCAAGTTATCCAACGACGCAATCTTAGCTACAGCCACGTCTCCTCGATTTACGATATCTCGTATAATGTGGTACTTTCGCTCTATGTGTTTACTTGCTCTGTGGGCTCTAGGTTCTTTCGAGTTTGCCACTGCACCTGCGTTATCACAATAAACAGTGATACACATCGGCATACTCTGAGATACCCCTAATTCCAGAAAGAAATTACGCAGCCAGACAGCCTCCTTTGCGGCCTCTGAGGCAGCTACGTACTCGGCTTCCATAGTGGAGTCCGCGATGCATTTCTGCTTCACACTTCTCCAAGATATGGCTGCGCCTCCCAGCATAAACACATAACCCGAGGTTGACTTCCGTTCATCTCGATCAGCTTGGAAATCTGAATCGGTATAACCCAAAGGAATCAAACTATTTGACTGGTATACTAGCATATAATCTCGAGTCTTTTTCAAGTACTTGAGAATATGCTTAACAGCAGTCCAGTGTCCTTGACCAGGGTTAGACTGATATCTTGCTACCATGCCGACTGCATAGCAAATATCAGGCCTCGTACACAGCATCGCATACATAAGGCTTCCTACAGCCGAAGCATAAGGAACCTTAGCCATCTCCTCTATCTCCTTCTGTGTCTTAGGACACATATCTTTAGATAGAGGGACTCCATGTCTGAAAGGTAGTACACCCTTCTTGGAATTCTGCATGCCAAAACGAGCAATCACGGTATCAATGTAAGACGCTTGAGATAAACACAACATTCTCTTTTTTTCGATCACGAGTGACCTTAATACCAAGAATGTACGATGCTTCTCCCATATCCTTCATTTGAAACTGTTCTGAAAGCCACACCTTTACGTCTGATAATACTTTCACATTGTTGCCAATAAGAAGAATATCATCTACGTATAGTACTAAGAATACCACTACGTCTCTGTCACTCTTCTTGTACACACAACTTTCATTTTGACATTGTTCAAATCCAAAAGATTTGATCACCTCATCAAAACGAATGTTCCAAGACCTGGAAGCTTGTTTTAGCCCATAAAGAGACTTTTTCAGTTTCCAGACTAGATGCTCTTGGCCTTTCTTCACATAACCCTCGGGTTGCTGCATATAGATGTCCTTATCCAAATTTCCATTAAGGAAAGCTGTCTTGACATCCATTTGCCAAATCTCATAGTTCATGTGATTAGCTATGGATAAGAGAATCCGGATCGATTTTAGCATGGCTACTGGTGAGAAGGTCTCGTCATAGTCGATTCCTTCTTTCTGGGTAAAACCCTTTGCCACCAACCGTGCCTTAAAAGCAGTAATCTGCCCATCAGACCCTCTCTTACGTCTGTAGACCCACTTACACCCAACAGCTTTCTTGTCGTGGGGAAGTTCACTTAGGTCATACACTTCCATAGCATCCATAGATTCAATTTCTGAATCCATGGACTTGTGCCAAGACTCTGCATCTTTGTCTTTGATTGCCTCTTCGTATGTCCAGGGGTCGTTATCATCATGTTCATCGCTTGGAATCAAGTCAATAGACTCTCCCACAAACATGAAACGATCAGGTTGGCGAACAACCCTCCCACTACGACGAGGCAATGTATACAAAGGTTCATCAGAGTCGCCACGTTGTGCAGTCTCTTGTGGTATTTCCTCTTGCACACTCGGTGTGCCATTGTCTCCTCTCAACTCATTTAGAATGATCTCAATATTGGACTTATGCTCATTCATATAGTCTTCTTCTAAAAATCGGGCATTGGTACTCACCACCACCCTCTGATCATTAGGACTATAAAAATAACCACCTCTCGTTCCCTTAGGGTATCCTACAAACAACCGTACTTCAGTTCTAGGTGCCAACTTATCAGCTTCCTTGTTCAGCACATGTGCTGGACAACCCCAAATCCGAATGTGGTTTAGACTAGGCTTTCGCCCAGACCACAATTCCATCGGGGTTTTTGGAACCACTTTAGAAGGTACATAATTTAGAAGGTACGCTGCTGTTTCTAAGGCATAACCCCAAAAAGAGGTAGGTAATTAAGCATAACTCATCATCGATCTCACCATATCTAATAGAGTCCTATTCCTTCTCTCAGCCATGCCATTCTGTTGCGGAGTACCAGGCGCGGAGAGCTGGGATCTAATCCCGTTCTCTAATAAGTATTGCCTAAATTCATTGCTAAGGTACTCGCCACCACGATCAGAACGCAGTGACTTGATACTCTTACCATGACGGTTCTCCACTTCTGCCTTAAATTCTTTGAACTTGCCAAAGCATTCAGACTTGTGGCGCATCAGGTAGATGTATCCATATCTTGAGTAATCGTCAATGAAAGTGACGAAGTACTCAAAACCTCCTCTAGCTTGAACAGTCATAGGCCCACACAAATCAGAGTGAATCAATTCCAACACATCATTAGCCCTATTACCCTTGGCCTTAAAAGGCCTCGAGGTCATCTTGCCTTCCAAACAGGATTCGCAGACTGAGAATGGTTCCACTTGGAGAGACTCCAAAAACCCACTACTTACTAGTCTTTGAATCCTTCTTAGGTTGACATGACCCAATCTTAGATGCCAAAGGTATGTTTGATTCAACTTAGAAGGTTCCTTTCTCTTATTTAATGATGATGATGAATGAGCTTCAGTCACAGCATGATATGCACACGTAATAGTATAAAGATTGTTTTCTAACGTGCCAGAACAGATTAAAGAGTCATTTCTCATAATAACAACATTGTCATTAAAAACAACTGAGCATCCATCCAAAAATAACTTCGAAACAGAAATTAAATTTCTCCGAAAATTCGGCACGTATAAAACGTTCTTTAATACTAAAACAGAATTAGAAAAACATAAGTGCACGTCTCCCACTGCAACCACTGATACTATCGCAGCATTGCCCAAACTAGTAGTAATCTCGCCCTCACTCAGTTCCCTTGTCTGCAGAAACCCCTGCAAGGTGTAACAAACATGGTCAGTGGCTCCTGTATCTACTACCCAAGAAAAGGCAGAACAAGCCGCAAAACATGTTTCAACAACTAAAGCGAGAGACGTACCAGAGTTGTCCTTTTTGAGGAGAGGACAATCAGACTTCCAATGTCCCGTCTTGTTGCACTTGAAACATTTTCCCTTAAGCTTTTTCACGCCACCAGAAGGTGCTAGTTTCTTGCTCCCACTTCTTTCACCACCACCCTTTTTCTGTAAAGGTTTTTTCTTCTTCTTGCCATTAGACGAAGAAGGTCCAGCCTGAACAGTGACATTGGCTTGTGGTCGTTTACCCATGAGACCCTCCACCGCGACCAATTCTGTAAGAAGCTCGGTTAAAGTATAATCCTTCTTACTCATGATCGCGTTTACACGGAAGTTCTCAAAAGACTTTGGGAGCGAGTGTAGGATCATATCGATCTTGGTGTCATTATCGATTAACCCTCCGAGGACCTCAATCTCATTCAGATATTCCATCATCTTGAGACCGTGGTCCCTCACGGACGCTCCCTCTGGCATAGAGGTTGACATGATCTTCCTCATAGCCTCAAAGCGGGCAGCCCTATCTTTCTCACCAAAAAGCTCTTTGAGGCTCAACATCATAGTTGCGGCAGTAGGCATAGTTTGATGCTGCTATTGTAAAACATTTGACATCGAGGCCAAAATGTAACAACGAGCCATCTCATCAGCCTTGTGGTTATGAGCCTCCCTTTGATCTTCAGTAGATTTGGCTCCCAAAGGGGCAGGAGCAGGTGTATCGAGCACAAACTTGTACTCATCAGCAACTAGGACAATGTCCAAATTTCTTTTCCAATCCAAGTAATTTTGACCAATTAGCTTATTTTGATTTAAGATAACCATAAGTGGGTTGAATGTCACCATAATGTATCTGAAATAAATAAAATGCAAGCAATGAATCACATAAGTTTGAAGCATAAAATATTGGAAACCTTCAAAACCAATATTCAACACAACCTCCAACAGCCCAACAAACACATATGCAAGCCACGTTAGGGTGGTCGTTTACACATGTATTCATCGACCATACATTCAGTCTTTAATTTTAATATCACGTCAACTTATCCTTATGACGAATGAAATTAACAGTCGAACTTTAACTGGCCATGTGAACTAGAACAGTGACCCCGTTGGGGGGTTATATTCAAATTCACATCTAAGTGATGACCACAATTTAACAACAGTTATCTTGAATTATTCTTTACTGATGAACTCATGGATGACACATCCGTTAGGGAAGATCACACACTTCATCTAAAGATTAAAACAGTTTTATTAGAAGTTTTAACTAGTAAGCTCGTGAATGTTGCACCCGTTAGGGGAAGACTCCCAAGGTCCCACGAGCAACATACACCTTACTTAAAGACCAATTGTGGAGGCCTATAAATTAATTAAAATTCAATTATCTCACTTAGTCATTTTAACATGAAGATTATTCATTGGCATAGCAAATTAATAAAAAGTAACACATGCATGCCATAACAATACAAGATGCGATAAACATAGGCAAAAAATAAATAAATGCACATCTATCGCAACCCCTTGAAAATCTATCAAAAACAGCCTATTATAAGCTATTACAATGATAAAACCAGTGGCGCGGACGGATGCCTCGCATCGGCCTCTCACGCAATGCAAAAACCTCGAATTCTAGTCCACCGACAAAAACTGGCCGAACACTTCATCAAGGATTTTGAATTAGGCCTCACCACTCGTCGTCTCGGCCTTGCCGTGACTCCTGTAGATTTCGTCGAGACGTTTCCGAAAAAGGTTTTGTGGGCTGAAAACGGACACCCGAGTCAAAAATTATGGCCAAAACAGTTTTCACCGTCCAAGCCATAACCCGAAAAACTCAGATTACTGTTTTCAGATCTTCCATCGACACCGCCCGTTCTCACGATCAAAAATTACAATATAAACGAGCAAAACCCTACTACAGTAATCTAGGAAATAGTCCTATACTACCCACACTTATTATCTGGTGGGAAAAACGATTACATAACACTAGGGTTGCGATAGAAGAAAAGAAAAACATATCCAACAGATACGCATACATACATGAAACAAAATAAATTGAATCATACAATCATACGTTTTAGGCAGAGCCAACAATCCACTAATCCAGGCTCTGATACCAATTGCTGGAACACGCCGGCGAAGGCGGTCCGTCACCAGGTTCGTTGTTGGGTACCAAACGTATAAAACGAATTGAAACATAAACAGCATGCATCTAAAGCATAGTTTAGATATGTTACCTTTGAAGATCGAGGCGTTGATTACAATCTACGGATCTTCTAGTCTGTCTCCCAACCTTGTTCGAACACCGGGTGGACGGCGCGCTATCAAACGTGGAGAAGGCTGCCTTTAGTTCGTCTCCTTGAAACCCTAGCCGTTTTCTCAATTTCGTGTGTACTAGGGTTTCAAAACTATTTTGAGGCTCCTATTTATAATCTCCATAAGTTCATGGGCCAGACTAGGGATCCATTAGAAGGTATAGGGTTTGGGCTTCTTACAGGCCCAAATACTCTTATGTTCAACCCAGAACATATAATTTGGCCCGAGAACATTAATTCATTCCACTAGAGAATTAATGTTGCACTCCCGTCCTATCCCGAACTGAATCAGGGCTTCTATTAGACTTTATAATTCCCCGTGTTTAAGATATCGCACGTCCATTAATTATTAAAGCTTCTGACTTCTTTAAATAATTAATTTCTATAATTCCTTGAGTAGTACCGCTCAACCTTGTTGTCGTACGGATTAAATCCACCTGCAGGGTTTAATACGACAATCCTTTATGAGTTTCCTCAAGGGGACATCATCAGCCTGGATGTACAGGACACGGTGCCCTAATGCCAATAAGTAGACATCATGCGAGTGATGCCACTACCCAAAATACGGAGCGTGAAGAATCTACCAAGATTCTCACCTATGGTACATCAAAGTAGTGAACAAGCACCCCACACGTCTAAATATCACACTTAGGGTTAAGAATCATAAAAGTCACCAAGACCTCTAGTTCTTCATAACAGTCAGAACAGAAGAACATGTCTTATCTGTGATCCATTCAATACGCCTCTGCGCACTAGTATAAACTAATGGCCAAGACAAACCACTAACAAGTTTATACTACAACTTAAACCAATAGTTTTGTCCATAACTATCTCAGTTGTGAATACTGTTTATATCTTACAAGGGACTGATAATGTGATCTTCTGTGTGACTACAAACCCACCACATCGTCTACAATGCAAGATAAGCAGACATACAAGTAATCACAAAGAATGCAATAATGTGAAAAACCATTTATTTCAGATAAAAGGAAATCGAATATACGTCACAAAAGCCCACTAAAAGTTTGCTTTACAGTATACACCAACAATGGGTTGTATAAATTTTATAAGTTGAATATATTTCTTAATTAGTTAAATAATTCCTTTGTAAAATATCTTCGAATCTAAGAACCTTGGAGTGCAAAAATAAACATGTCTCACACCTCTCAAATGCATAAAATGAGAATGTTATTAGCATACTAAAAGATGTACCAAAATCACTGAGTAACTATGGAGCACGAAGTTCACTACTACGATGCCTTCTTTTTAAAAGGTGATATTTGGTAAAAACATCAACATATTTGTAATCCATTAAGTAAGTATGGGGCACGTAGTTCGCTACTACGATGTACTCTACATGAACAATGGATCAATACAAATTAGATGCTATAACAAAAAAAAAAAAAAAATATATATATATATATATATGGTGCAACACAAATGAAGCAAATTCATGTAAAAACCGTGTTGAGGTGTTTGTAACAGTTTTGAGCACAACATTGCCTGATTCGAATTTATTTTTATTAGTTGTAATTATTTAATTATTTATTGAGATTCACTTTATTTATTTAATTAATTATTGACCCACGTCTATTTTTTTTCAGATTATGCGATTTTAATTAGGTAAATTCTGGAAGCTTCTTAATTATTTAATTAATTTAATTAAATGGATTTTCCCCACTAATTACCCATGATCTAGATTGTGGCTAATTATGTGGAGCATTATCGAAATTTCTGAATTATTTCTTCTGTTTTATTTTTAACCTCCAACTACATTATTCTCTCTATAAATATCGACCATAAGATGTCATTCATTTGCTAATTGTGATTTCTGAATTTGTTGAGTACTAAGATTGCAGGATTGATTTTTTGGCTGTATATCTCAAAGTAGTGTGTGCAAATTCCCATCCTTTACCTTCAAATTCCAACTGCCCCATTTAAATGGCTGAAAGAAATTCAAACTCCTCACAATCTCACTCTGATTCGAAAAACTCATCTCACTCTCGCACAAATCCTCTCGAAATTCTTGCTTCCATGGCTTCACAACACTCAACCTCGTCAAATGTTGACTCAAATGTTTCTGCAACACCATCAACAACCGCTCCCACTCCTCAAACTGCTCCTCAAACCGCTCCTCAAACAACCAACTTTCCTTAAGATGCAACTATCGAACAGCTCAATAGGGCTATCGAAGAGGTGTCTGATACTCTTCGAACTACTGGTCATCTGCCCGTGATGACTTTTGGAGATATCACTGTGGATATCTCAAGCTATTTGGCTGATCAAACCGCCCAAATGGCTTCTGCTTCGAAAAGCCCCAAATCACCTACTGTTCACGACCCGCAAACTGAAAATATTGAGGTTGCTGTTGAAGAAGAAGCTACTGCTACTTCCGACCCTGAAGATACTGAAATGGAGGACGCAAACATCTCTGAAAATGGTACAAACTCTTCACTCTCTGTTTCTGATGAATTTGCTCCCATTCCTCTCAAGAAGAATGCACAGAAAGGCAAAAGACAGAGAAGCCCTGTACAAAGAAGGAGATCATACTGTGTGTTCACTCGTGTGGATTATTCTGAATCCATGAGGAAGAAGAAGAAAGTTGGAGCTGATGCTGGTGAACCCATCCAAGTGTTCACAGATTCTGAGGAAGAAGCTCCTGTTGTTGCTGAGAAACCCAAGAAAGTTGTTGCTGAGAAACCAAAGAAGAAGAAAACTGTTGATGATCCCAAAGGCAAAGGGAAGGCCAAAATGATTGCTGAAGACGAACCTGCAAAATCAGATTTCAATTCTGATTCTGAGAGATGCTTGAGAGACATATACTGTAGTCTCTAAAGAAAAATGCTGAGCATTTTGCTGCTGCAAAGGATGCCACACCAGAACCTGAAGATGATGGCAGTGGTGATAGCTCTTCCAGTGCAGAAAGCAACCCTGATCAAAGCTCTGTTAAAAGCTCTACACCAAGCTCGGATGACCTTGCTTCTGAAGAGGAAGGTATTTCTGATTCTCTTGAGACTCTAGAGAATAGGTTGGCTATTTATTCTAAGAGAAGACTGCTGATTGAAAAGAGGATTAATATACCTGATTTTGAAAGTAAAGGAATGATTAGTTTCTTAGAGGAAAGGAATTTGATGCATGCTGTGAATTTTGGTGAATCATTCTTGACAAATTGGGCTTATGAATTTTATGCTTGCATGAAGAAGAGTACGGGTAGGAGATCATCTAGGTGGTATGGGACTGTTAATTTTAGGGGGAGGGATGTACCTTTTACTCCTGAATTGATAAATGAGTTTCTGCAAATTTCCAATGTTGAGGTAGATGAAGAACCTGGCATGGATGTGGTAATTTCTGCTATAACTGGTGATAGGGTAGTTAAGTGGACTAGACAGATGCTAGCCAAAGACCTCACCTCCCTACACTCTGTGTTATATAAACTCATTATCTACAACTGGATTCCCACCACAAATACTACCAAGATCACAAAAGACCAAGCCATTCTTATGTATAGGATCTTTGTGCTAAAGAAATTCAATCTAGGCCTTACAATCTTCCATCACATGATGAGATTTACTGGAAAAGTTTATGATTTCCAATTACTTGAGGCATCATGGATTTGTTGCCAAGAACACTGATGTGTTGAGGGGGAGAATTTCTTTTTTGGCCATAGCTCTTGCCTTACTCACTGGGGATAGAGTAATTGATCTGCCTTTGACTGCTCCTGGTACTGAACATCAGCACAGACCTTCAACTTCTGCTCAACCTGAATCATCCAGATCAAGACAGAGAAATGCACCCCCAAATGTTGAGAACATCCGTATCAACATTTCTGGTAATGTGTATCTTTTACAGGAATTCATCAAACTACAGCTCCAACACTTGCAGGAAACAATTGATGAGCTCTAGTACCTGAAGGACAGGTGGACCAATCTGCTTTCACCTACAATAGGGGGAGTACCACCACCATCGAACTCCAATGTGGTGATTGAAGAAATGAATGATGAAGGAGTTCCAGCTGCTGCTGCTGGTGATGGACCTGATGTTGCAGTGACTGATGTAGTTGCACATCTTGCATCTACCTACTTTGTTGATGAAGGAGATTATGATGATGCTGAGATGGAGACCTTGTATGGTGATCTCCACTGATGAACAGGGACTAGCTACAAGACAGGGGGATATCTGAATTTTTAATGGCTACTGTGCAGGAAGTTGATGCTGCAGCTGTTACCACAGCAATATATGCCATTTTTTCAGTTCAATCTCTGTAATTGATGTTTAAGTTTGAATTCTGAAATTCTGATACACTTGTTATTTATTTTCTAGATGATAGGTTGTTTATTGTTTTACAACTTGCTTAATTATGGTTACATTTGGTGATATTTGTTTACTGCCCTTGCTTAATTTGTTTAAAGGTTATCATGTGGATACTGCAGGTTGTTTAGTCTTAGTTTTTGTCCATAGTTGTTTTGTTTTTGCTCTGATTTTTGTTTTTGTGTCTTACTTAAATCTTAAGTAGTTCTTCCAAACTTAACTTAGGATTTCTGTAAAGTTACTTATGTTGTGAATAAGTGTAGTGTTTATACTTGTTCTATTTTGGATAAAGTTTATCTTGATCTTATGGCACGGATCATTGTAAAATTATCCTTGATCTTCATTCGATTTGACCCAACGATTACAACAGGTATTGTCTTGACTAGTGCTTAGCAATGATGTCAACCTCAACTAAGTACATAATACTGAGTATGTATAGAAATATATGTGCATCAGGTGTGTTGTAGTCGAAAGGTCAAATTGGGGGAGATTGTAGATGTTGTTAATCCTTAATTACCTTAACATTATCAACAACATCTTAATTTGACCTTCCGAGATTTTTTCTAAGCCTTTTCTGAAATGCTACATTAAATGTTGATCTAAATGTTGTTGCATTTCTGGCAGGATCTAGAAGCTTCTACAAGGATCTGGAACCTGGAAGATTCCAGAACATTGCAGAACATGCTAGAGCAGCCTGGAACCATTTAGAACGACCTGGAGCATACAAGAAGGATCTAGAAAGACCATGGAAGTTGAGCTCCTAAAAAATAGGACCTCAATGTGGAAGCCTCTAGAATTCGCACCCCACTTCTATAAATACCGATTGAAGGCTTCATAATTTAGTATATTCTATTCGATCAATTTCCTAGACAGAGCGTTGATCCCTGTTAGGAATTGTGGCCAGTAGTTTTACATTTTAGTTCATACGAAGTATCCCACCCGTATGGTTGTGTGTCTTCTTATCTATTGAGAGTGTAATCATAGATAGACTAGGCATTTCGACAGTGTGTAATCTCTTATACACTTAGTTTGTTTTTAGAACAAGGCACCTGCCTCGTTTGTAGTTTCAGTTGTGAAGGTTATTGTTGTAACATTTCACACAACATTTGTACTTGAAGATAAGTATTGATATTTCGCCGTAAGGCTCGCATAGATTTTTATTTATAAAATGTATGTGAAAAATATTTCCATTGTGTCTCGTTTTTTTTTAGTGTATCAAGTCTTCCGCTGTGTATCTTAATTTCTGATATTCTGTTAGAGTCAGTGTTGTACAACACACTTAATATTGTTTACCTTGTAACATGATACTGTTTAGAAGAAATTCAGAAACCATCTGAGACTCTTAACAACAAATCATCCCAAACTCTTAACGGTTCAAGTAACATGATACTCCCTCCGTCCAATTTTATTATGCCCATTTCTCCGGGCACGAGTTTTAATGAATATTGATTAGTTTATGTATAAAGTGGATAAGTTGGGGGTATGATGGGATGTTGTGGGGTCCATTTATAGGTAAAGTAATTGTTTATGAATAAATTTAATGGCAATTTGAGTATATAAGTGCTGATTTGAGAGTTAAGATAAAGTAGTGTGAATAGTTTATTTCCAAAAAGGGAATGTACATAATAAAATTGGACAACCAAAGAAGGAAAGTGAGAATAATAAAATTGGTCAAAGGGAGTATTATTTAGAAGAAATTCAGAAACCATCTCATACTCTTACTAACAAACCATCCCAGACTCTTAACAACAAATCATCTCAGACTCTTAACGGGTTCAAATATCCTGTCTACTGATAAGAAGAAACCTCAATTCAAAGCATTGAGAATAACACAAAAATCAATCAAATGGAAATTCCTTTGTCAAAGCTTCATGGCCAATCTTCTTGGCACATCAACTATTACTCAATATAAATGAACAAGAAGAAAAACCAAAACGAAAAGAGGTCCGATTAATTCATTAGAGAATGGATTAACCATATCATACAACTGCACGCGTGAATAAAAATACTACTCCCTCCGTCCAATTTTATTATGCCCACTTCTCCGGGCACGGGTTTTAATGAATATTGATTAGTTTATTCATAAAGTAGATAAGTTGAGGGTATGATGGGGTATTGTGGGGTCCATTTGTAAATAAATGATTGTTTATGAATAAAGTGAATGGCAAAGTGTGTAAATAAGTGATAGTAGGAGGGTGGAGATAAAGTAGTATGAATAGTATTGTTTCAAAAAAGGATATGGACATAATAAAATTGGACAACCAAAAAAGGAAAGTGGGAATAATGAAATTGGACGGAGGGAGTACTTAGTATAATTCTAAAACAAAAAGCAGATAATGCAAGCTACTAGATCATACTAGCTAAATTAAAAAAGTAGTTGAATCACTTCACTAGGCATAGTAGGGGATAAATGATTAATCCTCAGCACTTTTAACAAACATGCCCTTGCCCAAGGTGGTGTTTGGCTCCGTATAAACTCCAATAGAATTGAGAGTTTTAGCAGCAGTGCCATGAAATCCAAAGAACTGTCGTTTTTTTCCAAGGTTTATGTTGAACGTTTAGTAATCATCATCGGTACCAGATATTCTGCCAAACGGGCCGTACTCACCAAGGTTTGTGCCCAATGTAATGTAAATGAACGTAAACGAGAATTCTCATATGAATGTGATGAACTGCTGGTGTAACCTATTTAATCTTATTGCAAACAACTCAACGAAATTTTTTACAAACAACAATAACGTTGGGATGAGAATTTATACTGGAAAATGACTGGTATTGAGTAGCTTCAAGTTTATATTATGGAGTAATAAAGTTTGAAAAAAAAATTAAATACGATATTATATATAAGAATGTAAGAAAAAAATGGAGAATTACAACCCGGTCAAGGTTTGAAACGAGCCTCATCAATACCTGCTAATGAAAAATCCAGTGGGAAAACCCATTAGCAGGAAAATGAGTTCCCAAGTATAGGAAACCAACAAACAACCTGAAGCATCAATTAAATTAAATCGAATTCTGCATGTATCTCTATTTGAAGATAAGGAAGAAGGAATTTCTAGTATGCTAAACTTTAAACAATGTGAAAAGAGAATTTCTCTCCTAATACAAAAGTCCAATACATTCATTTTCAACTTATTATCCACGATCTCTTCCACGTTAACTTCCAAAATGCATCCAAACTCACAAAAAACCTACACACACTCTAAATGAAGATAGACAAAACAGTTGCTTGGCAGATACAACCAGATCTTATGAAGAAAACATAATCATACACATCAACTACTATAATGTGATCAATAATCACTAACCTAATTTTTCGCCCATCTGATTTCGTCAATTTTAAGGCTTTTTCGAATTCATACAAAATTTTAGAACTAGATCTGATAGGAAAAGGGAGACGAACCTCAATTACGTGGCCACCGGCGCGGGAAATGTAGGCCTCGACGGTTTCTTCACGACGTCATAGGCGTAATGGAGCATGATCACGGCGTCGCCGGGGTCGAAGGCGGTGGGGAAGAACAACCAGGTCGTGTGCTGGAAGACAACGGCGGCGGCGGTGGTGACGTTGTCGATGATTGAGACTTCGTCGATGTGGTAGGCGTTGATTAGGGTTTGGATAAGGCGGCGGGTTTTGAGGATAGAGGGTTTAAGGGTGTTGAAAAAGAAATCGTCGGGCTGGCTGAGGTAGAGGAGCTGGTGGCGGCGCTAGGCGGCGATGATGGGAGCGGGGCAGCAGCCGAAGCTGTCGCTGTTTATGCGATTGTGGAGTCGTGGTGGGAGAATTTGGTGACGGAGCAGAAGGTGAGGGAGGTTAATTGATTGAGTGAATTGAGAGATATTCAAATAGAAAATGGAGCGGGTAAAATAACCATAAATTATAAAATGAGTAATTTACACATAATTACACATAAACTATTTGCATAAAAGTTTTTGCGTAAACAATTTTATCTGCCCTACCGACTTAACTTCACTAAATCAGTTACACAATTGTTCACATAAAAGATTTTGTTTAAAAAGTGTTTCCACCATTTCTTTCTAGACATTTTATCATTCACTAACTCATTTAGGAACCTACAACATATTATATTAAATATATATAATTAGTATTTCATGATAAAAGATAGAAATAAATTTAAATTATTATGAGGAATATACTGACGAAAAAACATATGGTCAGAAGTTTATTATTTAAATTATTTTTATTTAACCAATTTCTTATTTCTTTACTTTCTCAATTCAACGTGACAGATGAATTAATACATAAAAATAATATCATTTGTTACATATAACTTAATTAATAGGAAAATGATACACACCAAACTATATATTATCAAATCTTCCAACTAAACACGTATAATTTATAATTAATCAATTGAACACTTAAGCCAAATCAAACAAAAATAATCTTTATATACTAGTTTGATATGGGGCTGTCATTAGACTATTGGACCAGAGTAGAGTACTTGAAGTTCGAGCTCTTATCGAGTTGAGCCGATAAATATTGACGAGCTAAAAAATGAGATTGACTCGACTCGTTAACGAATTTAACGAGCAAATCGAGTGGAGTTAAGCCGAGCCTAACAAAATTAAAAGAAAATAAATTTAGATAACAAGTCTAGTGAGTCGAGTTCGAGTTGACTCGTTAATAAATTGAATGTCTAACAAGTTCGAGCTCGATTCATTAAACAAATCAAATTCGAACCTTAATGAGATGACTCGAGCTCACGACCAATTCAGGTTAATTTAGTACCAATGCCAGCCACACACACAGTACTTGAGTAATTATTTGTTAATTGGGATGGGACTTGTGAATTGTGAGAGATTCCTAAATTTATCCTATCAAATTGATGTTGGAGCTAATTTAACTTATCACGGCTCCCATATGCCAAATTGGGGAGAAATAAAATAAAGAGTATGTGGGCGAGTTTATGTAAAACATCTCTTTCAAATGTCACTATTTTTAGTATTTTACATCATAAAAATGGGTTGGTCTGCTATGGACTCGAGTGCATGTTATGCACCTTAGTCCATGTTGCATTTTTCAGTTTTACTTACTTACACTTTTTGATAAATGGTGTTGCACTTTTTAATTATTAAACTGTATAATAATATTTTTAGTCATAGTGACTTACACTTTTTAGTAATATTGTGTTGTACATTTTAGTTTAATAACATACACTTTTCTTTAGACTAGGGTGCACAACATGCACTCGAGTGCATACTAGACTTTACCCATAAAAATTTATATAAAATATTTTATACATAAAATATAGATAAATAAAGAAAATTTGAAACAAAAATTTACAGGTCAAATCAGATCAATGCAAGTTAAACTTAATTAAAATATATATTTATTTTATTTCAATATATATTGTTTCGCAGTTTTATTTTAATTTCATGATTTGTTATTTATATTTTATGAGTTTCCTATCATTTGTTAATTTAGTAATTGATTAAATTTTGGTGTGTTGATTAGATTAATGGGTATTTATTTGATCAATTGCATGATTTCGATTATTAATTCATATGTTGATGTATGATTATTTTAACGAGACTTGGGTCTTCGTGTTGGATCGTATGAGTGAGTGTGAGAATCGTGTAATTTGAGTGTATATTGATTTTTCACAATGAGAGTTGGGTAAATTTATTAGAATCTCCATTAATTTACATTGATATGAGAATTTAGATAATTAGTGAAAAGATTAATTATAGGAGTTTAGAATTTAGTATGCAAGTGGAAAAACATAATTAGCGATTATAATAGATTAGGTAGAACCCCTTGTTATGTAATTAATCGGGTGCTTAAGTATCAACAAAATAATTAGACGTTCAAATTAATTTTTATATCGATTCCTATATAATGAATAACACCCGAACACTATTACTCTCCATTTGATGTATATCAATATTCTACTTGTCTTCATTAGTTAGATATCTACTCGCTTAATTTTACATTTAATTCAATCGAAAAAACCATGTATTATCACTATAAACACGTATAATTTAATTAATCATGTATTGAACACTTAAGTAAAACAAGTCAAAATTAATCTTTATTAATATGTGGGGAATGTGGTAGTGTGACGTGGGGCTGTCACTAGAGCTGTTATTCAAGGCGAACCGAATACTTGAAGTTCAAACTCTTATCGAGTTGAGTCGATAAATTGACGAGTTAAAAAACGAGTTCGACTCATTAACGAGCTTAACGAAATTAAAAGAAAAAAAATACTAACAAACCTAGCGAGTCGAGTTCGAATTGACTCGTTAGTAAATTGAGTATCTAACAAGTTCGAACTCGACTTGTTTAACGAATCGAACCAAGTTCAAGCCTTAACAAATCGAGTCGAGCTTACAAGCAACTCGATTCATTAAAGACCAATGCCAGACACACACATAATATTTGAATAATTATTTAGTAAGTTAATTGGGATGGGACATGTGAAAGATTCCTAAATTTTATCCTACCAAATTGATGTTGGAGCTACCTTAACTAATCACACGGCTCCCCTACCATTGAATAACAAAATATCTTGTATGCAAGAGTTTGATTAATACGTACTACTGTGAAAATAAAATAGTACCATTAATTATCTATTTGTTTTCAATTAATACTAGTATGTTTCAATTTACAAGTTATATATGGAGGACAAACTCAGAACGGTGGCAAAATAAATTCTTGATCAACAATTTAATAAAATTGCTATAATAATATTCAATTATTCGTATTTAAAATTAAAATTATTACATTAATCAATTCGTTTCTAGTTGTATTAAAATGCATCTATAAATGACCAAATAGCTATTCAAGAAACATATGTAAAAACAGTTCAATTTTTTATTTTATTTAATATATATAGATAAATATTTTACAAATCCAGCTATTAATTATTGAGTACGGCAAGAATCACATGCTCAACATTGCCCAATTTTACCCGACGTTTCCTATACACACACTTTCCCTTCTCTAATTTGCACCGATTTGAATCCGAACAACATCTTCCGTAATATAATCGTTTGATTATATTGTGAATCTTTTACCTATACTATACGAAATTCATATCAACGGTATAATCGGATTATTATATATATTATACAGGACAATGTTGTACAAGACCAGATCCAAATCTCATAAATTTAAATATTTATGTAATTAAGACTCGGTTCAACAAGGCTCGATATTAGCTCAAGCCGAGCCGTATTTCCTTTGAAGTTTTCCAACTCCTTGAGAGCCAATTCCTTCAACCTTTCTATTTTTGCTTCCAACATAGGATTCTCTTTTGCTATCATTCCTCGTAACATGCCAACATAAAGCCCAAAATTCCTTAACTTCTCAATTTCCTCTTCGGCTCCCCCTCCCAATATGGCTCCACAAGCCGCACCACAAGCATGCACTTCACCTTCTTTCTTCCTACACACATACTCAATAAGCTCCAAATTGGTGTCATTGGAATAGTCATCAATTTCCACTTCCTTGAACTGCCCATCGACGATTCCCTGGGACCCACCGGCTCTCGTGATCTCGATTATTACTCGAAGGATTTGGTTCGGGTTGTTTTGGGCCAGATCCATGGACCTGGCCAGCAACTCGTACCCGAACGGGAGAATTCCGTCTCCCGTTAAAAGTTCCACATTAGGGTTGTACTTGTGTACAACTCTGGACTTGAACTTGGGCTTGGGCTTGGGCTTGTCCGTTAACGGGAGATTCTCGTGCGTGTAGGCTGCTACATGCATGAGATGTATTGCCGATGCGGCCGCCAGGGCTTGCCTTCGGTCACCTCCGACGAGCTCACATGCCGCCAGGCATAGAGCTGACGCTGTGGTTCTTGGGGCTGCAAACGTGAGATGGTGCATGGGCTCGAAAACCGACTCTGGCGGCCTTATCGGAATGGCTTCTCTTAGATATGTCTCGATTTCGGCCTCGATTAAAGCCCAATAAGACGGGTTTTGCGCAACGGCGAAAACCCTAGGCGTGTAAGGCGGCCGCAAACGTCCTAATTTTGGTTTTGTGTTGATCGGAAAATTGGTTTTGGCAATGAAATTGGAGATGCCGGTGGCCATTGGAACTAAGTTTGTGTGTTTATGTAATAGGATAGCTAGTGATGTGAATTGGAACTAAAATTTATAAGGGAGAAGTGGGTACATTTTTATGGTAAGGTCAACTCGAGTGTACTCGAGTGGCCATATCATATATTTTTTTTTAGCTATTTTTTTTTTTAGGGTTTAGGGTGTTTTTTTTTTTTTTATATATTTTTTTTTTCTAGTTACCATCTAGGCCAGCCCAATAAGCTATTAATACAAATCTTTATTTTACTGAAAAGTGTAACACTATACTACTAAAAAATGTAAGTCAATATTACTGAAAAGTGCAACATAATATTTATAAAAAAGTGCAATACAATATTTATAAAAAAGTGCAACATAATATTTATAAAAAAGTGCAACACAATATTACTAAAAAGTGTAAGTCAATATAATTGAAAAGTAAGCTATATATTAATACAAAACTTTATTTTAGTGTAACATTATACTACTAAAAAAGTGTAAGTCAATATTACTAAAAAATGCAACCTAACATTTATAAAAAAGTAAAAAATGCAACATAATATGTATAAAAAAGTGGCAACTTGCATGTTACACCTTTGGTAAAATTGTAATTGGTGGGACTCGAACATCTCTTTACAATAAAATAGATATGCGCCTACCATTAGGCCAAGGTCTAATTTATTTGATAATTCTGTTTTATCAATACATAACACTAACCCCATTTTTATTGCAACTTGTGTTATGTGGTCCAAATATATTTGGGGCCCTTTGGTCGAGTACATAAATTTATTTACTCCCCTCGTCCTGTGATAACTTACATAGTTTGATCGACACGGTGTTTAAGAAAAATGGATTTAGTAGTTGATGATGTAAGATAAAAGAGAGGTATTTTAGATAATTTGATGATGTGTAAAGTGAATTTGATGATGTGTAAAGTGAAATGTATGGAAAAAATGAGTGACAAATTTGAAAATAAAATGATGTTGTGAGGTTATTAATTTTGTGGGGTATTTCCATATTAAGAGTCAAGTAATTTTGGAACGTTCCAATAAAAAAAGTGTGCAAGTAATCACGGGATGGATGGAGTATTATAAAAGGGGCTCTCATTCTACCCGAGGGACACGTGTTTAATTACACTATTTTACACATATATTTGTCGTCTTGCAATTATATATATATCAATTGCCAAGCTTGTCCAAGTTATTGGATATAAGGATCTTACGGAAAGATTTGTGTAATTGATGATTTTTTAAAATTAATTTTTAAATCTAAAAGTAAAATCGGTGTGTAATTTAAAAAATTAAATCAGATTTTTAAAATTCAAAGTAAAGATAGTGTAGATGAATCACAAAACTGAGGCTTTATCATATTTAAAAAAAAAAAATCAATTATATATCAAATTATAAATTTACAATTGCTCACTCTAGATCTAGATTGTGATGGCTTGGATCAATCAACTCCCTTAAAAATATATATATATTTTTAATGGCTTGGATCAATCAAAGTTATACACCCTTAAAAAAATATATATATATATTGATGTGCCAAAATTTGCACGAGAGGATTACGTGTCCTCCGGATTGGATATCCCACTCTTCGAACACGTACAATCACTCCAAGTATGCTGCCTTTCCTCCAAATCTTCAAGAACCTGCAAAGAACACACCGGAGGGGGGTCCGGTGTGGACACTGGAAATCTCCTCGAATTTACCTATTTATAGAGATACTTTCTGGAGAGGAAGTCAAGCCTTCCTCTTATTTCGGAGCTGCCCATAAGACTCGGCCCTGCTGAGTGGATGAAGTCCTCCTTTCTCTCCACTCCCTGAAGACTCGGCGACACTCTCTCCTAGTAGACTTGGTTTCCTCCAATAAAGGAGGATAAGAACTTCTTTTTATCAAGTCTGGTCCGGAAATGGCGGAGGTCTCCTATATTTACGGCCCACGACTTCATGTTAAGACTGCTTCTTTCTGATACTCCTCTCCAGACGGAGCTCCCTCCAGAGAGACCTCTAGAGAGGATTCTTTATTCAGAGAACACTAGATGATTCAATCATTTCCTCTCAATCCCATCATTCATACACGTGTCGACTCCTTATTAGGTGACATTTTTAGGCCGCATCATCTACTCCCCCCTACTCTCGTAAAAGGGAGACATATTTTGTGAGAGTAGAAAAATTTCCTAGAACTTAGTACAAATGTCTTTCTGGAGAGACGTGTATTGTTCCTGCTTCGGAGAGGAAGTTTCAAAACATGTCCTTCTCCAAAGGCTTTTCCCGCCTCCAATTCTGGGAGACTTTTCGGCTTCCGCGCGTGGGCTCCACGCGATCACTTTTCTCTCCCCTTTGTTATCCTCCCGAGGAAAATCCTCGATTCTTCCCCCTATCTCTCCTCATTTACTTCACGCAACCACCCCCTTTTCCTCTCTTCACTTTTCAAATTTCATTCTTCCCAAATATTTCTCATCGTCTTCATCTTTCTTCTCCGGTGTTCTTCATCCCGAGTTTCCGCCGTCGCCAGCCGCCTCGCCTGATTCCATAGTCCTTCCACTCAAGGTAACCCAGCTAGCTATCCTTCTTTTCTTCTTTTATTAGCACTGTAAATCGATGTCAAACCCTCTCTCTCCGCCGGAAGCCGCTAGCCAAAACTCCTCTGAAGTGACTCCCTCTCTGATGGGGAGTCTAGAGAATAGGATTTCCCTTGCTTCCCAAATCGACCAAACTCACCTAGTTAACCTTGCTCATGCCTATGGTTTTCCGTCGGAGTACGCCTTTCGCGCTCCTCGATCAAATGAACGCCCAGATATCTCCCAGCCTCGAACTCTTGCTTTTTTCGAAGCACATCTTAGGGCAGGACTACGATTTCCGATCCATCCTTATTTGGCTGCCATATCAACCCGCATGCAGATCCCTCTTAACCAGTTTACTCCGAATGCTATCCGCACCATGATAGGTTTTTTCATCTTGGTGAAAGGGAATGGGGGTGACCCGTCTGCCGAACTATTTCTGAGCCAACATTCTTGTAAGGTGAATGATGGTTTTTTCTATGTTAGTGGGCGAAGGTCCCGTGTTTGTAAATTCCTGAAAAAACTCCATGAAGAAGACTCATCTTGGCGAGATTATTATTTTTTTGCTACAAGCCCCACTGATTGGCCATTTCCTCACGGGGATTGGTTATTCCACAATCCAGGAGTAATTCCTCCTCCTCTGAAAGCTTACTCTGTTTCCAATCACACTATTATGAGCAATCTCAATACTCACATCCGTTTGCACGACTATTTCGATATTATTGGCATTTGCTAAAATCCTCGCATCCTCTCCCACTTCGGCTTTTGTCCTCAAGATTTTCCTTTAGATTCTCGAGATGGTAAAAAATCTTCTATTGCTGTATTTTATTTCTTGCGTGTGGCTGTTTTCTGAGTTCTGAGAATTTTCTTGATTATCTGTAGCCATGAGTTGGTTAACTCATATCTCCCGAGATGCCCCTGCTCTCAGCATAGTGAAGACCCCTGTGTTATCCGCTCCAGAAGATCCTCCAAAGGCTCCTCCGTCTCCCGCTCTCGAGAGCTCTGCAAAGACTCCGGCTCCAGAGGGTTCTTCAAAAATTCCTCCTCTCCCTAGTTCTTCTACTCAGGTCCCAGGTTCAGTTGCCAAAAGAACCCGTTCCGCTGCCAATGCTTTCTTTTCTGACTGTGGCACCTCTAAGAAGAAGAAGGGGAAAGCTACCCGTGCTGATAGGGGAACTCCTCCTTCTACCGTATACGAGCCTTTCCATCGCCTTATTGACCGATGTCCTGCTCCTCCGGATGTTGAGTTATCCGACACGCCCCTTCCTGAGGATCGACTGATCCATGGCGCTCATCTTCTTTTTGAGGTATTTTCTGGTATTTTCCATTTTCATAATCTCTGCCTTCTTCATATCCTCAAGCGTTATTTCTTTTTCCTTTGTAGTTTGGTCTTACCTATGCTAAGATACTCGACCAAGGCGTTGAGATGGTGGCTGAGCTCGAACTTCTCCGGGCTGAAGCGTCCTCTTTCCAGTCAACCCTCAAGGGTATCACCACAGAGAAAGATAAAGCCCATAAGCGAGCTCAAGCTCTATCTGAGGAGTTGTCTCTCTTACAGACTCAAAGCAAGCAGGATGCAGCCAGGATTAAGTACCTGGTGCAGGAGGTGGAGCGGATGGAGCGCGAGCTGCCGGATGTCGGAGTGCAGGCTTGCATTAAGTCCCTGTTCACTTCCTCTTTGGGTCAAGAGTTCTTACTCAGTGGCTGTCCAGCTTCCTAAAGAGCTCGAGCTTCCTCTGTGCCATGGGGCCGCATATCCCTCACTTCATCGACCACGGCTTCAGCAATGCCGTCGCCGAGCATTCAGCCCCGCGGTTTGATGGAACTTACTCTCGCGAGTTCCATTTGGATCGTCTTGCTACTCCTCCAAAATTCTTGGGGGATCCTAAGGAGAGCCCCGATAGTCCTTGGTGGCTACCCGGAATGGGCCAGGCCATCGCCAAGTTGCAGGCTGTCAAGATAGGTATGGCTGAGCTAAATCCTCTGGAGCGTCTGATTTATCCTGATGACTCCGCTCCAGCCATGACAACCGCAGTAGATGGAGGGACTGGCGTTGCCGATACCAGGGGAGGTACAGCGGGTCCAGAGGAGGGCGGAGGATCTAGCAACCATGTTGCTGAGGAGGAGGGCGCTGCTGGAGGAGCTGAAGGAGTTGAGGTCGAGGGGACTGTTGTTGAGGAAGCTGCTGCTGAAAAAGCAGTTTAAATTTCATATTTATGATCACCACAAACAATTTACTTTTCTCTTGTTTTGCTACACTCTTTATTTTCTGCTCATAATATTTGCTCTCCATACTTTATAGGGGACCCCACACTCCTGGATATGTGGGGGCTTTTCGTAGTAATCGCATTAGCTTGATGTTGCATGTTTTGTTGTCTTTTTCTTTTTCTTTCTTGCATGAGTAGCTTACAAGACCAGCAAGGAATGTGTTGGAGGTGTGTTCTCTTCCCCCCCTTTTTGTTGGTCTTGTAGGCTATGTTGAAATCACTTCTTGGCTGTACAGTTTTTGTTTTTGATTTCAGGTGACTTGGTTGTGGGAGGTCATCCTCCCTCTTCTCTTGACTCCTGGATCATAAAACCTGCATTCTTCATCATCTAGTCTTTGTAGTTCTCAAGTATGGTGAGGGCTTTCTGGAGGGCTTCGGTTTTCTAAGCCTCTACGTCTTTCTCTTTCTTTTCACTTTCTTGTACTTGAAAGACTTTGATTCGCAAAAATCTTCTCCTTTCATCAATTAACCCTCTTGGGTTTCGACTAAGATGAGGGCTCTCTGGAGCACCTCGGCCTCTAGGCCTCTGAGTGTTTCTCACTCTTATTCTTAAAAGATTTTAATTCATAAAATCTTCTTATTTCAGTAACCCACTTGGGTCTCAAGTAAAGTGAGGGCTCTCTGGAGCACCTCGGCCTCTAGACCTCTGAGTGTCTCTCACTCTTATTCTTAACAGATTTTAATTCATAAAATCTTCTCATTTCAGTAACCCCCTTGGGCCTCAAGTAAAGTGAGGGCTCTCTGGAGCACCTCGGCCTCTAGGCCTCTGAGTGTCTCTCACTCTTATTCTTAAAAGATTTTAATTCACAAAATCTTCTCATTTCAGTAACCCACTTGGGTCTCAAGTAAAGTGAGGGCTCTCTGGAGCACCTCGGCCTCTAGGCCTCTGAGTGTCTCTCACTCTTATTCTTAAAAGATTTTCATTCATAAAATCTTCTCATTTCAGTAACCCACTTGGGTCTCAAGTAAAGTAAGGGCTCTCTGGAGCACCTCGGCCTCTAGGCCTCTAAGTGTGTCTCACTCTTATTCTTAAAAGATTTTAATTCATAAAATCTTCTCATTTCAGTAACCCACTTGGGTCTCAAGTAAAGTGAGGGCTCTCTGGAGCACCTCGGCCTCTAGGCCTCTGAGTGTCTCTCACTCTTATTCTTAAAAGATTTTAATTCATAAAATCTTCTCATTTCAGTAACCCACTTGGGTCTCAAGTAAAGTGAGGGCTCTCTGGAGCACCTCGGCCTCTAGGCCTCTGAGTGTCTCTCACTCTTATTCTTAAAAGATTTTACTTCATAAAATCTTCTCATATCAGTAACCCACTTGGGTCTCAAGTAAAATGAGGGCTCTCTGGAGCACCTCGGCCTCTAGGCCTCTGAGCGTTTCTCACACTCGTTATTGTTATATTCATACATCGCATGTTCAAATATGAGAAAGATAATCAAGACACAATAATTCTGAATAATTCTTTCTTCAAAAAGGGATAAGGCTTCATTGCTTTATTGTCAATTTTCAACATAGGCCATAGATAACCTACGCCGGTCTCATTAAAAACCTCTTTACGGAAAAACCCCAAAGGGGAAACCCGTAGAGAGGGAAAAAGAGCTCCGATGAAGCCACAAAATACAACAAGCAAAATATGAATCAATGCAAAAAATCACAAAACAAAAGTCATAGATGGTCTCAAGACCTTACACTGTCTTCAAATAAAGAATCTCTTCAAATGGCAAACGTTCCAGGGTCTAGCTATGTCGACCCCTTCCATACTCTGCAGTCTATATGCTCCTCCTTTCAGCACCTGTGTGATTTTATAAGGTCCCTCCCAGTTGGGCTCCAGCTTTCCTGTATTCTTCAGGGCGTCCGCTCTTCTCAGCACCAGGTCCCCCGCTCTGAAGGACCTCGGGATCATATGCAGCTTTAATTCTGCTCTTATATCTTTCAGCACGTACCCTAACCATCTCTCTTTCTTCTTCCATCAAATCTAGAGCCTCTCTCATCAATCTTTCATTCTGATGCTCTTCAAATTGGGCAACTCGGTGCGATCGTAACACGGCCTCTGGAGGTATCACCGCCGTAGCTCCGTAGACCAGCTGAAATAGGGACTCTCCAGTTGCTGTCTTCGGACTAGTTCTATATGACCATAATACATTATCTAACTCGTTCACCCATCCTCCTCCTATCTTTGTCAGCCTTGTTCGAATTCCATCTACTATTGTTCGATTAGTAACCTCCACTTGTCCGTTAGCTTGAGGATGAGCTACAGAGGTGAATCTCTGTATTATGTTTAGTCTTGCACATCATCCTCGCACGTTTTCGCTGTTAAACTGTGTTCCATTATCAGAGACCAATATTCTGGGTACTCCGAACCTACAACAAATTTGTTTTTTCAAGAATTTAATCACATTTTCTTCATCTATCGTAGCCAGAGGAGCAGCTTCCACCCATTTGCTAAAATAGTCCACTGCTACTATCAGAAATTTTCTCCCTCCGGAGGCTGGAGGGAAGGGTCCTACCAAGTCGATTCCCCACTTAGCAAAGGGACAGGGAGAGTGCATCGCTCCCATCTCTTCCGCAGGGGTCCTTATCAATGGACCATTTTTCTGACACTTGACACATTTTCTCACAAATTCTCTAGCGTCTTTTGTCATGGAGGGCCAATAGAATCCAGCCCTTAAAACTTTCCTCACCACTGCTTTGTATCCTTCATGACTGGCTGCATCACCTTCGTGGATCTCTTTGAGTGTGTACATAGCTTCTCGAGTTGATACACACCTCAAATATGGGTGTGTGAATGATTTCTTGTATAAGTGCCCTCCGATAATACAATATTTAATCCGAAGGGCTCGGGTCTCTCTGGTGGTAGGGGCATCTGCTCCCTTGGTGAGTTCCGTCCATATAGCTCTTCTCCAGTCATCTTCCTCTTCAATGGAGCCAATGGGGTTCTCCAGAGTCTCTCTTTCTGCAACTACTAAAGTTACTGTCCCTTGTCCATCAAACTCTGTGGAGCTAGCGAGTTTGGAGAGGCTATCTGCCTGCATGTTCTTCTCTCGAGGTATCTGGACTACCTCGCACTCTTGGAACTTGCCCATCACTTCTTTGGCTCGTTCCAGATAGGCAGCCATCCTGCTATCTTTGGCTACATATTCACCATTCACCTGCTGAACAACTAATTGGGAGTCTGAGTATAGAGTTACCTTTGGAGCTCCCAACTCTAATGCCATCTCCATTCCTCTGATCAAAGCTTCGTACTCTGCTCCATTATTTGAGGTCATGAATTGAAACCTCACTGCAAATTGTAGGTCCTCTCCTCGAGGGCCTGTTAGCACAATCCCTGCTCCACATCCGCTCAGGGTCACTGAGCCATCTACATACACCTTCCATCCCTCGACTTCCTCTGGTTTGGTCGACTCTTGGATGAAATCTGACAAAGCTTGGGCTTTTATAGCCTTCCGTGGCTCGAAATCCACGTCATATTCTTGGAGCTCGATCGCCCACTTCACCATCCTTCTAGAGAGGTCTGCTCGCCCTATAACCTGTTTCAACAAGTAATTAGTGCGGACCAGTATTTTGTAAGAAAGGAAATATGGGCGCAGCCTTCGCGCTGTAACTACCACGACCAGAGCAGCCTTCTCAATTTCTGAGTATCGATTTTCGGCCCCTTGAATGACCTTACTGACATAATAAATAGGGTGCTGCAGAGATCCCTCTTCTTTGATTAAGGCGGTGCTTAGTGAGAATTCCCCTACGGAGAGATACAAAATGAGGGTATCTCCTGGAGAAGGCTTCATCAGCTTCGGCAACTGAGACAAATGATGCTTCAGGTCTTCAAAGGCCTTTTGGCACGTTTCGCTCCATTCAAACTTGGTCCCTTTCTTAAGAATTTTAAAGAAGGGATGACTCTTCTCAGCAGACCTGGCTATGAATCTGCTCAATGCTGTAACCCTCCCATTGAGTGTCTGGAGCTCCTTTATATTTCTTGGTGGCCGCATGTCCAGTACAGCCTTCACCTTGGCTGGATTCACTTCTATACCTCTTTGAGTGACCATATATCCGAGGAATTTCCCTGATTTTACTCCAAAAGAGCATTTGGCTGGGTTCAACTTGATGCCGTTCTCTCGAATTACTTGGAAAATTTCCTCTAGATCCTTCACATGTTGATCTGCTTTCACACTCTTAGCCAGCATATCATCTACATATATCTCCATGTTCCTTCCCAGCTGCCTTCGAAAGACAGCATCGACCATCCTTTGATATGTTGCTCCGGCATTGATTAATCCAAATGGCATCCGAACATATCCAAACGTTCCGCAGGCTGCTATGAAGCACACTTTGGAGACATCTGCAGGGTTCAGTTGGATCTGGTGGTATCCTTGGTATGCATCCATCATGCTTAGCAGCTCGAAGCCTGAAGTTGCATCTACTAGCTGGTCTATCCTTGGTAGCGGATATTGGTCTTTGGGGCATGCCTTGTTGAGGTCCCTGAAATCGATGCACATTCTCCACTTTCCTCCCCCTTTAGGCATTAGCACGGCATTGGAGAGCCATTTTGGGAATTGGACTTCCACCACATGCCCTGCTTTCAATAGCTTCTCGACTTCTTCTTTCACAATGTTATTCTTCTCAATCCCAAAATTTCGTAGTTTCTGTTTCACGGGCCTTGCCTTTGGATCAACATTAAGGCAATGTATTGCTATCTCCGGAGGGACTCCTGTCATGTCAGCTGGAGAAAATGCAAATATATCGGAATTTCGACGTAATGTAAATATTACCTTCTCTGTGAGTTCAGGTCCCAGTTGGGTACCTATCTTAGTAACAAAGCCGAGTTTCCCTGGGAAGAGCTCCACACTCATCAGTTCCTCGTCTGTTTTAACATTCACCTGTTCAGGTGTTGCTCCCTCTACTTTCTTCCTCTTGACCTCAGGGTCATCTCCTCTCGTCCGCTCCAGGCCCTTAGTCAGGGCTCTGTCCGCCATTTTCACAGACTCTGCATAGCACTTCCGTGCTTGGTACTGGTCTCCTCTTACTTCTCCCACCCCTGTGGCTGTAGGGAATTTCATTTTCATATGAAATGTAGAGATGATTGCCTGAAAGAGGTTCAAGCTAGGTCGTCCCATCACAACATTGTATGATGAGGGGATGTCTACAATAAGGAACTCCACCAAGTGGACTTTCCGGGCTGGAGCGTCCCCCAATCCTACCTGTAACATTACCGATCCCAAAGGTTGGATAGCACCTCCGTAGAAACCATACAGAGAGGTATCTACAGGGCGCAACTTCACACTCAGCTCCATTCTCTTGAAACATTCGAAAAACATAATGTCAGCCGAACTCCCCGTATCTACGAAGATTCGAGCAACATCGAATCCAGCTATGTCGGTAGTGATCACCAGAGCATCGTTGTGGTCTTCCTTAACCCCCTTCACATCCTCCGGCCCAAATCGGATATTGGGCGTCTCCGTCATACGCCCCACTTCTCTTAACTGGCTTCCTTGCTCTGCTTTTAGAGCTCGAACATTCTGCTTTCTCTTCCGGAAGGAATCTCCATCTGCTGGCCCTCCCACAATCATGTGGATTACTCCTCTCTTTGGTGGTGGAGGGGGCATATCCTCAGCCGCCTCTCTGGTTTCCTTCTCTTCTAGTTTTCTTTCATGCTCTTTTCGTTTCTGCCCTCGAGGGCCCTGCCTATCTCTAAATATAAATTCTTTTAGATGGCCCGCTTGGATCATCCTCTCAATCTCGTCTTTCAGGTGGTAACACTGATTTGTATCATGCCCATATTCATTGTGAAATCGGCAAAATCGATCAGACTTGGGTTTCTGAGGTCCTCGACTTCTGGAATATGGGAATTTCAAGTCTGGATGATCTCCTGCTACCTCCAGAACTTCGGCAGGTTCAATTCTCAAGGGTGTGTATTTCTCAAACCTCCCGCGAGGGCCAGACCGGGGACCTCCGGAGGGGTTGCTATCTCTTGCTGATCCAGAGGTCCGAGGGACCTCCGGACTAAGTCGTCTGGAGGGGCCTTCCCTTTCTCTTCTCCTCTCTCGATCTTGTGGCCTAACCTCCAATCTCTTTGCTTTTCGGACCTCCTCCAGAGTGAGGTACTTTTCTGCCCTATGCAGCAATTCATCAAAGTTCTTAACCGGCTTCTTAGCTAAGGAGGAGAAGAAGTCTCCATCACGCAATCCGTTAGTAAGAGCGTTGATTTTCACCTCCGGAGAGGCTATAGGGACCTCCAGAGCTGCTTGGTTAAACCTCCGGAGAAAAGCTCTTAAGCTCTCACCCTCTCCCTCTCTCAAATTAAAGAGGGTCAAAGTGGCCCTCGGTTGTCTCCGGGCACTAGAAAATTGATGAAGGAAGAGCTCACTGAATTCTTCCCAGGATCGGATTGTATTGGGTTCCAACTGAGTGAACCATTGTTGTGCGGCTTTTGCTAGGGTAGTTAGGAATACCCTGCACTTTATTCCCTCTCCATAGCGGTGTAGTAATGCAGCATTCTCGAACCTTACTAGGTGTTCGTACGGGTCTGCCGTACCATCATATTCAAAATTAAGGGGCTTGAAATTGAATGGTAGTTCATCTTGTAATATGTTAGGGGAGAACTGGCATCCAGAGGCGTGAGCGGATCTACTGGTTCGGTTGCTCATTTGCTTCCTCATATCTCTCATCTCTTTCTGTAGGGCCAATAATTGGTCGCTGACCGGCCCTCCGTAGGTATCATCCGTGCTTTCTTCTGTCTCAAGGGGTTCTGTCCCTCGGGGTGCTAGATCTGCATTCCTTCTTGTACTCCGATGGGGAATGCTTCTTTCCGCTCGCGAGGGCACCTTATCATCTTCCTCTGCCCGCATCCCCATTTCCTTGGACAACACTTGGGAGGTTCCAGGTGCTTCATCCTGGGGTCTCGGGGCCGGTACCTCCAGATTCCCTGGTGCAGCCCTGGCAATCCGGTCTCTTTGATCTGCAAAGGCTTTCTCTACAGCTTGCTTGATGAGGGCGTTCAATTGATCAGGAGAGATCAGGAGAGGCCCTGAGTCTGGAATATCCTCTCGCTGAGGATCTACGGTCTGGAACTCTAGGGCTTCAAGGTTCCCTGTTATTCCCTCCCCGACCGGTAGGGGATGACTTTCGTCACCCAAACCTGGAGTAGGTGCCAATGGCTGATTTGATCCAGAAGGAGTATGGACTGGATCTTTCCCCCGGCCTCCCCTTGGCGGGGGATCAGTTGGCAAGGGGGAATTTTCCCCTGGAAGGTTCTTCTTTCCAGAAGTAGATGTTTTGTTTCCGCCACCCATTTGCTCGAACAGGTAGAAACTCGTGAAAAAATCTTTCAACTCTTTCCTACAGACGGCGCCAGTTGATGTGCCAAAATTTGCACGAGAGGATTACGTGTCCTCCGGATTGGATATCCCACTCTTTTGAACACGTACAATCACTCCAAGTATGCTGCCTTTCCTCCAAATCTTCAAGAACCTGCAAAGAACACACCGGAGGGGGGTCCGGTGTGGACACTGGAAATCTCCTCGAATTTACCTATTTATAGAGATACTTTCTGGAGAGGAAGTCAAGCCTTCCTCTTATTTCGGAGCTGCCCATAAGACTCGGCCCTGCTGAGTGGATGAAGTCCTCCTTTCTCTCCACTCCCTGAAGACTCGGCGACACTCTCTCCTAGTAGACTTGGTTTCCTCCAATAAAGGAGGATAAGAACTTCTTTTTATCAAGTCTGGTCCGGAAATGGCGGAGGTCTCCTATATTTACGGCCCACGACTTCATGTTAAGACTGCTTCTTTCTGATACTCCTCTCCAGACGGAGCTCCCTCCAGAGAGACCTCTAGAGAGGATTCTTTATTCAGAGAACACTAGATGATTCAATCCTTTCCTCTCAATCCCATCATTCATACACGTGTCGACTCCTTATTAGGTGACATTTTTAGGCCGCATCATATATATATATATACAGAAATGATATGGAGCCCATAATGGGCTCCTTATGGAGTCAAATAATTATTTGACATTATCAAGTCATCATATTAACTTATTTAATTACTCTAAAATATCTCCTATATTTACGGCCCACGACTTCATGTTAAGACTGCTTCTTTCTGATACTCCTCTCCAGACGGAGCTCCCTCCAGAGAGACCTCTAGAGAGGATTCTTTATTCAGAGAACACTAGATGATTCAATCCTTTCCTCTCAATCCCATCATTCATACACGTGTCGACTCCTTATTAGGTGACATTTTTAGGCCGCATCATATATATATATATACAGAAATGATATGGAGCCCATAATGGGCTCCTTATGGAGTCAAATAATTATTTGACATTATCAAGTCATCATATTAACTTATTTAATTACTCTAAAATATAGAAAATATATAATTACATGTATATCTTAACCTCTTTCCATAAAATTAGGAAATAATACATAATTATTAAATATTACATGTTTAATTTATTTATGGTACTCTACTTAAAAAAAAATCATTCATTTATTTACGTAATTTTTTTAATATTAAAAAATTAGAATTATAAAAAATAATGACTACATTAATTTACCTTAACCCTCTAAATCCTAAACCATTAATTTTAGAGTTTTAGGGTTTAGGGTTTTAGGGTTTAAGGTTTTAGGGTTTAGGGGTTTAGGGTTTTAGGGTTTAGGGTTTAGGGGTTTAGGGTTTTAGGGTTTATGGGTTTAGAGTTAAGTAAATTAATGTAGTCATTATTTTTTATAACTTTAATTTTTTGTTATTAAAAAAATAAAATATATAAATGAATAATTTTTTTTAAAGTAAAGTACAATAAATAAATTAAACGTGTAATATTTATTAATTATGTAATACAAAGTACTAAAACCCGTTAAAAATAGTTTTTAAAAAATCTTCAAATATTTTATTTTCTAATTTTATGGATAGTGTGGTTGAGATATATGTGCAATTATATATTTTTCATATTTTAGATTAATTAAATAAATTAATATGATGACTTGGATAATGCCAAGTCATCATTTGACGACATATCATTTATATATATATATTTCTCACATCTCTATTATTTTTAAAGATAAATTAAGAGTATTTTTTAAAATTAAAAGAAGAGTAAAACTGAAAAAAATATTTACCTAAAAAAAAAAAAATTCAAAAAATGTTGAAACATTTAATGGTGTATAAATATATGATATTAAAACATTATTTATTTATAAACTCGGATAGATTATTCTTTTATGTGGGCTATTATAAATATATGATATTAAAACATTATTTATTTATAAACGGAGAGATTATTCTTTTATGTGGGCTATTATAGCATTAAATTAATTTTATCTTCGAGTGCATTACCTTAATTACGGTAGAAGCTAGGTGTTAATTAAAATGCTTTTATGTACGGCCAACTTATATACTCCCTCCGTCCCACAACTGTTTGCACACTTACCTTATTTGTCCGTCCCACAATTGTTTGCACACCCATAAAAGGAAACTTATTCATAAACCCCACCCTCACAATATTCACATATTTACACAAAATGCCATTACTTTTACTCTCTTTCCAATCACCTTTTTACTTTATTCATATAACTTTACAAAATTACCCCTCAACACTCCACTCATTACACTTTTTTCTTAAAAAGTGTGCCCACTTTGTGGTGCAAACACTTCCGGGACGGAGGGAGTATCAAAGTAGGGAGTTGCAATTATATTGACAAAGTGGGATAGCTCAAGTGGTTAGAGCACCACTACCTAGGCCACAGGTCCTGGGTTCGAGTCATGGGGAGGGGAAAAAAAGGGATGGGGTATTTAACTTGTAATCAAAAAAAAAAAAAAAAAAGGGAGTTGCAATTATATCAATTGCCAAGCTTGTCCAAGTTATTGGATATAAGGATGTTAGGGAAAGATTTTATTGTATTGATAATTGTTGATGTGGCCTAAAAGTGTCATCTAATAAGGAGTTGACACGTGTATGGAGGATAGGATAAAAGTGGAAGGATGGGATTATGTAATACTCTCTGGATAAAGAATCCCCTCTGGAGGGAGCTCCATCTGGAGAGAAGCATCAGGAAGAATCAGTCTTGATATGAGTTCATAGGCCGTAAATATAGGGGAATTCCGCCATCTTCGGTCCAAGCTGAGTAGAAGAAAGACTTTATCCTCCTTTATCTTAGGGGACAAAGTCCACTAAGAATGAATATGGCCGGTTCTGTAGGAGTGGAAAAGGTGGAGGACCTTGTCAACCTAGCAAGGCTGGGTCCAAGAGGTAGCTCCGAAAGAGCAGGAAGGCTTGACTTCCTCTCGAGAGGGAGTCTCTATAAATAGGTAAATCCAAGGAGGTTTTCAGGTTAGATATTCTGACTTTACTAAACTTAATATACTGAGTGCACAATACATTTCTGATACTCTTCGAGAGCTTATTTTGATAAACCAAGGATCTCAAGATCCTGGTGGATATATTGAGAAGCCTTATACTGACTTAGGCATCGGAGTGTCCGCGCCGGACTCCCCTCCGGCGTGTTCTTTGCAGGTTCTCGAGGATTCTATCGAAGGCAGCAACATAATTGGATTTGCTCTTTCTTGTCGAGGAAACCAGATACCTCATTCGAAGGATATCCAATCCCCTTGTGCAAATTTTGGCACATCAACTGGCGCCGTCTGTGGGAAAGAGTTGAAAGATTTTCTCACGAATTTCTACATGTTCGAGTAATGGGTGGCGGAAACAACACATCTACTTCGGGAAAGAGACCCCTTGCAGGGGAAAATCCTCCTTTGCCGAATGACCCCACTCCAAAAGGAGGCCGGGGGAAAGATCCAGTCCATACCCCTTCCGGATTAAATCCGCCAGTGACGCCTAACACAGGCTTGGGGGAGGAAAACCATCCTCTCCCGATCGAAGAGGGGACAACAGGGAACATTGAAGCCCCAGAGTCCCGGACCGCGGATCCTCAACGGGAGGATATTCCAAACTCGGAGCCATGCCTGATTTCCCCCAATCAATTGAACACCCTCATCAAGCAGGCGGTAGAGAGAGCTTTCACGGCTCAAGGAGATCGAGCCCCCAGAGCTACCCCAGGGAATCTGGAGATACCTACCCCGAGACCCCATGAAGAGGCACCAGGAGCCTCCCAAGTGCTGTCCAAGGAGGTAGGGATGTGGGTAGAAGAAGATGATAAGGTGCCCTCCCGAGCGGAAAGAAGCATTCCCCTTCGGAATACAAGAAGGAATGCAGATTTGGCACCCCGAGAGACAGAACTCCCTGAAACAGAAGAAAGCATCGATGATACCTATGGAGGGCCAGTCAGTGACCAACTGCAGGCCCTACAGAAAGAGATGAGGGATATGAGAAGGCAAATGAACTGCCATTCAATTTCAAGCCACTCAATTTTGAATACGATGGTACGGCAGACCCGTACGAACACCTAGTAAGGTTCGAAAATGCCGCGTTATTACACCGCTATGGAGAAGGAATCAAATGTAGGGTGTTCCTAACCACCTTAGCAAAAGCAGCCCAGCAATGGTTCACTCAACTGGAACCTAATACAATTCGATCCTGGGAGGAATTCAGTGAGTTATTCCTTCATCAATTCGCAAGCGCCCGGAGACAGCCGCGGGCCACTTTGACCCTTTTCAATCTAAGACAGGGAGAAAACGAGAGTTTAAGGGCTTTTCTCCGGAGGTTTAATCAAGCAGCTCTGGAGGTCCCTACAGCCTCTCCGGAGGTGAAGATCAACGCTCTTACCAACGGATTACGGGATGGAGACTTCTTCTCCTCTTTAGCTAAGAAGCCGGTTAAGAACTTTGATGAGTTGCTACATAGGGCAGAGAAGTACCTCACCCTGGAGGAGGTTCGGAAAGCCAAGAGATTGGAGATTAGGCCACCGGATCGAGAGAAAAGAAGAGAGGGCCCCTCCAGGCGTTCCAGTCCAGAGGTCCCTCGGACCTCCGGGTCCACAAGAGATAGTAATCCATTTGGAGGTTCCCGTTCCGGCCCTCGTGGAAGGTTTGAGAAGTACACGCCCTTGAGAATTGAACCTGCCGAAGTACTGGAGGTGGCAGGAGATCATCCTGACTTGAAATTCCCATATTCCAGAAGTCGAGGACCTTAGAAGCCTAAGTCCGATCGATTTTGCAGATTTCACAACGAGTATGGACACGACACGAATCAATGTTATCACCTGAAAGACGAGATTGAAAGGATGATCCAAGCACGGCATCTGAAAGAATTTGTATTTAGAGACAGGCAGGGCCCTCGAGGGCAGAAGCGGAAGGAACATGAAAGAAAACCGGAAGAGAAGGAAACCAAGGAGGCGGCCGAAGACATGCCCCCTCCACCGCCAAAGAGAGGAGTAATCCACATGATTGTGGGAGGACCAGCGGATGGAGATTCCTTCCGAAAGAGAAAGCAGAGTGTTCGAGCTCTAAAAGCAGAGCAAGGAAGTCAATTAAGAGAAGTAGGACGTATGACAGAGACGCCCAATATCAGATTTGGTCCGGAGGATGTGAAGGGAGTTAAGGAAGATCACAACGACGCCTTGGTGATCACTACCGACATAGCTGGGTTCGACGTTGCCCGAATCTTTGTGGATACGGGGAGCTCAGCTGATATTATGTTTTTTGAGTGCTTCAAGAGGATGGAGCTGAGCGTGAAGCTGCGACCTGTAGATACCTCCCTGTATGGTTTCTCTGGAGGTGCCATCCAACCCTTGGGGATTGGTAATTTTGCAGGTAGGACTGGGGGACGCTCCAGCTCGAAAGGTCCACCTGGTGGAGTTCCTCATTGTAGATATCCCCTCATCATACAATGTAGTAATGGGACGACCTAGCCTGAACCTCTTTCAGGAAATCATATCCACATTTCATATGAAAATGAAATTCCCTACAGCTACGGGAGTGGGAGAAGTAAAAGGAGACCAATACCAAGCACGGAAGTGCTACACAGAGTCTGTGAAGATGGCGGATAGGGCTCTAACCAAGGGCCTGGAGAGAACAAGAGGAGAGGACCCTGAGATAAAGAGAAAGAAAATGGAAGGAATGACACCTGAGCAAGTAAGTGTTAAAACAGACGAGGAGCTGATGAGTGTGGAGCTCTTCCCAGAGAAACTTGGCTTTGCTACTAAGATAGGTACCCAACTGGGACCTGAACTCACAGAGAAGGTAATCTCTACATTACGTCGAAATTCCGATATATTTGCATTCTCTCCAGCTGACATGACAGGTATCCCTCCGGAGATAGCACTACATTGCCTTAATGTTGATCCAAAGGCAAGACCAGTGAAACAAAAGTTACGAAACTTTGGCATGGAAAAGAATAATATAGTAAAAGAAGAAGTAGAGAAGCTATTGAAAGCAAGGCACGTGGTGAAAGTACAATTTCCCGAATGACTCTCCAATGCAGTGTTAGTATCCAAAGGAGGAGGGAAATGGAGAATGTGCATCGACTTCAGGGACCTCAACAAAGCATGTCCCAAAGACCACTATCCTTTGCCAAGGATAGACCAGTTAGTGGATGCGACTTCTGGATTCGAGCTACTAAGCATGATGGATGTATACCAAGGATACCACCAGATCCAGCTGAACCCCTCAGATGTCCCCAAAGTGTGCTTCATAGCAGCATGCGAAACGTTTGGCTATGTCCGAATGCCCTTCAGATTAATTAATGCTGGAGCAACATATCAAAGGATGGTCGATGCTGTCTTCCGAAGCCAACTAGGGAGAAATATGGAAATATATGTGGATGATATGCTGGCCAAGAGTGTGAAAGCGGATCAACATGTGGAGGACCTGGAGGAAATTTTCCAGATAATTCGAGAGAATGGTATCAAGTTGAACCCAGCCAAGTGCTCTTTTGGAGTGAAATCGGGGAAGTTCCTTGGGTACATGGTTACTCAAAGAGGGATAGAAGTGAATCCAGCTAAAGTGAAGGCTGTACTGGACATGCAGCCACCGAGAAACGTGAAAGAGCTCCAGACGCTCAATGGGAGGATCACATCATTGAGCAGATTCATAGCCCGATCTGCCGAAAAAAGCCACCACTTCTTCAAAATTCTCAAGAAAGGGGCCAAGTTCGAGTGGAGTGAAACATGTCAGAAGGCCTTTGAGGATCTGAAGCATCATTTGTCCCAGCTGCCGAAGCTGACAAAACCTTCTCCTGGAGATACCCTCATTCTGTATCTCTCTGTAGGGGAATTCTCGTTGAGCACAGCCTTGGTCAAAGAAGAGGGACCTCTCCAACATCCTATCTATTACGTTAGTAAGGTCATTCAAGGAGTTGACACACTCAAAGAAATTCATGAAGGAGATGTACACACTCAAAGAAATTCATGAAGGAGATGCGGCTAGTCATGAGGGATATAAGACAGTGGTGAAGAAAGCCTTAAGGGCCGGGTTATATTGGCCCTCCATGACGAAAGATGCCAAGGAGTTCGTGAAAAAATGTGTCAAGTGTCAGAAAAATGGTCATTTGATAAGAATCCCTGCGGAAGAGATGGGAGCTATGCACTCTCCATATCCCTTTGCTAAGTGGGGAATCGATTTGGTGGGGCCTTTCCCTCCAGCCTCTGGGGGAAGGAAATTTTTGATAGTAGCAGTGGATTATTTTAGCAAATGGGTTGAAGTTGCCCCTCTGGCTACAATAGATGAAGAGAATGTGATTAAATTCTTGAGAAAACAAATTTGTTGCAGATTCGGAGTACCCAGAATATTGGTCTCTGATAATGGAACACAGTTTAATGGAGAAAATGTACGAGGATGGTGTGCATGACTAAACATAATACATAGATTCACCTCAGTAGCTCATCCTCAAGCTAATGGACAAGTGGAAGTTACTAATCGAACGATAGTAGATGGTATTCGAACAAGGCTGACGTAAATAGGAGGAGGATGGGTGAATGAGTTAGATAATGTGTTGTGGTCATATAGAACTAGCCCAAAGACAGCAACTGGAGAATCCCCCTTTCAGCTGGTCTACGGAGCTGCGGCGGTGATACCTCCAGAGGCCGTGCTGCAGTCCCACCGAATTGCCCAATTTGAAGAACATCAAAATGAGAGGCTGATTCGGGTGGAATTTACGCGTTTTAGGGGCACATGTGAAGTATATTTTGATGTGTATTTCATTGAATTATGCATGGAATATGATTGTTTTAGCCAAAATGAGAGAAAGGTTGTGTTTTGTTGATTTTATAGGAAATACGATGGAATTTGGAGCAAAACACCAACCATACTTTACTGGATCAAGAAGAGGAGTGCACGTTTGGATTCGTCTCGAAAAATGGAGTGGAATGAAAAAAAGAATCGAGTCAATCGGAGGTCGGAAGCTCGAGATACGAAGAGACGAAAAAAACGTACCCGGGTAGAAACGACCCGGGCGGGTCAAAACCACCCGGGCAAGGCCAAAATTTATGGAGGTTCGAATTTGGCCCGGGTGAAACCCACCCGGCCGGGTGGTTTCGACCCGGGCAAGGCTGAATTAGTATTTGATTCGTATTTTGGCCGGGTGGCATGCCCGGGTGGGAGCCACCCGGCCGGGTGACCTCATTCTCGGGAGTTTTTGGCCATTTTCTCCATTTTTGAGGGACCAACTTGCAATTTTGGCACCCAAACCCTTCCCCAACACTATATAAGGCCTCATTCTTGAAGCCCAAGACACTTTTCCCCAATTCTTCAATTCCCACACATAGTTACACATACTTGGAGGTGTTTGGCCATAACTTCTTCATCTCTCCACCAAATCATGCAAGGAAGGAGGCAATAGCTAGGGAATTCCATTCCCTACCACATTCTAGACTAAGCTTTCTATTTCTTTTCCTTTTTATTTAGTTATTTCATTTAAATTTTGTAATTTGATTATGTTTGTAGTTAGCTAAACACTTTGTGGTTCTAAGGCATTGTAAGACTTGGATTGATGTTTATGAGTAATTTCTTGCTTTAATTGGTGTTTATTTCCTATTTGCATGTTTAATTATCTATTGTCAAGCATGTTGTTATTGGCCATGATGATTTGCTTATCTATTGTTAATTGGAGTAAGATTGAGAGATTTATTTCATTTAATCGTATGCAAGCATGCAACCCGATATTATTATGAGCTCGAGAGAGGATTAATTATCGGAGAGGGAATCGAATGGTCTTAGGAGCTCTTTTAGGCGGTGTAATGTTTGTGAGGTAGAAATACGAGCCTATGTTGCATTGCGCCTTTGGTTAATTAGATCGAGACATTAATTAATTCTTCTTGTGTGATCACCCTATATGAGATAAACTTAATGGCCATCTAAACGAGATAACATTCATAAACGGACATCTAAGTGTTACAATCGCCTTGGAACCCACCTTTTCTCTTTGAGTTACATCCATTTTACTTTTATTTTGCGATTTGTATGCCATTTGATCGATTTTATATTTACTCTTTCGTTGTTTATTTGTGACACATTGTTAGACAATCTTAGGAGTAAATCAACTTTCAAATTATCGATCACGTCTATTTAGAATTCGACTAGCAAACTACCCTTTTACGCTTAACCTCCCTGTGGGATCGACCTCGTGCTTATCACGCTACAATAGACGCCGTACACTTGCGGTTGTTTATTTAGTGTTGCATAACGCGTGTATCAAGTTTATGGCGCCGCTGCCGGGGAGGTTTTTATAAGCTCTAGAGTGTAGGCTAGGAGAGTTTTAGTTTAGACAATTTACTTGCTTTCTTTATTTGCAAAAATCCAAAAATATTTGTTTGTTTTACCTTGAGTTCACTTGTGATTCTTACTTTCTTTTGAACTTTTGTCTAGACATGGCATATGATCACCCGAGCTAGGAGAGATCAACAAGTTTTGCTACCTCTAGACCCGGAAATCGAAGCTCATTGTCGAAGACAAAACGCCGAAAGAAGAAGGATTGAATTGGAAGCCATGAATCGAAGGGAAAATCCAATAGTGGAAGAAGAAAGGAACCAAGAGGATATTGGAGGCATAGTGGAGCCAAATGGGAATGGTGGTAATCGACCACAAGGAGGTATAAGAGATAACCTCAACCGGAGGAATGAAGGGAATGTCAATGTGGAAGGAGATGGAGAGCAACGGGAGGAAAACGGGAATCAAAGAGTCTTGAGAGACCACTTCCGTCCCATCCCTAGACCATATGGAGGAGCGGGTAGGGAACCCATTGACGCTCATAACTTTGAGCTCAAACCGGCGTTGATCATGATGGTCCAAAACAACCAATTCGGAGGGTTGCCGAAGGAGGATCCCAACCTCCATTTATCTCAATTCTTAGAGATAAGTGGAACGGTTAAGATCAATCGTGTCCCTCAAGATTACATCCGCCTCCAATTGTTCCCATTCTCCCTCCGAGATCGTGCAAAGCAATGGTACATGTCTCTTGATTTAAGGACAATCGAAAATTGGGCCGATCTTGTAGATGATTTTCTCATGAAGTATTTTCCTCCAAGCAAGACCATTAAGATAAGAGGAGAAATTTCTTCCTTCATGCAAGACGATGATGAGTCTTTAGCCGAGGCTTGGGAGCGCTTCAAGGATCTCATAAGGAGTTGTCCTCAACATGGGTTCTCAAGAGACCAATTGATTTGTTATTTCTACAACGGGATGGACCACCGTACGAGAGGGATGGTGGATGCCTCGGCCGGTGGAGGTTCTTTATTGGGAAAGACGACGGAAGAAGGTTATATACTCTTAGAAGAGATGGCTAAGAATGGCAACCAATGGCCATCCGAGAGAAGACAAAACCGGAAAGTTGCTTCAACCCAAGATTTGGATGAGAGTGCTAAACTCTCCAACAAGGTGGATAAATTGATATCCCTTATGACGGCTAAAGGTTTAGTGGGGCCACGTGATGAACAATATGAAGAAGCCCACTACATGAACAATTAAAGGGATAGGCAATTTAGAGAGAGAGGTTGGAACGATAGGCAAGCCTATGAAAGTCCCTCCAATCCCAATCAATATCATCCGAATTTGAGGCACCATGAGAACTTTTCTTATGCCAACACAAGGAATGCCATCATCCCACCTCCAAATTTCAATGCTAGAGATGGAGTTATTGTGGAGTCTTCATCAAAGCCATCAATGGAGGATATGTTTAGTACTTTTATGGGGGAAACCACGAAATTCATGAGAGAAACTAGGGAGAATGCAAACAAGACTTGGCAAAGAATTGATGAGCATGGTGAGATGATAAAAAATGTGGCAAATAATGTGAAAGCCATAGAGAAGCAAGTGAGCCAACTCGCTAATGCCATTGGAAAGCAACACATTCCGGGACAATTCCCCTCTAACACGGAGCTAAACCCCAAGGAGCAATGCAACTCAATTAAGTTGAGAAGTGGCACAAGCTATGAAGGCCCTATGATGCCAAAGGAAGATGGTGAAGAGGAACAACAAGGAAGGAAGGTTGAAGAGAAAGATGTTGAGAAGGAGAAAACAAGTGAGAAAGAGAATGATGCACATAAGCCTCCATCTCCACACAAACCTCCACTCCCATACCCTCAACGACTCAAGAAGACGAGTTTGGATGCAAAGTTCATCAAATTTTTGGAGATGTTCAAAAAGATACACATCAACATCCCATTTGCGGAGGCCCTTGAGCAAATGCCTCATTATGCCAAGTTTTTGAAGGAGATTATGTCCAACAAGAGAAGGATGGTAGAATTTGAAACCGTGAACCTCACCGAAGAGTGTAGTGCCATCATCCAAGCTAAGCTACCTCCAAAGCTTAGAGATCCCGGTTCATTTACATTGCCTTGTGTGATTGGCAAAGAGGGAACCTATCGTGCTTTGTGTGATCTTGGAGCGAGCATAAACCTCATGCCATTATCACTTTTCAAATCACTTGGCTTGGGAAAATTGACGCCTACTACCATGAATCTTCAATTGGCGGATCGCTCCATAGTTTATCCCTTGGGAACAGTTGAGGATGTGCTTGTCAAAGTTGGGAAATTCATATTTCCGGTTGATTTTGTGGTACTTGATATGGAGGAAGATAGGGCAATCCCCTTGATCTTAGGAAGACCGTTTCTAGCAACGGGTGGAGTCGTCATCAACGTACGAAACGGAGAGCTTGAACTACATGTTGGTGAGGATAAAGTCTCATTCAACATCTACAAGGCCGTTAGATTTCGTGATGATGAAGATGAGGAGGAAGAGTATGTGTATTCCAAGATTGATCCTTATTCAAAGCTCATGGAAGATAAGGTGGAAGAAGGGCCCAAAATCAATGTTATGGAGGAGAACCCCAAAGAGAAAGATAAGGAATTAGAGATGGGCAAGAAGGCCAAGTTTGGGGGAGTTTTTTCCAAAAACTCCCCCAAATCAAGAAAAGCTACTTGTGCAAGCTTGGGGATGGATGAGGCATCAACCTCATATGACATGATTGAAGAGCCGGATGGAGTGGCTTTTGGATGCTTTAAAGGTTTTAAGAAGGTTGCATGGACTAAGAAAGTCAAGAACAAGGAGGATGATGGGGTGACTTAATATTCCCCTCAAGGAGAACCGTCCGGCATAGGACGTTAAAAATAGCGCTTCTTGGGAGGCAACCCAAGGTTTTATTGCTTTCTTGATTTTATTGCTTTGATAATGTTGATAGCTTGGTTTATTTTGTAGGTATGGATGAAGAGTACTATGGATAGCAAGTCTTGGAGAATGAAGAAGAAGCAAATCCAACTTTGGAGTGGAGGAAGCAAGTGTTGCAATGGTGATCTTTGAGAAAGCATTGGACGTGCAAGGAGGGAGGTAACAACTTGTAGCCCCAAACTTAGAATTTTTACATAGTAAAATTCTAAGTTTGGGGGAGTTATTTTTCTTTTATTTTTCTACTAGTTTGTCATTCTACGTGTGTCACATTTTGCACCGGCGCACACTTAACTTTCACATGATTATATTGGTTAAGTTGGTTTAGATAATATGTTGGGTAGTGGATTTTTGGTGAAATGTGAGCATGAATAATCATTGGAATCCATTGTTGAGTAGTTGTGGTGATGTCTATTTGCTTTGAATGTAAGCATGATTGATGTTGGATATAGTATCATGATTGTGTTCATATTTGTGATCTTTGATAGCATGGATGCATGATGTGTTGTTGTTTGGGAACATTTGATGAATGTGAGGGTCCTATTGAATAAACCGGTGAGAATTGAGCCTTGAATCGAGCATGTAATCCGGTTTAGTTCATTTGAGAGTGGACTATGTTGTTGCTAGTGATCCTAGAACTTGCCCAAATTCTTGTTTGAAAGCATGATTGTGTGAGATGATGTGATGTGATATAGGCCATCTTGTTCTAAAAAGAGTCACTTAGCCAAAATTTCCCAAAACCGAAGTAATTTTCCGTAGTTAGCCCTTTGAGCTTAATTCCTCATTTTCTTGGCAAACTACAATGTTAACCACTTAGCCTTTTTGAGCCTTTTGATTCCTATATCTAGTGGAGGATAAAAGACAAAGTGGAAAACATGTGCTTGAATGAATATTTTTGGTGAAAGGAGAAATTGGAGAAGTTGAAAGAAAAAAAAAAAAAGAGAAAGATGAAAAGAAAGTCAAGGAAAAGAAAAGAAAAGAGGGACAAAGAACCCCAAAAGTTTGAAAAGATAAAATGGTTCAAAATATGAGGTGATGAATGCTTGAAAAAGAAAGGAAAATGAAAAGTGAGGATGGAGTTTGTAAAGTTTGAAAGTGAAAGCACAAATTGTAAAACAACAAGCTTTGTCCTCCACTAGAAGAGTCACAATTCCCAAATTCATCCTACCTTGTCCAAAGAGCCAATGTTACATCCTTGATTAAGTCCTATTGATCACATTGTTGAGCATTTGAGTGTGTGTAGAGAGTAGAAGTTGGGCAAGCATATGGTGATTGCATAGCATGACTTGGTTGATGAGTGCATTAATATCCTTAATTTGTTTATGTGTTTGAGAGAAACACCCCATCATGTGAGTAGAGGACTTGAGCATTTGGATTATGTTTCCCATTTACAATGTGTTGTGTGTTGATGCATTCTTTGATCCATGAGTGTGAATTGCAATAGTGAGCCTATGACCTTCATTGAGAAATGCACTTTGAGAAAGAGATATCATTACATCCTACTTTGCATGTGTGAATTACATTGAATATTCCATTGTGATCATTCCACACTCATTGCTTTAAGTGCTTAGTTGTTTGAGGACAAACAACATTTTAAGTTTGGGGGAGTTTGATTCGGGTGGAATTTACGCGTTTTAGGGGCACATGTGAAGTATATTTTGATGTGTATTTCATTGAATTATGCATGGAATATGATTGTTTTAGCCAAAATGAGAGAAAGGTTGTGTTTTGTTGATTTTATAGGAAATACGATGGAATTTGGAGCAAAACACCAACCATACTTTACTGGATCAAGAAGAGGAGTGCACGTTTGGATTCGTCTCGAAAAATGGAGTGGAATGAAAAAAAGAATCGAGTCAATCGGAGGTCGGAAGCTCGAGATACGAAGAGACGAAAAAAACGTACCCGGGTAGAAACGACCCGGGCGGGTCAAAACCACCCGGGCAAGGCCAAAATTTATGGAGGTTCGAATTTGGCCCGGGTGAAACCCACCCGGCCGGGTGGTTTCGACCCGGGCAAGGCTGAATTAGTATTTGATTCGTATTTTGGCCGGGTGGCATGCCCGGGTGGGAGCCACCCGGCCGGGTGACCTCATTCTCGGGGGTTTTTGGCCATTTTCTCCATTTTTGAGGGACCAACTTGCAATTTTGGCACCCAAACCCTTCCCCAACACTATATAAGGCCTCATTCTTGAAGCCCAAGACACTTTTCCCCAATTCTTCAATTCCCACACATAGTTACACATACTTGGAGGTGTTTGGCCATAACTTCTTCATCTCTCCACCAAATCATGCAAGGAAGGAGGCAATAGCTAGGGAATTCCATTCCCTACCACATTCTAGACTAAGCTTTCTATTTCTTTTCCTTTTTATTTAGTTATTTCATTTAAATTTTGTAATTTGATTATGTTTGTAGTTAGCTAAACACTTTGTGGTTCTAAGGCATTGTAAGACTTGGATTGATGTTTATGAGTAATTTCTTGCTTTAATTGGTGTTTATTTCCTATTTGCATGTTTAATTATCTATTGTCAAGCATGTTGTTATTGGCCATGATGATTTGCTTATCTATTGTTAATTGGAGTAAGATTGAGAGATTTATTTCATTTAATCGTATGCAAGCATGCAACCCGATATTATTATGAGCTCGAGAGAGGATTAATTATCGGAGAGGGAATCGAATGGTCTTAGGAGCTCTTTTAGGCGGTGTAATGTTTGTGAGGTAGAAATACGAGCCTATGTTGCATTGCGCCTTTGGTTAATTAGATCGAGACATTAATTAATTCTTCTTGTGTGATCACCCTATATGAGATAAACTTAATGGCCATCTAAACGAGATAACATTCATAAACGGACATCTAAGTGTTACAATCGCCTTGGAACCCACCTTTTCTCTTTGAGTTACATCCATTTTACTTTTATTTTGCGATTTGTATGCCATTTGATCGATTTTATATTTACTCTTTCGTTGTTTATTTGTGACACATTGTTAGACAATCTTAGGAGTAAATCAACTTTCAAATTATCGATCACGTCTATTTAGAATTCGACTAGCAAACTACCCTTTTACGCTTAACCTCCCTGTGGGATCGACCTCGTGCTTATCACGCTACAATAGACGCCGTACACTTGCGGTTGTTTATTTAGTGTTGCATAACGCGTGTATCAAGTTTATGGCGCCGCTGCCGGGGAGGTTTTTATAAGCTCTAGAGTGTAGGCTAGGAGAGTTTTAGTTTAGACAATTTACTTGCTTTCTTTATTTGCAAAAATCCAAAAATATTTGTTTGTTTTACCTTGAGTTCACTTGTGATTCTTACTTTCTTTTGAACTTTTGTCTAGACATGGCATATGATCACCCGAGCTAGGAGAGATCAACAAGTTTTGCTACCTCTAGACCCGGAAATCGAAGCTCATTGTCGAAGACAAAACGCCGAAAGAAGAAGGATTGAATTGGAAGCCATGAATCGAAGGGAAAATCCAATAGTGGAAGAAGAAAGGAACCAAGAGGATATTGGAGGCATAGTGGAGCCAAATGGGAATGGTGGTAATCGACCACAAGGAGGTATAAGAGATAACCTCAACCGGAGGAATGAAGGGAATGTCAATGTGGAAGGAGATGGAGAGCAACGGGAGGAAAACGGGAATCAAAGAGTCTTGAGAGACCACTTCCGTCCCATCCCTAGACCATATGGAGGAGCGGGTAGGGAACCCATTGACGCTCATAACTTTGAGCTCAAACCGGCGTTGATCATGATGGTCCAAAATAACCAATTCGGAGGGTTGCCGAAGGAGGATCCCAACCTCCATTTATCTCAATTCTTAGAGATAAGTGGAACGGTTAAGATCAATCGTGTCCCTCAAGATTACATCCGCCTCCAATTGTTCCCATTCTCCCTCCGAGATCGTGCAAAGCAATGGTACATGTCTCTTGATTTAAGGACAATCGAAAATTGGGCCGATCTTGTAGATGATTTTCTCATGAAGTATTTTCCTCCAAGCAAGACCATTAAGATAAGAGGAGAAATTTCTTCCTTCATGCAAGACGATGATGAGTCTTTAGCCGAGGCTTGGGAGCGCTTCAAGGATCTCATAAGGAGTTGTCCTCAACATGGGTTCTCAAGAGACCAATTGATTTGTTATTTCTACAACGGGATGGACCACCGTACGAGAGGGATGGTGGATGCCTCGGCCGGTGGAGGTTCTTTATTGGGAAAGACGACGGAAGAAGGTTATATACTCTTAGAAGAGATGGCTAAGAATGGCAACCAATGGCCATCCGAGAGAAGACAAAACCGGAAAGTTGCTTCAACCCAAGATTTGGATGAGAGTGCTAAACTCTCCAACAAGGTGGATAAATTGATATCCCTTATGACGGCTAAAGGTTTAGTGGGGCCACGTGATGAACAATATGAAGAAGCCCACTACATGAACAATTAAAGGGATAGGCAATTTAGAGAGAGAGGTTGGAACGATAGGCAAGCCTATGAAAGTCCCTCCAATCCCAATCAATATCATCCGAATTTGAGGCACCATGAGAACTTTTCTTATGCCAACACAAGGAATGCCATCATCCCACCTCCAAATTTCAATGCTAGAGATGGAGTTATTGTGGAGTCTTCATCAAAGCCATCAATGGAGGATATGTTTAGTACTTTTATGGGGGAAACCACGAAATTCATGAGAGAAACTAGGGAGAATGCAAACAAGACTTGGCAAAGAATTGATGAGCATGGTGAGATGATAAAAAATGTGGCAAATAATGTGAAAGCCATAGAGAAGCAAGTGAGCCAACTCGCTAATGCCATTGGAAAGCAACACATTCCGGGACAATTCCCCTCTAACACGGAGCTAAACCCCAAGGAGCAATGCAACTCAATTAAGTTGAGAAGTGGCACAAGCTATGAAGGCCCTATGATGCCAAAGGAAGATGGTGAAGAGGAACAACAAGGAAGGAAGGTTGAAGAGAAAGATGTTGAGAAGGAGAAAACAAGTGAGAAAGAGAATGATGCACATAAGCCTCCATCTCCACACAAACCTCCACTCCCATACCCTCAACGACTCAAGAAGACGAGTTTGGATGCAAAGTTCATCAAATTTTTGGAGATGTTCAAAAAGATACACATCAACATCCCATTTGCGGAGGCCCTTGAGCAAATGCCTCATTATGCCAAGTTTTTGAAGGAGATTATGTCCAACAAGAGAAGGATGGTAGAATTTGAAACCGTGAACCTCACCGAAGAGTGTAGTGCCATCATCCAAGCTAAGCTACCTCCAAAGCTTAGAGATCCCGGTTCATTTACATTGCCTTGTGTGATTGGCAAAGAGGGAACCTATCGTGCTTTGTGTGATCTTGGAGCGAGCATAAACCTCATGCCATTATCACTTTTCAAATCACTTGGCTTGGGAAAATTGACGCCTACTACCATGAATCTTCAATTGGCGGATCGCTCCATAGTTTATCCCTTGGGAACAGTTGAGGATGTGCTTGTCAAAGTTGGGAAATTCATATTTCCGGTTGATTTTGTGGTACTTGATATGGAGGAAGATAGGGCAATCCCCTTGATCTTAGGAAGACCGTTTCTAGCAACGGGTGGAGTCGTCATCAACGTACGAAACGGAGAGCTTGAACTACATGTTGGTGAGGATAAAGTCTCATTCAACATCTACAAGGCCGTTAGATTTCGTGATGATGAAGATGAGGAGGAAGAGTATGTGTATTCCAAGATTGATCCTTATTCAAAGCTCATGGAAGATAAGGTGGAAGAAGGGCCCAAAATCAATGTTATGGAGGAGAACCCCAAAGAGAAAGATAAGGAATTAGAGATGGGCAAGAAGGCCAAGTTTGGGGGAGTTTTTTCCAAAAACTCCCCCAAATCAAGAAAAGCTACTTGTGCAAGCTTGGGGATGGATGAGGCATCAACCTCATATGACATGATTGAAGAGCCGGATGGAGTGGCTTTTGGATGCTTTAAAGGTTTTAAGAAGGTTGCATGGACTAAGAAAGTCAAGAACAAGGAGGATGATGGGGTGACTTAATATTCCCCTCAAGGAGAACCGTCCGGCATAGGACGTTAAAAATAGCGCTTCTTGGGAGGCAACCCAAGGTTTTATTGCTTTCTTGATTTTATTGCTTTGATAATGTTGATAGCTTGGTTTATTTTGTAGGTATGGATGAAGAGTACTATGGATAGCAAGTCTTGGAGAATGAAGAAGAAGCAAATCCAACTTTGGAGTGGAGGAAGCAAGTGTTGCAATGGTGATCTTTGAGAAAGCATTGGACGTGCAAGGAGGGAGGTAACAACTTGTAGCCCCAAACTTAGAATTTTTACATAGTAAAATTCTAAGTTTGGGGGAGTTATTTTTCTTTTATTTTTCTACTAGTTTGTCATTCTACGTGTGTCACATTTTGCACCGGCGCACACTTAACTTTCACATGATTATATTGGTTAAGTTGGTTTAGATAATATGTTGGGTAGTGGATTTTTGGTGAAATGTGAGCATGAATAATCATTGGAATCCATTGTTGAGTAGTTGTGGTGATGTCTATTTGCTTTGAATGTAAGCATGATTGATGTTGGATATAGTATCATGATTGTGTTCATATTTGTGATCTTTGATAGCATGGATGCATGATGTGTTGTTGTTTGGGAACATTTGATGAATGTGAGGGTCCTATTGAATAAACCGGTGAGAATTGAGCCTTGAATCGAGCATGTAATCCGGTTTAGTTCATTTGAGAGTGGACTATGTTGTTGCTAGTGATCCTAGAACTTGCCCAAATTCTTGTTTGAAAGCATGATTGTGTGAGATGATGTGATGTGATATAGGCCATCTTGTTCTAAAAAGAGTCACTTAGCCAAAATTTCCCAAAACCGAAGTAATTTTCCGTAGTTAGCCCTTTGAGCTTAATTCCTCATTTTCTTGGCAAACTACAATGTTAACCACTTAGCCTTTTTGAGCCTTTTGATTCCTATATCTAGTGGAGGATAAAAGACAAAGTGGAAAACATGTGCTTGAATGAATATTTTTGGTGAAAGGAGAAATTGGAGAAGTTGAAAGAAAAAAAAAAAAAGAGAAAGATGAAAAGAAAGTCAAGGAAAAGAAAAGAAAAGAGGGACAAAGAACCCCAAAAGTTTGAAAAGATAAAATGGTTCAAAATATGAGGTGATGAATGCTTGAAAAAGAAAGGAAAATGAAAAGTGAGGATGGAGTTTGTAAAGTTTGAAAGTGAAAGCACAAATTGTAAAACAACAAGCTTTGTCCTCCACTAGAAGAGTCACAATTCCCAAATTCATCCTACCTTGTCCAAAGAGCCAATGTTACATCCTTGATTAAGTCCTATTGATCACATTGTTGAGCATTTGAGTGTGTGTAGAGAGTAGAAGTTGGGCAAGCATATGGTGATTGCATAGCATGACTTGGTTGATGAGTGCATTAATATCCTTAATTTGTTTATGTGTTTGAGAGAAACACCCCATCATGTGAGTAGAGGACTTGAGCATTTGGATTATGTTTCCCATTTACAATGTGTTGTGTGTTGATGCATTCTTTGATCCATGAGTGTGAATTGCAATAGTGAGCCTATGACCTTCATTGAGAAATGCACTTTGAGAAAGAGATATCATTACATCCTACTTTGCATGTGTGAATTACATTGAATATTCCATTGTGATCATTCCACACTCATTGCTTTAAGTGCTTAGTTGTTTGAGGACAAACAACATTTTAAGTTTGGGGGAGTTTGATTCGGGTGGAATTTACGCGTTTTAGGGGCACATGTGAAGTATATTTTGATGTGTATTTCATTGAATTATGCATGGAATATGATTGTTTTAGCCAAAATGAGAGAAAGGTTGTGTTTTGTTGATTTTATAGGAAATACGATGGAATTTGGAGCAAAACACCAACCATACTTTACTGGATCAAGAAGAGGAGTGCACGTTTGGATTCGTCTCGAAAAATGGAGTGGAATGAAAAAAAGAATCGAGTCAATCGGAGGTCGGAAGCTCGAGATACGAAGAGACGAAAAAAACGTACCCGGGTAGAAACGACCCGGGCGGGTCAAAACCACCCGGGCAAGGCCAAAATTTATGGAGGTTCGAATTTGGCCCGGGTGAAACCCACCCGGCCGGGTGGTTTCGACCCGGGCAAGGCTGAATTAGTATTTGATTCGTATTTTGGCCGGGTGGCATGCCCGGGTGGGAGCCACCCGGCCGGGTGACCTCATTCTCGGGGGTTTTTGGCCATTTTCTCCATTTTTGAGGGACCAACTTGCAATTTTGGCACCCAAACCCTTCCCCAACACTATATAAGGCCTCATTCTTGAAGCCCAAGACACTTTTCCCCAATTCTTCAATTCCCACACATAGTTACACATACTTGGAGGTGTTTGGCCATAACTTCTTCATCTCTCCACCAAATCATGCAAGGAAGGAGGCAATAGCTAGGGAATTCCATTCCCTACCACATTCTAGACTAAGCTTTCTATTTCTTTTCCTTTTTATTTAGTTATTTCATTTAAATTTTGTAATTTGATTATGTTTGTAGTTAGCTAAACACTTTGTGGTTCTAAGGCATTGTAAGACTTGGATTGATGTTTATGAGTAATTTCTTGCTTTAATTGGTGTTTATTTCCTATTTGCATGTTTAATTATCTATTGTCAAGCATGTTGTTATTGGCCATGATGATTTGCTTATCTATTGTTAATTGGAGTAAGATTGAGAGATTTATTTCATTTAATCGTATGGAAGCATGCAACCCGATATTATTATGAGCTCGAGAGAGGATTAATTATCGGAGAGGGAATCGAATGGTCTTAGGAGCTCTTTTAGGCGGTGTAATGTTTGTGAGGTAGAAATACGAGCCTATGTTGCATTGCGCCTTTGGTTAATTAGATCGAGACATTAATTAATTCTTCTTGTGTGATCACCCTATATGAGATAAACTTAATGGCCATCTAAACGAGATAACATTCATAAACGGACATCTAAGTGTTACAATCGCCTTGGAACCCACCTTTTCTCTTTGAGTTACATCCATTTTACTTTTATTTTGCGATTTGTATGCCATTTGATCGATTTTATATTTACTCTTTCGTTGTTTATTTGTGACACATTGTTAGACAATCTTAGGAGTAAATCAACTTTCAAATTATCGATCACGTCTATTTAGAATTCGACTAGCAAACTACCCTTTTACGCTTAACCTCCCTGTGGGATCGACCTCGTGCTTATCACGCTACAATAGACGCCGTACACTTGCGGTTGTTTATTTAGTGTTGCATAACGCGTGTATCAGAGGCTAATGAGAGAGGCCCTGGATTTAATGGAAGAAGAGAGAGAGATGGTTAGAGTACGTGCGGAAAGGTACAAGAGCAAAATTAAAGCTGCATATGACCGAAGGGTGATCCCGAGGTCCTTTAGAGTGGGGGACCTGGTGCTAAGAAGAGCTGATGCCCTAAAGAATACGGGAAAATTAGAGCCCAACTGGGAGGGGCCTTATAAAATCACGCAGGTGCTAAAGGGAGGAGCCTATATACTGCAGAGCATGGAAGGAGTCGACATAGCTAGACCCTGGAACGTTTGCCATTTGAAGAGATTCTTTGTCTGAAGAAAGTGTAAGGTCTTGAGACCATTTTTGATTTTTGTTTTGCGAGTTTTGCATTAATTCATGTTTTTGTTTAATGTATTTAGTAGCTTCACCGAAGCTCTTTTTCCCTCTTTACGGGTTTCCCCTTTGGGGTTTTTCCGTAAAGAGGTTTTTAATGAGACCGGCGTAGGTTATCTATGGCCTATGTTGAAAACTGACAATAAATCAATGAAGCTTTATCCCTTTTTGAAGAAAGAGTTACCCAGAATTATTGTGTCTTGATTATCTTTCTCTTACTCGAATATATGATGTATGAATATGAAAATGATAAGAGTGAGAAACACTCAAGAGGCCTAGAGGCCGAGGAGCTCCAGAGAGCCCTCATCATATTTGAGACCCAAGAGGGTTAATCAATGAAATGAGAAGATTTTATGAATTAAAATCTTTTAAGAATAAGAGTGAGAAACACTCAGAGGCCTAGAGGCCGAGGTGCTCCAGAGAGCCCTCACCCTATTTGAGACCCAAGAGGGTTAATCGATGAAATGAGAAGATTTTATGAATTAAAATCTTTTAAGAATAAGAGTGAGAAACACTCAGAGGCCTAGAGGCCGAGGTGCTCCAGAGAGCCCTCACCCTTTTTGAGACCCAAGAGGGTTGTAGATGTTGTTAATCCTTAAATGCCTTAACATTATCAACAACATCTTAATTTGACCTTCCGAGATTTTTTCTAAGTCTTTTTCTGAAATGCTACATTAAATGTTGATCTAAATGTTGTCGCATTTCTGGCAGGATCTAGAAGCTTCTACAAGGATCTGGAACCTGGAAGATTCCAGAACATTGGAGAACATATTAGAGTGGCCTGGAAACATTTAGAACGACCTGGAGCATTCAAGAAGGATCTAGAAAGATCATGGAAGTTGAGCTCCTAAAAAATAGGATCTCATTGTGGAAGCCTCTAGAATCAGCACCCCACTTCTATAAATACCGATTGAAGGCTTCTCAAATCAGTGTACTCTATTCAATCAATTTCCTAGACCGAGCGTTTATCCCTGTTAGGAATTGTGGCCAGTAGTTTTACCTTTTAGATCATACGAAGTATCCCACCCGTATGGCTGTGTGTCTTCTTATCTATTGAGAGTGTAATCATTAGATAGACTAGGCATTTCGACAGTGTATACCTTATACACTTAGTTCGTTTTTAGAACAAGGCACCTACCTCGTTTGTACTTTATGTTGTGAATGTTAATGCTGTAACATTTCACACAACATTTGTACTTGAAGATAAGTATTGAATTTCGCCGTAAGGCTAGCATAGATTTTTATTTATAAAATCTATGTTAAAAATTATTTCCATTGTGTCACGTTTGTTTTTAGTGTTTCTAGTCTTCCGCTGTGTGAATCATAATTTCTGATATTCTGTTAGAGTCAGTGTTGTACCAACTGTCACAACATTTAGTACAACATTATTCTATTAAACTTAAACACTTCATACACACCACACACTTTCAGTTGGTATCAGAGCCGATACCTGACGACACTAGGTTAGATCTTTTGTCAAGTGTGTTTTTAGTGTAGGTTAGCAATGGAAACACATCACATATCCACGGCACTTAGGCCACCCGTTTTAGATGGATCGAATTATGCTTATTGGAAGCCTAAGATGCGTATGTACATCAAGTCAGTTGATGAACGTGCTTGGAGGACTGTACTTACAGGTTGGGAAGCTCCAAAAAGACCAGCAGACGGAGATGGTGAAATACAACTCAAGAGAGAAGTTGACTGGACGGCTGATGAAATAACAACAGCAAGCTACAATTCTAAAGCCTTAAATGCTATTTTTACTTCTGTTGATGTTTCAATGTTTAAAATTATATCTAACTGTTCTACTTCTAAAGATGCATGGGACAGGTTGCAAGAGCATTGTGAGGGTTCAGAAAGTGTTCGAAGGACTAAGCTTCGAATGTTGGGAACAAAATTTGAGAATCTCCGAATGAAGGAAGATGAAACAATTACAACCTACAATGAAAGGTTAAGTGAGATTATCAATGAATCACATTCTCTTGGTGACCCTATTTATAATGTTAGAATAGTTCATAAGATATTAAAATCTGTTCCTAAAAGATTTGATGCTAAAATTTGTGCTATTGAAGAGGCAAAAGATACAGATAAATTAAGTCAAAATGAGTTAGTGAGTATTCTTAGAACATATGAAATAAACACTAATCAAGATGATGAAGCTAATGCTGATAAGAAAGTTGTGGTTTTAAAAGGGGAAACATCAAACACTTCTGAAGCTCAACCCATCATTACTGAAGTTGACTCTGATGAAGAATTGCTTGATGAATGCCTCAAAAATCCTAACAACGTTGCCTTGCTCACTAAGCACTTTAATAAGTTTCTTAAGAAATTTGTGAACAAATCTAGAAACATTCAACCTAAGATTCAAATCAATACATCAACACCTCAACCACAAAGGAGGAAAGGTCAATTCACACCAAGACCATCAAAGAGTGAAGGTAAACCAAGGTATGATCCTGAATTTTGAAAATCAGTTCAATGCAATGCTTGTTCTGGTTATGGTCATTATGCAAATGAATGTGCCAACACTAGACTTAAGAAAAAATTGAATTTTAGTGCTACCTTGAGTGATGAATCTGATGATGATGATCTTGATGAATTAAATCAGAATGAATATTCTAATTTTACCAGAATTGATTATAATGATTCCTCAGATGATGATCTGGATGAAACAGATTCTGATGCTGTACCTGATGCTTCAACATCTACAACAACATCAGAACAGAGTCACCCAGATTTGAACTGTTTTAATGGTTTGGTTGATGATGCAGGAAAAAGGACTGATGACAATGAACACCAAAAGTTGTTAGATGATTGGAACAATCAGAAACTCACTCTTAATTCCCTGAATAAAGAGAATGAGGATCTGAAAGACACAATCACCAAGCTAGAGGTTATCCTTACCAAAAGAGATCTGGAAATCTGTAACTTAAAGGAGAAATTGATAAATTCCACCTTATGTTTCAAGAAACATTCCAAGAGTGCTTCTGAGGTAAATAATGCTATAGCTACTGGTAAGTCTAATAATCATGGTTTAGGTTATGATGGTACCACTGCTTCTATTTCTGATAAATTTAGAAAACCTGTGAAATTTGTGAAGGCAAATGTTGACACATCTGGTGTAACATCTGCACAATCAGATACTCACAAGGTTAAGAGGAAGTATATCTGTCATTACTGTTTCAAAGTTGGTCATATTCGTCCTTACTGTAAAAAATTGTTTGAAGAACAGAAAACTTTGAAAATGCTGCATAAAAAACTGTCACATCCTGGTAAACAGTTTATGAAATCTGCATGGAAACCAAAAACTACTTGTAATGTTGCTCATACCTCCTTAAAAGCATGTCTACCTGATTCATGGTATTTTGATAGTGGTTGTTCTAGACATATGACAGGTCGTACTGATTTCTTATCTAATTATGTGACCTTGAATAGTGGTAGTGTTACATATGGTGGAGGTTCTAAAGGAAAGATTCTTGGTAAAGGAACTTTGAATGTTAAAGCTAGGTTTTCCTAAGCTTAAAAATGTCTTACATGTTGATGGCTTACTTGCAAATCTGATTAACATTAGTCAACTTTGTGATGATAATTTGCATGTGAAATTTGATAAAGACTCATGTTATGTTCTTAATAAAGATGAAATTTGTGTCATGACTGGTACTAGGTCAGCTGATAATTGCTATCTTATTGGAACAAATATGTGTAACTTGTCAAAATATGATGAAAATGTTTTATGGCATCAAAGATTGGGTCATGCAAATTACAGAGTAATGAATAAACTAATCAAAGCAGATGCAGTAAAAGGAATTCCAAAACTAAGGCTTCACAACAACACTGTATGTGGACCGTGCCAAAAAGGTAAGCAGGTAAGAATGTAGCACAAAATGCTGTCACATTGTACTACACATCGATGTTTTGAATTACTGCACATGGACTTGATGGGTCCTATGGAAACTGAAAGCATTGGAGGAAAGAGGTATTCCTTAGTTGTGGTAGATCATTTTTCTAGATACACCTGGGTAGAGTCTTTAAGAGACAAATCTGAAGCATTTGCTGCATTTAAAATTCTTTATAAGAGGTTCAAAAATGTGTTTAACTTGAAAGTTGGCCGTATTAGATCTGATCATGGTAGGGAATTTGAAAACAGCATGTTTAATGATTTTTGTGATAAAAAGGGTATCTTGCAAGAATATTCATCTCCTAAAACTCCACAACAAAATGGAATTGTTGAAAGAAAGAATAGAACTTTACAAGAAATGGCTAGAGTCATGCTTACATCCAAATCTCTTGCTAAGAAATTTTGGGGAGAAGCATTAAATACTGCATGTCATATCATTAATAGAGTTTTTATTCGTTCTGGCACAAGTCAAACACCTTATGAGATTTTGAACAATAGAAAACCAAGTGTGAAATATTTTCATGTATTTGGTTGTGTGTGTTATATTCTGAATGATAGGGATCAACTTCATAAGTTTGATTCTAAAAGTGATAAAGGTTTCTTTTTAGGCTATTCTAGAAATAGTAAAGCTTATAGAGTATATAACCTTAGAACTAACACTATTCAAGAATCTGTTAATGTTGTGTTTGATGATGATAAAGGTCTTACAGATGACAAAGATGAAGAAGATGTATCACAGGTTACTGACACTTCTGAGAATACACTGAAGTCTGAAAATGTTGCACCAAATGTTAACACATCTGGGTCAACATCTACAGAACAGACAGTTGTAACTTCACAGAATGACCAGTACGTTCCCAAAACGAATCCTTCTTCAAGAATAGGTAAAAGTCATCCTTCTGACCAGATCATAGGCGATGCTACAGTTGGAGTGCAAACAAGAGGAAGAGTAAGATCAAACAAGGTAGATGTGGTAAGAACAATATGCATGTCTTCTATGTGTAATGTTGTAAATGCTGAATGCTATTTATCTGAAATTGAACCTAAGAGTGCTAAAGAAGCCTTAACTGATGAAAACTGGATTAATGCTATGCATGAAGAACTTGGTCAGTTTGAAAGAAATGAAGTGTGGACACTTGTTCCAAGACCTAGTCATACTAATGTCATTGGAACAAAGTGGATATTCAAGAATAAAACTGATGAATCTGGTAATATTGTTAGAAACAAGGCTAGGTTAGTAGCACAAGGTTACACCCAAGTTGAAGGAGTTGATTTTGATGAGACTTTTGCACCTGTTGCTAGGATAGAATCTATTAGATTACTGCTAGCTATTGCATGTTTTATTGATATTAAACTTCATCAAATGGATGTAAAGGCTGCATTTCTAAATGGCATATTGAATGAAGAAGCATATGTTGAACAACCTATAGGATTTGAAGATCCACAATATCCTGATCATGTATATAAACTTAAGAAAGCATTGTATGGTCTTAAACAAGCTCCTAGAGCATGGTATGGTAGGCTTAACATTATCAACAACATCTTAATTTGACCTTCCGAGATTTTTTCTAAGTCTTTTCTGAAATGCTACATTAAATGTTGATCTAAATGTTGTCGCATTTCTGGCAGGATCTAGAAGCTTCTACAAGGATCTGGAACCTGAAAGATTCCAGAACATTGAAGAACATGCTAGAACGGCCTGGAACCATTTAGAACGACCTGGAGCATTCAAGAAGGATCTAGAAAGATCATGGAAGTTGAGTTCCTAAAAAATAGGATCTCATTGTGGAAGCCTCTAGAATCAGCACCCCACTTCTATAAATACCGATTGAAGGCTTCTCAAATCAGTGTACTCTATTCGATCAATTTCCTAGACCGAGCGTTTATCCCTGTTAGGAATTGTGGCCAGTAGTTTTACCTTTTAGATCATACGAAGTATCCCACCCGTATGGCTGTGTGTCTTCTTATCTATTGAGAGTGTAATCATTAGATAGACTAGGCATTTCGACAGTGTATACCTTATACACTTAGTTCGTTTTTAGAACAAGGCACCTGCCTCGTTTGTAGTTTCTGTTGTGAATGTTAATGCTGTAACATTTCACACAACATTTGTACTTGAAGATAAGTATTGAATTTCGACGTAAGGCTAGCATAGATTTTTATTTATAAAATCTATGTTAAAAATTATTTCCATTGTGTCACGTTTGTTTTTAGTGTTTCTAGTCTTCCGCTGTGTGAATCATAATTTCTGATATTCTGTTAGAGTCAGTGTTGTACCAATTGTCACAACATTTAGTACAACATTATTCTATTAAACTTAAACACTTCATATACAGCACACTTTCAAAGTGGAAAGTGCAACATAATTTTTATTAAAAAGTGCAAGTGAGTATAACTGAAAAATGTAACACAATATTAGTGAAAAGTGTAAGTCATTATAACGGAAAAGTACAACATAGTATTATTAAAAAATCAGTATAACTGAAAAGTGCAACACATTATTTAATGAAAGGTGTAAATTATTATAACGGAAAAGTGCAACACAATATTTAATGAAAAATGTAACTCAATTTTTAATGAAAAGTGTAAGTCATTATAATTGAAAAGTGCAACACAGTTTTAATGAAAAGTGTAACACCGAATCTACACAAGACCTGGTCAACTCAAATTTTGAAAAGTCAATACTGAAAATATTATTGAAAAGTGTAAGTCACTATAATTGAAAAGTGTAACACCATTAAAAAAAAAAAGTTGATCTGGTCAACTCAAATTTTTATATAGCACTACAAAAAATGCCTAAATTAGAGACCAAAGTTTTGAGACCGTCATAAAATTGTCTCAAATAAAGACTGATTAGAGACCGTTTTGAAAAAAATACGAATTTTGAGACCGATTTCACTTCAGTCTTTAATTTTATGTATTCAGACCGTTTAGAGACCGTATTGGTGGTCTCTAATCCGAAATTAAATTTTTTATTTTAAATTTTGTTTTGAGACCGTATTAGCGGTCTTTAATTGGTATTAAGAATTCCAATTCCCAAATTTTATTTTGACCGCTATTTTTACCCTCTCATTTAGAGACTGTTTTATGAATACGGTCTCTAACCCGTTTATAAACCCGTCTATAAACCCTAATTCATTTTTACCGCCTCTTTCACTTTCACCCTACTCAATTTCTCACGGCCCTCACTCGCGCGCGTTTCTCTCTTGCTCTCCCGCCGCGACTAGAGTTGGCAAATCGGGCTGCCCAGCCCAGCCCATCGGGCCAAACGATGTTCGTGGGCTGGGTCGGGCCGGCCCATGAATTATTCAGGCCTATGAAATGTGAGCCCATCCTAGCCCACTGGGCTAGCGGGCCGGCCTAGCCCATGAAATAATAGGTTTTAAGAGCCTTTGAAGATACAGAGCCTTAACCCAACTGTTTTGGGAGGGCTAGCCAATGTAATTATTCAAGCCCGTCTTGGTCAACACCTTTGAAGATACAGAGCCTTTCCTATGATAGGTTTTAGGAGGGTTTGAAAGTCTGCTTGATACAGAAGGCTTAGGTTGAGAAACATCAGGGAGGTTGGCTTGAGGGGTTTCAGGAGGGTTGAGATTTGAATGGTTTGAGGGATCATCAGGGGAATCATCATCATTTGAGCTACTATCAGGGTGTCTGATGCCCTTAGCTTTTCTCTCTTTCTCCTCAATGATCTTCTCATTCACTAACTTTGCAAAAACCTCCTCATCAATGAGGAATCTAGTCTTTAATACACCAGCAAAGTGTAGTAGTCTGCTTTCCTCCACTTGCCACCAGTTTGCACCCTTATCTTGGATGACTTGTGATATTTCCATTATGGTTTTGTCTTTCACATCCACAAGCATCCTTAAATCATGGAACATCTTCTGAATTCTTTGAAATTCAGCAAGTTGTGGGTACAAACTGTCCACAGTAGCCTTGGCTCCACCTCTGAGCATACTCTCATAAGTATACTCCTCCTCATCTCCACTTGAATGGAGACTTTGGGTTATAGGGGAGTTGGCTCTGTCTTCTCCTAGTGTGGCTTCAGGAAGGTTAAGTTCAGGGATGTTGGCTTCAGTAGGGTTAGGTGCTGCAAGGTTTGCTTCAGTTGCTTTTGAGGGCAATGGATCTGAAGGGGCTTTGCTCAGGGGGGTTGGCTCATGAAGTGCTGCTTCTAAGAACTTTGAATAATTGAGCATAGATGAGTCAAGGGGTGATTGTAATCTTGTCTCATCTACTGCCAAGTCTGCTAGCACATCTATGCCACTTCTTTGCACACTCCCTTCTGGAGAATATCTCTTTGTAAGATTGAGAGGGGTGATGGGTTGGTTGGTTGGGGTTATGTGGGTTTCAGGAGAGTTGGGCTCAGGATTCTGTGCTTCAGGAAGGTTGGCCTCTTTAGGTTGACCTTCAGGGACTTTGGACTCTGGAGTTCCAGAACTAGAAGAGTTGGTCCTAGACTTTGATTTTGTCCTACTTTCAGCCCTGCTCTCCCTTAGAGCTAGTTGGAGTGATTTTGCTTCTTGAAGCTCCAACGCTTTTTCAGTAGGCTTGGCCCTTCTCTTGCTAGCCCTACTGCTTCCACTACCTTCTCCATCCTTCTCAGGGACAACTTCCCTGGGCCTCTTATCACCCTTAGACTTTTGTCTAGTCTCATTGTATTTCTGTCTCAACTCTACTGAGTGATCAGAAGGCACACTCACTCCTTCTTCAGCAACCTCTTCAATCTCAGTTGAGGCTCCTGAATTCTCTTCTAAAGGGATTTGAGACACCTTCCTTGTTTTCACCACTCTGGCCTTAGTTCTCTTTTTCAATTTTGGCTTCTCCTCAACTTCTTCTTCAGCAGATTTGGCCAGTTGCATCCTCCTTTGCTCAGTCTTCTTGCTGAGCTTTCTGAACAAAATTTTCTGGGCAGGGAGGGGCTTTGCAAAGGTTTGCATTTGAGAATAGTGGGAAAATCTCTCAATCAACAAGCTTGCCCTGGTGCAATACTCGAGTTTCCCTTCTAACACAACCTTATTGTGAACTTTCACCTTAAATTTGGCCTTTTCCTTCATCATCTCAGATAGGATGAAGGTCCTCCAATCAAACTTGATGCCCTTGTCATGACTTGGATGACTGACTGACTTGCTCCAAGCTTCCAGTGTTGCTCAATAACAGCAGCCATAATCCTTATTCTTGGATGACTGACTTGCTCCAAGCTTCCAGTGTTGCTCAAAAAACTATTGGCAACTACCTCAAAGAGGTTGAGGAATTGTGGCTTGAGAGTTCTTTTGTGTTGGGTTGAGGAGATTGGACCTGGAACTAAAAGTCATTCTTGAGCTATTTCATCTTCATGGCCTGCACCATAAAATTCTGGATTCCTTCCCTTAGAAGGCAATCCAAAAGTTCCTTCAAGGTCTTCTGCAGAGAATTTCACCCTGTGAAATCTCTCTTCCTCTTCTCCTTCTGCCACATAAGACAATCTGGTGGCAACTTCACCATCTTCAGGCTTACCTCTCCACTTGAGGAAAGCAAAGAACTCAGCCATGTAGTTCTCTAGACAAGAGCTTGGCCTTTCTTCCATGAACTTCTTGAGTCCAGCTCTTCTCAGCCATCTAAGAGTTGGAATGACTTCAGGATCTTCACTCTCAAAGGAGGCTATAGGCTCAAAGTGAAGACTGTTTTTGTTGCTCAGATAGCCAAAATTAAGGTCTAGAGCCTTGTTGGAGAAGTCAATGATCATTTCAGGTCTGATTTTGGGAGCCATTGAAGGTTACAGAAATGAATTTGAGTGAGTTTGAGAGTGTTTGAAGAAGATGAAGGCTAGGGTTTCGAATACTTGGGGAAGAAGTGTTTGTGGGGGTTCTTAAGACTTGTGAATATTCTAAAAAGAATGTTTGTCAATGAGTTGGTGAGTCTCAAGTGTTTTCAACGATGGATAAAAATGGAAATTTCAACTTGGACGGTCAGGATTGATTTCAGGGGAGTTGGCCAATTTTGATCAAATGGTCAAAAACCAATGAAATAGTGAAACACTGTTTTCTATTCAAAAGTGGAAGTTATTAAACATTGGTTAATGCTTGGGGAGTTTTCGAGATAGATCATGGCTTGAAATGTTTAATGCAAACAAGAGTTAAATCTTGGCATTTAATGCATGGAAAGCGACCTTTTGGGTGGGAGACAAATTAAAATCCCAAAAAGGTGATATCTGTAAAAGGAATGGGACAGATATCAAAATAGGCAATGATTGCCCAAAATAGGTGCTTATCAAACCAAGATAATAGTTTGATAGCCAGGACAACTTATCTGACCCTACAAAGACAAGTGTCCTGAAAGATTGTGGACAAGTGTCCTAAGATTCAATGGACAAGAGTCCTGAAACCTTTTGAGGTCATCTCTTCTGAGTTTCAGTAGACTTGTCCAAGTCTACTGAAAACCATTTCAGTTCCCCTTAACCCCATTAACTTCAATGGATTTACTTGTCCAACTTCCCTGGATCAAGTAATCCCAATTCTGCTGATAACTCTAGAAATCTTGCCTCTACAAGTGGCTTTGTCAATATATCAGCTTTTTTATGATCTGTGTGGATCTTGACCAACTTTATGTCCTTCTTCTCCACATGATCTCTAATGAAGTGATGCTTGATGTCCACATGTTTGCATCTAGTGTGCAAAACAGGATTTTGTGATATTGCAATAGCACTGTTGTTGTCACAAAATATTGGCACTTCAGTAGAGTTGACATTGTAGTCTCTTAGTTGTTGTCTCAACCATAAGATTTGAGCACAACAACTTCCAGCTGCAACATATTCAGCTTCAGTGGTGGAAGTAGCCACTGTGTTCTGCTTCTTGGAGAACCATGATATGAGTTTGTTGCCCAAGAATTGACAAGTCCCTAAAGTGGACTTTCTGTCAATTCTACATCCTCCATAATCAGCATCTGAGTAGCCAGTTAACTCAATGTTGTCATCAACAGGGTACCAAAGGCCTAGATTTTCAGTGCCTTTGAGATACCTTAAGATCCTCTTAGCAGCCTCAAGGTGACTTTTCTTAGGATTTGCTTGAAACCTTGCACAAACACCTACTGCAAAGGTGATTTCAGGTCTGCTGGCAGTGAGATAGAGGATTGAACCAATGATTCCTCTATACTCAGTAGAGTTGGTTGGAACACCACTCTCATCAGGATCCATCTTCCAATTGGTGTTCATTGGGATCCTTACTGGCTTGCTAGTTGCACACCCAAACTTTTTGATCATTTCTCTGGTGTACTTAGCTTGATTGATGAGGATCCCTTCTTTGGATTGCTTGACTTGAAGACCCAAAAAAAAGTTCATCAACCCCATCATGGACATCTCAAACTTGCTTTGCATAAGCTTTGAGAACTTTTCACACAGCTTCTCATTGGGGGATCCAAAGATTATGTCATCCACATAAATTTGGACAAGCAAGATGTCCTCTCCTTCAGTGATTCTGAAGAGTGTTCTGTCCACAGTTCCCTTGATGAATCCATGATCCAAGAGGAATTGTGACAGAGTATCATACCAAGCCCTAGGGGCTTGCTTGAGTCCATATAGAGCCTTCTTCAGTCTGTAAACTTGATTTCCAACCTCAAAACTAGGTGGTTGCTCCACATAGACTTCTTCTTTCAAGAGTCCATTCAGAAAGGCACTCTTGACGTCCATTTGGTACACTTTGAACCTCTTGTGGGCTGCATAGGCTAGAAAGAGCCTTATTGCTTCTAGCCTTGCCACAGGTGCAAATGTCTCATCATAGTCAATGCCTTCATGTTGGCAATAGCCCTTTGCCACTAGTCTTGCTTTGTTTCTGACAATCACATCATTTTCATTCTTCTTGTTCTTGAACACCCACTTGGTTCCAATAACATCTTGATGTGAAGGTCTATCCACCAGCTCCCAAACTTCATTTCTGGTGAATTGGTTCAGTTCTTCCTGCATGGCTGTGATCCAATTGGCATCTTGAAGTGCTTCTTCAATGTCACTTGGTTCTTGTTCTGACAAGAAACAACAGAATAGAGCACTTTCACCATAAAATCTTCTGGTTTTGACTCCTATACTTGGGTTACCAAGTATTAGATCAGTAGGATGGTCAGACAACCAAGTCCTTCTTTTTCTGATCTCTTCAGTAGAGTTGTCCTCTACTGAAGTTGAGTCATTTTGATCATAGAATTCAGGATAATTGAATGCAGGTTCTAATTCAGGATCATAATCAGGGGTGTTGTCCTCAATGTCAGGGACATTGGCATTTTCAACATTTTGAGTTCCCCCTTGATTATTTGACCCATTAACTACCTCAGCAGGGACTGCTTCTTCATTGGTAGTTGTTACCTGGATGTGAACTGGGATTGGATCATTCAGTTCACCATTTCCTTCAGTGGGGTTTGCCTTAGGAAGGTTGCCTTCAGGATTGTTGTCCAGTGAAAGATTTTCAGGGAGATTGGCTTGGACAATATCTATGAATTAAGTGTCTTTATCTTTTAGACTTAATCTGGTTGTCCTTTGTGTGATTTCTTCTGTTTCTAAGCCCTTGTTCCTGAACTCAAGAGGAGATTCATCAAACACAACATGAGGTGTTTCTCCACTACAAGGGTTTTCTTGTTGTAGACCCTGAAAGCTCTACTGATTTGAGAATATCCAAGGAATACTCCCTCATCAGCTTTGCTATCAAAAGCTTTCAACTGTTCTTTCCCATTGTTGTGAATAAAACACTTACAACCAAATATGTGAAAATATGACACTTTAGGCATTCTTCCTTTCCAGAGTTCATAGGGGGTTTTGTCTTTCCCCTTAGTAATCAAACATCTATTTTGAGTATGGCATGCAGTGTTTATAGCTTCAGCCCAAAACCTCTTAGGTAAATTTGAATCAGCAATTAAGGTTCTAGCAGCTTCCTTTAAAGTTCTATTCCTTCTCTCTGCAACTCCATTTTGTTGAGGAGTTCTAGCTGCTGAGTTATTCCATTAGATGTGCAATACTCATTGATGTATGAATTTATGAACTCAGTGCCTTTATCAGATCTTATCTTGATAATGCTAAGACTTTTCTCATTTGACAGTCTCTTAAGTAGTTCAGGCAGTTTGACTTGTGTTTCCTTCTTATTAAGGAGAAATACTACCCATGTGAACCCCTAGAGAAGTCATCTACTACCACCAATGTGTATTTTCTACCATTAATACTTGCAGGGGTAATTGGTCCAAATAAGTCCATATGTAAAAGTTCAAGTACCCTTTTAGTAGAAATGACTGGTTTTCCCTTAAATGAGGTTTTAATCTGTTTTCCTTCTTGGCATGGTTTGCAAACATGCTCTTTAATGAAAACCTCATTAGGTAGTCCTTTAACTAATGCATTTCTAGCAATTTTGTTCATCGTTTTGAAGTTCAAGTGGTTTAGTCTCTTATGCCATAACCAACTTTGTTCACTAGAACTCTTAGCAATGAAGCATGCAGCATCAGTAGACTTGTCCCAGTCTGCAAAATACACATTTCCTTTCCTAGTTCCAGCCAATAGAGTTTGTTGAGTTTTATCTTTGATTAAACATTTTCCACTTGAGAACTCAACATTGAAATCTTTATCACAGAATTGACTGATACTTAGGAGATTATATTTGAGACCAGCCACATAAGATACATTGGATACTTTGATGTTACCAATCATCAAAGTACCATAACCTTTTGTAGTTGCTTGTGAGCTGTCTCCAAATGTGACATTTGGGCCTTCTTTTTCAATAAAATCAGTGAGGAGTTCCTTGTTTCCAGTCATGTGCCTTGAACATCCACTGTCAAATTACCATGCTGACTTTTTGCTCATACTCCTCTTCTTGTGGCCCAATGGTACCTGCAATTAGATAGGTTTAGGTACCCTTTGAGTTTTGGGTCATGAGAGGTTAGCTGTACCTTTAGGAACCCAAACTTGCCTATTGACCCTGATTGATTCAAGGTGGCTAAGTTGTTTTCCTCTAGCATCAACATACACTGTCTTTCCCTTAAATGCCTTTGGGAAAGTATGTGTGAAAGTGTTAACTCTGTAAGTTTCAGGAGAGCTGTCAAATCTTCTGAACTTATGAGTTCTTTGTGCTACTTGAGGGAATCTTTGAGGAAAGGCATTTTTATGACCATTACCCTTTAGCATGTAGGGTTTGGGTTGTCTCATTTTATTTTGCCTTTGAGGATTGTTGTCCTTAGGTTTAGTCAGCTGAGGCTTTCTCAGTAGAGTTGGCCTAGGCTGCTTATACCTTGGATAACTCTTCTAAACATTGTTCAGGAGAGTTGCCCTTCCATTGGGTCTACTCTGCTGACCAACATTCCTCTTGTGTTCAGGGACTTTGGCCATTTCCTTAGGTTTGGGCCTAATCTCCTGAAGCACTTGAGTTGGCAAATCATCCATTTTGCCCTTTCCTTTGTTCAGTGGCTGAATTATTTCATTTTCAGCTTGTTGTGCTACTGACTTGACAAAGATTCTCTTAGTGTTACTTGTAGAAGCAACACTAAGACAAGGTGAAGATTCAAATGGATCAAATCCTAATCCACTTCTTTGAGCCATAGGTCTTTGGTAACTCTGAATTTCCTCTATTGCTTTAGTGGATCTTCTCAGAGCAGACATCTTTAATTTCAGGCTCTCTTCACTTGATTTAAGAATGTCATATTCATGTGAGAGGTTTTCAAATTTAGCTTGCAGAATTTTTAGTTCAAAATCTTTTCTCTTCTGAGATAGAAGTTGATCATCAATCTCCTTTTGTTGATCATCAATCTCCTTTTGTTGATCAACTATCCTGAGATTTGCTTCCTCAAGCTCTCTCAAGACTTGTTGATACAACTCAGTAGACTTGACATCAACAGCTATTTCAGAGTTTTTAGCAAGCTCAATTGCTAATCTTTCATTCTCTTTCACACAATTATCATGAAATTCTTGTAACATAGTGAAATCTTCCATCAACTTCCCAAGAGAAAGTTTCAAGTTGACTTCACTAGTGTTTTGTGAAATGAATGATGGTGAACTAGAAGTAGAGGATACCTCATCATCCTCAATAGCCATGTTGCATATGTCATCATCATCATCACTGTTTGAGAACAGTCCATCAGAAGAGTTGAAGCTTTCAGCACTGTCAGATTCTTCACCAGCCATCATGGCTTTTCTATTGGTGAATTTTCTGTCTCTTTTAGCTTGCCTTTCTCTTCTTTCCTTAGAGCTCAGTTCAGGGCAGTCATACTGAAAATGCCCTTTCTTCTTGCAATTATAGCACAAGTCTTCATCATCATCCTTCTTGGGTTCATCTCTTCTTCTTGATGATGAAGGTTCAGCTCTACTGGACCTTCTCCTATCAGAGTACTTGTCCTCTGATCTTTTCTCTTCAGGCTTTTTGACTTCAGCCTGTGCTTCAGGAGAATTGTACCTTCTCCTGAATTTGTTGTCCTGGTAGAATTTCTTGTATCTACCAAACCTTGAATTTAACTTGTCAAACCTCCTAGCCATTAAGGCTAGTTCCTCCTTCATTTCAGTCTTGGAGACTGACTTTGATGGTCTAGGAGTGGACTGCATTTCTGGTTTAGTAGCTTTGGCTTTGAATGCCACTCCTTTGTAGGATTTGAAGGTTCCTCAACAGGCTTTCTTCTGTTGAGATCGAACTCATAAGCTTTGAGTTTAGAGAAGATTTGTTGCATAGGCATGGTGGAGAGATCCTTGGTGTTCTGCATCATAACAGCATAGACATCCCACTTTTGAGTGAGACTCCTCAAGATTTTCAATCCAACTTCTCTCTTGGAGTACACTTTGCCCAATGAGTTAATCTCATTCATTACATCAGTGAATCTACCAGCAAACTTGTCAATGGACTCCTCAGACTCCATTGTGAATTGTTCAAATTTCTGCACTGCCACTTGGAGCTTGTTCTCCTTTATCTTTTCAGTACCCTCACACATTTCTGCAAGAGTATCCCAAATTTCTTTGGCAGTTGTGCAGTGGTAGACTCTACCCATGATTGCATCTGGAATTGTTTGATAGAGAGTTTTCATTGCAAGATAATTCAAATTATCTTTCCTCTTTTCTTCAGATGTGAAGTCATCTTCATCTTTGGGTAGCACATCTCTTGTGTCTGCCCTTTGAGCCTCAATGACTCTGGGATTGACTATGGTGAACACAAAAGGACCTCTTGTGATCACTCTCAACATGTCAGTGTGAAGAGATGCAAGATGAGCCCTCATTCTGATTTTCCAGAAATCATAGTTGTCTATTGAGAACATGGGCAATTTGTGATGAGATATGTGATTGACTGGATTTGTGGCCATATTGTCCAATCCTTGAACAGCAGGAGGTGGAACAACAGCATTGATGTTCTGATCAGGATTTTGTTGCTGGTTCTGGTTGTTATTGTTTCCTCTTGCCATTTCTTCAAGAAGGGTTAGACAATGGATATCAAAGATTTCAGATAGATCAGTTAAGTGACCACACTAAATATGTGATTTTGAAAATCAAGATGGATTTCCAGAAGCAGTGATCTTTGAACCCCTGCTCTGATACCACTTATTGGTCCTGAAAGGAGTATATAACAAGTGTATGGGGGGGAATACACTTGTATGCAATTCTTTTAAAACTTTGATCAAACCAGAGATCAGCAAGGTTGTCTTGGACAACTCTGCTGAAGATGATTAACTCTTTAAAGATAATCAAACTACTAAGTACTATTGAGTACTTAGTTGGATAAGAGTTTATAGTGGTTCAGAGACTCAAGCTCCTACATCCACTTTCCCTGATTTAACAGGATAATTCCTTTACTCTTGGAATTAACTTGTTTTATAGTGCCAAGGTGCACTTGATCAAGAACACCACTCCTTGGTGAATTGATCCCTAGGATGTCTAGAGTCCTAGTACCGTCTTCTCAACTCAGAACTGAACTGTTCTTCTCTCAACAGTCAGCTCCTACCACTTCTACTACTACAACCTTCTCACTTTCTCACTTGAAAGGGGTAAGGGTTGAAGTAAGGTTCCAACTAATGAGATATCCTTTACAATGAAGATCAGTGTAAATCAACACAAGAGTTTATAGTGGTTCAGAGACTCAAGCTCCTACATCCACTTTCCCTAATTTAACAAGATAATTTCTTCACTCTTGGAATTAACTTGTTTTATAGTGCCAAAGTGCACTTGATCAATAACACCACTCCTTGGTGAATTGATCCCTAAGATGTCTAGAGTCGTAGTACCCTTTCTCAACTCAGAACTGGACTGTTCTTCTCTCAACAGTCAGTTCCTCACACTTCTACTACTACAACCTTCTCACTTTCTCACTTGAAAGGTATAAAGGTTGAAGTAAGGTTCCAACTAATGAGATATCCTTTACAATGAAGATCAGTGTATAAGGATAGGATATCTCTCTAAGCTTTGTATGGATATACAATGAAATTCAGCTTAGAATAAGTGTATGAAGACTAAGATAGTCTTTTGAAAGCTTGAAAGCATTCTTGCTTGTAGGATAGTTGTCAAGTTGAGATTCAGTTGGATGTTTTCAAATGGTCTTCACACTTCTGTATTTATAGACAAATGAAGGATTTGCCCGTTGGAGAGGCAGCCTCAAATGTCCATAAATGCCATCTTTTAGTTCTTCAACTTAGAAGACAAATTCTTGATAGTGACATGTCCTCATTTGGGAAATAAACGGCTGTATAGACTTTGTCTTCATTCTGCAGCACTCTTCCCAATGTCTGACTTTAAGATTCTCTTGTTAAGACTTGGACATGGCTTCTGAAGGTTGTTCCAATGATAGGACAACATTCCTTATCAAATGGACAACTCTGCTTATCACTATCTGCAGACTTGCTTATCAGCATGGTTGGCCTGCTCTTTTCAGATGACTTGACTCTTTCCCATTGCTTCACTTGGAAGTGATCTTAGCATGTTTCTTTGAAGATTTTTAGGGTATAGTTGTCTTGATCTCTTCAGCACAGTTGACCTTTAAGCTTCAGAACACTTGTTCTTGTTTAATTGTGCTGAGACAACTCTTCTGGACAACTCTCCTGATCAGCATACTTGTCATTCAAAGGACTTGGTGATTGTTCCAGAATTTGAGCCTTTAGGGGACTTGTTCTTGATAGTGTTCAAAGCATATGTTCCCCCTCAAAATGTGCATCTATACAATTAAGAGCTGCCTAACATATCAGCTCCTCATCTAGCCTTATTCTATATGTTCTAACATTCTTAGAACATAATCATTTTTTACTTAGGCATGTCTCAAGGGGTTTTGGTATTGAATCAAAACATATCTCATTTTATTCCCAACACATATATAGTAGTGTCTTGGATTAACAAGGAACTTAAATGCTGTACGAACTTCGGAGGGGCTTGGGGATCAGGTTTGGCACGCGAACGATGTGTTATGGCCTTGATTTTAATTTGCATAGAAGGAGGAGATAAGATGGGTGCAGAAACGATAGATGAACTAACCGTTTTTGCCTTCTTGGCTAGTGAAGGAGATGATTCTGTCACCAGGTGAGTAGGAGGAGGAGGAGGAGGACCAGACAAGCTAGCTTCCACGATCTTGCTAACTCTGACATTGTATTCTTCCTCTGTCTCCATCTCTTCTTCAGAAGATTCATTGATTCAGTCTCCTCAGAATCAACAACTTCAATCATTGCCTCGTCCGAGTTGTACTCAACAAGAGCACCACTAGTTCCAACATCTCGAGCTTCCTTATCTGATCCATCAGACTCTTCACCAGATGATTCAGCCTCTATCAAGGCTCTCTCAGATCTATTTCAATTTGCTCCCTTTCAGCTTTCCTTTCTCTTGTCTGCCTGTCCAAGGCATCTTTCTTCAGATAATTCTTTGAGAAATGAAAGGGCTTACCCTTGCTCCATGTCATCCTGTTTGGCAACAAGGTGGGTAAAAGGATACTTAGCTTGTTTCCGAAGCTAACAGATGCTATAACTATCCATTCTCTAGTCGTCTTTTCCACCTTAACATATTTTGCAAAATACATAAGACAATCCATGAACAGTTTCTGCCAATCACCTTCTGTGATTCCATCATAAATAGCAGCCATCACTCTCGTCTTTTGCTGAGTGACTGCATCATAGCTTCCAGTAACACCAAGCAACATTTTGCTTGCGATGTCCAGAAGAGTTTTGAATTTGGGCAACAACTAGTTCTTCTTCCCTGCTGACACCTTTCCATCATTGTTCAGCTTCAATTTCGTGCCACAGAAGATACTCAGGTATCCTAATTCTTGACCAGTAGCATATTGCTTGACATCAATTGAGCCATGCTTCAAATCAAACACATCATCTAGGACCTTTCTGGTGATTTTGATTCGCCTTCCATCAACAAAGGCCTCAATGTATTCACCTCTGTGAGTAGCACCAAAATAGAATTCTAGGACTTCTTCTTCAAATACCGTTTCTGGAACAACTTCCAAAAATGGCTTCAACCCACACCTATAGCACTTGATTAGAATTTCCTTGTTTTCTTTAGAGATTAAATCGGGCCTGCATGTTAGTTTCCGAATCGAAGATAGAAACAATAGACATTGTCGATCTTAAGAAGGTGAAGAAGTAGATAACACAGAAGAATAGTAGTGTTAAGAAATCTGAATGTTAGAAAATAGGAGAGTAGTAAACGTGGGGAGTAAATTTCGGAGAATATGGGTTTAAGAGAAGAGGGTTTTTGAATGAGCGGTTTAGATTGAATAGAATGGATCTAACGGTAGATCAGAAACCTTTGAAATTCATTGTTGTGATCGAGAGTATTACGTGATTTGATATTGTAAATTTTGGAATCCGTACTTTCTATTGGCTAGAATAGAAGAGTGTACTCATCTAACCTGGTTTATTAGAATTAGGCGGGAAACTGGGTGTATGCACCTCATTAACTGGAGTGTATAAATCCAGTTCTAGGTTTTCCAGAAAATTTCAATTCAAATTACATTTATACCCTTAGAGTGTTTACATTTACGTAGTGAAATACAAAACATGTAATATCTTACCTGGTCTTGAATGAGTTCATCAGAACAGTAGAGTGTTCTTAAGTTGCACAATGCGAGTTCCCCCTTCGACTGTGCTTACTCATCTGATGAGCAAACGTGTTCTGGTACCTATCAACCTTAGTAGAAGTGATAACATGGGTACTAAAAGTAGAATAGAATAAATATGTGGACTATCAACCATGAATTATAATCAAGGTATCATCAAGATGACTTGACTGATTAGGAGGCAACATAAGGATCTTTAAGAAATCATAGATTCCCCCTTAATTGTATATTCCCCTAATATTACCCCCAGCTTTACCAGCTTCCTCATCGAGTACTTTGGTCATCTTTTTTGACCTTGTTTTACCTGAATGAATCGATTGTTGAAGGAGTGATCTGGTTTCGTGATAAAACTCTTCTGATTCTACTTTTACTCTTGGTATGGATACTTGTCTTTGTTAGTACAATACTATGCACAAGTAGGGCCAAGATCAATCAATCCTAGGCTAATGCATAGTTCTCTAAATCGTGATTCAACTAGTAGTTTTGTAAGAATATCAGCTCGCTGTATGTCAGTGTGTATCTTTTCAATGTGAATGTTCTTTTTCTCAACATGATCCCTAATAAAATGATGCCTAACATCTACATGTTTGCATCTAGTATCTAAAACGGGATTTTGAGTAATAGAAATAGCACTATTACTGTCACAGAATATTGGTACATTAGATTCTACAATGTTGTAGTCTCTGAGTTGTTGCATAAGCCATAGTAGCTGACTACAACAACTCCCTGCAGCCATGTATTCTGCTTCAGTAGTAGAGGTTGCTACACTTGTCTATTTCTTTGAAAACCATGAAATGAGCTTAGAACCTAAGAAGTGACATGAACCAGATGTGGATTTTCTATCTATCTTGCAACCACCAAAGTCCGAATCTGAATACCCACTTAAGGATAGATCATCATCTGTAGGATACCATAATCCTCGATTGATGGTCCCCTTCAGATATTTCAAAATCCTTTTAGCAGATTCCAGGTGACTTTCTTTGGGGTTGGCCTGAAACCGAGCACATACACCCACTGCGAATGTTATGTCCGGTCTATTGGCAGTCAAGTAGAGTAAAGAACCAATTAAACCACGATAATATGATTGATCAACGCATTTACCTCTTTCGTCTGGATCCATTTTGTAGACGGGTAGCATTGGTACTCCAACAGTTTTACAGGTTTTAATACCATTTTTATCAAGTAGATTACGAGTGTATTTGGCTTGATTAATGAAAATGCCTTCAGTAGATTGTTTTACTTGAAGACCAAAAAAGTAATTCATCTCTCCCATCATGGACATTTCAAATTTACTTTGCATAAATTTTGAAAAACTTTCACTCATGCTTTTGTTGGGTGAACCAAAAATGATATCATCCACGTAAATTTGAACAAGGAGAATGTCTTTCCCTTCTTGTCTTCTGAACAAGGTGCGATCGACCTTGCCCTTAGTAAAACCATTTTCAAGTAGAAAGAGAGAAAGAGTATCATACCAGGCTCTTGGGGCTTGTTTCAATCCGTAGAGTGCTTTCTTCAACCTGTACACTTGATTTCCCTTGACTTCAAAGCTAGGAGGTTGTTCTACATATACTTCTTCAGCAAGTATACCGTTATGGAATGCACTTTTAACATCCATTTGAAACACTATAAATTTCATATAAGCGGCATATGCAAGAAATAGTCTTATGGCTTCTAGTCTAGCAACAGGAGCAAAGGTTTCATCATAGTCTATGCCCTCTGCTTGAGAGTAACCTTGAGCTACTAGTCTAGCCTTATTTCTTACAACTAAGTCATTCTCATCTTTCTTATTTTTAAAGATCCACCTAGTATAAACTACATTATGATTGTCTGGTCTATCGACAAGCTCCCAGACGTCATTTCGAACAAATTGATTCAGCTCCTCTTGAATGGCGATTATCCAATTACTATCAGCCAAAGCTTCTTTAACGGTCTTAGGCTCAATAGAAGAGAGGAAGCAACACCAGCAAAAGAGAGATGGATTAGCCTGTTCTTGCGACTCAAAGAGTTGTCGTCTAGTCTTGACACCCTTACTAGAATCACCTAATATAAGGTCAGTTGAATGAGCTAATTTCCAAGTTTTTCTAGATTTAACAGATACACTTTCATCATCTAAATCATCTACAACATCATGCATATCTACATCATCTATACTAGCAGATTTGTTAGGAGTAGACGAGTCAACTAGAGCAGGCATGTCAGTTGGTCTAGTAGACTTACCTTTATCACTTACCTTCACCTCATCATCAGTGTCATGAAGTATATTCAGGAATGGATTGTACGCTTGCACAGATTTGTACACTTCTGTATCATCGTCGGATTGAAGCTTTAACTCACATACTTTCTTACTGATCTGGTGGGTAGACGAGTCCTGTATAGATTCATCGAAAACAACATGTGGTGTTTCTTCCACACAAAGAGTAGAGTAGTTAAACACTCTAAATGCCTTGCTAGTAGAGGAGTATCCTAAAAATATCGCCTCATCTGCTTTAGCATCGAAAGCATTCAACTTGCTCTTCTCGTTGTTGTGGATGAAGCATTTGCATCCAAATATATGAAAATACGATACACGAGGTTTTCTACCCTTCCATACCTCATAATGTGTCTTACCAAGTACCTTGTTGATAGAACTTCTATTATGGGTATGACAGGCAGTGTTAATCGCCTCAGCCCAAAACTTCTGTGGAGTGTTATACTCTGCTATCATGGTTCTACAGGCTTCTTTTAGAGTTATGTTTCTTCTTTCGGCTACATCATTTTGTTGTGGAGTCCTAGCTGCACTTGTAAAGTGCTGGATACCACATTTAGAACAAAATTCTTTGATATAGCATTTAATAAACTCAGTCCCCTTATCACTACAAATTTTGATAAAGGGCTGACCTTTCTCAACTTGTAACCTCTACAACAAGTTTGGTAGTTGAGTTTGAGTTTCACTCTTCTTGTGCAAGAAGACTACCCAAGTGAATTTTGAGTAATCATCAACCACAACAAGCGTGTATCTCCTACCATTCAATGTTGGAGGTTTAATAGGACTATGAAGATCCATGTGTAGAAGTTCTAAGACTCTACTGGTTGAGAGAGTTGGAATAGATTTGAAAGAACCCTTTACCTTTTTGGCAAACATCACACACTTGTGATTTGTAATAGATCTCATTGGGGATTCCCTCGACAAGATAGTCTCTTGCTATATTATTAATAACCTTAAAGTTCATATGGCATAGGCGTCTGTGCCATAACTAACTGATTTCTTTAGGGCTTTTAGTAAGAAGGCAAGCATCCCTAGGACAATTATTCCAATTCACAATGTATACGCTGCCTTGTCTGACACCGACAAGTAGAGTAGAATGTGTTCTTTTATCGATTATTTCACATTTTTTACTTTTAACTTGGACTTTATATCCCCTGTCACAGAATTGTGAAACAAACAGTAAGTTATACTTCAAACCTTCAACGTAGGATACGTCATGTATCTCTATATCACCATTTCTGATGTATTTGAAACCTTTTGTAACAACCATGGAATTATCACCAAAAATTACTTTGGGTCCTTCTTGTTCACAGTAGTTTGATAGTAGAGCCTTGGTACCAGTCATGTGGTGCGAACAACCACTATCTATATACCAAGTCTCTCCTACAGAACCACCTTTCTTGTAAAGATCGAGTCGACCCTGCAATGGTGATATTTAATAATTTAGGTACCCTTTTGTTCATTGGGGTCGTGGGGGGTTAGTACCATTAAGAGGAATCTAGATGTACATTGGAGTTTTAAACAGTTGAGACCTCTTTAATTTCTTACCCTGTCTATCACAAAATAGTACTTTATTGACCTTGTCTGCTCTTCTGAGGTACCCTCGTCTGGTTTCAACCTCAGGTTGAGTAGGCATAAGAGGCCTCTAATAGTTCTGATAGGGTCTATAAGCATTCGACCCATACGGTTTATAGACTCGTTTAGGTCTATCCTCGGAAATAATATCATATGATAAAGGAGGAGGATATAAGACAGGTTGAGTACTGTAGATGTTGTTAACTCTTAAATGTTTTAACATTATCAACAACATCTTAATTTGACCTTCCTTGATTTATTCTAAGTCTTTTCTGAAATGTTACATTAAATGTTGTACTAAATGCTCTCACATTCAAGTACGATTCTAGAAGTTTCTACAAGAGTCTGGAACCTAGAAGATTCCAGAAGGTTGGAGAACGTGCTAGAAGAGTTTAGAGCATTGTAGAACGACCTGGAAGATGGAAGAAGGATCTAGAAAGATCATGGAAGTTGAGGTCCTAAAAAATAGGATCTCATAATGGAAGGATCTAGAATTCGGCTATTGCTCTATAAATACCGCTGAAGCCTTTCATTTCAAAGCATGCACTATTCGAATAACACCTCTCTTGAGCGTTCATCCCTGTTAGGAGTTAGGGTCAGTAGTTGAATCGTTTAATGTACACCGAGGGATACCACACCTTCTCGTGTATTTAGTTCTAGTCTTGTATCAAGTGAGAGTGAATCATAGATCATATTAGTTCTTTAGACAGTTTTCTTACACTTAAGTCTATTTGCTGATTCAGGCACCTGCCTCGATTGTAGTTTCCGTTTGTGGAATGTTGAAGTAATTGCTGAGACATTTCACACGATATTTTCGTAACTTAGGAACTAAGTTATTGTTTTCGCCGTAAGGCTTGGCATAGGTTTTGTTATTAATAAAATCTATGTTAAAAATTATTCCATTGTGTTCTTATTGTGTTTTAGTGTTTTAGACTTTCGTTGTGTGTTGTGTTTACTTTTTGTATTCTGTTAGAGTTAATGCTACATTAATTGTCACAACATTCAGTGTAACATTGTTCTGTTTTTTACTTAAACACTAGATACTACCCCACGCACACTTTCAAGTACGATAATTTGGGACAAACTTTCTAGGCATAGTTGAATAAAGCTGAGACTGCCTTATGAAGGGAGGTCTAGGCTTGTTCCAACTAGTCTGTATTTGTCTAGGTCTAGTCTATTGAGGATACCTCTGCATATATCTGACCTGATCTGGTCTAGGCAGATTAGTGAACCTCTTCTGACTTGGTCTAAACGGTACTTGTCTATTAACAAAGTTCTTTTTACCATTCTTGGTAAATAGAACATTGTTTCTAGACTGTACTTGTACATTTTCTTTAGATTTTGTTCCATTATCGTATTCCATTGATCTTTTGCCTTTATCATTTGTCAAAGAACTTGAATTAGAATTAGTAGGGTTCTTAATGACTTGAGTAGACGAGCTAGGCATATCAACACCTAACCCTGTCTTGTCATCTAGAGCCCTATACCTATCTGACGATTGTTGATTAATTCTTGAGGAATTAACCAAGTCAGCTAGTTTAAGGTCTAGATTTAAGACTTCAGTCTCTGAGAACATATTTCGCTCTTCAAGCTTTTTGTATTTGTTCTTTAAAGCATTGAATTCATTTTTCTCAGTAGCTTGGGTCTTTAACATATCCTGATATAACTTGTTTGTTAACGCGCACTTGTCTTTGAGTTGTTTTAACTCTTCAGTCAAGCGTTTGTTTAGGACTTCTATATTAGGATATGTTTTAGACTGAGCTTCTCGAAGATTAATGATTTCTTGTTTTAGAGCAATGTTCTCATCACTGACTTCCATGTATGCTTTATTAGCGAGTAGAAGGTCTTCTTCAATCACTCCATTAGAATGATGAAGACTACTTCCTACGCCACTATCAGCAGTGTCACTTTCGTCAGAATCAGAACTGTCACATGAACGAAAAGAAGTGTTAGACGATACCTCTTGTTCAATCTTTACAATCATAACTAGTCCATCGTCTATGATAAGAGCTTCTTTCTCGTTGCTTGAAGGGTAATCAGAAGAAGACGAAGGCAACTCGTCTGATTCCGATTCAGAGTCATCATGTGCCAGCATTGCCTTCTTACCCTTGGCATATCTTCGATCACGTCTCGCTTTTCTCTCCCCTCTGTCTTCTGAGCTAAGGTTAGGGCACTCATAGATGTAGTGGCCTGGCTTATCACAGTTATAACACAAAGGATCATTAGTAGACTTTTTAATTGGAGAGTGATTATCTTTCCTATCTCCTGAGTTCCTATCTCTTCTGTTCTCTTTAGAGACTTCATCCCTTCTTTCAGAAGAGTTTCTATCTCGTCTGGTCCCAGAAGATTCCTTGTTATTGGAACCTCTATAATCCTTATAGAAACATTTGTACCTGCCATATCTCTTGTTTAGCTTATCAAACCTCTTAATCATCAAGATCATCTGATCCTTAAGACTAAGGTCAGACTTATCTAACTCATCTTTTATGCTAGAGGACTTAGTCTTAGCTGTTCTAGAGTTTCTAGAGGAAGAGACTTTGAAAACAACATTCTTAGAGATGGATTTTTTCTTATCACTAACAACTACTGGATCTTCTCCGTCTAGTTCAAATTCATGAGCCTTAAGAGTTTGGAAGGTAGTTTCAGCAGACCATGTGTCTATATCTTAAGTAGTCTTGATGATCATCTTGACCATCTTCCACCTCTCATCTAAAGACTTAAGGATTCTCAAGTTAATCTCTCTAGGTGTATATTTCTTACCCAGAACTTCAAGATCATTCATAATTTGAGTAAATCGAGTATCAAGCTGGTCAATAGTTTCACCAGGCCTTATTTTGAATGATTCAAACTTTTGAACCGTAGTGGACAACTTACTTTCTTTGATCAGACTTGTGCCTTCACAAAGAACAGTAATCCTGTCCTACATTTCCTTAGCCGTTTTACATTTTAATACCTTGCCGAGATACTCGTTTGGCAGTGTATGTAAAATATAATTTTTAGCTATGCTGTCAAAATTGTTTTGCTTCATTTCTTCAGTAGTTAATTCTGACCTTGGTTTTGGAACAAGAACACCCACGACTTTAGTTGGGTCCAAAGTGGCAATGTTAGGTGTCATAGTGACAATTGGGCCATCCTTCACCACCGACACCATGAGATCGTGTGTTGAACTGAAGATTGCTTCCATGCGGAGCTTCCAATAGTCATAATCTGAGATATTAAACTTAGGTAGCTTGTTGGCGTTAGTTTCCATAGTAGTTTGACAGATAGGATCAAGAATAAAGCAAGTAGATCAAGATATTTCAAGAGACTGATTAGAAAGTAAAGTTCGAGGATCAGTTCGATTTAGGACAGAAGATTTCCCTCAAAATCTTTCGGGTAATCTAGAAACAGCAGTCCAGAAGAACTACTGCTCTGATACCACTTGTTGGTCCCAAATTGAGTTAAGATTAAAACGAGTCTAAAAGTTTAGAGGGGAGGGGTGAATAGACTTTTAAAACTTTTCTAAAATATTAGAGATTAATCGTGCGAAAATATCAGTTTTATGAGCCCTTAACAATTATACTCATCTTATTCAACATGATATTAAGAATCTTGTTGATTATCTAAGTTAACAATTAAGAACAATTAACAAATATAAAACAGTAAGTAAACAACACAACATTTATAGTGGTTCGATAAATCCGTCTACATCCACTCTCATAACTCCAGTCGTGATGTTTTATTAAAACTCTTCTTGTGGCTTTAAGTCCCAAGAACTAAGATTTCGATCTTTTCGATTATACCACCAGGTATATCTTCGATCTAACAACTAATGATTTTATCAAGCAACTAGCAAGCTTGTTTACAACAAAAAAACAATAATGAAAAACTTTTCTGTTTAGTAAGCCTTCTTGCGTAGATTCTTCAATACTAGGTTTCTCTTGAACTTTGAACACTTTTGAACTCTACGAGTGTTTTTTGCTTCTTCATTACGCGCTTCAATATTTCAACTTTCAGTAGTCTTCAAACGTTGAATGCCTTCAACTATTTATAGACTTCTCTCAATTCAAGATTAGTTTGTTATCCAACAACTTTTCTTGATAACTTCTTCTAACTAACTCTGATAACTGCTTCTTTGATATGTATTTCTTAATACGACAATTATTCTGTTAAGATCCATAACTAACTTCATATCTTTTAATCTGATACGAATCTTCTCTTCATATAAACTTTGACCTTGACTTGTCTCTCTTCTGTATATCCTATACTTAGAATATTTCAGACTTCTTCATCACTCGTCTTGTCTGATCAAGTCTTCTTGTCTTCATAAGTCTTCAGTCTTCTTTGTAGAACTCTTCTTGTCCTATCTAAGCTATCTAATCTATTACATTACTTTAAGCTTTATAGATCAGCTTAGTCATCCTAAAGACTAATTACATCAATACGATATATAAACATAATTATAAGCTTTTATACAATGATTCAAGCTTATCATAAAATCCTATATAACACATCCTTTCATACTTAGTAAATTTCAATATTACTTTAACTCATCTGATCTTATTTCATATAAGACGACTTCCATAACAGACCAGTCAACACTTAGAATATATTCAAGTTCTCTTTTTGGCTTATCAATACTATACTTTTCATCAATTAGGAGCTTTCTTAGGATTCATATCCCAACACGTACTACTTCAACTATGAATATTAAATCTAGAAAATCGGTTTAAATGTTTAATAATTCTCCAAAATTTTGTGTCTTATATAAATCAGTTTGAATGTTTATAAAAATATTTATAAATATGAAGATGCAAATGAAGATGGACATAAAGATGAAAGGATGAAGATTGGATGTAATATTTATTATTTTTTTGGAATTGTTAAAGTAACATTGATTTTTAACAATTGAAATTGTTTTAAAAATTACAGTATATATATATATATATATACTAGCCCTAAACCCGCGTTTTACGCGGGGTCGATTTATTAAAATAATAACTTTAAATATTATATTAATTTTTATATCTTTTTCATTGTTAGAGTGAGTTAAACTTTTTTTTTATTCTAATACAAAGTTTGTAGTATGCTGGCATGAAATCCGACAAAATACAATAAAATATGAGATGATTTTGAAATCTGAATTTCAAAATCTTATAGATTTTGAAATTTTAATGAGTTGTATGTTTTGTGTTTGTTTTAAAATTTAAGTAGGATATGATTTAACTTTATAGTATTGAATTATAGGTGTTTATATAGGTATCTATATAGAGTTTGTAGATATTTATAGGATTAATTTTGTATGGTTTATAGATATTTGTAGGGTAAGATTTTAAAATTCTAAATCTAAATTCGAAAGTAGAACATGAGTGGAATTTTAAAATCTCAAATCCAGAATTTTTCATCCCAAAATTTAGATTTTAACCAATAATAAACTCTCAATTGAATAAACAATCGATAACTTAAATTTTTTAAAATTAATTTGAAGTTTAAAATAAAATGTAAAATACAATCCTTTAAAATGAAGTTGCCTGTTTCAATTGCACTGCGAATGTCAAATAAGATGTATTTCAAATGTAGCCTTGATTAGGCATAAAATTAAAGAATTAAAATGAAATTTATCAAGCCACTTTTGTGAGTACTTCTAGGTGTATCTAAATGTTGTAGAATTTATTTGTCCATCCTTGTATGAGTTTAGTCATAACGTTAATGTAGAAATTTCATAATCAAATCAATTTAAAGAAGAAAGCTTACGTCTATTTCAATCTCCCTCTCTTTAAATTGTTTTCTTATTTGGGAAAATTGCACTTTTAATCCCGTAGGAATTTTAAAAAATCACTTTTAGTCCTGAGGTTTGTAAATGGTCCCGTTTATTGCAGATTTCGTCCTGTAAAATAGTTTTTGATTTGAAACCGTTACTTTTTAGATGGAAACGTTAGTTAATAAAAAAATATTACTAAAAAAGTAATTATAATTAAAAAATACAAAAATATTTTTCAAACTAATAATAAATTATACTTATAGAATTAAAATATAAATAAAATCAATAGAATTTAGAATATTAATTTTTTTACTGTAAATGAAGAAATCTTACTAAATTATATAATTTGATTTTTTTTAATTCAAGAATTTGAATATAATTAAAAATTACTAAAAAAATAATGTAATTTAAATTTAAATAATTTTGAAGAAATTTCCTGTATTAAAATTGAAATATTTAAAAAATATAAATTTAAAAGTAAATTTTGAAAAATAATTTGAATATAAAAAAATATAAAATTGAAAAATATACTTCCAATTTATATTCAAATATAATCTTCAAATTTAAATTAATTTTTAACCCCTTATAATTTGAAAATACAAGAAAAAAAAAAAAAAAAAGCAAGCCAAATATATATATATATATTTTTTTTGCATTGATTTGAGATCAATTTCAGATTTAATTGAATAATTTAATTTTATATAAAATCAATTTCAGATTTAATTGAATAATTTAATTTTGATTTTATATATAATTGATTGAATTTTTAGATCATAAAATTATTTTAAGTAAATTACCGATTTTAAATAAATTGTTAAAATATATTTGGTAGTTTTATAATCTTAGTGATATTACCAAAATTTTAATACGATATTAGGCTTTTGGGTGTGTGACTTTCACGCAATTTTCTTCCGTTAAAACAAATATAAATTTATTATGAGACTAAAAGTGTATGAAAAAAGGTCGAAAGTGATTTAATCTCATTCTTACAGGACCAAAAGGGAAATATTTAACGGTTTATGCAATTTTTATCCGTTAAAACTAACGAAAATAAACTACAGGACCAAAAGTGTATGAAAAAAGACCAAAAGTGATTTAAACTCATTTTTACAGGACCAAAAGTGCAATTTTCCCTTTCTTATTTTGTATAATATCAACTATAACTATATTAGTAAATTTATTATTTTCCTATAAAACAATAATATCAACTATAACTATATTAATAAATTTATTATTTTCCTATAAAACAATTACTACATATGTTATGTTGCATTAAATATTTTTAAAATTTGTTATTATCCTAATGTAACTATTGCAATCATAATTTATGCAAACTAATTATTGATTGTAATGTCATCCTCCACTATAGATTGCTCAGTTACATATAATTTAATAATGTGATATATATATTTTTCGACAAAGTGGGATAGCTCAAGTGGTTAGAGCACCACTACCTAGGCCTTAGGTCCTGGGTTCGAGTATGGGGAGGGAAAAAAGAATCAAATCAATTAATCAACAATATATATATATATTAATAATATGATGAGATTACATAACGAATATTTAAAAATTGTTATATTCAATTTGATTTTAAATATAAATTATGAATCATAAAAAAATTATTGAAGATAACAAATTTTAAATTTTATTTTATATAATTTTGAATCGAAACTCTGGTGTCCGATCTTCAAATTAAAAGGTGCACTCCTCTAAGATTCTCCCAAGGCTTTGCTTTCACTCTTCTCCTCGACCGGTCAAAATCCGGCATGGGCTACAAGAGCTCCTAGTAGTTTACCGGATAAATTAATAAGTCGTATTTTATAGATGGGTAGAGTTTCTTAAATTCTTAAATAAATCAAATGAAATTCGATTTTCTCTTATTTTTTTTCGTGCAAAAAGAATGAGTCCTTGTGAATGGGCAAAGCCAGGTGCTCTTATTTTACGACGGTAGGGACGATTGCTTCCATTACTGACCAGAAAGACACTCAGTCCACCGCAAATAAATGCTAAAGTCGATTAGTCGATTTTCGGCTGGCCAGCCACCCTTGAAAGTGTGCGTAATAGCTCACTAATCGAGCGCTCTTGCGCCGAATGTATATTAATTTGAATTTGAACAATAAAAATAAATGAGGTATCAAGATCATAATAGGTAATCCTATTTTCTTCATTGAGACAATAAGAAAATTAGATTAAATTATAGATTCTAATTAAATTAAAAAAAATGATAATTAAAAACATACAACAATAACTATCAAGAAAATCCAATTTCGTAAATATATTAATTTACTGCACAATTTCAAAAAAATTAATTTAAAAAACTGTAAATCTATAGAAGGGAGAGAGAGAAGAGAGAACAGGAAAATAATTGAAAAAAAGAGTGAAATTTAAGAAAACTGTAAAAGAAATAAAATAAAATAATATAATCAAGTAAAATAACGATGGATATAGAGAAAAATGAGAAAAAAAATTAAAAGAAAATAATTGAAAAAAGAAAGGAAATTGTAAAAAAGAAAATGTAAAAGAATCTAAAGAGAGAGAAATATCATACATGTTGATATCATCTTACAAAACTATAGAATGAGATTCGTTTAAAGAATGAGATGATCATTATATACGAGATGAGATTGAGAATATTCGGATTTCTGTTTCATTTAAATTTTAATATTTGAAGAATTTGAAACGAAAGAATTTGAAATGATTTAAAATATTTGAATTATTATTTTGAGATTAAAATAGGAAAAATAGATTTTTTTTTTTTTTAATTAGAATGCCTGGGAATGTAGGAATTTTGAAATAAACGATTTAGGTGAAAAGAGAGATTGTGATAGAGTGATGAAATTGTGACACGTGTCCCATTATATTCTCACAAATATAGAGTACTAGTGTAGAACCCGTGTATTACACGGAATTTTAAATATATTTTAAAATATTTAATAATAAATTTTTATTTATTTACTTGATTTAATTTTTATTTATTTTTTGTATGATAAATTATTAGTATAATTATATTTAAAAAAAATGATTTTGCGGAATTATAGTAATTATTTTGTTAAAAAAAATTAACATTTTTTTCAATTATATTTATTATAATATTGTATTATAATATAAAAGTTTAACTGATACTCCCTCCGTCCACGAAAAGTAATCCCATTTGACACATATTCTTTGTCCACCAAATGTAGTCTCATGCACTTTATGGAAACTATCACCCTTCAACTATCACTTAATTACTCAATTTGTCATCAACTTTATTCCTAAACAATCACTTTATTCACAATGGACCCCACAATACCCTATAATACCCTTACTTTATCTACTTTATCTACCATTTTCTTAAAACTTGTGCCCCATCCCCATGTCCCTACTTTTCATGGATGGAGGGAGTATAATATTTTGAGTTATACAAAATAATTACACTTATGTTAGTTAATTTTATAAAGCATCAAACGAAATGAGACGTTGGCCTTTAATAAATATGAAAATAACTTTTTAAAAAATTATAAAATTTCGAAAATAAACAATTTAAGTAATATTAAAATAACTCTTAATAATTTGTAAGTCAACCTTCAATATCAACTACAACACCTTACATTTAATAAATATGAAAAAATAACTTTAAAAATATTATAAAATTTCGGAAACAAATAATTTAAGTAATATTAAAATAACTCTTAATAATAAATTATAAGTCAACCTTCAATATCAACCACAACACCTTAAATAAATATTTTAGTTAATTACAAATTAAATCATAACATTTTCCACATTTGCAATCTAATCTAAACTTTAAGTTAATTGCAAATAAATCACAAACTTTAAATATAGTTGCAATTTAGTCTTTTTGACAATTTTAATTGTGTTCGATTCTAACATAATTTTAGACTTTTTAATGACATAACAACACCTTAATAAAACAATATTGTTTTTCAATCAAACCAAATATCAAAAGGTATGATTTAGGGACAAAGTAGACTTCTAAGAAGTCTAATTTGCAATAATATTTAATGTTTGTGATTTATTTGCAATTCTTTTAAGGTTTAGATTGGATTGCAAATGAGTAAAAGGTCGTGATTTAATTTGCAATTAACTCTTTTTAAAATTAACAACTTCATTAAATTATGACACATAAGTCAAATCAACCACAAAATGACACATAAGTCAAATTAACCACAAAATGACACATCATCAGTTTAAACTCCCTATTAGTATATAAGGGAATTCTATATTATATATAGAAGTAGTGTATTATGTATATATAACAAATTTTTTAAAATAATATAATTATATAATAAGTTTTACATATATATTTTCGAGCTCTATTTTTTAAATACATTAAACTTATAATAAATTTAAAATAATTGCAGAAAAAATTACTGATAAAAATTACTTGAGATATAAAATAAAATTTAATAACTGTTGGGAATAAAATGAGAAGTTTTGATTAAGATACCAAAACCCCTCAGACATGCCAAATGACTAAGTCAAGTTTAGGATAATCATGTTCTAAGAATGTGAGAACTTGTAACTTAAGAGTAGTATGAAGCTGGAATGTTAGGCAGCTCTTAGATTGATAGATGCACAAATTGAGGGCGAACATATGCTTAGAAGACCACATGGATCATATCCCTTCAAGGCTCAGAATCGAATTTATCTTAAGTCTGCTGATGGACAACTGTGCTGATCATGATTGGATCAATCATGGAACAACCTGTCTCAAGGTCAATTGAGTTGAATGCATCATCAAGATCTAGTCTACTGAAGCATACAAGATCAGAAGATTTGTCCAGCAAGGTTGTCTCAGCACACTTGTACCAAAACTGTGTCAAAGCTATCCCAACTATGCTGATAAGATCAATGCTACTAAATCAAGTCATGAATGCCTAAAGACTCATGCATGAAAGTGTTCAAGAAAAAGGGAAAGAGTCAAGTCATCTGAAGAGCTAGAGCCAACATTGCTGATAAGCAAACTCTGCTGAACTTTGATAAGCAGAATTGTCCAAGTGATAAGGAATGTTGTCCTTATCATAGGACCAATCATCAGAAATAATGTCCATGTTTGATCAAGTGAATCTTGAAGTCAGACATTGGGAAGAGTGCTGCAAAGTCAAGACAAAGTGGTTTCAGCCATTTATTTCCCAATCAAAGGACATGTCACTATCAAGAAACTGTCTTCCAGTTGCAGAGTTCAAGGAAGACACTTATAGACAATTAAGGTTGTCTTTCCAACGGGCAAATCCTCAATTTTGTCTATAAATACAGAAGTGTGGGGACCATTTGAAAGCATCCAACTAAGATCCAACAACAAGCAATTAATCTGAAGTTACAAGCTCATAAGTGCCTTCAAGCTTTCAAAGAGACTATCTTAGTCTTCAAACACTTCTTCTAAGCTGAACTTCATTGTATATCCATACAAAGTTTAGAGAGATATCCAATCCTTATACACTGAACTTCATTGTAAAGGATATCTCATTAGTTGGAACCAACATCAACCCTTATAGCTTTCAAAAAGAGAGATAAAAGGTTGTTGTAGTAGAAGTGGTAGGGATTAACTGTTGAGAGAAGAACAGTTAATTCTGAGTTGAGAAGAGAGTACTAGGACTCTGATCTCCTAAGGATCAAAACACCAAGGAGTGGTGTTGTTGATCAAGTGCACCTTGGCACTATAAAATAAGTAATTCCAAGAGTGAAGCAATTATCCTGTTAAATTAGGGAAAGTGGATGTAGGAGCTTGAGTCTCTGAACCACTATAAATTCTTGTGTTGATTTACTTACAAGTACTTACATTCATCCAACACAGCACACAAACTGAACTTTCAAAGACATATACTAAAGACTGTGCAAAAACAAGATTTGAACAAGTTTCCTGATAGATTGTATAAACTGTTAAGGAGATTTCAGAACTTAAAAGGAGTTTAAACTAAAGGGTCAACCACTAATTCCGCACATATAACTCCCTTAGATAGTTATCCAACTAAGTACTCAATAGTACTTAGTAGTTTGATTATCTATAAAGAGTTAATCATATCAGCAGAGTTGTCCAAGACAATCTTGCTGAAGTCTGGTTTGATTAAAGTTTGTAAAAGATTTGCATACAAGTGTATTCCCCCCCCCCCCCACATACACTTGTTATCTACTCCTTTCAATACCAACAATAACTAATTAAATAAAGAATTGTACACACCAATAAAAATACATTTTAGATTGTATTTTACTCAAAAGTACATTAAATAGTTCAAAAATAAATTAAACTAAAGTATAAAATGAATACTACAATAAAGTTAAGTAAATAAAATAAAATTTAATTTAATTAGTCAATATTAAAATAATAAGAAATTCAACATTTCATATATATCAACCACTTACACCTTAAAAAAAATATATAATTAATTAGGAAAAAAAATTCAATAGTTAATAAGAATATAATATTTTGAAAGAGTTTATGAATCATATCTTACTCAACCAATAACTTAATTACACATCATACTTTTTTAAAATTAACAACTTCATTAAATTATGACACATAAGTCAAATCAACCATAAAATGACATATAAGTCAAATTAACTACAAAATGACACATTTTAAACTCTCTATTAGTATATAAGGGGATTAATATATATATATATATAGAAATGATATGGAGCCCATAATTGGGCTCCTTATGGAGCCAAATTGATGACGTGGCATTATCCACCTCATTCTATTTAATTAATTAATACTTATTTATAAATATATGATAGATCTCCCTAAAATATAGAAAAGTCACGGTTTCCTAATATTTAGGATGAAAAAATTTATGTTGATAATAATTAGTTTATAATTAATATTTATTATATTAATATTACATTAAACTCACGCCACTATATTATTATTATTATTATTTAGGCATAATTATATTTAGATGGAAAATATATTATCAAATCTTAATTGATATATGTCGGTTAGATCTGTATATATATCCCCTCTCCATTCCCATATGAGATACGTATACTTCTTGTTTGTTTAACATGGTTCAACTCTACCACAACCACAAGAATAATATTTTTTCTTGTTGCGTGATAATTTTTTTTCGTCCATACCAACATTGACTCAATTGAACTCAGGTTAGTCATTTTTATTTCGGATTCTGCATTGTCAATGTACACGTTATGATGATGTATTGAATAAAATAGTATGTTTATATCTTAATGATTGTGTGCTGAAAACCAAAAATTACATGCAATTAGATTTATGTATATTAATGGTCGACTTGTTTGCTTTTTGGAAAATTTTCAAAGCAATTTCACCATGAAGTACATATGTTTATATCTAGTTCTCTTTTTTTCGGCGTCTTCACAACCAACTTCGTATAAATAAAGGTGTGATATAAGAAAACATGAAATTTCAGGTAAATTTCATATATATTAGTATTTGTTTGAATATTGGACACTTAATATTATTTTTGTTGATTGTTTGATCCAATGAATATGATTTCTTGTCATTAATGTCTCTCTTTTATTATTATTATATACGGAAGTAATTAAAAATAAATACACTCAATAAGTTGTTGATTTTCTTAATTACTATTCAACCAAATTTTGATTTAATTTGTATGAGTCCTGCAAAAATAATTCTCTTGATTATCTTAATTACTATTCAACGAAATTCTTTTGTATATTTTTCTAGATTTTAATGATGGATGAAGAAACTCAAGAAAATGATACCTACATTCCTCAAGTCGAAGACAATCGTAAGCTATATATTGGACAAGAGTTTTCCACCATTGAGAATGCATTCGCTTTCTACAACCAATATGGACAAGAGGGTGGGTTTAGTGCTAAAATACGTAATTCTAGGAAAGATAAGGAAACCAATGAAGTGGTTTGGAGAGAGTTTTCATGTAATAAGGAGGGCCAAACGAATGAGATATATCAAAAAAGGATAAAAAATAGTAAGCCGCGTACCGGAGAAAGAAATCGAGGTCAAGTTAGAGTAGGTTGCAAAGCAAAGATGACAATAGTAAAGCAACAAGCTGGGCCAAATTGGATTGTTAGCAAGTTTTTGGAAAGCCATAATCATGGTCTAACAACACCCAGCAAAGTTCACTTATTGCGATCGCATCGAAAGGTGACTGATACTAAAAAATCATTAGTTGAACAATTCTCCCAAGCCAATATACCAACTTACCAAAAGATGTGATTCATGAAAATTGATTATGGAGGTCCATCAAACGTGGGGTGCACGGAGAGAGATATAAGAAATTACGAGCAATCTCAAAAAGAATTGCACAAGGGACATGATGCTGAGACATTGATTCTCTCATTCAAGTCAGAGAAGACAAAAAATGCAGAATTCTTTTATGCCTACGAAGTTGATGAAAATAATAAATTCATTAGGTGTTTTTGGTCTGATGCTGTGTCGAGGAGATATTATATATTTTTTGGTGATGTGATTGTATTTGATACCACGTACAACACAAATAAATATGGAATGATCTTTGCTCCATTTACTGGGGTGAACCATCATGGTCAGACAATTATTCTCGGTTGTGGATTTCTAAGTGATGAAAAAATTGAATCATTTGTATGGTTGTTCAATAAATTGATGGAAGCTGTGACAAAAGGACCATCGGGTATAATCATCAAAGATCAAGATCCTGCAATGACGAAAGCTATTGCCCAAGTTTTTCCGCAAACATTTCATTGTTACTGCATATGACATATCTTAAACAAGTTTTCAGAGAAGATAAATCCGATAACTTATCGAGACCATTATCTTGGAATAAAACATGTGATTTTTAATGCCGAGTCGCCTGAAGAATTTGAACTAAAATGGAATGAGATGATGAAAGCTACAAAGTTGGATGATAATGAGTGGTTGCACAATATGTATAATTTGCGACAAAGATGGGTTCCGGCGTACATAAGACACATTTTTAGTGCGGGAATATCAAGTAGTCAACAAGCAGAAAGTGCACATTCTTTCTTCAAAAAGTATGTATCAAGTCATAACTCCTTGATGGATTTTATCACCCGATTCAATTGCGCTCTTAGAAATCAACGACACAATGAATTAAAAGCTGATCATGTTGACATAAATGAGCGACTGAAGTGCAAATAGGTGTGGCCACTAGAATCGCAAATGAGTAACGTGTATACAAAGGAGAAATTTTTGCGCTTTCAAGATGAGATTGAAGAAAGTATTGCATATTGTATTAATCTCGAGACTAGTTGCGAAGAGAATGAGGTTTACAATGTTAGAAGGGTTGATAAAGGAAATGGGTCTCGACATCGACGTCTTATATATGACAAGCTAGTGGATAAAATTTCACGCAGTTGTAAAATGTATGAGTTTGAAGGAATACCATGTAGGCATATGCTTCAATACTTCAGAGTCAAACAAATATTTGAGTTATCTGATAAATACATCAAGCATAGGTGGACAAAAAATGCAAAAATTGGAGTGCTTATAGATAAAAATGATGGATGTATCACTGGAACTGAAGATGCAACATTGATTGCTCGTCATGGGAAATTGTCTTATGTTGCAACATTATTGGTAGATGATGCATCCTTAACTAATGCTAGCACTGCCCTTGTACTAAATGCTCTTGAACATTTGCATATTAAAGTAAGAGAAATAAAAAGTGGCCAAGAAGTGAACTCACAACGTTTAGAGGAGCAATTTGACGAAGACCATTTAAGTATCATTGACCCTTCAAAAGTGAGGGCAAAGGGATGTGGAAAGAGAATACAATCGTCGAAGGAAAAAAATATTCTTAAGAAAAGAATGTGTCGTGGATGTGGACTTCGTGGACAATCGCATGACAAACGCAATTGTCCAAACTTGGATCCAAAATTGGATAGGTATTCGTTAATTTAATTATTCTTACATATTTTATAAACTCTTACTGACAAAAAAAATATATATATAAATAATTAACTTTTTTATTGCATAATGTGTGTAGATCAACTATGAATGAGGACCAAAGTGACTCCAGTGATTTTAATGATGATACAAATGATTATACTTCTATTTTAGGTAACATATTTTACAACAAATTATTCTTCATCATAAATGCTTATACTAATTATTTCTTACTTAACAATGTTTGTTAGGTAACAATGTTGAACAAAACACGCTGGATTGAGTTCTCTGCAAATTTCATTAACTTAAAAATAGACAATGATACCATGGAAGTGAAGCTCCAATGATTCGTTTTAAATTTTTTTTCTTTGTGATAGTACTCATGTTTTACTGTGAATGATAAAATTTTTGAATTCTTTATTTTTTATATATTTAATTTTTCTTTTCGTCGTTAAGAAATTACATATATTATAAAATCTTTTTAAAATCTTAAATTCAAGATTCAATTAAGATTTGATAATATATTTTCCATCTAAATATAATTATACCTAAATAATAATAATAATATAGTGGTGTGAGTTTAATGTAATATTAATATAATAAATATTAATTATACACTAATTATTATCAACATACATTTTTGATTAGGAAACGCATGACTTTTCTATATTTTAGGGAGATCTATTATATATTTATAAATAAGTATTAATTAATTAAATAGAATGAGGTGGATAATGCCACATCATCAATTTGGCTCCACAAAAATGATATGGAGCTTCCCATGACGAGAAGAGAAGAACTCGAAGTTTGAGAGGTGCGAAAGACGTAGAAGAAGAACTGTATTGAGTTTGAGAAGTTGAAGAAGAAGCGAAGTTTTTTTTTTTTTTTTTATTTATATAAAATTTAATCTGATGTGAAAAATAAAAATAATAAAAGAAAAATATGTGTAATCTGACGTGACAAGCTCCGGCAATCACATCATTAATTGTTGACCGGAGAAAAAAATGTGTATCAAAAGTTGGGATTTTTTACAATAATCGTAAAGGTCGTGATTAAATTAATATTAAGATTAAAGGTGGTGTATTTATTTAGAATTAATCCATTTAAAATTAAAATAAAAATTATTACATTAATCAATTCGTTTCTTTTTTAACATAAAGGTAAATAGTATTCAAAAGTCCAGTACAGTCCAATAGACCGACCGTCACAGACGCCGATCAATGTTTTTACAATAGAGCTCAAAGCTATCAAATCCCGTATAAGGCTACTCAACGCACACCCTATAAGGCTAAACAAAAAACCAATTGGCCAAACAGACGGCCAAAACAATCAAACATGAACAATACTCTAAAACGAACTAGAAACTAACCAAAATCATCATCAATTTCCAGCCGTATACACTCTTTGCTTTTCCCTTCATCTTGTGGCCTGCCTCCAGTACAGTAGCATCTCTTGCTTTCCGTCAGCTCAGCCTGCCCCGTTCCAGCCGAGTCGCCTATGCTCTCCTCCATAAGGGCATCAAATCTGTTTGAGATTTCTGCCCCAAAAACCTCCTTTCCAAGCTGAATTCCAGCAGCAGAATTCCTGTTTTTATCCCATTTAGGCCTTCTTTTCCTCTTGCCCACTGGAATAAAATCGTTGGTACTTGTCTTTACATCGCTGTCCAGATTTTCCCCCTCCCGATTCACCTTTTGTTCACTCTGATCCACCAATTCCAGCTTGTCCGCCTCCCTTTCCAGTTTCTGATTTTGGTGTTCAGTTTGGTGCACCTTAGCAGCGTTCGGGCTTCTTTTTCTTTTATGCTCAGTCCTAACCTTCCCAGCAGCACACATCCCCATAGCATGCCCTACTTTTTTGCAGTTTACACAATAAAGCGGCTCAAACTCGTATTCCACGGCCTGTTTCCACTCAACACTTCCAGCCTGTACATTAACCTCTCGAACAAGGGGCACAGCAGCGTCCATCTCTACCATAACGCGTGCATAAGATTCTTGAGTTTAACCCAAGTAGGCACATGGGACAGTTCGTAGTCATCGAATTGGAACGCAAAGGGCATTCGCTTGTACGTCCCCACACGGAGTAGGGCCCCCCAGTATCCACGTCACTGTCATTCTCCATTTTGAATGTAATCCAGCCACTTTCATGCTTTTTAATCACATGAGGGACACCCCAACCCTTGCATATTGATGGATATCGACCTGCAAAATAGCCAATAATCGTGTGAGTCCAGTCCTTGGATCACAGCCACGTTCGTCTTTGGAGGGACATAGTCGAGCCTATGTTCCTCTCTTGGTGCCCTATTTCCAGCAGAATTCGAGCCTGAACCTTCAGTCCGCCATTTTACACTCATTGAACTTAGAGCTCCCACTTCCAGCCCCACTTCTGGTTATTTTCAGAGTCCTTCGAGCTTAATTCCATTGGTGTTTGTCGACCTATCACTGGAACTTAAACCCATGAGTTGCGCATTGTCGTCCCATTCTTCTTGCAGATTTTCACAATTCTTCGTCCACGTCTAATAACTGAGTACCACGGTATCACCTTCTTCCTCCCCCTGGTTCCTTTCAAAAGGCGTTTTCCCATCGCAAATTACTCACTCCAGAATTAATCGCTGTATGAATTGGCCCTTTCTTGCTCAAAAGAAGAACAAAGAAATACGTGTAATTTCAGCGCTAGCTGGGTATTTTCCACAGAACTCAACAAGAAGGAGAGTTGATCGTATCTTCAACCAAGAAACCAATCGGAAATCTGTACGCGAATATTCTTCAATCAGAATTATGACATCGACCTGAAATTCACCCAATTGAACCCGTAGCACTCTTCTTCAATGGCCTCTTCAGCCGCGATCCAATGGCGAAAAATTGCCAGCCCTTCAATTAATGGCGGTGGACTCCTCTCCTTGCAACACCGCCGGAATCCCACCAAGAACTTAAACTGTCGCTGGGAAATTCGCCCAATAACTCCCAATTTCTGTCCAGAAACTGAAATAAATCCACCGTAATATGAAATCTGCTCTTTACCACAAATTAGGTTCGTAGTAAATCACTTGCATTCTCCATCGTCGCTAGAAATTCTTTTTAGAAAACCAGCGTTTCATTTACAAGAGAGTACACTCTCATGCTAGCCAAAATCCGGTGCCGTCCCTAAAAATCATCGATCAAAGGGAAAAGGAAGAAATAATTCTCAAATCTCAAGTCAAGAACGCCAATTCGTTTCTAGTTGTATTAAAAATGCATCTATAAATTACAAGAAACATATGTAAAAACAATTCAATTTTTTATTTATTTAATACTCCCTCCGTCCCAGGATTATTTTCATAGGTAGATGGACACGAAGAAAGTGTAATAATGAGTGGAGTTTTGAGTGTTAATTTTGTAAAACTTTATGTATAAAGTAAATAAATGAATTGACTATTGTGTATATGCGAAGAAAAAGTAATGTCATTTGTGTAAAATTGAGGATATTGTGAGGGTTGAGTTTATAAAGGGTTTTCCATTTTAAGAATGTGAAAGTTATTGTGGGACATCCGAAAAGGAAAGTGTGAAGGTAATTGTGGGACAGAGGGAGTATATATAGATAAAGTCAAATACTTGTATGCACTCGCATGTACGGTGCATACTTCAATTTTAATTTTAATATTATCTGCACCTGTTCATTTAATAAATTCACCCCCCAAATTATTTTTTACTATTATTATTTGCACTCGCTCATTTAATGAGTTCACTCCCAAATCATTTTTTATTAGGGTTATCTGCACTCGCTCATTTAATGAGTTCACTCCCAAATCATTTTTTACCACGATATATCTACACCTGCTTATTTTATGAGTTCACCCCTAAATTATTGTTTTACCACGATATATCTACACCCGCTTATTTTATGAGTTCACCCCTAAATTATTGTTTTACCACGATTATCTACACCCTCTCATTTTATGAGTTCACCCCAAAATATTTTTTAAAAAATAATTACATTTAAAAAACTATATTATCATTTTATTAATTTACACAAAATATAATAAAGTAAACTCTAATTTATATATTTACAATATACAGCCGAGTTATCGTCGATTCACCACCAACTCACCCATATTTTAAAAAAAAATCGTAAAAATATAATTAATAAAAAACTATCAAAATTAGCCACAAATTTCGATTTTTTTCTTTTTAATTTTTCTTCCCCCTTTTCTTTTCCTTTATTTCTTCCCATTTTCAGTTTATTTTTCAATTTTTTTATTTATTCATTTTTTTTCCTTTTACTTTTTATTTTATTTTATTTTGATGCCTTTCTTTTCTATTTTTTTCATGTGTATTTTTTAAATTTTAATACAAAATAATATTATAGGTATGATTTTGTTATAGTCGATCGGCGGTGCACCTGAATTTCAATTTTAATTTGATGAGTAAAGGACCTGCCGGAAATCCACGTTGTTCGGCGGGTGACCCTGCCACCAGCATGCCCGACCACCCCCTCGACGGCGACGACGGCGCTTCCGTCTCGGCCATTGAAGCCCGAGACCCCTCCTCGAATCGCAATGGCGATTCTTCACTTCCATGACAATTGACATCATCTTCCCTCTCGGCCGAAAACTTCTACTCATTTCGACCACCGATGCGACTGCTTCCATCAATCTCTCTTGTGTTCGCGATCCAGGATCTTCTCCTGCATCAATGGCGCTCGCCTACAACACTCGGATCGACGCCGCCTCGCTCTCGTCGTTCATCTCTGTCCAAATCGAAGCTACATTGCTTCGTCTTCTTCACCCTGCTCCTGCACAGCCTCTTCCTCCGGCTGACGGTGGCCCGACGGAGGACTGTGAGTATGTTGCTGATGGATCTCTAATCGACTGGCACTCGGAGCCGGTGACCTTGCCGATGAAATCTCAGGCGGCGACTGCTGACCTAGGGTGCCTTCCCATTGGGCTAAGGTTCCGTTCAATTGGCCTTGGTAATGTGCACCCCCTATTTTCTTTAGTACACCTCGATCTGTACTCCCTCCACTTTTTTTATGGTATTATTGTTAGTGGTACTGGTATTATTAGTTATTGATTGTGGTATTACTATTAATACACTATTGAATTAATATTAATGATTATTGATTACGGTATTATTGATTATTAATTGTGGTATTATTGGTTATTGTTTGTGGTATTACTGATTATGTGGAATTATTTATTATTGCTTAAGGCATTACTGATTATTATTATTGTTTATGATATTACATATTATTGTTTATGGTATTACTAATAATTATGTTTTGTATTATTGAATATAATTAGATTTGTGGAATTATTTGGTATTACTAATTATTGTTCATGGTATTACTGATAATTGTATTTTGTATTATTGAATATAATTAGATGCGTGTAATTATTTGTTATTGTATAAAATTTTATTGTAATTAGATGTGTGTAATTATTTGTTATTGTAAAGATATTACTAATTAGGGACCTTCTACATGTAGTCAGAGTGTCGTATGGTGTCGTATGACTACCGTAGTCAATTAAATCTGAACCATTAAAAATCAAATCTGAAGGCTTAAATCTGATGACATGCTACCTTTTGTACCTTGTGTTGAAAATATTCAACGTATGTGTCGTATGATGTCATACACTTTTATTTTTATATTTAATTTAATTAATTAAAATATATAATCATAAAATTACATTTTTATCCTACTACACCGTGCTCCTCCGGATAAACGTTAAGCGCCGTTCTCAGTGACAAAGGAGAGCTTCCTCCGTCAATCGATGAGCCGCCGTTGCAACGTGCCCAATCGAACCGGACATTGTTGGACATTATCAACGAGGACCACATCTCCAGTCTCGGCCGCGGCCGGGAACACAGACGGAGTAGCTGGCGACATCTAAAGGAGAAGATCTGCCTCCGCCGTAGAGGCGCTGCCGCCGTTCCCAACAACAGTAACCGTTTTTCGATTCAACACCACTCGATTGAGTCGACTCAGTTGGGACCAAGTTCGCATAGAAATCTCAACGGTTCAACAGAGGGAGCGAGTGGGAGATTCGAGCAAGCGAGTTCATTATCAAGGAGGCTATGCGTTACCGAAAATGCAGAAGAAAACGAAGGACTCGGTGGCGGTGAAGGGGAGGCGGAGGGTTCGCCGGAGCAGCCGGTGAGAATGTCGTTAATGGCGTTGCTGGCGGAAAACGATAGGCAGATGGGTTATGAAAGTTCGGCGTAGACGATGGATGAGGAGGAAGAGGAGGAGGCAAGAGAGGTCGCCGTCGCCACCGTAAAAGGCGGAGAGTACAACAGTTGTTGCGTATGCATGGTAAGGCATAAGGGGTCCGCTTTTATCCCCTGCGGACATACATTTTTTATTAATTTGATTCTTTATTTTTTCTTAAAATAATATAATTTATTTCTGTAATTTTAAAAAAAAGAAAGTATTTATATTTAAAAAGGGTATTATAGTAAATAACAAAATACAATTTAAAAAATAATTTAATTAAATTTAAACCTGTATAACAGGTAGCAGGTTCATACGATGCATACGACGTCACGTGGCGCGATTCGATGCGCTGACTATATAGTCACTTTGTACAATTGAACTATACTAAGAAAAATCCTACTAATTATTGTTAATGATATTACTTATTACTGTTTATGGTATTACTGGTTATTACGTATTGTATTACTAACTATAATAAAATAATACGTATAATATTATTTTGTATTAAAATTAAAAAAAAAACTAATGAAAAAAAAACAGGAAAAAATGAGCAGGTGTAGATAACTGTAGTATAAATATGATTTGGAGTGAACTCATAAAATGAGCGGGTGCAAATAACTGCAGTAAAAATAATAATTTGGGGGGTGAACTCATAGAATGAGCGGGTGTAGATAACCGTTGTAAAAAAATGATTTGGGGGTGAACTCATAAAATGAGCTGGTGCAGATAACTGTAGTAAAAAATGATTTTGGGTGAACTTATAAAATGAGCGAGTGCAGATAACTGTAGTAAAAATATAATTTGGGGGTGAACTAATTAAATTAACAGGTGCAAGAAAAATATAAATAAAAAATTAAAATTAGGGGGTACGGTTCATACGAGTGTACGCAAATGTTATCCATAGATAAATATTTTACAAATCCAACTATTAATTATTGCAAGTGTTATCCATAGATAAATATTTTACAAATCCAACTATTAATTATTGAGTATGGCAAGAATCACATGCTCAACATTGCCCAATTGTAACCGACGTTTCCTATACACACAATTTCCCTTCTTTAATTTGCACCGATTTGGATCCTAACAACATCCTCCATAATATAATCGTTCGATTATACTGTCGATATGAATTTCGTACAGTACGGTTAAACTTTAAAGTATAATCGAACGATTATATTATACAGGACATTGTTGTACAAGACCAGATCCAAATCTCATAAATTCAAACATTAATGTAATGACTCGGCTCAACAAGGCTCGATATTAGCTCAAGCCGAGCCGTATTTCCTTTGAAGCTTTCCAGCTCCTTGAGAGCCAATTCCTTCAACCTTTCTATTTTTGCTTCCAACATAGGATTCTCTTTTGCTATCATTCCTCGTACCATGCCAACATAAAGCCCAAAATTCCTTAGCTTCTCAATTTCCTCTTCGGCTCCCCCTCCCAATATGGCTCCACAAGCCGCGCCACAAGCATGCACTTCACCTTCTTTCTTCTTACACACATACTCAATAAGCTCCAAATTGGTGTCATTGGAATAGTCATCAATTTCCGCTTCCTTGAACTGCCCATCGACGATTCCCTGGGACCCACCGGCTCTCGTGATCTCGATTATTACTCGAAGGATTTGGTTCGGGTTGTTTTGGGTCAGATCCATGGACCTGGCCAGCAACTCGAACCCAAACGGGAGGATTCCATCTCCCGTTAAAAGTTCCACATTAGGGTTGTACTTGTGTACAACTCTGGGCTTGAACTTGGGCTTGGGCTTGTCCGTTAACGGGAGATTCTCGTGCGTGTAGGCTGCTACATGCATGAGATGTATTGCCGATGCGGCCGCCAGGGCTTGCCTTCGGTCACCTCCGACGAGCTCACATGCCGCTAGGCATAGAGCCGACGCGGTGGTTCTTGGGGCGGCAAACGTGAGATGGTGCATGGGCTCGAAAACCGACTCTGGCGGCCTTATTGGAATGGCTTTTCTTAGATATGTCTCGATTTCAGCCTCGATTGAAGCCCAATAAGACGGGTTTTGCGCAACGGCGAAAACCCTAGGCGTGTAAGGCGGCCGCAAACGTCCTAATTTTGGTTTTGTGTTGATCGGAAAATTGGTTTTGGCAATGAAATTGGAGATGCCGGTGGCCATTGGAACTAAGTTTGTGTGTTTATGTAATAGGATAGCTAGTGATGTGAATTGGAACTAAAATTTATAAAGGAGAAGTGGGTACATTTTTATTGCAACTTGTGTTATGTGGTCCAAATTTATTTGGGGTCCTTTGGTCGAGTATACAATAAGCGCATAAATTTATTTATTATAAAAGGGGCTCTCATGCTACACGAGGGACACGTGTTTACACTATTTTACACATATATTTGTCCTTTTGCAATTATATCAATTGCCAAGCTTGTCCAAGTTATTGGATATAAGGATGTTAGGGAAAGATTTTATCGTATTGAAAATTGTGATTGATGATTTTTTAAAATTAATTTTTAAATCTAAATGTAAAATCGGTGTGAAATTTTAAAAATTAAATCAGATTTTTAAAATTCAAAGTAAAGAAGTAAAGAGAGTGTAGATGAATCACAAAATTGAGGCTTTATAATTTTTTTTTAAAAATAATATCAATTATATATCAAATTATAAATTTACAATTGCCTCATTCTAGATATAGATCTTTGATTATTACTCCCTTTTACAAATAAGTAACATTTTAGCATCTCCTTCCTGATTGCCTGTTCACAATTAACTGATTTTAAAAAAAAAATTACACCATTTTTTTATTTTTATCTTCTTTTAGCATTAGAAAATATCATAATTTATGTCTTACCTTTATGAATTATGGAATCTCTATCTCATTAAAATTCATTCATTTAAATATCACTTTTTTAATTTAATCCAAAAAAAATCACTTATTTATGAACCGATGTAGTTTTTTTTTTTAAATCAAGTTAGTAAATAAACCATTTTCAATAGATAAGAATGATAAATCATTTAATCTAAAACAACTATTATGTTCAGTTTTTTTAATTTGTGTTCATTAAAAGTATGTTGATTTTCTTTTAATTTCACAAAATAAAATAAAAAATCATTTATTTAATCTAAATAGATCAAAATGATAAATAATGTAATCTAAAAAACTATCAATTATTTGGTTAAAGTCGCCTCACGTTTCCAACATACGAGTAATGACTATCAATTATTTAGGCAGACACCATAGCTGGCAGGGACTGAAGAACACTGTGCCAGAGAGCCTACGGTACCACCACTTCTGAAAAAAAAAAAAAAAAAAATCTACCAATAACATATACTCCCTCTGTCCTGTAAAATTTTGCTCACTTCTTTTTATATATGTTTTTAAAAAAAATATATTTTAATTATAAAAAATACATGTGGAATAACGAGTAAACAATATTGTTGGTAGATACTCAATCTTGTTAATAAAGTAAATTTTCTCTTTATATAATCAATTATTCTTCGTTCCACAATTTTTTTAACACTTTTTTTTTTCTCGAGACGTTTAACAATAATTTCACACTTTTAAAAAGAAAAACTCTTTATAAACTTCACCAAAAGAAAAACTCTTTATAAACTTCACCTTCAGTTTAGAAAATATTTTCTATCTGTTCCCAATCCCAATCAACTATTAAATTGACCATTATTTTGGTCTATGTGGGAATCCCCTCTCCAACTATTAAATTGACCATAATCCCAATCCCAATTCCCTCTCCAACTATTAAATTGACCATTATTTTGGTCTATGTGAGAATTGAACCCAAGAAACTCTTTATAAACTTCACCTTCAGTTTAGAAAATATTTTCTATCTGTTCCCAATCCCAATCCCAATCCCTTCTCCAACTTCCCAATCCCAATCAACTATTAAACAGATTATGTAGATGTTGTTAACTATTAAATGCTTTAACATTATCAACAACATCTTAATTTGACCTTCCTTGATTTATTCTAAGTCATTTCTGAAATGTTACATTAAATGTTGTACTAAATGCTCTCACATTCAGGTACGATTCTAGAAGCTTCTACAAGAGTCTGGAACCTGGAAGATTCCAGAATGTTGGAGAACGTGCTAGAAGAGTTTAGAGCATTGTAGAACGACCTGGAAGATGGAAGAAGGATCTAGAAAGATCATGGAAGTTGAGGTCCTAAAAAATAGGATCTCATAATGGAAGGATCTAGAATTCGGCTATTGCTCTATAAATACCACTGAAGCCTTTCATTTCAAAGCATGCACTATTCGAGTAACACCTTCTTGAGAGTTCAACCCTAGTTCGGAGTTATGGTCAGTAGTTGTATCGTTTAACGTACGCCGAGGGATACCACACCTTCTAGTGTACTTAGTTCTAGTCTTGTATCGAGTGAGAGTGAATCATAGATCAGATTAGTTCTTTAGACAGTGTTCTTACACTTAAGTCTATTTGCGAATTCAGGCACCTGCCTCGATTGTAGTTTCTGTTTGTGGAATGTTGAAGTAATTGCTGAGACATTTCACACGACATTTTTGTATAACTTAGGAACTAAGTTATTGTTTTCGCCGTAAGGCTTAGCATAGGTTTTGTTATTAATAAAATCTATGTTAAAAATTATTCCATTGTGTTCTTATTGTGTTTTAGTGTTTTAGACTTCTGTTGTGTACTGTGTTTACTTATTCACATTCTGTTAGAGTTAATGCTACACTAATTGTCACAACATTCAGTGTAACAGTATTCTGTTTTTTTCTTAAACACTAGATACTACCCCACGCACACTTTCAGTTGGTATCAGAGCCGATACCTGGCGACACTAGGTTTAGATCCTTGCTTAAAGTGTGTTTTAGTTTATGTTAGCAATGGAAACACATCACATATCCACAGCACTTAGGCCACCCGTTTTAGATGGTTCAAATTATGCTTATTGGAAGCCTAAGATGTGTATGTACATCAAGTCAATTGATGAACGTGCTTGGAGGACTGTTCTTACAGGTTGGGATGCACCAAAGAATTCAGCAGATGCCGATGGTGAAATTCAACTCAAGAAAGAAGTTGATTGGACAGCCGATGAGATAACAACAGCAGGATACAATTCTAAAGCCTTAAATGCTATTTTTACCTCTGTTGATACCTCTATGTTTAAAATTATATCTAACTGTTCTACTTCTAAAGATGCATGGGACAGGTTACAAAAGCATTGTGAAGGTTCCGATAGTGTTCGAAGGACAAAGCTTCGAATGTTGGGGACAAAGTTTGAGAATCTCCGAATGAGGGAAGATGAAACAATTTCATCCTACCACGAAAGGTTAAGTGATATTATTAATGAATCACATTCTCTTGGTGACCGTATTTCTAATGTTAAAGTAGTACATAAGATATTAAGGTCTGTTCCTAAAAGATTTGATGCTAAAATTTGTGTTATTAAAGAGGCAAAAGATACTGATAAGTTGAGTCAAAATGAATTAGTGAGTATTCTTAGAACCAATGAAATAAACACTAATCAAATTGATGAAATTAAAGATGATAAGAAATTTGTTGTTTTTAAAGGAGAGACATCAAACAAATCTGAGATTCAGCCTATTATTACTGAGGTTGATTCGGATGAGGAATTGCTTGATGAATGCCTTAACAATCTTGACAACATTGCCCATCTTACAAAGCACTTTAATAAATTTCTTAAGAAGTCTATGCATAAATCTAAAGGAAACATTCAGCCTAAGATCCAAATCAACACATCAACACCACAATCAGAAAGGAGAAATAGTCAATTCACACCAAGACCATCAAAGAGTGAAGGTAAACCAAGGTATGATCCTGAATTTAGAAAATCAGTTCAATGCAATGCATGTTCTGTTTATGGCCATTATGCAAATGAGTGTGCCAATACCAAACTGAAGCAAAAACTGAATTTTAGTGTTACCTTGAGTGATGAATCTGATAATGATGATCTTGATGAGTTTAATGAAAATGAACGTGCTCATTTTACCAGAATGGATTATAATGATTCCTCAGATGATGATCTGGATGATACAGATTCTGATGTTTCACCTGATGTCTTCACATCTACAGTAACATCAAAACAGAGTCACCCATATTTGAACTGTTTTAATGGTTTTGTTGATGATGCAGGAAAAAGGATTGATGATGAGGCATATCAGAAATTGTTAGATGATTGGAACTCTCAGAAACTCACTCTGAATTCTTTGAATAAAGAGAATGAGGATCTGAAAGACACAATCACTAAGCTAGAAGTCTTACTTACCAGAAGAGATCTTGAAGTTTGTAAACTGAAGGAGAAATTGATCACCTCTACTTTAAGTTTTAGAAAATTTTCTAAGAGTGCTTCTGATGTGAATGATGATATAGCTACTGGTAAATCTATTAATTATGGTTTAGGTTAGGATGGTGAAACTGCTTCTATTTCTGAAATTTTTAGAAAACCTGTGAAATTTGTGAAGGCAAATGCTAGCACATCTGGTGTAACATCGGCGCAAACAGATTCTCACAAGGTTAAAAGGAAGTATATTTGTCATTATTGCTTTAAATATGGTCATATTCGTCCCTTCTAGTTGCAAATGGTTAAAGATATGAAAACTGAGTTTATGCTATCCAGAATGTCTTCACATCCTAGGAAACATTCTATGAAATCTGCATGGAAACCAAAAGTTACCTGTAATGTTGTTCACACATCCTTGAAAGCATGTTTACCTGGTCTATGGTATTTTGACAGTGGTTGTTCTAGACATATGACAGGACAAATAGACTACTTATCTGATTATGTGACCTTGAATTGTGGTAATGTTACATATGGTGGTGGATCAAAAGGAAAGATAATAGAAAAAGGAACTTTGAATGTTAAAGTTTTTCCTAAGCTTAAAAATGTGTTGCATGTTGATGGCTTACTTGCTAATCTGATTAGTATTAGTCAACTTTGTGATGATAATTTACATGTAAAATTTGACAAAGAGTCTTGCTATGTTCTTAATGAAGATGATGATTGTTTAATGACTGGTACTAGGTCTGCAGATAACTGTTATCTTATTGGAACTAATGTATGCAATTTGTCAAAACATGATGAGAATGTCTTATGGCACCAAAGATTAGAACATGTAAATTACAGGGCAATGAAGAAACTAATCATATCAGATGCAATCAAAGGATTACCTAAACTGAGCTTCCTGAATACCACTGTATGTGGATCATGCCAGAAAGGTAAACAGGTAAGAGTGTCGCATAAAATGTTGTCACATTGTTCTACACATCGATGTTTTGAATTGTTGCACATGGATTTGATGGGTCCTATGGAAACTGAAAACATTGGAGGTAAGAGATATTCCTTAGTTGTGGTAGATGATTTTTCTAGATATACTTGGATTGAATTTTTAAGAGATAAATTTGAAACATTTGCTGCTTTTAGAACTGATCATGGTAGGGAATTTGAGAATAGCATGTTTAATGATTTCTGTGATAAGAAAGGTATCTTGCAAGAATATTCATCTCCTAAAACTCCACAACAGAATGGAATTGTTGAAAGAAAGAATAGAACTCTACAAGAAATGTCAAGAGTCATGCTTTTATGTAAAAGTCTTTCTAAAAGATTTTGGGCCGAAGCATTGAATACAGCATGTCATATTATTAATAGAGTTTATATTCGATCTGGCACAAATCAAACACCTTATGAGATTCTGAATGTTAGAAAACAAAGTGTGAAATATTTTCATGAATTTGGTTGTGTGTGTTATATTCTGAATTATAGGGATCAACTTCACAAGTTTGATTCTAAAAGTGATAAAGGTTTCTTTTTAGGCTATTCTAGAAATAGTAAAGCTTATAGAGTTTATAACCTTATAAGGACTAACACTGTTCAAGAATCTGTTAATGTTGTGTTTGATGATGATAAAGGTCTTACAGATGATGAAGATGAAGAAGATGTATCACAAGTCACTGACAATTCTGAGAATACACTGAAGTCTGATAATGCTGCACCAAATGTTAACACATCTGGAGCAACATCTACAGAACAGTCAGTTGTAATTCCACAGAATGATCAGTATGTTCCCAAAACGAATCCTTCTTCAAGAATGGGGAAAAGTCATCCTTCTGACCAGATCATAGGCGATGTTACAGTTGGAGTGCAAACAAGAGGAAGAATAAGATCGAATAAGGTAGATGTGGTAAGAACAATATGCATGTCTTCTATTTGCAATGTTGTGAATGCAGAGTGTTACTATTTTGAAATTGAACCTAAAAGTGTAAATGAAGCTTTAACTGATGAAAATTGGATAAATGCTATGCATGAGGAACTTAATCAGTTTGAAAGAAATGAAGTTTGGACACTTGTTCCAAGACCTAGTCATACTAATGTCATTGGAACAAAGTGGATTTATAAGAATAAAACTGATGAGTCTGGAAACATTGTTAGGAACAAAGCTAGGTTAGTGACTTGTTCGTATTTTTGGATAAGTTTTCCCAAGTATATTTTCGTTCCAAGGACTTAATTGAGTGTCAATGAATCCCTAAAGTTGTAAGTTATCATGCTATTGTAGTAACTAAGCTTGTTTGTTTGGATTTTCGGGAATTAAAAACACAAGTACGAAACTAGATGAACTAAACAAGAAGAAATGAACAAGTGTAATAACGAGATATCTAACTTCCTTTCGAAAGTGCAAGGTGAGAGAGTATTGCCTTGGGTGTATCCATTTTGTAGGCTAAGTGGTTAATTAATGAAGTAAATCACATAATTCAAACTTAAGATGTGGGGTAAGCTAAAGGCTATAACTCGTGTGTGTCGACCAATCCCTTGTGAGGCCTAGGTGAACACGTGTATTAATGAGCAATTATGACGTCTAATCAATACCATAAAATCCTAGGATAGTGTCTCATAAACACGTTCAACACGGTTACTAATGTTTATGAGACGTCCTCTCACTAATCTATTAGACGACCTCTAATCGATTAGTGCCTAGTGTTGTCGATCTAAGCAATCAACCCCCGGTCGGTGTAGCTAATTACTATGCTAATTCTAATCAATTAATCCAAGCGCATACGAACATTTTTAATCATGCAATCCAATACGGTCGTTGAAATCGAAAAAACTAAGAATGCTAGCTAATAGGGTGAATTAACCAATTGAATCATGAAAACCACAATACTAGAAACCTATACACCCAAATCCTAAGCTAACCCCCCAATTAATCCATAATTAGACCACTTGACCTCCAAAACTTCAACACCCTAGACAATTAAGACTTAGCCCATGGTTCTAAGATAGAAATCCATGGCTAGAATGCAAGAATTCACACAATCCATAACAATTAAGGAATTGAAGATAAGAAATGACAGAATTAGTAAATTGAAATGAGAATTAAAGAGATATCACCTTAAAACTTGAAATGTAGCTACAAACTTCAATTACTTACAAAGCCCAATGGAAATCTTCACTTGAATTCTCAAACTAAACAAGAATCTAAGCTATCTATCAAAGGAATTTGCAAAATATGAAAAACACCTATGACCATGTGTGATTGTGTGTGTGAATTGCTCGCCAAGGTAGTGTCCTCTCCAAAACTGAAATAGGGGCCCTTTTATATGTTGTAAGGATTCCAAAGATGAGTTTTGCACTTTAGCCCCTCGAAATTGGAGAAAATAGCCAAAAACCCCCGAGATGTGTGTCACCCGGCCGGGTGAATCCCACCCGGCTTAAGTACGAACATGCAAGAAACTTGGCCTTGCCCGGGTAGAACCCACCCGGCTGGGTGGGTTTCACCCGAGCTAAATACGAAACTTGTGAGAAATTGGCCTTGCCCGGGTAGAATCCACCTGGGCAAAATACGAAATGGGTGAACTAATCCAAAATGTTGGTGTACAGGACTGTGGCCGGGTGGAAGTAACCCGGCCGGGTAGAAATGTGGTCCGGCCTCGTCATTTTTCGTTCCGTTGTATCTCGAGCTTCCGACCTCCTTTTGACTCGATTCATTTTTTCATTCCACTCCGTTTTTCGAGACGAATCCATTGGTCAACTTCTCTTCTTGATCCAGTGAAGTATAGTTGATGTTTTGCTTCCAAAATACATCGTTTTTCCTACAAAATCGACAAAACACTACCTTTCTCTTATTTTGACCAAAACAATGATAATCAACCAATAATTCAATGAAATCAACATCAAATGAGCTTCAAATATGCATCTAAATCGTGTAAATTCCACCCGAATCAACTCCCCCAAACTTAAAGTGTTGCTCGTCCTCGAGCAACGAAAGAATTACAACATGAGGGTGAAATTTACAACTAGATGATCAATGAAAGATCCTACGTATCAAATGACATGAAATGAATTCTTCTTCCTCAAGATACATTCTCAAAAATGATCACAAGTTCAATATTGAAGATCCAACTAATTACTCACACATGTTCAACACACAACAACAAGTGATGGTGATGACAATATCAAAATGTTCAAGTTCAACTCCCTAGAGATAGTGTTTCTCTCAAACACTCAAACAAATTAAGGACAATAAGCACTCATCAATCAAATCATGCATTACAATTCCCATATGCTTGCCCAAGCTCTACCATCTTTCCACCACAAACATGTTCAACAATGGGATCAATAGGGCTTAACCAAGGACGTAACATTGGCTCTATGGACGGGGTAAGATGAATATGGAAAAAGTGACTCGTCTAGTGGAGAACGAAAGTTGTTTTTCAACAATTCAAGCTCATGCTCTTAAGGATTACAACCCTTCATTCTCACTTCTCATTTAAGTTTCTCAAATGCAATCATCTCCTCATATTTTTCTAGCCAATTTATTTTCTTTTTAAGCTCTTGGGGCTCATTGTCCCTCTTTTCTTTCTCAATTTTTTTTTTTCACTTCCATCTTTTTTCTTTTCACAACTTTGCAATTTTTCTCTTCAAACCAAATGCACTAAAGCACATGTTTTACCACTTTCTTTTTATTCTCCACTAGATTTGGATATCAAAGGCTCAAAACGCTAAGTGGTTAAACATTGTAGGTTGCCAAGAAAATGGGAAATCAAGCTCAAACGGGCTAACTACGGAGGATTACTTTGGTTATTGGGAAAAATTTGGCTAAGTGACTTGTAATACGAAAGATGGCCTACATCATATCTCAAAGTATCACACAAACATGATCTCAAGCAAGAACTTGGGCAACTTCTAGAAAAGCAAGCAATGAATTGATTCACTCGCAAATGAAATAAACCGGATTAATGCTCGGTTAAAAGCTCAACTCTCACCAGTTCATTCAAGACTCAAACATTCATCAATCACCACCACACATAACTCATTGTGCATGCAAAACATCCATAGGCAACAAGATGACAACAACACAAACAAGATGATTCATTACAATCATGTACACATTCAAGGAATCAAATTCACAACAAATCACCATCAAATGTGTCTCAATGATCATTAAAGCTCAAATTACACACATACACAAGAGTACACATTGGTGTCAATAGAAAATGTAAAAACGAACATACCCCCCCAAACTTTTTCATTGCAAAGCAATTAAAAGTTTGGAAAAATAGTGTTGCATTGATATTGACACCAAGTGCTAACCATACAAATCTACACACATGGGCCACTATCCCAACAATTAACACTAAGAGTAGCTAAGCAATCAATATTATGAACAAGAATATAAATTCCACCTCCCCCCAAACTTAGTAATTGTTATGCAATTCCTAAGTTTGGAGTGGGTGTACCTCTTACGATTGCTATAGCTACACCTTCTTCAAGCACAAAGTTCCACTTTCGATCACCAATCGTCCATTCGATCCAAGCTTCTTCAACTAACATCAAAACTCACAAACACATCAAACTAAACTAACAAAGTAAATAAAATGAAAAGAATTGAAATAAAGCAAGTAAAAATGGGTTGCCTCCCATTTAGCGCTAGGTTTAACGTCCTATGCCGGACGGAACTTAAAAAGTTCAAACTTCCCTTTCTTTGAAAGGAGGGTGATAGTGCTTCACATTGTGCTCATCGGTGATGAACACTTTGTCCTCCTCACCTTGCAACGCAATGCCTCCTTCATATGCCAATTTCTTCATGACCAACATTTTGCGTTCCTTGAGCTTCATCTTTCCAAGGACTTCCATGACTCCCAAGGTTCCCCATATCACCGTATCTCCAATTTCAAAGCCCTTCTCAATCTTTCTCTCCTTTGAACTCTTTCTTCTTCCCTCTTCATCTTCACTACCCTCAAGGAACTTATCAAAACTCTTCTCCTTATAAAACTCCCCCAAACTTGAGTTTTGCTCAAGTTTGGGAGTTTGCTTCAATTTGTTATCATCTCCCGGATCTTTCAATGGGTCTTTTGGTAATGGCTCTTTCACATAAATGTCACATTCTTGGATGGAGGGGGATTCCTTCTTTCTTGGGGAACTCTCAATTGAGCCATACTTGGAGAAAATCACTTTCTCTCCATTCACCTCCAATGTTACCTCCCCTTTTCTCAAATTGATGTTTGCTCCCCCCGTGGCAAGAAACGGCCTCCCAAGAATCAATGGGATATTTGCATCTTCTTTCATATCTAACACTACGAAGTCGGCCGGAATGATGAACTTGTCAATCTTCACCAATACATCTTCAATGATCCCTTTAGGATAGGTGATGGAACGATCCGCTAATTGGAGAGTAATTGATGTGGGCACTACTTCTCCAAGTCCCAAATGCTTGAAGATTGAAAGTGGCATCAAATTGATGCTAGCTCCCAAATCACAAAGTGCTTTCATCATGGGACCATCACCAATCTCACATGGGAGAGTGAAACTACCCGGATCCTTGAGCTTTTCGGGAGGAGTTCGTTGAAGGATAGCACTACACTCCTCGGTCAACTTGATCTTCTCATCATCCACTAGTTTCTTCTTGTTTGCTATTGCATCCTTTAGAAACTTCATGTAATGAGGTTTTAACTCTAAAGCATCCGAAAGTGGAAGATCAATGTGGATTTTCTTGAAGATATTCAAAAACTTCCCAAACTTCTCATCCATTTTCTTCATGTATCTTACCGGGTATGGAAGTGGCTCATATGTAATGGGCACCCCTCTACCTCAAGCTTCTTCTTTTTCAAATCTTTGGCAATTCTCCACTTTGGAATTCTTGGAGCAACCTTTCCACTTCCAACTTTTTCTATCCTCTTCTTTTCCTCTTCCTCCCTTTCTTTTGCCTTCAACACTTCACCCTCTTCCAATTCAATTGAAGAAACTCCATAATGTTCACCACTTGAAATTGTAATAGCATTACAATGCTCACGTGGGTTTACCTCGGTGTTTGAGGGTAATTTACCCTTTATATGTTAAGATCCAATGGAAGTTGCCAATTGTCCCATTTGGAATTCCATTGATTTTGGTTACTCAAGAGTTGGGCAAGTATCGAGTTGGTTGCTTCGGATTTCTTCTCACTTGTCTCCATTCTCTTCATGAGGAGTGCAAGAAGCTCATCCGTGGAGGATTTCCCTTCTCCACTTGGGAGTTTTGCTCCGGGATCAAATCCGGGAGGATATTGAATAGCACCTTTAGGATTGGAATATGACAAATTCTCATTCCTCCGAAAATTCGGGTTTTGAGGGGCTTGGTATTGAGGGGATGGTCCCCCTTGTCCTTGAGATGATGAAGATTGCCCTTGGAATCGGTTTTAAGGAGGAGCTTGATATCCTTGACCACGATTTTGATATGGTGGTTGGCCTTGATATTGTCGATTCCCTTGAAAATTTTGTGGATATCCTTGTTGACCCATGTATTGCACTTCTTCCATATGTCCCATTTGAGGATCTTCTTGCACAAAGGATAAATGATTATCTCTTGTTTGAGATAAAACATTCACCTTTTCAATGAGTGTAGTCATCATTGCTTTTATGCTATCATTAACATCCACTTGAGCTACCCGATTTTGTGCTCCACGGTCTACTCTCATCTTGAAAGTATTGCTTGATATCCCTTCTATTATGTCATTGATCTCCTCCACCGATTTCATCCAAATTGAACCCCCCGCACAAGCATCAATGTGGTGTTGATCTTCCAATCGTAACCCACCAACGAACCAACATGTTGTTTGTTCTATTGGGAAACCATGATGGGGGCATGTGATGAGAAGATTCGTAAACCTTTCCCATGCCTCTTTGATTCCCTCCGTTGGACCTTGTTGGAATGTGGAGATCTTTTGTTTGGCTTCCATAGTCTTTGAAGGAGGGTAGTACTTCAATAGAAATCTCTTCTTCAACTCTTCCCACGTCCTCACTTCTCCGGCGGGAATGCTTGATTGTAGCCAAGCTTTTGCTTTCCCCGACAATGTAAATGGAAATAGCCTCATCTTTTTAGCATATTCCGACACTCCATTTTGCTTGAGAGTGTCGGCCATCTCTAAGAATTGAGCAAGGTGTTCATTCGGGTCTTCCTCAAATCCTTCCTCCGTCCTTCCTTCAAATTGTCTCTCCCTCAACATCCTTAATAAAGAGGCACTAATCTCAAAATTGTTTGCCTCCACCCTTGGTCTTGCCAGCCCATCGTAATGCTCCCTAGGTTGAGGCTCAAAATATTCCCTCATTGGCCTTCCATGGTACACACGTTGAGGTTCTTCTATATGTCGAGGAGGAGGAACAAATTCTTCTTGGATTTGTTGAGGTGGAGGATATTGGTAAGGTGGAGGATATGGGTGTTGATGTAGTGGATATGGACGAGGTGGAGGTGGTGGATAGTAGGCTTGTTGTGGAGGTGGATAAGGGTAAGGATTGTATCCTTGATATGGAAGGTGGTTTTGGGGTGGATATTGTGGATTGGGATATTGGAGATTTGGTGGTGGGTTTGGAGGTGGATTCCCTCCAACTTGGTTTTCAACTTGTTTATTCTCTCTTTGAAGCTCATCATCTCCATTTGGTGGAGGATTCATCTCTTCAATGTTCTCCATCTCAAATGGTTCTTCTATGACTCTTTGACGGTTTCTACTTCGATTCCTTCTTCTTGCGTGTGCCTCGATCTCAAGGTCTAACGGTTCAAGGTTTCCTCCACGTGATCTTGTGATCATGCACCTACAAAAGGAAAAATGTCAAAGCCCACAAAGATGAACAAAAACAAAATAACAAAAAGAAATGCTACTATCAATAACACTCAACAAACTCTAAGTTTCACTAATTACACTCGCTTAAGTCCCCGACAGCGGCGCCATTGACTTGTTCGTATTTTTGGATAAGTTTTCCCAAGTATATTTTCGTTCCAAGGACTTAATTGAGTGTCAATGAATCCCTAAAGTTGCAAGTTATCATGCTATTGTAGTAACTAAGCTTGTTTGTTTAGATTTTCGGGAATTAAAAATACAAGTACGAAACTAGATGAACTAAACAAGAAGAAATGAACAAGTGCAATAACGAGATATCTAACTTCCTTTCGAAAGTGCAAGGTGAGAGAGTATTGCCTTGGGTGTATCCATTTTGTAGGCTAAGTGGTTAATTAATGAAGTAAATCACACAATTCAAACTTAAGATGTGGGGTAAGCTAAAGGCTATCACTCGTGTGTGTCGACCAATCCCTTGTGAGGCCTAGGTGAACACGTGTATTAATGAGCAATTATGACGTCTAATCAATACCATAAAATCCTAGGATAGTGTCTCATAAACACGTTCAACACGGTTACTAATGTTTATGAGACGTCCTCTCACTAATCTATTAGACGACCTCTAATCGATTAGTGCCTAGTGTCGTCGATCTAAGCAATCAACCCCCGGTCGGTTTAGCTAATTACTATGCTAATTCTAATCAATTAATCCAAGCGCATACGGACATTCTTAATCATGCAATCCAATACGGTCGTTGAAATCGACAAAACTAAGAATGCTAGCTAATAGGGTGAATTAACCAATTGAATCATGAAAACTACAATACTAGAAACCTATACACCCAAATCCTAAGCTAATCCCCCAATTAATCCATAATTAGACCACTTGACCTCCAAAACTTCAACACCCTAGACAATTAAGACTTAGCCCATGGTTCTAAGATAGAAATCCATGGCTAGAATGCAAGAATTCACACAATCCATAACAATTAAGGAATTGAAGATAAGAAATGAGAGAATTAGTAAATTGAAATGAGAATTAAAGAGATATCACCTTAAAACTTGAAATGTAGCTACAAACTTCAATTACTTACAAAGCCCAATGGAAATCTTCACTTGAATTGTCAAACTAAACAAGAATCTAAACTATCTATCAAAGGAATTTGCAAAATATGAAAAACACCTATGACTATGTGTGATTGTGTGTGTGAATTGCTCTCCAAGGTAGTGTCCTCTCCAAAACTGAAATAGGGGCCCTTTTATATGTTGTAAGGATTCCAAAGATGAGTTTTGCACTTTAGCCCCTCGAAATTGGAGAAAATAGCCAAAAACCCCCGAGATGTGTGTCACCCAGCCGGGTGGATCCCACCCGGGCATCCCACCCGGCCTAAATACGAACATGCAAGAAATTTGGCCTTGCCCGGGTAGAACCCACCCGGCCGGGTGGGTTTCACCCTGGCTAAATACGAAACTTGTGAGAAATTGGCCTTGCCCGGGTAGAATCCACCCGGCCGGGTGGGTTTCACCCTGGCAAAATATGAAACGGGTGAACTAATACAAAATGTGGATGTACAGGACTGTGGCCGGGTGGAAGTAACCCGGCCGGGTAGAAATGTGGTCCGGCCTCGTCATTTTTCGTTCCGTTGTATCTCGAGCTTCCGACCTCCGATTGACTCGATTCATTTTTTCATTCCACTCCGTTTTTCGAGACGAATCCAATGTTCAGCTTCTCTTCTTGATCCAGTGAAGTATAGTTGGTGTTTTGCTTCCAAAATACATCGTTTTTCCTACAAAATCGACAAAACTCTACCTTTCTCTTATTTTGACCAAAACAATGATAATCAACCAATAATTCAATGAAATCAACATCAAATGAGCTTCAAATATGCATCTAAATCGTGTAAATTCCACTCGAATCAGTTAGTTGCACAAGGTTACACCCAAGTTGAAGGTGTTAATTTTGATGAAACTTTTGCACCCGTTGCTAGGATAGAATCTATTAGATTATTGCTAGCAATTGCATGTTTTATTGACATTAAACTACATCAAATGGATGTAAAAGCTGCATTCTTAAATGGCATATTGAATGAAGAAGCATATGTAGAACAGCCTAAAGGTTTTGAAGATCCACAATACCCGGATCATGTGTACAAACTAAAGAAAGCATTGTATGGTCTAAAACAAGCTCCTAGAGCATGGTATGGTAGGCTTACGGACTTTCTTTTAGAGTATGGATTTATTAGAGGAGAAGCCGATAGGACTTTGTTTATTAAGCACACTGGAGAAGGTTTACTTATTGCTCAAATATATGTTGATGACATTTTATTTGGTTCAACCTGCGATAAAATACTGAACAGATTTGTTGAAGCAATGACAGCAACATTTGAGATGAGTATGGTTGGGGACTTGAATTATTTTTTAGGTCTTCAAATCAAGCAATGTAAGGATGGTATTTTCTTCTCTCAAGGTAAGTATGCTAAAAACTTAGTCAAACGGTTTGGTCTTGAAAGCTCAAAAGTAATGAAAACATCTATGGGTTCTACTTTGAAACTTTGCAAAGACAGTGGTGGAAAGGATGTTCATCCAACATTGTATAGATCCATGATAGGTAGTTTACTTTATCTAACCTCAAGTAGACCTGACATTATGTATAGTGTGTGTGTTTGTGCTAGGTACCAAGCTAATTCAAAGGAATCTCACCTGAATGCAGTGAAAAGGATTATCAAATATGTTTCAGGTACAAGTGAACTAGGGATATGGTACACTAAGGACACCAACAACACATTGATTGGATACAATGATGCAGATTGGGCTGGAGATATAGATGACAGAAAGAGTACGAGTGGAGGATGTTTCTACATGGGAAACAATCTTGTGTCTTGGCATAGCAAGAAACAAAATTGTGTTTCTCAATCCACTGCCGAGTCTCAATACATAGTTGCAGGAAGTTGTTGCACACAGCTATTGTGGTTAAGTAAGATGTTTCATGACTATGGAATTGAAAACAATATCCTCACAATTTTCTGTGATAACACAAGTGCTATAAACATATCTAAAAATTCAGTACAACACTGACTCACTAAGCACATTAGCATTAGACATCATTTTATGACAGATTTAGTGGAGAAGAACATAGTTAAGTTGGAATATGTGCCTACTGAAAATCAAAATGCTGATATTTTTACTAAGGCTCTGGACCATGAGAGATTCTCATTTTTGAGGAAATCTCTTGGTATGTGTAATATCTGAATAATTCTTGAGAGGATGTTGTCACAAATGCGGTAGCATTTGGGACAACAGCCTAAGGTAGTATAGTTATTATAAATTTGATTTATTTCTTATTTTCGTTGAATAATTCCTTTGTAAAATATTCTTGAATCTGAAATTTGTTTGTGCAAAAATAGGCATGTACTATACCTCTCAAAAGCTTGAAAAATTGAGAATGTTGCAGCATACTTAAAAGATGTATCAAATTCACTGAGTAACTATGGAGCACGGAGTTAGCTACTACGATGCCTTCTTTTCAAAAGGTGAATTTTGGTAAAAACATCAAGAGGTTCGTAATCCATTAAGTAAGTATGGGGCACGGAGTTCGCTACTACGATGTACTCTACAGGAACAATGGATCAATACGAATTAGATGATGTAGCACAAAAGGAAGAAATGCAATGAAAAGAAAAATGCTGAAAAAAAATTGGCTACATTGGATAGGTAAAACCTGTGAAAAACCAATGTTGAGGTGTATGTCAAATCCTTGAGCACAACATTACATGGTTCAATTATATTTTTATAAGTTGTAATTATTTAATTAATTGTGGGAATTTATTTTATTTATTTATAATTATACTAACCACGTTCTTTTATTATTTCAGATTATACACATTTTTAATTTTAATTAATTCTATAATATTCTTAATTTAATTAATTTATTAAGATTTTACCCCACTAACTCACCCATGATTTACTTGTGGCTGAATTTGTGGAGCATTATCAATTTAGTCTAGAATTTTCTTTAAGTCAAGCCTTAATCCCACGTACAGTATTCCAACTACTAAGCTCTCTCTATAAATACTCCCATTAATTGATTTTCTAAGCTTTGTAATTTAAGTGTGTAAGTTGAGTATTAGTTTTGCAGATTTTGTTATAAGTTATTTTGTGCTTATCTCGATTCTTGTGTAGTGCTTTTCGAATTCTTGGTTTAAATGGCAGGAAACAAGAAATTAAATTCACAGAAACCAAACTCTCCACCTCACAACCGTCATCTCCATCCCTCTCGAATCTTCATACACTTGCTTCCATGGCTGCTTCGCACGAAAACTCACGCCCAACTACCGCAACCGTCACACCCACTCCAACTACTCCAACAACTATCCACATCCCAAACCAAGCTACACTCTCCGAGCTGAACCAGGCGGTTGAGAATTTTTCTCAATCGATGAGATCGTCTAATCCACCCATCCTCACAATTGGCGATATGTCCATAGACATCTCTCACTACTTGCGCACCAACGAAGTGATCACTACTGCACCTTCTTCATCCACAGCCGAAAAGCCCCAAAATCCGAGCCCTAATGTTGAAACAGAGGCCCCGACTGCTGCCTCTATGGGGGAGACTAACAAGGAGATTGAAGAATCCCCTGTTGCTGAGTCAAAGGAGCCGTCGAATGCGGAGACATCCGACAATGAGGACGCTCAGATGGAGGATGCTGAAGCACTCGAAAATTCCGACAAAACTGGCTCTGATATCTCAAAGTCGGACTCTAAACCGATTTCTTTCAAGAGGAATGTTGAGAAAGAGAAGAGAAAGAGGAGCCCAGTACCAAGGAGACGATCAAACCGAGTTTTCACTCGAATTGATTACTCAGACTCTTTGAGGAAGAAGAAGAAGCTAGGTGGTGATGTTGCTGAACCGATTCAGGTATTCTCTGAATCTGAAGAAGAAGTGGTGATTGAGAATCCAACCAAGAAGAAGGCTGATCCAAAGGGAAGGGAAAGGCAAAGGTTGATGCTGTTCGAACAATGCCTGAAGAACGAGAACTTGATTCTGATTCTGAAATGGAGGTTTGTCTCAGGGATATGCAGCAAGCCCTAAAGAAGAATGCTGCCTCACATGCTGAATCAAGTGCTCCAGCACCAGAACCTGATGATGGAGATGATTCAAGCAGTGCAGCTTTAGACAAAAGCTCTGAAAAAGAAGGTGAATCCAGTTCTGAAGAAGAGAAATAACCAAGCTCTAAGGAAAGTACTTCTGAGGAAGGTAATTCTGAACCTGAGGTAGATTCTGATATTGATGGTTTGGTTGATAAGATTACTAGGTTGTCTAGGAGAAAACTGTTGATGGAAAGGAGAATTCATGTTTCTGATTTTGAGAGTAAGAATTTGATTCAATTCTTAGAGGATAGAAAGTTGATGAAAGCTCTGAATTTGTGTGATACTTTTGTTTCTGATTGGGTGTATGAATTTTATGAATGTCTGAGGAAGAGTAATGGTCGGAGGAGTTCCCGTTGGTATGGGAATGTACAGTTTAGGGGGAGTATAGTTCCATTTACACCAGAGTTGATTAATGATTTCTTAGAAATAGAACCAGTACTTGATGATGATGAACCTGATTTGGATGTAGTTACTGTTTCTATGACTGGTGGTTTATTGACTAAATGGAAGAATGGAATGTTGGCTAAGGACCTTACATCTCTTTATTCTGTGCTGCATAAATTGATTGTCTATAATTGGATACCCTCTACCAACTCAACCAAAGTGACAAAGGATCAAGCAATCTTGCTTTATAGGATAATGGTTTTGAAGAAGTTTAACTTGGGATTGACTATTTTCCACAACATGATGAAGTTTAGTGGTGATATTTCTGATAAAGGCAACCTCCCATACCCTGTGCTTATATGTTCATACCTGAAGATGCATGGTTTTAGCCCTAAGAAGACTGAAGTTCTTAGAGGTAAGGTTCCTTTATACACCATTTCACCTGCCTTGTTGGTCCTGAAAGGAGTATATAACAAGTGTATTGGGGGGGGGGGGGTGGAATACACTTGTATGCAAATATTTTCAAACTTTGATCAAACCAGAGTTCAGCAAGGTTGTCCTGGACAACTCTGCTGATATGATTAACTCTTTATAGATAATCAAACTACTAAGTACTATTGAGTACTTAGTTGAATAACTATCTAAGGGAGTTATATGTGCGGAATTAGTGGTTGGCCCTTTAGTTTAAACTCCTTTTAATTTCTGAAATCACTCAGTCAATCAATCCAGTTTTCAGGGAACTTGTCCAAATATGTTTTGCACAGTCTTTGAGTATGTGTCCTTTGAAAGATCAGTTTTGTGTGCAATGTTGAATGTATGAAAGTACTTGAAGGTAAATCAACACAAGAGTTTATAGTGGTTCAGAGACTCAAGCTCCTACATCCACTTTCCCTGATTTAACAGGATAATTCCTTCACTCTTGGAATTAACTTGTTTTATAGTGCCAAGGTGCACTATATCAAGAACACCACTCCTTGGTGAATTGATCCCTAGGATGTCTAGAGTCCTAGTACCCTCTTCTCAACTCAGAACTGAACTGTTCTTCTCTCAACAGTCAGCTCCTACCACTTCTACTACTACAACCTTCTCACTTTCTCACTTGAAAGATGTAAGGGTTGAAGTAAGGTTCCAACTAATGAGATATCCTTTACAATGAAGATCAGTGTATAAGGATTAGGATATCTCTCTAAGCTTTGTATGGATATACAATAAGGTTCAGCTTAAAAGAAGTGTATTAAGACTAAGATAGTCTTTCGAAAGCTTGAAAGCACTCTTGCTTGTAGGATAGTTGGATATTCTTGTCAAGGTTGAGGTGCTTCAAATGGTCATCACACTTCTGTATTTATAGACAAATGAAGGATTTTCCCGTTGGAGAGGCAGCCCCAAATGTCCATAAATGTCTTCTTTGAGTTCTTCAACTTAGAAGACAGATTCTTGATAGTGACATGTCCTCAATTGGGAAATAAACGGCTGTATAGACTTTGTCTTTATTCTGCAGCACCCTTCCCAATGTCTGACTTCAAGATCCACTTGTTTAAACATGGACATGGCTTCTGATGATTAGTCCTATGATAAGGACAACATTCCTAGCCAGTGGACAACTCTGCTTATCACTATCAGTGGAAATGCTTATCAGCATAGTTGGCTTGCTCTTTTCAGATGACTTGGCTCTTACCCTTTGCATGTATTCTTAGCATGATTCTTTGAAGATCTTAGGGTATAGTTGTCTTGACCTCTTCAGCATAGTTGATCTTTGACCTTCAGAAGACTTGTTCTGGTTTAACTGTGCTGAGACAACTCTGCTGGACAACTCTTCTGATCTTGACATTTCTTTGCAATGATCATTATTTTCATGATCTGTTTCACTTGATTGATCTTCAGATAGGTTATCTCAAGATTCACTCTTGATCAGTATATTTGTCTTTCAGTAGACTTGGTAGTCAATCTGCAATTTGAGCCTTGAGGGGACTTGATCTTGATAAACTTCAAGGCATATGTTCCCCCTCACTTTGTGCATCTAATAAACTAAGAGTTGCCTAACATTTCAGCTTCTCATCTAGCCTTATACTATACGTTCTAACATTCTTAGAACATGATCATCCTTGACTTAGGCATGTCTCATGGGGTTTTGGTATTCAATCAAAACTCTTCTCATTTTATTCCCAACACTTGCTCATTGGTGAAAGAGTGAAAGATCTGTCATTGCACAATCCTGGAAGTTCTTCTCAAAGACCAGCTCCTGCTCAACCTTAACCTCAACCCACACCAGCACAGAGACCTGAACAGAACACAGCTGCACCTAATGTTGCACCAGATGCTGAGAACATTGGTGGTAATTCTGACACCACATTCTCTGTTCCCAGATCTTTTATATTACTGCAGTTACAGCACTTACAGGACCAGATTGATGAGCTCCAGTTCATCAAAGACAAGTGGACCAGGCTACCTTCCACTACAACAGGGGGAGTACCACCTTCCACTTCAGCTAGAGCTTCTGGAGTTGTTATTGAAGAGCTGAATCTTGAAGCTGGAGGTGTACCTGATGCTGCTGCTACAGAGAATGGAGGAACTGCTGCTGCTAACAATGTTGTTGCACTCTTTGCTTCAACTTGTTATATTAAGGAACCAGAGGCTGATGAAGACAAGTTTGCAGATGCTGCTGAAGATGATGAGGATATGGAAATCCTCTATGGTGATATCTAGAACAGATGCTGCAAGACAGGGGGAGTACTGAAGTACAAATGGCACATGTGCAGGACCTTGATGCTGCTGCTATTGTTATAGCAATTCATGTCATTTTCAGTCCTACTTTTGTTTTTGTTGTTCTGTTATGTTTAAGTTAAAATTCTGTTTTATTCTGATACAATTTTTATTATTTCTAGTTGATAGGATGTTTATATTTATCTTGCTTAAATTAGTTTGCACTAATGATATTTGATTACTACTTCTTGCTTAATTTGTTTTTCTATCATTAAATGCTTACTGCATGATGAATATGTCTTGTTTTGTTTGTTTCTTGTTTAACTCTGATCTATGTCTTACATGCTTAAAACTGTTTGCATTAAAATATATTCTTAATTTGTTTACTGCTTTATAAGGCTTAAACTGTATGCTCTAAAGAATAAATTTTTAATTGTCTACTGCATGAGGATTAATCATGTTAACTTTTTTGTTCTCTTCTTATTTATTTCTTCATGTTTTGCTCTGATTATTTTGTTTAGTTCTTATTTGTTTGTTTTTTAGTCTTACATAAGTCTTAGAACTAATCTAGTATATACTCTTATGCTCTGATTTAATCTTTGATTTTTGTAAAGGTATATGTTTTGTAAACAAGTGTACTGTTTATGCTCTGATTTAATCTTATGGCACGGATCTCAGTGAAATTGTTCTTGATCTTCTTTTGATTTGATCCAACGGTTACAACAAGTATTGTCTTGACTAGTATTTAGACTTGATGTCAACCTCACCTAAATACATAATACTGAGTATGTATAGAAATATATGTGCATCAGGTGTGTTGTAGTCGAAAGGTCAAATTGGGGTAGATTGTAGATGTTGTTAACTTTTAAATGCTTTAACATTATCAACAACATCTTAATTTGACCTTCCTTGATTTATTCTAAGTCATTTCTGAAATGTTACATTAAATGTTGTACTAAATGCTCTCACATTCAGGTACGATTCTAGAAGCTTCTACAAGAGTTTGGAACCTGGAAGATTCCAGAATGTTGAAGAACGTGCTAGAAGAGTTTATAGCATTGTAGAACGACCTGGAAGATGGAAGAAGGATCTAGAAAGATCATGGAAGTTGAGATCCTAAAAAATAGGATCTCATAATGGAAGGATCTAGAATTCGGCTATTGCTCTATAAATACCGCTGACGCCTTTCATTTCAAAGCATGCACTATTCGAGTAACACCTTCTTGAGAGTTCAACCCTAGTTCGGAGTTATGGTCAGTAGTTGTATCGTTTAACGTATGTCGAGGGATACCACACCTTCTAGTGTACTTAGTTCTAGTCTTGTATCGAGTGAGAGTGAATCATAGATCAGATTAGTTCTTTAGACAGTGTTCTTACACTTAAGTATATTCGCGAATTCAGGCACCTGCCTCGATTGTAGTTTCTGTTTGTGGAATGTTAAAGTAATTGCTGAGACATTTCACACGATATTTTTGTATAACTTAGGAACTAAATTATTGTTTTCGCCGTAAGGCTTAGCATAGGTTTTGTTATTAATAAAATCTATGTTAAAAATTATTCCATTGCGTTCTTATTGTGTTTTAGTGTTTTAGACTTCCGCTGTGTACTGTGTTCACATTATGTTAGAGTTAATGCTACACTAATTGTCACAACATTCAGTGTAACATTATTCTGTTTTTTTCTTAAACATTAGATACTACCCCACCGCACACTTTCAGATTAAATTGACCATAATCCCAATCCCAATCCCCTCTCCAACTATTAAATTGACCATTATTTTGGTCTATGTGGGCAAGGGTCCATTATTGAGCCCCCGCCACTAGGACAGATAACTCTTTTGTTTTATCTTTTTATATTAATTGTATATGTATATTAATTTATTTCTTTTACATGTATTTAAATTATAACTTTTAAATTTATAAATGTAATTTTTTTTATTAATTTCTAAAAATTGTAATTACTCACAGCCGTCAAAAGCATAAGTTGTAAAATACTAAGAACTATTCATAATATTTTAACATATATAATTAATTGATTAATTTGTAAATTTAAAAAATATAAAAAAAATTGTTATTGAATAATTTGAATTGTAAAAGTTTATAAATTCAAATAAATTAATTAAATTACATTTAATCTCGTCATCATCTTCTTCTTCATCATATTCATCTCCATCCTTGTTATCCCTCTCATCATCATCATCGTTTTCAATTCCAATCAAATCACGATTTGTAACCGTTAAATCTACAAAAAGATTGAAATCTCCCGCAAACACCTTAGTTTAGTTTAGTTTCAGTCTCTATTTTTTTTTAAACTTCTTTGCATGCAGTGCCTTCCACTGAGGATCTTGCCTTTACTTTACAAACTGTCACGCCCCAATTTTAATAATAGTTGATTTTGCTAAAAATGAGTAAAAATATAAAATTAAAAGGACGTGAATTGATATTTTAACTAAAGAAATGAGTTTGCGAATTTATGTAGCAATAAATTTTAATAAAATCAGTGGACGTTTAGAGAATAAATAGTACTTAAGAAGGAATCTAAAATATCAACTAATCAAGTCTCAATATGTCATAAAATTTAGAAGAAGAACGAACTAGCTAAATTAGTTTTACTAAATGGTAAAAATATTGATTCATCATCCACCGCTCCCTCTCGCCACCAGCTCCTCAACCTGAATCTGAAATGTTAAATTGTATGGTATGAGCAAACCACTAGCTCAGTGAAGCCACTTTGACAATATTAAATACAACATATAAATAAAATGAGCAACTTCATATAATCATGTAATTCACATAATATCACGTATGGACTTTTTATCCTTCTACTAATCACTTCATAATTGTTATCTTTTAAAAGGTTTTCCCAAGGATCTCTCTTCAATCCCACTGGGTCCACCCCCAAGACCTCTCTTCAGTCTTGAGTTACTTTCTTGTGCACGACGGTTCCCCCAAAGATCTCTCTTCAATCTTGGGTTCACCGAGGACCTCTCTTCAGTCCCGGGCCTCTCTTAAGCCCCTGGCCTTATATAAACTTTCACGTTAAAATATTCACTCGCATCCAAGTTACATATTGCAAATAAATAGTTTATTCATAAGAAGCAACTAATAAAGGCAAAGAAACCACACCTTAACCTTGGTTGCACCGGTAATAAAATAAAGTTATCTACGGAGCAGGTTCTCTGGCACCTAAAATATTCATGTGCAAGTTTTAAAGTTATTATATGAAAGTTGGTAAATAATCAGACGCTTATAATTATTAATGTCTAATACTTATAATATAACTTATGTGTGTAAGTAAATAATCTTGGCTACAAGAGATTCTCGAAACTAAATTTAAAATGGAGTAGTGCACTAAAATATATAATTTGGATTATTGAAACCAGATTAAATAATTAATCAAATATACAGTAACTTTAATAATAATTTTATTTGGCTACATATTGCATTCAAACTTGGAAGTACGGGATCGGTGATGATCAAATAAAAATAACAATAAAGGATTTGGGCATGCCTTCTGTAAGGATTATGAAAATGATTGAAAAACTAATAAGAAAGATAGAAGAAGTTACTGTAAGCAATAGAGATGCCCGAAGCGCAGCAACAAATTCACGATGCGATGATGCTACTTGAGAAAATCAACTCGTCGCAGAATAAAGAATAATTCGTCCAATGTAAAGCGTGAGAGGATTGTGAGAATTTATTTATGAAAATCTAGGGCTCAATTGATAAGTTGTGCTTATAAAAAAATGAGATAAGCACTAAGTCGTGGGTGAGATTATGCTGAGGAAAGATTCAGTTGCGAAATATATGTGATTATGGGCTGTCAAATCTCCTTTTTGAAAATCAAATAAAACAAGTGGTTGAAATTTTGGGATAAGGATTTAATCCTCTATTTATTAAAATATATATAAAATAATATCTTATGATATTTGATTATATTATATATATATATATATATTATTGATGTGCCAAAATTTGCACGAGAGGATTGCGTATCCTCGGGATTAAATGTCCTACTCTTCGAACATGTATGATCGCTTCGAATGTGCTGCCTTCACTCGAAATCTTCAAGAACCTGCAAGGAACACGCCGGAGGGGGGTCCGGCGTGGACACTTCGATGCCTAAGTCAGTATAGGGCTTATCAATATCTCATAAGGATCACAAGATCCTTAATGTATCAAATCAGTTCTCAAAGAATATCAGAAGTTGTTGGTCCTGAAAGGAGTATATAACAAGTGTATGGGGGGGGGGGAATACACTTGTATGCAATTCTTTTCCACTTTGATCAAACCAGAGCTCAGCAAGGTTGTCTTGGACAACTCTGCTGAAGATAATTAACTCTTCTAAGATAATCAATCTACTAAGTACTATTGAGTACTTAGTTGAATAACTATCTAAAGGAGTTATATGTGCGGAATAGTGGTTGGCCCTTTAAGTTTAGACTCCTTAAGATTCTGAAATCACTTTGTCAATCCAAAACAGTCCAGTTAAGCTTCAGGGAACTTGTCCAAATCAGTTTTGCACAGTCTTTGAATAGATATCTTTGAAAGATCAGTTTTGTGTGCAGTGTTGAATGAATGTAAGTACTTGTAAGGTAAATCAACACAGGAGATTTATAGTGGTTCAGAGACTCAAGCTCCTACATCCACTTTCCCTGATTTAACAGGATAATTCCTTTTCTCTTGGAATTAGCTTGTTTTATAGTGCCAAGGTGCACTTGATCAAGAACACCACTCCTTCGTGAATTGATCCCTAGGATGTCTAGAGTCCTAGTACCCTCTTCTCAACTCAGAACTGAACTGTTCTTCTCTCAACAGTCAGCTCCTACCACTTCTGCTACTACAACCTTCTCACTTTCACTCTTGAAAGATATGAGGATTGAAGTAAGGTTCCAACTAATGAGATATCCTTTACAATGAAGATCAGTGTATAAGGATAGGATATCTCTCTAAGCTTGTGTATGGATATACAATGTAGTACAGCTTAGATGAAGTGTTTGAAGACTAAGATAGTCTTTGAAAGCTTTGAAAGCACTCTAGCTTGTAAGAACTTAAGGTTGGATGTGCTTTGTTGAGGTTCTAGTTGGATGCTTTCAAATGGTCTTCACACTTCTGTATTTATAGACAAATGAAGGATTTGCCCGTTGGAGAGGCAGCCTCCAATGTCCATAAATGTCTTCTTTTAGTTCTTCAAACTGGAAGACAAATTCTTGATAGTGACATGTCCTCATTTGGGTAATAAACGGCTTGTAAGCCTTTGTCTTCATTCTCCAGCACTTTTCCCAATGTTTGACTTCTTGTTAGGACTTGGACATGGCTTCTGAAGGTTGATCCAATGATAGGACAACATTCCTTATCAAGTGGACAACTCTTCTTATCACTATCAGCAGTCTTGCTTATCAGCAAGGTTGGCTTGCTCTTCTTCAGATGACTTGGCTCTTTCCCTTTATTTCACTTCACAGTGATCTTAGCATGTTGCATTGCATTTCTTTAGGATATGGTTGTCTCTAAATCTTCAGCATAGTTGACCTTCAACCTTTAGAGCATCTGTTCTGATTCACTCATGCTGAGATAACTTTTCTGGACAACTCTTCTGATCAGCATATTTGGTCTTTTAGCATCAGAGCACTTATCACATAGATTTGGCTTCTCTGGACAACTCTCCTGATCAGAGCATCTTATTGGACTTGTCCTTTTGAGCTTTACAATCTTGTTTTTGCATAAGGACATCTTCTCTGGACAACTCTCCTGATTAGAGCATTCGATGTTTCATAGAGTGTCCTTGATCATAAGTGATAGTTCCAGAATTTGAGCCTTGAGGGGACTTGATCTTGGTCATCTTCAAAGCATAGGTTCCCCCTCAAATTGTGCATCTAATTGTTTAAGAGCTGCCTAACATTTCAGCTTCTCATCTAGCCTTATGCTATGTGTTCTAACATTTTTAGAACACTATCAATTTGACTTAGGCATGTCTCAGGGGGTTTTGGTATTTAATCAAAACATGTATCATTTTATTCCCAACAATTTCCCCCTTTTTGATGATGCCAAAACCTACATATTCTATGCAAAAGTGACTTGTCTACACCTATTACATATGTCTTCAGTAGATATGACTAAGGTCAATATTCCTGAAAAGATAATGTGTTAGTGTATTCACTGTTTTTTGTTGCAAGTAGGTTTCACAGATAGGCATAGAGAGATTTCTTGTTAAGAATGTATCTTGATTCAAAAGTGGTTCAACTATCATTCATAAATAAAATCATTACAAGTATGTTGATAGTTGAAGATAACTTATCAGAGCATGGAATCATTACAAATCAAGATATACATACTAAACATAAGATCAGAGCAAAATAGACTATTTCAGGTATCAGAGCTTTAACACCTAGAGCTAACTAATACAAGATATTCCAGATATTAAAGTAGAATGCATCAATTCTTGTATCAGATCATTCTAAACCATATCAGAGCAAACAGCATGTCAATGCACATATCAGCAGGCTTGTCCAATTTCAGCAGATTTGACCACACAGCAAAAATATCTTCAGATAAGATAATTTTTCACCCAGAAAAAATAAAATCAGAAGACTTAGCCATTCAAAGATCATCCTCAGGAGGTGGCAGCATCCCATATTGTGCCCACACTCTCCTCTTGAGTGCCATGGCTTCCTGGTTGGTTCCTTTAGGTCCAAGGGTCATCTTGTTCAGCTTCAGAATTTCTGTGAACTCCCTTAGGATCCTTGCTTGGTCAATCCATCCTTCAAGCTTTGGAGGCATATAGATGATAGGCTTGGGAGCATTGAGTTCAATTCTTGCAATGTCAGCAGCTGCAAGTAGTTGTTGATACAATTCTCTGTAGTATTCTAGCATGAACTCAGTGAAGGCAGAGTTTGCATCTCCTCCATTCCATCTGTCAATGACATAGTAGTCATAGACAAACTCCCTTTTAGCCTCTTCCCATGTATCATTCAGTTGAATTGGCACCCATTTATCCAAGTGTGGATATTTGGTGTCCATTGGGATTAGAAGCTGAGGCTTCATCTTGCTGTAAGTTGCTCTCCTCCTTCTTGGTTTCTGAAAGTTTGCTCTTCTCTTATCTCTTGCTCTGTTAGCTTCTTCCATCAAGTCCATTTTCTCTTGGGCCCTCATCATGGCCAGTTTCTGTTGTGTTTCAGGGTCTTTGCCATACCCTTCATGAAACAGCTTTGATGGATCATGGGCTAGGACAGTTGTCTTCTTTTTGGGTTTAGGTCCAAATCCTTCAGCAAATAACTCTTCAATGTCTTCAGTGGACTTGGGACCTTCAGCACTTTTGTCAGATTCAGAAGACTTGTCCTTTTCAGCAGCTTTGGGCTCTTCAGCAGTTTTGGCTTTCTTGGATGTAGGCTCATCCTCATCAATTCTGAATTCAGGTGGGAGATCAAGGCTGCTAGGAAAGTCAGTGAATGTTTCAACTTGTCTTTTCTTTCCTTTTGCCCTCTTGATCTTTCCTCTAGTTTGGACACCTTCATCACCTTTGTCCATACCAGACACTTCACCACCTGGTCTCTGCTGTAACCTCATCCTTTCTTCTTGAGCTGAGGCCATAGAGTTCTTTAATGCAAGTGCTAATTGCTCTTCTTCATCCAATTCTTCCAAGTTTAGCACTTCAGGCTCTTTTCCTTTTCCTTCAGCAGCTTTGTCTTTTCCTTTGACTGGGCTTCCAATCACCAAGGCACCTTTTGCTCTAGCTCTTTCCCTATCCCCCTTTTTGGCAGCATCAAAACACTGGGGCTTGAGGTCACTCATTGTTGAGGCCATCAGGGATTGGGCCTGGTTTAGGGACTTCATCTCTTCCAACAAATATACATTTTCATCATGTATATTTTGCATTCTATCACTGCTCAAGCTAAGAAAAGCTAGAACAGGCTTCATCTTTTGTTGGACAACCTCCTCCAAGGTTGCTTTTAGAGATGCGTCCAGTTGGGCTTTAAGAAGCTCAGTGAGGTTGGCCACTGCACCTTCAGCAATGTTGGCCAATACCTCTTGAGAAAACTTTTCAGAGGCTGCTTTTACCATAGCTACCCTTTGCTCTTCAGCTCTTTTCTTTTGTAGTGCTGTCTTCTTTCCAAGAGCTTGCTTGACAGTGAGCCTGAGAGCTTTGACATTGGCATTGTGATTGTCTCTCAGCAGCTTTTGCTCTTTCTTGACCTCCTCTGAGATGGCTTCCATGGTTGATTTGGCATTTTGAACTTCAGTGGAAATGGTTTGGAGACCAGATTCCACACCACTGATCCTTGCTTCAAGGGTTGGTAGTACAACATCTTCAGAGCCAGTGAGCCTTATCTCCACAGATGCTAGAGTCCTGCCTTGCTCATTCAATGCTCCTGAAGTTTCAGTATGAGCAGATTGAACTTGATGAGCCAAGGAGTCCAACTTCTCTGATTGCATCCCAAGTAAGGCTTGAGCTGAGCCTGTGTCTACTTGGATAGGTGCATCTGTTAAGAACTCATCTGCAAAAATTTGGTCAAGAGAGATACCTGCAATATTAGACAGATCAAACAAGTTAGGAAATAAGCACTCATCTCCCTCAGTTTCTTTTGTATAAGACTCTGATACATCAGCAGTCTTCTTCTCATTTTCAACTTGTTCTTTTCTCCCTTCTTTAATAATGTTCTCACTCAAGGAATCAGGCCTCCTTTCATCAAGGGATTCTTGAAGTTCAGATTTGACTTCAAGAATAACCTGTCCTTCCTCACTTATTCCACCCTCATATGGTGGTACACTCACAATCTTAGTGATGACTACCTCTCTTTCATCCACAACACCCTCTGATTTTTCAACTATCCTCTCCTTTTCAACTCCTTCTCTTAAACCTGCAACATCTTCACCTTCAACAAGGTTCAAAGATGGCAGTTGTGAGGAGATCACAGTGCTTATCTCAGCAGCCACTGAGTCATCCTGAATGATTAAGGGCTGATCAGTGTCCAACTCCTCTGACACTGAATAGGCCTTAATCAAACTAGCCTCTAATATAGGAACCTCAACATCTTTAGGCTGTGCCTTGGGTTCAGAAGAACCTTCATTGGCAGATGTGTCTTTGGTTGTGTTACCACCCTTGGTCAACACCTCTGATGACACAGAGCCTTTCCTATGGTAGGTTCTAGGGGGGTTGGAAAGTCTATCTGCTACAGAAGACTTAGGTTGAGAGGGTCCTCATCAATGAGAAATCTTGTCTTTGAAACTCCAGCAAAGTGTAGCAATCTGTTCTCCTCTATTTGCCACCAGTTTGCACCCTTATCTTGGATGACTTGTGATATCTCCATCATAGACTTGTCTTTTACATCAACAAGCATCCTTAGATCATGAAAGGTTTTCTGAATTCTTGGAAATTCAGCAAGTTGTGGATACAAACTGTCCACAGTAGCCTTTGCTCCTCCTCTGAGCATACTTTCATAAGTATACTCCTCCTCATCTCCACTTGAATGGGGACTTTGGGTTATAGGGGAGTTGGCTCTGGGTTCTCTTAGAGTGGCTTCAGGCAGGTTAAGTTCAGGGATGTTGGCTTCAGAAGGGTTAGGCTCAAATGAAGGTACTTCAGTTGCTTTAGAGAGCAATGAATCTGAAGGAACTTTACTTAGGGGGGTTGGCTCATTGAGTGCATGTTCTAAGAGCTTTGAATAATTGAGCATGGATGAGTCAAGGGGAGACAGGAGTCTTGTCTCATCTACAGCTAAGTCTACAAGCACATCTATGCCACTTCTTTGCACATTCCCTTCAGGAGAATATCTGTTAGTGAGATTTACAGGGGTAATGGGTTGGTTGGAAGGGGTAACATGGGTTTCAGGGGAGTTGGGCTCAAGGTACTGAGTTTCAGGGATGTTGGCCTCTATAGGTTGAACTTCAGGGACTTTGGATTCTGGAGTTCCAGAACCAGATGAATTAGTCCTTGACATGGATTTGGTCCTGCTTTCAGCTCTGCTCTCCCTTAGAGCCAATTGAAGAGACTTTTCTTCTTGCAGCTCCAACACCTTCTCAGTAGGTTTGGCCCTTCTCTTGCTGGCCCTACTGCTTCCACTTCCTTCCTTTTCAGGGACATCTACCCTGATTCTCTTATCACCCTTCTTCTTTTGCCTAGTCTCATTGTACTTCCTCCTCAACTCTTCTGAGTGGTCAGAAGGCACACTCACTCCCTCTTCTGCCACTGCATCAACTTCAGCTGATGCTCCTGAGGCTTCTCTTGAGGACAATTTAGACATTTTCCTTATTTTGATAGCCCTGGCCTTTGTTCTCTTTTTCATCTTAGGCTTCTCTTCCTCCTGTTCTTCAGCAGGTTTGGCCATGAGCATCCTTCTTTGTTCAGTTTTCTTGCTAAGCTTTCTGAACAAGATCTTTTGAGCTGGGAGGGGTTTTGCAAAGGTCTGCATTTGAGAATAGTGGGAAAACCTCTCAATCAGCAAGCTTGCCCTGGTGCAATACTTGATTTTCCCTTCTAGAACAACCTTGTTGTGGGTTTTCACCTTGAATTTTGCCTTTTCCTTCATCATCTCAGACATGATGAAGGTCCTCCAATCAAACTTGATGCCCTTGTCACTGGCATCAATAATGGCAGCCATGATTCTGATTCTGGGATGGCTGACCTGCTCTAAGCTTCCAGTGTTGCTTAAGAGGCTCTTAGCAACCACCTCAAAGAGATTGAGAAACTCTGGCTTGAGAGTCTTCTTGTTCTGTGTTGAAGAGATGGGGCCTGGAACTAATAGCCATTCTTGAGCTATTTCATCTTCATGGCCAATGCCATAAACTTCTGGATTCCTTCCCTCATTAGGCAATCCAAAGGCTCCTTCCAGATCTTCTGAGGAGAATTTTACTCTGTGGAATCTCTCTTCTTTCTCTCCTTCTGCAGTATATGACAACCTTGTGGACACTTCACCATCTGCCGGTTGACCTCTCCACTTGAGGAAGGCAAAGAATTCAGCCATGTAACCTTCCAAGCATGAACTTGGTCTTTCCTCCATGAACTTTTGCAAACCAGCTCTTCTCAGCCATCTTAGAGTTGGTTTAATCTCAGGATCCTCACTCTCAAAGGATACTATGGGCTCAAAATGAAGGTTGTTTCTGTTGCTTAGGTAGCCAAAGTCAAGGTCTAGAGCCTTGTTTGAGAAATCAACAATCATCTCTGGTTTAACTTTGGGAGCCATTGAAATTTGCAGAGAAAGCTTTGAGAGAGTTTGAAGAAAATTTGAGCTAGGGTTTCGAATACTTGGGGAAGAAGTGTTTGTGGGGATCTTAAGACTTGTGAATATTCTAAAAAGAATGTTTGTCAATGAGTTGGTAAGGTCTTGTTGCAATTCAAAGGTGAGCAAAAATGGAAATCCAAAATGGACGGCTAGGATTGATTTCAGGGGAGTTGTCCATTTTTGATCCAATGGTCAAAAACCAATGTAACAGTGAAAGAACTGTTTTATTCAAAACGTGGGTGGTTTTTAATGTTGTTTAAGGCTGGGGGTTTTTCGAGATAGATCATGTCTCAAAAAGTTTAATGCAAACAAGAGTTAAATCTTAGCATTTAATGCATGGAAAGTGACCTTTTGAGTGGGAGACAAATTAAATCCCATAAAGGTGAAAACTGTATTTCAATGGGACAGATTTCGAAATAGGCATTGATCACCAAAAATAGGTGCTTATCATACCAAAATTTGGTTTGATAGTTAGGACAACTTATCTGATCCTACATGGACAAGTGTCCTGAAAGGCTGTGGACAAGTGTCCTGAATTTCAAGGGACAAGTGTCCTGAAGAGGTAATGTCATCTTTTCTGAGTTTCAGTAGACTTGACCAAGTCTGCTGAAGTTTGAGTTTATTTCCCCCTTAGTCAATGAACTTCTTTGGACTCATTGGTCCAACTTCCCTGGATCAAGAAGACCCAACTCTGCTGATAATTCCAGGAACCTTGCCTCTGCAAGTGGTTTAGTTAGTATATCAGCTTTTTGATGGTCTGTGTGAATTTTCACCAACTTGACATCCTTCTTCTCCACATGATCTCTAATGAAGTAATGCTTGATGTCCACATGTTTGCATCTTGTGTGCAAGACAGGATTTTGTGATATAGCAATGGCACTATTGTTATCACAGAAAATTTGCACTTCAGTAGAGTTGACTTTGTAGTCTCTGAGTTGTTGTCTTAGCCAAAGAATTTGAGCACAACAACTTCCAGCAGCAACATATTCAGCTTCAGTGGTGGAGGTGGCCACTGTATTCTGTTTCTTGGAGAACCAAGATATGAGTTTGTTGCCCAAGAATTGACAAGTCCCTGAGGTGGACTTTCTGTCAATCCTACATCCTCCATAATCAGCATCTGAGTAGCCAGTTAGCTCAATGTTGTCATCAGCAGGGTACCAAAGGCCTAGATTCTCAGTGCCTTTAAGATACCTCAAGATCCTCTTTGCAGCCTCAAGGTGGCTTTTCTTAGGATTTGCTTGAAACCTTGCACAAACACCTACTGCAAAGGTGATGTCAGGTCTGCTGGCAGTGAGATAGAGGAGTGATCCAATGATTCCTCTATACTCAGTGGAGTTGGTTGGAACACCATTTTCATCAGGATCCATCTTCCAATTAGCATTCATTGGAATCCTTACTGGCTTGCTTGATGTACACCCAAATTTCTTGATCATTTCTCTGGTGTACTTAGCTTGGTTGATGAAGATTCCTTCTTTTGTTTGCTTGACTTGTAGACCTAAAAAGAAGTTCATCAACCCCATCATGGACATCTCAAACTTGCTTTGCATGAGCTTGGAGAATTTCTCACACAGCTTCTCATTAGGGGATCCAAAAATTATGTCATCTACATAAATTTGGACAAGTAAGATGTCCTCTCCTTCAGAGATTCTGAAGAGAGTTCTGTCCACAGTTCCCTTGGTGAATCCATGATCTAAGAGGAATTGTGACAGTGTGTCATACCAAGCCCTAGGGGCTTGCTTGAGTCCATATAGAGCTTTCTTCAGTCTGTAAACTTGGTTTCCAACTTCAAAACCTGGTGGTTGCTCCACATAAACTTCTTCTTTCAACACTCCATTTAGAAAGGCACTCTTGACATCCATTTGGTACACTTTGAACCTCTTGTGGGCTGCATAGGCTAGGAAGAGTCTTATTGCTTCCAGCCTTGCCACAGGTGCAAATGTCTCATCATAGTCAATGCCTTCATGTTGGCAGTAGCCTTTTGCCACTAGTCTTGCTTTGTTTCTGACAATCACATCATTCTCATTTTTTTTGTTCTTGAATACCCACTTGGTTCCAATAACATCTTGATGTGAAGGTCTATCAACCAGCTCCCATACTTCATTTCTGGTGAATTGGTTGAGTTCTTCCTGCATGGCTGTGATCCAATTTGCATCTTGAAGAGCTTCCTCAATGTCACTTGGTTCTTGTTCTGATAAGAAACAACAGAATAGAGCACTTTCACCATGAAATCTTCTAGTTTTGACTCCAATACTTGGATCACCAAGTATTAGATCAGCAGGATGGTCAGATAACCAAGTCCTTCTTTTTCTGATCTCTTCAGTAGAGTTGTCCTCTACTGAAGGTGAGTCATTTTGATCATAGAATTCAGGATAATTTAATGCAGGATCTAATTCAGGATCATAATCAGGGGTGTTGTCCTCAATGTCAGGGACATTGGCATTTTCAACATTTTGAGTTCCCCCTTGATTATTTGACCCATTAACTACCTCAGCAGTGACTGCTTCTTCATTGGTAGTTGTTACCTGGATGTGAACTGGGATTGGATCATTCAGTTCACCATTTCCTTCAGTGGGATTTGCCTCAGGAGGATTGCCTTCAGGATTGTTGTCCAATGTTAAGTTTTTAGGGAGATTGGCTTGAACAACATCTATGAATTCAGTGTCTTTGTCTTTTAGGCTCAGTCTGGTTGTCCTCTGTGTGATTTCTTCTGGTTCTAAGTTCTCATTCCTGAACTCATGAATAGATTCATCAAACACAACATGAGGTGTTTCCTCCACAATAAGAGTTTTCTTGTTGTAGACTCTGAAAGCTCTACTGATTTGAGAGTATCCAAGGAATACTCCCTCATCAGCTTTGCTGTCAAAAGCTTTCAATTGATCTTTCCCATTATTGTGAATGAAACATTTACAACCAAATATATGAAAATATGACACTTTAGGCATTCTTCCTTTCCAGAGTTCATAGGGGGTTTTGCCTTGCCCCTTTGTAATCAAACATCTATTCTGAGTATGGCATGCAGTATTTATAGCTTCAGCCCAAAACCTCTTAGGTAGGTTTGAATCAGCAATTAAGGTTCTAGCAGCTTCTTTTAAGGTCCTATTCCTTCTTTCTGCAACTCCATTTTGTTGAGGAGTTCTTGCTGCTGAGGTTTCATGAGCTATCCCATTTGATGAGCAGTACTCATTGATGTATGAATTTATGAACTCAGTGCCTTTATCAGATCTTATCTTGATAATATTAAGGCTTTTCTCATTTGACAATCTCTTAAGAAGTTCAGGTAGCTTGACTTGTGCTTCCTTCTTATTAAGGAGAAATACTACCCATGTGAACCTAGAGAAGTCATCTACTACCACCAATGTGTATTTTCTACCATTTATGCTTGAAGGGGTAATTGGTCCAAACAAATCCATATGTAGAAGTTCAAGTACTCTTTCAGTGGAGATGACTTGTTTACCTTTGAATGAGGCTTTAATCTGTTTTCCTTCTTGACATGGCTTACACACATGTTCTTTAATGAAAACCTCATTAGGCAGTCCTTTAACTAATGCATTTCTAGCAAGTTTATTCATAGATTTGAAGTTCAGGTGGTTTAGCCTCTTGTGCCATAACCAACTTTGTTCACTAGAACTTTTAGCAATAAAACATGCAGCATCAGTAGACTTGTCCCAGTCTGCAAAATACACATTTCCTTTCCTAGTTCCAGTCAATAGAATTTGTTGAGTCTTATCTTTGATTAGACATTTTCCACTTGAGAACTCAACATTAAAATCTTTATCACAGAATTGACTGATACTTAGGAGATTATATTTGAGACCAGCTACATACGATACATTGGTTACTTTGATGTTACCAATCATCAAAGTACCATAACCTTTTGTTGTTGCTTGTGAGCTGTCTCCAAAGGTGACATTTGGGCCTTCTTTTTCAATGAAGTCAGTGAGGAGTTCCTTATTTCCAGTCATGTGCCTTGAGCATCCACTGTCAAGGTACCATGCTGTCTTTTTGTTCATGCTCCTCTTCTTGTGGCCCACTGGTACCTGCATTTAGATAGGTTTAGGTACCCTTTGAGTTTTGGGTCCTGAGAGGTTAGCTGTACCTTTGGGAACCCAAACTTGCCTAATAACCCTGATTGATTCAAGGTGGCTAAGTTGATTTCCTTGTGCATCAACATACACTGTCTTTCCCTTAAATGCCTTTGGGAAAGTATGTGTGAATGTGTTAACTCTATAAGTTTCAGGGGAGTTGTCAATTCTCCTGAACTTATGAGTTCCTTGTGCAACTTGATGAAATCTTTGAGGAAAGGCCTTTTTATGACCATTACCCTTTGGCATGAAGGGTTTTGGTTGTCTCATTTTATTCTGCCTTTGAGGATAGTTGTCCTTAGGTCTATTCAGCTGAGGCTTTCTCAGATGAGTTGGCCTAGGCTGATTATACCTTGGATAACTCCTCTGAACATTGTTCAGGAGAGTTTCCCTTCCATTGGGTCTACTCTGCTGACCAACATTCCTCTTGTGTTCAGGAGCCTTGACCTTTTCCAAGGGTTTGAGTCTAGTCTCCTGAAGCACTTGAGTAGGCATTTCATTCAATTTGCCCTTTCCTTTGTTCAGTGGCTGAATTATTTCATTTTCAGCTTGTTGTGCCACTGATTTAACAAAGATTTTCTTAGTGTTACTTGTAGAAGCAACACTAAGACAAGGTGAAGATTCAAATGGATCAAAATCTAATCCACTTCTTTGAGCCATAGGTCTTTGATAACTCTGAATTTCCTCTATTGCTCTAGAGGATTTCTTCAGAGCAGACATCTTTAATTTTAGGCTCTCTTCACTTGATTTAAGAATATCATATTCATGTGAGAGGTTTTCAAATTTGGCATTGAGAATTTTAAGTTCAAAATCTTTTCTCTTCTGAGAGAGAAGTTGATCATCAATCTCCTTTTGTTGGTCAACTATCCTGAGATTTGCTTCCTCAAGCTCTCTCAAGACTTGTTGATACAACTCAGTAGACTTGACATCAACAACTACCTCAGAGTTTTTGGCAAGTTCAATGGCCAATCTTTCATTTTCTCTCACACAATTATCATGAAATTCTTGTAACAAAGTGAAGTCTTCCATCAACTTTCCAAGGGAAAGCTTCAAGTTGACCTCACTATTGTTCTGTGAGATGAATGATGGTGAACTAGAAGTAGAGGATACCTCATCATCCTCAAGAGCCATGTTGCAAACATCATCATCATCTTCACTGTTGGAGAATAGTCCATCAGAAGAGTTGAAGCTCCCAGCACTATCAGATTCTTCACCAGCCATCATGGCCTTTCTATTGGTGAACTTTCTGTCTCTTTTAGCTTGCCTTTCTCTTCTTTCTTTAGAGCTCAATGCAGGGCAGTCATACTGAAAGTGCCCTTTCTTTTTGCAATTATAGCACAGGTCTTCATCATCATCCTTCTTGGATTCTTCTCTTCTCTTAGATGAAGAAGGATCAGCTCTACTGGATCTTCTCCTATCAGAGGACTTGTCCTCTGATCTTTTCTCTTCAGGCTTTTTGTCCTCAGCCTGATCTTCAGGGGAGTTGTATCTTCTCCTGAATTTGTTGTCTTGGTAGAATTTCTTGTATCTACCAAACCTTGTGTTGAGCTTGTCAAACCTTCTAGCCATCAAGGCTAGTTCTTCCTTCATTTCAGTCTTAGAGACTGTCTTTGATGATCTGGGAGTGGGTTGCATTTCAGGTTCAGCAACTTTGGCTTTGAATGCCACTCCCTTAGTAGGATTTGAAGATTCCTCAACAGGTTTTCTTCTATTGAGGTCAAACTCATAGGCTTTGAGTTCTGAGAATATTTGTTGCATGGGCATGGTGGAGAGATCTTTGGTATTCTGCATCATTACAGCATAGACATCCCACTTTTGAGTGAGACTTCTCAGGATTTTCAATCCAACCTCTCTCTTGGTGTAGACCTTGCCCAATGAGTTAATCTCATTCATCACATCAGTGAATCTACCAGCAAATTTGTCAATGGTCTCATCAGACTCCATTGAAAATTGTTCAAACTTCTGCACAGCAACTTGGAGCTTGTTCTCCTTGATCTTTTCAGTGCCCTCACACATTTCAGCAAGGGTATCCCAAATTTCTTTGGCTGTGGTGCAGTGGTAGACTCTACCCATAACTGCATCTGGAATTGTTTGATAGAGGGTGTTCATGGCAAGATAATTCAAATTATCTTTCCTCTTTTCATCAGCAGTGAAGTCATCCTCATCTTTGGGAATCAATTCCCTTATATCTGCTCTTTGCTCATCTGTCAATCTGGGGTTAGTTTGAGTAAACACAAAAGGTCCTCTTGTGATTATTCTAAGCATATCAGTATGAAGAGATGCAAGATGAGCCCTCATTCTAATTTTCCAGAAATCATAATTGTCTATGGAAAACATGGGCAGTTTGTGATGAGAAATGTGGTTGACTGGATTTGTGGCCATATTGTCCAATCCTTGAACAGTAGGTGGAGGAACAGCATTGTTGTTGGCCATATTTCAATAATAATCAGTCAGTCAATAAGTGATGGATTTCAGATAGAGATCAGTTCAGTGACCACACCAAATATGTGAGTTTTGAAAATCAAGATGGATTTTCAGAAGCAGTGGTCTTTGAACCCCTGCTCTGATACCACTTGTTGGTCCTGAAAGGAGTATATAACAAGTGTATGGGGGGGGGGGGGGAATACACTTGTATGCAATTCTTTTCAACTTTGATCAAACCAGAGCTCAGCAAGGTTGTCTTGGACAACTCTGCTGAAGATAATTAACTCTTCTAAGATAATCAATCTACTAAGTACTATTGAGTACTTAGTTGAATAACTATCTAAAGGAGTTATATGTGCGGAATAGTGGTTGGCCCTTTAAGTTTAGACTCCTTAAGATTCTGAAATCACTTTGTCAATCCAAAACAGTCCAGTTAAGCTTCAGGGAACTTGTCCAAATCAGTTTTGCACAGTCTTTGAATAGATATCTTTGAAAGATCAGTTTTGTGTGCAGTGTTGAATGAATGTAAGTACTTGTAAGGTAAATCAACACAGGAGATTTATAGTGGTTCAGAGACTCAAGCTCCTACATCCACTTTCCCTGATTTAACAGGATAATTCCTTTTCTCTTGGAATTAGCTTGTTTTATAGTGCCAAGGTGCACTTGATCAAGAACACCACTCCTTGGTGAATTGATCCCTAGGATGTCTAGAGTCCTAGTACCCTCTTCTCAACTCAGAACTGAACTGTTCTTCTCTCAACAGTCAGCTCCTACCACTTCTGCTACTACAACCTTCTCACTTTCACTCTTGAAAGATATGAGGATTGAAGTAAGGTTCCAACTAATGAGATATCCTTTACAATGAAGATCAGTGTATAAGGATAGGATATCTCTCTAAGCTTGTGTATGGATATACAATGTAGTACAGCTTAGATGAAGTGTTTGAAGACTAAGATAGTCTTTGAAAGCTTTGAAAGCACTCTAGCTTGTAAGAACTTAAGGTTGGATGTGCTTTGTTGAGGTTCTAGTTGGATGCTTTCAAATGGTCTTCACACTTCTGTATTTATAGACAAATGAAGGATTTGCCCGTTGGAGAGGCAGCCTCCAATGTCCATAAATGTCTTCTTTTAGTTCTTCAAACTGGAAGACAGATTCTTGATAGTGACATGTCCTCATTTGGGTAATAAACGGCTTGTAAGCCTTTGTCTTCATTCTCCAGCACTTTTCCCAATGTTTGACTTCTTGTTAGGACTTGGACATGGCTTCTGAAGGTTGATCCAATGATAGGACAACATTCCTTATCAAGTGGACAACTCTTCTTATCACTATCAGCAGTCTTGCTTATCAGCAAGGTTGGCTTGCTCTTCTTCAGATGACTTGGCTCTTTCCCTTTATTTCACTTCACAGTGATCTTAGCATGTTGCATTGCATTTCTTTAGGATATGGTTGTCTCTAAATCTTCAGCATAGTTGACCTTCAACCTTTAGAGCATCTGTTCTGATTCACTCATGCTGAGATAACTTTTCTGGACAACTCTTCTGATCAGCATATTTGGTCTTTTAGCATCAGAGCACTTATCACATAGATTTGGCTTCTCTGGACAACTCTCCTGATCAGAGCATCTTATTGGACTTGTCCTTTTGAGCTTTACAATCTTGTTTTTGCATAAGGACATCTTCTCTGGACAACTCTCCTGATCAGAGCATTCGATGTTTCATAGAGTGTCCTTGATCATAAGTGATAGTTCCAGAATTTGAGCCTTGAGGGGACTTGATCTTGGTCATCTTCAAAGCATAGGTTCCCCCTCAAATTGTGCATCTAATTGTTTAAGAGCTGCCTAACATTTCAGCTTCTCATCTAGCCTTATGCTATGTGTTCTAACATTTTTAGAACACTATCAATTTGACTTAGGCATGTCTCAGGGGGTTTTGGTATTTAATCAAAACATGTATCATTTTATTCCCAACAGAAGTGTATTTCGTTTAAAGTATATCAAGTTTGTAGTATAAGAATGTCTAACCTGGAAATCTCCTCGAATTTACCTATTTATTTCGGAGCTGCCCATAAGACTCGGCCCTGCTGAGTGGACGAAGTCCTCTTTTCTCTCCACTCCCTGAAGACTCGGCGACACTCCTTCTTAGTGGACTTTGTTCCCTAAGATAAAGGAGGATAAGGTCTTCCTTTTATCGAGTCTAGACCGAAAATGGCGGGATTCCCCTATATTTACGGCCCATAAATTCATATCAAGACTGATTCTTCTCGCTGCCCTTCTCCAGACGAAGCTCTCTCCAGAGGCACCTCTAGAGAGGATTCCCTATCCAGGGAGTATTACACAATCCAATCCTTTCACTTTGACCTTATCTTTTATACACGTGTCGACTCCTTATTAGGTGACATTTTTAGGCCGCATCATCTACTCCCCCCTACTCTCGTAAAAGGGAGATATCTTTTGTGAGAGTAGAAAATTCAAGTAATTCCAGCACAGAGACATTTCTGGAGAGACGTGTATAATTCCAGCTCCAGAGGGAAATTTCGAAAATATTTTCCTCCATGAGTTTTAAGTAGATCGGGGGGTTTTCCTCGGCCTCTAGGCCTCTACATATCTTTTCCTTTCGTTCCCCAGAGATCTTAGTTCTTGGGAAGTAATTCTCTTGGGTTTCGGGCTAGAGGAATAACCCTCCAGCTTTTCTTGGCAAAAGATTTTGGTTCATAAACTCTTTCTTTCATTTTTAAGTGACCCACTTGGGTCTCAAGTATGGTGAGGAGCTCTCCAGCTCTCTTCGGCCTCTAGGCCTCCGAGTGTCTTTCACTCTTATTCTCAGAAGATTTTGATTCATAAAACCTTTCTTTTCATTGAATAACCCTTTTGGGTCTCAAGCATGATGAGGGCTCTCCGGAGCTCCTCGGCCTCTAGGCCTCTGAGTGTCTCTCACTCTTATTCTTAAAAGATTTAAATTCATAAAATCTTCTCATTTCATTGATTAACCCTTCTGGGTCTCAAATATGGTGAGGGCTTCTCTGGAGCACCTCGGCCTCTAGGCCTCTGAGTGTTTCTCACTCTTATTCTTAAAAGATTTTAATTCATAAAATCTTCTCATTTCATTAACCCACTTGGGTCTCAAGTAAGATGAGGGCTCTCTGGAGCACCTCGGCCTCTAGGCCTCTGAGTGTTTCTCACTCTTATTCTTAAAAGATTTTAATTCATAAAATCTTCTCATTTCAGTAACCCACTTGGGTCTCGAGTAGGATGAGGGCTCTCTGGAGCACCTCGGCCTCTAGGCCTCTGAGTGTTTCTCACCCTTATTCTTAAAAGATTTTAATTCAAAAAATCTTCTCATTTCAGTAACCCACTTGGGTCTCGAGTAGGATGAGGGCTCTCTGGAGCACCTCGGCCTCTAGGCCTCTGAGTGTTTCTCACTCTTATTCTTAAAAGATTTTAATTCATAAAATCTTCTCATTTCATTAACCCACTTGGGTCTTAAGTAAGATGAGGGCTCTCTGGAGCACCTCGGCCTCTAGGCCTCTGAGTGTTTCTCACTCTTATTCTTAAAAGATTTTAATTCATAAAATCTTCTCATTTCAGTAACCCACTTGGGTCTCGAGTAGGATGAGGGCTCTCTGGAGCACCTCGGCCTCTAGGCCTCTGAGTGTTTCTCACCCTTATTCTTAAAAGATTTTAATTCAAAAAATCTTCTCATTTCAGTAACCCACTTGGGTCTCGAGTAGGATGAGGGCTCTCTGGAGCACCTCGGCCTCTAGGCCTCTGAGTGTTTCTCACTCTTATTCTTAAAAGATTTTAATTCATAAAATCTTCTCATTTCATTAACCCACTTGGGTCTCAAGTAAGATGAGGGCTCTCTGGAGCACCTCGGCCTCTAGGCCTCTGAGTGTTTCTCACTCTTATTCTTAAAAGATTTTAATTCATAAAATCTTCTCATTTCAGTAACCCACTAAGGTCTCGAGTAGGATGAGGGCTCTCTGGAGCACCTCGGCCTCTAGGCCTCTGAGTGTTTCTCACCCTTATTATTAAAAGATTTTAATTCAAAAAATCTTCTCATTTCAGTAAGCCACTTGGGTCTCGAGTAGGATGAGGGCTCTCTGGAGCACCTCGGCTTCTAGGCCTCTGAGTGTTTCTCACTCTTATTCTTAAAAGATTTTAATTCAAGAAATCTTCTCATTTCATTAACCCACTTGGGTCTCAAGTAAGATGAGGGCTCTCTGGAGCACCTCGGCCTCTAGGCCTCTGAGTGTTTCTCACTCTTATTCTTAAAAGATTTTAATTCATAAAATCTTCTCATTTCAGTAACCCACTTGGGTCTCGAGTAGGATGAGGGCTCTCTGGAGCACCTCGGCCTCTAGGCCTCTACATATCTTTTCCTTTCGTTCCCCAGAGATCTTAGTTCTTGGGAAGTAATTCTCTTGGGTTTCGGGCTAAAGGAATAACCCTCCAGCTTTTCTTGGCAAAAGATTTTGGTTCATAAACTCTTTCTTTCATTTTTAAGTGACCCACTTGGGTCTCAAGTATGGTGAGGAGCTCTCCAGCTCTCTTCGGCCTCTAGGCCTCCGAGTGTCTTTCACTCTTATTCTCAGAAGATTTTGATTCATAAAACCTTTCTTTTCATTGAATAACCCTTTTGGGTCTCAAGCATGATGAGGGCTCTCCGGAGCTCCTCGGCCTCTAGGCCTCTGAGTGTCTCTCACTCTTATTCTTAAAAGATTTAAATTCATAAAATCTTCTCATTTCATTGATTAACCCTTCTGGGTCTCAAATATGGTGAGGGCTTCTCTGGAGCACCTCGGCCTCTAGGCCTCTGAGTGTTTCTCACTCTTATTCTTAAAAGATTTTAATTCATAAAATCTTCTCATTTCATTAACCCACTTGGGTCTCAAGTAAGATGAGGGCTCTCTGGAGCACCTCGGCCTCTAGGCCTCTGAGTGTTTCTCACTCTTATTCTTAAAAGATTTTAATTCATAAAATCTTCTCATTTCAGTAACCCACTTGGGTCTCGAGTAGGATGAGGGCTCTCTGGAGCACCTCGGCCTCTAGGCCTCTGAGTGTTTCTCACCCTTATTCTTAAAAGATTTTAATTCAAAAAATCTTCTCATTTCAGTAACCCACTTGGGTCTCGAGTAGGATGAGGGCTCTCTGGAGCACCTCGGCCTCTAGGCCTCTGAGTGTTTCTCACTCTTATTCTTAAAAGATTTTAATTCATAAAATCTTCTCATTTCATTAACCCACTTGGGTCTCAAGTAAGATGAGGGCTCTCTGGAGCACCTCGGCCTCTAGGCCTCTGAGTGTTTCTCACTCTTATTCTTAAAAGATTTTAATTCATAAAATCTTCTCATTTCAGTAACCCACTTGGGTCTCGAGTAGGATGAGGGCTCTCTGGAGCACCTCGGCCTCTAGGCCTCTGAGTGTTTCTCACCCTTATTCTTAAAAGATTTTAATTCAAAAAATCTTCTCATTTCAGTAACCCACTTGGGTCTCGAGTAGGATGAGGGCTCTCTGGAGCACCTCGGCCTCTAGGCCTCTGAGTGTTTCTCACTCTTATTCTTAAAAGATTTTAATTCATAAAATCTTCTCATTTCAGTAACCCACTTGGGTCTCGAGTAGGATGAGGGCTCTCTGGAGCACCTCGGCCTCTAGGCCTCTGAGTGTTTCTCACTCTTATTCTTAAAAGATTTTAATTCATAAAATCTTCTCATTTCAGTAACCCACTTGGGTCTCGAGTAGGATGAGGGCTCTCTGGAGCACCTCGGCCTCTAGGCCTCTGAGTGTTTCTCACCCTTATTCTTAAAAGATTTTAATTCAAAAAATCTTCTCATTTCAGTAAGCCACTTGGGTCTCGAGTAGGATGAGGGCTCTCTGGAGCACCTCGGCTTCTAGGCCTCTGAGTGTTTCTCACTCTTATTCTTAAAAGATTTTAATTCAAGAAATCTTCTCATTTCATTAACCCACTTGGGTCTCAAGTAAGATGAGGGCTCTCTGGAGCACCTCGGCCTCTAGGCCTCTGAGTGTTTCTCACTCTTATTCTTAAAAGATTTTAATTCATAAAATCTTCTCATTTCAGTAACCCACTTGGGTCTCGAGTAGGATGAGGGCTCTCTGGAGCACCTCGGCCTCTAGGCCTCTGAGTGTTTCTCACTCTTAATTCAAGGTGTTGATCATATCAAGACCTTTCAAGTTCAAGTAATCCGCTTGGATTTAGAGTAGGGTGAGGAACTTTCTAGCTTCCCTCGACCTCGTGGCCTTTAATTGTTTCTCCCTTTTGAATTCTCATATCTCACAGATCCTTCATCATTTCATCACTCCTAATTTTCAAACTTAGCCATCCGGCTACTCAGGGTGGTTAGCCCTCACGCGTTTCAGGATGCTCAAAGTATGCTTATGAATCATATCTTAAATTGTTAGGAAATATGTGCTCATACAAGTTTCCAAAAATCTCCAAATGTTTTCATCACATCTCATAAAATCTTCAAATATTCATCAAAGATAAACATGCCTTTTAACATAATTTAGAAAAAATTAGACTCATCACTAATCAAAAACACGTTCTTAACCATGCCTAAATTCTCAATCATTCTCTCGATTCAATCACGAAATTCTCCTAAGTAATTACCTTAGCGTTTCTCAAATCAATCATTTCTGAAGCTTTAGCAAATGCTCATATGCTTCGAGGTTTTATGCTCTAAACAACTACGTCTAGGTAACTCATATCATTTTACAAAGTAAAATCTAAAGTAAAAAAGTAAAATATACACTTTTCACTTACGTGGCTTCATATCAGCATCTCGGAGGTAGTAGGCCTAGACCCTTCATCACCCCCTTTAAGCATCGAAGTGTAAGGCATTTGCAAGGTCCGTCATCATGCTCGTCTCCGAATATCGCATCTCAACACCCTAGATGATCTTAATCACCTAATAGATCGACTCTTGGGTATATCCTTCTTTACAGTAGCCTTGTAGCCCTCATGACTACCTGCTCATCCTTCATGGGTTTCTTTTATCACGTAATCTCCTTCGGGAGACATCTTAGATAGGGATGGGCCAACGATTGTTTGTATAATTGGCCACCCAAGATGTAGTATCTTAACCGCAAAGCTCGAGCTTCTCCAGAAGCTGCAGGGGCTGGTCCTTTATTCAGCTCTTCTCAACTTTTGAATATCAAATTTCAGCACCATGGGGAGGGTTTGGTCAGCTTCAGCAGCTAGGCTCGGTGGAGCTTCAATCATACAAGCTTAATCTGAAATCTGAAGTCACATCTAGAATATCGAGGCATGTCAATCATACAAAATTCATAGATAAGTATGTTAGCCCCACATTCTGAAGTCACGAATCATTATTAGTCCTTAGTCATGGATTCTAGAGCATATAATAACCACATAAACTCAACGTGCTACTCATGCTCTCTAGTATCTCAAGTCAATTTTCAAATTTTAACATCACATCTAGAGCGTCTAGACATAATAATCATGTAAAAGTAGGAGGGTCGTACTTGATTTAGGGAAAACAAAGTATGATACGCATATCAATCTCATAATGACATACTTATAACAATATCGAATCAACGAATACCATAGCTTATTCATGTCACACTCATCATGACATACTCATTATAAAATCACGTTAGTATAAAAGATCTAACCTTTTTTAGCTTTATCAAATTTTGTACTAACCGGTGGTATCGATATTTGGGAGTCAGCACCATAGCAGGCTGAGTATCATAATCCAGCTACTCGTTTGGTTCTCCATAGTTCCCTGCTCTTTCGGTCTCCTCCAGGACCTCTAGGTTCTCCAGGTTTACTCGTATATCAATCCCGAATTGATCCTATAAAGATACACCAAAAAGAAAAAGGGGCCTCCAACACAGGTTTTCGAGTGCTCAGATAAGCTTCATAAGCTTCAATTATATAATTTAAATATGAAATAAGGGAATTTCAGATCTGGATGATCTCCAGCAACCTCCAAAACCTCTGTAGGTTCCAATCTCAGTTGGGTATATTTCTAAAACCTCCCTCGAGGCCCAGATCAGTATCCTCCCGCAGCATTGCGGTTTCCTGCTGGACCTCCCTGCTGTAGATTCTTTCTTCCTCTCTCCACTAGCTGGTTTCACCTCCAGCTTCTTGGATTGCCTCACCTCTTCCAGGGTGAGATATTTTTCGGCTCTGAAGATTCTCAAATTCTCTACCCGCTTCAGGTAATCAATCCTCCTCTCACCCACTCTAGTTTTCGGACTTATCATTTTGTCTGTTTAGGGCTATTGGCCTTAATCTCAGGGACCTAAATAGGCTTAATCTTCACTTTCCATTTCTGAGCTTATCCCGAAATCCTCCAGGACTTGGATAGAATCAACCTATAATCTGAAATCTTCTGAACCTATCCAGAGATCCTCCAGAGCTTGGATAGACTTAATCTGTAATCTGAAATCTTCTGAACCTATCCAGAGATCCTCCAGAGCTTGAATAGACTTAATCTGTAATCTGAAATCTTCTGAACCTACCCAGAGGTCCTCCAGAACTTGGGTAGACTTAATCTATAATCTGAAATCTTCTGAACCTATCCAGAGGTCCTCCAGAACTTGGGTAGACTTAATCTATAATCTGAAATCTTCTGAACCTACCCAGAGGTCCTCCAGAACCTGGATAGGTTCGGTCTGTAATATGAAATTATATCTAAAATATGGAAACATGTTAATCGTGTGCAAAATCATAATCATCATCCGCGTCTAATCATTAATCATCATCAACGTCTAATCGTGTGCAAAATCATAATTATATATAAAATATGGAAACATGTCAATCGTGTGCAAAATCATAATCATCATCCGCGTCTAATCATTAATCATCATCAATGTCTAATCGTTAATTCTACCACATAAAGTAATCAAAAGACTCAACATGTGAATTGCTTACCCATGCTTCTACGATTTCAAGTAATTCTCAACTCTAAGATTGTTTCTAGAGTATCAATCATGTAAGCTTAGGAGAATCATGCTTAATTCATTGGAAAAGTTTGTGTCATATATGTCAATATCATTAAAATATGCTCATAGCAATATCAAATTACTATAAAAGATCTAATACTTTAGACTCTATCAAACACATGTACTAACCTGTAGTACCAATGCATTTATCATATCTCTGCTTCGTACTCCCGCGTTTAGATTTTGGACCTCGAGGCCCTAAATACTCTTCCTCATACCTCCAAGTTCTGATTCTGGACCTCGGGGTCCTGAATACTCTGCCTCGTACCTCTAGATGGATTACTATCTCTTGGTGACCCGGAGGTCTGAGAGACCTCTGGACTGGAACGTCTGGAGGGGCCCTCTCTTCTTCTCTCTCGATCTGGGGGCCTAGTCTCCAATCTCTTGGCTTTCCGAACCTCCTCCAGGGTGAGGTACTTCTCTGCTCTATGTAGCAACTCATCAAAGTTCTTAACCGGTTTCTTAGCTAGGGAGGAGAAGAAGTCTCCATCCCTTAATCCGTTAGTAAGAGCGTTGATCTTCACCTCCGGAGAGGCTGTAGGGACCTCCAGAGCTGCCTGATTGAATCTCCGGAGAAAAGCTCTTAAACTTTCGTTCTCCCCCTGCCTCAGATTGAAGAGGGTCAAAGTGGCCCGCGGCTGCCTCCGAGCACTTGCAAATTGATGGAGAAATAACTCATTGAATTCCTCCCAGGATCGGATTGTATTGGGTTCCAATTGAGTGAACCACTGCTGTGCCGCTTTTGCTAGGGTGGTCAGGAACACCCTGCACTTGATTCCCTCTCCGTAGCGGTGTAATAACGCGGCATTCTCGAACCTTATTAGGTGTTCATAGGGGTCTGTCGTACCATCATACTCAAAATTGAGGGGCTTAAAATTGAATGGTAGTTCATCCTGTAATATGTTAGGAGAGAACTGACATCCAGAAACATAAGAGGATCTACTCGCTCGATTATTCATTTGTTTTCTCATATCTCTCATCTCCTTCTGTAGGGCTAGTATTTGGTCGCTAACTGGCCCTCCGTAGGTATCGTCGGTGCTTTCTTCTGCTTCAGGGAGCTCTGTCTCTCGGGGTGCCAAATCTGCATTCCTTCTTGTATTCCGAAGGGGAATGCTTCTTTCCGCTCGGGAGGGCACCTTATCGTCTTCTTCTGCCCGCATCCCCATTTCTTTGGACAGCACTTGGGAGGCTCCAGGTGCCTCTTCCTGGGGTCTCGGGGTAGGTATCTCCAGATTCCCTGGTGCAGCTCTGGGAACTCGATCTCTTTGAGCCGCGAAGGCTCTCTCTACAGCTTACTTGATGAGGGCATTCAATTGATCGGAAGAGATCAGGAGTGGCCCTGAATCTGGAATATCCTCTCGCTGAGGATCCGCGATCTGGGACTCTGGGGCTCCAATGTTCCCTGTGGTTCCCTCTTCGATTGGGAGGGGATGGTTTTCCTCTCCCAAGCCTGTATTAGGCGTTACTGGTGGATTTGCTCCAGAAGGAGTATGAACTGGATCCTTCCCTCGGCCTCCCCTCGGTGGGGGATCAGTTGGCAAAGGGGAATTTTCCCCTGGAAGATTCTTCTTTTCTGAAGTAGATGTTTTATTTCCGCCACCCATTTGCTCGAACGGATAGAAATTCGTGAGAAAATCTTTCAACTCTTTCCCACAGACGGCGCCAGTTGATGTGCCAAAATTTGCACGAGAGGATTGCGTATCCTCGGGATTAAATGTCCTACTCTTCGAACATGTATGATCGCTTCGAATGTGCTGCCTTCACTCGAAATCTTCAAGAACCTGCAAGGAACACGCCGGAGGGGGGTCCGGCGTGGACACTCCCACTACAACAAAATGCACTTTTCGTAACGAAAAAATTGGTTACTAAAACTCATTTTTTGGTTACAAAAATCTTTTGTAACAAAACATTTTGTTACAAAAGTTGGTCTTGTAAAGCTCGTTGCAAAAAGTTCTTGTAACAAAAAAAATCAATTTCGTTACCAATACAATTGTAACGACACCTTGTTTGGTTACAAAAATCGTAGTAGTGGTAACAAAAGTTTAGTTACAAATAGTTGTAGATTTTATTCAAAAGTTCAATTTCGTTACCAATACAATTGTAACGACACCTTGTTTGGTTACAAAAATCGTAGTAGTGGTAACAAAAGTTTAGTTACAAATAGTTGTAGATTTTATTCAAAAGTTCAATTTCGTTACAAATAAGTTGTCATACAAAATCATATATTTTGTACTAAATAATGATTTATTACTAATATTTTGTATCATTTACCAGCTCATTTCATTTCAAGAATAAATAATTACTAAAAATAACTCACACAATTTATATACAAATTATATTATACAATGATTTGAAAAATCTTAAAAAACGTAGGCTCATAATGCAATAATTTTATTTCAAAAAAGATAGTAATTCTATAAATGGACTGAATCAACGTACATTGTCAACATACTATGAAAAAAATATCAATGTCATTTGAAGTAAATTCAAAAATAAAATATGCCTAAAAACGCTCTAAACAATTATACAGAAATGTACAGAAATGTATTTAGACATTTCAATGTATCTAATAACTTGCATGAAAAATCATATGCTAGATCGAAGTCCTGCTTAGTCTTCTTGTCTTCGATCAAAGTGAAATTTCATGGTCCTACAAAAAACACAACAATAAAAGTTAGCCTAAATAAGACATATAAAGGGAAAAGTGAAAAATAGTAAAAGTGTTCAGTTGGTTGTTGGTTTATTCTACTACTGCTTCGACACCTTGTGGTAAGGCGACGTAGTGATGTTCCTTGTGGTGGCATGTTTCGGCTACGCATTAACACAAAAGTTCAATACATGTAAATTTAATCACATCTCATTATTTAAAGACTCATAAAATTTATAAAATAAATAAATAATAAGTACAAGAATCAACTTCAACCACACATTTTATAAATTAATCAACAAATATCAACCATAAAAAATCATATATATTATATGATATTCATTGTACAATATATATGTATATATAATATATCCCCACACACATATATATAAAACGCACATACATCACATATATGATATCCACACGTATATATATGTACATATATATTTATATTATATATGAGTATATAATATCCACTCACACACATCATATATATATATAAATAACGCGACTTCAGTAGTACTGTACAGTATACAAATATATATATATATATATATATATATATATATATATATATGATTACACACACATATATAATTTTATATACCCACACACTGTATATACTCACACACACATACCGCACACACATACCCTTCATTTTATAATACAATATATATACATATATGTATAGTATTTCATTCAAATAACTGTAAAACGCCTAAAAATAAAGGGCGGCAGGAAAAGAGTATGAAAACGACGCTGTAAATCTAAGAACTACAGCAGTTTATGCTAAACTTGCATTTCTTAGAACTACAACAGTTTGTATACATATACATATAAACCCAGAAACACCGCGCACACAAAACACACATCAGACGCATATACTGCCTATATATACATGGAGAGAGAGAGAGATAATTACCTATTAAATAACACAATTGCGTAAGGATTTAGGCGGCGTAAGGATTGTCAATCAAGTCAGATTGGGGAAGAAGAAGATCAAAAAGTGTTGAGTTTTTCTTTTCGAGGAGGTGAAATCTGAGCGTAGACATTGAATTTTTATGATCTCCAAGAGAATTTTATATTTAAAATTGAGAACTCTCTAGGGTTTTTCTTTGTTTTCGGCTTAAGGTGAGGGGCTTCCAAATTTTCAATTTTGATAATAAAAAGTTTAGGAGATAAGAACCGCCACTGTTTACCCGTAATTTTCCAAAATTTTAAAAAAAATTAATAAATATTTTATTTGAAAACTAATTCCTCGATTTGATCATAATTTACACGTATATATATATATATATATTTATAATATATGGTATGATTTTATTTCATAAGAAGATGAATATATTTTTTTAATTTTATATTTTCATTTATAGTTATATTTAGAGTGATTTTATTTAATAAGAAGATGTATATATATTTTTTAATTTTATATTTTCATTTATAGTTATATATATATATATATATATATATATATATCAATTTTACATTTATTTTTAATTATGCGATTGACTATGAAAAACTTAACCCTGATTTGTGATTATCACATTATAACATGCGACCACATAAAAAGTTTCACCTTCGTGAAGGCCTATGGGTAGCTACAACATTTTATTTTAATAATTATCTTTTTATAAATAAAATAATTTATATCCCTACAACATTTTATTTTTCATCTTTTAATAGAATAAAGAAAATAAAAAATCTATATCTATTTTTGAATTTTTTTTAATTGATAATATATATATATTGTAGATAAATATAAATATATATATATATATGTGTGTGCGCGCGCCTGTTTTTTTGGAAAAAAGCTAAAATCATATTTCAACTTGGCAAAACAGAGTCAATACACAGTAAAAGAAGGTTCTCTCTACCAGTCATCGAACGTGTTCCATCTATTGATCTTCCAATGTGCCTTAAGCCAACGAAACGACGTCTTTCAAATACTTTCGAAACCGTCGTCATCTAATAATATATGTGTGCGCGTCTAATGATAATTAAAGTAGGATAAAAAAAAATTATCTTTAATTTACATATGTTTTGAAGTCATTTACTATTCGTAACTAATTTTTTTATTTAAAATATAACAATTTGTAACGAAAATTTAATTTCGTTAGAAATAAGTCAACTTTTTGTAACCATTTTAGCGTTGGTTACAAATAAATTCGTTACAAGAAATGCATTTTGTTGTAGTGTCCGATGCCTAAGTCAGTATAGGGCTTATCAATATCTCATAAGGATCACAAGATCCTTAATGTATCAAATCAGTTCTCAAAGAATATCAGAAGTGTATTTCGTTTAAAGTATATCAAGTTTGTAGTATAAGAATGTCTAACCTGGAAATCTCCTCGAATTTACCTATTTATAGAGATACTTTCTGGAGAGGAAGTCAAGCCTTCCTCTTATTTCGGAGCTGCCCATAAGACTCGGCCCTGCTGAGTGGACGAAGTCCTCTTTTCTCTCCACTCCCTGAAGACTCGGCGACACTCCTTCTTAGTGGACTTTGTTCCCTAAGATAAAGGAGGATAAGGTCTTCCTTTTATCGAGTCTAGACCGAAAATGGCGGGATTCCCCTATATTTACGGCCCATAAATTCATATCAAGACTGATTCTTCTCGCTGCCCTTCTCCAGACGAAGCTCTCTCCAGAGGCACCTCTAGAGAGGATTCCCTATCCAGGGAGTATTACACAATCCAATCCTTTCACTTTGACCTTATCTTTTATACACGTGTCGACTCCTTATTAGGTGACATTTTTAGGCCGCATCAATTATAAATTAAGAAAATATCATCATAACATTATGCAATTTATATTTATTAAAATTCGGGATATTACATCCTTCCCTCCTTGAAAAATTTTTGTCCTTAAAAATTAATTGCGGACCTTGATGATGTTGTCCTATTGCAAAAACTCGAGCTCTGCCACCATAACTTCCATCTTGATCGTCGTCTGCTCTCTTTTTTATTTTTGGGCAATTGTACGAGTTATGTCCCGACTCATGGCACTTATAACATATATTTTTACCCCTTAAACATTCACCATGATGTTTCCGATCACATGTTTTACAAACAGGCTTCTCTTCTTGCCTACCGCCTTCATTTTCCCTTTGGTGGGTGGGGTTGTTATGTTCCTCTTGTCCCAACTCTTCCCACTTTCTCTTACCGAAATTTTGAGTGGACCTCTGACTAGAATGCTCCGTCTTCATGCACGCGGCTATCTTCTCCGCTCTCTCTAAAGTATCCACGAAACTGAGATCCCCATGGCCAGCTAGAATACTGTGAATCTCTGGTCGCAGTCCCTTCTTGAATCGATGCGCCTTTTTGTACTCTATGTCCACTAGGTGTGGGGCAAAACGTGACATCCGACTAAAGCTTCTTTCGTACTCGGCCACCGTCATTTCTCCTTGCTTGAGATCTAGAAAATCAGACTCCATGCGATCACGGTAGGACTGTGGATAGTATCTACGCATCAGTATCTCCTTAAATTCCTCCCAAGTTAGAGCCTCTCGTTCCGCAACAGGCCTAATTCTCCAATAGCTTTCCCACCAGTGGTCTGCATCTTCCACCAGTTGAAAAGTGACGCATGATATTCGTTGGGACTCACTGCACCTGATGAGTTGGAAAATACGCTCCATTGCTCGGAACCACTGTTCAACTGCCTCGGGCCCATCTCGTCCGTTAAATGTCGCTGGCTTGTAGCGGCGAAACTGCTCCACCACTTTAGCAGTGTCATCGACTTCACGTCCTGCATCAGCTTGATTAGGGGCAAGTGGTTGATTTCCTCCAGCAACTTGATTCTCATTTGCACGACGAGCCATCTAATATATCGTTATGCGTAAGGTGACTTATAATGGTAGAATATACTATTCTTGAATATTATATGCTATAGAACAATAAACAAAGTCATCTATAATTTCATGTAGTACATCATAGCGTAAGTTCCATAGGATGCAAAACACATGAAATATAATAATAGCATAACATTGTCTTGTAACATGAAATTAAATATACAATATACATACCTCTTAGATCCGGCGCGGAAGGTGACGATGGATGAAACTTTTTATTTATTTACTTTTAAACAAAAATTCTCGTTAAAACAATTTAAAGAAATTTGACTCTTAAATATTTTTATTTTAAACAAGTCTACAAGAACGTAAACTTGGCTCTGATACCACTCTGTCACGCCCCAATTTTAATAATAGTTGATTTTGCTAAAAATGAGTAAAAATATAAAATTAAAAGGACGTGAATTGATATTTTAACTAAAGAAATGAGTTTGCGAATTTATGTAGCAATAAATTTTAATAAAATCAGTGGACGTTTAGAGAATAAATAGTACTTAAGAAGGAATCTAAAATATCAACTAATCAAGTCTCAATATGTCATAAAATTTAGAAGAAGAACGAACTAGCTAAATTAGTTTTACTAAATGGTAAAAATATTGATTCATCATCCACCGCTCCCTCTCGCCACCAGCTCCTCAACCTGAATCTGAAATGTTAAATTGTATGGTATGAGCAAACCACTAGCTCAGTGAAGCCACTTTGACAATATTAAATACAACATATAAATAAAATGAGCAACTTCATATAATCATGTAATTCACATAATATCACGTATGGACTTTTTATCCTTCTACTAATCACTTCATAATTTTTATCTTTTAAAAGGTTTTCCCAAGGATCTCTCTTCAATCCCACTGGGTCCACCCCCAAGACCTCTCTTCAGTCTTGAGTTACTTTCTTGTGCACGGCGGTTCCCCCAAAGATCTCTCTTCAATCTTGGGTTCACCGAGGACCTCTCTTCAGTCCCGGGCCTCTCTTAAGCCCCTGGCCTTATATAAACTTTCACGTTAAAATATTCACTCGCATCCAAGTTACATATTGCAAATAAATAGTTTATTCATAAGAAGCAATTAATAAAGGCAAAGAAACCACACCTTAACCTTGGTTGCACCGGTAATAAAATAAAGTTATCTACGGAGCAGATTCTCTGGCACCTAAAATATTCATGTGCAAGTTTTAAAGTTATTATATGAAAGTTGGTAAATAATCAGACGCTTATAATTATTAATGTCTAATACTTATAATATAACTTATGTGTGTAAGTAAATAATCTTGGCTACAAGAGATTCTCGAAACTAAATTTAAAATGGAGTAGTGCACTAAAATATATAATTTGGATTATTGAAACCAGATTAAATAACTAATCAAATATACAGTAACTTTAATAATAATTTTATTTGGCTACATATTGCATTCAAACTTGGAAGTACGGGATCGGTGATGATCAAATAAAAATAACAATAAAGGATTTGGGCATGCCTTCTGTAAGGATTATGAAAATGATTGAAAAACTAATAAGAAAGATAGAAGAAGTTACTGTAAGCAATAGAGATGCCCGAAGCGCAGCAACAAATTCACGATGCGATGATGCTACTTGAGAAAATCAACTCGTCGCAGAATAAAGAATAATTCGTCCAATGTAAAGCGTGAGAGGATTGTGAGAATTTATTTATGAAAATCTAGGGCTCAATTGATAAGTTGTGCTTATAAAAAAATGAGATAAGCACTAAGTCGTGGGTGAGATTATGCTGAGGAAAGATTCAGTTGCGAAATATATGTGATTATGGGCTGTCAAATCTCCTTTTTGAAAATCAAATAAAACAACTGGTTGAAATTTTGGGATAAGGATTTAATCCTCTATTTATTAAAATATATATAAAATAATATCTTATGATATTTGATTATATTATATATATATATATATATATATATTATAAATTAAGAAAATATCATCATAACATTATGCAATTTATATTTATTAAAATTCGGGATATTACACAAACAACAATCCATTCATTGTTACTTGTGGTGGGGTGGCCCTCCTGGATAGGTGATGAACATCCACAAACTTGTAAATTGTAATTCGAATGGATTTTTGTTGTTTCTAATGAGGTGTGATCAAACCAATCACATTTGAATAATAGTGGCCCTTTGCTAAGATCCCTTCCCTTAAATATCGTGTGACCTCACCTGTAATTTAAAATAACTTTAAATTAATTATTTATATATATACACTAACACGTCTCACCTATAATTTAAAATAACTTTAAATTAATTATTTATATATATACACTAACACTAATAATAATTTCAATAACACATATTGAATCGGTATCACATATTTTTGGAACCATATGAAAAAAATATGTTGAATACTAGCATCTACGTTTGCATTTGAGATATTTTGTTCTTCTTCTCTTAATTGTACATCCTAATTCACAAAAATATATTATTATCAATAATAATTATAGATTGAATAAACATGGACTACTTAAGTAGTGTTGGACTTCTGCACAATTATATAACAATGTAAGGTTAGACTTCTGCACAATTCAATAACACGTATGTATGTGCAATTTTTTACTCTTCGTCCGTTGACCAACTCCACACTGAGTGTATTTGCCCTTTCAAGTAGGCCTAAAACATTTGGAATCCTTAATTTCCTCACATTGTAGGCCAATTTCCACACATTGAGTAGGCTCGTTGATCCATCCCCACAACCCCATATTGCGTAATCGTCTCACCCATATAACACTCTATTTTAATTTAATGGAGTTTTAATATATGAATCATACACTTAATTTGTATCTCTACCTCCGTTCATTTTGACACTTTTTAATTTAAGTTTATTTTGACACGAAACGATATATTTTTTAAAATTTTGTAAAATTAAAATTAGATAACTTAATGTATCTCTTCCAAACCACTTTTAGACTAATTTAGTAAAATTAAATGAAACAACTTTTAGACTAACTTGTATCACTTCCAAACAATGACTTTTACAATTAGCAATGCTTCACGTATTTATACTTTTTCTAAGTGAATGATATAATTTTTTTTTTAATCTAAAACTTTTTAAAAAATACTATACAAATTTCTTTATAAGTCTTAATGGTCAAGATATTTAAAAACTTTTAAAAATTATTAAATGTCACCGTACACCTTCTTTTTTTTAATCTAACGTCTCTGGACATCATACAAAATTGATATATGATTAGAGAATCAATTCTTAGAATATTTTCATTAGAGAATCAATTAATATATATATTGTCATATGGAATTGAAGATATAATATAATACTATTATTATAATATATATGGCTATCCTAAAATATATCTACATAAGGGTTGGTCTGCTATGCCTCGATTGCATGTTATGCACCCTAGTCCATGTTGCACTTTTCAGTTTTACTGACTTACACTTTTTGGTAAATGGTGTTGCACTTTTCAATTATTAAACTGAAAAGTGCAACGCCATTTACCAAAAAGTGTAAGTCAGTAAAACTAAAAAGTGCAACATGGACTAGGGTGCATAACATGCACTCGAGTGCATACTAGACTTAATGATCTACATAGTATTATTCTAACATTTATGTTTATGTGATATATAGAAGATATATTAATTGATTTTTTTATTTTTACTATTTATTAATTATAAAAGAGTAATAAATTAATTAATATAACTCAATTCACCCGTCCATATTCTCAATTCTCTCTCTCTCTATACATATATATAAGGATTTCTATCTCCCAAATTACCTCAAAAAAAAGAATTCACTCTCTCAAGAAAAGAATTCTCTCTCTCTCTCTCAGTGTCCGGTTTCGGTTTCAAATACTCCTCGTGTGGCATCACTAGTAACTTACGAGGAAGGGCGCGTCGTTGTTCACTCAGACCTCCGATTGAGGATCCTCGTGTACACACCTCCGATTGAGGATCCTCGTGTACACAGGATACCTCCTCATGTCGTGTCGTCGCCTTTTCCTTCGTCTTTAAGTTTATTTTTTGAACAATTTAACGGTTTGTTTCTTTATTTTAGAGATGGTTAGATTTCGTATCACAAATTTCGTGTACCACCTTGTCTCATTTTATATCGGGAAGAAAAAATTGACTGTTTAGAGACGGTGTATACGTATCTAATCCGTATCTAAAACTCTCGAAACTGAAAGTCACATATCTAATTCGTATCTAAAACTCTTGAAACTAAAAGTCGTATCTAATCTGTTTATAATGAGAGACGGTTTTATTTTCGGTTTCAAATTTCGATTTTTTAACAAATCCGTATCTATTAGAGACGGATTAGGTGTCCGTCTCAAAATTTCGGTATAAAAAACAAGCTTTTTTTGTAGTGCATCGTGTCATTGAAGGCATCCTAACAAACAATTTTATTATGAATATTTCAAAGTGTTCAAATTATGGTAACATAAGTCACTCGCCATAATTTCAAAAAAAGGGTGAAGAACACCTTATAGTGTGTGTGAGTGTATGGATTTTTTTTGGTCAAGGCACTATTGTCCAATCAAAATCCTATGTTGTTTTATTATTGCCCAATCGATCTGGACACTACTGCTGCTCTCGAATGTTATCAAGATTGGACTAATGGATTTTTGATATCTTCAATTTACGTGGTCACAATATTGATATTGTGAAGAATTGATATTTTTACGATATTTCTATAAAAAAAAAATTATAATATTGATAAATACGCAATAACAATATTGAATCTATGTTAGTCCTTGGTGGAGTATGACACAAGTGTATGGGGGGGGGAATGCACTTGTGTATGCAAATTCTTTCTCTTTTCAAACAGATTGTCTTATCAGGGAGGTTGTCTCACAAACAATCCTGAGTGTGAACTTCAATAGATACTTGTCCTACTGGAAACTATTGAGTGATCAGTTGGATAAATATATAAGAGAGTTGCTAAGTGCGGAATGTGGTTGGCCTTTTTCTTAAAAGAATACTCCAAGTTAATTTTTGAAAACACAGTGATCAGGGACTTTGTCCAAAACAGATTTTCTTTACTTACTGAGAAAGACTCTTTGAAATATGATTGAATGTAAGTGCTAAAATGAAAACAGTAAGTAAATGACACACAATTTATAGTGGTTCAGAGACTCAAGCTCCTACATCCACTTTCCCTGATTGAACAGGATAATTCCTTAACAATGGAATTAGCTTGTTTTATAGTGCCAAGGTGCACTGATCAACAACACTCTCTTAGTGCTTTGATCCCTAGGATAATCTGAGTCCTAGTGCTCAATCTCTCTGAGTTAAGACTGTGTTTCACAATAACAGTCCTTAACTTCTCACTTCTACAACAAACACTACTTCACTTAATGAGGTAAGGGTTTGAGGTTTGGTTCCAACTAATAGAGATATCATTTACAATAAGAACAGTGTAAAGGCTTAGGATATCTCAATGCTAAGCTTGGGATATTATAAAGATTGGCTTAGCTATTTGAAGTGATCAGGAAACTTGGGATTCTTAAGAACAACTTTGGTTTCCTTTGATTGCTTGATTATAGTTTGATAGCAAATAGTTGGATACTTGAATCCTTTGATCACTTCTGAATTTATAGGCAAATTTGATCAACTATCCGTTGGAGAGATAGCATTTCAAACTTGTCTATTTGCAGCACCATTGAAACGGTTGTGAAGCTTGACATCCTATTATCCACTGTGTAAAAGCTTCTTTAATGGTTGCTTGAATGAATGTGTTGACTTCTGAAAAATGCGGCTGAGATGACTTGTGTCAGATTCCAAATTTGCACATTTCCCAAGGTTGATTTGTGGCAGACTCTACACTCAACCAACGGTCAGATGGGACAACTCCCCTGAACATTCCTACTGCAAACTAGAATGTTCCAACATTCATTCAATACTTCAGTCTTTAATGCTTCTAAGTCTTCAATGCTTAGTTCATGCTTGATGGCAATAAATGCTTCAATAAATGTGTCTTCTGAGAGTATAGCATTCAGTGCTCTTGATCATTAGCACTTCAATTGATCTGAACCAGTTCTTATCAATGCATGAAGCTTTGCCTTATCATTCTTGATCTTTCAGCTATGTTGTCCACTTCAGCAAGCTTGATTTGTAAACTCAGCAAACTTGTCCTAAAACACTTATCACTTAGCAAGCTGCCTAACATTTCAGCTTTGGACAACTATCCTGAACTATTAATCTCATAACAAACTTGAGATTTAGACTTAAGCATTCATACTTACTCAAGTATCCTGAGACAACTAAACTGATCTATTCTTGAGCATATCTCAATTAATCTGATCATCATCAATAAGGGGTTTTGGTATCTAAATTAAAATCATTTTATTCCCAACAATTTCTCCCTTTTTGATGATACCAAAACCTATTACAAAGGGAACTTGACTTATACTAAGCTCTGTCTTCAGGATAGATGAACTAGTCAGTTTTCCTGAAACAAACTGTTAGCACAAATAATAAATCAAGTATATAGGTTATGTCAGGTTAGTTGAGATAATGAGTTGTTATCTCTTGATAGAAAGATAGTGATCCTTTCATATATGTCATAGATCATTACAATGCAGAAAAAACAACAAAGGACTCACTAATCTGATACGGATAAACAAGATAATAACAAGAACAGAAATCATAGATAGAAAGGGAAGGAATGAACTTATGCTTCAAAGAGTTCCATCATCTTGAGGAGCAATTCCATACTGAGCCCAGACCCTCTTCTTCAGCTCCCAAATGTCCTGATTGGTTCCTTTGGGGCCAGGCTTCATCTTCTCCATCCTCATGATTGAGATGAACTCCTCCAGAATCTTCCCTTCATCAATTAAGTTCCTATTGAACTTGGGAGGCATGTACAAAATGGGACCAGGGGCCTTGAACTCAACTCTTGCCAGGTCAGCTGCTGCAAACAGCTTCTGATATAGATCCCTATGGTTTTCAAACATGAACTGCACAAACACCTCATCAACACTCTCTTCAAGCCATTTTCCTATGACATAAAAGTCATACACAAAGCTTCTCTTGGCCTCCTCCCATGCATCATTCAGTGAGATTGGCACCCACTTATCATGGTGAGGGTACTGAGTGTCCCATCTCTGTAGCATCTGAGGCTTGAGTCTCTTGTAAGATGCCCTTCTCCTTGGTGCTCTGAAGTTTGCCCTCCTCTCATCCCTTGCCTTGTTGGCCTCAACCAAATGATCCATCCTTTCCTTAGCTCTTTGAAGAGCCAACTTCTCCTGAGTTTCAGGATCTTTTCCAAATTCTTTTTTAAACAATTTTGAAGGATCATCAGCAAGTTTGGGCATTCTGACTTCAGGCTCTTTGTCCTGTTCTTCTTCTTCAGCTTCTTCCTCTTGGATTTCAGGCAACTTGGCTGCTTTCTTCAGCCTCTTTGACTGCCTCAGTGGAGTTGATTCTTCAGATTGAAATTCAGATGGAAGGGTCAGGCTGGTTGGGAACTCAGTAAAGGCTTGTTCCTTTCTCTTTCTTTCAGAGGCTCTGGTCACCTTCCCCCTTACTTCAACAAACTTTTCCTTGGGGTCAAGGCCTGCAGATTCACCACCAGGTCTCTGTTGCCTTCTTGCCTGACTTTCCATCATAGAAGCCATAGACTCCTTTACTGCAATCTGGATTTGCTCTTCTTCAGTCAGATCTTCAACATTCATTGGGCCTTTGCCTTTCCCAATGTCTTCTTCTTCCTCCTCCTCAACTTCAGGGACCTTTTCCTTTCCCTTGGATTCACCTATCCTCAAGGTTCCCTTTGCCCTAGCTCTCTCTCTTTCCCCCTTTTTGGCATTATCAAAACATTGGGGCTTCAATTCACTCATTGTGACAGAGAGATGTGAGTGAGCATGAGTGAGGGATTTCAGTTCTTGCAGCAAATAAACATTCTCATCATGAATGTTCTGCATCCTATCATCAGCCATACTCAGAAAGGTGTGGACTAGCTTCATTTTCTGAGTAACAATAGCATCAAGTGTGGCCTTCAAGGATTGATCAAGTTTGGCTTGCAGTTGATCAGTGAGGTTGGACACAACTTGATCAGAGACCTTGGCCATAAGTTCCACTGTGAACTTTTCAGCAGCCTCCTTCACCATTGCAGCTCTCAGCTCCTCAGCTTTCCTTCTCTGAGCTGCTGTCCTCTGCCTCAATGCATCCTTAATTGTCCTTCTTAATGCCTGCACATTGTGCTTGTAAAGATCTTTCAAGCCTTGCTGCTCCTTTTTCACAGTCTTTGTGAATTTTGCCATTGCATCCTTGGCCTTGGTAACTTCTGTTGAGACTGTTTGCAGTCCAGTTTCAACACCACTAATCCTGGCAACCAAGGTTGGCAAAACCACTTCTTCTGATCCAGTGAGCCTCATCTCCACAGAGGCTAGAGTCTTTCCTTGGCCATCAAGGGTATCAACAGTTGCAGCATGTGCCTTCCCAACTTCTCTGACCAATGTGTCCAACTTCTCTGATTGCTCCTCAATGGAGGTTGCAGTTTGTGTAGCAATTTGCAGTCCAGCCTCAGTGGCATTGGCTTGCTCAAAATAGATTTTGTTCAGAGTGGACACATTTGCTGAGATTGCTTCAAGATCAATGTCAGCATCAACTGGAATATCTGTGAGGGAAGCATCTGCAAAAATTTGTTCTATGGTGACAGCAACTGAATCTGCAAAACTTAAAGGGTTAGTTAAATCTCCCTCAACACCCTCTTTCTTTTCTTCTCCCATAAGGTCTGATACATCAGCACCTTCTCTCTCATTTTCAACTAGATTCTTTTCTTCATTCATATATAATGGACTCACATTCACTGGAGAATCAGGCCTTCTTTCACCAAGGGATTCATCAAGTTCAGATTTGACTTGAAGAATAGCCTGACTCTCATATTGGGCTGCACCCAATATTTCAACTTCATCTCCCTCTAATTGTGGTGCACTCTTACTACCAGTAATCACACAATCATCACCCTCTCCCTCTGATTTTTTCATACTATCATCCTTTTCAACACCTTCTTGCCCTAATCCTGACACCTCCATATCCTCAACAGGATCCACAGAGGGCATTTGTTGGGAGATCACAGTGCTTGGGCATCCCAAGTCCACTGAGTCATCCTGAATGACTAAAGGCTGGTCAATGTCCAACTGTCCTGACATTGATGAGGCTTTAGTCAAACCAGCTTCTCCTATGGAAGTCTCAACATTGTCAAGCTTTGCCTCAGGCTCAAAAGAACCATCCTTGGCCAATGCATCTTGGACTGAGTCACCACCCTTGGTCAACTCCTCTGATTGATCAGAGTCCTTAATAGAATGATAGGTTAAGTAATGTACCTGAGCAGAATTCAGGCCAGGGGGATTGGGGTTTGTGTTGTCATCATCATCATCATTATCATCAGAGGTGCTATCAGGATGCTTCACTCCTTTTGAAATCCTCTCTCTCTCTCAACAAGCACCTTCTCATGAACAATTGTACAAAACAAGGCCTCAGTGGTCAATACACTGGACTTCTTCACATTTGCAAAGTGCAAAAGCCTGTTTTCTTCAACCTGCCACCAACTAGCTCCCTTATCCTTGATAGCCTGAGCTATCTCCACCATTGTCCTATCTTTGATCTCAACAAGTGCCCTGAGATCATAGAACTGTTGTTGCAGCCTAGGATAATCCTTCAATCCTGGGTACAGCTGGTCCACATTAGCTTTGGCAATCTGCCTTAACATCCCCTCATAAATATACTCTTCATCACTTTCATCTCCATCAGAAGAGTTGGCTTGGGATTCAGGAGGGTTGGATTGGGATTCAGGTAAGTTGGGCTGGGGCTCAGATGGGTTGGGTTCAGATGGGTTGGGTTCAAAAGAGCTTAAGACAATTTGGGACTCAAGTGCTTTTGAGAGCAATGATCCTGAGGAGGTTATTGGGATGGCTTGAATGGGTGGGAGATTAACAGAAATTTGATCACCTTCTTGAAGAGCAGTTTCAAGAAGTTTGGTGTAAGATAGGAGTCTGGGATCAAGGGGGGAGAATGTCCTATCTTCAATGTCAACTAAATCAGCCAACACATCAATCCCTGTCCTATCAGGAGCACCTTCAGGAGAGTAAACCTTCTTGGCCACAATTGGGGCATCTTCAGGAGTCTTGCACTCCTCTTCTTCATGCCTTGATTCATCATGTGATGGTGATATTCTTTGAGATTGAATATCAGGAGAGTTGGCTTCAGGGCTGTTGGGCTTGGACTTTGATTTGGAGGTAGACCTACTAGCTTGTCTAATTTCCTTGAAGAATTCCTTCATCTGCTTCTCCTCCTCCATCAACTTCTGCTTCTCAGAAGTCTTAATGATCATTCTCCTTCTTTCTGACCTTGTTGGCATATCAAGGTCCCTGAACTCAGTCACAGACTCAGGCTGCAGGGGGACAATTTCCCTGACTTCTTCACCTTCTTCAGGAGGATTGACTCCTTCTTCTTCCACTCTGTCAATTTCCTCAGAAGTGGCACCTCCACTTCTAGACTGGCTATCTGGAGAAGATTCACTTAGAATCTGTTTCATCTTCTTCATCTTTGGCTGGGTTTTTGTTGGCTGAGCTTTCCTCTTCCTTGGAGAAGATCTGGTCACACGTGCAACAGTCATGGCTTGCTTGGATGCTGCCTCTTGCTTTCTTTTCTCAGTTTTAGAGGACATTTTTCTAAACATCACCTTCTGGGCTGGAAAAGGTTTTGGTTTGGCTTGAAGATGTGTATAGTGAGCAAATCTTTCCAAGAGCAGACTTGCTCTTGTGAAAAATTGAAGCCTCCCATCCACCACCACCTTGTGGTGCTTCACTTCTTTGAACTTGTACTTCTCATTCATCATTTTTCCAAGAATAAACCTCTTCCAATCAAACTTGACTCTCTTTTCAGCAGAGTCAATCACAGCAGCCATAACTCTCAATTTTGGCAAGCTGATTTGCTCAAAACTCCCACAGTGACTTAACAAACTCTTCACAACACAATCAAATAAGTGCTCATAAACTGGCTTCAAATTTTTCTTATTTTGTGCACCTGCCAGCTTTTTGGGCACCTTCATCCATTGGTCAGAGAACTCCTGTTCCTCTCCTTCCCTGTAGAATTCTGGATTCAGGCCTTCAGATGGTAGCCCAAAGCTAGCATCAAGATCTTCAGAGGTGAAGATGATGGTGTGTTGACTCTCTTCTTCTTCATCTTCTTCAGCATAAGTCAACTTGGTGCACACATCACCCTTTTTACCCTTCCATCTAAGATGGGCAAAGAACTCTGCCATAAAAGGATTTAGGCAAGAATCAGGCTTGGTGCCTAAGAATTTTTCAAGCCCTGCCTCCCTAAGCCATTGGAGGACTGGATGAACATCTATATCTGGGCTATTAAAGGCCACCAACTTCTCAAACCATAGAGAGTTTGTGTTACTGAGTGTGAAATCAATGTCCAAGGATGGATCATTGAAGTCTACAAGTTCTTCTCTTTTGATTTTGGGAGCCATGGATAAATTTGTGAGAAATATAAGTTTAGAGAAATTTGCAGGTTTTGAGAGGTTTTCAAAAAGCTTAAGTGTTCGAAAATATGAGTGCGTGAGGAAGGGGGGTAAAAACTAAGAGTTTTTATATGTGGAGAATTTATTAACCGTTGGCTAATAGTGATTGAGGGTGGATATAATTAAAAACCAATTGGATATTGTGGGGTAGTGAGCTTTGAGGCGGTTTAATGAAGGTTTAATGAAAATCAATGGCTTTGATGATGGCACAGTAATTGATGTAATCTTAAAAGAGATTTTTGCATTAAATGCTGATTTGCCATATTGGGGGCAAAAACCTTAATATCACACGCCATCCTAAAAATAGCATACTCTTAGCCCAAGAATTCTTTTAAATGTCCAATCAATGCTAAAAATAGCAATTATCACCCTATTAACTCAGACAAACATCCTGAGATGTGTTTTGACTTCTGTTATGGTCAAAATGACTGACCAACATGCCTGAGTGGGTCCCAATGTTGCTGACTGGGTCCCACTAGGACAGATCTCCTGACCAACATTGCTGAACATTATAAGGACAACTCCACTGAGTTTCCCTTTTTGGCAGACAGCTTCAGTGGGGTTGGTCAACCTTGCTGAAGTTCAACTTAATGAACTTCCCCCTTCATTTGAGCTTCCTTCTTCATTTTTCCATCTTCCCTGGATCAAATTAGCCCAATTCTGCTGAAAGTTCCAAGAACCTTGCTTCAGCTAATGGCTTAGTTAAGATATCAGATTTTTGCTTATCAGTGTGAATTTTGACAAGCTTGATATCTTTCTTCTCCACATGATCCCTTATAAAGTGATGCTTGATATCAACATGCTTGCATCTGGTGTGTAGCACTGGATTCTGTGAAATGGCAATTGCACTATTGTTGTCACAGAATATTGGAACTTCATTGGTGATGACTTTATAATCTCTAAGTTGCTGCCTAAGCCAAAGTATCTGAGCACAGCAACTTCCAGCTGCTACATATTCTACTTCAGTTGTTGATGTGGCAACTGTATTTTGCTTCTTGGAGAACCATGAGATTAGCTTGCTGCCCAAGAATTGACATGTTCCAGAGGTGGATTTTCTGTCAATTCTACATCCTCCATAATCTGCATCTGAATATCCAGTGAGCTCTATGTTGTCATCAGCTGGATACCATAATCCAAGATTCTCAGTTCCCTTGAGATATCTTAGAATACTCTTGGCAGCATCAAGGTGGCTCCTTTTTGGATTTGCTTGAAATCTTGCACACACTCCAACTGCAAATGTGATATCAGGCCTACTTGTAGTGAGATATAGCAAGGATCCTATGATTCCTCTGTAGTTGGTGGAGTTTGTTGATTCTCCACTTTCATCAGGATCCATCTTCCAGTTTGTATTCATAGGAATTCTGACTGGCTTGCTAGTAGCACATCCAAATTTCTTGATCATGTCCCTTGTATATTTGGCCTGATTGATGAATATTCCTTTCTTTGATTGAGTGACCTGAAGTCCTAGAAAGAAATTCATCAATCCCATCATGGACATCTCAAATTTGCTCTGCATGAGTTTGGAGAATTTCTCACACAGCTTCTCATTTGGAGATCCATATATAATGTCATCCACATAGATTTGGACTAACAAAATATCATCTCCTTCACAGATTCTAAACAAGGTTCTGTCAACAGTGCCTTTGACAAAACCATGATCTAGAAGGAACTGTGATAAGGTGTCATACCAAGCTCTTGGTGCTTGTTTTAAGCCATGGAGGGCTTTCTTTAATCTGTACACCTTGTCTCCTTCTTCAAAGCCTGGGGGTCTTTCAACATATACTTCTTCTTTGAGTACCCCATTGAGAAATGCACTCTTCACATCCATTTTATACACCTTGAACCTCATGTGAGCTGCATATGCTAAGAAGGGTCTGATTGCCTCAAGTCTGGCCACTGGAGCAAATGTTTCATCATAATCAATCCCTTCAGATTGACAATATCCCTTGGCCACCAATCTTGCTTTGTTTCTCACAATGATGTCATTTTCATTTTTCTTATTTTTGAACACCCATTTGGTTCCAATGACATCTTGATGAGTTGGCCTATCCACCAGCTCCCATACTTCATTTCTGGTGAACTGGTTAAGCTCTTCTTGCATGGCTATGATCCAGTTGGTGTCTTGAAGTGCTTCCTCAATATCTTTTGGTTCCTGTTCAGAAAGGAAACAACAAAACAAAGCACTTTCTCCATGAAACCTTCTAGTTTTGATCCCTTCACTTGGATTACCAAGTATCAGACTAGTTGGGTGGTCATGCAACCAAGTCCTTCTAGACCTGATCCCTTCAGGAGGATTGTCCTCTCTCTGAAGTTGGATCACTAGACTCATTAAATTCAGGAAAGTTAATTGAAGGATCAAGTTCAGGATCATATTCAGGGGTATTGTCCTCATTGTCAGATAAGTTGACATTTTCATTGGTTCCCCCTTGAATATTGGATCCATTCACTACCTCAGCATTGCCTGCTTCTTCATTGGTAGTTGTTACCTGATTTTGAACTGGGATAGGTTCAGTCAGTTCAATTTCTACTTCAGGTTGGTTGACTTCTAGTTGATTGCTATCAGTAGAGTTGTCCAGTTTTTTATTGTTATCAAGTTCAGGTTGGGCAACATCTACAAACACTGTTTCCTTGCTTTGAAGCCTTAATCTGGTTGTTCTTTGTGTTATTTCATCAATTTTCAGGTTTCTATCCCTGCATTCATTAGAGAAAATTTATAAAAAAGGCCATTTAGGCACCTAGCTTCTTAAATAAAGACAACTTTTATAATCTTTTTAAAAAGGGACAAAAACGCATGTTAATAACCCATTATACCCTTATATTTAAATATGGAAATTAATTTATTAATTTAATAATTAAATAACAAGTCTTCATCTTCCTTATTTGTCGCCATAGATTTTTGGTTAATTTATTAATTTAATAATTAAAGAACGGGTTTCTTGGCCGGAAAACTCAAATCTTCAAGCTTTTTGGTTAATCCATGATGAATCAAACATAATCCCGCTGCATCTACAAACGATTGGCCATAGATTTCAGATTGGTGAAGCAACAATCCTCGATTTCCTCTTGAAATCGAGGGATCTTTTTCTTCTTTTAGTTTTTGTTTCAGTTTTGGGTGACCCCTCACGCCCAAAAACTGATTTCCGATGATTCTCAAAGTTTCTGTTGCTTAGAGGCTTGTTCCTCTCTTTCAACGACGGCCATGGCTATAAGGTCTCGTCTCCTTTGCTCTTCCATAATTGTTTCCTCGATCTGTTCTTTCGACTGCACATGATCAAGAGACTTTCCACGCGATCGTTTCTTTATATTCCTAGGGGATTCAAACTTCACCGATTTCTTCATTACGGATGACGGACGCGAAGCCGCCGGAGATACAGTAGAAACTTTTAATTCCAAGGGTCAGATGAAGAGTTTTGCCAAGGGTATGATTTTTAATTCCACGCGTACACACATAATTTGTAAAGAATTTAGGATTTTTTGAGATGATTTTAATTTAGGTTCAATTTGCTCCGTTTTCGTGTAATTGTGATGATTTACGTGCGCGTTGCTGAAATGTAGTTCATGATTATTTGTTATTGGTTTGGTCAAGGGATAATGCAGATCTTATTTTGCATATGTATACGTATTTTTGCATAATCACATTTTAATATGAAGACACCGTACTATTTTTCTGCATTATTTATTTTATTATGCAGTTTTAGATTTCATTGTTCTGCATTATTCATTTTATTATGCAGTTTTAGATTTCATTGTTCTGCATTATTCATTTTATTATGCAGATTTAGCTTTTATATTACTTTTCCAACCATGGTCTAGGGTGCAAAATGTTCTTCTCACTTCTCACTTCGTCTTCTTCCGTACTTCACGGTTTCCTTTCTTCACAAATTGACAAACCCCAAAATTCTGCACAAAATTAAGCTCTTCTGACCGGTGTTAATTAATTTTAGGAAGGTTTTAATTAATTGCGTAATTCTTGGAATTAATGAGCTGATAGAGTCAGCTTTAAATTTCAAACATAAGGTTTTAATTAATTGCGTAATTCTTGGAATTAATGAGTTGATAGAGTCAGCTTTAAATTTCAAACATTTAAAGAATTTCTCCATATTAATTTCGAATTTTATGTATTAAGGGCATGATGGTACATTTATGTGCCATTTTGTCCTTATTCTGAAACTATTTTGAATCATGTCTTTATTTAAAAAAACACTAGGTGAAATGACCTTTTATGTGAAATCCCCAATTCATTAATAGACTCATCAAACACAACATGGGGTGTTTCTTCCACAATAATGGTTTTGCAATTGTAGACTCTGTAAGCTTTACTGATTTGTGAATATCCAACAAATATTCCTTCATCAGCTTTGTTGTCAAAAGCTTTCAATTGCTCTTTCCCATTATTATGAATGAAACACTTACAACCAAATATATGAAAATAGGCAACAGTGGGCAATCTACCTTTCCATAATTGATATGGGGTTTTACCTTGACCTTTGGTGATTAAGGATCTGTTTTGAGTGTGACATGCAGTGCTAATGGCTTCAGCCCAGAACCTTTTAGGCAATTTGGATTCAGCAATCAATGTCCTTGCTGCCTCTTTCAAGGTTTTGTTTCTTCTTTCAGCAACCCCATTTTGTTGAGGTGTTCTTGCTGCTGAAGTTTCATGAGTGATGCCATTCTTGCTGCAGTACTCATTGATGTATGAGTTTATGAATTCAGTGCCTTTGTCTGGTCTGATTTTGACAATACTTAGGCCCTTTTCATTGCTCAATCTCATCATCAATTCAGGTAGCTTGACTTGGGTCTCCTTTTTGTTCAGCAAGAATACTACCCAAGTGTACCTGGAAAAATCATCAACAACAACTAAAGCATATTTTCTTCCATTTATACTTACTGGGATAATTGGACCAAATAAATCCATATGCAGTAGTTGAAGAACTCTCTCAGTTGAGATGACAGGCTTTCCTTTAAATGAAGTTTTGATCTGCTTTCCTCCCTGACATGGCTGGCATATATGTTCTTTGGTGAACACTTGATTAGGCAGCCCTTTAACTAGAGAGTTTCTTGCAATCTTGTTGATGATTTTGAAATTCAGATGGTTTAGTCTTTTGTGCCATAGCCAGCTTTGCTCACTTGTGCTTTTGGCAACAAGACACACTGTCTCAGGGGTTTTGCTCCAATCTGCAAAATAGACATTTCCCTTTCTCACCCCTGTTAGTAGCACCTGTTGTGTTGAATTATCTTTGATAATACATTTATTGGGTGCAAATTCAAAATTGTATCCTTTATCACAGATTTGACTTATAGACAGTAAATTGTATTTTAGGCCTAGGACATATGAGACATCAGTGATTTTGACACTACCAATGTTTAATGTACCATAACCTCTTGTGATCCCTTGAGAGCTGTCTCCAAAGGTTACTGAAGGACCATCCTTTTCAATGAATTATGAGAGAAGCTCCTTGTTCCCAGTCATGTATCTTGAACATCCACTGTCCAAGTACCATGCTGTTTTCTTGTTGATGTTTCTCCTCTTCTTGTGGTCCTTGCAGTCCTGCAAAGTCAAATTTTAGGTACCCTTTGAATGTTGGGTCCTAGAGGGTTAGTTGTACCTTTTGGAACCCAAATCTGCCTAATTACTCTGATTGACTCAAAGTGACTGACTTGGTTTCCATTTACATCTACATACACAGTTTTACCCTTAAATGCCTTGGGTGATTTCTGTGCATAAGTGTTAGTCTTGTAAGGTTCATGAGAGTTGGTGAATTTCTTTGGGACATATCTCCTGAAGTTACTAGACTTAGGTGCAGCTTGGTAAGACTTTTGAGGATAGGGGTTTGGATGGCCTTTTACATTTGGCAAGTAAGGTCCAGGCTTCCTGAAGCTTTTATACCTATCAGAGGGGTTGAGCCTTAATCTATTCAGTTGAGGTTGCCTCAGTTGAGTTGGCCTTTTCTGTGTAGATTTTGTACAACTCCACTGATGAGTGTTCAGATGGTTTGACCTTCCATTGGTTCTTCCCTTATGAACCTCATTTCTCTTGTATACAATGTTCTTAACCTTTTCCTTAGGTATGGGTTTAGAGACATTGTTTACTTGAGTAGGTATAAAAATTCCTTTACCCTTTTCCTTGATCAGTGGTTGGTTTACTTCCATTTCATTTTGTTGAGCCACTGATCTTATAAAAGTCATCTTAGAATTGCTTGTTGAGGCAATACTAAGACCAGGTGAGGGTTCAAATGGATTATAGCCTAATCCACCTTTTTGAGCAAATGGTCTTTGAAACCCTTGAATTTCTTCTATTGCTTTAGAAGATTTGTTCAAGGCAGACATCTTCATTTTTAAGCTCCCCTCACTCAATTTAAGAGTATCAAATTCATTTGAGAGATTATCAAATTTAGCTTGAAGGATTCTAAGATCAAAATCCTTTTTCCTCAAGGCCAGTTCTTGTTCATCAATCAACTTTTGTTGTTCAGTGACTTTGAGAGACATTTCATCATGTTCTCTCACAATCTGTTGATACAACTCAGTTGATTTAATGTCAAACTCTGGTTCAGGAAGGTTGAGAGTTTGAACTTTAGAATTCAGTAGCTCATTTTCTCTCAATGTCATATTGCATACTTCTTGTAGTCTGGTGAAATCCTCAAGTAACTTCCCAAAGTTGAGTTTCAAGTGGATTTCACTGGACTCATGTGTGTTATTAAAAGAATTGGAAGATGAACATACCTCTTCATTTTCAAAAGCCATTTGACAGTCTTCATCACTGTCACTGTTGGAGAATAGTCCATCATCAGAAGAGTAGACACTCTCTTCACTTGCTGATTCCCCAGCTACCATGGCCTTTCTGTTGTTCAGCCTCTTGTCTCTTTTGCTCTGCCTTTCTTTTCTTTCTTTTGAGCTTAGGTCAGGACAATCATACTGAAAGTGACCCTTTTTCTGGCAGTTGTAACACACATCTTCATCATCATTCTTCTTGCTTGAGGACTCCTTCCTCCTTGATGATGATGGTTCAGCTTTGCTTTACTTCTTTCTATCAGCATATCTGTCTTCTTTCTTCTCATCAGAGACTTTGTCCTCTGATTTATTGTCTGGAGAACTGAATCTTATTCTGGTTCTGTTGTCTTGGTAGAACTTTTTGTATCTACCAAATCTGGAGTTGAGCTTCTCAAATCTCCTTGCCATGAGTGCCAGGTCCTCCTTCATTTCAGACTTGGAAACAGTTTGAGAGGATCTTTGGGTACTCTTCTTTTCTGTTTCAGCAGCTTTGAAAGCAACACCTTTCCTTGAGGAGGATGGCTCATCATGCACTTTCTTCCTGTTTAAATCAAACTCATATGCTTTGAGTTCAGAGAACACTTGTTGCATTGGCATGTTGTCAAGATTGCTGGTGTTTTGCATCATGACAGAGTATATGTCCCACTTGGATGTGAGACTTCTCAGAATTTTCAAAGCAACTTCTCTTTTGGCATAGAACTTGCCAAGAGAGTTTATCTCATTCATGATGTCAGTGAATATGCCATCAAGATGATCAATAATTTCATTGGGCTCCATTGAAAATTGTTCATATTTTTGGATAGCCACTTGAAGCTTGTTTTCTTTTATCTTTTGGGTACCTTCACACATAAGTGCTAAGGTGTCCCAAATCTCCTTTGTTGTTGTGCAGTGGTACACTCTTCCCATCACTGCATCTGGAATAGTCTGGTACAAGGTATTCATGGCAATGTAGTTCAGGTTGTGCCTTTCCTTTTTCTCTCTTCAGCTGTAAACTCATCCTTATCCTTTGGTAGCAACTTTCCTTGGATCTGCTTTCTGAGCATCAGTGAGTTTGGGATTTGCTTTGGTGAATGTGAAGGGCCCTCTGGTGATGACTTTGAGCATTTCATCATGCTGGCAGGCAAGATGTGCTCTCATCCTGATCTTCCAGAAATCATAGTTCTCAATTGAGAACATTGGCAATTTATGATGTAAAATATGATTCACTTGATTTGGACCCATGTTGTTGATGGTGTTGACAGCATCTCCTGGAACTGCATTGTTAGCCATTTCTATAGAAATAGATTTAGATAAACACAAATAGGTTTTTCAGAAATTTGGATCAGTTCAGTGACCACAGAAATAATGTGTTTTTGAAAATCAGTTGGATTTTCAGAAGCAGTGGTCTTTGAACCCCGACTCTGATACCACTTGATGGTCCTTGGTGGAGTATGACACAAGTGTATGGGGGGGGAATGCACTTGTGTATGCAAATTCTTTTTCTTTTCAAACAGTTTGGTCTTTTCAGGAAGGTTGTCTCACAACAAGCCTGAGTATGAACTTCAAAAGATACTTGTTCTACTGATTACTATTGAGTGATCAGTTGGCTAAATATCTAAAGGAGTTGCTAAGTGCGGAATGTGGTTGGCCTTTTACTTAAAATAATACTCCAAGTTAATTTCTGAAAACACAGTGATCAGGGACTTTGTCCAAAACAGATTTTCTTTACTTACTGAGAAAGACTCTTTGAAATATGATTGAATGTAAGTGCTAAAATGAATGCAGTAAGTAAGTGACACACAAGTTATAGTGGTTCAGAGACTCAAGCTCCTACATCCACTTTCCCTGATTGAACAGGATAATTCCTTAACAATGGAATTAGCTTGTTTTATAGTGCCAAGGTGCACTGATCAACAACACTCTCTTAGTGCTTTGATCCCTAGGATAATCTGAGTCCTAGTGCTCAATCTCTCTGAGTTAAGACTTTGTTTCACAATAACAGTCCTTAACTCCTCACTTCTACAACAAACACCACTTCACTTAATGAGGTAAGGGTTTGAGGTTTGGTTCCAACTAGTAGAGATATCATTTAAAATAAGAACAGTGTAAAGGCTTAGGATATCTCAATGCTAAGCTTTTGGATATTACAAGTATTGGCTTAGCTATTTGAAGTGATCAGGAAACTTGGGATTCTTAAAAACAGCTTTGGTTTCCTTTGATTGCTTGATGATAGTTTGATAATAAGTAGTTAGATGGTTGAATCCTTTGATCACTTCTGAATTTATAGGCAAATTTTGAACAACTAACCGTTGGAGAGATAGCCATTCAAACTTGTCTATTTGCAGCACCATTGAAACGGTTATGAAGCTTGACATCCTATTATCCACTGTGTAAAAGCTTCTTCAATGGTTGCTTGAATGAATGTGTTGACTTCTGAAAAATGCGGCTGAGATGACTTGTGTCAGATTCCAAATATGCACATTTCCCAAGGTTGATTTGTGGCAGATTCTACACTCAACCAACGGTCAGATGGGACAACTCCCCTGAACATTCCTGCTACAAACTAGAATGTTCCAACATTCATTCAATACTTCAGTCTTTAATGCTTCTAAGTCTTCAATACTTAATTCAGGCTTGATGGCAATAAATGCTTCAATAAATGTGTCTTCTATGAGTATAGCATTCAATGTTCTTGATCATTAGCACTTCAATTGATCTGGAACAGTTCTTATCAATGCATGAAGCTTTGCCTTATCACTCTTGATCTTCCAGCCTTGTTGTCCACTTCAGTCAGCTTGTTTTGTAAACTCAGCAAGTTTGTCCTATCATTCTAATGCTTAACAAGCTGCCTAACATTCCAGCTTTGGACAACTAATCTGAACAATAAATCTCACAACATCTCTGAGATTTAGACTTAGGCATTTCTACTTACTCAAGTATCCTGAGACAACTAGTCTGATCTATACTTGAGCATATCTCAACTAATCTGATCATCATCAATCAGGGGTTTTGGTATCTAAATCAAAATCATTTTATTCCCAACAGTTGAGCCGAGGCAAATTCCTCTTATCCAACACTAGACTAATAGCAAGATGATTGAATGTTGTTCGCAGGAGAAGGGTGCGAAGGTGTATGGTGATGATGATTTAGTTGTTGATGTGTACCTTATTACTGAAAAGGGAGTTGTTAAAGCTCAGTTTCTTAATTAACAGGTAATTTAATTTATTAAATTTTTTTAGTTATTTTTTTTTTAAAATTCTAACATTTTTTTGTTTTATATTGTACAGGCCAGCATGTCGACTGATGCACCCGAGAGTCGCATTGTATTGTGGATCTACCTTGGGACGTAAGTATAATATATTTATATACAACATGTTTATTAATTTTCATTAGACGTATGTATAACATGTTTATTAATATTTTTTCATTATTATAAATTATGTGTAACAGGTTGATGCCTTCAAATTTAATCTTGAGGACGATCAGACATATTATGTACAGGAATATGGAGGTTGGTGCACACACCTTTGCCAAGGTATCACCCGGTACGATTCAACGGTGGTGGGAGACATTCTAGGTATAATTAATTAATGATGTATAAAATAATTTTACATTAACATTTTGTAATATTAATTCATTAATTTTTTTTTGCAGACCGAGGTGTACCAGCTCTTTCTTGAAAAAGCAGCAAATCGGTACAGTGGCATGTTATCAAGCTGCAAGAAAATGTGGGAGAAGAAGAAGCTGAGGTGGGATGTCAATGTTTGGAACGACTAAGTTCGTCACTGGAACGATCCTGCCACAATTAAGAAGAGCGAGCAGTGTCGTAAGAACCGCTTATCCGAGCCTGGAGGTCCGGGTACTGGCTATGGTACTCATAAAGGCGGAGCTCGTGGAGCAGCAGAGGTCGCACGACGCATTGTAAGTATTTGTGGTCAATTATAATTAATTTGAGTTAATTTTTTATTTTATTTGTACGTATATGTCTTTAATTCAAAATACAGGAGCAGAAGATGTGACGCCCTGCCTACAACTGTGAGATAGTAGAATATTACCACTGTTACGAAAACGGCACATACAAATATGGTTATATGGGTGATATTCTTGTAAGTATACATATATATACACATAACATTAAATATAATATATATTTAATTGTACTTGAAAATGTATTAACCCATTTTTAAATATGCACGTATAGGACCAGCTACAAGAGGAGTTGACCAATCTCTCAAGTGACTCGTCAGATGATCATACTTCAGAGGATAGTTCAACCCAGACCCCATCTATACCCGACATGTCTGAATTGTACTTGAAGAAGGTCGGCAGGTCTCATGGACATGTTAGGGGTCTTGGACAAGTAGGCAAGAACAGACGGGTCTCCTCCGGTCCTGGCGAGACGTCAGCCGGTACGACATTTGGACGATTCACCCAGGCCGACATTGTCAATGTTATTGCTGAAGAACGGAAAATCAATGAGGACAGAGAGCGACGATTACTCCTACAAATGCAGCAGACGGAGGAGCGCTTACTCAAACATTTTCAGGAACAGATGCAAGTGATTATGAGTCGGATAGGTGGGGCGTTGGGGACGTCGAACAACGTTCAGGATGGTGACCCGGTTGAGGATCAGGGTGATGCTGAGGATGATGGTGGTGATGAGGAGTGATACATTTTCTATTACATTGTTATGTTTATTTTAAATTGACGTTGAGGATTGTTTATTTTAATGTTGTGTGTGATGTTATTTTAATTGAGGTGAACATGCTAATGATTATAATTAGTGTTGTTTGTGATGTTATTTTAATTGAAAATGAACTTAAGAATGAATTTAATTAAGATGAAAATAGTTTTAATTAAATGGATAAGTGAATTGATATTTTTAAATGGATAAGTGAAAATAATTATACTCAATGTTATATGTAATGATATTGTTGTGAATTAAAGATTAGAATGAATTTAAATGTTGTGAATTGAAGATTAGAATGAATTTAAATGTTGGGAATTGAAGATTCGAATAAATTTAAATGGATAAGTGAATTGATATTTTTAATCACCGTAATTAAATTATTTAATTTGAAACACATAATTTAGTAAATTCTCATTTAGAAATAAATATATTATATGCTTTGACAATTTAATAATCAACAATTAAAGTTAAAATGGATTAAATTAAAAAATTAAAACTAAAATTAAATTGTATATATATTAATTGCATTTACAACATATCGACTAAAGCTCCTAGCATAAACGGCACACAAGGGGCGCCCATAATGCCTTGCGATCGAGAGGTCGCGGGATTGACCCCTGTTGCTCGCGAAAAATGGCCAATTATTGTGGCCCAGCGGTGAGGGGGGTGTGTTGTGGCCTTGTATACCTGTGTTTGAAACCCAATTTTCTATTTTTTTTAAAACTAATGAAATGGCGACGGTAAATTACACTCGCTAATAGGCGAGTGACTTCACAGTCACTTAAAGGCGACGGATTATAGTAGTCGACAAAAGGCGACGGATATTGCACTCACCTAATGGCGACCGCGACACGTGCTCGCAAATTGGCAACGACCGCCTGCACTTGCAAAAAGGAGACGGATTCAATAATTTTATCGCCTTTAAATTGGCAACGAGCATATTGGCAACTGGGGAATTCCGTCGCCTTTTAGATTAAAGAGGGGGATTATGTTGCTTTTTCCCTCTTCTTTTGACCATTTTTTTGTAGTGTGTTATTCAGGAAGGACAGTTAGGAAATAAGTGTCCAGTAGATGAAGCTCAGGTACATTTTTTACTTTGTAGTAATTTTTAGTTAATGTACTAACTGACATTATTACATGTGATAATACAATATGTTTCTTAGAGTAATACATTGTTTTGTATGTAGTAAAACATTTTTTCCTATGTTATACATTGTTATATGTTGGGAATAAAATGAGATATGTTTTGATCTAATACCAAAACCCTCTGAGACATGCCTAAGTCAAGTGATTATGTTCTAAGGATGTTAGAACATATAGAATAAGGCTAGATGAAGAGCTAATATGTTAGGCAGCTCTTAACTGTTTAGATGCACAATTTGAGGGGGAACATATGCTTTGAAGACTATCAAGAACAAGTCCCCTCAAGGCTCAAATTCTGGAACAATCACTAAATCTATTGAAGGCCAAGTATGCTGATCAGGAGAGTTGTCCAGAAGTGTTGTCTCAGCACAATTAAACAAGATCAAGTGTTCTGAAAGCTTGAGGTCAACCATGCTGGAGATTTAGAGACAACCATACCCTAAAGATCTTCAAAGAAACATGCTAAGATCACTTTGAAGTGAAGCAAAGGGTAAGAGCCAAGTCATCTGAAATGAGCAAGCCAACCATGCTGATAAGCAAGTCTGCTGATAGTGATAAGGAGAGTTGTCCATTTGATAAGGAATGTTATCCTATCATTGGAACAACCTTCAGAAGCCATGTCCAAGTCTTTTCAAGAGAATCTTAAAGTTAGACATTGGAAAGAGTGCTGCAGAATGAAGACAAAGTCTATACAACCGTTTATTTCCCAAATGAGGACATGTCACTATCAAGATTCTGTCTTCTAAGTTGAAGAACTAAAAGAAGACATTTATGGACATTTGAGGCTGCCTCTCCAATGGGCAAATCCTTCATTTGTCTATAAATACAGAAGTGTGAAGACCATTTGAAAGCACCTCAACAATTGACAAGAATATCCAACTATCCTACAAGCAAGAGTGCTTTCAAAGCTTTCAAAGACTATCTTAGTCTTCATACACTTCTTCTAAGCTGAACCCAATTGTATATCCATACAAAGCTTAGAGAGATATCCTAATCCTTATACACTGATCTTCATTGTAAAGGATATCTCATTAGTTGGAACCTTACTTCAATCCTTACCCTTTCAAGTGAGAAAGTGAGAAGGTTGTTGTAGTAGTAGAAGTGGTAGGAGCTGACTGTTGAGAGAAGAACAGTTCAGTTCTGAGTTGAGAAGAGGGTACTAGGACTCTATACATCCTAGGGATCAATTCACCAAGGAGTGGTGTTCTTGATCAAGTGCACCTTGGCACTATAAAACAAGTTAATTCCAAGAGTGAAGGAATTATCCTGTTAAATCAAGGAAAGTGGATGTAGGAGCTTGAGTCTCTGAACCACTATAAATTCTTGTGTTGATTTGCTTTTCAAGTACTTTCATACATTCAACACTGCACACAAAACTGACCTTTCAAAGAACTCATACTCAAGACTGTGCAAAAGACTTTTGGACAAGTTCCCTGAAAACTGGACTGGTTGATTAACTAAGTGATTTCAGAACTTTAAAGGAGTTTAAACTAAAGTTCCAACCACTAATTCCGCACATATAACTCCCATAGATAGTTATTCAACTAAGTACTCAATAGTACTTAGTAGTTTGATTATCTTTAAAGAGTTAATCATCTTCAGCAGAGTTGTCCAAGACAACATTGCTGATCTCTGGTTTGATCAAGTTTGTAAAGAAATTGCATACAAGTGTATTCCCCCCCCCCCCCCCATACACTTGTTATATACTTCTTTCAGGACCAACAAGTGGTATCAGAGCAGGGGTTCAAAGACCACTGCTTCTGAAAAGCCATCTTGGTTTTCAAAATCACATATTTTGTGTGGTCACTGAACTGATCTATCTGAAATCCTATCAACTGTTGACTAACTGTTTGTTCTTGAGATATGGCCAACAACAATGTTGCTGTTCCACCTCCTGCTGTCCAAGGATTGGACAACATGGCCACAAATCCAGTCAACCTCATCTCTCATCACAAATTGCCCATGTTCTCAATAGACAATTATGATTTCTGGAAAATCAGAATGAGGGCTCATCTTGCATCTCTACATACTGATATGTTGAGGGTGATCACAAGAGGTTCTTTTGTGTTCACTCAAGTAAATCCCAGGGTCACTGAAGCTCAAAGAGCAGATGCAACGGAACTGATTCCCAAAGATGAGGATGACTTCACTGCTGATGAGAAGAGGAAAGATAATCTGAATTATCTTGCCATGAACACCCTCTACCAAAAATTCCAGATGCCATAATGGGTAGAGTCTACCACTGCACAACTGCCAATGAAATTTGGGATACTCTTGCTGAAATGTGTGAGGGTACAGAAAAAATCAAGGAGAACAAGCTCCAAGTGGCAGTGCAGAAATTTGAACAATTCACAATGGAGTCTGAGGAATCCATTGACAAATTTGCTGGTAGATTCACTGATGTGATGAATGAGATCAACTCTTTAGGCAAGGTATACTCCAAAAGAGAAGTTGGACTGAAGATCTTGAGAAGTCTCACTCAAAAGTGGGATGTCTATGCTGTCATGATGAAAAATACCAAGGATCTTTCCACCATGCCTATGCAACAAATCTTCTCTGAACTCAAAGCTTATGAGTTCGACCTCAACAGAAGAAAGCCTGTTGAGGAACCTTCAATTCCCACAAAAGGAGTGGCATTCAAAGCCAAAACTGCTGAACCAGAAATGCAGTCCACTCCTAGATCATCAAAGTCAGTCTCTAAGACTGAAATGAAGGATGAACTAGCCTTAATGGCTAGAAGGTTTGACAAGCTAAATTCAAGGTTTGGTAGATACAAGAAATTCTACCAGGACAACAAATTCAGGAGAAGGTACAACTCTCCTGAAGCTCAGGCTGAGGTCAAGAAGCCTGAAGAGAAAAGATCAGAGGACAAGTACTCTCATAGGAGAAGGTCCAGTAGAGCTGAACCTTCATCATCAAAAAGAAGAGAAGAACCAAAGAAAGATGATGATGAAGACTTGTGCTATAATTGCAAGAAGAAAGGGAACTTCCAGTATGACTGCCCTGAATTGAGCTCTAAGGAGAGAAGAGAAAGGCAAGCAAAGAGAGACAGAAAGTTCACCAATAGAAAAGCCATGATGGCTGGTGAAGAATCTGAAAGTGCTGAAAGCTTCAACTCTTCTGATGGACTGTTCTCCAACAGTGAAGATGATGATGATGTCTGTAACATGGCTCTTGAGGATGAAGAGGTATCCTCTACTTCTAGTTCACCATCATTCATCTCACAAAACATTAGTGAGGTCAACCTGAAGCTTTCCCTTGGAAAGTTGATGGAAGATTTCACTATGTTACAAGAATTTCATGACAACTGTGTGAGAGAAAATGAAAGATTGGCAATTGAACTTGCTAAAAACTCTGAGGTAGTTGATGTCAAATCTACTGAGTTGTATCAACAAGTCCTGAGAGAGCTTGAGGAAGCAAATCTCAGGATAGTTGACCAACAGAAGGAGATTGATGATCAACTTCTCTCTCAGAAGAGAAAAGATTTTGAACTAAAAATTCTAAATGCCAAATTTGAAAACCTCTCACATGAGTATGATATTCTTAAATCAAGTGAAGAAAGCCTGAAACTAAAGATGTCTGCTCTGAAGAAATCCTCTAGGGCAATAGAGGAAATTCAGAGTTACCAAAGATCTATGGCTCAAAGAAGTGGATTAGGTTTTGATCCATTTGAATCTTCACTTTGTCTTAGTGTTGCTTCTACAAGTAACACTAAGAGAATCTTTGTTAAGTCAGTGGCACAAGCTGAAAATGAAGTGATTCAGCCACTGAACAAAGGAAATGGCAAAATGGATGATGTGCCTACTCAAGTGCTTCAGGAGACTAGGCCAAAACCTAAGGAAATGGCCAAAGCTCCTGAACACAAGAGGAATGTTGGTCAGCAGAGTAGACCCAATGGAAGGGCAACTCTCCTGAACAATGTTCAGAGGAGTTATCCAAGGTATAATCAGCCTAGGCCAACTCTACTGAGAAAGCCTCAGCTGACTAGACCTAAGGACAACTTTCCTCAAAGGCAAAATAAAATGAGACAACCAAAACCCTTCATGCCAAAGGGTAATGGTCATAAAAATGCCTTTCCACAAAGATTTCCTCAAGTAGCACAAAGAACTCATAAGTTCAGGAGATTTGACAACTCTCCTGAAACTTACAGAGTTAACACCTTCACACATACTTTCCCAAAGGCATTTAAGGGAAAGACAGTGTATGTAGATGCTAGAGGAAGACAACTTATCCACCTTGAATCAATCAGGGTTATTAGGCAAGTTTGGGTTCCTAAAGGTACAGCTAACCTCTCAGGACCCAAAACTCAAAGGGTACCTAAACCTATCTAATTGCAGGTACCAATGGGCCACAAGAAGAGGAGCATGAGTAAAAAGTCAGCATGGTACCTTGACAGTGGATGTTCAAGGCACATGACTGGAAACAAGGAACTCCTCACTGATTTTATTGAAAAAGAAGGCCCAAATGTCACATTTGGAGACAGCTCACAAGCCACAACAAAAGGTTACGGTACTTTGATGATTGGTAACATCAAAGTATCCAATGTGTCTTATGTGGCTGGTCTCAAATATAATCTCCTAAGTATCAGTCAATTCTGTGATAAAGATTTCAATGTTGAGTTCTCAAGTGGAAAATGTTTAATCAAAGATAAAACTCAACAAACTCTATTGACTGGAACTAGGAAAGGAAATGTGTATTTTGCAGACTGGGACAAGTCTACTGATGTTGCATGTTTCATTGCTAAGAGTTCTAGTGAACAAAGTTGGTTATGGCATAAAAGATTAAACCACTTGAACTTCAAAACAATGAACAAAATTGCTAGGAATGCATTAGTTAAAGGACTACCTAATGAGGTTTTCATTAAGGAGCATGTTTGCAAACCATGCCAAGAAGGAAAACAGATTAAAGCCTCATTCAAAGGAAAACCAGTCATCTCTACTGAAAGGGTACTTGAGCTTCTACATATGGACTTATTTGGACCAATTACCCCAGCAAGCATAAATGGTAGGAAATACACACTGGTTGTAGTATATGACTTCTCTAGGTTCACATGGGTAGTATCTCTCCTTAATAAGAAGGAAACTCAAGTTAAACTGCCTGAACTTTTAAAGAGATTGTCAAATGAGAAAATCCTTAGCATTATCAAGATAAGATCTGATAAAGGCACTGAGTTCATAAACTCTTACATCAATGAGTATTGCACATCTAATGGAATAGCTCATGAAACCTTAGCAGCTAGAACTCCTCATGGAGTTGCATAAAGGAGGAATAGAACTTGAAAAGAAGCTGCTAGAACCTTAATTGCTGATTCAAACTTACCTAAGAGGTTTTGGGCTGAAGCCATAAACACTGCATGTCATACTCAAAATAGATGTTTGATCACTAAGGGGCAAGGCAAAACCCCCTATGAACTCTGGAAAGGAAGATTGTCTAAACTGTTATACTTTCACATCTTTGGTTGTAAGTGTTTCATACACAATAATGGGAAAGAACAATTGAAAGCCTTTGATAGCAAAGCTGATGAGGGAGTATTCCTTGGATATTCTCAAATTAGTAGAGCTTTCAGAGTATACAACAAGAAAACTCTTATTGTGGAGGAAACACCTCATGTTGTGTTTGATGAATCTATTCATGAGTTCAGGAATGAGAACTTAGAACCAGAAGAAATCACACAGAGGACAACCAGACTGAGCCTAAAAGACAAAGACACTGAATTCATAGATGTTGTTCAAGCCAATCTCCCTAAAAACTTAACATTGGACAACAATCCTGAAGGCAATCCTCCTGAGGCAAATCCCACTGAAGGAAATGGTGAACTGAATGATCCAATCCCAGTTCACATCCAGGTAACAACTACCAATGAAGAAGCAGTCACTGCTGAGGTAGTTAATGGATCAAATAATCAAGGGGGAACTCAAAATGTTGAAAATGCCAATGTCCCTGACATTGAGGACAACACCCCTGATTTTGATCCTGAATTAGATCATGCATTCAATTATCCTGAATTTTATGATCAAAATGACTCAACTTCAGTAGAGGACAACTCTACTGAATAGATCAGAAAAAGAAGGACTTGGTTGTCTGACCATCCTACTGATCTAATACTTGGTGATCCAAGTATAGGAGTCAAAACAAGGAGATTTCATGGTGAAAGTGCTCTTTTCTGTTGTTTCTTGTCAGAGCAAAAACCAAGTGACATTGAAGAAGCACTTCAAGATGCCAATTGGATCACAGCCATGCAGGAATAACTGAACCAATTCACCAGAAATGAAGTATGGGAGCTGGTGGATAGACCTTCACATCAAGATGTTATTGGAACAAAGTGGGTGTTCAAGAACAAGAAGAATGAGAATGATGTGATTGTCAGAAACAAAGCAAGACTAGTGGCAAAGGGCTACTGCCAACATGAAGGCATTGACTATGATGAGACCTTTGCACCTGTGGCAAGGCTAGAAGCAATAAGGCTCTTTCTAGCCTATGCAGCCCACAAGAGGTTCAAAGTGTACCAAATGGATGTCAAGAGTGCCTTTATGAATGGAATCTTGAAAGAAGAAGTCTATGTGGAGCAACCACCTGATTTTGAGGTTGGAAACCAAGTTTACAGGCTGAAGAAGGCTCTATATGGACTCAAGCAAGCCCCTAGGGCTTGGTATGATACACTGTCACAATTTCTCTTGGATCATGGATTCATCAAGGGAACTGTGGACAGAACACTCTTCAGAATCACTGAAGGAGAGGACATCTTGCTTATCCAAATCTATGTGGATAACATAATATTTGGATCCCCCAATGAGAAGCTGTGTGAGAAGTTCTCAAAGCTTATGCAAAGCAAGTTTGAGATGTCCATGATGGGGTTGATGAACTTCTTTTTGGGACTTCAAGTCAAGCAATCAAAAGAAGGGATCTTCATCAACCAGGCTAAGTACACCAGAGAAATGATCAAAAAGTTTGGGTGTGCAACTAGCAAGCCAGTAAGGATCCCAATGAACACAAATTGGAAGATGGATCCTGATGAGAGTGGTGTTCCAACCAACTCTACTGAATATAGAGGAATCATTGGCTCACTCCTCTATCTCACTGCCAGCAGACCTGACATCACCTTTGCAGTAGGTGTTTGTGCAAGGTTTCAAGCAAATCCTAAGAAAAGCCACCTTGAGACTGCAAAGACGATCTTGAGGTATCTCAAAGGCACTGAGAATCTAGGCCTTTGGTACCCTGCTGATGACATCATTGAGTTAACTGGCTACTCAGATGCTGACTATGGAGGATGCAGAATTGATAGAAAGTCCACTTCAGGGACTTGTCAATTCTTAGGCAACAAGCTCATATCTTGGTTCTCCAAGAAGCAAAACACACTACAGGAAATTTGAGAAATCGCGACGAAAAAATTCGTCATAAAAACATTATTTTTCGCCACAAATGATGTTTGGCGACAAAAAAAAATTGTCGCAAAGAACGTCACCGTATGAGCGTCACAATAGATCAATACGACGAAATTTGGATTTGTCACCGAATGTCATCATTTGGTGACAATAAATGTCACTGTCACTATACATTTCATCTATGGTGACATATAAATTGTCACATTTGGTATCAAAATTTCGTCACTTAATATGATATTTTGTCACTAAAGGTTAAATTTTACGTAACGATTTGGTTTATCGCCGCTAAAAAAATAACTTTTTGTGACGATTTTCCATATATTACTAACATTATAAAATTTTAGTTACATAATTTTTTGTCACAATTTGATTAACTATTTCGTCATATTTTATATAATTCGTCACAAAAAAATAGTTTTTCGTGACAAAATGTTGTTTGTTGTTATATGTGTGCATATATAATGACGAAAAAATTTATCACTAAAAATATGATTTAGTGACAAAATTTGTCACTGTCACTAAATGATGTGGAAATAGTGACAAATATTTTTGTCCTTAAAAGTTTAGCAACAGTGACAACACATTTTTTGTCATATTTCAAATCTTTCGTCATGAAATAATTACTCTATAGTCACTAAAATTTGGCGTCATTATATATATATATATATATAGGTATAATGATGATACATTTCGTCACCAAAAATAAGACATTAGTGACAAATTGTTCAATGTCGTTAAATGATGTAAAAATAGTGACAATTTTTTTTTTGTCATAATTTTTTTTTGAATGGTGAAAATGATATTTGTTACAATTTTTTATAACTACAATAACAACACATGTTGTCATTATTAATTAATATACAATGACAAAATATTATTTTATCATAAAAGTAATACATATTGCGATATATCATTTGTCATGAAATGATTTCAATTTTCATGATAAATTAATTTCAATTACTAAATGTAAGAAAAAAATTATAACAATAATAACAAACTTAAAGATAAAAAATAATTTTGCATTAATAAAAAAATCCATTCAAACAATTACAAAGTAACAACTAACAAAAAAAAAAAAAAATCTATCACTATGTACATTAAACCAATAAATAAAATTTATAGTTCTATCCCTTTACCACTCAAAAAAGCCAATAATTTTTCGATATTTGCACCTTGTGCTGCCATATTTGCATTCAAAAAATCCACTTGCGTCTTGAGTTCTTGCACCTGAGCTTCAGACTCTTGCAATTTTTCTTTCGTGTCTTTTAATTCTTCTTGCAAGTGATTTGAAGAATCATATAGTGTGTTGCGTCTACTTGGAGGTTTTGGACCATAACCAAGACCTTTTGTTGGGAATAAAATGATTTTGATTTAGATACCAAAACCCCTGATTGATGATGTTCAGATTAGTTGAGATACACTCAAGTGAGATCAGTTTAATTGTCTCAGGATACTTGAGTAAGTAGAAATGCTTAAGTCTAAAATCTCAGAAATGTTGTGAGATTTATAGTTCAGGATAGTTGTCCAAAGCTGGAATGTTAGACAGCTTGATAAGTATTAAGTACTTTAGGCCAAACTTGCTGAATCTACAAGACAAAGCTCACTGAGTGGACAACATGGCTGAAAGGATCAAAGAATGATAAGGCAAAGACTGTTGCACTGATAAGAACGGCATCAGATCAATCAAAGTGCCAATGATCAAGTACATTGAATGTTATACACACAGAAGACACATTCAATGGAGCATTTATTGCCAATCAAACCTGAACCAAGCATTGAAGACTTAGAGCATTAAAGATAGAAGCATTGAAAGAATGTTGGAACATTCTAAAGTTGCAGCAGGAATGTTCAGGGAAGTTATCCCATCTGACCGTTGGTTGAGTGTAGAGTTTGCCACAAATCAACCTTGGGAAATGTGCATATTTGGAATCTGACACAAGTCATCTCAGCCGCATTTTTCAGAAGTCAACACATTCATTCTAGCAACCATTGAAGAAGCTTTTGCACAGTGGATAAAAGGATGTCAAGCTTCATAACCGTTTCAATGGTGCTGCAAATAGACATGTTTGAATTGCTATCCCTCCAACGGTTAGTTGTTCAAATTTGCCTATAAATACAGAAGTGATCAAAGGATTCAAACATCCAACTACTTGCTATCAAACTATCATCAAGCAAACAAAGGAAACCAAAGCTGTTCTTTAGAATCCCAAGTTTCCTGATCACTTCAAATAGCTAAGCCAATCTTTGTAAACATCCAAAGCTTAGCATTGAGATATCCTAAGCCTTTACACTGTTCTTATTGTAAAGGATATCTCTACTAGTTGGAACCAAACCTCAAACCTTTACCTCATTTAGTGAAGGAATGTTTGTTGTAGAAGTGAGGAGTTAAGGACTGTTATTGTGAAACACAGTCTTAACTCAGAGAGATTGAGCACTAGGACTCAGATTATCCTAGGGATCAAAGCACTAAGAGAGTGTTGTTGATCAGTGCACCTTGGCACTATAAAACAAGCTAATTCCATTGTGAAGGAATTATCCTGTTCAATCAGGGAAAGTGGATGTAGGAGCTTGAGTCTCTGAACCACTATAAATTTTGTGCCATTTACTTACTGCCTTTATTATTGCACTTACATTCAATCATATTTCAAAGAGCAAAACTCAGTAAGTTAAGAAAAACTGTTTTGGACAAAGTCCCTGATAACTGTGTTTTTCAGAAATCATCTTGGAGTATTTCTTTGAGTCAAAGGCCAACCACATTCCGCACTTAGCAACTCTTTTAGATATTTAGCCAACTGATCACTTAATAGTAATCAGTAGGACAAGTATCTATCAAAGTTCACACTCAGGCTTGTTGTGAGACAATTTGCCTGATAAGACTAAACTGTTTGAAAAGAAAGAATTTGCATACACAAGTGCATTCCCCCCCCCCCCATACACTTGTGTCATACTCCACCAAGGACCAACAAGTGGTATCAGAGCAGGGGTTCATAGACCACTGCCTCTGAAAATCACTGATTTTCAAAATCACATTATTTTTGTGGTCACTGAACTGATCCAAATTTCTGAAAAACTTTTGTGTGCTTATCAAACCTATTTCTATAAATTAAATGGCTAACAATGCAGTTCCAGGAGATGTTGTCAATACCATCAACAACATGGGTCCAAACCAAGTCAATCATATTTCTCATCACAAATTGTCAATGTTCTCAATTCAGAATTATGATTTCTGGAAGATCAGGATGAGAGCACATCTTGCTTGCCAGCATGATGAAATGCTCAAAGTCATCACCAGAGGGCCCTTCACATTTACAAAAGCAAATCCCAAGCTCACTGATGCTCAGAAAGCAGATCCAATGGAGTTGCTACCAAAGGATGAGGATGATTTTATAGCTGAAGAAAGAAAAAGGCATAACCTGAACTACATTGTCATGAATACCTTGTACCAGACTATTCCAGATGCAGTAATGGGAAGAGTATACCACTGCACATCAGCAAAAGAAATTTAGGACACCTTAGCACTTATGTGTGAAGGTACCCAAAAGATAAAAGAAAACAAGCTTCAAGTGGCTATCCAAAAATATGAACAATTCTCTATGGTAGCCAATGAAACTATTGATCATCTTGATGGCAGATTCACTGACATCATGAATGAGTTAAACTCTCTTGGCAAGTTCTATGCCAAAAGAGAAGTTGCTTTGAAGATTCTGAGAAGTCTCACATCCAAGTGGGACATATACTCTGTCATGATGCAAAACACCAGCAATCTTGACAACATGCCCATGCAGCAAGTGTTCTATGAACTCAAAGCATATGAGTTTGATTTGAACAGAAAGAAAGTGCATGATGAGCCATCCTCCTCAAGCAAAGGTGTTGCTTTCAAAGCTGCTGAAACAGAAAAGAAGAATACTCAAAGATCCTCTCAAACTGTTTCAAAATCTGAAATGAAGGAGGAGCTGGCACTCATGGCAAGGAGATTTGAGAAGCTCAACTCCAGATTTGGTAGATACAAAAAGTTCTACCAAGACAACAGAACCAGAAGGAGATTCAGCTCTCCTGACAACAAATTAGAGGACAAAGTCTCTGATGAGAAGAAAGAAGACAGATATGCTGATAGAAAGAAGTACAGCAAAGCTGAACCATCATCATCAAGGAGGAAGGAGTCCTCAAGCAAGAAGAATGATGATGAAGATGTGTGTTACAACTGCCAGAAAAAGGGTCACTTTCAGTATGATTGTCCTGACCTGAGTGCAAAAGAAAGGCAGAACAAAAGAGACAAGAGGCTGAACAACAGAAAGGCCATGGTAGCTGGAGAATCAGCAAGTGAAGAAAGTGTCTACTCTTCAGATGATAGACTGTTCTCCAACAGTGACAGTGATGATGACTGTGAAATGGCATTTGAAAATGAAGAGGTATGTTCATCTTCTAATTCCTCAAATTCTTCTAATAACACACATGATTCCAGTGAAATCCACTTGAAACTCAACTTTGGGAAGTTACTTGAGGATTTCACCAGGCTACAAGAAGTATGCAATATGGCACTGAGAGAAAATGAGCTACTGAATTCTAAAGTTCAAACTCCCAACCTACCTGAACCAGAGTTTGACTTTAAATCAACTGAGTTGTATCAGCAGATTGTGAGAGAACATGATGAAATGTCTCTCAAAGTCACTGAACAACAAAAGTTGATTGATGATCAAGAACTGGCCTTGAGGAAAAAGGATTTTGATCTTAGAATCCTTCAAGCTAAATTTGACAATCTCTCAAGTGAATTTGATACTCTGAAATTAAGTGAGGGGAGCTTAAAAATGAAAATGTCTGCCTTGAACAAATCTGGTAAGGCAATAGAGGAAATTCAAGGGTTTCAAAGACCATTTGCTCAAAAAGGTGGATTAGGCTATAATCCATGTGAACCCTCACCTGGTCTTAGTATTGCCTCATCAAGCAATTCTAAGATGACTTTTGTAAGGTCAGTGGCTCAACAAAATGAAATGGAAGTAAATCAACCACTGATCAAGGATAAGGGTAAAGGAATTTTTATACCAACTCAAGTAAACAATGTCTCTAAACCCATACCTAAGGAAAAGGTTAAAGACATTGCTTACAGGAGGAATAAGGTTCAGAAGGGTAGAACCAATGGAAGGTCAACCTATCTGAATTCTCATCAGTGGAGTTGTCCAAAATCTACTCAGAAAAGGCCAACTCAAATGAGGCAACCTCAACTGAATGGATTAAGGCCCAACCCCTCTGATAGGTATAAAAACTTCAGGAAGCCTGGACCTTACATGCCAAAAGGAAAAGGCCATCCAAACCCCCATCCTCAAAGGTCTTACCAAGCTGCACCTAAGTCTAGTAACTTCAGGAGATATGTCCCAAAGAAATTCACCAACACTCCTGAACCTTACTAGACTAACACTTATACACAGAAACCACCCAAGGCATTTAAGGGTAAGACTGTGTATGTAGATGTAAATGGAAACCAAGTCAGTCACTGTGAGTCAATCAGAGTAATTAGGCAGATTTGGGTTCCAAAAGGTACAGCTAACCCTCTAGGACCCAACACTCAAAGGGTACCTAAATTTTGACTTTGCAGGACTGCAAGGATCACAAGAAGAGGAGAAGCATCAACAAAAGAACAACATGGTACTTGGACAGTGGATGTTCAAGACACATGACTGGGAATAAGGAGCTTCTCTCAGAGTTCATTGAAAAAGATGGTCCTTCAGTAACCTTTGGAGACAGCTCTCAAGGAATCACAAGGGGTTATGGTACATTAAACATTGGTAGTGTCAAAATTACTGATGTCTCATATGTCCTAGGCCTAAAATACAACTTGCTGTTTATAAGTCAAATCTGTGATAAAGGATATAGTGTTGAATTTGCACCAAATGAATGCATTATCAAAGATAATTCAACACAACAGGTGCTACTAACAGGGGTGAGAAAGGGAAATTTCTATTTTGCAGATTGGAGCAAAACCCCTGAAGCAGTCTGTCTTGTTGCCAAAAGCACAAATGAGCAAAGTTGGCTGTGGCACAAGAGATTAAACCATCTGAACTTCAAAACCATCAACAAGATTGCAAGAAACTCTCTAGTTAAAGGGCTGCCTAATCAAAGCTTCATTCAAAGGGAAGCCTGTCATCTCAACTGAGAGAGTTCTTCAACTACTGCATATGGATTTATTTGGACTTATAATCCCAGTAAGTATAAATGGAAGAAAATATGCTTTAGTTGTTGTTGATGATTTCTCCAGGTACACTTGGGTAGTATTCTTGCTGAATAAAAAGGAGACCCGAGTTAAGCTACCTGAATTGATGATGAGATTGAGCAATGAAAAGGGCCTAAGTATTGTCAAGATCAGATCTGACAAAGGCACTGAATTCATAAACTCATACATCAATGAGTACTGCAGCAAAAATGGCATCACTCATGAGACTTCAGCAGCAAGAACACCTCAACAAAATGGGGTTGCTGAAAGAAGGAACAGAACCTTGAAAGAGGCAGCAAGAACATTGATTGCTGAATCCAAACTGCCTAAAAGGTTCTGGGCTGAAGCCATTAGCACTGCATGTCACACTCAAAACAGGTCCTTAATCACCAAAGGACAAGGTAAAACCCCATATCAAATATGGAAATGTAGATTGCCCACTGTTGCTTATTTTCACATATTTGGTTGTAAGTGTTTCATTCACAATAATGGGAAAGAACAATTGAAAGCTTTTGACAGCAAAGCCGATGAAGGAATATTTGTTGGATATTCACAAATCAGCAAGGCTTACAGAGTCTACAATTGTAAAACCCTTATTGTGGAAGAAACACCTCATGTTGTGTTTGATGAATCTATTAATGAGTTCAGGGATAGAAACCTGAATATTGATGAGATAACACAAAAAACAACCAGACTAAGGCTTCAAAGCAAGGGAACAGTGTTTGTAGATGTTGCCCAGCCTGAACTTAATGATAATCAAATACTGGACAACCTACCTGATGGCAATCAACCAGAAGTCAACCAACCTGAAGGTGAAATTGAACTGACTGACCCCATCCCAGTTCAAAACCAGGTAACAACTACCAATGAAGAAGCAGACAATGCTGAGGTAGTAAATGGATCCAATATTCAAGGGGGAACTAATGAAAATGTCAACTCATCTGACAATGAGGACAATACCCCTGAATATGATCCCGAGCTTGATCCTTCAATTAACTTTCCTGAATTTAATGAATCTAGTGATCCAACTTCAGATGAGGACAATCCTCCTGAAGGGATCAGGTCTAGAAGGACTTGGTTGCATGACCACCCAACTAGCCTAATACTTGGTAATCCAAGTGAAGGGATCAAAACTAGAAGATTTCATGGAGAAAGTGCTTTGTTTTGTTGTTTCCTTTCAGAACAGGAACCAAAAGATATTGAGGAAGCACTACAAGACACCAACTGGATCATAGCAATGCAAGAAGAGCTGAACCAGTTCACCAGAAATAAAGTATGGGAGCTGGTGGATAGGCCAACTCATCAAGATGTCATTGGAACCAAATGGATGTTCAAAAATAAGAAAAATGAAAATGACATCATTGTGAGGAACAAAGCAAGACTGGTGGCCAAGGGATATTGTCAATCTTAAGGGATTGATTATGATGAGACTTTTGCTCCAGTGGCCAGACTTGAGGCAATCAGACTCTTCTTAACATATGCAGCTCACATGAGGTTCAAGGTGTATCAAATGGATGTGAAGAGTGCATTTCTCAATGGGGTGCTCAAGGAAGAAGTATATGTTGAACAGCCCCCAGGCTTTGAAGAAGGAGACAAGGTGTACAGATTGAAGAAATCCCTCTATGGCTTAAAGCAAGCTCCAAGAGCTTGGTATGACACCTTATCACAGTTTCTTCTAGATCATGGTTTTGTCAAAGGCACTGTTGACAGAACCTTGTTCAGAATCTGTGAAGGAGATGATATTTTGTTAGTCCAAATCTATGTGGATGACATTATATTTGGATCTCCAAATGAGAAGATGTGTGAGAAATTCTCCAAACTCATGCAGAGCAAATTTGAGATGTCCATGATGGGATTGATGAATTTCTTCTTAGGACTTCAAGTCACTCAATCTAAGAAAGGAATATTCATCAATCAGGCCAAGTATACAAGGGACATGATCAAGAAATTTGGATGTGCTACAAGCAAACCAGTCAGAATTCCTATGAATACTAACTGGAAAATGGATCCTGATGAAAGTGGAGAATCAACAAACTCCACTAACTACAGATGAATCATAGGATCCTTGCTATATCTCACTGCAAGTAGGCCTGATATCACATTTGCAGTTGGAGTGTGTGCAAGATTCCAAGCAAACCCAAAGAAGAGCCACCTTGATGCTGCCAAGAGAATCCTAAGATATCTCAAGGGATCTGAGAATCTTGGATTATGGTATCCAGCTGATGACAACATTGAGCTCACTGGATATTCAGATGCAGATTATGGAGGGTGTAGAATTGACAGAAAGTCCACCTCTGGAACATGTCAATTCTTGGGCAGCAAGCTTATCTCATGGTTCTCCAAGAAGCAAAATACAGTTGCCACATCAACAACTGAAGCAGAATATGTAGCAGCTGGAAGTTGCTGTGCTCAGATACTTTGGCTCAGACAGCAACTTAGAGATTACAAAGTCATCTCCAATGAAGTTCCTATATTCTGTGACAACAACAGTGCAATTGCCATCTCACAGAATCCAGTGCTACACACCAGATGCAAACATGTTGATATCAAGCATCACTTCATAAGGGATCATGTGGAGAAGAAAGATATCAAGCTTGTCAAAATTCACACTGATGAGCAAAAAGCTGATAACTTGACTAAGCCACTAGCTGAGGCAAGGTTCTTGGAACTTTTAGCTGAATTGGGCTTACTTGATCCAGGAAAGATGGAGAAATAAAGGAAGGATGCTCAAATGAAGGGGGAAGTTCATTAAGTTGAACTTCAGCAAGGTTGACCAACCTCACTGAAGCAGTCTGCCAAAAAGGGAAACTCAACAAAGTTGTCCCTATGGTATTCAGCAATGTTGGTCAGGAGATCTGTCCTAGTGGGACCCACTCAGCAACTTTGGGACCCACTCAGGCATGTTGGTCAGACATTTTGACCTCTACAGAAGTCAAAACACATCTCAGGATGTTTGTCCGAGTAAATAGGATAATTATTGCTATTTTTAGCATTGATTAGACATTTAAAAGATTTCTTGGTCTAAGAGTAGGCCATTTTAGGATGGCGTGTGCTATAAAGATTTTTGCCACCAAAATGGCAAATCCGCATTTAATGCAAAATCTCCATTAAGATTACATGAATTCTTGTGCCATCATCAATGCCATGATTAACATGTAACCTTCATCAAACCGCCCCAAACCCACTACCCCACAATATTCAATTGGTTTTTAACTTTATCCACCTTTACAAATTATTAACCAACGGTTAATAATTTTGCCTCATATATAAACTCTCAGGTTTTATCACCTTCCTCAAGCACTCATATTTTCGAACCCTTAAACCTTTTGAAAACCTCTCAAAACCTGCAACTTTTCAAAACTTATCTTTCTCAAACTTATCCATGGCTCCCAAAATTAAAAGAGAAGAGTTAGTAGATTTCAATGATTCCTCCTTGGACATTGATTTCTCTTATCTCAGTAATCCAAATTCTCTTTGGTTTGAGAAGTTGGTAGCCTTTGACAGCCCAGATAAAGAAGTTGAACCAGTCCTCCAATGGCTAAGGAAGGCAGGGCTTGAAAAATTCTTAGGCACCAAGCCTGATTCTTGTCTGAATCCTTTCATGGCAGAATTCTTTGCCCATCTTAGATGGAAGGGCAAAAAGGGTGATGTGTGCACCAAGCTGACTTATGCTGAGGAAGATGAAGATGAAGAGAGTCAACACACCATCATCTTCACTGCTGAGGACCTTGATGCCAGTTTTGGGCTACCCTCTGGAGGCTTGAATCCAGAGCTCTACAGAGAAGGAGAGGAGCAGGAGTTCTCCAACCCATGGATGCTAGTACCCAAAAAGCTAGTAAGTGCTCAGAACAAGAACACCTTAAAACCAGTTTATAGGCACTTATTTGATTGTGTTGTAAAGAGCTTATTGAGCCATTCTGGAAGTGTTGAACAAATCAGTATGCCAAAATTGAGAGTGATGGTTGCTGTGACTGACTCTGCTGAAAAGAGAGTCAAGTTTGATTGGAAAAACTTCATTCTAGACAAAATGATGAATGAAAAATTTAAGTTCAAGGAGGTGAAGCACCACAAGGTGGTGGTGGATGGGAGACTTCAGTTTTGCACAAGAGCTAGCTTGCTCTTGGAAAGATTTGCTCACTACACTCACCTCCAAGCCAAGCCAAAGCCTTTTCCAGCCCAAAAGGTGATGTTTAGAAAGCTGTCCTCCAAGACTGAGAAGAGGAAGCAAGAGGCAGCCTCCAAAAAAGCAGTAGATGTTGTACCAGCCACCAGATCCTCTCCAAGAAAGAGGAAATCCCACCCAGCAAAAGGTCAGCCCAAGATGAAAAGGATGAAGAAGATCCTGAGTGAATCTTCCCCAGAAAGCCAGTCTAGAAGTGGAGGTGCCACTTCTGAGGAGATTGAGAAAGTGGCAAAAGAAGGAGTCAATCCCCCTGAAGAGGGAGAAGAATTCTGAGAGGTTGTCCCCTTGCAACCTGAATCTGTAACAGAGTTTAGAGACCTTGAGAAGCCATCAAGGTCAGAGAGAAGGATAAGGATTATCAAAACTTCTGAGAAGCAGAAGTTGATGGAGGAAGAGAAGAAAAAAGAAGGAATTCTTCAAGGAGATTAGACAAGCAAGTAGGTATAACTCCAAGTCAAAATCCAAGCCCAACAGCCCTGAAGCCAACTCTCCTGATATTCAATCTCAAAGAATATCTCCAAGGAATGAAGAAGAGGAGTGCAAGACTCCTGAAGATGCCCCAATTGTGGCCAAGAAAGTTTATTCTCCTGAAGGTGCCCCTGACAGGTCAGGTATTGATGTGTTGGCTGATTTAGTCAATATTGAAGATAAGCCATTCTCCCCACTTGATCCCAGACTCCTTTCCTACACCAAACTTCTTGAAACTGTTCTTCAAGAAGGTGATCAAGTTGTTTATCCACCCATTCCAGCCATTCCAATAACCTCCTCAGGAACATTGCTCTCTAAAGCACCTGAGTCCCAAATTGTCATGAGTTCATCTGAACCCAATCCTTCTGAACCCAACCTATCAGAGCCCCAGCCCAACCTACCTGAATCCCAGACCAAACCCCCTGAATCCCAAGCCAACTCTTCTGATGGAGATGGAAGTGAAGAAGAGTACACATATGAGGGGGTGTTAAGGCAGATTGCCAAAGCCAATGTGGATCAGCTCTATCCAGGATTGAAGGATTATCCAAGGCTGCAACAGCAATTCTATGATCTCAGGGCACTTGTTGAGATCAAGGATAAAACAATGGTGGAAATAGCTCAGGCTATTCAGGATAAAGGAGCTAGTTGGTGGCAGGTTGAAGAAAACAGGCTCCTACATTTTGCTAATGTAAAGAAGTCCAGTGTGTTGACCACTGAGGCCTTGTTTTGCACAATAGTCCATGAGAAGGTGCTTGCTGAAAGAGAAAGAATTGCACAAGGAATCAAGCATCCCGATAGCACCTCAGATGACAATGATGATGATGATGACAACACCAATCCCAACCCTCCTGGCCTCAATTCTGCTCAGGTACATTACTTGACCTATCATTCTGTTAAGGACTCTGATCATTCAGAGGAGTTGACCAAGGGTGGTGACTCAGTCCAAGATGCATTGGCCGAGGATGGTTCTTCTGAGCCTGAGGCACAGCTTGACAATGCTGAGACTTCCATGGGAGAAGCTGGTTTGACTAAAGCCTCATCAATGTCAGGAAAGTTGGACATTGACTAGCCTTTAGTCATTCAGGATGACTCAGTGGCCTTGGGATGCCCAAGCACTGTGATCTCCCAACAACTGCCCTCTGTGGATCCTGTTGAGGATATGGAGGTGTCAGGTTTAGGAATGGAAGGAGTTGAAAAGGATGATAGCTTGAAAAAATCAGAGGGAGATGATGAGGATTGTGTGATTACAGGCAGTTTGAGTGCACCACAATTAGAGGGAGATGAAGTAGAAATATTGGGTGCAGCCCAATATGAGAGTCAGGCTATTCTTCAAGTCAAATCTGAACTTGATGAATCCCTTGGTGAAAGGAGGCCTGATTCTCCAATGAATGTGAGTCCATCTTATGTGAATGAAGAAGAAAAGAATAAATTTGAAAATGAGAGAGAAGGTGCTGATGTATCAGACCTTATGGGAGAAAGAAAAAATGAGGGTGTTGAGGGAGATTTTACTAACACTTTGAGTTTTGCAGATTCAGTGGCTGTTACTATTGAACAGATTTTTGCAGATGCTTCTCTTACAGATATTCCAGTTGATGCTGACATTGACCTTGAAGCAGTCTCAGCAAATGTGTCCACCCTGAACAAAATGTACTTTGAGCAAGCCAATGCCACTGAGGCTGGTTTACAGATTGCTACTCAGACTGCAACCATCATTGAAGAGCAATCAGAGAAGTTGGACACATTGGTCAGAGAAGTTGGGAAGGCCCATGCTGCAACAGTGGATACTCTTGATGGCCAAGGAAAAACTCTAGCCTCTGTGGAGATGAGGCTTACTGGCTCAGAAGAAGTGATCTTGCCAACCTTGGATGCAAGAATTTGTGGAGTTGAAACTGGGCTGCAAACAGTTTCAACAGAAGTTACAAGGGCCAAGGATGAAATGGTAAAGTTCACAAAATCTGTGAAAAATGAGCAGCAGGGCCTCAAAGATCTTTACAAGCATAATGTGAGAGCCTTGAGAAGGACAATCAAAGACGCATTGAGGCAAAGGACAGCAGCTCAGAGAAAGAAAGCTGGGGAGTTGAAAGCTGCTATGGTGAAAGAAGCTGCAGAAAAGTTCACAGTTGAACTAATGGCCAAAGTGTCTGATCAAGTTGTGGCCAACCTCACTGATCAGCTGCAAGCCAAACTTGATCAATCACTGAAAGCCACACTGGATGCCATTGTTGCTCAGAAAATGAAGCCAGTCCACACCTTCTTGAGCATGGCTGATGACAAAATGCAGAAAATTCATGATGAGAATGTGTATCTACTGCAGGAGTTGAAGTCCCTCACTCAATCTCACTCACATCTCTCTGTCTCTATGAGTGAGTTGAAGCCTCAATGTTTTGATAATGCCAAAAAGGGGGAAAGAGAGAGAGCTAGAGTAAAGGGAACCTTGAGGATTGGTGAATCCAAAGGAAAGGAGAAGGTCCCTGAAGTTGAGGAGGAGGAAGAAGAAGACATTGGGAAAGGCAAAGGCCCAATGAATATTGAAAATTTGACTGAAGAAGAGCAAATCCAGATTGCAGTCAAAGAATCTATGATTTCTGTAATGGAAAGTCAGGCAAGAAGGCTTCAGAGACCTGGTGGTGAGTCTGCAGGCCTTGACCCCAAGGAGAAGGTTGTTGAAGTTAGGGGGAAGGTGACTAGGGCCTCTGAAAGAAAGAGAAAGGAACTGCAAGCTTTCAATGAATTCCCAACTAGCCTGACCCTTCCATCTGAATTCCAGTCTGAAGAGTCAACTCCACTGAGGCAGTCTAAAAGATTGAAGAAAACAGCCAAGTTGCCTGAAATCCAAGAAGAAGATGATGAAGAAGAAGAGCATGACAAAGAGCCTGAAGTTAGAGTGCCCAAGCTTGCTGATGATCCTTCTAAGCTGTTTGAAGAAGGATTTGGAAAGGATCCTGAGACACAGGAGAAGCTATCTCTTCAAAGAGCTAAAGAAAGAATGGATCAGTTGGTTGAGGCCAACAAGGCAGGAGATGAGAGGAGGGCAAACTTCAAAGCTCCAAGGAGAAGGGCATCTTACAGAAGACTTAAGCCACAGATGCTGCAAAGATGGGACACTCAGTACCCTCACCATGATAAGTGGGTGCCAATCTTACTGAATGATGCATGGGAGGAGGCCAAGAGAAGCTCTGTATATGACTTTTATGTCATTGGAAAATTGCTTGAAGAGAGTGTTGATGAGGTCTTTGTGTAGTTCATGTTTGAGAATCATAGGGACCTGTACCAGAAGCTGTTTGCAGCAGCTGAGATGGCTAAAGTTGAGTTCAAGGCCCCTGGTCCAATACTGTACATGCCTCTAAAGTTCAATGGGAACCTTATTGATGAGGGAAAGATTCTGTAGGAGTTCAATGGGAACCTTATTGATGAAGCCTGGCCCTAAAGGATCCAACAAGGATATTTGGGAACTGAAGAAGAGGGTCTGGGCTCAGTATGGGATTGCCCCTCAAGATGATGGAACTCTCTGAAGGATAAGTTCATTCCTTTCCTCTCTATCTGTGATGTTAATGTTTGTTGTTATTCTGTTTCTTTTGTATCAGCTAGTATGTCCTTTGATTTTCTGATTTGTAATGCCTCATGCAATATATGAAAGGACTACTGATTTTCTATCAAGAGATAACAACTCATTATCTCAACTAACCTAAAATGACATAATTTACTTGATTTATTGTGCTAACAGTTTCTTTCAGGAAAGTTGACCAGATCACCCACCCTGAAGGTAAAGTCTAGTATAAGTCAAGTTCCCTTTGTAATAGGTTTTGGCATCATCAAAAAGGGGGAAATTGTTGGGAATAAAATGATTTTGATTTAGATACCAAAACCCCTGATTGATGATTTTCAGATTAGTTGAGATACACTCAAGTGAGATCAGTTTAATTGTCTCAGGATACTTGAGTAAGTAGAAATGCTTAAGTCTAAAATCTCAGAAATGTTATGAGATTTATAGTTCAGGATAGTTGTCCAAAGCTGGAATGTTAGGCAGCTTGATAAGTATTAAGTACTAGGCCAAACTTGCTGAATCTACAAGACAAAGCTCACTGAGTGGACAACATGGCTGAAAGGATCAAAGAATGATAAGGCAAAGACTGTTGCACTGATAAGAACTGCATCAGATCAATCAAAGTGCCAATGATCAAGTACATTGAATGCAATACACACAGAAGACACATTCAATGAAGCATTTATTGCCAATCAAACCTGAATCAAGCATTGAAGACTTAGAGCATTAAAGATAAAAGCATTGAATGAATGTTGGAACATTCTAAAGTTGCAGCAGGAATGTTCAGGGAAGTTGTCCCATCTGACCGTTGGTTGAGTGTAAAGTTTGCCACAAATCAACCTTGGGAAATGTGCATATTTGGAATCTGACACAAGTCATCTCAGCCGCATTTTTCAGAAGTCAACACATTCATTCTAGCAACCATTGAAGAAGCTTTTGCACAGTGGATAAAAGGATGTCAAGCTTCATAACCGTTTCAATGGTGCTGCAAATAGACATGTTTGAATTGCTATCCCTCCAACGGTTAGTTGTTCAAATTTGCCTATAAATACAGAAGTGATCAAAGGATTCAAACATCCAACTACTTGCTATCAAACTATCATCAAGCAAACAAAGGAAACAAAAGTTGTTCTTTAGAATCCCAAGTTTCCTGATCACTTCAAATAGCTAAGCCAATCTTTGTAAACATCCAGAGCTTAGCATTGAGATATCCTAAGCCTTTACACTGTTCTTATTGTAAAGGATATCTCTACTAGTTGGAACCAAACCTCAAACCCTTACCTCATTTAGTGAAGGAGTGTTTGTTGTAGAAGTGAGGAGTTAAGGACTGTTATTGTGAAACACAGTCTTAACTCAGAGAGATTGAGCACTAGGACTCAGATTATCCTAGGGATCAAAGCACTAAGAGAGTGTTGTTGATCAGTGCACCGTGGCACTATAAAACAAGCTAATTCCATTGTGAAGGAATTATCCTGTTCAATCAGGGAAAGTGGATGTAGGAGCTTGAGTCTCTGAACCACTATAAATTGTGTGCCATTTACTTACTGCCTTTATTATTGCACTTACATTCAATCATATTTCAAAGAGCAAAACTCAGTAAGTTAAGAAAAATTGTTTTGGACAAAGTCCTTGATAACTGTGTTTTTCAGAAATCATCTTGGAGTATTTCTTTGAGTCAAAGGCCAACCACATTCCGCACTTAGCAACTCTTTTAGATATTTAGCCAACTGATCACTTAATAGTAATCAGTAGGACAAGTATCTATCAAAGTTCACACTCAGGCTTGTTGTGAGACAACCTGCCTGATAAGACTAAACTGTTTGAAAAGAAAGAATTTGCATACACAAGTGCATTCCCCCCCCCCCCATACACTTGTGTCATACTCCACCAAGGACCAACACCTTTTATATATCCTGTTCCATGACCCAAAACCTCCAAGACAATCTCATCTACACCTTTTTCAATTCCGAGCTCAATATATTCTTGTCGTTTTTTTTTTCATCAACTCCTAATAATTAAGCATAAAAAGAAGTAAATTACCAATTTTAGTAATAAAACTAAATCTTATAAATAAAGAGATTATTTGTTTAATATGTGTCTACTGACTTACCCAATTTTCCTTTGCCTCCGTGGATTTCCAACCATTTTTCTCTGAACTGTGTGTACGCTCATACAAGTCAATTCGGTCACACGGTTCTCCATCTAACTCACGTTCAGACTACAATAAAAAATAGGTTAATACTTGATCATACTGGCCAAAAATTAATAGTATAATCATTACACACAGAAATATAATAAGACTAATTAATATAATTAGAATACAGAAACATATCTCCACAACTATCCTCATCAAAATTCTTTTCACTTACCAAAGTCCATACAGAGTAACAAATATAATGACAAACATCAATTCGAGTTGGTTTCAATACATCATATCATTTTGAATTTAACAAGAATATGTAGTGTAATTTCTTTGTTGATTTCGACAAGGATGACCAATCCAATAATTGGATGCACACAAAATTAGTATTTCTTTGCGTCAAACCAATCATAACATGATTCCAATATTACAAATTAAAATATACTCATATATACATACCCAACAAATATAGAAATCAAGAATGTTATTTTGTACTCACAATTTCATGGTTGACAACTGTAAAAGCCTTTCTTCCAGATGTATGTTTACATCTCAGTTTTTTCCTGTTGCTTCTATTTACCTCACTTCTATGCTGCAAGAGCATAAAATAAGTCAATTTAGGAGTAAGTGAAGCACCAAATATTTTAATTAAGTTGATAGAAATACTCATAAATAACTGAGTTGTATTTATAATATTCTTTTCTTGCAATTTATAATAAAAATTACCTTGAAATTATCTGATGCGAAATGATCGCATAGTTCTTCCCAGTTATCTTGTCTAGGACAGAAATTGGGTTTGTTATTCTTTGCCTCTTGTAAAGTTGAAAACTTAAGGAAGTGTTGATGCAAATTATAACGCTTTTGTCGAGTACTGCTTTTCATTCTGTTGACCAAGCATTGTTTCACACCAGGGGCATCGATATTCACATCCATGTGGATCTATAATTCACATACAAACATGCACATTAGATTACAAGAAGGTGAAAGCTATAAATTAAACACATTTAATTTTTAACTCATACCTATAGATGGTCAAATCCTGGCTCCAATCCATTGGCCTCGTCTATTTCTTTCCATTTCTTGGGTATCGGAATAACATCCCTAGTTATAACACCAATCTAACTGGCCAGCTTCGCGGATTCATCTCCATTTATAGGTCTCCCAATTGATGGATCCACATTAATCTTAATTTTTTTATTATAAGTATCAAAATACTTCAAGATTCCTTTTCCAAATGTTTTACCTCGACTCCTTTTCTTGGAACCAACTACTAGATGTGAACAATAAAATTTTGGGTACCACTACTAACACCCCAAAACATGTTATACACACCCCATCATTTTAAAAATAAAAATAGATAATTGTAAAATGACTAAGTAATCCTTATACAAATTAAAGATAATTTTTTTAAAAAAATTGAAAATATCTTAAAAAATATAATTAAAATCTGAAAAATATTTTAAAAGATTAATAAAATTTTAAAAAATAATTAATTTAAATAAATCAAATATTTTTAAAAATAATCTGAAAAAATAAATGTTTTTTAAAAAGAAAAAAAAATATTCAAATAAAAAAAATTAAAAATCAATTAAAAATAAATAAATTCGTAAATTTTTTAATAAATCATAAAAAATAATTAATTAAAAAATCAATTAAAATTAAGAATTCGAATAATGATAAATAAAATCTAAAAAATTAAAAAACACCTAAATCTTAAGAATTAATTAAATTAATTATAAATATTAAAAATATATTTGATTTAATTATTTTTTAAAATTTAGTTTAAATTTTTAAATTTTATTTAGCTTTATTTTATTTTTAAAGATTTTATTTTTTTATTTAATATTGAGTTGATTTTTCTTTATTATTTTATTTATTTTTTAAAAAAATCGTTAAACGTTAATTTTTTTTTTTTCAGATTTAATTATTATTTTTTTCATTTTTTTAATTGATTGTTCCATTTTTAAATGATTTTTAAAATTTAGCTAATTTTTTTTAAAAAAAATCAACATTACACGTAATTGTATTATTTATTAATTTTCTGTTTATTAAATTTTAAATTTTATATGTTTTTAAACATTTAGTTAATTTTTATTAGTAATGAGGATTTAAGGGTAAATAGGAAATAATTGAGGTGTGTATAGTAATAAAAATTGAATTTTAAATTTTAATAGGGTGTGTTTAACATTTGGGGTGTGTATAACATTTTATGGGGTGTTATTAGCCCCACCCTAAAATTTTATTACAATACATAATTTTCCATAATATCAAAAATGAAATTTTAACACATTAAATAGAAAAAAATATACATTTACCTGTTGTAACAGGATCTTCAATTGATGCATGATGAATGTTCTCTATAAATGGAATTTCAACGGATTCTTTTTCAGGTATTTCAGAAGTTTGGGATGGAATTTGGGAGGTTGCAGCAGCTAAATTTGGTGGAGTAATATGTGCACCTCCTTTCAATTGTTGAGTTGTAGTATCGTGTTGGCCTCCAGTACCACCACTTTCCTTATTAAATATTTCTTTAATACTTGTTCTAGCAATGTAGTTGCGTTTTCGTTTCAAATTTTTTGTACCTCCAGGAGCCATATCAAAAACCTGGAAGAGAGCAATCACATCAAAAAAAATAAAGTTAAAGCTAGTGATGCACTAACAGGTTTATCGCATATCGAATTAAATGAAACAACACAGTAATGGTGGATGAGGATAACCAAGAATTGAGAATCGAAATAAAACTTAAATATGCAAGTTAGGCCAAGAAAATTACAAAATGAAGCTACCAATATGTATTCACAAGTTCACGAAACACTTCTTCCCTTTCTTCTATATTTAGTCCAATTTGTCTCAGTTGTCTATGTAACCACAAATTAGCTTGTCCATATTTCAGTATTTAATAAAATACTAACAGCAGTACATGGTTATTGCGTTCAAGTGAAAGATCGCGTGCGTTAAGCTATATAAACAAAACAAATGATATTACCTATCAGCATCTAAGCTAAATAGTATAAACTTCAGAAAACCTTAATAAATGCACACTCAAATATACAAGTGAAAGAGCACATGCATCAAGCTGTATAAACAAAACAATCACAGCAAGTATAATAGTTATTGCATGTTATAATTATTTTTTCCAGTAAATTTTCTTGGTTTGTGGCAAATATGAGCAGCAAAGCATAGATCATTCCACACTAACAAATATATTAATGTAGTGATGCTATAATTGGAGGAAATACAGCAGTTGAGACAAGTTAAGAAAATATTAATAACACAACGATTTCTGAAAACACTATGTGTTCTTGTGGCTAATTCTCTTACCCGATTTTGCAATAAAAAAAAATTCTGATAAAAAAAAAGGACAAATACTAATTTTATGTGATAGTCTCATGACTTTCACAATTATGGAAAAGTGAGAACTACATAAAATGTTGTTTATGCTCTTTCTAAAGTGCACACTATTTCTCCTACAATCTGTACTCTTTGTTTAAAGTGTTAAGTAAATTAGCATTTTTCTAATTAAGCTATATAAGAGGCTGGATCAAAAGTTAGAAAAATTAAGGCGAAGTTAATTAAGGCTGTCTCAACCTGAACAACCATTTTTGCCTTCTTTATTATCTCATATAAGCTTTGCATTCCTCCAAAAATTTTGTGTTTTTATAGGACTAGACTTGTTCAGTAAATAATTAATTTAATTTGTTTGTTTGAATATAGACTCTTCCGTATTTTAAACAAATTAGCATAATTCTCACCCCCGTATCAGGAATCTGTTCGTATAGGACTAAGACATGTGTAGTAAATAATGATTTTCCCACGATTGAATAATTGTCATTCAATATTTAATCCATTTAATTTAACTATTATAACTTAATTTGCACTTGAGTAATTCATATAGTGTAGAGCAACTTAATCTGCACACTATTTCTGATTGTACAATGCCCATTAAGCATAGATCTAAATTGTAAATGTGCAGAGCTTCTATAATAGTGATCACCTTAAATGAAAAATATAAAACCACATAATTAACCCTTGTTGCCTTTTAAGGTGGATACGAGATATCTAACTATTTTTTATTTTTTTTGACAGAAGATATCTAACTATTTAATAGAATGAAAACTATGTAAACATTCACTTCATTTTTTACTTAGCCCGACTTTCTATGTAAAGGGAATCATTAGATATTAAATGATTTGATTCAACCTACACCTCTTATACTACAATTTGTGATTTGAAAATGGATACACGATACTTGTAATAATTAGTGAAAATATGAAAAATCTAACAATTCTAACAAAAACAAAACAAAATTCAAGGTTGCACTTCAAATCCGATTCAATCACGGAGATATAGGGATCCTATACTTACATTTATTTTTTCAGAACTTCTTAAAATCATGTATTATAAATATGACTCTATGTAAAAAAAAAAGACTGTAATTGAGATGATTAGAGAGAGGGAGAGAGAGAGAGTAGTTACCCGGGAATTTGCTCACAGAGAGGAGTTATTTGAGACGTGGAAAGGTTTTCACTCTAAATACTAATTTTCTCTGGCGTCTCCGTGGAAGAGTTGTCTCTATGAAAAATGAATTGACAATAGGGAAGGGTTTTTTCTGTGAAGAATGAATCGACAATAGGGGAGGGTTTCACTGATTGGAGCGAAATATTCATTTAATTTTCATTTATAGGGGACAAAAAGTGGAGCCAATTATTCATTTAATTTTCATTGGGGGAAAATACGTATCTTATAAAATATTTTTTTGATTTGATCATGGAGAGAAATATGGGCAGAAGATAATTTTTGATTCAATACTATTTTTTCGGGTTTTTTTTAACATTTAATTTCATTTGATTTTGGAGAAAAAATGGGACCATCTTTTACTCGTGTTTAGCCTCAATTTAAAAAAATATATATGTTTCATAGTTATTTATATATATTTAAAAAAAAAATCAGAATGTTATATTTAAATAAAAAAAGGAATTAACATATATGTATTTTTTTTTATACCTAATTTAATTATTAATCAAACGTTGATGGATGAATGCACAATAGTAGGGTTGTAAACTAAACAAATAATTTTAGTCGATTTTTATTATTCAAATTTGTATAAAAATTTTATTATTCAAATTTGTATAAAAATTTTATTTTTGATTCGATTAATAAAAAACTACAAATATAAAACTATAATATTCGATTTGATATTCGTAAGTATTCAATTATAATTATAATATGTATACACAAATATATTTTTAAATGTATATTTGTGTCATGTCCTATAATATTATTTAAATTATTATTTTACAATTTTTCTCCATAAAATTTCGAATCGAATAGTATCGAATACAAATAAATTTCGATTTGAATACTTGAAAACTATTAATGTTTAGAATATGTATCAAAAAATTTGAATCGAATAGTATCAAATAATAATTCGAATTGAATACTGAATCAAAATTATTATTCAAAAAATAAGCGAATACGAATATTCGAATACTTTATTGAATTGACTCGAATACTACAATATTCGCTTACATTCGATTTGTTTACAACCCTAACAATTCGACACTATTAAGAGCAAGCCATGTAATCATTTATACTCTATGAAGTAGAATTCTAGGGTGATATGTGATCAACAGCGTGAGGTACACACCGATTGATTAATTGATGGTCCATGATAAAATTAGGGATGAACAACAATCAAATTTCGTTGATTCACGGAATACGCGTAACTATTACTCAATCTTCGGGTGCCACATTAGATTTCTAGTGATCTAGCTAGGTTACTTTACAGCGATATGAGACCAACGAAACGAAGTATGTTAGTGTCTATTCACTAACCGAGTGTCGATTCATTGATCAGTTTCCTATAATATGGTTTTCTGTGATCTAAATTATTTTACGGATACGATACTAATGAAACGAAGTACGTTAGTGTTGATTCACCAGTTCACTGATTAGTTTCACTATGTATAACATGATATTCAATAATCTAGGTTATTGCAAAAGTAGACGTGTCAGCTGCAACAAAGCGTTACAATGTTCTTATACTTATCAAAGGTAAAGTCTAGTATGCACTCGAGTGCATGTTGTGCACCTTAGTCTAAAGAAAAGTGTATGTTATTAAACTGAAAAGTACAACACAATATTACTAAAAAGTGTAAGTCACTATGACTAAAAATATTATTATACAGTTTAATAATTGAAAAGTGCAACACCATTTACCAAAAAGTGTAAGTCAGTAAAACTGAAAAGTGCAACATGGACTAGGGTGCACAACATGCACTCGAGTGCATACTAGACCAACCCCTTATCAAAAGCTGCTGGAAACAAATTGAAAGCGCAAGCCCGAGCATATTATTGCTGCCCAACTATCATTCATATCAAGTAGCAAGTACCAAATAATCATTTATCCAATGTCCGGTCTCGTAATTAAATTAGTACCTTACAATATTATATTTTTTGTCCAAATATTACTCTAATTTTACAATATTAATTCTATAAAAATTGTAATAACAATATTACATTATGTGTGGAATATTCTAAAAAATTCAAAATATTCTAAAACAAAATTATACTTCGTATATACTTATATATTTTAAAAGATATAAATAATTTCCCTTTTATCATGTAAAGGAATCAATTGGCTCGAAAAAATTGGCGGTAGATTGGCAAAAAATTTGAGAGGCTGGGAGAATAAGGAGGGAAACTAAATCCCTAATCCCAAATCTTGCGCTTATAAATCCCACACTTATCCTTAATCAATCTGCAATCATAAATCCCACACTCATCCTTAATCAACCTGCAATCATAAATCCCACACTCATCCTTAATCCCAAATCTTGCGCTAAAATCGAACATAAATCCCACACTTCCAAATCTTGCTTTAAAACCATCATAAATTACAAAACTCAATTTTGTTGTTCTGCTTTGAATTAGTGTTCTAGAATTGGGATTGTGTTCTTGATTTAGTATTCTTGAAGAATCGCGTCTGGGGCTCCGCAGATTTGTGTAAGCAGTTTCTTACTCTTCCTCTAATTATGCTATCACACGGTCTTGTTGAATTACTTATTTTGAGAATGCTAATTTAAATATATAATTGCCGAATTCTGGGAGAGAGTAATGGTGTCGTTCTGAACCATTGTTGAGTCTTTGTTTTACCGTGTTTAGTAAATTAGTATTTGTCTTCTTTTTTTCTTTTCTTTTTTGATCCGACAAAGAAAATTATTAATACTAGAAATTACAAGAAATAGAAGATATAACATGATTTGGTACTAGATCAGGTACCATATTAGTTAGAAAGGGGAATATGAGATCATGGCAAACATTAAGTAATTAAATACAACACCCATACTCAGATTGTGCTCCATACTCATACTGTGCTCCATACTCAGATTGTGCTTGCGTCCTCCATATATCTCCTCGCTCTTTGTACCACTTTGTAAAAGACGATCTATGTATATTTTTGTCATAGTAAATTAGTATTTGTCTAATTAGGTTGTACAAGAGGCTGGAACAAAAGCTAGAAAATTTTAGGTGATGTTAATTAAGGTTATAAATCCCACGCCCAAAATCTTGCGTTAAAAACGATTCTAAATCTCAAATCCCAATTTTGTCGTTGTGCCAACCCGGATGAATTGGGACTGTTCAATTGATTTTCATGAAGAATCGCGTTTGGGGGTGTAAGCTATTTCTTATTCTTTCTCTAATTATGTTATCACACGATTTATTGAATTACTTGTTTTGAGAATGATAATTAAGATACGTAATTGCTGAATTCTGGGAGAGATTAATGGCGCGTCATTCTGAATCATTGCTGAATCTTTGTTAATTTATAGTGTTCAGTAGATTAGTATTTGTCTAATTAGGCTATATAAGAGACTGGATCAAGAGTTAGAAAAATTAAGACGAAGTTAATTAAGGTTGCCTCAACCTGAATAACCATTTGTGCCTTCTTTATTATCTCATATAAACTTTGCATTCCTCCTAGAAATTCTTGTTTGTATAGAACTAAACTTGTTCAGTAATTAATTAATTTGTTTGTTTATATTTAGTACTTTAAACAAAGTAGGCATAATTCTCAAACCCTTATTAGAAATCTATTTGTTATCTGTTTGTTTAGGACCAAGACATGTGCAGTAAATAATAGTTTTCCCATGATTGAATAATTTTCATTCAATATTTAATCCATAATTTAACTCTTAAAACTTGATGAGTTGTTTATGCTCTTTCTAAAGTGCATACTATTTCTGCTACAATTTGTACAATGCTCATTAAGCATATATATGTTGTAAATATGCTGATCTACTATAATATTGATTACCTTAAATTAAAAATCTAAACACCACATAATTAAGCATTGTGGCCTGAAATACTAATCCCAGAATGATGTTGATTTTGTAATAGGGAAACATTGTTAACGCCGTTTTCGTACTCATTTAATTATGTTGTGCATCTGTAATTAAGGGTATTCCTTATGCCCTTATTGTGGCTGCAATAAAAGTTATACTTTCTCTGCGTGGAGAAGGCAAATAATTGAGGGAGGAAAAGTCTTATATGCACCATACATACCGTTTTGATTTTGGTGCACTCTATTTGACCCTGCCCACATTCAACCCGCATCCGACCCGCCTATTTTTTTTTTAGGGTTTTGTACTTCTGATGAGTGCAAGGTCGCGGTGGGATGAAGTTTAAGAGGTAAGCCAAACGAAAGCCTATCTCTGCCTCAAAACTTACCAGTTGCAAAAGGATCTGCTTGAACATTTCTCCTAAGAGAATCCAGAGACCTGTGAACATTTCTTCTCCTTCTGAATAAAAATGGGCAAACGAAAAAATGTCAGTTTTGGCCATATTCGGTTCAAGCCTGGTGGTCGGAATGATAGATTTGGAAGTGAAGGTGGACGGAAATGGGGATTGTAGGCACAATTTATGAAGAGAATGAAGATTCTTCTTCTTTTATCATCTTCCTTGGATCTTCCCCTTCACAACATTCTTATCTCAACCAACCACGGTACAATTACTATTTGTTTATTCTTATTCTTATTTAATTTCAATTCTAGGTCGCAAATCTCTTATTTTTTCCCTATTTTTTGAGATTTTGCCGATGTTATATTATAATATGAATTTATGAATCTGTAGGTGTAGGTTGTTGCAGTTACAGTGTAGGAGTAGTGATCCAGACGTGGTGTTACATGCTCTGGGCGCATGTTTTTGCCTTCACAAGGCATTTAATTATTTATTTATTCTACTACTTTATTCACGTTTCAACTATTTTGGTGGTGAATTGAATTTGAATTCATGTTTAAATTTCTTTCACATAACTCTGGTAAAAGTGGTACTAAAAAAGTATAGTTTTTTTTTATTGAAAAAATGGTAATTTGTTACTGAAAAGTGGTAAATTTGTTACTGAAAAGTGTATTTTTTTCTTATTAAAAAGTGTAGTTCTTTCTTATTAAAAAGTGTAAGTATTATTAGTGAAAAGTGGTAATGTTGATTATTGAAAAGTGTAGTTCTTTCATACTGAAAAGTGGTAATGTTATTACTGAAAAGTGAAAAGTGGTAATTTTGTTGTTGAAAAATGTAGTTATTTCTTATTGAAAAGTGGTAATTTTGTTATTGAAAAAGTGGTAAACATTATTTTTTAAAAGTGGTAATTTTGTTAGTGAAAAGTGTGGTTCTTTCTTATTGAAAAGTGGTAATTTTGTTATCAAAAAGTGGTAACCATTATTATTTAAAAGTGGTAATTTTGTTACTGAAAAGTGTGATTCTTTCTTATTGAAAAGTGTTAATTTTGTTATTGGAAAGTGGTAACTAATATTATTGAAAAGTTGTGATTTTATTATCAAAAAGTTGTAGTTAAGAGAAAATAAACAGAAATAGAAAAAATAATAAAAGTTGTATTTAAGAAAAAATAAACAGAAATAGAAAAAAATAAAAATAAAACAGAAAAATTAAAAATAAAACATGAGAAGAGGTGTTAGGATTCGAACCTGTGACCTCACCCTCATAAAAAATATATGCAACCGCTTGGACAGTATTTAATTGGTTAAATTTTTTCGTCTTTTATAATATATACAGGATAGACTTGTGCATTAGTGTGCACGGTGCACACTGTGCGTAGGAGACCAAGTCATTGAGGGAAGTAACATAGGATGAAAGACAATCTATTTATCTGCGTCTATTAATTTACTACTAATTCTCTCTTTTTAAGGTAATTTAATTCAGATAGTGCTTAAATAACTCTCTGTATTAAAAAGATGATGAATACTTCTATAGTTGGTTCATGAGATAAAGGTAATTATTTGAGTTTGTAGTGCTTTATTTACTCTTCAACTCTATTTGGAAGAGCGAAATTTGCAGCCAACGTATATGCTTGCCAACCTTAAGTGCAGCCTTTTTTATGTCCAGTTTATCAATAGAGGGAGTAAGTTAAGGGGTAAGATATGCCATTCAAAACAGTGTTCATTTCTAATTTGGATTAAGATTCAGATACTTATTTAAGTTGTATATTGGACATTATGCAATTCAAAATTGATGTTTTGTTAATTCATAGTTTGTAGCTGCAAATGGAATAAAAATGATAAAACATTGGAAGAACTCTTACATTTACTTTCACTGGCCTTAATCTACATGCCCTCTATTTATTTGATGAATTGCTTCAACTATATGATTGTACTTGTAGCATGCTCTCTTATCTCTATATGAAGTTAATGATCACGCTGATATGATTACAAATTTTATTTTAGAATATTATTAACTGTGAATGCCAATACATGCTAATATTTTAAGATTACTTGGTTGGATAAATCTATTTGGTTCGAGATTATCTGGTTGTATTTGATTGGAAATAATGGCACATATTTGTAACTAGTAATAGGCTAAGGATATGTGTTTGGGCTTATACTCTTTTTTTTTTGAATTACATTAAATACCCATCCATTTTCCCTTCCCCATGACTCGAACCCAGGATCTAAAGCCTAGGTAGTGGTGCTCTTAACCACTTGAGCTAAATAACATTTTGCATTTAATTTATGGCTGGATAAATAATTTTTCATTTCTACTTTAACTTTAACTATTTCTGAAATGGGTTACACATATATATATATAGTCACCATAAATCATATATATATATATATACCAAGACGAAGTACAAGAGAAATCACCATAAATCATTATATAATATCACCTTAAATCATAATTATATATAGTCAAAAGAAATAATCAAGTATAGAGAGGTATAAATAGACATGATAATCAAAATTAATCGACTTACTACTATTAGAAATTTATAAAAAAAAAATTTAAGAGAAAACGATAATCAAAATCTTAAAGGATAAAAAAAGATGTATTAGCACATTGCTTACATCAATGAAAGCCTAACAAAGTCATGGGAACATTCACAAAGATCTTCATATTTTGGTAACTTTTTGATATAATTCTTGCTTTCTTTTTACGCCATTTTTTTAATTACTTAAATAAACAAATAATATGATAGGTGCAAAATGGACAAGACTTGGATGCGTGGTACCAAGTTTTCTAAGAGTTATGTAGATGGAGTGAATAGTTTTATGCAATATGTTAGAACTCATATGGGTCGAGAGTGTGATGTTCGATGCCCATGTAGAAAGTGTTTAAACTTAAATTTCAGAGATCAAAAAATAGTTAAAGATCACATAATGGTGAATGGGATAGATCCAGGGTACATTACATGGTTTTATCATGGTGAGCCTAGGTTGAATAATGAAGGTATAAGAACTAATAGTGATTCGATAGAAGAAAACAATTATGAGGAAGACAATGATGAAGATGATGGCGTTACTGAAATGTTGTTTGACCTTAGCGAACAATACTCTCAAGCAAATGGTGGTAATATGTCAATGGATGATGACAATACTCATGGTCTCCCTGCATATCTTGAGGCACTCATTGCAGATACTCAAACAGAATTATATTCTGGTTGTAAGAAAATATCAAAGACATCATTTGTTATTCAATTACTCCATTTAAAAGTGTACAATAAGTTGAGTAATAAAGCTATAGAAATGATGTTAAGTCTGATGAAGTCTGCTCTTCCCGATGGTGAGACACTTCCAAACACTTATTATGAAGCTAAAAGGTATTTACGCGATTTGGAATTAGGATATGAACGTATCCATGCATATGAGCATGATTGTGCCTTGTTTTGGAATGAAAATAAAAACTTAGAGGCTTGCCCTACATGTGGGACTTCTCGTTGGAAAGTAAATGATGGTATCGGGAAAAAGATACCACATAAAATCTTGAGGTATTTTCCATTGACACCTAGACTACGACGCCTTTACTTGGCTTCGAAAACCTCTAAAAAGATGGTTTGGCATAAAGAAAAACGTCTTGATGATGATTATATGAGACATCCAGCTGATTCCATAGCATGGAAAGAGTTTGATAATGAGTTTCATTGGTTTGCTAATGATCCAAGAAATGTTAGACTAGCCCTAGCTGCTGATGGCTTTAATCCATTTGGAAACTTGAGCACTACTTATAGCATGTGGCCAGTTCTTCTAGCACCGTTGAATCTCCCTCCTTGGGATTGCATGAAATAACCATTCCTTATATTGTCTTTGCTTATCCCGGGAAAAAAGTCACCAGGAAAAGATATTGATGTGTACTTACAACCGTTAGTTAAAGAACTAACTGAGTTGTGGGTCGAAGGAGTCGAAACCTTTGATGTATCTTGTAAACAAAATTTTCAAATGCATGCTGCTGTCTTGTGGACAATAAATGACTTCCCAGCGTATGGTGACTTGTCTGGTTGGACTACTAAAGGATATAGGGCTTGCCCGGTTTGTAATGAGAACACTTACTCTCAGTCAATACGTAGTAAGTTGTGTTTCATGGGACATCGTCGTTATTTAGAAAAAGATAATCCTTGGAGGAGAAATAGAAATTTCAATGGTAAAATAGAAAATGGAGAACCACCTAAAGAATTAAGTGGAGATGATGTGTTGATACAATTGGAGAGAGTTCAAGAGCAAACACCAGGAAAACATCCATCCAAGAAGAAAAAAATATGTGCGTAAGGTGGTTAATTGGTCTAGACGTAGTATATTTTTTAATTTGCCTTATTGGAGCAAGTTGAAATTAAGACACAATTTAGATGTGATGCATATTGAGAAGAACATTTGTGAGAGCATATTAGGAACCTTAATGAGTATAGATGGCAAAACAAAAGATACAATAAAGGCAAGACTAGATTTAGAGGACATGAAAATTCGGAAGGAACTACATTTAATCAAGAGGAAGGATGGAAAATATGTTGTGCCACCTGCATGTTATTTCATGAAAAAGAAAGAAAGACACGAATTTTGTGAGTTCCTAAAGTCTGTTAAATTTCCGGATGGATATGCTTCTAACATCTCTCGTTGTGTTGGTGTAAGTGATCAAAAAATATCTGGATTGAAAAGTCATGATTGTCATATACTATTACAACGTATACTTTCAGTTGGCATACGTGGATCTTTAAACAAGAATGTGTCTGAAGTAATAGCGGAGTTGGGTCATTTTTTTCAACGTTTGTGTTGTAAGAAGCTAAAAAAATCAGAATTGCATAAAATGGAAGAAGATATCATTTTGATTTTGTGTAAGCTTGAGCAAATATTTCCTCCTGCTTTTTTTGACGTAATGGTTCATTTATCTATTCATTTACCAATAGAGGCTTTATTTGGTGGACCAGTGCAATTTAGATGGATGTATCCAATTGAAAGGTTAGTAGTGTTCAATTTTTTTCCCTTATGTTATTTGGTGGACTAGTCACATCATTAATAACGTATTAATTTACTTTTTTGTGTAGATCATTATGTGGCTTGAAGAAGAGTGTACGTAATAAAGCTCATCCTGAAGGGTCAGTTGCTGAGGCATATGTGGCGAATGAGAGCTTAACTTTTTGCTCAATGTATTTGCGGGGAATTGAGACCAGATTTAATAGAGATGAGCGAAATACTGATACAGGAACTAATGATAGTCTTTGTATCTTTAGTAAAAAATGTCGTCATCTTGGAGCAACACGTTATGTTCAATTATCGGACGATGAGTTCAATGTGATGCAGTGGTTTGTTTACCAGAATTGTGAGGAGATTGAACCATATTTTGAGTAAGTTTATTTTGTGTGTACCTTAACTTGTTAAATATCTGTGACGTATTTATGAATTTCAAACATATGCTTTGACATAAATTATTGTAGTCGGCACAAGCAAGAGCTTCTCTTGAAGGGTTGTGCAAACATAGATCAAGATCAAAAACAACAATTTCCTGAATGGTTCAAAAACCATGTAAGATATATAACTAGGTTTTCAAATATTTGTTTTGCAATTTCAGAATATCTTTCCCTTATTTAATTTATTTTCTTTTCACATTCTTTGACCTAGATGACTCAAGTATATCATGCAGACCGGTCTAAAATGAACGAGTCTCTTTATTCTCTTGCTTGTGCACCTTATAGGTGTATAAGAAAGTACACTGGATGCATTGTGAATGGTGTGCTATTTCTCACTAAAGAACGAGATAGTCGTCGTAAGAGTCAAAATAGTGGAATTGTAGTAGAAGGGAACCATGGTGAAGATATCATAGATTTTTATGGTATTTTGACTGATATAATTAAGCTAGATTATGTGAAGAATAGACATGTAACTATATTCAAATGTGAATGGTTTGATCTTGGGACTATAAAGAAATCAGGGATACTAAAGGAAGGAAATATAACAAGTATTAGAGTAACGGGAAAATGGTATGAGAATGATCCTTTCATATTGGCTGATCAAGCTAGATAGGTCTTCTACATTAATGATCCCAAATTAGGAGGTGATTGGCGAGTAGTGTAACCATTCCAACATAGGCATATATATGATGTTGATGAAATGCAAGACGAAACAATGGACACTGAAGAACAGGGAGAAGATGAAGTATATCAGGAGAATCATATTGATGATACTTTTGAAGTCGGTCTCTGCGAAATACAATCACTAAATAGAGATGATTCTGAGGTCGATGTCATTGACAACTTGATAATCTCAAAAGCATGTGAAGAATGTGAGGAAGTCTACTCAAATAATTATGATGGGGATGAATTAGATGACACCATAGTCAATTATTGATGACAAAATATTTATGTATGTTTGTGGTCCATTCCTGTCCTCATGATATTGTAATAAAACAAAGTATAGTGAAACCATTGGATTGTTTTAGAATTTTAGAATTATATGTGAAAAACTTTTAAAGTTGACTAATACGAATTTAGTTTTATGGGTTTGTGCGGAGTCCATAATGTCATTATCTATGGTATTTTGCATAATTATATAAATATATATATATATATATATATATATAATCTTGGCTTTTTACAAACCAACAGGTCATGTAATCTAGATCTTATTTAAATGTTTTTTATTGAGGTGGATACGAAATATATTGATTTCAGGTAAATGGTGAACAAAGAATTTTGAGTATTTCGACTACTTAATGACGAAATATATTATCGTCATGAAAATATTTTTTTATGACATCGAATATCGTCACTAATTATTATTAAAATCGTCATTATTCATTATTGTGACGAAAGAATTTTATCACCAATTATTTTGAATAATTAATGACGAAAAATTACCTCGTTGTGAAAATATTTTATTTATGATGTTAAATATAGTCACCGGTAATTATTAAAATCGTCACCACTTATTATTGTGACGAAACATTTTGTCACTAAATATTTTGAACAATTAATGACGAAAAGTATTATCGTCATGAAAAAATGTATTTTTATGACATCAAATAACGACACCAATTATTGTTAAAATCGTCAATAATTATTATTGTGACGAAAATATTTCGTTACTGAAATATTTCGTACAATTAATGACGAAAAGTATTATTGTCATGAAAAATGTATTTTTACAACGTTGAATATCGTCATCAATTATTAGGGCGACGAAAATACTTGGTCACTAAATATTTCAAAAAATTGATGACAAAAAGTATTATCGTCAAGAAGAAATATTTTTTTATGACATTGAATATCGTCATTAATTGTTATTAAAATCGTCAATAATTATTATTATGACAAAATAATTTTATCACAAATTATTCCTTATAATTAATGACGAAAGTGTAGCATCGTCGAGAAAACATATTTTTCATGACATCAAATTTCGTCACCACTTATTATTAAAATCGTCACATAGAATTATTGTGACATGTTTATTAAAATCGTCACGAAAATTACAAATTTGTGACAAAAAAATTATAAGTGGTGACAAAATTAAATTTTGTCATAACTCTAACTATTTTAATGACGAAAAAATTATAAGCTGCGAAAAAATTAAATTTTGTCATAATGTCTACTATTTTAATGACGAAAAATAAAATTTGTCACCTTTAAGTTACAAATTGTGACGATTTTTGTGTCGTCACAAAAATATTCGTCACGAAATGTATGATTTCCTGTAGTGACACAGTGGCTACTTCCACCACTGAAGCTGAATATGTTGCAGCTGGAAGTTGTTGTGCTCAAGTCCTTTGGTTGAGACAACAACTAATAGACTACAAAGTCAACTCTACTGAAGTGCCAATATTTTGTGATAACAATAGTGCAATTGCAATATCACAGAATCCTGTATTGCTCACAAGATGCAAACATGTGGACATCAAGCATCACTTCATTAGAGACCATGTGGAGAAGAAGGACATAAAGTTGGTCAAGATCCACACAGATCATCAAAAAGCTGATATTCTAACAAAGCCACTTGCAGAGGCAAGGTTTCTAGAGCTATCAGCAGAGTTGAGATTACTTGATCCAGGGAAGTTGGACAAGTAAAATCCATTTGAGTTAATGGGGGTAAGGGGAATGAATTTGGTTTTCAGCAGACTTGGTCAAGTCTACTGAAGTTCAGAAGAGATGACCTCAAATTTTCAGGACACTTGTCCACATCTTTTCAGGACACTTGTCCAAGTGGGGTCAGATAAGTTGTCTTGGCTATCAAACTATTTCCTTGGTTTGATAAGCACCTATTTTGGGTAATCATTGTCTACTTTGATATCTGTCCCAATTACAGATATCATCTTTATGGGATTTAATTTGTCCCCCACCCAAAAGGTCACTTTCCATGCATTAAATGCCAAGATTTAACTCTTGTTTGCATTACACTTTTCAAGCCATGATCTATCTCGAAAACTCCTCAACCATTAACTAATATTAAATAACTTCCACGTTTTGAATAAAACCAATAACTCACTGTTACATTGGTTTTTAACCATTGGATCAAAACTGGCCAACTCCCCTGAAATCAATCCTGGCCGTCCAAGTGTGTTTTCCACTTTTGACAACCGTTGAAAACTCTCAAAACTCACCAACTCATTGACAAACATTCTTTTTAGAATATTCTCAAGCCTTAAGACCCACCCACAAACACTTCTTCCCCAAGTATTCGAAACCCTAGCTCTTATTTTCTTCAAACACTCTCAAACTCTCTCAAATCCATTTCTGTAAACTTCAATGGCTCCCAAAATCAGACCAGAAATGATCATTGATTTCTCCAACAAGACTCTAGACCTTGATTTTGGATATTTGAGCAACAAGAACAGCCTTCACTTTGAGCCCATAGCATCATTTGAAAGTGAAGACCCTGAAGTTACTCCAACTCTTAGATGGCTGAGAAGAGCTGGATTAAAGAAGTTCATGGAAGGGAGGCCAAGCTCTTGTCTGGAGAGCTACATGGCAGAGTTCTTTGCTTTCCTCAAGTGGAGAGGTAAGCCAGAAGATGGTGAAGTTGCTACAAGACTTTCCTATGTAGCAGAGGGTGAGGAGGAAGAGAGATTTCACAGGGTGAAATTCTCTTCAGAAGATCTTGAAGGAGCTTTTGGATTGCCTTCTGAGGGAAGGAATCCAGAATTTTATGGTGCTGATCATGAAGAAGAGATAGCACAAGAATGGCTATTGGTTCCAGGTCCTATCTCTTCAACACAGAACAAGAAGACTCTTAAGCCAAAATTTCTCAATCTATTTGAGGTAATTGCCAAGAGTCTTTTGAGCAATACTGGAAGCTTGGAGCAGGTCAGCCATCCAAGAATAAGAATAATGGCTGTAGTTATTGATGCTAGTGACAAGGGCATCAAGTTTGATTGGAGGACCTTCATCATGTCTGAAATGATGAAGGAAAAGGCTAAGTTTAAAGTGAAAGTCCACAACAAGGTGGTATTGGAGGGAAAAATCAAGTATTGCACCAGGGCAAGCTTGTTGATTGAGAGGTTTTCCCACTACTCACAAATGCAAACATTTGCAAAGCCCCTCCCTGCCTAGAAGATAATGTTTAGAAAGCTCAGCAAGAAAACTGAGCAAAGGAGGATGTTACTGGCCAAACATGCTGAAGAGAAGGTGGAGGAGAAGCCAAAGTTGAAAAAGAGGACTAAGGCCAGAGTGGCAAAGACAAGGAAAGTGTCTCAAATCCCCTCAGAGGAGAATTCAGGAGCTTCAACTGAGATTGAAGAAGTTGTTGAAGAGGGAGTGAATGTGCCTTCTGATCATTCAGAAGAGTTGAGGCAAAAGTATAATGAGACTAGACAAAAGTCTAAGGGTGATAAGAGGCCTAGGGAAGTTGTCCCTGAGAAGGATGGAGAAGGAAGTGGGAGCAGTAGGGCCAGCAAGAGAAGGGCCAAGCCTACTGAGAAGGTGTTGGAGCTTCAGGAGGAAAGGTCTCTCCAACTAGCTCTAAGACAGAGCAGAGCTGAAAGCAGGACCAAGTCTAAGTCAAGGACCAACTCATCTGGTTCTGGAACTCCAGAATCCAAGGTCCCTGAAGGTCAACCAATTGAGGCCAACCTCCCTGAAATTCAGAATCCTGAGCCCAACTCCCCTGAAACCCACATAACCCCAACCAACCAACCAATCACCCCCATCAATCTTACTAAGAGATATTCTCCAGAAGGGAGTGTGCAAAGAAGTGGGATAGATGTGCTAGCAGATTTAGCAGTAGATGAGACAAGATTGCAATCACCCCATGACTCATCTATGCTCAATTATTCAAAGTTCTTAGAAGCTGCACTACATGAGCCAACCCCCCTGAGTAAAGCCCCTTCAGATCCATTGCTCTCAAAAGCAACTGAAGTACCTTCCATTGCACCCAATCCTTCTGAAGCCAATATCCCTGAACTTACCCTTCCTGAAGCCACTTTAGAAGAAACTAGAGCCAACTCCCCTATAACCCAAAGTCCCCATTCAAGTGGAGATGAGGAGGAGTATACTTATGAAAGTATGCTCAGAGGAGGAGCCAAGGCTACTGTGGACAGTTTGTATCCACAACTTGCTGGATTTCCAAGAATTCAGAAGATGTTCCATGATTTGAGGATGCTTGTGGATGTAAAGGACAAGATCATAATGGAGATATCCCAAGTCATCCAAGATAAGGGTGCAAACTGGTGGCAAGTGGAGGAAAGCAGATTGCTACACTTTGCTGGGGTGATAAAAACTAGATTCCTCACTGATGAGGAGGTTTTTACAAAGTTAGTGGATGAGAAGATCATTGAGGAGAAGGAGAGAAAGGCTAAGGGCATCAGACACCCTGATAGTAGCTCAAATGATGATGATCCCTCAAACCCTTCAAATCCCAACCCTCCTGAAACCCCTCAAGCCAACCTCCCTGATCTTTCCAAACCAAGACCTTCTGTATCAGGCAGACTTTCAAACCCCCCTAGAACCTATCATAGGAAAGGCTCTGTATTATCAGAGGTGTTGACCAAGGGTGGTAACACAACCAAAGACACATCTGCCAATGAAGGTTCTTCTGAACCCAAGGCACAGCCTAAAGATGTGGAGGTTCCTATAATAGAGGCTGGTTTGATTAAGGCCTATTCAGTGTCAGGAGAGTTGGACACTGATCAGCCCTTAATCATTCAGGATGACTCAGTGGCTGCTAAAATAAGCACTGTGATCTCCCCACAACTGCCATCTTTGAACCTTGTCGAAGGTGGAGATGCTGCAGGTCTAGGTGTTGGTGTTGAAAAGGATAACTTAGATAAAAAATCAGAGGGAGTAGAGGATGAAAGAGAGGTTGTAATCACTAAGATAGTGAGTGTACCACTAAATGAGGGTGATATAAGTGAGGAAGGACAGGCTATTCTTGAAGTCAAATCTGAACTTCAAGAATCCCTTGATGAGAGGAGGCCCGATTCCTTGTGTGAGGACATTTCTACTGAAGGAAGAAAAGAAAGAGTTAAAAATGAGAAGAAGACTGTTGATGTATCAGAGTCTTATGAAAAAGAAATTGAGGGTGATGAGTGTGTTTTCACTAACCCTTTTGATTTGTCTGATATTGCAGGTATAACCTTTGACCAGATTTTTGCAGATGACTTCTTGACAGATGCACCCATTCAAGTTGATACTGGATCAGCACAAACCTTACTTGGGATGCAGTCAGAAAAGTTGGACTCCTTGTCTCATCAAGTCAAATCAGCTCATGAAGAAACCACTGGAGCTTTGGATGAGCATGGAAGAACTCTAGCATCTGTTGAAATGAGGATAACTGGCTCAGAAGATGTGGTTCTACCCACCTTGGAAGCTAGGATCAATGGAGTTGAGACTGGTTTGCAAACCATCTCCACTGAAGTCATCAAAGCCAAAAACACTATGAGGTCTGTGTCAAAGGATGTCAAGAAGGAGCAATCTTTGCTGAGAGTTAACCACAACAGGAATGTGAAAACTTTAAGATCAGTGGTTAAACAAGCTCTTGGAAGGAAGACAGCCCTACAGAGGAAAATAGCTGAAGAACAAAGGCTAGCTATGGTGAAAGCAGCCTCAGAAAAGTTTTCCCAAGAAGTGTTGGCCAACATTGCTGAAGGTGCAGTGGCCAACCTCACTGAGCTTCTTAAGGCCCAATTTGATGCATCTCTGAAAGCAACCTTGGAGGAGGTTGTCCAACAAAAGATGAAGCCTGTTCTAGCTTTCCTGAGCTTGAGCAGTGATAGGATGCAAAATATACATGATGAGAATGTATATTTGTTGGAGGAGATGAAGTCTCTAACCCAAGCCCAGTCCTTGATGGCATCAACTATGAGTGAGCTTAGGCCTGAATGTTTTGATGCTGCCAAAAAGGGGGAAAGGGAAAGAGCAAGGGCAAAAGGTGCCTTGGTTATTGGAAGCCCAGTGAAAGGGAAGGACAAAGTTGCTGAAGGTAAAGGAAAAGAGCCAGCAGTGCTGAACTTAGAGGATTTGGATGAAGAAGAGCAGTTGGCACTAGCCTTGAAGAACTCAATGGCCTCAACTCAAAAGGAAGGAGTTAGGCTACAGCAAAGACCAAGAGGTGAAGTGTCTGGTTTGGACAAGGATGATGAAGGTGTCCAAACTAGAGGAAAGATTAAGAAGGCCAAGGGAAAGAAAAGAAAAGCTGATACATTTACTGACTTTCCCAATAGCCTTGATCTGCCCCCTGAATTCAGAATTGTTGATGAAATGCAAGTCTGCTGAGACTAAGTCCTCTGAAGGTGCCAAGTCCACTGAAGATGTTGAAGAACTGTTTGCTGAAGGATTTGGACCTGAGCCCAAAAAGAAGACAACAGTCCTAGCTCATGATCCATCAAAACTGTTTCATGAAGGGTATGGCAAAAACCCTGAAACTCAACAGAAACTGGCCATGATGAGGGCCCAAGAGAAGATGGGTTTGATGGATGAAGCACAAAGAGCAAGAGACAAGAGAAGAGCAGATTTTCAAAAGCCCAGAAGGAAGAGAGCAACTTACTACAAGTTGAAGCCACAGCTTTTGATCCCAATGGACACCAAATATCCTCACTTGGATAAATGGGTGCCAATTCAGCTGAATGACTCACTTGGAGGAAGCCAAAAGGGAGTTTGTCTATGATTACTATGTCATTGACAGATGGAATGGAAGAGATGACAACCCCACTTTTGCCATGGATCTGAAAAGAAGAGTGTGGGCACAATATGGGATGGTGCCACCTCCTGAGGATGATCTCTGAAATGGCTAAGTCTTCTGACCTTTTATGGATGAAAACCTATCTTACCTGAAGATATGTTTTATTTGGTCATCTATGCTGAAGTTTGGTCAAGTATGCTGATATGGTGTACTCAGATAATTTATTTGCTCTGATATGATTTGGTTGCTCTGATATAAGTTTGTGCTCTGATACTTGAAGATCTAGATACTATTAACTGTTCAGTGTTAGCTCTGATACTCTAGATCTCATGATTAGTTATGTTCTGAATTTTTGTAATGAAATGATCTAATGTAATAGTGTCTTGAATTCATGCTCTGATATGTTAACTTCAACTATCAACATGCTTGTAATGATTTTCAAATGAATGATAGTTGAACTTACTTTGAATCAAGAAATATTATTGCAGGAATCTCTCTATGCCTATCTTTGGAACCTATTTGCAACATGAATAGTGAGTACACTAACACATTGTTTTTCAGGAATATTGACCTTAGTCATGTCTTCTGAAGATAAATGTAATAGGTGTAGTCAAGTCACTTTTGCATAGAATGTATAGGTTTTGGCATCATCAAAAAGGGGGAAATTGTTGGGAATAAAATGAGATATGTTTTGATCTAATACCAAAACCCCCTGAGACATGCCTAAGTCAAGTGATTATGTTCTAAGGATGTTAGAACATATAGAATAAGGCTAGATGAAGAGCTAATATATTAGGCAGCTCTTAACTGTTTAGATGCACAATTTGAGGGGGAACATATGCTTTGAAGACTATCAAGAACAAGTCCCCTCAAGGCTCAAATTCTGGAACAATCACTAAATCTATTGAAGGCCAAGTATGCTGATCAGGAGAGTTGTCCAGAAGTGTTGTCTCAGCACAATTAAACAAGATCAAGTGTTCTGAAAGCTTGAGGTCAACCATGCTGAAGATTTAGAGACAACCATACCCTAAAGATCTTCAAAGAAACATGCTAAGATCACTTTGAAGTGAAGCAAATGGTAAGAGCCAAGTCATCTGAAATGAGCAAGCCAACCAAGCTGATAAGCAAGTCTGCTGATAGTGATAAGGAGAGTTGTCCATTTGATAAGGAATGTTATCCTATCATTGGAACAACCTTCAGAAGCCATGTCTAAGTCTTTTCAAGAGAATCTTAAAGTCAGACATTGGAAAGAGTGCTGCAGAATGAAGACAAAGTCTATACAGCCGTTTATTTCCCAAATGAGGACATGTCACTATCAAGATTCTGTCTTCTAAGTTGAAGAACTAAAAGAAGACATTTATGGACATTTGAGGCTGCCTCTCCAACGGGCAAATCCTTCATTTGTCTATTAATACAGAAGTGTGAAGACCATTTGAAAGCACCTCAATAATTGACAAGAATATCCAACTATCCTACAAGCAAGAGTGTTTTCAAAGCTTTCAAAGACTATCTTAGTCTTCATACACTTCTTCTAAGCTGAACCCAATTATATATCCATACAAAGCTTAGAGAGATATCCTAATCCTTATACATTGATCTTCATTGTAAAGGATATCTCATTAGTTGGAACCTTACTTCAATCCTTACCCTTTCAAGTGAGAAAGTGAGAAGGTTGTTGTAGTAGTAGAAGTGGTAGGAGCTGACTGTTGAGAGAAGAACAGTTCAGTTCTGAGTTGAGAAGAGGGTACTAGGACTCTAGACATCCTAGGGATCAATTCACCAAGGAGTGGTGTTCTTGATCAAGTGCACCTTGGCACTATAAAACAAGTTAATTCCAAGAGTGAAGGAATTATCCTGTTAAATCAGGGAAAGTGGATGTAGGAGCTTGAGTCTCTGAACCACTATAAATTCTTGTGTTGATTTGTTTTTCAAGTACTTTCATACATTCAACACTGCACACAAAACTGGCCTTTCAAAGAACTCATACTCAAGACTGTGCAAAAGACTTTTGGACAAGTTCCCTGAAAACTGGACTGGTTGATTAACTAAGTGATTTCAGAACTTTAAAGGAGTTTAAACTAAAGGGCCAACCACTAATTCCGCACATATAACTCCCATAGATAGTTATTCAACTAAGTACTCAATAGTACTTAGTAGTTTGATTATCTTTAAAGAGTTAATCATCTTCAGCAGAGTTGTCCAAGACAACATTGTTGATCTCTGGTTTGATCAAGTTTGTAAAGAAATTGCATACAAGTGTATTCCCCCTCCCCCCCCCCCCCTCCCCATATACTTGTTATATACTCCTTTCAGGACCAACATTATATGTAGTATTGTGTGTGCATAAATTATGTTGATGTAGTAATTCATATTATCTCATGTAGTAACATATAATATCTGATGTAGTAATTATACATATTTTTAGTATAGTAATACTGTGTCTTTTAAGTAGTAAATACATTTTTCTTTCAATTGTTTTTTGTTTGATGTAGTAACTAAAATTTATGCATGTAGTATCACATATTCTTTCATGTAGTAATATATAATATATGATGTAGTAGTAATACATATTATTAAGTTTGTGTAGTAATACATATTATTTTTGTATAGTGTTCAGTTGGTGTAGTAACTAAAATTTATGCATGTAGTATCACATATTCTTTCATGTAGTAATATATATAATAAATGATGTAGTAGTAATACATATTATTTTGTATTGTGTTCAGTTTGTGTAATACATATTATTTTTGTATAGTGTTCGGTTGGTAGTTGGTGTAGTAACTAAAATTTATGCATGTAGTACCACATATTCTTTCATGTAGTAATATATATAATATATGATGTAGTAGTAATACTTATTTTTTTATAGCCTTTTGTTTGTGTAGTAACATATAATATATGATGTAGTATTATTTAATATTGTGTTTAGTAATAGATAGTCAACATCTTGTAATACAAAATGTTTTTCATTGCAGGATGATCCAAAGATGTTGCATGGTTTGATGTAGGATATTTCTGAAATTTTATCAGATTATGTGAAAAAATTGATAAATATTAAAGATGTTAGCTCAAGTTCAGAGGAACTTACTAACTCCCAAAAAATTTACTCCGATGAAAAGGTTTTAGCAACAATTGATGGGTTGGTTGCTAACTTTTTACGTACCAAAGAACTTGTGCTGGAGATGCCTAGTTTTGAGTTTTTTTCCAGATGATCCACTTGACTGTTTTGATTTAAAAAAATTGGTGGTGAGAAAGTAGGTGTTGAAGTATCTGTTGGTGGGAAAGATGATGGTGGGATAGATGGTGGTGAAGAAGTTGTTGGTGGGAAAGAAGGTGGTGAGAAAGATTTTGGTGAGAATGATGTTGTTGAGAAAGAGGCTGAGACTTTTATTGGGGGTGAAAGTTTAAGGGAAGATGTTGGTGTTGGTGAGGTTGTTGAGGCAAATAATAACAAGGGAGATGAGGGCATTGGGTTAGATGAAAATGAGCATGATGAGGTAGTTTCTGAGAAAGCAAAGGGTAAGGAAAAAGTGAGTGTTGAAGATATTGATGAGGATGCTGAAGAGTCTGGAAGTGATGGCGATAGTGAAGGTGAAGATAGTGATGAAGATGTTTTTTGAGAATCCAGGGGGAAGTTTGTTTTTTATCGTGACAGTTATTTTGGAAAAGTTTTTATGAAAATTGAAAAGGATGTTGGGTATTTGTCTGAGTTTTGTAATTCCAATGCAAGAATATTGTTGGGAATAAAATGAGAATTTTGATTAAGATACCAAAATCCCTTAAGACATGCCAAATAGTTAAGTCAAAGTGAATGAACATGTTTCAGGAGTGTTGGAACATGTAGATCAGGCTAGTTGAAAAGCTGGTATGTTAGGCAGTTCTTAGTTGTTTAGATGCACAAGTTGAGGGGGAACATATGCTTAGAAGATTACAAGAATCAAGTCCCCTCAAGGCTCAGAATTAAGTTTGATCCCAAGTCTGCTGAAGTGGTTAAATGATCAACTGTGCTGATCAAGTCAGCTCAGTAGATGGACAACCTCCCTGAAGAGTTAATGACAAGAACACATCTAGAAGATCAAGTCTACTCATGTGCATATCAATGTTCAGAGGAGTTGTATAGCAGAAATGTCTCAGCACACTTGTACCAGAACAGTCCATAAGTCAAGGTCAACTGTGCTGATAGGATCAAAGCCACTGATATGGAAGCTTGAATGCTCAAGAACCATCAAGAGATGAGTTATAAAGAGAAAGAGCCAAGTCATCTGAAAGAGTTATGCCAACACTGCTGATAAGTCAAAAATGTTGAAACTGATAAGCAGACTTGTCCAGATGATAAGGAATGTTGTCCTTATCATATAGAATCAATGATCAGAAGTGATGTCCATGTTTGACCAAGTGAATCTTCAAGTCAGACATTGGGAAGAGTGCATCAAAATGAAGACAAAGAGCTTATAGTCGTTTACTTCCCAAAGGAAGGACATGTCACTTTCAAGAATCTGTCTTCCAGTTGCAAAGTTCAAGGAAGGCACATATAGACATTTTGAGGCTGTCTCTCCAACGGACATAACCTCAATTTGCTCTATAAATACAAAAGTGTGGAAACCATTTGAAGGCATCCAACTACAATCCAACTATCCTGCAATTCAAAGGAAACTACAAGCTCATAAGCCTTCAAGCTTTCTAAGAAACATTCTTAGTTTCCATAACACTTCACCTAAGATGAACTTCACTGTATATCCATACAAAGCTTAGAGAGATATCCTATCCTATACACTGTGCTCATTGTAAAGGATGTCTCACCTAGTTGGAACCAACATCAACCCTTATTCCTTTCAAGAGAAAGTTAGAAGGTTGTTGTAGTAGAAGTGTAAGGAACTGACTGTTGAGAGAATAACAGTTTAGTTCTGAGTTGAGAAGAGAGTACTAGGACTATAAATTCCTAGGGATCAAGGCACCAAGGAGTGGTGTGGTTGATCAGTGCACATTTACACTATAAAACAAGTTAATTCCAAGAGTGAAGGAATTATCCTGTTAAATCAGGGAAAGTGGATGTAGGAGCTTGAGTCTCTGAACCACTATAAACTCTTGTGTTGTTTACTTACAAGTCATTTCATTCATACACTGCACACAAACTGAACTTCAAATGATATAACATTCAAGATTGTGCAAAACAGTTTTGGGACAAGTTCCCTGAAAAATAGTTTAAGTGTTAAGAAGTTTTCAGAATTAAAAGGAGTTTAAACATAAGGGTCAACCACAATTCCGCACATATAACTTACTTAGATAGTTATTCAACTAAGTACTTAATAGTGCTTAGTAGTTTGATTATCTTCTGAAAGTTATACATATCAGAAGAGTTGTCCAGGACAACATTGCTGAAGGTCTGATTTGATCAAAGTTTGAAAAAGATTTCCCCCCCCCCCCCATACACCTGTTATATACTCCTTTCAGGACCAACAAATATTTTCTAGTATGAAGTCTGAATTATTGAATATTGTTGATTATGTTTTTCACTTCAAGGAAAACATGTAGTAAGTTTTTATTTTTTGTTCTTCCTATTTATATCTTTCTCATGTTCATGTGTTTACTAATAAGCATTATATCTTGTACTAAATGTTTTTTTTTTTTTTTGTAGTGAGGAGCTATTCAATACTGATACGGAATTACATATGGTTAGCAAAGATGACTTCTGGACGTTGTATACAGACAAGGAAATCAGTATGCCAGTTATAACTGCAGTAGCGTATATGATTAATTCAGAATTTCATAGTTGTTCTAAGAAAAGATTGTTAAGATACATCTTTAGCCTTGATCACATTGTAAGTGTATTAACGAATATTTGTGTTTTTAATTTAATTTTTTTTAATTTATTTTTCATAATTTTAATTTTTGTTCATACAGAAAGCCTTGGAGCATATGGCAACTTCTGCAAAAAGAAGAAAGAATATGAAGCAGAAATTATTGGTTCTTGGAAAGGTTGTCTCGAGTTAATGCCGAACAGGGATGCTTTAATGACAGCGAATTCAGTATTTATTTATTTTTTTAAAATTATTTTCATTTAGAGTTTTTTTTTTCTATTTTAATCACATTTTTTTTTACATTTTTTTTGCAGATTTCCATCCCATTTTGTGTATTTACACATTTTGCTGTTGTTGTTTTCAACTTTTCAAATGGCACTTTGCAATATCTAGATAATATGATTCATGTTAAACCCGAGACATAGTTCAAGATGGCTAAAATATTGGTTAGTGAATTTTTTAATGAAGTAACAATTTTTTTAATGTAGTATTTCAATCCTTTTCTTGTAGTAATATCTATATGTATATGTAGTAATTCACAAATTCTAATGTAGTTATATGTTTCTATTATGATGTAGTATATTGTGTGTGCAGGTGACATGTATTTTTAAACTGTACGTATGTAGTAATCTATATCTGTACATGTAATAATCTATATCTTTACACGTAGTATTCAATAAGTGTGTCTATTTTCTATTTGCAGCAAAGACACATGTGGACCTTTCTGAAGGATTTGAATCATTCTAAGGCTGATAAGGTTAAAGATTTCAATCTTGTGGACATTCCCTTTGAATGGAAGAAAGCAGAAACTAACAAGGATTGTGGTGTTTTTCTTACTCACCACATTTTTCATTTCAGTGAGGAACTTTATTCTTCCAGTGATCTGTGCAATGTATGTTTTTCTTATCATTTTTTTAAAAAAATTTGTTTATCTTTTTTTTGTTTTTATACATGTTTGTCATGATTCTACTTTTTTTTTTTTTTTTTTTGTATAGGTTGATTTCAGAATTAGAATGAGGGCTGAGTTGTGTGTGAGTTTGATAACCTCAAATTCCAATGTGATGAAAGATAAAATCATAGATAAAGTCTATGATTTTTATCTGAAGAAGCCGCTGTTGTTAGAAGAATTTGAAAAGACGAAGAAAATAGAGGAAGGGAAGAAAGCAGTTGAAGAGAGAAGGAAAAATTTACGATCCAGTAGGAAGAAATGATGATTTTTAGACTATCTTTTGAATAATGAACATTATTTGTGTTTTGTAATACTTATTTTGTATGGTTTCTGGTTATGTTGGGGGAAATATTGAACTATTTGAATAGTTTGGTAATGTGGTGGATGTTTTTATGTATTTGTATGTATGTTGTTTATGTATTTAGTATTAACTGAATATCTTTCATATTCTTAGCAGGTCCAAATTAACACAAACCTTTTTTTGAAGAGTTTTGTGCAAACTCCCAAGGTGGCAATCATAGTAATATGATTATAATTACATAATCACTGTTATTCTTAGGAGTTTCAAATTAACATATATTTGTTTACACAGTTTTCAACGATGTTTTTGAGCAATTAAGATTGATTTAAAGAAATAATATATAATGTACTTATTCATTTTTAAATATTATACTCTAAGTTTTATGAATAGTAATCAAATAATGTCATGTAGTAATATAAAACATTACATGTGGTAACAAAATCATTAATACGCAGTAATCAAATAATAATACTAAAATATTTAAAATTATAATACTTATTTAATTTGTAGTAATGTACTTTTCATTTTTATATGAGTAGTAATCAAATCATTTCATGTAGTAATACAAAATATTACATGTAGTAACATAAATGTAGTTATACAATAATCAAATAATAATACTAAAATTTGTATTACTATAATATTTGTTCAATTATAGTGATGGACATTTCAGTTCGATATGAGTATTTAATCAAATAATTCCATGTAGTAACACAAAATATTACATGTAGTAACAAAAACATAATTATCCAGTAATCAAATAATAATACTAAAATATTTAAAATTATAGTAATACTTATTTAATTTATAGTAATGTACTTTTCATTTTTATATGAGTAGTAATCAAATCATGTAGTAAAACAAAATATTACATGTAGTAACATAAATGTAGTATTACAGTAATCAAATAATAATACTAAAATTTGTATTACTATAATATTTGTTCAATTATAGTGATGGACATTTCAATTCGATATGAGTATTTAATCAAATAATTTCATGTAGTAACACAAAATATTACATGTAGTAACAAAAATATAATTATGCAGTAACCAAATAATAATACTAAAATATTTAAAAAACTTAACTCATAGTAATCCTTTTTCAGCCTTGTTTTCTGCATTTAACAATAAAATGGTATAGTAATGTAGTCTTTTCAATTAAAAAAGAAAACTAAAATAAATGAGGATTTGGTGTCATGGAGCCAAATTCATTGGCTAATTCAATAGTAGTTTTTTTCTTCCTTCTTCCAAAATGATTTTTAGTTATCTTCTTTCTGCCTTTCATAATTGTGCGTTTAGGATCCAGAACATTTCTTGTTTCTCCAGAATTAGCAGTAGAAGTAGCAGTAGCAACTGTACTTTTTTTAGATTTCAATTCTTCAAGTGCCACTGAATCTCTTATTTGACCTTCCTATAGTATTTTTCTTGCATCAATATCTCATTCGCTCTCCAAAATCATATTATAACTCTTTCTTGCCATTTCATATCTCCAAAAGACTATACGATCAATTTTCCAGGTTTCAATTTGACCTTGTGTTTTGTCCCAAATTGCTGATTTTGTAATTTTTGTCCACCTTTTCTTTATGTAGGAATCTGGTATATTCCACAGAATTTATGTGTAGTACTCTCAATGAATGGCTACACAATATACCACATTCTTCAAATCTCTTACAAGAGCATGTGATACAATCCATGCTGAAGTCGTAGATCATTTTCTGTGTCACACCACGCCGTGTCACCTCATATACCACAGTAGTACTACCAGCCCCAACAATTGTTGAACTACTTGATATACACTTAAAAAACTCTACTTCAAACTTTTTGTAAACATTAAGGGTGTATATTTCAGAAGCATGTTTCACTAGTGCATTTATAGTGAATGATAAATCTGGCTTCACCCTTGAGCTTTGGAACTCATCCTGTTTTTCCTTTATTCTCCAAGTCTCAACTATATTATAAAAAATTCCAAAAAATTCAGTCAAGCTTGTTGTCTTCTTTGAATTGAATGAAATGAAACTGTTTGCACTCTCACTCCTTTGGGGCGATAGGATTCCAGCTGAAAAGAAATACTTGTTTAGTGTAGTACACCACTTCTCCCTTATATTGTACAATATGTTAAACCATTCATTATCCTGTAGATTATATCTTAAAATCAATCCATTCCAGCGACTCTCAAACTCATCTTCATCAGTACACCATGATAAGCACTTGTTGAACTCTTCATCACACTTTAGCTTTACAAATCTAGAAACTGCATTTTGTTTGAGGTGCCAAATACAGAGCCTGTGTCTTGTTTCAAGGAAAATCTGAAAAAGTATAAATTTATTATATGTAGTAATACACATTATATAATGTAGTAGATTAAATAACTGCATGTAGTAACTAGTACTATTTCATGTATTTTTATTAGTTCATACCTTTTCTATTACATTTGTTATAGCTGCATCTTGGTCTATGAATATTGTTACTGGACTCCTTCCACCCATAGACTTATTGAACACTATGAATAACCATTTAAAAGTTTCTATTTTCTCATTTGATAAGAATGCACATCCAAACATAGTATTTCTCCAATGGTTGTTAATTCCAATGAATGGTGCACATATGAGGTTGTATCTGTTAGTACGGTAGGTTGTATCGAACACCATTACATCACCATATATTCCGTAATCCTCTTTCATCATTGAATCTCTCCAAAAAGCGTTACTCATTCTTCCCTCATCATTCATTTGCACTCGGTAAAAAAAGCCAGTCTCTTCATTGTTCTGGTTTTGTATTAATTTCATGAAAGTCCTTGTATCACCACCCTCTATGGCCTTCATTCTTTCACGATTCACAAAGTTCAAGTGGTTTTTCATTGTGTGTCCAACTTGCTCTTCACCCCCAACATGAAATGCAAGGTATCTGAAAGAGTCTGTTGGTTTAATACCAGAAGATACCATATCCACAATTGCAAGAGCCTTTCCATCTTTGATTGCTCTTTCAGATCGATGCATGTGATTCCATTCTTGTCTTGTCAAATAATGATTGTGATCCAAGACATGTTTCACAACCTCATACAATCCGTCCACAAGTTTTATCCTCATTTGAGCTTTGCAATTAGTTCTTGTTTCTCCTCGTCTCTTTTTATTTGGTACTTCCTTGCTTTTGTCCTTCACACGATTGCAAGAGCAGACATACAATTTGGATACTACTGTTTTGTTGCCATCCTTAGAGAGTATTCCAGTTGATTTCCGGACACTAAAATCCACTAATCTAGCATGTGCACAATAGATGTCAAACATTTCACATTCTTTTTCTCTTCTTATTCCAATTAGTGAATCACCATATTCACTGTAGTTAGTATCCTGTTCTATGATATCTGTATCATCCTCTTTCTCAGTTGTTTCATTAGCAACTTCAATTAGAAGTGTACCAGTACCTATGTATATTAGTAACACAATAATCTTCATGTAGTAAAACATATTTGATCATGTAGTAAAATGATAAGTAGAGCTCATATGATCATTGTTTTTTTGTCATGCAGTAAGTCAACAATATACATTAGAAGTGTATAAAAACAAGAATATTAATTAGTAAACCATTAATCTCATGTAGTGAAACATATTTATATGATCAAATTGTTTTAGCTTGGTAGTAATACAATGATATTCAAATATCCCGTTACTATAGAAAATCATTCAAAAATCGTGATATAGTAAAAGAAGTTTAACCTGTTACTGTAGAATCATCAGTATTTGATATAAATATGCCTAGATCATCTTCGTAATTGTATGTATTCATTATGATCAACGTCGGGTCTGTCTCCATAGGGTTGCTGTCGCCGTCGATGTAGCTTTCTCGAGTTTTTTGCTCTGTTATTTTTTTCAGCATGATTATGGGGATGATTGGATAAATTATTAATTTCGCGTTGCCCTAGGACCCGCGAATTTACTGGATCCATTAGTGTAATTTGACTCGCGAGATTAATTTTACCCAAATTGAGAGACCCGCGAAATTAGGTTATACTTTAACTTTTGGGTGGGATGATGGGCTTTGGCCTATTGCATGTAAGACCAGTCGAATATCAAAATAACTATGAAAATGTGGATTTTTTTTTTTTTTTTTAAAATCATATGAAATAATATTATTTATATTTCATATAAATTTATTACAGATATAAATTGTGTTTAAATTATTTTGTTCAATTTATGTATTAAAATTTTATTATTATATTTTAATATTTTTTTAAATTTACCATATATCGACATTTTTACAAATTTAATATCTCAATATATTTATAGATACATTTTCAACGTTAATTGGGCTGCAAATTAAATAAATTAAAATTTAGCCATTTGCTCTCTCAAATTGGATGGGTGTTGCATTTGTTGACCCAGAAAAGAAACTTTGACTTCTAATTTATTGATGAAAATGAAATTACTTCCATTCTTGCGGCAGATAGAATAGGAAATGGACTATTCAATTTGGGTTGCCATATTGGGCCGGCAATGGGCTTCAATTTATTTGGGCCGAAACTTGAATCCTCCTAATGGCCTCAAATTATTACTTGAATTAAGTTTTGGGTTTGACTATTTACACCTCCATTTCAGATGGATGCACCCCCTTACAATCGATCTAGGATAGATGTACTCCTCGAATTGTCTTAAATACCCTTTTCTCTATAATATTTCTATTACTAACCACACCTTCCACCAAACCCTAATCTCTCCACCAAAACCTAATTTCTCCACCAAAACTTAATTTCTCTTCTCTCATTTCATTTCTTCTACCTCCCTCACACTAGCAGTTGCCTCCCCCCTCACACTTCAAGCCGTCGGCTGCCGCGCACAGCCACGACACCAGTCGCGGCCACCGCCCCGCCGCGCGCAGCTACGCACTAGTTGCGGCCTCCACACTCTTTCCCCATTTTTTTCTTTTTCTGTGCTGCCCTGTCTCGTCGCCACCGCCCCCCTCCCCCACACCGGTCGCAGTGGCCCCCTCCCCTGCACCCGCCGTCGCGGCCCCTCCCCAACACCGGTCGCGGCCCCCTCTCTCCCCCTCCTTTCTTTTTTTTGTATTTTTTGTTTATCTCTCCCCCTCTCCCACCCACCGGCGTCGCCGACCCAAAAACCACCGCCGTCGTTCCCGGTTTCCTCGTAAGTTTTTTTTTCCTTTTTGTCTTCCTTAAGTTTTTTTCCTTATTTTTCTCTAGTAAATTTTGTTTTCCTTTTATTTAAAAAAATTCGACCCTTTGTTGTCGACCATGAACACTCTCGTCGACAACAATTTATCGACGAGAGTGTATATAAACTTTCGTCTACATGCAGTTATTTTTCAACGGTCGACCGTATACACTTTCGTCGACAAAACATTGTCGACGGGAGTGTATATGGTCGACATTGGTTAGTCGAAATTTATAATAAAAAATCTCTAATTTTTCTAAGTAATTTTTGAAATTTTTCTGAAATTTTTTAGTTTGGTGGTTACAGGAAATGGTGTCGGACGGGCGGCCGAAAGTAGTGGTTGAGGTAAAAGGTAAAATAAATGACAATAGGGATACGTTCAGTAAGGGGGTGCATCTATTACGTTGTATTTTACTGAAGGGTATTTTTTATTTTTTGCATGATTATTATATTAATTAAATGAAAAGTTGGTGCATCCATCGTAAATGGAGGTGTAAATAGTCAGACCCTTAAGTTTTTTCGTTTCACTCTCCAACTTAATTTTTTCCTTCGTTGACCTCATAAAAAAATTAGATATGTATTTTTGCATCCAAAATATTCATGTTTTCTACTAAATAAATAAAACACAATCTTTCTTCAAATCAAGTGCAATTAATTAAAATTAAATAATAAAGGCATGAAATCTTAAGAAAATTAAGCTTAAAATATGTAATAAAATTATGCATTACCCCTTGATCCAAATCTCACATAAAAAAGCAACTATATTCATTTAAATATTAATACACAACTCTTACCTTAAAATGTGAGCAAACAACAAATGTAATATTGAGTAAGGGAGGAGGACTAAAATTTAAATATTTTAAAAAGGTATTAGAAAAAAATTGATGGACACGAGCTACGACAAGTCACGTCATCGTTTGTCGACTAGAGAAAAAAATATGTACTATCAAATTGTAACAATATAAAATTTGAGATTTTTTATTATAATTTCAAAGGTCGTGATTAAATTGATATTAGACTAAATGTGGTGAGTTTATTTAGAATACATGTAATCTGGTGTAGCAAGTATAAATGAGCTCTATCAAGACACGTCATTGATTATTGCCAACTGAAGAAAATATATTTATCGAATTGCAACAACATGAAAGATTGTAATATTTTTATAATAATTTTAAAAATCGTGATTAAATTGATACATGAATTTATTAAATTGATACTAAATAATTACAAAACTATACTATTATTTTATATAATATAAATAGTTTATTTGAAATGCATACTAGTATACTTCATTTATGTTAAATGTTACATCCTCCCTCCCATAATAATTTTACATTTTCTTTTTTAAACGTTTCACAATAACTTTTACACATTTAAAATAGAAAATTCTTTATAAATTACACCCTCACATCACAATATTCACAAATTTACACAAAATGTCATTACTTTTAGCTCTACACATGCACACAAGTTAATCATTTTTTTATTTCATATATAAAAATTTACAAAATTATCCTTCAAAACTTAAAACTTTGATACATTTTTTAAATATGTTTATCAACCTATTAAAATTATTGTTGAACGAACCGCCCAAAAAACTCCACCGCACACACCGCCCATCTTCTTCATATGCAGCCCACACCGCCCACCTGCTCCTCTCCTCGACTCTAGAAGCTATTTTGATTGATCGTCGTCGTCCATCGTTTGCTCGTCGTCGCCGACGGATTATGCCAGTCGGTGCAAAAATTCGTAGCTTTGACAATCAAGACGATCGAACTTAGAAGTCTTTGTTTTTTTTTATCTTAGTGGGATCAATGGGTCAGCCCTCCCTGTTGACGCTACGGTGGCCGATTTGGTGAGAGGCCCGTTGATCCCGTTTACTTTATTGTTTATTTTAGCTTTGTACGTTTTTATGATCTTGTTTTTATGTTTTTATGCTTTTTCTTTTGGTGTTGTCAAAAAAAAAAAAGTTTTCTTTTGGTTATGCGCTTGATGGAGCCATATGTCCCTTTTGTGGAGTCTTCCGCCCATTTCGTGGAGCTTCTGTCCCTTTGTGGAGTTTTTGTGTTCCTTAGTGGAGCTTTTTATTTTGGTGTGGTTCTTGGAGGTTGTGGATGCGTGAATGGTTTGGATGTTGGTGCTTGGTGACTTTTACCTTCTTATTTTTCTCCTTTTTTTTTTTAACAATAAAATACCTTAGTTTGGGGTTTGTCTCGTTGTAAGAATAGAGATCTGTGCGCTGCTTTTGGGTAAAGTGTACATACACTCGTATCCCCACTTCTCACAATTAGAGCGGATAGCGACACCAAATTAATCTGTCTCGTTGGTTTGAAGATCTAGTTTTAAGAACATTTTTATGTAATCTATTTAATCTTATAAACCCTAAAAAAAAAAAAAAAAAATTGTTGAACAAGAAAAAATATTAATGGTTGTGGAGCCAGAATAGCTAGGCAATTCCTTTCTCAATTTCACTCATTGTCATAGCCACGAGTTCATAGTTATAGCCTTATAGGTTGCGTATCATCTCACAAAACATCCATCAAATCGTCACATATATACATACTCCCTCCATTTAAATGAAAATTACCTAACTTGTTTTTTTTATCATTTCAATAAAAACTATATTTATTTTTTTTTGACAAATTAGTGTGTTTCTTACCTTTCATTATGATTATATTTATTTTGTAAAGTAAAAAAGTGAATTTGAGATTTTATCCTATAAATGTCACGCTACAATTTTTACATTTTTTTTCCTTAAAAAATGAGATTTACAAATTTATTTAACAATAAATTGTTTGAATAACAGCGAAAGACTCAATGAGCCTCAATTTAAAATACCAATTTTTCAAAAGTTCATAAAGACTCTTAATAGTAAACAATGTGATTAATTGACATCCATAGTCTCTCCTCACCATCAATTCATTAATCTGAAAATGTTAAATGTTGAGGTGAGTATAAAAGCACACTCAATGGGGCTCAGTTGTCCAAAGTTAAATATTAAACGTCAGATAGTCAAACACATCAATACCAACATGAATACATCATATACTTTAACCTCGCCTCATGTAAGTTGCCATAGAGCATTACGGGCCTTACCAAAGCCTTCTTTTGACTTTCGTATTCCCAATGACAACTTATATGGTCTCGAGGACCCATGAACTAGTCCCTGGCTATTACATTTCATAATATAGAGTACATAGAATGAAATACATAACAAACACATTTAACGTATCAAGTAAAACACTTAACAATGAACAATTTAAAAAGCATAAGAAACCCCACTTAAAATTAATGTCTTGGATGCCTGTCCAACGGATTTTTTGAGCGTTCGATCCTTTTTCAAACCTGCTCCCATTTCGAATCAAGAGATAGTAAGAAGGAATGATGTCTCGAATGAACGATTTGCGCTAGAATCAAGATATTTATTGGTGCTAGAATGGCTTATGGGCAGATAACTTTAATTCTCGTCACAAAAGATTAATTTTCATTGGATAAGAAAATATTTTGTTACAGCTTTATGATTTTGAGACATGTTTACCAACAAAATATTTTATGTGACTAGTTTGAAAAAATATCACGTAAAATAGGGGAGAGTGAGATAGATTTAGTTGAGAAGAATTAGGAATTATGGATTACTACTAAGGGTTACACTCTTGTGTACCAGTTACATACATGTAATTTGTTCCTATTTAATATTTGAACTAATATTATACAATATGTGAAGTAATACTATACTGTATTTGAACTAAATTAACTAATACTATACTCTATTCGAATTAATATTATACTGTATTTGCCATAACTCATGAGTAACATTCACCAATTTAGAAAATTGTATTAAATAGAAACAAGTTACATGTATATAACTGGTACACACAAGTATTTGCCTACTAAATATCCTCATATTTTTATAATATATGGCAAAATTTGGAACATTACAACAAATACTTATAAATATCAATCCTATAAATATCTACAAACTCAATATGGATATCTATAAAACTTATATAAACACCATAAAGACTATAACATAAAGTTAAATTTTACATACTTAAATCTCAAAACAAACATAAAAAAACTTATTAGGATTTTAAAACCCACTAAATTTTGAAATTTAGATTTCAAAATCCTTAAAATTACAAAACAAACATATCCTACATTATTTTCTCTCTCAATTACATTATGTTTATTACATCTACTTATTCTATTACTCCCTCCCTCTCATACTTGATGACCCATTTTACCATTTTGAGTGTCCCTTACTTAAAACATCACAATATTACAATAAATGTCACTACTTTATTACATTAAAAAGTAACTTTATTACTACTATTTTAAAATTGAAATTTTTTTACTATCCCCACTTTATCTTACACAATACTAATAAATAATTCATTCATTAAAATTTGTGCCCAATTAATTTAGATAATCAAGTATAGAACAGAGGGAGTATATATTTTAATTTTCATATTAAATGCTTGTGCGTAGTTTCCACCATTAGAAAGTAAGTATTTTTTTTTTTTCGTGTTTTTCATTTTCTACCAAACGAGTTGTACGTGATACCTCTCATTTTGTATAATGCCCTTACTCTCATGACTTCAAATATAAAATCAATCACATATATACTACTACCGTAGTGTTTGATTTCACTTTTTACCATGACGTTTCAACATTTTATTTTTATTTTTTAAATATATAACGTTTTACACTTTATAATTTAAATTAATTACATTTTTTTATATTACCTTTAACTAATTAATAATAATTTAAATAGTACTTTTCCGTTCGTCTATAAATTTTTCATTTTATCTTTTTTTGTAGTCTATAAGTTTTTCATACCATTTTTAGCAAATATCTTCTAATATTTTATTTTTATACTTCACTTTATATCTTATTTTTTTTTCTCTTTCTCATCCTCTCTCTCTAATCACATCACTTGTATTATATTTATAATTTAATCACTTTTCTTAATATATTATACTCCCTCCTTCCATGAAATGTAGTCCCATTTGCCTCATATTCTTTGTCCACCAAATATAGTTCCATACACTTTTTGGAAACCATCACCCTTTAACCATCATTTAATTACGGGTTAATTGCAAAAAAAATCACCATCTTTAGTGTATTTATCAATTACAACATATTCTTTTTTTCTTTACAATTCGATACACCACCTTTTTAAATTTTGCAATTCGATACACAAATATATTTTTTCAATCAATTTTAATTTAACTTGGCGCCAAAAAACGGCGAACACACCACATTATCAACACATAAACTATCACTAATAATTTTTTTTAATGAAAAACACACGCACATTTAAAAAAACGTTTTTTATATAAATTGCACACCGAATTCATCTATATTTTTATATTTGTTTTGACAAAATTCTCCAACTTTACGCTTTAATATTATGAATATTGATTTGATGTTTTCTATTTCAAAGCTCTCTTATCTTCTACATAAATGTAATATCTAAATAATTTTATATATACAAAAATCTAATAAAAAAATTCTGCAAAATAAAAAAATTCTTATAATTATATATATTTATTCCTATGATGTCCATTAACATGTTTTGCTAAAAAAAATTCTAATCACACAAGTTGTGCATTAACTAAAATCATATTTATTCCTTGTCTTAATATTTTTTCTTGATTATATTGACTTGTTTTTTCTTAATCACAAAAAATAAAAATAAAACATTTTTTTATGTTATGCTACAAAAAAAATAAAAAATGTGTATATACATATATAATCGCGCAAAACATGACAAATTTGCAATTTTTAGGAGCCACGTCAAATTAAAATTGATCGAAAAATATATCGGTGCATTGAATTGCAAAACTTTAAAAGGTGGTGCATCGAATTGCAAAAAAAAAAAGAATATGTTGTAATTGATAAATACTCAAAAGGTGGTGATTTTTTTTGCAATTAACCCTTTAATTACTAAATTTGTCAACAACTTTATTCACAAAAAATCACTTTATTCACAATTGACCCCACAATTCCCTATAATATCCTTACTTTATCTATTTTACCTAACTTTTTCTTAAAACTTGTGCCTCATCCCAATGGGACTACATTTGGTGGATGGAGGGAGTAATTTTTATTGTATACTATAAAATTTTAGAGCAATTAATTAGGGGTATAGTAAATTTTTTTTTTTTTTTTGTTTAATATGTATGCATAAATTTAAAGTGACTTAAAAGAAAATAATTAATTATTTTTATTACCAGTTAAATACGATTATTTTGTATGATCAGTAACTTATTATTTAATAAATTGTTATTTACGAATTAAATATTAACGTGAAGTTGAATACAGTTCATCAACTGCATTTGGTGAGGCGTAGGCCACAGTCTAACAACTGGAACCAACAAATGCACGTTGAAGTACTACTTCTCACCTACTATAGCCTATACTATAACAACGACCACTTAATAATCATAATACACCTCATATAATAACTTTCACATGCATATATAAACACACATATATTAAGAAACTATGATAATGAATCAAGATTTTGAAGGGTAGTTTAATAATTTTTTATGTATAAAGTAAATAAATTGTTGATTTATATGTATGTATGAATTTAAAAGTAATGATATTTTGTGTAAAATTACATATATTGTGAGGCACGTGAGGGTGTATTGTATGAACGATTTTTTCATTTTAAAAGTGTGAAAGTTATTGTAGATTATTTTTAAAAAAATGTAAAAATTGTTATGGAAGGAAAAATTATTAAATAATCTTTATTAAATATTTTCACTTTGCATGTTAGATATAAATACTTCCACTTGTTTTTTAATGCGTTTATGAGATCAAGTTATATAACGCTTTAATGTAGAAATGCCAGAGAAACATATTTATTAAAGAAAAATAATATTTCATTCGCTTCGATTGTTCATTTAACTTTTTGTCAATTGAAAAAAATAAGATAAAAAAATAATTTAATATAAAAAAATAACGACATTTAATATAATTTTGAAATACTATTTAACAGTAATAACTAAAAAAATAAATTATATTTTATTATAGATTTTTTTTTTTAATAAATGACGAAATGTAAAAATAGCAATTTAATTAGAAACGAACTAAGTATTATTGAATTGGCACTATAGTGACAAAATGTGAACTGATAATGCTAATATTCAATAAAGGCCACGTGCATTGTTTATTTATAATGTAGTTTGCTTTATATCATACTCCCTCCCACGTACTTTTAAGATATTCAATAATGGCTACGGTTACTCAATAATGAAATAAACTATTCCCACAATTACAATTACACTTTTCTTTTTTAAACTTTTTAAAATAAAAAACTCTTTATAAATTATATCCTCACAGTATTCTCAATTTTACACAAATACTATTACTTTTTTTTTCAATACACAAAAGTTTATTCATAAATTTTTACAAAATTATCCCTCAAAACTCTACGCATTATTACACTTTTGTCTTTAAATTATGACAAAAATTTGTATGAAATGAGTTTTCACCACTTATAAATTTTATTTGAATCATGTATTAGTAGTTAAACTTGGAATCCTAACAAACTCCCTCATAATTACTGTTATTAGTAATGTTAAACGAACTGAGTTGCTCATGATCTTGACCTTGATTCGTTAACGTTCGAACTAAATCATTTGTATAGATAAATGAGCCGAGTTCAAATTTATTACATACTTGATTTATTAAATAATCGATTTGAGCTCAACTCGTTGAACTTAATATTTAAAATTTTCAAATAACAAACTCTTAATTTGTTAGGGTGGGTACTAATCTAAAAGACATGGTAGCTAGAGCTGTTAAAATGGGCTAAGCCCGTTGGGTCGGTCCGCCCCCGCCTATAAAAAAGGTGGGTTGGATTAAAAAATTTAAGTCCGTTTAAAAAGTGAATCTGTACGGGTTAAATCGCATGGGTTATGGGTTTTGGCGGGTTGAACCGTGGAAGGAGCGGGTTGGTTTGCAGGCTTTAAAATTTCTTTTTTTTTTTAATTTTTTAAGATGGAATGAAAAAGTAATGTTTTCTTTTTTAAGTTAAATTGTAAGTAAAGATATGCATGATAACTAAAAATTTATGAATTCAATTCAACTTTAAATCAAGATTCAAAATCACAAAAATATTATACTATTAAACAAAATTGAGATTTGAGAGTGATAATACACCATTGTCGTCCATGTATTCACATGACTTCGGAAGAGACGTAATAATTAATGTAGTTTTAAATCTCTTTTTTAACCTTTTTTTATAAGAAAATAATTATCATTAGTATACGTAGATTGAGAGAGAGTGTGTGATGAGATGTGTATTTGCTACTGATAGTTGAGTTGATTTGTCAATTAATCTTTCATTGAATATTATATATTGATTATACCCTTTTGACAATAAGAATTTAATCAATTTGAAGGTTTAAATTTTAGTTCGATTTATTTGTTAATTAAATAAAATAATATATATTTGAGATCTACTTTCTGATTATAAGAGATTAATCAAAGATTATCCCAAATTATTTGTATTTTATTTTAATTTTTTTTGAGTAATTATAATTCATAACTCGTCGTGGATTGGATTGAATTGAATATTTTTCAATCCGTACCCGTTGTGATCCGGCCCGTTAAAATCCACAAAATGACAGATTGAAGTGGATTGTGGACTGATCCGCGTCGTTAGCCCGATTCGACAGCTATAATGGTAGCCGTATAGGTAGTTGAAATTGTGGGTAGAAGAATGAATGATCTGTAAAATAAATATGATGATTGAGTCCATCAAAAAAAAAATATATATATATATGATGATTGAGAAGAGAGGCATGATGCATGTTCCATACACGTGCACCATGTGTTCAGCCCAATCATTCTTCCCCACACACATTTTACTTTAGACACTTGAATTATTATTATAATATCCCTCTTTCACAAACACAACCAATATCTTACACATACTCTCTAATATTATTTGGAGTTCATCACCATTATTAGTCACCTGTTTCAAAATGATGGTTCTTTTACTTTATGTTTTAATTTCTCCTAAAATGTACACCCTTTCTAGGATGACTTGTACGGATCGAAGCACATTTAAAAATAAAATAAAAAATAATTAGTGATGTAGAATAAAGAAGATATATTTTAGATAATTTATTGAAGTGTAAAGTAGATTTGAGGAGGTGTAAAGTAAAATGTAGATGAAAAAAAAGTACAATTTTAAAAATAAAATGATGTTGAGATGGTGTAAAGTAGATTTGTGGGGGATATTTTCATATTAAGAGTATACAAATAATCTTGGGACGTCTTAATAAAAAAAAATGTGCAAGTAATTACGGTACAGAATGAGTAATTTTTTTAAGTGTGTAAAATATTTAAAATTTTCTATTTAATAAATTATTATTGTTTTAATGTACAATTAAGGGTATTTATAAAAATTTATAGATAAATTTTAGAATTTTAAATATAATACGGAGTAAATGATAATGAATGGGGACTATTTGAAACTTGAAAGTATGCACGCTCTTTTTTTTTTTTTTGCTAGCTCATCTTGATTGATAGATAAAAAAGGAAATTAAATAGGTAGCTCAGCTATAAGCTTTCTTCTAGATATATGCTGTTTTAGGTGTTAGATTTTATTACTACTCCGTATTAGCTAATTTGGTAGTACTACATATGTTGATGTTTTATTATTATTATTTTGTTTGCAAATGATATGACTAATGCTTGTAAATTGTTCGAATCCTTCACACCTTTACTTCCCGGTTTCCATTGATTGAAGGAGTTTAATTTGTTACTCTATTTCTTTAGAGTCCCTTCTCAAAAATTAGAAAACAAAGGGTAAATGTTTACGACTAACATGAGTCAAAGATTTTATTATTGTTCAGTCTTTCGCTAGACAAACATCATCTCTATATCATTTTTTTTTTTTATAGAAAGTACGTATACATCTCTATATCATTTTTTTTTATAGAAAGTAAGAGTTTAATTTGTTACTCTATTTCTTTAGAGCCCCTTCTCAAATTAGAAAACAAAGGGTAAATGTTTACGACTAACCTGAGTCAAAGATTTTATTATTGTCCAGTCTCTCGTTAGACAAACACCATCTCTATATCATTTTTTTTTATAGAAAGTACGTATACACATAACAAAACGATTTATTATTTGAGGAGTAAAGACGGAAATAAATTAGGGGGTCCGTCATCCTCAGTAGCCATCTATAAAGATAGTAAAATCTCATTTCCGTTGATTAAAATAGAAATTTTCGAAAGAATTGGAGGTTGGAATCAATTTTCAATCATTTGAATCCCTTTCTTTTCAAAATACAAGGGCGGGAATCGATGAAATATCTCTTTAATTGAAAAAAAAAACACTTATGTGAAATATATATATTCATATATGAAATATGTCTAATTAAAATAATAAAGAAAAATTAAAATTTGTTGGTCAAAAACCTGAATTCGGGTGCCTAAAAAATTTGCGAGTCACAAACAGATGAATTACTACATGACCAATATATTGTTACTATAAGACCAAAATATTACCCCTACAAGACCAAAAGTATACTAATACATGTCAAAAAAGTTATGACAAATTCGTCCAGAAAATTATGTGTTCAAAATATTTTTGGACTTCTAATAACATACTTTTGACCTTGTACTGGCAATATTATGGTCATGTAGTAATATAGTTTTGATCATATAGTAAAACAATACTTGAAAGCGAAAAAATATATTTTACTTAAGTTTGACCCATATTAATTTACGTTGACCCGAGTTTGATCCACAAATTTTGACTTCAAATTTACTTTAATCAGCTATATTTCATGTACGAAATATTTTATATAAGTTTTTGTCATTTCTTTAAAATAGATAAAGTCCGTAGCAATTTTACGATAAAATTTGTTTCATAAAAATGTATTTAATAATTTAATAGTATTGTTTATTTCATTAAAAAATATTAGTAGTAAAATAAATGTATTGTAAAACTGGTTTACAAGATCAACTTTAATTAATATTGTATTGTATTTAATATATTTCACAAGTAAGACATTTGCAAAAGAAAAAAAAGAACAGTTAAACCTAGAGCTTTTAAAAAAATGAGCAATTTGAGAGCTTGTTAAGCCTCGACTTATTTATTTTGATAAACAAGTTGAGCTCCAACTCGTGAAATTAACGCGTATATACCATAGTTTTTCTTTTAAAGTTTGGATATATTTAATAGACCATAACACACACATACAATATAATCTTTATAATAATATAATATATATATATAATATATATTTGCAAACATGCATTAATTCATTGGTCTATCTCAATCTCTCTCTTCTCAAATCACTCTATTTCAAAATCCCTGAATTTTCATTCATTCTACACTTTTGTTTTAATATCATCCATTCATTTTAAAACTTAATTTTGACCCTACATTCTTAATCTTATTTTCTATATAAATCCCTCATCTCTTCTCAAAATTCCTAATTTCTCATTCATTCTCAATTTTACTTTTTATGTCATCCATTGATTATAAATTCCTAATTTCTCATTCATTCTCAATTTTACTTTTTATGTCATCCATTGATTATAATGAATTTATTATTGATCCATAATTTCTCATTCATTCTCAATTTTACTTTTTATGTCATCCATGCATTGATATAATCAATTTATTATTGATCCATAATTTCTCATTCATTCTTGGGTTTTGAAGATTTGAAGATTGTCTATTGATCCATAGAAATTCAACAATTCGTCTCATTCATTCTCAATTTTACTTTTTATGTCATCCATGCATTGATATAATCAATTTATTATTGATCCATAATTTCTCATTCATTCTTGGGTTTTGAAGATTTGAAGATTGTCTATTGATCAATAGAAATTCAACAATTCGTCTACTCAATGATGGTGACTTTGTGACTTTGAAGATTTTGAAGATTGTGACTTTTTTGAAGATTTTGAAGATTGAATTTTTTTGTAATTTATGTATATTTCTTCTTCCATCACAAGAACTTTGAAGATTTTGAAGATTGTGACTTTGAAGATTTTTTGAAATTTTGAAGATTGAAGATTTTTAGAAATTTTGAAGATTGTGAAGAAATTTTGAAGATTGAAGATTTTTAGAAATTTTGAAGATTGAAGATTTTTGTAATTTATGTATATTTTTTCTTCCATTTGAAGATTTTTGTAATTTATGATTGTCTCTCATCTTCTCAATAGAAATCCAACAATTTGTCTTTCTTGATGTATCAAAATTTATAAATTTAAAATTTTAATAATTCGATCTTTTTACTTTTTTAAATCCAACAAATCCATCTTAATTGTCATAATTCAACCATTCGTCTTCCGTATCAAATTTTATAAATCCAAAAATTTAATATTTCAATCTTTTTATTTTTTAAATCCAACAAATTCATCTTAATTGTCATAAATTTAATTTTTATATCTTTTTATTTTTATAAATTCAATTTAAGAATTTGTTAATAAAATTACTCCAACAAATTTCAATTAATAAATTTAATCTTATATACCTAAAATTACTCCAACAATAAGATTTGATTTTTTTTCCCTAAAACTACTCTAACAAACAATAATATTTTATAATTCCAACCAAATCTATCTTAATAATATTTAAATAAATCTATTATAATATCTAAATAAATTTAATTTTAATCTTATTTCTAAAATTACTCCAACAATAAGAATTAGAAAGGTATTTAAAATTTTCTCATTTAAAATATTTATATTAAATTTTAAAGTAAAAATTTGTCCTTCTTCAATATTTTACAAACAATTAATGTAATTTTTTTAATTTGTTCAAGGACTCCTACGTTGTTGTGTTAGCTACTTGCCATGTTATTGAGTCACGGAGCATCTGGTATTACCATGCATGCAAACAATGCTTTAAAATGGTTAAGCTCAACGACAATAAACGAGACTGGAACGAGACTGGAACTGTAATGATTACATAATTTCAATGTTGTGTATCATAAGCTCTTAATTCATTATTGTCATATGCTTATGACATGCATTTAGTGGGTGTTATCCGAAAGAAATCAGACTCTATCAATTCATTTATATCAATTTTATAATATTCATTTATTTGTTGTGTAAACCAATGTAATTAAAAATTTGAGTAACTAATTAGAATAAAATATAAATAAACTGAATAAAATAGTTTAAATAATTTTGAATAAAAAAATTGAAAAAAGAAAATTGAATTAAAAAAAAATACTCTAATAAAATTATGCGAAATTTCTTTAATTATATAATTTTATTTTATTTTTTAAATAACTTTCTCTTATTTCTCTCTCTTCTCCAACTTTTCTTTTTTTAAAATTAAATTAGGTTAAAAATTATTATAATTATAATTATTAAAAATTAATAAAATATACTTATTTCAACCGATCTTACACTAGTATGATATATAAACCGATCGTGAAATAAATTTAAATTATAAATATTTTATTAAATTAATTATTAGTTCAATTTAAAAATTCATATTTTATTTATTGTTAGAGTTTTCAACCTTCCCTAAAAACAACATGAATTTGCTTTAAATTTTTACAACTACGGAATTGTTACTTGAAGTTCGAGTTCGACTCAATTATATAAATAAAAAGAAACTCGACTCGTTTACATAATCGAAAAGAAAAAATGACACGTAAATGAATCTAACGAGTCTAACCAATCTAATAGAATTAAAAATAAATTTTTAAATATGGAACTTAAAGAGTGAAGCTCTGTTCGATTCATTAATAAATCGAATATTTGGAGCCTTAACGTACTTAGTCAAGAGAGTAACAAACAGAAGGCTAAGACCATCTCCAACCACAAACTCTCAAATGAAAATCTCTAAACTTCAAAATACACTTTTTCATACTCTATTTTAAAAACCTTCTCCAACCATGAAACTCTATAATTTACTCTATTTATTATTTTAATCATTTTCAATATATTACAATTATTAAATAATATATTTATCTTCGTATTTAAATTAATTTATATAATTAAATATTCAATTAGTAAATTAAATATTATTGATTTTATCAAAATCATAAAATATAAATAAACTTGTATTTTTCAAATATTACTTTTATTTAAATATAAAATATAAATAAACACGTAAAATTGTAATAATAATACACAAAAAAAAAAAAATTAAATTACACAATTAAAATTAAATTATAAATTAGTATAACAATAGAATTGTAATTATATTTAACAAATTATTAATATATAATTGTAATACAGAATTGTAAATATTAATAAAATAATAGATATAAAATATAGGGGAAAATATCAATTTTGGTCACCCAGTTTTACCTCTTTTCTTATTTGATCACCCACATTTAGTCACTATCAAAATTGGTCACCCACATTTAGTCACTATCAAAATTGGTCACCCAGTTATTATATTCTATCAAAATTAATTAGTCAATCTGTCATTGACTAACAGAGAAAGAGTTTTGAGCCGTCAAATTTCTCAAAACCATTAAAAAATTCTCATGCATCTCCCAGAACTAATGAAACAAACCAAAAGCAAAAATGAAACATGCGCAAAAATTACCAATATTTAAATTATATTTATAATAGGCCAGAAGGAATTCTGATGCATCTCCTAGAACGTGATTCAATCAATCTAGAACGTGATTCAATCAACCATGTTGTTGGTAGATAGAAATTTATTTCAATTAATTTCCAGTCCAATTGTTTGACTAACATTTCAAGAAATTTGCAATAATGATCTTAATAGAAAAATATTTAGAATGAAAAATAAGTTTATGAAATTTTCTTGAATGGATAATTTTAGAAAATTATTTACAATTAATTTTCACCACAAATTATGCTCCAATAATTATAAATAGAGAAGTGAATTGAAATAAGTTTTTGCACAAATTATACAAATTCAATATAAAACCAAGAATTGGAAAACAAAAAAAGAGAGTACAAAGTTTCATTCTATCTATTGAGTTTCTCATTTTCTGTAAAATAAAAAGTAAACCAACAAAAATGAATTCATAATTTGAGTTAAATAATTATTAAAAACTTACTGAAATTTTTTGACAGCAAGTTGATTGAATCACGTTCTACAAAATGCATGAGAAAGAATTCTCATTATCTATAAAAAAAAAAGTAAACCAATGTATCAGAATTCCTTCTGACGTACGGTTTTGAGAAATTTCACGGCTCAAAACTCTTTTTCCGTTAGTCAATGACAGATTGACTAACAGAGTGATCAATATTCATAGAATATAATAACTGGATGACCAATTTTGATAGTGACTAAATGTGGTGACCAAATATGAAAAGAGGTAAAACTGGGCGACCAAAATTGATATTTTCCCAAAATATAGAGTTTTGAATAGTAAACTTTATATATAGAGTTTACTATTCAAAGTTTACTATTCAAAACTCTATTTCAAATCTTCAAAATATATTACGGTTGGAGAGAGCAAAACTCTATAAACGAAGTAAAACTTCACTTTTACCATACCATTGGAGATGGTCTAAGGCCACAGACACTGCACCGACAAATTCAGTAAAGCAATTTATTAATGGCATATTGGCATTGCAATTTGTAGCTGCTATTTTTTTATTTTTCGTCAACTTTGAGTTTTTAGAAAAAAGAAATATAAAGAGAGTGCAGTTGGGTGGGCGGTGGGTCTATTCGATTCCTCTCAAATTCCACACACCACCATTCCTACTTCATCTTCTTCCTCAATTCTTCTTCCTTCTCTCCTCCAATTGCTAAAAAAACTCTAGCTATTTTGATTTCGTTGCCAATTTCTGTATATAGTTAGCATTCATAAATGTTTTTGACCTGATCATTGCAAATTCCCCTTCAACTGAATGTTCTCTTTGCTGAATCTCTCCCATTTTTCTTTCTTGTCAAAAGTTTAAGAGTTATATGCTGCTTTGAGTGCGTAGATGCAATTGTCGCGTTTTTCAGTTTTTCCAACGTTGTGACCTGAACTTCAATTTGGTGGTTTACAGCCAAATTTGGATCTGCTATTGAATTGATTGGATTTTTGTTTATTTAATCGAGATTTGGGATTGGTTATGCTTAAGTTAAGCAATTGAGAGATTTATTTGAAAAAGGCACCATGTCTTGGAAGAGCAGAGGAGTAGACTCACCTTCAAAGAATGTTGTTTCGAGAAAACTGACTATTCTGTTCTGTATTGGTTGTTTCTGTGCTGGAATGCTCTTCACCGACAGGTTTGATCCTTCGAATTTCGTATCAATTTTGTTTTTGCATATTTTGGTTTTAGGATTTTAGGTTTATAAGGGGGGTTAGTGGTGATTGACAATCATAACTATCTATGATGACCAAATTATGCAATGATGGCCGTAATTGGTCATCAACGTTGGATGGTTTCCAACTTATTCAATTGGAAAGTGCAAATCCACTTTTTAATATCAAATAGTGCTGCTAATAATGATGATTTTTTCAGTAGTGAATGCACATGTGGTGAAGCTAATGTAATTATTTGATGAAGTTATTTAAATTTGTTCCATCTTTCTTACGCTGTGGGAAGCTTCATTATTATGTCAATTCAAGTGATAAGGAGAGTCGCCGTTGTAGGGAAAAATGACTCAAAAGTGTGAGGATTGCCCGATGTTCAAGTTTATACAACAATTATGCTACTAGGTTAGAAGTTAACCTTAGAATCAGATTTATGGCAACTCTTGCCCCAGCTGTTACCTGGGGTTGTAGAGGTGGCTTGGCTTTAGTCCTAAATTGTCAATTGAGAAGCTAATCTCCCTTGATATCTACTCTGTAACAAGTTTTGGCACATATTCAGTTACATTTTTTTTTTTTTTTTAAACTTCACCCAAATTCAGTGCTATTGACTATATATGACATTTGATGTGATCCTATGTGCAAGTTTGAAGTCTGAGTTATAGAGTTAATGATGGATTATTTATATACAAAAAATGATAAGAACACTTGCTCTTACCCTTTTTATCACCTGCTGGTTACCTTTGAAAGTAAATGTATATGCCTGTCATTCTTGCTAAGCGTTTCCGAGAAGAACATGAGATAATATGAAGTTTTCTCGTATTTCAGATGTTTGATTCACAATGTGAAGCTTCTTGTGCATGTCTGATTGCTTTATGTTTAATGCTGCCAGGATGTGGGCAGTGCCAGAAGCTATAGATGTGTCCCGATCGAGAGGGTCTGCTGATGAAAAGCTTAAGTTATTGTCAGACGGTTGTGATCCAAAAGTTGTGAGTACTTGATTATTACTATCTGAAATCTAATCCCATCTGAAATCGTAGGATTCATGTAAACTGCTGAAAACATGAAAGTGTCTTTTACTAACTATCGAAAGAAGATTTAGTTACTTATTTATAGATTAGTGTATATTAATTTGTCAACTTGTGTTTTGTCAGAAGGATGTGAGAGGAGTGTCAAAGGATGTATTAGGCAGAGTTCCAAAGACACAAGATTCTATTCAGTAAGTACTTCATTTCCTTTTATGGATGTTTTTTTTAATTACATGTATCGGTGGTTTTTATTGGGTAACTGATGGACACCTTCAAAGTGCAGCAACTTGGATAAAAAAATATCAGATTTGGAAATGGAATTAGCTTCAGCAAGGGCTGTGCAGGATTCCTTACTTAGTGGTTCCCCATTATCTGAAGACGTTAAGTTGCCTGAGTTGGCCAAAAAGAGAAAGTACTTAATGGTTGTAGGCATAAACACTGCTTTTAGTAGTCGAAAGAGAAGAGATTCAGTACGCGCAACTTGGATGCTTCAAGGTGCTTTATATTTTTTTATTTATTTACGCATTTATTGCAAATTTGTCTTTTGGATTGGTATATTATTTTCTAATTCGTAATATCTATTCATTGGGCAATTCAGGTGAGAAACGAAAAAAACTTGAGGAAGAAAAGGGAATTATAGTTCGATTTGTGATTGGTCACAGGTGAGGAAGTCATATCTATTTGGCAAATATATCTTTCCATTTGCGACTTTTGTCGGTTTGTGCATTTTGCACTAACCGATAATGAGAATTCTTAAATATCAATTGCATGAATATTTGCTTGCTATTTTGTTTCCATTCAATTATCCGTTCAATAATTTTTCTTTTGTTTTTAGTCTTCTTCGTTTTGGAAATTCCCATGGGTATATTACCGGTGCTTCTACAGTTCTGCTTTTATTTAGTTTAATGCCTTTAATGGCTTAATTAAATCATCATATTAACTATATAAGTGCCATTTCTTTTAGTTCTGAACCTTTGCTTGGGTTGTACATTTCCCTTGAAACTCCCCATTCTCAGTTTCACTTTAGTTTTCTTGCTATGCATTTTAACAAAAAATGGCATCTAATTTCACCTTTTTTGATCCTCTAATTGCCAGCGCAACATCAGGTGGTATTCTTGATAGAGCTATTGAAGCAGAAGATAGGAAGCATGGAGATTTTATGAGACTGGTATTCTATTCAAAACAATTCTCTTGCAATCTATCATTTCTTCAAATTCCGACACTATCCTTACCTATTTTTGCATTTCTGTGTAGGAACACGTTGAAGGATACCTTGAACTATCTGCTAAGACGAAAACATATTTTACCACCGCTGTTCAACTTTGGGATGCAGATTTCTATGTCAAAGTTGATGATGATGTGCATGTAAACATAGGTAAGAAGAAAAACTTATGCGTTTAAATTTATCCTTCAATTATGGGTGCTCATGTCTCTCTAAACGTGTTCATAATGTGTATAAGTTGCATATCCCCCATGCCGCGTTAACTATAAATAGAAATTAATGTAACCATCCTTCCTTAATTTAAGATCTTGAAGCAATTATGTTCTCTTTGTAGGTTTGAAATATTTTTGGGGTAAACCCGTATTTTAAATTTGTAAATGAACACGTTACATACCTGCATGTATTCTGTATATAGGAAAACAATCTACTTCATTTTCCAAAACAGATGCTGGGACGTACTATTTTATTGTGAAAAAATATACTCCCTCCGCCTCCCTTTAAGCTTTACATTTGGGGGACGACCACACGTTTTAAGAAATATAGTATTTTATGTAAAGTTGTTGGTGGAAAATGTAAGAAAAGTAAAAAGGTGGAGACAGAAAGTGTAAGAAAAAAAAAATGTGGAGAGAGAAAGGAAAAATGAGTGGCAATTGGTGTAATTTTGTGTAAAAGTAAGAATAGTTGTTAATAAATGTGGGACTGCAAATTTTAAATGGGACAGCCAAAATGGCAAAATGTAAAGCTTAAAGAGGGACGGAGGGAGTGTTTTTCTTCCATTGGGTTTTTTGCAAAATTCACAAATATTACAACTCAATTGTAAATATGAATTCACCAGCACTTTGGGCTCAAGTGAACCAGTCTTTCTGTATTTTTTTCCTTTTTCCCTTCCTCTATTTGGCAACTAGCATTGTGAAGGTGATTTTTAAATAATTAATTGTGAACAATTTCTTCAGTTTTCCCTTACAATGTTTCTAATGCAGCAACACTGGGAGCAACTCTGGCTAGACATCGTTCGAAACCTAGGGTGTACATAGGATGCATGAAATCTGGTCCAGTCTTGGCTCAAAAGTAAGCAAGAGAATAACAATATAATCCTAAATATGAAATCACTGCTTCATTTTTTTCGCATCGATTTTGAACTGTAAATTTCCCATTTCTATTCCTTACTTTCCCTTGGTCTTGTTATTCTGATTAACAGGGGAGTAAGGTATCATGAACCTGAGTATTGGAAATTCGGAGAGAACGGAAACAAGTATTTTCGTCATGCCACAGGGCAATTGTATGCGATTTCTAAAGATATAGCCACCTATATATCGATCAACAAGTATGTATTTTTCTTGGATTGTTTTTCTTTATTGTTTTTTTCCTATTGGCAAAGTCCATCAGTTTATGCTATACATTATTCTTGTAGTCACCTCTTGCATAAATATACAAACGAGGATGTCTCGTTGGGATCTTGGGTCATTGGATTGGATGTGGAGCATATAGATGACCGAAGATTATGTTGTGGAACACCACCTGGTAAACATCATTTTCAAAGCTTGATTTAATTCAACTCGTACCACCATTTTTTTTCAATTTTTTGTTGACTTTCATTAAGGATATAATGGTCCAAAAAAATATTCTCTTAGCTAAAAAAGAATATGTCAAAAAATAACTCTTTTTCTGTACTAGGCTATTTAGAAATTCATCCCAGAAAAGAATGAGCTTTAAACATTCTAGCTTGTTAATAATGTTGGTGAAATGGCAGATTGTGAGTGGAAGGCCCAAGCTGGCAACATATGTGTTGCTTCATTCGATTGGAGCTGCAGTGGAATATGCAATTCTGCTGATAGGATTAAGGAGGTCCACCGCAGATGTGGTGAAGGTGAGGATACTCTATGGAATGCATCTTTTTGATCGGTATCGTCTCTTAATGTCCTATCTCAGGATAAGAGCTTTTTCTAGTATTTCAACGTAAGAGCTTCCTGTAATACATGTATAAGAAAGGGAGATAGAGGGGAAGAAAGGTTGCAGTGGGATATCCTCTTCGTTTTAGCCAAGGAGGTTTTAGCAACTATACTTAGAAATTAGGATCTTTAGCTTAGTCAAACTCGTAAGAATTGGTATTTTTATGCCACAATTCTGCCTGCCAATTCTGCAACTCTTTTCATTTTGCTTCTTGTTCATTTGGTTTGGTGATAGAAAGGTGAATAGTTAATAAAATAGCTACCATCAACGTCATCTTTGAAATTGAAGTTGTGATTTTCAAAATTTATGTTATGTGTGTTTAATTGATGGAAACGACCTTGAATTTTGTAGTCTGGTGTGGTGTGTTCACCATTGTGATTAAAGAGGTCTCTGTGATTGAACTATATATGCTCATCACTTGTCAATTGACAATTACTCCCTTGACGTTCATGATCTGAATGATAAATTGTAGCGAAACAAATTAATTAATCTCAACCACAACAATGTTGTTTAGATTAATTAAATATCGTAGTCACCGATGTTGAAAAGAATGATATTCGAGTCTGATATTTTTATGATATTTATATATAAAAATATTGATAAATATTAATATTCAGTAACAATATCGAGTCTAATATCATAAAAAAATTAAGAAAATGTTGATAAATATTACTATATGATATAACATTGTAGTAAATTTATCAAAGTTGTAAAATTTATGTATTTAAAGAGTGCTATTAAATTTTTATAATTTTTAAAATGTATCGTTATCAGTATTTGATATTAATATATCCATCGATATTTCAATAAATTTACGGCATGATTGGTATGAAGGAATGAAGTAAAAATTGAATGTGCATTTTTTATTATATTCCTAATCCTTTATGGGGCAAAATCTGATAAGTCCATTTCACACATTGAAAAAGCATAGAAAGACAAGTTTTATTTTTAATTCGAATAAGGTCAGAATGGGTGATAAATATACTAAACTGCCCTTCTAATATTTAAATTCGAAAATAATTCTTTAATTACTTAGTCAACCATTTTTTAAACTAGTTAGGTAAAACAAACATTTAATTCCTCATATTAATTACGTTTCCATATTAGCAATAATAATAAAGTGATAAATATCCCATTAATTTCGGGATTTTGAAATTGCATTTTGAATTCGAAATTAATTGTCAAAACTTCATCTTCTTCGAAATTTTCACGAAGACAACTTCCTAGAATGTATTGTGAAGTCAACTTTATTGATGTAATTCCTAAAATGTATTGTGAAATCAACTTTATTGATGGCCAAATCTATTTATATTATATCTTAGATATTATACTGGTGATATGCAGAATGAATTTATAGTTGTAGTAAATGTGTAGAAATATATTTCATTTTTAAGGGACGAATGCAATGGATATTACATAATGAAACATATGCTGCTGCATTTGTTTGTGATATATGTAATAACGGAAATGATATAGAGCCCACCAATTGTGCCCACCAGTTTTGCCCACCGCCTATGTGGCATTACCACGTCAATAAATTCTTATTTATATTTAATTTAAACTTAATCTAATATCAATATTTTATTTTTTTATCCATATCAATATTTTAAAAAATCTTTTTTTATATTTAATTTAATATTATCTCTTTCAAATTACGCTAACTAATGTCATCAATCTTTTCTCAAATCTTTCCATCACCATTAATGACACAAAGCAGTAGGACATGCAGTGTTTGCAGTCGAAGCGGCCATGATAAACGAACCTGTCTCACTCTAGACCCTAAGAAGTACGCTTTTTTTTAACTTTTTTTTAAACTAACACGACTATTTCATGATTGGTAATAGGTCACAAGTAGAAGAACAATGTACGCAAGGGAATTAATGAACAAGTGTCAATTTTTACGGGAGCATCTTACACATTACCATCAATTTTTTATGTTTCCTGAGTTTTTTTATTATTTGTGTTTGGAAAGATTTGAGAAAAGATTGATGGCGTTAGTTAGCTAGCGTAATTTGTTAGAGATAATATTAAATTAAATATAATTTTTTTTTTAAAAATATTGATATGGATAAAAAATAAAATATTGATATTAAATTAAGTTTAAATTAAATATAAATAAGAATTTATTGACGTGGTAATGCCACATTGGCGGTGGGAAAAACTGGTGGGCTCTATATCATTTCCGTATGTAATAATATAAAATATAGTTATTGATTTTGTAATTAAGATACATATCTTGATAAATATATCTTTAAGATTGACCATATGTATAATTTAAAATTATTGATTATTATATTTCTATATTTATGTTAGATCGAATTACTTTGAAAATTAAATTAATCTCAATTGAACTAAATTAACGATGCTAGTATGAGCATGTTTTCAAATTTTTTTATGTTTTTAACGTAAGACAAATCAATATTTATGATGTTAATTTTACTTATTATATACTTTTTGAAATATATATAGAAACATAAGTAATATAAAATATGCACATATAAAAATATATTAAAACTGGTGCATACAATAATATCATATGCAATTATTTTGTTGCAGATGCCTTCCTACAAACAATAATATGCAATATAAATAATATATATGTAATAAAATGTTCTAAAATATTATTTTTATTTAAAAAATATTAGGAATAATGTATGCTTTGTGAGTGGAAAATTGAGAATTACAAATTAATAAGATAAAGAATATCGTACTAAATAAATAAAGAATTGAGTTTTGAAACTAAATTTAAACAAAATAGTATGAATGCATTATATTTTTTATATATAAAAAAGAAAATTGATTGCTTGACTTTCCTATTTAAAGGCGCTTGGTGTTCATCTTCTCCGACGGCGACGACGATGGCAATGGCTTGGGTGAGAGAGATCGATGTCGACGACGACGACAATCTTCACACCTTTGTTACATTGATTCTTCGGCCTTATCTCCGGCGACTCCCACTTCTTCCCCGCCGCTGACGTCGTCCCACCACCGCCATGCACCATCTTCAATTCTGCCCTTTTTTAACCGATTCAATTTCTTGATTGTTGATTCGTGTGAAAGGAGAGAGCCATTTGGATTCGGGAGAATGGCGGTCGATCTGGTGGCAAGGCGGCCGTGGTGAGTGCGGCGGCAGCCATGGTGGGAGCAATCTAGAGTTATGGTGGAATTGGTGAAAATAATGTCATTAATTCGAAAATTATACTAAATAAATATAAATTCTAATTGAGTTTTGAATCAGTCATTATGAAAGATGGAAGTTTTTGAAATTCCATAAAAGGTGGTTTAAATTTATAATAATGTCATTAATTTCAAAATTATATTAGTTGTCAAACTAAAGGGTATAAATGGGAATCTATGTTGGTTTTGGATCTTCTACGTAATTATTTAAATTCTTTCCTTTCTATGTTTTTTGGTCTTATGAAATGACTCTTAGAGATATTAATCCATCCTTTATTGTATTGAATACTCATTCCATATGGAATGATTATTTCCAAAAATTTAAGAATAGTGATTCCTTCTCTCCCCCTAATTTTATCTATTTAATTATTTTGATTAATTTATATTCATTATTTTTTTAAGTTTACATAATTACCCTCAATCCTAATAAAATGATTTACTTTACTTGTTATAAAAAAATTGTAGTTGATTTATTTATTAATTGAAATTATTTAACAATAATTAATTATAATTTAAAGCTAAAAAATAACTTTATAATAAAATATGAAATAATTTACATAGAAGAATATGTAAAAAATAATACTCCGTAGAAATTTTAAGTTTTACAAAATTATTAAAAATTTACATAGTTTTTAATTAATTTATATGTTCTTAAAAATAATACATGTTCAAGGATAATTTAGTCATTTAAGATAAATTTTAAAAATTTCTTACATTTCATTATAGCATACCAATCATGAGATTAGAATCACACACAAGGAATATATTTTTCATTCTTTCTCAATACCAATCATAAGAATTACCATTCTTATTTCATTCATTTCTCATTATCATTCCATTTTTGAATTCATTCCATTCAATCATAATATCATTCCATCATACCAATCATGTCGTTAAAGTTTTAATATTTCCACCGATACTGATATTTTCGTGATGAGTTTTAATAGTGGAAGGAGATGCTAAACTAGTCGTGGACGCTTTAAACTCAAGGGATGACATAGATTCTTGCTTTGGGGACTACGTCACAGCTTGCCGAACCTTATTAACACATCTCACAAATGTAACAATACGTTTTGTTAGCTGTAATGGCAACACCTTGGCACATTCCTTGGCTAGGGAGTCCCGTCGTTTTGACTGTATTTCAAATTCGATAGACCCACTAGATTTTGTGGTTGGGCTATCTACTTTAATATGTCGTTGCAATAATAGAAGCTAAATTTGTTACGCTTAAAAAAAAGGCATTTAAGTTCAAATACACAAACACTTTCTAAATTAAAAATCATCTTCCATATCATCATCAAAGTCCTCCTCATTTCCTTCTCGTTCATCCTCACATTTTTCAACAACATTAGATAAAGATCTTGTTGGAATTTTTGAGCACCCAACAATGGCTTTACAAAATTGACAGAAATAAATAACAAAATTGTAAATACAATTAAATTAATTTTTACACAGAATCTTTGATTTTCCTTTTTTAGCCGCTTTTCTCCTTTAACAGCTTCCCAAAACAGGCAGGTTCTCGAAATCAACAGTAACGACCCCATCTCACGAACAGTAGGAACAAAGTTAAAGTCGAGTCAAGGAAACCCTTTTTCCGCAAAACGAATACGTCCCGGCTAGTGCTCACGATTTGACTATTCCTTGGAGAGCACAACACCAAGTGTCGAAACCTGTAAGATTGTGGTAAAGGTTAAGTCTTTGAATTTTAATGATTCTTAACGCCTCGAGGAGGTTGAGTATGACGGGATACTCTAAAGGAGATCACCTATATAAGTGAGAAGTGAGGGCCGCTTCGACTAACACTTATTAAAGGATGTCTATGGCCAAAACGGACAAAAACGTGAGAACGAAAAGGCATTGAGGCTTTATTGTGTCTACACTGTTGTCTCAATACACACCAAGGAGGAATAGTTCAAGACACTGTGTCCACTAAGCCACCGGTGTACTCGATAGTGTTTGACTACAGAAGGTTCAAAGCCACAAGCTACCTATCCGGATGCAATATTGTCTCTTGAGAACTGGATTGCGAGTCTGCATAATTATAGGTGTAATTTACACTCATGTGGTTAGAACTGGATTAATTTTAATTAATTAATTGATTTTAAAATGAGAGTGGAGAACACTCGTCTTTGATCAATTTATTGAGAGCTATAAATGTAATTTCAAGGAAATTAAATGGCATAAAATCGTTCTACTCTCGGAGTAGATGTTCGTAGTGTATTTAAAATCTCAAAACCGAATTTCAGTGAGTGAGAAATTAATTCACGAAGTTGAAACGTCAAATAATACACTTTATGGGATAAAGTGTTACAACATGATAATTGTCCCACATTGAAACTTTGAAAGTTTAATGGGGGCTAATTACTCCTTATAAATAGGAGGATGTTACAATGGTTCATATAATAATGACTAAGGAGCAATCCAATAGTTTATACGGATGCACGTGTGTGCTCGTCCGGTTGAGCTTGGGCCTAGTCTTGGGCTCGTGACTCGTGAGTTTTAAATTTGGGCTTTCATACCCATCGAAATTGGGTTAACCCAAATAAATATAAAAGTTGAATTTGAACTATGACAAATTTAGACGTTGAGGATGTCTAGGTACATTGATGTTACAAATTGTGATGAACTTGGACGTTCGGGTGTCTAGGTTCATAGACGTTTCAGTAATGAATTTGTAACCGCAAAGGAGTTACAAAACCATGAATGTCATAATTAAATCTTGTAACCGCAAGGCGTTACAAATAGCATGAATGCCATAATAAATGTGGAGACCCCTCACATGTTGGAACATGTAATAGCGTGCATGTTTCATATTGCAAAACACACTTGCATACTCACACAAAGAGACACGACACTTGATTTCATAGAAAAAATCATAACATCATACATATTTGCATCGAGCATATAGAGTGCAGTCCAGTTTTCGTGTCGATTCAGTTCGTTGGAACTCTATACGTTGTGGTGCTGCTCGTATAGAGGCGAAAGTCGTTTTACCTTTTAAAACGTTACGTGAAACCGTGAGCACTAGCCGGGACGTATTCGTTTTGTGGGAAAAGGGTTTCCTTGACTCGACTTTAACTTTGTTCCTACTGTTCGTGAGATGGGGTCGTTGCTGCTGATTTCGAGAACCTGCCTGTTTTGGGAAGCTGTTAAAGGAGAAAAGCTGCTAAAAGAGGAAAATCGAATATTCTGTGTAATATTAATTTAATTGTATTTACAATTTTTTTATTTATTTCTATCAATTTTGTAAAGCCATTGTTGTGTGCTCAAAACTTCCAACAATCCCGATTGCGGCAAACCATTTGACGCAATTTGGACGTTTTAAATTTGGGCTAACGACTATGCTATGCAGAATGCTGGAAAACAAGATGCAATTTTGGTGGAAAACTCAAGTGATTTTTGTTGCTTTCAAAAAGTGAATTTTTCCAAAACAATGTATAGGTAGTGTCACTCAGGTAGGGAGCGTGCGGGCATTTATGGCAGTAACTGCCACCACATTATGTCAGGAATGGTAACTACCATTTCTCATTTCTGTAACCTCCAACCATTAAGACTTCCGTTTCAGGAATGGTAACCTCCATTTCTGTAACCTCCAATCATTAAGACTGCAGTTTCAAATTCAAATTCAAATCGGATTTGGGCTGGATTCGTATTGGGCTGTAACTAATTTCGTATGGGCCAAGACCCAAAACTTTAGAGCTCTAAAAATATAGATGGGCCCCAAACCCAAGCCCAAAGTCCACCCAAAGTCCAATTGCCAAGATCCAAGCCGGTCGGACGGGCGGGCGGGCGGCGCGCGCGCTTGTGGCTATTTGAATGGTTCAATAGTCACTACAATTTGAACTCTTTTAACTAACTCCTATTAATAAGGAGTAATTAGCCCCCATTAAACTTTCAAAGTTTCAATGTGGGACAATTATCATGTTGTAACACTTTATCCCATAAAGTGTATTATTTGACGTTTCAACTTCGTGAATTAATTTCTCACTCACCGAAATTCGGTTTTGAGATTTTAAATACACTACGAACATCTACTCCGAGAGTAGAACGATTTTATGCCATTTAATTTCCTTGAAATTAAATTTATAGCCCTCAATAAATTGGTCAAAGACGAGTGTTCTCCACTCTCATTTTAAAATCAATTAATTAATTAAAATTAATCAATTTCTAACCAATTTCTCCGACAGATCTCGCATTCAACAAAGTTGTCTCAGAACGTGCACAATCCCTCGTCTACATATAAAACACAATAGTTAAATAGTTGAAATGAAAAATAAACATAAAATATGGCTTAAAATGTAATATAACTTACGAGTAGATGCAAAACCATACAACCAATTGTGAGTGCAAATCAAAAATTGAAATTTCTCAGGAAGCATAAAACTTCTATACTTAGTGAGCACACGGCCACCAATAGAGAAAATCGATTCTAAAGCAACAGTAGTAATTAGAATAGCCAAAACATCCCATGCCATTGATGCAAGATCGGAAAGTCGATGTTTTTTATCCTTCCAGTACGCCAACATATCCATCCATATATTTGAAATGCACATGATCATACATTGGCTCTTCCAAATACACATTCAAATTATTTTTTCCAACACTTGATATAGTTTGACTCTCAAAATCTGACATTTCCTATATAATATAAATATATGAATAAGAATTATTATTATTTATATACACACGTATAATAAAAACAATGAAATATTGAGAAAGTAGAAAAAAAAAACACTTACATCCAACATCTTTTGTTCCTTTTGTGCACTTTCATCACTTATACTTGATGCAAGTAAAGAAGAAGAATGTGGTTGTACAACACTTGACTTGATGGTATTAGTGTAACTCTCAAAAAGCGTATACAACTTACTTTTCACAAGTGATATTAGCCAATAAAAAGGTATGAAATATAAAAGAAAACCTAAAACCATAAGCTCACAAGTCGAGCCAGAGGTCGGAGTGCCGTTAAAATCTTCCCTGAAAAAACCCTCCTTAGGGATAAAACCCGAGGTCAAGGGAAAATGTACACTCCTCTAAATAACAAAGTGTCATGTACAATAGTGAAAGTAAAACAAAAACAAGTGTTCCGTGAAACACCCTTAATCCGTGTCATCCAGCATATCCGACCAACGATTGTGAAGGTCCACCTACATGAACTCTGAAGTGCTAGTGTCGGCTTAACCGTCTGGCGGTTGCTGAGGCGGACCCTTCGCAGACCAGCGCCTGGTGTGTTGGACAACACCCATGAGCTCAGTCAAACTAGAATCTTCTACCATAAATGACGCATTGGTTGTATACCTAAGGGAGTTATAATCTGGAGCACTTCATCCCCTGTTTAGCTCATCAAATTGAGCAACCGTAGAAGCATTTGTGAAGTCATGATTGGCTCGTTCCCTGAGGTGGGCGAGAGGCTCACGAGTCTTCTTAATAGTACACTTGGACTAGAAAAGCACCCTAGTGGTGGTGGAACCCTTCGCTCTGGTGGTGGCCTTCCGAGCTGCCACAAACAAAGGTGGAGACTTTTGTGTGAAAGGCTGATAAATGGAGGTCGATGCCCCAGTAGGTTCCGGGTGACCCCCTTCCTCCTGTAAAGCATCCTCCAACACCAACTGTTCTTCAGAGGCTCAGTTACTGACAAGTGGTGTGTCTAAGTTCTCATCCGAGAGCGCCCCAAAAGCATTGTCCAACAAAATTGAGTAGGTAGTCCCCATATTCGGATCTTGCTGATCCTTTGTTACATGGTCCTCCTCTCCCAAGTGGGCCTCCAGAGGCGGAGTAGTGGTAACTAGAGCGGAATTGGGGTCAAGAGTGCCTGTAGGGGAAAGAGAGCCCTGGCGGCGACGAGACCGAGTACGATGACGACCTCTCCTCCCCTGGTATTGACGACCCTAACGATCCTGATCCTTCTGGTCCTGGTGACCCTGTCCCTCACGGTCCTGGCGACCCTGTCCCTCCCCTATCGACTTCCTGCGGACAACTAGAGAGTGTCCAATAATGTGGCAATGTGTGCAAAACTCAAGGAGCTTCTCATAGTAGACCGCATCAAACGAGCAATGACCCGCACACTGGTACATAATACGGTCTTGATTGGCCTAATGCATATCGATCTCAATTAGTAGACGAGCATAGTGCCCCATGGTACGCTTTAGAGTTCTGTCGCCAATCTTGATCAAGGTACCCAAAAATGAGGCCAATACCTCAAAAGCAATCAGATCCTAGTATCCCATAGGAAGGTCAGCGAGCCTAACCCAAACTTGATCCATACTAGAATGTATGTTGTTCGGGTTGAAGTTTGGTACCCATCTTTGAAGGTGAATAGCCCCTGGGTTCAACTGCCACGAGCGCCTTCTGAAAATACGGTCCCTATCCATTTCAGAGCTGATATTGATGTTTAAGTAGCCTTTGCTCAATGAAACCACATTGAGGCCTGAAGTCAGACCCTATATACTGCCCAGTGTGGACTGAAGACGCACGTGATCAAACGATTTATCCCCAGACTGAATAGTAACTCGACCAATAAGAGAGTGGGCACAAACAACCACCCCCTTTGATAGACATCCTCATCAATATTAACTATATAAAAATCCCCATTACAGACCAAATTCATTGATTCAGGGATGCCAGATCTAGCAGTCGGAGCCGCAGTGGAGCCAGCAACCGAGGCAAAAGTGGGCCTAGGCTGCTGGAATGGAACCTGTGGAAAGTAGTAGTAACATATTTCGGTAAAGCAGGGAAATCAGAATCAGAATATAAAGACCTACCATGTGGGCCGAATAAATGGGGATTGCCTAAACCGGCTGTAGTAGTCCCAAACTACCAAGTGTCAGCAATAATAGGGGGTGTCTCGTGCGATGGAGGTGCCTGAGATAAGGTCGAGGCTGCGTGAGTAGTGGGCAAAGGGTTGGGGTGAATTGCTGAAAACTGTGGGTGCGCTCTGGGTGCGTGGAGTAATGCAGTGGGTGTGCCTCTAGGTGTACTGAGTAAAGTGGTGGGTGCATGGTTGGGCTGTGAAACCCCAACCCATTGACAGGCCCAAAGGAAGTGAACCCTAGCCCCATTGGGACTTTAGGCGCCGCCGCCTGAGATTTCACCGGTAAGGTATGGGCCGATCGGAGAAGAGCCCCTAACTGAGTCTCCGATTGCCGGAGCAGGCGCATCAATGGCAGTCACGTCGTTGGGCGACGCAGGGCAGTGGGGCACAATTAATAAAATCAAACTCAACCTTTGAGTTGAAATACTTCAACATATTAAATTTTTTACGCGAATCAAGAATAACCCTAAATGAAAGTACCACACTATACTCACTCCAATACTTGTCAAATTTTTGAAGCATCTTCACACACATACCACTTATTGTTGGATCAATATTCAACAAATTGGTTTTCAACACGCGTTCAATTTTCCAAATTTGCTTAAAGTACAAATTTGATGTAGGATAAGATTAACCAGAAATTAGGTTGGTAGTGTCGTAAAAAGGCTTAAGAAACTCACATAACTTCTTACATTTTTTCCATTCATCAGCTGAAAGACACCATTTGTAATCACGATCTTTCAATACAAGTGAAGTAAAAACATTTTTTTTACTTAATGACACTTTTTCAACATCAAATATGTTGAATTCCATCGAGTGCTCACATCCAATCTCAAACCAACACTAGTGTCAATGTCACTAATTTCTGGAACACATTCTTAAAAAAATTTCATCCTACTTTCAGAACTTTTCACATACTTCATAAAGTCTCTAATCTTACTCAAAGATTTCTCACCAATTTTTTAATCAACTTGGATAACAAGATTCAATACATGGGTTGAACAACGAATAGGAAAAAAATCAACACCACACACCAAATTGCCATTCAAAGAGAGTCGATATTTCAAAATATTATATAGAGTGTCATTACTAGATGCATTATCCAAAGTTAGAGAAAAAAAAATATTTTTGTCAGTTTCCCATTCCTTCAAACACTCCAATATTTTTTTTGCCAATTTCATTTTGGTGTGTGGAGGAGGAAAGTGCTCGAAATTTAATATTTTTCTATTCTGTTTCCAAGTGGCATCAACAAAATGAGCAGTCAAGAAAATATAATGTTCACTAGTGCATGCAGTCCAAAGATTTGAAGTTAAGCAAATTCTATGTTTCTGATTAGTGTGAAAATTGCTCGAAATTCATGTATTTAATTTGCATAATTTTAAGGATTTCGTGCATTATTTACACTAAATTGATTAACTGCACTTGATTTGGAGAAAATGTGTGTTTTGCTATTTTTTAGGAAAAATGAGGATTTTTGAAGCAAAACAAGTCTCAATTATTTTATGAAGTCAATTGAAGGAGTGAGACGAGAATAGAGTCGAAAGGGAGAAGATGGAAGCTAAAAATTATTTGGGCTTGACAAACCATTTGTGTGCCCATTTAGTTAATTTGTTGGGCCAAATTTGGCAGCCCCATTAAAAAGAAAAATGAGCCCATATTTCCTTAGTAAATGGATGTGGAGCAGTGGAAGGGCCAAGATGAATTAAATATGGGCTGATAATTTGAAGAAGAATGAAAAAAAAAAAAAAGCAGTTGACCCATTCCTTCTTAAACTCAGCCCACGTGAGGCCCACACCTATTTGATGATAATTGGGTGCATTATTTGTGATATTTGGTGTAAAACAAATTTTGTGTGGAAAAAGGAGGAAAAAATTTAAAAAATCCATGAAGTTTGGGCTTGAAAAAGGGAGAAAAAAATGGAAGCTTACCCGCTCTTATTGAAGCATTCAAAAACTCTAAGGGGTGAAGTTGAATTTCAAAGAGCTTTGGATGAACTTCGATATAATAATGAGATGAGCTTTGAGTATGATTATCAAATGCAACAAGATCCCTCTCATTATCAAGAGTGGGAAATCAGTGAAGAAAGTTTAACACGGATTGATGAGATGTTCTATGCACATGGAGAGTGTAAAACAATCGGATGCAAAGATGGAGGAGTTTAAAGAGACATCTCTTGTGTATGTGGATCAATTGCATTCTATGGAGCATCAAGTTAAAAATCTTGCATCTGTTGTTGAAAGTCTACTTGAAGAGGTCAACTTCCCATCCGAAGCAAATGCTAACAAGAAAGAACTTTCTAATGACATTGATTGGACAGATAAGGAAGAGAGAAATGGCGCCGCTGCCGGGGACTTAGTTGAGAGCCTCAAGTGGGACTTGAAACTTGTTGAGTGGTGTTACTAGTGGCATTTTATATTTTGTTATTTTATTTTTAGTTGTTTTCTTTGAATTTGATACTTGCTTTTTTTTTTTTGTGTGTAGGTGTGAACTTCATTGACTAGATGGATGAATATAATCAATACCGATAGAATCAATGTTGTGATTGAAATGGTATGATCATGGAGATACAAACTACGATAATTGGAGGAACTTTGATTATAACTACCATATGCAACAAGTTCCCTCCTATTATCAAGATTTGAGGAATGAAGAAGCATCATCTCCTCCACCTCCACATAAATACCCATATCCTACCCCACCACCTCAAGTGGTGTATCGTCCACTTCCTCCTCCACCAATGGAGGAACCTCGATTTGAATTTCATGGAGCTTCGGAAGAAAATTGTTATGATAGTGAGAGGAGCTTTGAGTACGATTACCATGTAGATTTGAGTACGATTACCATTGTGTTGAGCCAACGCAAGTATACCCTCGATATTCTCAAAGATTATGGTATGGAAGGTAGTCATCCTAGCCCTTTTCCCATGGAGCAATACACACGTCTTGATTTGGACGAAGACAGTAGTATGGCAGATGCTTCACAATATCGTTAACTCATCGACCGAGTCTTATACGGTTAATGTTTTGAGCTACTTTATATCTTCACCCTAATTATATCTCAAAAGGTCCCCCGACCAAGGTATATTTCTTCCTATATCCGAAGACTTTTCATTAAAGGCATATTATGATTTTGATTAGGGAGGTTGTCCCATAACAGGTCGCGACTATTTCATTTCCCTTAGAGTAGCACCCATTTCTTGGCGAACCAAGAAACAAACTGTCGTGTCACGCTCATCCGCAGAAGCAAAATACCGTGCAATGGAGACTATAGTTAGGGAAGTTTTATGGCTCTGTTGGTTAATGAAAGAATTTGATGCACCCCAAACTGAACCTAAGCCTCTTTTTTGTGATAATAAAGTTGCTCGTCATATTGCTTCCAACCCTGTTTTCCACGAACGAACAAAACACGTTGAAATGGTTTGCTATTTTTTTTGCAAGAGTGTTGAGTCCAAAGATATTGAACCCCGAAAAATAGCGAGTTCCGATCAACTCGCTGATGTCTTCACCAAGGCATTGGGTGCAACTTGTTTGCACCGATTAATTGGCAAGCCCGAGATTCACGACTTTCATTATCCACCTTGAGGGGGAGTATGGGATATTGCAATGGTCGCATGGAAAACCATGCATATTAGGCAAGTGAATAATGAGTGAATATGGCAAATTGCGTATTAGGCAAGTGAATATTGAGTGAATATGGCAAATTGCATATTAAACAAATGAATATTGAGTGAATATGGCAAATTGCATATTAAACAAATGAATATTGAGTGAATATGGCACATTGTGTATTTGGCAAATGAATATCCTAGTTCCATGGTAAGAAAGATCCACAAGTTTGGTAAGAGAATATCTCAAGTATGGCAAGATTCAGAGGATAGTAACAACAATTAATTTTGTATCTATTCTACATGTTAAAATATTGATATGTAGAATTAGAATAGATCATATAATCGAATTCCTTGAATAATAGATTCATCATTGTATATATATGTATGTCCATATTCCTTTCAAATTTAATATACCGATATTTTCATTCCTCATATTTTCTTATTCCATACAATTTATCACTTTCTAACTTAATAATAACTTTTAACCGCTGAATGAGACTGTCCCACAAAAGAGTATCGTGATATTTAATGTTAGGCTTAAGTCAGTTTAAAAAGAGTATCACAATGTTTAATGTTAGGCTTTGTGGTCAGTATTAAAAGATTATTACAATGTTTAATGTTAGGCTTCGGTTTAAGTGTTCGTTTCTACTACTTGGGAACTCAAAATTAATACTATTGTTAGTGATAGTAGTACCATATACTGTATATAATATCTTCTCTAGAGAAAAGACAAGTATAGTTCATTTGCATGTTATTGGTGTTTCTTTAGTAGTTTATGCTTTCATTCCCAAAAATCCAAAAACACACCCGTTTAGTTACTACAATAGCATGACGACTTGTATCTTTAGGGATTCACAAACACTTAATTAGGTCCTTGGAACGAAAACTACTTGTTCGTACTTTCATAAAATATCCCCTCTCCTTTATATTTATTTTTTTTGCAGCCTTTGCATTCAGAAACACAATCTTTTTAGTTCCTTTTTTTTGTAAAATAATTCCAAACATCAGAAATCCGTCTAAACTTTAACCCAAACTTAAATTTTTCTCCTAAATTATTAGGAGTATTGTCTAAGTTATTACTGTCCATGACTTTGTTTATCTTAAAATCTTCAATTAATATGAATAAAGACTAAATAAGTTCTCATGAAAACGTATATACAATGTGTAATAAGAGAACTTACTAATAATTCAAGGTAGCAATTCAGAAATAAAAAATATAAGCACATGTCCAATCAATTAATAACTGGAATTAAATTAATAATTAATACAGTAAATCAAAGCACGAGTGTACTATGTACGTACCATGCATGCCACCTATCTTTCTAAAATAAAAAAAGAAAATAAGACAATTGTAAAAGAAGAATGGAGGCAGAAAGATTAAAGAATTAATCTTACCAAGCAGGCACTTGTGCGATGGTCGTGCCCACACACAACTGCCTGCATGTGGGCACGATGAATTTTTTCACTTTAGGGTTTTAGAGCCCTTCCTTTTTATAAAAAATTAAAATAACAAAAGCATGCGGGCCAACCCGTCCTGTCCGCGGTCCACCCGCCAAATCCGTGGCACGTACGGTCTACACTGTACATGCCCGCTACTAAACGGGTTTTTAAATACTTAATCCAACCCACTATATAAATAGGCGGGGGTGAGCTGGCCCAACGGATCCAACCAGGCGCGGAACTACGTGTATGCTGGGGGTGGCCCTGACCCCCTTAGTTTTTTTTTTTACTATTATATATGTATTAAAATTAAAATTTTAAATATTTAATGCAATATTTATTATGGCCCTGCACCAATGCCTTTAATCCATATATGGAGGAAGTATTTCAGTCCATTAGTGATTAGGGACTAGGCATCATTATCACTGCATCAGCCAAATTATTTAATTGTATTCATGGAATTGAGAAGTTAATTAATTAACAGAAGGTCGATAACGCGTAGAACAATACCTTATATCTCCCCTAACATATTGATTTTAGCCTCCACTCCCCGCAAGCAGGTAAGTAATTACCAATTTTCTTTTCTATTTAATTTTTCTTAAAATATTAGTGATTTTTTTCGATATTAATCATTATTTATTTACTTTTTATTTTCAGTTATATATCATAAATTTTAGAGTTTGAGAATTTGAGGAAAATTCCATCATAATTTTCTCCAATAGAATATTGATTTAAGGTACAAATTATTTAAATTATGAACTAGTAATGTTGTTGTAATAGTTATATACTAAATTGTGTTTTATTCTCTATTTTTTTGTAGATGAAAAAAATAAAAATAATTGATTATTTTTTTAAAAAGAAAAAAGAATGTAAAAGACTCAATATCTCAGTCAAATTTGTAAATTAAAAATTACTTTTCAAATTCTTAAATTCGACCTACAAAATCACACATGTTCGAAATTAGTGAAAACTGTGATATTCAATCACTAGAACGTGATACATGACTTTGACCACGAATATGCAAGAGAGATGTTCCAAGTTTTAATATATTAATGACATATTTATGTATTTTGAGATATTAACGATGAATATTGTTATACTTAGTGCAAATATGATATCTAAATTTTCATATTGAACGTACGTTAATGTTAAACTCTATCAGTTATCCCCCCAAACCCAAAATCCTGGTTCCGCCCCTGGGTCCAACTCATTTTGTCAGCTCTACCTCTCACTCATAATTAGTTTCCACAAAATTCAGAAGAAAAAACATCAATTATCGTTGTTCCCTCTTGATTATATAATTCATCGGTCTTGTTGAACTACATATAATATCTTCAATTCTTGGATTTGTGGGTTAGAATGTTGTTATCACTCACCAACATAATACCACCTTCGCCAATTTGGACTCAAGTAATTATACATATTTATTTGTATCCTTTTTATTTGCTCAGTTTTACTAAAACTCTATGTGTTTTGAAGGTATGTAAAAAGTTGTGAACAATCTTTGTGGAGTATATTTATTAATTAAATTTACATATTCCTTCCTATTGGATATTGCAATGGAAGTGAATATTGAGTTAATAGGGTAAATTGTGTATTAGGAAAGTGAATATTGAATGAATATGACAAATGAATATTATAGTTGCATGGTAAGAAAAATCCACAAGTTTGGTAAGAGAATATCTCAAATATGGCAAGATAATTAAGTTTGGTAAGAGAATATCTCAATATGACAAGATTCACAAGATGGTAACAACAATTAATTTTGTATCCATTATACATGGTAAAATATTGATATGTAGAATTAGAATAGATTATATAATCGTATTCCAGGAATAATGAATTAATCAATGTATATATATGTATGTCCTCCTTTCGAATTCAATATATACCGAGATTTTCATTCTCCATATTTTCTTATTCCATACAATTTATCATGGTACTAGAGCAGATTATGTTCTTGAAACAATAAACAAAAGCTTTCGCAATATTTCTGCCTCATAACATCAAATGGAAAATTGACGGAAGCAGTAGCAAGGCTTCAACCACCATCGATGTTATGTCATCGTTTTACATTGGTTAATCTGATAATCCAAAGTCCAAAAAATACGGTAAGTTGGGTAAAGCAAAGGAAAAACAACAGACGCACAAGACAGTTCACGTAGATGTAGGTCATGCTAGTGACACGAACCCTCTGTCCAATTTCATGGCCGAGCAAATGGCGCAGTTGAGAGATTTCCTAAGCAACAACGCCGAAACCGCTGCCAACTCCTCCGTACCTTCGATAAATATGGTTGGTAACATTAATTTTGATATCCCGTGGGTAATAGATTCCTGTGCCACTTAACATATTACACACGAATAATGTATTTTTAATTTTCTTATAAAAACCAATAATGAGACTCCTGTTAAAATACCAAATGGAGATAAAGTTCCGGTTAAGTGTGTTGATAACATGAAATTGCCAAATGAATAGGGAATTAATCGTGTATTACACATTCCAGATTTCCAATGCAATTTGCTATTGGTTAGTCGACTCACCAAAGATTTAAATTGCATTCTAACCTTTTCTCGTGACATTTGCACTATACGAGACTCAGTTTCAAAGAACCTAATTGGAGTGGGTAAACAAAGTAGTGGTTTATATTTTTTGGAGCCAGTTGTCAATGCTCGAAATATATTTTCAGTTTCTGTTGATCCTAATACATGTCATAGATGATTGGGTCACGCCTCTAGTATTAAACTTCGTTACATTTTTTCTTTTAATAATAAATATGTGAACGATTTGTGTGATGTTTGCATGAGAGAGAAACAAACCAAAATACTTTTTCCTACAAGATTTATTCAATCTACTTCTTATTTTGATTTAATACATTGTGACATTTGGGGAGGATATAGGACAACTTCTCACACTAGAGCCCATTATTTTCTCACCATTGTGGATGACTATAGTAAATGTGTTTGGGTTTATTTAATGCTTTTTAATCGGAAACTAGAAAGTACGTTCAATTATTTTTTAATATGGTGAAAACCCAATTTGGAAGGGTAGTTCAGCGCATTAGAACCGATGACAGGGAGAATTTCAATCTCATGAAATGATGAATTACTACATGCAATCCGACATTGTTCTTGAAACATCTTCTATAAACACACACCACAACAAAATAGGGTGGTGGAACGTAGACATAGATATATACTGGAAATTGCTAGAGCCTTGTTATTTCAAGCAAGTTTACCCATTAGTTTTTGGGGAGAGTGCGTATTGACTATTGTTTATATCATAAATAGGCTCCCTTCTAAAGTTATTAAAGGTTGTACCCCATATGAATTTATGTTGAACAGGAAACTAAGTTATGAGTACTTGATAGTCTTTAAATGCCTAGCACATGCAAATGATACAAAGAAGGGAGACAAGTTTGACGAAATGGGAGGACCATGTGTATTTGTGGGATATCCATACGGCCAGAAAGGATACAAGATGTACGACATTGAAAGAAAGAAGATATACATGTCCAGGGATGTACGGTTCTTTAAGGACATGTTTCCTTATAATTCTAACATTAACGAGATATATCATGGGATGACTGGCTTGACTGTGATGAGTTGCAAAGCGCGCCTCGTAACGATACAAACTCGCGTGTCGATGCCTCAGAAGGTAATGTTGATGAAAACTTACAAGTTGATCATAGCCATAATACTCATGTGGAAAGTGAGCAACCACGAGTTCGTCGTAGCGAGCGAGTGATATGAAAACAGTCCCACCTCCAAGACTACGTAGTCAACCTCCCGAGCTCCGTGGGCCATACGCTATCCACACATACCTCCGATCCTTCGACGGTACACCCTTTTGTAAATTTTATTACATATAATAAGTTTTCTCGTGCTCATAATTGTTTTCTAGCGGCCATCTTTAGTCAAGATGAGCCAAAGTTTTTTTCTCAAGAGACTAAAATCTCTCATTGGCAAGAGGCAATGCGAAAGGAGATCGTTGCACTAGAAGCAAACGGAACGTGGACACTAGAGCATTTACCTCCACATAAATGATCAATCGATCCCAAGTGGGTTTACAAAGTCAAGTAAAAACCCACATGTGATGTGGAGCGCTACAAGGAACGCCTTATTGCCAAAGGTTACACACAAATTGAAGGGATCGAATTTCATGATGTTGGGATATCAATATCCCTTATGTTTTGTTTTGATAAACCAAATCTACTTATAATAGGATAAATTGTATTGTATAAACAATTTCATTATTCATCTTGTAATAGATCGGTTCTGGCCAATATCAGCTGAGTTGGATCTAAGTTGATACAGTGGAGAAACGCGCACAAGCTCATGAAGAGAAGAAGAAGACCAAAAAATCTGCTGAGTAAAAACAGCAAAGTAAAGACAGCAGACCAGAAAATCAGCTGAGTCATCAACAGAGGTCATCAGCTGACCTCATCAACAGTGGAAAAACGGCAAAATCAGTCGATCTAGATCCGTTAGACAACAACTATACAAGCTGACGTAGACTAATGAAAACGCGACAACAGAAGTACGGACCTGACACGAAAGCTGCAGAATCTTTAAAGTCAAAGATACACTGAATATTACATGGAAATGTAATATTCACAATATCAAATCAAAAGATTGCTTTTCCTAAAATAGTGGGATTTGATAATCATCATCCAACGATAATATTTCAAATCCACACTATATATATGGGTTCATTATCATATCTCACAAGCGAAGAGGGTGATGCAAAGGCTGAGCAAAATCCATAAGTGTTCATCAAATCAGAAGAGCTCAAGAACACCTTCAAAGAAGAAATCCAGCAAGCATCCATACCCTTACCCTCAATGAGTGAACTCATCTAAGCCAGCATTGTCATATACATATCCAAAGCTTAGAGAGAAATTCCCAATCCTAGCATGAGCCTAAAACAAATTGTAAGGAAATTTCTCATCCTACTCGAATCCTCCTTCTATCCTTAACCCTTAGAAGTCAGGGCGAGTTACTCACATAGAATGAACATCAAAGTCACCACTATAAGAGTACTTGTTTTCCTAATAACAAGTAGATCCGTATACACCAAGACGAGTGTATCTTGTTCAAAAGTCTTCTTTTGGGACTATAAAGTATCAAGACAAGAGGTTTTCTCTTGGGACGTTAAAGTTAGAAAGGAATTTAATATCACGATTGAGATCGAGAGAGTGGATGTAGGACAAGTTGCTCCAAAGCACTATAAATCTCTGTGTTATTTATTGTTTTAGCATGCATCTTTCATATCGCACAACATGTTTTAAAGAACGTTTTTGCATCAGCTGATACCAAATCAACTGATATGCTTTTGTTTACTCGCTAATCATGGCAAATAAATGACTATTGACGGGCTCGTCATTCTGAGTCCGAAAATATATTATGGAGAAAAATCTAACACCGGAGTCAAAAGTTTGGTCTGTTTTAAGAAGTCATTTGTATCAGCTGAGATCAAGTCAGCTGATCATGCATGAAATTATTTTCAAAGGTTTTTCATAAGCAGTAGACGAGTATAATCTTGAAATGGGCGCACTACAATTCCACATGCTTCTCTGTCAGCTGATATAATCAGTTGACTAATTAGTTCTAGACTCCTAGTGAATCAGCTGGCCAAGTCATCTGATAGAGATCATTTATTTTCTTACACGCTTAAATCACTCGTCTGATTCATATCCCTTTGAGTAGGGACCAACACATGAGACTTTCACTCCAATTGCAAAATTGGTGACATTCAGAAGCTTATTGGCCATTGCCGTGAAACGCAACTGGATCTTGCACCAAATGGATGTCAACAATGCCTTTTTGCATGAGGACCTTGTTGAGGATATATACATGAGAATTCCTCAAGGCTTCACCAAAGATGCTGATACGAGAGTTTGCAAATTGCACAAAACTCTTTCGGGCTTGCGCCAGGCGTCACAAAATAAAATTTTACTCGGGCTATTCTTGACATTGGATTTCGTTAGTCACGAGTAGATCATTCCCTCTTCATTTACAAAGATGGTGTCGTGCACGTCATTGCCCTTATATACGTCGATGACGTCATTCTTGACGAGAATAATGCACACAAGATAAGAGATATTAAAACCTATCTTGACCAACAGTTCAACATTAAGGATTTAGGTCCCTTGAAATATATTTTGGGGAAAGAAGTAGCATGCTCGGATAAAGGGATTGTATTGAGCCAACGCAAGTATACCCTCAATATCTCAAAGATTGTGGTATGGAAGGTAGTCGTCCTAGCCCGTTTCCCATGGAGAAAAACACACGTCTTGATTTTGGACGAAGACAGTAGTATGGCAAATGCTTCACAATATCGTCAACTCATCGGCCGACTCTTATATGGTTAATGTTTTGAGCCAGTTTATATCTTCACCCCTATTATCCCACATGGATGCAGTTTTCTTAGTTGTCCAATATCTCAAAGGGTCCCCCGGCCAAGGTATATTTCTTCCTATATCTGAAGGCATATTGTGATTTTAATTAGGGAGGTTGTCCCATGATAGGTCGCGACTATTTCATTTCCCTTGGAGGAGTTCCCATTTCTCGGCGAACCAAGAAACAAACCGTCGTGTAACGCTCGTCCATAGAAGCGAAATACCGTGCAATGAAGACTATAGTTAGGGAAGTTCTATGGCTCCGTTGGTTAATGAAAATTTTGATGCGCCCCAAACTAAACCTACGCCTCTTTTTTGTGATAATAAAAGCTCGTCATATTGCTTCCAACCTTGTTTTCCATGAACGAATAAAACACGTTGAAATTGATTGCTATTTTTTTTCGCAAGTGTGTTGATTCCAAAGATATCGAGCCCTAAAAAATAGCGAGTTCCGATCAACTCGCCGATGTCTTCACCAAGGCATTGTGTGTAGCTCCTTTGCACTGATTAATTTGCAAGTTGGGGATTCATGACTTTCATCATCCACCTTGAGGGGAAGTATTGGATATTTCAATGATTGCATGGCAAGCCATGCGTATTAGACAAGTGAATATTGAGTGAATATAACAAAGTGCGTATTAGACAAGTGAATATTGAGTGAATATGGCACATTGGGTATTTGGAAAATGAATATCCTAGTTCCATGGTAAGAAAGACCTACAAGTTTGGTAAGAGAATATCTCAAGTATGGCAAGATTTGGAGGATAGTAACAACAATTAATTTTGTATCCATTCTACATGATAAAATATTGATATGTAGAATTAGAATAGATCATAGAATCGCATTCCATGAATAATGGATTCATCATTGTGTATATATGTATGTCCATATTCCTTTCAAATTCAATATATCAAGATTTTCATTCTCCATATTTTCCTATTCCATACGATTTATCACTTTCTAACTTAATAATAACTTTTAACCGCTGAATGAGAATGTCCCACAAAAGAGTATCGTGATATTTAATGTTAGGCTTAAGTCATTTTAAAAAGAGTATCACAATGTTTAATGTTAGGATTCGGTCAGTTTAAAAAGAGTATCACAATGTTTAATGTTAGGCTTCGATTTAGTTGTTCGTTTCTTCTACTTGGGAACTCAAAATTAATACTATTTTTAGTGATAGTAGTACCATGTACTGTATATAATATATTCTCTATAGAAAAGACAAGTAACAAAGTATGTTTATTTTTGTCGATTATGTGGGGTCTTACCAATTAACTCCCAAGATTAACCGGGAATAATTCAATGAAAGTTCCTTGCATTCAATTTTATTTATTTACCATTTCATCCACACTTTTTTTTTTTTTACTAATACAAAAAAATTCATTTTATTTAACAAAATAAACAAAATCATTCCGAACATGAAATAAAAATTTGCTTTCATAACTTAATCAACTTATAAATTTATTCAAGACCCGTCGTACAAAGGGAGATATATAAAATGCACAAATTTTAGTTGAATTGAATCATAATAAATAAGTTGAAGAACATTATATAAAAGCATGTATTTGGAAAGGGCATGATGCTTCTCATCTTTATGGAGAAGTTTGTGAAGTTAAAGACCATGATGCTTCTTATCTGTTATGGAGTTTGTGTAATTGCCTAAACCCATCTTAAAACTTCGTCAAATGAAAGATTTCTAGTCGTCATCGCGTATTTTAATGTCATAAGCCTTAGGCTAGTTCAATAAGAGCTTTCTGAACTACGCAAACACAAAATCAAGAAATCTTATAAGAAGTGAGAACACGACAACTAAAATTCACTGCATAAAAGATTATAATTATAACTATATAGGCATGACAACATCTTGAGAACCATTAAAAAAAGGTAAGAAAACATATTGATAGATTTTATAATAAAATGAACATCAATGTCCAATTAGAAAGCAAAACTAAAAAACAGAAAAACGGTAGAACATTCAGCTAACATTCTTTGGATGACCATTGAGACTAAGTAGTACTTGATCTAAAAATATGATTCAACATTTGAATTAGTAGCCATAATATCCAAAAAAAGCACCAAAGTCAAAACAAGACAAATGAAGATCAAGTATAAAATAAATTTAAAATCAAGATAACTAAAGAAACAATTGAATGAGCCAAAAATAGGCTAAAATAGAAATTCATAAGATAAATTTAAAAGATAGTTTCTTCTAAATTTTTAATTTATCTTATCATCGGAAATAGTGAGTACTAATTCACCATTACCAGCAAATTTGACACTTATAACCTACATAGGAGGTTGATATGAATTTCAATTTTCAATGAGAAAACACAATTTAGAAATAAAGATAGATTGTACATTAAATTACAAACCATAACAATTGAAGAAACAATTGCATGAGCAAACAATAGAATAAAACTGTTGGGAATAAAATGATTTTGATTTAGATACCAAAACCCCTGATTGATGATGTTCAGATTAGTTGAGATACACTCAAGTGAGATCAGATTAGTTGTCTCACGATACTTGAGTAAGTGTAGAAATGCTTAAGTCTAAAATCTCAGAAATGTTGTGAGATTTATAGTTCAGGATAGTTGTCCAAAACTGAAATGTTAGGCAGCTTGATAAGTATCAAGTACTTTAGGCCAAACTTGCTGAATCTACAAGACAAAGCTCACTGAGTGGACAACATGGCTGAAAGGATCAAAGAATGATAAGGCAAAGACTGTTGCACTGATAAGGACTGCATCAGATCAATCAAAGTGCCAATGATCAAAGAGCATTGAATGCTATACTCACAGAAGACACATTCAATGAAGCATTTATTGCCAATCAAGCCTGAACCAAGCATTGAAGACTTAGAGCATTAAAGATAGAAGCATTGAATGAATGTTGGAACATTCTAAAGTTGCAGCAGGAATGTTCAGGGAAGTTGTCCCATCTGACCGTTGGTTGAGTGTAGAGTTTGCCACAAATCAACCTTGGGAAATGTGCATATTTGGAATCTGACACAAGTCATCTCAGCCGCATTTTTCAGAAGTCAACACATTCATTCTAGCAACCATTGAAGAAACTTTTACACAGTGGATAAAAGAATGCCAAGCTTCATAACCGTTTCAATGGTGCTGCAAATAGACAAGTTTGAATTGCTATGCCTCCAACGGTTAGTTGTTCAAATTTGCCTATAAATACAGAAGTGATCAAAGGATTCATTAATCCAACTACTTGCTATCAAACTATCATCAAGCAAATCAAAGGAAACCAAGCTGTTCTTTAGAATTCCAAGTTTCCTGATCACTTCAAATAGCTAAGCCAATCTTTGTAAACATCCAAAGCTTAGCATTGAGATATCCTAACCCTTTACACTGTTCTTATTGTAAAGGATATCTCTACTAGTTGGAACCAAACCTCAAACCCTTATCTCATTTAGTGAAGAGAGAGTTTGTTGTAGAAGTGAGGAGTTAAGGACTGTTATTGTGAAACACAATCTTAACTCAGAGAGACTGAGCACTAAAACTCAGATTATCCTAGGGATCAAAGCACTAAGAGAGTGTTGTTGATCAGTGCACCTTGACACTATAAAACAAGCTAATTCCATTGTTAAGGAATTATCCTGTTCAATCAGGGAAAGTGGATGTAGGAGCTTGAGTCTCTGAACCACTATAAATTGTGTGTCATTTACTTACTGCCTTTATTGCACTTACATTTAATCATATTTCAAAGAGCAAAACTCAGTAAGTTAAGAAAAACTATTTTGGACAAAGTCCCTGATAACTGTGTTTTTCAGAAATCAACTTGGAGTATTTCTTTGAGTCAAAGGCCAACCACATTCCGCACTTAGCAACTCTTTTAGATATTTAGCCAACTGATTACTTAATAGTAATCAGTAGGACAAGTATCTATCAAAGTTCACACTCAGACTTGTTGTGAGACAACCTGCCTGATAACACCAGTTTGTTGAAAAGAAAAGAATTTGCATACACAAGTGCATTCCCAAGTGCATTCCCCCCATACACTTGTGTCATACTCCACCAAGGACCAACAAAAACAAAATTCATATCCCTAGTAAATGAAAAAATTAGATTTTTTTTTCCTTTTTTAGGGTAGAAAATATAGAAGTAGCTTATCATCCATGTTGGTTGAATTGCTAGATTTTTTTAATTATTTTATGGGATAAGATAACATATATTGTTAAACACGTATTAGACCGGTCCTAATTGAACTTTAAATAATTAATGTTCATTCCTTCACATTTTTTATTCCATAAGAACATATAAAAAATAACGTAAAATAGTTTTTAAAAGAAATAATATATAATTTTGTTCCATACTTAAAATAATACAACAATTATGTTTCAAGCAAATCATTCAAATAATATAGTGAAGCATATAACTCATTAAAATACATTAATATTGCTACACAATACAGCACAAAAGTGGAAAAATCCCCGTAAATCAATGTAAACCATTTAAAAATATAAAAATAATTAACTAAAAAAATACTCTAATTTGATGATAAATTGGTGATCTCAGATTTTCAGGCATTTGTAGTTGAATTTTCCTAATCTTTTTCCTTTAGTTTTTTTTTTTTTTTGATTACAAGTTAAAATACCCATTCCATTTCCCCTACCCATGACTCGAACCCAGGACCTAAGGCCTAGGTAGTGGTGCTCTAACCACTTGAGCTATCCCACTTTGTCATCTTTTTCCTTTAGTGTTCTTCTCTTCAACGTCTTTTGTAATTTTTATGGTCTTTTGAGTTCTGAGTGGAGTTTGCTCTAATTGCCGTTTTAATTTTTAGGACTGATTTTTATTGAATTTTGGTGATTTTGAGCTAATCGAGTGTGATTTGAGATCAAGTAGCTGCCACATTTCAAGTGCATAATCTCTTTCAGCCATAGTACAAACATAAACTTTTAAAAAAAAATTGGTCTTTTGTTTCAAATCTTCCTAGTTAGGTCGTAACCAAGGATGAAAATATCGAGACCTTAAATTTGTGGAAATATCAATGGATATCGAATGTGAGAGAATTGCAATCGTGAAATCTGAATGAATGAGAGAAAGGTGGGGATGAGAGACCGACTCCAATCTGAAACAAATCAAACATTTTTTTTTTCTTTTACAAAAGAAAAAGATGAACAATTGATATTTTTGGTGGAAGACAAAGAACATGTTGGGTATTAAGAATGAAATCAGTGCCACATCATCAATAGGTATTAAGAATGAAATCAGTGCCACATCATCAATAGAAGAGATCTCAAATGACAAGTGTTCAACCAAAATAGTTGAAATTGCAAAGAATTTCAAGATCAAATTATTAAAACACACAAATAACAAAACATATAATCAATTTTAGTCTTTCAAGAAACATAACGTATACATCACTGTTGCCTACATATTTCTTGATCAGGAAACTAAATTAAGAAAACAAGCTGAGTAGGTAGGGACCTTCTATATGTAGTTAGGGTGTCGTAACGTGTCGTAATGACTATCGTAATCAGTTAATCTAAGCCATTAAAAATCTAATCTAAAGGTTTAGATTTGATGACCTGTTACCTTTTGTAAATTTTACGATATGTATTGTCGTAATGTGTCATAAATTTGTATTTTCTATTAAATTAAATTAATTAAAATATATTATTGTAAATTTACATTTTTATCCTTATACAATAAAATAATTTATTATATTTTTATATCTACACACACTCATTTTATGAGTTCACCCCCACATCATTTTTTTACAACAATTATCTACACCCGCTAATTTTATGAGTTCACCCCAAATCATTTTTTACCATAGTTATCTGCACCCATTCATTTATGAGTTCACCCCAAATCATTTTTTACCATAGTTATCTGCCCCCATTCATTTTATGAGTTCACCCCCAAATCATTTCTTTTTTACAACGATTATCTACACCCGCTCATTTTATGAGTTCACCCCCAAATTATATTTTTACCAAAGTTATCTGCACCCGCTCATTTTATGAGTTCACCCCCAAATTATTTTTATACCACAGTTATCTGCACCCGCTCATTTTATGAGTGAACCCAAAATATTTTTAAAAAAATAATTACATTTAAAAGACTATATTTTTTTTTATTAATTAACAAAAAATATAATAAAATCAACCCTAATTTATACATTTACAATCTACAACCGAGTCATTGCCGAGTTACCGTCGATTCACCACCAAATCACTCATATTTTTAGAAAAAAAATCGTAAAAACATAATTAAAAAAAACTATCGAGATTAGGCACAAATTTCAATTTTTTTTCTTTTTAATTTTTCTTCCCATTTTCAATTTTTATTCCAAACTTTTTATTTCTTCATTTTTTTTCATTAGTATATTTTTTAGTTTTAATACAAAATAATATTATATGTATGATTTTATTATAATCCCTCCGTCCCAGTGAAAGCTCCTCATGAGCTTCGGACACAGAGGTTAAAAAATATGATATAATAAGTGGATGTGTGAGAGGTGATGTGATTGAGAGAAGAATATAATGAAATGTGAGAGGGAATAGTTTGGCAAAAAAGGAATGGGTAACTTTCATTGGGATAAACGAATAAGGAAAGTTGCGTAGCTTTCAATAGGAAGAAGGGAGTAGTCGGTAATACAACAAGTAATAACCAGTAATACCATTAACAATAATTAGTAATACCACGAACTATTAAGTGATCAGTTGGATAAATATCTAAGAGAGTTGCTAAGTGCGGAATGTGGTTGGCCTTTTTCTTGAAAGAATACTCCAAGTTAATTTCTCAAAAACACAGTTGATCAGGGACTTTGTCCAAAACAATTTTTCTTTCACTTACTGAAATTAACTCTTTAAGAATGATTGATTGCAAGTAATATAATGAATGCAGTAAGTAAATGACACACAATTTATAGTGGTTCAGAGACTCAAGCTCCTACATCTAGTTTTCCTGATTGAACACGATAATTCCTTAACAATGGAATTAGCTTGTTTTATAGTGTCAAGGTGCATTGATCAACAACACTCTCTTAGTGCTTTGATCCCTAGGATAATCTGAGTCCTAGTGCTCAATCTCTCTGAGTTAAGACTGTGTTTCTCAATAACAGTCCTTAACTCCTCACTTCTTCAACAAACACTACTTCACTCAATGAGGAAAGGGTTTGAGGTTTGGTTCCAACTAATAGATATATCCTTTACAGTTAGAACAGTTGTAAAGGCTTAGGATATCTCAATGCTAAACTTGGGATATTACAAGAAATGGCTTAGTTATTTGAAGTGATCAGGAAACTTGGGATTCTTAAGAACAACTTTGGTTTCCTTTGATTTCTTGATGATAGTTTGATAGAAAGTAGTTGGATACTTGAATCCTTGGATCCACAGTGATGATAGTTTTATAGACTAATTTGATCAACTATCCGTTGGAGAGATAGCAATTCAAACTTGTCTATTTGCAGCTCCATTGAAACGGCTATGAAGCTTGACCTTCTATTATCCACTGTGTAAAAGGCTTTTCAATGGTTGCTTAAATGAATGTGTTGACTTCTGAAAAATGCGGCTGAGATGACTTGTGTCAGCTTCCAAATTTGCACATTTTCCAAGGTTGATTTGTGGCAGACTTTACACTCAACCAACGGTCAGATGGGACAACTACCCTGAACATTCCTGCTGCTAACTAGAATGTTCCAACATTCATTCAATTCTTCAGTCTTTAATGCTTCTAAGTCTTCAATGCTTGTTCAGGCTTGATGGCAATAAATGCTTCAATAAATTTGTCTTCTGTGAATATAGCATTCAATGCTCTTGATCATTAAGGCTTCAACTGATCTGATACAGCTCTTATCAATGCATGTGGTTTTGCCTTATCATACTTGATCATTCAGCCATATTGTCCTTTTCAGCAAGCTTGTCTTGTATACTCAGCAAACTTGTCCTAAAACACTAATACTTAGAAAGCTGCCTAACATTTCAGCTTTGGACAACTATCCTGAGCTATAAATCTCACAACATTTCTGAGATTTAGACTTAAGCATTCCTACTGTCTCAACTATCCTGAGACAACTAGACTGATATAGACTTGATTGTATCTCAACTAATCTGATCATCATCAATCAGGGGTTTTGGTATCTAAATCAAAATTATTTTATTTCCCAACAATTTCCCCCTTTTTGATGATGCCAAAACCTATTACAAAGGGAACTTGACTTATACTAAGCTTTGTCTTCAGGATGAATGATCTAGTCAATTTTCCTGAAACACACTGTTAGCACAATAATAAATCAAGTATAAGGTTATGTCAGGTTAGTTGAGATAATGAGTTGTTATCTCTGATAAAAAGTAGTGATCCTTTCATATATATTAAGGGCATTACAATGCAGAAAATAAAAAGGACTAACTAAGCAGATACAAGATAGATTAAGATAACAACAAGAAAGGAAATCATAGATAGAAGGGAAAGAGTGGACTTATGCTTCAGAGAATGCCATCATCTTGGGGAGCAATTCCATACTGAGCCCAGACCCTCTTCTTCAATTCCCAAATGTCCTGATTGGTTCCTTTGGGGCCAGGCTTCATCTTCTCCATCTTCATAATGGATATAAACTCCTCCAGAATCTTCCCTTCATCAATCAAGTTCCCATTGAACTTGGGAGGCATATACAGAATAGGACCAGGGGCTTTGAACTCAATCCTTGCCATGTCAGCTGCTGCAAACAACTTCTGATACAAGTCCCTGTGATTTTCAAACATAAACTGAACAAACACTTCATCAATATTTTCTCCAAGCCACTTGCCTATGACATAGAAGTCATAAACAAAACTCCTTTTGGCCTCCTCCCATGCATCATTCAGTTGGATTGGCACCCACTTGTCATGGTGAGGGTATTGAGTGTCCCATCTTTGAAGCATTTTTGGCTTCAATCTTCTGTAAGAAGCCCTTCTTCTTGATGCTCTGAAGTTTGCCCTTCTCTCATCCCTTGCTTTGTTGGCTTCAACCAACTGATCCATTCTCTCCTTAGCTCTCTGAAGAGCCAGCTTTTCTTGAGTTTCAGGATCCTTTCCAAATCCTTCCTCAAACAACTTTGAAGGATCATCAGCAAGTTTGGGCATTCTAACTTCAGGTTCCTTGACCTGTTCAGCTTCTTAAGTCTCTTCTTCATGAATTCCTGGCAACATGGCTGCTTTCTTCAGCCTCTTTGACTTTCTCAGTTGAGTTGCTTCTTCAGCTTGGAACTCAGATGGCAAAGTCAGACTGGTTGGAAAATCAGTGAAGGCTTGTTCCTTTCTCTTTCTTTCAGAGGCTCTGGTGACCTTCCCCCTCACTTCAATAATATTCTCTTTGGGGTCAAGGCCTGTAGATTCACCTCCAGGTCTTTGTTGCCATCTGGCCTGATCTTCCATCATAGAGGCCATGGACTCCTTCACGGCAATCTGAATTTGTTCCTCTTCAGTAAGATCTTCAATATTCATTGGGCCTTTGCCTTTCCCAATGTCTACCTCTTCCTCCTCTTCACACTCAGGGACCTTGTCCTTTCCCTTGGACTCTCCTATCTTCAAGGTTCCCTTTGCCCTAGCTCTCTCTCTTTCCCCCTTTTTGGCAATATCAAAACATTGGGGCTTCAACTTACTCATTGTGACAGAGAGATGAGAATGAGCATGAGTGAGGGACTTCAACTCTTGCAGTAGATAGACATTTTCATCATGGATGTTTTGCATCCTATCATCTGCCATACTCAGAAAGGCATGGACTGGTTTCATCTTCTGGGCAACAATTGCATCAAGTGTGGCCTTCAAGGATTGATCAAGTTTGGTATGTAGCTGGTCAGTGAGGTTGGTCACAACTTGATCAGAGACCTTGGCCATAAGTTCCACTGTGAACTTCTCAGCAGCCTCCTTCACCATTGCAGCTTTAAGTTCCTCGGCTTTCCTTCTCTGAGCTGCTGTCCTTTGCCTCAAGGCATCCTTGATTGTCCTCTTTAAGGCCAACACATTGTTCTTGTAACTGTCTCTTAATCCCTGCTGCTCCCTCTTCACAGTTCTTGTGAATTTTGTCATTGCATCTTTGGCTTTTGTAACTTCAGTTGAAACTGTTTGCAGACCAGTTTCAACACCACTTATTCTTGCATCCAAGGTTGGCAAGACCACTTCTTTAGAGCCTGTGAGCCTCATTTCCACAGAGGCTAGAGTCTTTCCTTGGCCATCAAGGGTGTCAGTAGTTTCAGCATGGGCTTTCCCAACTTCCCTGACCACGATGTCCAACTTCTCTGATTGCTCCTCAATGGAGGTTGCAGTCTGTGTAGCAATTTGCAAACCAGCCTCAGTTGCATTTGCTTGTTCAAAGTAGATTTTGTTCAAAGTGGACACATTAGCTGAGATGGCCTCAAGATCAATATCAGCATCAACTGGAATGTCAGTTAGGGAAGCATCTGCAAAGATTTGTTCAATTGTAACAGCTACAGAATCTGCAAAACTCAAAGGGTTAGAAAAATCTCCCTCAACACCCTCTTTCTTTTTATCTCCCAAAAGGTCTGATACATCAGCACCTTTACTCTCATTTTCAACTACATTTTTCTCTTCATTTAGAATTGATGGACTCACATACACTGGAGAATCAGGCCTCCTTTCACCAAGGGATTCATCAAGTTCAGATTTGACTTGAAGAATAATCTGACTCTCATGCTGAGCTATCTCCACCATGGTTCTATCTTTGATCTCAACAAGGGCCCTGAGATCATAGAACTGTTGTTGTAGCCTAGGATAATCCTTCAATCCTGGATATAGCTGATCAACATTTGCTTTGGCAATTTGCCTTAACATCCCCTTATAAGTGTACTGTTCTCCACTTTCATCTTCATCAGAAGAGTTGACCTGTGATTCAGGAGGATTGGATTGAGATTCAGGAAGGTTGGGCTGGGGTTCAGATGGGTTGGGTTCAGAAGATCTGAGAATGATTTGGGACTCAGGTGCTGTAGAGAGCAATGTTCCTGAGGAGGTTATTGGAATGGCTTGAATGGGCGGGAGAGTAAATTGATCACCTTCTTGAAGAGCAGATTCAAGAAGTTTGGTATATGAAAGAAGTCTGGGATCAAGGGGGGAGAATGGCCTATCTTCTATATCAGCCAAATCAGCCAATACATCAATACCTGTCCTGTCAGGGGCACATTCAGGAGAATAAGTCTTTTTTGCCACAATGGGAGCATCTTCAGGAGTCTTGCACTCCTCTTCCTCAGGCTTTGGCTCATCATGTGTTGGGGATATTCTTTGGGATTGAATATCAGGGGAGTTGGCTTCAGGGCTCTTGGACTTGGACCTAGTCTTGGAGTTAGACCTACTGGCTTGTCTAATCTCCTTGAAAAATTCCTTCCTTTGTTTCTCCTCCTCCATTAACTTCTGCTTCTCAGAGGTTTTGATTATCCTTCTTCTTCTTTCAGACCTTGTTGGCTTCTCAAGGTCCCTAAACTCAGTTACAGACTCAGGCTGAAGAGGGACAATCTCCCTGAACTCTTCTCCCTCTTCAGGAGGGTTGACTCCTTCTTCTTCAACTCTATCAATCTCCTCAGAAGTGGCACCTCCACTTCTAGACTGGCTCTCTAGAGAAGATTCACTGAGAATCTGCTTCATCTTCTTCATTTTGGGCTGAGTTTTCACTGTCTGAGCTTTCCTCTTCCTTGAAGAAGATCTAGTAACACGTGCAACAGTTAGGGCTTGCTTGGATGCTGCCCCTTGCTTCCTCTTTTCAGTCTTGGAGGACATTTTTCTGAACATCACCTTCTGGGCTGGGAAGGGCTTTGGTTTGGCTTGTAGGTGTGTGTAATGGGCAAATCTTTCCAAGAGCAGGCTTGCTCTTGTGCAAAATAGAAGTTTCCCATCCACCACAACCTTGTGGTGCTTAACCTCCTTGAATTTGAATTTTTCATTCATCATCTTTCCAAGAATGTAGTTCTTCCAATCAAATTTGACTCTCTTTTCAGCAGAGTTAATCACAGCATCCATCACTCTTAACTTTGGCAAACTAATTTGCTCAACACTCCCAGAATGACTTAACAAACTTTTTACAACAATATCAAACAAGTGCTCATATAATGATTTCAACGTTTTCTTATTTTGAGCACCTACCAGCTTCTTGGGGACCTTCATCCATGGATCAGAGAACTCTTATTCCTCTCCTTCTCTGTACAGTTCAGGATTAAGGCCTTCAGAGGGTAGCCCAAAGCTGGCATCTAGGTCTTCAGAAGTGAAGATGATGGTGTGTCGGGTCTCCTCCTCTTCATCCTCTTCTGCATATGTGAGCTTGGTGCACACATCATCTTTCTTACCCTTCCACCTAAGGTAAGCAAAGAACTCAGCCATGAATGAGTTGAGGCAAGAGTCAGGCTTGGTGCCTAAGAATTTTTCGAGCCCAGCATCCCTAAGCCATTGAAGGACTGTATGTACTTCCTCATCAGGGCTGTCAAAAGCCACAAGCTTCTCGAACCATAGGGAGTTTGTGTTGCTCAAGTAGGTAAAGTCAATATCCAGTAATGGATCATTGAAGTCTACCAGTTCCTCTCTTTTGATCTTGGGGGCCATGGATAATTTTTGAAAGAGATGAGTAGGGAGTTTGAAGGTTTTGAGAGTTTTTCAAAAAATTGCTTAAGGGTTTGAAGATATGGGTGCGTGAGAAATGAGGGTAAAAACTGAGTGTTTTTATATGTAGGACTTTTGTTAACCGTTGGACAAAAGCTTTGGAGGGTGGACAAATCTTAAAACCAAATGGATAAAGTGGGGTAGTGGGCTGTGACTCGGTTAGATGAAGGTTTAAGATTAATCAATGGCTTTGATGATAGCACAATAATTAATGCAATCTTAAAAGAGATTTTGCATTAAATGCAGATTTGCCATTTGGGGGCTAAAACCTTAATATCACACGCCATCCTAAAAATAGCCTACTCTTAGCCCAAGAAGTCTTTTAAATGTCCAATCAATGCTAAAAATAGCAATTATCACCCTATTAATTTGGAAAAACATCTTGAGAGGTGTTTTGACTTCAGTTTTGGTCAAAATAACTAACCAACATGCCTGAGTGGGTCCCAATGTTGCTGACTGGGTCCCACAAGGTCAATCTTCCCGACCAACATAGCTGAAGGCAATATGGACAACTCTACTGAGTTTCCCTTTTTGGCAGACAGTTTCAGTGAGGTTGGTCAACCTTGCTGAAGTTTAACTTAATGAACTTCCCCCTCCATTTGAGCTTCCTTCTTCATTTCTCCATCTTCCCTGGATCAAGTAAGCCCAATTCAGCTGAAAGTTCTAGAAACCTTGCTTCAGCTAGTGGCTTTGTTAAGATATCAGCCTTTTGCTTATCAATGTGAATTTTGACAAGCTTGATATCTTTCTTCTCCACATGATCCCTTATGAAATGATGCTTGATATCAACATGTTTGTATCTGGTGTGGAGCACTGGATTCTGTGAAATAGCAATTGCACTGTTGTTGTCACAGAATATTGGAACTTCATTGGAGATGACTTTGTAATCTCTGAGTTGCTGTCTGAGCCAAAGTATCTGAGCACAGCAACTTCCAGCTGCTACATATTCTGCTTCAGTTGTTGATGTTGCAACTGTATTTTGCTTCTTTGAGAACCATTAGATTAACTTGCTGCCCAATAATTGACAAGTTGCAGAGGTGGATTTTCTGTCAATTCTACATCCTCCATAATCTGCATCTGAATATCCAGTGAGCTCTATGTTATCATCAGCTGGATACCATAATCCAAGATTCTCAGTTCCCTTGAGATATCTTAGAATTCTCTTGGCAGCTTCAAGGTGGCTCTTCTTTGGATTTGCTTGAAATCTTGCACAAACTCCAACTGCAAATGTGATATCAGGCCTACTTGCAGTGAGATATAGCAAGGATCCTATGATGCCTCTGTAATTAGTGGAATTGGTTGATTCTCCACTTTCATTAGGATCCATCTTCCAGTTTGTATTCATAGGAATTCTGACTGGCTTGCTTGTAGCACATCCAAATTTCTTGATCATGTCCCTTGTATATTTGGCCTGATTGATGAATATTCCTTTCTTTGATTGAGTGACTTGAAGTCCTAGAAAGAAATTCATCAATCCCATCATGGACATCTCAAATTTGCTCTGCATGAGTTTGGAGAATTTCTCACACAGCTTCTCATTTGGAGATCCAAATATAATGTCATCCACATAGATTTGGACTAACAAAATATCATCTCCTTCACAGATTCTGAACAAGGTTCTGTCAACAGTGCCTTTGACAAAGCCATGATCTAAAAGGAACTGTGATAAGGTGTCATACCAAGCTCTTGGAGCTTGCTTTAAGCCATAGAGGGCTTTCTTTAATCTGTACACATTGTCTCCTTCTTCAAAGCCTGGGGGCTGTTCAACATACACTTTTTCTTTCAGAACACCATTTAGAAATGCACTCTTCACATCCATTTGATACACCTTGAATCTCATGTGAGTTGCATATGTTAAGAAGAGTCTGATTGCCTCAAGTCTGGCCACAGGAGCAAATGTTTCATCATAATCAATCCCTTCAGATTGACAATATCCTTTGGCCACCAGTCTTGCTTTGTTTCTCACAATGATGTCATTTTCATTTTTCTTATTTTTGAACACCCATTTGGTTCCAATGACATCTTGATGAGTTGGCCTATCCACCAGTTCCCACACATCATTTCTGGTGAACTGGTTTAGCTCTTCTTGCATGGCAATGATCCAGTTGGTGTCTTGAAGTGCTTCCTCAATATCTTTTGGTTCCTGTTCTGAAAGGAAGCAACAAAACAAAGCACTTTCTCTATGAAATCTTCTAGTTTTGATCCCTTCACTTGGATTACCAAGTATCAGGCTAGTTGGATGGTCATGCAACCAAGTCCTTCTAGACCTGATCCCTTCAGGAGGATTGTCCTCTTCTGAAGTTGGATCACTAGACTCATTAAATTCAGGAAAGTTAATTGAAGGATCAAGTTCAGGATCATATTCAGGGGTGTTGTCCTCATTGTCAGATAAGTTGACATTTTCATTGGTTCCCCCTTGAATATTGGATCCATTTACTACCTCAGCATTGCCTGCTTCTTCATTGGTAGTTGTTACCTGGTTTTGAACTGGGATGGGGTCAGTCAGTTCAATTTCTCCTTCAGGTTGGTTAACCTCTGGTTGATTGCCATCAGGTAGGTTGTCCAGTTTTTTATTGTCATCAAGTTCAGGCTGGGCAACATCTACAAACACTGTTTCCTTGCTTTGAAGCCTTAGTCTGGTTGTTCTTTGTGTTATCTCTTCAATGTTCAGGTTTCTATCCCTGAACTCATTAATAGATTCATCAAACACAACATGTGGTGTTTCTTCCACAACAAGGGTTTTGCAATTGTAGACTCTGTAAGCTTTGCTGATTTGTGAATATCCAACAAATATTCCTTCATCAGCTTTGCTGTCAAAAGCTTTCAATTGCTCTTTTCCATTATTGTGAATGAAACACTTGCAACCAAATATGTGAAAATATGCAACAGTGGGCAATCTACCTTTCCATAATTCATATGCAGTTTTACCTTGACCTTTAGTGATTAAGGACCTGTTTTGAGTGTGGCATGCAGTGCCGATGGCTTCAGCCCAGAACCTTTTTGGCAATTTGGATTCAGCAATCAAAGTTCTTGCTGCCTCTTTCAAGGTTCTGTTCCTTCTTTCAGCAACTCCATTTTGTTGAGGTGTTCTTGCTGCTGAAGTCTCATGAGTGATGCCATTCTTGCTGCAGTACTCATTGATGTATGAGTTTATGAATTCTGTGCCTTTGTCTGATCTGATCTTGATAATACTTAGTGATGGAGATATTGATGAGAATCAATATCAAATATTTAATTAGATATTTATGCTTATAGTTAGGAGATTTGTTTTGATTTTATTATATTTAGATTTATATGTTTCTTATTCTCCAAGTATATTTCATATTATAAATAGATGAGTTCTAGAATGTTATTAGGGAGTTGAATTGATTAATAAAATAGATGGTTTATTATTGTCCCTTCGGTTAATTATCGTCCCTTCGGTTTAATTATTGTCCCTTCGGTTTATTATCGTCCCTTCGATTTATGTGTTCGTTGTTCTTGATCGTTGATAAGATTGAGGCTTGCGCTGCGTCAGTTGGTATCAGAGCCTAGGTACGATTCTCGATGATGGTTCCAAGATTTCAACTGGTTTACAATATTATTCGTGATGAGCAATCAACGTATGAAGATGATAATATGCAGATCTGTCATGGTGAATATAATGGACCACCAATTTTCGATCAATATTTTGATGAAGATTGTAGTTATGATGGACCACCAATTTTTGATAACTATTTTGACGAAGATTGTGGTTATGATGGACCACCAATTTTTGATAAATATTTTGATAAAGATTGTGGTTATGATGTACCACCAGTTTTCGATGAGTTTGTTGATAGGTTGGTTGATGGTGTTGATGATGGTTATTGTGGCCCCCCAATTTTTTATGAGGAAAAAGAGAAGATAAATATTTTTGTAGTTAAGAATGTTCGTGTTCATCTCAATATTTCCGACTTAACGATGGAGGTTCTTATCGTCTTATGGTTAAAAGAATACAAAGGTGTTCTAGCTCGTATTCGTACCTTTTCGATGAGAACCAATATGATTCGAGGGCGAATCATCTTCAAGAAGAGGATAATGATGGAGATATTGATGAGAATCAATATCAAATATTTAATTAGATATTTATGCTTATAGTTAGGAGATTTGTTTTGATTTTATTATATTTAGATTTATATGTTTCTTATTCTCCAAGTATATTTCATATTATAAATAGATGAGTTCTAGAATGTTATTAGGGAGTTGAATTGATTAATAAAATAGATGGTTTATTATTGTCCCTTCGGTTAATTATCGTCCCTTCGGTTTAATTATTGTCCCTTCGGTTTATTATCGTCCCTTCGATTTATGTGTTCGTTGTTCTTGATCGTTGATAAGATTCAGGCTTGCGCTGCGTCACTTAGGCCCTTTTCATTGCTCAATCTCATCATCAATTCAGACAGTTTGACTTGGGTCTCCTTTTTGTTCAGAAGAAATACCACCCAAGTGTACCTGGAAAAATCATCAACAACTACTAAAGCATATTTTCTTCCATTTATACTTACTGGGATAATTGGACCAAACAAGTCCATATGCAGTAGTTGAAGAACTCTCTCAGTTGAGATGACAGGTTTTCCTATGAATGAAGCTTTGATTTGCTTTCCTTCCTGACATGGCTGACATACATGTTCCTTGGTGAACACTTGATTTGGCAGCCCTTTTACTAGAGAGTTTCTTGCTAACTTGTTGATGGTTTTGAAGTTCAGGTGGTCCAGTCTCTTGTGCCACAGCCAGCTTTGCTCACTTGTGCTTTTGGCAACAAGACAAACTGCTTCAGGGGATTTTCTCCAATCTGCAAAATAAACATTTCCCTTTCTCACCCCTGTTAGTAGCACCTGTTGTGTTGATTTATCTTTGATAATGCATTCATTTGGTGCAAATTCAACACTGTATCCTTTATCACAGATTTGACTAATAGACAGCAAGTTATATTTTAGGCCTAGAACATATGAAACATCAGTAATTTTGACACTACCAATGTTTAATGTACCATAACCTCTTGTGATCCCTTGAGAGTTGTCTCCAAAGATTACTGAAGGGCCATCTTTTTCAATAAATTATGAGAGAAGCTCCTTGTTTCCAGTCATGTGTCTTGAACATCCACTGTCCAAGTACCATGCTGTTTTCTTGTTTATGCTTCTCTTCTTCTTGTGGTCCTTGCAGTCCTGCAAAGTTAAACTTTAGGTACCCTTTGAAAGTTGGGTCCTAGAGGGTTAGTTGTACCTTTTGGAACCCAAATCTGCCTGATTACTCTGATTGACTCAAAGTGACTGACTTGGTGTCCTTCTACATCTACATACACAGTCCTACCCTTAAATGCCTTGGGTGGTTTCTGTGCATAAGTGTTAGTCTTGTAAGGTTCAGGAGAGTTGGTGAATTTCTTTGGGACATGTCTCCTGAAGTTACTAGACTTAGGTGCAGCTTGGTAAGACCTTTGAGGATAGGGGCTTGGATGGCCATTTCCTTTTGGCATGAGAGGTCCAGGCTTCCTGAAGCTGTTATACCTATCAGTGGGGTTGGATCTTTGTTTGTTCAGTTGAGGTTGCCTCAGTTGAGTTGGCCTTTTCTGAGCAGATTTTGGACAACTCCACTGATGAGTGTTCAGATGGTTTGACCTTCCATTGGTTCTTCCCTTCTGAACCTCATACCTCTTGTATACAATGTTCTTAACCTTTTCCTTAGGTATGGGTTTAGAAGCATTGTTTACTTGAGTAGGTATAAAGATTTCTTTACCCTTTTCCTTGATCAGTGGTTGATTTACTTCCATTTCATTTTGTTGAGCCACTGATCTCACAAAGATCATCTTAGAATTTCTTGTTGAAGCAATACTAAGACCAGGTGAGGGTTCAAATGGATTATAGCCTATTCCACCTTTTTGAGCCAATGGTTTTTGAAACCCTTGAATTTCCTCTATTGCTTTAGCGGATTTGTTCAAGGCAGACATCTTCATTTTTAAGCTCCCCTCACTTAATTTAAGAGTATCAAATTCATTTGAGAGATTATCAAATTTAGCTTGAAGGATTCTGAGGTCAAAGTCCTTTTTCCTCAAAGCCAGATTTTGTTCTTCAATCAGCTTTTGTTGTTCAGTGACTTTGAGAGACATTTCATCATGTTCTCTCACAGTCTGTTGATACAACTCAGTTGATCTAAAGTCAAACTCTGGTTCAGGAAGGTTGGAAGTTTGAACTTTAGAATTCAACAATTCATTTTCTCTCAATGCCATATTGCATACTTCTTATAGTCTGGTGAAATCCTCAAGTAACTTCCCAAAGTTGAGTTTCAAGTGGATTTCACTGGACTCATGTGTGTTATTTGAAGAGTTGGAAGATGAACATACCTCTTCATTTTCAAAAGCCATTTGACAGTCATCATCACTGTCACTGTTGGAGAATAGCCCATCATCAGATGAGTACACACTTTATTCACTAGCTGATTCCCCAGCTACCATGGCCTTCCTATTGTTCAGCCTCTTTATCTCTTTTGTTCTGCCTTTCTTTTCTTTCCTTTGAACTTAGGTCAGGACAATCATACTGAAAGTGACCCTTTTTCTGGCAGTTATAACACACATCTTCATCATCATTCTTCTTGCTTGAGGACTCCTTCCTCCTTGATGATGATGGTTCAGCTTTGTTGTACTTCTTTCTGTTAGCATATCTATCTTCTTTCATTTCATCAGAGACTTTGTCCTCTGATTTGTTGTCAGGAGAGCTGAATCTCCTTCTGGTTCTGTTGTCTTGGTAGAACTTTTTGTATCTACCAAATCTGGAGTTGAGCTTCTCAAATCTCCTGGCCATGAGTGCCAGCTCATCCTTCATCTCAGACTTGGAGACAGTTTGAGATGATCTTTGTGCACTCTTCTTTTCTGACTCAGCAGCTTTGAATGCAACACCTTTGCTTGAGAAGGATGGCTCATCATGCACCTTCTTTCTGTTCAGATCAAACTCATATGCTTTGAGTTCAGAGAACACTTGCTGCATGGGCATGTTGTCAAGATTGCTGGTGTTTTGCATCATGACAGAGTATATGTCCCACTTAGATGTGAGACTTCTCAGAATTTTCAATGCAACTTCTCTTTTGGCATAGAACTTGCCAAGAGAGTTTATCTCATTCATGATGTCAGTGAATCTGCCATCAAGATGATCAATAGTTTCATTTGGCTCCATAGTAAATTGTTCATATTTTTGGATAGCCACTTGAAGTTTGTTTTCTTTTATCTTTTGGGTACCTTCACACATAAGTGCTAAGGTGTCCCAAATCTCTTTTGCTGTTGTGCAGTGGTACACTCTTCCCATCACTGCATCTGGAATGGTCTGGTACAAAGTATTCATGGCAATGTAGTTCAGATTGTGCCTTTTTCTTTCTTTAGCTGTAAACTCATCCTCATCATTTGGTAGTAATTCCCTTGGATCTGCTTTCTGAGCATCAGTGACTTTGGGATTTACTTTGGTGAATGTGAAGGGCCCTCTGGTGATGACTTTGAGCATTTCATCATGCTGGCAGGCAAGATGTGCTCTCATCCTGATCTTCCAAAAATCATAGTTCTCTATTGAGAACATTGGCAGTTTATGATGTGAAATATGATTCACTTGATTTGGACCCATGTTGTTGATGGTATTGACAACATCTCCTGGAACTGCATTGTTAGCCATTTCTATAGAAATAGGTTAGAAAAACACAAATAGGCTTTTCAGAAATTTGGATCAGTTCAGTGACCACAGAAATAATGTGATTTGAAAACCAGTTGGATTTTCAGAAGCAGGGGTCTTTGAACCCCTGCTCTGGTACCACTTGTTGGTCCTTGGTGGAGTATGACACAAGTGTATGGGGGGGGGATGCACTTGTGTATGCAAATTCATTTCTTTTTCAAACAGTTTGGTCTTATCAGGGAGGTTGTCTCACAACTAGCCTGAGTGTGAACTTCAATAGATACTTGTCCTACTGAAAACTATTAAGTGATCAGTTGGATAAATATCTAAGAGAGTTGCTAAGTGCGGAATGTGGTTGGCCTTTTTCTTGAAAGAATACTCCAAGTTAATTTCTGAAAAACACAGTTGATCAGGGACTTTGTCCAAAACAATTTTTCTTTCACTTACTGAAATTAACTCTTTAAGAATGATTGATTGCAAGTAATATAATGAATGCAGTAAGTAAATGACACACAATTTATAGTGGTTCAGAGACTCAAGCTCCTACATCCACTTTCCCTGATTGAACAGGATAATTCCTTAACAATGGAATTAGCTTGTTTTATAGTGCCAAGGTGCACTGATCAACAACACTCTCTTAGTTCTTTGATCCCTAGGATAATCTGAGTCCTAGTGCTCAATCTCTCTGAGTTAAGACTGTGTTTCTCAATAACAGTCCTTAACTCCTCACTTCTTCAACAAACACTACTTCACTCAATGAGGAAAGGGTTTGAGGTTTGGTTCCAACTAATAGAGATATCCTTTACAGTTAGAACAGTTGTAAAGGCTTAGGATATCTCAATGCTAAACTTGGGATATTACAAGAAATGGCTTAGTTATTTGAAGTGATCAGGAAACTTGGGATTCTTAAGAACAACTTTGGTTTCCTTTGATTGCTTGATGATAGTTTGATAGCAAGTAGTTGGATACTTGAATCCTTAGATCACTTCTGAATTTATAGACTAATTTGATCAACTATCCGTTGGAGAGATAGCAATTCAAACTTGTCTATTTGCAGCTCCATTGAAACGGCTATGAAGCTTGACCTTCTATTATCCACTGTGTAAAAGGCTTTTCAATGGTTGCTTGAATGAATGTGTTGACTTCTGAAAAATGCGGCTGAGATGACTTGTGTCAGCTTCCAAATTTGCACATTTCCCAAGGTAGATTTGTGGCAGACTTTACACTCAACCAACGGTCAGATGGGACAACTACCCTGAACATTCCTGCTGCTAACTAGAATGTTCCAACATTCATTCAATTCTTCAGTCTTTAATGCTTCTAAGTCTTCAATGCTTGTTCAGGCTTGATGGCAATAAATGCTTCAATAAATTTGTCTTCTGTGAATATAGCATTCAATGCTCTTGATCATTAAGGCTTCAACTGATCTGATACAGCTCTTATCAATGCATGTGGTTTTGCCTTATCATACTTGATCATTCAGCCATATTGTCCTTTTCAGCAAACTTGTCTTGTATACTCAGCAAACTTGTCCTAAAGCACTAATACTTAGAAAGCTGCCTAACATTTCAGCTTTGGACAACTATCTTGAGCTATAAATCTCACAACATTTCTGAGATTTAGACTTAAGCATTCCTACTGTCTCAACTATCCTGAGACAACTAGACTGATCTAGACTTGATTGTATCTCAACTAATCTGATCATAATCAATCAGGGGTTTTGGTATCTAAATCAAAATCATTTTATTTCCCAACATAATACCATGAACATTAAATAGTAATATCTCATACAATAACAAATAATTCCACAAATCTAATTATATTCAATAATACCAAAAACAATTATCAGTAATACCAAAAACAATAATATGTAATACCATAAAAATAATAATTATCAGTAATAAATAATTTCACATAATTAGTAATACCACAATTAATAATCATTAATATTAATTCAATAGTGTATTAATAGTAATACCGCAATCAATAACTAGTAATACCAGTATCAATAATACCATAAAAAAAAGTGGATAGAGTGCAGATCGGGGTGTACTAAAGAAAATGGAGGGTGCACATTACCAAGCCCAATTGAAGGAAACCCTAGCCCAATGGGAGGGCACCCTAGGTCATCAGTCGTCGCTTGGGATTTCATCAGCAAGGTCACCGGCTTCGAGAGTCGTCCGGTCAGAGATCCATCAGCAACATACTCACAGTCCTCCATCGGGCCGTCGTCAACCGGAGGAAGAGGCTGCGCAGGAGCAGGGTGAAGAAGACAGATGAAGCAATGTAGCTTCGATTTGGACAGAGATGAACGACGAGAGAGAGGCAGCGTCGATTCGAGTGTTGCAGGCGAGCGTCGTTGATGTAGGAGAAGCTCCTGGATCGCGAACGCAAGGGAGATTGATCGAAGCAGTCGCCTCGGTGGTCGAAATGAGGAGAGGATTTCGGCCGCCATGGATCGTGGCCGAGATGGAAGATTATGTCGATTGTTATGGAAGTGAAGAATCGCGATTGCGATTCGAGGAGGGGTCTCGGGCTTCAGCGGCCAAGACTGAAGCGCTGCCGTCGCCGTCGAGGGGTTGTCGGGCATGGTGGTGGCTGGGTCACCCGCCGACATGTATGGATTTCCGGCAGGTCCTTTACTCATCAAATTAAAATTAAAATTTAGGTGCACCGCCGATCGACTTTAATAAAATTATACCTATAATATTATTTTGTATTAAAATTTAAAAAATACACATGCAAAAAATGGAAAAGAAAGACAGGAAAATTTAAAAAGGAAAAGAAAAAAAAACAAGGAAATAAAAAATATGAAAAAAAAATTGAAAATGGGAAGAAAAAGAAAAAGAGGAGGGGGAAGGAAAATTAAAAAGAAAAAAATTGAGATTTGTGGCTAATTTCGATAGTTTTTTATTGATTATATTTTTACGCTTTTTTGTTTTTTAAATATGGGTGATTTGGTGGTGAATTGATTTTTTAGAGTTTATTTTATTATATTTTGTGTAAAATAATAAAAGGAAAATATAGTCTTTTAAATGTGATTATTTTTTAAAAAATATTTTGGGGTGCACTCATAAAATATGCGAGTGCAGATAACCGTGGTAAAACAATAATTTGGGGGTGAACTCATAAAATGAGCGAGTGCAGATAATTGTGGTAAAAAATAATTGGGGGTGAACTCATAGAATGAGCGGGTGTAGATAACTGTTGTAAAAAAGAAATGATTTGGGGTGAACTCATTAAATGAGCGGGTGCAGATAACTGTTGTAAAAATATGATTAGGGGGTGAATTCATTAAATTAGCGGGTGTAGATAATTGTAGTAAAAATATGATTAGGGGGTGCACTCATTAAATTAGTGGGTGCAGGTAAAATATAAATAAAATTTAAAAAGAAAGGGTAGAACAGTAATTTTACTTAATATATATATATATATTAAAAATAATTTAAATAAAAGAAGGGTAATATAGTAAATAACAAAATATAATTTAAAAAATGATATAAATAACTTAAACTAGTATAACAGGTAGCAGGTCCTTACGACGTTTACGACGCCACGTGGCGCGATTCGATAAAGTGACTATGTAGTCACTTCGTAAAATGTGGTTGCCGTAAGAATTGCCCGAGTAGGTATGCACAAGTAAAGAACATTAACAACACTCTAATTAAATTAAATAACACCAGTACTAAGAAAAGAGAACGCCAAATGACAAAAGAAAGAGTAAAAACTGGGAGGTACATGAATAAAAAAAACTTACAAAGGCATATTGAATCTGCAACTATGTAATTTTCAAGTCAATCCCATGCCCATGAGAATGGAACGGTATGGGCAATAATTAAAAATGAAGCGATTTCGACAATTAAATTCAATTAAGAGAAAATTATTTTCTCAAATTGACATGTGTTAAATGGAGAATGTGTCTAAAATGTACATGTGACATAGTTGGAGAAACCCAATCCTCATTTTATATATAAAGATACTCCTAATAAATATTAATCATTCTTTGCAATTGTAGTTTATACGAACAAATAAAAATATAAAAAATCATTTAATATCTTAATTAATAAGAAAATTAGTTTGTGTGAATGGATAAAATAAGACAAAATTGAGATAGTAGTAGGGGTGAAAATAGACTGGACTACCACTACAAAAAGAGCCTGATTTTGATACCGAAATTTTGAGACGGACACCTAATCCGTCTCTAATAGATACGGATTTGTTAAAAAAATCGAGATTTGAAACCGAAAATAAAACCGTCTCTCATTATAAATAGATTAGATACGACTTTTAGTTTCGAAAGTTTTAGATACAGATTAGATACGTGACTTTCAGTTTCGAGAGTTTTAGATACGGATTAGATACATATAACACCGTCTCTAAACAATCAATTTTTTCTCCCCGATATAAAACGAGACAAGGTGGTACACGAAATTTGCGATATGGAATCTAACCATCTCTAATCTGTATCTAATTAGTCAAATGGTAAAATTAAATAAAAAAATAAATCAAAACCTTTTTAATTTAATTATTATTTACTATTTAATAATATAATATATATATAAAAGTACACCTTAATTTACCCAACGCAAATTATATATTGTACCCAAAGTTTTACTTTCTAATTACCATTAAAATAAACATAATCACATTACTTAAAAACAAGTTTTACATTCTAGTTACCATTACAATAAACATAACCACATTAATATTAAATTATACAAATTTTACATAGACTTAAAAACATTAAACTGTTCAAAGTAAAATAAACATAAAGAACCATTAAATTGTTCAAAAAACAAACTTAATTAAAAAATAACTTAAAATAAAATAAAGTGTTCAAGAAAATTAAAATAACCTTAAAAATAAATAAAGTATTCATGCAGTTCCCAAATTAATGTTCCAGTTGTTGTTGTCGTCTTCATCGCCGCAGTCCATATCATCATCTACTGCGACGTCCGTCACCCCACCCACGTTGTAGCATTCCACGGATGAGCGATATTGAATCGATCTATGTGAGTCGGTGCACGTCCCGTCTCACGCTCCTATTACATATAGGAAATTAACATACTAATTAAATAAATCATTAATAAATAATATAATTACTATAGATAAAATTAAATGAATCAATAGAGTTTAATAATACGTACGAGTGCAAGTCCGTTCTCAAGCACGGTCCGGGATCCCGCACGATGGAAGGCACTCCCGGTTCCTCTACGGTTGACCTTATTTTTCTCACACTTTACTATATAGTCATTGCTATCCCAAACAGAAGTCAAAGAAAGCCACAAATCGTCTGATAATGACTGTCTGGTCCTTTTTTTTACGATATGCAACCCTCCACTTTGACATGATACTCTTGTACCTGAGCTCAGCACACTTACAAAATTTCTTGAAGACCAGTTCCTCCGCGTATAACGATTGATCCCAATCAACAAATTTCTACGTTTAGTAAAAGATTTATTAAAAAATATAATAAACTTTATATTATTTAATCATTTTAATTATTAAATAAGTCATACCCTAATCTCTTCGAAGTATGCTAAACGCTTTGTCCGTGGGACCTTAGACCAACTAGACGCACCATGCGTAATTTCCAAAGAATTAATGGTTGATGTCGCAAATGCGACCGCCTCGTGACTAGGTACAATACTGTGACATTCATAACAATATATAAATATTTGTTAAGTTTCAAGGAAAATGTTTTATTTTTTGCAAAAATATATAACTCTATATTTTCTCCTTTAGTTTATTATTTAATAATTAATGTAATCTAACATTTAAAGAACTAAGGTAGATGCAACCGTGCTTTGATAATTTAATTATAACATGATAGTTACTTATTTATATGAGATTAGATAATTGTTTATTAATTTAAATCGATCAGTACTACAATTTTTTTATTAATTTTCATGATATCATTATTTTGATTAACCGTGATTGTTTTTTAGAAAAAAATGAAAACGAAAAACCATTGTACTTGTGAACATATATTGGATTTTTATGTGGCAATTTTAGCAAAAGTATCCCATATTTGAGCTCCAAGTGTCACTAATTTAAAATATACACAACAATCACATTACGAGATTAATCAAACCTACGCGGCTTGAAATAAATTTATATTATATTATATTTTAATTTTAATTTATTAATTAAAAATAATAAACTTTAAAATATGTATAAATTTGTATAAATTTTAATTTATTAAAAGATAAAAAAAAATAATAGATAGATATAGATTACATCATATTATATATATATATATATATATATATATAATAGTGATATAATATACAATTATAATTTTATTTCTAAAAGAAATCAATATACGATTTAGATATTTTGCCAAATTTTTTTTATTAAGTGTATAATGATAGAAGCAATTTTAACAATTAATATGAAGAATGTTTACACCATAGTAGGAGTACTATATATATAATTGCAATTGCCAAATTTATGTCACGATTGAAGTAATTTAAAAAAAAAAGATAAATAAATAAATGTATACTAACATTAAAATAAAGAAATAAAAAATCGAATTCTAATGTCATGAGTTTATTCCCTTTCTTATATTATTTAGTTAATTGCCTTAATTCTATAGTTATGTAACTTATGTTATGAGTTTATTGTTATGCAAAAGTAGCTATACACGTTTATATCTTCCCAGTTTAAACACATTTCACTATTGTAATTTAAATTTCATAGTCAATTAGGGTATTTTAGATTTGCTTTAAAAAAAAAAAGGAAAATCGAGCAGAAATAGAGTGCACATGATTTTAGGAAAAATAATAATAGATATTTTAAACATTAAAATTATTTACTTACACTCCACTAAGGATCTTAATGGGTAGTCTCTCGTCCACATTTGCATGCTCCCCAGGCGAAGAAGAAGATCCTCTAGTAGGAGAAGATTCAGATAAGGGATGTGAAGACGAAGGAAAGGGCGACGGCACGACAGGAGGAAACGGCACGACAGGAGGAGGTATCTTGTGTACACGAGGATCCTCAATCGGAGGTCTGAGTGAACAACGACGCGCCCTTCTTCGTTAGTTACTAGTGGACGTCACACGAGGAGTATTTTCTTCTTCTCTCATCTGTATTAAACGTACATTAAAATATTTAGGAGTCAAGAATTATCAAATTACCTTAAACCGAAACCTTAAACCGTTCAGATTACCCTGAAACCGTAGGAGGACACTGAGAAAGTGTTGCAAGAAGTCATTGAAGTAGAATATCCGGAATATCCGACAAAGACTGTAGTGTTGTTCAAATGTGATTGATTTGATCACACCCCCTTAGGAACAAAAATCCATTCGAATTACAAGCTTGGGGATGTTCATCAGAGAAGAAGATATAAAGGGTATGATCCATTTGTATTTTCATTCAAGTGTGTCAAATATACTACTGCACCTATCCAGGAGGACCACGTAACAATGAATGGATCGCTGTTTGCAAAGTAAATGCAAGATCCTCGGTGGAAGGCACTGCAAAGAAAAAATATGACGAAAGTGAAGCTCCGTTTCAAACAGAAAAAATAGATACTGAAACTGAGGTGTTTGCGGGAGATTTCAATCTTTTTGTAGATTTAACGACTGCAAATCGTGATTTGATCGAAATTGAAAACGATGATGATGAGAAGGACAACAAGGATGGAGATGAATATGATGAAGAAGATGATGATGATGATGATGAAGAAGATGAAGGGAAAGATGAAGATGATTATGAAGATGAAGATTAAATGTAATTTAATTAATTTATTTGAAATTATAAAGTAAGATCGACTTTTACAATTGAAATTATTCAATAACATTTTTTTTAAATATATTTTTAAAGTTACAAATTAATCAATTAACTATATATGTTAAACTATTATAATAAAATAAAGTGTTTAAACTATGCATATTTCTTAGTATGATGTGAGTAATTACAATTTTTAGAAATTAATAAAAAAAAATTACATTTACAAATTTAAAAATTACAATTTGAATGCATGCATGTGAAAGAAATAAATTAATATACATATACAATCTATATATATAAAAGGAGGAAAACTCTCTCATTGAGCTTGACACGTGGCTCTCCAGATGTTGACATGTGTACGCCACGTCATGCCCCATCATCATTTAATTCCCTTTCTTCTTTGTGAGTGTCTTCTCGCGTCTCAGCATCACCGTTTCACCTTTCACCGTGTGTTTGTCTTCTCGCTTCTCACCATCAGGGCAGAAGAGAACAAATAGGCGAAGTTAGGGAGACGTTCATTCCATAGGCAAGACGAAGAAGGGTATGCGATTGGGGAAGTACTTTGTTCATTCCGTAGGCAAGACGTAGAAGGGTATGCGATTGGGGAAGTACGAATTCGCCAGAAATCTGGAAACCGGTGAACCATTTGCCATCAAAGTATTTTGCCTCTTTGTTTTTAAAAAAATGAGTATGTGCCCTAATTCATTGATCCATTTGTACAAAATTGATTTCATGTTGAGTCCATTGTTTTGTTCATTCCGTAGGCAAGACGAAGAAGGTTATGCGATTGGGGAAGTACGAATTCGCCAGAAATCTGGAAACCGGTGAACCATTTGCCATCAAAATATTGGAGAAGATCAGAATTCGCGATCTCAATATCACCGATCAGGCAAGCCAATCTTCTTCTACGCCTATCCTTTTTTTTTAAAAAATTTCAGATCGATTGCTTAATTCATATATGCGTTTCTTCTTCCTTCAAACTCGGTTACCTGCATAATTATTGCTAATCCAGAAATTTAACATCATGTCTAGATCTGATAGCTGACCCACGCGTATTTTGCCTCTTTGTGATTGAAACTGAGTATGTGCCCTAATTCATTGATCCATTTGTACAAAATTGAATTCATGTTTAGTCCATTGTTTTGTTCATTCTGTAGTGAATCTTTTGGATCTAAGTCTGGAGTTTATCCAAGTCTCTCCGCTTTGAAACTTTGTATGCAAAGCTGAATCAGAACCAAACTGGTGTGCTACTGATTTCAGCTAAGCAATCTCTTATGGTTTTATGTATAAATTGCACTTTCAGGTCAGGATTTCAGCTAAGCAATCTCTTATGGTTTTATGTATAAATTGCACTTTCAGGTCAGGAAGCACCAGACACCGTTACTGAAGGTTTGGTTTATACTCCTGTTAATCAATTTAAAAAACTTGGTGCTATGTGCGAATCCCTTATAGTAGTTTGATTTTTTTATGATAGTTGTATTAGATTATAAGTAATGTCAGATTCATGTTATATTATTTGCAATTCATGTATCTTTATTTACATTTTTTATATCTTCATTGTGTAAAATTATAAGCCGTAAAAAATTGTAATTGCAGTAGATAGATTGGAGAATAAGTTTGAGTGGCTCATACAATTCATTTATCTATAAATTGAATTTAAGATTTATAGTTGGGTGACCCTTAATGTGCATAATCATTATGGGTAGGGGAGTTGTGAAACAGTTCACTTATAGCAGCCTTTATCGACCCACAATATTTTTTGTAAGACATATCTCACAGAAGCTGGGCAGGAATATTGAAAGGCCATACAATTTAAAGCACTATTAGTTTAAATTTGATAATGGATTAATATGATCCCTTAGATGAAAGATAACCTCTTTTGCCTTTAAATCAAAGAACATTTGTTAAACAGTCATTTGTTCGTACATATTGTTGATTTTGAAATCTTAAAAAATATAATGCACTTGGTTGGAATATCAATACTTCCATTATCTTGAGATTTCTGGAAGGTATTCTCTATTTACATTTGTTTTTTTAAGGATAATAATATTGCTATAACAAGTTGTTTGTTAGGAGTTTGAAAAGTTAAAACTGTGATGTGGTAGGAAGTGTGGTCAGTTGTCCGGATCATTAACTAATCGTTGTCGTAACACTTGATGGCCTCTTATTGTTTGTAATCATGTAAAACTCTTCTTCATTCATCTTCCTGAATAATTTGATGAGATTAGAGATTTTGTGCTCATTTACTTATGAATATGAAATGTTTTTGCCTTGTCTCATTTTACTTTTAAAATGGTCTTCTTGTAGGTAAAGACATATGCAGACAACTTCAAATGGATTTAACTGTGTTTTAAATATCTCTTCAAGGATTCTTTTTTTTGTTACATAACATTTTGGTTTTTAGTGTCCTTTTTAAGTTGGAATGTGGGGATCTAGCCAGAAATCGTTACCTTTCAGCTTCTGTCTTTTTTATGTCTTTTTCCTTTTCCAGTTCAGCAAAGAGTCGGGAAATCTTGTTGAAGAATGCAAGTTGAAAGTTTCCTATGTTCCACCCCCACAACCACCTTCACCAGTGCGAGAGGGATCAGAGGAAGGCTCCTCCCCAAGGGCCTTAGTATCAGATAATGGAACTGTGAATCAGACTTCTGATTTCACCACTGTAAGAATCGTGATATTGAATATAACTGCAAAGATGCAGATTTTCTAACCATCAATTATATTCTTAACAAGTTGTATTTATTTTTTAATTTACATGACTGCAGGTGTCAAAAGGATTTCTTGACCAGCAGGAAAGCTCCACAGAGGTTATATACATGTTATTAATTTGGGGTATTCATGTTCCTTTCCCATGTTCCAGCTATGGTAGCAAACATAAATCATTTTCTATGGATTGTTATAGCATGTTTCTGATTTTTGCACTTTATAGGCCAATCTCTAGCTGCTCATTTATCCAGTTCACACAAGCTCTCTCAAATACTACATTCTATGACTTGCTTTATGTGGTCTTTGGGCTTATCAAGAGCAAGAAATAAAGAAAGAAAGTGTGTGTCATATACATCTTATGAGTATTTGGTCCATTTTCTTACTGTATATATTTCTTTCAGAACAAAAAAACAAAGACATTGTGGTTACTTTATGTGGTCTTTGGGCTTATCAAGAGCAAGAAAGAAAGTGTGTAATTCAAAGACAGCTTATGAGTATTTGGTCCTCTTTCTCACTGTATATATTTCTTTCATAACAGAAAAACAAAGACTGCCTGTGACTATTGGTTGCATCAAAGTAGTAAGAAAATAACTCTATAGAATCAACAGCTTACAGCTTTCAAAACTGGTCCTGATAATAACTCTATAGAATCAACAGCTTACAGCTTGCCGTTTTGTTCATCAGACTATCCCAGTAGCAAGAGAGTAAAATTATCTAATATGAATTGCAATTAAACATGAAGCTTAACTGAATTGAACACATCCAACCCAAAAAAAATTGTAGCATAAATTTACCCTTTCGACAGGATTTAACTGCATACACACAGAGAGACTAAGCTTTAATCTATTGTAATCTCAATTGTTGCTTTCAATTCAGGCCAAGATAATTAACCTCCTCCACTTGTGCAGGAAAGAGGATGTCCATACGTATCTTACTGAGTTCAAAACTGGTCCTGATAGGCAAGCAACTGCTGCTGTTGTGATCATGGCATATGAGGTATTAATCATATCATGCATTCTGTTATTGTCATACTATTTGCCTTTTTACTACAATGAGTAATATAATTTGTGCAAGATAATGTTTAGTTCAAACAGCATAAAGTAGTATGTTTTAAAAAATAGAAATAATGTTTTAGTTTTTTTCAGTGTGTGGAAAGATTCAAATTCAGAAATGATAAAATTGTATAGGACTAAATTAGACCTGCCAAGAAGACACTAAAAGTCACTATAAGACAGGGGCACCAACCCTATTTTCATTTGGATTAATGGCAGCTGCCTAATTAAACCCACTATTCATTTAAATAACGGTTTTTGTTACAGTTTTGAATCTTAATGATCTTGCCTCTACCTCTTCAACTTCCTGTCAACATTTTTTTCACCTCATCAATATTTTTGGCTTTAATTTGTAAGCCAAAAGGTCTCAATTTTATATATAAAAATGTTCAAAATCATCTTAGAAATTATTGGAAAACAGATCACTTAGAAATAACAGAAAAAAATGGAAAATAGAGTTAACAAGGATCGCAAAAATGCTCAATTATACTCATCACTTGATGATCTTAACATGAACAATGAGTCGAGATGTGTTCTGGTTCGTCTTCTACGAAAATGGGAAGCACGGAATTTTAAGAAAAACAAAGAGCTCATGGGTATTGATTTCCTGTTGCTGGATGAAGAGGTATTATTTCTTTACAATCTTTAATCAAAAGAATTATTACTTAATGCATGTATATTTCTATAGTCACCTTCTACAGGCTGTTATAAACTGAATTACTGAATGCAGTATCAAATCATCTCTAACACATTAACCCTCATATGTCCAAACTCTGTAATTTTCGTAGGATTATCATATACACAAATTAATGTCATTGCACTTAATTAAAAATCCTATGATTCTTCTGATAATATGCCTTGTCATCTTATAAACCTAATCTACTTTTTTTAAAAATAGTTAAAATATTTCTCCTTAAAGAAAACCTTATGTGAACAGATAACTTTAAATTAATAACAATTTAGAAAGTGAGTCATTCAGTTAGGTGGGGATTCACTTTGAACATTTCAACTCTTACTTGGTTGCTAAAACATCGGAAAAACTCTAATCACATATATCTATTTTCGTTCTTACTTGATTGCTAAGACATCAGAAATTTTTGTTATCTTTGTTTATTTTCCTATTATTAAGAATTGCAGGTAGTTTTTTATAATATATTTTATTGAAAAATGTTCATAATTGATAGATAAATTTTCAAGTTAGATCTATTTTTTTTCCCTCTTTTCATGATTGCCTGAAAGAATCTAAATATTCACTTAAATTTGAAGAAAATAATTTTCAATGACTAATTCTACATTTTTTTTTTAAAGATTATTGTCCAATAAAATCTTCTTCTTGGCTCTTAATGAGGATATTTAGAAAATTTTAAGAGCTTTTGATACATTGCAGGTTTGCCTCATTCAAGGATCTGTTAATCGTCAAATACTTGATAGATTCAAGGATATCCTTAAAGAGGGACAAATTTACATTATCCATGATTTTGATCTTTCAAAATCAGGGCCCCTATACAAAACAACAGACCACCAATTCACAATCCGTTTCACCGATAATACTAAACTAGAAGAAGTTGATGAGAGCAACCATATAATTCGTCTAGAGAGTTTTCGTCTTCGAAACCATAAGGATTTGCTACAGATGGCTGACAAATTAGAAGATTTGCCAGGTTATCTTCCAAAATTATCTTTATTTTTTTTAATACTAATAAATTTAGAATTCCATAAAATAAATGAATGATAATCTTGATTTGCATTGATTAGATGTGATTGGGTTTATTTCTGAATTTGAAAAAGCTGATGGTGAAAGCAGTCTGAAGAGAGCAACATTGCACATCATTCTTGAAGAGTAATATATTTGAAACTCATAATCATATTTTGCTTCACATAAAATTTTTTTGGACAAAAAAAAAAATGTTTATTTCCTGCTTTAGTTGAAAAAATAACATAATGGAACAAATCATTTTGAATGCAGAGAAATTAAAATCCGCATTACTGTTTGGGGTGATCTAGCTGTTTTCATTGAGGAGGAATTGAGTAAAATAAAAGAAAGAACCATAGTCGTTGTTGCAACGAGTCTCATTCCTAAGACTTTTTTAGGTATAAGAAAGATTAATAAACCTCCTTGTGACTCTAAATTTTCCTTTTGGTTAATATATCTTGAAATGAAAGCCTTTATTTTCAATTACCTACAGGAAAACTGTTTCTGAGCACATCTTCTGCATCAAGATTCTATCTTAATGCAGATTTTGAAACTATTAGAGATTTTCAAGAAAGGTAAAGACTATATTATTGATATTTTTTTTTAATTTTAACAAACATATTTTGTCTACATGCCTTAATACTAAAACAATATTTTCTGCATGCTGCAGGATGAAACTTCACCCGCAAGTTGATGACAACTACAAAAGAATGATAACCGACATCACTGACTCACAGTTACAGAGTATTGCGGACATTCTAAAATATGTTTCAAACGGAAAAAAACAGGTACACTTCTTACAAAAAACATTAAATTGACCATTTTCATTAAGTTGGGAGCACCTTCCAAGTTGATGGTGAGCTTTATATCATTAAACAATTATGTTAAACTTATAACATTTAAAGGGTACAAATATAATTAATTGTAACATAATTGTAGACTTCGGATAAATTTATAAGTGATCTGTTTTTGGCACAAAATCTATTACCCAATCGTGCTTCCATGCTCTTTTTAGGTCAAAGAATTCACTTTCAAGGCAACAATTAAAGATATCATTTTACGCAATGGATGGAACTACATAGCATGCTCAAAATGCACTCGGAAAATGGAAAAAAACACAGTCTACCTTATCTTGCAATAGTTGCAATGTTTCTCACGCTGTGGGGGTATTAAGGTGATTCTAAAACAAGGAAAAATGAAACAAAATTATATTAAATTAAGATTTTAATGTCTTCTGACCTCTATTACTTTGATCATATGTAGGTTCTGAATTGAAGTGATAGTTGATGATGGAAGTGGCACTACCACATTTGTCATATTCGACAGAGATGCACAAAAAATTACTAACACGACTGCATCTACTCTAATGGAAAAAGATGTAACGAATTAATTGAACTACTATGTCTTTAAGAACTAAGAGAGGTGATACAAAAAAAAATTCCAATAACAACTCTTTTCTTCACAGGACTTGGTTGCTGACAAAGTTGGGAATGACCAAACTCCGGCATGCATATTAAAGATGGTTGGAAAAAAATTCAAGTTTCGAGTCAAGGTCACTGAATACAATTTCAAGACAAAATATCAGTCTTTCACTGTTTCACGCATCCTTGATGACACTTCCAAACCTGATGTAGAAGAGCCAAATCAGAAGGTATTTAAAAAAAAAAATTATTATTAACAAAAAAAAAAAAAAACTAAAATCTTGGTCTTTCAGGAAAAATTAGACACTCAGACAGCATCGGGGAGTAGCAGAACATCATTAGCAAAAATTAAAGTTGAAGACGCAAGGCCGAAGAAAGACTCTGAAAAACTATAAGAAGGAAGAGGCAAACGACGCAAAGTGCAAAAGTAAGTGTATATTGAAAGAAAGAACAATGCACACTCTCAATTTGTGAATACATGATTCGCTAAATTGTTGATTCTTTATTACAACTTATAAGCTTTGTTATTCTTTTAACAGGAAAACAACAAACCCACACGTTTTGGAAGATTCCGAGTAGAAGGAAGCCAATCATGAAGGCACGTAATACCTTACTCAGTAGCCCGTTTATATATTTATGTCTTGAATAAATAAGGATATATCCATTGAGTAAAAACAAGTATGTTACCTCTTTGTTTTCTTCTAAACTCATAACTGATTTATGAAATGCTGACTTTGGTTTGTCTCTCATGACCTTTAATTTGTCAATTGAGACTCAATTATTTGTCTTGAACGTCGTTTTCGTATGAGATAGGGGTCATATACATACAATGTCAATAAAATTGTTAATTTTTAATCCTTATCTTTTGCAAAAAATTAATTACACATTCATTTTAATCATAAACAACACAACATTTATCCATACTCATTTTGTTTATAAACCAGATTTAGCCATCAAACATTACATAAAACAAAGAGAAAAGGATAACATTCTGTATCCTTTGTAAACGCAAGTAATCGGAGGGTTTCCAATACTACCAAAACATGGAAATCAAGTACAAAGAATAATGCAATCTTATCTTTTCCTAGGCCAAACACCATAAAATGCAGGCATATGACTCTTATCAAACTGCAAATACTCTGAGTTCGTTTTTGCCAATACATGTTTATCTTTGCATGTTAGACTCACAATAATGAGGAATATTTACCTCTCTCCTGACCAAAAGAAAAGAATTGAAGTGCAATTATCAAAATTTTAAATTTAAACTATTTCATTAATGAAATTAAAGGGGAATTATATACAAAATGTAATTAGGAAAATTAATTACAAATTAAGATGATCATTTATATTCCTTACCAAATAAACGTTACAAAAATATAGAACCTCAAATTAAAGATGAAAAGGTTGTACAAACTATTTATTTGGGAGTTGTTCATATATCCACGTTTCAAATTTGGAGATCAGGTCTTGGATCGTGTATTTTCTAAAGAACTTTGCACGTGGTTAAAAACACATCTCCTACGCATCCAGGTATGGTTTCATATACGTAAATTCAGTTTTGTTATTGCAAAGTTCTCAATAAATTTTATGTTCCTGATTTGTGAGCGTAAAGATCCACTACTAAATGAACACTTTATCATGTTAGCTGTGTTGTATCTCTCAAGATGGTAGACTGTCTAAGATTCCATGGTTAGTGTAATTGAGAGTTCTTTTTATAATTGTGCATTCATGATTTTTGAAGCTCCAAGTTTAAGTGTAGGAGACGTATTTTTAGATCACGTTCGACAAGCTTATTTTTGTAATGAAATTAGGATTTTATAAAGCTGCTAACAAGCCATGTGTCAATTTGATGTGTTTATAATTTTGCCATGTGTCAAATTTGTTGTCTTATACTTTCGACACACGTGTCATTACTATAACATATGCATTTAAGCTCTTGAAACTTGGTATAGAGGTTTAGAAAGAGGTTCTTTGGGCTGTTAGGTTCTGTGATTATTGTATTCCACATTTCATCTGCCATTTGTTTATATACCCTTTATGTGAGATGATAAGAGCCCCAAAACACAAACTCTCCTGAATTTTTACAGAGTTCAAAATCTTTGACCACGCTCTTTCCTCCACAACTGATTATCCCATTGAAAGGCAACGTTCCACAACATCATAATACCATCCCCCAGGCCTACTAAAAGATTATGTTTATCACATTTTGTTTATATTTGTTTCTTTCTCAGGTATTTGCCAAAGCAAAATAAGCTCCAGCCTCAATAGAAACAACCCGCAAAAAAGGGACAAAAACCGATGAACTTCTATCACATAACACAATCTTATGGAAAAGAATCATACAAAACACACATAACAATCGGGTAAGTAAACTGCAACTCTATAAACATATATCTCACAAAACACTATCTTACTCATTGATGTCATGAAATCTTCCGTGATTGCTTTGTCAATGTAAGCCTGTATGTTTTTATTATTGCTTTTATTGAATTTTAAAAATCAATAGATTTTGAAATTTGAATTTCAAAAAAACAAACATTTCCTTACTGTGGGTTATAACTAAGCCGTGGCTGATTTAAATTTTTTATTTAGGAGTCAATTAATTTTTATAATAAGGGGTTTGATCGCTCAGATACTAGATTCTTTCGTTTCTTTTTACACTTTTTTTTAAAATAAAAATAATTTAATTAACTTAATTCACATTTCTTAATTGATTGAATTATTTCTTTGTAAATGTAAATTTATTTACAATTGTAAATGCAATTTTCTATACTTTAAGTCAATAATGTGGACAAAAGTCGAGAGGCAAGGAACCAAAGGCGGCAAATTCTTAAAAGAAAAAGAGAAACAACAAATCCACATGGTATGTTTATGTTGTGATATTGGTTTTGTTTATATTATTAGCATTGCACGTGTACCTTTTTAGTATAATTATTTTGAAAGCTAGGTATAAAAATTGGTTAAGTTTCTTAGTCAATGAGAAATATGTTTTAATAACAACCTGATTAAGATGTAGCTGAGTCACACCATTAAGATTCATGAAACTGAAATATTTTTTCCACACGGGTACACCTACAATATATAAATTTAGGATTGAGCAAAATTTGAGAAAAAATAGGATTTAGAGGATTAAACTACTTAAATTCAATTTGTAATCCATTTATCCATTCTCATGAAAAAACAAGTTGTCTTTGCTAAGAAGAAAAATGAATACTTTTCTGCTCTTTAATATTTTTTAATAATGCCTCAACAGATTGCACAACAACAGAACAAGAACCAACGAAAGGTACACAAATTATAACAAAAAAAATTACATAAATAAATATATATAGCTAATGCAAATTAAATGCAGAACAAAGCAGGAATGCAAGACGCAGACGACTAGAAATTATGAGAGGCAAAAGACCAATTACTTCTTGCAGAACGGAACAAGCTACACTTTACAGCTCACAACCTAAAACGCCAAAACAAAAAAAAAGGTAACAAAATTATAATTCCTAAATTATAATGTTGTCCCACCAAACTATCAGGGCTAAAAAAAATATAAAAAACAAGAAGCGTGCGACGACAAATATTCAAACAAAACTCCCTTTTGAAGTGCCAACAGTGTGATGCATTGGTCTAGAAAGTAGAGGCAACAAAAAATAAAAGAGAAGGATCTCATCTCTTCTCGATATGTTGCCAACAAGGACGAGTCAAATTACCAAAGAAACGAGAGCCGCCAACATTCCTTGCCACACTACTACAAAAATCATCTTCGTTTCGCCAAAACATAAGATCATACAACTCAATGCTCGCATTCACATCAATGGGAGCAAAAATTGATAACTCCGTAACTGCCGGAGCCGGCCCATACACATTCAGAATTTAAGGACAAAACTATCATTCCATCGGATCGCTGTTACCAACAGAGGGGGAAAAACCGCGATTTGCTCAATTATACATATATGATACAGCAAACGAAGTGCAGAACCGAATCAAAACCCTACCGCGCAGACAATATCAGCAAAAGTTGGATGAAAAAACTATCAAAGGGCTAATTGAGATGATGGATGAGAACAATGAGCTGGTCAAATAATTCAGAAGGGCGAGAGATAGATATGAAATGGGAGACAGACATGATCTTTCAATTAGATTGATCGGCCAAAAGTCAAGAGGCATGCAATATGATCTACCGACAACGAATGAACTTGCAGGACTCCTTGAAGGCGACATATCAGAAGATATGGATATAATCGTACAAGATAAGACCACAAAACATCAACGCATTAGTGTGCTACACCCATTGTACATGGCATTGCAATACCCTCTACTGTTCCCTTACGGAGAGCCTGGATTCCATGAACAGATACCCAACCGAGAAGGGACCTCATCAACTAAGCGCGCATTTGTCACAATGCGTGAATATTATGCATTCGAAATGCATACAAGACTGACAGAGGCAACAACAATTATCAGGTCCGGTCGTCTCTTACAACAATATGCTGTCGACGTGTACACAGCAATCGAACAATACAGACTGCAGTGGATCCGAAACAACCAACAACAGATAAGAGCAGATCCCTACAACAATGTATGCGATGCTGTTGCTAGGGGAGACACCGATGCAAAACTACTAGGAAGAAAGAGAATACTACCTCCTTCATACACGGGTGGTCCAAGATATATGATAGAAAACTTCCACGATGCAATGGCAGTTTGCAGATGGAAAGGAAATCCATCGTTGTTCATCACGATTACGGCCAATCCTAACTGGGATGAAATAACAGAGCATCTGCAGCAATACGGCAACAATACACCCAATGACAGGCCAGACATAGTCAGTCGAGTTTTCAAGATGAAGCTTGAAGAACTACTTAACGACATTCAAGAAGGAGAGACTTTCGGCAAGACTGAAGGAGGTAAAAAAATCAAACTTTTACAAATACATCGTATAATTACAAAATTGAATAATGTGATTGACAACAAAAAATCGAATGTTCAATGCAGTTATTTATACAATTGAGTTCCAGAAACACGGTCTACCCCATGCACACATACTTCTATGGTTGCAAGAAAAACACAAAAATCCAACAGCTGATGAGATTGATACAATAATTTCTGCAGAGATACCACAGAAGGACACTGACCCAGAAGCATACGCTTTAGTTGAACAGTTTATGATGCATGGACCATGCGGAGAAAAACGATCGACGTCACCATGCATGGAAAAAGATACATGCACCAAAAAATTCCCAAAGGCTTTCAACGAAAACATAACAATAGATGAGATTGGAAAAGTAAGGTACCGGAGGAGAAATGACGAGACAAAAATCATCATGAAAAAAGATGTCAAACTCGACAATAGCTTTGTGGTACCGCATAATATCGCACTACTAAAAAAATTCCAATCTCACATAAATGTTGAATGGTGCAACCAGTCAGAAGCGATAAAGTATCTTTTCAAATACATCACAAAGGGAGTTGATAAGGCTACAATGATCATTGAGAAAACGGGAGACAAAGAACAGAAAAATGAAGGCCACGAAGAGGAAGCCGACGAGATTAAGAAATATTTGGAATGTCTTTATTTGTCAGCATGCGAAGCCATGTGGAGAATTTTTGCATTTGACATACACTATCGGAAACCAGCACTGCAGAGGTTGAGCATACACCTTCCAAACCAGCAGAGAATCACCTACAAGGAATCTGAAAATCTTGAAAATATATTGAGAAGGGACGGTGTCGAAAGGACGATGTTCACGGAGTGGATGGAAACAAACAAAGACAGCAGCGAAGCAAGAGAACTAACTTATATTCAGTTCCCAACAAAGTTCGTATGGGATGCCAAAAATAAAAAGTGGAAAAAACGACAAAAAGGTTCTAGCCTTGGAAGACTTGTCAACATCCATCCTACAGCAGGCGAGTTGTACTATTTGAGAATGTTAGTTTTGATAACAAAAGGAGCAACAAGCCATGATTATTTCCTCACTGTTGGAGATGTGAAACACCAAACATTCAAGGCTGCTTGCTATGCAAAAGGATTGTTGGACGGGGACTCAGAATGGCAAGAAGCAATGGACGAGGAAGCCCAATGGGCAACACCTAACCAATTGAGGAAGCTTTTTGTCACACTTTCGCTCTACTGTGAGGTCGGGAGCCCACTGAATTTATGGAATCATTGTTGGCAATCTCTAGTAGAAGACATACCTTACAAACAAAGGAAGGCTTTTGGGTTCGTGGAGTTGGAATTCAATGATGAAGAACTAGAACACTACACACTAATGGAAATCCAAAAGCTCCTAATCGAGAACGACAAGTCACTTGCAGATTTCGATGACATGCCTATACCCAACATTAGCATACTGAAAGAGCTTTCAAATTCACTGTTACAAGAGGAGACAAGATTTGATATCACCGAACAACAAGCTGAACACAATAGGCTGATTCTCACCTTAAATAAAGAACAACGAATACTGTTTGACACGGTCATGGATTCCGTGAATAACAATAAGGGGAAATTGTTCTTCCTTTACGGGCATGGAGGGACCGGAAAAACATACCTTTACAAAACAATAATTGCAGGACTACGAGCATAAAATAAAGTAGTCATTCCAGTCGCCTCCTCAAGCATCGCAGCTTTGCTTTTACCAGGAGGGCGCACAGCACATTCAAGATTTAAAATACCTTTGGAAATCGCATAGAATTCGACATGTGATATAAAGCCGGGATCGATGATAGCCGAATTGTTGATATGTGCAGACTTGATAATATGGGATGAAGCTCCTATGACGCATCGACACGCATTTAAGGCATTGGACGTGACAATGAGAGATTTGTTATCCCCGTACGATGAAAATGCAGGATCTAAAAAGTTCGGGGGCAAAACTGTTTTGCTCGGCGGAGACTTCAGACAAATTCTACCAGTAATACAAAGAGGCAGCCGACAGGACACTGTATTAGCAGCGATAAACCGATCACCCCTATGGGATTCATGCACCGTACTTATTCTCTCACAAAATATGCGCTTAAACCACACAGAGAAGGAGTTTGCTAGATGGGTTCTACAAGTTGGAGATGGCAAGGCCAAAAAAACTTCTAATGAACAAAACAGAGGCGAGGAAGAGGGAAAGATAGTCGTAGACAAGAAGCTCATTCTAAAAAAAGAAGGAAATCCTGTGGAGCAAATTGCAAAATATATATACCCAGAGCTCGACACCCCACCCAAAGATAAAGAATATTTGACGGATAGAGCAATCCTTGCACCGACAAACGAAACGGTGGACGAAATAAACAAATTCATGCTGTCACAGGTCCTCAGAAATACGAAAGAATACTTAAGCTCTGACAACATAGAAAAAGAAGGCGAAGGGACAGAAAACATGGAAGCTTTATACCCGATGGAGTTCTTAAATAACCTGAAATTCCCAGGATTACCGGACAGCAATTTGGAGCTAAAGAAATACGTTCCGATCATGTTGTTGAGAAACATCAACCAAAGAAAAGGACTTTGCAACGGCACACGGTTGTTGGTTACTCGATTAGGAGAAAAAATCATTGAAGCAGAAATACTAACATGGACACATGTCGGCGAAAAAGTTTTGATTCCAAGAATAATCCTCACGCCAACTGACACAAAATGGCCATTCAAACTTAGAAGACGACAATTCCCAGTTCGAGTCTATTATGCAATGACAATCAACAAAAGTCAAGGACAGAGCTTAAAAAAAGTAGGATTGTATCTCCCGAAGCCAGTTTTTAGCCACGGACAATTGTATGTTGCACTATCTAGAGTCATATCTGCAAAAGGACTAAAGATACTCAATTTTGGGGATGAAACTGACAGAAGCCATGAACTAGCAAACATTGTATACAAAGAGGCTTTCAACAATTTACCTTCAACATCAATACTCGATAAGGTACAAACATTTTTTTTTATTATTTGATTTTGAGAGCTATTTCAAAATATTTAATTGTTTCAGTAATTTGCTATAATTTTTTTGGGAATAGGCATGGGAATGATGGCTTCAAAATTAACAAACAAACTCGCCTTGCTCCTTTATTAATTTATTGGCTGCATCGGCTAAAGATTTGTCTGGGTGTGGATTTGAGCTTCGACAATGCTCCTATTTATTATAATGGCAGCAAATTGAAGGTAATTGATTTTGTAGTATATAATATGTGATTAAGCCATTGTTGATGCTGCTCTAATCGGGATCAATACCCAACTTAAGGAAATCTTCACAATTTGGAAGAAAGGCAAGTTTACATATAGCAAAGCCCTTGTGTTGAAAAAAGAATTTTGTTCTAGAGGAATTTCTGTAAAATTTGATGTTTTAGATTGCTAATCTTTGTTGAATGTGATTGCATTTTTTTGGTCATATCATAACTTTGTGGTGTATCATTTAAATTTATGCATTAACTTGTGAGAAGAAAAGGCAAAAATCACCAAGTGAAGAAAAAATTGGAGAGCGGGTGATATAAAGAGTTGAAAACATGTAAATTAACATATATGTGCTTTAATTTTCTGGAATTGAAGAGTTAATAATGTTTTTATACTCTACATGGTTTTGGGGGGGGGGGGGTAAGGAGATGCAGTGTCCTTAAATTTACTTGATGCCCATCTTAATGTTTTTGTTTGAATTGTTTCTACACTATGGATTTAAAATTTATGTATTTTTTACACACTTTCAGATTATGTCATACACATTTGATTTTGAGTTTACGTTAACTTTGTTGTTATTGAATATATATAGTAGCATTGTGGTACATGATCATATTGAGTTAATTTCATAAAAACAGTAGCATTGCATACATATGTGACAACACATTTGCATACAAAATTAGATTAATTCTTTTGGCTGGCTGGATCTCAAATGACTGGTTTGTTGGGCTGGTTTCCCTTTCACTTTTTGGCGATCAGTTTATTATTAGCATAAATTTATTATAATTTCTAATATATCCAGTGTGGAGTAATATAATGATTTTCATCCATCAGGTCAACTATTTCACTGAGGGTGCTGAATAATGTTAATATACCTTTTATGGCGTTCTACCTTAATATTTGTTTTAAGTCATGGGTGTGTGTGTGTTGTGTGTTCATGCTATAAGTTTATGAAAGTTCTTACTTTATATGCTCAGAATTTTGTACTTATGGTTGCTGCATTTTGGTTTTCCAGAGTATTGGTAGAGTCACAATATCATCCAACTCTGTGGAGCTTGCTGGGCTGTTGATGCATGTCTAGATTCCATCTATTTGATTTTTAATGTGTAAATAATTTTCGGGTTTGTTATAGATTTATGGATACAGAAAGTGCATTCTCCTTGATGATGTTCAAATGTAGCTTAACCGATGAAGAAGTGCATAAACGTTTCTGGCTTTCGTTTGATTAGAAAGGGAAGCAAGTTAATAATTGAGCCTTCTCATACGATAATTTATCCGTCTGTTTTCTGTACATATATGTATATGCATTTAAAGTCTGGAGTTTATCCAAGTCTCTCGGCTTTGAAACTTTGTATGCAAAGCTGAATCACAACCAAACTGGAATCACACTAGATTATATAACTTCATTTGTACATGAACTACACTTTGTTTGACACCAATGATTTAAAAATAATTGGAGACAAAGCTATGTGGAACGGCCCAACCCATTGTTTTTTTAAGGTGGGAGGAGGAAACAGCCTCCTCACATGGAAATCATCTGTACATCAGCGAACTCTACAATTCAACTCAATCACTCCAAATTCATCTTTTCAAACCTTTGTGAAATAGGAATCAATTGAATAATTTTATACATTACAAAAACAAAAAACAATAAAAGTCCCATGCATCGCACGGGCCAAAATCTAGTTAATATTAAAAGATAAAATAAAAGAGTTATTTGTCTTAGTGGCAGATGCTCAATAATGGACACTTGTCCACTAGGGTTCAATTCTAAATAGTTAACTCTTGGAGACGGATTTTTGAATCGGGTCGAATGATTTTTCGACAAAACGTCGTTTCTAATTAACAACGGAATTATAAACGGATTTTTGACCCGGATGTAAAATGGGTCGTTTATCGTTTAGATACAGATTTAGAGACGATAAAATGTCGTTTCTAAATAGGAACGAAATTATAGACGGATTTTTGACCCAGATGTAAAACGGGTCGTTTATCGTTTAGATACAGATTTAGAGACGATAAAATATCGTTGTTAAATAGAAACGACATTTGAAACAGAATTCTGACCCGGTTATAAAACAGGTCGTTTATCATTTAGATACGGGAATATACGGTGTCAAATTCTGTCTCTCATTATAAACAAAAAAAAAAACGGTCTCAAATTCGTCTCTTATTAGAAACGAAATTTAGAAAACCGTTCCTAAAATTAGATACCTTGTGATTAGGAACAGATAGAAAATGGTTCCAAAATCCGTTTCTAACCTGTTTAGAGACAGTATTTATGATATCTAACCCGTCTCTGAATCTCAGTTTTTTTGTAGTGTACGGTCTGGCCTAGCTTATTTATAACATGAGCCAGACTAAGACTTTTTAAAATGCCTATTTTCTTAAGTAGGTCGGGCTTAGGCCTTGTATAAGGCTTTATAAGCCTAATAGGCTGACCTATTTAAAACTATGTATAATATATATATATATATATATATATATAAATATTTATATATATTTTATAATAAAATAATTCTTAAAATATAATACTAACATTAATATTAAACTAAAGTAAATTAAATTTGTTTTAGTACTTGAGAAATCATTTTTTAATTTTTATTTTTATTTTAATTTATCATTGTACGTAATTCATTTATTTTGATCTTGAATTTATTTGTAATTTTAAATATTAAATTATTTTTTTGAATTTTCGTATTAAATAAATTTTAAATAAGCCTATAAAAGGTTCGTAAACTTGACGGGTTTACTGAAACGGTTTGGCCAAACCCATAAAAAATGCCTATCATAAATAATAGGCCAAACTTAGGCTAATTTTTTTTAAATAGGCCCGGGCTTTTTCATGAAAAGTCTTGTCTTGCCTGACCTATTTTCACCCCTAATAATAGTAGGCAATGAATTGTGTATATAGATAAATCATAACACTAGGTTAATGTTACCTTATTTTAAGTAAATTCAAATCTAAAAAATTGAAATAGTCCGCTAGCTTTCATTTTCTCAACATTTTAATTTGATAATTAGCTATAGAATGTGATAGACTCTAATTTGTCCACATGATAGAATATAACTAATTAACTAGATGTTTTACTTCTTACACCCGTTTACCAAACTAAAATGCCAACAAAATCATTGTTGTAAAGTTGATAGGATTGAAACCAAACTAGAAGTAACTTACATGATTAGAAATATTATTTTTCCCGCAAAAACTTTGGTGCAAATTTGCACCAAAGTAGATCTGTGTAAAATACTCATTTACATGCTCGACAACTAAGGTAAGTTGGATTATATAGTACTAGTTCCAATACTGGGTTGGGTTGATTATTATAGGTTGGGTCAATAACACTCTCCACTTGCGGGGGCCGCGTTCAACGCCTGAGCAAAAATTTGTATGGACTGGTCACTTAGGAATTGTTTGCACCTTAGGGGTTTCGAACCCGGGATCTAGAGATGAGAATACTCCTAAGCCTCAAGCTTACACCACTAAACCAACTCCTTGGGGTTAATAGTGTATAAAGTAGTGGATAACGTGGTTAGAGAAGAAGAAAATGATGATTCCGTAATAAATTTTGGTTTTTTACTTTGTAATATTGTCAAGTGCAATAATGTAGTATTGCCAAGTGTAATAGTGTAATACTATTACATAAAAATTATGATAATGTTACATTTATCTATAAAACAATAACACACATTAGAAATTGTGTGTTATTGTCTTGGTATTTTGTGCATTCCTCTTACTACTGACATGATTTAATGTGTGTTTCTCTTTTAGTGTTTTATATGCTATTCTCTTGATTTTTTGTGTGTAATAATCAATTTTTTTTGTTTTAATGTCTTCATTTTTTGTATGGTACAGTTAAGAATTAATGTTATGATATTGTCTTGCATTAATGTGTGTTATTGTCTTAATATGTTGTATGTTACTGTCTTGGTATTTTGTGTGTTACTATCTTGATATTTTATGTGTTACTGTCTTGGTATTTTGTGCATTACTTGTGTTGTTTTGGCATTTTGTGTGTTACAGTCATGCATTAATGTGTGTTACTATCATCCATTAGTGATTGCTTATATGTCTTCTTATCTTACATTGTAGACGATGTGGAGGGTTTGTAGTCACATAGAAGATCACATTGTCAGTTCCTTGTAAGATATAAACAGTATTCACAACTGAGATAGTTTTGGACACAACTATTGGTTTAAGTTGTAGTATAAACTTGTTGGTGGCTTGTCTTAGCCATTAGTTTATACTAGTGCGATGTGACGTACTGAATGGATCATAGATAAAACATGTTCTTATGTTCTGACTGTTATGAAGAACTAGAGGCCTTGGTAACTTTTATAATTCTTAACCCTATGTGTGATATTTAGATGTGTGGGGTGTTTGTTCACTACTTTGATGTACCATAGGTGAGAATCTTGGTAGATTCTTCACATTCCGTATTTTGGGTAGTGACATTGCTCGTATGATGTATATATATTGACATTAGGGCACCGTGTCCTGGACATCCAGGCTGATGACGTCCCCTTGAGGAAATTCATAAAGGATTGTCGTATTAAACCTTACAGGTGGATTTAATCTGTATCACAACGAGGTTGAGTGGTACTACTCAAGGAATTATAGACATTAATTATTTAAAGCAGTCAACAACTTAAATAATTAATAGACGTGCGATATCTTAAACACGGGGAATTATAAAGTCTAATAGAAACCCTAATTCGGTTGGGATAGGACGGGAATGCAACATTAATTCTCTAGTGGGATGAATTAATGTTCTGGGACCAAATTATATGTTCTGGGATGAACATAAAAGTATTTGGCCTGTAAGAAGCCCAAACTCTATACCTTCTAATGGATCCCTAGTCTGGCCTATGAAACCTATGGAGAGTATATAAAGGAATCTTGAGTCAGTCTAAAATCCTAGCACACACGAAAAAGTAGAAAATGGCTATGGTTTCAAGGAGACTGAAGTAAGCACATTTTCTCTACGTTTGATAGCGCGCCGTCCACTTTGTCTTTGAACGAGGATGGGAGACAGACTAGAAGATTCATAGTGGAATCAACGTCTCGATCTTCAAGGGTAACGAATCTAAACTTTGCTTTAGACACATGTTTTGGTTTTATTTATCTTTTGTATGTTTGGTATCCGACAACGATCCTAGTGATGGACCATCGCCTTCGTCTCGTGTTCCAGCAATTGGTATCAAAGCATGGATTCGTAGATTGTTGGCTCTGCCTGAAACGTATTTTTGGTTGATTCCGATTTTGTTTTTGTACGGATTCGTTTCTTATTTTTGGTTTATGGTTTTTTTTATATCGCAACCCTTGTGTGATGTTGTAATCGTTTTTCCCACTAGATAATAAGTGTGGGTAGTATAGGCCTTATTTCATAGATCAATGTAGTAGGGTTTTGCTTGTAAGTTTTTGTTGTAATTTCGAACGCAAGAAAGATTGGTGTCGATGGGAGATCTGGAAACAGTGATTGTAGTTTTCGTGTTATATATGACCTTGAATGGTGAAAACTGTTTTGGCCATAACTTTTGACTCGGGAGTTCATTTTCTACCCATAATACCTTTTCGGAAACATCTTGAAGAGATCTACACTTCCATAACATCCTGTGGTGAGACCTAATTTATATGTCTTGATGAAGTTTTCTGTCAGTTTAAGTTGGTGGACGTGAATTCGAGGGTTTGCTTTGCGTGAGAGGCGGATGTGAGGCATCTATCCACGCCATTATTTTATCATTGTAATAGCTTAAAATAGGATGTTTGTGATAGGTTTTCAAGGGGTTGCGATAGATGTGCATTCATTTTTGCCTTTTTTATCGCATCTTGTTTTGTTATGGCGTGCTTGTATTTATTTTCTTTATTTGCTATGCCAGTGAATAATCTTCAGTTTAAATCACTAAGCGGGATAATTGAATTTTAATTAATTCATAGGCCTCCACAATTGGTCTTTAAGTAGGGTGTATGTTGCTCGTGGGACCTTGCGAGTCTCCCCCTAACGGATACAACATTCACGAGCTTACTAGTTAAGACTTCTAGTTAAAATGTTTTAATCTTTAGATGAAATGTGTGATCCTACCTAACAGATGTATTACCCATGAGTTCATTGGTAAGGAATAATTCAAGATAATTGTAGTGAGTTGTTTACTGAAAACGTTTTCTCAAGGAGAGCTCGTCAATAGTGAATAGTAGTTCTTATAGTTAAATTGTGGTTATCACTTAGATGTGAATTTTAATATAACCCTCCAACGGGGTTCCTGTTCTAATTAATATGGCCAGTTAAAGTTTGACTATTAATTTCATTCGTCATAAGGATAAGTTGACGTGATATTGAAATCAAAGAAAAAATGTTTGGTCAATGAATACATGTGTAAACGACCACCCTAACATGGCTTACATGTGTGTTTGTTGGGTTGTTGGAGGTTGTGCTAAATGTTGGTTTTGAAAGTTTCCAATGTTTTATGCTTCAACTTATGTGATTTAATGCTTGCTTGCATTTTATTTATTTCAGATATATTATGATGATGTTCAACCCACTTATGGTTATCTTGAATCAAAATAAGCTTACTGTTCCTAATTATTTAGATTGGAAAAGAAATTTGGACATTATCCTAGTTGTTGATGAGTACAAGTTTGTGCTCAATACGCCTGCTCCTGTCCCTTTGGGACCCGTTTCTACAAATGAGCAAATGGAGACTCATAAGAAGTAGCATAAGGCTAATGAGATGGCTCGTTGTTACAATATGGCCTTATAGTCAAATGTTTTACAATAGCAGCATCAAACTATGCCTAATGTCGCAGATATAATGTTGAACCAAAAAGAGCTTTTTGGTGAGAAAGATAGGGATGCCCATTTTGAGGCTATAATGAAGATTATGTCAACCTCTATGCCAGAGGGAGCGTCCGTGAGGGACTATGGTCTCAAGATGATGGAATATCTGAATGATATAGAGGTCTTTAGAGGATTAATCGATAATGAAACCAAGATCGATATAACCCTACACTCGCTCCCAAGTGGGACATCTATTCAGTCATGATGCAGAACACTAGCAACCTTGATAACATGCCCATGCAGCAAGTGTTCTCTGAACTCAAAGCATATGAGTTTGATCTGAACAGGAAGAAGGTACATGAGGAGCCAACCTCCTCCAGCAAAGGAGTTGCATTCAAAGCTGCTGAGACAGAAAAGAAAAGTGCTCAGAGATCATCACAGTCAGTCTCTAAGACTGAAATGAAGGAGGAACTGGCACTCATGGCCAGAAGATTTGAGAAGCTAAACTCCAGATTTGGTAGATACAAAAAGTTCTACCAAGATAACAGAAGCAGGAGAAGATTCAACTCTCCTGACAACAAATCAGAGGACAAACACTCTGATGAAAAGAAAGAAGACAAATATGCTGACAAGAAGAAGTCAAGCAAGGCTGATCCATCATCATCCAGGAGGAAGGAGTCCTCAAGCAAGACAAATGGTGATGAAGATGTGTGTTACAACTGCCAGAAGAAGGGACACTTCCAATATGATTGTCCTAATCTCAGCTCTAAAGAAAGAAAAGAAAGACAGACCAAAAGAGACAAGAGACTAAGCAACAGGAAGGCCATGGTTGCTGGAGAATCAATAAGTGAAGAAAGTGTCTACTCATCAGATGATGGATTATTCTCCAATAGTGACAGTGAAGATGACTATCAAATGGCTTTTCAGAATGAAGAGGTATGTTCATCCGCTAACTCTTCAAATAACACACATGAATCTAGTGAAGCCCACCTAAAACTCTCCTTTGGAAAGTTAATGGAGGACTTTACCAGATTACAAGAGCTACAAAACATATCATTGAGAGAAAATGAACGACTGAACTCTAAGATAAAAACCCCCAATCTTCCTGAACTTGAGATTGACATTAAATCAACTGAGTTGTATCAACAGATTGTGAGAGAACATAATGAAATGTCTCTCAAAGTCTATGAACAACAAAATCTGATTGATGAGCAAAATCTGGCTCTGAAGAAAAAGGATTTTGACTTTAGAACTCTACAAGCTAAATTTGATAATCTCTCACATGAATTTGATGCTCTGAAATTAAGTGAGGAGAGCCTAAAACTAAAAATGTCTGCCTTGAACAAATCCTCCAGAGCAATAGAGGAAATTCAAGGGTTTCAAAGACCAATGGCTCAAAGAAGTGGATTACGTTATGATCCATGTGAATCCTCACATGGCCTTAGTGTTGCTTCAACCAGTAACACTAAGAGGACCTTTGTAAGGTTAGTGGCTCAATTAAAAGAAAATGAAATGGAAGTAAACCAGCCACTGATCAAGGATAAAGACAAATAAACTTTTATACCTACTCAAGTAAACAACATTTCTAAACCCAAACCTAAGGAAAAGGTTAAGAATGTTGTGTACAAGAGGAATGAGATTAAAAAAGGTAGAACCAATGGAAGGCCAACCTATCTGAATACTCATCAGTGGAGTTGTCCAAGATCTGTTCAGAAAAGGTCAACTCAAATGAGGCAACCTCAACTGAATAGATCAAGGCCCAACCCTCCAGATAGGTATAATATTTTCAGGAAGCCTAGACCCTCTATGCCAAAGGGAAAAGGCCATCCAAGCACTTACCCACAAAGGCCTTACCAAGCTGCACCTAGGTCAAATAACTTCAGGAGATATACTCTAAAGAATTTCACTAATCCTCCTGAAGTTATAAGACTAACACTTATGCACAGAAACCACCTAAGGCATTCAAGGGTAGGACTGTGTGTTGTTGGGATATGAATATCCTTAGTTTAGTTTTGATAAACCAAATCAATCATGTAATAGGATAAGTTGTATTGTATAGACAACTTTATTATACATCTTGTAATAGATAGGACTCTGGTTAGAAGAGAAGACATGTCAATGCTCAAGAAGAGAAGAGAAGACCAAGACCAGAAGTCATCTTACATCAGCTGAGTAGAAGTCGTCTTACATCAGCTGAGTAGAAGTCATCTTACAACCAGCAGAGTAAAGACAGCAGCTGAGAAGAAACAGCAGCTGAGTAAAGACAGCAGCTGAGAAGAAACAGCAGCTGTGTAAAGCCAGCTGAGTAAAGACAGCAGAGTAAAGACAGCAGCTGAGAAGAAACAGCAGCTGTGTAAAGCCAGCTGAGTAAAGACAGCAGCTGAGAAGAAACAGCAGCTGTGTAAAGCCAGCTGAGTAAAGACAACAGAGTAAAGACAGCAGCTGAGAAGAAACAGCAGCTGTGTAAAGACAGCTGAGTCAAGACAGCAGAGTAGAAGTCTTCTTACCAGCAGAGTGAAGTCTTCTTACCAGCAGAGTAGAAGTCTTCTTACTCAATTAAAGGAAGGCCAATCAGAGTTGAAGTCAAGGATTGACAAGATACGCACAAGAAAGGAAAGTCAAAGATATGATTGAAATTACATGACAATGATAATATTCAATCATATCAAATCAAGAGATTGGCAATTCCCGAATTAGTGGAGATTTGAATTGCTATCATCCAACGGTAACATTCAAACATCAACACTATATAAATGAGTCCATACATCATTGGGAACGTGAAGAGGTGTGAGATGCAAAGGTCGAGCAAAGGTCATAAACTCCAGAAATAAGAAGAGCTCAAGAAGATCATTCATGAAGATTCAACACGCATCACCTCATCCCCAGTGAGTGAACTCATACCATCTAAGCCAGTTTAACCACTCATATATATCCATAGCTTAGAGAGAATTTCCCAATCCTAGCATGAGGCTAAAACAGATTGTAAGGAAAATTCTCACCTAGTTCATTATACACAAAACCCACCTTCTACCATAAACCCCTAGAAGCCAAGTTGAGTGTTCGTCACTGTAAAGAGTGCAAGTGATCTATATCACTTGTGGAGTGCAAGTGCTCGCTACTCACTTGATAAAGTGCAAGTGCTTCCAATCACTTGTGGAGACCGCAGCAGTTAAGGGAATTGGCTCAGATCTCAAAGTCCTACCCTTGGGACTATAAAGGACAAGGCCCTTGTAATTTGTGGTAAATTAAAGGGATTAAACATCACGTGTGGACGTGAGAGTGGACGTAGGAACGTATATCCGAACCACTATAAATTAATGTGTTATTTACATTTCTGCACTTTACATTTCAAGTCTTTTCATACATATTTGTGCATAAACTGTTTTACACATTGTATTTATTAAATAGACGAGTATAATATTTATGGGCACACTACAATTCCGCACTTAACCCCGATAAGTAATTAATCAGTCGACTAACTAGTCCTAGGCCCCTAGTGAAATCAGCGGACTAGTTACTTTGAAGAGTTAGTTTATTTTCCACACAATCAGCAGACATCAAGTCAGCTGATCTTACACTCGTCTCAGGGACCAACATGTGTGTAGATTTAAATGGAAACCAAGTCAGTCACTTTGAGTCAATCAGAGTAATTAGGCATATTTGGGTTCCAAAAGGTACAACTAACCCACTAGGACCCAACATTCAAAGGGTACCTAAAGTTTAAATTTACAGGTATGCAAGGACCACAAGAAGAACAGAAGTATTAATAAAAGAACAGCATGGTACTTGGATAGTGGATGCTCAAGACACATGACTGGAAATAAAGAACTTCTCTCAGAATTCATTGAAAAGGATGGTCCTTCTATAACCTTTGGAGATAGCTCACAAGGAATCACAAAAGGTTATGGTACATTAAATATTGGTAATGTAAAAATTACTAATGTTTCATATGTTCTAGGCCTAAAATATAACTTGCTATCTATAAGTCAAATCTGTGACAAAGGATATAGTGTTGAGTTTGCACCAAATGAATGCATTATCAAGAACAAATCAACACAACAGGTGCTACTAACAGAGGTGAGAAAGGGAAATGTTTATTTTGCAGATTGGAGCAAAACCCCTAAAGCAGTCTGTCTTGTTTCCAAAAGCACAAATGAACAAAGTTGGCTATGGCACAAAAGACTGAACCACCTGAATTTCAAAACCATAAAAAATCTTGCAAGAAACTCTCTAGTGAAAGGACTACCAAATCAGGTGTTCATCAAGGAACATGTATGCCAGCCATGTCAGGAAGGAAAGCAAATCAAAGCATCATTTAAAGGAAAACTTGTCATATCTACTGAGAGAGTTCTCCAACTACTTCACATGGACCTTTTTGGCCCAATAATCCCAGTAAGCATAAATGGAAGAAAATATGCTTTAGTATTTGTTGATGATTTTTCCAGGTACACTTGGGTGGTATTTCTTCTGAACAAAAAGGAAACTCAAGTCAAACTGCCTGAGTTTTTTTTTTTTTTTTGATTACAAGTTAAATACCCATCCCATTTCCCCTACCCATGACTCGAACCCAGGACCTAAGGCCTAGGTAGTGGTGCTCTAACCACTTGAGCTATCCCACTTTGTCGTCAAACTGCCTGAGTTGATGATGAAATTGAGTAATGAAAAGGGCCTAAGCATTGTCAAGATCAGATCAGACAAAGGCACTGAATTCATAAACTCATACATCAATGAGTATTGCAGCAAAAATGGCATCACACATGAAACTTCTGCAGCAAGAACTCCTCAACAGAATGGTGTTGCTGAAAGGAGAAACAAAACCTTAAAAGAAGCAGGAAGAACACTGATTACTGAATCTAAATTGCCAAAGAGGTTCTGGCAGAAGCCATCAACACTGCATGCCATACTCAAAATAGATCTTTGATAACAAAAGGTCAAGGTAAAACTCCATATGAACTATGGAAAGGTAGATTGCCTACTGTTGCATATTTTCATATATTTGGTTGTAAGTGTTTCATTCACAATAATGGGAAAGAGCAGTTAAAAGCTTTTGACAGCAAAGGTGATGAAGGAATATTTGTTGGATACAGTATTCCCAAATCAACAAAACTTACAGAGTATACAATTGCAAAACCCTTATTGTGGAGGAAACACCTCATGTTGTGTTTGATGAATCTATTAATGAGTTCAGGGATAGAAATCTGAACATTGATGAGATAACACAAAGTCTGGACAACTTACCTGATGGCAATCAATCAAGAGTCAACCAGCCTGAAGGAGAAATTGAACTGAATGACCCCATCCCAGTTCAAAAGCAGGTAACAACTACCAATGAAGAAGCAGGCTCTGCTGAGGTAGTAAATGGATCTAATATTCAAGGGGGAACCAATGAAAATGTCAATGATCCTGACATTGAGGATAACAACCCTGAATATGATCCTGAACTTGATCCCTCAATTAATTTTTCTGAATTTAATGAATATAGTGATCCAACTTCAGAAGAGGACAATCCTCCTGAAGGAATCAGGTCTAGAAGGACTTGGTTGCATGACCACCCAACTAGCCTGATACTTGGAAATCCAAGTGAAGGGATCAAAACTAGAAGATTTCATGGAGAAAGTGCTTTGTTTTGTTGTTTCCTTTCAGAACACGAACCAAGTGATATTGAAGAAGTACTTCAAGACACAAATTGGATCATTGCCATGCAAGAAGAGTTGAACCAATTCACCAGAAATGAAGTATGGGAGCTGGTGGATAGGCCAACTCATCAAGATGCTATTGGAACCAAATGGGTGTTCAAAAATAATAAAAATGAAAATGACATCATTGTGAGAAACAAAGCAAGACTGGTGGCCAAAGTATACTGTCAATCTGAAGGGATTGATTATGATGAGACATTTGCACCAGTTGCCAGACTTGAAGCAATAAGGCTGTTCTTAGCCTATGCAGCTCACATGAGATTCAAGGTGTATCAAATGGATGTGAAGAGTGATTTTCTCAATGGGGTACTAAAAGAAGAAGTCTATGTTGAGCAACCCCCAGGATTTGAAGAAGGAAACCAGGTGTACAGACTAAAGAAGACTCTATATGGATTGAAGCATGCACCTACAGCCTGGTATGACACCTTATCACAGTTTCTTTTAGATCATGGTTTTGTCAAAGGCACTGTTGACAAAAACTTGTTCAGAATCTGTGAAGGAGATAATATTTTGTTAGTCCAAATCTATGTGTATGACATTATATTTGGATCCCCAAATGAGAAATTGTGTGAGAAATTCTCTAAACTAATGCAAACAAAATTTGAGATGTCCATGATGGGAATGATGAATTTCTTTCTGGGACTTCAAGTCACTCAATCAAAGAAAGGAGTTTTCATCAATCAAGCCAAGTATACAAGGGATATAATCAAGAAATTCGGTTGTGCAACAAGCAAGCCAGTCAGAATTCCAATGAACACCAATTGGAAGATGGATCCTGATGAAAGTAGAGTATCTACCAACTCCACTGAATATAGAGGCATCATTGGATCCCTACTATACCTCACTGCAAGTAGGCCTGATATCACATTTGCAGTTGAAGTATGTGCCAGATTTCAAGCAAATCTAAAGAAGAGTCATCTAGAGGCTGCAAAGAGAATCCTAAGATATCTCAAAGGAATTGAGAATCTTGGATTGTGGTACCCAGCTGATGACAATATTGAGCTCACTGGATATTCAGATGCTGATTATGGAGGTTGTAGAATTGACAGAAAATCCACCTCTAGAACATGTCAATTTTTGGGAAGCAAGCTAATCTCATAGTTCTCAAAGAAGTAGAACACAGTTGTTGTTGGGATATGAATCCTAGAACAAGTCCTAATTGATGATAAAAGATAAGATGAGTTTTGATAAGCCAAAGTAGACTTGAATATTTTCTAAGTATTGACTGATCTAGTCTAGTTAAGAGAAGTCATCTTGTACAGACCAGTAGAGTTCACATAAGACAAGTATTGTTATGTATTAAAAGAAAAGACAAGTACGAATTATAAGTACTATGTATTAATTGTTTAGGTTGTTATTGAGCTATGTTTACATTGTATAGAAGCTCATGATTTTCATATGTAATAGATATATTCATTGTATAGATTCTAAGTTGACTAAGCTAGAATTATAAAGCTTAAAGTAATGTAATAGTCTTGTTAGGATTAGATTAGTTGTTACTAAGTCTACTGAAGAAGTTCGCACTAGAAGAAGAAGAGTGATGTCTGCTACACAAGACAGGTGCGACCACAAGACTCAACAAGACAAGTCAACATATAAAGATGAAGATAGTTATTCAAGCGCGTTGGAAGATAAGGATTGAAGAGTTAGTTAGAAATAACTAATTAACCATAAACGCGTGAAAGGATAAAGTTAGTTTTCAAGAAAGGTTGGTTACAACTAACAAGTTCTTGGTGATTCAGAAGTCTATAAATACCTCAAGGTATTCATTGGTTAAAGACTACTGAAAATCTACTTACTGAAGCATTATTGAAGCATTCAAAGCAAACACTCTCAGAGTTTGAAGTTCAGAAAGCAAGTCCAGAAGACAAGTGAAGAACGAAGAAGACTGCTACTGAATAAGTTTTTAGTTTACTGTTCAAGTTGCTAGATACTTGTAAATCTCTAGTAAGATCGAAGATATACTTGGTAGTATATTCGAGAAGATCTAAGTCTTGTTTATTGGGACTTAAAATTACAAGAACACACTGTACTCGATTGGAAGAGTTAGTAGAAACATCACAACTGGGTTTGTGAGAGTGGACGTAGACAAGTTGTCGAACCACTATAAAATCGTTGTGTGTTGTTTACTTTACTGTTTTGTTTAATTGCTTAATTGTTTACATACTTATCTGAACAAGACTAGTTGAGTATACATAGAACAGAGTTCTCGAATAAGAAGTTAAGTATAAACTTGAATTGGGCTCATTGATATATTCTGATTTCCGCATTGTACTTTGATATATCGAAAGAATTTTGAAAAGTCTATTCACCCCCCTCTAGACATTTTCACTAGCATACTCGATATTAAACTCAACTTTGGGGACCTACAAGTGGTATCAGAGCAGTAGTTTACGAACTGCTGTTTCTTGATAACCGACTTAAGACTTAGGGTGAAGTCTTGGTCCGTGTTTGTACGTGCTCTTATCTGTTCTTGATCACTGCTATTGCATTTACCCGATTCTTGATACTTTACTGTGCTATACTAGTCTTCTTGAATCATGTCGTTAGAAATCAGTGCTAACAAGTTGCCTAAGTTCCAGGTTCAGGACTACGACTATTGGAAGCTTCGGATGGAAGCGATTTTTAGCTCCACGCACGACCTAATGATCTCTGTTGTCACCGAGGGTCCGATCGTGACAATGGTCCCAAATACTGCTGCCCTCGACAAAGACAAACCAATTGGTACTCTCGTCAAGAAACCCAGGTCAGATCTAACCTCAGAAGAAATGCGTCAAAATAATTTGGATAGCTTGGCGAAGAATTACATCTTACACACTCTTCCTAACGAGTATCTAGGAAAAGTGTTAAAATGTAAAACTGCCAAAGACATGTGGGACATATTAGCTATCATTTGTGAAGGGACAACCCTAATCAAAGAGAGCAAATTATCCACTGCTGTCCAAAGATTTGAATCATTTCATATGAAAGCTGGTGAAACTATCGACCAACTGGATACTCGTTTTACTAAGATCATGAATGATTTGGAATTCCTTGGTAAGTCATATACTCCTCGTGAAATCAATCTTAGGATTCTTAAGAGCCTAGATCCTCGATGGAAAATGGTAAAGATGCATGTTAAGAATACTCAAAACATAGATGCATGGAGTGCAGAGACCATGTTTCAAACTCTAAAGGCCCATGAGTTTGATTTAGACGAAGATGAACCCGTAGTCAATAGTGACAGAGAACACGCTGTATCAAAAAACGTTGCCTTTAAGTCTAGTTCGTCTAAGTCCTCTAAGGTAGACAGGTCGAAGTCTAAGACTAGGTCTGCCTCTATGAAAGACGAGTTAGATACTGATCTTAGTCTGAAGGATCAGGTAAGCCTCATGGTTAGAAAGTTTGATAGGCTGAATAAACGTTTCGGTAGATATAAGAAGTTCTACAGGGATCATAGAGCGTCCACTTCTAAGAACTCGTCTGAGACCAGACGAGACCGAAACTCGTCCGAAAGGAGAGACGAAGTCTCGAAAGGTAACAGATGTGATAGAGAGTTTGATGATAGGAAGATTACTCGTTCTGATAGACGTGATAAGCGAAGGGATAAATCTCCTATTAAAAAGGCTACTAATGATCTTTTGTGCTATAATTGTGAAAAGCCAGGTCATTACATTTATGAATGTCCAGAACTGAGCACTGATGAACGAGAAGAACGCAAAGCACGAAGGGAAAGAAGATACAATCGTGGCAAGAAGGTAATGATGGCCAATGATGACTCTGAGTCTGATTCAGACGAGTTGCCATCATCCTCATCTAGCTACCCATCTGATCGTGATGAAGCATTCATAGTAGATGATGGTCTGTGCTGCATGGCTAAAATCGACCAAGAGGTATCATCTGCTACTTCTTTTCAATCATGTGATGAATCAGATTCTGATGAAAATGATACTGCCAGTAGTGAAGTAGGGAGTAGTCCTCATCACTCTGCTAGTGCTGTTGAAGACGACCTCCTACTTGCTAATCAGGCATTCATTGAAGTCAGTGACGAGAACATTGTGTTGGGATATAAATTCACCCTAAGCCCTACTTGATGTTAGAGTAGTTTTGATGGCCAAAACACTTAGAGTTTATAAATGTAATAGGATCAGCTGACTTGTATAGAACAGCTTAGACTAGTCTTGTGTGATCAACTGTATTGATATCAGCTGATCAGCACAGCCCTGGCTTACATGCCTATCCTCAAGATGAGAAGAGTAGAAGACATGAAGACTAGAAGATCCTTGAAGACCAGATAAGTTAAGGTGCTTGTATACCTACCTATCTGATGGAGTCCAAGATTGAAGATGGCCTAAAGCAGCACAAAGAATTACCAGATCAGAAGAGTGTTACTCGACTGATATCAGAAGACAGAAGACCTAAGGCCAGAAGAGTAGTCAGAAGACTAGTAGTACAGATCAGAAGACTATGTGCTCTTCCAGGACTCGGCTGATTCCAAAGTCATCTTGCAATTCAAACGAAGACCTACCTTATTTAAAAGATTGACATGATCCCAGGATTGAAGCAATCAAGCGGCTGGAATCAAGGAATCAGGCCAACATGTAAAGATTGCCCCAACGGCTAGTTGCAAGCAATCACCATTATAAATACAAGAGGATGTGAAATCACAAACACGAAGTCACAACGAGAGAATTCAACAAGCTAAGCAAGCAATCAAGCAAAAAGCCATACTGTTCTAAGAATTCTCCAAGAGCCAGAAACCATTAGAATATTTGTAGCTCTTAAGTGATTTCTATCCAACCCATAAGAACCTGAAACCTGTTCATATTGTATATTCATTGTTTTAGGCATAGTGGTTAAGCAATTTATAAGCTTGAACCATTAGTTGGATATCCTTCAAAAACCCCAAACCCTCACCGAAAGGTTAAAGTTTTTGAACCCCTCAAAGTGCAAGTGCTTACAATCACTTGTGGAGACCGTAACTGTTAGGACGGCTTAGATCTCAAAGTCCTATCCTTTGGACTATAAAGGACAAGCCCCTTGTAATTTTTGGTAAATTAAAGGGATTAAACATCACGTTGGGACGTGAGAGTGGACGTAGGAACGTATATCCGAACCACTATAAACCTGGTGTTATTTACTTACTGCACTTTATATTTCTGTCATTTCATTTATCTTTATATAGTGCATCAGCTGAGCATTTTTATTAAGCAAAACAAGTAAACACTTTCTTAAGAAACTAAGAGAACGAGTCTAATCAAGGCCTACCATAATTCCGCATATAACCTCTTCATTCAGATCACTATAGTCATCTAGACCAGCAGACCTGTAGTCCAGTTGACATAGCAATCAGAAGAGGTTTCCAACTCTCTTGAAAAAGTTTTAAAGTCTATTCACCCCTCCCCTCTAGACTTTAATCCCATTCACTACTCGTTCAGGGACCAACAAGTGGTATCAGAGCAGTGGTTCTAACGGACTACTGTCTCTAGATTATCAGAAGACTTGAGGGAGTCTTTCTGTAGTCCTCTTGAACAGATCTTTTTTAAACTTGTTTTTAAAACTCATACAGCATGAGTGCTAATATGCGAAAGTTGCCTAAGTTTTCAATTGAGGATTATGATTACTGGAAGATCAGGATGAGGAAGAATCTCACATCAGTCCACTACAAGATGTGGTCTGTAATCACAGAAGGCCCAATCACCATCATGACAGTCAACACTGCAAATGGTGATCCAGAAGTACCAGTTGGAGAACTTGCTCCCAAGCCCATGAAGGATCTCACACAAGAAGAGATGAAGCAATCAAATCTTGATAGCATTGCTCAAGATTACATAATGCAAACTCTTCCAAATGAGTACATTGCAAAGGTAATCCACTGTGAGTCAGCCAAAGAAATGTGGGAGGCATTGGCACTCCTCTGTGAAGGAACTGAGCTGATCAAGGAAAGCAAATTGTCAACAGCAGTCAAGAAGTTTGAGCACCTCAAGATGCAACCAGAAGAAACTATTGATCAGCTGGACAATAGATGTACACAGATCATAAATGAGATTGAATCTCTAGGCAAGAAGTATACAAATAGAGAGAAAAACTTGAAGATCTTGGATTCTTTACCCAAGAGATGGAAGCTCAAGAAGACCATCATCAAGGATACTCAAGATATCAAGAAGTGGTCTACTCAAACTCTATTTCAGAACCTAAAAGCTCATGAATATGACCTTGACAGAGAAGAAAACTCTGGAAGTGATGAGCCAACTGCAGCCCCATCTACCTCCAAGACTGTAGCCTTCAAGGCAGCCAATACAAAAGTTGCAAGTACCTCATCTGGCAAGACCTCACTGAAAACAGAAGACTTTGAAGGATCAGACATGAGTCTGAAAGAGCAAATGGCTCTTATGATCAAGAGATTCGAAAGGATGAACACTCTCAACAGCAAATATAGAAGATTCTTAAGAAACTACAAAGATAGAAGAGCCAGTTCACCCTCCAGAGGTTCCAGAGAAAGAACACCAGAAAGACATCCTAAAAAGGATGTGGAGTCATCTAACAGCCGAGGATCCAGAAAAAGAGATGCCGCTCCTCCAAGGAAAGGCAACTCAAATCATAAATCTGGATCATGCTTCAATTGTGGCAAACCAGGACACTATGTCTATGAATGCCCTGAGCTGGATTTGGATGACAAAGAAGAAAGAAGGCCAAGAAGAGACAGAAGAAATTCAGATAAGAAAGCAATGGTGACTGAAGAATCTGAATATCATAGTGATTAACTTCCTACATCACCAGACTGTCAAATCTTCTCAGATGATCTAGCTATGATGGCCATAGGTGAAAATGAGGTAAATTCCTATACTACTACTTTCCATTCACCTATTTTTTCACAAACAGATGAGATAAACTCATCTGAAGGCGAATCAGAAGACACCTATTATCAATCTTTAAGAAAGGTAAAAGGTGATCTGGATATTGCCACTAGAGCTTTTATAGAAGTGGAAGAGGAGAACAAGGATCTAAGGAAAGAAATTGCTAACACTACAAGAAACAGGGGGAATAGCAACGAAAATTTTGCGACAAATCTAAATTTTATCGCTAAAATTGCTTTTTAGCAACGAAAAAGAAATTTTCGTTGCTAAATTCATAGATTTAATATTTGCAACAAAATTTATATATTTCATCGCTATACTAGCAACAAATTGCTTCATTTTGTTGTTAATAATCAGAATAACAATAAAAATTATATTTCGTCGCTAATATTTTGCGATGAAATAGAAATTTCCGTGGCTAATTTCTTGAAATTAATTTTTTGCAATGAAATTAAAATATTTCATCGCTAAACTAGCAACAAATTATTTTATTTTGTTGTTAATAATCAGAACAACAATAAAAATTATATTTCGTCGCTAACATTTTGCTATGAAAAAGGAAATTTTTGTGGCTAATTTTGTGGATTTCATTTTTGCGACGAAATTATAATATTTCATCGCTACACTACCGACAAAAAATTTTATTTTGTTGTTAATAATCAGAACAACAATGAAAATTATATTTCGTCGCAAATATTTTGCCATGAAAAAAGAATTTTCCATGGCTAATTTTGTGGATTTAATTTTTGCAACGAAATTAAAATATTTCATCGCTATACTAGCAGCAAAAAAATTTATTTTGTTAATAATTAGAGCAACCATGAAATTATATTTCATCGCTAAAATATTAGCGACGAAATACAAATTTTCGTGGCTAATTTTGTGGATTTAATTTTTGCAATGAAATGAAAATATTTTATCGCTACACTAGCAACAAAATATTTTTTTTGTTGTTAATAATCAGAACAAACATGAAAACTATATTTCGTGCTAAAATATTAGCTACTCCTACGATATACAAAATTTTGTAGCTAATTTTATGAATTTAATTTTTGCGACGAAATTAAAATATTTCGTCGCTACACTAGCAACAAAATATTTTATTTTGTTGTTAATAATCAAAACAACCACGAAATTAAAATATTTCCTCGCTATCCCTCAAACGATGGAATTTGGCCAAAAAACGTAGAACGTCATGATGAACAATGTGTTTTATCCCGAGCATCATTTTCACTTGAAAAAATGTGTTCAATTGCAAAAATCGAGTTCCAGTTCTCAAAACTTAAAAAATTTCAATCCAAACTTTTTCAGATGTTCTCGTCTCTTAAAAAATTGCAGTGCCACTCATGCTACATCAATATATAAATTAAAGATGAATGTAAAAATTTTATATTTGTATTTATTTAAATTGTACTCCATAATGTTTATTTAATTTTTTTAGAATCAATAATTATTTATTTATTTGAAATCCATGAGTTCTCACTTCTCAGTCCTCCACACGCGATTTCACTACCTCCCATACTTAGAAAAAAATTGGCGATTTCAAACCTACCCTAGCCGCCGTCGCCGCCTCTTCTTTCACCGTTGTTCACTGCTACACCTCGCCATATTTCGCCACAAAGGAAACAGAGCACGCACACCGCTGTACACCCCTGCCACGAACACACCGTTGTTCACCGCTGTACACCCCTGCCTCACGCCGTCATATTCTCATCGCTGTGTACGTCTTGCGTTGGCCTCCTTCAATTAAATTTATTTTCTAAGCCCTAATTTATTCTCTAAGCCCTAATTTGACCAATCCTAATTTCAGCCCTAAATTTCAGTTTTCGTGTGATTTAATTCAAAATTTAGTTTATTCTTTTGTTGCACGTTTAGATCGTTGTATAGAATTCTCAAATATGAATAGTCGCATAGCTGCAGAATATATAAATGGTTTGAATTTCTTGTAGTGGGATTTAATTCAAAAATTGTTTTTTTCATTTTCTGCAGGATTAGTTATCTTGAAATTTGATTGTTTAATATTGCATTATGCTTTCACAGGATATTGGCAAGTTTGTATTCAGGGATGGTTTGCATCTGGAATTATAAGACTCAGGTATGCAGAACTGCATACAATCATTTTTCACCATGGAGTACACTAAGCCGATCACTTCCATGATACTTGATTTGATGATTGGTATTAATTTGTAACTCTGTAGACTAGGTCTCTTAGAATAGATTAATGTTTCAGATTATAAAAGTAGTCAGAGTAGTCAAATTGCATGACCATTTCATCCAATAGATTGCATATATCTTCTGCAAATGAGGTTCGTTTCCAGTGTTAAGATTATGTTTATCATCTGCTCTTTTAATTAAATATTTAAAGACCCCAATCCCCCAAGTATGATCTGCATCATGTGGTTCTCTGATGTGCAACTTATTGAAAAGAACGAGTAGCGTAGATCTTGCTCCCCTGACTCACCATAACTTATCTTTTTAATGACCACAAGCTGATAGTCAGTATTAGTATTTTTTGAAAACCTTACACCAGTCTGCTGTCTCCTTGTGTGAGTGCGGATAGATCGTTATGATACATTTTACCAGAACCTAACATTATGATCAATATTTATAATTAATATTGAGAGGCTAGTTTTCCTAAAGACCATGAAGTTGCTTAAAATAATTTGTATTCAACTTTAGAGTGATCAAAGTACCTAGATTGTACCTAGCTAAAACAATATGATTACTCTGTACAATGACGACAAAGGTGTGTTTTACAATTACAAAACTATTTGAGAAGTGCTGTGAAGTTTCTCTACAATTTCTTTTTAACTAGATATCCCATTATCCTGTTCTTGTTTTTTCACTGAACTAATAACTTGATTTCTGCTGATGCAGACAATGGTTAAATCTTTTGAGGTTACAGATTTTACTTTTACAGATTACAGGTTTTTTTGTTTATGGTTGCTATTTTACTTTTACTTTTTTTAATTTTTTACTGATTATTGTTGTTGTTATGTGTTTGTTGGTTGTTGTCATCTGTATATATTAACGGTAAATTTACGTTATTGTTGTCTTGAGACAGTTTGCTGCTGTCCATTGAAGAACTGATGTTATCTGGAGATTTTTGGAGTTGTTTCCTGTTGGTTTCGGCTTCCCGTTGAAGAAAACTGTTTTTTGCTGAGTTTTGTTGCTCATTTATGCTATCGGTTCTTTTTTTATACTTATCTTATTTACCATCTTGTCTCTTTTATATTTCTTTTTCTTTTTTCATGTAGTTGACATTTTTGGATGTATTTGATGGATGCTCTTTTATTTAAATCTCGTAGCTATTGTTTGTGATGCTATACAATATTTAATTACTAATTTTCCTATTAAATTTGTATGCTGATTAAATACATTTGTGATGAATGATTTACTTTCGTTGTTAAATCAGCTAATGAAAAATATATTTACATCGTTAGTATTTTGTGATGAAAACATATATTTTTGTCGCTACCATTTATAATGAAATTTATATTTTTATCGCTAAATATTAGTCACGATGTAAGGAGCTACTGTTGTAGACACGAAAAAAATTTGTCGCTAATTATAGTATTTTCGTCGCTAATGCGAGTTAGCGATGAAATAATTTCGTTGCGGGATTTGTTGCTATACACCCGTCGCTAACGTGTTTGCGACAAATGTTTGATTTTCCTCGCAAACATTTTGTGATGAAACTCATATTTTCGTCGCTAATTTTTGCGATGAAAGTCATATTTTCGTTGCTAATATTTTGCGATGAAACTCATATTTTCATCGCAAACGTTTGCGACAAAATTAAAATATTTGTCGCAAACATGTTAGCGACGGGTGTATAGCAACAAACACTGCGACAAAATTATTTCATCGCTAATTCACGTTAGCGACGAAAATATTAGAATTAGCGACAAATTTTTTCACGGCTAAATTGCAGTTTTCTTGTAGTGTAAGTTGAAAAAGACTAAGTTTGATAACACCCCTGAGTTGGTCACAATGAATGAAAGATTGACCAGAGAAGTGGAACTCCTTAGGGAAGAAAATACCACAATAACTCAGTTGTATGAGGGGATGATAGAAACTCAAGCTTTAGAAACTAAGGAATTTCGTTCACTACAATCCAAGTTTGATGATATCTTCCAAGCACACAAGCTCTTAGAAAAGGAGAAGGAATGCCTAAATCAAAAGATATCAGAGTTCAATAAGATGGGTTTTGGCTATGAACTTAATCCATCTACATCCTCTCCAGCTGGGGGTAGTACACCTAACAAGTGCACTACTCAGACACATGAAAAGGGTGAGTGTTCTAAACACAATGAACCTAATATGAACCAAAAGGCATCAGTACCAGCTAAGGTTAACTATCCCAACACCAAAAAGGGTAAAAGACAAGTTAACCCCAAGCCTGTACAGAAGAACAACAAACAGCCTAGACCATCTCGTTTGAGACAGTCTCAGCTGTATGCTGCTCCAGCCAAGAAGAAGAAATCTTCTTCAAACAAATTTGTTCTCTTTGCACCCCCTATCTCTTATAATATTGTGAGAACAGATGAGTATGGTCCATATAATCGTGTGCATCGTCCAGCTAATGCACCCAGGCCGAATGTAACTAGTCAAAAGATCATGTATGTACACTCCTATAAAGGGAAACCATTTGACTATTACTTAGCTGACACAAATAACAAATCAAATCAGTCCAAGGTGCTAACTGGTAAGATTTGGTTCTGTGATGCCCGAGGGAAACAACTCAAGTGCTCAAGGTTGTTCAAACGACCAATGTATATGTGGGTTCCCAAGGGTAGTACTAACACCCAAGGACCCAAGACAAAATGGGTACCTAAGACTTAACCTTTCTTGCAGGAAAGGAGGGACCTATACAGAAGAGGAGGTCTAGCAGGAGAAACATGGTACATAGATAGTGGATGCTCAACTCACATGACAGGAACCAAAGCCCTGCTGACCAACTACATAGAGAAGAAAGGTCCAAAAGTCTTCTTTGGTGATAACGCGCACGGTAACACAAAAGGATATGGCACCCTTAAAAATGGTGACATTGAGGTACATGATGTATCATATGTAGAGGGTTTAAAATTTAATTTATTATCTGTTTCTCATTTTTGTGACACTGGTTACTCAGTAAAATTCTCTAAAGATGAGTGTCTCATAAGTGATAAAAGAACAAAACAAAACCTTCTAACAGGATCTAGAAAGGGAAGTATGTATCTTGCAAATTGGAACAGCTGTCCTAAGGATACATGTCTGCTTGTGAAAAGCCCTAAAGATGTCAGCTGGCTATGGCACAAACGCCTTAGTCATCTGAACTTTAAGACTATGAACAAGTTAGCAAGGGAATCCTTAGTTGATGGTCTGCATAATGAACTCTACTGTAAAGATCAGGTATGTGATGCATGCCAACAAGGAAAGCAAACAAAGGTCTCCTTCAAGACCAAGAAGACAGCATCAACCAGCAGAGTTCTTGAATTGCTTCACACGGATCTCTTTGGACCAATCACACCAACCACATTAACAGGGAGAAAGTATACTCTCATTGTTGTAGATGACTACTCCAAGTTTACTTGGGTTATCTTCTTATACAAGAAGAGTGAAACTCAGTAGAAGCTCCTTGAACTATTGAAGAGGATCCAAGTAGAGAAAGGAGAACCAATTGTGAAAATTAGAAGTGACAAAGGCACTGAATTTATTAACTCTTATATTATTGCCTATTGTACTTCTAATAGTATTCAGCATGAGACAAGTGCAGCAAGAACACCACAGCAGAATGGTGTAGCTGAAAGAAGAGTCAGAACACTCAAAGAAGCTGCAAGAACACTCCTTGCTGAATTCTCCACTCCTAAGAAGCTATGGGCAGAAGCTATCAACACAGCTTGTCACACTCAAAACAGGTCAGGTATTCACAAAATTCATGAGAAAACCCCATATGAACTGTGGAAAGGAAGAAAATCTAGAGTATCCTACTTTCATATATTTGGTTGTAAGTGTTTCATTCACAACAATGGGAAGAGTAAGTTGAATGCCTTTGATGCCAAAGCAGATGAGGGGATATTCTTAGGATACTCCTCTACTAGCAAAGCATTTAGAGTACTCAACAAACGAACCCTTCTTGTGGAAGAAACACCTCATGTTGTTTTTGATGAATCTTGTGAAAAGAGTGCAGTAGAAACAAACTCAGCTGCAGATCAGATGAGACAGCTAGTGATCAAGTCCAGACCAGATGAGTTCATTGAAGTCAATGAACCTTTCCCTGAAGAACCAGAGGAAGATAAGCCTCATAGACCTGTCACTAGATCTCAAACTCAAGCAGTGCAAGCTGACCAGAATCAAGATGCACCAATCTCAAATGCAAGGGGGAATGATCTCTTTGACACACAAGATACAGATGATGATCGACCAAATCAAGTCAACCCCCCTGATGGCACTAGAACAGATGAGAATCCAAGCTCATCTAATGCAGATACTCCTGTGAGGCATACATGGAGAAATAATCATCCATCAAACCTCATCTTAGGAGGAGCAGACTCAGGTGTCAAGACCAGAAGACAACTGAATCAGAACTCCCAATCATCTATGTTCTGCTGGTGTGCCTTCCTATCCAACATTGAACCAGCTGACATAGAAGAAGCAATGACAGATAGCAATTGGATCACTGCTATGCAAGAAGAACTAAACCAATTCGAAAGAAATGAAGTATGGGAATTGGTAGATCGTCCTGAAAACCACAATGTAGTAGGAACAAAGTGGGTATTCAAGAACAAAAAGGACGAAAATGATGTGATAACTAGAAATAAAGCAAGGCTAGTTGTAAAAGGATATTCACAATCTGAAGGGATTGACTATGATGAAACCTTTGCTCCAGTAGCCAACCTAGAAGCTATTCGACTGTTTCTAGCTTATGCATCATATATGGGCTACAAGGTATATCAAATGGATGTCAAAAGTGCTTTTCTAAATGGTATTCTGGTAGAAGAAGTATATGTAGAGCAGCCTCCAGGATTTGAAAAAGGTGATCAAGTATATCGACTGAAGAAGGCTCTCTATGGTCTAAAGCAAGCCCCTAGAGCTTGGTATGACACATTGTCACAATTCCTACTTGACAATGGATATACAAAAGGCAAAGTTGATAGAACTATTTTCAGAATACAAGAAGGAGAAGAAATTCTAATGGTGCAAATATATGTAGATGATATTATATTTGGCTCACCCAATCAAGAGATGTGCAAAAAGTTCTCTGAACTTATGCAAGGAAAGTTTGAAATGAGCATGATGGGTGAGATGAATTACTTCCTAGGACTTCAAGTCAAGCAGAGTCCAGAAGGGATCTTCATCAACCAGTCCAAGTATACCAAAAACCTATTAGAAAGATTCAAAGCTCTACAAAGCAAGACTGCAAGGATTCCAATGATGACATCTTTTAAAATGGAACCAGATGAGTCTGGAAAGGCAGTTGATCAAGCTGAATATAGAGCACTGATTGGATCTCTACTATACCTTACAGCTAGCAGACCAGACATCACTACAGGAAATGACACATTTCATGACGAATTTTTTTGCGACGACACAAAAATCGTCACAATTTGTTACTTAAACGTGACGAATTTTATTTTTCGTTATTAAAGTACTAGAAATTGTGACAAATTTTAAATTCGTCCCGAATTACAAATTTTTTCGTCACAAATTTGTATATTTCTTGACGATGTTAATAAGTATGTCACAGTAATTACTATGTGACGATTTTAATAATAAATGGTGACGAAATTCGACGTCATGGAAAATAGTTTTTCTTGACAATGTTGAACTATTGTCACAATAATAATTGGTGACGATTATAATAATAATTGATGATGATATTCAACGTCATAAAATGTATATTTTCATGACGATACTATTTTTCGTCATAAATTATTCGAAATATTTAGAGACAATATATTTTTGTCACAATAATAATTAGTGACGATTTTAATTGTAATAGATGACAATATTCTACGTCATGAAAAATATAATTTCATGACGATATTATTTTCCATCATTAATTATTCAAAATATTTAGTGGCAAAATATTTTCGTCACAAAAATTATTGGTGATGATTTTAATAATAATTGATAACGATATTCGACGTCACGAAAAATATATTTTCATGACAATATTATTTTTCGTCATTAATTATTCGAGATATTTAGTGATAAAATATTTTCGTCACACTACTAATTGGTAACGATTTTCATAATAATTGATGACGACATTCGACGTCATGAAAAATATATTTTCATGACAATACTAGTTTTCATCATTAATTATTCAAAATATTTAGTGATAAAATTATTTCATCACAAAAATAATTAGTGATGATTTTAATAATAATTGATGACGATATTCAACGTCAAAAAATATGTTTTTCTTGACGATACTATTTTTCGTCACAATTATTTGAAATATTTAGTGACAAATTTTTTTCGCCCCAAAAATAATTGGTGATGATTTTAATAATAATTGATGAAAATATTCAACGTCATAAAAATATATATTTTTACGACGATGCTATTTTTTGTCATTAATTATTTGAAATATTTAGTAACGAATTTTTATTGTCACTATAATAATTGGTGACAATAATAATTGATGACGATATTCAACATCATGAAAAATATATTTTCATGACGATACTAATTTTTTGTCATTAATTATTTGAAATATTTAGTTACAAAAGCTATAATAATTGGTGACGATTTTAATAATTATTGGTGGCAATAGTTAACGACTATTCGACATTATAAAATATATATTTTCATGACAATGTTATTTGACGTCATAAAAAACATATTCATGTTCTCTAATTTTGAATACTAGTTCTTAAATAGGGATGGCAATGGGAAGGGTATGCCCTGTCCCAAAACCTGTCCCGCCAAAAAATTCTCATACCCGAACCTGCCCCGCCAGAAAATTCTCATAACTAGACCCGCCTCGCCCGTCCTATCCTGAATAATTTTTTTAAATTAATTTTAATATATACAATATATTTATTTTGATATTACATAATTAAAATTAAATATATAATTGTTTAAAATAACTTTACTTATTCATTTTATACTAAAAAACTAAATAAAAAATATTTTTACAAACATATATACATTAATATACATATTAATATGTACATATAAGTTTATATAAATAGAAATATGTATATATATATATATATATATATATATATATATATATATATTAGATATTACTATATTTATATATAGCAGGTCCAGGTAGGCAGGTTTAGCAAAAATCATGACCTGACCCATAACAACTTAAACGGGTCCATGCATTTGAACATTCTATTTACAAGACACATCAAAGATTTTGATTTCTTCAATCCACAACTCAATTAGTTCCTAAACTAAGGGTTGTAAATACACATTAATGTCTTTTCGTGACTTTTTCTACAATCCCAATGAGGGAGATTTGGATCATTAGCAAACCAATGAAACTCACTATCAAAGTCTTTCCATTCTATGGAATCGATTGGATATCTCATATAATCATCATCAATACGTTTTTCTTTATGTCAAACTATCTTTTTGGAGGTTTTCGAAGACAAGAAAAGGCGGCGCAGTCTAGGTGTCACAGGAAAATACCTTAAGATTTTATGTAGTATCTTTTTTCCAATACCATCATTGATTTTCCAACAAGAAGTCCCACAAATAGGGAAGTCTCTAAATTTTTTTTTCATTCCAAAACAAGGCACAATCATACTTACATGCATGAATACGCTCATATCCTAATTTTAAATCGCGTAAATAACATTTAGCTTCATAGCAAGTGTGTGGAAGTGTCTCACCATCGGGAAGAGCATACTTTATCAGACTCAACATCATATTTGTAACTCTATTACTCAACTTGATATACACTTTTAAATGGAGCAATTGGATAATAAATGATGTATTTGAGATTTTCTTACAACCAGGATATAATTCTACTTGAGTATCTACAATGAGTACCTCAAGATATGCAGTGAGACCATGAGTATTGTCATCATCAATTGACATATTATCACCATTTGCTTGAGAGTATTGTTAACCGAGGTCAAACAACATTTCATTAACACCATTATCTTCCTCATAATTTGTTTTCTTCTATCGAATCACTGTCAATTCTAATACCCTCATCATTCAATTTAGGCTCAACATGATAAAATCATGTAATATACCTTGAATCTATCCCATTCACCATTATGTGGATTTTAACTGTTTTTTTATCTTTTAAACTTTAAGTTTAAAAAGTTTCTACACAGACATCAAATATCACAGTCTCGACCCATATGAGTTCTAACAAATCCCATAAAATTATTCACTCCATCTACATAACTCTTAGAAAACTTGGTACCATGCATTCAAGTCTTGTTCATTTCAAAGTGTACTTATCATATAAATATTCAAATTACTACTAGCCAACAAAAAAAATATATAAAGAAATAGATAATAAATTATAATATATCAACTATAAAGAAACAAGTGTGATACTTTATACCATAAATCAACCACAAAATATAATTATGAGAAAGCGTTTAGATGAAGAAGGACTGGAAATGTTTGTAGACAAAACCAGAAATTACAGTAGTGACAGTGGTCTATTTTTATGCTTAATTATAACAGAAAAGCTGCAATTTTATATTACACGAGATTGATGATCACTTTTTATGGTTTATCCTTTTGAACAAATTTCTTGGTTCGTGAGGCAGAGTAAAGATTGGTTAATAGGCAAAGACTGGTTAATAGAATTCTATGTACAATTATCAATATCTCTTGTTTATCCATATTTTGTGTGTTATTCTTGAAAGATATATATGACACTTATTAATGATTTTTTCCACTGACATTTCTATTAGTATATTGAGAAAGAAGTAGTGGTAGTTAAAATATCATACTCTACTTTGAATGTAATACACGTGCCAACATGGTCAAACAAAGTCTAGATGGCAAGTTTAGTGATCCATAAGATACTTTAATGGTAATACTTTGAACAGTACCTAATTTACCAACTTACATTACATTTTACTAGAAAACAATATCTTTAAAACCTGGGCTACTTACCAAACTAGCCATATATAAGCTTCTCAATTTGAAGTTGAATTTGAGGGCCCTGTAATAAGTATTCTTATTGAACATTCAATAAATACTCTCTTAAATTCATTTTGAGAAGTTTTAACATAAGTGAATTTCAACACTAAGCTAATTGTGGATAAATGGTGCAGTGTTGCAGATGATGAACATAGAGCCCTATCACAAATCTTTTATGTTTACATTCATTACATGCAAATCTCCAAAACTGAGTTTTAATGCTAAAAATAAATATCACTATAAACTACAATAGACAATATAATAATGTAAAAGGTTGAATATGGTTAAACTCATAAATTGAATATGAGAATGTTATTGGAAAACATGTAAATTGATACGTGAATACATAACAAGCAAATAGAAAAGCATACCATGTTAGAGTAGTATGTATATTCAGGAAATTCCATATAGTTAACTAATGAATGGATCAACACAACTGTGCACCATAAGATTAAAAGTGTACTCACATAATAACGTAACACTAATTACCGAAGGACCCAGAGAACAATTCTCAGCCACAAACCCACATGTTGCACTTTCATAAAATTAATACTACTAATTGTGACTTTAGAAATAACATAGTAATATTCTGTTACTTGGCCTTCTTGAGCCTTCCATCATAAACGACTAATTGTTGTTGCTTCCTATCATGTATGTTAATGACTAGAATATTGGCATCTATGGATGAATATCTTCTTTATATGATCATTTTTTAATCAATATTTTAGCTTGTATATTTAGTTGAGAACCAATATTTTAATTTCAGCTTGAATTCTTAAGCAATAGTTGTAATATCAGGCGCGGATCCATTAAGAGTGACAACAATATATATACTAACTAAGGGTTGGTCTAGTATGCACTCGAGTACATGTTATGCACCCTAGTCCATGTTGCACTTTTCAGTTTTACTGACTTACACTTTTTGGTAATGGTGTGCACTTTTCAATTATTAAACTATATAATAATATTTTTAGTAATAATTGAAAAGTGCAACACCATTTACCAAAAAGTGTAAGTCAGTAAAACTGGACTAGGGTGCATAACATGCACTCGAGTGCATACTAGACTTTACCACTAACTAAATCCAAAGCCTCTTGACCCATAAATAAAAAAAGCCCCATCACAACAATTACCAAAATCAAATAAATTCACAAATCATCAAACAAGGGAAGTGATTAATGAAGTTGTAAGCATCTATATCTAACCATTAACTAAGCGAGGTGAGAGGCGCAGGCACTGCGACAGTAACAGGCGAGTGCCGACGCCAGGTGGTCAGAGGGCGAGGCATCGACTTGGAGTCGTTGAAAGTGTGTGAATGAGGATCTGATTGAGTCACGACTCTCGTGAGGATGGGGGCTTTTTATATATAAAAAATATATATGTAAAAATAACAGAGGAGATGGAAATTGGCGGTAATATAGGGGAGGTTGGCGCGTTTTAATTTCTTTAAAGGATAAAATATAGGAGTATAAAATGGGTTGGTCTGCTATGGACTCGAGTGCATGTTGTGCACCCTAGTCCATGTTGCACTTTTCAGTTACTGACTTACACTTTTTGATAAATGGTGTTGCACTTTTCAATTATTAAACTGTATTGAAAAGTGCAACACCATTTATCAAAATGTGTAAATCAGTAAACTGAAAAGTGCACATGGACTAGGGTGCACAGCATGCACTCGAGTGCATACTAGACTTTACCAAAATAATACATTTCAATTAGTAAAAGATTTTATTTCCATATCAATCTAAACTAATTCATGAAAGTGGACGGTAATATACGGAGAATATGGGAGGTTGCCCCTTTTAATTTCTTATTCATTAGTTAAAGGGAAAAGAAAATACTACGGAGTAAAAAATATCTTTCAATTGATTAGTAAAGCCCATTAAAAGATTTTATTTCCATGTTAATCCAAACTAATTTATGAATGTGGATTTGGTCAAATATTATATTTATGGGTTGGCTATGGACTCGAGTTGATGTTGTGCACCCTAGTCCATGTTGCACTTTTCAATTTTACTGACTTACACTTTTTGATAAATGGTGTTGCACTTTTCAATTATTAAACTGTATAATAATATTTTTAGTCATAGTGACTTACACTTTTTTAGTAATATTGTGTTGTACTTTTCAGTTCAATAACATACAATTTTCTTTAGACTAGAGTGCACAACATGCACTCGAGTACATACTAGACTTTACCTATATTTATATACAAAACATTGGCGTAAAAAAACTTTGAAATTGGCGGTAATATGTGAAAAATAGGGGAAGTTGCCGCCTTTTAATTTCTTATTTATTAGTTAAGGAAAAAAATATTTTATAATACCTTTCTATTTCAATTAGTAAAGCATTCTAATTTCCATGTTAATCCCGCTCAAAAAAATATATATATATATATATATATATCCATGTTAATCCAAACTAATTTAAAGTGAATTTGATCAAATATTATATACAAACAATATTTCATATTTTAATTACCATTTAAATAATGTGAATAAGTGTAAATAATTGCAATTTGTAAATCCAAAATAATTGCAATTTGTAAATAATATGAATAAGTGTAAATAATTCAAAGACTTGAAAAACATAATAAGAAAATAAAAAAAATATCAAATTTAATTGTGTTATACGTTATAAACAAAATCAGTAAAAATGTGAGAATATCATAAGATTTATTTTACCGTGATTCACCATAATAAAATGTAAATTTAGCAAGATAAATAGTCATTAAACAAAAAGAATCTACTATGAAAAAATGTGAAGAAGATAAAATGAGCAAGAAAGTGGAAGCAACAAAAAGAAACCGAAGTGGCCACAAAAGAAATGATTGTATTGCACTAATCTTCTTGATATGTGTAGTATTTTATACATTAGTGTTTGTGCTTGTAGTGTAGAATGAATTTTTTCACCCCTTCATTATTTCTTCTCGCCGCTTGTGCTGCAAGGTGTTGTTGTCGCCTATATTTAAAGTTATCTACCATGAAAAATTTGAAGAAGAGAAAATGAGTAAGAAAGTTGGACATGAGATATAGCTTTCAATCATGCATGCATGTAGGGTTGTAAACGAATTGAATCGAAGTGAATACTACAGTATTCAATTCGAATTGTGAAAGTATTCGACTATTTGTATTCATATTCGTATTCATTTATTTTTCGAATAATATTTTTGATTCGGTATTCGATTTGAATTTTTAGAACATATTCAAAACAATGTTTTTCGAGTATTCAATTCGAAATTGATTCGTATTCAATACTAATAGATTCGAAATTTTATAGAGAAAATATGTAAAAAAAAAAAATTAAATAATATAGAACATGAGACTATACGAGTCTACTTAAGGAAGGGAATATGGGCTAGAGTTGATTTAAAAAAACTATATATATATATATATATATATATATATTATAAATATAATCGAATACTTACGAATATCGAATTGAATATTATAATTTTGTATTTGTAATTGTTTACTAATCGAACCAAGAAGAAAATTTATATATGAATTCGAATATTAAAATCTCGAATATAAATATCAAAATTCGAATACAAATATCGAATAGACCAAAATTATTTGATTCATTTACAACTCTACATGCATGCTACAACTACATTATATACATGCAGCTAGACATGCAACTAATTACCGACTATAATAAAATTATACCTATAATATTATTTTGTATTAAAATTAAAAAAAAATACACATGAAAAAAATGGAAAAGAAAGGTAGAAAAATAAAAATAAAAAAGGAAAAAAAAGTAAAAGGAAAAAAACGAAGAAATATAAATTTTGGAATAAAAACTGAAAATGAGAAGAAAAAAGAGGAGGGGAAGAAAAATTAAACAGAAAAAAATTGAGATTTGTGGCTAATTTCGATTTTTTTTTTTTTTAATTATGTTTTTACGATTTTTTTCTAAAAATATGGGTGACTTGGTGGTGAGTCGACGGTAACTCGACAATGACTCGACTGCAGATTGTAAATATACAAATTATGATTGATTTTATTATATTTTTTTATAAATTAATAAAAGAATAATATAGTCTTTTATAGTAATTATATTTTAAAAAGTATTTTGGGGTAAAATCATAAAATGAGCTAGCGGTAAAAAGAAATGATGTGGCGGTAAACTCATAAAATGAACGAGTGCAAATAACATAGTAAAAATATAATTTGTATGTGAACTCATTAAATGAGCTAATGCAGATAAAATATAAATAAAAAATTAAAATTGAATTGATGTGTATAGGTACACTCGCGTGTACCAAGTATCACCTTATAATAGACAAAGTGGGATAGCTCAAGTGGTTAGAGCACCACTACCTAGGCATTAGATCCTGGGTTCGAGTCATGGGGAGGGGAAAAGGGATGGGTATTTAATGTAATTCAAAAAAAAAAAAGTATCACCTTATAATAATTTATATTTTAATTAGATTAATTTAAACAATTAATAAATTCTAAAATACTAAAAATTTAGATTGAGCGCTGGCGGGATTCTCAAAAATTGTATTAGGAATATTTCAAATTTTGATTTTATTCAATCTCCCACAAAAATATATTCTTACCCTATCTTTTTTTTATATATTCAAATCGCGCCTCAATGAGTTTATTTCGACTCTTTTACTTTTTTTCATATATCCAAATCACTCTCAAATCCTCCTACTCCAATGGTGCATCTGTGTGTTTATTTCGATTTTTGTGCTGATACTTGATTTCTTATTCTGCAGAGGTGAGTTTTCTTCTTTCTTTTTCAATTTTCTTCACTGTCGGTATAATTATTAATTGTTGCTATCATTATTCTTATTTTTGGAGAAACTGCAATGATTTAAATATGTGCGTGAGTATATATGCGTGTTTTGTGCGTGAGTAATATATTAACACACACTTATATTCCGTCAAAATTAAAAATATTTTATATACTGTTCTATTTTATTTGCTGTGTGACTAGCAATGGTTATCAGAATTGGCAGAATAACTTAATGAATGTTATGAATAATTGAATACTATATTAGCAACTTATCAAAAAGTATATTTCTATTGAACTTTGTAGCACTAAATATTTGTTTTGAAAATTTCTGGGTTAGCTGTTGTTTTTAGACTGGACTCTTGCATTTTTTATTTTTTAAATTCAAATAGCAGTAGAATATATTTTCTAGAGATCTACACATTTCATAAAAAATGGTATGGCATATATATATATATATATATATTTTTTTTTTGTGTGTGTGCGCGCTGTGTATATATAGGACCCGTTTGATAGCCTGCATAAGGGAAATATTAACCCTGTATAACACTTATTATGCTGTTTGATAGGTCATATAGGCTATATCAGCACCCCTGAATAGTCGGAAAAGCGGCGTATTATAAAGTGCTTTTTTGGGCCCTTATACAGGCTTTTCACTATTCCCTTTTGAAGAAATAATACCACCCCCCCTAGTATTATTTTATACAGGTTTGGCCCGTATAAACTAGATTACGATTTTGCCCCTCTTAAGTCTTAAACACACAATGTTGCCCTAAAATTGAATTCTCCATCATCGCGATCTCATTTTTTCCCCAGCCTCCTTCTCTCTTCTTTTTTTTTTTTTTTTTGGCGATTCCTTCGTCTCCGACGACTCTCCGCCATCGCTGACCTTCACTCTCAAATTTCGTATTCTTCTTCGTGCCAGTTCGACTGCTCGGTTGCGCCAGACGTTGAATAATCTGTTGAATAATCCATCCACTGAGAATGGTCGACTTTTTTCGATGTTTTTTTTTTCTTTTTATGTGGTTTACTCTTTCGTACGACGCCTATTCACCATCTTTTTGTGCGATTGTAGGTGTGTCTGATGGGTTCCCTGCCGTGAAAGGTTGAAGGTTCGATTTATTCGTTCACTGCAATTTTTTAGGGTTTAGGTTTTTAGGGATTAACATATTACTCTGTTGCTTGTAGGTATTTTCGCTCGCGTTAGGTTTGAACAAAAGAGGCGCCATAAAGCATCGGTGAGCATTCGTAAATAACTTATTGTTTTTTGTTTATGTTACGGTTTCAATCGATTTACATATAAATTTTGTTTTTTGTTAATTGTTGTGACAATTTTTAATTTTTTCGGTCTGGATTGTTCTGGTCATTGTCAATTATAATGTGTTTCAATGGATTTTTCCTACTCCCCTTCACTAGTTGCAGACAATTACTCGTCATTCATAGAGTTTACATTTATATAGTTTACGTGTTTCAATTGATTTTCATTCCCCTTTCAATGGTTGTATACAAACTGGTCATTGATAGAGTTTATGGGCTTCAATTGATTTTCGTTTCCCAACCTGTTTGTTTGTTTTTTGGTATAGGGCATACAATGCTGACCCCTTCGATGAGAAAAAAACCGTTGTTGTATTTTTTGGTTGAAGAAATGCACCAGTGATTGATTCTTACATGTATCATAGTGCTCTTAATAACTAGACGCAATCGAAATGTTAGAAGGCGCACTCTTTCTTGGGAAATGATTTCAAAAATCCCTAGGCAAGTAGTACACATGAATAGACTGTTCCATATTCGGGATTCTGATTGTGTTGCAAATCTAAGGATGGATCGGAATGCATTTGCACGTTTATGTTTTTTGCTTGGTGAATTAGGAGGATTGAAAAAACGAAAGTATATTGGTGTTGAAGAGCAAGTTTCCGTGTTCTTAAGTGTTTTGGCTCACCACAAAAAGAATAGGGTAGTGGCATTCGACTTTGAACGGTCTGGTCAATCAATATCCAGCGTTGTCCGTTTAGTCTTGAGAGCTGTTTTGAAATTGCACCACCTTTTCCTAGTTACGCCTGTCCCCGTACCCGATGATTCCACTGACCCAAGATGGAAATGGTTCAAGGTAAATTTGTGTACTGTTGTGGATGTGCAGCTATTTACCATCTCCAAATGTTGTTTTTAATCAATTCTCTCTTGTTTTGTAGGGTTGTCTTGGTGCCCTCGATGGTACATTCATTGATCTTCAAGTACCAAGCCTAGATAGAGCACGTTATAGAACACGCAAGGGCCGTGTCTCTACTAATGTGCTTGGGGTGTGCGACACGCAAATGAGATTCGTTTACGTCCTTCTGGGCTGGGAAGGGTCGGCTGCTGATTCTAGAATACTTCGCGATGCAGTAACTAGAACTCATGGCCTCAAGGTCCCTAAGGGTAATTAATGTGTACATACCTCATTTAACTAACTTCTCGTTGCTTACGTAACTATGCATCTCACATCAGCTGCCCTGTTCGTAGGGAAGTACTATTTGTGCGACAACGGCTATCCCAACAGCGAAGGGTTTCTCGTTCCTTACCGTGGTTGTCGGTATCATCTTAGTGAGTGGGGTCCCAATAGTGGCAGACCATCTAATCCCCAAGAACATTACAACATGAGACACACTAGAGCTCGTAATGTTATAGAAAGGGCTTTTGGTGTCTTAAAAAAACGGTTTGGCATACTTAGAAGTGCGTCGTTCTACCCTGCGAAGGTTCAAGTGAGACTTATCATGGCCTGTTTCCTCCTCCACAATTATTGCCGCTCTCAGATGCATGTGGACCCAATTGAGGAATTGTTAGATTTACACGATGATGTTCGGGGTGACGACGACATAGATGATGATGTCGTGGACTCTGTTGAGTCGTCACCGCAGTTTAATGAATGGAGAGATGGTTTGGCATTGGACATGTGGAACTATTGGAGATCCGAAGATTGATATGATTTGTTTTTAGACAATCTGGACTTTTTATTTTTGTTTTTTAGACAATTTTAATGTTTAATGTGCGTGCTGGTATGTTTGGACATTTCTGGTTTGTTGGTTTGTGTGATGGCATGCTTATGACATTTTTGTTGATCCTCGTGTGTTTTTTGCTGTGCTTGCATCATTTATTACCCCTTTGTTATATGCCTAACCTACTTGATCATAGTAGAATGACATACTCGGACATCTTAGTTTGTGTTTAGACATGTGACGACATGTATTTGTGTTGGATCTTCATTGTTGTTAGATTGAAGTGTGGTTTTGTATTATTGCATCGTTTCTAAATCCATTTGTTAAATGCAGTTCTATTTGATTTTATAAAGGGGGAATGGCTCCTCCAATGTGTTCCTGTGGAAATGGACACATGATCATAAAGTGCGCGAGTGACAGGTCAAGGCACCCGGGCAGGTACTTCTACAAGTGTCCCAGCTACCTTCAGCACAGTAACCACTTTTATTGGTGCGATGAGTATCATCGTAATGATCCACCTGAGTCGGTGCCGCCCTTCCTCTTATCTCAAACTTATAAAGCAAATAAGGTTTATTCTAGTTCATGTAAAGATCCAATTGCTCAGGTTTCAAGTTCTCAGTTGCATCAACGTTTCATCGAGGATGAAGCTGATAGCCTATCTACCAATGACAATCAACCATCTAACTCGTCTTGTATTGACATTAACCTAAATGGAGTCCCAAGTCATTTAATCATCAGTTTGTTGGCTGTAATGACACTCATGTTTGTAGTTATCATTGTCTTGTTAGGTGCACTCCTTGTTAGATCATCTTAAATTAAATAGACGTTTGTAAAAGTTTTTTGTTGTACCCGATATGCGTGTATTTAATTTGGTAAATTACTATTCAACTTGTGAAATCCGAATTATAGGCATGTTGTAATATTAAACATTGTTTCCCAATGTATTGGCACATAAGTCCAAAATAAGTGGTCATCTCACTCACTTGACATTGATAGTACCTTTCTGCATAGAAGAATATATTCCCTCTGGCTGGATATGAAATGAAAAGACGAACCATGGCTTTTTAAAAGCAACAAAATCTTGTTGTTATCTACTACTCCATAAGCCTCTATATAACATAATATACCTCTTTTGTCTTCCTCACAATTTTCCTCTCAATTCCAAGTTAAAAATGTCCACCCCGAAGCTGCCAAGGATCCCTCCACAAGAAACTTTGTTGTATCATGGCTGTTGGGATTTTCCCGTTGACGATGTGTTCCTTGATACCCTACTAATCCAAAAAAATCTGGGACGATGGGATCCGAAGGACGAACTCAATTTTAGTGCGGTATGTGTTGGTGTCAAGGCTGTTAATGAGCGGTTCAAGTACGCGTTGACGTGGATTGAAGGGATCGAGCGTCATGACGAGCTGGAACGTAGATACAAGTCTTTCAAGAAGCTCATCGGACACCCCGATGTCTGGTGGGATGCGGAATGGAACGTTGTACACGCTTCGAAAACACACTGGGTTCGAATGATACAGGTTTACTTATCAAACTTTTGTGTTCGTTACTATAATATACATCGACTTGATCATCGTGCCTCCATTCACAATTTTCTCTTTGCTACAGTCCGACGAGTCTCTGAAGGCATATTTCCATTTGGGAGATCCACACTACACAAAACTTCAGCTGCTATTCGCAAATCGCAATGCTGCACGCGAATCTCCGGTAGACGCTGATGTTATCCAGGTAAGTGACGATAGCCACTCCGCAAATGATGGATTGATCAACACCAAGTCTGCACCCATGGTTTTGTCTGACGATGAAGACGGAGGTGGTGACCCTCCGAACTATGACTATGGTCCATGGGCGCATGCAAGACTTCTCGATTTTGATGAACCCGAACCGGTGTCACGCTCCCCTTCTCGTGGACAGCGTATCAAGCCTTCATCCACTCCGGGCACTCCAAGCACCTTATGAAGTACGAACAACAAATGTCCTTCTTCTTCCTCCTGTGCTTCTTCAAGGTCTCCGAAGAAGGGGAAAAAGAAGATGACTTAGAATTATCCGATCAGTGCGTCGGTCCCAGTTTGCTTCCATTTCCGTTAAGTTTGATTCAGTCATGTTTAATTACATTCGAAGTTTGTGTATTTGTTGTGTTCGTATGAATTTGGGGTTTCCTTTCTATCTGTTTTATCTTTGGATGTGTCTAGTGTTTATTTTTCGGAAATCAGTGTATAAGTGTATTCGAAGTTAAAGAATTGTCGTATCTCGAATTCCGTCAAGTAACGTATCGTTAATCCTTCTTTAGGTGGCCAATGTCTTAGCCTTTTTATACTTTTGCACAAATGAAATTTGTGGGTATTGTTGTGGGCATATATGTTTGCATCGGTCCCAAAACAATTTAAATATGTGTAAAACTAATAGGGCCTATTCGTGGATGTGGGCAATACGGTGTACAAACAACTTTTCATGAAAATTCCAGACCTTCATAACTGCATAGATATTAAAAACATAAAATATTTAAGTTCAACCTATGAATTTGAACATCACAGGTAAAACACAGATTAGTAGTGCCAAGACAAGAAAATTTTGAAACCTAGTTAGCTCTTCAATTTTTCCAGCTTGGAAGGCTATTTCAGACGACTGTTGGTCACATTCTTCCTTCAAAGTCTCTATGCCTTCTTCCGCTTGTTTAAGCTTGTTCGTGACTAAATGGTTTTCAAGCAAGAGAGAGTCGATTTTCTCCACCATGTCTGGAAACATTCCTTGTGGAAACCTCCAGAGCCCGGATGTTTCATGTTCATCAAACCAAACAAAAAAATCACAACCAAACCCGTCACGTTCATCGTAACAACTGTAAAAAAGTCTTCCCCTCGTTTTCTCTTGCTTCGAAACGCACATAAGAGCCTTCTTTCGACAGTCGCATAACACACGTTTCCCCCTCTGTGTGGACATGATTGTGTGTTTTCTGTGGGTGGGTGAAGTGAAATGTATGGTTGGAGTGTGTATATATATGGTACCAATTAGTCATACTGAAATTTCCCTCGTACCAATTTTCCCTCCAATATTGGTATTTCCCTCCAATATGACCTCTAATTTTCCCTCCAAATATTTTACCCTCCATATGTTCCAGATGGTAGATTTTAAAGTTTCAAACAAGCAACATAACCTAATTAACATTCAATACAAATATGTCTTCTTACAAAACACAATTCGATACAAAAGAGTTCATCACCAATCACATAGGTGGGTTTAGGGGTGGGCATTTTAGTCGGCTATTCAAATTTAATGCTATTTTCGTTTAGTAGCTCAACACAATAGGCCTTTCGATACCATTCACACATTTGTGGGACGATGTCTTGCAAACCTTGCCCCGTAGCCATACATTCTAACATCTTAATGCATAATATCCCACAGTCACTACCGTTTCTCTGTTGGGGTGGTTCCGGATAAAAACAAACATCCCATACTTTCTTTACATTTGTGGAATCCCTCTTGCCCTTCCATACGTCTCCTTCCAAGCATAAGCTAGGCAATAGTTCGGCCATCTTTGTGAACAGTCGCTTGATTTGTGGTTTAGGACGACGACCCATAAGAGAATCATAGATTTGGATCCTCTCTTCCTGAACAATGAACTGATATAAGACCCAATGGTTTTTCGTGGCGTGTGCGATCCCGAACACATACTCAACATCCGCCCATGGACGTCTGTATCCAATTTTTGGTCGTCGGCCTATGACATATTCAAGTATACGACTTTCCTTTGTAGACCAAATCCACTCGTCCTTTTTAGACCGTTTCCATGAGTCATAACACCTCGTCGTGAGTAATGTCTGTTTGTCATACGTAATGTTACACAATCGTCACTATTGGACAATCATAAATTAATATAAAACATAGCTAACACTTACAGCCACGCTAGCATCAACAACTGTCCAGTTGTCCAAGAAACTCGATGGCCACATCTCTACCTTGCGTAACAGGAGATGTACGAGCGCGTCAAGGTGCTACAAAATAAAAAATGTGTAAGTTCTCCAAGTCCAATAACACTTGGGAATGATGCGAATAAACACGGGCTAACCTCATCTGAAAGCAATCCTGTTTCACTCCATATATCTTTGAACCAAGCCGGCTTCACCCACGGGATACATTTCACAGATAATGTCACTTGCGTATCTAGATTGTGGTTAGCCGCCCACCATTCTGAAAAGTTGTGTACATCCAGCCGAATGTCTAGGTTACTTAGTGGATTGTATAGAACGTTAACAGTTTCAACCATCTCCACATAAGGAACTATTTGAAGTAGCTAGACACAAACAAGAGATAACGTCATTGATGCATGAATTTGTAATTGTAACATATTTGAAGCAGTTATGAAGAGTGTGTTACATTCTCATCTAAGGTAGGTGCATCAACAGTGGCATCCCCCTTCAAACACTCGCTACTAGTGTCACCCTAAAAATACGATCAACAAGAGATAACGTCATTGATGCATGGATTTGTAATTGTAACATATTTGAAACAGTTATGAAGAGTGTGTTACATTCTCATCTAAGGTAGGTGCATCAACCGTGGCATCCCCCTTCAAACACTCGCTACTAGTGTCACCCTAAAAATACGATCAACATTAGCACGGGATGTAAACTAGGTTACTACGTAACGTTGTCTTTTCCGATAATTAAAAAATACCTGCTTGAAATTAACATTATTGTCTTCATCAACTTGTTCATCACCACCATCGGCGCACTCAGCTATGTTATCTTCTCGTCCTTCGTCACCAATAAAATCAACGTCTGCTCGTCCATCGTCAACATCAACATCTTCACCACCATCCTTGGCATACTCAGTTGTGTTATCTTCTCGCTTTTCATCTCCAATAACATCAACATCTTCACCACCATCCTTGGCACACTCAGTTGTGTTATCTTCTCGCTCTTCATCTCCAATAACATCAACATCTTCACCACCATCCTTGGCACACTCAGTTGTGTTATCTTCTCGCTCTTCATCTCCAATAACATCAACATCTTCACCACCATCCTTGGCACACTCAGTTGTGTTATCTTCTCGCTCTTCATCTCCAATAACTTCAACATCTTCACCACCATCCTTGGCACACTCAGTTGTGTTATCTTCTCTCTCTTCATCTCCAATAACATCAACATCTTCACCACCATCATTGGCATACTCAACTGTGGTATCTTCTCGTCCTTCATCACCATCACCATCAATGTCTGCTCGTCCTTCATCGTCATCAACCACTTTGACATTCTCCTTATTCACTTTATTTTTCTCACTTGGAATTCCCTCACCTTTGTCTTCTGTATGAATAGATGGGTCAATGCCAAGCTTCACACAAATCTTGTTCAACAAATTCTCCAACCTAACTTGCATTTTGTCAATCGTATTCAAACGTGTGATAACCATTTTACGGAAGCCCTTTACCTTTGAGTAGTTTGGTTCAACTGCTTCTGTTTCATCCAACGTTTCGGTCGGTTCCACTTGTTCATCCTTAGTCTGTCCCATTCCCTCTTTTCTGGGTACCTTTACACGCACCCGAGTCCCACCATCTACAATCGGAGCCTTCCTCTTACGAGGCAAACGAATTGGTTCATCATGCTTCTCCATTTTATAGAGTTCCTCTTCCCAACTGATGGCACTAACATAAGATGATAATTTTGACTCAGTTTTTGAAGGCTCCAACTTACTAACAACATGCATCTGCAAACGAATCCAACAAGCTTTTAAAATAGTGTACACAAATAATTGAAATCAACATAATATGTAAACATTTGAACTTACATTGTCTGCAGTGCGATCCTGTCCCTTCAACCTCGGAAAACATTTCTTGCGGAGTTCACCAAATCGGACCACACCATCAACAGAACTCCATCTCACCATGCGAGGATTAGAACACCTTCACCGGGCTATAGGCTTCGCACACAACGAGGCAATGCTCTGCATTGTCTCATATGCCCATACTTGTAGTGCATAAGTAAAACCACAAACATCAATAAACATTCTTGGATCCCCTCTTTTTTTTCCATCAGACTTATTGCTTCCCCTCCCCTTCTCCTGTTGTTTAAGAGACCTAAACTTCGACCTAATGTCTTGAACAAGAAATTCGAATGCAACGCGACCCCATGGATAACTATTGAACTCATCCAAGTTATCAATAAGGGCCACATATTCAAGATCAACCTTCTTCGATGACCTATGTCTAACAAGTAGTATACCATAAAGCACCAATAACAAAGCCAATTGCAGAGACTGATCAGACTCAGGATCCTTCTTACATTTATCTAAAAAGGCTTCCTCAATTTGACTTACTGTTATGTATGTTGCACATTTGAAAACCTTTTTGTGAAGTGCGGATGTAGTGGGTAATGGGGACTTTGGACCAAATTGCAATCCCGTAACTAACACAAATTCTCTCGGCCCAAACTCAGCTTTAGTTTTGTTTATGTGGAAAATTAACTTTTCTCCTTGGCTACACATTTCTTGTTTATATAACAAATGAAGATAGAGTTGACCCTGAAATGCGAGTTCTTGCAATTCCATGAATTGTCCAAAACAACTAACACGGAATTGAGCTATGTTTCTTACACCAAGATTACTTATAACAGTATCTATGATGCTTAATTCTGACCTATTGCTAACCCCAACAGCAGAGGTCGGTTCAATGCTATTCGTAGCCATTAATAGAACCTGTTAAATAACAGATAGTTTCATAAGGTACAAACATAAATACGAGATTCCAAATTGTGGAATTGCACAATAGAGTGAGAACTAGATAATATCCCCACACAAAAATGTCAATTGAAGGTATGGCAATGACAGATGAGCAAAATAGTGAATTTCCACGAAATCTAACCTCGAATTTGATTAACGCGAGGAACGATTGACAAACAAGCGAGAAATGCGAGTTGTTTCAGAAACCAAACACGAGATGCTTAATGGACAAAAACGTGCTATTCTCGATGGGAAGCTTGTTAATCAGATGAACGCAAATTTAGGTTGGGATTTTTTTTTTGGCGCGCAGAGTAGTGGATTAGTGTTTATTGTCTGTTGGAGTGGGACTAGGGGTGTAAGTGAGTCGAGCTTACTCGCGAGCTACTCGTGCTCGTCTCGAAAAAAGATCGAAATCGAATCGAAGTTAATCGAGTTCGATTTTGAACAATATTTTCTTATGCTATTTAATATATAATTTATATTTATGTACGAGTAATCGAGTCGAGTCGAGCCGAGCTAGAGTTTATCGAGTTTCTTATCGAGTCGAGCTCGATCTTTAAAATTTTAGGCTAGACCGAGTCGAGTCGAGTTTCGAGTATAACAATTGAAAATGAAAACGAGATTATTTCAATCTCGAATTGAAAAAATTGAAAATATATGTGGGCCTTACAGTTGACATACGTGTGGGCCTTAAAGTTGAGTTGTACTTAATTAATTTATTAGAATATGATCAAGGTGTAACCAAACAACAAAATATGTATTATCAACTACGAACAATTTAATTTTATGGACTCCAAGCACATTAATTTATTGGAATATGATCAAGGTGTAACCAAGCATGATTAATTGGTTCAAAAAATACATAAAACGTCGCAGTTTCGAAAAAAAATCTGAAACTCAAATTCCTTGGAATCTCAAACGACGCAACCTGTCTATTCCTACTTTTCGTTTCTTTGAAAAGGGGTCATGGTGTTGCAGACCACTTTCTCACAATCACACAAAGAAGATAACTTTCAGCCAAAGTTCCTTCAACCTCGCCATTTTCAGTAGATATGTGCCGTCAAAGAAGGTCCATGGTGCCAACCCTACCGTTCGAGTTGATTTGGGAGTTCCTCTCTCTGCTTCCGGCTTTGCATGTTGTGAAATGCTCTGTTGTGTGTAGGGCCTGGAGATCTCTGATTGAAACACCGGCGTTCGTGAGGCACCATTTACGCCAGATGAACACTCAGAATAAGTTTGGATACATTCTAGATCAAGAAAGCAGAAGGCCATTAATAGAGGTAAGACGAGATGATCAGACGGGTGGAGGCAACGAAAGGGTTTTCATCAGCGGTGTGGAGAAGGCGTTCGAGATAGTTGGAAGTTGCAATGGACTTCTTTGTGCGCTCGGGCTCGAAGAGACCATTTTCTTATGGAATCCAACAACAAATCGTCATCGGGTACTTCCATCGCACAGAATTCCCTTTACATATGCACTTAATAGAGCAACGTTGTCGTTCGGATTGGGCTATCATGAAGGCACGGATGAGTATAAGGTTGTACGAAAAGCAACGTTCACGGGATCAAATCAGGGTCCCTACTTGTCGATTTATTCTAGTAGAAGCAATCGTTGGAATGATTTGGGGTTTTTTAGGGATATGGAATGTTCATCGGAACCAGGTGTTTATGTGAAGGGTGCTCTTCATTGGCTGGTGTCATGGGGTCCTAACAGTCGTCAGGTGGCTGCATTTGATTTGGGGTCGGAGGAGTTCACAATCATACAAACCCCCAGTGACGCATTAGACCCGGGGTTCCCTTGTAACATTGGTGCGTTGGATAACGACACCCTAGTACATTACTCCGGATACTACTTTTTTCAAAACCGTATTAATTTCTGGATTCTTCGAGAATACGGAGACTACAATTCGTGGACGCAGATAACAATGGATGATCAGAGTTGGAGGGATATCGGGGGATTGGTGAGAATCCAGCTGATTCGGTTCATGAAACCGGATGATTCATGGATCCTAATGAGGATTGATCCCATAGGTACGTATGGTTATTGGGACATCGAAGAAAACAGGTTCTACGAGGTAGAATATGATGTAATTGTGCCTGGACACTGCACACTTAACACATACATTGAATCTATTGAGGTTCCATAGTAATGTGTGTTGAATGTGCTTGGTTTTGAAATGCATTACAATGATGTAGTAGAAGAATGTAAAAGTTTTTTGTTTTTGGCATGTATAATAGAACGTAGTTTCTGAAATGTGGTGCACAGAACAAGTGTAATATGGTTGTTGTTATTTGGTAAAATAGTGTTGCTCCACTTTGTGCATAATTTGGTTGGTTTAGTTGAAAACACTCTTATTCCCACGCAAATAATCACACAAGAGTAGAAATTTAAACAACAATCATTGGTTGGTTCACTTGGAAATACATAGTCTATGTTGTTATTTGGTAAAATAGTGTTGCTCCACTTTGTGCATAGATTGGTTGGTTTAGCTGAAAACACACTTATTCCCACGCAAATAATCACACAAGAGTAGAAATTTAAACAACAATCATTGGTTGGTTCACTTGGAAATACATAGTCTATGTTGTTATTTGGTAAAATAGTGTTGCTCCACTTTGTGCATAGATTGGTTGGTTTAGCTGAAAACACACTTATTCCCACGCAAATAATCACACAAGAGTAGAAATTTAAACAATAATCATTGGTTGGTTCACTTGGAAATACATAGTCTAACATGTTTTTTGGATCCACCAAGAATACGTCAAATGCAAGTGATAATGCTCAAACTGATGGTGTTTGTAATTGACCATTATCTCAAACAATCGACAAACATGTAGTACACATGTATGGGACACCAAAACAAGTAAATCAATCCACAACAAAACAAGTGTCAATAGATGACTTCAACCACAAATATCAATGACTTAACTCCAACTTCAACCAACAAAACATATGCTGAGTCCTTTATACCAAGACAAGACCCATTCATGATGTGTTTATACCAAGTCAAGAGCATCCATTTAACTAAAATCATTGATGAGCAGTTACACATACAGCCAAAATGCATTCACATTAAACCATCCTAAATAATCAAATGTCTACACCGATAAACCGTAGAGACCAAAAGGTACTCAACAAGAGTCATTAACACGATCCAAAAGAAACGAGAGTAGTGAATAGGTTATCCAACAACAACAAAAGTATGAATAGTTAATAGAGTTTAGTAGAGTATCATCTCAGTCAACGGACCAGCTTCAAAAAACTTAATAAGACGTCAACAACCTGCCTTCTGCCTTCACATCCTAAAATCTCCGGAAAGTAACCGGTGCACAAACCGAGCACGAGCTTCATCTGGAAATCCCATGAACATCTCCAGAAGGCCACTATTTTGAACAAGAAGCCTTGCTGTGTCAATCCTTTCATCAATCGTCAATGCTGGAATTTCGCCAAGCATGTTGTATATGTGACACCGTTGCGCACCCAGACTTGACTCGTATTTAAACACATCACAAATGACATCTAGCCGCTTGTCAGAAGAGGTGGCCATCTGTCCAAGGACGTCCATCAAGGGATCTTCAGAATTGACCACAGAAGAACTACGCTTCCTCGAATTAGTGGGACGACGACCACTCGTGGGTGTCGGAACTTGAGTTTCTGAGTCATTGTCCATCGAACAATGCATCTGATCCAGGTTGCCATTAGCCTCAAAGTTCGAATTCCCGCCTTGTGCTGGCTGGGATTCGCAGTGCACATCATCGTTATGTTCAGGAATGTCATCAACAAGAGAAGTAAAGGCTTCATACACATCCTCGGCTCCCTCACCAGTCGCCCGGTCATTCCCAAAGACCTCAATCCAATCATCATACATTGGCCAAGGCTTAAAGCGCATAGCCACGGCGCTTGGATCCTTCTAAACAAAACCGTATTTTACAGAACACACCAATTTTTTTTTTGGATACCTTAACAATCTTATCCCACATGTCATTGTTGCAATCAATAAGATGTGTCGTGGTGTTGAAACCAATGCCGGAGTTATCAGTCAGCATTGTCTTGATAGAACCATAATACCTTTTCCACATGACAATCTTCGAGTTTATGTGAGGATTGGCACGAATGTCAGTGCCAGGGAGCGCCTCCATCAACATTTCCTCCAGCTTTGTTTGGTACCCAGGTCTAAACTCGTTCTCAGACTTCCAGCCTTGCAACACTAATTCTTTCAGCTTATCGAGCAACAATGACTCTTCATGGTCAGTCCAGTTGCGTCGAGTCCTCTTCAATGAATCAGTCGTAGACTTCCTTGCTCTGGCTTTGTACCTTCGTTTACCCTTCACGGCCGCCGTATCAAAACTAGATCCCCCGCCCTCCATCTACAGTCGTATATAATTAAAATTTTAAACAACAAGCAATCAAAAACCATAACAACACTAGCATATGTAAACCCATATCATCGACAATCATAAACTCCAACAAACCCATATAATCATAAACCCATATGTAATCGGGTGTGAAAGACAAATAATAAGCCCTAAACCCCTGTGAGCATAGAATCGGAAATGAAAGACAGTTATTAAGCCCTAATCCATAAAATGATAGTCCAACGAAGTGAAATAAACTAAAATATTGCAAAAAATTGAAAATTTCTCGAAAAAACGAAGAAAACGTACCAACTTACCTGGAATGAAATGCGTAACTCGACAAGGGAGAAAAAGAAGATGACACCTGCACAGGGAAAAGGGATTAGCGGCGGAAAAAAAAAACGACGACGGCCGGAAACGGAAATAGTATGAAGGAGGGAGGGTGAGCACCGAGGGTTTATGTGTGGAATTTTTTTTCCCGCTGAAGAACAAGTGAGAAGTGTGAGAGAAAAGCTTCCCAAAAAATGATTTATTTGGATATGTAATGTTGAGAGAGAAATAATATTGCGTATCAAACGGTGTATTGATGCCTGTATAACGAGGGCAAAATTGTCTTTTCATCACTTTTCACTTCTTATATGGTGGGGTATGCATTCTATCAAACAAAAAATAATTTTATACACTGGTTAATACACTCTATCACACAAGAATTAACATAATTCATGGTTTTTAGTACCACTTTTTGTATTTTCTATCAAACATGAATTTGATTTAATACATCACTTATACACCTTTTCCTATATAAAATTATATTGAGGACCCCTTATACACCCCTTTCCCGCATAATTTTATTTTGCGTATCAAGCGCACCCATATAGTTATATGTGTGTGTGCTGTATATATGGGTGTGTTGTCTGAGTGTATATATATTTCTATATGTGTTTGTTGAGTGAGTTCTGAGTGGGGTAATATATATGTGTGAGTAATATGTGTATGATGTATATATAAATATATGTGTTTGCTATGTGAGTGATTATATATACTCCTATATATATATATATATATTTCTCTAGTAAAGAATTAAGAAAACATATACTCCATTTTGTATTGTGGATATGAAGCCTTGACTATATTCATTGATGTTTAGGTAATGGCTGCTAGAGGTATGAAAAGAAAACATAATTTTATTCCAAAAAAAGGTATTAGAGAACTATTAAACAGGAAAACTAGGTCATTCGATGTGGATAAGAATACTTAAGAAACAAATAGAATGGCAACAACAAAAACATATCATCCTTCAAATGAAAGAAATCTACATTATAATTTGGTGGGTGGTGTTTTTGCGTCAAATTCAGCGACCGAATCGAAAGTGTTGAATTATCGAGGCAGGACACCTCTGAAATTCCATCAACCGAAGATGAAGCTGCCACAATAGGTAAATTTATCATTTTAATTATTGTAACGTTTACTTAACTATCAAAATATTATAACAAATGTTTAATGTCCATATGTAGTTGTTGGGTCTAAGAAAAAATATCAAGGTCAAACATTTGGTAAGGGAATACTGGAGTATTTTACAAATACTAGAAATAAAATGAGGATTAATGTAGATCCTACGGTTGGAAGACGTCTAACCAGATACGAGTCTGCAAAGCTTGCATCCAAATTGAGATAGTGATTTAGGACGTTCTTCCAGTTCCGAAAAGGTGGAAAGAAGTGGATACAAAATATGGGTTGGGGCCGGGATTCGATCAATTCAAAGGTATGTGTATAAAATTGATCTCATTTATTTTTACATTTTGTAATTAATCTGAAGTGTTTACCTTAAATGTAGATCCACATGGATGTCAATATTGATGAGCCTGGTGTGAGGCAAGCCCTGGTTGATAGGTTGAAAATTAGTAGTCGAAACTAACGTCACAAGTTGCATAAGCACTTTGTTAAATATGCAACTTTGGAAGAAGTAAAATATAACAAACCCGATTTATGTCGTACCCAAGAACAATGGAAAGAGGTAAAGAAAATAGGAGAGGCTCCATGAAATTGTGAGTAATTTGTTTCTCATGCTTAGTAATGTTTAATTGTTGGTTAATGATTGTATTTTGTTTAATTATTTGACTTTATGCTATATTTGGTTTTTTCGGAATAGTTGTGGTGTTATTGATCAATTCATTTGAGCTAGCTAATTATGTTATTTTTTGCAGTCTAAACATGAGTTAAATGGTGAAGAGTGTGATATGATTGAATTGTATGTCCATACACATTCTTCAGAGAAAGATGGTTGGAAATCCGATGAGGCTAAAGAAATTTGGGTAAGTCATGTAGGCATGTACAAATGAGATTTCATTTTATTACTAATATTGATGCTAATTAATTTTTTTTGGGTGGGGCTAATAACACCCCAAAAACTGTTATACACACCCCAAATGTTAAACACACCCCATTAAAATTTAAAATTCATTTTTTATTACTATACACACCCCAATTATTTCCTATTTACCCTTCAACCCTCCTAACTAATAAAAATTAACAAAATCTTTAAAAACATATAAAATTTAATTAACAAAAAAAATCAATAATACAATAAAATTACGTGTAAACATTGAAAATATTTAAAAAAAAATCAGCTAAATTTTAAAAATCATTTAAAAATGAAAAAATCAATTAAAAAATTAAGAAAATGAAAAAAATAATAATTAAATCTAAATAAAATCTATAAAATAAATCAAATAAAATAAAGAATTAATTATTAACGATTATTTTAAAAAAAATAAAAAATAAAATAATAAAGAAAAATCAACTCAATATTTAATTAAAAAATAAAATAAAGCTAAATAAAAATTAAAATTTTCAACTAAATTTTAAAAAATAATATTTTTAATATTTTTAATTAATTCTTAAGATTTAGGAGATTTTTAATTTTTTAGATTTTATTTATCATTATTCGAATTCTTAATTTTAATTGAATTATATTTTACGATTTATTAAAAAATTATGAATTTATTTATTTTTAATTGATTTTTGAATTTTTTATTTGAATAATTTATTTTTTTCTTATTCAAAAATATTTAATTTTTTCAGATTATTTTTAAAAAATATTTGATTTATTTAAATTAAATATTTTTAAGATTTTATTAATCTTTTAAAATAATTTTTAGATTTTAATTACATTTTTTTAAGATTTTTTCAATTTTTTTATAAAACGGTCTTTAATTGGTATAAGGGTTACTTAGTCATTTTACAATTATCTATTTTCAATTTTAAAATGATGGGGTATGTGTAACATGTTTTGGGGTGTTAGTAGTGGTACTCTTTTTTTTTATCATAATTAATGACCACATAGGAGAAAATGGTAAAGAAACGAGAAGAATATGCTGAGCAAGGTAAAAATTTCAGCTGAAATTGTTCTTGAGGTCCTAGCCATATATGGAACTGGTTATGTAAAAGGGCTTGGTTATGGTCCAAAACCTCCTAGTGGACGTAGTGTTTCAGATGATGCTTCTAACCAATTGGAAAGGGAGTTATTTGAGACAAAAGAAAAGTTGGAAGCATCTGAAACTCGCGTAGGTGCAATCCAGGAAAAAGTGAGTGATATAAAATACACCATGAACAAACTTATGAATTTCTTGGTAGAGAGAGGAATAAGTCTTTAAGATTTAGGAAAACATTTCTTATATTTATATTTATTCTTATGTTTGCTGCTTTTGACTTTAAAACAATTAAGTTCATTGTATTTTTTTATCTTATAATGCAATTTAAATTTATTTATCATCTTTAATTTAGTGGTCAATGTAAATATTTATTTATTATAATTTATTAATTAAATTAATTTATTACCATAATATTTTTAATCTATTATAAATATACAATTCAACTGAAATTTCAATAAAAAAACAATTTATTTTATGAAATTTATTAGTCATAGTAAAAATGCAATTAATGACAAAAATAATAATTGTCAATATATATATATATATATATATATATTTTGACGATTGCTATTTTGTCACTAAAATATTAGTACTATTTAATGACAAATTGTGGTCATTATATATATGCACATATGATGACAATAAAAAATTTGTAACAATAGCGTAAATCTTTTGTGATGAAATATTTAAATGAAGACAAAATATATGTTGTCATTATATCTCTAAATTTAGTGACAATTATCATATTCGTCACTAATTAATATTTCTTATGACAAAAAATGTTTCGTCACCATTTCTACGCTATTTAGTGATCAAAAATATTTTGTCACTGAATATTACCCTTTCGTGACGCATTGTGTCGTCATTATACATACATATATATAACAACGATTAAATTTTTTTCACTAAAGTGTTATTCTTTGGTGACGAACTATATAAAAGGTAACGAAATTATTCATTTAATTATGACGATAATGTTGTCACAAAAATTTGACAAATGCGGTAGAAAATTTAAAAAATCGTCACTTAAAATTAATATTTTAGTGACAATAAATTAAATCGTCATGTAAGATTGAACTATTTGGTGACGAACTACATAAATTACGACGAAATAATTAATTTATTTGTGATAGAAATTTCGTCATTACAATTTTAAAAGGTTGATATATATGAAATGGATAATCATCGCTAAAAATTAATATTTTAGTGACAATAAATCAAAGCGTCATTTAAAGTTGAACTTTTAGTGACGAAATATCGTATTTAGCGACAAAATTCAGTGTCAAATGTGACGCTTTATTCGTCACCATAGATTGAATAATATAGCGACGCTGAACTTTAGCGTCGCCAAAAGATGACTTTTGATGATGAATTCAAATAAAGTCACATTTACCTAATGCGACGCACCTACGGCGACCTTCGTTGCGACGGAGAAAAATCGTCGTCAAACACATTTTGTGACGAAAAATGATGCTTTTATGACGAATTGTTGTCGTCGCGATTTCTCAAATTTTCTGTAGTGCATAACATTTGCTGTAGGAGTATGTGCTAGGTTTCAAGAAAACCCAAAGCAAAGTCATCTAGAAGCAGCAAGGAAGATTCTCAAGTACCTAAAAGGAACAGTCAATCTAGGACTATGGTACCCTGCTGATGACAATCTAGAATTGAGTGGTTATTCTGACTCAGACTATGGAGGATGTAGAATTTATAGGAAATCCACATCTGGAACCTGTCAATTCCTAGGCAACAAGTTGATTTCATGGTTCTCTAAGAAGCAAACTTCAGTTGCAACCTCCACCACTGAAGCAGAATATATGGCAGCTGGAAGTTGTTGTAGTCAGCTGCTCTGGCTAGTTCAACAACTCAAGGATTACAAAGTAGAGGCAAGAGAAGTCCCTATCTATTGTGACAGCAGCAGTGCCATTGCCATCACTCAAAATCCAGTCCTACACACAAGGTGCAAGCATGTCGACATTCGACACCACTTCATAAGAGACCACCTTGAAAAGAAGGACATCAAGATGGAGAAAATTCACACAGATATCCAAAGAGCAGACATCTTGACTAAGCCCCTAGCTGAAGAACGATTCAAGACCCTATGCTACAGCTTAGGACTCCTGGATCCAAGCACATGAAGAGCAAAGATCAGCTGAAGACCTCAGCTGATACAATTGCAGCAGACTAGGAGGATCAGATGAGGTGAATAGACACCCTCATCTTCAGGTAAGTTCTATCCCGATGAAGACAAATAAAGCTGAGGGAAAATATAGAGTTATCTAATCAAGGGGGAATCAATGATACCTTAAGAATCCTTGATGAAATACTCTAAAATCTGCATTACATATTATATATATATATATATATATATATATATATATATCCAGCAGACTTGAACAAAGTTATTTGACATCTTTACTCTAAGCAATGTATATCTATGTATATTAATAAACTATTCTTCATAAAATACTTTATTTATATACATACATACAGTATACTATTGAGTTATACTTGGTTGGATTAATACACCACCCTCACCGACTCAACAGTATGCATGCACTGTACGGATTCCAAATAACTCTTGCTCAAAATTTATAAATTCTGCATTCCATAAGATAGAGTCTGAATCTCTTTAAATGTGAAGCCTTAGATCAAGAATCTCATTGTTGATCTTAAAAAGTAACTTTTCAGAAATTCAGACCTATCAACTCTATAGTTTTGTCATCTTTCACTCCACTACCTCATTTCTACCCCTATAAAAGGAGGAAGTTATGAGAACACCTAAGAACACAAATCACTAACTATTCCTGTTTCAGGTATGGAGACAATCGAAAGAAGAGATGGAATGGAGATCATCCCTCAACCAAGGTCTTGGGTGAAGGAGTTGAAGATTTGTCCTGAAGATGAAGATGATGCAGATCAGCATACTTGGTTTAACCAACATAAGTATGACTATGAGAACTAGAGGAAGGAGAGACGTTCTTGTTGAAAACTAGAGGAAGGAGAGATGCAGAGGACAAAGTAGCAAGCAAGCAGAGCTTCTTCTCCAGGGGGAAGTTCTACATGGAGAGCTTGTTATCAAAGGCTACTGTGTCTAAACAAATCAAGAAGACCCAGTCCATGGCTCTCTCTTCACACTCCATTGAAGCCTCTTCCAATCTTCCTTCCCCTTCAAGAGAAGCGAAGAAATTCAACAAGGACACATTAGATGCTACAACCCATCTGATGATGAGGAACATCAGATGGTGAGGGCAACTTGAACCAGTGGGATATCATCCAGGCTGATCATCAAATTGATTTGATGGTCCTACATGGTTCAGAGATAGAGCTGGAAGATCCATCAAACCAGGTTGGATCATCACTCACAATAAAGCTGGAAGATCCATCATCCAGGTTGGATCATCACAGCAGAGCTGAAGGATCCATCAAACCAGGTTGGACCTTCAAACACAGAAGATCTACTCAGCAAACCTCAATCCTCAACTCAGCTGACCAGAAGACTTTCAAGGAAAATCAGCAGACTTTTTGAAGAAATCAGAAGACCTCACTCTGCTGATCAGATCACTTCAATTTAGAGTATAATGACTAGCTTTGATCATGTAATTCATTCTAGATTCATTCCTGAATGTAATTAAAGAAATTGGCCTATATAAGGAATGAAATTCACTTATAGAAAACGGCCTTGATGATCAATTCTTGCCACAAAATTAGTCACAACGGCTATTTTTGGTAATGATGTCATTAATACTTGATTACCATATCGCCAGCAAATCAACAATTGCCACATGGCAAATTCAGCCGGCAAATTTAAGGAATGGCCCGAAATCAAAGATGGAAAACTTGGGATCTACTCCACAACTAAACCAAATCTGACCGTTGGATTATACAATTCTCAAGAAGTGCTGGAGTATATATACAACCCTTACACCATTCCAAAAACCCTTTCGCTCACAAATCTCAATCGCTTACTATACTCTCTCGTTCTGCAAGTTACTTTCGCTCTTTCGAACCCTAACTCTCAAACTCAGAATGGGAATCATTGAAATTTTTGATGAGAAGACCAAGATCACAGGCACTTTGGACGCTGCAAAGTGGTCCAAGGAAGGGAAGATTTTTACGGAGATTGCTCTGTTTTTCAAGGGCAAACACACAGGTGAGAACAAGGAAATATTACTTCGATGCCTCAACCTTAATCTCAGAGAATTTCTACAAGCAGCACCTGCCAATGTTTATGAACAAGATGTGCTGGCTTTCTATGCAAATGCTGTGATGAATGGCTCACAGGTTGAAAGTATCATGGGTAGACAACCGGTCAAAATCACAAGGAAAATTCTTAAGAACATGTTCGATCTACAAAGGGGGAAGTCAACATCTCTACCTACATTATGAGAAGAGAAAAGGAATACATGGAGTTGTTTACTGGTGGAAGAATCAAGGCTGCTGATGCCTCTGGAGTCAAGAAATCTCAACTTGACCCTAAGTTTCAGACCTTGATGGACATAGCAGGCAAGATGCTGCTAGGTAACACTTTTAGCCATGATGCTGTTACCACTCTGAAGGTTAGAGTTATGGCTACATTCTGGGATCAGGTAAATGGAGACTGGCAAAGGCTTTTCTTGGACATAATTGCTCTTGAAGCCAATAAGGTGTCCTTGGATTTACAATCTAAGGAGTGGAAGGTGACCTCTACTGTCAGCTTTGCCAACAAGCTGAGTATTATCCTTCCAGAGGTACTCCCAAAGAAGTATAAGATGGGAGCTCATAAGGCCTTCCACATCTCTAAGTATTACTTAAGAAAGGAAGCTCTTGCTGAGGCAGCTAGGCTGAAAGAAGAGAAAAGGAAGATGTTGGCCGAAACATCCTCCAAAGATGTTATTGAGAAAACAGAAGAGTCGACTCATGACTCTGCTGAAGACGAGGAGGAGCCTTCCAAAGAAGAGACTCAAAAGAAGGCTGCTGAGGATGATGATAATCAGACCTTAGCACAACGAAGATTTCTGATCAAATCAGGGCTCATCTCCCCATCTGATTCAGATGCCACTCCCACTGCCTCTCCTTTGAAAAAGGTAGGTACTTCTAATCCCTCCCTCACTTTCACACCTTCCAAGTTATCAAAGGGTCAGAAGAGAAAGAAGAACACTTCTTCTTTCACAAAGAAATCCAAGAAATCCAGGCTCCCCACTCCCATGAGCATAGCCCCTATTTCATCCTTCAACCCTTCTGATGACTCCAACCTATCTGAACCCTCACACACTGATACCCAAATCCCTGCTGATACTCACACAGCAGAGGAACAAGCCCAGCCTAACCCTGCTGATGTTCAAACAGCAGACAACCAAACTCAAATCACCTCCACACTCCCTGCTGATGATCAAACACAGATCACATCCCCATCCCCTGCTAACATTCAAACAGCTGATGTTCAAGATCATCAAGCCCAGCCATCTACTGATCTTCAAGTAGAAAATGAGTCAGATCAGCAGACTCAAAACCCTGCTGATAAACAAACCTCTGAAGATCAATCCCAACCCCCTACTCAACCAGAAGATATCACTTCCCAAATCCCTGCTGATACTCACACAGCAGAGGAAAATGCCCCAGCCACCCAATCTCCTACCCTCACTGTCCCATCTGCTCCAGAAGACTTGGCACCAGCAGACCTGGATCATGCTGGCCCCTCTCAACCTCAGTACAGAATGGTGCACTATCCTATGTGCACAAAGGAGAAGATGATGAGGATGAAGATAGCCAACCTGCTCAAGTCCACTACTCCTGGTGTTGATGAGGAATCAATCCAGTTTGAACAGGTACTTAGGATATGTACCTGGATTGAGCTCCGAAGAGATGATGTGGATGACCTTCTTGAGGTCATGGAAGGAATGGGAGGAAAAGAAAATTTCCTCGATTGGGAAATGGAGCAAAAGGAAGTTGCTCAGGTTCAAACTTTTGCTCAGCTGCTATCAGACGAGGCACTGACTGCAGTTTGCAACAGGATTCTAGGAATCCACACTGATGATATCTCTGTTCCAGAAGGTTCATCAGATCGGCAGACAGCTGAAAAAGCAAAGGAGGACGACTCAGCTGCACCAGCCTTGGTAGAAGACTCAGCTGAACCAGCTGACAGAGCAGAGGTTGAAAGAGAAGTAGTCAGAGTACCAGCTCACTTCATGCCTTCAGATACCCTGACTCACTTCTTTGATAAAGGAGAAAAGATCATGACCCATCTGGTCAAGGCCACTACCTCATTCCTTAATGAAGACTATCTTTCAGTTGAAGAAAGAGGCAAAGCATTGATAGTTCATCCCAATCCCCAAGGTACTGCCTCCACCTCCACCCAATCTGTTGATCATACAGCAGACATCTGCTCCCAGGTCAAAGCTGCAATAGACTTGCACTTTGAGAAAGGTTTAGGCCTACAGTTTGGAAGATATGTTGAAAAAGCTGTTAGGGAGCAGAAGACCCGTCTTCATGACCAGATTTTTGACATTGAAGATAAATTTGGTGAGGCACTCCATGATCAGATAGGAGATTACATGAGTCTCATTCAGAAAAGAACAGGTGACGTCTCCAAAATGTTTGCTGATGAGATCTCGCAAATGGAGGCCGCCTACGAGTCAAGAATTAAAGATGTTGAAGCAAGAACCGCTGAAGGTCAAGCCCTTCTTAAGGCAGCTGCAGAGGAGAATGAAAAACTGCAGACTCAGCTGAAGGAGACAGCAGCCAAGTTGGAAACACTTACAACTAGATTTGAAGTTGCCTCCTCCTCCAATTCTCATGCCGAAGTTCTTGAGCACAGCATATCTCATCTGACCCAAGTTGGCAAAGTCAATGCCATAGCCCTGAAGCAGACTCTGAAAGTAGAAATTCTGAATGCCATGAAGCCTTTTGCGGCTACACTTGCTGAAGCCAAAAAGGGGGAAGATGTATTGATAAAGGCTCTTGAGAAGTCTACTGCACAGCCAGCTGTAATGGTAGTATCTCAAGATGAGTTGAATGAAACCTTGGGTGGTTTAAAAAGCAAAATCAAGAGCAGGCAAGGCAAGGCAAAGGCAAAGAAATTGCTCAAGAAGACACTCAAGCTCCTGCCAAGACTCTACAGATCACTGCTCCTGTAGAACAAGTTCCTGAGAAGAGGATGACAAGGAAAAGGAAGGCAGATAAGCAAGCTCAGTCAGCTCAGTCCAGTAAGAAGGCAACTCCAGCAGAGCCTACTGCAGAAGAGAAAGAGGCTCTAGAGTTGAAGAAAAGAAAGTTGCTTGAAGCTCAAGAGCTTAAGCAAAAGAAGATGAATGATGCGAAGGCTGTCAAAGCCAAATTTGAAAGGAAAATTGCCAAACTCAGGAAAGCACTCAAGGATAAAGCAAAAGAAGACAATGTCCTGGTGTTTGATAGCAATTATGTGGATTATTTAGCCCTTCAAGATGAGCTACCAAGATGGTATCCCCTGAAGAAGAAGAAGTGGCAAATTCAACACCATATAGTAAGGAAATTTGGCCCTCTCCCTTCTTATGAAGAAGAATTTCTTCAATTTTCTCAGTTCATGACCTTTGAAGATCCAGTGTTCTGGGAAGAAATTGTCAAGACAGCCAAAGAACTTGACAATTGCAGAATCCTAACACCTGAAGAACCCAAATGGGATGCACCCATTCTGGACTCAGGAAGAGCCAACATGATTGAAATCAAAAGGATTTTGTATAAAATCTATGAAGAGGAGAATGTTACAGACGTACAACACATGGAAGATGTTCGAGTTCGTCTGTACTTTGCCTACCGCATTTGAAGAACAGAAGACCTGATGAAGACTACTTTAGAAGTTTAAAGAAACTATTACTTGTAATCTGTAAAAGCTCTATATATATTCAAGTTTTAGTTCTTTTTGCTTACAAGACAAACTCTCATTGTCTTCATCAGATACTTCAGTTTAAAATGTTATAAACTCTTATCTTATTTCATTAAGAGCATTTATCAAGTATAGTTTTGGCTTCATCAAAAAGGGGGAAATTGTTGGGATATAAATTCACCCTAAGCCCCACTTGATGTTAGAATAGTTTTGATGGCCAAAACACTTAGAGTTTATAAATGTAATAGGATCAGCTGACTTGTATAGAACAGCTTAGACTAGTCTTCTGTGATCAACTGTATTGATATCAGCTGATCAGCACAGCCCTGGCTTACATGCCTATCCTCAAGATGAGAAGAGTAGAAGACATGAAGACTAGAAGATCCTTGAAGACCAGATAAGTTAAGGTGCTTGTATACCTACCTATCTGATGGAGTCCAAGATTGAAGATGGCCTAAAGCAACACAAAGAATTACCAGATCAGAAGAGTGTTGCTCGACTGATATCAGAAGACAGAAGACCTAAGGCCAGAAGAGTAGTCAGAAGACTAGTAGTACAGATCAGAAGACTATGTGCTCTTCCAGGACTCGGCTGATTCCAAAGTCATCTTGCAATTCAAACGAAGACCTACCTTATTTAAAAGATTGACATGATCCCAGGATTGAAGCAATCAATCGGCTGGAATCAAGGAATCAAGCCAACATGGAAAGATTGCCCCAACGGCTAGTCAACTCCAACGGCTAGTTGCAAGCAATCACCATTATAAATACAAGAGGATGAGAAATCACAAACACGAAGTCACAACGAGAGAATTCAACAAGCTAAGCAAGCAATCAAGCAAAAAGCCATACTGTTCTAAGAATTCTCCAAGAGCCAAAAACCATTAGAATATTTGTAGCTCTTAAGTGATATCTATCCAACCCATAAGAACCTGAAACCTGTTCATATTGTATATTCATTGTTTTAGGCATAGTGGTTAAGCAATTTATAAGCTTGAACCATTAGTTGGATATCCTTCAAAAACCCCAAACCCTCACCGAAAGGTTAAAGTTTTTGAACCCCTCAAAGTGCAAGTGCTTACAATCACTTGTGGAGACCGTAGCTGTTAGGACGGCTTAGATCTCAAAGTCCTATCCTTTGGACTATAAAGGACAAGCCCCTTGTAATTTTTGGTAAATTAAAGGGATTAAACATCACGTTGGGACGTGAGAGTGGACGTAGGAACGTATATCCGAACCACTATAAACCTGGTGTTATTTAATTACTGCACTTTATATTTCTGTCATTTCATTTATCTTTATATAGTGCATACTGTATTTTCAACTGTCTTCAAAACAAGGCCATAACTTTCAAACCAGCATCAGCTGAGCATTTTTATTAAGCAAAACAAGTAAACGCTTTCTTAAGAAACTAAGAGAACGAGTCTAATCAAGGCCTACCATAATTCCGCATATAACCTCTTCATTCAGATCACTATAGTCATCTAGACCAGCAGACCTGTAGTCCAGTTGACATAGTAATCAGAAGAGGTTTCCAACTCTCTTGAAAAAGTTTTAAAGTCTATTCACCCCGCCCCTCTAGACTTTAATCCCATTCACTACTCGTTCAGGGACCAACACATTGCATTGAAACAGGAAATTATTGATCTGAAGGAAGCCCAGTCTAAAGTACATCCTAATGTAATAGTCCTAAATGAACGCTTGAGTGAAGAGTTGAGACAACTCAAAGAAAAGTGTGCATTGACAGACAGGTTATATCAAGACCTACTTAAGACACATGCAACTGAGAGAAATGAATTCAATGTTTTAAAGAGCAAGTGCAATAGGCTTGAAAAACGTAATAAGTTCTTAGAGACCGAGGTTGTCACATTAGATCTCAAACTTACTGACCTGGTTAACTCTTCTAAGATTAACCTTGAATTATCGGATAGGTATAGAGATCCAGCTGACAAGACAGGTATAGGTGCTGAGTCATCTAGCTCGTCTACTCGAGTCATTAAGAACCCTACTACTAATAACTCAAGACTTTTGCCAAATGATAAAGGAAAAGGACCAATGATATACGATATTGGAACTCCGTCTAAAGGCACTGTACCTAAACAGACTCGACTTAACATTCCAATTGCCAAGGGAGGTAAAAAGAATGTTAACAACAAGCCTGTTCTGTTTAGAACTAGTCAACAAAGGACCACTAATCGTGGACGACCCAACCAGGTCAGATACGAGGATTGGTATCCTGAGGAGACGAGTACTAGACAGGTACAGACTAGACGACAAGAGCCTAGACCTCCTTTCATAAGGCAGTCTCAGCTCTACTCATCTAGGACTAGACAGGTTGCTCCAAAATATTGTATACAACCTGTCCTATATCCTCCACCTTTGTCATATGATATCATAAGTGAGGAAAGACCTAAACGAGTCTATAAACCGTATGGACCTAATGCATACAAACCCTATTCTGACTATCATAGACCAGTGCCTGCTCAAGTAGAGATCAATTCGAAAGGCTATCTCAAACGAGTAGACCCGAACTCGAATGATAGGTCAGATAAGGACAACAAGGTCTTATTTTGTAACAAATATGGCAGGAAGCTTAAGAGATCAAACTTGTTCAAGACTCCAATGTATATTTGGATTCCTTTGAACTCGACTAACCCCCCAGGACCCCAATAAACTAGTGTGTACCTAAATTATTGAATATCTTCATTGCAGGGTCGACTTGACTTGTATAAGAAGGGTGGTTCAGTTGGAGAAACTTGGTACATAGACAGTGGGTGTTCTCACCACATGACTGGTACCAAGGCGCTACTCTCTAACTACCATGAGAAAGAAGGACCAAGAGTTATCTTTGGAGATAGCTCTATGGCAATCACGAAAGGATTCGGATACATCAGGAATGGAGACGTAGAAATTCACGATGTCTCATATGTAGAAGGTTTGAAGTATAATTTGTTATCTGTCTCTCAATTTTGTGACAGGGGCTATAAAGTCTACTTCAAAAGCGCCAAATGCGAAATATGGGATAAAAGAACTCATACAATCCTTCTAGTTGGAGTAAGGCAAGACAGCGTCTACACTGTGAATTGGAATAGTTGTCCTAGGGATGCTTGCCTTCTTACTAAGAGTCCTAAAGAAATCAGTTGGCTATGGCATAGACGCCTATGTCATATGAACTTTAAGATAATTAACAAGATCGCAAGAGACTACCTTATTGAAGGTATCCCTAATGAAATCTATTACAAATCACAAGTGTGTGATGAGTGCCAAAAAGGTAAACAGGTAAAGGTTTCATTTAAGTCAATTCCTACTCTCTCAACAAGTAGAGTCCTAGAACTACTACACATGGATCTTCATGGTCCTATAACTCCTCCAACCTTGAATGGTAGAAGGTACACACTTGTTGTTGTAGATGACTATTCTAAGTTCACTTGGGTAGTCTTCCTACACAAGAAGAGTGTTGATGTTGATATGAGTGTCTTGTTTAATGATCCAACACTGACAGCCGAGTGTTGTGTTTAATGTTCCCAACACTCATGACAACATCAGAATTTTCCCTTCCTTTTCTCACTAACTCTTATCTTACGCTTGTTGTCTAATGATGTCCCCAGAGTAGTTAGAAGACGTGGTCAACACCAAGTCATGTCACTACGTGGGAGTGAGAAGTTATTAGGCCATGGTATAACAAGTTCCTAAATTCTAGGAGTGGTGGAGAGAAGTTCTATAACCGCATGATCTCAAGGTTGAGGCGATCATGGGAGTTGATGGCAGTTCGTGAATGAAGTCTATAAATACAGAAGCTGCCCTCAACACAAGATACACAAGAAGGAAAGCTAAAATCGACTACTACTCTATTGAACGCTATATACGCTTCTAGTTAGGAAAATCTTTGTTTCTTCTTGTAGTTCTTCACATTATTATAAACTCGAATAGTAGTGTGTTAGAACATAGTCTTATTTACTAGGTTGTGTGATTAGATCTATGAGGGAGATAGTTTCATAGGATCTAGTAAATCATTATACACTTTCGTAGTGTAATTATACACCTCAAAGAGGTTGTACTCGTTTCACATATTTTTATATAGTGAACAGCGTAGATTATTTTATAATCTACGCAAATTTTTAATACTTCTATTTTCAGTACGTGCATTTTAATTTCCGCTGCATAGTGTTGTCTAGGTTGTGCCAACACGACAGACAACATCTCTGATTTCGCACGCACACACACTTTCAGTTGGTATCAGAGCCAACTACTTGATACACTAAGTAGAGATTCTGCTTAGAGTGTGTAAAATCTGAAATGGAGTATCCACTTTCACCCGCACTAAAGCCTCCGATTCTAGATGGCACGAATTATGCCTTCTGGAAACCAAAGATGAGGATGTACATCAAATCCATTGATGAACGAGCCTGGAGGAGTGTTCTTGCTGGTTGGACTCAACCAAGAACTGCTGCGGATGAAGACAATGAAGCTCGGATCAAGAGAGAGCTCGACTGGACGGCTGAAGAAATCACAACTGCAAGTTACAATTCAAAGGCGTTGAATGCAATCGTCACCTCAACTGATGCCTCAATGTTCAAAATCATATCAAACTGCATTTCTTCGAAGTATGCATGGGATCGACTGCAAGAACATTGTGAAGGATCGGATAGTGTACGAAGGACCAGACTACGTATGCTTGGAACCAAGTTTGAAAATCTGAGGATGAAAGAAGATGAAACCATTTCATCTTACAACGAAAAGCTAACTGAGATTTCAAATGAAGCTCATTCCCTTGGTGATCCAATATCAAATCAAAGGTTGGTACATAAAATTCTTAGATCAGTTCCTAAACGTTTTGAACCTAAGATATGTGTTATAGAAGAAGCTAAGGATACTGATGTGATAAGTCAAAATGAATTGGTTGGTATTTTGAAAACTTATGAGATGAACATTTCTGAAAAGACTGATAATGAAAAGAAAGTGCTTGTTTTCAAAGGTGATGCCTCATCATCTGTATCATCAGGTTCTGGAAAGTCTCCTTATGTTACTGAAATTGATTCTGATGAAGATGATATTGAGGAATACCTTAATAATCCTGATTATATGGCTTTCATTACTAAACAGTTTAAGACATTTATGAAGAACAAGAATAATAGGCTTAAGGATAACATTCAACCTAAGGTTCAGATTAATAATACTCAGCAATTGCCCATTAGGAAGAACAATTTTAATCCTTCTAGACAATTAGAAAGAGAAAACATGTTTAGATCTGACCAAGATTATAGGAAGAATGTTAAATGTGATGCATGTTCTGGATATGGTCATTATGCTAATGAATGTGCTAACACCATTCTAAAAAAGAAACTTAATTTCAGTGCTACTTTAAGTGATGAGTCTGATGTTGATCATGATCCTGAAAAAAATATTGAAAAAGCTTTCTCTGCTAGAATTCTGTATGATGATACTTTTGATGATGATCTGGACGATTATTATGATGTGAGGACAAATGAGCCATCATTTGAGAAATCACTAAATAATAATGTACCAGAATTTAACTGTTTCACAAGTTCTGTTAATGAGATAGGTACATCAAATAAAGCAGGTTTATCCAGAAGAGATGCTGACATTCAAGACTTGTCTAATACTGTTTTTAAACTGGAAAGTCTTTTAACAAAGAAGGATAAGGAAATTTCTAAACTCAAAGAAAGACTAGATGTGTCTGTTCTAGATTTTAAGACATATTCTTATGAAAAACCTTTAACAAATGAAAAGGTTTGCAAAATATCTTCTGAAACTGAGAAACTTAATCACATCATTAAGTCTCTGAACTTTGAAAATTCTGATTTAAGAGAATCTATTACTAAGCTTGAAGGCACTCTAACAAGAAAAGATGTGGAGATGTCTAAACTTGAAGATAGATTGAAGGAAGTCTCTCTAAGCTTCAAAAGGTTTTCTGATGGAAAGAACAAACTGGAAGACTCTCTTATGACCAACAACTCAAGAAGAACAGGTATTGGCTACCAAGGTAAGAATTCAATGAAGTCTGAATCTAAGAAACCTATTGTCTTTGTAAAAGCTGAAGTGAATTACAATCCTAGTGTTTCTACTAAGACCTAGATTATTGCAAAAGATGTTATATGCCATTACTGTTTCAAAAAGGGTCATAAAAGTCCTCAATGTTTGAAGAAGAAAAATGATTTGAAACAGTCTGTATTGCCTGGAATGACTCAACATTCAAGATCACATAGTAATTCTGCATGGATTTCAAAAGAAAATACATCTTGTAATGTTGTTTATATGTCTCTAAAAGCATGATTACCTGGATTATGGTACTTTGATAGTGGCTGTTCTAAACACATGACAGGTAAAATTGATTATCTCACTGATTATACTGTTTACAATGGTGGTAATGTCACTTATGGTGGTGGATCAAAAGGAAAAATCATTGGTAAAGGGACATTGAATGTTCTTGGTTTTCCTAAGTTATCAAATGTTTTGCATGTTGATGGACTACTGGCAAATCTTATTAGTATTAGTCAATTATGTGATGATGATTTGCATGTGAAGTTTGATAAGAACTCATGTTTTGTGCTAGAAAAAAACTCTAAATGTATAATGATGGGAAATAGATCTGCTGATAATTGTTATCTCATTGAATCTGAACTTGTCTGCAATAAGGCTAAAGTTGATGATAGCATTCTGTGGCATCATAAACTTGGACATGCTAACTATAGATAGCTTGATAAACTTGTTAGATTAAAAGCTGTTACAGGTTTACCAGATTTGAAATTCTCAGATAACAAGGTATGTGGACCTTGTCAAAAAGGCAAACAGATTAAAGTGTCTCACAAAATGTTGGGACATTGCTCAACCAAACATTGCTTCGAATTACTGCACATGGATCTTATGGGTCCTATGGAAACAGAAAGTATTGGGGGTAAAAGGTATTCTTTAGTTGTGGTTGATGATTACTCTAGATTCACATGGATTGAATTCTTAAAAGATAAATCTGAAACTTTTTCCATTTTCAAAATTCTGTATAAAAGATTTAAGAATGTTTTCAATTCTAAAGTATGCAGAATTAGGTCAGATCATGGAAGAGAATTTGAAAACAGTTCCTTTACTGAGTTTTGTGAATCAAAAGGTATAATTCAAGAGTTTTCTTCTCCCAAAACTCCTCAACAAAATGGCATAGCAGAAAGAAAGAATAGAACACTTCAAGAAATGGCTAGAGTCATGTTATGTTCTAAGAACTTATCTAAAAGATTTTGGGCTGAAGCTCTTAATACTGCTTGTCATATTGCTAATAGAGTTTATATTAGAATAGACTCTACTAGAACTCCATATGAAATTCTGAACAATAGAAAGCCAAATCTGAAATATTTCCATGTTTTTGGCTGTGTATGTTATATCTTGAATGACAGGGATCAGTTACATAAGTTTGACTCAAAGAGTGATAAAGGCTTCTTTCTTGGTTACTCAAGAAACAGCAAAACCTATAGGATTTATAACTTTAGGACTGATACTGTACAAGAATCTGTAAATGTTGTTTTTGATGATGATACAAGCATTACAGGTAAAAGCATTGAAGATGAAGACATTTCAGACTTGATTAATGTACCAATCACTACTGAAAATGTTGAGAAGAATGATGACATACCAGAGGAAACATCTGATAATACAGATCCTGAAAATCTGTATAATCTCCAGAAAACTCCTTCCATAAGGATTCAGAAATATCATCCACAAGACCAAATTATTGGTGAGCAGTCTACAGGTGTTCAAACCAGAAGAAGAATGGGGATGAATTCAAAGGATATGGTAAGATCAATATGTATGTCATGCATGTGTAGTAAGGTAAATCATGAATGCTATCACTCTGAGATTGAACCCAAATCTGTTAAAGAAGCATTAGATGATGAGAATTGGATAGAAGCTATGCATGAAGAACTTAATCAATTTGTTAGGAATGATGTGTGGACATTAGTTCCTAGACCAGAACATATTAATGTTATAGGAACTAAATGTATTTTCAAAAACAAGACTGATGAAATGGGAAATATTATTAGAAACAAAGCTAGGTTGGTTGCTCAAGGATATACACAGGTAGAAGGTGTAGACTTTGATGAAACATTTGCTCCTGTTGCTAGAATAGAATCCATTAGGCTCTTACTTGCCATTGCATGCTATATTGATATAAAACTGCACCAAATGGATGTTAAAGCTGCCTTTTTAAATGGTATTCTAAATGAAGAAGCTTATGTTGAACAACCTAAAGGCTTTGAAAACCGTGATTTTCCTGATCATGTCTATAAACTGAAAAAGGCTCTATATGGCTTGAAACAAGCACCTAGAGCATGGTATGAAAGGTTGACAGATTTCTTGATTGAGTTTGGTTTTGTAAGAGGAGAAGCTGATAGAACACTATTCATCAAACATGATAAAAATGATATTATGATTGCTCAAATCTATGTTGATGATATAGTATTTGGTTCTACTTGTGACAATATGCTTAAACACTTTGTTAATGAGATGACATCTACCTTTGAAATGTCCATGGTTGGTGATTTAAATTACTTTCTAGGACTTCAAATCAAATAGCAAAAAGATGGGATTTTCATCTCACAAAGTATGTATGCTAAAAGTCTAGTAAAAAGGTTTGGTTTAGAGAGTGCTAAACATATGAAAACACCTATGGGATCAACTCAGAAACTGAGTAAGGACAGTGTTGGCCAGAATGTTGACTCAACACTGTACAGGTCTATGATTGGCAGTCTGTTATATTTAAGTTCCAGCAGACCTGATATTATGTTCAGTGTTTGCTTATGTGCTAGATACCAAGCTAATCCCAAAGAATCACATATGAATGTTGTTAAAAGAATCATTAAGTATGTTGCAGGTACATGTGATTTAGGTATTTGGTACAGCAAAGACACAAACTGCACCTTAATAGGTTACAGTGATGCAGATTGGGCAGGAGACTGTGATGATAGGAAAAGCACAAGTGGTGGCTGCTTTTATATGGGGAACAACTTAATCTCTTGGCACAGTAGAAAACAGAACTGTGTGTCTAAATCAACAGCTGAATCAGAATACATTGCAGCAGGGAGTTGTTGTACTCAACTACTTTGGTTGAAAAAAATGTTTCATGATTATGGCTTACCTAGTGATGTTTTAACTGTATACTGTGATAATACTAGTGCTATAAATATCTCAAAAAATCCAGTGCAACACTCATTAACAAAGCATATAAGTATTAGACATCACTTTATAAGAGATCTTGTTGAAAAGGAAGTTGTTAAGTTGGAGTACGTATCTACTGAAAAACAATTAACTGATATATTCACTAAAGCTCTTGATGATAAGAGGTTTTCTTCTCTACGAAAATCTCTTGGTTTATGCAATATCTGAAAATATGATCAAGGGTGTTGTATCAAATGCGGCAGCATTTGAGACAACACTAAGATAAGTCACTTATGTGTTTCCTTGCTTTAATTTTCGTAATTATTGAATTAATGAAATTCCTGTGTGATTGATATTTGAATTCTGAATGACTTGTGAAAAATACTAAAAAGCCTATAGACCTCTCAAATGCTACAAAAGAAAGATCACATATTAGATGCTCTATAAATCACTGAGTACGTAACTATGGGACACGGAGCTCGCTACTACGATGATCTCTTTTCAAAAGGTGATATAAATTGCATCAATATATTCACAAATCCATTGAGTAACTATGGGGCACGGAGTTCGCTGCTACGATGCACTCTTTTCAAAAGATGGATCAATGTGAAGTGTGATAAAAATTAAAAGATATTAGAGCAACACATATGATGAAAAATCATGAAAAAACTGTGTTGAGGTGTATAGAATGCCAACAATAGTCAAAACACTCGTTAGTTCAAATTCTTATCCCAATTTTCATGGAATTAGTTATTTTTGATAATTATTAAATATTATTCTCTGAAATATTTAATTTGACTTAATCTTGCCTTGTTTTATTATTTCAGTTATTATATTCCGCTTTTATTTAATTTTGTTTTTCAGAATTTCTTATTCTCCCTGTTAACCACGATCAATTAGTGGGGAAGTTACTTCCACTACTTCACTTCCCTCACTCTCCAAAATCGTGTAACTTCTTCATCTCAACTCTCCATATAAGATGAGTCTCCATTACAGTGTTGGAAAATAATTGAAAAGCTTGGTTAACTCATTTAAGCCTAGTAATTACGGATAGTAATTATATTTGTAGCACTCAAGTATATCCAGTTCCCTTGGACTCACACAGTTTGAATTCTAATTTACATTGTATCTGTAGAATTCGAAAGGTCTCAAAATTAATTTCTTGTTGTCTTGTTTTGTGTGTACAGGTTCCAATATGTCTAACACTCCTCAGATCACTGCTGCACACTCAAACTCGAATTCAAGCAACAAAATTTCTCCAAATCCTCTCAATCTCCTTGCTGAAATGGCATCATCCAACTCACCAAACTCACCGTCGGAACCATAGTTGTTCCCTTTGCTCCTGAAGAAGAGCCCACTCAAACAACCCCTCTTGCGATCGTACCCTACAATCTATACGATATTCGCACTGAAATCGCGAACGCAAATGCCAATGTAGAAATTCCAACCTCCAACCCACCAGATGAGCCCTCATCTGAAACTCCCGTACCAGAAAACACCCCAGTCACCTTACACTTCCCTCTGGGCACTCCGTTCAACACTTTGAAAGAAGCGTTTGAAACCCTAAGCCTGAAAACAAGTCACCCTGTTTTAGTGCTTGAGGGAGAAACGCTGGATAATGCCATGTTCAAAGGGGATGTGGACATGCAAACTCAGCTGGAGTCCTCGGATGAAGAAGTCTTGGCCGCAAAGTTTGAGAGAATTCATCGGCACAAAAAGGGCAAAAAGAAAACTGCTGTTGTTCCACCTGCACGAAAATGGCCTGGTGGTAAGAGAAAGTCCCAAAGAAATCTGAGCAAGATTGTTGATTACACTGGAAAAGGGAAAAAGCCCAGAACGGATGGGAATGTCTCTGAGCCAATTGCTGTATCTGATTCTGAATCAGAACCAGAAACAGAGGCTGAACAACCTGCACCCTCAGTGGAAGAAGAGGTGGCTGTTAATGAAGAGGATGTGGACGAAGTTGCTGAGGAAATGGAGGAGGAAAGTGAACCAACTCCATCAGTTCGACGATCAAAAAGGCTCCGAGAGCCCAAAAGTGTTGCCTCTCCGATGGCAACACCAGATCAGTCAGATCCCGAACAGTCATCCAGTTTGTCAGATGAGGATGAACATGAGGTACTTTTCTCTTCTGATGATAGGCATAGTGATTCTGATGAAGATTACAATGACAAGTCAAGTATACAGTATAGAACTATAAGAACTAGGCAGATTCTAAGTGAAAGATTGATTAAAACTTCCGATTTTGAGGATATGAATCTGCTTGATTGGTTTAAAGAAAGATCTTTACTGCATGCTTTGCAATTTGCTTGTCCATATATTGTTGATTGGGTATATGAATTTTATGCAAACATCCCTCAATTTGTTGGTGATCCCAACTCTACAAGATATGGTACTTTTTGGTTTAGAGAAAATAGGCACATGATTACCCCTAGGAGGATCAATATTTTACTTAAAACTAAGATTATGGAGGATCCTCTTGTTACTGACCATGATGTGATGATAAGCATCTTGACTGGGGGAGTAATCACTAAATGGAGAAGAAGAATTTTGGCCTCTAAACTCACAAGTCTATATTCTGTTTTACATAAGTTGGTGTGTTTTAATTGGCTGCCTACTACAAACAACACCACTCTCACCTTAGAACAATCTGTCCTGATGTACAAGATTGGGCACTTGAAAAGATTTAACCTAGGACAGGTTATTTTCACCAACATGATGACCTTTAAATCTGACATGACTGGGAGAGGTATCCTGCCTTACCCATGCCTTGTGTACACATACATGTTGGACAAAACATTTGAAAGAATTGAAGATGAGGTCATAAGCACCTATGTCCCAAGTTTCAACATTTCAAATCAGTTCCTTATCCAAGGTGAAAGGGTGGTTGATCTTCCTTTGAGAAGGAATGATGATGAAGCAGGCCCCAGTAGTGCTCCAGCAAATGATCCCTTCCATAATACCACACTGCCTCCAGAAGGATCTGCCTCCTCAATCTATTTATCTTCACATTATATTCTGAGGCAGATTGATATTTTGCAGGGTTCTATTCTTAACTTGCAGCATTCTGTGGAGGATCTTCTAGTCCAAAAGAAATTTTGGATGGATCTTCTTTCCACTTCAACAGGGGGAGTAGCTGACAGTTCACACAATCAGTCCACTAACATTGTTGCTCCTACTGTAGATGAACAACCGGATTCAGTTCCTGGCCGAGCTGATGAACCTGCTGTGGACACTGAAATGACTGAGGGAGATGCACAGGATATCCAGGATCTCTATGGTGATCTGGATAAATGATGAGCTTGAAGATAGGGGGAGAGCTTACACAATGGGGGAGTAAATGCAGATTATGGAGATGCAGCTGAAACACATTTCAGCCCAATCCTTCCCCGAGTGTTAATTCAATTCTTTCTTTGTTGTAAAAGCTTTGTACTTGTGTTTTTTTTTTTTTCTCAAACTCTCCTATTTATATTCTGTAATTATTTAGGATTTATTTTTGCTCTAGTTATTTAAATCTAAACAAGTTTCTTTTTGGTTTAGATGTTGTGTACTTTAATTTGATCTTATGCAGATTGTTACTTCAATTCTTTTTGGAATATCAATTGTGTAAACTTCTTAATCAATATCTCTGTTGTGTGAACTTCAGGTATGTTGATGTAGAAAGGTCAAATTGGGGGAGATTATTGATGTTGATATGAGTGTCTTGTTTAATGATCCAACACTGACAGCCGAGTGTTGTGTTTAATGTTCCCAACACTCATGACAACATCAGAATTTGCCCTTCCTTTTCTCACTAACTCTTATCTTACGCTTGTTGTCTAATGATGTCCCCAGAACAGTTAGAAGACGTGGTCAACACCAAGTCATGCCACTGCGTGGGAGTGAGAAGTTATTAGGCCATGGTATAACAAGTTCCTAAATTCTAGGAGTGGTGGAGAGAAGTTCTATAACCGCATGATCACAAGGTTGAGGCGATCATGGGAGTTGATGGCAGTTCGTGAATGAAGTCTATAAATACAGAAGCTGTCCTCAACACAAGATACACAAGAAGGAAAGCTAAAATCGACTACTACTCTATTGAACGCTATATACGCTTCTAGTTAGGAAAATCTTTGTTTCTTCTTGTAGTTCTTCACATTATTATAAACCCGAATAGTAGTGTGTTAGAACATAGTCTTATTTACTAGGTTGTGTGATTAGATCTATGAGGGAGATGGTTTCATAGGATCTAGTAAATCATTATACACTTTCGTAGTGTAATTATACACCTCAAAGAGGTTGTACTCGTTTCACATATTTTTATATAGTGAACATCGTAGATTATTTTATAATCTACGCAAATTTTGAATACTTCTATTTTCAGTACGTGCATTTTAATTTCCGCTGCATAGTGTTGTCTAGGTTGTGCTAACACGACAGACAACATCTCTGATTTCGCACGCACACACACTTTCAAAGAGTGATACACAAACTCTTCTACCTGATCTGTTGAAGAAGTTACAAGTTGAGAAGAACCAGTCTATTGTCAAGATTCGTAGTGACAAGGGAACTGAGTTCATTAATTGCTATATCAAAGATTTTTGTGCTAAACGTGGTATCCAGCACCTTACTAGTGCAGCTAGGACACCACAACAGAATGGTGTAGCAGAAAGAAGGAATCGAACTCTAAAAGAAGCCTGTAGAACCATGATAGCTGAGTACAACACACCTCAAAACTTTTGGGCTGAAGCTATCAACACTGCATGCCACTCTCAAAACAGAAGTGCGATCAACAAAGCGTTAGGGAAGACACCCTATGAGGTTTGGAAAGGTAGAAAACCCAGAATTTCATATTTCCATATATTTGGTTGTAAGTGTTTCATCCATAACAATGGAAAGAGCAAGTTGAATGCTTTCGATGCTAAAGCAGACGAGGGGATATTCTTAGGATACTCCTCGACTAGCAAAGCATTTAGGGTATTCAACTACTCAACTCTTTGTGTGGAAGAAACACCACATGTGGTTTTCGATGAATCTCGACAGGACACGTCTGCCAACAAGATCAGTGAGAAGGTAGCTGATCTTTCGATCGAATCTGACAAAGAATCAGAGGTATATGAATCCGTTCAAGCCTACAATCCTTTCATGAAAGCTCTCGAGTCTGATGACAAAGAGAAGGTAAGTGCTCAAGGTAAGTCTTCTAGACCAGTTGACATGCCTGCTCTAGTTGACTCATCTACTCCTATTAAAATTGATGATACAAATGATGTTTATATGCATTATGCTGTACATGATGTAGATAATGATAGTATTCCTGGTAAGACTAGAAAGACATGGAAATCTGCGCATGATACTGAAAACATCATTGGTGACTCTACTATTGGTGTGAAGACTAGACGATAACTCTTTGAGTCGCAAGAACAGCCTAGTCCAACAATGTTTTGCGAGTGCTGTTTCCTTTCATCTATCGAGCCTAACACTGTCAAAGAGGCATTGGCTGATAGTAATTGGATCATCGCTATGCAAGACGAGTTGAACCAGTTTATTCGAAACGATGTTTGGGAACTTGTCGATAGGCCTAAACATCATAATGTAGTTGGCACTCGATGGATTTTCAAAAACAAGAAAGATGAGAATGATGTAGTCGTTAGGAATAAGGCTAGACTAGTTGCCCAAGGCTATTCACAAGCTGAAGGCATAGACTATGATGAAACATATGCTCCTGTTGCTAGACTAGAAGCTATTCGTTTGTTCCTTGCATATGCTGCTTATATGAAGTTTACTGTATATCAAATGGATGTTAAAAGTTCATTTCTTAACGGTATTCTTGTGGAAGAAGTATATGTTGAACAACCTCCAGGTTTCGAAGTCAAAGGCAACCAGGTGTACAGATTGAAGAAAGCCTTATATGGACTAAAGCAAACTCCAAGAGCATGGTATGATACTCTCTCTCTCTTTCTATTAGAAAATGGTTTTACTAAGGGCAAGGTCGATAGAACCTTGTTCATAAGACAAGAAGGGAAAGACATTTTACTCGTCCAAATTTACGTAGATGACATCATTTTTGGTTCACCTAACAAAAAACTGAGTGAAATTTTCTCAACACTCATGCAAAGTAAATTTGAGATGTCTATGATGGGTGAAATGAATTACTTTCTTGGTCTTCAAGTAAAACAGACCCCTGAAGGGATTTTCATAAACCAAGCAAAGTATACTAGAAATCTTCTAGACAAGTATGGTATTAAGACATGCAAGTCTGCTGGAGTACCTATGCTACCTACATACAGGATGGATCCAGACGAACAAGGTAAATGTGCTGATCAAACTTATTATCGTGGTCTGATTGGCTCATTACTGTACTTAACTGCTAGTAGACCTGACATTGCATTCTCTGTTGGCGTAAGTGCTCGTTTTCAAGCCAATCCAAAAGAGAGTCATATGGAAACCACTAAACGGATATTGAAATATTTGAAAGGAACCATCAATCGTGGTATATAGTATCCTTCAAATGATGATTTATCTCTAAGTGGCTACTCAGATTCTGATTTTGGTGGCTGTAGAATAGATAGGAAATCTACATCTGGTTCTTGTCAATTCTTAGGCACAAAACTCATTTCATGGTTTTCGAAAAAGCAAACTAGTGTGGCTACCTCTACTACCGAAGCCGAGTACATGGCTGCTGGTAGCTGCTGTAGTCAACTACTTTGGCTCATGCAGCAGCTTAGAGATTACAACATATATGAATCAAATGTTCCTATTTTTTGTGATAGTAATAGTGCCATTGCCATTACACAAAATCCTGTTTTGCACACACGTTGTAAACATGCTGATGTGAAGCATCATTTCATACGTGATCATGTAGAAAATAAGGATATTCGCATGGAAAAGATTCATACTGATTTTCAAAGAGCTGACATTTTCACAAAACCATTAGCTGAGGCTCGTTTTCGTGAGTTATGCATTAGTCTAGGACTAATTGATCTAGACCCTACTTGCCTAAAGCTATGTACTAACCAGACAGGTACATCAAAGATAAGGAGACAAGATCACTGAAACAGAGCACTCGTCAACTCGCTCAACAGACAGGTATACAAGGTCAGACAAGATGACCAAACAACCCGATGAGGAAGCTGGTAAAGATGAGGGTAATACTAAGGGAATAAACATTTAAGGGGGAATCTATGATTTCTTAAATATCCTTATGTGACTCTTATGTTTGTTAAAAGTCATCTTGTTCGAACCTTGACCATTGCTTTAGAATGATATTCATCTTAATTATTCTACTCTACTTGTACCTACGATTATATGTTGCATAAGACAAGATAGGTACATGAAGTTGTTCGACATTCAGAATAGACAAGCATTGTCGAAGGGGGAACTCGTCTTGTGCGCTTAAAGCCTACTCGTCTTGTGAGCTTAAGTCCACTCGTTTGTTCTGAATAGACTCGAACAAACAAGATAAGTGTTCGTTTTGATTCAAACACTCTAAGTGTCTAACCTATTCGAATTAAGGGTATTACAGTAATTTGTTAATGCGAAAAATTGGAAAACCCTAGATTTGGTTGTATACACTCCCATTTAATGAGGTGTATACACCCAGTTCGCGCCAAACCCTACTAACCTAGGTCAGATGAGTTCACTCCTCTGTCCTAACCAATAGGAAAGGCGGATTCCAAATTTTACAATATCAAATCAAGTAATATTCTCGATTCCGTAACTGAATATCAAAAGACACACCGTTGGATCATTTTATTCGATCTTGGCCGTTTATTCTTGAATTCAGTTTTCAAACAAAACCCAACAGTTTCACTTCACTCTACTTACTGTTTCTTAACTCTCCTATTCTCACGAACTTGATTTCTCTTGCAAATCCAAGCTATTCGTTCTTACTCAAACTATCACTATGTCGATCATCTCACTTTTCGATGTAAGGACTAACATGCAGGCCAGGTTTGACCTTGGCAAGTTCATCTCCGAAAACAAGGTGCATGTGGAACCTTCTATGTTTTTCAAAGGGCTACACACTGAAGGCAATCAAGAGATTTTGACGAAATGCATCAGATGTGGGTTAAAACCCTATTTGGAAGCCTTTCCAGAAGTCGTATTGGAGCAATAGGTGTTGGAGTTCTATGCCAACGCCACTAGACGAGGAGACATAATTGAATCATTTGTTGGAGCAAGTCGAGTGGAAATCACTCGAGATGTTGTGTTTGAGGTTTTGAAGCTGCCCATTGGATCGATTGATGTGGAGAATTACGCAATTGGCCAAGAGCTGAGGTATCTAAGTATTTTCTGTGGCAAGAAGATTTAGTTGAATCGTGATGGCAAAATCCCAGCCGTCAAGAAGAAGGAACTCCTAGAGAAGTACAGAACACTACTTGACATAGCTAGCAAGATGCTGCTTTGTGTTACCGGCTCTTATGATTCAGTCACCTTGTCGAAGGCAAGAGTGATGGCTGCCATTTATGATGGAATTACGGAAGGAAATTGGTTCAAGCTATTCGCGGATCGCCTTATGTATTTCGAGAGAAGCGTTCGCGTTGACACTGATACTGTAAATTGGGTGGTGTCTGCAGTAGTTGGATTTGGGAACAAGTTATCAATCCTTCTACCCATCTTGTTGCCAAACAAGACGGAATGGAGCAAAGGGAAGCCATTCCATCCTTTGAAATTTTATTTGAAGAAGGAGGCTTTGAGAAAGCAGGTTGCTGCTAGACCAGCTGCACCAAGACAAGTTCAGATTAATCCTTTGGATGCGATGCCAGACGCTGCCTCGTCTAGTTCATCAGAAGCCGAGTCGAATGATGAAGAATCAGAAGATGTGGCACAAGTTGGATCTAGTGCAGAAGACTCAGAGGAGACTCAATCCGATGAAGAGTCTGAGAAAGTTGAAGAGATAGGTGCTGACGTTCCTCAAGTCTATCGCCTAGTAAGAATGTCTAGTCCTACACCAGACGAGTCGACTCAACAGGTTGGTACTTCTTCTCAATCTGTTTCAATTCCTCTCTCTCTCCCTCCTTTCCGAACCAAGGCCAGATCACATCGATCTCGTGCCAGACTTGCACCCTCATCCTCACAAGTGTTGGCAGCACAACCGCTGAGAGCCAACATAACCAAAGACACTACTATAATTGATACAACTGATACTCCTACAGTTGTCACACCAAACCAAGCCGCATTACAGCCCCCAGAAACCACAGTCCAAACTCTCTCCTTACCCTCAACAGAATATGTTGAACCTCTTAACCCATCTATTTCAGACAAGACTCCAGTTGCCACTACAACAACTGAGACAGGGACCCCACCTGCTCAGACCCCGTCTGAAACTAGATTCGAATCCCTGGTTTATTATCCGATGTGTTTAAGGGAGAAGAGGGTTCGCACAAGAGTCAGCAACAATCTAAGGAAGAAGCTCTCGTCTATTGAGATAGACACTTCGACAGAGCAGTATGAGAAACTTCTTAGGATATGCACATGGGTTGCATTGAAGAAGTCCCCAACAGACGACCTCTTTGAAGTCATCTTAGGAATGGGAGGAATCTCCAACTTTATGGATTGGGAGATGGAGCAAAAGGAGAACAGTGGAGTTCAAGACCACTCTGAATTATTCCCTCCTCGTGCCTTAACTGATCTTGTGAAGAGAATGTTAAGTATTCTAGATGGTATTTTGTGTGAAGAATTTTCATTTGACGCTGGCACTCAAACTAATCTCCTGGAAGAAGAGTCGAAAGTTGAGCTCGTTGATGCTGCTATTCAGACCTCAGAACCTTTGTTGGAGTTAGAAGATGTCCCTGATCATCTTGAAGAAGAGGCTGAAAGTGCTGAAGAAGTCGACTCGGTCGAACTTGGTGAAGAAGATGATGAGTTTGTTGAAGCCATCATGTTTGATGAAGATGAGCTGATTGAAAAAGTTCAAGAAGATGTTATTGCTGAGACTCAGTCGTCTACTCAAGTGTTCCCTGAAGGTTATCTAGATGAGCTGAAGACGGATCTGAAAAGTGTTGTTCAATCTGCCATAGATGAGTTCTTAAACTCGAAGCTGAACGATGTGCTAATTGAACAGAATCAGTCACTTGTTGACAGCTCAAGAGAATTGATAGTTGGTGAGGTCAACAAGATGGACTCGTCTTTTAGAGAAGAGATGTATGCTCAGATAGAAGAGTTCTTGAAAAGACAGATTGATTTTTCAGAGAAGAGATCAATAACTTTTGCTAGATCTTTAGCTGAAGAGTCAAGCAAGATGGAGAGACTCTACAGAGTAAAGATAGAGATTGCTGATGAACAAAGAAGAGAAGCACAAGGTCAGTTGGTGCGTTCTCAAGCTGTTAACTAAGTTAACGGAACAGAATAGGCTACTTCGACAGACAGCTACTCATTTCAAAGATGAACTGATTTCAAGCTCAAGGAAGCTAGAATTGGCTACTGATCGTCTAGACAAGCTGAGTCACGAGAAGACGCATCAGAAGCAGATCGAGTTAGCTGCAGAAGCAATGAAAGAAGCTGTGAAGGAAGAAATGACTCACTTTACTTCTCTTTTCACTCTCAAGGCATCTGATGAAGCCAAAAAGGGGGAAGAGACGAGTAGAGTTGAGAAAGTTGAAGTTGTTGAAAAATCAAAGTCCAAATCCAGTGCTGAACCAGAAGAGATGAAGGAAGCTGCTACTGCTATACAAGAACTGAAGAGGCCTAAAAGAGGCAAGTTGGTGAAAAATGCAGATCTTGAGCAAGCCAGAGCAGAAGAGTTGAAAAGATTGGAGAAAGGCAAAGGTGTTGCATCTCCTGAAGCTGAGGTTCAAGCAAGAAGGACTAAAAGGAAGATAGATTTGGAAGAAGCTGAAGAACCGACTGCGATAGTGAAGAAGCAGAAGGTGATTGATCCTGATGATGAAAGTCCTGATTGATCCCGACTGCAAACCAGAAGAAGCTTGGTAAGCATATTAGAAGGTTGCAGAAGCTGAAGTCAAATGAAGATCAAGTGGAAGATGCCTACATTGACTATTTCATTGACAAAGAACATCGTCAAGATTGGTTGAAAGTGAAGATGCAATGGGAGCTTGACCACTGGATAATCAGAAAGTTTGGTGATGTTGAAAGTCCAGATGAGTTATATTCTATCTTTGATAAGTTCATGGAAGGCCAGAACAGAATGCTTTGGAACTTAATCATGAAGATATCTGCTGTTGTGAACTACAATATCTTGGTGCCGATCTACCCGAAGTGGAAGACTCCTATGCTTAGCTCAGGTAAAAGAGTTGATTTTAATCAGCTGAAGAAGTTTGAAGAGGAGCTGCTAGACAAGGAGAAGATCGATGATGAAGAACACATCAAAGTTATTCATAGACGACTCCTAGATGCATTCTGCGTTCCAAATCTTGAAGGAGGTAACATAACAGATTAGTTTATTTTTGTTGGGAATAAAATGAGATATGTTTTGATTCAATACCAAAACCCCCTGAGACATGCCTAAGTCAAAGATGATTATGTTCTAAGAATGTTAGAACATATAGAATAAGGCTAGATGATGAGCTAATATGTTAGGCAGCTCTTAGTTGATTAGATGCACAATTTGAGGGGGAACATATGCTTTGAAGGCTATCAAGAACAAGTCCCCTCAAGGCTCAAATTCTGGAATCATGATCAAGTCCACTGAAGGACAAGTATGCTGATCAGATGAGTTGTCCAGAGGAGTTGTCTCATCACTATTAGTCAAGATCAAGTGCTCTAAAAGCTTGAAGTCAACTATGTTGAAGAGTTAAAGACAACCACACCCTAGAGAACCTCAATACAACATGCTAAGATCACTTTGAAGTAAAGCAAAGGGTGAGAGCCAAGTCATCTGAAATGAGCAAGCCAACCATGCTGATAAGCAAGTCAGCTGATAGTGATAAGGAGAGTTGTCCATTTGATAAGGAATGTTGTCCTATCATTGGAACAACCTTCAGAAGCCATGTCCATGTCCTAACAAGAGAATCTGAAAGTCAGACATTGGAAAGAGTGCTGCAGAATGAAGACAAAGTCTATACAGCCGTTTATTTCCCAAATGAGGACATGTCACTATCAAGAATCTGTCTTCAAAATTGAAGAACTAAAAGAAGACATTTATGGACATTTGAGGCTGCCTCTCCAACGGGCAAATCCTTCATTTGTCTATAAATACAGAAGTGTGAAGACCATTTGAAAGCACCTCAACAGAATCCAAGTGAATCTCAACTTGACAACTATCCTACAAGCAAGAGTGCTTCCAAGCTTTCAAAAGACTATCTTAGTCTTCATACACTTCTTCTAAGCTGAACTTCATTGTATATCAATACAAAGCTTAGAGATATATCCTATCCTTATACACTGATCTTCATTGTAAAGGATATCTCATTAGTTGGAACCTTACTTCAATCCTTACCCCTTTCAAGTGAGAAAGTGAGAAGGTTGTAGTAATAGTAGAAGTGGTAGGAGCTGACTGTTGAGAGAAGAACAGTTCAGTTCTGAGTTGAGAAGAGGGTATTAGGACTCTAGACATCCTAGGGATCAATTCACCAAGGAGTGGTGTTCTTGATCAAGTGCACCTTGGCACTATAAAACAAGTTAATTCCAAGAGTGAAGGAATTATCCTGTTAAATCAGGGAAAGTGGATGTAGGAGCTTGAGTCTCTAAACCACTATAAACTCTTGTGTTGATTTACTTTCAAGTACTTACATACATTCAACACTGCACACAAAACTGATCTTGAAAAGAACTTATACTTAAGACTGTGCAAAAGACCTTTGGACAAGTTCCCTGAAACTGGACTATTTGATTGACTAAGTGATTTCAGAACTTTAAAGGAGTCTAAACTAAAGGGCCAACCACTATTCCGCACATATAACTCTCTTATATAATTATTCAACTAAGTACTCAATAGTACTTAGTAGCTTGATTATCTTTAAAAGAGTTAATCATCTTCAGCAGGGTTGTCCAAGACAACCTTGCTCATCTCTGGTTTGATCAAAGTTAGAAAAGAATTGCATACAAGTGTATTCCCCCCCCCCCCCATACACTTGTTATATACTCCTTTCAGGACCAACAGTTTTGTTGTTTATTTGCTGTGATTGTTAGTTTTTTATTGTTATAAACTTCTGCAGCAAGAACTCCTCAACAGAATGGTGTTGCTGAAAGGAGAAACAAAACCTTAAAAGAAGCAGCAAGAACACTGATTACTGAATCTAAATTGCCAAAGAGGTTCTGGCAGAAGCCATCAACACTGCATGCCATACTCAAAATAGATCTTTGATAACAAAAGGTCAAGGTAACACTCCATATGAACTATGGAAAGGTAGATTGCCTACTGTTGCATATTTTCATATATTTGGTTGTAAGTGTTTCATTCACAATAATGGGAAAGAGCAGTTAAAAGCTTTTGACAGCAAAGGTGATGAAGGAATATTTGTTGGATACAGTATTCCCAAATCAACAAAACTTACAGAGTATACAATTGCAAAACCCTTATTGTGGAGGAAACACCTCATGTTGTGTTTGATGAATCTATTAATGAGTTCAGGGATAGAAATCTGAACATTGATGAGATAACACAAAGTCTGGACAACTTACCTGATGGCAATCAATCAAGAGTCAACCAGCCTGAAGGAGAAATTGAACTGAATGATCCCATCCCAGTTCAAAAGCAGGTAACAACTACCAATGAAGAAGCAGGCTCTACTGAGGTAGTAAATGGATCTAATATTCAAGGGGGAACCAATGAAAATGTCAATGATCCTGACATCGAGGATAACAACCCTGAATATGATCCTGAACTTGATCCCTCAATTAATTTTCCTGAATTTAATGAATCTAGTGGTCCAACTTCAGAAGAGGACAATCCTTCTGAAGGAATCAGGTCTAGAAGGACTTGGTTGCATGACCACCCAACTAGCCTGATACTTGGAAATCCAAGTGAAGGGATCAAAACTAGAAGATTTCATGGAGAAAGTGCTCTGTTTTGTTGTTTCCTTTCAGAACAGGAACCAAGTGATATTGAAGAAGTACTTCAAGACACAAATTGGATCATTGCCATGCAAGAAGAGTTGAACCAGTTCACCAGAAATGAAGTATGGGAGCTGGTGGATAGGCTAACTCATCAAGATGCTATTGGAACCAAATGGGTGTTCAAAAATAATAAAAATGAAAATGACATCATTGTGAGAAACAAAGCAAGACTGGTGGCCAAAGTGTACTGTCAATCTGAAGGGATTGATTATGATGAGACATTTGCACCAGTGGTCAGACTTGAAGCAATAAGGTTGTTCTTAGCCTATGCAGCTCACATGAGATTCAAGGTGTATCAAATGGATGTGAAGAGTGATTTTCTCAATGGGGTACTAAAAGAAGAAGTCTATGTTGAGCAACCCCCAGGATTTGAAGAAGGAAACCAGGTGTACAGACTAAAGAAGACTCTATATGGATTGAAGCATGCACCTACAGCCTGATATGACACCTTATCACAGTTTCTTTTAGATCATGGTTTTGTCAAAGGCACTCTTGACAAAAACTTGTTCAGAATCTGTGAAGGAGATAATATTTTGTTAGTCCAAATCTATGTGTATGACATTATATTTGGATCCCCAAATGAGAAATTGTGTGAGAAATTCTCTAAACTAATGCAAAGAAAATTTAAGATGTCCATGATGGGAATGATGAATTTCTTTCTGGGACTTCAAGTCACTCAATCAAAAAAAGGAGTTTTCATCAATCAAGCCAAGTATACAAGGGATATAATCAAGAAATTCGGTTGTGCAACAAGCAAGCCAGTCAGAATTCCAATGAACACCAATTGGAAGATGGATCCTGATGAAAGTAGAGTATCTACCAACTCCACTGAATATAGAGGCATCATTGGATCCCTACTATACCTCACTGCAAGTAGGCCTGATATCACATTTGCAGTTGAAGTATGTGCCAGATTTCAAGCAAATCTAAAGAAGAGTCATCTAGAGGCTACAAAGAGAATCCTAAGATATCTCAAAGGAACTGAGAATCTTGGATTGTGGTACCCAGCTGATGACAATATTGAGCTCACTGGATATTCAGATGCTGATTATGGAGGTTGTAGAATTGACAGAAAATCCACCTCTAGAACATGTCAATTTTTGGGAAGCAAGCTAATCTCATAGTTCTCAAAGAAGTAGAACACAGTTGTTGTTGGGATATGAATCCTAGAACAAGTCCTAATTGATGATAAAAGATAAGATGAGTTTTGATAAGCCAAAGTAGACTTGAATATTTTCTAAGTATTGACTGATCTAGTCTAGTTAAGAGAAGTCATCTTGTACAGACCAGTAGAGTTCACATAAGAAAAGTATTGTTATGTATTAAAAGAAAAGACAAGTATGAATTATAAGTACTATGTATTAATTGTTTAGGTTGTTATTGAGCTATGTTTACATTGTATAGAAGCTCATGATTTTCATATGTAATAGATATATTCATTGTATAGATTCTAAGTTGACTAAGCTGGAATTATAAAGCTTAAAGTAATGTAATAGTCTTGTTAGGATTAGATTAGTTGTTACTAAGTCTACTGAAGAAGTTCGCACTAGAAGAAGAAGAGTGAAGTCTACTACACAAGACAGGTGCGACCACAAGACTCAACAAGACAAGTCAACATATAAAGATGAAGATAGTTATTCAAGCACGTTGGAAGATAAGGATTGAAGAGTTAGTTAGAAATAACTAATTAACCATAAACGCGTGAAAGGATAAAGTTAGTTTTCAAGAAAGGTTGGTTACAACTAACAAGTTCTTGGTGATTCAGAAGTCTATAAATACCTCAAGGTATTCATTGGTTAAAGACTACTGAAAATCTACTTACTGAAGCATTATTGAAGCATTCGAAGCAAACACCCTCAGAGTTTGAAGTTCAGAAAGCAAGTCCAGAAGACAAGTGAAGAACGAAGAAGACTGCTACTGAATAAGTTTTTAGTTTACTGTTCAAGTTGCTAGATACTTGTAAATCTCTAGTAAGATCGAAGATATACTTGGTAGTATATTCGAGAAGATCTAAGTCTTGTTTCTTGGGACTTAAAATTACAAGAACACACTGTACTCGATTGGAAGAGTTAGTAGAAACATCACAACTGGGTTTTTGAGAGTGGACGTAGACAAGTTGTCGAACCACTATAAAATCGTTGTGTGTTGTTTACTTTACTGTTTTGTTTAATTGCTTAATTGTTTACATACCTATCTAAACAAGACTAGTTGAGTATACATAGAATAGAGTTCTCGAATAAGAAGTTGAGTATAAACTTGAATTGGGCTCATTGATATATTCTGATTTCCGCATTGTACTTTGATATATCGAAAGAATTTTAAAAAGTCTATTCACCCCCCTCTAGACATTTTCACTAGCTTACTCGATATTAAACTCAACTTTGGGGACCTACAGTTGTAACATCAACAACTGAAGCAGAGTATGTAGCGGCTGGAAGTTGTTGTGCTCAAATACTTTGGTTGAGACAACAACTAAGAGATTATAAAGTTATCACAAATGAAGTACCTATCTTTTGTGACAACAATAGTGCAATTGCTATTTCACAAAATCCAGTCTTCACACAAGGTGCAAACATGTTGATATCAAACATCACTTCATAAGGGATCATGTGGCGAAAAAGGATATCAAGCTTGTCAAAATTCACACTGATAAGCAAAAATTTGATATCTTAACCAAGCCTTTAGCTGAAGCAAGATTTCTGGAGCTGTCAGCAGAGTTGGGGTTACTTGATCCAGGAAAGATAGAAAAATAAAGAAGGAAGCACAAATGAAGGGGGAAGTTCATTAATTTGAACTTCAGCAAAGTTGACCAAACTCACTGAAATTGCCTGCCTGAAAGAAGAACTTAGTAAAGTTGTCCACATGCCTTTCAGTACTGTTGGTCAGGATGATTGACCATGTGGGACCCAGTCAGCAAACTTGGGACCCACTCAGGCATTTTTTGGTCGGATCATTTGACTAAAAGGAAGGTCAGATCACTTATCAGGACATTTGTCCAAATTGATAAGGTGATAAGTGCTATTTTTAGCATTGATTAGACATTTAAGGGAATTCTTGGGAGACGAGCAGCCTATTTTTAGGATGGCGTGGGTAATTCAAATTTAAGCCCCCAAATGGTCATTCTAGCATTTAATGCAAAATCCTTTAAAGATTGCATTAATTACTGAGTCTCTCATCAAAGCCATTGATTATCATAAAACCTACATCTAACCGTTCTAAAGCCACTACCCCACATTATCCATCATGCCTAAAGAATTGACATTCTTAGCATTCATTTTGTCCAATGGTTAACAAAACCTCCCTCATATATAAACCATCAGTTTTTAACCATCTGTTTTACGCACAAAACTCACAAAACCCTTAAGCAAAATTCTGAAAACCTTCAAGCTTTCGAACCATCACACAGCATCCTTACCCACCCTCACTCCTTCCAACCCTCAAACATACATGGCTCCCAAATTAAAAAGAGAGGAACTAGTGAACTTCAATGATCTATCTCTGGACATTGACTTCACCTATCTCAGTAACACAAACTCTCTATGGTTTGAGAAGATAGTTGCATTTAATAGCCCAGATGAAGAAGTTCGTCCAGTTCTTAAATGGCTCAAAGATGCAGGGCTTGAGCAGTTCTTGGGCACCAAACCCGACTCATGCCTAAATCCCTACATGGCTGAGTTCTTTGCCTACCTTAGATGGAAAGGCAAGAAGGGAGATGTCTGCACAAAGCTCACTTATGCAGAGAAAGGAGAAGAGGAAGAATCTCAACACACAGTCATCTTCACTTCAGAAGATTTGGGTTCTTGTTATGGATTGCCTTCAGAAGAAAGGAATCCAGAAGTTTATAGAGAAGGAGAGGAGCAAGAATTGGCTAATGACTGGATGATTGTTCCTCAGAAACTCTCAAGTGCTCAACACAAAAGAACATTGAAAACAAGGTATGAACACTTGTTTGATATTGTTGTGAAAAGCTTACTGAGTCATTCAGGAAGTGTGGAACAAATCAGCTTGCCAAAATTGAGAGTGATGGCAGCTATCATTGATTCTGCTGAAAAGGGAATAAAATTTGACTGGAAGACATTCATCTTGGGAAAGATGATGAATGAGAAGTTCAAATTCAAGGAGAGGGCACGTCACAAGGTGGTGGTGGAAGGAAAGCTTCAGTACTGCACAAGAGCAAGCTTGCTCTTGGAGAAATTTGCTCATTACACCCACCTGCAAATCAAGCCCAAGCCTCTTCCAGCACAGAAAATAATGTTCAGAAAGCTTTCAACAAAGACAAAGAGAAGGAAGCAAGGTGTTGCAGCCAAGCAAGCCATGACAGTTGCACGTGGACCAAGGTCTTCTCCAAGGAAAAGAAAATCACAACCCACAAAAGCTCAAACTAAGATGAAGAGGATGAAGCATATTTTGAGTGAATCCTCACCTGAAAGTGGATCCAAGAGTGGTGGAGACACTTCTGAAGAGATTGACAAAGTGGAGGAAGAAGGGGTCAACCCTCCTGAAGCTGGTGAAGAGTTCAGGGAGATTGTCCCCCTGTAGCTTGAGTCTGTTACAGAATTCAGAGATCTTGATAAGCCAACAAGATCTGAGAGAAGGAAGAGGATTATCAAAACCTCTGAAAAGAAGAAGTTGATGGAGGAAGAAAGACATAAAAAGGAGTTCTTCAAGGAGATTAGACAAGCCAGTAAGTCTAACTCCAAGTGAAGATCAAAGTCCAAGAGCCCCAAAGACAACTCCCCTGATATTCAATCACAAAGAATATCACCAACTCATGACTCCCCAAAGCCTGAAGAGGAGGAGTGCAAAACTCCTGAAGATGCACCAATCATTGCCAAAAAGACATACTCTCCTGAAGGTGCTCCTGATAGAAAGGGAATTGATGTGTTGGCTGATCTTGCAGATGAAGAAGATATGCAATTCTCCACTCTTGATCCTAGATTGATATCTTATACCAAATTCCTTGAAAATGCCATTCTTGAAGGTAATAAATCTACAATACCTCCTATCCAGCCCATTCCCATCAATCTTCCTTCTACCCCATCAGGAACATTGCTCTCTACAGCAACTGAGTCACAATTGATCCCCATCCTTTCTCAATTCAACCCTTCTGAACCTCAGCCCAACTTGTCTGAATCCCAGCCCAACCTTTCTGAATCCAAAACCAATTCCTCTGATGACAACAATGATGATGATGAGGATACAGAGGAGTATACATATGAAGGAATGTTGAGGCAAATTGCAAAGGCAAATGTTCAGCAACAGTTCTATGATCTCAGGGCACTTGTTGAGATCAAAGATAGAACCATAATAGAGATAGCTCAGGCTATAAAGGACAAGGGAGCTAACTTGTGGCAGGTTGAAGAGAACAGGCTCTTACATTTTGCAAATGTAAAAAAGACAAGTGTCCTGACCACTGAAGCTATATTCTGCACAATTGTGCATGAGAAGGTGATTGCTGAAAGAGAAAGACTTGCTAAAGGGATCAAGCATCCTGATAGCACTTCAGATGATGCAGATGATGATGATGATGATGACACCACCAATCCCAAACCTCCTGGACCCATTCCTGCCAAGGTACATTACTTGACCTACCCTTCAATTCAGGACTCTGAGCAATCAGAGGTGTTGACCAAGGATGGTGACACATTCCAAGAAGCATTGGCCAAGGATGGTTCTTCTGAGCATGAGGCACAGTTGAACAATGCTGAGACTTCCTTAAGAGAAGCTGGTTTGATTAAGGCCTCATCAGTGTTAGGAGAGTTGGACACTGACCAGCCCTTAATCATTCAGGATGACTCGGTGGACTTGGGAAGCCCAAGCACTGTGATCTCCCATCACCTGCCCTCTGTGCATCCTATTGAGGATATAGAGGTGTCAGGTTTAGGGCAATAAGGAGTTGAAAAGGATTATAGTAATGAAAAATCAGAGGGAGGAGATTGTGAGTGTGTGATTGTAGGTAGTGTGAGTGCACCACCTAAAGAGGGAGAAGAGGTTGAAATGTTGGGTGAAGCCCAACACGAGAGTCAGGTTATTCTTCAAGTCAAGTCTGAACTTGATGAATCCCTCGGTGAAAGGAGGCCTGACTTTCCAGTGAATGTGAGTATATCTAGTGAAAATGAAGAAAAGAATTCAGTTAAAAATGAGTGCAAGGATGCTGATGTATCAGATCTTAAGGGAGATCAAAAGAAAGAGGGTGATGAGGGTGTTTTACCTAACCCTTTATGTTTTACAGGTTCTGAAGCTGTTACCCTAGAACAATTTTTTGCAGATGCTTCATTGACAGATATTCCTGTCAACACTAATGTTGATCTTGAGGCCATTTTAGCAAACATGACTACCTTGTCCAAAATATACTTTGAACAAGCCAATGCCACTGAAGCAGGACTGCAACTTGCTTCACAGACTGCCACATCCATTGAGGAACAGTCAGGTAAGTTGAATACCTTGGTCAGAGAAGTTGGGAAAGCACATGCTGAAACTTCAGATGCTCTAGATGGTCAAGGAAGGACTCTTGCATCAGTTGAAATGTGGCTCACAGGTTCTGAGGAAGTTGTTTTGCCAACAGTTGATGCCAGAATCAGTGGAGTTGAGACTGGACTGCAAACAGTCTCCACTGAAGTCACAAAAGCTAAGGAAGTAATGGCTAAGTTCACAAAAACTTTGAAGAAGGAACATAAAGGTCTGAAAGACAGTTACAAACACAATGTGTTGGCATTAGAAAGGACAGTAAAAAATTCTTTGAGGCAAAGAACTGCAGCATAGAGAAAGAAGGCAGAGGAATTGAAGGCTACAATGGTCAAGGAAGCTGCTGAAAGGTTCACTCTTGAAATTATGACTAAAGTCTCTGATCAAGTTGTGACCAACCTCACTGGTCTACTTCAAGCCAAACTTGATCAATCTTTGAAGGCTACTTTGGATGAGATTGTTGCTCAGAAGATGAAGCCAGTTCATGACTTCTTGAGCATGACTGATGATAAGATGTAGAATATACATGATGAAAATGTATACCTTATTCAAGAAATCAAATCTCTCAACTATGCTCAGACTCATCTCTCAGTCACCTTGAGTCATTTAAAGCCCCAATGTTTTGATAATGCCAAAAAGGGGGAGAGAGAAAGAGCAAGGTCCAAAGGAACCTTGAAGATTGGTGAGCCCAAAGAGAAAGACAAAGTGCCTGAAGCTGAAGAAGATGAAGATATTGCAAAAGGCAAAGGGCCAATGAATTTTGAAGATCTGACTGAGGAGGAACAGATCCAAATTGCAGTAACGAAGTCTATGGCTTCTGTGTTGGAGGATCAGGCCAGATGGGAGCAAATGCCTGGAGGAGAATCTGCTGGACTAGATCCCAAAGATAAGGACATTCAAGTGAGGGGGAAGGTTTCCAAAGTCACTGGAATAAAGAAAAAATAACAAACCTTCACTTCATTCCCATCAAGCCTGACCTTGCTTGCTGAGTTCCAAGTTGAAGAAGAAACTCAGGTCAGAAAATCAAAGAGATTGAGAAAGGCAGTCAAATTGCCTGAAATTCAAGAAGAAGAGATAGAAGAAGATGCTGAAGACAAAGAGCCTGGAGCAAGAGTGCCCAAACTTGTTGATGATCCATCAAAGCTATTTGAGGAGGGTTTTGGCAAAGACCCTGAAACTCAAGAGAAGTTAGCTCTTCAAAGAGCTAAAGAAAGGATGGAGCAGTTGGTTGAAGCCAATAAGGCAAGAGATGCAAGAAGGGCAAACTTCAAAGCCCCAAGAAGAAGATCTTCATACAGAAAGCTGAAACCACAATTGTTGCAAAGATGGGATACTCAGTATCCTCATCATGATAAGTGGGTGCCTATTCAGCTGAATGATGAATGGGAAGAAGCCAAAAGGAGATTTGTCTATGATTTCTATGTCATAGGCAAATGGCTTCGTGAAAATGTGGAAGAAATCTCTGCTCAGTTCATGTTTGACAACTATAGAGAGTTGTATCAAAAGCTGTTTGCAGCAGCTGATATTGCAAGGATAGACTTCAACGCACCAGGTCCCATTCTGTACATGCCTCCAAAGTTCAGTGGGAACTTAATAGGTGAAGGAAAGATTCTGGAGGAATTTATCTCCATAATGAAGATGGAGAAGATGAAGCTAGGGCCAAAGGGAACCAATCAGGAGATTTGGGAACTGAAGAAGAGAGTGTGGGCTCAGTATGGCATTGCCCCACAAGATGATGGCTCCTTCTGAATGAATAAGTTCATTCTTCCCTTATCTATTTTTATCATGTTGTTTATCTAATTTTATTTTTCAGCATAGTTAGTCCTTTCAAATTTTCTGATATGTAATGCACTATGATATATATGAAAAGGACAACTGTTTTTTGTCAAGAGATAACAACTCATTATCTCAACTAGCCTGGCCTAACCTATATACTTGATTTATTATTGTGCTAACAATTTGTTTCACGAAAATTGATCAGATCAACATACTTGAAGAAAAGCTTAGTATAAGTCAAGTTTCCTATGTAAATAGGTTTTGGCATCATCAAAAATGGGGAAATTGTTGGGAAATTAATTGATTTTGATTAAGATACCAAAACCCCTGAAGATGATGGTCAGCTTAGTTGAGATAGATAGGAAGTATATCAGTCTAGTTGTCTCATGATAGTTGAGACAGTAAAATTGTCTAAGTCTAGAATCTCAGAAATGTTGAGATCATTAGTGTTCAGATTAGTTGTCCAAAGCTGAAATGTTAGGCAGCCTATTATTCTTAGCCCATTGAATCAAGTTTGCTGAATACATGAAGACAAGCCTACTGAAGAAGACAACATGGCTCAATGATCAAAGCTCAAGTAAGTAGTCTGAACTGATATTAAAAGAAATGCACTGATAAGGGTTATGACAGATCAAGTTGAAGTCTGAGAAGATGAAGAGCATTGGATGCTACTGTCTCAGAAGACAACATTAATGAAGCATTAAAGCCATCAAGCCTGAGCAAGCATTGAAGACTTAGAAGCATTAAAGACTGAAGAAATTGAATGAATGGAAGAACATTCCACATGCAGCAAGAATGTTCAGAGTACTGGTCCCATCTGACCGTTGAGAAAGTACAAATTCTGCCAAAGATCAACCTTGGAAAATGTGCAAGTTTGGAAACTGACACAAGTCTACTCAGCTGCATCTTTCAGAAGTCGACACATTCATTCAAGCAACCATTGAAGAACCTTCATACACAGTGGATAATAAAAGGATGCTTTCATAGCCGTTTCAATTTGAAAGTCTATCTCTCCAACGGATAGATGACAAATTGCTCTATAAATACAGAAGTGATCCAATTATTAAAGTATCCAACAATCTGCTATCAAACTACTATCAAGCATTCAAGGAAACCGAAGTCTATATCTTGAATCCCAAGTTTCCTGATCACTTCTAGCTAAGCCAATCTTGTAAAATCCAAGCTTAGCATAGAGATATCCTAACCCCTTTACATTGTTCTTATTGTAAAGGATATCTCAATTAGTTGGAACCAAACCTCAAACCCTTACCTCTTAAGTGAAGTAGAGTTTGTTGTAGAAGTGAGGAGTTAAGGACTGTTGGTCCCTAAGACGAGTGTAAGATCAGCTGACTTGATGTCTACTGATGGTGTGGAAAATAAACTAACTCTTCAAAGTAACTAGTCCGTTGATTTCACTAGGGGCCTAGGACTAGTTGGTCAACTGATTAATTACCTATCGGAGTTAAGTGCGGAATTGTAGTGTGCCCATAAAGATTATACTCGTCTATTCTTAAATAATGTTTGTAAAACAGTTTATGCACAAATATGTATGAAAAGACTTAAAAATAAAGTGCAGAAATGTAAATAACACAGTAATTTATAGTGGTTCGGATATACGTTCCTACGTCCACTCTCACGTCCTAACGTGATGTTTAATCCCTTTAATTTACCAAAAATTACAAGGGCTTGTCCTTTATAGTCCCAAGGGTAGGACTTTGAGATCTGAGCCAGTTCCTAAACTGCTGCGGTCTCCACAAGTGATTGGAAGCACTTGCACTTTAACAAGTGAGTTGCGAGCACTTGCACTCCACAAGTGATATAGAGCACTTGCACTCTTTACAGTGATAAACACTCAACTTGACTTCTAGGGGTTGATGGTAGAAGGTGGGTTTTGTGTATATGAACTAGATGAGAATTTCCCTTACAATCTGTTTTAGCCTCATGCTAGGATTGGGAAATTCTCTCTAAGCTATGGATATATATAAGTGGTTGCACTGGCTTAGATGTTATGATTTCACTCACTGGGGATGAGGTGATGCGTGTTGAATCTTCATGAACGATCTTCTTGAGCTCTTCTTATTTCTGGACTTTATGAACTTTGCTCGACCTCTGCATCTCACACCTCTTCACACTCCCAATGATGTATGAACTCACTTATATAGTGTTGATGTTTGAATGTTACCGTTGGATGATAGCAATTCAAATCTCCACTAATTCAGGAATTGACAATCTCTTGATTTGATATGATTGAATATTACCATTGTCATGTAATTTCAATCATATCTTTGACTTTCCTTTCTTGTGCACATATCTTGTCAATCCTTGATTTCAGCTCTGATTGGTCTTCCCTTAATTGTGTAAGAAGACTTCTACTCTGCTGGTAAGAAGACTTCTACTCTGCTTGTAAGAAGACTTCTACTCTGCTTGTAAGAAGACTTCACTATGCTGGTAAGAAGACTTCTACTCTGCTTGTGTATACTCATCTTGCTCTTACTCTTCTTATCCTATAAGCTGAGTTCAACTCATCTTATCAGGAGACTTCTGGTCTTGGTCTTCTCTTCTTGAGCATTGACATGTCTTCTCTTCTAACCAGAGTCCTATCTATTACAAGATGTATAATAAAGTTGTCTATACAATACAACTTATCCTATTACATGTTTGATTTAGTTTATCAAAACTAAACTAGGGATATACATATCCCAACAAGGACTTTTAAGAGTAAATACAGTCTTAACTCAGAGAAGTTGAGCACTAGGACTAAGATTATCCTAGGGATCAAAGCACTAAGATAGTGTTGTTGATTAGTGCACCGTGGCACTATAAAACAAACTAATTTCAGGTGTTATAGAATTATCCTGTTCAATCAGGGAAAATGGATGTAGGAGCTTGAGTCTCTGAACCACTATAACTTGTTGTGTTATTTACCTTCTGCATTCCTTTCTAAATTACATTACATACAAAGATTCTGTTGAGAGAGTTAAGATCAACAAGTTAAGCAAAACAGTTGTTAGACAAAGTCTCTGATAAACTGGTTTTTCAGAAATTAACTAAGGAGTAATTTTTCCAAAGAAAAAGCCAACCACATTCCGCACTTAACAACTCTTTTAGATAGTTATCCAACTGATCACTTCATAAGTTTTCAGTAGGTTGATTATCTATTGAAGTTACTCACTCAGAGTAGTTGTCAGACAACTTCCCTGATAGGTTAATTTGTTTTAAAAAGGAAAAATTTGCATACACAAGTGCATTCCCCCCCCCCCCCCATACATTTGTGTCATACTCCACCTAGGACCAACATTGATTCACTCTAATTTGTGTAGGCCTATGACCATTCAAGCTAGAGGTGGTTTTGAGTACTTCATCACTTTCATTGACGATTACTCAAGATAAGGATACATCTACTTGATGCGCCACAAATTTGAATGTTTTGGCAAGTTCAAAGAATTCAAGGTAGAAGTGGAGAACCGTAATGGTAAGAGTGTCAAGTCACTATGATCTGATCGTGGTGGTGAATACCTTAGAAATGAATTTAGGCAATACTTATTAGAGAACGGTATTAGATCCCAACTCTCCGCGCCTAGTACTACCCAACAGAATAGCGTGACTGAGAGAAGGAACAAGACTCTATTAGATATGGTGACATTGATGATGAGTTATGCTTCATTACCTACTTCTTTTTGGGGATATGCCTTGGAAACGGCGACGTACATTCTAAAGAGGTTCCAAAAACACCGATTGAATTGTGGTCTGGGCGAAAGCCTAGTGTAAGCCACATTCGAATTTGGGTTGTCCAACACATGTGCTAAATAAGGAAGCTGATAAGTTGGCACCTAAAACTGAAGTACTGTTGTTTGTAGGATACCCTAAGGAAACGAGAGGTGGTTATTTTTATAGTCATAATGATCAGAGGGTGATGGTGAGTATTAATGCCTAGTTATTAGAAAAAAAACTATATTAATGAGCATAAGTCAAATAGTCAGATCTTCTAAATGAGTTGAAGGGAGACAATGGCACACCGAGTGTGCAAAAGGAAATACCATAAGAGACTACACAACGTGGTTACTCTAATGAACCTTTGTATACATTGCCTCGTCGTAGCGGGAGGGTTGTTCGACAACCTGATCGTTTCATGTTTGTGGGAGAGTCTGCCGACTTAATTCCAAGCGATGATCATGATGATAACGACCCCTGGACTTATAAAGAGGCTAGGAAATTCAAGACAAAGATGTAGAGTCTTGACACAAGTTCATGGATTTAGAAATTGAATTTATGGATGTTATGGAAGTACATGACCTAAGTGAACTTCCCCACAACAAGAAAGTTATTGGGTGTAAGTGGGTCTATAGACGTAAGAGAGGATCCAATGGGCATATTATTGCCTTTAAGGCATGGTTGGTGGCATAGCCAAAAAGAAGGAATCGACTATAACTAGACCTTTTAACCAGTAGCCATGCTAAAGTCGATCCGGATTTTCTTATCCATAGCTAATCACATGAACTGTGAGATTTGGCAAATGGATGTTAAGACAACTTTCCTTAATGAAAATTTGGATAAGGGAATCTATATGCAACAACCCGAGGGTTAAAAGGTCAAGCGCATCTAGTCTAGAAGCTGAAAAAATCTCTTTATGGGCTAAAGCAAGCCTCCAGGTCTTGGAACATTCGTTTTGACGACGTGATCAAATCTTTTTTGGATTTGAACAATGTCAAAATGAATGTTGTGTGTAAAAGAAGAGTAACGAAGACGTAGTGGTATTCTTAGTACTATACGTAGATGATGTTCTTCTTATTGGTAACAATGTGAAAGTATTATTAGACATAAAGGTGTGGCTTTCAGAACAGTTTCAAATGAAGATTATGGGAGAAACATCATACATTCTTGGTATTAAGGTCACTCGTGATCGGAAAAAGAGAATGTTGTGTTTATCTCAAACGTCTTACATTGACACTGTGATTGCTCGTTTTGGTATGCAAAATTCCAAGAAGGGTTTACTACCTTTCAGATATGGAGTTACTCTATCTAAGGATATTTTTCCTAAGACATAAAAGGAGATAGAGGAGATGACTAAGGTTCTTTATGCTTCAGCTGTAGGAAACCTTATGTATGCGATGCTGTGTACGAGGCCTGATATTTGCTATGCAGTCGGCATGGTAGAAAGATATTAGTCTAACCCTAATCAAGGACATTGGACTACGGTCAAGTATATTCTCAAGTATTTGAAAATGACTCTAGATTATACGCTGGTATACCAGTCAAACAATATGATTCCTTTGAGTTATTTCAAATTTCCAAGCTTATCAAGATGAACGAAAGTCAACCTTGGGTTATGTGTTTTATACTAGGAGACAGAGCTAAATCTTGGAGAAGTGTAAAGTAGAAATGCATCGCGGACAACACTATGGAAGTCGAGTACGTAGCTGCCTCAGAGGCTGCCAAAGAGGTTGTCTGGCTACGTAATTTATTTCTGGACTTAGGGGTGTCTCAAAGTATGTCGATGTGTATCACTATTTATTGTGATAACACGAGTGCAGTGGCAAACTCGAAAGAACCTAGAGTCCACAGAGCAAGTAAACACATAGAGCGCAAGTGCCGCATTATACAAGACATCGTAAATCGAGGAGATGTGGTTGTGGCTAAGATTGCGTCATTGGATAACTTGGCTGATCCTTTCACAATGACTCTGGCCATAAAAGTCTTTGATAATCATGTAGAGGGTCTTGGTTTACAATGTATTACAGCTAGACATTGAGTATAAGTGGGAGAAAAAATGTTAATGACTTTATGTGTATACTAAAAGTTTAGCTTTAGTATAAGTGGGAGATTGTTGGTGTATATTGTTTAGATATAAATCCTACAAAGTCCTAAATGATGAATTGATGAATGTTAGTTTGGATGGCAAAAAATAACTTGTGTTGATTAGTAAGTAAAATGTTAGTTAACTAGTCATCTTAACTAAGTCATCTGATAGTCTGATAATCTGATGTTAGGACTAAGCTGATATTTGATTATATAGAACAACTTATAGTATATGTTAGAAATACTCATCTGTATATAGTTCAGATAAAGTATTACTAGGAAAAACTATGTGTATAAGTGCATATAACACAAGCTGGAATTAGAAGACTACAGATCAGAAGACGAAAGTATATCAGAAGAGTAGACTAGAAGACATGGATCAGAAGACAAGATGATCAAAAGACTGCTGATGAGAAGACTACTAGAAGTTGAAGTTAGAAGAGAAAGAATCAGCAAAGTAATCAAAGAAGAATTAAGATTAAGTTTGGAAAACTTAACTTAATGGAGCGGTTACGAAGGAAGTTATAACTGAATAACTGATCAAGAAGAAGTTACAAAAATGGTTACAAGAAGTTAGAAGTTAGTTCCAAGACAGTTAGTTATTTCCAACGTCTAGCTTGAGGAATTGATATTTATAAATAGAAGGAGAGCTTCACAAAGTAAATTTACTGAAAGTCTGAATAGCTGAAGAATTTATTGAGAAGCAAATTACTCGCAGAGTACACAAAGCTCAAGAAGTGAAGATACAAGCCACGATCTGAAGAGGAAATACGAAAGACTTAGAAGAATTCGTTGTTCGTTGTTTTAGTTGGTAGGAAATCTATAAGAGTGTTAGTTACTCACAATTACTAGTTGATCGAGATACATCTGGTAGTGTACGACAAGATCACAGTCTTGGGACTTGAAACCACAAGTAGTGAATTTCGATATTGGATAGTGAGAGTGGATGTAGGCTTATTGGCTGAACCACTATAAAATCTCTCGTCTCATTTACATACAGTACTTTACATTTTCATATTATTGTTAAGAAGAGTTATTCATATAAATAACAGGATTGAAAGATCAAGCTGAGTAAACGAAGTTAACTATACTTACAAGCTAACAAGGATTTTCATACAAGAAGCACGTGTAAACTAAGGGCTCATAAATCCACATATTACTTTTAGATTGGTATAACTAAGTTGTGTTATTAGTTGACTGATTTAACTGAGAAGTTAAGATCAGTAGACTTGTACACAGCTGAGTTGATATCAGCTGACTGAATAAAAACTATACTCTTATACATTTTGGGAAAAGTTTAAAAAGTCTATTCACCCTTCCCCTCGAGACTTTTTGCTTTAACTAAATCTTAACTCGCTTTCTAGGACCAACATATACTGTAAAGTAAACTTTTAATGAGATTTTGTGGATGTATATTCGATTTCCTTATTATCTGAAGTAAATGGTTTTTCACATTATTGCATTCTTAGTCATTGCTTGTATGTCTGCTTATCTTACATTGTAGGCAATGCGGAGGGTTTGTAGTCACATAGAAGATCACATTGTTAGTTCCTTGTAAGATATAAACAGTATTTACAACTGAGATAGTTCTGGACACAACTATTGGTTTAAGTTGTAGTATAAACTTGTTGGTGGCTTGTCTTGGCCATTATATTAGTTTATACTAGTGCGCTGTGACTACTAAATGGATCATATAAAACATATTCTTGTGTTCTGACTATTATGAAGAACTAGAGGTCTTGGTGACTTTTATGATTCTTAACCCTAAGTGTGATATTTAGATGTGTGGGGTGTTTGTTCACTACTTTGATGTACCATAGGTGAGAATCTTGGTAGATTCTTCACACTCCGTATTTTGGGTAGTGACATCGCTCGCATGATGTCTATTTATTGGCATTAAGGAACTGTGTCCTAGACATCCAAGCTGATGACTCCCCTTAAGGAAACTCGTAAAGGATTGTCGTATTAAACCTTGCAAGTGGATTTAATCTGTTTGACAACGAGGTTGAGTGGTACTACTCAAGGAATTATACACATTAATTATTTAAAGCAGTTAGAAGCTTTAATAATTAATGGAGGTGTGATATCTTCAACACGGGGAATTATAAAGTCTAACAGAAGCCCTGATTCGGTTCGGGATAGGACGGGAGTGCATCATTAATTCTCTAGTGGGATGAATTAATATTCTCGGGCTAAATTATATATTCGGGGCTGAACATAAGTGTATTTGGGCCTGTAAGAAGCCCAAACCCTATACCTTCTAATGGATCCCAAGTCTAGCCCATGAAACTTATAAAGAGTATATAAAGGAGTGTTGAGTTAGCCTAAAACCCTAGCACATACGATAAAGCAGGAAACGACTAGGGTTTTAAGGAGACAGAACTAAGGAAGGACATTTTCTCCACGTTTGATAACGCGTTGTCCACTTGGTGTTCGAAGGAGGTTGAGAGACGGACTAGAAGATTCGTAGTGGAATCAACGCCTCGATCTTCAATGGTAACGGATCTAAACTTTGCTTTAGACACATGTTTCGGTTTTATTTATCTTTTGTACGTTTGATATACGACAATGATCCGGTGATAGACCACCTTCGTCGGCGTGTTCCAGCACTAAGCACATTATTAATGAAGAGCTTGGTGATGATTATTTTTCTATATTGGCCGATGAGTCATGTGATGTATCTCAAAATGAACAATTAACCTTTTGTTGATGCTAAAAGGGGAATGGTAGTGGAGTAATTTCTTGGACTTTTCAATGTTGTTGATACCACTGTTTTGTCATTTAAATATGCAATTATGTCTTTGGAAAAGGGTATGATGAAGTCCATCTAAAATTCTAGGAAAAGGGTATGATGGGGCTAGCAATATGAAAGGTAAAATAAATGGTCGTAGGACTTTGATTATGAAGGATACTCCATGTGCCTACTATGATCATTATTTTGCTCATCAACTTCAATTAACTCTTGTTGTCGTCGCTAAAAATAACAATGATTAATGTTGGCTTTGAGACACTTACAAACTTGTCAAATGTGATTAGAGTTTCTTGTAAGCGAAGAGAAATGATTCGGGAAAGTTAAGCTATAAAAGTTGTTGAAGCCTTGAAAATGGAAGAAATTGAGGGTGGATCAGGTTTGAATCAAGAAGTTGGTTTGAGGTGGCCCGATGACACTCGTTAGGGATCTCAATATAAGACCTTTTTTTAATACTATTGACTTGTTTCCTATAATTGTTGAGGTGCTTGAGATGATTGGTAAGACCGCTTTAAGTTCAAAGGGTAGAAAAAAAGTTCAATAAATTTTGTACTCATTTGAGTCGTTTAACTTTATTTTTATGGCACACTTGACATAATTTGTCCTTGACTACTCTAATGATTTGTGTAATGCTTTACAAAGAAGAGATCCAGATATTGTCAATGTTATGTCTTTTGTTTCGTTAACAAAGGTTATGTTACAAAAAACAAGAGACAGTGGATGTGAACCTTTGGATAAGGTTACTTTATTCTGCACTAAGTATGACATTGTTGTTCTCGATATGGATGCTCCTTATATTCCACAAGGAAGATAAATGTGTTTTGTTAAATAAGGTACAAACCTTCAACATTTTCGAGCTGAAATTTTTATTGAATTGATTGATTTACATCTTAGAGAACTCAATGATCGGTTTGATGAGATGAATACATAGTTACTTATATGCATGTCATACTTAAGTCCCTCTGAGTATGTGATGACTCTTGAATGCCAAATTCACATATTCATTGAAAAGATGTGAATAGATGTTAGATTTCATAGTTTGCATGATCTTGGTGCTCTCTCGATGAAGCTTGTCGAGACAGAGAAGCATATGAATTATCCAATAATTTATTTGCTCATCTAGTTGATGTTGATTCTCCTCATAGCTATTGCAAGTGTTTTAACACCTATTTTGTACAGAGTAATGTTGAAAAAAGATGATAACTAATTGTAAACACAAATTTCGTGAATTAAATATAAAAACACGAAAATGCAATACAATTTATTTAACTTCGGATCAAACCGAGAATTTTGCGGGTTACAATCTCTAATTTATTCCTCTGATTCTCTCTTCCTAAACTTGACTTGATCTTCTTGAGATTTTTTTGAGTTGGATCCCCAGCCTGAATCCTAACCAATCTTGAACTTGAGACTTTATAACGTTAATCCAAAGGCTTGATGTCATATTTTGGATTAAACGTCAAATTTAGGGACTTTCAGGACAAACGTCGTTGAAGATCACTCTTGAACTTGGGACTTTATAACGTTAATCCAAGGGCTCGACGCCTTATTTTGGAATAAACGTTGAATTTAGGGACTTTTGGGATGAACGCCATTGAAGATCATTGAAGATCCACAAAGAACTACTTTGAAGAAACGCTGAATTGAGGGGTTTAACACTTTGATGTCGAATCGAACGCTGCTTTGCACGAAGAACGCCTTTGAAGCTCTTTGAAGATCCACGAAGAACTTCCTTGAAGAAACACCGAATTTGAGGGGCTTCACACCTTGATCTCGAATTGAACCCCGCTTTGGCTGCTTTGCACAAAAAAATGCCTTTGAAGCTCCTCCAAATGCTAAAGAACACTCCAAGATCTCTGTAGAGAATTTTAGAGCCTTAATGCTTCTCCTTTTTTATATCCCAAATGAGTGTAATGAGACCCCTTTTTTATAGGTGTAGAACCTAGGGTTTCTATGGGCCAACTCTGATGGGCTGGAGATATTTGTGCTTATCAAGAAGATCTATTCTTTGTTCTTATCCACAACTTGACTTGGTAGGCTGAATAACTTGATGGACTCAGAATATCATATTCGGGCCTGATTTGATTTACTGGACTTTAGAGGTCCGTCTTGATTTGTTGGACTTTAGAGGCCCGTCTTGATTTGTTGGACTTTAGAGGCCCAAATTGATATTCACTTGATTTATTGGGCTTTAGAGGCCCAAATTATTAAATGTTGTTGGGATATTCATCCAACCTCTAATCTGATTGCACTTAATAGTTTAGTTTTGATGGCCAAAATCAGATCAATAGATTGATAAAATGGTAATCTAGAAAAAATGGTATTCTAGAAATGGTAATCTAGAAACTAAAGTTCCTAAGCTGAGTTATAAATCTTAGAAGTAATGTAATTGTTTTTAATTCTAGTCTGAGAATCAGCTATATGAATATCAGCTGATTACTCATCTGTATACTATACTGAAGACTAACAAGAAGAAAGCAGAAGACAAGAAGACTGCAAGAGTTCATTAGTGAATTCAGATCTAAAGGTTATTGTATACCTTATAGACTGGATGATCTATATGATAATCTGCAATCGAAGTTCAGTAGACAACTCGGCAGATATGAACTCATTTGTATCTTGTCAAACCAAGCCTTAATGAGCATTCAAGTCGAAACACACTTTCAGAATGTCTATGACAGTTAGTATTTATGAATAAAACACCTTCACAAGTGTTAGTTCATTTATGAACAACTAAGTCAGATGATAAAGGCATGCAAAACAGAAGACAAAGAGAATGTCGGATTAAGTTCTGAAATGCTCTAACAAAAGACAACACAGCTCTCAACTACCAAGCTGACATGGACCAATGAAACATCAACACGAAGCTTTGAAGATGACAGCTTAGTAGGTTGTACAAGAGATCTATAGAAGAAGTACGGAGAATTTAATGCATGTTGCCTCTTAAGGCAAAATTGTACCATGCAGAGAATGAGAAGCATTGAGTTGCATGCAATACTCCAACCCAAGACGTGGGTCAAGGCCAGAAAGATCCTTCTAAATCATCATGCAGAGAAAGAAATCTCAAGTGTCTCGTGTCAAACCGGACTGAATCTCCGGTGTCTCATGTCACGCTGACCTCATCCTGCTCTCCTGGGCGGAAGGATGCAGCTGGAGATGGAGACAAATACTGGTGGGTGATGAGAAGGGAGGCTGCCGGAGATGGAAGATGAAGCGCTACGCAGAGCTTCCTCTCCGCAGTTGGACAATAGAGGATCTTCCTGCCCCTCTAATTCTTCCTTCATCTCCCTCTCCATCAAACATCAAAAGAGGCCCCGTGCACCACAGACCAATCCTGCATGATTGGTGAATGAAGGAAAAGTACAAGTAAGTTAAACTCAATGAAGAAGTTGATACAGCTGAGAGTTATTTAACAAGAGGCATCTATGCTCTAAGGGGAATTTCCTTGAAATTCTTAAAGAACCTTAGCTTAGAATACTCTTATGTTTTACAAATTACTGCTTTTTGTCTCTTCTTTTCAAAATTAACTATGCTTAAAACTCTGAAATTTCCATTCTGAATATTACTTCTGAAATCCAACATTGCTAATATCTTAGACAAGTAATACAGATGGAATGCAAGCAAGGTTATCAACTGAAAGGAGAACGCAACGCAGCAAATAACTAAACAGTTCTCAAATATTTCAGAAGAAAACATGTCAGCTGAAGGGGGAACGTATTCAGCTGATAGTGGAAAATCAGAAGATCAATCAAATGACAACTCGGTTGTTGCACGAGCACAACTGAAACAGATAGACAGCATTTTCTTTATTTCTTTACCTAACATATTTATTTCAAATGATTAGAAGATAAATTAAATGAAATTCGTTCTCAATTAATGCTTTCAGTTTCAATTTATTGCTATTAAGCATGCAAATACACATCTAAACTTAAACGGTAAAATAAATTAAAACTTGTCCTAGACGATTCGCAAATTCAATAATGAGTACGTGCCCTAAAAATATGCGTAGATTGGACAGTTGCTTTATTTGTCAACCAATAGAATGTTGAGCATTAAATGCGGACCCGAAAATCTTAAAAACTAAATTCCAGAATGCAATTTTGATCTAATTTGACATCCATGAAGAATATGAAGCGACAAAACCTAATTTTTCAAATCTGGATGAATACACCCCTTCATCTAAGTCATTCATTTCACTTCTAAGATCAAATCATAACCCTTGAATCAACCTTTTGAATCATATATAAGGAAGTGTTGGAAAATTTACTCAGTTTACGCACTCATACTTTCTTCCTCTCTATCTTTGTCTCTGAAATATTATATCTCAAAGTTATCTAACTTCTCAATAATGGCTTCATCCAGGCACCACGACTTTGATACCCGTAGAGATTTTACTCAAGTTACAAGAGATAATTACAAACCTGAGGTATGGGCAAAAGAACACATGGTGGCTGAAGGATGCGTTGCTTTTTCAGTACCTCGTACTCCTGAACAAGAAAGGACTGCAAAGGTGCTTATCGATGTTGGTTTGAAGAAACTGATAGGGACCAGTCCTAAGCTTTTGATTGCAGAAGACGTGGCTGGTTTTTATATGTATTTATGTTTAAGGTCTGACGGTTCTCTATCATCCCACATTGAGAATGACAAAGTACGTCTGACTTTGGACATTTTAAATGAAATCTTTAATCTAGAGAATAAAGGTATAACCAACCCTGAAGAATATGAATGTGGAGAGATAAACGATGTATGGAAGGAGTTTATCCTCAAGGAACATCTGAGATTGGCACGGAAAACACCAAGCTCCCTGAAGAAATCAATGTTGAAGGAGCAGTACAAAGATCTTTTTGATATTATCACGAAGGTTATAATGGGTCACCATGGATCCCTAGATGGCATCACCCGAAACAAAATCATTCTGATGAAGACCATAGTGGATAAAGCAAAGATTAATTGGGGGAGGTACTACATCAACAAATTCGTTGGTGAATCTGCCAAAATCAAGAGATATATCAGACCACAACAACGATGGACCTGAGTCCGGAGCTGAAAAGGAGATGAACAACGACGAAGATCCTACACAGGATCAAGTCGGAGGGAACGCTGCTGGAGGAGCAGATAACCCAACATCTGATTTAGGTGGGAGTTCACCTAAACAGACTGGCAGTGATGCTGAGAAATCAGCAGAGCTAGAGATAGATGTTGTGCAAACAGCTTAAGTCCCTGCCCATGACGAGTCCTTGGACTCTGAGGCATTAGTGCTAAACTCAATTTCTAACTTGGTGATGGAGACGGTCAGAAATGAAATTGCACAGTCCAATCCTCAATCTGATCAAACACAAGAAATTGTGTTAGCTGAACCTTCACAGCCCCTGGTCTCAGAGGTTTAGGGATCTTAAAGTATTGAGCAGCCAGCTCTAGAAGCTGAGGAGAAGTTACCAGCTGGTTCAACTGAGGAGAAGGAGATAAAGCTGGAGATCGTTGAAGAAGATATGCAAAGCTCATCTGTGAGGGTTGCTGAGATACTCACAAACTTGATGATTCTGGATAAAGAAGAAGTTGATGATCTTCAAAATAATGAGCCTGCAGATGCCAATCAAATTGCTGAAAACAATGCGCAAACTCTTCAGATACAAGATAAATCAGATGAGAAGAACGATGCTGAAGCAGAGAACAGAAATGATGAGGAACTAGATGTTGATCATAATGCAATAGTTGAGACTGAGACTGTGGCACTCAGTGATGGAGATGATGATACGTTTTTCAAACAAGTTGTTTATTCCATTCCAGAGAACCTTCCTCAACGCTCATTTGAGGAACTGTTGCAAGCTCTCCGAAGAAACAAAGATGTCCAATAGATTGGGAAATCACCATCTGAAGTCATCTCAACTAAGGTAAATCTTTCGGATCTCATCTGGTACAGGTTGAAGACTATAAGTTTAACTGAGGTAGATATCCATCTCATTGGTCAAGTCATCTGTGATCTCGCAAAGCTTGTGCATGAAGATCTAACACCAAAGAAGAGATATGTTACGCTCAAGATGGAATAGAATAGAATGGACACTTATCAAGATATGTTCACAGCTATTCGAGAGTCAAATGATCTTTTCAAGAAGGGACTCGCTGCCATAGATACAGATCATCGCACTCAATTTTTTAAAACCATTGATGATCTTAAGGTGGCGGAGCTGCAGAGAAGTCAAGATCGTGAAAGACAAGCTACTGCTGATCTACAATAAAAGTATCTTGAGCTGCAACAAGAATTTGCTGCACAGAAGGCTAAATTGACTACGCAGTTGGAATTGGCTAAGGAACATGCTCAGAAGATGGAAGATGAGTTTGACAATCTCAAACATGCCAAGAATCAACTTGTCCTGACCACTGAAGAATTGAAGCTTAGACTTCAACTTGCTCCAGCACCTGTTGATTTGGACAAAGTTATTGAAGACACTGCCTCCAAGGCAACTGATCGTCTAAGTTAGAAGGCCACTAGTATTCTGAACTCTGCCAACACTGATCATTACCAGAAACTTTCTCAAGCGCTCACTTCCCATATTGAAGAAGCCAAAAAGGGGAAGAAGAGGTCAGAGCAAAGTTATCAAATCGAGTATCTGAACAATTGAAGAAAGTAGTTGAAGACGCCGCTGAGCAGATGAAGAAAGCAGCTGAGAATACTACTGAAAATGCTGAGGAAATTCTCTGATACTCAGTCTGATCTGGTTAGGAGATTAGCAGATGCAGAGGAGAAAATCAGAAGTCAATGGACTCAGATTCAAACAGGCATATCCCAAGGGGGAATTATTTCCAAAATTCCATCATCTATAATGCCTTCTATTTCTCACACTGTACAAGTATCTGATGCTCTTGTCCTAAATCAAGAAAACATCACACAGAAGCAAACAGATAAACCTGAAGCTGAAAAAGAGTCTGAAGATGAATATGACAATGTTCCTCTCACAAATAGAAGAAGTTGAACGCTTGCGCAATCAGAGGAGGAACGTCATTAACAACAGATGAAAAGAAAGAATGCAGCTCAACTTGATGCAACCTTCAAGAAGAGAAAGATTATCCTGAAGAAGAAGTAGCAATCTGAGAAAGCTGAAGAAGAACTCCCTAAACCTGAGCCTTCAAACAAGCAGATTGATGAATTCTTGGATCCAATTCACAATCTAAGATGGCTTAATCTGAAGAAAGAATGGCAGAAGATTTATCATCTTGCTCGTAGATGGTAAAATCAAGATCCACAGACTGCATTCAGATGTTTTGAAAGCTTTCTAGAAGGGAAAGACAAAGAATTCCTAAACATTATCATGGAAGAAGCAACTGAGAAGAACATCAACATTGTCTTACCTGACTTTCCTGTTTGGGCACATGCAACTACCATCAATGGAAAGAAAGACATGAGGGAAGCAAAGAACGTCATAGATGATATCTGTTTTGAAGACAGAGTCAGAGATCAAGACCACCCTGTTCGAGAAATCAAGAAATAGTCTATCAAGCGTATGGCGTCTACTAAAGACTTTTTATGTTTAGCTGAAGTAAATTCCTCTGTATTTGTAAAATGAATTTCCTTTTTGCTTTGATTAATACAAGAATTTACTCTTTCAGCTTCAAGACAACCACTCATTGTCTTCTTTAGAAGCCATCTGCATTTTTATTACTTACTCTAACCATTATATGTGTCTAACCTTTATAACTTCTAAATTGAATACTAACTAATCTGATAACTTAGCTTAGTTAGTTTTGCTTCATCAAAAAGGGGAAAATTGTTGGGATATTCACCCTACCTCTAATCTGATTGCACTTAATAGTTTAGTTTTGATGGTCAAAATCAAATCAGTAGAGTACAAGTTAGATTGATAAAATTGTAATCTAGAAACTAAAGTTCCTAAGCTGAGTTATAAAGCTTATAAGTAATGTAATTGTTTTTAATTCTAGTCTGAGAATCAGCTGTATGAATATCAGTTGATTACTCATTTGTATACTCTACTGAAGACTAACAAGAAGAAAGCAGAAGACTAGAAGACTTCAAGAGTTCATTAGTGAATTCAGATCTAAAGGTTGTTGTATACCTTATAGACTGGATGATCTATATGATAATCTGCAATCGAAGTTCAGAAGACAACTCAGTAGATATGAACTCATCTGTATCTTGTCAAAGCAAGTCTTAATGAGAATTCAAGTCGAAGCACACTTTCAGAATGTCTATGACAGTTAGTATTTATGAATAAAACACTTTCACAAGTGTTTGTTCATTTATGAATAACTAAGTTAGATGATAAAGGCATGCAAAACAGAAGACAAAGAGAATGTCGGATTAAGTTCTGAATTACTCTAACAGAAGACAAGACAGCTCTCAACTACCAAGCTGACATGGACCAATGAGACATCAACACGAAGATATGAAGTTGACAGCTTAGTAGGTCGTACAAGAGATCTGCAGAAGAAGTACGGAGAATTTAATACATGTTGCCTCTTAAGGCAAAATCGTACCAGAAAACCTGCAAACACCATTCCTATGAAGATAACGACCATACTTGGGAAGATTTGTTGCAACGGCTAGTTCTCACCAACGGCTAGTTTCTGAGCACAAATCATTCTATAAATACAACACTTGTTCTTTGGAACAAGGTACTGGAAACTCTCCAAGCTAGAACTCTCTCTCTCTCTGCGTTTAAAAGCTGATATCAAGAACAGCAAAGTCTGAGAAATACTTAAGTATCGAGTTCTTTAGAGCCAACAAAGATTTCTATCCTTAGTGCTCTAAGTTTCCGATCCTAAGCCCGTATAAAGAATCTTATCTTAAGTGCTTAGAACCAGTTGGTTATACACACACTTTCATTTATTGGTATTAACCATTGTAAAGGTTGTTTGTTACCTCACCAACAAACAGATCCGTAGCCTCAGAAAGTTACTTGAGGTTCTTGATTGAAAGTCTTCTCTTGGGACTATAAAGCAGCAATATAGTGAATTTATCTATCTGATTAGAGAGAGTGGACGTAGGATATTGAGATCCGAACCACTATAAACTTATGTGTTCTTATTGTTTATCTTTACTATCAGCATTCATTATATTGTTATTTATACTTGGTTGTTTTCATTTCAAGTGTTTGTTTTCATAAATCAGTTGATATCAAGTCAGTTGACAAACTTGCATTGTTTCTGAAGTCTTTATTTCAAAAGATTTTCATAAAATACCCACGAGTCTAAACACATAGGGCCTACACATTTCCGCACTTATAGCACTTAAGATAGCTTTCAAACTGACCAGTTGAATTCAGCAATTAGTAAGGTTGTTATCTTAGTTTGCTACATCACTTAAGCACTCTACAGATCAGAACAACCTATCTGCATATAGACGTCTGAGTATATAACTCTCTTCAACGTCTCATCTGATCTGAAGCACGAAAAAGTTTCTAAAACCCTAACAGTCTATTCACCCCCCCCCCCCTCTAGACTGTTGTCTTACTCGTTTTGGGACCAACAAATGTTGCTTGTCTACGCTAATTACTTTATGGAGTTGTGAAAAACACCGGAGTGTAAATAAACTCTTTAGAGCATCCACAATGGGGGTAGAAGTCCCATGTGGATTTCTACTTCCTAACTCAAATGAAGGGTAGAAGGGATTGGGGGAAGATGGTGTGGAGGAGAGAGGAGGAATTGGGTAGAAGAACTTCTACCCAAGTATAAGTAAAAAAATAGGGAAAAAGAGAGTGGGATAGAGGGAGAGTGAACAACATATGAGAAAAAAAAGGGAACAATTTGGAGAGTGTAACTCACTTGCGAGAGTGGGCTTTAATGTGGTACCAACTATTTTTTATTTGTATTTTTTTTTTTTTTTTGGGTAGAATGCATTGGAGAGGTAGAAGTTTTTGAGATAGAAGTAAGAAACTTTAAAGGTGTCACACATGTGGCACACATGTGTCAAACTTAAAACCCAAAAATCATCACCCACACTGTGGATACTCTTATATATGATTTAATATTTGAGAGAGATAAATTAAATATAAAAACAAGATTTTATTGATGGACAAATTTTAAACCTATTTACATGAAGATAAAATAGAGATATAATTAAATTATATATATAAAGGTTTATTGATGTGCACATAAGCTTTGGGCACAATATAATTCTCATCTAATATCATATTTTTCTTTCAAAACATGACTCAAGACCAAGGATGAAAATATCGGTATCGATTGAAATATCGGTGATGAGTCGGGATTTCACAAGATTTTTGTGCTTGAATATAGCATTTTGTGATAATTAATTTGATAATTTCTTGTATTTTCTCGTGACCTCGTATACTTTGATGTTGTGTTTTCTTTAAAATTCAGACTAATTTGGAGCATTTTGAAAGTTCATGGAATGGGTTGAAAGTGAAGATATATTGGACAGGAGTAAATCGATCGAGCCTGGTGCAATGAAATGGACCTCCACAGTGCTAGTTGAGCAGTATTCAGAAGTTCAGCCTATAAATTATGGCCCATGCAATATACCTATGGGACACGCATAACTTGAAGCCCATTATTAAAACTAATTAAGAGTTGACCTAGTATTTTAAAAACTAGGTGGAGGGCCCATGAGATATGGGCTAAAGGCCCATAAACTAATGGATTTTGGACGGCCGTATATATATACACTCCTTTTTGGTTTAGTAAAAAAAGAAGGAAGCGGTCGTGAGCATTAGCGTGGAAACAATGATTCTAGTTTCATTTTTGTTTATGATACTTTTAATTATGTTTAGTAGGTAAATTGTTATTCTAGCCCGAGGACGTGAACTCTTGATGGAATTATGCCTTTTTAGTTAATTGATTAACGGTTTATCTCAATCCCTATTTCGATTTCGTTATTATTTAATTTTATGCGAAGCATGTTTTGATTAATAGATTTATTAGGACTGGTCATCCGGATTTATTTGTTAACAATTCTAGTTAATTCACGATGTATAATCTGTAATTGTTATATTATTGTGGATATCGTAGCAACTAAGCCAGAACACCTTAGGGGATAATAACGTCTAGGTTGTATGAAATGAGTGTCTCGTATTCATAGTCTAGTTTACTCTATTGTTTTGGTTCTCTAATGCATGTGTTCCTCGAGTTGAATTTTGAATACATGTTTTGGGGTTATTCGTAGGGATATATTAATTGGGGGTCGTACCTTCTAGTTAATTAAACTTAAGAAACAATTCGAACTAGTTTGGTCGTACCACTAGTTTAGGGATAAGATTCGAGATTAGATTGAGATTATCGGGTTCACTAATTAAATTGGTAAAATTAATTAAGGGGAAGCAATCTCAGGGCTAGATCGTTTTAATATTTTATTCCTATTTTAATTGCTTAACATGTTTTCTAGTAGTTAGTTAGTCAAACAATCAAACTCCTCACATTTTATTGCTTTCGTACACAATTTATTCAATTAAATTGCACCGTTCTCTGTGGGATCGACCCTTACTTACTCTACTGCATAGTGGGTATTTAAGGTATTTATTTTTGGGTGCCGGCGAAAGCACACCAAATTTTGGCGCCGCTGCCGGGGAATGGTTGTAAATTTAATTGAATTTTTTGTGTTTTTAATTTCTGTCAAAAATTCCCAGAAAATTCCAAAAAATATAAAAAATTCAGAAATCCAAAAAAAATAGATTTCACGTTGGCTACTGTTGTTTCATTTGTTTCTCTTCAACAGATTTCTACTAACATTGACCCTCTCAGTGTCTCCTTGTTCAGGTTCTTGAAATTGTTTGCAGGTTTATTCTCTCTATTCTTTGTGCTATGTATGATTTCAGGTGTGAAGATTATCAAAGCACTTACTCGGTTCATGAGTCAAAGGATGATGCATTGGAGAAAATTGCAAGTATGATGCAAATGTTGATGAAGGGAAAGACTCCAGAAATTCGACCATGCCGAATTTGCTCCACCACAGATCACACCACTGATGACTGTCAAATTTTAAATGATGAAATAGGGCAGCAATACCATGATTATAGGCCTCGACTATTCAGAAATTATGAGAGGACTTGTGATAATGGTGGATGGATTGACTCGCAGCAAAAGACTGAACCCTCGTTGGAAGATATGATGAAATCTTTGGCTTCGAACATATTGAGTTATCAGGAGAATGTCCAGTTAAGATTTAAGATCATGGTTGATGAACAAAAGAGTATGGAGTCTAGGAAAAAGGGTATGGAGGTTCAATTGAGCCAAATGGCGAATGTCATAAGCCAACTGCAAACACAATTGATAGAAAAACTGGTGAAAGATGTCGCGGAGCTGAACCGAATTGAAATAGATGAGCATCCTAAGGTGCTTAACGACCAGATTAAGGCACGAGACGAGCTAGTTGAGATTGAAGAAGTTAGAAAAAACAGGATGTTGTTTTCATTAACACTGACCTCCTCAGTGTCAGTGTACTGGAACAGAAAAATGAGGTAAAATCTCATGAATTAATTCATGTTATTACTAATGCAGTTCCCTTTCCCTCCAAGCTCAGAAAGGTCGAGAAAGATGCCAAGGAGCAGCAACTAGTCGATGTCTTTCGAAGGGTTGAGATCAACATACCACTAGTTGAGCCGAAAGAGCAAAATTCGAGATATGCTAAATTATTGAACGAGCTTTACACCAACAAGAAATTGCTATCTTGGAATGAAAAGATCTTGATTGGAGAGAAGATTGTTTCTCAATGCAAAATGCCACTAACTAGAGAGGGTTATCTTATTCTTATTACGTGAAAGAGAAGTTGGTCGTCGAGCCAACGACGTTAATAAAAGGCGCTTATTGGGAGGCAACCCAATGTTTATTTAGTTTTTATAGTGCTATTTTTGTTTTTAATTTTGTTTTTATGTGTTTGAGGATCAGAAGAGGATTTCAAATAAGGCGTGGGCACGCCTTAAGAAAAGACTTCTCCTGAAATTTTTCTTTCATTGAAGTGGCAAGATAAGGCGTGGGCACGCCTTAAGGAAACACTTCTTATGGAATTTTACTTGCATTATTCATTTGCTTGATTAGTTTTTTTTATTATTATTTATTTATTTTATTTTCTATTTCTTTTTTTTTCTCTTGCAATGCAGGCATACTACAAGCCCAGCACACCAAATTTTCAGTCCAGCTGCACAGATGCCCCACCCCACTTTCCATATCTTATTCTCGCCACCATTCCCTCTCACCGGAAGTGTAGAGGCCGCGATTAATTCGGCCGACGACTTTAGTTGCTGCACCCATCCGTCGCAGCAGCCACGCTCCTCCAGCGGCGGCCTAACCTGCGTCGCCCACCACCACCCTCTCTCGCCGGACCACCCCAGCCAGAGCAGCGCCGGTGCTGTGTCACTCACTGAAAAAAGCAGCGCCGCGCCGCCGACATGCCCAATTCCAGCCCCGCTGTTGAGGACGCCACCGTCCCAATTTTTTTGCCCTAATCCGAAGCGCAAGACTGCACATCAAGCTTAACAGGCCCGATTGCCGTCGCCTCCAGTAGTAGATTTCTGATGCCTCTCCGTTTGAAAAAGGTCAGTAGGGCTCATCCTTTTGAGCCCTAGTTCGTACAGATTCGATGGAGCCCGAATCACCTCCTGTGGACTGACACCATCTTAGAATCCGGTACCCCCGTTCCACTCTATTTTTTTATTTTTATATGGTGTTTGCTCTTTGTACCTCTTGCTTCAGTGCTAAGGGGCTAGCACCAATTTAAGTGTGGAGTAATGAATCATTGTTAGAGTATTTTACGGACATATTGGAATTATGTGAAAAAATGTGTTTGTTGTTTGAAGCATGTTTAATTGGTTACTTGCCTATGTTTTTAATTATTGAGTTTTTGTTAAATTGCTAAAATCATGAGTTGTTAGTTTTGATTAGTAGCCATGTTGATATTCATATTTTGTGCCTTGAAATTGAATTGATTTTTGGTTTCTTCATGCCCTGAAATGGTGCATCTGATTGCTTGATTTTTGGTGAACTTGTATTGATTTTTTTGAGAAGTAAAGAATCTTATTTGGTATCCTAAGTTGAAAAAAAGGAATTGATGTGGTTGAAAAAAAAAAAGATGAATTAGAAAGAAAAATGAGGGGCTGAAACAGTTGCCTACTATAGGGGGCTCAACTGTTCGTAAACGAATAAACTTAGATAAAACCCGAAAAGTAGAGAGGAGTTGCGGACCTCATTTGAAAAAAAAAAAAAAAAAAGGCAGAAACAGCTACCTGCTTCAGGGGGCTCAATTGTTCAAAAATTAATAAACTTAGCTAAAACCCGAAAAGTGGAGAGAAGTTGCAGACCTTTTGAAAAAAAAATCCAAGGTGGAATTAAAGCTGCAAGAAAATAAATGCGGGTAAAATGCAAATTTGGTCCAAATAAAATTTTTCAAAAACAATTTTGGTCCCACGTTCTTTTTTGGTCCCATTTTTTGCAAAAATGGTCCCAACCGTTAAATACTTAACGGTTTCCGTTAAGTGATATTGCAAAAATGGTCCCAAAACAAAAAATGAGAAAAAATGACACAGATTTTTTTAAATTAAATTATAATTTGTGTAAATTTGAAAAAACATATAAATAGTAATTTATATCAAATTTAAAAATTAAGAAAATTTTATAGAAAGACTACAACATTTAAAAAGAAAAAAAAATTCAAACCAATTAATATTTTATGTAAAATTTGAATAATTAAAATTTGACGATATTATTATTTTTTTTATAAAATTATAAAAAAAAAATTTAAAAATATCAGATATAGTTTTTAAAACGTAAATTTTGAAGAAATTCAAATTAAAAATTACAAATTCTATCAAAATTTTAACTAAAGATTCTAAAAAAATGTATACATATATCTATTATTAACCAGGCTCTTCACCCCGTCATTGACAGAAAATCGAAAATCAATCTTCCAAAAATTCATTTTACATGTTAAGCCTTCTCAAACAAAATAATCATCCCTTCAAAATCAAATCATTAGATTTGGTTTTAAATTTTTTGAGAATATATCTCAAAATTATAAAATTCAATTCGAGTAATACCACACCCCGAACCCATGGTGATCAGCGGCACAGACCACCAATCCCAACAAAAGAAAATAATAATTGAGATAGAGAGAAAAAATCAAGAACGATTTGACGTGCAATTTTAGTGAATGTGGTTTGTCTGCTTCGATTTGGAGGTTTTAAGTGAGGGTTTACGATTTGAGGAATTTAAGTAAGAGTTTGTGATTTGAGAATGCTTAACGACTGTTTCGGCTTCAATTTTTCCTAAATTTTCAAGTTGGATTCGTGTGGTTTTATTTGGGGGAGATTTTTAGGGCTTTTTTAGAATTAGATGTGATTTTGGAGCATTTGACTGAATCCGAGCATTTGTAAATTTATTTTAGAAGGTAAAATCTCGTGGGACCTTTTTTGAACAAAATGGGACCATTTTCGTGAGCACGAATCTCTTGGGACCAAATCTGCATTTTTCTGATCTCTTGGGATCAAATCTGCATTTTCCCGTTTTTGAACTTAACGACGTGTGTTCCTCGCGCTCACAATTCCGTTAGTTTTTTATGGAAAAATCTCGCGGGACCTTTTTTGCTCAAAATGGGACCATTTTCGTGAGCATTAATTCTCTTGGGACCATATTTGCATTTTACCCAAATAAATGCAGTATAAAAAAATTGATTGGAGAAGGATGCCATAGGATTTGAACTTCGAAAGAGAATTGATTCGAGTGATCTGAAGTCAAGGTTTTTAGGGGATCATGAATGTGGTGTGAGTAACCAAGAGTTGATGAGATTTTGTGGTTAAGTGTGAATTGAAATTTGTGGTTTATTGAGAGAGGCAAACAACTTATGGATTTGGCTCAAAAATCTTGTTTTGAGAATTATAGAAGAGTAATCCAATTTTTCTTGCTTTGAATTCTCAAGTGATACGTGCAAATTCCATCATTTTTCTTGAGCCCGTCTATTAAAATTTTCCCTTGTGTGCTTTAATTCTCATTGCTTGAGGACAAGCAATTGTTTAAGTGTGGGGGGATTTGATGAGTCGGGATTTCACAAGATTTTTGTGCTTTAATATATCATTTTGTGATAATTTCTTGTATTTTCTCGATTTACTATATTTTGGCCTCGTATACTTTGATGTTGTGTTTTCTTAAAAATTCAGGCTAATTTGGAGCATTTTGAAAGTGCATGGAATGGGTTGAAAGTGAAGATATATTGGACAGGAGTAAATCGATTGAGCCTGATGCAATGAAATGCACCTCCTCAGTGCTAGTTGAGCAGTATTCAGAAGTTCAGCCTATCAATTAGGGCCCATGCAATATACCTATGGGACACGCATCACTTGAAGCCCATTATCAAAACTAATTAAGAGTTGACCTAGTATTTTAAAAACTAGGTGGAGGGCCATGAGCTATGGGCTAAAGGCCCATAAACTAATGGATTTTGGACGGCCGTATATATGTACACTCCTTTTTGGTTTAGTAAAAAAAATAAGGAAGCGGGTCGTGAGCATTAGCGTGGAAACAATGATTCTGGTTTCATTTTTGTTTATGATACTTTTAATTATGTTTAGTAGGTAAATTATTATTCTAGCCCGAGGATGTGAACTCTTGATGGATTTATGCCTTTTTAGTTAATTGATTAATGGTTTATCTCAATCCCTATTTCGATTTCGTTATTATTTAATTTTATGCGAAGCATGTTTTGGTTAATAGATTTATTAGGACTGACCATCCGAATTTATTTATTAACAATTCTAGTTAATTCACGATGTATAATCCGTAATTGTTATATTATTGTGGATATCGTAGCAACTAAACCAGAACACCTTAGGGGATAATAACGTCTAGGTTGTATGAAACGAGTGTCTCGTATTCATAGTCTAGTTTATTCTATTGTTTTGATTCTCTAATGCGTTCCTCGAGTTGAATTTTGAATACATGTTTTGGGGTTATTCGTAGGGATATATTAATTGGGGGTCGTACCTTCTAGTTAATTAAACTTAAGAAACAATTCGAACTAGTTTGGTCGTACCACTGGTTTAGGGATAAGATTCGAGATTAGATTTAGATTTAGATTGAGATTACCGGGTTCACTAATTAAATTGATAAAATTAATTAAGGGGAAGCAATCCGAGGGCTAAATCGTTTTAATATTTGATTCATATTTTAATTGCTTAACATGTTTTCTAGTAGTTAGTTAGTCAAACAATCAAACTCCCCCCATTTTATTGCTTTCGTACACAATTTATTCAATTAAATTGCACTGTTCTCTGTGGGATCGACCCTTACTTACTCTATTGCATAGTGGATATTTAAGGTATTTATTTTTGGGTGCCGGCGACAGCACACCAATCGGTACCCTAAATGTACATATATATTGATATTGAATATCGATATTAATAAAAATTAGAAAATCGATGGAAAATTTATTAAAATGATGGAAATTTTACATGAAATTAATATATTAGATTATAAGTGTATTCACTACTTCCTCCTATTTAAAATTGTAGATGTTGTTAATCCTTAAATGCCTTAACATTATCAACAACATCTTAATTTGACCTTCCGTGATTTTTTCTAAGTCCTTTCTGAAATGTTACATTAAATGTTGATCTAAATGTCATAGCATTTCTGGCAGAGTCTAGAAGCTTCTACAAGGATCTGGAACCTGGCCTGGAAGATTCCAGAATATTGGAGAACGTCCTAGAAGAGATAGAAGAGGTTGGAAGCATCTTAGAATGACCTGGAAGAGTTATGCTTACATCCAAATGTCTTGCTAAGAAATTTTGGGGAGAAGCATTGAATATTGCATGTCATATTGTTAATAGAGTTTTTATTCGTTCTGGCACAAGTCAAACACCTTATGAGATTTTGAACAACAGAAAACCAAGTGTGAAATATTTCCATGTATTTGGTTGTGTGTGTTATATTCTGAATAATAGGGATCAACTTCATAAGTTTGATTCTAAAAGTGATAAAGGTTTCTTTTTAGGCTATTCTAGAAATAGTAAAGCTTATAGAGTATATAACCTTAGAACTAACACTGTTCAAGAATCTGTTAATGTTGTGTTTGATGATGATAAAGGTCTTACAGATGACAAAGATGAAGAAGATGTATCACAGGTTACTGACACTTCTGAGAATACACTGAAGTCTGAAAATGTTGCACCGAATGTTAACACATCTGGGTCAACATCTACAGAACAGTCAGTTGTAACTTTACAGAATGACCAGTACGTTCCCAAAACGAATCCTTCTTCAAGAATAGGTAAAATTCATCCTTCTGACCAGATCATAGGCGATGCTACAGTTGGAGTGCAAACAAGAGGAAGAGTAAGATCAAACAAGGTAGATGTGGTAAGAACAATATGCGTGTCTTCTATGTGCAACATTGTAAATGCTGAATGCTATTTATCTGAAATTGAACCTAAGAGTGCTAAAGAAGCCTTAACTGATAAAAACTGGATTAATGATATGCATGAAGAACTTGGTCAGTTTGAAAGAAATGAAGTGTGGACACTTGTTCCAAGACCTAGTCATACTAATGTCATTGGAACAAAGTGGATATTCAAGAATAAAACTGATGAATCTGGTAATATTGTTAGAAACAAGGCTAGGTTAGTATCACAAGGGTACACCCAAGTTGAAGGAGTTGATTTTGATGAGACTTTTGCACCTGTTGCTAGGATAGAATCTATTAGATTACTGCTAGCTATTGCATGTTTTATTGATATTAAACTTCATCAAATGGATGTAAAGGCTGCATTTCTAAATGACATATTGAATGAAGAAGCATATGTTGAACAACCTATAGGATTTGAAGATCCACAATATCCTGATCATGTATATAAACTTAAGAAAGCATTGTATGGTCTTAAACAAGCTCCTAGAGCATGGTATGGTAGGCTTACTGACTTTCTTTTGGAATATGGATTTATTAGAGGAGAAGCTGATAGAACTTTGTTCATTAAGCACACTGAAGGAGATTTACTTATTCCTCAAATATATGTTGATGACATTGTGTTTCGTTCTACTTGTGATAAAATGTTGAGTAACTTTGTTGAGGCAATAACTTCAACATTTGAAATGAGTATGGTTGGAGACTTGAACTATTTTCTAGGTCTTCAAATCAAACAGTGCAGTGATGGTATTTTCTTCTCCCAGAGTAAGTATGCTAAGAACTTGGTTAAAAGATTTGGTCTTGAAAATTCAAAACCAATGAAAACTCCTATGGGATCTTCTTTGAAACTATGCAAAGATAGTGCTGGAACAGATGTTGATCCAACACTTTACAGATCCATGATAGGTAGTTTACTATATTTAACCTCTAGTAGACCAGATATTATGTACAGTGTGTGTGTTTGTGCTAGGTACCAAGCTAATCCAAAGGAATCGCACCTGAATGCTGTGAAGAGAATCATCAAGTATGTTTCAGGTACAAGTGACCTTGGAATCTGGTATACTAAGGACACCAACAACATTTTGATTGGTTATAGTGATGCTGGTTGGGCTGGAGACATAGATGATAGAAAGAGTACGAGTGGAGGATGTTTCTACATGGGAAACAATCTTGTATCATGGCACAGCAAGAAACAGAATTGTGTTTCACAATCCACTGCAGAATCTGAGTATATTGCTGCTGGAAGCTGCTGCACACAACTCTTATGGCTGAGCAAGATGTTCCATGACTATGGTATTGAGAATGGTATACTTACTATCTTTTGTGATAATACTAGTGCCATTAACATTTCTAAAAATCCTGTACAACACTCACTCACAAAGCACATTAGCATTAGACACCATTTTATGAGAGATCTAGTAGAGAAGAATATTGTTAAGTTGGAGTATGTAACTACTGAAAAACAGAATGCTGATATCTTTACAAAAGCCTTAGACCATGAGAGATTCTCCACTTAGAGAAAATCTCTGGGCATGAGCACTATCTGATAAAATTCGGATGGATGTTGTCACAAATGCGTCAGCATTTGGGACAACATCATAGGCTGTATAAATTTTATAAGTTGAATTTTTTTCTTACTTACTTAAATAATTCCTTTGTAAAATATCTACGAATCTAAGAACCTTGGAGTGCAAAAATAAACGTCTTACACCTCTCAAATGCATAAAAATGAGAATGTTATTAGCATACTAAATGAGAATGTTCTTTTCAAAAGGTGATATTTGGTAAAAACATCAACATATTTGTAATCCATTAAGTAAGTATGGGGCACGGAGTTCACTACTACGATGTACTCTACAGGAACAATGGATCAATACAACTTAGATGCTATAAGACAAAAAGAAAAAATATGGTGCAACACAAATGAAGCAAATTCATGTAAAAACCGTGTTGAGGTGTTTGTAACAGTTTTGAGCATAATATTGCCTGATTCGAATTTATTTTTATCTGTTGTAATTATTTAATTATTTATTGAGATTTATTTTATTTATTTAATTATATACTAATCCACGTTTTTATTTTTCAGATTATGCTTGGACTAAGTAAAAATTCTAGAAACTTCTTAATTAATTAATAAAATTGATTTTTCCCACTAATTAAACCATGATCTAGGTTGTGGCTAAAAATGTGGAGCACTATCAAATTATTTCTGGAATTAATCGTGTTAACCTCCAACTATACACATTCTCTCTATAAAACTCGATTAACTGTGATTAAAGTTGCTAATTGTCTTTGTCGAGCTGTGCTAAGTACATCATTTACAGAAATTGCTTTTGGCCGTGTATTTCCCAATTTTTGCTGCATACACTCTCAAACCTACCTTGGAAATCCAACCGATTCTTCTTAATGGCTGGAAACCACCCTCAATCACACTCTCACTCACACTCTGCTCCTGAATCTTCCGATCAAAACGCCCAAAATTCTCTCGATCTTCTTGCTTCAATGGCCTCACAACAGTCAAATTCCTCAAACGCCGACACCAATGTCTCTGCAACCCCATCAACAACCACTCCTGTTCCACCAACTACCCACATCCCACAAGACTCAACTGTTGAAGAATTCACTAGGGCTGTTGAAGAGGTATCCAACACTCTTCGGGCTACTGGTCATCTACCTGTGATGACGTTCGGAGATATCACTGTGCATATCTCAAGCTATTTGGCCGAACAAACTGCCCAGATGGTTGCTGCTGCAAAAACCCACCAATTCTTCGAACCCTACTGAGCCTGCTGCACCGGAACGGAATGTGGAAACCGTTGCTGAAGGTGAAGCTAGTGCTGATGCATCCAATTCTGAGGATGTCGAAATGGAGGATGCCGAAGCGTCTGACGATGGTACAAACTCTTCACTCTCTGTTTCAGATGAGTCTGCCCCCATTCCTCTCAAGAAGAATGTGCAGAAAGGGAAACGACAGAGAAGCCATGTTCAAAGGAGGAGGTCAAATCGTATCTTTACCCGAATAGATTACTCTGAATCTATGAGGAAGAAGAAGAAAGCCGGAGTTGATGCTAGTGAACCTATTCAGGTGTTTACTGATTCTGAAGAAGAGGTTGAAGCTGCTCCTGTTGCTGCAAAGAAACCAAAGAAAGTTGTTGTTGAGAAACCAATTGAGAAGAAGATTGTTGCTGATCCTAAAGGAAAAGGGAAAGCCAAGATGATCCCTGAAGAAGAACCTGTTGAATCAGACTCTGATTCTGATTTCAATGTTTGCCTAAGAGATATGCAAGAATCTCTTAAGAAGAATGCTGAGTCATTTGTTGCTGCAAAGGAGTCCGCACCAGAACCTGATGATGGTGGAAGTGGAGACTCATCTTTTGAGGCAAAGAGCTCATCTGCTGAGGCAAAGAGCTCATCCAAAAGCTCCTCTGAACATGATGGAGATTCTGATCCTGGTGAGGAACTACCTTCTGAGGCAGAAAGTGAAGGTATCTCTGATCACTCTAATTATGTTGAGAAAAGGTTAGAAATTTACTCTAAGAGGAAGCTGTTGATTGAGAAAAGAATTAATGTGCCTGATTTTGATAGTAAAGGAATGATTAAGTTCTTAGAGGATAGAAATCTTTTGAATGCTGTTACATTTGGTGAAGCTTTTCTAACTAATTGGTCATATGAATTCTATGCTTGTATGAAGAAAAGCACTGGTAGGAGAAGTTCTAGATCATATGGTACTGTTAATTTTAGGGGGGGGGGGGGATGTGCCATTCACTCCTGAACTTATTAATGAGTTCTTGCACACTCACAATGTTGATGAAGATGATGATCCAGATATGGATGTTGTGATTACTGCAATCACAGGGGGTAGAAAGACTAAGTGGGCTAGGAAAATGTTGGCTAGACACTTAACCTCCTTACATTCTGTTTTGTATAAGTTGATCATTTACAATTGGATCCCCACTACCAACACCACTAAAATCACCAGAGATCAAGCCATTCTTATGTATAGGATTTCCATACTTAAGAAGTTCAATCTAGGCCACACCATTTTTCACCATATGAGGAAGTGTACTGGGAAAACTACTGGGAAAGGAAATATGCCCTATCCAGTCTTGATTTCAAACTATTTGAAGCACCATGGCTTCACTGCTAAGAAGACTGATGTCTTAAGGGGGAGAGTGCCACTGCTTGCTGTTGCTCCTGCCTTATTGATTGGGGACAGAGTAATTGATCTGCCCTTAGTTGCCCCTGGTACTGATAGTCCACAGAGAACTTCCAGACCCTCAACTACTGATCATCCTGAATCATCCACATCAAGACAGAGAAATGAAACCCCAAATGTTGAGAACATCCGTATCAACATTTCTGGTAATGTGTATCTTTCACAGGAATTCATCAAACTCCAACACCAACACTTGCAGGAAACAATTGATGAGCTCCAGTTCCTGAAGGACAGGTGGACCAATCTGCTTTCACCTACAACAGGGGGAGTACCACCACCATCCAACTCCAATGTGGTCATTGAGGAGATAAATGATGAAGGAGTTCCAGCTGCTGCTGATGCTGGTGATGGACCTGATGCTGGAGGAGATGCTGCAGTGACTGATGTAGTTGCACACCTTGCATCTACATACTTTGTTGATGAAGGAGATGATGATGATGCTGCTGAGATGGACACCTTGTATGGTGATCTTCATATATAAAGCTGCTAGACAGGGGGAGGTCTGAATTCCATAATGGCTATGGTGCAGGAAGATGATGCTGCAGCTGTTACCACAACAATATATGCCATTTATTAAGTTCAATCTCTGTAATTAATGTTCAAGTTTGAATTCTGAAATTCTGATACACTTGTTATTTATTTTCTAGATGATAGGATGTTTATTTTTCTTTACAACTTGCTTAATTATTGTTCCACTTGATATTTGTTTACTGCCCTTGCTTAATTTGTTTACAGATTATATGTGTTCTACTGCAGGTTGTATAGTGTTAGTTTCTGTTTTGTTTGTTTTTTATTTTGTTGCTCTGATGTTTGTGTTTGTTGTGTCTTACTTAGATTCTAAGTTAATTCTTCCAGTTCAACTTATGATCTTAGTAAAAGTTACTTATGTTGTGAATAAGTGTAGTGTTTATACTTGTTCTATTTTGGATAAAATTTATCTTGATCTTATGGCACGGATCATTGTAAAATTATCCTTGATCTTCATTCGGTTTGATCCAACGATTACAACAAGTATTGTCTTGACTAGTGCTTAGCAATGATGTTGACCTCAACTAAGTACATAATACTGAGTATGTATAGAAATATATGTGCATCAGGTGTGTTGTAGTCGAAAGGTCAAATTGGGGGAGATTGTAGATGTTGTTAATCCTTAAATGCCTTAACATTATCAACAACATCTTAATTTGACCTTCCGAGATTTTTTCTAAGTCCTTTCTGAAATGTTACATTAAATGTTGATCTAAATGTCACAGCATTTCTGGCAGAGTCTAGAAGCTTCTACAAGGATCTGGAACCTGGAAGATTCCAGAATATTGGAGAACGTCCTAGAAGAGATAGAAGAGGTTGGAAGCATCTTATAATGACCTGGAACGTGCAAGAAGGATCTAGAAAGATCATGGAAGTTGAGTTCCTAAAAAATAGGATCTCATTGTGGAAGCCTCTAGAATCAGCACCCCACTTCTATAAATACCGATTGAAGGCTTCTCAAATCAGTGTATTCTATTCGATCAATTTCCTAGACCGAGCGTTGATCCCTGTTAGGAATTGTGGCCAGTAGTTTTACCTTTTAGTTCATACGTTCGTATCCCACCCGTATGGCTGTGTGTCTTCTTATCTATTGAGAGTGTAATCATTAGATAGACTAGGCATTTCGACAGTGTATAATTTATACACTTAGTTCGTTTTTAGAACAAGGCACCTGCCTCGTTTGTAGTATCAGTTGTGAAGGTTATTGCTGTAACATTTCACACAACATTTGTACTTGAAGATAAGTATTGAATTTCGCCGTAAGGCTCGCATAGATTTTTATTTATAAAATCTATGTGAAAAATTATTTCCATTGTGTCACGTTTGTTTTTAGTGTTTCAAGTCTTCCGCTGTGTATCTTAATTTCTGATATTCTGTTAGAGTCAGTGTTGTACAATTTGTCACAACATTTAGTACAGCATTATTCTACTTAAACTTAAACACTTCATACCAGCACACTTTCAGTTGGTATTAGAGCTGATACCTGACAACACTAGGTTAGATCTTTGGTCAAGTGTGTTTTTAGTGTAGGTTAGCAATGGAAACACATCACATATCCACGGCACTTAGGCCACCCATTTTAGATGGTTCGAATTACACTTATTGGAAGCCTAAGATGCGTATGTACATCAAGTCAGTTGATGAACGTGCTTGGAGGACTGTACTTACAGGTTGGGAAGCTCTAAAAAGACCAGCAGACGCAAATGGTGAAATACAACTCGAGAGAGAAGTTGACTAGACGGCTGATGAAATAACAACAGCAAGCTACAATTCTAAAGCTTTAAATGCTATTTTTACTTCTGTTGATGTTTCAATGTTTAAAATTATATCTAACTGTTCTACTTCTAAAGATGTATGGGACAGGTTGCAAGAGCATTGTGAGGGTTCAGAAAGTGTTCGAAGGACTAAGCTTCGAATGTTGGGGACAAAATTTGAGAATCTCCGAATGAGGGAAGATGAAACAATTACAGCCTACAATGAAAGGTTAAGTGAGATTATAAATGAATCACATTCTCTTGGTGACCCTATTTCTAATGTTAGAGTAGTTCATAAGATATTAAGATCTGTTCCTAAAAGATTTGATGTTAAAATTTGTGCTATTGAAGAGGCAAAAGATACAGATAAGCTAAGTCAAAATGAGTTAGTGAGTATTCTTAGAACATATGAAATAAACACTAATCAAGATGATGAAGCTAATGTTGATAAGAAAGTTGTGGTTTTTAAAGGGGAAACATCAAACACTTCTGAAGTTCAACCTATCATTACTGAAGTTGATTCTGATGAAGAATTGCTTGATGAATGCCTCAACAATCCTAACAACATTGCCTTGCTCACTAAGCACTTTAATAAGTTTCTTAAGAAATATGTGAACAAATCTAGAAACATTCAGCCTAAGATTCAAATCAACACATCAACACCTCAACCAGAAAGAAAGAAAGGTCAATTCACACCAAGACCATCAAAGAATGAAGGTAAACCAAGGTATGATCCTGAATTTCGAAAATCAGTTCAATGCAATGCTTGTTCTGGTTATGGCCATTATGCAAATGAATGTGCCAACACTAGACTTAAGCAAAAGCTGAATTTTAGTGCTACCTTGAGTGATGAATCTGATGATGATGGTTTTGATGAGTTAAATCAGAATGAATATTCTAATTTTACCAGAATTGATTATAATGATTCCTCTGATGATGATCTGGATGAAACAGATTCTGATGTTGTACCTGATGCTTCAACATCTACAGCAACATCAGAACAGAATCACCCAGATTTGAATTGTTTTAATGGTTTGGTTGATGATGCAGGAAAAAGGACTGATGACAATGAACACCAAAAGTTGTTAGATGATTGGAACAATCAGAAACTCACTCTTAATTCCTTGAATAAAGAGAATGAGGATCTGAAAGACACAATCACCAAGCTAGAGGTTATACTTACCAAAAGAGATCTGGAAATCTGTAACTTAAAGGAGAAATTGATAAATTCCACCTTATGTTTCAAGAAATATTCCAAGAGTGCTTCTGAGGTAAATAATGCTATAGCTACTGGTAAGTCTAATAATCATGGTTTAGGTTATGATGGTACTACTGCTTCTATTTCTGATCAATTTAGAAAACCTGTGAAATTTGTGAAGGCAAATGTTGACACATCTGGTGTAACATCTGCACAATCAGATACTCACAAGGTTAAGAGGAAGTATATCTGTCATTACTGTTCCAAAGTTGGTCATATTCGTCCTTACTGTATAAAATTGTTTGAAGAACAGAAAACTTTGAAAATGCTGCATAAAAAACTGTCACATCCTGGTAAACAGTTTATGAAATCTGCATGGAAACCAAAAACTACCTGTAATGTTGCTCATACCTCCTTAAAAGCATGTCTACCTGATTCATGGTATTTTGATAGTGGTTGTTCTAGACATATGACAGGTCGTACTGATTTCTTATCTGATTATGTGACCTTGAATAGTGGTAGTGTTACATATGGTGGAGGTTCTAAAGGAAAGATTGTTGGAAAATGAACTTTGAATGTTGAAGGTTTTCCTAAGCTTAAAAATGTCTTACATGTTGATGGCTTACTTGCAAATATGATTAGCATTAGTCAACTTTGTGATGATAATTTGCATGTGAAATTTGATAAAGATTCATGTTATGTTCTTAATAAAGATGAAGTTTGTGTTATGACTGGTACTAGGTCAGCTGATAATTGCTATCTTATTGGAACAAATATGTGTAACTTGTCAAAATATGATGAAAATGTCTTATGGCATCAAAGATTGGGTCATGCAAATTACAGAGCAATGCAAAAACTAATCAAAGCAGATGCAGTAAAAGGAATTCTAAAACTAAGGTTTCACAATATCACTGTATGTGGACCATGCCAAAAAGGTAAGCAGGTAAGAATGTCGCACAAAATGCTGTCACATTGTACTACACATCGATGTTTTGAATTACTGCACATGGACTTGATGGGTCCTATGGAAACTGAAAGCATTGGAGGAAAGAGGTATTCCTTAGTTGTGGTAGATGATTTTTCTAGATATACCTGGGTAGACTCTTTAAGAGACAAATCTGAAGCATTTGCTGCATTTAAAATTCTTTATAAGAGGTTCAAAAATGTGTTTAACTTGAAAGTTGGCCGTATTAGAACTGATCATGGTAGGGAATTTGAAAACATCATGTTTAATGATTTTTGTGATAAAAAGGGTATCTTGCAAGAATATTCATCTCCTAAAACTCCACAACAAAATGGAATTGTTGAAAGAAAGAATAGAACTATACAAGAAATGGCTAGAGTTATGCTTACATCCAAATGTCTTGCTAAGAAATTTTGGGGAGAAGCATTGAATACTGCATGTCATATTGTTAATAGAGTTTTTATTCGTTCTGGCACAAGTCAAACACCTTATGAGATTTTGAACAACAGAAAACCAAGTGTGAAATATTTTCATGTATTTGGTTGTGTGTGTTATATTCTGAATAATAGGGATCAACTTCATAAGTTTGATTCTAAAAGTGATAAAGGTTTCTTTTTAGGCTATTCTAGAAATAGTAAAGCTTATAGAGTATATAACCTTAGAACTAACACTGTTCAAGAATCTGTTAATGTTGTGTTTGATGATGATAAAGGTCTTACAGATGACAAAGATGAAGAAGATGTATCACAGGTTACTGACACTTCTGAGAATACACTGAAGTCTGAAAATGTTGCACCGAATGTTAACACATCTGGGTCAACATCTACAGAACAGTCAGTTGTAACTTTACAGAATGACCAGTACGTTCCCAAAACGAATCCTTCTTCAAGAATAGGTAAAATTCATCCTTCTGACCAGATCATAGGCGATGCTACAGTTGGAGTGCAAACAAGAGGAAGAGTAAGATCAAACAAGGTAGATGTGGTAAGAACAATATGCGTGTCTTCTATGTGCAACATTGTAAATGCTGAATGCTATTTATCTGAAATTGAACCTAAGAGTGCTAAAGAAGCCTTAACTGATGAAAACTGGATTAATGATATGCATGAAGAACTTGGTCAGTTTGAAAGAAATGAAGTGTGGACACTTGTTCCAAGACCTAGTCATACTAATGTCATTGGAACAAAGTGGATATTCAAGAATAAAACTGATGAATCTGGTAATATTGTTAGAAACAAGGCTAGGTTAGTATCACAAGGGTACACCCAAGTTGAAGGAGTTGATTTTGATGAGACTTTTGCACCTGTTGCTAGGATAGAATCTATTAGATTACTGCTAGCTATTGCATGTTTTATTGATATTAAACTTCATCAAATGGATGTAAAGGCTGCATTTCTAAATGACATATTGAATGAAGAAGCATATGTTGAACAACCTATAGGATTTGAAGATCCACAATATCCTGATCATGTATATAAACTTAAGAAAGCATTGTATGGTCTTAAACAAGCTCCTAGAGCATGGTATGGTAGGCTTACTGACTTTCTTTTGGAATATGGATTTATTAGAGGAGAAGCTGATAGAACTTTGTTCATTAAGCACACTGAAGGAGATTTACTTATTCCTCAAATATATGTTGATGACATTGTGTTTCGTTCTACTTGTGATAAAATGTTGAGTAACTTTGTTGAGGCAATAACTTCAACATTTGAAATGAGTATGGTTGGAGACTTGAACTATTTTCTAGGTCTTCAAATCAAACAGTGCAGTGATGGTATTTTCTTCTCCCAGAGTAAGTATGCTAAGAACTTGGTTAAAAGATTTGGTCTTGAAAATTCAAAACCAATGAAAACTCCTATGGGATCTTCTTTGAAACTATGCAAAGATAGTGCTGGAACAGATGTTGATCCAACACTTTACAGATCCATGATAGGTAGTTTACTATATTTAACCTCTAGTAGACCAGATATTATGTACAGTGTGTGTGTTTGTGCTAGGTACCAAGCTAATCCAAAGGAATCGCACCTGAATGCTGTGAAGAGAATCATCAAGTATGTTTCAGGTACAAGTGACCTTGGAATCTGGTATACTAAGGACACCAACAACATTTTGATTGGTTATAGTGATGCTGGTTGGGCTGGAGACATAGATGATAGAAAGAGTACGAGTGGAGGATGTTTCTACATGGGAAACAATCTTGTATCATGGCACAGCAAGAAACAGAATTGTGTTTCACAATCCACTGCAGAATCTGAGTATATTGCTGCTGGAAGCTGCTGCACACAACTCTTATGGCTGAGCAAGATGTTCCATGACTATGGTATTGAGAATGGTATACTTACTATCTTTTGTGATAATACTAGTGCCATTAACATTTCTAAAAATCCTGTACAACACTCACTCACAAAGCACATTAGCATTAGACACCATTTTATGAGAGATCTAGTAGAGAAGAATATTGTTAAGTTGGAGTATGTAACTACTGAAAAACAGAATGCTGATATCTTTACAAAAGCCTTAGACCATGAGAGATTCTCCACTTAGAGAAAATCTCTGGGCATGAGCACTATCTGATAAAATTCGGATGGATGTTGTCACAAATGCGTCAGCATTTGGGACAACATCATAGGCTGTATAAATTTTATAAGTTGAATTTTTTTCTTACTTACTTAAATAATTCCTTTGTAAAATATCTACGAATCTAAGAACCTTGGAGTGCAAAAATAAACGTCTTACACCTCTCAAATGCATAAAAATGAGAATGTTATTAGCATACTAAATGAGAATGTTCTTTTCAAAAGGTGATATTTGGTAAAAACATCAACATATTTGTAATCCATTAAGTAAGTATGGGGCACGGAGTTCACTACTACGATGTACTCTACAGGAACAATGGATCAATACAACTTAGATGCTATAAGACAAAAAGAAAAAATATGGTGCAACACAAATGAAGCAAATTCATGTAAAAACCGTGTTGAGGTGTTTGTAACAGTTTTGAGCACAATATTGCCTGATTCGAATTTATTTTTATCTGTTGTAATTATTTAATTATTTATTGAGATTTATTTTATTTATTTAATTATATACTAATCCACGTTTTTATTTTTCAGATTATGCTTGGACTAAGTAAAAATTCTAGAAACTTCTTAATTAATTAATAAAATTGATTTTTCCCACTAATTAAACCATGATCTAGGTTGTGGCTAAAAATGTGGAGCACTATCAAATTATTTCTGGAATTAATCGTGTTAACCTCCAACTATACACATTCTCTCTATAAAACTCGATTAACTGTGATTAAAGTTGCTAATTGTCTTTGTCGAGCTGTGCTAAGTACATCATTTACAGAAATTGCTTTTGGTCGTGTATTTCCCAATTTTTGCTGCATACACTCTCAAACCTACCTTGGAAATCCAACCGATTCTTCTTAATGGCTGGAAACCACCCTCAATCACACTCTCACTCACACTCTGCTCCTGAATCTTCCGATCAAAACGCCCAAAATTCTCTCGATCTTCTTGCTTCAATGGCCTCACAACAGTCAAATTCCTCAAACGCCGACACCAATGTCTCTGCAACCCCATCAACAACCACTCCTGTTCCACCAACTACCCACATCCCACAAGACTCAACTGTTGAAGAATTCACTAGGGCTGTTGAAGAGGTATCCAACACTCTTCGGGCTACTGGTCATCTACCTGTGATGACGTTCGGAGATATCACTGTGGATATCTCAAGCTATTTGGCCGAACAAACTGCCCAGATGGTTGCTGCTGCAAAAACCCCCCAATTCTTCGAACCCTACTGAGCCTGCTGCACCGGAACGGAATGTGGAAACCGTTGCTGAAGGAGAAGCTAGTGCTGATGCATCCAATTCTGAGGATGTCGAAATGGAGGATGCCGAAGCGTCTGACGATGGTACAAACTCTTCACTCTCTGTTTCAGATGAGTCTGCCCCCATTCCTCTCAAGAAGAATGTGCAGAAAGGGAAACGACAGAGAAGCCATGTTCAAAGGAGGAGGTCAAACCGTATCTTTACCCGAATAGATTACTCTGAATCTATGAGGAAGAAGAAGAAAGCCGGAGTTGATGCTAGTGAACCTATTCAGGTGTTTACTGATTCTGAAGAAGAGGTTGAAGCTGCTCCTGTTGCTGCAAAGAAACCAAAGAAAGTTGTTGTTGAGAAACCAATTGAGAAGAAGATTGTTGCTGATCCTAAAGGAAAAGGGAAAGCCAAGATGATCCCTGAAGAAGAACCTGTTGAATCAGACTCTGATTCTGATTTCAATGTTTGCCTAAGAGATATGCAAGAATCTCTTAAGAAGAATGCTGAGTCATTTGTTGCTGCAAAGGAGTCCGCACCAGAACCTGATGATGGTGGAAGTGGAGACTCATCTTTTGAGGCAAAGAGCTCATCTGCTGAGGCAAAGAGCTCATCCAAAAGCTCCTCTGAACATGATGGAGATTCTGATCCTGATGAGGAACTACCTTCTGAGGCAGAAAGTGAAGGTATCTCTGATCACTCTAATTATGTTGAGAAAAGGTTAGAAATTTACTCTAAGAGGAAGTTGTTGATTGAGAAAAGAATTAATGTGCCTGATTTTGATAGTAAAGGAATGATTAAGTTCTTAGAGGATAGAAATCTGTTGAATGCTGTTACATTTGGTGAAGCTTTTCTAACTAATTGGTCATATGAATTCTATGCTTGTATGAAGAAAAGCACTGGTAGGAGAAGTTCTAGATCATATGGTACTGTTAATTTTAGGGGGGGGGGATGTGCCATTCACTCCTGAACTTATTAATGAGTTCTTGCACACTCACAATGTTGATGAAGATGATGATCCAAATATGGATGTTGTGATTACTGCAATCACAGGGGGTAGAAAGACTAAGTGGGCTAGGAAAATGTTGGCTAGACACTAAACCTCCTTACATTCTGTTTTGTATAAGTTGATCATTTACAATTGGATCCCCACTACCAACACCACTAAAATTACCAGAGATCAAGCCATTCTTATGTATAGGATTTCCATACTTAAGAAGTTCAATCTAGGCCACACCATTTTTCACCATATGAGGAAGTTTACTGGGAAAACTACTGGGAAAGGAAATCTGCCCTATCCAGTCTTGATTTCAAACTATTTGAAGCACCATGGCTTCACTGCTAAGAAGACTGATGTCTTGAGGGGGAGAGTGCCACTGCTTGCTGTTGCTCCTGCCTTATTGATTGGGGACAGAGTAATTGATCTGCCCTTAGTTGCCCCTGGTACTGATAGTCCACTGAGAACTTCCAGACCCTCAACTACTGATCATCCTGAATCATCCAGATCAAGACAGAGAAATGCAACCCCAAATGTTGAGAACATCCGTATCAACATTTCTGGTAATGTGTATCTTTCACAGGAATTCATCAAACTCCAACTCCAACACTTGCAGGAAACAATTGATGAGCTCCAGTTCCTGAAGGATAGGTGGACCAATCTGCTTTCACCTACAACAGGGGGAGTACCACCACCATCCAACTCCAATGTGGTCATTGAGGAGATAAATGATGAAGGAGTTCCAGCTGCTGCTGATGCTGGTGATGGACCTGATGCTGGAGGAGATGTTGTAGTGACTGATGTAGTTGCACACCTTGCATCTACTTACTTTGTTGATGAAGGAGATGATGATGATGATGCTGAGATGGACACCTTGTATGGTGATCTTCATATATAAAGCTGCTAGACAGGGGGAGGTCTGAATTCCATAATGGCTATGGTGCAGGAAGATGATGCTGCACCTGTTACCACAGCAATATATGCCATTTATTCAATTCAATCTCTGTAATTAATGTTCAAGTTTGAATTCTGAAATTTTGATACACTTGTTATTTATTTTCTAGATGATAGGATGTTTATTTTTCTTTACAACTTGCTTAATTATTGTTCCACTTGATATTTGTTTACTGCCCTTGCTTAATTTGTTTGCAGATTATCATGTGTTCTACTGCAGGTTGTATAGTGTTAGTTTTTGTTTTGTTTGTTTTTTATTTTGTTGCTCTGATGTTTGTGTTTGTTGTGTCTTACTTAGATTCTAAGTTAATTCTTCCAGTTCAACTTATGATCTTAGTAAAAGTTACTTATGTTGTGAATAAGTGTAGTGTTTATACTTGTTCTATTTTGGATAAAATTTATCTTGATCTTATGGCACGGATCATTGTAAAATTATCCTTGATCTTCATTCGGTTTGATCCAACGATTACAACAGGTATTGTCTTGACTAGTGCTTAGCAATGATGTTGACCTCAACTAAGTACATAATACTGAGTATGTATAGAAATATATGTGCATCAGGTGTGTTGTAGTCGAAAGGTCAAATTGGGGGAGATTGTAGATGTTGTTAATCCTTAAATGCCTAACATTATCAACAACATCTTAATTTGACCTTCCGAGATTTTTTCTAAGTCCTTTCTGAAATGTTACATTAAATGTTGATCTAAATGTCACAGCATTTCTGGCAGAGTCTAGAAGCTTCTACAAGGATCTGAAACCTGGAAGATTCCAGAATATTGGAGAACGTCCTAGAAGAGATAGAAGAGGCTGGAAGCATCTTAGAATGACCTGGAACGTGCAAGAAGGATCTAGAAAGATCATAGAAGTTGAGTTCCTAAAAAATAGGATCTCATTGTGGAAGCCTCTAGAATCAGCACCCCACTTCTATAAATACCGATTGAAGGCTTCTCAAATCAGTGTATTCTATTCGATCAATTTCCTAGACCGAGCGTTGATCCCTGTTAGGAATTGTGGCCAGTAGTTTTACCTTTTAGTTCATACGTTCGTATCCCACCCGTATGGCTGTGTGTCTTCTTATCTATTGAGAGTGTAATCATTAGATAGACTAGGCATTTCGACAGTGTATAATTTATACACTTAGTTCGTTTTTAGAACAAGGCACCTGCCTCGTTTGTAGTTTCAGTTGTGAAGGTTATTGCTGTAACATTTCACACAACATTTGTACTTGAAGATAAGTATTGAATTTCGCCGTAAGGCTCGCATAGATTTTTATTTATAAAATCTATGTGAAAAATTATTTTCATTGTGTCACGTTTGTTTTTAGTGTTTCAAGTCTTCCGCTGTGTATCTTAATTTCTGATATTCTGTTAGAGTCAGTGTTGTACAATTTGTCACAACATTTAGTATAGCATTATTCTACTTAAACTTAAACACTTCATATCAGCACACATTCAAAAATGTACGTTACTTTAAATCAATGCACACATACTATGAAAAATATTAACTTCTTATTATAACCTTAATTAATTATTTTAGAATTTTACATTAGATAATGAAGGCTATACTACTAGAAAACACAAATTTCGTGAATTAAATATTAAAACGCGAAAATGAGATACAGTTTATTTCTTTCGGATTAATCCAAGAATTTACGGGTTACAATCTCTAATTTGTTCCTCTGATTCTCTTCGTTAACTTCACTTGAACTTCTTGAACTTTTGGAGTTGGATCCGCAGCTGAATCTTATCTGATCTTGTACTTGAGATTTTATAACGTTAATGCAAGGGCTTGACGTCGTATTTTGGATTAAACGTCAAATTTAACGACTTTAGGACGAACGTCGTTGAAGATCGTTCTTAAGTTCGGGACTTTATAACGTTAATTCAAAGGCGTGACGCCGTATTTTGAATCAAACGTTGATTTCAGGACTTTAGGGACCTTCACCGTTGAAGATCCACGAAGAACTTCCTTGAAGAAACGCTGAATTCAAGGGTTTAGGACCTTGATCTCGACTCAAACGCTGCTTCTCGCTGCTTTGCACGAAGAATGCCTTTGAAGCTCCTCTGAATGCTAAAGAACACTCTAAAATCTCTACAGAGAATTTTAGAGCCTAGAATGCTTCTGATTTCTGATATCCAAATGAATGGAATGAGACCCCTATTTATAGGTGTAGAACCTAGGCTTTTATAGGACAAATCTGATGGGCTGGAGATATTTGTGCTAAGTTAGTTAAGACTTAGTCAAATCCTTATCTACAACTTGATGGTGAGCTAAATTACTTGACGAGCTAAACATATAAGATTTGGGCCCGTCTTGATTTATTGGACTTTAGAGGCCCAACTTGAATTTTAATTTGATTTATTGGGCTTTGGAGGCCCATCTTGAATTTTAACTTGATTTATTGGGCTTTAGAGGCCCATCTTGATTTATTGGACTTTATAGTCCCAAATTAATTGAAGGGATTAATTGGAGGCTCACTAAGTTTGTCGATGTGACTGTTACTGAACGATCTTCCATTATTAGTGATGATGTACCAAGAGATCCCGTATCTAAAAATGGTATTGACCCGGATAAAATCAGAAACATTTCCTTTCTTCACTTTTCTCAAAGGTATAACTTCCGCCCATTTGGAGAAGTAATTGGTTGTAGCTAGAATGTATAGATGGCCACCTGATGATTTTGTTAGTGGTCCCACCACATCTAGACCCCAAGCATCGAATGGCCACGAGGCAACGGTTAGGTGCAATAGTTCCGGGGGTTGATGGATAAGGATGGCGTGAAACTGACAAGCTTGACATTTTCGTGCGTAATCCATGCACTCTTTCACCATTGTTGGCCAGTAGTAACCTATCCTATTCACTCGAAAGTGTAACTTTGGTCCTGACTGATGAGCGCCACAAATGTCGGCATGTGCTTCTTCCATTGCGTGGACGACTTCACCATCACCGAGACACCTTAAGAAAACCCCATCAAATAATCGTCTATAAAGAAAAATCTTGTATTATATGAATCGAGGGGCTCGACGTCTGATATCCACTCTTCGCTTTAGATTACTTGGCAACTTGTCGTATTTCAGGTAGTCGACAAATAGCTGGCTCAATCTTCTTCTTCAATTTCAAACACCTCGATAACATGACTTTCACCTTTTTCATCACTGTCATCCTAAAATATAAGAGGCACAACCCAACTTTTACATATGGGGACACGAGCTTTACTTTCGGGCAATGCAATTGTCGAAGCACGCTTTGCTAAAGCATCAATTTGTTTGTTATATTTTCTTGGAACATGTTCAATTTCCACGTCTCCGAGATAATTCATGAGTCGTTGAGCGTACTTAGGATAAGGAAGTAACTATGGTTTCCTAACCTCGTATGATCCAAGCATCTAGTTCATTATCAACTTTTAATCTCCATACACCCTGAGATGTACTTGTTTGATATCGACCGCCATTTCCAACCCAAGTATGAGTGTTTGGTACTCTGCAACATTGTTTGAGCAATTCTCTATTAAAGTAAAAGAATAAGCCAAGACTTCTCCATCAGATGTTATAAACACGACTTCAGCACCGACTCATCATATGTTATAAAAGAATAAGGCGAGACTTTTATGAGCAGACCCATCAAAATACATCTTCCATTGAGGGGTTACTTCAACAGTTAGGATGTCTTCGTCTGGAAGGTTGTCGGATAACTCCCATTCTGCAGGTATTGGATGATCGGCTAAGAAATCGGCCAAAATTTGTCCCTTGACAGCTTTTTGAGGGACGTAAATGATCTTGAATTGTTGCAGTTGGAGATACCATCTTGCGAGTCGATTCGAGAGAACCGGCTTAGACATAACATACTTCAGTGAGTTTGCTCTCGATACGAGATGGATAGTGTGGGCGTGGAAATAATGCTTTAATTTCTGAATCACAGATATAAGATCCAAACACAACTTCTCGATCGGAGAATACTTCAATTCATTTGGGGTCATCATTCTACTCAGGTAGTACAAAGAAGTTTCCTTTCCTTTCCTTACTCATTTTCTTGTGCCAGCAGGGCTCCAACTGAACACTCTTGAGCAACAATATACAGAATCAACGGACGTCCGGGCACCAGAGAAATCATATTGGTGGTTTCTTCATGAGATGACTGAATGGTTGACATCGCCCGGCTAAGTTTGAAATGAATCTTCTGAGGTAGGCCAACTTTCTTTGTAGGCTCCTTAAGCTCATGAATGTTTCGAGGTTCCGAAATCTTTAACATCGCACGAATCTTTGCTTGCTCAATTACAATCCCTCGATGGCGAACCACAAATCTAAGAAACTTTCCTGATTGACTCTGAATGCACACTTCAAAGGATTCATCCTAAGCATGTATCGCCTCATGAGTTCAAAAACTACCCTCAGGTCTTGGAGATGATCATTCCTCCTCTTTGATTTCACGACCAAGTCATCAACATAACATTCAACATTCTTGTGAAGCATGTCGTTGAAAATCCTTTGCATGGCTCTTTGGTATGTTGCGCCTGCTTTTTTCAAACCGAATGGCATCACTTTATAGTAGTATATTCCTTTTGGGGTACGAAAAGTTGTGAGCTCTTCGTCTTTTGACAGCATACGAATTTGATTGTAACCTGATGACCCATCCATGAAACTTAAAGCTTCATGAACCGTTGTTGCATCAATCATAAGATCAGGAATGGGTAGCGGAAAATTATCCTTGGGAAATGCAACATTAAAATCCCGGAAGTCAACACACACAGAGATTTGACCATTCTTCTTTGTCATTGGGACAATGCTTGATATCCATGTGGGATACTTTACCTCTCGGATAAAACCGACTTCAATAAGCATGTTCACCTCAGCCTTAATTAATGGCACAAGATCTGGTCGGAATCGACGTTGAGTCTGCTTGACTAGTCGAACTACCTTCTTTACCGAGAGATGGTGCACTTCTACTTTTGGGTCTAGTCTCGACATCTCTTTATACGACCATGCAAACACATCTCTGAACTCACGTAGTAGTTCAATGTAAGTTTCTTCCTCATCACTGGACAACAAAGCACTCACATAGATTGGTCGAGGGTCATTAGCATCACCCAAGTTAATTTTTTTCAACTCATCAATAGTTGTGTTAACACCTTCTTCGAGTTCCGGAGGAGCATCCACTTGAACATCTTCGCATTCGGAGATGTGATTCACAGTTGCGATGTCTTCATTGTGTTCATTTATATTCCTAAGATCCACACATGATCTTATTCGACCATCCCTTCCTCTAACTTGGATGGTATGCGTAGTATCGATAACATCAGTGACGTACCATTTTCTGATCATTCGAGCGATTATTCTCTGTACCCTTTCCATATCTTGTTGCACTTGATGTGACTTAGCAAAATCAGGTCCTCCGAACTCTCCATGTTCCACCTTAGGTCCTTGAGTAGGACGAACAGACCCTTTAAATGGCTGCAAAAAAAGCTTCTTTCCGTCCAGTTTAGTTAATGGCAACGTTAATTCCTCCAATGCTTCGATGATAGAAGGAGCTAGTTTAATTTCTTTGGGACAAGATGTTGATGCCTCCTTGCAATCCTTCCATGTCGGACCTTCTTTGTTCTTTGTTTCTTTCGCACCTCGAAAGAAGTATTTGGCATCAGCAAGTACGACTCTGCCTCTGTGAAAGGTTTATCATCTCCGAACACTGTTTTCACAACCCCTTGACTAGAGTATTTGAAGTATTGGTGTAGGGTAGAAGGAACCACGCCATTTTCGTGCAGCCACGGGCGCCCTAGAAGCATGTTATATGAAGTTCTGGCATCTATGACGTGGAAAGTTATAGTTGATGGCATCCTACTAATTAGCAAATCCAACACTATGGTGCCAAAGGCCATTTGTCCCTCTTGATTAAATCCTTGTATCATCAAACGACTGCCTGCGAGTTCATCTATGTGTATCTCCAGCTTTTTCATTACTCGTAAGGGTAAGATGTTTACCCCGGAACCTCCATCAATCAATATTCGGTTCACCTTCTGCTCTCGAGTATGACCAACTACGAATATTGGCTTGTTATGGGATTCTGAACCAAGCAATAAGTCTTCATCCGTGAAAGCTACAGCCGAGAAACAACCATTAACTTTATCATCAGAATCATCATCAGTCTGGGATTTCTCCTTATCTTCTTTGCTAGTCATGTGGTAAGAAAGGTCCCTGCATTTGTTGTTCTCAACTATGACGATGTTAATCGTTGTTTCACTATCTTCATGCAAGATCTTCACTTCTTTGGCTAGTAGCATTAAATATGAAACAATCTTGGATTGGATGCCCTACTAACCGATGGTACTTGTAATACTTTGGGTCATCCGTTCACCCATTCTTGTTGGGTCGTTTCATTTCTAGCAGTTCGATGAGATCATTCTTGATCAGTTCATCGAACATTTCGGGGATGTCAGAGTCTATGAATGGATATTGCTTTTGTTGCAACTCCTTCAAACTTGTTCTCCTTGCCCCCACTCTTGCGTGATGTCTTTTCCTTTGCTCCCTGTATCAGTTTCACTCCTTCGGAACTTTACAATTGTAGCGGTCACTGCCATGGATTCTTTATTCGGATCTTTAACAAAAGGTTTGCCCCCTTTCTTAAATTCTTGTTTATCTTTGAACTTCCAAGGCTCCTGAGTTGGCGGCCCTCCAGCTTTTCTTGTAGATATACTCAACTCCATATCGTGAGCTTTAGTTGTCAAATCCTCGAATGACCTTGGTGGAATTGCTTGTAGGATGTAGTGAATACCCCACTATATTCCTTAAATGCACATCTCAATTGTCGAAGCTTCGGTCAATCTATCCTTAGAATTTGAACTCAAATTCCTCCATCAATTTATGTAATTGATCACCTACTCTACCTTCAATTGACAAGTATTCGTCAATTCAATCATGCTAACCATTCTTCGAGTGATGTAAAACCGGTTGAGAAATTCCTGCTTCATTTGCTCCGAACTATCTATCGAACTAGCCTCCAAATCGATGTACCAATCGAATGCATTCCCTTTAAAGAGCGTACAAATTTCTTCACCAAAGGATCTTCGTAAGTGCCAGCATTGTTGCAAGTCTCCGCGAAGTGAGCGATATGCTGTTTTGGATTACCCTTGCCATCGAACCGCTGCAACTTTGGAGGTTGATAACCAGTTGGCATCTTCAAACCGTCAATCCTCTTCGTGTAAGGCTTGTTGTAGGTGAGTGAAGACTTAGGATTTTTCTCGAACTTATCCTTGATTCCCCCAAGTATGATTTCTTTTAACCGGTCAACAGGCACCAAACTATCGGGAGAAACTTGTAACTCCTTTAGAGTTGGGTCAATTTTTCATCTGATGTTGTTCACCGGACATTTCAACATCATGCCCTTCGACTTTCTTTCCTTTTGCACGACTTGAATCCCCTTTGTCTGCATTGCTCATCTGGGCATCCTGTTCTTGGACATGTTTCCTGAATCCTTATATAGCTTTAGTCAATCTTGTCAATTGCTCCTCAACAGTCATAGTATTTGTCGTCATTGCTGACGATATGCTTGAATCTGATGAAGAGCTTGCCGTAGAATGAGTGGGAGAACATGCCGCGTTGTTCTCCTCGTTCACAATGTTGGGTGGTGGACCCTCTGCAGTAGCCTTCTCTGAAGAAGCAGACGATTTAGAGCTTCTTGACATACTTCTCGTGACTACGTTCACGTCTTCAAAGTCGATGCCAGTTGATCTGAATGCAACGCCTCTCTTGATCTTAATCTTGATTGGCACCATTGTCGTGACTTGATTTGCTTGAAGAGTACAGATGAGAGGTAGAGATGGTCCTATTGGGCGTGCAAAATTTGTAAACATAAATTTCGTGAATTAAATATTAAAACACGAAAATGAGATACAATTTATTTCTTTCGGATTAAACCGAGAATTTGCGGGTTACAGTCTCTAATTTGTTCCTCTGATTCTCTCTTCGTTAACTTCACTTGAACTTCTTGAACTTTTGGAGTTGAATCCACAACTGAATCTTATCTGATCTTGTACTCGAGACTTTATAACGTTAATCCAAGGGCTTGACGCCGTATATTGGATTAAACGTCAAATTTAGGGACTTTTGGGACGAACGTCGTTGAAGATCGTTCTTAAATTCTGGACTTTATAACGTTAATCCAAGGGTTTGACGCAATATTGTGGATCAAACGTTGATTTCAGGACTTTAGGGACTATCGGGACTTTCATCGTTGAAGATCCACGAAGAACTTCCTTGAAGAAATTAAGGGGCTTATCACCTTGATCTCGACTCGAACGCTGCTTCTCGCCGCTTTGCACGAAGAACGACTTTGAAACTCCTCTGAATGGTGAAGAACACTCTAAAATCTCTGTAGAGAATTTTAGAGCCTTGATGCTTCTGAATCTCCAAATGAATGGAATTGGGGCCCTATTTATAGAGGTAGAACCTAGGGCTTTTATGGGCCAAATTTGATGGGTTGGATATATTTGTGCTAAGTTAGATAAGACTTAGTCAAATCTTTATCCACAACTTTATGGTGAGCTGAATTACTTGATGAGCTAAGAATACAAGATTTGGGCCCGATTTGATTTACATGATTTAGAGGCCCGTCTTAATTTATTGGACTTTAGAAGCCCAACTTGAATTTTAACTTGATTCATTGGGCTTTGGAGGCTCATCTTGAATTTTAACTTGTTTTATTTGACTTTGGAGGCCCATATTGATTTATTGGACTTTAGATGCCCAAATTAATTGGAGGGACTAATTAAATAAATAATTTTTAATTTATATATTTATTTTAGGAATTAAATTTATTAAAATTCCAACAAATAAATAATAAACTTAATTAATATTTAACCCGTAATTTTCACGCGTTGAAATGTAATTTGTGATTGAATTTTACTTGTCTACACTACTATTTAAGTTTTTATTTAAATGAGTTTAAATATTGAAGGGTGATTGATTTACATAAAATATCTTAATAATATCATTATTTCCTATTATTTTTCTTAAATAAAAAAAAAATAGAGTGAGTCCAGAAATGTAGTACACAAGAGTATAAGTATATTTATCAAATTTAATTTCTATTGTATATTTGTAAATTTGTAATTATTAATTATGATAAAAATGATTTATAAATTGAGGAGTGAGGTGCATTGGACAGTGGACGGAAATAGCACCCGAGAGGTCAGCCCGAATGCTTCTGGGTAAAAGTCGTTCCGGCATTCAAGGAAGAAAGGAATGAGTATGGTGTGGGGGAAATCATAGGGAGGCCATAGTCTTTTTGCTACGTGCAATAAAGTTACTAAGCATCCGGGCTTGATCTTTGGGGCAGAGTTACAGCCAATAGAGATGAGACTAAAATGGTGCAAGGAAAATAATATAGCGAGAGGAATTATTTTTGAATTCTATGGAAGCATTGGGGGCAATAAATAAAAATCAACAAGTATGGAGTTCGAAGGGATATGTTCTGGATCAGGTTCATAGTTTAATGGGAGATTTTGTAGTGTGCAAGGTCTCGTATATCCCCAGAACAAGGAATGAACCAACAAACAAGATCGCGGGTTAGACTGCCAATACTCACTCTTCTCAAAATTGGAGAGATGGAGATATACCATGATGGATTGCAGACATAGCGAGTTTTTTAGTTGGATCAAATTTGGTTTATAAGTTGTTATGTACTTTCTAGCTTTAAAAAAAAAAAAATTATAAATTCAGAAAAAAAAATTCTAAATTAAATTTTATTACACTCCACTCTTTATAATTTCAGAATTATTATTTAGAAAAAAAAATCCTGCACAAAACCCGAAAATGAGGTTCCTCCAATCTCGATTTATGCCAAAATTTCAGCTTCGATCTCAGCATGTCCCATCTACTATTTGGCGAGGTTTGAGACAGCCCATGCAGAAGATTATGGACAAGTCGAGATGGATAATCGGGAAAAATTCAAAAGTCATGTTCTGGTTGGACAATTGGCTTGGATACATAATAGCGGATAAATTACAAATGCCACAGTACGTGAGACAACACTACGGATTCACAGTGTCAGATTATTTTCTTGATGGTTTATGGTATTAGATGCAGTTTTTGTGCGCACACACCCCAATATTGTTAACGACATACTGCAACATACATGCATCCTTGAGGATGACATGAGAGTTTGGCCACTCACCACACATGATAATCTCTCCGCGAAATCGGCATACATGGAAGCCCGTACACACTTCCCAGAAGTTGATTGGGTCCAACGGATTTGGGCAAAGTTTAATCCTCCTAGGCGATCCGTGGTTTTTTGGCAAGCTATTCATGGGAAGCTACCCACCTTGGATTTTTTGTGCAAATTTGGAATACATGGTCCTAACATTTGTGTTTTGTGCATGCGTGCGGAGGAATCAATTGATCACATGTTTAGTGAGTGTCAAGTTTTCCAAAATATTATTTTGAAATTCACAGAAGCATTTGAAGTACATGTACCAGTTAAATAAGGATTTTTAGCATGGCTAATTAGCGCCCTTCGGCTGCGCTTCAGCCCGCAATTAACGACGATATGGAGGCTCGACCTCGTTACAATCCTCTGGAGGATATGGCAAACTCGAAATGAGATTATCTTTGAAGGCATTACTCGTACTCCGGAGGTAATAAGGGCTTCGATTTGGGAATTTATACAAGAAGCGACTGAGTTTGACCTGTGACATATGCATAATACGATTAAGGATCTTCAGGTACTACATGAGTTTCGAATAAGAGGAAGGCCCAAAATGGCACCTTCAATTCAAGTGGTACGGTGGCGACCTCCTGGAATGGGAACAATCAAAATTAACATGGGCGGAGCAGCATCGGGGGCCCCAGGAGTTATCACATGAGTCAAAATTAACATGGGCGGAGCAGCATCGGGGGCCCCAGGAGTTATCACATGAGGGGCGTTGTACAAAGATTATGTTGGGCATTTCTTGGGGGGCTTTGTTATATCTCACGGCTGGGGGTATGCATATGAGGCAGAGCTAGCTACTGCCCTTACATGCTATTATTGCAGCATATGATAGAGGATGGAGGAGAATTTAGTTGGAATGTGATTCAACATACGTATGGCATACTCTGACTTGACCGAATGCACGACTACCATGGCGATTTCTAGACTTGGGAATGAGGGCAAAGACGGTTTTGAAGAATATGGCTTGCTCGATTACCCATGTTTTTAGGGAAGGGAATGCGGCAGCGGACCAATTGGCAAGCGCGGCAACTACAGGTCTTTTTTGGTGGACCTCACCAGCGGGCTTCTTAAAGAACCATCTTGCAAGAGACATGCATTCGGAATATTACAGGTTTACTGGAATGTAATTTGATGTCACTTGCTTTTAGAGGAGTATCCCTTTTCCTTAAGTAGGGGTTTTATCCCTAAGGAGGGTTTCCCCCTATTAAGGTTTTTAACGGGACTCCGGCCTCTGAACTAGATTGTGGTTTTATGGCTTTTAGGTTTTTTTCATTTATATAAGATCTTAATTTATATATTTAGAAAAAAAAAAAATCGACATTTTATCGATATTTGGTACATTTTGAACTACAATTCAACTAATATCGAGATATATCCCGATATTTTATCTCATTCCAATAAATATCTATATCCTCAGTACCTCTAAAAAAAATCGAAATTTCGCGAAATTTTAATTCTTGTTCAAAACAAGATTTAGTCTCATGAGAGATTATGACGTCATTCTTTTACTATCTTTTTGGTCAAGAAAAAAGAAAGGGTCAAATAAGCATTTAAATACTGATCAATTTCTGCACATATAATATTATATTATATATTTATTCATTCTAGACTTGGGCATTATCCCTTGCGCAATCCACTTCCAATTTGATATATATATATAATACTCCATCACAAAGGAGAAACCGAAACGCAAATTATTGCTCAGAATTCACTCCGTCTCTTTCTCTCTAGTTCGGTAAACCCTCTCTTTCTTTTTTCCCTAAATTAATCTATACATAATTCTTTGATTTTGCTTTCTCCTCTCAAACCCTAATATCTTCGATTTGCAGTCTGTTGTTGAGTTCATCCAAAGCCATGGCCAAGAGCTCCTTCAAGTTGGAACATCCCCTCGGTATTATCTCAATTCTCCGATCATCGCTAATTATTTCTGATTTTCTTTTCTAGCTTTGATTCATAGGTTTTTATGTTATTTGCTTGATTTTTCTGTATATTTTTACTGTAAATTCTCGTTTCTTGGAATTTACATAACTTCTATCGTTGACCGAGTAATTGAGTGAATGATCGTCCGCGTATTTTATTGTCTCGCAGTTTAGAAGATGTGAAATTGTATATGGAAATTGGTGTAGTAGGATGAGAAGATGGTTTTTTTGGGAGCTATAAGACATGTCAATTTATTCTCAAGATCATGTCAATTTATTTTCAAGATTGTTAATAAGAAAAGGTGCGAAGCCATATGTGGTGGTAGTGTTCTACCGTTACTTTATTTGTGATGAGTCTTTAGAGAATTTTATGACAGCTTTTGTGAAACAGTGAATGTGAATTGGTGAAATACCCTGTAATTGTATTTATTTTTTGCCCTGTTGAGTCTTTAGGGTGATCTTAATGCTTATCAAGTTGAACTTGTATATCGTATACAATTTTCCAGGAACCAGAATAGCTGTTTTTGTTATTTTAGCAATCCTTGATTGGCTTCTCTATAATTTTGTATAATGCTTTTGTTTAGAATATATGCTATGAACTACAGATTATTTTCTATAAATTCAGCTCCCTGCATATGCTGTTGATTGAGTTTGCACCTAAAAAGTATGTTTTATTTTTGTGGTGTGTGCGGATCTGATAACCTGAAATTGCTATTTTCTTTCCCCTTTAAGCGATTCATTTGTCTATCTAATGCAAATTTTCTTGTTTCACATTTGATTGGAGATATCTTAATGTTATTTCTTCTCATGTTGCAGAGAGACGTCAGGCTGAAGCCGCTCGCATTAGGGAGAAGTACCCTGACAGAATTCCGGTATCAAAGAAGCCATATTTAATTTAGCACGTATTCTGTTCTTAAGCTTGACATTTTGATCCTTTAACTAATTGTGGTTGTACTTACGTGTTATGCAATATAGGTGATTGTGGAGAAGGCTGAAAGAAGCGACATACCTGATATTGACAAGAAAAAGTAAGTAAACTGTAGAGTTTATTTGAACACTTGTCAGTTGGTCCTTATTAGGTCTCTTAAGAATTGTATTGCAACGTGTAGATTTTTTGAGAGTTCCTGTAGTGTGCTATTTTAGATTAACATGTCCGTTTCAGCATTGTTATACTGTGGAATTTCCTCTTCACACTGAAACTTCAGTTTCCAAAAGGTGATGCAACAGGGATAGTTGCAGTCTACCTACATTTCAGTACCAAAAGAGTCCTTACTTTGCCTGTATGGACTTGTTATATGTGGTTGTCTTTGAGAAAGTTCACTTACTGATCTATTTTTAATTAGTATAAAAATAAAACTTCAGTTTTTCAATATATTTGAGGTGGCAGCAAGTTTACCAAATTAAACCTTCATTTTCTCCTAAATTTTAAGGACTATAACTAGTGTACTGTGTCTGTGTATACCTATTTTGTATAAAATTGTGATGAGCAGATCTTTACTTTTTAATTGGTTATATTCTTATATTGATGTTTGGGAAAAAATAATACAGATATCTGGTTCCTGCTGATCTCACTGTTGGGCAATTTGTGTACGTTGTGCGAAAAAGGATTAAGCTGAGTGCTGAAAAGGCCATTTTTGTTTTTGTCAAGAACATTCTCCCTCCCACTGGTATGGGGAATCTTTGATCTCTGCATGGGCTTACTTTTATGCTTCTTTTTGGTTTTAATTGTATTTTTTGTTGGTGCAGCTGCCATGATGTCTGCAATTTATGAAGAAAATAAAGATGAGGATGGCTTCCTCTACATGACTTACAGTGGTGAAAATACCTTTGGATTACTCTGAAATGGATTCCAACTGTGAGACGTGTATATAGTCCTAAGCATTTGTGTAAATGGTCGTTAATCATCAGTGTCTTTCTGAAAAATTGCATGTTCTGAATTGTGTCAAATTTTTAAGATTTCAATGACAATATTCTATGGTGACTTACGATATACGGTTTTCCACGTTTTTTTTTTTCCCTGTTTCCATCCTTAATTGCAAGATTTTCTATTTTTGTGAAGTTCTTTTTTAATGTGCGAATGGATATAGAGTAGAGTAGTCCATAATTAATTGTGGCGGCAAGATAGTAGAGAATCCTTTTGACGGCTTTCCAGTGATTATCAAGAGGTTGTTGACCGAGTAAGCAATGTTGGGTCTTGTTATAGTTGCATATTGCAATGCCCCAACAATACTTATGTATTGTTGAGCATTCGATATAGGCTACCCCTCAAAACGTGACAAGAAAAGTACTGAGATCTTTTTTAACTTGTGCTACTTGAGAAGAGTCGGAACCAAATAATTATATCATCCACATAAGTAAAAAGTAAAATAGTTGAATTGTGTGAGTTCTTAATGTAAAGAGTCCACACAAGCAAAATAGTTGAATTGTGTGAGTGCTTAATGTGTAAAGAGTATGGTCTGCCCTTAAGGTTACAAATCCAAGCAATTTGAGAACACAGCAGGTTTTGAAGTCCAAGCTCTAGAAGCTTTCAATTTCTAAACAATATTTTGATCAAATTCAAATTCCAGTGGTTGGACCATGTATAATCCTTTGTCGGCCTCCCCATACAAAGAGGCATTGCCTACATCAAGTTCATTTAAAGGCCAAGAATAAGCAAGGACAATGGATAAAATAATTCGAACTAAGGTCGATTTAATGACAGGGATGAAGGTGTCAGTGTAATCAAAGCCAGGTTGTTGGGTATAACCTTTATCCACGAGCCTCGCCTTGTGTTTGGAAATAGTCTCATCTGCATTCATCTTGAGCTTATAAATCCATAAACATCCAATTGTGGTTTGACTAGGTGGTGGAGAACACAACTCCCATGTCCCTTTTTTTTTAATTAGAGCAACATATCCACGTTCCATAGCCATCTTCCAGTTAGGATCTTGGAGGACAACACGATGATTCAACTCTTGACATTATCTTTTTTATTATTTTATGAGTGTAAATATATATTATATAAATAATATATATAATTAATATTAATTTATATCTCCCACTCACACATGAAGTTTGAGTATTTCACTCACCTACCTCATTTGTAATATCATCTTCTTCATATAGGCAAATGAATCGTGTGACCCACGAGAATATGAGTTTTTCTCGCTATACACTTGTTAAAGAAATCAAAACTTGTAATACCCCAAAACTCTTAGAATTTTAACATTAATCGACATATCTCTTTATCCCTCGCAATCATAAGAGCATATTCGATCTTTATTTTATCTATGTGTACATAATCACGTTCTCAACATGATTGACCGGTCGTAAACACAATAGAACATGTTAATAAAGACGTTCTTTCTTTTCACACAAATACTTCTAGACTCCCACTATAGTTGTTTTCCTAGACATGTACCGCATGGCCGTGTACTTCACAGATATTGATAACATGCTAAAGTAGCAACACTAGAGTGAAGACTTAAAATATTGTCAAAAGTCTTAAGAGTATCTCTAAGAGGTTTTAATAAACCTCAAGGCCTCATACAATGAGATTAAAGGGATTCATCTCTCATTTTCTTATGGCCAATTTAGCACATGTGATATGAAACACATGTTATATCTTCCATGGTGGAAGTGTATGTCATTTTACTTAAATTTTCATCATATAAATTAAAGTTCAAGTGTTTTATCTTAACACTTAACTTAGATCTCCCTCCCATTGCAGTCCAAGGAATCCACTGATTCAGCTTTATAACAAGTCTAATAGATCGTGGTAAAATCTATTTTGATCATTTTATAATAATCTCATTTATGCGCATACCTCGATGTCAGAAGAGATTGCTCGTATGAGAGAGCCAATCTTTAACTTATAGACATACTATTATATGAAACGTCATATAATTTACAATACAATATGTTATATCAACAATAACATTAACATTAACAATCAACATTTACTTCGTAATACATTAGATCCTACGTAAACCTAAATCCTTTACGTGTCCTAGAAAAGCATCTGTAGGAATGGGTTTGGTAAAAGGATCGGCTAACATTAAACAAGTAGAAATGTATTTTATTATCACTTTCTTCTTCTCTATTATATCTCTAACAAAGTTATACTTCGTAGAGATATGTTTGGTCTTTCCACGATACTTTGGATCTCTTGTGTAAGCTATCGTTGTTCGATTATCACAATGAACTGTTACAGCTCCCACTGGACTGTTTGAAGTTGCTAAATGTTTCATGAATCTCCTCAACCAAACTGCTTCTTGTACTGTGGATGCACATGCCACAAATCCGGCTTCCATAGTGGACAGTGCTATGCAAGTTTGTTACTTACTACACCATGAGATTGCTACATTATTAAGCAAGAACACATAACCAGAAGTTGATTTAAGTTCATCTAAATCACCACTCCAGTCTACGTCTGTATACCCATTTAGTGATACATTATTTCCTTGATAATAATGACAATAATTTGCAGTGTCCCCTTAGATATCTGAAAATTCTCTTCACCGTTGTTCAGTGCCTTTTTCCAGGATTAGACTAATGCCTGCTGACCAGACCAACAACATAACAGATGTCTGTACGAGTGCACATCATTGCATACATCAAACTTCCGATTGCGTTGGCGTATGGTACTTTGGACATTTCGTCCTTTTCTTCTTGAGTCTTTGGACACATATCTCGGCTTAATGATTCGCCTTTAACAACATGAGTATCCACGGGCTTACAGGTGTTCATTTTGAATCATTCTAAAAGTTTCTTAATATATGTCTTCTGAGAAAAATCAAGTAACTTCTTTTTTACGATCTCTATGAATAACACCAAGTATGTATTCTGCCTCACCCATGCCTTTCATTTCAAAATTTGAAGATAACCATTTTTTAATGGTCACAAGATACTCTAGGTCGTTTCCGGCTATAAGTATATCGTCCACATATAGTGATAGGAGAACAAAACAACTTTTGGATCGTTTAACATAAACACAGTGATCTTCGTTCATCATAACGAAATTGTATGAGAGAAGTGTAGTGTGAAATCTCAAATACCACTGTCTCGAGGATTGTTTAAGTCCATAAATCGACTTTTTCAACTTTCAGACCTTGTCCTCTTGTCCTTGAATAATAAATCCTACAGGTTGTTGCATGTAGATTTCATCTTCCAATTCTCCATTGAGAAAAGCTGTTTTAACGTCTATTTGATATAATTTCAAATCTATACTAGCTACTATAACTAGCAGTAGACGAATTGAAGCAAATCTCACTACTGGAAAAAAAGTTTCTTCATAATATATACCCTCTTGTTGGGTATATCATTTTGCCACCAAGCGAGTTTTATACCTCTCTATAGATCCATCAGTATTTCTTTTGATTTTGAGAATCCATTTATTCCCAAACTTGATTTGATCTCATAGACTTCATTTCCTCTTCTATTGCTTTCTTCCATTTTCCTTTTGCTGGACAAGATAGAGCCTCGTGTACGTTTTTAGGCTCTTCCTCGTTTATCAAAATTTCATCCCCGTTTTCTAGAGAAACAAAGAAGGCATGTCCTTCTATGTCATAATGCCTTTTTTGGCACATGTTTCCTAGAGTTTTTTCGAGATTGATTTTTATCAAGATCCATTTGATCTTCAACAGTTACACCCATGAAATAATAAAAAGGATAATGTCAAGTGGGAGTTGGATAATTGTCCACTGACAACCGTTTGCAGAATTCTGATTTAGATAATGAGTTTTATAGTTATTTTCATGGGTGTAAATATATATTATATAAATAATATATATAATTAATATTAAATACAATATTAATTTACAAAACCTGAAGCAAGGGAATTTGAGAAGATGGGGAAGGGGTGTCACTGCTAGAAATTGAAACTGGTGCGACAGAAGGCTCATTAGGATGGAAATGATCATTTTGAGGGTGAGTAGTGGAAGGAGTAGGCATGGGATTTAGAATGCGTTAAATTAAGAATATAATTTCACCATTGGATGAGTCTCGAAAAAATGAGTGAAATGAAAAAAAGAATCAAGTCAATCGGAGGTCGCGAGCTCAAGATATAATCACAACGAGAAGATGCAATGTTGCAGCAGAATCCACTTGGGCAGCAGAATCAAGTCACTCGGTTGACCGAGTCAACCCTGCTTCCAGGACAGTTTCTAGCATGCCAACTCACCCGGACAGCCGAGTCAACCTGTTTCTGCGCGAAAATTTAAAAATTTTAAAGGACTTCAAGAGCTTAAGTGTAAATTTCATTCCAAACACTCCTCACAACTATTAAAAGCACCCCCAATCAGATTTCAAGTCCTTCTAACTCATATTTCCACACACACAACATGGGATAAAAAGAGGAGGAGATAGATTATGGTTGAGAAGCTTCTCTCCTCAAACACCATTAGATAGTTTTATACTTTCTTAGCTTAGAATCATTTGAGTATTTCATTTTCATGTAAGAAAATGTTTTAACCTTTAAACTAAGGTTGGAAAAAATCTCTCTAAGCTTAGAATATGGATCGAGTTTATACCATAACTCTTTTGGATGGAGATGTTTGAAGATTTGACTTTCTTGTTCACTTGGTAACCACTCATACCTCCACACCTGGAGAAAATAGACTTTATATTTATAGTGTGGATTTGAATGTTACCGTTGGAGAGTAAATTCAAATCCATACTATTTATGGAATGAAACCTTTATATGGATTTCACGTGAAGGTGAATTTTACCACATAGAGTAGTTTTCAATTTTTTCTTGTCCTTTTGCACTATGATGCTCAGCTTTTATGTCAGATCCGTAGATTGGATTTTGAACTCAGATTAGTCAATGTCAGCTTGTTAGGAGGCTCTCTAACGGATATATAAGATGACTTTCACTCAGCTTATCATATCAGTTGACCTCAACTTATTTGATCTCAACTCTTCAGCTGATCTCAACTCCTTTGATCTACTCAGCTCTTTTGTTGATATGCAAGTAATCACATTTGACCTACTTTGCTCGACTGACCAGTTAAGTTCTCCCTCAACTTATTATCCAAAAGAAGACTATGATTAATAACATGGAGTTGGTTGTACAAATCAGTTTATCCTATTACATAATTTTTGACATATCATCAAAACTAATACAAATATCTCAACAATCCAGTCTAAACTGATTTGCTCCGCTGATCAGTGGAATTCTCCCTCAACTATTGCCTAAGATCAAGTCATATATATATTAAAAATAGTTGATCTATACAAATTCAGTTTACAACATATTTTAACATAATTATCAAAACTAATACATATTTCTCAACATGTTAATAATATTCAACATAAAAACTAGTATTCTTCTAATTTTGTATGGACAAATACTTTCCGTGGTATATGATTTTTGTTTTTTTTAATGTGTGTCCAAAATCGAGTCAAAGTTAACAAAGTGTAACATTCCTCCCTATACACCCATTTTGTTGTGCTCAACATGTCTAATGCACGGCCCATAAGCATAAACCAAAATGGAATCCCCTTCTCGAAATTGACTCTTGGTCAAAATAACACACGCAAATACACACACACATATATATATGAAATTAATTAAAACGTGTTAGCGCAACCATTGGTTGTCAATAGGAAACGTGTTGCTATCAATCCCATATATCAAAGTTGACAATTATATTATATTTTTTTATTTTTGATATGAAAAATATCATTTTAAGAAATGAATTAATTCAACGGAGTCATGGCCACCATATATTGACCATCATTATGTCGTTGTTTAATTATTTTCGCATTATAAGTTGGGATTAATTTTCAATAATATATGTATAGGCAGTTAGGTGTTGAACCTCAACTATAAATATACTCCTATAAACCATTCTTACCAAACAAAAAGCTTGTGTTAGAAGAAGAAGAGAGATATATATATAGTATATAATTAGATCAATTGTAGGTAAGAACCCTAGATGGCGAAGCCTTCCTTCAACATTTTGAGCTGCTTTTCGGAGCAATCGGAGAGAAGACGATTCGTCTGCGAAGGCGATGTGTGTTATTTACGCGACTCATCGAAGGGATCGCAGCCCTCCAATCAAAAGAAGAAGGAACAAAAACAAAGCATTCTAACACCCTTTTATCGGGTTTCAACCGGAAAGACTTGAGATTATTTATGTAAGATCTTAATTTCATCTCTTGATGTTTGCAATTTATTGTAAACTCTCATGTAATAATAATATATTTTTATTTTGAGAAAATGATTCGCCCAGCTTCATGTAGCATATTAGGGGCTTATATGTAGTATCAATTAATTATCAATTCAAAAGATTAAAGATTTTAATTATTAGCTTGAATTTGATTTTAATTAGTATCGATCGTTGTTATTCATGTTGTAGAAAACATGACCTACTAACTTTAATTTCTTCCCTTTTCCCCTTTTTTTTTTTTCTTCTCTCCCCCATGACAAATTCTTCTTGGTCATTGAATTTGTGTAATTTTAATTGTTGAATTTATGTTTCAATTTACATATATAGGTTTTGAGTATTTAATATATTTTCTGATTATTTTTTTAACATGTTATAAGTGGTTTTGTTCATGAATTAATACACAACTTTCAATAAAGTAAAAAAAAAAATTATTATCTTACATGTGTAACTATAAATCTATAACGATAAATATGTGTTATTTTTTCTTACAATAACACATACAATATATTTTTTTAACAGTAATACAGGTCTGAGATCAAGTTATTATGTTTGCCGCAACTTTTAGAGAAGATTCATTTGATCCGATTCGATGCGCATAAGACCTATATTTTTTTTTTTTTTTTTCCTCCATAGTGTGAGTTTCTCTCAATAGCCGCTCATGTTTTCTAAAAGGTCACGGTTAAACAAACCACCAGTTTTATTGTACACACCCCATATAAAATGGAGTATAATTTATTTTTAAATTTCTACTTACATCTCAATTTCAAACAATTATATTCAAATTATTAAAAAATCATGAAAAATTATTCTCCTCAAGAAGAAAAAAATTGAATTTCAATATACTTAAAAAATTCATAAAAACTAAAACCCTAAGTTAAAATTAACGAAACTGCGTAAAAAATTAATGGAGATTAAGCTTACCAAATTTACTCATTTTGTTCGATAGAAAACTGTGAATGTCAAGTATGTACGGTTGGAACTCCTCATTTTAAATTTGAACTCACTTTTTTTTTTTTTTTTCACCTTGTTTCTTCTGTTTCGTCGGTGAAGAATGATTTTTTCATTTTTTTTTTCACCTTGTTTCGTCGGTGAAGAATGATTTTTTTTTTAGAATTCGATTATAATTAATTGCTTAAAATTGAGGTGTGGGGTATATTAACTTTTTAAAAATATTAGTACATTTTATGTGAAGTGTGTATAGTAATTAAAGTCATGGAGTGTGTACAGTAGAATCAGAAGTTTGTTTAGATGTGGTATTTCTAAAATTTGATCAAATTTTAATTTTTAATTTGGATCACTCTGATAATTTAATTTCCATCTCTGGTAGACTACGTACCCTCATAAAGTGCAATTAACTGCTGTTATCATCTTTACAAATACACCTAACAAGAACTGCAGACACTTTGAAAAAAAAAAAAAAAAAAAAGTTAGATGAAAATGATTAATTCTGTTATTGAATATTTTGGTGAATATTGAATTTGTGTGTATGGCCATTGATTGTTTAGCTGTCACCCTCATGACGTTATATTGAATTAAAGAAGCAATTTTGATAGTCGACTTGTGATTATATTTATAAAGTTAGTTGGGCGGTTGTGATATATAAATGCATCATCTTTATATCTTATAAATAAATCATTCAACACGCCAAACCAAGTGGAATATCGATTGTGACAATTCTCTTTTCTAGATATTTAATTGAAGTTATTCCCACGTAAACGTTTAAAAATGTTTCATATGAACAGATTATTTTTACTATCAATTAAGAAAGTTATTGAACAAGAGTATTATGTAAATGTACGTATAGTGTGATCTTGTTGTATAATAGATAAAGATAATAATCAGGGCTTTGTTTTTTTAATTATGCAGGTGGGGAGATGTGAATGGGGAAATCTTGGTGATGAATAGCGATGGTTTATGTTTATTTTGAAATGTTGAGTGGGATATGATGTAACTTTATATCAAATCAATTGTTTAAGAGTGTGTAATGTTGTACTCCCTCCATCCCGCAATTACTTTCACACTTTCCTTTTCGGGACGTCCCACAATAACTTTCACACCCTTAAAATGGAAAACCCTTTATAAAATCCACCCTCACAATATTCTCAATTTTACACAAATGCCATTACTTTTTCTCCACACAAACCCAAAAGTCAACTCATTTATTTACTTTATACATAAAAGTTTACAAAATTACCCCTCAAAATCTCCCACTAAATTCACTTTTCTTATTTTGTGTGCCTCTTCACACGTGAAAGAAATCACGGGACGGAGGGAGTATTATATAATACTCCCTCCGTCCCGGATTAATTTTCATATTTACTGTTCACCCCCTTTTAAAAAATATTATAATAAATAAAATTTTGAGATATAATTTTATAAAAAAATAAATAAGTGAGTTAACTTGTGTGTATGTATGAACCATAAAAATAATGGCATTAAATATAATATTTTAGATATTGTATGGGTGAAGTTTCTAAAGGAACGAAAAAGTTGATGTGAAAGTTAATTTGGGACGGAGGGAGTATAATTTATGTCAAATCAATTGTTTAAAAATGTATGATGATGTATTATTATTAGGGTGCGTTTGATACAAGAAATAAAATTATATATGCGGAAAAGGGGCATATAAGAGGTCCTCAAAATGATTTAATATACCCTGTCAAAAAAAAAAAAAGATTTAATATAGGATGAGGTGTATACGTGGTGTATTAAATCAAATTCTTGTTTGATAGAAAGTACAAAAATTAGTACTAAAAACTCTATATTATGTTAATTCTTGTGTGATAGAGTGTATTAACCCGTGTATAAAATTATTTTTTGTTTAATAGAATGAATAACCCACCATATAAATGATAAAAAATGACAAAAAGACAATTTTACCCTCTTTTTTCCTTTTTCAGCATCACATTTTGCCCACATAATTCTGTAGATTATAATGATTTTGTCCACCTATAAATTTAAAATTATTCAATTAAATTTATTCATTGCTCAAAAATTAAAAGAGACAAACAAAATTTACTAAGTTGTCGTTTTCGGTTATGTATTTTGAAAAATTATTCAATTACATTCTACATTGATTCCTATAATTAAATTTATAACTTCCCTCACAAAATTTGATTCATTAAAAACTATTATTATCCTAAAAAAATTATACAAATAAGCAACCAATCATAGAAAATTATCTATATGAGCCAAAAAAACTTAAAAGATAATTCTTTGAAACATTTATTTATGATTAAAAATATCTTCACAAGCAAAAGAAATCACAAACCAACAACAATTTAAAAAACCCAAAATACCTAGTAATAAATCCCTTAATGGACTTTAGAAACAAAATCTCCAGAATTCAAACAACAAAGAAACCCAATTTTTTTTTAGAGAATATAAGTAATTCAGTTTATATCTTTTACTTCTCAAAAAGTTTATATCTTTTAAATTTTCATTTTTTTCAATTTACGTCTTAAAGTGCTCAATTTATATTCTTTTTGGTCCAATTTACATTATTTTCGTCGAAAAATTGAAATTTTGGACAAATAGTTCAATTTACATTCTTTAAATTTGAAAATTAAAATATAATATTAAAAATTTCTAAAAATCTCATTAAAATTAAAAATTACTCGTATAAAAAATAAAAAAATTCTAAAATCTCATTAAATTTTTAAAAAATTATAATAATTAAATTAAAATCTCTTAAAATTAAATAACTTAAAGTCTTAAAAAATCTAATTAAAAATTCTAAAAATGTGTAAAAAAAATTCTATATTATTAATCCTTTAAAAATTGTTTTACATTATGTTTTATAAGTTCGTATAAAATGAAAAATATAAAGGGACGGGGCCTTTTTTTTTTAAGTTCGATTCAGGCCCAAATATTTCTAGGACCGGCCATGACTGGTATAGAAGTATAGAACCACAAATCATGTGAACAATGTGATATGCCAACAAACCTATTTAAAAATAAGAAAAGTCATTCAAATTAGTACAACACATAAATTATACTTCATACCAAGTGAAATGGCAAGATAGGGTGACCTGTTAAAAAAATTCAAGCAAAGATATAATGTAATAAGATGTTACCATAATGTCCACACTTAAGCCTGCGAATTAATAGGCCATTATTTTAAAAAGTTTACGTTCTTGCCCACACTTAAGTCTACATATACGCCCATTCTTCTAAGTTTACATTCTTGCCCACACTATTTTTGAATCATGTGGTTTCATCTCGTATAAGCAGACCTCTCTGTTTTAAAATTAAATAAAGAAAAAATCAAACTACAAAGAACATGACCTAGACAATCTGTTTCAAAAGAACATACTATTAACAATGACACACAGAAGACTTACTAGAGGCATAACTAATCAAATTAAGATTGAGTTTTATCAAATTAATCAGTAGTTATTGAATTCATTCATCCTGGCCATTTATACAAAGGAAGGCAATAGAAAATTAAAAACTCATTTATATAATTTCATATTTTAAGAGCATAATTTCAAGATTCCAAAAGATGTTTCATCAGGGCAGAAATCAAGTTCTTCCAATTTCTGCAAAAACATGCTTGCTTGTTCGACACCAAAGTTTTTACACAACGAAAAGAGAATCTTGTTCAAGAGTATAACATCAGGTGCAACCCCCGACATCAACGTTTTTTTATGGATGAATGGAGTTGGATGGTCAAATTCGAATGTGAAATTTTGAACTAGAACAGGGCGGAGGACATTACATCTCCATTCGAACGTGATAGTCCTAAAACAAACATGCCCTTAGTATTTCTTGTAAGGATATAATTTGTCTAAAATATTGATTCTAATTTAATGTGTTGGGATTAGTTCTCCATCGTTTTTTATGAAGTTGCCTTAATTTTACGAGGAGAAATGCATATTCTAGTGTTTAGTTGTGCAACAAGCCAACAAACTCTTGGAGATCACCTCGTTATGTTTAGTCATTAATAATGGAAGTGAATTTTATAAATAAGGGCATAAAATGAAAGTTAGGAGAAAGTTTGTTTTTGCAATGTGTATTTTTTTTTTTTTTTTTGAGAATACATCAGGGAAAACAAGATATTACAGACAAATAGAATCCCTAATATATTGCGAAATATCATTTTCAACCCAATCGTAAGGTGTTGAAAAATTCCAAGCAGATTGAGCAACCAAATGAGCAACTTTGTTTTCATCACGAGGGATAAAATCACATTTCCAAACCACCTTGGTTCCCATTGCTCTCCTAATTCTTTGAACAATGCTGTTTTCAAAATCATCAACCAACACAGGTCAATTCAGAGCATTGACTGCAATACTGGAATCCATACAAAGGTTGGTCACTCTTTTTCCAAACTTAGCACACCTTTGAAGACCAATATCTGCAGCACTTAACTCGGCTGCAACAATCGAACCCGAATTATGAATACGCTCACCCCCGCCAAAATAAGTCTCCCTTCCTCAAATAGAGCATAACCAACTGCAAAAAAATTATTTCTGGATTAAAGGCAGCATCAACGAGAAATCTGGAATTCATGGTTTCACAAATCCACAACTTGTCCTGAAAGGGCAGATCCTTGTGACCTTGAAAGGAGAACTCTCCAATTCTAAAAAATTCCTGCCAATAATCGACAGCCCATTTGACCTCAAATGCAGCAGGCATCTTCTTCTTATCAAAAAACCCTTCATCCAAATGCAGTCATTTACACCGTTCCCTCCATATTGCCCAAGAGATGACAATGATACTAGGAATGTGTATTTAATTTGTGTGAAAAATGATCTTTGTGGTTGGACTCGAGTAGATATTGTTGTCAATGTTTATAATTACAAGAAGATATATTGAGGGATAAAATTAGAATCTGATTATTTAATTATCTTGTATAACTCGTGTAAAATTCGTGTTAGATTATAATTATAAAATTTTAATGGGTTGAAAGGAGAGAAGGAAGTCATTTATATAAACTTAATCAAAAAAATAAAAAAATAATTTTTAAAGTCCAAAGTTTTAGAATATAAGGAATTTCATAATGAAACCCTTTAAAAGTAGACTCTTAATTCAAAAATAGTTGTAAGGAAAGATATTAAATGATACTCCCTCCGTCCAATTTTATTATGCCCACTTCTCTGGGCACGAATTTTAATGAATATTGATTATTTTATTCATAAAGTAGATAAGTTGAGGATATGATGGGGTATTGTGAGGTTCATTTATAAATAAATTATTGGTTATAAATAAAGTGAACGACAAAATGGGTAAATAAGTGATGGTAGGAGGGTGGAGATAAAGTGGTATGAATAATATTATTTTCAAAACGGGTATAGGCATAATAAAATTGGACAACCAAAAAAGGAAAGTGGGAATAATGAAATTGGACGGAGGGAGTACTAATTTATTTATTTATTTCGAACATGAATGATATTAAATCTTTTCTTAGTAAAGCCCCTCGTGAAACCATTTAATGAGAAATTTTATTAATCATAAAAATAAAATAAAAAATTAACTCGATAAATGAGCAAGATACATACCTAATCTCACTAATCAATTTTAGCTCTCAAACATGGACTAACATGATACTGTTCCAAATAAAAATGCTTTTTCTTTAATTCATCACAATATGAGAATCAAACTAAGCATTATAAATGTGCATGTATGTAACTGGTTTCAGAAGTAACATCAATTCATCATATCAGTATGTCATCTTCAACTCTGGAAGAAGCTGGACAAAAAACATGGCAGATGCTTGCAACTCATAGTTTTCATGCAATTGCAACTCCCATCACTTGTATATTAAACCTACACTAAATCTAAACCAAATTAACAAGCCAAAAAGAAACCACATATATACTTCCCTGCCCAAGATAAAGATACCAGAAACTATATTCACAAAAGCAGATTGGAGTTAGAGCCAAAATAGTAGTAGAAATTTCTTCTCTTTCTTTAAATGAAGTGTCTGAGTTGCACAGCTGGATCCGGTGATTGGAAATCATTTTCTAAATTTGGCCTATGATTCCACCACGTAGGCTGTATTGGGAGCCTTGACATGTCAGCAGTCATTAGATTGGGATAAGTCGTCTGTTGGTTATGAAACTGTGTTTCTTGAACATGCATTCCACCAGAAAAAGGAAAATAATCTTGTGGCTGGATAAAGCTGAGTGAATTAGATGGCGAATCAAAGCATATTTGGTTGTTGAGTTGTTTAAGGTTTCCTTCAGCTGGCCCGAATTGTCCTGGGCCCACTGGCACCCATGCTCGGGCAGCATATAAAGCATCAAGGCTTGAATCATTGCTAAACGAGGATGGAACTGAAGTTAAGAGTTGAGAAGAAGCATTATTAATCAGTGACTGATTCAAGAATGCCTGTTGATTTCGACCCTCTTCAGACAACACTCTCACAAACTGAACTGCGTTGCTGGGACCCTGTTCTCGTTCATGAGGTTTATAGAATGTGGGTGGACCTCTCGATTCAAACTGGTTCAAGATCTTCTTATGGGGTTCAACAGAAGTCCTGGATTGTGACTTTTGATGCTGCGTACTGAGATTAGATGAAACGAGAGATGGTTTTTGTGTGTCTTTGGCTGCAAACGAGGCAATGATACTAGGAGCAGATGGAGTGATAGCTTTAGGAACAAAAAACTCTGCTTCGTTTTCCAAATTCTTGGAGGAAAATGTGACATTCTTAAACTTTCTATGATCAGCAAGAGGTTGTACTTTCGCAAGAAAAGGTGGTTCTTTCACAGCACAATTTTCTAGCAAAAATCCAGGAGTTGGAAGTGGCTCAGGGTCTCCAACCCACCCTCGACCAAACGTGATTCCTTGAGGTAGTGCCTGTCTGATTCTATTGGAAGCAAATTTCCAAGCAACGGGTCCAAGAGTTGCAGCAAATCGAGCCAGACTTCTCGCATATGAATGATCAGAATAAAGCCCCACCTGATTTAGGAAATTTTTAAAATTAAGATGAGAATAACTGTAACGATGAATACAATTATACAAAATCCAAAGGACACCTACAGGAATTAGCTGTTGGCTTTCCCCCTTAAAAGTTATGAACAAAGATTCTGAGCTGTCTAATGAATGGGCAAGTGAGGGAGTGCATGTAGCACGACGGTTTTCATCTGGATCACATGCATTCGTATCAAAAAATCTTGAAAGTGTGCCCTTTCCTACAAGAACAAAAACAGGATTCCATATGCTGAAAAACCAGTTTTAAGGATGTAGCCAATAAACATATTGTCGTAAACATGAAGAGATGCAATATCGACAAGTAGTTTAAAAGTATTTTGGTCTCATAACCTGTTAACGTTACAATTTTGGTCCCCAAAAAGTTCACATTTTCAATTTAGTCCCAAAATTAAAAACTATCCCAGTTTTGGACCAAAATTTCCGAAAATTTGAAAACGGTGTCGTTTTATGTCACAGGAATATCCAATTTTGGACCCAAACTATATCCTCTCGTGACATAAAGTGACAGCGTTTTCAAATTCCCAATGATTTTGGGGCTAAAATTGGACAACTTGTTTAATATTGGTACTAAATCGAAAAGGTTACCTTTTTTAGGCCAAAATTTGACAGTAAGCAATTATGGGACCAACTCCAAACTGACTTCTTTAAAGTATTTCACATATAGTTAAGAGGCAAAGCATTTACAAATGCCTCTTTTAAAAGATATTGAAGCAGAGAAACCAGTCAGATGCTATATACTGTAAGTAATAAGGTTCAAGCATTACCTGTCTGCATTTCTCCCTCGTCAAAGTTGTCATTCAAGACATGATTGCCCTCAAAATGCACATCACCATTAACAGGTCTGAATTTTTTTTCAGGCTTGAAATCTTTAACTGAGCACTCAGCTTTCAACCTTATCTTCTGAAACTTTTTTATCGCCATCTCTTTGATTAAACGTGCCTTGACAACAATGAGGGTCAATCAACAGTTAACAGTAAACGTTCAATGACAAATGACAAAAATGCAGCACTTTTACCTGCTTATGGTATATGGTATATGGCTCGTTATACTGCATTGCATTTGAGCAGATAAGAAAAACATCATGCTGCATAACAGAATAGAATTCATTAGATTGAAATAGAAAATGTACATACTACAGAGTTAAAACTTTGACTAATAGTACTATGAACTTCTGGCAAATAATAGAAATTGGCTGAGAAGAAATTGCAAAGATATCATTATATCTTTCAAGATGAAGAGCCAGAAGAGGCAAAGAAATAAAACAAATCTTGTATGTGTTGAGAGATCACAAAGGCATGCTTGTGAATTAAGATAATGTAAGATAAAATAAATAGGAGTTCTCTCTCACCCTTCCAGAACTAATTAAATTCCAAGCCATTCTACAATCGAACAGAGCAGAAACAACTTAACTTGAAAACTAACAGCTCAGAATATATTTACCTAAACAAATAAAGGACTGCCGCCATTCCATTCCCTAACCTCCCCACTCCCCGTGAAAACAAGGGATAAACAACAAGTTATGATGGATTAACCAAGTACTAACGAAAATTAGCCATACAATTTGGTAGATGGGGAAGTCCACCAGTTGATGGATAGACAATAAAAGGATAAGTATCATTCTAAATGTTAAGCCAATAATCCTGTCGTTACCATCAGTACCCTCACCTCACCTCATGCCAAAAACAGAATAAATTATGATAACTGCATATATATATCTAAAGCAACAAGTAAGAAGACATTAAAGAGAAAAACACAACAGGGGCGCATTGCTCTAACCTCAAATTGTTCCATAGACTCATAAGATCCATTTCGCAGATTGTTCCTAACAGTGGCAAAATCCATTGGGTGCTTTATCTTATCATGGTAATCAGGAAGCTACAACAACAATTAAACCAAACCACTTTAGACGTTACAGACGTAAATATTTCTCCCAAATAACTCCCCATTTACCTCCTCAGGATCAACCGGCTCAGCATAAACACCATAGATATCTTTCCTGCTCAGATAGGAAAAGATTGTCATTAAAATGAGCCCTTCTAATTGATTACCAATTTACATAGAATTAGACCCTTACTTCTGAAGTTTGTTTAGTATCAACTCCAAAAGCTTCTTATCAGGCAGTGGTAACCCATATGAAGGTGTCCCTACATTATTCAAAATCACAAAGTCAAAAAGAACCTGACATAAGTTTCATAAAAAGCACATCCACTTATCCCAAATCCAAAACAAAGAAAAGAAAAGCACACCTGAAGGTGAGTATTCAGCTATAGGTTCTGGCTGTTCTTCTATAACCTGCCAAAATCAGCAGAAAAATAACTTTCCAAAAATCCACAACATAAATAAACAGATAATAAAATCACCATTTGTTTTTAAACAAATGCTACCCCGGATCATATAACTAGAGCTAAGCTAGGGAACACAAACCAAAGGAAAATCGACAACACGGGCGAATGTTTGCATGATAGAATAAACGTCTTTCGGGGACACAATTACGTGTGCATAGAAACAACACAGTTCTTCGACCCACGAAGCACACATAACCACACTCACTGACCTAACACCAGAATCTATAAAATTGTCGACCAAATTTACAATGTTATCGACATCCATATATGTATCCAGTTACCATTTTCGATTTGCTTCCACTTTCCACAAAAGGAAACAACATAAATTGATTATTACCTCCTCCGCGCTATTTCCTTTATTATCTCCATCACTAGCGTCGTCATTTGAGTAATCAATATCTTTGTCGATTTCATTTTTAAATTCGCGAGTTTTGAACGGTTTGCCGCCAATTTTTGGGAAAGGGGCCGAGGTATAGGGCGCGTGGTCGACGCGCCGGCTACAGCTCCATCCAGGTGGTGTTGCCTCAATCTCGCTGCGGCCGCTCTGGATATTAAGGAGGAGTTTGAGTTTCTTCGCTTTGCGGCGATGCTCCTCGTCGTTGTCGAAGACCTCGTCGTCGTCGTCAAAGTAGTCGTCGAGCTCGAAATATTTGACATTGCGGCGGCGGAGGCTCCTCCGAGGATGACGCTCCGTCCCCGGGGGTTTTCCGGCGCCGGGATCTGCCTTTGGTGGCCTCCCTCTCTTCTTCCTCGTCACGTTCTGGCCCATGATTTTTTTGCTATTTTTCGTTTCTACAGTTCACTCTGTAAAAAAAACCCTTTCCCACTTTTCTCTCTCTCTCTCTCTCTCTCTCTCTCTCCCCTTTCTCCTTGACGTGGTTTTACTTTTTACTGTTGACTTCTTATAGTGGACTAAACCGATGTTTGTAAACCCTTTGCCCGGATTATTAATTTGTCAACAATTGTAAAAAAGAGGCAAAAACATTCGAGTAAATTGCGTTTTTTTTTTTCATTGATCATGGCCACGTTGGATTATACCCATCAATTATGGGCTGAGTTTTAAATAAATAATAATTATATATACTCTTCATTATAATGAGTTCTATCTCCAATTTTTTTTTAAAGAAAATTACATGTAATAAAATTATATTACCTCTCATTAAAATTATAATTATACACCCACCACACCAACGAATGATTGTTGGATTACCACTAAATCACATATTATATTATTTTTTAAATTTTTAAAGAAAAATTATCGGAAAAAACTATGAATATTGCAAAAAAAAAAAATCGAGATAAAATTTTCAAAATAATTTTTTTCCGAAAAATGACCAAAGTTTAGGGGGAAAACTTTCGAAAAATACAAAAAAAAAACGAAAAAAAAACAACTAAACTAGTCTTTTTCCAAATTATTTTCTAGAGGACGTTGACAAAAGTATAAAAGATTGATATAATGTATTGATCTACTCGTGAGGAACTTCCTATTACAATGATTGCAATTAGACTATTAGAGATAAATTAATGATCTGACACTTGAATTGAGTGACTTAAGGTATTTCGAGTGTTTCTTATTTATTTTTCTAGTCATTTACATTTTTTTTAATAGAGAACCAATTGTCTAGTTCAAATGATGATTTTTTTTCTCTCAAATAGCTGGTGTAAATTTATTTTCTGCAAAATTGATGAGAAAATGGAAATATAAGAGAAAACATTGCTTCTCCAATTCTAATGTGGGTATAAATGTATGAAGATTGTTGTTGGGATATTCATCCAGCCCCTAATCTGATTGTAATTTCTTATGTTTAGTTTTGATGGCTAAAATCAGATCAGTAGAGCAAGTGTTAGTATAATAATTTGTAATCTAGTAATAGGTTACCTAAGCTGTTTTATAAAGCTTATAAGTTTTGAAATAGAGTCTAAGTCTTAGTCAGTGGATTAGTTGTATGTATATCAGCTGATACCACATCTGGATAAACACGCGTATGCCCAAGATTTGAAGAGTTTAAGACATATAGTCTAACAAAGAGGCAGTTCATTAATGATGCTACACATTGAAAGAAGAGGCAAAAATAACAGAAGACAAAGAGAATGTCGGACTACGTTTGAATTACTCAAACAAAAGACAAGACATATAGTCTAACAACTCGGTTGATGTGGACCGATGAGAAGATGACAGCACAACTATATTGAGTTGACTTGGACTAGGTTGCAGAGATCTTTTGCATGATCGTACACATCATTAAATGGACATTTAATGCACATTCCCATTTAAGGAAATGTCGTACCATAAAATAAGGATTACATCAAATCAAAAAGATCTCATACCAAATATAGAAGGATTGCATGCAACGACTAGTTTCTCACCAACGGGCTAGTTTGGAGCTCAAATCCTCTATAAATACAAGACTTGTTCTTTGAAACAAAAAACGGAAACTTCACAAGTTAGAACTCAAGAAATCAGCAGATATCAAGAACAACAAGCTTTTTGAAACCATATCGAGTTCTTTAGAGTCATAAAAGAATTTTCTATCCTTAGCTCTAAGTTTCCGATCCTAAGTCAGCCCTTAAATTCATATCTATTAAGTGCTTAGAAATACCAGTGTGATTCTCATCACATTGAGTTGGTTATCAACATATCTTTATTTTATTGTTAGAAAAACCATTGTAAAGGGCACTTGTTCTCTAACCAACAAGTAGATCTGTATACACCAAGACGAGTGTATCTTGATCAAAAGTCTTCTCTTGGAACTATAAAGTTAGCAAGGAATATAATTTCACTATCTGATTAGTGGGAGTGGACGTAGAACAAGTTGTTCGAACCACTATAAATATTGTGTTGTTTACAACTTTATTTACTTACAATTGTTTATATTGTTCATACTTTGATAAAATCATAAGTTTTCAAAAGAGTCAAAACTCACAAGTATAATTTTATAAATCAGCAGATACATTGTATCAACTAATATCATTAATTGATTTAAAGTCATTCTTTATTCAAAGGTTTTCATTCAACCTACGAGTCTAAACATTTAGGGCCTACACATTTTCGCACTTATAGCTGTTAAGATAAATTTCCAACTGACCAGCTGATTTAAGCAATCAGTAGGTTTGTTATCTTTATCTGCTATACACACACTCTAAGATCAAATCATATATTTGTATCAGACGATAGAGCATATAGCTATTCGGATCGTCTCATCTAATCAACATGAAAAAGTTTGTAAAGTTAGAAAGTCTATTTACTCCCCCCCCCCCCTCTAGATTTTCTCACCATTGATACTCTTTTAGGGACCAATAAGTGGTATCAGAACAATGGTTCTAACGAGCTACTGTATCTGTAATTCTTGACTTCTAAGGAGAAGTGCTTGTAGCTCACTTGAACATATCTATTTCGAAAACCCTACTTTCATAAAATTCATACATTATCACAATGGGTTCTGATTCTTATACCAGAAATTTGTCTAAGTTCTCTATCGAAGAATATGACTTCTGGAAGGCTCGCATGGAGGTTCAGTTCAGCCAAATCCATGATCTGATGTGGGACGTGATTATATCAGGGCCAATCACCGTGATGGCTCCTAATACAGCCATAGGCAATCCCGAGATTCCTATTAGTCAGCTAGTGCCAGATTCTAGAGCAGATCTCATGACACCAGATGAAGCAAAGCAGAACAACCTCGATAGTATATATAAGAATATGATTCTCACTTCTGTTCCTAATGAATATGCTGGTAAAATTATCCGTCTTAAATCTACCAAAGAAATGTGGGATACATTAGCAATCATGTGCGAAGGCACTGAGCAGATTAAGGAAAATAAGCTCATCACGACAGTTCAGATGTTTGACAATTTCAAGATGTTGCCTGGTGAGAATATTGACCAAATGGACAATCGTTTTACTAGAATAATAAATGAAATCGAGGATCTAGGTAAAACATACATGAAAAGCGAAGTCAACGCTAAAGTATTGTATGTCTTGCCTAAGACCTGGCAAACAAAAGTTTGGATTATAAAAGAGAATAAATATTTTAAAAATTAGTCTATTCAAACCTTGTTTCAAACTCTAAAAGCTCACGAATATGATGTTGATAGAGCAACTGAGACAGATGATGAACATATGTCACCTTCTTCTTCTAAAGATGTTGCCTTTAAAGCTTAAGCAGCCGCCAGTGAACACAACTTGTCACACTCAGAACTGGAGCATGATCTATAAGAGACATGGTAAAACTCCCTATGACATTTGGAATAGTAGGAAACCTAGAGTATTCTTATTTCCATGTTTTTTGTTGTAAGTGTTTCATCCATAACAATGGAAAATCTCAATTAAAAGCTTTTGATGCTAAATCAGACGAGAGAATTTTCTTAGGATATTCCCAAGTCAGTAAAGCATTTAGAGTCTTTAATAAGAGGACCCTTGTAGTGGAAGAAACACCCCATGTTGTATCTGACGAATCTACTTCTAAGAGTACAACTGATAAAGTAGACCTCTTGACCGAAAAGCTTAAAGGTCTAAATCTGAAGAAGAAGAAGAAGAAGAAAGAATCAGATGATAACGACTATGTCGAAGTCACTATTCCCTTCTCAGATGATGACGACGATGATGTTGATCAATTCAAGCCAAGGAGATCTACTACAAGATCTCAAACGAATACAGTAAATGATGCTCCAAGAGCAGATACTGAACCTACTCAAGTAGGGGGAACAACTGAAGTTGTTGAAACAGTTGAAGTTGATAATACAACAGATACTGGCAATACAGCTGAAGCTGGTCCGATAGATGATACTCGAGATGATGATCCAGCTGAGAAACATCAATGTCAAGATCCTTGTGACACAACACCAGATGAGCTTGACAACCCATCTAGTGGTACTTATCCAAAGCATATTTGGACAAGAGATCATTTAACTGATCTAATTATACGAGATTCAAGCTCAGGTGTCAAGACTAGAAGGCAAAAGGCCAAAGCTAACCAATCAGCTCATATTGTTGAAACTTTATTCTGCTATTGTTGTTTTCTCTCTCCGAAGGAACTAGCCAGCATAGAGAAAGCACTTCAAGATAGCAATTGGATTGTTGCGATGCAAGAAGAGCTCAATCGGTTCACAAGGAACGATGTATGGGAGCTCGTAGACCGTCCTAATCATTAGGACGTCATTGGTACTAAATGGGTATTAAAAAACAAGACGGATGAAAATGGAGTCATAACAAGGAATAAGGCTAGACTTGTTGCGAAGGGTTATTCATAATCAGAAGGGATTGATTATGATGAAACCTTTGAACCTATTACACGTCTTGAGCCTATTAGACTATTCCTTGATTATGCGTCTCAAATGAGATTTAAGGTGTATCAGATGGATGTCAATAGTGCATTTTTAAACAGAGTACTTGTGGAAGAAGTCTATGTCGAACAACCCCCTGGTTTCGAACAGAATGACCAAGTATATTGTTTAAAGAAGGCTCTCAATGGACTAAAACAGGCTCCTAGAGCTTGGTATGATACACTATCTCAATTCCTGATTGATAATGGATTCACAAAAAGAATCAATGACATGACGTTGTTTAGGATTCAAGAAGGAGATGATATCCTATTAGTTCAGATCTATGTTGATGATATTATCTTTGGTTCACCCAATCAGCAGATGTGCGACAAGTTCTCAAAGTTGATGCAAGGCAAACTTGAGATGTCCATGATGTGGGAGATGAACTACTTCTTAGTTCTACAAGTGAAGCAAAGTCAAGATATCAATAATTATGATTTTACGTATGGACAATTCCTCAATATCTTGTTCATTCGCAACAAAATATTTTCTTTGTGCGTCGGTAAAAAAAAAAAAAGCTTTTGGGGGGAGAGATACTATTTCACCAATCGAATCACAGGTATCTAATATATTCATACCTAACGATTTTCCACAAAGTGGTGATGAAACGTATAACTTGTACAAAATGGGATATTCATTACACAAGTTAAGTATACAAGGAATCTGATTGCCAAATTTGGTGCTTAGACAAGTAAAGTGTGTAAGGTTCCCATGATGACAACCTTTAAGATGGATCCAGATGAGGATGGTAAGTCAGTATACCAATCCCAATATAGAGCCCTTATAGGATCTCTCATGTACCTAACTACTAGTAGACCAGATTTAACCTTTGTTGTAGGTGTGTGTGCTAGATTTCAATCCAATCCTAAGATGAGCCACCTAGAAGCAACTAAGAGAATTCTGAGGTATTTTAAAGGTACAGTGAATATGGGTTTGTGGTATCCATCAGAAGATAGTCTAGATCTGAGTGGCTATTCTGATTCTGACTTTGGAGGGTGCAGAATAGATAGGAAATCTACTTCTGGCACTTGTCAGTTTCTAGGAAGTAAGTTGATTTCTTGGTTCTCCAAGAAGCAAACCTCAATTGCTACCTCCACTACTGAAGCCGAATATATGGCTGCTGGTAGTTGTTGTAGTCAGATGTTATGGTTAAGTCAGCAGTTATTGAATTATAACATTGTTGCTAGAGAAGTCTCAATTTATTGTGATAGCAACAGTGCAATAACCATTACTCATAATCGGATAATCATGTTCTCCATACTAGATGTAAGCATGTTCACATTAGACATCATTTCATTAGAAATCATGTGGAGAAAAAGGATATTAGAATGGAGAAGATACACACTGATATCCAGAGAGCTGGTATGCTCACTCAACCTTTAGCTGAGACGAGGTTTAAAGAGTTGTGTTTTTCCTTAGAACTTTTAGAGCTAGATATTTCCAAGTCAGCAGGTAAGAAGTCATCTTCTATGACTCAGCTGATCGTGGAGCAACTCAGACCTGACAACAAATTCAGATGAGTTGAATAAACACACTTATCTATCAGGTAAGTCCCTTCCCAATGAAGAAAATGGTTAAAGTTGAGGGATATTTACTAGAGATATCTATTTTAGGAGGAGTTTCTTTGAAATTCTTAAAGATCCTTAATTCAGAATAACTCTTTTGCTTTTTGTATTAGATTTATTCACCCCTCCCCATTCTCCCCTTTCTTATATATATAAGTCTAATGCATACCATATATACTTTAAAGATCACCTTTAATACCACTTGTTAAAACCACTTATTGACACCACTTGAGAATTTTGTTGGTTCTGTACGTATCAACTGATTTGGGATATCTGCTGATAAACCTGAAATACTCAACAAGTAGAATTAGAAGTCTATTAACATCCTTGTTAAGTATTTAAGGTTTATTAGCAGATATCCCAAATGACAATTCTCCATTAATATCTATTTAATTCATTTAAGATCCATATTTTTTAGAATAAGTTATATACTTGTGCATGGTACACAAGGTTCATACTCCAATCTATAATGCAACTTTTAAACTTTAATCACAAATTTAATTAAAATAATAACCATCACAAATTTAAAATTTAATTTGGCTCACAAATTTAACTAATTAAGAAAATAATATTATTTTTTAAAAAGTTGAATTAATTATAGAAATGAATTATTGTATGGGAAATTAAACATGATTATAACATAAAATGATAATTTAAATAATTGAATTAATAAAATAAATAGTTAACGTATTTCATGTAATATTAGTATTTAAAAAAATTAAAATTCGCATAATACTAACACTACACAAAAACTGCGAAATACCGACGGATTAACAAAGTCAATCGATTTACCAACGAAATTTGTTTTCTACCGACGGAATTTATTTCCGTCGGTAATTACCGACGGATATTCCGTCGATCCGTTGGTAATCACAAAATAAAAAAAATAACAAATACGCATGATTACCGACGAAATTTTTTGTGATTACCGATGGAAATTTCCGCCTCTTATCACAAAATTAAAAAAAAAATTGTGATTAGCGACGAAAATCTCCGTCGGTAATCACAACATTTAAAATAAAAAAAAAATAAAAAAAAATTGTCCAAAAATTAAATTAGGAAATTTGTTAGCTGCGAAATTATAATTGATTAAAATAGATTTTTTTTTTTTTATTAAATTAGGAACATGTCGATTAAATTAGAAAATTGTTGATTAAGTTAGCTAGGAAATTATTGATTAAATTAGAAAATTTTATATTAAATTAGGAAATTATTAATTAAATAAAAAAAAATTATTTTATATTATTTGGACATAAAATAATTATTAACAAATAAAAGAGTTAAAAATAAAATTACATTTACAATTTATAAATTAAAAAAAATTGCAATAATTATAAGTCACAAATTTAGTGATTAATATAAGTGAAATAATGTTTAATCAAAACATTTTTTTTATACATATGGACATTTTAGAATTTTAAACATGATTATAACATAAAAACATGTTTAAATTACTAATATATTATTCAAACACTTATGGGACACAGGTAGAGAACTGTCAAAATGGGCCGGATTCGTTGGGTCTATCCGCCCCCACTTGTTAATATGGTAAGTTGGACCGCGTATTTAAAAACCCGTTTAGGAGCGGGCCCGTACGGTCTAGACCGTATGGGTCGCGGGTTTTAGTGGGTTGGACCGCGGACGGGGCGGGTTGACCCGTGGACTTTTTTAATTTTATTTTTTATAAAAAGGAAGGAAGGGCTTTGAAACCCTAAAGTGAAAAAAAAATCACCGTCTCCACGACCACAATCATCGCACAGCTGCCTAGTAAGATTAATTCCCTCAATTCTTGTTTTTTCTTTTATCTTATTTTCTTTTTTTATTTTATAAAGATAGGTGGCATACAGGATGCACAGTGCGTACACTATATACACTAAAGCTATGATTTTGTATAAATTATTAATTAAATTTCACTTTTGAATTGACAATTTCAAGGAGGTTAGAGGCTTCAGTAAATCTTAGTGGTATTGTGAGACATCCTGAAGCTATAGGAGTAAAATGTTTTGAGAATACACTACAAAAAAACTGAGATTTAGAAACGGATTAGATATCATAAATATTGTCTCTAAACAGGTTAGAAACGGATTTTGGAACCATTTTCTATTAGTTCCTAATCACAAGGTATCTAATTTTAGGAACGGTTTTCAAAATTCCGTTTCTAATAAGAGACAGATTTGAGACCGTTTTTTTCGGTTTATAATGAGAGACGAAATTTGACACCGTATATTCCCGTATCTAAACGATAAACAACCTGTTTTATATCCGGGTCAAAATTCCGTTTCAAATGTCGTTTCTATTTAACAACGACATTTTCTCGTTTCTAAATCCATATCTAAACGATAAACAACCCGTTTTACATCCGGGTCAAAAATCCGTCTATAATTTCGTTCCTATTTAGAAACAACATTTTATCGTCTCTAAATCCGTGGGTCAAAAATCCACTCGACGTAGTGGCCCTTTGCTAAGATCCCTTAAATATCGGTTCTCAACGTCGTGTGACTCCACCTGTAATTTAAAATAACTTTAAATTATATAAATTTTTATATATATACTGTTGGTCCTTGATGGAGTATGACACAAGTGTATGGGGGTGGGGGGGGGGGGGAATGCACTTGTGTATGTAAATTCTTTTTCTTTTCAAACAGTTTGGTCTTATCAGGAAGGTTGTCTCACAACAAGTCTGAGTGTGAACTTCAATAGATACTTGTCCTACTGAAAACTATTGAGTGATCAGTTGGATAACTATCTAAGAGAGTTGCTAAGTGCGGAATGTGGTTGGCCTTTTTCTTAAATAAGTACTCCAAGTTGATTTCTGAAAAACACAGTGATCAGGGACTTTGTCCAAAACAGTTTTTCTTAACTTACTGAGAATAGCTCTTTAAAATATGATTGAGTGCAAGTGCTATAATGAATGCAATAAGTAAATGGCACACAATTTATAGTGGTTCAGAGACTCAAGCTCCTACATCCACTTTCCCTGATTGAACAGGATAATTCCTTAACAATGGAATTAGCTTGTTTTATAGTGCCAAGGTGCACTGATCAACAACACTCTCTTAGTGTTTTGACCCCTAGGATAATCTGAGTCCTAGTGCTCAATCTCTCTGAGTTAAGACTGTGTTTTACAATAACAGTCCTTAACTCCTCACTTCTACAACAAACACTTTCTTCACTAAATGAGATAAGGGTTTGAGGTTTGGTTCCAACTAGTAGAGGTATACTTTACAATAAGAACAATGTAAAGGCTTAGGATATCTCAATGCTAAGCTTTGGATATTACAAAGATTGGCTTAGCTATTTGAAGTGATCAGGAAACTTGGGATTCTAAAGAACAGCTTTGGTTTCCTTTGATTGCTTGATGATAGTTTGATAGTAAGTAGTTGGATGCTTGAATCCTTTGATCACTTCTGTATTTATAGGCAAATTTGAACAACTAACCGTTGGAGGGATAGCAATTCAAACTTGTCTATTTGCAGCACCATTGAAACGGTTATGAAGCTTGGCATCCTTTTATCCACTGTGTAAAAGCTTCTTCAATGGTTACTTGAATGAATGTGTTGACTTCTGAAAAATGCGGCTGAGATGACTTGTGTCAGATTCCAAATATGCACATTTCCCAAGGTTGATTTGTGGCATACTCTACACTCAACCCACGGTCAGATGGGACAACTCCCCTGAACATTCCTGCTGCAAACTTAGAATGTTCCAACATTCATTCAATACTTCAGTCTTTAATGCTTCTAAGTCTTCAATGCTTAGTTCAGGCTTGATGGCAATAAATGCTTAGTTCAGGCTTGATGGCAATAAATGCTTCAATAAATGTGTCTTCTGTGAGGCTAGCATTCAATGCTCTTGATCATTTGCACTTCAATTGATCCGATCATTTGCATTTATGAGCATTGCCTTATCACTCTTGATCTTTTCAGCCATGTTGTCCACTCAGTCAGCTTGTCCTGTAAATTCAGCAAGTTTGACATAAGTACTTAACACTTATCAAGCTGCCTAACATTTCAGCTTTGGACAACTATCCTGAACTATAAATCTCACAACATTTCTGAGATTTTTTGACTTAAGCACTTCTACTTACTCAAGTATCCTGAGACAACTAAACTGATCTCACTTGAGTATATCTCAACTAATCTGAACATCATCAATCAGGGGTTTTGGTATCTAAATCAAAATCATTTTATTCCCAACAATTTCCCCCTTTTTGATGATGCCAAAACCTATTACAAAGGGAACTTGACTTATACTAGACTTTACCTTCAGGATGAGTGATTTGGTCATCTTTCCTGAAAGAAACTGTTAGTACAATAATAAATCAAGTAAATAGGTCATGTTAGGTTAGTTGAGATAATGAGTTGTTATCTCTTGATAGAAAAACAGTGGTCCTTTCATATAATTCACGAGGCATTACAAATAAGAAAATCAAAGGACTTACTAAGCTGATACAAATGAAAGCAGGATAACAACATGCAATAAAATCATAAAAAGATAGGGAAGGAGTGAACTTATGCTTCAGAGAGTTCCATCATCCTGAGGGGCAATCCCATACTGAGCCCAGACCCTCTTCTTCAACTCCCAAATATCCTTGTTGGATCCTTTAGGGCCAGGCTTCATCTTCTCCATCCTCATGATTGAGATGAACTCTTCCAGAATCTTCCCTTCATCAATTAAGTTCCCATTGAACTTTGGAGGCATGTACAGAATGGGACCAGGGGCCTTGAACTCAACTCTAGCCATCTCAGCTGCTGCAAATAGCTTCTGGTACAGATCCCTGTGGTTTTCAAACATGAACTGCACAAAGACCTCATCAACACTCTCTTCAAGCCATTTCCCTATGACATAAAAGTCATACACAAAGCTTCTCTTGGCCTCCTCCCATGCATCATTTAGTGAGATTGGCACCCACTTATCATGGTGAGGGTACTGAGTGTCCCATCTCTGCAGCATCTGAGGCTTGAGTCTCTTATAAGATGCCCTTCTCCTTGGTGCTCTGAAGTTTGCCCTCCTCTCATCTCTTGCTTTGTTGGCCTCAACCAACTGATCCATTCTTTCCTTAGCTCTTTGAAGAGCTAGCTTCTCTTGAGTTTCAGGATCCTTTCCAAATCCTTCTTCAAACAGCTTTGAAGGATCATCAGCAAGCTTGGGCACTCTGACTTCAGGCTCTTTGTCCTGTTCTTCTTCTTCATCATCTTCTTCTTGGATTTCAGGCAACTTGGCTGTTTTCTTCAACCTCTTAGACTGCCTCAGTGGAGTTGACTCTTCAGATTGGTATTCAGATGGAAGGGTCAGGCTGGTTGGGAATTTATTGAAGGCTTGTTCCTTCTTCTTTCTCTCAGAGGCCCTGGTCACCTTCCCCCTTACTTCAACAACCATCTCCTTGGGGTCAAGGCCTGCAGACTCACCACCAGGTCTCTGATGCCTTCTTGCCTGACTTTCCATCACTGAAACCATGGATTCTTTAACTGCAATCTGGATTTGTTCTTCTTCAGTCAAATTTTCAATATTCATTGGGCCTTTGCCTTTCCCAATGTCTTCTTCTTCCTCCTCCTCAACCTCAGGGACCTTCTCCTTTCCTTTGGATTCACCAATCCTCAAGGTTCCCTTTGCTCTAGCTCTCTCTCTTTCCCCCTTTTTGGTATTATCAAAACATTGGGGCTTCAATTCACTCATAATGACAGAGATATGTGAGTGAGCATGAGTGAGGGACTTCAATTCTTGCAATAAATACACATTCTCATCATGAATGTTCTGCATTTTGTCATCAGCCATACTCAGAAAAGTGTGGACAGGCTTCATTTTCTGAGCAACAATGGCATCCAGAGTGGCTTTCAGTGATTGATCAAGTTTGGCTTGCAGTTGGTCAGTGAGGTTGGACACAACTTGATTAGACACTTTGGCCATTAGTTCAACTGTGAACTTTTCTGCAGCCTCTTTCACCATAGCAGCCTTCAGCTCCTCAGCCTTCCTTCTTTGAGCTGATGTCCTTTGCCTCAATGCATCTTTGATTGTCCTTCTTAAAGCTCTCACATTGTGCTTGTAAAGATCTTTGAGGCCTTGCTGCTCTTTCTTTACTGTCTTGGTGAACTTTGCCATTGCATCTTTTGCCTTGGTGACCTCTGTTGAAACTGTTTGCAAATCCTGGCATCCAAAGTTGGCAAAATCACTTCTTCTGACCCTGTAAGCCTCATCTCCACAGAGGCTAGAGTCTTGTCTTGTCCATCCAGGGTATCCACAGTTGCAGCATGTGCTTTCCCAACTTCTCTGACTAATGTGTCCAACTTCTCTGATTGCTCCTCAATGGAGGTTGCAGTCTGAGTAGCAATCTGCAATCCAGCCTCAGTGGCATTGGCTTGCTCAAAGTAAATCTTGTTCAAGGTGGACACATTTGCTGAGATTGCTTCAAGATCAATGTCAGCATCAACTGGAATATCAGTAAGGGAAGCATCTGCAAAAATTTGTTCTATAGTGACAGCAACAGAATCTGCAAAGTTCAAAGTGTTAGTGAAATCACCCTCAACACCCTCATTCTTTTCTTCTCCCATTAGGTCTGATACATCAGCACCTACACTCTCATTTTCAACTTTATTCTTTTCTTCATTCACATAAGATGGACCCACATTCACTGGAGAATCAGGCCTCCTTTCACCAAGGGATTCATCAAGTTCAGATTTGACTTGAAGAATAGCCTGACTCTCATATTGGGCTGCACCCAATATTTCTACTTCATCTCCCTCTATTTGTGGTGCACTCAAACTACCAGTAATCACACAATACTCATCATCTCCCTCTGCTTTTTTCAAGCTATCAGCCTTTTCAACTCCTTCCATTCCTAAACCTGACACCTCCATATCCTCAACAGGATCCACAGAGGGCAGTTGTTGGGAGATCACAGTGCTTGGGCATCCCAAGGCCACTGAGTCATCCTGAATGACTAAAGGCTGGTCAATGTCCAACTTTCCTGACATTGATGAGGCTTTAGTCAAACCAGCTTCTCCCATGGAAGTCTCAGCATTGTCAAGCTGTGCCTTAGGCTCAGAAGAACCATCCTTGGCCAATGCATCTTGGACTGAGTCACCACCCTTGGTCAACTCCTCTGATTGATCAGAGTCCTTAACAGAATGATAGGTCAAGTAATGTACCTGAGCAGAATTGAGGCCAGGAGGATTGGGATTGGTGTTGTCATCATCATCATCATTATCATCAGAGGTGCTATCAGGATGCTTGATTCCTTGTGCAATTCTTTCTCTCTCAGCAAGTACCTTCTCATGGACTATTGTGCAAAACAAGGCTTCAGTGGTCAACACACTGGACTTCTTTACATTTGCAAAATGTAAGAGCCTGTTTTCTTCAACCTGCCACCAGCTAGCACCCTTATCCTTGATAGCTTGAGCTATCTCCACCATTGTTCTATCCTTGATCTCAACAAGTGCCCTGAGATCATAGAACTGTTGTTGCAGCCTAGGATAAGCCTTCAATCCTGGGTACAATTCATCCACATTAGCTTTGGCAATCTGCCTCAGCATCCCCTCATATGTGTACTCTTCCTCACTTCCATCTCCATCAGAAGAGTTGGCTTGGGATTCAGGGGGGTTGGATTGGGATTCAGGTAAGTTGGGCTGGGGGTCAGAAGGGTTGGGTTCAGAAGAACTCAAAACAATTTGGGACTCAGGTGCTTTAGAGAGCAATGTTCCTGAGGAGGTAATTGGAATGGCTGGAATGGGTGGATAAACAACTTGATCACCTTCTTGAAGAACAATTTCAAGAAGTTTGGTATAGGAGAGAAGTCTGGGATCAAGTGGGGAGAATGGCCTATCCTCACTTTCAACCAAATCAGCCAGGACATCAATACATGTCCTATCAGGAGCACCTTCAGGAGAATAAACTTTCTTGGCCACAATTGGGGCATCTTCAGGAGTCTTGCACTCTTCCTCTTCATGCCTTGGTGATATTCTTTGAGATTGAATATCAGGAGAGTTGGCTTCAGGGCTGTTGGGCTTGGACTTTGACTTGGAGTTAGACCTACTTGCTTGTCTAATCTCCTTGAAGAATTCCTTCTTCTTCTTCTCCTCTTCCATCAACCTCTGTTTTTCAGAAGTTTTAATGATCCTTCTCCTTCTTTTTGACCTTGTTGGCTTATCAAGGTCCCTGAACTCAGTCACAGATTCAGGTTGCAGAGGGACAATCTCCCTGACTTCTTCACCCTCTTCAGGGGGGTTGACTCCTTCTTCTGCCACTTTCTCAATCTCCTCAGAAGTGGCACCTCCACTTCTAGACTGGCTTTCTGGGGAAGATTCACTCAGGATCTTCTTCATCCTTTTCATCATGGGCTGACCTTTTGCTGGGTGGGATTTCCTCTTTCTTGGAGATGATCTGATAGCTAGTACAACAGCTAATGCCTTCTTGGAGGCTGCCTCTTGCTTCCTCTTCTCTGTCTTTGAGGAAAGCTTCCTAAACATCACCTTTTGGGCTGGAAAAGGCTTTGGCTTGGCTTGGAGGTGAGTGTAGTGAGCAAATCTTTCCAAGAGCAAGCTAGCTCTTGTGCAAAATTGAAGTCTCCCATCCACCACCACCTTGTGGTGCTTCACTTCCTTGAACTTAAACTTTTCATTCATCATTTTGTCTAGAATGAAGCTTTTCCAATCAAACTTGACTCTCTTTTCAGCAGAGTCAATCACAGCAGCCATTACTCTCAATTTGGGCAAGCTAATTTGTTCCACACTTCCAGAATGGCTCAATAATCTTTTCACTACACAATCAAATAAGTGCTTATAAACTGGTTTAAAGTGTTCTTGTTCTGAGCACTTACCAGCTTTTTGGGTACTATCATCCATGGATTGGAGAACTCCTGCTCCTCTCCTTCTCTGTATAATTCTGGATTTTGGCCTTCAGATGGTAACCCAAAGCTGGCATCAAGGTCCTCAGCAGTGAAGATGATGGTGTGTTGACTCTCTTCTTCTTCATCTTCTTCAGCATAAGTCAACTTGGTGCACACATCACCCTTTTTGACCTTCCATCTGAGATGGGCAAAGAACTCGGCCATAAATGGATTCAGACAAGAATCAGGCTTGGTGCCTAAGAACATTTCAAGCCCTGCCTCCCTTAGCCAATGGAGAACTGGATGAACTTCTGTATCTGGGCTATCAAAGGCTACCAACTTCTCAAACCAAAGAGAATTTGGATTACTGAGATAAGAGAAGTCAATGTCCAAGGAGGAATCATTGAAATCTACTAGCTCTTCTCTTTTGATTTTGGGAGCCATGGATAAGTTTGTGAGAAGGATGGTTTTTGAGAGAGTTGCAGGTTTTGAGAGATTTTCAAAAAAGTTTAAGGGTTTGGAAATATGAGTGCTCAGGTAAGGGGATAAAAACCTAAGAGTTTATATATGAGGCAAAATTATTAACCGTTGGTTAATGATTTGTGAAGGTGGATAAAGTTAAAAACCAATTGGATATTGTGGGGTAGTGGGTTTAGGGCGGTTTGATGAAGGTTACTTGTTAATCAATGGCTTTGATGATGGCACAGTAATTAATGCAATCTTAAAAGAGATTTTTGCATTAAATGCTGATTTGCCATTTTGGGGGCAAAATTCTTAATAGCACACGCCATCCTAAAATGACCTACTCTTAGACAAAGAAATCTTTTAAATGTCCAATCAATGCTAAAAATAGCAATTATCACCCTATTAACTCGGACAAACATCCTGAGATGTGTTTTGACTTCTGTAAAGGTCAAAATGTCTGATCAACATGCCTGAGTGGGTCCCAAAGTTGCTGAGTGGGTCCCACTAAGACAGATCTCCTGACCAACATTGTTGAATACCATAGGGACAACTTTGCTGAATTTCCCTTTTTGGCAGACTGCTTCAGTGAGGTTGGTCAACCTTGCTGAAGTTCATCTTGTTGGTCCTTGGTGGAGTATGACACAAGTGTATTGGGGGGGGGGGGGGAATGCACTTGTGTATGCAAATTCTTTTCTTTTTAAACAAAACTGGTCTTATCAGGCAGGTTGTCTCACAACTGGCCTGAGTGTGAACTTTGATAGATACTTGTCCTACTGATTACTATTAAGTGATCAGTTGGCTAAATATCTAAAAGAGTTGCTAAGTGCGGAATGTGGTTGGCCTTTGACTCAAAAGAAATACTCCAAGTTAATTTCTGAAAAGATACAGTTATCAGGGACTTTGTCCAAAACAGTTTTTCTAACTTACTGAGGTTTGTTTCTTTAAAATATGATTGAATGTAAGTGCAATAAAGAATGCAGTAAGTAAATGGCACACAAGTTTATAGTGGTTCAGAGACTCAAGCTCCTACATCCACTTTCCCTGATTGAACAGGATAATTCATTCACAATGGAAATAACTTGTTTTATAGTGCCAAGGTGCACTGATCAACAACACTCTCTTAGTGTTTTGATCCCTAGGATAATCTGAGTCCTAGTGCTCAATCTCTCTGAGTTAAGACTGTGTTTCACTCTAACAGTCCTTAACTTCTCACTTCTACAACAAACACTCTCTTCACTAAATGAGATAAGGGTTTGAGGTTTGGTTCCAACTAGTTGAGATATCCTATACAATAAGAACAGTGTAAAGGCTTAGGATATCTCTATGCTAAGCTTTGGATGTTTACAAAGATTGGCTTAGCTAATTGAAGTGATTCAGGAAACTTGGGATTCTGAAGAACAGCTTGGTTTCCTTTGAAAGCTTGATGATAGTTTGATAGCTTGTAGTTGGATTAAGAATCCCTTTGACCACTTCTGTATTTATAGGCAAATTTGAACAACTAACCGTTGGAGGGATAGCAATTCAAATATGTCTATTTGCAGCACCATTGAAACGGCTATGAAGTTTGGCATCCTTTTATCCACTGTGTAAAAGGGCTCTTCAATGGTTGCTTGAATGAATGTGTTGACTTCTGAAAAATGCGGCTGAAAAGACTTGTGTCAGATTCCAGATATGCACATTTCCCAAGGTTGATTTGTGGCAAACTCTACACTCAACCAACGGTCAGATGGGACAAGCTCCCTGAACATTCCTGCTGCAATTTAGAATGTTCCAACATTCATTCAATGCTTCACTCTTTAATGCTTTAAGTCTTCAATGCTTGGTTCAGGCATGATTGGCAATAAATGCTTCATTGAATGTGTCTTCTGTAAGCTTTGGCATTCAATGCTCTTGATCATTTGTACTTCAACTGTCTTGATCATTTGCATTTATGAGCACTGCTTTAATGTTCTTGATCTCTTCAGCTCAGTTGTCCACTTGGTCAGCTTGTCTTGAAAGTTCAGCAACTTTGGCCTAGACACTTAACACTTATCAAGCTGCCTAACATTCCAGCTTTGGACAACTATCCTGAACACTAAAATCTCACAACATTCCTGAGATTTTTAGACTTAAGCTTTCTACTTACTCAAGTGTACTGAGACAACTTGCCTGAACTAGACTTGAGCATATCTCAACTAATCTGAACATCATCAATCAGGGGTTTTGGTATCTAAATCAAAATCATTTTATTCCCAACAATTTCCCCCTTTTTGATGATGCCAAAACCTATTACAAAGGAACCTTGACTTATACTATACTTTACCTTCAGGATGAGTGATCTGGTCAACTTTCCTGAAAGAAATTGTTAGCACAATAAATCAAGTATATATGTCATGTCAGGTTAGTTGAGATAATGAGTTGTTATCTCTTGATAGAAAATCAGTGGTCCTTTTATATATCATAGATCATTACAGATCAGAAAATCAAAGGACAACATAACTGATACAAGCAAAACAGAATAACAACAATCATTAACAATCATAAAAAAACAGATAGGGAAGAGATAAACTTATCCATCAGAGAGTTCCATCATCTTGAGGAGCTATGCCATATTGAGCCCAGACCCTTTTCTTCAGTTCCCAAACATCCTTGTTTGATCCTCTAGGGCCAATCTTCATCTTCTCCATCTTCATGATGTTGATGAACTCTTTCAGAATTTTTCCCTCATCAATCAAGTTCCCATTGAACTTAGGAGGCATGTACAAAATTGGACCAGGGGCTTTGAACTCAACTCTTGCCATCTCAGCTGCTGCAAACAGCTTTTGGTAGAGGTCCCTATGGTTCTCAAACATGAACTGGACAAAGACTTCATCCACACTCTCTTCAAGCCACTTTCCAATGACATAAAAGTCATATACAAAACTTCTCTTGGCCTTCTCCCATGCATCATTCAGTGAGATTGGAACCCACTTATCATGGTGAGGGTACTGAGTGTCCCATCTTTGCAGCATCTGAGGTTTGAGCCTTCTGTAAGAAGCCCTCCTTCTTGGAGCTTTGAAGTTTGCCCTTCTCTCATCCCTTGCTTTGTTGGCCTCAACCAACTGATCCATCCTCTCTTTAGCTTTCTGAAGAGCTAACTTCTCCTGAGTTTCTGGATCTTTTCCAAATCCTTCTTCAAACAGTTTAGAAGGATCATCAGCAAGCTTGGGCACACCAACTTCAGGATCCTTGTTCTGTACCTCCTCTTCACTATCTTCTTCTTCAATAACAGGCATCTTGGCTGCTTTCTTCAATCTCTTTGATTGCCTCACTGGAGTTGATTCTTCAGACTGGAATTCTGATGGCAAAGTCAGGCTAGTTGGGAATTCATTGAAGGCTTGCAATTCCTTCCTTTTTCTTTCAGATGACCTTGTCACCTTCCCCCTTACTTTAACAACTTTCTCTTTGGGGTCAAGTCCCGCTGACTCACCACCAGGCCTTTGAAGCTTTCTTGCCTGACTCTCCATTCCTGACATCATAGACTCCTTGACAGCAATTTGAATCTGCTCTTCCTCAGTCAAATTCTCAATACTCATTGGGCCTTTGCCTTTCCCAATGTCTTCTACTGCCTCCTCCTCAATCTTAGGGACCTTCTCCTTTCCCTTAGATTCACCAATCACCAAGGTTCCCTTTGCCCTTGCTCTCTCTCTTTCCCCCTTTTTGGCATTATCAAAACACTGGGGCTTCAATTCACTCATAGAGACTGAGAGATGTGAGTGGGCTTGAGTGAGGGACTTCAACTCCTGCAGTAGATAAACATTCTCATCATGAATGTTTTGCATTTTGTCATCTGCCATGCTTAAGAAAGTGTGAACTGGCTTCATCTTTTGAGTAATAATTGCATCCAATGTGGCTTTCAGTGATTGATCAAGGTTGGCCTGAAGTTGTTCAGTGAGGTTGGCCACAACTTGATCAGATACTTTGGCCATAAGTTCAACAGTGAACTTCTCAGCAGCCTCTTTCACCATTGCAGCTTTCAATTCCTCAGCCTTCTTCCTCTGAGCTGCTGTCCTCTGCCTTAATGCATCTTTGATTGTTTTCCTTAGAGCTCTCACATTGTCCTTGTAGAGATTCTTGAGGCCCAGCTGCTCTTTCTTCACAGATTTGGTGAACTTCACCATCTGATCTTTTGCCTTTGTTACCTCAGTTGAAACTGTTTGCAGACCAGTTTCAACTCCACAAATTCTTGCATCAAGAGTGGGCAGGATCACCTCCCCTGAGCCAGTTAGCCTCATCTCCACAGAGGCTAGAGTCTTTCCTTGGCCATCTAGAGTATCAATTGTTGCTGCATGTGCCTTCCCAACTTCCCTGACCAGTGTATCCAACTTCTCTGATTGCTCTTCAATGATGGATGCAGTTTGAGTAGCAATCTGAAAACCAGCTTCAGTGGTGTTGGCTTGTTCAAAGTACATTTTGTTCAGTGTGGACACATTAGCTGAAACTGCTTCAAGATCAATATCAGCATCAACTGGTATATCTGTAAGGGAAGCATCTGCAAAAATTTGCTCAATGGTAACAGCAACAGAATCTGCAAAACTAAGAGTGTTAGTAAAATCTCCCTCAACACCCTCATTTTTTTCTTTCTCCCATAAGGCCTGATACATCAGCACCTTCTCTCTCATTTTCAACTAAATTCTTTTCTTCAATATTCATTTCAGATGGACTCACATTCACTGGAGAATCAGGCCTCCTTTCACCAAGGGATTCATCAAGTTCAGATTTGACTTGAAGAATTGCCTGACTCTCATATTGGGCTGCACCCAATATTTCTACTTCATCTCCCTCTGTTTGTGGTGCACTCAGGGAACCTGTAATCACACAATCCTCACCATCATCTCCCTCTGAGTTTTCAACACTATCAGCCTTTTCAACTCCTTCCATTCCTAAACCTGACACCTCTATATCCTCAACAGGATCCACAGAGGGCAGTTGTTGGGAGATCACAGTGCTTGGGTATCCCAAGGCCACTGAGTCATCCTGAATGACTAAAGGCTGGTTAATGTCCAACTGTCCTGACATTGATGAGGCTTTAGCCAAACTAGCTTCTCCCATGGAAGTCTCAACATTGTGAAGCTGTGCCTCAGGTTCAGAAGAACCATCCTTGGCCAATGCATCTTGGACTGAGTCACCATCTTTGGTCAACTCCTCTGAATGATCAGAGTCCTTTACAGAATGATAGGTCAAGTAATCTACCTGAGCAGAGTTGAGGCCAGGAGGGTTGGGATTGGTGTTATCATCATCATCATCATTATCATCATCAGATGGGCTGTCAGGATGCTTGATTCCCTGTGCAATTCTTTCTCTTTCAGCAAGCACCTTCTCATGAACAATGGTGCAAAACAAGGCCTCAGTGGTCAACACACTGGATTTCTTCACATTTGCAAAATGTAAGAGCCTGTTCTCTTCAACTTGCCACCAGCTTGCTCCTTTATCCTGAATAGCCTGAGCTATTTCTACCATAGTTCTATCCTTGATCTCAACAAGAGCTCTGAGATCATAGAACTGTTGTTGCAACCTAGGATAATCCTTCAATACTGGATACAGTTCATCCACATTAGCCTTGGCAATTTGCCTCAGCGTCCCCTCATAAGTGTATTCTTCACCACCTTCATCTTCAGAAGAGTTGGCTTGGGATTCAGGAGGGTTGGATTGGGATTCAGGTAGGCTTGGCTGGATTTCAGGTAGGTTGGGTTCAGAAGGATTGGGTTCAGAAGAGCTTAAAACAAGTTGGGATTCAGGTGCTTTTGAGAGCAATGTGCCTGAAGAGGTAATTGGAATGGCTGGAATGGGTGGGAGAACAACTTGATCACCTTCTTGAAGAACAGTTTCAAGAAGTTTGGTGTATGAAAGAAGTCTTGGATCAAGTGGGGAGAAGGGTCTATCCTCAAGATTGACCAAATCTGCCAGCACATCTATACCTGATCTGTCAGGTGCACCTTCTGGAGAATAACTTTCTTAGCAATGATTGGGGCATCTTCAGGAGTCTTGCACTCCTCTTCTTCATGCCTTGATGGGGATATTCTTTCTGATTGAATATCAGGAGAGTTGGCTTTAGGGCTGTTGGACTTGGAGTTAGACCTACTTGCTTGTCTAATCTCCTTGAAGAACTCTTTCTTCTTCTTCTCCTCTTCCATCAACTTCTGTTTCTCAGAAGTTTTGATTATCCTTCTCCTCCTTTCAGATCTTGTTGGCTGGTCAAGATCCCTAAATTCTGTTACACTCTCAGGCTGTAAGGGGACAACCTCTCTGAATTCTTCACCCTCTTTAGGGGGGTTGACTCCTTCATCAGCAGCTTTCTCAATCTCCTTAGAAGTGGCTCCTCCACTTCTTGACTGGCTTTCTGGGGAAGATTCACTCAGAATCTTCTTCATCCTCTTCATCTTGGGCTGTACTTTTGGTGGTTGGGCTTTTCTTTTTCTTGGAGAGGCTCTGGTTGCTGGAACAACTGCAACAGCTTTTTTGGAAACTGCATCTTGCTTCCTCTTTTCTGTCTTAGAAGACAGCTTTCTAAACATCACCTTTTGAGCTGGAAAAGGCTTTGGCTTTGCTTGAAGATGGGTATAATGAGCAAATCTTTCCAAGAGCAGGCTGGCTCTTGTGCAGAACTGGAGTCTTCCATCAACCACCACCTTGTGGTGTTTCACCTCCTTAAACTTGAATTTCTCATTCATCATCTTGTCCAAAATAAAACTTTTCCAATCAAACTTGACTCCATTTTCAGCAGAGTCAATTACAACAGCCATCACTCTTAACTTAGGCATACTGATTTGTTCAACACTCCTAGAGTGGCTTAACAAACTCTTCACCACACAATCAAACAAGTGCTTAAAAACTGGCTTTAAAGTATTCTTGTTTTGAGCACTTACTAGCTTTTTGGGTGTAAGCAGCCATGGAAAGTAGAACTCCTGATCATCTCCTTCCTTGTAAGTTTCTGGATTCTGGCCTTCTGATGGTAGACCAAAACTAGCATCCAGATCCTCAGCAGTGAAGATGATGGTGTGTTGGCTTTCTTCATCTTCATCCTCCTCAGCATATGTGAGCTTGGTGCACACATCACCCTTTTTGCCCTTCCATCTGAGATGGGCAAAGAATTCTGCCATGAATGGATTTAGGTAGGAATCAGGCTTGGTGCCAAGGAACTTCTCTAGCCCAGCCTCCCTTAGCCATTGGAGGACTTGATGAACTTCAGTGTCTGGGCTATCAAAAGCTACTAATTTCTCAAACCAAAGAGAACTAGTGTTGCTGAGATATGCAAAGTCAATGTCCAAAGATGGATCATTGAAGTCTACAAGTTCTTCTCTCTTGATTTTAGGAGCCATGGATAATTTGAGAGTTGGGTAGGTTTTTGGAGAGGAGTTGCAGGTTTTTGAGAGGTTTTGAAAATCTTAAGAGTTTGGAATTTTGAGTGCGTGAGGATGAAAGTAAAACTGAGGAGTTTATATATGTGGGGAGTTTATTAACCGTTGGTTAATAGATAATGGCAGTGGGTAATAGTAAAAACCAATTGAATAAAGTGGGGTAGTGGGCTTTAGGCGGTTTGATGGAAGTTTAATGCAAATCAATGGTCTTGATGATGGCTCAAGAATTCATGAAATCTCAATTAAGATTTTGCATTAAATGCTGATTTGCCTTTTTGGTGGTAAAAATCTTTATAGCACACTCCATCCTAAAATGGCCTACTCTTAGACCAAGAAATCTTTTAAATGTCTAATCAATGCTAAAAATAGCAATGATTATCCAATTAACTCGGACACACATCCTGAGATGTGCTTTGATTTCTGTGAAGGTCAAACTGCCTGATCAACATGCCTGAGTGGGTCCCAAAGTTGCTGACTGGGTCCCACTTGGACAAGGCTCCTGACCAACATTGCTGAACACCATAGGGACAACTTTGCTGAGTTTCCCTCTTTGGCTGATTGCTTCAGTGAGGTTGGTCAACTTTGCTGAAGTTCAACTTGATGAACTTCCCCCTTAATATGAGCTTTCTTTCCTCATTTCTCCATCTTGCCTGGATCAAGTAAGCCCAATTCAGATGACAATTCTAAGAACCTTGCTTCAGCTAGAGGCTTAGTCAAGATATCAGCTTTTTGCTTATCAGTGTGAATTTTGACAAGCTTGATATCTTTCTTCTCCACATGATCCCTTATGAAGTGATGCTTGATATCCACATGCTTGCATCTGGTGTGGAGCATTGGATTCTGTGAGATGGCAATTGCACTATTGTTGTCACAGAATATTGACACTTCATTTGAGATGACTTTGTAGTCTCTAAGTTGCTGCCTGAGCCAAAGTATCTGAGCAAAGCAACTTCCAGCTGCTACATATTCTGCTTCAGTTGTTGAAGTTGTAACTGTATTTTGCTTCTTGGAGAACCATGAGATAAGCTTGCTGCCCAAGAATTGACATGTTCCTGAGGTGGATTTTCTATCAATTCTACATCCTCCATAGTCTGCATCTGAATATCCAGTGAGCTCAATGATGTCATCAGCTGGATACCATAATCCAAGATTCTCAGATCCCTTGAGATATCTTAGGATTCTCTTGGCAGCATCAAGGTGGCTCTTCTTTGGATTGGCTTGAAATCTTGCACACACTCCAACTGCAAATGTGATATCAGGCCTGCTTGCAGTGAGATATAGCAAGGATCCTATGATTCCTCTGTAGTTAGTGGAGTTTCTTGACTCTCCACTTTCATCAGGATCCATTTTCCAGTTAGTATTCATACGAATTCTGACTGGCTTGCTTGTAGCACATCCAAATTTCTTGATCATGTCCCTTGTGTACTTGGCCTGATTGATGAATATTCCTTTCTTTGATTGAGTGACTTGAAGTCCTAAGAAGAAATTCATCAACCCCATCATGGACATCTCAAATTTGCTCTGCATGAGTTTGGAGAACTTCTCACACAACCTCTCATTTGGAGATCCAAATATAATGTCATCCACATAGATTTGGACTAACAAGATATCATCTCCTTCACAGATTCTGAACAAGGTTCTGTCAACAGTGCCTTTGACAAAACCATGATCTAAAAGAAACTGTGATAAGGTGTCATACCAAGCTCTTGGAGCTTGCTTTAAGCCATAGAGAGCTTTCTTCAATCTGTACACCTTGTCTCCATCTTCAAAGCCTGGGGGCTGTTCCACATATACTTCTTCTTTGAGCACCCCATTGAGAAATGCACTCTTCACATCCATTTGATATACCTTGAACCTCATGTGAGCTGCATATGCTAAGAACAGTCTGATTGCCTCAAATCTGGCCACTGGAGCAAAGGTCTCATCATAATCAATCCCTTCAGATTGACAATATCCTTTGGCCACCAGTTTTGCTTTGTTCCTCACAATGATGTCATTTTCATTTTTCTTATTTTTGAACACCCATTTGGTTCCAATGACATCTTGATGAGTTGGCCTATCTACCAGCTCCCATACTTCATTTCTGGTAAACTGGTTCAGCTCTTCTTGCATGGCTATGATCCAGTTGGTGTCTTGCAGTGCTTCCTCAATGTCTTTTGGTTCCTGTTCTGAAAGGAAACAACAAAACAAAGCACTTTCTCCATGAAATCTTCTAGTTTTAATCCCTTCACTTGGATTACCAAGTATCAGGCTAGATGGGTGGTCCTGCAACCAAGTCCTTCTAGACCTGATCCCTTCAGGAGGATTGTCCTCTTCTGAGGTTGGATCACTAGACTCATTAAATTCAGGAAAGTAAATTGAAGGATCAAGTTCAGGATCATATTCAGGGGTATTGTCCTCATTGTCAGATAAGTTGACATTTTCATTGGTTCCCCCTTGAATATTGGATCCATTTACTACCTCAGCATTGCCTGCTTCTTCATTGGTAGTTGTTACCTGGTTTTGAACTGGGATGGGGTCAGTCAGTTCAATTTCACCTTCAGGTTGGTTGTCTTCTGGTTGATTGCTATCAGGTAGGTTGTCCAGTTTTTTGATTATCATGTAGTTCAGGCTGGGCAACATCTACAAACACTATTTCCTTGCTTTGAAGCCTTAGTCTGGTTGTTCTCTGTGTTATCTCATCAATATTCAGGTTTCTTTCCCTGAACTCATCAATAGATTCATCAAACACAACATGAGGTGTTTCTTCCACAATAAGAGTTTTGCAATTGTAAACTCTGTAAGCCTTGCTGATTTGTGAATATCCAACAAATATTCCTTCATCAGCTTTGCTGTCAAAAGCTTTCAATTTCTCTTTCCCATTATTGTGAATGAAACACTTACAACCAAATATGTGAAAATAAGCAACAGTGGGCAATCTACCTTTCCATATTTGATATGGAGTTTTACCTTGTCATTTGGTGATTAAGGACCTGTTTTGAGTGTGACATGTAGTGCTAATGGCTTCAGCCCAGAACCTTTTAGGCAGTTTGGATTCAGCAATCAAAGTTCTTGCTGCCTCTTTTAAGGTCCTGTTCCTTCTTTCAGCAATCAAAGTTCTTGCTGCTAAAGTTTCATGAGTGATGCCATTCTTGCTGCAATACTCATTGATGTATGAGTTTATGAATTCAGTGCCTTTGTCAGATCTGATCTTGACAATACTTAGGCCCTTTTCATTGCTCAATCTCATCATCAATTCAGGTAGCTTGACTTGGGTCTCCTTTTTGTTCAGCAAGAATACTACCCAAGTGTACCTGGAGAAATCATCAACAACAACTAAAGCATATTTTCTTCCATTTATACTTACTGGGATTATTGGTCCAAATAAATCCATATGCAGTAGTTGAAGAACTCTCTCAGTTGAGATGACAGGCTTCCCTTTGAATGAAGCTTTGATCTGCTTTCCTTCCTGACATGGCTGGCATATATGTTCTTTGGTGAACACTTGATTTGGCAGCCCTTTAACTAGAGAGTTTCTTGCAATCTTGTTGATGGTTTTGAAGTTCAGGTGGTTTAGTCTTTTGTGCCACAGCCAGCTTTGCTCACTTGTGCTTTTGGCAACAAGACAGACTGCTTCAGGGGTTTTGCTCCAATCTGCAAAATAGACATTTCCCTTTCTCACCCCTGTTAGTAGCACCTGTTGTGTTGAGTTATTTTTGATAATACATTCATTTGGTGCAAATTCAACACAATATCCTTTATCACAGATTTGACTTATAGACAGCAAGTTATATTTTAGGCCTAGGACATATGAGACATCAGTAATTTTAACACTACCAATGTTTAATGTACCATAACCTCTTGTGATCCCTTGAGAGCTGTCTCCAAAGGTTACTGAAGGACCATCCTTTTCTATGAAATCTGAGAGAAGCTCTTTGTTCCTACTCATGTGTCTTGAGCATCCACTGTCCAAGTACCATGCTGTTTTCTTGTTGATGCTTCTCTTCTTCTTGTGGTCCTTGCAGCCCTGCAAAGTCAAAATTTAGGTACCCTTTGAGTGTTGGGTCCTAGAGGGTTAGCTGTACCTTTTGGAACCCAAATCTGCCTGATTACTCTGATTGACTCAAAGTGACGGACTTGGTTTCCATTTACATCTACATACACAGTTTGACCCTTAAATGCCTTGGGTGGTTTCTGTGTATGGGTGTTAGCCTTGTAAGGTTCAGGAGAGTTGGTAAAATTCTTTGGGACATTTCTCCTGAAGTTACTATACCTAGGTGCAGCTTGGTAAGACCTTTGAGGATAGGGTTTCGGATGGCCTTTACCTTTTGGCATGTAAGGTCTAGGCTTCCTGAATGTTTTATACCTGTCAGAGGGGATTGGCCTTAATCCATTCAGTTGAGGTTGCCTCATTTGAGTTGGCCTTTTCTGAACAGATTTTGGACAACTCCTCTGATGAGGATTCAGATAGGTTGGCCTTCCATTGGTTCTACCTTTCTGAACCTCATTTCTCTTATAAGCAATGCCTTTAACCTTTTCCATAGGTATGGGTTTAGGTACATTGTTTAGTTGAGTTGGTATAAAAATTCCTTTACCCTTATCCTTGATCAGTGGTTGATTTACTTCCATTTCATTTTGTTGTGCCACTGATCTTACAAAAGTCATCTTAGAATTGCTTGATGAGGCAATACTAAGACCAGGTGAGGGTTCAAGTGGATTATAGCCTAATCCACCCTTTTGAGCAAATGGTCTTTGAAACCCTTGAATTTCCTCTATTGCCTTAGCAGATTTGTTCAAGGCAGACATTTTCATTTTTAAGCTCCCCTCACTCAATTTCAGAGTATCAAATTCACTTGAGAGATTGTCAAATTTTGCTTGAAGAATTCTAAGATCAAAATCCTTTTTCCTCAAGGCCAGTTCTTGATCATCAATCAACTTTTGTTGTTCAGAGACTTTGAGAGACATTTCCTCATGTTCTCTCACAATCTGCTGATACAACTCAGTTGATTTAAAGTCAAAACCTGGTTCAGGAAGGTTGGGAGTTTGAGCTTTCGAATTCAGTAGCTCATTTTCTCTAAGTGCCATATTGCATACTTCTCTTAGCCTGGTGAAATCCTCAAATAACTTTACAAAGTTTAGTTTCAAGTGGATTTCACTGGACTCATGTGTGTCATTTGAAGAATTAGAAGAATTAGAGGAATTAGAAGATGAACATACCTCATCATTTTCAAATGCCATTTGACAGTCATCATCACTGTCACTGTTGGAGAACAGTCCATCATCAGAAGAGTAGACACTCTCTTCACTTGCTGAATCTCCAGCTATCATGGCCTTCCTGTTGTTCATCCTCTTGTCTCTTTTGTTCTGCCTTTCTTTTCTTTCTTTGGCACTAAGGTCAGGACAATCATACTGAAAGTGACCCTTTTTCTGGCAGTTGTAACACACATCTTCATCATCATTCTTCTTGCTTGAGGACTCCTTCCTCCTTGATGATGATGGTTCACCTTTGCTGAATTTCTTCCTATCAGCATATCTGTCTTCTTTCTTTTCATCAGAGACTTTGTCCTCTGATTTGTTGTCAAGAGAACTGAACCTCCTTCTGGTTCTGTTGTCTTGGTAGAACTTCTTGTATCTACCAAATCTGGAGTTGAGCTTCTCAAATCTCCTAGCCATGAGTGCCAGCTCCTCCTTTATTTCAGATTTTGAAACAGATTGAGAGGATCTTTGAGTATTCTTCTTTTCTGTTTCAGCAGCTTTGAAGGCAACACCTTTGCTTGAGGAGGATGGCTCTTCATGCACATTCTTTCTGTTTAGATCAAACTCATATGCTTTGAGTTCAGAGATTACTTGCTGCATTGGCATGTTGTCAAGATTGCTGGTATTTTGCATCATGACAGAATATATGTCCCACTTGGATGTGAGACTTCTCAGAATCTTCAAAGCAACCTCTCTTTTGGCATAGAACTTGCCAAGAGAGTTTATCTCATTCATGATGTCTGTGAACCTGCCATCAAGATGATCAATAGTTTCATTGGCTTCCATAGAGAATTGTTCATATTTTTGGATAGCCACTTGAAGCTTGTTCTCCTTTATCTTTTGGGTACCTTCACACATAAGTGCTAAGGTGTCCCAAATCTCTTTAGCTGATGTGCAGTGGTATACTCTTCCCATCACTGCATCTGGAATAGTCTGGTACAATGTGTTCATGGCAATGTAGTTCAGGTTGTGCCTTTTTCTTTCTTCAGCTGTAAAGTCATCTTCATCTTTTGGCAGCAACTCCCTTGGATCTGCTTTCTTAGCATCAGTGAGCTTGGGATTTGCTTTAGTGAATGTGAAAGGCCCTCTAGTGATGACTTTAAGCATCTCATCATGTTGGCAAGCAAGATGTGCTCTCATCCTGATCTTCCAGAAATCATAGTTCTCAATTGAGAACATTGGCAGTTTGTGATGAGAAATATGATTGACTTGATTTGGACCCATGTTGTTGATAGTGTTGACAGCATCTCCTGGAACTTCATTGTTAGCCATTTCAACAGAAATAATATAAGATGAACACATATAGGTTTTTCAGAAATTTGGATCAGTTCAGTGACCACAGAAAATGTGATTTTGAAAATCAATGATTTTCAGAAGCAGTGGTCTATGAACCCCTGCTCTGATACCACTTGTTGGTCCTTGGTGGAGTATGACACAAGTGTATGGGGGGGGGGGGGAATGCACTTGTGTATGCAAATTCTTTTCTTTTTAAACAAAACTGGTCTTATCAAGCAGGTTGTCTCACAACTGGCCTGAGTGTGAACTTTGATAGATACTTGTCCTACTGATTACTATTAAGTGATCAGTTGGCTAAATATCTAAAAGAGTTGCTAAATGCGGAATGTGGTTGGCCTTTGACTCAAAAGAAATACTCCAAGTTAATTTCTGAAAAGATACAGTTATCAGGGACTTTGTCCAAAACAGTTTTTCTAACTTACTGAGGATTGTTTCTTTAAAATATGATTGAATGTAAGTGCAATAAAGAATGCAGTAAGTAAATGGCACACAAGTTTATAGTGGTTCAGAGACTCAAGCTCCTACATCCACTTTCCCTGATTGAACAGGATAATTCCTTCACAATGGAATTAACTTATTTTATAGTGCCAAGGTGCACTGATCAACAACACTCTCTTAGTGTTTTGATCCCTAGGATAATCTGAGTCCTAGTGCTCAATCTCTCTAAGTTAAGACTGTGTTTTACAATAACAGTCCTTAACTCCCCACTTCTACAACAAACACTCTCTTCACTAAATGAGATAAGGGTTTGAGGTTTGGTTCCAACTAGTTGAGACATCCTTTACAATAAGAACAGTGTAAAGGCTTAGGATATCTCTATGCTAAGCTTTGGATGTTTACAAAGATTGTCTTAGCTAATTGAAGTGATTCAGGAAACTTGGGATTCTGAAGAACAGCTTGGTTTCCTTTGAAAGCTTGATGATAGTTTGATAGCTTGTAGTTGGATTAAGAATCCCTTTGACCACTTCTGTATTTATAGGCAAATTTGAACAAATAACCGTTGGAGGGATAGCAATTCAAATATGTCTATTTGCAGCACCATTGAAACGGCTATGAAGCTTGGCATCCTTTTATCCACTGTGTAAAAGGGCTCTTCAATGGTTGCTTGAATGAATGTGTTGACTTCTGAAAAATGCGGCTGAGAAGACTTGTGTCAGATTCCAGATATGCACATTTCCCAAGGTTGATTTGTGGCAAACTCTACACTCAACCAACGGTCAGATGGGACAAGCTCCCTGAACATTCCTGCTGCAATTTAGAATGTTCCAACATTCATTCAATGCTTCACTCTTTAATGCTTTAAGTCTTCAATGCTTGGTTCAGGCATGATTGGCAATAAATGCTTCATTGAATGTGTCTTCTGTAAGCTTTGGCATTCAATGCTCTTGATCATTTGTACTTCAACTGTCTTGATCATTTGCATTTATGAGCACTGCTTTAATGTTCTTGATCTCTTCAGCTCAGTTGTCCACTTGGTCAGCTTGTCTTGAAAGTTCAGCAACTTTGGCCTAGACACTTAACACTTATCAAGCTGCCTAACATTCCAGCTTTGGACAACTATCCTGAACACTAAAATCTCACAACATTCCTGAGATTTTTAGACTTAAGCTTTCTACTTACTCAAGTGTACTGAGACAACTTGCCTGAACTAGACTTGAGCATATCTCAACTAATCTGAACATCATCAATCAGGGGTTTTGGTATCTAAATCAAAATGATTTTATTCCCAACACATCTTAATGAACTTCCCCCTTCATATGAGCTTCCTTCCTTCATTTCTCCATCTTTCCTGGATCAAGTAAGCCTAATTCAGCTAAAAGTTTCAAGAACCTTGCTTCAGCTAATGGCTTAGTTAAGATATCAGCTTTTTGCTTATCAGTGTGAATTTTGACAAGCTTGATATCTTTCTTCTCCACATGATCCCTTATGAAGTGATGCTTGATATCAACATGCTTGCATCTGGTGTGTAGCACTGGATTCTGTGAAATGGCAATTGCACTATTGTTGTCACAGAATATTGGAACTTCATTTGTGATGACTTTGTAATCTCTAAGTTGCTGCCTAAGCCAAAGTATCTGAGCACAGCAACTTCCAGCTGCTACATATTCTGCTTCAGTTGTTGATGTGGCAACTGTATTTTGCTTCTTGGAGAACCATGAGATAAGCTTGCTGCCCAAGAATTGACATGTTCCAGAGGTGGACTTTCTGTCAATTCTACATCCTCCATAATCTGCATCTGAATATCCAGTGAGCTCAATATTGTCATCAGCTGGATACCATAATCCAAGATTCTCAGATCCCTTGAGATATCTTAGAATTCTCTTGGCAGCATCAAGGTGGTTCTTCTTTGGATTTGCTTGAAATCTTGCACATACTCCAACTGCAAATGTGATATCAGGCCTACTTGCAGTGAGATATAGCAAGGATCCTATGATTCCTCTGTAGTTAGTGGAGTTTGTTGATTCTCCACTTTCATGAGGATCCATCTTCCAGTTTGTATTCATAGGAATTCTGACTGGTTTGCTTGTAGCACATCCAAATTTCTTGATTATGTCCCTTGTATACTTGGCCTGATTGATGAATATTCCTTTCTTAGATTGAGTGACTTGAAGTCCTAAGAAGAAATTCATCAATCCCATCATGGACTTCTCAAATTTGCTCTGCATGAGTTTGGAGAATTTCTCACACAACTTCTCATTTGGAGATCCAAATATAATGTCATCCACATAGATTTGGACTAACAAAATATCATCTCCTTCACAGATTCTGAACAAGGTTCTGTCAACAGTGCCTTTGACAAAACCATGATCTAGAAGAAACTGTGATAAGGTGTCATACCAAGCTCTTGGATCTTGCTTTAAGCCATAGAGGGCTTTCTTCAGTCTGTACACCTTGTCTCCTTCTTCAAAGCCTGGGGGTTGTTCAACATATACTTCTTCCTTGAGTACCCCATTGAGAAATGCACTCTTCACATCCATTTGATACACCTTGAATCTCATGTGAGCTGCATATGCTAAGAAGAGTCTGATTGCCTCAAGTCTGGCTACTGGAGCAAAGGTCTCATCATAATCAATCCCTTCAGATTGACAGTATCCCTTGGCCACCAGTCTTGCTTTGTTCCTCACAATGATGTCATTTTCATTTTTCTTATTTTTGAACACCCATTTGGTTCCAATGACATCTTGATGAGTTGGCCTATCCACCAGCTCCCAGACTTCATTTCTGGTGAATTGGTTCAGCTCTTCTTGCATGGCTATGATCCAGTTGGTGTCTTGAAGTGCCTCCTCAATATCTTTTGGTTCCTGTTCTGAAAGGAAACAACAAAACAAAGCACTTTCTCCATGAAATCTTCTAGTTTTGATCCCTTCACTTGGGTTACCAAGTATCAGGCTAGTTGGGTGGTCATGCAACCAAGTCCTTCTAGACCTGATCCCTTCAGGAGGATTGTCCTCATCTGAAGTTGGATCACTAGACTCATTAAATTCAGGAAAGTTAATTGAAGGATCAAGCTCAGGATCATATTCAGGGGTATTGTCCTCATTGTCAGATAAGTTGACATTTTCATTGGTTCCCCCTTGAATATTGGATCCATTTACTACCTCAGCATTGCCTGCTTCTTCATTGGTAGTTGTTACCTGGTTTTGAATTGGGATGGGGTCAGTCAGTTCAATTTCACCTTCAGGTTGGTTGGCTTCTGGTTGATTGCCATCAGGTAGGTTGTCCAGTTTTTTATTGTTATCAAGTTCAGGCTGGGCAACATCTACAAACACTGTCTCCTTGCTTTGAAGCCTTAGTCTGGTTCTTCTTTGTGTTATCTCATCAATATTCAGGTTTCTATCCCTGAACTCATTAATAGATTCATCAAACACAACATGAGGTGTTTCTTCCACAATAAGGGTTTTACAATTGTAGACTCTGTAAGCCTTGCTGATTTGTGAATATCCAACAAATATTCCTTCATCAGCTTTGCTGTCAAAAGCTTTCAATTGCTCTTTCCCATTATTATGAATGAAACACTTACAACCAAATATGTGAAAATAAGCAACAGTGGGCAATCTACCTTTCCATATTTGATATGGGGTTTTACCTTGTCCTTTGGTGATTAAGGACCTATTTTGAGTGTGACATGCAGTGCTAATGGCTTCAGCCCAGAACCTTTTAGGTAGTTTGGATTCAGCAATCAATGTTCTTGCTGCCTCTTTCAAGGTTCTGTTCCTTCTTTCAGCAACCCCATTTTGTTGAGGTGTTCTTGCTGCTGAAGTCTCATGAGTGATGCCATTCTTGCTGCAGTACTCATTGATGTATGAGTTTATGAATCCAGTGCCTTTGTCAGATCTGATCTTGACAATACTTAGGCCCTTTTCATTGCTCAATCTCATCATCAATTCAGGTAGCTTGACTTGGGTCTCCTTTTTGTTCAGCAAGAATACTACCCAAGTGTACCTGGAAAAATCATCAACAACAACTAAAGCATATTTTCTTCCATTTATAGTTACAGGTATAATTGGACCAAATAGATCCATATGCAGTAGTTGAAGAACTCTCTCAGTTGAGATGACAGGCTTCCCTTTGAATGAAGCTTTGATTTGCTTTCCTTCTTGACATGGCTGGCATATATGTTCTTTGGTGAACACTTGATTAGGCAGCCCTTTAACTAGAGAGTTTCTTGCAATTTTGTTGATGGTTTTGAAATTCAGATGGTTTAGTCTTTTGTGCCATAGCCAGCTTTGCTCACTTGTGCTTTTGGCAACAAGACAAACTGCTTCAGGGGTTTTGCTCCAATCTGCAAAATAGACATTTCCCTTTCTCACCCCTGTTAGTAGCACCTGTTGTGTTGAATTATCTTTGATAATGCATTCATTTGGTGCAAATTCAACACTATATCCTTTATCACAGATTTGACTTATAGACAGCAAGTTGTATTTTAGGCCTAGGACATATGAGACATCAGTAATTTTGACACTACCAATGTTTAATGTACCATAACCTCTTGTGATTCCTTGAGAGCTGTCTCCAAAGGTTACTGAAGGACCATCTTTTTTAATGAATTCTGAGAGAAGCTCCTTGTTCCCAGTCATGTGTCTTGAACATCTACTGTCCAAGTACCATGCTGTTCTCTTGTTGATGCTTCTCCTCTTCTTATGGTCCTTGCAGTCCTGCAAAGTCAAAATTTAGGTACCCTTTGAATGTTGGGTCCTAGAGGGTTAGTTGTACCTTTTGGAACCCAAATCTGCCTAATTACTCTAATTGACTCAAAGTGACTGACTTGGTTTCCATTTACATCTACATACACAGTCTTACCCTTAAATGCCTTGTGTGGTTTCTGTGCATAAGTGTTAGTCTTGTAGGGTTCAGGAGAGTTGGTGAATTTCTTTGGGACATATCTCCTGAAGTTACTAGATTTAGGTGCAGCTTGGTAAGACTTTTGAGGATAGGGGTTTGGATGGCCTTTTCCTTTTGGCATGTAAGGTCCAGGCTTCCTGAAGCTTTTATACCTATCAGAGGGGTTGGGCCTTAATCCATTCAGTTGAGGTTGCCTCATTTGAGTTGGCCTTTTCTGAGCAGATTTTGGACAACTCCACTGATGAGGATTCAGATGGGCTGACCTTCCATTGGTTCTACCCTTCTGAACCTCATTCCTCCTGTAAGCAATGTTCTTAACCTTTTCCTTAGGTATGGGTTTAGAAGCATTGTTTACTTGAGTAGGTATAAAGATTCCTTTACCCTTTCCCTTGATCAGTGGTTGATTTACTTCCATTTCATTTTGTTGAGCCACTGATCTTACAAAAGTCATCTTAGAATTGCTTGTTGAGGCAATACTAAGACCAGGTGAGGGTTCAAATGGATTATAGCCTAATCCACCTTTTTGAGCAAATGGTCTTTGAAACCCTTGAATTTCTTCTATTGCTTTAGCAGATTTGTTCAAGGCAGACATCTTCATTTTTAAGCTCCCCTCACTCAATTTAAGAGTATCAAATTCACTTTAGAGATTATCAAATTTAGCTTGAAGGGTTCTAAGATCAAAATCATTTTTCCTCAAGGCCAATTCTTGTTCATCAATCAACTTTTGTTGTTCAGTGACTTTGAGAGACATTTCATCATGTTCTCTCACAGTTTGTTGATACAACTCAGTTGATTTAAAGTCAAACTCTGGTTCAGGAAGGTTGGGAGTTTGAACTTTAGAATTCAGTAGCTCATTTTCTCTCAGTGCCATATTGCATACTTCTTGTAGCCTGGTGAAATCCTCAAGTAACTTCCCAAAGTTGAGTTTCAAGTGGATTTCACTGGACTCATGTGTGTTATTAGAAGAATTGGAGGATGAACATACCTCTTCATTTTCAAATGCCATTTGACAGTCATCATCACTGTCACTGTTGGAGAACAGTCCATCATCAGAAGAGTAGACACTCTCTTCACTTGCTGATTCCCCAGCTACCATGGCCTTTCTGTTGTTCAGCCTCTTGTCTCTTTTGATCTGCCTTTCTTTTCTTTCTTTTGAGCTCAGGTCAGGACAATCATACTAAAAGTGACCCTTTTTCTAGCAGTTTAACACACATCTTCATCATCATTCTTCTTGCTTGAGGACTCCTTCCTCCTTGATGATGATGGTTCAACTTTGCTGTACTTCTTTCTGTCAGCATATCTTTCTTCTTTCTTCTCATCAGAGACTTTGTCCTCTGATTTGTTGTCAGGAGAGCTGAATCTCCTTCTGGTTCTGTTGTCTTGGTAGAACTTTTTGTATCTACCAAATCTGGAGTTGAGCCATGAGTGCCAGCTCCTCCTTCATTTCAGATTTTGAAACAGTTTGAGAGGATCTTTGAGTACTCTTCTTTCCTGTTTCAGCAGCTTTGAAAGCAACACCTTTGCTTGAGGAGGATGGCTCATCATGCACTTTCTTTCTGTTCAAATCAAACTCATATGCTTTGAGCTCAGAGAACACTTGCTGCATGGGCATGTTGTCAAGATTGCTGGTGTTTTGCATCATGACAGAGTATATGTCCCACTTGGATGTGAGACTTCTCAGAATCTTCAAAGCAACTTCTCTTTTGGCATAGAACTTGCCAAGAGAGTTTATCTCATTCATGATGTCAGTGAATCTGCCATCAAGATGATCAATAGTTTCATTGGGCTCCATAGAAAATTGTTCATATTTTTGGATAGCCACTTGAAGCTTGTTTTCTTTTATCTTTTGGGTACCTTCACACATAAGTGCTAAGGTGTCCCAAATCTCTTTTGCTGTTGTGCAGTGGTACACTCTTCCCATCACTGCATCTGGAATAGTCTGGTACAAGGTATTCATGGCAATGTAGTTCAGGTTGTGCCTTTTTCTTTCTTCAGCTGTAAAGTCATCTTCATCTTTTGGCAGCAACTCCCTTGGATCTGCTTTCTGAGCATCAGTGAGCTTGGGATTTGCTTTAGTGAATGTGAAAGGCCCTCTAGTGATGACTTTAAGCATCTCATCATGCTGGCAAGCAAGATGTGCTCTCATCCTGATCTTCCAGAAATCATAGTTCTCAATTGAGAACATTGGCAATTTGTGATGAGAAATATGATTGACTTGGTTTGGACCCATGTTGTTGATGGTGTTGACAGCATCTCCTGGAACTACATTGTTAGCCATATCTATAGAAATAGAATAAGATAAACACAAATAGGCTTTTCAGAAATTTGGATCAGTTCAGTGACCACAGAAAATAATGTGATTTGAAAATCAGATGGATTTTCAGAGGCAGTGGTCTATGAACCCCTGCTCTGATACCACTTGTTGGTCCTTGATGGAGTATGACACAAGTGTATGGGGGGGGAATGCACTTGTGTATGCAAATTCTTTTTCTTTTCAAACAGTTTGGTCTTATCAGGAAGGTTGTCTCACAACAAGTCTGAGTGTGAACTTCAATAGATACTTGTCCTACTGAAAACTATTGAGTGATCAGTTGGATAACTATCTAAGAGAGTTGCTAAGTGCGGAATGTGGTTGGCCTTTTTCTTAAATAAGTACTCCAAGTTGATTTCTGAAAAACACAGTGATCAGGGACTTTGTCCAAAACAGTTTTTCTTAACTTACTGAGAATAGCTCTTTAAAATATGATTGAGTGCAAGTGCTATAATGAATGCAGTAAGTAAATGACACACAATTTATAGTGGTACAGAGACTCAAGCTCCTACATCCACTTTCCCTGATTGAACAGGATAATTCCTTAACAATGGAATTAGCTTGTTTTATAGTGCCAAGGTGCACTGATCAACAACACTCTCTTGGTGTTTTGATCCCTAGGATAATCTGAGTCCTAGTGCTCAATCTCTCTAAGTTAAGACTGTGTTTTACAATAACAGTCCTTAACTCCTCACTTCTACAACAAACACTTTCTTCACTAAATGAGATAAGGGTTTGAGGTTTAGGGGTTTTGGTATCTAAATCAAAATCATTTTATTCCCAACATATACAAACACTAATATATATTCCAATAACACGTATTGAATTGGTACGGCCAAAGTCTCTAATATGAATATGAATATATATAAAAACTTTATTCAAACCATAATTTAATTTAACTTACTCCGTTATAAACACTAGCCGCATTTTTTTCTATCCCTGATTGTGATTCTTTGGAAAAAAACGTGTCTCAAATTCAAACTAGTGCCCGTTGATGGGGACATCGTTGTGCCCGATTCAATTGATGGAGACATTGTGCTCGATTCAGTTGATGGAGTCACTGTAGTGCCCGATTCAGTTGACGGAGACACCGTAGTGCCTGATTCACTCTCGGATGTGAATTATTTTTCTGAATTCAAAGAAGTCTTACTCGATTTCGAGGGTAAGTGAATGATTCATATATTATATTATCAATTAAATATATTACATGAATTTAAATCTTCATATTATAGTTTAAATTGTTAATTTTTCTCATGTAAATTAAGAACATATAATTAGGTAAGGTGGATGAAATTAAAAAAGAGTGTTATGTGGGTGAGCATGACGATTACCCAATTATATGGGATTGTAACGAGCCTGAATTAAGTCAATATTATCTTGAGATTTACTCAATGTGGATTCCAGGTGTTTTAGGCCTACTTAAAAAGGTCTTGTGTAATAGTTCAATATTTGTATTACTTGTAATTAATGTCACAACTAATTAATACTTAAAAAGGTCTTGTGTAATAGTTCAATATTTGTATTGCTTGTAATTAATGTCACAACTAATTAATATATCATTTTGTTGTAGTCTAGGAGAGGGAGATTGAGTCACGTAGAACCCCTGGTGGAGACACCCGATTCACTCTCGGATGTGGATTAATTCAAAGAAGTCTATTGATATCTTATTATTTCTGTCGAAATAATTATATGGAATATCTTATTATGTGAAGTTCATGTGTATTGTTTCATTATTTTCTTTATTTTTACATCACGTACTCTATTCTTTAAAATACATTTTTCACAAATTTAGTAAAATTAATTTTTATAAATTAGATTTAACTTAATTTGTATCTCTACCTACCTTCATTAATTTGATTTTTTTATTTTGAGTTGGTCTCTGGTGTATAGGGTGCACCGTACACACTATGCTGATCTGTCAACCCTTATCAACTATAAAAGGCACAATTTTAAAACAAAGTAACTGCTACTAGTGCAGTGGTTACTCTAACATGGGAGATATAAAAAATCCAAGTTCGAAATCTGCAACAATGTTTATCAATTTTCATTAATAAAATTATCAAAATTTTTTTTTTAACTTTTCAGTAAAAAAAATATTGTTTTTATAAATACCAAAATTACCATTTTTATTAATAAAATTACCACTTTTCAGTAACAAAAGACACCAATTTTCAATAATAATATTTACCACTTTTCAGAACAAGATTATTACTTTTCAATAATAATAGTTACCACTTTTCAATAACAAAATTTCCACTTTTCAATAATAATGATTACCACTTTTCAATAACAAAATTATCACTTTTTAGTAATAATGGTTACCACTTTTCAGTAACAAAATTACTATTTTTCGTAACAAAAGACACCACTTTTCAATAAGAAATTAAAAATTATTGAATGACTTTTTTTTTTTTTATCTTAACGTTCATACAGAAAATTCTTGAAATATTTTCATTAATTTATACTTTTTCTAAATTGATGATAAAATTATTTTTTAATCTAAAACTTTTTAAAAAATACTATAAAAATTTTAAAAATTATTAAATGGCCCCGTACGTCTCCTTTTTTTAATCTACAAAATTGATATACGTGTGTTGATTAGAGAATCTCATATGGAATTCAAAATATAATATAATATTATTATTATTATTATATGTATGTCTATCCTAAAATATATCTACATAACATTTATATTTATCCATACTAGAAGATATATTAATTAATTTTTTTTACTATTTATTAATTAAATAAAAAAGTAAATAAATTAATATAACTCAATTGGATCTTACATGAAATATTTCATGCATGCATCTTACTCAATTTAGGCAAAAGCCCAAAACTCTAAGCCCAATTAACAAACGTTAAAATTTTAAACTAATTTTGCGGGTCTCAATAATATAATAAAATATGTGCAGTATATTAATTAAAATAAATATATTTATTTGATTAAAATATTAAATCACATAAATATTTCTATTTCTCTTAAAACCGATTTTTTTAAAAAAAAAAAAAATACATGAATAGAAACATATTACTATGTGTATAAAAAATGTCATTTCAAATTTTTATAAAAAGGATCATTCCTAGAGACACTTATCTAATTAAGAACCAAAATTCTAATCATTTAAAATAAGTACAAAATTGAATGTAAATCCATTATGCCCTTAATTTGAAATGTGAAGACTAATTCAATAATTTAATATTTAATTAATCAACTCTTAATATTCCTTATTTTTTGCCCGATCTTCAACAAGATTTCTCTCCATCAAGATTTACGTTTCAATTAACTAATTAAGATCTCTGCGTTTAAAATTAATTAATTGACCTTCCTTATTCGTGGTCCATATTCAGTATTATAGAGTAATCTTTAATTATTGATTTCTACTTTCCATAATAAAATTCTACTGCAAAATTGATTGACATTGTGTATGATTAATTCAGTACAGTTAATCGATTGTGCAGATTCAAGTGTGTCGTTAATTCATTGATGCCCTAAAAATCGGTTGTGTTGCCCACGATAGAGAGACGAAGGCGGCGCTCGGAGTATAGTTAATTTACTCATTTGTTACAGATCGATCATGGGATTATTTCTTGGTGTTTATAATAGTGAGTAATGATTTTTTATCATTTGTTTTTCGGGGAAAAAACAGAATAGGACAATTCACTCTAAGTCTTTAAGATTAAAGATAAATTTTTTTGGTAAAACAATTAAGGAAAATCAGTCTTCAAATTCCCCATTCTGCCCTTAATTTCATATAATTCGAAAAGTCATAGCTGTTCAATGATTTCCCAAGATCTCGCCTAAGTCTCCATATTTGAATTCAATCAATTTGAATTCAAATGAATTCAAATCGAATTGTCTCCTCTCACATGCAGTCAAAGATTTTCCAAAAATTTGATCAACTTCCATGGATGAATTTCTAAATTTCCAAAATTACAACGAAAAACTTTCTGCTACTGAATTTCAAGAATTTCTTTGAGTTTCTGCATTTTTGGTTTCAATTGAATTTGGGTATTTGGTTGAAACAGTGTTAGTAACTGCATTTTGAGAGTCTGCAGTCATAATTTTAGTAAAACACATTCATCATTTTCGAATTTTATTCTGCATATCCCCGATCTTTTTGTCTTTGATATATTAAGTTCTGAAAGTCGTTTGGGATCGAAATTTGAAAACAATGGAGTCATCAATAATATTGAAGATCGATTTCGATTGCCGGAGTAAACTCATTCCAATTACAGAAGCCACATCGTTTCAACATATTACAGATGTAATTAGAAGGAAGTGGCCCTCTATATGCCCAGGTAAATATTCGTTTCTTTACTCAGTGGGGGAAATTAAGAATTGTTGTTTAGACGGTGATTCAGATTTAGATGGTATGAAAGATTACTGGAGAATGACATCAGAAAAATTAGTGAATATATCTATTAATATTGTTGAAGATATTATTCAATCTGATGCTATTGAATCCTTAACAGGAAATTCTATGTTAGGTTCTGATGGGAATGCAAAAATAGTTGATATTAATTCCCAAGAATCATATTTAGATAGAACTCCAAACAATTTGTCAAATAAGGATTTTATTTTGAGTGATTCTCAAACTTCTGTGTCGAATGAATTTGTTGGATTGGGTAGTTTACCTCTATTCGATATATGCCCATCTGAGAAGAAGAAGTCGTATTTATCAGATCACTGGATGGATTTAATGAAAGTTGGAGCTACATTTTCTGGTGGTGCTCCTGAGTTTAGAGTTGAACTCATAAAGTACTGTACAAAACTAAATTTCAAGTTTACATACCTAAAAAACTGTCCAAGGTATGTATATGCAGAATGTAGTGAGAAGGCATCATTCAATTGTTCATGGTTTATTAAAGCTAAACAGTGTCCCTTGAAAAATGGATTCATTGTTCACAAAGCTAACCTAGTGCACACATGCGTAGGAAATCTATTAGATGGTGAGAATGGTAGGTTTGGCCCTAAGATTATTAAAGAACTTGTAATTGAGAGTGTTAAATCCAATCCAAACATTAGAGGTAAGAATATTATAGATGGAATTAACGTGGATTACGGTTTTTGTATTCCTTACTATAAAGCTTGGCGCGGTATAGAGGCTGCGAGGGATGTCATATTTGGAAGTTATGATGAATCCTACGATCAACTTCGTTGGTATGGTGAAGTTGTTAAACGAACAATTCCTGATAGTATAGTTGATTTAGAGATAGATAGTACTACTCGCCATTTTGAAAGGATTTTCATTTCTTTCTATGCTTGTAAAGAAGGATTTAAACACTGTAGACCTATGTTGTTTATCGACGGTACTTTCATGAAAGGGAGGGCAAAAGGAGTGTTACTTGTTGCCACTGCTAAAGACGGAGATAATGGTATGTTTAACTCAGTCTAATACTAAAATATATTGTTTTATGCTCATTGTATATTATTCATTTCTTTACGTGCAAATATTAAATGCAGTTTATGTCAATGTAGGATTATTCCCTGTTGCATTTTCTGTGGTATCTGCTGAAAATAAAAGTAACTGGGCATGGTTTTTGCACAAAATTAAGGACTGCATATTCCATCCGAAACAGATCATATTTATATCGGATAGGAACACAGGTCTTATGTCAGCCTTTTCTGATGTATGGGAACATCCTCCACATTTCTACTGTTTATTCCATCTGATAATGAATCTCAATGGCAGATACGGAGGGGGGTGGAATACGCAGCACCGAGAAAATATGGCTGACTTATTCAAGCAGTGTGCATACGCACCCAATGTACGCATATTTGACGATAAGCTTAAGAAATTCAAAGAAGTTGGGGGTCGAATTGCAGAAATCTGGCTTGAGGACTTGCCTTATTCACACTGGGCTGTTTCTCATTCACCTAACATCAAGAGATATGGTGAAATGACTTCAAATGCAGCTGAATCTTTCAATTCATGGATACGGGAGTCCAGGGGATTACCAATTACGCATATGATTGATTCAATAAGGTCAAAATTATCCAAGTGGTTTGTTGATAGGAGAATAGCCAGTAGTAATTGGTCTGGTTTGTTGGTTCCTTCGAAGGAGGACCTATGGAACGAACGTGCAAATATCAGTGCATCGTGGAGGGTCACAGTCTACCCCAATGGACAGTTTCAAGTAGCTTCAAAGACATCAGTCACTGTTGATTTGGAACAGAAATTATGCTCATGTTTTCAATGGCAGGTAACTGGATTCCCATGTGCTCATGCGGTGGCTGTTATTAAGAGATATTGTTCTTCTATTACCAATGTTGTTGAAGACTGCTTCATGGTATCAAACTATAAACAATGCTACAAGGTTGATTTAATGCCAGTTCCAGAAACTGAGAAATATGAATGGAATCCGACAATGGACAGTGAAAAAGTACTTCCACCGATTCTAAATAAACCTCCTGGTAGACCAAGACAAAAACGAATTACCTTGTATGGCGAGTTTCGTCGTGTGAAGCCTACAAACTGCTCTATATGTGGGAAGAAAGGTCGACATGATCCTTTAATGTGTGCTGCTGTATTTGGAAATGATGTGACAAATATTTACAAGTGAATTGAAGTTAGATTATGTTTAGTTTATTGCTCAATAAACTATTGTCTTGGAATATTTCTTAATGCATGATTCTAAAATACTTATTGTGTAAGAATCTTCAGGATTTTATATAATTATTCCACTTTTTTTACATTGAAGATATATTTATGTATAAAATATTATACCTCATTTGTATCCATTATCTAATGAATATTTAGAGTCATACCAGTCTAAGACCCATCAGTTTTTTGACATAAAAGAGTATGCGGCGCATATACGTGTAACATACCCGTATCAGATCGAATACATCGTTATTCTCATAGATGGATCTAAAGTTTGTAAAATCCTTTAAATGATCGGTTTGATATTTTGAATGTAAGGGCCCGGAACAACAAGACGTTTAAAAGAAATCATATATGCACTAATGTTACACTGGATGCAACGCATATATGTCATCCATACACGTAATAAATTGCATATTTCATATTACAATGCATATTCATTGCTATTAATGTATTAACTGATTGTATTACGTTTGTATCGGTGTGTTCTTCGGTGCATTTAGACAATAACAATATATATTTATGAAATAAAAAATGGATAACATACATACGTATAAATAAAATCAAAAAAAAAATTCCCCAAACATATGCAAAATCCCAAAAAATAAGTATATCATATTCCAATGCATATATAAAATCACATCGCATATATCACATGTCAATGCATATATCAAGGGACACTGCATATTCGGCGCAACTATCCATGCATTAGCACCTTCTAGTGCGTTTGTATCGTTGTAGTTTTTAGTGCCTTTCAACAATCACAATACATATTTATGAAATTCAAAACAAATAACATACATACATATAATGACAATTGCATAAATAAATATATACACAACCATATGGAAAATCATAAAACACTAAGATAACAATTTTTACACAACAGGGCTAAACAAGTTAACAAACAAAAAGTTTTCAAAAGCTAAGACAAATAGTTAAAACAGTTAAGTGTTTAGGACACTAGTTTCTGAATGGCTTCACTAGACTGGAATGTACCAATACGAGCACCGAATATGTGGTTGATCCTCCATATAAATCAACGGCTAGAATTCCTTCTTCATTACATCATAAATGTGGAATCTCCCAGAGGGTTCTTCCCTGAACACTATTCTTTTTTTGGAGTTTTTGAAACATATTGGTACAAGTTTATAATAATTAGGTAGTATCTCTTCCTTGAAAATTACAACTCTAGACCACGAACGACGACGCCTTGATTCATACGTTAGAATATGCATCTCAAAGAAATAACTACTTCCACCCTCGTCTTCAGGACCAAGCTGACATGCATAAATACCAATACTGGATTCGTCCAAAGCAATAATTGATAAAAACCACGATGACAATATAAACAACGGAGCTTCAAAATTACTGTATGTTAAACGATTAGGGTCGAAAGTGATAAACTCGTTTTCACCGTGACCTATATATACTTTCCAATGGAACAGACCACCAACAAAACAGGCATTATCAATAGGCGGGTTATTAAATGGAAAAGGTGGAATATTGATCCAACTGTTTGAGTTTCTTGAGTATAATTTAGATTCTGAAAGTATTCCTTCTAGATCAAAAAATCTTGCAACTCTCATAATCATATAATCATCACTCTCAATGTTATAACCTAGACCATAAAACACCCAAGCTTCAGAATATCCATGAGGAATAACAGGGATATCATTTTCAATTAGAAATGACTCCATTGACAATGGATTCCTTAAGAAAAATCTTTCATGAACATCACCAATTAAAATCAAACCATTATCACTTCCAAGAATTTCATATTCTTCATTATGCTCTGAAATCGATCTTCTTATTGGGGGAACCTCTGTAGGTACAGAAATGTAACATATTGGAGGGTTAGCAACAGTTACCTTGTGAATCAGACAAACCTCTTTCAAATGTTTCATTTTTTTGAGATGGGCTTCCACAAATGAACTGGAGGAGATAAATGCTCTCCATTCCGGCGAGACGCACTTGAATCGCCCTAATGCCTTTGGCGGAAGAAGGACAAGGATGTCCGCTGCAATTTCAGGTGGGATTGATGAATTTTTACTCAAACGCCTCATTGTTCTTTTACAAATTAAATGAAGATAAAAAATTTCCCAAAATTTTTTCAAATGTGATGAACCCGAGAATCGAGTGTGAAAGATATGCTATAATTGATGCAGCATTGTCAACTTTCAAAAGTGAAAAACTGTTGCGCTTCCCCATGTACAGCAGTTAATTACATAATTTGTAGTGGGGTTATGCATTTAACTTCAGGTTACGCATTAATTATTAATATAATATTATATATTAATTAATATTAACTTCAATTTGGCGGTGGTTTCATCATTTAAGTTTCGTGTATTTAATTTAAGATAGACCACGTCGTATCAAAGAGCACATCGTTTGGACTTCCCAATGTACCAAAATTTACTGAATTTAAATTAATTTACTTTTGCTTATGCGTTAAGTTTTTTTTTTTTTTTTCTGAATTGTTTTTTATTATAGTAATATATAATTTAATAAATATGCTTTACTAATTATTTCTATAATACTATAATTTATAATAAAAAATATTATATTAAATAAAAATAAAACATTGGGAAAACACAATTATTAGACTAAATGCATATACATATTATATGTCGTGCATAGTGGTATTTATGCAAAGCATATAATATTCCCCGTACGTTAGCTTCACGTACGTTAGTTATTAAAAGTTAAAGATTTAAATTAACATTATTTATTAAATATTTAGGAGATTCAGAGATCCAACAAATAATAATTGATAATCTCGTTCAAAATATACTTATATTATAAAATACTTAGTACATAAAATAAGTTAAATCTTTGTAAAATATTCATATCATATGTCGTTTCAGTTAAAAAGATTAAAGTTGAAAAAGTTAAGTAATTTCTTATTCAATTAAAATTGTTTCTTAAACCAATTAATGAAACGAATAGTTGCAATGCATTAACTAGTATTTAACAGGCTTCTTAACCAAAAATTCTACACAACATCCATCATCATTTTTTCGAGTAGGAACATCACTAGACTGGTAAATTTAACATCTTTCTTCAAAAGATATCAAAAAAAATGAGTGAACCAATACCAGAAGACATTTCATTTGAAATACTGGAGCAACTACTTCCCAAATCACTCATAAGATTCAAATGCGTTTCTCGCATATGGGAGAGGTTGATTTCTATAAATGAGTTTGTTCAAAGGCACCTCCGTAGAATGAAAGAAGATAATAGATTCTCAGTGCTCAATCAAGTAAAGGAGGCAAACCCACCTATATGTTATGAATTCGTTTCTCTTGCAGATCCATCCTATAGAAGGTTTGTTCGTTCTGAAGATGAAGATTATGAAATACTTGGAACATACGATGGGTTAGTACTTTTTTGCAACACTGATGATCAGTATTCTCTTGTCAATCCATCTTCAAATGAAACATTTTTTATAAAAAATGACCATATATCAATACCTCCTCAATTTCAGGAAGCATGGGTTTATTTTTGCATAGGTTTTGACATCGATTTAAATGATTTCAAGATAATGAGAATAGCTAGATTTTGGTCTTTACAAGGATATCATTTTGAGGTGAAGCTATATTCACATAATTCAAATTCTTGGTGTTTTGTTGAACCGTATCCGTATGATAGGCCTCCTATTGCAAATGGTTTTTTCGTTGGTGGTCGATTTCATTGGCAGGTTAAATTTGATGGTGGAGTATATAAAATTGTATCGTACGATGCAAAGAAGTCTGTTTATAAACTAATATATATTCCAAATTTTATACTCCCGACATGGTACGTGGAATTTCGTGCTTTGGACGAGACTACTATTGCTGTTTATTCCAGCAAGCTTAGCCCAGAAGTGAACCTAGTGAATAGATACTTTCTTCAGATGCACATCTTAACATATCAAAACGATCAATCTACATGGACAAGCTTGACGATATACAAAGAAGAAGTTTTACCTTTTATGTTCACTATCAACCCGATTTGCTATTTGAATTTTACGAAGACTATGATTATGTTCAAAGAAGAGCCAAATGGTACATTTTGCTCTTATGATATACAAAAGAGAGAATTCCAGGCGCTGGATTCGATAGATGCAGCACCTGGGGTCGACCGTACATATAGTGTTTTGCATAGCCTTGTTTCTCCATTCCCCAAAAATCTATTGTAATGAGTATTACAATATTTATTTTTGTAATCTATATTGTTGTGAAATATGTTGTGTAAATGTTATTTCTGAACAATCTCATATTTTTATTCTTATTATGCGAAACAATGAAATCTATGTAGGCAGTAAAAAAAAATATATCATAATAGCTTCATTACGACAACAATAATACAGAAAATAAACCAATTAAAATTGAAAGTGTTTATTGCAAGAATTGAATATCATACAAGATTTAATCGATCATAAGCATATCGCATTTCACATTCGAGATTGACTTCATCCATAGATACCATAATACCCAAAATACAAAGATAATCAACGTGTATTTAACATAGATAGCTGCTAAATTGAGTGTTCCTTTTTTAGTCTTATTGTCAACAGCATTCCCCTTAACAATCAAAGCAGACAACATATGTGCATTCTCAAACTTCAAATAAGCAATCTCATCTTCTAGCTTCTTGAAATTAATCAGCAAGTCGTTGGCTTGATTTCTCTCCTCATTTAATTTCTTAATCAGTCCATGTATAATATGTTGTCCTCGTGCACACAATGGATCATCAATCCATTTAAAAAACTTGCAGAATCCAGATTTCTGTAAATTAATTTGCAGTAAAACTTAATATTTACATATATGCGTAAATTATACCTGTTGAACATTGTTATAAAAAATACATATCATTAAATCGAACAACTAACCGGGTACGATTCACAACCATGAAATCTCCTCCCCACATTCTGATTCTTCCAAGATGTGACGATTTTAGCATCGATTCCACAATAGCACCTTAGCCGATGCACTGCATTCACATCTCAATTATCCTCACGATTCATATCGATTTGAATGAATATTATAGTATATAGGTATTTAATGATAAAGATATGAAAGTAGGGTAAAATCGGTCGCTTCTGGGCTATATAAGGCGTAGGTATCTAAATAAATAGGGAAATTTGTTGAGTAATGGTGATTAACCCTAATTTTAGAAACGAAATAATAAAAAATATATTAATATTTTATTCAATTAATAAATACCAAACTTATAATTGGGAAATAATCAATAAACATAAGTTTCCCGTTTCTATAACGAAATTAGTTTTCAACGTAATGCATATACTATGTAATATGTATAATAGTATACAATTCGTATTTAATTTATATATATATATATATATATGCATAGCTAATGAATATAATTAATGTAATAGTATGACTGAATATATACATATATTTTACTAAGAATAAAATCAAGACAATTCATAGATGAAATCGAACAATGTCATTCAATTCATAAGTTATGAACTCAAAAAGTTGTCAACATCTAATAAACCAAAATAGCAAAACCAACTGAGTGACATGGAGTTGAATTCATAGGAGATTAGTACATTGTTTAAAATAAACACACATAACTAATTGTAAACGAACGGATTCAGAAATATCCCCACCATCCGGACACGCATAGCACTTGCAGCATCGGCATTGTAATCACCTATCGGAGGTTCTTCACCCTTTACAAAGCATTCAAGTAATTTGCATACTATAATCCCACAATCTAGTGAACCAGGTACCTGCTGCATAATCTCAGATTGAATAGGATTTGAGAATTTAATCTTTAAAAACGGATGGTTAGGTGCTGATTTGATGAACACCGTTGTCAACTTCGCCTCGACATACTTAACCTATTAATTTTGATAAATGAATGAAATATTTATATTAATAACAGGTTATATTGAACATATATAAATTTCTTATAATATTTAATTATAAGAATTGAACAACTTACCACATGCATAGCCTCTTTCAAGTATGGATCAGGAGATGTAAGCTTCCTTGGACGAAGTGAGTTATAGAACGTCCATTGTCTACTCCTCACTTCCAATATCAATAGTGTCCGGTGCCCTATTACATTTGATCTCGTTCTTCTACCAACATCGGTTATGATAATAGGGAAGAGAAGTGTATTTTTATCAAAACTTTGTTCAAGAACTCTTTCAATCATACTTCCAAATATTAGTTGCTGAGAGATCTCGCGCCTTGAAATCATTGACTAAAAAATAAACAGAAAATTATGAACTGAAACTCTAAAATAAGAAAATAAGTTGATTATTTAAGTAGTTTATTACCCAACATGATGAGGTCAGTATAGTGACACCGTCAGAAGAAGGATATTGTTCCAATGCACTTGAACGTATGCAATCAGACCATGCATCTATAACCTGTTTATTTTATATACAACAAAATATATGATAACCGACATATGCAGTCAGACAATGGATCGATTTTTATCATACCCAACAAACACTTTACTGAATGATATAATGTTTATTAACCTGATTGTCAACTGTCATCTCATTTAGTAAGTTTATCAGCATTTGAACGGTGACATCAGTTAATGGACCATTCCCCACGTACACTGAATGACTGAAAATGTATAAACAAATAAAACAAAAATATTCTGCATAAACACACATCGAGAAAATAAGACAAAATATAAATATGTAAGGCTGAATATAATTAAAGTTTCAATTTACCTCGCTCCATAATCATAAAGCTCGCTAAACAATTGATTCTTCAACCCTAAAGGAGCATTCTTAACAGTTTGCACAGAAACGTTGAACGGATACTTTATCAACTTTTGTTCTGTTTGGTCTATTTTTTTGCACTCCTCTTCCAATTCTTCAGTGTCGCTTAACTCATGTACCAAATCTAATTCCTTGGTCAGAACTTGCGGAGACATCAGAATAGGCTTCCTGTTATTTGCAAAAGTTCTCCCTTTGATTCGATCAACCATAGAACTAGGAGAGCGAATAACCTTATTCCTTCTTCCAACTTTAACAGCTGGTCTTGGTGGACTCTCATACTTAATTTCCCGTTCGCATTCACTTCCAACCTGAACATTACTAACCGAAGTTGTTGCCAAAAATTCTGTAGCAATAACAGGTTCTGCTGTAAGAACATCCTCTTCACCAACCATACTACTCGAATTTTTACCCAACTCTTCTTTTTCAACTCTATCTAGTTCTTCCAACATCAACTCATCTTCTGTGAGTTTTTCCAAGGGCTTGCTGAGCATTTCATTTTCTGCCTTTAACACTTCTATTTCAAACTCCAGTCCTAAAATTATCTCATTTTTTGCCTTCTTATCCAGTGCATATGTAGCTCTTTCCTTCTCAAATTCTTCCTTGAGCTTTTTTATTTCAAGTTCCAGCTTCTCTTTGCACATTCTCAAATGAAAAATATCATCCATACTTGTCTCAAACTTATCTTGTACAACCTTATCAACTGCAATACTTACCCCTTATTTACTCACACCAACTTCATTCTGATCTTCAACAAAAGATTTTTTCAAATCACTGCAAACCCTCATTACAGTTCTATCAACGTCCACATCATCCAGTTCATTATTATTATCAAATCCTATATCAAAAGAAGGACCGTCATCCATGCTTGTACCCTTCAATTTTGAACTCGATCCAATATCCAAATTTACAACTTGCTCTTTACCCGGCAAAACTCGTTGCCTGTCTACAGACTCTGCATTTGCATTTACATCAGCAGTTGCGCATGATTGTCCATGAGCATTCGTAAAATCACCAGGATTACTGTCAACACTTCCTATCCTATTTGACCTTTCGTTATCCCTGAATGCATGCAGTGTATTGTACTGTTCTTCCTCCCAATCATTTATCTTTAAACAATTGGTTGACACTGTAAACTGCATATAACATATTCAACAAATTCTTAATATTAATTATTTCAATAAGATTTGTGATAGAAAAATATGTAAACATAATATTACCTTAGAATGTTTGTTCAGAATTCTCCTGTCTAGAACAGCATTAAGAGTGTTTAAATCCCACTTCAAAAATCTTGGGAAAGCTCTCTCGTTCAACGGATCTATTAAGGAAGAGTGTTCACAAAGCCAAAACTGCATACCAAAAAAAATAATTATGCTCTGTAACTATATATCAATGATGCATACAAATTTACAGTGTACAATATAATATAGAAGTAAATGCTTACCGGTAATAATGCAGCACAACCCCCGGACTTCGTATCCTTACTTTTCTTAACATGATACTTCAGATATTCAACTACAAACGTACTCCAATCGTACTTGCATACATCATAAAAATCCTCCAAATATAATGTCAAATACCATGGTAAAGAACCACTCTTAACCGGACATAGAATACCACACATAACATAACAACTCAATAGTCTAGCAACATCCTGTAACGATTCTTTATCAGTGCGATGCTGAATTTCTTGAATCTTGTTCTTTATCAGTGGACGGTATAAAGATGGCAAAGGCTTTCTGTTCAAGAACCTCTCATCAAAGCATCTTCTAATCCATGCGGGGTGGCTATAATTATCAACTCGAAATGGCAACTTCTCGTTACCCGATGTTAATCCCAAGATTAACTCTGCATCGCTTCTATTCAAATCCAATTCCTCCCCCCCAATTAAAAAACCACCAGAGACCTTGTCGTATTTTGAAACAATTTGTCTCACATCTTCCTCATACTTAGTACATTTAATAACCATATCCTCACTTCCATTTTTTAAAATGGCTTCCATTAAGAACCAGAAAGGTGTCAGTTTCATTTCTTGATAATGCATATCTGAAAACCTGAAACAAAGCATTTCTTTGAAGCATGTACGCATATTAGATCGAAAATAGTACTCTCCACCTCTTTCACCATCAGCAACTGTTGAGCATCAAAATTGAGTTAATATAGTTATGCATAATTACCCCTTAACAAAAAAAAAAATGGTTCAAGATACATCACTTGCCTTTATTTTTATTTTTTTTCCTTATATTCAACTTAGTCTGTCTACGTTTGTTTCTGCTGCATTCTCCGATATCAGAATCTGAATTACGAATTGATCACGTCAAGTCATATAGTATTAAATAATAATTAAGATATGAAATTAAATATACATACAAATAAAAACTACAATACAGATTAAAACTATAATTAAATTTACCTCCAGAAACAGACATTGTGTCTTCATCTATATCCACCTCCATCTCCGGTTCACTCTCAAAATCTAACAAAATATGTATTCATATTAATAGATGTAAAACAATTTCATGTATTTAGAAACTATTCATACAACAAATGTCATTACAAAATATAAACATAACCTGAATCATCCGATAATACCCTGCATCGCATAACTTTTTGCTTTTTTTCTGATATTGAATAACAAGGTTAAGTTAGTTATATCTGTATATTTCATAATAAACCAAACTGAAAAAGTATTGTATAAGAATGTTATACGATCCAACCTTTTCCCTTGTCATTTATGACCTTAACGGTTACATTTTTATTCCTTTTTCCTTACAAAAACAGAAAACAAATCAAGAATCAGACACAAATTGCATATAATATAATTATTCTTGGGGTAATTAGTATATAGGACATTTCACCTATAGAAACTCGAAATAAAGACAAAAAATTTAAAAGTTAGGAACAAGGACAATTTGGTTTACAAATGTCCAATTATACCCTTCCTTTATATTTAAAATCAAAAGGTGCATATTCAATTAATATATAATATTAAATTCAAACTAGGAGTTGGTAAATTAAGAAATTATAGGAAATCACGGTCATTAATGCGTTCGAAATTCAAACCTTCCTAAAATGAGAATCACATTAATCACGGTGGTTCTGAATTGAATTTTGAATTCAAAATTCATATCGAGAAATTCATCATCTTCGAGTGTGTTGAACCAGAAAATTTCGTACTAACATTACCAAGGACAAATTTCAAACATAAATAAAATTTCAAACGACAAAGCACAAAAATTCCAATAAAAAGTAAGGAAATCGAGAAAATGAAAACATAAATCAAATGTGCAACAAAAACTCACTTGACAAGATCGCCAAGCTGGCGAAGAACACCGACTAATCCAGCGATGGCGACACCCTCAAGCAAAGCCTCCGGATCATCATTGTCGGCAGCTTGATACAGTTCAGGATCGACTAGGTTGTACTCATTACTTATCTCGTATGCAAAAATTGATTATGTCAAATCAACCATTTTCATTAATTAGATTATACTAATTGATTATGTGGATATGCCTATAATTGATTTATTTCCAAATTTGAAAACTAATTAATAAATCAACCATTAAAAAAGGAAATCTGGAAAACAATCTTATCCTACTAATTAAAATTCAAATTTGTTACGCCAAATCATTATACATAATCATTTACTATAATTTAAAATAAATAATTTAAATTTATTAATATATTTTAAAGATATAAATCCATGATACATAATCATTTACTATAATTTAAAATAAATAATTTAAATTTATTAATATATTTTAAAGATATAAATCCATGATACACGCTATATTGGTGACAACTCACTAATTCCATAAAAAACAGATAGTTGGTTCTATATCATTACTCTATATGCAGATTTGAAAAACATATATGCAAAAAATTGTTACGACATATGCAAAAATATGTTGCATATAACTCAAAATACGTGATAAATATGCAATAAAACAATATATTTGTAATAAAATATTAAAAAATATTAATTTTATTTTAAAAAATTAATATAGAATATATAATTCAATAATTACATATCATTAGTGATACAGATGATTATTTGGGTTTAAACGAGTCAATTTAAATCTAGTGTTGGTGCGATGTGATTCAGATGATTATTTGAGTTTGAACTATTCAATATAATATTATATTATAAATAAAATTAATAATATAAAATTATTTCACAGTTTATTTATATTTTAAAAATGATTATTTGACTTTGAACTGATCAATATAATATTATATTATAAATAAAATTAATAATATGAGGTCATCTATATAAAATATGCAAATTATACAAGCATATATGTAAAAAACTGTTGCATATGGTCAATAATATATGCAAATATTTTGTTGCATATGGGATATGAATGTTTTGAAATGGAAAATGATACGAGGGAGAAGTGGAGGATTTCCTCCATGTCAGCCGCGGAGAGGGCGCACGCCGGAGGTGAACAGAGATCGGCGAGACCATGGTTGGTGCGTGAGGAAGAAGATCGACGGCGCCCTCGACCGGGGAGGGTCGACAATCGGAAATGGTACGCCGGAAGGTCAACGACCGGCAGTCTGAGGAAGAAGACGGTGTTTGACAAAAGTTCAGTTCCACGGTCCCCAAGAAACTAAATCTACATCCATCGCAAAATCGAAACAATGCAATAAACCTTGTCTATTTTAAGTGAACCCAACAAGGGAAGACATTATAGTTGGAAAGAGTACATATTCATATACATCCACAAAACTATATGGTTATCCCAAAATCAACAACTCTAAAGGCAGGCAAGTGAATGAGAAAGATGAAAACTTTCTTACTTTCTGGACAACATCATGTTGGAGGTGATTACAAACTTAATACCAGCAATATTTTCAACAGCAAGGTTGATGAAGAACCCAAGGAGACCAACACTCAGTCCAATAAGAAAGCACAATGTCCATTTCATTATTGTATACTGGCATATCTGAGTCATTCCCCTACTTCTCCAGGCTGGCTTGAGAAAATCATTCTCTACTATCCTGCAAATAAAAGCTTCACATCATTCAGATTTCGAGTAGTTACTGAATTGCCACAAGTCAGAGGGGATCAAGGTTAAAATTTTACACAAAACCTGCCCATTGAATTACGGCTGTCCAATTTTTCAGTTGGAAAGAAATTTGATATTTCCAACTGAATAGAAGTGAAATTTGAGGACAAAACAAACCAAACAGAGTATATAGCAACAAATTCAATTCAAGATTAAGAAAGCTAGTATAAATCAAAATATACAGTCCATCAACTGTGATCCACAAAAACAAACGCAATTCATACCAAAAAGCAACACAACAGAGCAATACATGATAAAACCTCAATCAGACTCACTCATAATCAAGGCTTTTGATGGGGCAGACATTGGAACCGACAATGGTGACCTGAGACGTCGTATTGGAGGAGGTGCGGCGGAGGCGCAGCGGGTACTGATGCTACTGTGGCAACAACGACACGTGCAGCAGCGCCGCCTCCTCATCCACCGCCTCCAGTGCCGGAGCGAAGGCATTCTGATGCGGCGTTGACATGGCACCGGAGATTCGACAACGATAACCAAGATTAGAGAACCAATATCCCTCAAATCGCAGGATGAACCTAATTGAGCGATTAAATGTGTGAATCAATTAAATCAAATTTGAAAAGGAAAGTAAATTAGGTTAAATCAATTTCTGCATTTTAAGTAAGTTTCGAAATTGAAGGACAAATGGATTTTAAATTTCAATTATAATTTAAATTTCAATTTGAATAATAAATGCGTGAAAAATAGTATTTCAAATTCGAAATTTATTATATTAATGAATTAATATTGTTTTAAGACCAAGGGGCATAATTGTATATTACCACATCAATTTGACCTTAATCCTAATACTATAATTTTTTGTCTCTATTCCTAGTTGTGTCTATAGGATTGTCTCTATTCCTAGTTAAACTCATTATTCTTAATGTTTCTTTAAACTAAAGCTGCATAACAACCATATATAAATGTAATCTACTAATAAACACTTACTTGCAGATGCTCTAACAGCTTTATTTGCTTTCTTCTTTTTGATATTTCTTCCCCCTTCCTTAATTTGAATCACAACTTTTTTCCCTCTTGCCATCTTCATATATGTATACAGAAAAACATGCAGATGGAAACACTTGTTACAGATATATATACATTAACAAGTAACATATTTCCCTTTTCATATCTCCACAAGAATTCAAGATTCTTACAGTAAGTGCATATAAATGTAGAATCTTGTTTTAACAAGTTTAACAACTTGTATTTCTCTATAACCCATCGTTTTGAAATAAAGAATAAAAAATTCTGAAAATTTCCAAATGACAAAGACTACTTCTTCAATATACAGACAATAACTATCTTATTGTTCCAATTTAAAGTGTATATGCGGCTGAGCACTTCAATTTTCAATCTATTGTTTTTAATCAACACAAAACATTTCCGAAAAGCAATCAACATCGCTAATACGCGTTGCAGATTTCGATTTCTTTATGAATATGCAAAACCCTAACAAAATATCTACAGTACTAATCATACCAAAACAGAGCATTTTCAACAACAAAATTCATTTAATCAAACACCCATATCTATAAAAAAAACCTATGCACATCAAAAAAACAACTGTAAATCGAAAAAAAACATGAAACACATATATTTAAAACATTTAGAAAAAATATACAATATGAGATTTCCTTTTTTATATCATTGATCATCAAATAATACACATGCAGTAAAAAGAACCTGGAATGAAAATGGTAACGAAAGCGATTTCAAGTTTCAACCCTTCGAAGCTTCGAAATAATCTCTGAAGATCAGGCCACCGCGTGAATATGCACTCGAGTTAAGCTGAGAGAAATTTGGTAATATCTTTCTGGAAGAAAACCAGCGCGAGATTCTAGGGAATATAACTCATAGCTTAATTGAATTTTAAATTGGTTGACTTTCCTAATTTTGCTTAACTTAATTAATTGAATTCGAAAATACTACTTAATTTGAAATCAGGGGCATAGTGGTCTCAAGCTAATTAATTTTGTCCTTGATTGTTTTAGTATAAATTTTTGTCTTTCTTTGTTTAATACACTTAGATATTGTCTTATATTTTATATAATCTCTTGTTTTTCTCTCTTTTGCTCTGTTTTTCATGAAAGCGTCTAAATATCATGTTATAGTGAATTACGGAGTACATTATTTCTTGTTGTTTATAATAGTGAGTAATGATTTTTAATCATTTGTTTAGTTAGATGTGTTAGTATTTTCTAGAGAGTATATTGATGTTGTGTTGTTTTTGTTTTCTCTTGTTGGAGATCTAAGGTGTTTGCTGAAATTTCGAGCTAGGGTTTTTTTTTAAAGGCTGAATTGTGGTTTAAACTCTCGATATGGCGCTGATCATCATGGGGTTTTTAATTAGAGTGGGTAGAATTGTTCAATTTCAATTAAAGTTGAACGTTTGTGCTTTGGTCAATTTTATCTATATGTATCGAGTTGCACGCATTTTGGTGTTAGATCTCGCTGCCGTGAAAATGACACTCTTCATTCGATTTCGTGCTGGAATTATTTAATTTTGGTTATTTTGTATTTTTTCGTGCTGAGTGTATATTGTAAAGTCGAACCTTTTCCAGAATGCAGATTTGATCTGCATAAATATAGTTTTTAAGCATAACAAACTTTGAAAATGCAAATAGTATATTGTCTATTTCTACATTATTAATATTATTATGCAAATATTTTTTTTATTTTTTCTGCATACTACGATTGTGTATTGCATATTTATATTCAGAACACCAAAACCATCAACAACGACAAAAAAATTACTATATAATCAAATACCATAAAAAAATTTATTTACATATCTAAACTTGGTGTTTTCGACATACTTATATATATGTTGAATTCAATATACCCTATCAACTTATTCCAAATGAAATATTTCCTTCTTCACGAAATTATACGACAAAAAGGTTTCGCTCGGATCAATTCTAAACATCAGTTTAGTTCGGGTGTTGTTCATAAATTGTATTGGTACGAGTTTATAATTAGACGACATCTTTATGTAATTTATTTCCTGCATTTTTTTCTAAGTTGAATGGTTCTTATTTATATACTATTTTTTAACAAGAATTCCGTATAATATATAATTTTCAATTTTTTTTTAATATCTCCATAATTATATATAAAGTTTTACTTATGTTTCACTATTAAAATTTATTAAGAATGTTGATATTTGGGAATGCAGATCCGATCTGCATAAATATAATTTTTATGAATAACAAAATTTGAATATGCAAATAGTATACTGTCTATTTCTACATTATTAATATTATTATGCAATTTTTTTTCTGCATAATACGCTTGTGTAATCCTACGATTTTAAAATTTGAAATTCAAATCTTCCTCTCACTCGAAAATTCCGTTGATTATTCTGTATTCATAATTTTAGGACTTTCCCCAAAGTTGTGATACTTCTTCCCCAAAACTCTGAAATTCAATTGCATTTTCCCCAAAATCTAGAAGGATTTTGACGAGAGATAATTAATTCATCTCAATTCGAAAAAATTAAAATATGTGTCGTAAGAATTTTCCGGGAAATCGGAAACAATGGTAGAAGTAGCAGAAAGACTGCGCAACTACAAACCCGATGGCTGTAACAACTTCAAAGGTTCAAGAATCCATGATTCCACCACTGAATTGGGTCCTCAAGGTGTTGGAACCTCTAGAGCTGCTGTTTTGATCTGCTTGTTTGGAGGGAAAAATGGTGATATTCGATTAATTCTGACAAAAAGATCTTCAAACATGTCCTCTAATTCTGGTAACTTCTTATATTACCAACATTTCTCCTGTTGAGAGGTTTGAAGTATAGAATTTAAAGTACCAAATTAAGAAATGAAGTATAGATTAAATTGCATTAATTAATTCCACCATACCTTATAGGTTTCTGATTTTCTGAATGATTCAAACCTTTTGGGTCGATCAAAGTTTTTTTGATTATGTTTGGGATGAAGAAATCCTAGAATCGAACATGCATCAATGAAATTTCATATTAGTCTGTGTATTGTGTTAAATGAAGAGCATATTTCAATTTTTTGTTATATGTCGAATGAAATATGAATATATTATCTGTAGTGATGATGATTTTACCAAATTTTTTTTTTGGTGAACTATAAATCTCCATGCAATATCTGCGAATTAGTTATTGATAATGTTATACTCTATTTTTCTGATGTTACGATTTTATGATTTATTGGTGTTATAAAGATTTGGCAAAGATTTGAATATTAGAGCTTTGAAGAAAGTTCTAAAATTGGGGATCCAGTTTTAATTCTGCAGCTCAATTAATTGATTGACGTGAGTTTTTGGAAGGTTTTAATTTTGGTTAGCGTAAATTACGAGGAGCTGATAGATATGTATTTAAATTTGAAAAACTTATTGACTTTCTCTAGATTAATTCCAAAAATTAGATAGTAAGGGCATGATGGTACATTTATGTTACATTTTGATCTTAATTTGAAACTATTTTAAACCATGTCCTTATTTAAAAAATCACTAGGTGGAAAGACCTAATATGTGAAAAAAAAAACGTTATTTCATTAAATACAAAATATTACTACATGAGAAGTGTATAATACTACATATAAAAAAACTTGTCACTAAATTTGAAAATCAATAAAATAAAATTAATAAATTAAAATCTAGAAATTGTGGCGAAACAAATAAAATTAATAGAGTGGATTAAAATTTAATAAAGAAGTTGACCCAATTTAATAGCCAAATTCTATATTGAGCCAATTTACTAAACGTGGCATACAAGTTTTTGTGAACTCAATTCACCCGTCCATATTCTCATTCTCATTCTCAATTCTCTATATGTATAAGGATTTCATCTCCCAAATTACCTCTAAAAAAAAAAAAAAAAAATCACTCTTTCAGTGTCCTCCTACGGTTTTCAAAGTAATCTGTTACGGTTTCAAGGTAATATGATAATTCTTGATTCCTAAATATTTTAATGTACTCTTAATATAGATGAGCGAAGAAGAAAATACTCCTTGTGTGGCGTCCGCTAGTACCTTACGAGGAAGTTGTTCACTTAGACCTCCGATTGAGGATCCTCGTGTACACAGGATACCTCCTCCTGTCGTGCCGTCGACCTTTCATTTTATCATTTGACTAATTAAATACAGATTAAATAGTAAATAATAATTATATTATTAAATAGTAAATAATAATTAAATTAAAAATGTTTTGATTTATTTTTTTTATTTAATTTTATCATTTGACTAATTAGATACAAATTAGAGATGGTTAGATTCTGTATCGCAAATTTTGTGTACCACCTTGTCTCGTTTTATATTGGGGAGAAAAAATTGACTATTTAGAAACGGTGGTATATGTATCTAATCCGTATCTAAAACTCTCGAAACTGAAAGTCACGTACCTAATCCGTATCTAAAACTTTCGAAACTAAAAGTCGTATCTAATCTGTTTATAATGAAAGGCGATTTTATTTTCGATTTCAAATCTCGATTTTTTAACAAATCCGTATCTATTAGAGACGGATTAGGTGTCCGTCTCAAAATTTCGGTATCAAAATCAGGTTTTTTTTGTAATGATAGAAACTCAAAATTTTATATGGATATAACAATACGTTTATTTAAATATAAAAAATAATTATTTCTTTAGAAGCATGTGTACACTTGGCTGAAACAATAAACATTTTGATGCGCTGCAGATGGAGGAGATATATTGTGATGAAATATTAAGTGTTATTCCTCACGAGTCACGATAGAATAACCTATTTATTTTCTGCAACTAAGACTAAAAATGCTCTACCTGGATTAGCATTTTTTGGTTCAAATTTTTCGTTGAAATTTATTGAATAAGTAAATTACAATGAGAAAAACGATTACATTCCCTACAAGAAAATATGTTACTTTTTTTAAATAGACCCGTGTAGAAGGTGGACTAAGGATGGTGAAAGAGGTGGGTGGAAGAGTAGCAAAAAAAGATGGGCAGGGAGATGGTTGTTTTTGAGTTTTTACTTTTTAGAGTTTTTTTTGTTCCAAACACAATCACTGTTTATCACAAAATTTTATACTGTATGAAATATAGATAACTAAGATAAATTTAAGATAAAAATTAGTGGGTATATTGTCACTACTATAAGTCCAAAATTATTCTGAATACTTAATTTTTGGCGAATTCTCCAGGATATTTTTTTACATGCATGTAGTAGTACGCTTTTAATCTTGTAGTGATAATAATTTGACCTTATTGTAGTAACAATATATTGGTCATGTAGTAAACCACCTGCTTGCAACCCGCAAATTTTTTGGGCGACCCGAATCCAGACTTTTAACCCGCAATTTTTTTTAAATGTCTTAATTAAATATATTTCATGTGTGAAATATTTCACATAAGTGTCACAAAAACTTATATGAAATATTTCATACATGAAATATAGATAATTAAGGTAAATTTAGGACAAAAATTAGTGGGTCAAACCTGGGTCAAACTTAATTAAAATATATTTTTTGGCTTTCAGGTATTGTTTTACTACATGACCAAAATATTTTCTACAAGGCCAAAGTGTATTACTGTGAGTCAAAAAATATTCTGAATACTTAATTTTTGGCGAATTCTCCCGGATATTTTTTGACATGTAGTAGTACAATTTTGGTCTTGTAGTGATAATATTTTGACCTTATAGTAACAATATATTGGTAATGTATTAAACCGCCTGCTTGCAGCCCATAAATTTTTTGGGCAACCCGGATCCAGACTTTTGACCCGTATTTTTTTTAAATGTCTTAATTAAACACATTTCATGTGTGAAATATTTCACATATAAGTGTCACAAAAACTTATATAAAATATTGTCAGTATAAGGCCAAAGTGTACTACTGTAAGTCCAAAAATATTCTGAATAGTTAATTTTTGGCGAATTCTCCAGGATAATTTTTGACATTTAGTAGTAGACTTTTGGTCTTGTAGTGATAATACTTTGACCTTATAGTAACAAAATATTGGTCATGTAGTAAACCACCTGCTTGCAACCCGTAAATTTTTTGGGCGATCCGGATCCAGACTTTTGACCCGCAATTTCTTTTAAATGTCTTAATTAAAAATATTTCATGTGTAAAATATTTTACATAAGTGTTGCTCAATTTTTATATTACATATGCTATTTTTAAGTATTTCAATCGATAAGAGGTTCTATTGTAAATATATGAGATTATATTTTTTTAGTCCATTAAGTTAACACGTTTTTGAATTTAGTTCAAGTGATTATCACTTTTTGAATTTAGTCCATTAAATTTCGATTTATTTTGATTTTGGTTCAGTAACCTGCTACAGCAGGTTTAACAGGTCATTTTTAAAACACACCACACACCCCATAAAATGTTATACACACCCTAATATTAAACACATCACACTAAAATTTAAAAATCGTTTTTTATTACTATACACACCCTAATTCTTTCATATTTAATAAATTGCCAAAAATAATTAAATTAAAAAAAATTCAAATTCATATGAAAAATATAAATAAAAACCTAAAAAAATCACATAAATCTTCAAAAATTAAACAAAGTTAAAAAAAATTAATTAATTAAATTAGTTTTGAAGATTTAATTGATTTTCTACCATTTTTAAATTTTATTTAGCCTTATTTTAGACATTTTTATAAAAGTTGGAATGCAAATAAAACATTAATAAAGCATTTGAAGTTTTAAATTTTTTTATTTTATTTTTCTTTTAAATATTCTTTTAAATTCGGGGGAGTTACAATAAGGGTCATTCCACCCCTGATTTTTTCAATTAAAAACAATTTTATTTATAGTTACAATTAAGGTCAAAATTTTATGTAATTGTACAACTATACCCTTCATTTAAATATATTCGAATTTTTAATTTGAATTTCAAATAATATTAGTATTATTAAATAGTCAACTAAATAAAATATAAAATCAGAAATAATCTGGCCTCGTTGATTATTGCTGTTGTTTTTGTGAATTTGAAAAAATAAAGAAGGACAAATAATATAATTAAATTAAATTACTATATTTAATTTAATATATAAATAATATTTATATATATATATATAGTAAATTGAATTATGCGGATTTGGATTTGTAATTATATTATACTAACGAGTTTAGGTACAAAACGTTAATAATGAATCATATGCAACTATTTTTTAAGTCCAGTTGCATATAAATACCAAATATGCAAATATTTTGATATTTTTATAATATTAGAAAAAATTGTTCCATATTCTTAATATTTTGATATTTTTATAATATTAGAAAAAATTGTTGCATATTCTTAATGACCTGCGTTGCATATAGAAAAAAAATCGCTGCATATAGAAAAAATTGTTGCATATTCTCAGTGACATTCAAAAATATATTGAATGTAACTTAAAATATTTCATAATATGCAATTGAATAATATATTATACGATGTTTTAAAATAATAATTTTATTTAAATGCATTATACATACAAATATATGCAATTGAGCAATCAGGTGGGTGCATATTCGGTGGTGGGTGCAATAAGTAAGCAGGTGTGTGTGTGCCAAGTTTGGAGGGCCCAGCCGAAAACCCTAGATGGGTACCTATCGCTGCCGCCAGGAAGAACACCGGCGTGGTGGTTGCTCGCTGAGGTGGCCGGTCAGACGAACCTTCTCCGACAACCATGGTGGTGGTAGACGAAGCCCAGACAACGTCGGGAACCCGTCGACGGTATTAGACGCACGGGCATCAGGGTGGTGCATTGGAGGACTGCGATCGGCGCCGTGAATGGTAGCGGGCGGTCGATCTGTCAAGGGAATGGTGATTTAGGCCAAACTCCATCCACAAGGCGACCCCTCGCAGCCTTGCTTCTTTTCGCCGTCAATGGCGTTCTCCTTCAGATCGCGAACGGAAACAGATCGTGCAAAGCCTTCTCGACGAGATCCCAGCCCAGCCGATCGACCCTGTGCTGGAAACTCTTCTTCCGCCGTAGTTTTTGCGTCGACGCCACCACCCTCAACCATCTCCACCATCAGTGTTCCAACGCATAAAACATTTGTCGATTAGTATTCTTCACCCACATAATCTCACATCAAAATATTCAAATTTGATTATATTAATTATATTGGAATGATGGCGAGCGAGATATTAGGATGGGTTTAAAATATTCAAAATTTAATTGTATCAATATTTTAATTATAAAGGGTATATTAGGTTTTTTAATTAATAATTAGTCCTTAATTGTAATGTTTATAATTTATGTTCGTAATTGTTCTAAAGTCTTAGAAAGTGACTCTAATTGTATATAATCTCTTTACTAATACCCCATAAATATTATATACACTCCAAATGTTAAATACAAAAATTCAAAAATCAATTAAAGTTAAATAAAATCATAAAAATATTTAATAAATTGTCAAAAATAATTTAATTAAAAAAATAAGAACTCAAATTTATATGAAAAATATAAATAAAACCTATGAAAAATACCTAAATCTTCAAAATTTTAATAAATCTAAAAGAAATAATTAATTTAATTGGTTTTAAAAATTTAGTTGATTTTTTAATATAATCTTCAAAACTAATTAAATTAATTAATTTTTTTTTAGCTTTGTTTAATTTTTTGAGGTTTAGGCGATTTTTTTATAGGTTTTTTTTATATTTTTTATTTAAATTCTTACTTTTTTTAATTTAATTATTTTTTACAATTTATTAAATAGGAAAGAATTGGGGTGTTTATTGTAATAGAAAGTGATTTTTAAATTTTAGTGTGGTGTGTTTAACATTTGGGGTATATATAACATTTTGGGGGGTGTGTTTTAAAAAATGACATGTTAAACCTGCTATAGCAGGTCACTGGACAAAAATCAAAATAGATCGAAATTTAATAGATTAAATTCAAAAAGTGGTAATCTGGTAAACTAAATTAAAAAACATGGTAACTTAATGGACTAAAAAAAAATATAATACCTAAATATATCATTCCAATTATACAGAAGAGGAATGAGTTTATCAATAGCAAAGGGTAAAAATGAATAAATTATTTGGACAGGAAAATGCAATTAAGTAATTAACCTACCTAAATTTTAATGGTATTGTTTTAAATTAATCAAAGAAAAAAAGAGAGGGAATATTAATAATTAAAATTTTCAGAAATCCATTACACGATGATATGCAAATGTCAAAATGGGGAAACAACAATTAACTTCAGTTTGTCCACATTTATAAATCGAACATATTAACATTTCACCAGTCCATTATAAATACCCAACTTATATATCTTTATTGCAGCAATTTAGAAAGTTATACTACTATATTTTATTGTAATGGATTGTTTTTTGTTTTTCTGTTTTACATTGATTTTTAGCACTCTTGCCAGAGCTCAAAGTTTACCAGCTGTGTATGTGTTTGGGGATTCACTTGTGGATGTTGGAAACAACAATTACCTATCACTTTCGTTATTAAAAGCCAATTTTCTACCCAACGGCATCGACTTTCTGGGCCGGAAACCAACCGGTAGATTTTCCAATGGGAAAAATGTTGCAGATTTTCTAGGTATTTTAATTTTTTTTTTTTTTTAGAAATACAATTGTATACCCTCAATTGCATTATACAATTGATCTATGATTTTGATTTGATAGATAAAAAATTCAATTAAACAATTGAGAATATATTTAATCTCTGAATGCCACACTTTACCAAGTTCGTCATGATGAATTTTATTTTTCTTTAATTCCATGAGAAGGTACATTGATATATAATTTAGATTTATTCATGTATCAATTCATGCGTGTTCATCTTGAATTTTTAATTATGGATAAATCTGTTTTAATCAATTTAATTGAAGACCTAAAGTTTAATTTCGGAACAAATGACATAGGTGATGGTAGTGTATTTATAATCCTAAAACAAAATTTTAATGAGTAACACCAAAAGTTGGTTCTTCAGAAATTTAATTTTATTATATTAGTGTAATTCAAATTACCCAGTACGTATTAGTTCTTTTAATTATATACTGTATAATATAATCTGCATTTCTTTGTTATCAGTTTTTAGGTTTTGTTTTTATTTTAATTTCATTGTGTGTACGTGGTGACTATAAATCTAAAAATTAATACTCCATAATGTTGTGCGAACAAATGCAATAATTTGTATGAAATCAAATCTCATTTAAAGGCCCACTTGATTAATAAATATGTTAAGATATCTCAATTATATTCTCAATTATTAACCCAGAATAAATAGCAGATTTTTTTTTTTGAATTACATTAAATACCTATCCCTTTTTCCCTCTCCATGACTCGAACCCAAAATCTAAGGCCTAGGTAGGCATGACTCGAACCCAGGATCTAAGGCCTAGGTAGTGGTGCTCTAACTACTTGAGTCATCTCACTTTGTCTCAGAATAAATTGCAGATGGGGGTATGTTTTGATTATTTGATAGGCACACAATTAAGTGTGTTATTACATATTCGGTATAAAATTTATTTATTTTTAATTAAACATTTATCTTGAATTTGATTACAGCCGACAAAGTGGAATTACCATCAGCACCGGCGTATTTATCACAACCTAATAATACATTTATGAAAGGTGTAAGCTTCGCATCTGGAGGAGCTGGAGTCTTTAACATCACATATACGAGCCGTCTGGTAAATGACGTAAAATATAAATGGAATAAAATCTTGATTTTATTTGTGCTACTACATTCAAAACTAATAATAGTTTTCCTATGTTTATTTTCCAGAACATTAAAATATATATTCCAATTTTTTTTTATCTTTTGATTTTTAATATATGATACTCCAATATTCCCCTGATTGATTTTGTTTTTTAATTAATCAGATGCGTGTAGTGTCAATGGAAAAACAAGTAGATTATTTTTCGAGTGTTGGGCAAAGACTATTAAAAGAATTGGGTTCCACAATAGCTGTGCAAGAGCATTTTTCGAAATCACTCATTTCTATCGTAATTGGTAGCAACGATATTATTAGCTATTTCAACAATGGAAGTGCAATATTGCTTAAAAAAAACACCCCCGAGCAACATGTTACTCTCATGCTTACCACCCTCAGACAACAAATCAAGGTAATTGAAATCTAGCTGTTTTGGGTGAAACCGTCACATCGATTTCATTATGTTTGACGAGTCTCTTTTGACCTATGTAAAAAGTAATAATATTTTCAAATGCTGCAGGGTATTTATGGAGTAGGAGGACGCAAGTTCTTAATAATTGGAGTACCACCAATAGGATGCGTACCCAAGCAAAGATATGAGAACAAAGACAATGAATGCAATGCCGAAGTTAACAATTTGACAAAAAAATACAACGACCAACTCACACAAGTGTTGCCTCAATTACAATCGGAGCTTAAAGGCTTCCACTACTCCTACTTCGATTCATACTCCCTCTTCTTTGACTTCATTAACAATCCAAAAACCTACGGTACGTAATATCAAGAATCGTTCAGTAACTTGGGTCATGTCCAATACATAGCTTGTTATAAAACGATTCTTGATATTTACACTATACATATACGTACATATTTACAATTCTTTCTTTTACCATATGTCCCACAATAACTTTCACACTATTAAAATTGAAAATCTTTTGGTCTTACGTGAGACCGTCCGTCTCACAAATCATATTTTGTGAGACGGGCCTCCCTTAACCCGATGTAAGAAGTGTTAAAAACATAATCACTTTTTAAATGCGGTTAAAAAATACACTGGACCGCATTTTGACAAACGGAAAATCTGGAGAATTTTTTTTTTGGTTGTTCTACTAAAAAAAATCTAAAATATGAGCCAAAAGCACATGTTTTTGTTTCGTTTATAAACTTCAATCTCACAATATTCATATTTTTACACAAAATGTTATTACTACTTTTGGGTCCGCGCATACACACAAGTCCACTCATTTCTTTACCTTAATTATACATATATACAGGTTTCAGTGAAGTAAAATCAGCATGTTGTGGAAGTGGAAAATTGAGAGCTGCGTTTTATTGCACCCCTGTTTCTCAGTATTGTTCGGACCGAAATTCACACCTTTTTTGGGATGTTTACCATCCTACAGAGGCTGCTGCTCAAATCTTCGTGAATTCACTTTTCAACGGTTCAGCAAATTATGCATCCCCCATCAACCTCCAACACCTAATATCTCTATAGAACTTATAAATTACTCTCTCTTAATTAAATGGTTCAAATTGATCTTCCAATGAACCTTTAAACCTATATTATATACTTGGAAATTCTTCTATATATATAACCTTAATTTCATCTATGTTTTTCTATCATGATCATCTATATACTGTTTTGATATTCAATTCTCTCTTGGTATATATATATGTTCATTTGGAGCCTATGGTTTTCTTCATCAAGAGGATACTGTATATAGTAGTGTTCTTTATCACCTCAAGTATCCTGTTATTCTGATCAGCATATATAAATGCTCAGAGTACTCCATACTGTTATTTTTGCTATATATGCTCAATCAAATAGTTTTTAAGACTCATATGAACTTTCTCTATTTGGAGAGTTTAAAAAATAATTTAAATAACTTTGATCCATGATAAAATTTAGGAAAGAGGTAGAAATTAGAAGAGAAAATAGAGAATATGATATTGTGATCGATATAGTAAAACATATAAATATTGGTCTTTTTTTATAGAGTATAATATACTCCCTCCGTTTCATAAAATTTGTCATTTTGTATAAAATTAAGAAACATATTTTTTTGACACATTTATCCCTTGTTAATTTCTCTCTCTCCAAAGGGACCTTTCCTTTATATGACATTCTTACCTTATGAAAAAAAGTGAGAGAAAATCATTCATTAATATGTTTCCAATTAAAAGTGAAATTGTAGAAATTACATAAGGGCAGTTTAGTCTGTGGTAAAAATAGGAAAAACGACAAACTTTTTTAAACAAAAATAAAGACCAAATGCAACATATTTTATGAAACAGAGGGAGTATTAACTATTTTGTTAGTTTCTCCACTCTACCTCTTTTCTATTTACGACGTGTCCCTGGTTTTAATTGTTTTTTCTTCACCCTCTGAGCTAACTCATTGATATCACTAGTCGACTCCTAATTTCTTTTCTCCCCATTTCCTTAAGTGTTTTGATTTATATACGTAAGTGTTGCGTTGGGTTTAAACGCATAACGAAATTACGAAACTGACCTTGATCAACTGGTGAGGAAATGGATCAAAATGGTGTCGTACAAAGTTGCCTCGTGGCTGGCGTTGCTCCAGCACCTGCAAAACACGCTTCGGGGTGAAAACTCCGACGCTCAAGTTAGAAAACTGGCGATCTCAAGAATAGTATTCGGAGGATAATCGATCACGGGGGAGACCGTCCTCCTTAGATGCAATATGGTGCTTAATATGCATGCAAGAACGAGTGAAGTGTGTGCTTCAATCGCGTGAAATCCGATATCATATGGTATTATCTAGCTTCGTAATGCATTTAGTTAGATCCCCGTAGTACGTATTTTAGTGTAAATGTGTATTTGTATGCTCTGTTCTATATTCAGATAATGTAACCTATTCAAAATGATGATGATTAATGATCATATATAGACGTACCTACGGAAAGGGATAACCATCTTCCCCTTATTTTGTGCCACCTAACCTCCGAGATTATTGCTCAGGTTCAGTCCACAGCAAACCCAGTCAATGCTTATCTTTTCATGGCAACTAACTCAAAGAATCTCGCGGAGTTCTTGGGCCTAACTCCATTTACCCAGTCAACTAGGGTTATATTAGTAGTTCAAGTCTTATCCTATTCATTCAGCTTAAAAAAATGGGGAAAGAAGTGGAGATATTTCACAGACTTCACACGCGTAGCCCATCTCTCGACAGGCTACGGCCCAGTTCTCAATGAACCTACATAATTATAGTTTTGGGCCTTCGAGCACCTTCTTCATGGGCTAGAGGCTCATGAGGTCCCAAGACATGCCTACTCCAAAATAGACACAATAACTTAGTCATTATCACATAAATCATATAACGAGCTTACCCTGAGGCCCTGTTGGTGCTCTGTCAAGTCCGTCAGTCCATCTCAAGATATAATAAGTGCAAGGCCTAGCTCCAATCCAGCTTTCTAATGGGCCTTGATCATCATCATATCAATAGATTAATCAAGACAATTCACAATAATAATATTATCACATCAAATATTAAAGGATATATTATTTTTTGTACTTTATATGTCATTTTCTTACGGAACACGACACGTTTTGTCCATATCACTAAGAATGGGGTAGGGGTTTCAACAACATCAGACATAATTCATTTAATGAGGTTCAGTAAAACAAATAGTAAAGTAGCAATTTAAAGATGTGGATGTGCCTAGCTAGGTTTGTTTTCAATTTCAAAGTGATTTAGATTCACCTTCTCTTGGATTTAGCTTCGAATTTGACGACAATTTGAGTACGATAATGTTAAGGTTCAAAAGAGTCGAGCCTTTTTGTTGAATTTTCAGTGACATGTATTTTTCAATATGTTGGGAATAAAGTGAGATTTTGATTAAGATACCAAAACCCCTTAAGACATGCCAATTAGATAAGTCAAGATTAAATGAACATGTATCAGGAATGTTGGAACATGTAGTTCAGGCTAGTTGAGAAGCTGGTATGTTAGGCAGCTCATAGTTGATTTAGAAGCACAAGTTGAGGGGGAACACAAGCTTAGAAGATTACAAGAATCAAGTTCCTCAAGGCTCAGAATCAAGTTGATCACAACACTGCTGATATGCTAAATGACCAACTGTGCTGAGATTTAGATCAACTCAGTATAGAGACAACCTCCCTGATGATCAATTAAGAAGAACACATCAAGAAGACCATGTCTGCTGATGTCAAAAGTTCAGAGGAGATGTCCATCAGAGTTGACCAAGCACACTTAAACCTGAAATGTTCTAAGGAAAGAGCCAACTGTGCTGATGGGGTCAAAACCACTGATATGGAAGCAAGAAAGCTTAAGAGCTATCAATCAATGATCAGTGAAGTTAAGGGGCCAACTCAACTGAAGAGAGCTAGCCAACACTGCTGAAAGGTCAATTCAGCTAAAAGTGATAAGCAGATCTGTCCTGGTGATAAGGAAAGTTGACCCTTATCAAGGAACAAATGATCAGAAGTAATGTCCAAGTTTGATTAACTGAATCTTCAAGTCAGACATTGGGAAGAGTGCATCAAAGTCAAGACAAGAAGCTTCCAATCGTTTACTTCCCAAATTAAGGACATGTCACTTTCAAGAAACTGTCTTCAAGTTGCTGAGTTCAAAGAAGACCAAAATAGACATTTTGAGGTTGTCTCTCCAACGGACATAACCTCAATTTGCTCTATAAATACTGGAGTATGGAGACCATCGGGAAACTACAAGCATTCAAGCCTTACAAGCCCTAAGCTATCTCAAAGAATATTTCATTCTAAGAGTTTCCATACACTTCCAGTTACCAACTAAGCTGAACCTACTGTAAAACACACAAAGCTTAGAGAGATATCTTATTCTTACATAAAACTTAATTGTAAAGGATATCTCACCCTAGTTGGAACCAACAACATCAACCTTTAAACCTTTCAAGGAAAGTTAGAAGGATTGTTGTAGTAGAAGTGTAAGAACTAGAACTGTCAAGAAAAGAACAGTTTAGTTCTGAGTTGAGAGAGAGTACTAGGACTCTGAATTCCTAGGGATCAAGGCACTAAGGAGTAGTGTGATTGATCAGTGCACGTTGGCACTATAAAACAAGCTAATTCCAAGTGAAGGAATTATCCTGTTAAATCAGAGAAAGTGGATGTAGGAGCTTGAGTCTCTGAACCACTATAAACCTCTTGTGTTATTTACTTACAAGTTATTTCATACAAGTAACACATTCATACACTGCACACAAACTGATCTTCAAAAGAAAACCCTCCCAAGTTGTGCAAAACAGATTTGAGACAAATCCCCTGAAAACTGTTTAGTGTTAAGAAGAGTTTCAAAATTAAAAGGAGTTTAAATATAAAGGGCCAACAGAACTCACCGACGACGGAGGTTTTGGTCCGATGGGTTCATCTCCCAGATGAAAAGGCTATCTGGAAAAGCTATTTGGAGATGAAGGTGAAGTACCCACAACTTTTTGCTTGAGGACAAGCAAAGTGTGGAGGGGGGGAATTGTTACAGTAGCTAAGGTGGAAGGTGTTCGAGAAGTGAGAGAGAAGTCAAAACTCAAAAGCGTGTTTCAAATCTTACGTTTTTATTTTGCATTTACATTCTATTATCAAACGATGTCTTTTTACATGGGCATTTACTATAAATACCCAATTTATTTTGCTTTTGTGTTTATCGCAGAAATATAGCAAAATTACACTATTTTTCTCCCATTTCTCTCTCTATAACCATTTAGATTCCATTAATTGGTGACTATTCTTCATGCAACCTTACGAGTGGTAGCTTCCAAACATGACAACTGTTTTTCATGCCACCTTACGAGCGACAACAATGGTGTAGAAAATTCAAATTTGGAGAAAAATTAACGAATCTGCATTTAGCTTCTGAAATTCTTCTCTTGAACGCAAGTTGATGATGGTTAGATTTCTAAAGACACAGAGCCAATCATCTTATGAGATGTGTTATTTTCATATTGGTATAAATTTATAGAGAAGATCTTTCCGGCTTTGATTTTTTTTTTTTGAGAATTTATTTTCTTTTGAAATTTGTTGTTGAAAATATGGGTGATTGGACGATGACTCGACAACAACTCAACAGTGACTCGAAAACAAGTGGTGGGTGAAAAATTAGAATTTGAATGAGTTGGAAGGATAATATAGTTTTTTTAAATATAATTTCTTCTTTTAAAAATATTAAAGAATGGTTTTTGGGGTTGACAGGCCATTGCTTGAATGTGGGCTAAGTTGACTTGTGTTGGGCCGGGGGATTAACTAGCCCAAGACTTATTTTCTGTTCCTAGGGCTAATGCTGTTTCGGATTTCACGCCTAACAATTTGCATTAACATCCGCAGCTATTCTCTTTCCCCTCACTTGATTCCTTCGCACTAAATCTCGCCGAAGAAGATGAGCTTCTGCAATTTAGCTTATTCGATTAGGAATGGCTGCTAAATCATCTCATGAAATTGGTACGTTTACTCGTCATCCACTAACTTTCTTTCCAGGGTAGATTTCAGCAGTATTATTGATTCTATTTGCTTGTTTCGTGAATCAGTAGTAAGAATGCGGCCACAGCCTTCTTCAATTCTGACGATGAAACACCACTCTGTTGCCCTAATGGGTGACCCTTTAATTGCAATTAATTGCCTTCTGATTGGGTTTACTATCTCGGGCATTATACTCAAGTGCAGTTTCACAACATCAAAAAAGTTTTTGAATTTGAAAATATGTGAGTCTAATGAAAATATGGAGCCTAAGTTGTTCCTGCAAGTAGCTGAGTTACCACCAACAAGCTACTTGAGTTTTTTAAAATTGAATTGCTTCATACTTTGGAAAAAACTAATAGATTGCATATTTGCAAGAATGTCACTTGGTAACAGATGCCATTTGAGAAAGGCTTTTTCAAAAGGGAAAAGATAAAGAAAGCTTCAAATCTTTTTCTTGACGGTGGTTATGACGAATGACCTTCCAAGAGGATGCAACCTAATGTCCAAATATATACTATCGCTTGGAGGAGCTGTTTGTGCACATAGCAGTTGTCTATACAATATTATTGTCGAGGAGAAATGAGATTTCAAAAGCAATACCATTCTGAATGGAGGGTTTCGGCTGCTATGTCCTTGTTAAGTGAAAGTGATGAGCTGAATTGTTAAGTGAAAGTGAGAGCTGAAAGGTGCTTTTGAATTTGAATGTAATTAAGAAACTCTCCCTTAGATTCACCTTTTAGGTTTTAATTTATTGTAAAATCAGTATTTGGATACCAAATTGATTCTTGGTTATGTTGTGTAAATTGTAAAATCAGTATGCTGATTTAAATACAAGAATTTTAATACCCCCGCCCCTTCCAAATTCTAAATATTTTGGCATAATAAGCAAACCTTTAACTTCAAATTTATGTTTTAAATGTTGAATAGTTTGCTTCAAATTTCATTTCTTGTGTATGATCTTGAATCTCCCCAAAGGAGATGAGTTGAAAAAAATTAAGCTGATTCGAAGAGTAATAGCGGCTAAAATTTCTCAAGAATCCAGTAAGTTTAATCATCTGTTGTCTTTTTTCCTTTCGAATTTACATAATTTGGGTCACAAGCATTGTTCATGTATGCCCAAAATAGATTTTCTGCAGAATTAACAACGCTATTTGCTTTTTCTGAAAATTGTAAGAATGCAAGTGTATAAAACAAGCTGAAGGCAGTTTGTTAAAGAAAGAAATAAGCTTTCCAAAACAATAATATTCTCAGTCGATACCACTATCATGCCCAGGTTATGTGGGTTCATAAATATAAGCTTCCCAAGTGGCATAAATATCTATTTTGAAAATGTGGGAGGAGAGTAGTGTTGATTATTATGTTTCTAGGTAGGTTGAGACATGATTCATTACACCTCTATCGGATTCAGTATCTTCCATCCATTTTTGCTTTCCCCTTTGATTTTTTATGGATTCTATTTCTATATTGATATACTCCTATTTTTAGTGTATACTTGGCCTATTTTTGAGTACCAACCGAATAAAAGTAGATTAAGAGGTGTTTATTTTTGGTTTTGAAGTTGGTCCTGTAATTTTACATAATTCAACTTTTTTGTCTGGTTTGTGTAGAGTATGTGTATCAGACGAAAGCATTATCTTTTAGCTGATCCTCGAGATAATGCATCGTCCATCCATATTAATCATCATCTTCTTCAACTTTGATTGCTAGTCTAGCCTTGAAGATTCGGTATTCATAGAACAGAACAACTCGTTTTTTGAAGAACACACTACAAATTTGCATAAAAAAAAAACAGTAGAAATGGGAGAAGATACTGAACAACTCTGCGAAATATGTCGTTAAAAACCTCCACCATCAAACGGAAAAATCTCAGAAGAATTTATACTTATTCCTCTCCCTCGGGCTTTTCTTGTTGATCGAAGTTACTGATTTCTTTAGTGAACTGTTGTTAAGAATTTGAATCTTATATTATAAAAGGATCGGAGGATATGATCTTCCTTTTTTATTATCGATACATCTAGCTAGAGCAAACGAGTCTGATTGAACAATGGAATTTTGGAGATGGATATTCTAACACATGTTTTCAAATGAAGATTCCATCAATTTAATTTAAATACAATAACAGGTAATTTGTCCGATTCTGAGGCTAAAATTGTCGTTTGAGAAATGCACTGAAACTGATGATCAATTTACCCATCAACTGTGTACTATGCAAACCTCTTTTATTGCCCAGCTTACACATGACCTACAATTTCAAGGAGGTTAGAGGGGTATTGTGAGACATCCTAAAGCTATAAGAGTAAAATGTTTTGAGAATAGAAACTCAAAAAATTATTTAAATTCAAAAAATAATTGTTTCTTTAGAAGCATGTGTACTCTAGACTGAAACATCAAAAAAACATTTTGATGCGCTGCAGATGGAGGAGATATATTGTGATGAAATATATAGAATAACCTATTTATTTTCTGCAACTCGGACTAAAAATGCTAGCTCTCTATGGATTAGCATTTTTTGGTTCAAATTTTTCGTTGAATAAGTAAATTACAATGAGAATAACTGTTACATTCACTACAAGAAAATAGATCTTTAATGACAAGACACATGACATATTTTTATTATTAAAAGTCTAGTTTTTTAGGGATTAATATTATACTCTAATTTTAATATAAGTGTAGCAAGGGCAGGTATATTGTGATGAAGTTGTTGTCCCTGTGTATTATTCTCAATGAGGATTTTGAGAAATCACTTGATGATATATTAAGTGTTATTCCTAGCGATAGAATACCATATTTATTTTCTACAACCATGTTTAATAACTAATAAGGCACAAATGCTCTCTATGGATTAGCATTTTTTTTCTTTTCAAATTCGGCATTAAAAATTATTGAATTAGTAAATTACAATGAGAAAAATTGTTACATTCACTACAAGAAAATACACATTTAATTGACATTATTTTGTCATTAAAAGTATATTTTTCTGTAATGATTAATATTATACTCTAATTTTAAAATAAGTATGGGCAAAATTAAAAAAATGATGGTTGGTGGAGGAATGCTAAAATGTTAATCCAATTGATTGTTCGTTCCATGAATGTTACAGATGAAAAAAGCTGTAAATAACTTGTTTGAGGAATCTTTTTTTTTTTTTTTTTTGGAAAGGGGTTGCCACAAGATCAGGCCAGAACCCATTCTGGACTCTCGTCACCATTCCAATCAAGAGGAACGGGCGAGTTATAAGTAGAGATGGCTAGTCTATGCGTTTCCTTATTTGAGGTGTGTGGGATATATGACACATCGCACACTACGATGTCCTCCATATCCGCTTCCAGATCCTTTGCACAAAGCTAGCCTCAAAACCCAAATAAATGGATCCTTCAAATCCGTCCGGACTTTGATCCTCGAGATATTCCTTGATAGGCACGCGTCCAACCCTGTTGCTATAGTTGCCAATTCTGCTACCAAAATTGTACACGGTGAGGAGATCCGATTACACCCCCACCACGACACTCCCCCGATTGGTCGAAGAAGATAAAGCCCACTCCATACAGTTTCTGCTCCAAGTGAATCGCTCCATCTGTGAAATTTATGAGAGTGGTGTATTAAAAGTCTCTACTTTAAATGCATAATTTACAACTCTGATGGTTTAGAGTTTCATGGGTTTCACTTTCTACACTGCGATGTATAGCTCGAAAGGTTAAGAGATACTCCCTCCGTCCCGGAAGTGTTTGCACCACAAAATGGGCACACTTTTTAAGAAAAAAGTGTAATGAGTGGAGTGTTGAGGGGTAGTTTTGTAAAGTTATATGAATAAAGTAAAAAGGTGATTGGAAAGAGAGTAAAAGTAATGGCATTTTGTGTAAATATGTGAATATTGTGAGGGTGGGGTTTATGAAGAACTTTCCTTTTATGGGTGTGCAAACAATTGTGGGACGGACAAATAAGGTAAGTGTGCAAACAGTTGTGGGACGGAGGGAGTAATTATTTTGCTTATACACTTATTTATCATAATCTTGATTGGAAAATAATCGAGCTTGCTTACTTATGTTTAAAAGGATACATACATGCATATTAATGTTTGTGAGGTTTATCTCATAATCTCAAATCAGATGAGTTCTACTTGTCTGGTGAAGTCAGCTAGATTCTAGTCTGCTGAAGTACTCAGCTGTTATGAGTATCAGCGGGTGTACTTAGTTGATAGAAGTCTGCTGATTGACTCAGATATTTGGCATATCAGCTGGTGGAGTCAGGTGAGCTAACTTAGGCCTGATCAGATGAGGTGGATGGTTCCAATCAGATGAGAAGGTGTTGCTAAAAATCAGCTAAGTTGAGAAGCAAGAGTGATCGTATCAGTTGAGATGAGTTATGTTTGGAGAGTTAGTCTTTTGGCTAACTGTGGGATATCAGAAGAGTAAACAAAAGAGGGAGGTCTTCTGGTCTGTCTTCTGATAGAGTCATCTGTTACGAGAAACAAGTGAAGGGCAAGGATGTCAATTCAGATTGGGAAAAAACGCTGAACGCGTGAGTTTGTTAGGAGGTTTCAATAGAATTTAGGCTAGAATTGATCACGCAATCAACACACGCTGCAATCAACCTTGATACCTATAAATACCCCATAGCTTGTAATTGTAATCTTTGACGCTTACGAGCATTCGTTCTTGAGTTGAGAGTTCACGAGTGAAGTGAGGAGAAATCCCTTTTCGAGTGTTAACTATTGTAAACATTATTTTTTCAATCAAGATTGAAGTCGTGTGTCCAGTGGTTGTAGATCAAATTGATCGAACCACTTAAGTCTTGCGTGCTCTGTTTTCTGTTTCTCATATTCTGTTTTTGTGAATTTCCATTCTTTGTTGGATTGTTTGAGGGTTTGATTGTTTGTTTGGATTGGAGACGTCTAATCGAGTGGATAATCACTGACAATTGGCGTCGTCTGTGGGAATCGAAAGTCACCCTTGGAGCAATTGCCTGGTCGGAGATGGAGAATTCGACCAAATACAATATTGAGAAGTTCTAAGGGACCGAAGATTTTGGGTTGTGGAGAGTCAAGATGCAGGCTCTCCTAGAACAACAAGGTTTGTTCGATGCACTCGAAGAATCTACAACCCCAACCGTTGAAACTGCAACAACTGCTGTTGAAAGGAACAAGGTGCTCAGGAAAGCTCGAAGCACGATTCTGCTCTGCCTTGGTGATAAGGTTTTGAGAGAAGTTGCTAAAGAGAAGTCCGCGAAGGAGGTTTAGGACAAGTTAGGTAAACTCTATATGGTTAAAACCTTAGCTAACCGTCTCTATTCGAAACAGAAGTTGTATGCCTTCAGAATGGGTGATGACAAACCCATTCCGGATCAGTTTGATGAGTTCAATAAGATTCTTGATGATATAGAGAATTTAAATGTCAAGTTAGAGGAGGAGGATAAGGCTCTGATCCTATTGAGTGCTCTCTCTAAGTCCTTTGAAATCTTAAAGGACACCATCTTGTATGGTAGGAAGGACAGTGTAACGTTGTAGGATGTAATGTTGGCTATGAGTCCAAGCTGTTGCACAACAAGACATCTCAAGGAAATAAGAGCAGCAGTGGTGAAAGATTGACAATCAAAGGTGGCCAGAAAAGATCTGGTGCCAAGAAGGGGTCTAGTCAACCCAAAAGAGCTGATAAGGGAAAATCAGTTGTGTCCAATCAAGGGGATTCAGTGTGCTACCACTGTAACAAGCTCGGACACTATAAGAATGCTTGTCACAAGTATAAGCAGTTCTTGAGGAAATCTGGTGCCAAGAACCCTGGCCTGCTGACAAGAATCAAGCTAATCAGACTCAAGAAGATAAGGAGTAAAAAGGCTATGAGTCTGCTCAAGTGCTAACCATATCATCCTCCTTAGAACAACAAGTATGGATCCTGGATTCAGGGTGTTCTTTCCATATGACTCCAAGAAAAAATTGGTTTCATGACTTCAAGCATTAGAAGGGCGGTTCTGTACTACTTGGGAATGATCACACTTGCAAAGTTATGGGAGAAGGTGATTCGGGTGGAATTTGCATGATTTTAGTGCACACTTTGAGCTCAATTTTCTCACAATTCTATGATTTTATTGCCCAATTTTGGATAAATTCACTTGATTTGGAGAAAGGTGGTGTTTTATGCATTTTGTAGGAAAAATGAATATTTTGAAGGCAAAAGCACCTACCTAATTTTTTGTGGAGCAACAAAGAAAGAAATTGAGATCGAGAGTAAAACGAATAGGGAGTAAATTATTTGGGCCAACAATTAAATCTGTTGGCCCATTTAATTAAAAGTGGGCTGCGTGTTTAACAAAGAAACCCATTTATTAAATTGGGGCAAAGAGGAGAGAGAGAGAATCGCAGAGAGAGAGAAGTTGGCCAAAGTGTTGAAGGGGGAGGGAGATAACAAATTAAGCGTGGGCCCCATTTCTTTATTATGTGGAGTACTCCCTGTAGTACAAATTAATTGAAGAAAAAGGTACTCCCTCCGTCCCACAGGAATTTGCACACTTTCCATATATGGATGTCCCATACCAATTTGCACACTCCATAAAAGGAAATATCTTCACAACCCTCACCCTTGAAATATACTCATATTTACCCATATGCCATTACTTTTCCACACTCAATCTACTTTTTACTTTACTTTATTCATAAAAGTTTACAAAACTACCCCTCAAAACATCAATCATTACACCTTTTCTTACACATTTCTTAAAATGTGTGCCGATCAAAGGGTGCAAATTCCTCCGGGACGGATGGAGTATAACATTGACATACTTCTTTTTGAGAGAGATAAAGCTCAAGCATGTAATTCCATGCCTTGAGCCGCGCACCATCTGTCCTCTGTCCATTTCCAGCTATCAAAGTCAATTAGCAGTCCAATCAGACTATTCAAATGCGTGAGAAAGGCAGCAACTTCAATCGGACAACCGATTGATTCAAAACGGGTAGCCGAGTGCATTCAGGTTCCAGTGGATAATTGTAAAATTCTATCATCTCGGGTGTCCGATTAATTCCAAACTGGCAACCGAGTTACAGCTAATCTCAGCAAACCTTCTGTAAGTCCATCTCACTCGGTTGACCGAGTCAAACCACTCGGTTGACCGAGTCAACACCACCCTCTGCGCGGAAAAATTCAGAAATATCATATTTTCGAGGGACTGAAATGCAATTTCGAGACAAGCTTTCCCTACACACTTTAAGTAGGATTCTTATCAAATTTCAAGGGATTCCACACCAAGCCACCAAAAACCCTCACACACAAACTCACACTTGAAGGTGTTCTACCTCCACTTTCTTCATTTTCTTCACACTTTGGAGAAGAGTTGGAGCATTAGCTTTGAGATTTCTTCCTCCACCATCTATTTAGACTAAGCTTTTCTCACCCTTTCATTTATTTATCTTTTGATATTTATTTTGTAATAGTTCAAACAATGTTGGTATTTGGCTAAACACTTTAGGTTCTAAGGCTTGTAAATATTTAGATTGAAGTTTATGGATTAATGTTTTATTTTAAATGGTGTTTGTCTCTCATTTGTGTGCTTAATTCTTACATGGAAGCATGTTATTATTGGCCATGATAATGTGTTTTATATATTGTTAATTGGGGTAAGATTGAAAGATTTATCCTATTAATTGAACATAAGCATACAACCCAATTTATTATGAGCTCGAGATAGGATTAATTATTGGGAGGGAATTAAATGATCCTTTGAGCTAATTTAGGTGATACAATATTTGTGAGGTAGAGATACAAACTTATATTGTGTTTTTCCTTTGGATTAGTTAGATCGAGAGATTAATTAATTCTTCTTTAGTGGTCAACCTTATAAGAGGACAAACTTAATTGCCATTTGAATGAGTCATTAACCATAGATGAATATCTTAATATTGCAAATGCCTTGGAACCTACTTTCTCTTAATTGAGTTTCATTTATATTTTCTCGTATTATTGTGATTTTGCATGAATTTACTTTTGATCGAATTTACTTATTGCTTTTAATTGTTTACTTGTGACAAATTTGGTAGGCAATTTAGGGTAATTCAACATTCAAAATTTCGATCATTGTTTATTTAGAACTCAATCAACAAACGCCACTTTTACACTCCCCCTCCCTGTGGGATCGACTCGTACTTACCTCACTACGATTTACACCGTATACTTGCGGTCGTTTATTTTAGTGTTGTAAAATACGCGAACAGAAGGTAGTGTTCACCTGAAGATGTATGATGGTGTAGTAAAAATACTCAAAAGTTTCAGGTATACATTCCAGTCTGCTGATGGAGAGCTCAGGGTGTCAAAGGGGGAGGTGATTGTCCTGAAAGGTGTGAGAATGAATGATCTCTACTTTCTGAAGGGGAATATAGTAACTGGCAGATCAGATGTAGCAGAGGTGCAAGACAACTCTATGTTGTGGCACAGAAGACTAGCTCATGTAGGTGAGAAAGGTCTAATTGAGCTGTCTAAGCAAGGTTTGCTTGGCAAGGACAAGATCACAAAGCTGGATTTGTGTGAGTCTTGCATTCTTTGTAAAGCCAAGAGGTTGAAGTTTGGGAAGAGTGTTCACTCTACTAAAGGGATCATGGACTATGTCCATTCTGATCTATAGGGGCCAGCTAGGAATCAGACGAGGTCTGGTGGTAGATACTTCTTGTCTATCATAGATGACTACTCAAGGAAGGTGTGGGTAGCTATTCTCAAATCCAAATCAAAAGCATTTGAAAAATTCAGGGAATGACTCACTGAGGTGGAGAATGTCTCTAGGAGGAAGCTCAAGCATTTGAGAACTGATAATGGACTAGAGGTCATTTCAACAGAGTTCAATGAGTTCTGTAAGGAGAAGAGGATAGTGAGACATAGAATTGTGTCAGACACACCTCAGCAGAATGAAGTTGTTGAGAGGATGAATCAGACCCTACTTGAGAGAGTCAGGTGCATGTTGAACAACTCTGGTCTGCCAAAGGCGTTTTGGGGAGAAGCTACTATGAACATGATTTTAATTAAACGACTGACAAATGTTCTCTATATTATTCTACAAACTTGTACAAGGGATTACAAATTTCATCTCTAATGTTCATTGTTCTCTTAGCAAAAAATAATTTTGTATACTCAATAATATTTCATCACTTATGTAATTCTCTTAATTTGAATTTCTTATAAATACATTTTATAATTTTATAAGCATTTTAAAATAAAGGTGTTATGTATGTACAATAAAATTGTACCTTTAATACACAACATCTCTAAATCCAAAATTTTATAAAATCAGATATTATTAAATAATATTTTCTAATAAAATTTTTTTGAGCACACTAATACACAGGTAAATCCTCTATAAATTAATAAAGGCGAAAATTAGCAATAAAATGGCTGCAATCTAGGCGGTTACAAGCGCCCTTCCTAAGTGTAATGTCACAGGTTCGAGTCCGCGACTTTTCAATGTTATAAAACAACACTTTTCACTAATAATAATTACCAATAACAATACTTACCACTTTTCAGTATAAAGATTATCACTTTTCAGTATTAGAGATTACCAATTTTCAATATTAAAGATTACCACTTTGTACTTATAATACTTACCACTTTTCAATATTATAAAACAAAACTTTTTAATAACAATACTTACTACTTTTCAATATTATTGTTGGGTCTCCTCGTCGTCTCCGTTGAACAACTCCGGTGAGTATTCCGATAGGGACGGGCTCAGATCACCTGAGTATCGGATCAATACGGATAGTAGAGAGAATAACCAAAAGACTAAGACTGGGTATCACAACACCCACACAAGTCTCACACACTTCTCTCAATATCGTTTAACGTCACAAAGAAGGAAGAGAGACTTGTGTATTTGTATAGCTGTCAAACAGCCGTAGGACAAACAAATGGAATAGGCCTAAAGGTTTACCACATGGGTCAAAACAACGATTGGGCCCAAGCCCAACAATTATAAAACAACACTTTTTAGTAACAATACTTACTACTTTTCAATATTATAAATCACACTTTTCAATAACAAGACTTAAACTTTTTAATAATAAAATTACTACCACTACAATAAAAGGCCCATATAAAGAGGGCAAAGGCGAGGGAATTGCCCTCTTTAATCACTTTGGCGACAGCAGAGGCGAGGGGCAGTCACTGTCGCCAAAGTGCTCCTCGCTGCCACTTTTATTTCACACGCACACAGACGAGAATCGAACCCGGGACCTCCGGAACAAGAAGTGTTTATGCGCTCCCTATGTGCCGTTTAGGCTAGGAGCTTTAGTCGTTATGCTTTGAATGCAATTAATATATATATACACATATTATAATTTTAGTTTTTTTCTTTCTTTCCTTTAAAGTAACTTGTTTATCTTTAGATTGTCGAAACACATTTAATATATTTATTTTTAAATGTGAAATTATAATATTATGTGTTACAAATAATTAATTATATTTATTTTGTTTTTCAATTATAAAATTAAAGTTCCTTGTTTATTTTTAAATTGTCAAAAAATATTTAATATATTTATTTCTAAATGGAAAATTATAAAATTATGTGTTACAAATAATTGGTTGGGTTTAATTTTGTTCTCCAATTACATTTTTTTTTAATTCGTGATTATTCAATAATTATGTCTAATTAATTTTCTCCATAAATATATATATATATATATATATTTCAAATTTGTAATTAAATCATTGTTAGTAAAAATTATTTGAATATATATATTCAATATAATTAAAATTTAACATTAAAAATAAAAATCAAGTATCATTAATAATCAAAACTTAAAAATAAATGCACCATTAAAATTGAAATTAAAAGATAAATATTTAAAAATTAATTAATCACTTTTTAAATTTAAATTAAATTTAATTTTTTAACTTGATTAAAATTATAATCATGTCGTAACACACATTCTACAAGAACAAGCACAACTCGTCCTCTCAACTCTAACATCATCATATTTCTATTTAATAAATTAAATTACATATAACATAAATTAATAACACAATTAAATTATCAAAACATTATATTTATAATTAAATTATATTATTAACAATATTTAACCATTAATTAATCTAATAATGATAATTAACTATTAACCTAATTAAAATTATCTAACAATTAATATCTAATAATATTATTATATTAAATTATACTCAGATTTGATTTGCATGCAATCCCTATTCCCTCGCCAATTTGATTTATCTAACAATTTGATTTAAAGAGGGGCAAAAAAAAGCAACCGTCGCCAATTTCGCGAGGGTATTAATTTCCCTCGCTAATTTGCGAGGGATTTTGGTACCCTCGCCAACGCGCTTGTAAATTGGCGAGTGCACTCACTAATTCGCGAGTGTGATTCCATCCCTCGTCTATTCCCTCTTTATTTGTGCCCCTCTTTAAATCCCTCGCCAAATAGCAAGGGTTTAATCCCCCTCTTTAACCCCCATCTTTATTTCAGTAAAATTTTGTAGTGTACTTTTCAATAATAAAATTTTCACTTTTTAGTAACGAGAGTTACACTTTTCACGAATAATATTTACCAATTTTTAATAACAAATACCTACATTTTTCGTTATAAAAAAAAACTATTGACATGCCGTTAAAAAAAAAAACTATTGAGAGGAACCGCAAACCTTTTAGGGAGTGATTATTAACAATATGAATTGCTAACACCGCAATCCACCACATGGCCAACTACAGCTATTTCGGGTGAAATAGCTCTCCGTTTTAATTCAAAGAGATTCCAATTTAATAGGCGTTTAATTTAATACAGATCGAGAGAGGAAAAAATCAATAACATAAAAGTAATGGGTAAAAGGTTAGATCGAGAGACATTCGTGGGTATTAAATCAATTGAAGTACTGAGAAAAAAAAAAAAAAGCAGAGAGAACAAAATCAATATTGAGGAGAACTATCGTTCAAAAACATCAAAAAAATCAAGTATTGTGTCCGTACGTCTGTGAGTGAGCCAGATCTGAGCCGCTCAATGCAAAAATGAGATAAAAAATATACAACAATTGCGATGAGAGAGAAAGAAAGAGGGTAGAAGACGTAAAAGTTAAAATCATGTGCACCAAAATTAATTAGTGTGTATGGTTCATATAAGATTTTTTCATATTTTTTTTACCATCCCGGGTGTTGCACTAGTTGTCAATACTTGGAATCAAGATATATACAATCTTAAGGAGTATTATTTACTCACAAGAGGTCTTAATTAATTTCATAATAATACATTAATTTAAGGTTAAGATAAAAAGAGATCTTAATTTGATCTCACCCTTCCCGACAAAGTAAAGTGCAAGCACGATGGTTAATTTGCTTACTATTTCTTTAATTAAAATACACACTAATCAAAATAATTAAAAATAATATCAACTCAATAGTCAACTATATATAACTTATTTTTTAATTAAAAAAGCAATAACTTATTCTAAATATTAATAATTAATTTGAGAAAAAAGAATAACCCAAAGTGCTACTCCGTATTTTGCAATTCTCTTAATTAATTAAGTGATAAATGGACCATAGATCGAATAAATTAGACTATGATTCTAATTTATTTATTTTGTTATAAAAAAATGATTTTTTTTTTAATCATACTCAAATAATTCAAATTGAGAGCCTGTCTTCAGATATTGTCAACGCTTGGAATGAAAGGTGAATATTTCCACATCAATTAAGATTACAATCTTATTATTTATTCACATAATAATTCTTAATACCATCGATTAATTCCACGTCTCAAATAAACACCGGTTCGAATATTTTCTTTTTTGACTTATCATGTTTCACATTTTTTGATTTTTAACACGTGTTGCTTCCAATATTATATGACTTTTTTTTTAGTATAATACATGTCAATCATCCATCCATATAATTGAATAAGACGTGAAACACAAAAAATTGAAACAGGTGATCTCATTCGAATAAACTCTCTCTCCATCCAATTTTATTATTCTCATTCCTCTTTTTTCGATTTTCCAATTTTATTATTCCTCATTTCCTATTTTAAAAATAATACTCCCTCCATCTTTGAATAAGTGTCACTTTGGCATTTTTCAACAAATTAAGATTATAAAGTGTGGTCCATATTACCCTTAATTAATTATAGTTAATTTTGATATAGAAGTTTTGTTTGATAAAGAATGTGGTCAAGAATGTAGCTATTATTCATAAACCAAATTATTTTTGGTATAAACAATGTTTATGGAATTTATTTATGAACAATATATATGGTAAATGAATAAGGGCAAAATTAAAGAAAAAAACTCAGAATGACACTTATTTTAAAATTAGTTAAAAAGCCAAAGTGACACTTATTAAAAAACGGAGGGAGTATTATTCAAGTACGTACTTACACTATTTTATTTTCACCTTCCAATCATCATTTATTTTACTTAAATTATAGCATTTTATTATACTCTCAACATATTTATTTTATATATAAACTGATCATTAATATTATTCTTTAAAACCAGTCGATCATGTGGGTGGTGAGTGGACAGCAGCCCGTGTCCGGATAAATGGCGACATAATGAATTTAGTATGGAGGAAGTAATAAATTAAACAACATCAATATACTCCATGCATCTTTTGTGCTATAAAAGGTGCATGACTCAAATGAAAATGATCATACATCATTCCTACAAATTAAAAAAAGATCATCAATCAAGAATGAGAAGGTCGGCCATAGTTACATTATTGGTAATGGTAGCTACACCATTAATTATAGTTGCAATGGCACAAGAAGCTGATATTTGTGATTCCGAGGCTGTGAGTTCAATCCTACAGGGTGCCAATTTTTGTGTTACTGACATCTTAAAAGTACCTGATTTTTTTGCGCCACTTCCACAAGAATGTTGCTCCGGAGTCGCACTTATCAACTTAACGTGTGTGTGCTCCCTACCATCACAATCTCTCTATGATCCTAAAACAGTTCTAATTTTCGCTAAAGGATGCAATATTACGAGTCCAGATTTATGCATGTAAAGGTAATTAATTTGTAATTTTTTTCCTCTCTCCATACATATATGCATGATACAGTATGAAATTTGATAGCATTACTTTCTTAATTACGTACAAATTGAAAATGAATAAATTAAAATATTTATTAATTGCCGATGCTTAATTTGCTGAATTTTCAGGTCTTTCCTCCTAATTATGGTGCAGTGAAAGCTAAGGAAGTTGTTCGCCTTTAATATTTGGTCCTTCATCTGTCATTCGATCTCTTTGTATTAAGTTATGTTTATGTACGTTCATGAAATTATGGTGCATGATAACTTATCGATTCACTTTTGAACTCATGAGTTCTGTGTGTTTATTGGGGCCACTTTTGGGTCTTTTTCTATTGTTTTTTTCAATTAACCACATTTATAATATAATATTTGTCTGTCTATATAACAAGAGCCAACGTATTAAATATTTCATTATTTGAACGAGAAAGTCTACTCGTGTTCGAGTAACCGTGCAATATAGTTATTTTCTTTTTAACTATCTCTAAGTTAATTTTTCCGTCCCTTAATATTTTGCACACTTTTCTTATCTTCTAACACTTTTCACATTTTTTTAATGGAATGTCTCACAACACTTTGCATTGTACAATATGAGTATTTCTACTTTATGTGAGATGTATTGATAGTCATTTTATATGATTCTATGTGGCTTTGTTCACATATTTGTGTGAATATATATTAATCTAGTCTGTAACGCGATAGGGATTCAATGTAATAAATGGATGTTCTTCCTAATTAAGGCAACTATGGTGTAATGAAAGGAAGTTCGTCATTCATTTGGTCCTTCACTTGCTTACTCAATCATTTTGTCTTAATTTATGTTTATATATTTTCATGGGATAATAGTGATAACTATTGAGCTATTTTTGAACTCTTTTCATCATTGATTCACTTTTGAACTTATGATTTAATGTTTTTTTAACCACATTGGGCCTTTCTGTGTCTTTTTTAAAATTAATTTTGCACAGTTTGACCGACACATTTTTTAAGAAAAATGAATTTAGTAGTTGATGATGTAAGATAAATGAGGAGTATTTTGGATGATTTGATGAGGTGTAAAGTGAATTTGGTGAGATGTAAAGTGAAATGTATGTAAAAATGATCACAATTTTGAAAATAAAATGATGTTGGGAGGGTGTTAATTTTGTTGGGTATTTTCATATTAAGAGTGAAAATAATCTTGGAACGTTTGTGCAAATAATCACGAGATAGAGTGAGTAATCTTCATTTGTATATTGAGCAAGTTTGCGTATTGAATATCATTATTTGAATGAGAACGTTTACGCATAATCGAGTAGCCATTTAATATTGTTTTTCCCTTTTAACAATTTATGAGTAAATGAGTAACAATTTGTAGGTAGCAGACAGTTTCACATTTTTATTATTATTATTATTATTATTATTATTATTATTATTATATAAAGAACAAGGAGTACCTAGAAAAAAAAAAGGTAATTTTGTTAAATCTAAAAAAAAAAAAGTCAATTGAATATACCCTATACCAATGACAATGTATTACATATTCACATTGTGAACCACACAACACTAGCAAGTACTATTACTCCATTTGGTCTCACTTTAACGGTCAGCTTTTAGACGAGCTAATGGTTATTTGGGTAAAATGAGTAATATGTACATTTATATGTTATTAATTAATCTTTTATAATCATTTTAATTATTAGGATTATATTGTAAATATTTCTGTGTAAAGTATCCCACATCGTTTGTATAAAACTATTAGCATAGAATACTCTTGTATTTATTCTAATCCTAAATACTGAATGAAATATTTTTTCCATTCATCATTCTTTATATGGTATAAGAGAAATTTTTGGCTAACTCCATCTCTTACAATCCTTTCCTTTTTCCTTTCATTTTTTTTTTCTTTGGGTAATTTGGCGAAATCCTTCGATATTTTTCTCCAGATTTCGTAAAACCTTCATGTTTTTACGTCATCTCTAGAATCGTCCCGGCCCAAATTCGAAAAATCCTTACCTGCCTCACGCAGCACGCACCAGCGCCGCCGCCTCACGCCACCGCACTGCGTCATCCCTTACACTTCTCCCTTCCGTTGATCGCCCCAATGGCCGTCACCAGCACCACCTCCACGACGACCACATCCCTTCCCCGTGCTGCTCTCGTTGCATCGTCCAGAGGCCACCCACAGTCCTCGCCTCATGCTGCTCGCGCAACATCGCGTCCAACGCCCCTGCTCCTCGGCCACCACGTCCGTCCCAGTCTGTCGAGCATGCGCTCACTAGTGCTCGCCCCTACCTCGACAAATGCCAACTTTGTGGCATCACTGGCCACGCTGCTCGGCGTGCTCGCCCCTGTCCAAACTTCAACCCCTCGACCGCCCAACCTTCTGCTCGCCCGACGTATGCACATCCATCGACATACACGTCCACCTCCTTGCCCTCTGATCCAGGATGAATTTTAGACTCTAGGGCATCACACCACATCACTACAGATCTTACCAACCTTTCCCTCCACTCTCCATATGATGAAACCGATGGAGTCGTTGTTGGTGATGGCAAGCGTCTTGCCATCTCTCGTATTGGCACTCTTACATTACCTCACGTCTCCTGCTTACTATTTTTGAACACCTTACTTATGCCTTATATGTCTCGGAATTTAATATTTGTATCTCAACTATGTTCTGCGAATAATGTGGTGATTGTTTTCTTGGATTGTGACTTTCAGGTGAAGGATCCACATACGGGGGACACTATAGTGTAGGGACCGCGCGTTAATGGACTCTACATCTGGCCAAACACTGCACCTGCCTCTCCTACTACCTTCTCTGCTGCTAGCCCTTCCCTACCCATCTGGCACGCTCAGTGAGGTCATCCCTCCACTAAAATTTTAAATTCTGTCGTGTCCAGCCATAGTTTACCCCTTAATAAATGTTCAACCTTCTCCTGTGACTCTTGTAAGTGCATAAAGAGCCACAAACTACCCTTTAACGATACTACTTTATCTTCGTCTATGCCTCTAGAATTAATTTTCTCTGATGTTTGGACGTCTCATGTTCTGTCTAAAGATGGTTACAAACATTATGTTATTTTTGTTGATAATTTCTCCAAATATGTGTGGATATATCCGTTAAAATGCAAATCTGATGTCCTACCCACTTTCATAGCCACAAAGCCCTGGTCGAAAACTTCCTAAAAACTAAAATCACCACACTCTTGTTGGTGTATACAATAAAGCAAACTTTTAGTGGGCTTTTATGGATGTATATTTGATTTCCTTATTATCTGAAATAAATGGTTTTTCACATTATTGCATTCTTTGTAATTACTTATATGTCTGCTTATCTTACATTGTAGACGATGTGGTGAGTTTGTAGTCACACAGAAGATCACATTGTCAGTTCCTTGTAAGATATAAACAATATTCACAACTGAGATAGTTCTGGAAAAAACTATTGGTTTAAGTTGTAGTATAAACTTATCAGTGGCTTGTCTTGGTCATTAGTTTGTACTAGTGCGATGTGGCATACTGAATGTATCACAAATAAGACAAGTTCTTCTGTTCTGACTGTTATGAAGAACTAGAGGTCTTGGTGACTTTTATGATTCTTAACCCTAAGTGTGATATTTAGATGTGTGGGGTGCTTGTTCACTACTTTGATGTACCATAGGTGAGAATCTGGTAGATTGTTCACGCTCTGTATTTTGGGTAGTGACATCGCTCGCATGATGTCTAGTTATTGGCATTAGGGCCCCGTGTCGTGGACATCCAGGCTGATGACGTCGCCTTGAGGAAACTTATAAAGGATTGTCGTACTAAACCCTGCAGGTGGATTTAATCCGTACGACAACGAGGTTGAGTTGTACTACTCAAGGAATTATAGAGATTAATTATTTAAAGAAGTCAGAAGCTTTAATAATTAATGGATGTGCGATATCTTAAACTCGGTGAATTATAAAGTCTAATAAAAGCCCTGATTCGGTTCGGGGTAGGACGGGAGTGCAACATTAATTCTCTAGTGGAATGAATTAATGTTCTCGGACCAAATTATATGTTTTGGGCTGAACATAAGAGTATTTGGGCCTGTAAGAAGTCCAAACCCTATACCTTCTAATGGATCTCTAGTCTGGCCCATGAACTTATGGAGATTATAAATAGGAGCCTCAAATTAGTTTTGAAACCCCAGTACACACGAAATTGAGAAAAACGGCTAGGGTTTCAAGGAGACGAAATTGAGGCACTTTCTCCACGTTTGATAGCACGCCGTCCACCTAGTGTTCGAGCAAAGTTGGGAGACAGATGGTGTGCTGTCGCCGGCACCCAAAAATAAATACCTTAAATACCCACTAATGTAGTAGGGAAGTAAGAGTCGATCCCACAGAGAACGGTGTAACTCAATTGAATAAATTGTGTATGAAAGCAGTAAAAATGGGGGGAGTTGGATTGGTGGTTTCTAACTAACTAATAGAAAGCATGAAAAATAAAAGTAAAAGAAATAAATAAATAAGAATCAAATATTAAAACGATCTAGCCCTCAGATTGCTTCCCCTTGATTAATTTAACCAATTTAATTAGTGAACTCGGTAATCTCAATCTAATCTCAAATCTTATCCCTAAGTCAGTGGTACGACCAAACTAACTCGAATTGTTTCTTATGTTTAATTAATTAGAAAGTACGACCCCCAATTAATCTATTCCTACGAATAACCCCAAAACATGTATTTAAGGTTCAACTCGAGAAACGCATTAACGAACCAAAACAATAGAATAAACTAGACCATGAATACGAGACGCTCGTTTCATGCAACCTAGACGTTATTATCCCCTAAGGTGTTCTGCCTTAGTTTCTACGATATCCACAATAATATAACAATTACGGATTATATATAGTGAATTAACTAGGATTGATAACAAATAAACTCGGATGGCCAGTCCTAATAAATCTATTAATCAAAACATGCTTCGCATAAAATCAAATAATAACGAAATCAAAATATGAATTGAAATAAACCGTGAATCACAAAATAAAAAAGACATAATTAAATCCAGGTTTCACATCCTCGGGCTAGAAAAACAATTTACCTACTAAACATAATAAGAGCAAACGATAAAAACAAGATCAGAACCATTGTTTTAATTCTCACGGCAATTCCAGAATCTCCAATTGTCTAGAACAGTGGCAGCCTCCTGCTTTCTTTCTTTTCTTCGCATTCACGACCAAAAAAATGGCGGCTTCTGCTTCCTTATTCTCCAAAACACCAAAAGCCCCAAAGAAATCTTTACGTTCATGGGCCTCAATTGACAAAATTAGGCCCAAATAGAAAGATAATAAATAATGGTCTGAACTTAATCCCAAATTAATTCTTGGAATTATAACATTTCCCAATTTGAATGTTGGTTGAGTTTCTACTTGGCTCGACATTGAAGGGCTCGTCTATATATTTTCAAAATGCTCCAATTTTACCTGAATTAAATAAGAAAATAAAATATCAAGGTAATTGAATGAGTCGAAAAGATGCACTAAAATACCAATTTAATTCACAAAGAATATTCAATTAAAGCACAAAAGTATGCAATAAATTCGACTCATCAAATCTCCCCACACTTAAACATTTGTTTGTCCTCAAGCAAAGAGAATTAAAGCATACAAGGGATAATTTCAATGGACAACCACCCAAGAAAAATAATGGAATTTGCATGTAATACTTGAGAGTTCAAAACAAGAAAATTGAATTACTCTTCTATGATTCTCAAAACTAGATTTTTGAGCCAAATTCATAAGTTGCTTGCCTATCTCAATAAACCACAAATTTCAATTCACATCTAACCACAAAATTTCATCAACTCTCGATTACTCACACCACATTCATGATCCCCTAAAAACCTTGACTTCAGATCACTCGACTCAATTCTCCTTCAAAGTTCAAATCCTAAGGTATCCATCTCCATTCAATTTTTTTTTTTTTTTTCAAAAGGTCTGTAGCTTCTCTCCACTTTTCGGGTTTTAGCTAAGTTTATTCATTTTTGAACACTTAAGCCCCCTGAAGTAGGTAGCTGTTTCTGCCTTCTTTTTTTCTTTTCAAATGAGGTCCGCAACTCCTCTCTACTTTTCGGGTTTTAGCTAAGTTTATTCGTTTACGAACACTTGAGCCCCCTACAGTAGGCAGCTGTTTCAGCCCCTCATTATTTTTTTCATTCATTACTCTTTTTCAACTTAGGATACCAAATAAGATTATTCACTTCTCAAGAAAATCAATGAAAGTTCACCAAAATCAAACAATCAAGTACACCATTTTAGGGCATGAATAAACCAAGAACCAATTCAATTTCAAGGCATAAGATATGAATTTCAACCAGGTTACTAATCAAGACTTACAATTCATGATTTCAGCAATTTAACAAAAATCCAATAATTAAAAACACAGTCAAGTAACCAATTAAACATGCTTCAAAAAACAACATAAAATTCTTTCACATAATTCCAATTTCCGCGTAAAATACTCCAACAATGAATCATCCCCCCACACTTAAATAGGTGCTAGTCCCTTAGCACTAAAGCAAGGGATACAAAAAACAAACACCATATAGAAATAAAAAATAGAGTGGAACGGGGGTACCAGAGTCTACAGTGGTGGCGTCGGGTGCTGAGTCAGCGTGTTCCGACGAGAGAGACAATGGCGAGAGTGGTGTAGGGTAGAGTTCTGTCCAGCTTCGTTCCAATTGACTCTGTTGCAGCTTGTTGGGCTTTTGCAATGGGCAGGAGAAGTCTTCTCTTAAGGCGTGCCCACGCCTTATCTTGTCACTTCAATGAAAGAAAAATTCCAGGAGAAGTCTTTCCTTAAGGCGTGCCCACGCCTTATCTGAAATCATCTCCTGAAACACAAAAATATAAAAACGAAATTAAAAGCAAAAATAGCAAGATAAAAACTAAGTAAACATTGGGTTGCCTCCCAATAAGCGCCTTTTCTTAACGTCGTTGGCTCGACGATCAACTTCTCTTTCACGTAATAGGAATAGGGTAACCCTCTCTAGTTAGTGGCATTTTGCATTGAGAAACAATGTTCTCTCCAATCAAGTTCTCATTCCAAAATATCCTTTGCTTGTCAGGGTAAAGCTCGTTCAATAATTTGGCATATCTAGGATTTTGCTCTATCTGCTTAACTAGTGGTATGTTGTTCTCAACCCTTCGAAAGACATCGACTAGTTGCTGCTCCTTGGCATCTTTCTCCACCTTTTTTATCCTGGAGGGAAAGAGAACTACATTAGTAATAACAGGAATTGATGCACAAGATTTTGCCTTACTTTTTTGTTCTGGTACGCTGACACTGAGGGGGTCAGTGTCTGCTTTTGCGTCCAGATTTTTCTCTACTGATAATTCAGTAACAACATGCTCGTCTTGTGTCTTAATCTGCTCACTAAGTTCCTCGAGACTTTCCTCTATGTCGATTTGGGTAAGATCAACAACATCTTCCACTAGATTTTCACCCAATTGTGTTTGCAATTGGCTTATGACATTCGTCATCTGGCTCAGTTGCACTTCCATACTCTTTTGCCTAGACTCCATACTCTTTTGTTCATCAGCCATGATCTTAAATTTTAACTGGAGAGTCTCCTGATAACTCAATATGCTCGAAGCCAAAGATTTCACCATATCTTTCAATGCGGATTCAGACTTTTGCTCTGAGTCAATCCATCCACCATTATCATAAGTCCTCTCATAATTTCTGAATAGTCGAGGCCTATAATCATGGTATTGCTGTCCTATTCCATCATTTAAAATCTGACAGTCATCAGTGGTGTGATCTGTGGTGGAGCAAATTCGGCACGGTCGAATTTCTGGAGTCTTTCCCTTCATCATCAATTGCATCAGACTTGCAATTTTCTCCAATGGATCATCCTTTGACTTATGAACCGAATAAGTGTTTTGATAGTCCTCATACCTGAAATTATACATAGCAGAAAGAATGGAGAGAATAAACCTGCAAACAATTTCTAAGGAGACACTGAGAGGGTCAGTGTAAGAGAAATCTGCTGAATATCACAAAAGAGCAACAACGTGAATTAATTTTTTTTTGGATTTTTCTGAATTTTTTATATTTTTTTGGAATTTTCTGGGAATTTTTTGACATAAATTAAAAACACAAAAAATTCAATCAAATTTACAACCATTCCCCGGCAGCGGCGCCAAAATTTGGTGTGCTGTCGCCGGCACCCAAAAATAAATACCTTAAATACCCACTAATGTAGTAGGGAAGTAAGAGTCGATCCCACAGAGAACGGTGTAACTCAATTGAATAAATTGTGTATGAAAGCAGTAAAAATGGGGGGAGTTAGATTGGTGGTTTCTAACTAACTAATAGAAAGCATGAAAAATAAAAGTAAAATAAATAAATAAGAATCAAATATTAAAACGATCAAGCCCTCAGATTGCTTCCCCTTGATTAATTTAACCAATTTAATTAGTGAACCCGGTAATCTCAATCTAATCTCAAATCTTATCCCTAAGTCAGTGGTACGACCAAACTAACTCGAATTTTTTCTTATGTTTAATTAATTAGAAAGTACGACCCCCAATTAATATATTCCTACGAATAACCCCAAAACATGTATTTAAGGTTCAACTCGAGAAACGCATTAACGAACCAAAACAATAGAATAAACTAGACCATAAATACGAGACGCTCGTTTCATGCAACCTAGACGTTATTATCCCCTAAGGTGTTCTGCCTTAGTTGCTACGATATCCACAATAATATAACAATTACGAATTATATATAGTGAATTAACTAGGATTGATAACAAATAAACTCGGATGGCCAGTCCTAATAAATCTATTAATCAAAACATGCTTCGCATAAAATCAAATAATAACGAAATCAAAATATGAATTGAAATAAACCGTGAATCACAAAATAAAAAAGACATAATTAAATCCAGGTTTCACATCCTCGGGCTAGAAAAACAATTTACCTACTAAACATAATAAGAGCAAACGATAAAAACAAGAGCAGAACCATTGTTTTAATTCTCACGGCAATTCCAGAATCTCCAATTGTCCAGAACAGTGGCAGCCTCCTGCTTGCTTTCTTTTCTTCGCATTCACGGCCAAAAAAATGGCGGCTTCTGCTTCCTTATTCTCCAAAACACCAAAAGCCCCAAAGAAATCTTTACGTTCATGGGCCTCAATTGACAAAATTAGGCCCAAATAGAAAGATAATAAATAATGGTCTGAACTTAATCCCAAATTAATTCTTGGAATTATAACATTTCCCAATTTGAATGTTGGTTGAGTTTCTACTTGGCTCGACATTGAAGGGCTCGTCTATATATTTTCAAAATGCTCAAATTTTACCTGAATTAAATAAGAAAATAAAATATCAAGGTAATTGAAGTCACAAACTAATGAGTCGGAAAGATGCACTAAAATACCAATTTAATTCACAAAGAATATTCAATTAAAGCACAAAAGTATGCAATAAATTCGACTCATCAACAGACTAGAAGATCTGTAGATTGGAATCAACGCCTCGATCTCCAAGGGTAACGAATCTAATCTTTGTTTTAGATGCATGTTTAGGTTTTTATTTCTTTATATGATTGGCATCCGACAAAGATCTCGGTGACGGACCGCCTTCGCCGGCGTGTTCCAGCAACTCTACACTGACAACGGTGGAGAATTCATTGCTCTCCGCCCTTTTCTGTCCTCCAATGGCATTACCCACCTCACCACCCCTCCCCACACTCCCGAGCACAATGGTGCTTCTAAACGCTGTTATCGACATATCGTGGACACCGGTCTTGCTCTCCTTCACCATTCCTCCACACATCTCTCGTATTGGCCCTTTGCCCTTGCTGCTGCCACCTACGTGATTAATCGGTTACCCAAAGTTGGTCTCTCTCTAAAAACCTCCTTTGAAACCCTATTTCACTATCGTCCTAACATCCTCAAACTCCGGGTATTTGGATGTCTTTGTTATCAATGGCTTCGTCCCTACACCCCACACAAACTTGCCCCTCGCTCCCACCCCTGTGTGTTCATCAGATACTCTCAAACCCAAAGTGCTTACCTTTGCCTAGACATATCTTCCAATTGCCTTTACACATCTCGCCATGTCAAGTTTGTGGAAGACCAATTCTCCTTCCATACAAAACCCTTTCCCCCTCCGACTGCCTCAGACCCGCCCATTGTCGATTGGTTCCCCACACCTCCCTCTATTACCGAGATCCCTCCCCTTGCCGAGCCTCCACTAGCGCTGGCCCTTAATACCCCTGTGTCTCTCCGTCGAGCTCCTTTACCGGCTCCACCTGCCTCTCGCCATCTGATGGTCACTCGGGCTCGCAAAAATATTGTTAAGCCCAATCTGAGGTATGGTCTTTTATCATCAGTTACTTCTGACATTGAGCCCATAACTATTTCTCAGGCCCTTCAGGACAATCGTTGGCATGATGCTATGTCCACTGAGTTCTCGGCTCTACTCAATAATGGTACTTGGGATCTTGTTCCTCCTACCGTTTCTAAGAATGTCGTTGGGTGCAAGTGGGTGTTTCAGATAAAGCATAAACTAGATGGCACGATTGACAAATTCAAAGCTCGCTTGGTGGCCAAGGGCTTCCATAAACGCCGTATTGTTGATTACTTTGAGACCTTCAGCCCGGTTGTCAAGCATGTCATTGTTCAGATCATTCTTTCCTTAACTGTTAATCGGGACTAGCCTCTTCGACAATTTGATGTTAACAACGCATTTCTTCATGGCACCCTCCCTGGCGAGGTTTACATGGCCCAACCACCTGGTTTTTAGACACCAACTTTCCCTCCTATGTCTGTAAACTCTGAAAGTCTATCTATGGCCTTAAACATGCTCCTCATACGTGGTACAATGCCCTCCGTGACTTTTTGTTCTCACTGGGGTTCATTCACACCAAGTCCGATGAATCCCTCTTTGTCTACAATGTTGGTGACACTATTGCATACTTTCTGGTGTATGTGGATGATTTGATCCTTACTGGAAACAACACCTCATTTTTGGACACTATTGTCCAGTCGCCTTGCTTCGGTGTCTCTCTATCCCTGCACGATGGTTCCGCCCCTGCCGATGTGACATCCTATCGCCAGGCTCTTGGTAGCTTCATGTCACATTGTGCCACCAACTCCGACTATTTACTGTGACAACATTAGTGTAACTTACTTATGCTCCAACCCTGTATTCCATTCTCGGATGAAATACATATCCATCGACTACCACTATGTTCGTGATCTGGTTAAGAAGTCTCAACTCCGAGTGTCTCATGTCTCGTCAGCTGACCAACTTTCTGATGCTCTCACCAAGACCCTTACGCGTCCTCGTCTCCATCTTCTTATGTCCAAGATTGAACTCACTAATAATGCTCCATCTTGAGGGGGTGTATTAGGATTATATTGTAAATATTCTTGTGTAAAGTATCCCACATCGTTTATATATAACTATTAGCATATAATACTCTTGTATTTATTCTTGTTCTCAATACTTAATGAAATATCTTTTCCATTCATCATTCTTTATACATTTATCCACCTATCACAAAAATCAAAGAAAGGGACAAGTTGAAAAATATGAGGTTTGTATCTAAACTACTTGTACTTTGTTATAACGTACATGCGTTGGATTCGATAAGAAACTCAATATCGGGTTCTATACCATTACACTCTCTATATTTGTATATACTAGCTAGCTTACTATATACGAGTGTTGGACATGTTGTAATTTTTATTGAACCCGTCCCCGGACCTGTTATACGTAAATATAATGATATTTTTTATGTACGTGTATTTATATAAACTAATATGCATATTAATGTATATATGTTTGTGTAAAAATATTTCATAGGTAGTTTTTTAGTATGAAATTCTATTTTATACAATTACATATTTTAAATTGAATTACTTAATGTTCAAATAAAAATATTGTATATATTAAAATTAATTAAAAAAATTAGGCGGGACTGACTGGCTGAACTTGATGAGTTCTCGAGCGCAACGAGACATGTCTCAGTCCGTGAATTTTCTGGCAGGACAGTTGCTGGAACAAGACTAACTCGATCATCTTAAACCCGCCCCATTGTTATTAACAACAAGGTTTCAACGATTCATACTTTGGGATTCTGATTATATTCACTACAAAAAAAACCGAGCATTAGAAACGGTAAAAATCATTTCTAAACCGGTTAGAGACGACTTTTGAAATGATTTTTTATCCATTTCTATTGCCTATATAACAAGCCAACGTATTAAATATTTCATTATTTGAATGAGAAAGTTTACTCGTATTCGAGTAACCGTGTAATATAGTTATTTCATTTTTAACTATCTTTGAGTTACTTCCTCTGTCCTCTAACACTTTGCAGACTGTTTTTGTCCCCTAACACATTTTACACTTTTCCTATTGAGTTGTCTCACAACACTTAATTTGCACAATATAAATATTTCTACTTAATGTGAGAGGTATTGTTAGTCGTTTTATATGATTCTACGTGGCTTTGTTCACTAGTCAAACAATAATATTTGTGTGGAGGTGTATTAATCTAGTCTCTAATGTGATAGGGTTTCAATGTAATAAATGGGCGTTCTTCCTAATTAAGGCAACTGTGGTGTAATGAAAGGAAGTTGTTCGTCATTAATTTGGTCCTTCACTTGCCTACTCTCGATCTCTTTGTCTTAATTTGTGTTTATATATGTTCATGAAACAATGGTGATAACTATTGACTCACTTTTGATCATTGATTCACTTTTGAACTCATGACTTGATGTTTATCTGGATCACTTTTGAGTCTTTCTCTGTCTTTTAAAAAAGACAAAGTCTCAAATAGACTTAAGTTCATATAAGAACTTGAGTTGACCGCGTTGATTTTTATTTTATTTTTACATTTTTTTCTTGAAATGTCTAAGTAACTATAATTAAAAAGTGAAACACAATACTGATGAAAAATATAAGTCATTAATGACTAAAAAGTAGAACACAATATTAGTGAAAAGCGCAACACAATATTATTAAAAAGTGCATGTCATTATAACTGAAAAGTGCAACACATTATTAATGAAAATTGTAAGTTATTATAATTAAAAAGTGCAACACAATATTATTGAAAGTGCAACCCAATATTGTGAAAAAGTGCATATCAGTATAACTGAAAAGTGTACCACAATATTAATGACAAGTGTAAATTATTATAACTGAAAAAGCGCAACACAATATTACTGAAAAGTGCAATACAATATTATTAAAAAGTGCAAGCTGGTATTACAAATTTTAATGAAAAGTGTAAGTTATTATAACTAAAAAGTGCAACACAACTAAAAAGTGTAAATCACTATAAATGAAAATATTATTATAAAATGTAAGACATTACAATTAAAAAGTGCAACGTCGTATAACTAAAACTTTTCAAGTGACACGTGTTAGGGATTTTAAAACTTTTGACAATTATGATAATAGTAAAAATATTTTGACAGTTGAAAAATCAAATAACAATTCTATTAAAAAGTAAGGTATAAAACTCGATTTAGTTTCATAATTTTCAACCTTTTCTGAAATGGTCTCGAAAAAGTTAAATGTACTAATTTACACTACAAAATAGAGGTGTTTTACCGACGAAAATAGAGACAAAAATTCGATCGGAAACAGTGTTTTCCGACAGAAATACCGACGAAAAAATTCGGTCGATGCTAACCTCGTCGGTAATTTTTACCGACGGTTTTTTTTTTAATTACCGACATAATTATTTTTTAATTACCGACGTAATAAACCAAATTCAAAAAAAAAAAATTGAACACGAACACGGGCGCGAGCCAACGGGCTGCCCAAGCCCGGCCCCAACCTGCAAGGCCCGCGAGGGCCCGAGCATAATTGGCTGAATATATTCGGCCTTCATGGGACTCAAACCTGGGTGTGTGGGCGCCTACCACTCGGACAAGTCTGTTTTTCATTTATAATTGTAATATTAATTGTATATGTACTCATTTTGACCCATTTTTTTAAAAAATAAATTCACAAAATTAATTTCTTTCTCTAATAATATTACTAAATTTGTAATTTATAACTATTGTAAATTTAATTTTTTTAATTTATATATTGTAAATCTAATTTATTTATTTTTTTGTGTTTTGATTAAAATTCTATAAAGTTCATATCATGTACCCATGTTTTACTTTTATTTTAAACAAATCTATTTAATAATTGAACATTCTTTTAATTATATTAATCACTAAATTTGTGATTTATTACTATTGTAAATTTAATTTTTTTAATTTATATATTATAAATCTAATTTATTTATTTTTTGTGTTTTGATTAAAATACTAAAAAGTTCATATCATGTATACATGTTTTACTCTTTTTATTTTTTTAAACAAATCTATTTAATAATTGAACATTCTTTTACTTATATTAATCACTAAATTTGTGACTGTGAATCTTATTTTCAAATAGTATATTAGTAATTTAATATATGCATGCATCATCTTTTTATTCAAATTTTAAAAAAAAAATCATTTAATAATTGACATCCTTTCACTTATAATATCACTAAATTTGTGGCTTATAATTATTGTAATTTTTTTAAATTTATAAATTGTAAATGTAGTCTTATTTTTAATTCTTTTGTTTATTAATTCACACAACAAAAACTTAATTATCATATAAACTAAATGGATATAAAAACTAAAGAAATTATGTCCAAACAATATAACATACAAATTTCTAATTTAATATAAAATTTCCTAATTTAATCAATAATTTTCTAATTTAATATAAAATTTTATAATTTAATCAATAATTTTCTAGTTAACTTAATCAACAATTTTTTAATTTAATGTTTCTAATTTAATCAACAAATCTTCTATTTTAATCAATCATAATTTTTTAGCAAACAAATTTGTTTCTTTAATTAATAATTTAATTTTTGCACAAATTTTTAATTTTTAATTTTGTGATTACCGACCAAAATAATCACAATTTTTTAATTTTTTTTAAATTTGTGGTTAGAGACGGAAATTTCCGTCGATAAATTGATTGACTTTGTTAATCCGTCGGTAAAATTTTATCGGTATTTTACATTTTTTTGTAGTGTTAATTCTAATTTTTCTAATTTGTTCGGTTTAATTTGGTCCCAAAAATTTTGTCGGTATTTCTAACTTTTTTGGAATCAATATAGAATAAATTGTGAAAAAATTCAACTAAAATTGGTACTTTAATTTTTTTGGGATTAAAACAGAATAAATTACAAAAAATGGGACTAAATTTCTAAATTGATACATTTAACTTTTATAGAACTATTTAAAAAAATATAGAAACTTATGAGACTAAATTGATTTATATCTCTAAAAGTAATAAACAACTCAATTGAAAAACTATCTAACTTAGTCAAATATGGACGTGGTAAGCTCTTAAATTAAACTCTTTATTTTAGTTCACTGAAAAACCTTTGCACTTTGGATGTCACTGCAGAATAACTTGAAACTAAAAAAAAATGCTGATAGAGAATTCAGTGGAGAAGCATCAAATTCCTTGAAACGGTAATACACTAATTTATAGTGGTGCAGAGTTTAATCTTCTATGTCCACTTTCTTTATTGAACATGATAAAGTTTTAATCACTGAAATTAACTTGTTTTATAGTGTCAAGGTGCATTGATCAAAATTATTTATTTTGTATAATTTGATTTCTATGAATGAAGAGCCCGAGTCAGTAAATAAATTAACTTATTAGCTTACTTGAAGTTTTTACAAACCTATTCAACAAACCATTAACTCTCTATTAGAGGGGTTAATGTAAGTTTTGTGTTTTCAACTAATCTGGTATCATTTACAATATTAAATACTATGTATGTGTCCCGTAATTACTTTCACACTTTCCTTTTTAATTTTAAGATGTTGTATAATTACTTTCACACCCTTAAAATGGAAAACCTTTTATATATTCCACCCTTATAATATTCTCAAATTTACACAAACGCTATTACTTTTTCTTCACACATATACACTAGTCAACTCATTTATTTACTTTATACATAAAGGCTTACAAAATTAACTTTCAAAATCACCACTAAGTTCACTTTTCTTATTCCGTGTGCCATTTCACATGTGAAAATAACCATCGGATAGAGCTAGGGAGTATAAGATATCACTACTAAGCTTGGATGTTTAAGCTTTTGAAATACATAACGTGAACTCTAATAAACTTACGGACTAGAGAAATTTGTGTTAGAAGAATGTTTCTTTGAATGATTGATTACTTGTGAGTTCTTGAGAAATTGCTTGAATGCTTGCTCTTAAAAATTTCTTGTAATCTTGTTTGAACCATGGTCCTTCTGTATTAATAGAGTTTTTGAAAATTCTCCCGTTGAAGAAGGTGGACGGATAATGGTGGAAGAGGACGGTGGGAGAGTAGCGGAAGAGATGGGCAGCGGAAGATGGTGGGTTTTTGGGTTTTTAGAGAGATTTTTTTTTTTTTTGGCGAACACAATCATTGTTTTAGTAATTTTAAAGGTTAACACTTGTGTGAAATATTTCACAAATGAAATATGATCATTTGTAAAAATTCGCGGGTTATAAGTCTAGATTCGGATTGCCAAAAAAATTTGTGGATCGCAAGCAGGTGGTTACTACATAACCAATATATTGTTACTTTAAGGTCAAATTATTATCACTATAAGACCAAAAGTGTACTACTAACACTACAAAAAATGCGCGGTTTACCGACGAATCTACCGACGGAATTGTGGTCGGTAGGTGTGGTTTCCGACGGAACTACCGACGGAATAATTCAGTCGGCTCTAGTCTCGTCGGCCTGGTTTACCGACAGAATTTTTTATTCCGTCGGTAGTCCCGACGGAATTAATCAGTCGAGTCTGTCGACGGATCTCATTCCGTCGGTAGGCCGAATGACCCGTTTTGAAACCGGGTCTGATTTCTGTCGGCAATTCCGTCGGTCGTCCGTCGGTCGTCCGTCGGTAGTACCGACGGAAATTTATTTTAGCATTTTTTTAACAAAAATATATCCGTCGGCTTCTGTCGGGAATTCCGTCGGTACCTTCCGACGGATCTGCCGACGGAACTCGATTTTATATTTTTTAAATTCGGAATTATATTCAGTCGGTGTCCGTCGGGGGGTTCCGTCGGTAAGTCAACCCAAAAAAATAAATAACTGGCGTGAATCGGACCCGACCCGACACGGACCCGACCCGCGATCTGTTATTAAGGGCACCATTTTATTCTGGCCTTGCTAGGAATGGAACCCGGGTGTGTGGGCGCCTAGTGAGGGGCGCCTACCACTGGGACAGGTGTGTTACTTGTTCGTAATTGTAATATTAATTGTATATGTACTCATTTTAAGCCCATTTTTTTTTTAAATTCACAAAATTAATTTCTTTCATATATATCAAATAATTAAATTTGAAATCTATAATTTATATTTTTATAATTTATATATTTTAAAATACTAAAATATTCATATTTTAACTAAAATACTAATATTTTTTAGTAAAAAATTCATTTTTTTGCTAATTATTTTTTAAAAAATTTCAAAAAATTAATTTCATTCACATAAATTAAATAATTAAATTTGTAATCTATAATTTATATATTTTTAAATACTAAAATATTCTTTTTTTTGCTAATTATATTTTAAAAAATTTCAAAAAATTAATTTCTTTTCACAATTTTTAGTTGTAACTTAATGATAAATAAATATTTTTAAATTGTACATCTAATAAAATAATTAGCTTACATTATATAATTTATTATTCATCTTCTTCCTCTTCATCTTCTTCATCTACATTTTCATTATTTGTCTCATCTTCCTCCTCTTTATCATCATCCTCCTCCTCCTCCTCCTCCTCCTCCTCTTCCTCTTCATTTTAATCATCTTCCTCATTTCCATTATCGTTTTCAATTTCGATCAATTGTGAATTTCCAGCCGTCAAGTCTACGTGGATATTCAAATCTCCCGTAAAGACTTCAGTTCTAGCCTCTATTTGTTCCGTTTGAAATGGAGAATCATCTTCATCACTCCTGTCCTTTGTAGGGACTTCTACCATTGATCTTACCTTTACTTTGCAAACAGCGTGCCATTCAATTTTACTACGTGATCGTACTGGATACTTGCAGTAGTATACTTGAGATACTTGATGGGCAAATACAAATGGATCATTACCGCTATAGCTCCTTTTCGGATTAACATCGACGAGTTTGTACTCCGGATGAATCATTGTTCCTGAAGGGCCTGAATCAAACCAATGACACTTGAACAACACTACAGTCTTTGCTGGATATCCCGGATATTCTAATTCAACGACTTCGTGCAACACCCCATAGTAGTCACTTGCATCTGCATTGTAGTTTGCACTGCTAATGCAAACACCACTGTTGGTAGTCGCTTTTCTTGATGCATAATCGGATGTATGAAATCTGTAGCCCTTCACAATATAACCGTTGTAAGTCTTTACACGACGTAGTGGTCCTTTGCTGAGATCCCTTAAGAATCTATTCTCAAAATCGTTTGACCGTCCCTATACAGTTCAAATAATTAACATTAATTATGAATCATATTTATTTACGTAAAATTTAAGGAAATGGTACTCACACAACGTTGGAACTATCGGGCAAAATCACGTTGAAGACGAGCATCTATATCTGTATCTAAGATGTTTTGTTCTGTTCGTCTTAGTTCTTGAGTATACATCCTAATTCACAACATCCAATCACAATTAATATTAAATTACATAAATGAAGTAGTGATAAAAATATGAAATACTTACTCAATGTAAGGTTGAAGTTCATCACAATTCAATAACACATACGTTTGTGCTATTTCTGCCTCTCTGTTCGACTCCCACTCTCGTTCTGTGAATTTTCCTATTGGTCGTCCCTTAGACTTGAATATAGACAGCATTCCATCGACCTCTTCACCGATATTGTTTGTATCTCTACCACCGTAGTTACGTGGTTCACTTCTCAACCGAGTGTTGACATGGTCTTCAAAATAATAAGAACAAAACATGCCAACCTCTTCATTCAAATATGCATTAATTAATTACAATTAACCAATAAAAAACATATAATCCACGTACTAACATATATTTCAATTAATTATACATATATATTCATCAACTACATACATGATATTTTATAATAATTAACATGCAATTTATAATAATTCAATAACAGTTTTATAATAATTAACATGCAATTTATAATACAATAACTTAATTAAAATTAATTAAGAATTTATAAAACGTACCGTTTAAATTGAAGAAAATTGGAGTAGATAATCGTTATGCCCTTTGTCGATCAATCCACGCACCACGCACAAGAAAATCCAATCCACGAGGAGAGAACAGGAGACGAACAGGGAGAGGGAGACGAAAGCCAAATTTTTTTTTACCTTATGAGGAAGAACTGCCTTCGGCAGTTCTTATAAAAAATTTTTTTTTGGCTACCGACGGATATTTCCGTCGGTAGCACGCGAATATTAATGCCACGCGTCTTTTCATTGGTATCCGAGGCGGTGGGTCAAAGCGGGTCGGCTACCGACGGATATTTTCCGTCGACAGTCGAAATTTGAACGACCGACGAAAAAAATCCGTCGGGAAGCAAGGCTAAACGACACCGTTTGGCCGCGGAACTGAATTCCGTCGGGAAGTCCGTTGGACGGTCCCGACGGATCTTGGATTCCACGGGAGTCAGTTGATTCGAAAATTCCGTCGGCGATCCGTCGGGGCGGCCGACGGAATGGATTCCGTCGGTAGCCTTCCGTCGGCAAACTCCGCGTTTTTTGTAGTGTAAATGTCAAAAAATATTTTGAAAAATTCGCCAAAAAAATTAAGTGTTCAGAATTTTTTAAAATTTTTTGTAGTACACTTTAGGACTTGTAGTGACAATATTTTGATCATTTATAAAATAATAAGCGAAAAAATATATTTTAGTTAAGTTAGAGCCACATTTTTTTTCATCTATATATATCATGTATAAGTTTTTGTGATTTTTATATTACATATGCAAATTTTTAGTATTTCAATGATTCTATCGGTAGGAGGTTCTATTGTAAATATATCATTTCAATTATACAGAAGAAGAATGAGTTTATCAATAGCAAAGGGTAAAAATTAATAAATTATTTGGAGAGCAAAATGCAATTAATTAACCTACCTAAAGTATTGTTTTAAATCATTCAAAGAAAAAAAAAAAAGAGGGAATATTAATAATTACAATTTTCAGAAATCCATTACACGATGATAACCATTAACTTCTGTTTATCCACATTTATAAATCAGTCCATTATAAATACCCAACTTATAGTATATCTTTATTTAAGCAATTTAGAAAGTTATACTAGCTAATGGATTGTTTTTTGTTTTTCTGTTTTACATTGATTTTTAGCAGTAGTGTTGCAAGAGGTCAAAGTTTACCAGCTGTGTATGTGTTTGGGGATTCACTTGTGGATGTTGGAAACAACAATTTCCTACCACGTTCGGTATTAAAAGCCAATTATGTACCCAACGGCATCGACTTTCTAGGCCGGAAACCAACTGGTAGATTTTGCAATGGCAAAAATCTTGCAGATTTCCTAGGTATTTTAATTTTATTTTTTTTACACTGAATTGTATCACTTTATTTTAATTTGGTGGATCAAAAATTCAATTAAACAATTGAAATATATTTAAATCCTTAAAATTCAATTACATGTACGTGTCCAATTGCATTTTTTTAAATCTCTAAATACCACAATTGACCAAGTTCATCTTGATGAATTTTATTTTTCTTTAATCCATGAGAAGGTACATTGATATATAATTTAGATTTATTCATGTATCAAACGGTGTTCATCTTGCAAGAATTTTTAATTATGGATAAATCCGTTTTATTCAATTTAATTGATGGTCTAAAGTTTAATTTCAGAACAAATGAAATAGGCGATGGTAGTGTATTATAATCCTAAAATAAAATTTTAATGAGTGAGAAATTAGTCTTTCATAATTTTATTTTTTTTTCTGATTAGATTTTTTTTTATTCCTCCGTATCCAGTCTAATTTGGAGGACCAATCCCAAAGTCCACTTGAGGGGGCCTATTTAAAGTTAGAATTTTGCGCTCTTTATGAATTTAACCCTTAGAAATTGTTAGTACATTATGAAATTATTTGAGTAAATTACCTTAATTATCCCATGCACGTTGATTAAACCTTAAATATGCTAAGATAGGTATGATCATACTCGGATATCTCAACCACTATCACTGATCAAGAATAAATTGCAGATGGTGTGTGTTTTGATTATTTGGTACTATACACACAATCAAGTGTGTTTTTACGTATTGAATATAAATTTTATTTTATTTTTTAATAACCATTTATCTTGGATCTGATTATAGCAAAAAATGTGGGACTACCCTCAACACCGGCGTATTTGTCACAACCTAACAATAAATTTATCAAAGGTGTAAACTTCGCCTCTGGGGGAGCTGGAGTCTTCAACTCCACGTACACAGGCCCTCTGGTAATGACGTAAAATAGAGAGATATGGAATTAAAATTTGATTTTATTTGTGCTACTACATTATTTAAAACTAATAGTTTCCCTATATTTTTATATGTATAAAAACATTAAAATATATATTCCACATTTTTTAATCTTTTGCATTTATAGCTTATGATTATTAATATAGATACATTCCCTGATTGATATATTTTTTTTAATTAATCAGTTGCGTGTAGTGTCACTGGAAAAACAAATAGAGTACTTTTCAGGTGTTGGCCAAAGACTATTGAAAGAATTGGGTTCCACCACAGCTGTGCAAAAGCATTTTTCGAAATCACTCATTTCTATCGTAATTGGTAGCAACGATATCATTGACTATTTCAACAGCGGAAATGGAAATGGGAATGAAAATGGAAATGGGAATAGAAAATGGAAAGGGAAAAGGAAAGAGAATGGAAATGAGAATGGGAATAGAAAATGGAAAGGAAAAGGAAAAGGGAATGGAAGTGCATTGCGTAAAAAAAACACCCCCCAGCAACATGTTACTCTCATGCTTACCACCCTCAGACAACATATCAAGGTAATTAAACTACTACGGTCATCCTCTCCTCTAGCTGTCCTGGGTAAGACTGTCACACAGATCTTTTCGTGAAGAGAGTCTTTTTTGACCCTAGGTAAAAAGTAATAATGTTTAAATAAAAAATAATAGTCACTTTTATTAAAAACATTATCACATATTTTACAAATATAAAATTAGGGGAAAAAATGAATTGTCTAATCAAAAATCTAAAATATGGGTTAAAAGGGATCCGTGAAAAAAGATATGGTCTCACAAATTTTTTTGTCATTGTCCTATCTTGTCACCATAATACAAACTTCCCCATATTTGCAAAAATACACCGTTCAATTTTAAAATTATTACTTTTCTTTTTTAGTTGTTCAATTTTATTATTCTCATTAATTTCCTTTTATGAATTAATATTATTCATGTTACTTTATCTCCATCTTTAAATTATTACTTATTTACTTAAATTGTCATTCACTTTATTTATAAGTGGACTTCAAAATCTTACACATTATTTGACTTCTACTATTCAAAAACTCAAAATAACACACATATTACTATTTAACCGGTTTCAAAAAATCAGAATTTTAAAAACCGATTTTCAAAATCATCCAAAGTAAACATCACCTTAGAGTAACTAACTTATATATGTTTCAAATTGTGCAGGGTATTTATAGTTTAGGAGGACGCAAGTTCTTAATAATTGGATTACCACCAATAGGATGCGCACCCAAGCAAAGATATGAGAACAAAGACAATGAATGCAATGACGAAGTTAACAATTTGACAAAAAAATACAACGACCAACTCAAACAAGTATTGTTGCCTCAATTACAATCGGAGCTTAAAGGCTTCCACTACTCCTACTTCGACTCATACTCCCTCTTCTTTGACTTCATTAACAATCCAAAAACTTACGGTATGTAATTTGTACTTAATATCAAGAATCGTTCAGTAACTTGGGTCTTGTTCAATACATATCCTGTTACAAAATGATTCTTGATGTTTACACTATACATATATATGCTATGTGCCATATATTTACGATTCTTTCTTTTTCAATACGTTCCATAATGATTTTTACATTTTTAAAATTAAAAATCCTTTATACAGTTGGTCTTAGGGGAGACCGTCACACAAATCATATTTCGTGAGAGGGGGTCTCCTTGAACGCGATGTAAAAAAGTGATAGTCACTTTTGTTAAAAACATTATCACTTTTTAAATGTGGTTCAAAAATACACTGGACCCATTTTGACAAACATAAAATGTGAAAGAAAAAAAAAGGATTGTTCAACTAAAAATTTGAAATATGAGTCAAAATGAACCATGAGACAATTTCATACAAGTCTTCGTCCCCTTTATAAACTTCAATCTCACAACATTCACAATTTTACACAAATGTCATTACTTTTGAGTCAACTCATTTATTTACTTTAATTATACGTACAGGTTTCAGTGAGGTAAAGTCAGCATGTTGTGGAATTGGAAAATTGAGAGCTAAGTTTTATTGCACCCCTGTTTCTCGGTATTGTTCGGACCGAAGCTCACACATATTTTGGGACGTTTACCATCCTACAGAGGCTGCTGCTCAAATCTTCATGAATACACTTTTCAACGGTTCATCAACTTATGCATCCCCCATCAATCTCCAACGCCTAATCTCTCTTTAGAACTTAATTATTCTCTCTTAATAAATCACAAATAAAATATACCTATGATTTGTCTACTAATACTCTTTACTTGAATTTACATTGTCTGATCCTTACCGGTACACTGTCCACTTTTTTCTTTCTACTTACATGCACTATGCCAGATTTGTGTTTTAACTAACATTTGAATGACAGCGATTTTATTAAAAATTGCAGTAAAAACTCTGTTATATCTAATTAGGCAAACTTTTTTGGCATCATTAAAAGCCTCGCACATGAAGAGTTTGTCAGGTGAGTTCAATATTTCTTTTGTCCATCATTTTCTTCAAATTGAGCAACTTCCCTAACTCTAAATCATGCATGTTTTTCCTCATGAATAGTTTCAGACCTTTAAACCTATTACTCCCTCCTGTTCTTAATAAATGTCGGTTGCACCCTCAAAGCCAGAATCAAAATAGTCACTCAAATCTAAACTATCTTCTGATGGATACCACAAACCCATATTCAATGTACCTTTCAAATACCTCATAATTCTCTTAGCTGCTTCTGGGTGGCTTAACTTAGGATTTGATTGAAATCTAGCACACACAACTACAACAAAGGTAATATCTGATCTACTAGCAGTTATGTACAGGAGAGATCCTATAAGGGCTCTATATTGGGATTGGTCTACTGACTTACCATCCTCATCTGGATCGATTTTAAAGGAAGTCGTCATGGGAATCTTACATATTTTACTTGTCTGAGCACAAAATTTGGCATTCAGATTCCTTGTATACTTAGCCTGAGTAATGAATATCCCATCTTCACTTTGCTTCACTTGCAGACCTAAGAAGTTGTTCATCTCTCCCATCATGAACATCTCAAATTTGTCTTGCATCAATTTTGAGAACTTGTCGCACATCTGCTGATTGGGTGAACCAAAGATGATACCATCAACATAGATGTGAACCAATAAGATATCATCTCCTTCTTGAATCCTGAACAACGTCCTGTCAATGATTCCCTTTGTGAATCCATTATCAATCAGGAACTGAGATAGTGTATCATACCAAGCTCTAGGAGCCTATTTTAGTCTGTAGAGAGCCTTTTTAAGATGATATACTTGGTCATTCTGTTCGAAGTTAGGGGGTTGTTCGACATAGACTTCTTCCACAAGTATTCTTTTTAAGAATGCACTCTTGATATCCATTTGATACACCTTAAATCTCATTTGGGACGCATAAGCAAGAAATAGTCGAATAGACTCAAGGCGAGAAATAGGGGCAAATGTTTCATCATAATCAACCCCTTCTGATTGTGAATAACCCTTCGCAACAAGTCTAGCCTTGTTCCTTGTTATGGCACCATTTTCATCCGTCTTGTTATTTAATACCCATTTGGTACCAATGACGTTCTGATGTTTAGGACGGTCTACGAGCTCCCATACATCGTTCCTTCTGAATTGATTGAGCTCTTCTTGCATTGCAACAATCCAATTGTTATCTTCTAGGGCTTCCTCGATGGTTGAAAGTTCCTTCAAGGAAAGAAAACAACAATGACAAAATAAAGTTTCAACAATATGTGTTGATTGATTAGCATTGGCCTTTTGCCTTCTAGTCTTGACATCGGAGCTTGAATCTCCTATAATTAGATCAGATGAATGATCCCTTGTCCAAATGTGCTTTGGATAAGTACCATCAGATGGGTTAGCAACCTTGTGTCACTAGTGTTTTGACATTGATGTGTCTCAGCTGGATCATCAACTTGAGTATCATCTGTCGTATCAGCTTCAACTGTGTCAATAGTGTCTGCTGTTTTATCAACTTCTTCTGTTTCAACAACTTTAGCTTTTCCCCCTACTTGAGTAGGTTCAGTATCAACTCTTGGAGCTTCATTTACTGTATTTGTTCTGGGATCTTGTAGTAGGTCTCCTTGGTATGAATTGATCAACATCACTATCGTTATCGTCTGAAAAGGGAATAGTGAGTTTCACACAGTTTTTGTCAGCTAATTCCTTCTTCTTCAGATTAAAACTTTGGAACTTTTCAGTCAAGAGATCTACTTTATCAGCTGTACTCACAAAAGTAGTTTCATCAAACACAACATGGGGTGTTTCTTCCACTACAAGGATCCTCTTATTAAAGACTATGAATGTCTTACTAACTTGGGAATATCCTAAGAAAATTCCCTCGTCTGATTTAGCATAAAAAACCTTTAATTGAGTCTTCCACTACAAGGATGAAACACTTACAACCAAAAATATTCTAGGGAGTCTTATTAAGATATTCTAGATTTTCTTTCATTCCAAATTTCATAGGGAGTCTTACCACGTCTTTTGTAGATTATAATTCTATTTTGAGTGTGGCAAGTTGTGTTCACTGCTTCAACCCATAATTTCTTTGATGTACCAAAACTCAGCTAGCATGGTTCAAGCAACTTCTTTGAGGGTTCTATTTCTCCTCTCATTTACTCCATTTTGTTGAGGTGTATGAGTTGAGCTTGTCTCATGCTGAATACCATTGTTAGAACAATAAGTGGTAATAGAAGAGTTAAGAAACTCACCACCTTTATCGCTTCTAATTTTGATGACCGTCGAACCCTTCTGGTTCTGAATCTTCTTCATCAGCTATGGAAGTTTGGTCCTTGTCTCACTCTTTTTTAATAGAAAAGTAATCCAAGTGTATTTAGAATAATCATCTGCAACCACTAGAGTGTACTTTTTACCACTTAACGTAGTAGGTGAGATAGGTCCAAACAGATCTATATGAAGTAGTTCAAGGACTCTGTTGGTGGATGATACATTCTTGCTTTTCATTGGCACTTTCGTCTGTTTGCCCTTATGACATGCATCACACACCTGTAGATCTTTACTAAAAACTTAATTAGGTAAGCCAACCACTAGTGAGATTCTTGCAATAGTGTTAAAAGTCTTAAAGTTTAGATGACCAAGTCTTTTGTGCCATAGCCAACTTACTTCTTTATAACTCTTAACCACTAACTAGACAAGTGTCACTAGGGCAGCCTTTCCAGTTAGCAACATAAATAGTTCCTTGTCTGCTACCAGAGAGTAGCACGTTTCTACTAATCTTATTTACTACTATTCAGCCTGTAGATGAGAATTCAACACTATACCCTCTATCACAGAATTGAGAAATAGAAAGCAAATTGTGCATTAAACCATCAACATAAGATACATCTTTTACCGATAAGTCACCATTGACTAAGGTTCCAATTCCTCTTGTTTTAGCAACGGAATTGTCACCAGAGACGACTCGTTGACCTTTCTTCTCTTTTGAGGTCCGTGAGGATGTGCTTTGAACTTGTCATGTGACGTGAAGCGCCTGAATCTATGTACCATAGTTCAGCTTCTGGTCCTCCTCTCTCTAATAGATCCACGCGACCTTGCAAGCAAATCATTGCTTAGGTACCCATTTTGTTTTGGGTCCTTGGGTGTTAGTGCTAACCTTGGGAACCCAGATGTACATATCTCTTTTGAAAAGTCTAGAGCATTTCAGCTTGTTCCCACGGGCATTGCAATACCAAACCTTTTTAATTTTGTCCTTAGCTAAAGAGGTTTTAATAGTGACAACTGAGTGAAATTCAGAAAACTCTTGTTCATGTGACAGATTAGAAACTGTCTTCTGATTTTCCTTCAGCCTGGGTGCATCAGCTGATTGTGACTTAATCTCAGATCCAGGACTGTCAAGAATGTCAAAGGACATTGGAGGTGCATACTTGACAGGACTTTTGTGGACTGTGCCCAACTTTTTAGCTTTGGTTGCATTCGGTTGAGACTTCTTCTGCCTTAGAATGCACAACCTTTCCTTTGAATCCTTTGGTCTACCACCATGTCCTGTGATGAGAAAATTCATCTTAGGATCGACCACAAAAGGAGCTGGCTTAGGATTAGAGATCACAACCTTTGGCTTTTGCAAGCTTGGTGTTGTTTCAGTTACTTGAGTAGTAGTCTCAACAAGAGTTGTACCCAGAAGAATGTTCTTCAAGAATACAACAGTCAGACTCCTCTTCTGTTTCATCAACTTGGTCCTTAATTACCTCGCTGATTTGCAGAAGATTTGCCTTCATGCCATACTCCTGAATTTTCTTTAAGACTTCTAGAGAAGCCATTGATTTGATTAAGAGCTTATCTTGCTCTGTTAATCTCGACAACCTTTAGATTTAAAAGATTCTTCTCTTTTGTTATCTCTTCATGACTACTGAGAAGTTCATCATACTTAGATATGAGAACTCGAAACTCTTTAGTTTCAGCAGCATGAGTCGTCAGCTGATTCTTATGCACATTAGTCAGAATTGAGTGATGATCCTTAAGCTGAGATAGCTCTTCAGTTAGTCTCTCATTCATTATCACTAGTTTAGAATCTACCTCGGGCTTTAGCTGCTTCAGCTGAACAATTTCAGTTCTCAACTTCATAGTTTCATCATCAGCAGCCATATAAGCTGATGTTGCCAGTTTGAGATCAATCTTCAATTGTTCACAAGTGAACTGAAGGTGATCTGCAGATTCGGCGTCAGATGAGTCAGACTCATCTGTTTTTTAAAAAGAGGAATGAATTGAAATAGTTCTGGAATTTACCTTTTTTTCTTCTCTTGCCATCATGCAACGATCATCCAAGAGAACTTCATCTCCATCAATCAGAAAGCCTGATTCATCTGAGGAAGGTAGGTCATAGTCTAAATAACTACTCTCCTCATCTTCCATCATGGCTTTCCTTCTAGCAGAGAATTTTCTCTCCCTTTGGGCTTTAAGTGCATGTATAACACAAATCCTTATCATCCCTAGAGCTTCGAGTAGAGGTAGCATCTCTTTTGTTACTTTCTCTACCATCAGACGACTCTTCTCTTTTGGAGGAGTAAGGTTCCTCTCAGCGTTCTGGAATGCGTTCTGATCTATCCTTGGACTTATATGAGGATGATGAGCCTCCTACATGGTTATCTTTCTTATCTTTATAACTTTATAAAATCTTTTGTACTTACCATGCTGAGATTGAAGTTTATCAAATCTCTTCATCATCAAGGCCATTTGTTCCTACAGACTCGGATCTGAAGGAATCACCTCTTCTCTCAATTTGGATTCTTTGCCTGAACGACTAGAACCATTGACGGTAGCTGAAGCTTTAAATGCAACAACTTTAGTAGAAGAGGTTGACGCCTGTTCGTCACCTGTCTCTTGTGCTCTTTCAACATCATATTTGTGAGCCTTAAGAGTTTGAAATAGAGTTTGTACATACCAATTCTTAAATTCTTTATCCTTTTTAATGATCCATACTTTAGTTAACCAGATCTTGGGTAAAGCATACAATACTTTAGCGTTGACTTCGCTTTTCAAGTATGTCTTACCTAGATCCTCTATTTCATTTAGTATTCTGGTAAAAAAAGTTTTTGCAGAAACACCTAAAAAAAAAAAAAAAATTGTCGCCGACCGCACCTTTACCAGGCGGCGGCTAATGCACTTACCTGGGGTGGGGGTGGCTGACATCTTTGACAAGGAGGCAGGGCGGCGAGGTCGATCGGAAGCGGCGGTGGCGGGTTGAACAAAAAAGAACTTGAAGAAATCGATGAGGGAGGGGGAGGCCGTCGAGGCCGAGGGAGAGGGAGGTCGTCGCGGCCGTGGGAGAGGGAGGGAGAGGACTTTGCGGCCGAGGGAGAGGGAGGCCGTCGCGGCCGAGAGAGAGAGAGAGAGAGAGAGAGAGAGAGAGAGAGAGAGAGAGGGGAGGACGTTATGTCGGTGAAGAGACAGAGAGGAAGGGGGCAGCGGCGGCAAGGGGGCGGTGCCAGCGGCGACAAACTGGAAATTGGAAAATGAGGAGAGAATTAGGGTTTGGAGGAGGGTGTGGTTAGTAAAGGTGCATTATATAGATAAAAGGGAGAAAAGAGTATTTAGGACAATTTCAGGGGGTGCATCTCTCTTGACAAATTTTAGGTGGAGTGCATCAATCGGGGTGTGTTCTAAACCGAAATGGAGGTGTAAATAGTCAAGTCCTTTGACAATTAATGTCTCTCATTCCCGCAAGGGCACTTGAAATGGGGTAAAATGTTTAACGAGGCTGCATCTTCTATTTGGCGGCTGAAAATAAATACATACTCTATAAATACATACTCTCACACCACAACATTGTAAACATCTTCAAATCAAATTTTTGTTTTTCCAGTTTAGAGTTGTGTTGCTTTTCAACATGGTATCACAAGAGTCAGTTACACTCTTTCTTTATTCGAGTTGATGCATATCTTCATATCTTCAAGTTTGATTTCCTTCTTATCTTCATATTCCCTTCATAACCAATTTCTAGGTCATCTTCAACCTCTCTTCTCTGCATCGTCTCTGATTCATCTTCTTCTCTTCTCTCAATTCACAATGTTATCCTCAAACACAACATCTTCTTCCCAACCCGCTCTTCCTCGATTCATTGTCCTCAAAATTTGCCTTGATCGAGAAAACTACACATTCTGGGGATCTCAAATTCTCGCAACCGTCAATGCTCACGCTTACGAAGATATTCTATTATGCACCTCTGATGAAATTCCAGATCTGTATTCATCCTGTGATACTTTGATGCAATGGCGCAGAGTGATCAATACTTATTGAGCTGGATGTTAAATTCTATTTCTGTATCCATGCTAGGTCATGTGAGTCGATGTACACATACTTTTGAGGTATGGAATGTGTTCGATGAATTGTTTCGCTCACAATCAGCAGTTCGAGCGATGAGTTTGCATCTTCATTTGCAAACTCTGAGGAAAAATGACATGTCCATTGATGAATATCTGCTTCAAATGCGGATGATTGCGGATGGCCTTCAAGCAGCAGGTCAACCAGTAACTGTTGATGAGTTAACTCTGTATGTACTCGGCGGACTAGGAACCGAATTTAATGCAGTTGTGGTTAGCTTGACTACACGCGGAGAGCTTCCAAGTTTGGATGAAATTCAGTCCATTCTTCACACTCATGAAATGCAACAATTCACATCGAACAAATCTCTGGTAAGCTCATCCACTCCGACGGAAAATGTTGTGCATCGTGATACTCGATCCAATGGTACAGGGCGTGGTCGAGGTCGATCGCACTTTGGAGGCAAACCGCGGATCGTATGTCAACTTTGTGGACGAAACAACCATATTGCCGCCAAGTGCTACAAGCGTTTTGATGCTAATTTTCATGGTCTGGATCCAGCTCACAATCAATTCAGAACCAATCCATCAGTGCATCCTCTCTCTCAGGCACATCTTACTCAACTCGTACCACATCCACCATCATTCTACATCTCTCCACGACCACAGTCATACATTGGTCAGGTTAACTCTTCACCTACTCTTTCTATAGCTAATTCTCAATTTTCACCCACTTTTATACCTCCTGCTCAGCTCCCTTATCCATCTTCTCAATCTACTGGAAATGAATGGTATGTGGACAGTGGTGCGACACACCACATCACTTCTCAGTTTGAAAACCTGCAAGTGAGCACTCCATACCAAGGTAACTCACATCTTAATGTTGGTAATGGATCTAATGTGCATATTGAGAATGTTGGTTCCATCCGATTGTCGCCTCTTATTAACTCTAAGCATCTTATATTAAATGATGTTCTACATGTTCCTGATATCACAAAGAATTTGTTAAGTATCTCTCAATTCCTGAAGGATAATCATGCCATTATTGAATTTCACCCGGATTCATGTTTTGTTAAGGAAGTAGCAACAAACAGGGTTCTTGTGAAAGGTGTTCTTAAAGATGGACTTTATACAGCCTGCAACATTAATGTTCAACATACATACAACTCACGTGCTCTGCAAGTGCTCTTCATAAGTTAGCTGGGTTAATTAGCTAGATAGTTGTGTTAATTAGCTAGTAGCTAGAATTCAGTTACAACCACCGAATCATCTAGAAATGGGTGGTTATCAGTCATGAAATGTATAAATATTCTCACACCACAACATTGTAAACATCTTCAAATCATATTTTTGTTTTTCCAGTTTAGAGTTGTGTTGTTTTTCAACACCGAGCACCTAGGTGGCCCTTGGAGGGGGACGTACCTTGGTTACCGTGATTATGGCCAAGTCATTGGACCTATATTTGTGTAAACAATTATCAAAAGCTTATGGGCTTTGAGCCTATGAGAGTGTTGGAGGTTCGTTTTTGTGACTATGCAAGTCTGTTGATGACCGGGTCAAAACCCGTTAGAGTAGGAGTGGATCAATGATAGTTGAGAAAGGGTTTCCATGATCTCCCTTGAAAATTGGAGCTAAATGTTGACGGAATTCTTGAATAAAGATGATAAGACTTGGACTCTTGTTGCTAAAGGCAGATTGGGTCCTCGGGAAGATCTCAGAGGTCAGTTAGCTAGCTAGGTACAATTTTGGGACAATTTTTTTAGATTTTTTTTTTAGAATTGGAATCGATTTTGGAATGTTTGATTGACGATGGAGTGTTTGGTGTTTTTGTTTCACGGGTTAATGGGCACGTGTGCGTCACACCCAAATTTCCATTAGTTTTAGACAATATATTCATATGGACTTTTTATTTTTTTGAAAATGAGACTTTTTTCATGAGCACAATTTTTTTGGGGGACATTTTATTTTCTATAATAATAATATTTAGAATGATATATAGGGGTTCGGTGTGCATTTTCTAAATAACAAGGTAATTTTACAAGAATTTCCCAAAATATAGGGAGCTTGATGAATTTCTAATTTAACAGTGGGGTTTTATGCAAAATTTTAAAAATATAATACTACAAAAAATGTTTTGATTAGAGACCAAAGTTTTGAGACCGACATAAATCAGTCTCAAATCGGTATTTAATACTACATGCTATACGAATTATTATTAGAATAGAGACTGATTTGAGACCGATCTGGAAAAAATTTGAGTTTTGAGACTGTTTTCAATTCGGTATTTAATATTATATTTTCGGGTAAAACCATGGAAAAATACACTGAACGTTTTTGGTCAACGGAGAAGGAGTCGAATACTGCACATACATATGTGTTATTGAATTGTTCAGAAGTCGAACCCTACATTCAGTAAGTGTTCTCATTTATGTATCGTTACTCATTAAAATGCCTAACGACTATGATAATTGTAATTAGTAATGATATATATATTGTTGTGAATTAGGATATATACTCATCAATTACGCCAGGAAGAATAGAATATCTCGGATAAGGCCATAGAAGCTAGCATTCAATCAAATTTTGCCATATGGTTCAAAAAATACGTGAGTAACATTTAATTACAGGCTATACGAATTATTATTAGAATATATTATGTATTAGTTAAAGTTCATTTGAATTTTAGGGGGAGTCAAACGACGTAGGGAATCGTTATTTACATGATCTCAGCAAAGGACCATTGCGTCGTGTAAGAACTTACGACGGATATTATGTGAATGGGTACAAATTTCATACATCCGAATTTGCATCAAGAAAATCGACTACCAACAGTGGTGTTTGCGTTTCAAGTGCAAACTACAATGCAAATGCAATGGATTACTTTGGAGTGCTAGAAGAAGTGGTTGAAGTAGAATATCAGGGATATCCGGCAAAGAGGGTAGTATTATTCAACTGTGATTGGTTTGATCAATCCACAAAAGGAACAAGAATTCATCAGAATTACAAGCTTGTAGATGTGAACCAGAGAAGGAGATATAAAGGTTACAATCCATTTGTATTTGCAAATCAAGTGTGTCAGGTATACTACTGCACCTATTCAGGACGGAAACAAAATAATGAATGGAATGTTGTTTGCAAAGTAAAGGCAAGATCGTTGGTGGAAGTACCTGAAAAGTAAAAAAGTGACAAGAAGAAGTTCCGTTTCAAACAGAAAAGACAGAGGCTCAAAGTGAGGTCTATACGGAAGATTTAAATCTGTTTGTGGACTTGACGGGTGCAAATCATGAGTTGATCGAAATTGAAAACAATGATGAATAGGATAACGAGGGAGAACATGATGAAGATGAAGATGAAGAAGAGGATGATGATACAAATGAAGATGATGAATATTAGTTTTAAATAGTTATTAATATTATTTTGGACTTCTTAAAGTAACACATTGATTTTTTACAATTAATTCAATAATTTTTATCAATTAATATATGTGGAAATGATTATTTTATTTGAGAAAATTATTTTAGACTTGTTAAATTAACGTTGGTTTTGAAATTTTTTTATTTATAACATATACAATAAATAAATTAATTACATATGTATATAATTATTTTTAAAATTTACACAAGACAATTACTTGTCAAAGTGGTGGGTCCACCAGGGATCAATTCCCACAAAGGCCAAAATAAAATGGCCAATTAAATAAGGGGGTGGGTGTGGGGTGGGGTGGGTCGGGTCGGGCCGGTGGTTTCGGGTTGGTTTTGTATTTTATATAATACCTGGGTTTAGGGACCGAATATTCAGTCCCTAAATAGAGACTGATTTAGAGACCGATTTGTAACCCGGATACACATGGGTCGACCCACATGCACGGTTTGATTAGTGACCACAAGTATCGGTCTCTAATTTGTAGACCGATTAGAGACCGTATTTGACCGAGAAAAATTCATTTTACGTCCTGTAACTTAGGCCTAATCCAATTTATATCCTTTAAGTTTTTACTATTTCGATTTACGTCCTTTTTGGTCCAATTTACGTCCTTTCCGTCGGAAAATTTTAAAACTCATCGGAAAGTGAGGAATAAATTGGGATTCCGGCCAAATAGTCCAATTTACGTCCTTTAAGTTTTAAAATTAAAATTTTCTAAAAATCCCATTAAAGATTTAAAAAATCTAAAAGTATCATTAAAAATCCAAAAATCTTCTTAAAATTAAAAAATATAAAATGTGTAAAATAAAATTCAAAATATATCACTAAAATTTCAAAAAATATCATTACAAATTATAAAATGTGTAAAATAAACATAAAAAATACTAAAATTTTGAAAATATAAAAAATTAAAAATTCTACAATTCAAAGAATGGAAAACGTGTAATTTAAAAATTAAGAAATTTAAAATCTCATTAAAATTTCTAAAAACTCTAAAAATCTCATTAATTTATTAAAAATGTGTATATTAAAAATTACTAATTCTAAAAATCGAATAAGAATAATAAAAATTATTAACATTTCATTAAAAATCAGACATGATTCGAACTCGTCTGCCATTAAAGTTTTGCTCGAACTCCTAAAAATTTTGGGTCCCACGTGATTTTCCAACTCCCCGTCGAGGTTGAGTGGAAGTTCCACACCTTGATCGATTTTGAAACCGTCCCAAATTCATTTTCACGATATTTTTAAAATTTTGAAATTTTTTATTTTGAACATTTTTAAAACTTTAATTTATAGATTTTTTAATTTTTACGAGTTTTTAGAGAGAGAGAAAAAAAATTAAATTTACACATTTTCAGATTTTTTGGATTGTAGATATTATAGATTTTTTAATTTTTATGAGTTTTTAGAAGAAAAAAAAAATTAAATTTACACATTTTAAGATTTTTTGAATTGTATAATTTATAATTTTTTTTAGATTTTTTATATTAATTTTACACAATATATAAGTTTTTAATGAACATTTTTAGATTTTTAATGAGATTTTTTTATTTTAATGCTATTTTTCAGAATTTTTTAATTATTAATTTATACTTTTCAAACATAAAGGATGTAAATTGGACTATTTGACCAGATTTCCAATTTTCCGGTGGAAAGGACGTAAATTGGACCGAAAAAGATGTAAATTGGACACCCTAGGACGTAAATTGAAAATGTAAAAACTTAAAGGATATATTCTGGACTAGGCCTAAGTCACAGGACGTAAAATGAAATTTTCTCTATTTGACCCGAATATTAAACGGGTCGTGTTCAAATTAGAGATTGTTTTATGACCGTCATGTGTGGTCTGTAAGTTGTAGACCGATTTGAGATAGTTTTTGATCCAATTAATAAACGGGTCAAAATTTAAATTAAGACCGTTTAGTGACCGAAAAAATGGTCCCTAAATATAAGACCGATTTGAGACTGTTTTAGGGTCTGAAAATAGGCCGGGTCGAGTCACGTTTAGAGACCGTTTTAAGACCAAATTGTCGGTCTGTTATTTAGAGACTGACCGAAAATCGGTCCCTAATTCAGAGACTGTGTCATAAATTCGGTCTCTGAATATCACGTACCAAGCGAACAAGGACCACCATAAATCGGTCACAAATCAGTCTCTAACGTGTGTTGAGACCGCCTTTACAGTCTCAAAATCGGTCTCTAATCGATGCATTTTTTGTAGTGGGTTTCTTTCATTTGCAATCTACAATTTTTTTTGATTCCACGATATTTGGTCCAAGGACCATGAGACCTAGGGAGAATCACACTCATAAGTTTCAAGCCTACACCATTAGACCAACTCCTCCTTGAGGTTTGCATTCTACATTTTTATTCATAAATATTAACTTTGCTATCCCCAACTTCATATTAATTAAGCATCAAATTTTTGAACCCTACCGTTAGACTTTTAAATGATAGAGTCGTGTCGGATATACAAGTGTTCTATCTTGTTTGAAATATTACCAAGTATTAAAATTTATGTTTAAACTTATTTTTATAATTAATCAAATCGAGTCTGATTGAGTCGAATATTTGATAATTTTACACTTATTTAATTTTTTGACTAAACAAGTTGGAGCTGAGCTTAAGAATTTATTGAAAGATCTCGAATCAAGTATTATATGCATATCTATAGTAGCCCTTGTAAAATTGAAAACAAAATAAAAAAATCAAAATCTTAAAAAAATGAATAAAATCATATAACAAATATGAAAAAAAAATACTTGATGAAGTTCTGATTTTAATTGATTTCTAGTATTTTATTTTTTCATAGTGTGCACCATCTATCTAATTTTGAAACAATTTATTCATAATGGGAGACCGCGCGTGTCTGCAAAATAGCTTTGTGATGCATCTTGCTTAACAAATTATTTTGTGAATGAAACTTTTTATCTCCACCATAAAGAAAGTTTTTATATCTTATGTATTGGAAATTGACATACAATTATTATAATTTATAAAAGAGTAGTGGAGTTAAAAAGTTGGTACTCTCTTTTTATGTAATGAATCTTTTATCTCTAGCACATGAGTCAGAAATCATCGAATTAGTAAAGCCAAATACTTGTATACACTTGAGGGCACCGTGCCCCCTTCTAATTCAATTGATTTTTAAATTGTAATCCTAACCCGATTGTTCAACCCGCCTCTCATTTGGGTCATTTTCATGAAATGTTTCTCTCACAAAATAATTGCTCCAACTCGTGAAATCTTCAAGAGCTTTCTTCTACGGCGAACGATGTTGAGGCGGACGGCGCTGAGGCGGTTGACGCGATTTGTGCATTTTTTCGATTTAAAAGTCAAATTTTAGGGCTTCATCTTCTACGGCGGGCTGGAGGCGGCGACTTCATCTTCTAGGGCTGCGATTGAGGAGAGAACCGGTAAGTACCATTTCTTTGGTTGGAAATACTTGGCTGATAAGATGCCTCTCACTGTTAGAGAAATTATTAGGGCAAAGGTTAGGGCCAAATGTGTATAGAAAATGAAACAAAAGAGCTTGTTGATGAAGTTTCTTTCCCTCCTCATCTCCATCTATGTACCATCCACGTATCTGCATTTTCAATGTCATCATGCTAATTCTTGGTTAATTGATCAAATAGAATAAGAAAAATTATGAAGAAAGTGGGTGACCTTAATTCTTGATGAAAGGCTGTGATGTGGGGCTTGAGTATCAAGACTTTGCATTAAAATAATCGTTTTCTTGCTTCTTTATTTGCATTAAAATGGGATCTTGAAGTATTTTCTCAGCATCAATCTTCTTCAACAGAGAGAGAGAGAAGACAGTTTCTACTTCAAGAAATTGCTTCTTTATATATATATATATATGAGCTTACTCCATTATCATAATTTTGCCCTGAATGGTATTTGTATTTGTGTGTAGGTAGATAAAAGCAATTAACTACATTTTCTATGTTCGTGTTAATATATTCTCGCCCCTTTTTCTGGGGCTGTAATAGAGTATATGCGGTGTGTTTTGAAGATAAATGATTGCAGTAGATTACTCTTTCTTGAGTGATACTTTATGTTCACAAGACTTGAGTTTGCCAATTTTGATCAATCTCCATGGAATATAGTTGTTAAAACATATAAAATGCACACGTAATTGGAAGTTTAGTTGTTATGCATATTATTATAACTTGTGTCATTTTTTTATTTCTTTAGGTTAATCATGAAAAGATCTAAACAGATGGTACCTAAAGGTATGAGTTCGAGAAAGAAGAAGAACAATATTGCTCTCTTAAGGTAGTTGATAGCCTAATACATACTTGAAGAACTCATTGTTCTTTGTGGTATAATGATTTTTCTTTGTTGTATTACTGATTGTTCTTTGTGGTATTACTTTTTGTTGTATTTTATAGATTGTTGTATTTGATAGATTGTTGTTTGTGGTATTACTGATTGTTGCATGTTGTATTACTAATTATTTAATTTTATTATTCCTGGATACAAGCGTACAGTCAAAATGGATTAAATTGAAAATAAAACAAAGTTGTCCTAGGTTAGCAGATTTGAGGGTAGAATCATTCGGCTGCTCCTCGGCTCTGTTTTGAAAACTGTTTATTCATTACTGTTATTATGTTGTTACAATTATGTATTTAAGCTATTGTTGTGATGATTGCTTTGCTTGCTTCTAATTATAATTATAGTTCAAAGAATTGCTGCAGAGAAGAAATAGAATGCTTTGAAATCTGAAGAGAAGAAGAAGAAATGCGGTTGCGGATACAATCGATTATTAGGGCAGATACACTCGCATACAATGGATTTGCGCCATAGCTCTTCCCCACATAGCAAGGAACATCATCCGACTTGAAAGCAAACGAAGTCACCTTGATGCCTCTCATTTTCTTTTGTGCTCGTACTGAACTCTGAGTCCCGACACCGCTTTATTAGTAAGGAAGGACTATATCTTTGCGCGAACGGCAGGCTGTGGATAAATTTAAGCTATGCCTACCAGTAGGGAACCACCTGAGTTAGTGGAGTTGTGCTAGCAGACATGAAGCTGGGAATTTGAAGAAGATGGGTGATGATTTGGGAAGAAGAAAAATGAAACTTTGATCATGTTGTTTGGTTGTAATGTATTGATATTTTTTTTTACATTGTTTTTGTTTAGGGATTAATGCTACCAAAATCAACATCAAGTAACATCATATGCCTAATGCAGTTTTTAATGTCAAATTATGGTGTTAATTACAGTATTTAATATTTGTGTTAATAAAGAAACAAGTAATACAAATGTCAATATCCAGTAATACAACAGAGTGTATTCACTAATACCACATTAATAACCAATAATACAAGATGTCTAATATGATGTTTAAAACTTTAAATTTAGGTGTTTAATGTTTCCGCTACAAAATCAATATCCAGTAATACCATACATTGTATTGACTAATACCACATGTAATAACCAGTAATACAAGCTGTCTAATATGATGTTTAAAACTTTAAATTACATTGTTTAATGTTTCCGCTACAAAATCAATATCCAATAAAATTAAAATTACCATGTGAATAAATAAACAAGTAATACAATATCGATGTCCAATAATACCACAAAACGTATTCAGTAATACCACGTGTAATAACCAGTAATACCAGATATCTGATATGATATTTCATATTTTTGCTATAAAATAACAATGTCCAATAATACCATATGCAATACGCAAAACAATCATCAACTAATTTAACTGGAGATTCGGTGTTTTAGAACCAAACTCGTTCATTTGTGATGATTTTGATGTATTTGCCTTCTTTTTTTTGTTTTTGTGGAGACTACTATTGACCCTTCATATCACACCATTCTCTTCCACGTTCTGTTCTTGTATCTCACTGCATTGTTCATTACGATCATATACTTTTTCATCTTGAAGAGAAACATCTTGAATTTCATATATCTTCCCATCTATAAATGAAACTGAATTCAGTAATACCACAAAGAATATCTAGTAATACCAGAGCTTATATCCAGCAATATCACATGTCTAATCATACAAAAAATATAACAATTCTAATAACTCCAATTAAACACTGTCAAATTGTGAAAAAACCACCTTTTTCTTCACTGTGAGTATTTTTCCTATTGAAATTATCACAATTTCCATTGTTATGCATATTTCAATGATATTTCCTAACACTAATAGAATAATTTCATAAAAATTAGAGCAAGAAGAAGAAACTAATGGAAATTGGGGATTAAAACACATATTGTATATATTTGTTCTTAACTGTGTAGTGTGAAATTAGGGATTTAAACACACAACCGTCGACGCAACACCAGGACCAGCGGCGGCAGCAAGAAACCGTCGTCGATGGGGCGACAGTAATCGGCGGCAGAAAGCAGCGGCGATGGGCGACTTCCGTCTTCCCGTCCTCACGCTTGCTCTGTTTGTTTCTTTTTTTTTTTTAATTTTTTTTTATCATTTGGGCCTTTGACACGACCCAACCTTGGCCCATATTCCATTCTTGTGATGTAGGCACCGTACACGCGCGGACACCTAAGTGTGACCCATTAGTAAAATATATTTTTTGAATTGTTCATACCACATATAGTGTGTTAAACATTTTACGCATGAAATATGTTTATAATTAAAAAAAAAACTATGGATCATAGATTTATAAGTCTAAATACGGGTCATACATTTTTTTTATGAATCGCAAGTATGTAATTTACTGCATGATCAATATTTTTGAATTTGTAATAGTACACTTTTGACCTTGTAATGATATATAATATTTTTATCATGTAGTAAAATAATAATTGAAAGCGAAAAAAATATATGTTAAGTTAAATTTGATCTGCGTTGACTCAGATTTGATCCACATTTTTTTGCTTCAAATACAGTATATCTTAATTAGCTATATTTTATGATAAAAATATTTTACATTACTTTTTACTCACTAATTAAAGACTCTCTCTCCAATAAAGTTGAATTACCTGTTATATACCTCCTAAAAAGTCACTTTATCACATTTAATATCAATAAACAATTTTTACATTTAACTCTGTGCAAACAGTACGGGGAGTACAAGTTTTTGGATATAAAGATATACTCCGTACAATATTCGGGCAAGCCTTCGCTAATTTTAACTTTATATTGGCGGCATGCCATACTTTATATATTTATTTTATGTCCTTTATTTTCACTTTGGAGTATTAAGCCTTAGTTGCTTAGGGAGTACGTATTTGTAATTGTGCAATTCTCATAGTTTATATATCCATTTGGGACGGGACTAGGGTTTGACGATTAATATTTTGAGTTTTTGAATTGTTAATCTTGATCACGAAAGGAAAGGAGTGTCACACGTCTGGTCAGAAGGAGGGAATACACATGTGTAAGAGATTTTTAATTTAAAAAATATTCTTAAAAAATTTAGATGACTTTGACAGCTAAAAAAATCAAATTGTGTTCAACTAACTTAGAATAGATAACAACCCTAGCTACCAATAGTTTTTAAATTTTTCAGTTGGGAAGCTATCTAGCTAGGTTAATCATGTAGTTCAAAACTCTTTTTTATACTTCTGAAATTCTTCTTAGAAACTGTAACATACAATAGATAACAGTTGGCAAAGATAACAATTTTCACAGCATCGAAAGTTCAGTGGAGAGAGTCCAACTTAAAAAAAAAAAATTAGTTTATGCTTAGATAATTAATTAATTATGATGACAATAAGTAAAGTAAGAAATAAAAACACGCAATGTTTATAGTGGTTCAGAGTCTGACTTCCACTTCGATTTGTAGAGGGAACCCGTCAACAACTGAGATTAATTCGTTAAGTAAAGTAATATCTCTATCCCTCAACACTCTTCTCCAACCCCATCTCATATCATATCCAAGCCCCTTCAACTCATTCCCCATGTCCCTACAACACAATTTTTTCTAGAACTTAGTTGAAACAATCTCATAAACTTTGATTTGAGGCTTGCACCCCCTATCCACTTTTCCTCCCAGAACAGAGTATTTAACCCATTGCCTCTCTCTCCCTCCACGCCCCTAACAAACCATACATCTATTACCCCACCCACTGCCTTTACAATTTCCCCCCACCAATCCTCATTCTACAACTTCTATTTGCAGCTTCTCCTATTAAACACGTCCCCTCAAACTCACCAAATTTCAACCCAATAACTCTAACCCACAACCTATCTCTATCACAATGGAATCTCCATAACCACTTTTCTTACTATACTCTATTAAAATGATCCATGTTTGTAACGCCTAGACCCCCAATGTTTTAGATTTGCATAATGTTGGTCCCCGAGGGTCACAAGAGTTTAGTCCTTGATGTACTCTAAGTTGATTTTAGCTCTATAAAATAACTAGTAGACTGATTTGTTAGGGGCTTAGGACTAGTTAGTCAGCTGATGGTTATCAAACAATGTTAAGTGCGGAAATGTGGTATACCATGATTATACTCGTCAATTTGTGAAAAACTTTTGTAAGTCATTTTATTCATGTCAACTGACTTGATGTCAGTTGATACAAATGAGTAGTTAAAAACAACTCAACTCTTGACTTCAGTGTCACATTTTTCTCCATAATACCTTTCTGAACTCAGAACGACGAGCCAGTCAAGAGTCATTATTTTGCCATAACTAGCGAGTAAATAAGAGGGTATCAGCTGATGCAAAACGTTCTTTAAACAATGTTATGCAATATGCAAAATTATGACGGTTAATATGAAAGTAGTAAAGAACACACCATTTATAGTGGTTCGGTCTCCAGACCTATATCCACTCTTACAGCCTAGCTGTGATATTCAATCCCTTCCAAGGGTTTGTATTTTAGGTGCAAAAAATAACACGTCTTGCGACCTTATAGTTCCAAGAGAAAACTTTGATAATTTGGCACTTCCAAGTGCACTCAATCACTAATCATTGTGAGGAACTAGCACTCTTACAATGATTCACTACAAACTTGACTTCTAGGGTTTATGATAGAAGGTTGGTTTGAAGTATGATGAACTAGGTGAGATTTTTCCTTATAATCTGATTAGCCTCATGCTAGAATTCGAAAAATCTCTCTAAGCCTTAGAATATGTATTGTTATACGTGCTTTTGAGTGGATGATCTGGATGTGGACTTTTCGTAAGCACTAAACAAACATATATGATGATCGAGGTTTATTACGTGTTAATACGAATTAGTATGATGATTTATGATGATCTTAAAGAAGAATAAACAAGAACACAAGAGGTAGCTTCTTTGAGAAACTAAAACTTTGAGCTTGGGAGTGTATTGCTTTTGGTTGAGGGTTTGGTAGGAAATTATAACTTAAATCTTACAAATGAGCCTTATAGGCATTATATACTAGTTTTTCGGGCAGCCCGGCCTTTACACGTGGCACACTACAACAGGACCTGAGTTTCTGCCCGAAAAGGTGATGGGACGCTGCATTTAATGCTAAACCGCCTCTGGTGGTCGTCCTCGCCGGGGGCGTGGAGCTGGGCCACGGTGGTCGCCGGAGGAACTGGTTGCCCGGTCATTTTTCGTTGATGGTGGCCGCACTCGTCGTGCTCGCCACGCTCTATAATTTCTCCCAAGACTTTAACACTTGTCTTTTCTAACTAGCTAAACATGTGCTCGTCAACTTCTTTGGGCGAGCACACATAATTACATTTTCTTCATATTGTTGACTAGTCGTCGCACGACTTGGTTGACTAGTCATCGCACGACTTGGTTGACTAGTCGCCGCACGACTTGGTTGACTAGTCGTCGCCACGCAAGCTGGTGACTAGAATTGACTTGTCAAAGATTGACTTCTTTGACTAGGTGTAACATTTGCCCCCTAGTCGCTTTTCTTTGTGTTCGTAGAATAGTAAGGCGAGCAGTGTGATCGTCTTCTTGGAAGGTGGACTTGTCTTCGACAAACAAATCAAATTAGAATCTTGATGACGAAAGTTGGAGGCGGTCGCCTCATTTCTCACGCCGAGCACGCTTTTCGAAGCATTGTGATGATGACGAACATGACATGTGTCAAGCGCGTGATCGGCGCCCGGAAATTTGAATTGCGCGCGTGGGCGCGTGCCGACCTCAAAGGTCGCTCGTGACGCCCACTTTCTCGCCTCGATTTCGGGGATGACCCCAGAATTTTGAGAAAATTACAAATTTGACCCCGTTTTTTGTACATTGGTCCTCGAGTAGTTTTGCCTATAAATAGGACCTCTCTCTTCTGAAATCACTTTCCACTCTTTGCCATTTACGAATTTCTTCTCGAGTTTCTTCCAAGCAAGTTCTTCAAGCTTTTCCGACGACTTTTTACCCCCATTTCTATAGAACTCCTCTTTTTACCCCCATTTCTATAGAAAAAATGGAGGTTGGTGGTGGCTCCGGTGGTGGTTCGCCGCCGTTGGATGGTGGTGCTGGTCCTTCCGGCGAGGGTGCTCGTCGGGACCTAGTAGAGAGGGTGGTCTTCTCGGATTCTGGTGTTCATTCCCCTGACCCCCTTAGAGTAGGAATCCCTAACCTTCCGATCGACAGTTGGGACGAAATGCTAGAAGTGGTCGGCGTAGCAGTTGCCAACGAGACCGATGAGTCTGCAAGGGAAGATGCCGGCAATGATGCCGAGGACGATGTTGAGGAGTTCGATTCAGATCTGGGCGACCAGGATTTGAATGTGGAAACGAACGAGCAGATTGACCCGGCCCGAGTTGAAGATATCTTGACGAACACTCTCCGTGAGGAGTATGAAGAGATTGCTCGCTATGCGGTGAGCATCAAAGATATTATGAGTGGGCGAGAAGAACTGGATGGGGACGAGCTCTCGAGGGAAACATACTATCAGTATACTCGCGAGTATCCGCCTAGAGAGATTCCTCGCACATACCGAGAAGCATACGGATCGAGGTATGTTGGTCCTGAAAGGAGTATATAACAAGTGTATGGGGGGGGGGGGGAATACACTTGTATGCAAATTCTTTTCAAACTTGATCAAACCAGATATCAGCAATGTTGTCTTGGACAACTTTGCTAAAGATGATTTAACTTCTTAAAGATAATCAAACTACTAAGTACTATTGAGTATTTAGTTGAATAACTATCTAAGAGAGTTATATGTGCGGAATAGTGGTTGGCCCTTTAGTTTAGACTCCTTTAGTTTCTGAAATTCACTTAATCAATCAAACAGTCCAGTTTTCAGGGAACTTGTCCAAAGGTCTTTTTGCACAGTCTTAAGTATAAGTTCTTTGAAAGATCAGTTTTGTGTGCAGTGTTGAATGTATGTAAGTACTTTGAAAGCAAAACAACACAAGAGTTTATAGTGGTTCAGAGACTCAAGCTCCTACATCCACTTTCCCTGATTGAACAGGATAATTCCTTCACTCTTGGAATTAACTTGTTTTATAGTGCCAAGGTGCACTTGATCAATAACACCACTCCTTGGTGAATTGATCCCTAGGATGTCTAGAGTCCTAGTACCCTCTTCTCAACCCAGAACTGAACTGTTCTTCTCTCAACATTCAGCTCCTACCACTTCTACTACTTCTACAACAACCTTCTCACTTTCACTCTTGAAAGGGGTAAGGATTGATGTAAGGTTCCAACTAATGAGATATCCTTTACAATGAAGATCAGTGTATAAGGATTAGGATATCTCTCTAAGCTTTGTATGGAAATACAATTGAAGTTCAGCTTAGAAGAAGTGTATGAAGACTAAGATAGTCTTTGAAAGCTTTGAAAGCAGTCTTGCTTGTAGGATAGTTGGATATTCTTGTCAATTGTTGAGGTGCTTTCAAATGGTCTTCACACTTCTGTATTTATAGACAAATGAAGGATTTGCCCGTTGGAGAGGCAGCCTCCAATGTCCATAAATGTCTTCTTTTAGTTCTTCAACTTTGAAGAGAGATTCTTGATAGTGACATGTCCTCATTTGGGAAATAAACGGCTGTATAGACTTTGTCTTCATTCTGCAGCACTCTTCCCAATGTCTGACTTTCAGATTCTCTTGTTAGGACATGGACATGGCTTCTGAAGGTTGTTCCAATGATAGGACAACATTCCTTATCAAATGGACAACTCTCCTTATCACTATCAGCTGACTTTCTTATCAGCATGGTTGGCTTGCTCATTTCAGATGACTTGGCTCTTACCCTTTGCTTCACTTCAAAGTGATCTTAGCATGTTGTATTGAGGTACTTTAGGGTGTGGTTGTCTTTAACTCTTCAGCATAGTTGACCTCAAGCTTTCAGAGCACTTGATCTTTGATTAATAGTGCTGAGACAACTCCTCTGGACAACTCTCCTGATCAGCATAGTTGGTCTTCAAAAGACTTAGTGTTGTTTCCAGAATTTGAGCCTTGAGGGGACTTGTTCTTGATGGACTTCAAAGCATGTGTTCCCCCTCAAATTGTGCATCTAACCAACTAAGAGCTGCCTAACATATTAGCTCCTCATCTAGCCTTATATGTTCTAACAATCTTAGAACATAATCATCTTGACTTAGGCATGTCTCAGGGGGTTTTGGTATTGAATCAAAACATATCTCATTTTATTCCCAACAATTTCCCCCTTTTTGATGATGCCAAAACCTATACTTCTATGCCAAAGTGACTTGACTACACCTATTACATTTATCTTCAGAAGACATGACTAAGGTCAATATTCTTGAAAAACAATGTGTTAGTGTACTCACTGTTCAAGTTGCAAATAGGTTTCAAAGATAGACATAGAGAGATTTCTGCAATGATGTATCTTGATTCAAAGTAAGTTCAACTATCATTCATTAAAAGTCATTACAAGCATGTTGATAGTTGATGATAACATATCAGAGCATGAATTCAAGACATCATTACAATTGATCATTTCATTACAGAAATTTCAGAGCATACACTAAACATAAAATCTAGAATATCAGAGCAAACAACTAAATACTTAAAAGTATCTAGATCTTCTAGTATCAGAGCATAAGCTTCTTATCAGAGCATCCAGATCATATCAGAGCAACAAAAGCATATTAGAGTAACATCATATCAGCATACTTGACCAAACTTCAGCATAGATGACCAAATAAAACATATCTTCAGGTAAGATAAGTTTTCATCCAAAGAGGTCAGAAGACTTAGCCAATTTAGAGATCATCATCCTTTGGTGGCTCCATTCCATATTGTGCCCACACTCTTCTCTTCAACTCCATGGCTTCTTGGTTTGTTCCCTTGGGTCCAAAAACCATTTTGTTCAGCTTGAGAATCTCAGTAAATTCCTTCAGGATCTTTGACTGATCAATCCATCCATCAAGCTTTGGAGGCATGTATATGATTGGCTTGGGGGCAGTGAGTTCAAATCTTGCAATATCAGCAGCTGCAAGTAGTTGTTGATAAAGCTCTATGTGATACTCTATCATGAACTCATCAAAAGTGGAGTTGACATCTCTTCCATTCCATCTGTCAATGACATATTGATCATAGACAAACTCCCTTTTAACTTCCTCCCATGAGTCATTCAACTGAATTGGCACCCATTTATCCAAGTGAGGATATTTGGTATCCATTGGGATCAACAGCTGTGGCTTCATCTTGTTGTAAGTTGCTCTCTTCCTTCTAGGCTTTTGGAAGTCTGCTCTTCTCTTGTCTCTTGCTCTTTGTGCTTCATCCATCAAATCCATCCTTTCTTGGGCCCTCATCATGGCCAGTTTCTGTTGAGTTTCAGGGTCTTTGCCATACCCTTCATGAAACAGCTTTGATGGATCATTTAGCAACACAACTTTCTTCTTTTTAGGTCCAGGTCCAAAACCTTCTTCATACAGCTCCTCTACATCTTCAGAAGCTTTGGCACCATCAGTGGACTTAGTCTCAGAAGACTTTTCCTTATCACAAGATTTGTCTTTTTCAACATTTTTGGACACTTCAGCAGTCTTGTCTTTTTCAGCAGTCTTGGACTTCTTTGAGATAGGCTCATCATCATCAATTCAGAACTCAGGAGGCAAATCAAGGCTGTTGGGAAAGTCAGTAAATGTCTCAGCTTGTCTTTTCTTTCCTTTGGCCTTCTTGATCTTTCCTCTAGTTTGGACACCTTCAGCATCTTTGTCCAAACCAGACACCTCTCCTCCCGGTCTTTGCTGTAGCCTAACTCTTTCCTCTTGAGCTGAGGCCATTGAGTTTTTCAAGGCAAGTGCTAACTGCTCTTCTTCATCCAAATCTTCTAAGTTCAGCACTGCTGGCTCTTTCCCTTTTCCTTCAGCAGCTTTGTCTTTTCCTTTCACTGGGCTTCCAATAACTAAGGCACCTTTTGCCCTTGCTCTTTCCCTTTCCCCCTTTTTGGCAGCATCAAAACATTCAGGCTTGAGCTCACTCATAGTTGATGCCATCAAGGACTGGGCTTGGGTTAGAGACTTCATCTCCTCCAACAAGTATACATTTTCATCATGTATGTTCTGCATCCTATCACTACTCAAGCTAAGAAAAGCTAGAACAGGCTTAATCTTTTGTTGAACAACCTCTTCCAAGGTTGCTTTCAAAGATGCATCCAATTGGGCTTTAAGAAGCTCAGTGAGGTTGGCCACTGCACCTTCAGCAATGTTGGCCATCACTTCTTGGGAAAATTTCTCTGAAGCTACTTTTACCATAGTAAACCTTTGTGCCTCTGCTCTTTTCTTCTGCAAAGCAGTCTTCTTTCCAAGTGCTTGCTTGATGGTTAGCCTTATAGCTTGAACATTGGCATTGTGATTATCTCTTAGCAGCTTTTGATCCTTCTTGACCTCCTTTGAGATGTTCTCCATACTGACTTTGGCTTTGTGAACTTCAGTGGAAATGATTTGAAGACCAGATTCCACTCCTTCAATTCTTGCTTCCAATGTGGGTAACACCACATCTTCAGAGCCATTTAATCTCATTTCTACAGATGCTAAGGTTCTGCCATGCTCATCCAAAGCTCCAGAAGTTTCTGCATGAGCTGATTGGACTTGATGAGCCAAGGAGTCCAACTTTGTTGATTGCAAGCCAAATAAGGCTTGTGCTGATCCCGAATCAACATGGATGGGAGCATCTGTCAAGAAGTCATCTGCAAAGATTTGTTCAAAGCTTATACCTGCAATGTCAGACAAATCAAAAGGGTTAGTGAAAACACACTCATCACCCTCAGTTTCTTTTTCATAAGACTCTGATACATTAGTAGTCTTCTTCTCATTTTCAACTACTTCTTTTCTTCCTTCAGTAATAATTTCCTCACTTAAAGGAACAGGCCTCCTCTCATCAAGGGATTCCTGAAGTTCAGATTTGACTTCAAGAATAGCCTGCCCTTCCTCACTTATATCACCCTCATTTGGTGGTACACTCACTATCTTAGTGATTATAACCTCTCTTTCATCTACTTCTCCCTCTGGTTTTTCCACTAAACTCTCCTTTTCAACTTCATCACCGAATCCTGCAGCATCTTCACCTTCAACAAGGTTCAAAGATGGCAGTTGAGGGGAGATCACAGTGCTTAATTCAGCAGCCACTGAGTCATCCTGAATGATTAAGGGCTGATCAGTGTCCAACTCTCCTGACACTGAATAGGCCTTAACCAAACTATCCTCTAAAATAGGAAGCTCCACATCTTTAGGCTGTGCCTTGGGTTCAGAAGAACCTTCATTGGCAGATGTGTCTTTGGTTGTGTTACCACCCTTGGTCAACACCTCTGAAGATACAGAGCCTTTCCTATGATAGGTTCTAGGGGGGTTTGAAAGTCTGTCTGATACAGAAGACTTGGGTTGAAAAGGTTCAGGGAGGTTGGCTTGAGGGGTTTCAGGAGGGTTGGATTTTGAAGGGTTTGAGGGATCATCAGGGGAATCATCATCAGTGTAGCAATCTGCTCTCCTCCACTTGCCACCAGTTTGCACCCTTATCTTGGATGACTTGGGATATCTCCATAATGGTCTTGTCTTTCACATCCACAAGCATCCTCAAATCATGGAACATCTTCTGAATTCTTGGAAATTCAGCAAGTTGTGGATACAAACTGTCCACAGTAGCCTTGGCTCCACCTCTGAGCATACTTTCATAAGTATACTCCTCCTCATCTCCACTTGAATGGGGAATTTGGGTTATAGGGGAGTTGGCTCTGGGTTCTCCTAGTGTGGCTTCAGGAAGGTTAAGTTCAGGGATATTGGCTTCAGAAGGATTGGGTGCAATTGAAGGTACTTCAGTTGCTTTTGAGAGCAATGGATCTGAAGGGGCTTTACTCAGGGGGTTGGCTCATGAAGTGCAGCTTCTAAGAATTTTGAGTAATTGAGCATAGATGAATCAAGGGGTGATTGCAACCTTGTCTCATCTACTGCTAAATGTGCTAGCACATCTATCCCACTTCTTTGCACACTCCCTTCTGGAGAATATCTCTGTGTAAGATTGATGGGGGTGATAAGTTGATTGGTTGGGGTTATGTGGGTTTCAGGGGAGTTGGGTTCAGGATTCTGAGCTTCAGGGATGTTGGCCACTAAAGGTTGATCTTCAGGGACCTTGGACTCTGGAGTTCCAGAACCAGAAGAAATAGTTCTAGACTTTGATTTAGTCCTGCTTTCAGCTCTGCTCTCCCTTAGAGCCAATTGAAGAGATCTTTCTTCTTGAAGCTCCAACACCTTTTCAGTAGGCTTGACCCTTCTCTTGCTGGCCCTACTGCTCCCACTTCCTTCTCCATACTTCTCAGGGACAACTTCTCTGGGCCTCTTATCACCCTTAGACTTTTGTCTAGTCTCATTATTCTTTTGCCTCAACTCTTCTGAATGATCAGAAGGCACACTTACTCCCTCTTCAGCAACTTCTTTAATCTCAGTTGAAGCTCCTGAATTCTCCTCTGAGGGGATTTGAGACATTTTCCTTGTCTTCACCACTCTGGCCTTTGTCCTCTTTTTCAATTTTGGCTTCTCCTCCACCTTCTCTTCAGCAGGTTTGGCCATAAGCATCCTCCTTTGCTCAGTTTTCTTGCTGAGCTTTCTAAACATAATCTTTTGGGCAGGGAGGGGCTTTGCAAAGGTCTGCATTTGAGAATAATTGGGAAATCTCTCAATCAACAAGCTTGCCCTGGTGCAATACTTGAGTTTTCCCTCCAATACAACCTTGTTGTGGGCTTTCACTTTAAACTTGGCTTTTTCCTTCATCATCTCAGACATGATGAAGGACCTCCAATCAAACTTGATGCCTTTGACACTAGCATCAATAACTGCAGCCATTATCCTTATTCTTGGATGGCTGACCTGCTCCAAGCTTCCAGTTTTGCTCAAGAGACTCTTGGCAACTACTTCAAAGAGGTTGAGAAATTTTGGCTTGTGAGTCTTCTGGTTTTGTGTTGCAGAGAGAGGACCTGGTACTAATAGCCATTCTTGAGCTATTTCATCTTCAAGGCCAGTACCATAAACTTCTGGATTTCTTCCCTCAGAAGGCAATCCAAAAGCTTCTACAAGATCCTCTGAAGAGAATTTCACCCTGTGAAATCTCTCTTCTTCTTCTCCTTCTGCCACATAAGAAAGTCTGGTGGAAACTTCACCATCTTCTGGCTTACCTCTCCACTTGAGGAAAGCTAAGAACTCAGCCATGTAGCTTTGCAAGCAGGAGCTTGGTCTTCCCTCCATAAACTTTTGAAGACCTGCCCTCCTCAACCATCTCTAGGTTGGTGTAATCTCAGGATCTTCACTTTCAAATGATACTATGGGCTTAAAGTGAAGTCTGTTTTTGTTGCTCAAATATCCAAAATCAAGGTCTAGAGCCTTTTTGGAGAAATCAATAATCATTTCTGGTCTGATTTTGGGAGCCATTGAAGGTTTCAGAAATGAGTGTGAGAGAGTTTGAGAGAGTTTGAAGAAAATAAGAGCTAGGGTTTTGAATGCTTGGGGAAGAAGTGTTTGTGGGGGATCTTAAGGCTTGTGAATATTCTAAAAATAATGTTTGTCAATGAGTTGGTGAGTTTTGAGAGTTTTCAACGGTTGACACAAATGGAAAACACACTTGGACGGCCAGGATTGATTTCAGGGGAGTTGGCCAGTTTTGATCCAATGGTCAAAAACCAATGTAACAGTGAGTTATTGGTTCTATTCAAAACGTGGAAGTTATTTAATCTTAGTTAATGGTTGGGGAGTTTTCAAGGTAGATTATGGCTTGAAAAGTGTAATGCAAACAAGAGTTAAATCTTGGCATTAAATGCATGGAAAGCGACCTTTTGGGTGGGAGACAAATTAAAATCCCAAAAAGGTGATATCTGTAAAAGGAATGGGACAGATATCAAAATAGGCAATGATTACCCAAATTAGATGCTTATCAAACCAAGATAATAGTTTGATAGCCATGACAACTTATCTGACCCCACTTGGACAAGTGTCCTGAAAGGATGTGGACAAGTGTCCTGATCATTTGAGGTCATCTTTTCTGAGTTTCAGTGGACTTGACCAAGTCTGCTGAAAACCAATTTAATTCTCCTTATTCCCATTAACTCCAATGGATTTTACTTGTCCAACTTCCCTGGATCAAGTAAACCCAACTTTGCTGATAGCTCCAGAAACCTTGCCTCTGCAAGTGGTTTTGTTAGAATATCAACTTTTTGATGATCTGTGTGGATCTTGACCAACTTTATGTCCTTCTTCTCCACATGGTCTCTAATGAAGTGATGCTTGATGTCCACATGTTTGCATCTTGTGTGCAATACAAGATTTTGTGATATTGCAGTTGCACTGTTGTTATCACAAAATATTGCCACTTCAGTAGAGTTGACTTTGTAGTCTCTTAGTTGTTGTCTCAACCAAAGGATTTGAGCACAACAACTTCCAGCTGCAACATATTCAGCTTCAGTGGTGGAAGTAGCCACTGTGTTCTGCTTCTTGGAAAACCAAGATATGAGGTTGTTGCCTAAGAATTGACAAGTCCCTGAAGTGGACTTTCTATCAATTCTGCAACCTCCATAATCAGCATCTGAGTAGCCAGTTAACTCAATGTTGTCATCAGCACGGTACCAAAGGCCTAGATTCTCAGTGCCTTTGAGATACCTCAAGATCCTCTTTGTAGCCTCAAGATGGCTTTTCTTAGGATTTGCTTGAAACCTTGCACAAACACCTACTGCAAAGGTGATGTGAGTCTGCTGGCAGTGAGATAGAGGAGTGAACCAATGATTCCTCTATACTCAGTAGAGTTGGTTGGAACACCACTCTCATCAGGATCCATCTTCCAATTTGTGTTCATTGGGATCCTTACTGGCTTGCTAGTTGCACACCCAAACTTTTTGATCATTTCTCTGGTGTACTTAGCTTGGTTAATGAAGATCCCTTCTTTGGATTGCTTGACTTGAAGTCCCAAAAAGAAGTTCATCAACCCCATCATGGACATTTCAAACTTGCTTTGCATGAGCTTTGAGAATTTCTCACATAACTTCTCATTGGGGGATCCAAATATTATGTCATCCACATAAATTTGGACAAGCAATATGTCCTCTCCTTCAGAGATTCTAAAGAGTGTTCTGTCCACAGTTCCCTTGGTGAATCCATGATCCAAGAGAAATTGTGACAGTGTATCATACCAAGCCCTAGGGGCTTGTTTGAGTCCATATAGAGCCTTCTTCAGTCTGTATACTTGGTTTCCAACCTCAAAACCAGGTGGTTGCTCCACATAGACTTCTTCTTTCAAGACTCCATTCAGAAAGGCACTCTTGACATCCATTTGGTACACTTTGAACCTCTTGTGGGCTGCATAGGCTAGAAAGAGTCTTATTGCTTCTAGCCTTGCCACAGGTGCAAAGGTCTCATCATAGTCAATGCCTTCATGTTGGCAATAGCCTTTTGCCACTAGTCTTGCTTTGTTTCTGACAATCACATCATTTTCATTCTTCTTGTTCTTGAACACCCATTTTGTTCCAATAACATCTTGATGTGAAGGTCTATCCACCAGCTCCCATACTTCATTTCTGGTGAATTGGTTCAGTTCTTTCTGCATGGCTGTGATCCAATTGACATCTTGAAGTGCTTCTTCAATGTCACTTGGTTCTTGTTCTGACATGAAACAACAGAAAAGAGCACTTTCACCATGAAATCTTCTAGTTTTGACTCCCATACTTGGGTCACCAAGTATTAGATCAGTAGGATGGTCAGACAACCAAGTCCTTCTTTTTCTGATCTCTTCAGTAGAGTTGTCCTCTACTGAAGCTGAGTTATTTTGATCATAAAATTCAGGGTAATTGAATGCATGATCTAATTCAGGATCATAATCAGGGGTGTTGTCCTCAATGTCAGGGACATTGGCATTTTTAACATTTTGAGTTCCCCCTTGATTATTTGACCCATTAACTACCTCAGCAGGGACTGCTTCTTCATTGGTAGTTGTTACCTAGATGTGAACTGGGATTGGATCATTTAGTTCACCAATATCTTCAGTGGGATTTACCTCAGGAAGGTTGTCTTCAGGATTGTTGTCCAATGGGAGTTCTTCTGGTAGGTTGGCTTGGACAACTTCTATGAATTCAGTGTCTTTGTCTTTTAGGCTCAGCCTGGTTGTCCTCTGTGTGATTTCTTCTGGTTCTAAGTTCTCATTCCTGAACTCATGAATAGATTCATCAAACACAACATGAGGTGTTTCCTCTACAATAAGGGTTTTCTTGTTGTAGACTCTGAAAGCTCTACTGATTTGAGAATATCCAAGGAATACTCCCTCATCAGCTTTGCTATCAAAGGCTTTCAACCGTTCTTTCCCATTATTGTGTATGAAACACTTACAACCAAAGATGTGAAAGTATGACACTTTAGACATTCTTCCTTTCCAGAGTTCATAGGGGGTTTTGCCTTGCCCCTTAGTAATCAAACATATATTTTGAGTATGGCATGCAGTGTTTATAGCTTCAGCCCAAAACCTCTTAGGTAAATTTGAATCAACAATTAAGGTTCTAGCAACTTCTTTTAAGGTTCTATTTCTTCTCTCTGCAACTCCATTTTGTTGGGGAGTTCTAGCTGCTGAGGTTTCATGAGCTATTCCATTAGATGTGCAATACTCATTGATGTATGAATTTATGAACTCAGTGCCTTTATCAGATCTTATCTTGATAATGCTAAGGCTTTTCTCATTTGACAATCTCTTTAGAAGTTCAGGCAGTTTGACTTGAGTTTCCTTCTTATTAAGGAGAAATACTACCCATGTGAACCTAGAGAAGTCATCTACTACAACCAATGTGTATTTTCTACCATTTATACTTGCAGGGGTAATTGGTCCAAATAAGTCCATATGTAAAAGTTCAAGTACCCTTTCAGTAGAGATGACTGGTTTTCCTTTGAATGAGGCTTTAATCTGTTTTCCCTCTTGGCATGGTTTGCAATCATGCTCTTTAATGAAAACCTCATTAGGTAGTCCTTTAACTAATGCATTTCTAGCAATCTTGTTCATTGTTTTGAAGTTCAAGTGGTTTAATCTCTTATGCCATAACCAACTTTGTTCACTAGAACTTTTAGCAATGAAACATGCAGCATCAGTAGACTTGTCCCAGTCTGCAAAATACACATTTCCTTTCCTAGTTCCAGTCATAAGAGTTTGTTGAGCTTTATCTTTGATTAAGCATTTTCTACTTGAAAACTCAACATTGAAATCTTTATCACAGAATTGACTGATACTTAGGAGATTATATTTGAGACCAGCCACATAAGACACATTGGATACTTTGATGTTACCAATCATCAAAGTACCATAACCTTTTGTTGTGGCTTGTGAGCTGTCTCCAAATGTGACATTTGGGCCTTCTTTTTCAATAAAATCAGTGAGGAGTTCCTTGTTTCCAGTCATGTGTCTTGAGCATCCACTGTCAAGATACCATGCTGACTTTTTGTTCATGCTCCTCTTCTTGTGGCCCAGTGGTACCTGCAATTAGATAGGTTTAGGTACCCTTTGAGTTTTGGGTCCTGAGAGGTTAGCTGTACCTTTAGGAACCCAAACTTGCCTAATAACCCTGATTGATTCAAGGTGGCTAAGTTGTTTTCCTCTAGCATCTACATACACTGTCTTTCCCTTAAATGCCTTAGGGAAAGTATGTGTGAAAGTGTTAACTCTGTAAGTTCCAGGAGGGTTGTCAAATCTCCTGAACTTATGAGTTCTTCGTGCTACTTGAGGGAATATTTGAGGAAAGGTTTTCTTATGACCATTACCCTTTGGCATATAGGGTTTTGGTTGTCTCATTTTATTTTACCTTTGAGGATAGTTGTCCTTAGGTCTAGTCAGCTGAGGCTTTCTCAGTAGAGTTGGCCTAGGCTGATTATACCTTGGATAACTTCTCTGAACATTGTTCAGGAGAGTTGCCCTTCCATTGGGTCTACTCTGTTGACCAACATTCCTTTTGTGATCAGGAGCTTTGGCCATTTCCTTAGGTTTTGGCCTAGTCCCCTGAATCATTTGAATAGGCAAGTCATCCATTTTGCCCTTTCCTTTGTTCAGTGGCTGTTTATTTTCATTTTCAGTTTGTGCCACTGACTTAACAAAGATTCTCTTAGTGTTACTTGTAGAAGCAACACTAAGACAAGGTGAAGATTCAAATGGATCAAATCCTAATCCAATTTTTTAAGCCATAGGTCTTTGATAACTCTGAATTTCCTCTATTGCCCTAGAGGATTTCTTCAGAGCAGACATCTTTAGTTTCAGGCTCTCTTCACTTGATTTAAGAATATCATACTCATGTGAGAGGTTTTCAAACTTGGCATTTAGAATTTTTAGTTCAAAATCTTTTCTCTTCTTAGAGAGAAGTTGATCATCAATCTCCTTCTGTTGGTCAACTATCCTGAGATTTGCTTCCTCAAGCTCTCTCAAGACTTGTTGATACAACTCAGTAGATTTGACATCAACAACTACCTCAGATTTTTTAGCAAGTTCAATTGCCAATCTTTCATTTTCTCTCACACAGTTGTCATGAAATTCTTGTAACATAGTGAAATCTTCCATCAACTTTCCAAAGGAAAGCTTCTGGTTGACCTCACTAGTGTTTTGTGAGATGAATGATGGTGAACTAGAAGTAGAGGATACCTCATCATCCTCAAGAGCCATGTTGCAGACATCATCATCATCATCACTGTTGGAGAACATTCCATCAGAAGAGTTGAAGCTTTCAGCACTTTCAGACTCTTCACCAGCCATCATGGCCTTTCTATTGGTGAATTTTCTGTCTCTTTTTGCTTGCCTTTCTCTTCTCTCTTTAGAGCTCAATTCAGGGCAGTCATATTGGAAGTGCCCTTTCTTCTTGCAGTTATAGCACAAGTCTTCATCATCATCTTTCTTTGGTTCTTCTCTTCTTTTTGATGATGAAGGTTCAGCTCTACTGGACCTTCTCCTATCAGAGTACTTGTCCTCTGATCTTTTCTCTTCAGGCTTCTTGACCTCAGCCTGAGCTTCAGGAGAGTTGTACCTTCTCCTGAATTTGTTATCTTGGTAGAATTTCTTGTATCTACCAAACCTTGAATTTAGCTTGTCAAACCTCCTAGCCATTAAGGCTAGTTCCTCCTTCATTTCAGTCTTAGAGACTGACTTTGATGATCTAGGAGTGGACTGCATTTCTGGTTCAGCAGTTTTGGCTTTGAATGCCACTCCCTTTGTTGAAATTGAAGGTTCCTCAACAGGTTTCTTCTATTGAGGTCGAACTCATAAGCTTTGAGTTCAGAGAAGATTTGTTGCATAGGCATGGTGGAAAGATCCTTGGTACTTTGCATCATGACAGCATATACATCCCACTTTTGAGTGAGACTTCTCAAGATCTTCAATCCAACTTCTCTTTTAGAGTACACCTTGCCTAATGAGTTGATCTCATTCATCACATCAGTGAATCTACCAGCAAACTTGTCAATGGATTCCTCAGTCTCCATTGTGAATTGTTCAAACTTTTGCACTGCCACTTGGAGCTTGTTCTCCTTGATCTTGTCAGTACCCTCACACATTTCAGCAAGAGTATCCCAAATTTCTTTGGCAGTTGTGCAATGGTAGACTCTACCCATTATTGCATCTGGAATTGTTTGGTAGAGGGTATTCATGGCAAGATAATTCAGATTATCTTTCCTCTTCTCATCAGCAGTGAAGTCATCCTCATCTTTGGGAATCAATTCCCTTATATCTGCTCTTTGAGCTTCAGTAACTCTGGGATTTACTTGAGTGAACACAAAAAGACCTCTTGTGATCACCCTAAACATATCAGTGTGTAGAGATGCAAGATGAGCCCTCATTCTGATTTTCCAGAAATCATAATTGTCTATTGAGAACATGGGCAATTTGTGATGAAAGATGTGGTTGACTGGATTTGTGGCCATGTTGTCCAATCCTTGGACAACAGGGGGTGGAACAGCAGCATTGTTGTTGGCCATATTTCAAGAACAAACAGTTAGTCAACAATTGATACGATTTCAGATAGATAAGTTAAGTGACCACACCAAAAATGTGATTTTGAAAACCAAGATGGCTTTTCAGAAGCAGTGGTCTTTGAACCCCTGCTCTGATACCACTTGTTCGTCCTGAAAGGAGTATATAACAAGTGTATGGGGGGGGGGGGAATACACTTGTATGCAAATTCTTTTCAAACTTGATCAAACCAGATATCAGCAATGTTGTCTTGGACAACTCTGCTGAAGATGATTTAACTTCTTAAAGATAATCAAACTACTAAGTACTATTGAGTACTTAGTTGAATAACTATCTAAGAGAGTTATATGTGCGGGATAGTGGTTGGCCCTTTAGTTTAGACTCCTTTAGTTTCTGAAATTCACTTAATCAATCAAACAGTCCAGTTTTCAGGGAACTTGTCCAAAGGTCTTTTTGCACAGTCTTAAGTATAAGTTCTTTGAAAGATCAGTTTTGTGTGCAGTGTTGAATGTATGTAAGTACTTTGAAAGCAAAACAACACAAGAGTTTATAGTGGTTCAGAGACTCAAGCTCCTACATCCACTTTCCCTGATTGAACAAGATAATTCCTTCACTCTTGGAATTAACTTGTTTTATAGTGCCAAGGTGCACTTGATCAATAACACCACTCCTTGGTGAATTGATCCCTAGGATGTCTAGAGTCCTAGTACCCTCTTCTCAACTTAGAACTGAACTGTTCTTCTCTCAACAGTCAGCTCCTACCACTTCTACTACTTCTACAACAACCTTCTCACTTTCACTCTTGAAAGGGGTAAAGATTGATGTAAGGTTCCAACTAATGAGATATCCTTTACAATGAAGATCAGTGTATAAGGATTAGGATATCTCTCTAAGCTTTGTATGGAAATACAATTGAAGTTCAGCTTAGAAGAAGTGTATGAAGACTAAGATAGTCTTTGAAAGCTTTGAAAGCAGTCTTGCTTGTAGGATAGTTGGATATTCTTGTCAATTGTTGAGGTGCTTTCAAATGGTCTTCACACTTTTGTATTTATAGACAAATGAAGGATTTGCCCGTTGGAGAGGCAGCCTCCAATGTCCATAAATGTCTTCTTTTAGTTCTTCAACTTTGAAGACAGATTCTTGATAGTGACATGTCCTCATTTGGGAAATAAACGGCTGTATAGACTTTGTCTTCATTCTGCAGCACTCTTCCCAATGTCTGACTTTCAGATTCTCTTGTTAGGACATGGACATGGCTTCTGAAGGTTGTTCCAATGATAGGACAACATTCCTTATCAAATGGACAACACTCCTTATCACTATCAGCTGACTTTCTTATCAGCATGGTTGGGTTGCTCATTTCAGATGACTTGGCTCTTACCCTTTGCTTCACTTCAAAGTGATCTTAGCATGTTGTATTGAGGTTCTTTAGGGTGTGGTTGTCTTTAACTCTTCAGCATAGTTGACCTCAAGCTTTCAGAGCACTTGATCTTTGATTAATAGTGCTGAGACAACTCCTCTGGACAACTCTCCTGATCAGCATAGTTGGTCTTCAAAAGACTTAGTGTTGTTTCCAGAATTTGAGCCTTGAGGGGACTTGTTCTTGATGGACTTCAAAGCATGTGTTCCCCCTCAAATTGTGCTTCTAACCAACTAAGAGCTGCCTAACATATTAGCTCCTCATCTAGCCTTATATGTTCTAACAATCTTAGAACATAATCATCTTGACTTAAGCATGTCTCAGGGGGTTTTGGTATTGAATCAAAACATATCTCATTTTATTCCCAACAGGGTATGCAGCCAGTGAATATGCGAGCACCGTCTCCTTGGCCCAACTAGCAAATTCTCGGAAAAAATACCAACTGCCTCAAGATGTTTGCTTCTTCATTCCGCGAGAAGACGAGAGGGCCGACCAGCCTCCTGAGGGGATGGTCGCCGTGAACGTTGGCATGATGGAGGCCGGGCTGAGGTTCCCACTGCACCCCGGAATTACTAACTTCTTGCATTTTCTTGGGGTGGCACCTTCTCAAGTGTTGTCAAACGGATGGTCGAATATAATCGGACTTCTCACCGTGTTCGGTCTGGAGGCCGTCGAGAACGGTTGTCGGCACACCTGGCTCAGTCCGCGAGAGATCAACTATCTCCTTCAGGCGGCCGAAGCCAGAAAAAATGTGGGCAAGGGCTGGTACTACGTGGAAGGTTGCGATCGCTTCAAGTTGGTTGAAGGGGTTCCCAACAAGATCTGAGATTGGAAGACCAACTGGTGGTGGGTTGCCGCGGACTGGAAGAGTGTTGTGAGGCCCGATGGATCCTCTGATCGCATTCCCATTGCCACCAACTACCAAAGAATTCATGGTAAGTCTTTTGATTTATGCTCGTTCTTGTCTATACTGAATAACTCCTCGTTCTTGTAGGTGAAACTGTTCGCGCGAAGACCGCCGAGCACCGTCTATCACCCTTATTCCAATATCATATCTGCTGCATCGCTCATCGTCTCTACTTGGAGAGATCTTGTCGCTTCCTAAACCGGGAGTGTATGCGAGAGCGAGCAGGTCTTCGAGTACCTCCTCACCACATCACTAGAGAGTTTCCTCCAAGTATCAAAATATTTCTAAGTCTTTAGTGAATCTCTTCTTCTAAAAAAACTGACTCTTCGTTTTTAGTAGTGGTTCCTACGAAAGTCGTCACCTATCTTCCTCCGACCGTCGAGCTTCAAGAAGTGATGGTGAACCGATCCCTGCGTGCTGCGATGGTCATTCGCGAGCGCGATATCTTCGAGGGCACCAACAAAAGGATAGATCGAACGGAGACCACGGAGGCTCCTCCCAAGAAAACAGCTAAAACGGCCCGAGGGGGTCATCACCCTCCTGCCGCCGAGCAGAGAATCTCTCCGAGGAGATCCCCGTCGAGGGGGAATTCGCCACCCCCAAAAGGCCATCCCCTCCTCGCAAGACCAAGCGAACGCGGGAAGTTGCTACGAGCTCGTCGGTCGAGCAGAGGGCCCCTGAGGACATCACTTTACTCGGCTGGAACGCCGATCGTGTTGCCAAGTAAGCTCTCAAAAAATGCCTTTGAAAGTTTCTAGAAGTATCTTTTTCTGATCGTCTTTTGTTCTTTATCAGGGTTGCCGAGCACCGTGTCCCGAGCCCTTCAATGAAGATCTTCTCAACTACTACCGGTCGCGGGACCCGACCGACGACGACGTGCTGAGCCAGGTCGCGATCCGGGCCATGAAGAACTTGCCCCGATCGCTAACTACAAAATATGTCGAGGAGGTCAACGGTCAAAATTCTGCCGAGAACGCTCGACTGATCGCCATCAGCGCCTGTCGCCAAGCTTATGTGGCCGAGCAGCTCTCCCTTCAAATCCATGACCTTCGAAAGGGCAATGAAGAGAAGGAGGCGACGATCGCCTGAATGACAAAGGCTAACAATGGCCTTGAGAAAAAGATGGCCGACTCTGAGGCCCAACTTGAAGCTGTTCGGAAGAAGGATTAAGAGGATCTTCAAATGATCAAAGATCTCTGTGCTCGCCTCAAAGTTGCCGAGGACGAGAAGTCAGCAAAGTCCAGCAAGCTCGCTACTGCTCGCGAAGAGGTGGCCACTCTGCAATCCCGTCTCATAACTACTGAGGACGAGTTGGCTTCTCTTGGGCGAGAGCTGGTCGCCGTGAAGAAAGAGCGGGATGATAAAGTTTTCCTTGCTAAATCTGGGGCTGCTTACGCGGTAGGGCTAACTGCCCACGAGCTCGTCCGACACTTTAAAGAAACTCATCCAGAAGTGGACGTGACCCAGTTCGGCAGTTTTATCAACAATCTTCTCGTGGAAGAAGAACCTGCAGAAGGCTCCGTCCTCCCACTGCTCGACCTGGAGAACATGGGTCTCATGTTTCCTCGCCTCTTGGTAATGAAAGTTTATTTTGAGAGTCCGCCTCAACTCCCACCGGTCCAAGGGGGCGAGCAGGGTGCTCCTGCCGAGGAGGTGGCTGCTAGCGAGGTAAGGTGCTCCGGCCGGGGAAGAGGTTGCAGAAGTTGGAGATCAACCCTAATTCTGCTCGGCCACTAGGGCCTTTTTGTAGTGTTCGGCCTCAGAGGCCTTTTTTGTAATCTTAGCCTATAAGGCTTTTTTAATATGAATGAACTTTTTGCTTATGATGTGTTCGTTTATTTTGAGTGATCGTCCTCGTCACTGCTTTTCAATTTATCTTTGATTATTTTTTGCAAGCATCTTTCAATGAGTACTTGTCTTTTAGAGTTAAACCTTTCATCGGTTTGAGCTCGTATTTTTTATAGTCATCGTCGTCGTCACTGTTTTTTGCAAGCATCTTTCAAAACGAGTACTTGTCTTTTCGAGTTAAACCTTTCATTGGTTTGAGCTCGTATTTTTTATAGTGATCGTCGTCGTCACTGTTTTTTGCAAGCATCTTTCAAAACGAGTACTTGTCTTTTAGAGTTAACCATTCGTCGGTTGAACTCGTTTATTTAGTTGGCTACGCAGAACCTTATCTAAAAATTCTAAAATTTATCTAACACTTGATGAAATTTAAAACTTGACATGTATTGAAACGATACTAGATATAACCTATACCGATGTACGGAATTTAAAAACTTACTGATAATATTTCTTCAACTTGACCGCGTTCCATGGGTACTTGCTCGACTTGCCTTTGAGATCTTCTAGTTCGTACGATCCGTTTGAGAGCGTGCGCGTTATGCGGTACAGGCCCTCCCAAGTCGGGCCAAGTATGCCTATGGACTGTTCCGTCGCCCGTCGAAGTACGAGTTGGCCAATAGAAAATTGTCGAGCACGTACTTTGGTATTGTAATAACGTTCTGACCTTTGTTTGTAGACCACATTCTTCTCGTCCGTTGTTAGTCTTCGCTCTTCAAGGAAGTCCAAATCGGAGAGCTGTGCATCGTTGTTTATCTGCTCGTCATAATTTGCCACTCAGAAAGTGGCGACATGTGCTTCTGCTGGTATGACAGCTTCGGTTCCGAACGCGAGCGCGAACGGAGTTTCACCTGTAGAATTCCTCGTGGTCGTCCGATATGCCCACAGAACCATGTGCAACTCGTCCGCCCATCTGCCCTTCAATCCATCTAGTTTAGCTTTCAAGGTGTGCTTGATGATTTTGTTGATCGCTTCTACTTGACCATTTGATTATGGATGATAGGGTGTTGAAAAAAGTTTCTTGATGTTCCACTTTGAGCAGAATTCCAGCATGTCTTGGCTTGTGAATTGGCATCCGTTGTCCGTCACGATTGCTCGTGGTAGGCCGAACCTGCAAATAATGTTTTTCCAGATGAAGCTTATCATTTGGGCCGTTGTGATGGTCTTCAATGCCTTCGCCTCCGTCCATTTGGTGAAGTAATCGACTGCTACGACTACAAAAGTTACCCCCCCGATGCCAGGCGGGAAAGGTCCGATGATGTCGATGCCCCATTTCGCGAAGGGCCAAGAGCTATAGACGGAGATGAGCTCATCTGGTGGAGAGTGTATGGCGGGAGCAAAAGCTTGGAATCTCTTGCACGTCTGGGCTTAATGAATAGCATCCTTCTTTAGTGTTGGCCAAAAGTAGCCTTGCCTCATGATTTTTAAAGCGAGCGCTTGCCCCCTTGTATGATTTCCACAGATTCCATCGTGGATTTCGTGCATGACGATCTTCGCTTTATCTTCTCCGAGGCATTTCAATAAAGGCATTGAAAAACCTCGTTTGTACAGCTGGTCGCCGATAATGGTGTACCTGGCGGACCTGAGTTGTAGTCTGGTCGCCTTAACTTTATCTTCGGGGAGCTCGTCGGTCTTGATGTACTTGGTGATCGGCGACCTCCAGTCCTCTTCGCTGGTCGCTTCAACCTGCAAAATTTGACTTCTGCTCACCGAAGGGGAAGAAATTTTAGTGATCGTCGCTTCTGAAAATATTGCCTCCCCCTCTGAAGTGGCCAGCCGAGCTAAAGCATCTGCTTGCGTATTCTCCTCCCTAGGGATTTGCTCGATGTGGATTTGATCGAATTTCTCGAGTAATCTTTTCACTAGGTCTGGATATTTCAACATCTGATCGCTGCGAGCCTCGTACTCGCCTGTAATTTGACACACCACTAGTTGAGAGTCAGAAAAACTTTTCAGTTTTCTGGCGCCCACAGCCATGACCATCTTGATTCCAACGACCAGAGCCTCGTACTCTGCTTCGTTGTTGGTCGCCCGATACTCGAACTCGATCGCCGAAGCAAAAGTCTGTCCAGTTGGGCTGGTGAGGACGATTCCTTCCCCCGCTTTGGTGCTCGTCGAAGAGCCATCGACGAACAGTGTCCAAGGAAGTTCGATATTCTTGTCTAATTTATCCGGGAAAGTGAGTTCCGCTATGAATTCTGCCAACACTTGTCCCTTGATCGCCGTTCTGGGTGCGTAGGTGAGCCCGAATTGTCATGGCGAGGTGGTGTAGGTGATCTTCTTTCCGCAAGCTTTTGACGATGATGTCGTCGATATAGACCTCCACCATCTCACCGATATGTTTCTCAAACATCTTATTTACCAGTCTTTGGTACGTTGCCCCCGCGTGTTTCAAACCGAAAGGCATTCTCTTCCAGCTGTACATGTCGGTCGCCGTCATGAAAGCTGTGTGTCGCTGGTCGTCGGGATGCATCGCAATCTGATGGTATCCCACGAAAGCATCCATAAATGTAAGCATTTCATGCCCCGCTGTATTATCTACCAGATGATCGATGTGGGGCATCGGAAAGTGATCTTTAGGACAGACATCGTTTAGATCTGTGAAGTCTATACACAATCGCCACGACCCGATCATTTTTCGGATGAGCACTGGATATGCCAACCACTCGGGATCAGTTCCAGCTTTTTCGATTAACTTGTTATCGATCAACTTTTTTACTTCGACCGCCATAGCCGAATATTTATCAGGCCTAAATTTTCTTCGTTTTTGGGTGATGGGTCTCCTTGTTATGTCAATGTTCAACCTATGGAAGGCATGGTTCATGTCGATGCCCACCATAACCTCGTGCGACCAGGCAAACGCTCCGATGTTTGCTTTAAAAAATGCGACCATTTCTGATCGCAATTGCACTGGTAAGTTCGAACCTATGAATACCTCGAGTTCTGGACGAGCTTCGTTTAGATGGATGGTTTCAAGGTCCTCCGCTGGAGTTGCCCGTTCTTTGGGTTCTTTTCCAACGAGGATCCTCAATTCCGAACTTTGGCTCAAAGCCTAACCTAGGCTCCAGATCTGGAATGATCAGCTCTGGAACCTGGTCGTCGGGGATCTGATCACCCAAATTTGTCTAATAGTGCTCGTCTATCTCCATTGGGGTTTGGTCGTCCACTTCCATGGAGGTGTGTTCGTTCACCTCCACTTGGTGGTCGTCAAAATGTCGACTGGACTCTCCAACTTCGATTTGCTGGTACTTGCTGGGAAGACCCTCCAAGTAGTTCATTTGTTCTTTTTCTTTTTGACACTCGATATACTTTCCAATCATAAGAGTTTCTTTAGAATGACGCTTAGCAAAACAGACGAGACACTCCCTCGCCCACGTCTGGTCGCCCTTGACGGTTATAACTCCCGCCGGGGTCGGAAACTTTACACAGTAATAGAAAGTAGAGGCGGCCGCCTTGAACTCGTCGAAGAAAGGTCGGCCGAGGAAAGCATTGTATGAGGATGGCATGTCGACGATCATTAAGTCGAGCTGCCTGGTGTAATGCATTGCTGGCTCTTTCGTCGATGCCAGCTCTAGTGATAGCCTGATTCTCCCCAACGGAAGGGAGCGAGTGTCTCCAAAACTTACGATAATATCGTCGCATGGCTCGATATATTCAGCATATCCGCCGAGAGTATCTAGAGTGTGCTTGAAGAGGACATTGGCGTATGCCCCGGTGTCGACCATCAGGCGATGGACATTGGTTCCCATGATTTTTCCGGTGATGACCAAAGCATCGTTGTTTGGTTGCACCACGCTGTTCAGATCGTCGTCCGTGAAAAGGACTTGGTGGGATGGAGGCTTCTCGGCAGCTGGAGCGACGCACACCTGGTGTACGTTATTGAGTGCTTGCATCTCACTCTGCTGTCGGCGAACAGACATAGCATTTCCAGATTCAGTACCCCCCAAGGGGCCTTCTATCACAAAACAGCCCCCGCCCACGAAATCGAAGTCACCCGTCGGAGTGTTCGGCATAGGGGGAGTCATTTTCTGACGGTTTAACTGTTGGCGCAGATCGTCACGACGTTTCTTGCCTCGGTTGTCGCCATTCCCATCCCTGGGCTTGATGAATTGGGCGAGCTTGCCCTCGTTGTACAACTTGAAAAGATTTTTCATCAAGTCTCGGCACCCATTGGTGTGGTGGCCGATGGAGTTGTGGTAATTGCAGAATTTATTACCATCCAGATTGTCCTCACTTGTATGCATTGCCCTCGCCGGGGGGAGCAAACTCTTTCCCCTGATTGCCTCGAGAATGGCCCTGGGATCAAAAGAAAGGGTCTCTCTGAACTGAGTGATCTCCGGAGCCTCGTCGAAAGGCCTGAAATTAGCTGGGCGAGCACTGCTGCCCTGATTGATCGCCTTTTTTGGTTGGGACGGCTCCCCAGTGTTAAAGTTTTTCTTTGGCCAGACTTTTTTTGCTACTTCAGGCTGCTCGTTAGCCTTGGCGGCGTCCATTATTTCTTCCATTTGAATAGGGGCGGTGAGGATCATAATACTTAGAGGTGGAGTGGGAAGAGTAACTGGTGGGGCAGTTCCCTTTTTAGATGCGAACACCTCTGATCGCAAGTTCTCCATTTCCAGTTTCATCAGTTTCTAAGTCTCGATGAACTGGGCGATCTGCCCTTCCTCGGTAGTCTGTGGTCGGGGGACGACGATCTCATCTCGTCGGCTCCCGTGTGATGCGGCCGGGCGATCATCTCGGTGTGATCGCTTGGGGGAATGATGTGATCGCTAAGGCAGCCGACTATGATAACTTTTCGACGGTGCTCGCGAGTTTGGCCCTACGAGGTCGAGGGCGAAGATTCTGTCTCCTTGGCCTTTCTTCCCACCACGGTCTCTGTGGTCGGATTTCTCTGGCCGACCTCCAAATTTAAAAGGTATGGGGCGAGGAGCTCTCCCATCTTTCTCAGCCATGCGATCGAAAACAGAGTTTCGACCACCTCGTGAGTCTCCCGTATGACTGTTGTGAGAGTGCTCGACATCTTTATTTTTCCCCTTGTCTTGGGGATGTACAAAATATGAATGATAGGAGCGGTCGTGCTCATCATTCACGTTGGCTTTCACCTTGGCCTTGCGAGCTTTGTCAAAGGCTTGATCCTTGGCATTTTCGAGTTCCTCAGCCTCGTTCTTCCTCCTCTTTTTGTTGAGGAAGTCAGTGAAGTCTCTCAAGTGCTGGGGATCTTTCAAGATGTCCCCCAGGTTGATATTCGCCAAAGGATTGGCCACCGGAGTACCCACCGGAGCTGTCGGCGCCGAAGAGTGTTCGTTCCCTCCGGGTGGGGTTCCGTCATGATGGGTGTGTTGAGACATCGTTCAAGTGTGTCTGGAAAATGGTTACAAAGATATGACTATTCTAAGCTTTCGATGCTAAAAATTAAAGTTTTGAGTTCTTACGCAGAAGAACGTGCTATTACAACTACAAACTTTGCAAAGTAACAACAAAAGAGCTAAAAACAGAATTACAAGAAGATCAAACTTCAAAATATGTCTCGAATACCGCAAATATTCAAGAACACGAATATAAATAAAATCCGTATGAAATACGTAAATGATGTTCTAAAAGGTATATCTACCGATTAAAACCCGAAACAAGGAGTTTGCAAGCCGATCATTCGATGATCGGTTGAAACTTCGATGAAGAACACGTAAAAGGACCCCTCCTTCTAGCGCCAAATGTTGTACGTACTTTTGAGTGGATGATCTGGATGTGGACTTTTCGTAAGCACTAAACAAACATATATGATGATCGAGGTTTATTACGTGTTAATACGGATTAGTATGTGATTTATGATGATCTTAAAGAAGAATAAACAAGAACACAAGAGGTAGCTTCTTTGAGAAGCTAAAGCTTTGAGCTTGGGAATGTATTGCTTTTGGTTGAGGGTTTGGTAGGAAATTATAACTTAAATCTTACAAATGAGCCTTCTAGGCATTATATACAAGTTTTTCGGGCAGCCCGGCCTTTACACGAGGCACACTACCACAGGACCTGAGTTTCTGCCCGAAAAGGTGATGGGACGCTGCATTTAATGCTAAACCGCTTCTAGTGGTCGTCCTCGCTAGGGGCGAGGATCTGGGCCACGGTGGTTGCCGGAGGAACTGGTCGCCCGGTCATCTTCATTGATCGTGGTCGCACTCGTCGTGCTCGCCACACTCTATGGTTTCTCCCAAGGCTTTAACACTTGTCTTTTCTAACTAGCTAAACATGTGCTCGTCAACTTCTTTGGGCGAGCACACATAATTACATTTTCTTCATATTGTTGACTAGTCGTCGCACGACTTGGTTGATTAGTCGTCGCCACGCAAGCTGGTGACTAGGATTGACTTGTCAAAGATTGACTTCTTTGACTGGGTGTAACATGTATATGACCATGCAGGCTTAGTTTTTGTTCACTCATTCTGGAAAGATGACGCATGTTAAATCTCCAATCAAGTTCTTTCAAGTTTTTCTTCATGAATGTTCATTGAAACTCCATGTTTGACCTTTGCATCACCACCTCTCTTGTGAGGGATGAGAAACGAACTCATATATATAGTGTAGATTTGTAAAGTTACAGTTAGAAAGTAAACTTCAAATCTCCACTATTTTAAGAAATACAATCTTTGATTGATACTTTGAATATTACCTTGTCCATGTAATATCCAGTGTATCTTTGACTTTTCAAACTTTGCATATTGTATCTTTTTCAGATGTTTTGTGTGTGTTGTTGCATTCCTATTGTCCACATCAGCTTTGATGTGACCTTCAATATACACCATATCAGACGACCTTTACCTAGGCTGATTCTGGGTTCAGCTCCTCTGATCTTAAAACTTATGCATCTGATTGCATACCTTAGTTGTATGAACCTCGACTGCCTAGTAACTCAGCTTTGGTCCTCAGTTGTCTGATACCTAGCTGATTAGATCTCAGTTGATCCACTCAACTGACTTCACTCCGCTGATCAGTCAAGTTTTCCTCGACTGATTCTTCTATTCTGGTTTTCGACTTCTCTTCTAGTCTTGGACATACGCGTGTAAACAGGGACGGACCCATAAATTTTGGGTGTGGAGGGGGGGGGGCAATCAAAATACATCAATATTCATAATATACGTTAAAATGCATAAATATGTCCTTATTTTATTAAAAGTTAAAACGTTACTATTAGTAAGAAATTCATCTTTCATTTAATTTTTTATCTCGATTAGGTTTATAGCAGAAAACAATTGTTACGAGCTTAGTTGAAATTATGACAATGGTATATAATGAAACAATATATTTGTACACAAAAAAAACCTACAATATATGTGTACGCAAAAAAAAACTATCATGTCAAACTGAGAAATGATATAGGAGAATTATAGTAAAATTATGCATAAATCTCTCATAAGTTATATTTTATAATTATATGAAATTAAAAAAAAAATCAAAATAAAGAATGATAAATTAAAACCTAAGATATTAAAATATTTAGATTTGGACAGAGAGCTGTGATTAAAAAGTGTTGAACAACCCAAGTAATATAGAAAACATATTACTGTAACTATTAACCGACAACATATGTATATGTACTGTAAGAATGTAATTCTCTGTCTTTCTCATTTCACCAAGGTAACGTATATACACATCATAATTTCTCAATCACCTTAATCTAGGCTACAATCAAGGGCTGAATATATGCTTACCAAATATTCAAGATACAAAAGATATTTACATATTTCCTATATATTACTCCCCCTCAATCGAAGCAGGAGAATGATGAACGCTAAGATTGGAAAGAAATTCTTCAAACAAAACATGTGGCAGGCCTTTTGTGAATATATATGCAACTTAGTATCAAGACAGAACATGGGAGACGCGAACGTGACCCCAAACCACATTTTCCCGAACAAAAAAATGAATGTCCATCTCAATTTGCTTTATCCGTTGGTGTTGAACTGGATTACCTGAGAGATAAATCGTGCTGACATTGTCACAATACACAAGGGTCGCTGTCGGGATAGGGCAATGTAGCTCAAGCAGGAGATTACGGAGCCAACAGGATTTAGACACCACATTAGCAACTTCACGATATTCTGCCTCAGCACAAGAACGGGATAGTGTAGCCTGATGTTTCGCCGACCAAGAAATGAGGTTATCTCCCAAGAACACGCAATACCCAGATGTTGAACGACATGTATCCGGACACCCACCCCAATCAGCATCGGTAAACGCCACCAACGATGTGACAAACGATGGATAAAGATGACGGCCGAAATCAAGGGTCCCTTGAATGTACCGTAAAATCCTCTTTACCGCAGCCATATGCACTTCACGGGGATCATGCATGAAGAGACAATCTTGTTGAACAGCATACACGATATCCTGCCTAGTAAATGTCAGGTACTGAAGCGCACCAGCCAGACTCCTATACAATGTAGAATTTGAAAGTGGAGGACTCTCAGAGGCCCCATGTTTGGGTTTAGTGTCAACAGGTGTAGCTGAAGGTCGGCACGTCGAGAGGTCGGCACGCTCAATAACTTCAGTAGCATATTTCCGCTGGGAGAGGAACAAGCCCCCAGCATGAGACGTGACCGCGATACCCAAAAAATAATGCAAAACCACCATGTCCTTCATAGAAAATTCAGAACTCAATTGTGAAATAATCGAGCGCCGAAGAGAGTCTTCCGAAGCCGTAAGGATTATGTCATCAACGTAGAGAAACAAGTAAGCCATCTTGTTATCATGCTTATACACAAATAGTGAGTGATCTGATGTACTTCATAAGAAACCAAGTGTTGAAACAAAAGTGGTAAATCTGTTGTTCCAAGCCCGGGGAGCCTGCTTTAAGCCATATAATGATCTCCTCAATAGACACACATAATCTGGATATACCTTGTCCCGAAACCCGAGAGGCTGATGCATGTAGACAGTGTCATCCAAAGTCCCATGGAGAAACGCATTCTTGACGTCTAGTTGGTGGATAGATCACTTCTTGGAAAGTGCTTAGCTTAAGACCGTGCGGCTAGTCGTTGACTTAACAACCGGGTTAAACGTCTCACCATAGTCAATGCCAACCTGTTGAGTTTTTTCATCCCCTACAGGACGGGCTTTATGCCTCTCAAATGAACCATCAACACGTTCTTTTTGATTAAAAAACCACATAGAACGAATAACATTAACACCACTAGGACGGGGAACCAACTCCCACGTCTTATTTGAAATTAGAGCATTAAATTCATCAAGCATGGCCAATTTCCAGTTTGGGTCTTTTAGCGCAGCCACTGGATTCTTAGGTAAAGGAGATTTAGATGTGGTATACACAAGATTGAAATGACGCTTAGGCCGAACAATGCCCCGCTGACTTCGAGTAACTGGGCGTAGGGAATTTGTTGGTAATACCTCCAGAATAGAGGGTGCTGGAGCCGACACGGAAGGGCCAGCCGGAGGTGAAGGTATGGGTAGGGTAGGAGGTGGTGGGAGATGAGTGTCTTGATGGGAAATGTGGTGGGTGGCGTATGGAGAAGGGGAATCATCTAGAAACTCATAAGAAGATGGGGTTGTTGCAAGTATTTCTGCAAAAGGGAATCTTGACTCATCAAATAACACATGTCGGCAAACAATGATCTTCTTTGCCACCATATCATAACACTTGTAATCCCTATGATTTGATGGAAACCCCAAAAACACACATGGAGTCGTGCGGGGTCGAAGTTTATGGATTGTAGTTGAGGGAAACAACGGGTAACAGAGGCACCCAAACACACGTAAGTGAGCATACGATGGATGTCTAAGATACAAGCGTTTGAGAGGTGTATCTATAGATGTTGCTAACTCTTAAATGCTTTAACATTATCAACAACATCTTAATTTGACGTTCCTTGATTTATTCTAAGTCATTTCTGAAATGTTACATTAAATGTTGTACTAAATGCTCTCACATTCAGGTACGATTCTAGAAGCTTCTACAAGAGTCTGGAACCTGGAAGATTCCAGAATGTTGGAGAACGTGCTAGAAGAGTTTAGAGCATTGTAGAACGACCTGGAAGATGGAAGAATGATCTAGAAAGATCATGGAAGTTGTTAGGGTTATACTGGCAAGTATGATTTTAGTGCTACTTATGTATACAAACTGATTTTTGCACTTATTAATGAGAATAAATTTTTGTCACTGGTTGCTTTAAATATAATGAATGGTAATTATTTATTGCATAAACGTTCAGATGTACTTTACATTGTAGACAATGTGGTGTGTAGAAGATCACAGAAGATCACATTGTCAGTTCCTTGTATATAAGTACAATTGATTCACAATTTAGATGGAATTGAACAATCCATTGGTAGAAGTTGAGGTGTAAGGCTCAGATTGGTTTGTCTTGACCAAGAGATTACACTAGTGCATTTTGATGTGCTGAATAGGACCTACAGAGAGGTAATTCTTCTAGACTGGCTTAAGGAATGAAGAATTAGACCTCAGTGGTTGTTGATTTCTTAATCTCTGTCACTTAAATGGAATTGTCTGTAGTTAAGAAGTATTGCTTTGATTTATTATGGGTAAAGAATCAATGTGATTCAATACTTTATATTTTGGGCAATATTATTAATTATAGGACAGATTGCCAAAATTAATACACAGAATCGTGTCTTGGAGTGTCAAGTTGATTATGTCCCCTTGGTGGGCTCAAAAGGTTTATCATATCAAATCTGATCAGTGGAATTTATTTCCGGTATGATAATAATGTTGAGCTGTCCTTACTCTAAGGAATAAAAGATATTAATTAATTAAAGCATTCAGTAGCTTAAATTAATTGATGGACATTGAATCTTAAACACGGGAAATAATAACCGGGAGCCATATTTCGTAATATGGGTTAGGATGGATAGTGCAATATTAATTCTATAGTGGAATGAATTAATATTAATGAGCTGGAAAAATATTGTAGCTCAATATTGATTTCTGGGCCCATTGGGAGGTCCAATCCTAATTCTCCTAAAGGCCCCTCAAGTAGCCCAATAAAAGTACATTAACTAAGGTAATTAAAAAGATAAGAATTAATCTTGTTGCAAGAAAGAGAGGAAAGTAGCGCTTATTTTGGGGAGAGAATATTATGGAGAAAGATATGGAAATAATATAATATCTCTTGGAGAATAAAATATTTCTAGATCTCCTATATTTTCTAATAAATAAATTGACTATTCTCTCTCTTATAAATAGAGAAAAAAAAATCGGTCTTCTCCATAAATACAGAAAAGAGAGATCTGTAATTTTCGAAATTACAGTGTGTGCAACAAGAGAAAATTAATTCTTCCTTGAGAGTTATTAGTTCGTGAGATCTCCCACCGGATCAACGGGCTAGGACTTAGGGAATACTCGAGAAGGCAATTGGGTTGAAGTTGTTATTCTTCTAAACAATATCTCTCCGATTCAAAGGTAAACACGTAATCCCTTAGTTCCGCATGTTTAGGGATTTAATTATTTACCGTACATTCATTACATGAATTAGTTGATTTAATTTGTTTAAATTATAAAATTAGATTTATGATAATTCATATTTAAATTACGTCTCAAATAGATCCTGGTAATTTTAAAGGATTCCCGGGAGTCTCGAAAGATCCCTAGGGCATCTCAAAAGATTCTCGGGAGTCTAAAAGGACGTCTCAAATAGATCCTGGTAATTTTAAAGGGAGTCTCAAAGGATCCCTAGCGTGACGGTCCATAACCCACAAGTGCCAATAATTCCCCACAAAGGAGATGGGGAATGTGGTCCCATAATAATTTCCCACAAAGGAATTGGGGACCACAAGAATTGGGGACCACATTGTTGGGGGACTATTATTAGGTATTGAGATAATTCCCAACAGATGGTATCAGAGCCAAGGTTTTGGGCTCTGTAATTTAAATTAGAATTTAAATCTATTTACATTAAATTGATATTTGGATGGTAGAATTGTTAGATCTTTTTTGCAGGTATCCAATTATCATGGTTTTAATGTATGTTTTAATTTATGTTGTTTGAATGTGGTTTTTAATCTGATTCAGTCAGATTTGTTTTTCCCGTGAGAAAATCCACGGGTAGATTAGATTATTTAATTTGTAATAAACTAGTGTAGATGTTAGATTTATTTTTTGTAAATAAATTGTAACGGGTCAAAGACGAAGACCGTTAGACGGATTAAAGAATCGGAGGCACCCGGACGACCAAGCCACACGAGTCGCTTGTTGGCGTGGCGTGATTTTTTTGTTGCGGTCGTGGGTGTACGAATTCTCGTTCCTTCAAAACGAGAAAATTAAACCATGATAATTGGACGTGTTTGCCTAATTTGTGTTTAATTTTTGTTTTGTTATTATGCTATGATTATTTGTTAATTCTGCATGAGAATTCGTGAAAAACCTCTAGTTTAAAAAATTACTAAGTATTTTTTTTAATTAAATTTATTTAAGATAATAAATTGATTAAATGGCCTCCATAATTTATTTATTTGTGAAGTCTTTTGGCTACGCATTGGCAAGCGCCTCTCTCCCTATCGGATAGGCCAAAAGATAAGTTCACATGAATAAATTCCTTTAAGGATGATTGTGGATTATTACTAGTGGCGGTATGACCCTCCCATCGAGTGGCTTATTCAAAACAAAATAATAGTCCTGTATTTAATTATGGTTATTACTTAGGTATAAAATTGATATATTAACTCCCCATCGGAGTCCCTGTCAATTTTATATGGCCAGGTTGAAGCCAACTATTAATTTTGAATTAAAGGTTTGTAACTGCTTTGTTTGTAACCTGCTTAAATGTATTTGAGTAAACGTTCACACTCATCGTGACTTACTTAAATTGGTTTTAAGATGTTGGCTGATGCATGTTTATATCATTTTTTTGAGGTTTTTTGATATAGTACATGTGATCAAATTATGTGATAATTTTTGTGTTAATAGGATATTAATACAAATTGTATATTTTATTCTCAGTTCAGCATGTCGTCTCCTTTTAACCCACTGTTTAGTATACTTAAAGAAAATAAATTGGAAGGAGAGAATTATGTGGATTGGAAAAGACATTTATTTATAGTCTTGACTGCACAACAGCATAAGTGGGTACTTGATGAACCTAAACCCCCTGCCCCTACGGATGAGACGAACCAAGAAGATAAGGAATATCATAAGGAGTGGATGAGATCCGATGAAATGGCTAGGTGTACCATCTTGGCTTCAATGTCAGATGTGTTGCAACACCAACACCAGAACATGGAATCCGCTTCAGCTATTATGATGAACCTTAAGGAACTTTTTGCTCATCAGAATCGTACGGCTAGACAAATGACCATGCGAGATATGTTATCACAGAAAATGGTCGAGGGAACGCCCGTGAGGGATCACGTTCTTAAGATGATGGGTTTCCTTAACAAACTTGAGATTCTTGGTGCTGAATTCGATGCGGAAACGCAGATCGATTTCGTACTCCATTCTCTACCGAAAAGTTTTGAGCAGTTCCAACTGAACTATAAGATGAATAATCAAGAGTATACGTTGGCTCAGCTCTTGCAAGCTTTGGTTTCGGCTGAGATGTTAATGGGACCAAGGAACGAGCATACGGCTATGTTGGCAAACGGTCCATCTTCTAATTCTGCACCGAAAGGTGGAAAGAAGAAGAAGGCAAATGGCCAGAAACAAGCTAATAACAAGGAAAAGATACCAATTGAGGGAGGTGTCAAGAAAAAGACCACTAAGGGAAAGTGCTTTAGTTGCGGTCTGAAAGGACATTGGAAGTTAGCCTGTACCAAGCCTAAGAAGGCTGGTAAGCAAGGTAATTCTCACGTACTAGTAATTGAAACTTGTTTAGCGGTGTATTCTTCCCATTCGTGGGTGGTGGATACGGGAGCCACTGATCATATTTGTTTCGATTTTCAGGGGTTCAAGCTAACCCGACAACTTAGTGGGAGTGAGATCATCATCACCATGGGCAATGCTACGAAAGTGGCGGCTGTTGCAGTGGGAGATGTGCAACTATCTTTTAGTGATAGAATTTTAGTTTTAAAAGACGTTCTTTATGTTCCGAGTTTTAGAAAGAATTTGATTTCAGTTTCTAAACTAATTTTGGATGGATATTCAGTTTCTTTTAATAAGAATGTCGTTATTTGTCGTGATGACGAGATTATCTGTTCGGGAGCATTGGTGAATAATCTTTATACTATTAATTGTGCACATTCCACACAAAATGAATCGCATAACACATCGACTATTTCTAAGAAAAGAAAGCATTCTTCAGACATGAACGAAACACTTCTGTGGCATCTTAGACTTGGTCATATTAATCTAAGAAGGATTCAAAGGTTGGTGAACGACGGCTTGTTGGAATCACTCCAGGTTGAGCCGTTTCCAACATGTGAATCATGTTTAGAGGGTAAAATGACCAAAAGAGCCTTTGGGGCAAAGGGGAATAGAGCTAGTGAAGTGTTAGAACTCGTTCATACTGATGTATGTGGACCAATGTCAATTCAAGCAAAGGGAGGTTTTGAGTATTTCGTTACTTTTATCGATGATTACTCAAGATATGGATACATCTATCTAATGCGGCATAAGTCTGAGACCTTTGATAAATTCAAAGAGTTTAAGGCTGAAGCAGAAAAGCATAGGGAAAAGAGTATCAAGTTTCTACGATCAGATCGTGGAGGCGAATACCTCAGCAATGAATTTTTGGGCTACTTATCAGGCGAAGGGATTGTATCCCAATTAACTGCACCCGGAACCCCTCAACAAAATGGGGTTGCAGAGCGAAGAAATCGAACTCTTTTAGAGATGGTCAGATCTATGATGAGTTATTCAGATTTACCTAAGTCGTTTTGGGGTCATGCCTTGGAAACAGCGACTTACATTCTAAATTTGGTACCTTCCAAATCAGTTCCTAAAACCCGTACAGAATTGTGGAGCGGGCGAAAGCCTAGTCTAAGACACATAAGAATTTGGGGGTGTCCTGCATACGTGTTGGACAAGGAAGCTGGAAAGTTAGATCCTCGTTCAGAATTAAGGCTGTTTGTAGGATATCCTAGAGGAACGAAAGGGGGTTTATTCTATAGTCCAAAGGATCAGCGAATTGTGATAAGCACACATTCTAGATTTATGGAAGAAAACTATATGAGTAATAGAAAGCCCAAGAGTGAGATTACCTTAAATGAACTAAGAGGGCCAACTCCTATACCAAGTGTACAAGTAGATGTACCAAGCGATACACACACACAACCAGAACCTCGTCGTAGTGGGAGGGTTGTGAGACAACCTGAGCGATTCATGTTCGTGGGAGAGTCTTCGGACTTGGTCCCCGGAGAGGATGAATCTGACCCCTGGACGTACGATGAGGCAATCCAAGACAAGGATGCAGATTCTTGGCAAACTGCAATGGAAGCAGAAATGGGGTCTATGGATCATAACAAAGTGTGGGAGCTTGTGGAACCACCCAAAGGTGTAAAACCTATTGGATGCAAGTGGGTCTACAAGAGAAAAAGAGGATCAGATGGGAAGGTTGAAACCTTCAAAGCTAGACTAGTGGCAAAAGGATATACTCAGAAAGAGGGAATCGATTATGAGGAGACCTTTTCGCCTGTAGCTATGCTTAAGTCTATCTGTATTCTCTTGTCGATTGCAGCTCACCTAGACTTTGAGATCTGGCAAATGGATGTCAAGACAACTTTCCTAAATGGAAGTCTTGAACAAGAAATCTACATGCGCCAACCCGAAGGCTTCATTGAAAAAGGCCAAGAGAATCTTGTATGCAAGCTTAAAAGGTCAATATATGGACTTAAGCAAGCATCGCGAGCTTGGAATCAGTGTTTTGATCAGGTGATACAATCCTATGGATTTGATCAAAATGAGTTTGAGAGTTGTGTCTATAAGAAGTGTATCGGAACTGCCTTGGTATTCTTAGTATTATACGTAGACGACATTCTGCTTATTGGAAACAATAAAAAGGTGTTGACAGACGTGAGGGTATGGTTGTCAAAACAGTTTGATATGAAGGATTTAGGAGAAGCTGGTCACATCCTTGGGATTAAGATTACTCGAGATCGCCAGAAAAGGATGATATGCTTATCCCAAACCTCATACATAGACACTATTTTGAAACGATTCAACATGCAAAATTCCAAGAAAGGAATTGTACCTTTCAGACATGGAATTCATCTATCTAAAGAGATGTGTCCTAAGACACAAAAGGAGATGGATGAGATGAGAAACATTCCATATGCATCGGCAGTTGGAAGCCTCATGTATGCAATGCTGTGCACGAGACCGGATATTTGTTTTGCTGTAGGCATGGTAGCAAGATATCAAAGTAACCCAGGGAAAGAACATTGGACTGCAGTTAAAAACATTCTCAAGTATCTAAAAAGAACTCGAGATAGAATGTTGGTTTATCAGTCAGACAGTCTATTCCCTGTGGGTTATACGGACTCAGATTTCCAATCAGACATGGATTCTAGAAAATCTACCTCGGGTAGTGTGTTTTGTTTGGGGGGTGGAGCCATGACATGGAGAAGTGTGAAGCAGAAATGCATCGCTGATTCTACCATGGAAGCCGAATATGTAGCTGCTTGTGAAGCAGCGAAAGAAGCGGTTTGGCTTAAGAACTTCTTAGTGGACTTGGATGTGATTCCGAATTTGCCCAGCACTATCACTATTTATTGCGATAATGCTGGAGCAGTTGCAAATTCAAGGGAACCAAGAGCTCACAAGGCAAGCAAACACATTGAAAGGAAATACCATCTTATACGAGAAATCGTTAAGAGAGGAGATATAGTGGTGGCAAAGATCGCATCGGAAGACAACCTAGCTGATCCCTTCACAAAGGGTCTACCTCAGAGTACATTCGAGAGACATGTGGAAGGAATGGGGGTCAAGTGCGTTGCCAAGCTGCTTTGAGTATAAGTGGGAGAATTTATTAGGACATGTAGAACATGGACGTGCTGTAGTATACTTAAAAGCAGACTTTGAGTATAAGTGGGAGATTGTTAGGGTTATACTGGCAAGTATGCTTTTAGTGCTACTTATGTATACAAACTGATTTTTGCACTTATTAATGAGAATAAATTTTTGTCACTGGTTGCTTTAAATATAATGAATGGTAATTATTTATTGCATAAATGTTCAGATGTACTTTACATTGTAGACAATGTGGTGTGTAGAAGATCACATAAGATCACATTGTTAGTTCCTTGTATATAAGTACAATTGATTCACAATTTAGATGGAATTGAACAATCCATTGGTAGAAGTTGAGGTGTAAGGCTCAGATTGGTTTGTCTTGACCAAGAGATTACACTAGTGCATTTTGATGTGCTGAATAGGACCTACAGAGAGGTAATTCTTCTAGACTGGCTTAAGGAATGAAGAATTAGACCTCAGTGGTTGTTGATTTCTTAATCTCTGTCACTTAAATGGAATTGTCTGTAGTTAAGAAGTATTGCTTTGATTTATTATGGGTAAAGAATCAATGTGATTCAATACTTTATATTTTGGGCAATATTATTAATTATAGGACAGATTGCCAAAATTAATACACAGAATCGTGTCTTGGAGTGTCAAGTTGATTATGTCCCCTTGGTGGGCTCAAAAGGTTTATCATATCAAATCTGATCAGTGGAATTTATTTCCGGTATGATAATAATGTTGAGCTGTCCTTACTCTAAGGAATAAAAGATATTAATTAATTAAAGCATTCAGTAGCTTAAATTAATTGATGGACATTGAATCTTAAACACGGGAAATAATAACCGGGAGCCATATTTCGTAATATGGGTTAGGATGGATAGTGCAATATTAATTCTATAGTGGAATGAATTAATATTAATGAGCTGGAAAAATATTGTAGCTCAATATTGATTTCTGGGCCCATTGGGAGGTCCAATCCTAATTCTCCTAAAGGCCCCTCAAGTAGCCCAATAAAAGTACATTAACTAAGGTAATTAAAAAGATAAGAATTAATCTTGTTGCAAGAAAGAGAGGAAAGTAGCGCTTATTTTGGGGAGAGAATATTATGGAGAAAGATATGGAAATAATATAATATCTCTTGGAGAATAAAATATTTCTAGATCTCCTATATTTTCTAATAAATAAATTGACTATTCTCTCTCTTATAAATAGAGAAAAAAAAAATCGGTCTTCTCCATAAATACAGAAAAGAGAGATCTGTAATTTTCGAAATTACAGTGTGTGCAACAAGAGAAAATTAATTCTTCCTTGAGAGTTATTAGTTCGTGAGATCTCCCACCGGATCAACGGGCTAGGACTTAGGGAATACTCGAGAAGGCAATTGGGTTGAAGTTGTTATTCTTCTCAACGATATCTCTCCGATTCAAAGGTAAACACGTAATCCCTTAGTTCCGCATGTTTAGGGATTTAATTATTTACCGTACATTCATTACATGAATTAGTTGATTTAATTTGTTTAAATTATAAAATTAGATTTATGATAATTCATATTTAAATTACGTCTCAAATAGATCCTGGTAATTTTAAAGGATTCACGGGAGTCTCGAAAGATCCCTAGGGCATCTCAAAAGATTCTCGGGAGTCTAAAAGGACGTCTCAAATAGATCCTGGTAATTTTAAAGGGAGTCTCAAAGGATCCCTAGCGTGACGGTCCATAACCCACAAGTGCCAATAATTCCCCACAAAGGAGATGGGGAATGTGGTCCCATAATAATTTCCCACAAAGGAATTGGGGACCACAAGAATTGGGGACCACATTGTTGGGGGACTATTATTAGGTATTGAGATAATTCCCAACAGAAGTTGAGGTCCTAAAAAATAGGATCTCATAATGGAAGGATCTAGAATTCGGCTATTGCTCTATAAATACCGCTGAAGCCTTTCATTTCAAAGCATGCACTATTCGAATAACACCTTTCTTGAGCGTTCATCCCTGTTAGGAGTTAGGGTCAGTAGTTGTATCGTTTAATATACACCGAGGGATACCATACCTCCCCGTGTATTTAGTTCTAGTCTTGTATCGAGTGAGAGTGAATCATAGATCAGATTAGTTCTTTAGACAGTGTTCTTACACTTAAGTCTATTTGCGGATTCAGGCACCTGCCTCGATTGTAGTTTCCGTTTGTGGAATGTTGAAGTAATTGCTGAGACATTTCACACAACATTTTCGTAACTTAGGAACTAAGTTATTGTTTTCGCCGTAAGGCTTAACATAGGTTTTGTTATTAATAAAATGTATGTTAAAAATTATTCCATTGTGTTCTTATTGTGTTTTAGTGTTTTAGACTTTCGCTGTGTACTGTGTTTACTTTCTGTATTCTGTTAGAATTAATGCTACACTAATTGTCACAACATTCAGTGTAACATTGTTCTGTTTTTTACTTAAACACTAGATACTACCCGACACACACTTTCAGTTGGTATCAGAGTCGATACCTGACGACACTAGGTTTAGATCCTTGCTTAAAGTGTGTTTTAGTTTATGTTAGCAATGGAAACTGTCACATCCCGATTTTAGGGGCCTAGATGAAAATACTATACGATGCATATTTTTTTATAAAAATTGGCAGCGGAATTTATTTTGGTAAATGAATACTCAAACACTTTTAAGAAATTCATATTAAAATGTAACTTCAACTAATGAGTACCAAAACTTGTTAAAAAAAAGGGATGTGAACATTTTAAAATGAAAATAGTTTAAATTTTGAATGCAAATAATTAAATAAAATAGCATGAAGGCATTCTTTATTGACATGAAACACATCCACCGTCCCTCCACCGCAACTCCGTCAATCTGTAAAGTGTTAAAAAGATTGGGGTGAGCAAAACAACTAGCTCAGTGGGATTAACTTTGTTACCGTTAAATATAACATATGAATAACATCATAACTCACAAACATGCATACAATTTCATAAGCTTGTTGGCAAAGCCAACCATAATAACATGGGCTTGTTGGATGAACCAACCATAAGTTTGTTGGATAAACCAACCATAATATAATAGGCTTGTTGGATAAACCAACCATAAGTTTGCTGGATAAACCAACCATAATAACATAGGCTTGTTGGATAAACCAACCATAAGTTTGTTGGATAAACCAACCATAAGATATAAGATGCAGCAAGAAATAAAATCACTCATATGAAATACTTAAAAATGACAAAGTAGTCAATCAAGAAAATCCCACCTTAGTAACTTGAGTAATCTCGTAAGTACGTAACTTGAATTAATGCCAGAGTTTCTCATCACCTATAATAATAAATATTATCGTAGAATTATTATTAACACATTAATGAGTTGTAGAGGTATTTACTAATAAAACTAACATAAAAGATCTTAAACTATTGTTTTGATAATTAATCGATTAATACTAATAAATATATACATAATAACTAAACAATGAAAATAGTAATGAGTGTCTATGTAATTTAAAATTATCACAATTAATAAGTTAATGGATTATAAATAAATTATTATTAATTTAATAATATATGCCTTACCATCATTTCTGGATTTAAAGAAAAATAACCGTATTCGAATTTTATGATTACATCTCATTTCTAGCAACTAACTAATAATAATAATAATAATAATAATAATAATAATAATAAATAATAATAATAATAATAATAATAATAATAATAATATTTGAAAATGGGCTTAGAAATTAAAGGCATGCATGAGGAACGTGAAACTTTAATTAACTCGGCCCATCCATCGGTCGGAAAATTTATAAAATCTAAACCTTAGCCTAGAGATTTAATTACGGTACTAATCATATATTTCTATGTATTGAATACTATGTAGCTGTCTATAACGAAACTTAGAAATAGAAGATGGAAATTCCAAGAACAAAGAAATTAAAAAATAAGAATAAGAACAGCGAGGAATTAAACTTTACAGTGATCCAAATGAAGTTCTTTTCTGTATATCTCTAGAGAAAACTACCGTATGATATAATATGAGAGGAGATATAAAATTAGTTGAGAATTATATGGGAAGTTGAGAATAATCTGGGATTATCTGAATTGACGTAGAAAATTAGTCTCTCAATTTAAATTCTAATTTGCCAACCGAATAGAGATACTTAAGGGATGTGATTATAATAAGTGGACTTGTTCTTTTTCAAAACAATATCTTAAAACTATTAATATATATATATATATATATATATATATATATATATATAATTACAATCCAAAATATTTAATACAAAAAAAATATATTAAAGTATAATTACGTATACTAATTAACAAATAGTGATATCCATATTATATATAAATCTAATATATATATATATATATATATATATATATATATATATATATATATACCATAATTAAATTATGCAGAATAATATTAGCAATGGATTTGAAAATATAAAATAGTCAGTCCTCAACTAATCAAATCTAAAATTACGGATTTTTCCTTGTATTTCTAATTGGTGTTTTTCTAATTAGACCATTTGAACTAATAAATTTAAGATTCATAAAAATTAATATCAAACTAAAAGATTATACCCTCAACTATTTAATTAATTCACTTATGTGAACAGACATTCCTATATAAATACATAGGTACTAAAAATTGATTAGTCGGGAATACTAGGTTAGCAATAAAAGATAAATAATTTAGCATAATATATGTCTAGGTTATCTGCGATTTTGAATGTAGAAATAAGGATATGAGAAGTATAGCATTATCCCTAATTTAATGAATAAAAATGGAAAAACTATAAGAATCGAATATTAAGAAGGGAGAAATAGATACCTATAAAAAGAGAGCAGAGATCAGATGTGAGCGTCTTCCAAATCAGAGTGATTCAGTAGTTTAAAATCTAAGTTTTTCAAATATAATTAAATATTTAGGGTGAGGAGTTTTTGCAGAATAGGAATTCTTTTTCTGTGGAAATTACCAAGTAAATGTAAGAATTTTGGATAATTGACTCGATTGAAAAAATTATGGGATAAAAAGAGAGGAGAATTAAAATAGAATGAGTTGAGAACAATCTGGAACTTGGAACTAGGAGCGTTGAAAAAGACTCCAAGTTTGAATTCAACTGATCGAGAAACTTGGGATTAAGTTTTTAAATTCTAAGTTCTAACCTGTTGATCCAGGTTAATTCTATCTTAATTAATAATAATAATATGATCGCATATTTCTACAATAGGTATATCTAATCAAATCTAACTTCACCTATATATGTGCACAAAAAAAAAAAAAAAAAAAAAATATATATATATATATATATATAGTTATATATATTCTAATTAAATCAATAATATATTCTATCCAACAATATCTATAAACATTTATTTTTCATAATTTATTTATATAGAAAATAAAAATAAACAATTAATATCTTATGTACTTTTAATAATTTATGAAAATCGAAAATTTGCGGGTATTACATCCTACCCCCGTTAAAATAAATTTTGTCCTCGAAATTGGTTACATACCTTGACCACCTTGACCCTCACGTCGATTAGCCATTTCCATGCTTTAGAACTAAGGATCGTAAATGTCATCTAATCTTAACACATAGTCCGTCTTATATATCAATCACCATAGTTTTAGCTAGAAAATATAAATAACCGTGTATCTAACTCATTATATCATACTTATGTGTCGTAATTATTTATTATCATATCAATATTAATTCCAACATCAATCTTGTATCATATTCTTTCATGCGATCATATTTCCATGATCGATAAATAACATATCATACCTTGGAGTTGAAGTAGTGGGTGGTGGTGGATGCCATAACTTATAACTTTATTATGAATGCATGTTTCAACTTTAAATGCAATTTTTTTCCAAAATGACAAAATTTTGACACTAGAAGATTTTTTTTTCTAACAAGTCTACAAGAACGTAGACCTGCTCTGATACCATTTGTCACATCCCGATTTTAGGGGCCTAGATGAAAATACTATACGATGCATATTTTTTTTATAAAAATTGGCAGCGGAATTTATTTTGGTAAATGAATACTCAAACACTTTTAAGAAATTCATATTAAAATGTAACTTCAACTAATGAGTACCAAAACTTGTTAAAAAAAAAAGGGATGTGAACATTTTTAAAATGAAAATAGTTTAAATTTTGAATGCAAATAATTAAATAAAATAGCATGAAGGCATTCTTTAATGACATGAAACACATCCACCGTCCCTCCACCGCAACTCCGTCAATTTGTAAAGTGTTAAAAAGATTGGGGTGAGCAAAACAACTAGCTCAGTGGGATTAACTTTGTCACCGTTAAATATAACATATGAATAACATCATAACTCACAAACATGCATACAATTTCATAAGCTTGTTGGCAAAGCCAACTATAATAACATGGGCTTGTTGGATGAACCAACCATAAGTTTGCTGGATAAACCAACCATAATATCATAGGCTTGTTGGATAAACCAACCATAAGTTTGCTGGATAAACCAACCATAATAACATAGGCTTGTTGGATAAACCAACCATAAGTTTGTTGGATAAACTAACCATAAGATATAAGATGCAGCAAGAAATAAAATCACTCATACGAAATACTTAAAAATGACAAAGTAGTCAATCAAGAAAATCCCACCTTAGTAACTTGAGTAATCTCGTAAGTACGTAACTTGAATTAATGCCAGAGTTTCTCATCACCTATAATAATAAATATTATCGTAGAATTATTATTAACACATTAATGAGTTGTAGAGGTATTTACTAATAAAACTAACATAAAAGATCTTAAACTATTGTTTTGATAATTAATCGATTAATACTAATAAATATATACATCATAACTAAACAATGAAAATAGTAATGAGTGTCTATGTAATTTAAAATTGTCACAATTAATAAGTTAATGGATTATAAATAAATTATTATTAATTTAATAATATATGCCTTACCATCATTACTGGATTTAAAGAAAAATAACCGTATTCGAATTTTATGATTACATCTCATTTGTAGCAACTAACTAACTAACTAATAATAATAATAATAATAATAATAATAATAATAATAATAATAATAATAATAATATTTGAAAAGGGGCTTAGAAATTAAAGGCATGCATGAGGAACGTGAAACTTTAATTAACTCGGCCCATCCATCGGTCGGAAAATTTATAAAAACTAAACCTTAGCCTAGAGATTTAATTACGGTACTAATCATATATTTCTATGTATTGAATACTATGTAGCTGTCTGTAACGAAACTTAGAAATAGAAGATGGAAATTCCAAGAACAAAGAAATTAAAAAATAAGAATAAGAACAGCGAGGAATTAAACTTTACAGTGATCCAAATGAAGTTCTTTTCTGTATATCTCTAGAGAAAACTACCGTATGATATAATATGAGAGGAGATATAAAATTAGTTGAGAATTATATGGGAAGTTGAGAATAATCTGGGATTATCTGAATTGACGTAGAAAATTAGTCTCTCAATTTAAATTCTAATTTGCCAACCGAATAGAGATACTTAAGGGATGTGATTATAATAAGTGGACTTGTTCTTTTTCAAAACAATATCTTAAAACTATTAATATATATATATATATATATATATATATATATAATTACAATCCAAAATATTTAATACAAAAAAATATATTAAAGTATAATTATGTATACTAATTAACAAATAGTGATATCCATATTATATATAAATCTAATATATATAAATCTAATATATATATATATATATATATACCATAATTAAATTATGCAGAATAATATTAACAATGGATTTGAAAATATAAAATAGTCAGTCCTCAACTAATCAAATCTAAAATTACTGATTTTTCCTTGTATTTCTAATTGGTGTTTTTCTAATTAGACCATTTGAACTAATCAATTTAAGATTCATAAAAATTAATATCAAACTAAAAGATTATACCCTCAACTATTTAATTAATTCACTTATGTGAACAGACATTCCTATATAAATACATAGGTACTAAATTGATTAGTCAGGAATACTAGGTTAGCAATAAAAGATAAATAATTTAGCATAATATATGTCTAGGTTATCTGCGGTTTTGAATGTAGAAATAAGGATATGAGAAGTATAGCATTATCCCTAATTTAATGAATAAAAATGGAAAAACTATAAGAATCGAATATTAAGAAGGGAGAAATAGATACCTATAAAAAGAGAGCAGAGATCAGATGTGAGCGTCTTCCAAATCAGAGTGATTCAGTAGTTTAAAATCTAAGTTTTTCAAATATAATTAAATATTTAGGGTGAGGAGTTTTTGCAGAATAGAAATTCTTTTTCTATGGAAATTACCAAGTAAATGTAAGAATTTTGGATAATTGACTCGGTTGAGAAAATTGTGGGATGACCAGTAAATATAAGAATTTTGGATAATTGACTCGGTTGAAAAAATTATGGGATAAAAAGAGAGGAGAATTAAAATAGAATGAGTTGAGAACAATCTGGAACTTGGAACTAGGAGCGTTGAAAAAGACTCCAAGTTTGAATTCAACTGATCGAGAAACTTGGGATTAAGTTTTTAAATTCTAAGTTCTAACCTGTTGATCCAGGTTAATTCTATCTTAATTAATAATAATAATATGATCGCATATTTCTACAATAGGTATATCTAATCAAATCTAACTTCACCTATATATGTGCACAAATATATATATATATATATATATATATATATATTCTAATTAAATCAACAATATATTCTATCCAACAATATCTATAAACATTTATTTTTCATAATTTATTTATATAGAAAATAAGAATAAACAATTAATATCTTATGTACTTTTAATAATTTATGAAAATCGAAAATTTGCGGGTGTTACAGAAACACATCACATATCCACTACACTTAGGCTACCCGTTTTAGATGGTTCAAATTATGCTTATTGGAAGCCTAAGATGCGTATGTACATCAAGTCAATTGATGAACGTGCTTGGAGGACTGTTCTTACAGGTTGTGACGCACCAAAGAATCCAGCAGATGCCGATGGTGAAATTCAACTCAAGAAAGAAGTTGATTGGACGGCCGATGAGATAACAACAGCAGGATACAATTCTAAAGTCTTAAATGCTATTTTTACCTCTGTTGATACCTCTATGTTTAAAATTATATCTAACTGTTCTACTTCTAAAGATGCATAGGACAGGTTACAAGAGCATTGTGAAGGTTCAGATAGTGTTCGAAGGACAAAGCTTCGAATGTTGGGGACAAAGTTTGAGAATCTCCGAATGAGGGAAGATGAAACAATTTCATCCTACAACGAAAGGTTAAGTGATATTATTAATGAATCACATTCTCTTGGTGACCCTATTTCTAATGTTAGAGTAGTACATAAGATATTAAGGTCTGTTCCTAAAAGATTTGATGCTAAGATTTGTGCTATTGAAGAGGCAAAAGACACTTATAAGTTGAGTCAAAATGAATTAGTGAGTATTCTTAGAAGCTATGAAATAAACACTAATCAAATTGATGAAAGATAAGAAAGTTGTTTTTTTTAAAGGAGAGACATCAAACAAATCTGAGATTCAGCCTATCATTACTGAGGTTGATTCGGATGAGGAATTGCTTGATGAATGCCTTAACAATCCTGATAGCATTGCCCTTCTTACAAAGCATTTTAATAAATTTCTTAAGAAGTCTATGCATAAATCTAAAGGAAACATTCAGCCTAAGATGCAAATAAACACATCAACACCACAACCAGAAAGGAGGAAGAGTCAATTCACACCAAGACCATCAAAGAGTGAAGGTAAACCAAGGTATGATCCTGAATTTAGAAAATCAGTTCAATGCAATGCATGTTCTGGTTATGGCCACTATGCAAATGAGTGTGCCAATACCAGACTGAAGCAAAAACTGAATTTTAGTGCTACCTTGAGTGATGAATCTGATAATGATGATCTTGATGAGTTTAATGAAAATGAACGTGCTCATTTTACCAGAATTGATTATAATGATTCCTCAGATGATGATTTGGATGATACAAATTCTGATGTTGCACCTGATGTCTTCACATCTACAGTAACATCAAAACAGAGTCACCCAAATTTGAATTGGTTTAATGGTTTTATTGATGATGCAGGAAAAAGGATTGATGATGAGACATATCAGAAATTGTTAGATGATTGGAACTCTCAGAAAATCACTCTGAATTCTTTGAATAAAGAAAATGAGGATCTGAAAGACACAATCACTAAGCTAGAAGTCTTACTTACTAGAAGAGATCTTGAAGTTTGTAAACTGAAGGAGAAATTGATCACCTCTACTTTAAGTTTCAGAAAAATTTCTAAGAGTGCTTCTGATGTGAATGATGCTATAGCTACTGGTAAATCTAATAATTATGGTTTAGGTTATGATGGTGAAACTGCTTCTATTTCTGAAAATTTTAGAAAACCTGTGAAATTTGTGAAGGCAAAATGCTAGCACATATGGTGTAACATCTGCACAAACAGATTATCACAAGGTTAAAAGGAAGTATATTTGTCATTATTGTCTTAAATATAGTCATATTCGTCCCTTCTGCTTGCAAATGGTTAAAGATATGAAAATTGAGTTTATGCTATCCAGAATGTCTTCACATCCTAGGAAACATTCTATGAAATTTGCATGGAAACCAAAAGTTACCTGTAATGTTGTTCACACATCCTTGAAAGCATGTTTACCTGGTCTATGGTATTTTGATAGTGGTTGTTCTAGACATATGACAGGACAAATAGACTACTTATCTGATTATGTGACCTTGAATGGTGGTAATGTTACATATGGTGGTGGATCAAAAGGAAAGATAATAGGAAAAGGAACTTTGAATGTTGAAGGTTTTCCTAAGTTTAAAAATGTTTTGCATGTTGATGGCTTACTTGCTAATCTAATTAGTATTAGTCAACTTTGTGATGATAATTTGCATGTAAAATTTGACAAAGAGTCTTGCTATGTTCTTAATGAAGATGATGATTGTTTAATGACTGGTACTAGGTCTGCAGATAACTGTTATCTTATTGGAAATAATGTATGCAATTTGTCAAAACATGATGAGAATGTCTTATGGCACCAAAGATTAGGGTATGCAAATTACAGGGCAATGAAGAAACTAATCAAATCAAATGGAGCTAAAGGATTACCAAGACTGAATTTCCAGAAAACCACTGTATGTGGATCATGCCAAAAAGGTAAGCAGGTAAGAATGCCACACAAAGTGCTGTCACAATGTTCCACACATCGGTGTTTTGAATTGTTGCACATGGATTTGATGGGTCCTATGGAAACTGAAAGCATTGGAGGTAAGAGATATTCCTTAGTTGTGGTAGATGATTTTTCTAGATATACTTGGATTGAGTTTTTAAGAGATAAATCTGAAACATTTGCTGCTTTTAAAGTTCTCTATAAAAGGTTCAAAAATGTGTATAACTTGAAAGTTTGCCGTATTAGAACTGATCATCGTAGGGAATTTGAGAATATCATGTTTAATGATTTTTGTGATAAGAAAGGTATCTTGCAAGAATATTCATCTCCTAAAACTCCACAACAGAATGGAATTGTTGAAAGAAATAATAGAACTTTACAAGAAATGGCAAGAGTCATGCTTTTATCTAAAAGTCTTTCTAAAAGATTTTGGGCTAAAGCATTAAATACATCATGTCATATTATTAATAGAGTTTATATTCGATCTGGCACTAATTAAACACCTTATAAGATTCTGAATGTTAGAAAACCAAGTGTGAAATATTTTCATGTATTTGGTTGTGTGTGTTATATTTTGAATGATAGGGATCAACTTCACAAGTTTGATTCTAAAAGTGATAAAGGTTTCTTTTTAGGATATTCTAGAAATAGTAAAGCTTATAGAGTTTATAACTTTAGGACTAACACCGTTCAAGAATCTGTTAATGTTGTGTTTGATGATGATAAAGGTCTTACAGATGATAAAGATGAAGAAGATGTATCACAAGTCACTGACAATTTTGAGAATACACTGAAACCTGAAAATGCTGCACCAAATGCTAACACATCTGGAGCAACATCTACAGATCAGTCAGTTGTAATTCCACAGAATGATCAGTATGTTCCCAAAACGAATCCTTCTTCAAGAATAGGAAAAAGTCATCCTTCTGACCAGATCATAGGCGATGCTACAGTTGGAGTGCAAACAAGAGGAAGAATAAGATCGAATAAGGTAGATGTGGTAAGAACAATATGCATGTCTTCTATTTGCAATGTTGTGAATGCAGAGTGTTACTATTCTGAAATTGAACCTAAAAATGTAAATGAAGCATTAACTGATGAAAATTGGATAAATGCTATGCATGAGGAACTTAATCAGTTTGAAAGAAATGAAGTTTGGACACTTGTTACAAGACCTAGTCATACTAATGTCATTGGAACAAAGTGGATTTATAAGAATAAAACTGATGAGTCTGGAAACATTGTTAGGAACAAAGCTAGGTTAGTTGCACAAGGTTACACCCAAGTTGAAGGTGTTGATTTTGATGAAACTTTTGCACCCGTTGCTAGGATAGAATCTATTAGATTATTGCTAGCAATTGCATGTTTTATTGATATTAAACTACATCAAATGGATGTAAAAGCTACATTTCTAAATGGCATATTGAATGAAGAAGCATATGTAGAACAACCTAAAGGTTTTGAAGATCCACAATACCCGGATCATGTGTACAAACTAAAGAAAGCATTGTATGGTCTAAAACAAGCTCCTAAAGCATGGTATGGTAGGCTTACGGACTTTCTTTTAGAGTATGGATTTATTAGAGGAGAAGCCGATAGGACTTTGTTTATTAAGCACACTGGAGAAGATTTACTTACTGCACAAATATATGTTGATGATACTGTTTTTGGTTCAACCTGTGATAAAATGCTGAACAAATTTGTTGAAGCAATGACAGCAACATTTGAGATGAGTATGGTTGGAGACTTGAATTATTTTTTAGGTCTTCAAATCAAGCAATGTAAGAATGGTATTTTCTTCTCTCAAGGTAAGTATGCTAAAAACTTGGTCAAACGGTTTGGTCTTGAAAGCTCAAAAGTAATGAAAACACCTATGGGTTCTACTTTGAAACTTTGCAAAGACAAAGGTGGAAAGGATGTTGATCCAAAATTCACTACTACAAAAAACGGGCTTTAGAGACGCTCAAAAGGGTCACTAAAAATATATTTTAGTGACGATTTTGCTATAGTGACGCTTTGGCTAAGCGTCACCTGATTTGGCGTTTATATTGGTTATTTTTGTGACGCTTGAAAGCATCACCGTATATGGTCATTGTGACTCTTTTACAAGTCATAATAACATTATTTGGTGATGCTAATTGACGTCACAATGATGTGCTCTAGTGATGCTTTTTCGGGTCACAAAAAAAATATAACTAACTTAACCACCTCGTTTAGTGACCCCTTTATGTGTCATGGTAAAAATATTTGGTGACGCTAATCGGCATCACCAGGGTGAGCTTTAAAGACGTTTTTTTTCACGTCACAAATATGTTATAACTAACTTAACCGCCTCGTATATTGACAATTTTATGCATTATAGTGACATTATTTAGTGACGCTAACTTGCATCACACAATGTGCTTTGGAGATGTTTTGTCACATCACATAAAAATTATAACAACCTCATCTAAATGTGAATCAATAATTAAACAATTTTTAATACATTAAAATTTCATACAATACCAACTAATCAACATCAAGTTCAAATGTATTACACATCCATCTGTGGATTCAATTATAATTAATAATGCATATACAAAAGATAGTCGAAACTGTTGGTCCTAAAAGGAGTATCTAACAAGTGTATGGGGGGGGGGGGGAATACACTTGTATGCAAATCTTTTCCACTTTTGATCAAACCAGAGTTCAGCAAGGTTGTCCTGGACAACTCTGCTGATATGATTAACTCTTTATAGATAATCAAACTACTATGTACTATTGAGTACTTAGTTGAATAACTATCTAAGGGAGTTATATGTGCGGAATTAGTGGTTGGCCCTTTAGTTCAAACTCCTTTTAAGTTCTGAAATCACTTAGTCAATCAATCCAGTTTTCAGGGAACTTGTCCAAATGTCTTTTGCACAGTCTTTGAATATTTGTATCCTTGAAAGGTCAGTTTTGTGTGCAGTGTTGAATGTATGTAAGTACTTGAATGTAAATCAACACAAGAGTTTATAGTGGTTCAGAGACTCAAGCTCCTACATCCACTTTCCCTGATTTAACAGGATAATTCCTTCACTTTTGGAATTAACTTGTTTTATAGTGCCAATGTGCACTTGATCAAGAACACCACTCCTTGGTGAATTGATCCCTAGGATGTCTAGAGTCCTAGTACCCTCTTCTCAACTCAGAAATGAACTATTCTTCTCTCAACAGTCAGCTCCTACCACTTCTACTACTACAACCTTCTCACTTTCTCACTTGAAAGATGTAAGGGTTGAAGTAAGGTTCCAACTAATGAGATATCCTTTACAATGAAGATCAGTGTATAAGGATAGGATATATCTCTAAGCTTTGTATGGATATACAATGAAGTTTTAGCTTAGATGAAGTGTTTGAAGACTAAGGTAGTCTTTTTGAAAGCTTGAAAGCACTCTTGCTTGTAGGATAGTTAGATAGATAATGGATGCTTTCAAATGGTCTTCACACTTCTGTATTTATAGACAAATGAAGGATTTGCCCGTTGGAGAGGCAGCCCCAATTGTCCATAAATGTCTTCTTTGAGTTCTTCAACTTAGAAGACAGATTCTTGATAGTGACATGTCCTCATTTAGGAAATAAACGGCTGCATAGACTTTGTCTTCATTCTGCAGCACTCTTCCCAATGTCTGACTTTAAGATTCACTTAATTGAGAATGGACATGGCTTCTGAAGGTTGATCCAAAGATAGGACAACATTTCTTATCACTTGGACAACTCTGCTTATCACTATCAGTAGAGATGCTTATCAACATAGTTGGCTTGCTCTTTTCAGATGACTTGGCTCTTTCCCTTTGCTTCCTTTGCATGTAATCATAGCATGATTCTTTGAGGATCTTTAGGGTATAGTTGTCTTAATATTTCAGCATAGTTGATCCTTGAGCTTCAGAAGACTTGTTCTGGTTTAATTTTGCTGAGACAACTCTGCTGGACAACTCTTCTGATCAGCATTCTTGTCTTTCAGTAGACTTGGTAATCATTCCAGAATTTGAGCCTTGAGGGGACTTGATCTATATAGACTTCAAGCATATGTTCCCCCTCAAATTGTGCATTTAATAATCTAAGAGCTGCTTTACATATCAGCTTCTCATCTAGCCTTATGTTATATGTTCTAACAATCTTAGAACATGATCATCTTTGACTTAGGCATGTCTCAGGGGGTTTTGGTATTAAATCAAAACACTTCTCATTTTATTCCCAATAATTCCCCCTTTTTGATGATGCCAAAACCTATTCATTTTATGCAAAAGTGACTTGACTACACCTATTACATTTATCTTTAGAAGACATGATTAAAGTCAATTTTCCTGAAAAAGAATGTGTTAGTGTACTCACCATTCATGTTGCAAATAGGTTTCAAGGATAGGCATAGAGAGATTATAGTATGTTGTTTCTTGATTCATAAAAAGGATTCAACTATCATTCAAATAATTCGGCATTACAAGCATGTTGATAGTTGAAACAAACATATCAAAGCATGAACAACATTACATCAGAGCATTTCTTTACAATGTATCAGAGCAGATACTAATCACTTAAGATTTTAGACAAGATCAGATCAAAACATATCAGCATTCTTGACCAACTTCAGCATAGATGACCAATTCAAGGCAGATCAGCAACCAAGATAAGTTTTCATCTAATTTAGCACATGAAGGTCAGAAAACTTAGCCATTTCAGAGATCGTCCTCCTTAGGTGGCACTATCCCATATTCTGCCCACACTCTTCTTTTCAGCTCCATGGCCTCTTGGTTGGTTCCCTTAGGTCCAAGAATCATCTTGTTCAGCTTAAGGATCTCTAGGAACTCTTTCAGGATCTTTGACTAGTCAATCCATCCATCCAGCTTTGGAGGCATGTAGATGATTGGCTTAGGGGCAATGAATTCAACCCTTGCAAGATCAGCAGCTGCAAGGAGTTTCTGATAGAGCTCCCTATAATACTCAATCATAAACTCAGAAAAAGTGGAGTTAGCATCTTTTCCATTCCATCTATCAATGACATAAAAGTCATAGACAAACTCCCTTTTAGCCTCTTCCCATGAGTCATTCAGTTGAATTGGAACCCATTTATCCAAGTGAGGATATTTGGTATCCATGGGAATCAGTAGCTGTGGCTTCATCTTGTTGTATGTAGCTCTTCTTCTTCTTGGCTTTTGAAAGTCAGCCCTTCTCTTGTCTCTTGCTCTGTTGGCTTCTTCAATCAGATCCATCTTCTCCTTGGCTTTCATCATTGCCAGTTTCTGCTGTGTTTCAGGATCTTTGCCATATCCTTCTTGAAACAACTTAGATGGATCAAGAGCTAAGACAGTTGTCTTCTTCTTGGGCTCAGGTCCAAATCCTTCAGCAAATAGCTCTTCAACATCTTCAGTAGATTTGGGACCTTCAGCAATTTTGGCAATTTCAGAAGACTTGTCCTCTTCAGCAGTCTTGGACACTTCAACAGCTTTGTCTTTTTCAGCACTCTTGGCCTTCTTGGAAGTAGGCTCATCATCATCAATTCTAAACTCAGGGGGGAGATCAAGGCTGTTGGGAAAGTCAGTGAATGTTTCAGCCTTTCTTTTGTTTCCCTTGGCCTTCTTGATTTTTCCTCTAGTTTGGACTCCTTCAGTCTCCTTGTCCAAACCAGACACCTCTCCTCCTGGTCTTTGCTGTAGCCTAACTCTCTCTTCTTGTGCTGAAGCCATAGAGTTCTTCAAATCAATGGCTAGCTGCTCTTCTTCATCCAAATCATCCAAGTTCAGCACTGCTGGCTCTTTTCCTTTCTCTTCAGCAACCTTGTCTTTTCCCTTAACTGGACTTCCAATAACCAAGGCACCTTTTGCTCTTGCTCTTTCCCTTTCCCCCTTTTTGGCAGCATCAAAACATTGAGGTTTGAGCTCACTCATGGTAGATGCTATCAAGGATTGGGCTTGGTTTAGGGACTTCATCTCCTCAAGCAAATATACATTTTCATCATGTATGTTTTGCATTCTGTCACTGCTTAGACTTAAGAAAGCCAGGACAGGCTTCATCTTTTGCTCAACAACCTCTTCCATGGTTGTTTTGAGGGATACATCAAGTTGTGCCTTAAGGAGCTCAGTAAGGTTGGCCACTGCACTTTCAGCAATCTTGGCCATGACATCTTGGGAAAACTTTTCAGAGGCTGCCTTCACCATTGCTAGCCTCATCTCCTCTGCTCTCTTCTTTTACAGGGCAGTCTTTCTCCCAAGTGCTTGTTTAACCACCAATCTTAATGCTTTCACATTCTTGTTGTGGTTATTCCTTAGCAAGGTTTGCTCTTTCTTGACCTCTCTTGAAACTGATTCCATGCTGGCTTTGGCTTTCATCACTTCAGTGGAGATGGTTTGCAAACCAGTCTCAACTCCACTGATTCTTGCTTCTATTGTGGGAAGAACAATTTCTTTAGAGCCAGTGAGCCTCATCTCCACAGCTGTTAAGGTTCTACCTTGCTCATCCAAAGCTCCTGAAGTTTCTGCATGAGTAGATTGGACTTGATGAGCAATAGAATCCAACTTAGCTGATTGCTCTCCAAGAATGGCTTGAGCAGAGCTGGAATCTACATGGATAGGGGCTTTAGTCAACAGATCATCTGCAAAAATTTGATCAAAAGATATACCTGCAATATCTGAAAAATCAAAAGGGTTAGAAAATAAACACTCATCACCCTCATTTTCTTTAACATAAGACTTTGATACATCAGCAGTCTTCTTCTCATTTTCAACTTGTTCTTTTCTCCCTTCATTAATAGTGTTGGTCCCTGAACGAGTAGTGAATAGGATTAAAGTCTAGAGGGGAGGGGTGAATAGACTTTAAAACTTTTTCAATAGAGTTGGGAACCTCTTCCGATTGCTATGTCAACTGGACTACTAGTCTGCTGGTCCAGATGACTATAGTGACCTGATTGAAGAGGTTATATGCGGAATTATGGTAGGCCTTGTTTAGACTCGTTCTTTAAGTGTTAACCTGTTGTTTTATGAAAGTACTCAGCTGATGCTGGTTTGAAAGTTATGGCCTTGTTTTGAAGACAGTTGAAAATACAGTATGCACTATATAAAAATATATGTAAAGGCAGAAATGTAAAGTGCAGAAGGTAAATGACACCAGATTTATAGTGGTTCGGATATACGTTCCTACGTCCACTCTCACGTCCACACGTGATGTTTAATCCCTTTAATTTACCACAAATTACAAGGGTCTTGACCTTTATAGTCCCAAGGTTAGGACTTTGAGATCTGAGCTGTCCTAACAGCTACGGTCTCCACAAGTGATTGTAAGCACTTGCACTTTAAGGGGTTCAAAAACTTTAACCTTTCGGTGAGGGTTTGGGGTTTTTGAAGTGTATCCAACTAATGGTTCAAGCTTATAATTTGCTTAACCACTATGCCTAAAACAATGATTATACAATATGAACAGGTTTCAGGTTCTTAGGGGTTGGATAGAAATCACTTAAGAGCTATAGATATTATAATGGTTTTCTGGCTCTTGGAGAACTCTTAGAACAATATGGCTATTTGCTTGATTGCTTGCTTAGCTTGTGAATTCTCTCTTGTGACTTCCTTGTTTGTGATTTCTCATCCTCTTGTATTTATAATGGTGATTGCTTGCAACTAGCCATTGGAGTTGACTAGCCGTTGAGGCAATCTTTCCATAATGGCTTGATTCCTTGATTCCAGCCGTTTGATTGCTTCAATCCTGGGATCATGTCAATCTTCTAAATAAGGTAGGTCTTCGTTTGAATTGCAAGATGACTTAGGGATCAGCCGAGTCCTGGAAGAGCACATAGTCTTCTAATCTGTACTTCTAGTCTTCTGACTACTCTTCTGGCCTTAGGTCTTCTGTCTTCTGATATCAGCAGAGTAACACTCTTCTGATCTGGTAATTCTTTGTGTTGCTTTAGGCCATCTTCAATCTGGGACTCCATCAGATAAGTAGGTATACAAGCACCTTAACTTATCTGGTCTTCAAGGATCTTCTAGTCTTCATGTCTTCTACTCTTCTCATCTTGAGGATAGGCATGTAAGCCAGGACTGTGTTGATCAGCTGATATCAATACAGTTGATCACACAAGACTAGTCTAAGCTGTTCTATACAAGTCAGCTGATCCTATTACATTTATAAACTCTAAGTGTTTTGGCCATCAAAACTATTCTAACATCAAGTGGGGCTTAGGGTGAATTTATATCCCAACAATTTCCCCCTTTTTGAAGAAGCCAAAACTATACTTGATAAATGCTCTTAATGAAATAAGATAAGAGTTTATAACATGCTAAGACTGAAGTATCTGATGAAGACAATGAGAATTTGTCTTGTAAGCAAAAAGAACTAGAACTTGAATATATATAAAGCTTTTACAGATTACAAGCAATAGTTTCTTTGTACTTCTAAAGTGGTCTTCATCAGGTCTTCTGATCTTCAAATGTGGTAGGCAAGGTACAAACGAGCTCGAACTTCTTCCATGTGCTGCACATCTGTAACATTCTCCTCTTCATAGATCTTGTACAGAATCTTTTTTATTTCAATCATGTTGGCTCTTCCTGAATCCAGAAGGGGTGCATCCCATTTGGGTTCTTCAGGAGTTAGGATTCTGCAGTTGTCAAGTCCTTTGGCTGTCTTGACAATTTCTTCCCAAAACACTGGATCTTCAATGTTCATGAACTGATTGAACTGGAAGAATTCATCTTCATAAGTTGGGAGAGGGCCAAATTTCCTTACTATGTGGTGTTGAATTTGCCACTTCTTCTTCAGGGGATACCATCTTGGTAGCTCGTCTTGAAGGGCTAAATAATCCACATAATTGCTATCAAACACCAGGACACTGTCTTCTTTTGCTTTGTCCTTGATTGCTTTCCCGAGTTTGGCAATTCTCCTTTCAAATTTGGCTTTGACTGCCTTCGCATCATTCAACTTCTTTTGCTTAAGCTCTTGAGCTTCAAGCAACTTCTTTTTCTTCAACTCTAGAGCCTCTTTCTCTTCTGAAGTAGGCTCTACTGGAGCTGATTTCTTGCTGGTCTGAGCTGACTGAGCTTGCTCATCTGCCTTCCTTTTCCTTGTCATTCTCTTTTCAGGAACTTGTTCTTCAGGGGCAGTGATCTGAAGAGTCTTGGCAGGAGCTTGAGTGGGTGCTTGGGTGCCTTCTTGAGCAATTTCTTTGCCTTTGCCTTTGGCTTTGCCTTTTTCTTGCCTGTTCTTGATTTTGCTCTTTAAACCACCCAAGGTTTCATTCAGCTCATCTTGAGATACTACCATTACAGCTTGTTGTGCAGCTGATTTCTCAAGAGCTCTTATCAACATATCTTCCCCCTTTTTGGCTTCAGCAAGTGCAGCCGCAAAAGGCTTCATGGCATTCATGATTTCCACTTTCAGAGTTTGTTTCAGTGCCATGGCATTGACCTTGTTGACAGCAGTAATGTGGGATATACTGTGTTCCATGACATGAGCAAGAGAATTGGTGGAGGAGGCAGCTTCGAGCTTTTCTGTAAGTGCTTCCAACTTGGCTGCTGTCTCCTTCAGCTGAGTCTGCAGTTTCTCATTCTCCTCTGCAGCTGCCTTAAGAAGGGCTTGACCTTCAGAGGCTCTTGCTTCAGCTTCTTCAATTCTTGTCTTGTAGGTGGTCTCCATGCGGTGCATCTCATCAGTGTAAAGATCAGCAAATATTTTGGAGGTGTCACCTGACAATTTCTGATAGGTACTCAAGTATTCTCCTATCTGCTGATGAAGTGCTTCACCAAACTTATCTTCAATGTCAAGAATCTGGTCATGAAGACGAGTCTTCTGTTCCCTTGCAGCTTTCTCAACATATCTTCCTAGCTGCAGGCCTAAACCTTTCTCAAAGTGCAAGTCTATTGCAGCTTTGACCTGGGAGCAGATGTCTGCTGTAAGATCAACAGATGGGGTAGGAGTTGAAGTAGTACCTTGAGGCTTTGGATGAATAATTAGTGCTTTGCCTCTCTCTTCAGCTGATAGGTAATCTTCATTGAGGAAGCAGGTAGTGGCCTTAGTTAGATGGGACATGATTCGTCTGTCTGCATCCTCTGGATTGTCAATGAAGTGAGTCAGATTTTCTGAAGGCTTGAAGTGAGCTGGTACTCTGACTACTTCTCGTTCAATCTCTTCTTTGTCAGCTGGTGCAGCTGAGTCTTCTGCAGGGGCAGCTTAGTCTTTTGCAGGGGCAGCTGAGTCTTTCACCAAGGCTGATGCAGCTGATTCCTCCATTTTTGTTTGTTCAGCTGTGTGCTGATCTGTTGAGCCTTCTGGGATAGAGACATCAACAGTGGGGATTCCTAGAATCTGGTTGCAAACTGCAGTCAGTGCCTCATCTGATAGCAGTTGAGCAAAAGATCGAACTTGAGCAACTTCCTTTTGCTCCATCTCCCAGTCGAGGAAATTTGCTTTTCCTCTCATTCCTTCCATGACCTCAAGAAGGTCATCCACATCATCTCTTCTGAGCTCAATCCAAGTACATATCCTAAGTACTTGTTCAAACTGGATTGATTCCTCATCAACTCCAGGTGTAGTAAACTTGAGCAGATTGGCTATCTTCATCCTCATTATCTTCTCTTTTGTGCACATAGGGTAGTTCACCATTCTGAACTGAGGTTGAGAGGGGCCAGCTTGATCCAGGTCTGCTGGTGCCATGTCTTCTGGAGCAGATGGGGCAGAGAGGATAGGGGATTGGGTAGCTGGGGCATTTTCCTCTGCTGTGTGAGTATCAGCAGGGTTTGGGGAGTGATATTTTCTTGTTGGATAGGTGGTTGGGATTGATCTTCAGTGGGTTGTTCATCATCAGGGTTTCGGGTCTGCTGGTCTGGTTCTGTTTCAACCTGAAGATCAGTAGATGGTTGGGCATGATGATCTTGGACATCTGCTGTTTGAATGTCAGCAGGGGTTGGCAATTGTGGTTCTAGGGTAAGTTGAGGCTGAGTTTGTTCCTCTGCTGTGTGAGTATCAGCAGGGATTTGGGTATCAGTGTTTGAAGGTTCAGATGGGTTGGACTCATCAGAGGGGTTGAAGGATGATATAGGGGCTATGCTCATTGGAGTAGGGAGCCTGGATTTCTTGGTTTTCTTTGTGAAAGAAGCAGTGTTCTTCTTACTCTTCTGACCCTTTGATAGTTTAGAAGGAGTGAAAGTGAGAGAGGGATTAGAAGTACCTGCCTTCTTCAAGGGAGAGGCAGTGGGAGTGGCATCTGAATCAGATGGGGAGATGAGCCCTGATCTGATCAGAAATCTTCTCTGTGCTAAGGTCTGATTGTCATCATCATCATCCTCAGCAGCCTTCTCTTGAGCCTCTTCTTTGGATGGCTCCTCTTCTTCTTCTTCAGCAGCAGAGTCATGAGCAGACTCTTCTGCCTCTTTAACAACATCTTTGGAAGATGCTTCAGCTAACAACTTCCTCCTCTCTTCTTTCAACCTTGCTGCCTCAGCAAGAGCTTCCTTCCTCAAATAATACTTGGAGATGTGGAAGGTCTTATGAGGTCCCATCTTGTACTTCTTTGGGAGAATATCTGGAAGGATGATGCTCAGCTTGTTGACAAAGCTGACTGTAGCTGTCACCTTCCATTCTCTTGACTGTAGGTCCAAAGTAACTTTCTTGGCCTCAAGAGCAATTCTATCTAAGAATAACCCTTGCCAATCTCCATCAATCTGATCCCAGATTGCAGCCATAACTCTAACCTTTAGAGTAGTAACAGCATCATGACTGAATGTGTTACCTAGCAGCATCTTGCCTGCTATGTCCATCAGGGTTTGAAACTTAGGTTCTAATTGGGATTTCTTGAGTCCAGTGGCATCGATAGCCTTGATTCTCCCATCAGTGAACATCTCCATATACTCTTTTTCTCTACCCATGATGTAGTTGGAGATATTTACATTCCCCCTTGACAAGCCAAACAATTCCTGAAGAATTTCCCTTGTTACCTTGACCTTGTGTCCACCCATGACACTTTCGACATAAGATCCCTTCATCATAGCGTTTGCATAGAAAGCCAGCACATCTTGTTCATAAACATTGGTGGGTGCTGCTTCCAGAAAATCTCGCAGGTTGAGGTTGATGCAGCGAAGAAGGATCTCCTTGTTTTCTGCTTTGTGTTTGCCCTTGAAAAACAGAGCATTCTCTGTGAACATCTTTCCTTCCTTGGACCACTTTGCAGCATCCAAGGTGCCAGTGGCTCTTGGTCTTCTCGTCGTAAATTTCAATGATTGCCATAGTAGAGTTTGAGTATTAGGTTTTGAGAGCTTGAAAGAAATTTTCAGAACGAGAGAGTATTGAGAGCAATTGAGTAATGTGAGCGAAAGGGTTTGGGAGAGGTTTAAGGGTGTGTATATATACTCCAACAATTCTTGATCTAACGGTCAGATTTGGGTTTAATTGTGGAGTAGAGCCCAAGATTTCCTTCTATGATTTCGGGCCCTTCTTTAAATTTGCCGGCTGAATTTGCCATGCGGCAATAGTTGATTTGCTGGCAATTTGGTAATTGAGTATTAATGATCATCAAGGCCGTTTTTTATAAGTGAATTGCATTCCTTATATAGGCCAACTTGTTTAATTACATTCAGGAATAAATCTAGAATGAATTACATGATCAAAGCTAGTCATTATACTCTAAATTGAAGTGATCTGATCAGCAGAGTGAGGTCTTCTGATTTCTTCAATAAGTCTGCTGATCTTCCTTGAAAGTCTTCTGGTCAGCTGAGTTGGTCTTCTGATCAGCTGAGTAGAGGATTGAGATTTGTTGAGTAAATCTTCTGTGCTTTGAAGGTCCAACCTGGTTTGATGGATCCTTCAGTGCTGCTGTGATGATCCAACCTGGATGATGGATCTTCCAGCTTTATTGTGAGTGGTGATCCAACCTGGTTTGTTGGATCTTCCAGCTCTACCTCTGAACCATGTAGGACCATCAAATCAATTTGATGATTAGCCTGGATGATATCCCACTGGTTCAGATTGCCCTCACCATCTGATGTTCCTCATCATCAGATGGGTTGTAGCATCTATAGAGTTGATAGGTCTGAATTTCTGAAAAGTTACTTCTTAAGATCAACAATGAGATTCTTGATCTAAGGGTTCACATTTAAAGATATTCGGACTTTATCTTATGGAATGCAGAAATTATAAATTTTGAGCAAGAGTTATTTGAAATCCGTACAGTGCATGCATACTGTTGAATCGGTGAGGATGGTGTATTAATCCAACCAAGTATAACTCAATAGTATACTGTATGTATGTATATAAATAAAGTATTTTATGAAGAATAGTTTATTAATATACATAGATATACATTGCTTAGAGTAAAGATGTCAAATAACTTTGTTCAATTCTGCTGGATATATATATATATATATATATGTAATTTGCAGTGCAGATTTTAGAGTATTTCATCAAGGATTCTTAAGATATCATTGATTCCCCCTTGATTAGATAACTCTATGTTTTCCCTCAGCTTTATTTGTCTTCATTGGGAAAGAACTTACCTGAAGATGAGGGTGTCTATTCACCTCATCTGATCCTCCTAGTCTGCTGCAACTGTATCAGCTGAGGTCTTCAGCTGATCTTTGCTCTTCATGTGCTTGGATCCAGGAGTCCTAAGCTGTAGCATAGGGTCTTGAATCTTTCTTTAGCTAGGGGCTTAGTCAAGATGTCTGCTCTTTGGATATCTGTGTGAATTTTCTCCATCTTGATGTCCTTCTTTTCAAGGTGGTCTCTTATGAAGTGGTGTCGAATGTCGACATGCTTGCACCTTGTGTGGAGGACTGGATTTTGAGTGATGGCAATGGCACTGTTGCTATCACAATAGATAGGGACTTCTCTTGCCTCTACATTGTAATCTTTGAGTTGTTGTACTAGCCAGAGCAGCTGACTACAACAACTACCTGCTGCCATATATTCTGCTTCAGTGGTGGAGGTTGCAACTGAAGTTTGCTTTTTAGAGAACCATGATATCAGCTTGTTGCCTAGGAATTGACAGGTTCCAGATGTGGATTTCCTATCAATTCTACATCCTCCATAGTCTGAGTCAGAATAGCCACTCAATTCTAGATTGTCATCAGCAGGGTACCATAGTCCTAGGTTGACTGTTCCTTTTAGGTACTTGAGAATCTTCCTTGCTGCTTCTAGATGACTCTGCTTTGGGTTTGCTTGAAACCTAGCACATACTCCTACAGCAAATGTTATGTCTGGTCTGCTGGCTGTAAGGTATAGTAGAGAGCCAATCAGTGCTCTATATTCAGCTTGGTCGACTGCCTTTCCAGACTCATCTGGTTCCATTTTGAATGATGTCATCATTGGGATTCTTGCAGTCTTGCTTTGTAGAGCTTTGAATCTTTCTAATAGGCTCTTGGTATACTTGGACTGGTTGATGAAGATCCCTTCTGGACTCTGCTTGACTTGAAGTCCTAGAAAGTAATTCATCTCACCCATCATGCTCATTTCAAATTTTCCTTGCATAAGTTCAGAGAACTTTTTGCACATCTCTTGATTGGGTGATCCAAATATAATATCATCTACATATATTTGCACCATTAGAATGTCTTCTCCTTCTTGTATTCTGAAAAGAGTTCTATCAACTTTGCCTTTTGTATATCCATTGTCAAGTAGGAATTGAGACAATGTGTCATACCAAGCTCTAGGGGCTTGTTTTAGACCATAGAGAGCCTTCTTCAGTCGATATACTTGATCACCTTTTTCAAATCCTGGAGGCTGCTCTATATATACTTCTTCTACCAGAATACCATTTAGAAAAGCACTCTTGACATCCATTTGGTATACCTTGAAGCCCATATATGATGCATAAGCTAGAAATAGTCGAATAGCTTCTAGTCTGGCTACTGGAGCAAAGGTTTCATCATAGTCAATCCCTTCAGATTGTGAATATCCTTTTGCAACTAGCCTTGCTTTATTTCTAGTTATCACATCATTTTCGTCCTTTTTGTTCTTGAATACCCACTTTGTTCCTACTACATTGTGGTTTTCAGGACGATCTACCAATTCCCAGACTTCATTTCTTTCGAATTGGTTTAGTTCTTCTTGCATAGCAGTGATCCAATTGTTATCTGTCATTGCTTCTTCTATGTCAGCTGGTTCAATGTTGGATAGGAAGGCACACCAGGAGAACATAGATGATTGTGAGTTCTGATTCAGTTGTCTTCTGGTCTTGACACCTGAGTCTGCTCCTCCTAAGATGAGGTTTGATGGATGATTATTTCTCCATGTATTCCTCACAGGTGTGTCTGCATTAGATGAGCTTGGATTCTCATCTGTTCTTGTGCCATCAGGAGGGTTGACTTGATTAGGTCGATCATCATCTATATCTTGTGTGTCAAAGAGATCATTCCCCCTGGCATTTGGGATTGTTGCATCTTGATTCTGGTCAGCTTGTCCTGCTTGAGTTTGAGATCTAGTGACAGGTCTACGAGGCTTATCCTCCTCTGGTTCTTCAGGGAAAGGTTCATTGACTTCAATGAACTCATCTGGTTTGGTCTTGATCACTAGATGTGTCATCTGATCTGCAGCTGAGTTTGTTTCTACTGCACTCTTTTCACAAGACTCATAAAAAACAACATGAGGTGTTTCTTCCACAAGAAGGGTTCGTTTGTTGAGTACTCTAAATGCTTTGCTAGTAGAGGAGTATCCTAAGAATATCCCCTCATCTGCTTTGGCATCAAAAGCATTCAACTTACTCTTCCCATTGTTGTGAATGAAACACTTACAACCAAATATATGAAAGTAAGATACTCTAGGTTTTCTTCCTTTCCACAGTTCATATGGGGTTTTCTCATGAATTTTGTGAATACCTGACCTATTTTGAGTGTGACAAGCTGTGTTGATGGCTTCTGCCCATAGTTTCTTAGGAGTGGAGAATTCAGCAAGGAGAGTTCTTGCAGCTTCTTTGAGTGTTCTGACCCTTCTTTCAGCTACACCATTCTGCTGTGGTGTTCTTGCTGCACTTGTCTCATGCTGAATGCCATTAGAAGTACAATAGGCAATAATATAAGAGTTGATAAATTCAGTGCCTTTGTCACTTCTAATTTTCACAATTGGTTCTCCTTTCTGTACTTGGATCCTCTTCAATAGTTCAGGGAGCTTCTGCTGTGTTTCACTCTTCTTGTATAAGAAGATAACCCAAGTAAATTTGGAATAGTCATCTACAACAATAAGAGTGTACTTCCTCCCTGTTAGAGTGGTTGGAGTGATTGGTCCAAAGAGATCCATGTGAAGCAATTCAAGAACTCTGTTGGTTGATGCTGTCTTCTTGGTCTTGAAGGAGACCTTTGTTTGCTTTCCTTGTTGACATGCATCACATACCTGATCTTTACAGTAGAGTTCATTAGGCAGACCATCAACTAAGGATTCCCTTGCTAGCTTGTTCATAGTCTTAAAGTTCAGATGACTAAGGCGTTTGTGCCATAGCCAACTGACATCTTTAGGGCTCTTCACAAGCAGACATGTATCCTTAGGACAGCTGTTCCAATTTGCAAGATACATACTTCCCTTTCTAGATCCTGTTAGAAGGTTTTGTTTTGTTCTTTTATCACTTATGAGACACTCATCTTTAGAGAATTTGACTGAGTAACCAATGTCACAAAAATGAGAAACAGATAATAAATTAAACTTAAGACCTTCTACATATGATACATCATGTACCTCAATGTCACCATTTTTAAGGGTGCCATATCCTTTTGTGTTACCATGCGCGTTATCACCAAAGAAGACTTTTGGACCTTTCTTCTCTATGTAGTTGGTCAGCAGGGCTTTGGTTCCTGTCATGTGAGTTGAACATCCACTATCTATGTACCATGTTTCTCCTGCCAGACCTCCTCTTCTGTATAGGTCCCTCCTTTCCTGCAAGAAAGGTTAAGTCTTAGGTACCCATTTTGTTTTGGGTCCTTGGGTGTTAGTACTACCCTTGGGAACCCACATATACATTGGTCGTTTGAACAACCTTGAGCACTTGAGTTGTTTCCCTCGGGCATCACAGAACCAAATCTTACCAGTTAACACCTTGGACTGATCTGATTTGTTCTTTGTGTCAGGTAAGTAATAGTCAAATGGTTTCCCTTTATAGGAGTGTACATACATAATCTTTTGACTAGTTACATTCGGCCTGGGTGCATTAGCTGGACGATGCACACGATTATATGGACCATACTCTTCTGTTCTCACAATATCATAAGAGATAGGGGGTGCAAAGAGAACAGATTTGTTTGAAGAAGGTTTCTTCTTCTTGGCTGGAGCAGCATACAGCTGAGACTGCCTCAAACGAGATAGTCTAGGCTGTTTGTTGTTCTTCTGTACAGGCTTGGGGTTAGCTTGTCCTTTACCATTTTTGGTTTTGGGATAGTTAGCCTTAGCTGGTACAGATGCCTTTTGGTTCATATTAGGTTCATTGTGTTTAGAACACTCACCCTTTTCATGTGTCTGAGTAGTGCAAATGTTAGGTGTACTACCCCCAACTGGAGAGGATGTAGATGGATTAAGTTCATAGCCAAAACCCATCTTATTGCCATTTGATCTATAATATTCAGAGATACTTTTAATAGTAGTAGAAGCTTTATTGAACTCTGATATCTTTTGATTTAGGCATTCCTTCTCCTTTTCTAAGAGCTTGTGTGCTTGGAAGAGATCATCAAACTTGGATTGTAGTGAACGAAATTCCTTAGTTTCTAAAGCTTGAGTTTCTAACATCCCCTCATACAATTGAGTTATTGTGGTATTTTCTTCCTTAAGGAGTTCCACTTCTCTGGTCAATCTTTCATTCATTGTGACCAGCTCAGGGGTGTTTTCAAACTTAGTCTTTTTCAACTTAGCAATTTCTTTCCTTAGATCCTTGTTCTCCTCTTCCACTTCTATAAAAGCTCTAGTGGCAATATCCAGATCACCTTTTACCTTTCTCAATGATTGATAATAGGTGTCTTCTGATTCGCCTTCAGATGAGTTTATCTCATCTGATTGTGAAAAAATAGGTGAATGGAAAGTAGTAGTATAGGAGTTTACCTCATTTTCACCTATGGCCATCATAGCTAGGTCATCTGAATCATCTGAGAAGATTTGGCAGTCTGGTGATGTAGGGAGTTCATCACTGTGATATTCAGATTCTTCAGTCACCATAGCTTTCTTGTCTGAAGTTCTTCTTGGCCTTCTTTCTTCTTTGTCATCTAGATTCAGTTCAGGACATTCATATACATAGTGTCCTGGTTTACGACAATTGAAGCATGATCCAGATTTCTGATTTGAGTTGCCTTTCCTTGGAGGAGTGGCATCTCTTCTTCTAGATCCTCGGCTGTCAGATGACTCCACATCCTTTCTAGGATGTCTTTCTGGTGTTCTTTCTCTAGAACCTCTGGAGGGTGAACTTGCTCTTCGATCTTTGTAGTTTCTATAGAATTTTCTATATTTGCTATTGAGAGTGTTCATCCTTTCGAATCTCTTGATCATAAGAGCCATTTGTTCTTTCAGACTCATGTCTGATCCTTCACAGTCTTCTGTTTTCAGTGAGGTCTTGCCAGATGAGGTACTTGCAGCTTTTGTATTGGCTGCTTTGAAGGCTACAGTCTTGGAAGTAGATGGTGTTGCAGTTGGCTCATCACTTCCTGAGTTTTCTTCTCTTTCAAGATCATATTCATGAGCTTTTAGGTTCTGAAATAGAGTCTGTGCAGACCACTTCTTGATATCTTGAGTATCTTTGATGATGGTCTTCTTGAGTCTCCATTTCTTGGTTAGAGAGTCTAAGATCTTTAGATTTTTCTCTCTATTTGTATATTTCTTGCCCAGAGATTCTATCTCATTGATGATCTTGGTAAATCTATTGTCTAGTTGATCAATAGACTCTTCTGGTTGCATCTTGAAGTGTTCAAACTTCTTGACTGCTGTTGACAACTTGCTCTCCTTGATCAGCTCAGTTCCTTCACAGAGAAGGGCCAATGCATCCCACATCTCTTTGGCTGAGTCACAGTGGATTACCTTTGCAATGTACTCATTTGGAAGAGTTTGCATTATGTAATCTTGAGCAATGCTGTCAAGATTGGATTGCTTCATCTCTTCTGGAGTGAGGTCCTTCATAGGCTTGGGGGCAAACTCTCCAACTGGAATATCTGGATCACCATTTGCAGTGTTGACTGCCATGATGGTGATTGGGCCTTCAGTGATTACTGACCACATCTTGTAGTGGACTGATGTGAGATTCTTCCTCATCCTGATCTTCCAGTAATCATAATCCTCAACTGAAAACTTAGGCAACTTTCGCATATTAGCACTCATGCTGTATGAGTTTTCAAAAACAGGTTTTTCAAAAAGAATAGATCTGTTCAAGAGGACTACAAAAAGACTCCCTCAAGTCTTCTGATAATCTAGAGACAGTAGTCCGTTAGAACCACTGCTCTGATACCACTTGTTGGTCCCTGAACGAGTAGTGAATGGGATTAAAGTCTAGAGGGGAGGGGTGAATAGACTTTAAAACTTTTTCAATAGAGTTGGGAACCTCTTCTGATTGCTATGTCAACTGGACTACTAGTCTGCTGGTCCAGATGACTATAGTGATCTGATTGAAGAGGTTATATGCAGAATTATGGTAGGCCTTGTTTAGACTCGTTCTTTAAGTGTTAACCTGTTGTTTTATGAAAGTACTCAGCTGATGCTGGTTTGAAAGTTATGGCCTTGTTTTGAAGACAGTTGAAAATACAGTATGCACTATATAAAAATATATGTAAAGGCAGAAATGTAAAGTGCAGAAGGTAAATGACACCAGATTTATAGTGGTTCGGATATACGTTCCTACGTCCACTCTCACGTCCACACGTGATGTTTAATCCCTTTAATTTACCACAAATTACAAGGGTCTTGACCTTTATAGTCCCAAGGTTAGGACTTTGAGATCTGAGCCGTCCTAACAGCTACGGTCTCCACAAGTGATTGTAAGCACTTGCACTTTAAGGGGTTCAAAAACTTTAACCTTTCGGTGAGGGTTTAGGGTTTTTGAAGTGTATCCAACTAATGGTTCAAACTTATAATTTGCTTAACCACTATGCCTAAAACAATGATTATACAATATGAACAGGTTTCAGGTTCTTAGGGGTTGGATAGAAATCACTTAAGAGCTATAGATATTCTAATGGTTTTCTGGCTCTTGGAGAACTCTTAGAACAATATGGCTATTTGCTTGATTGCTTGCTTAGCTTGTGAATTCTCTCTTGTGACTTCCTTGTTTGTGATTTCTCATCCTCTTGTATTTATAATGGTGATTGCTTGCAACTAGCCGTTGGAGTTGACTAGCCGTTGAGGCAATCTTTCCATAATGGCTTGATTCCTTGATTCCAGCCGTTTGATTGCTTCAATCCTGGGATCATGTCAATCTTCTAAATAAGGTAGGTCTTCGTTTGAATTGCAAGATGACTTAGGGATCAGCCGAGTCCTGGAAGAGCACATAGTCTTCTAATCTGTACTTCTAGTCTTCTGACTACTCTTCTGGCCTTAGGTCTTCTGTCTTCTGATATCAGCAGAGTAACACTCTTCTGATCTGGTAATTCTTTGTGCTGCTTTAGGCCATCTTCAATCTGGGACTCCATCAGATAAGTAGGTATACAAGCACCTTAACTTATCTGGTCTTCAAGGATCTTCTAGTCTTCATGTCTTCTACTCTTCTCATCTTGAGTAATAGAGAAGATTTGATTGATGAATAAATTGATTAGGTTCCTTTCTTGTACAACAAGTTCTTTCCTTGTATATAGGTTCTTTTCTTGTACAACAAGTTCTTTCCTTGTATATAGGTTCTTTTCTTGTACAACAAGTTCTTTTCTTGTACAACAAGTTGTAATTCACCTATATTAATGAGAATATCATACACCGTAAATCACACGGTGATTATTATCATTCTGTCATGGTATCAGCAAATTAAGTGCTGAAAACCCTAGCCCAATTTTTTTCTTTCCCATCCGTTTCTTCCTTCTCCTTCACAATGTCGGATATTGTTCCAGCAACACCTAAGGATCCCGATCACATTCCCCTTGCCACTCTGATTCACATGGTTACGATCCACCTCTCTTCATCGAACTACCTTCTTTGGAAGAGTCAAGTTCTTCCAATGCTTCGATGTGATAATCTCGCAACCTTTGTCGACGGTTCTGGTCCCGAGCCCGAACCTCTGATTAAGTCGTCCGATGATAAGGACGAACCAAACCCAGCCTATCTTCTCTGGCACAAACGCCACGATCGTGTCATTTGCCTGCTTCTATCCTCTCTCACGGAAGAAGCTATGTCTGAAGTCGTTGGCCTCTCCAAGGCTCGTGATGTTTGGCTTGCCCTAGAGGCCGCATTCAATCCCTCCTCTCTATCCCACGCTCAACAACTCCAGGATGAACTACAATTCCTCCGTCGTGGTTCGCTTTCCGTCGTCGAGTTCAATAGGAAGTTTACTAATCTCTGTCACCAGCTCGCTGCAATCGGCCACTCAGTTTCTGATGCGGACAAGGCTCGATGGTTCCTTCGCGGACTTGGCCCGCAATTTCGAGCGTTCACTGAGGTTCGCCTAGCCATCGCCCCCTTACCCTCCTTTCGTGATCTGTTGTCTCAGGCCAGAGATCATGAGTTACGCGAGAAAGCTATGGAAGCTTCTGACGCTCAGCCGCCTACTGCTGCCTTTTACGCTAATCGTTCAGGCCATCGCTCGTCGTCTTCCGGTAATCGTACTTTGAATTAGGTTCGCGACGGTGGTCGTGGTCAGGGTGGTCGCGATGCTGGCCATACCTCCAACAGTGGTGGCCGTCCCCAAGGTGGCGGTACTAAGCGTGTGCCTCGCTGCCAAATCTGTCGCGATGCTCATTACGCCACTAATTGCCCGAACAGGTTCTCTCGGGATTATAATTTTCATGATTCCCAGTCCCGATCTGCAAACATTGCCCAGGCGTTTCAAACTCAGTGTACTGTCAATCCCTCATCTGTATCAGATTGGTATGTTGACACTGGTGCCTCGGCTCATATGACGTCCTCCTCCACTGCTCTGGATTCCTTTGAACCCTATTCTGGTAATGGTTCAGTCATCGTCGGCAATGGTGACTCTCTTCCCATTTCGCATATTGGTTCTCGTGTTATTAATACCGTGCCCTTGTTAGATGTCTTAGTAGTACCTCATATTACTAAAAATTTATTATCTATTAGCAAGTTAACCAATGATTTTCCTGTTGATGTTATGTTCTCTAAAAACTCTTTTGTGGTTCAGACTCGGTTGTCAAAGAAAATCCTCGCTCGAGGGACGTGTAAGGATGGCCTTTACATTCTAGAGCAGGGCACATCTGCCCTGGTTGCTGCTTTAAATTCCAGTCTATTAAAGTCTTCTTTTGAGTTGTGGCACTCCCGTTTGGGACATGCTTCTATTTCTGTTATTCAGTTGTTAAAAACTTTAGGCCGTTTGAGTGTTACTTCTGTTTTGCCTAAGCCGTCGCCTTGTACTTCCTGCCAATTGGCTAAGAGTAAAAGGTTACCGTTTGATTTAAACGATAAACGTGCTTTACATGTTTTAGATCTTATACACTGTGATTTGTGGGGTCCTTCTCCTGTTTTGTCTGTCGATGGTTTCAGATATTATGCTTTATTTGTGGATGATTTTTCTCGTTTCTCGTGGATTTATCCCTTACGCGCAAAGTCTGAGTTTTTTGATGCTCTCAAACAATTTCATACTTTCGTTTCCACTCAATTTAACTCATCCATTAAAAATTTTCAGAGTGATGGTGGTACTGAATTTACCAACCATCGTGTCCGTGATTTTTTTAATTCATTTGGTATCTTACATAGATTTTCTTGTCCTTACACTCCTCAACAAAATGGTCGAGCTGAGAGAAAACATCGTCACATAATTGAAACTGGTTTATCACTTTTGTTTCACTCTCATACCCCTCTTCCTTTTTGGGTTGATGCCTTCTCTACCGCTGTCTACATTATTAATAGGCTTCCATCTCCTGTTCTTAACAATAAGACACCATACCTTGTATATAGGTTCTTTTCTTGTACAACAAGTTCTTTTCTTGTACAACAAGTTGTAATTCACCTATATTAATGAGAATATCATACACCGTAAATCACACGGTGATTATTATCATTCTGTCATTGAGGATAGGCATGTAAGCCAGGACTGTGCTGATCAGCTGATATCAATACAGTTGATCACACAAGACTAGTCTAAGCTGTTCTATACAAGTTAGCTGATCCTATTACATTTATAAACTCTAAGTGTTTTGGCCATCAAAACTATTCTAACATCAAGTGGGGCTTAGGGTGAATTTATATCCCAATAAATAGTGTCCTCACACGAGGAATCAGGCCTTCTCTCATCAAGGGATTCTTGAAGTTCAGATTTGACTTCAAGAATAACCTGTCCTTCCTCACTTATACCACCCTAATTTTGTGGTACACTCACTATCTTAGTGATAATAACATCTCTCTCATCTCCTTCTCCCTTTGGTTTTTCAACTAAACTCTCCTTTTCAACATCTTCACCTTCAACAAGGTTCAAAGATGGCAGTTGTGGGGAGATCACAGTGCTTATATCAACAGCCACTGAGTCATCCTGAATGATTAAGGGTTGATCAGTGTCCAACTCTTCTGACACTGAATAGGCCTTAATCAAACCACCCTTTAAAATAGGAACCTCAACATCTTTAGGCTGTGCCTTGGGTTCAGAAGAACCTTCATTGGCAGATGTGTCCTTGGCTGTGTCACCACCCTAGGTCAACACCTGTGATGAAATAGAGCCTTTCCTATGATAGGTTAAAAGGGGAGTTGAAGAGAATTTGGATTCAGGACGGTTGGGATTGGTTTCAGGAGGGTTGGGATTTGAGGGGTTTGAAGGATCATCAGGAGAATCATCATCATTATAGCTACTATTAGGGTGTCTAATGCCCTTAGCTATTCTCTCATTCTCTTCAATAATCTTATCATCCACCAACTTTGCAAAAACATCCTCATCAATAAGGAATCTTGTCTTCAAAGCTCCAGCAAAGTGTAGCAGCCTACTTTCCTCCACTTGCCACCAGTTTGCACCTTTATCTTGGATGACTTGTGAGATCTCCATAATTGTTTTGTCCTTGACATCCACAAGCATCCTCAAATCATGAAACATCTTCTGAATTCTTGGAAATTCAGCAAGTTGTGGGTACAAACTATCCACAGTAGCTTTGGCTCCACCTCTGAGCATATTTTCATAAGTATACTCCTCCTCATCTCCACTTGAATGGGGACTTTGGGTTATAGGGGAGTTGGCTCTGGCTTCTCCTAATGTGGCTTCAGGAAGTTTGAATTCAGGAGGGTTGGCTTCAGAAGGGTTGGGTGCTGCAAGGGTTGCTTCAGTTGCTTTTGAGAGCAATGGATCTAAAGGGGTTTTGCTCAGGGGAGTTGGCTCATGAAGTGCAGCTTCTAAGAACTTTGAATAATTGAGCATAGATGAGTCAAGTGGAGATTGAAGTCTTGTCTCATCTACAGCAAGGTCAGCTACCACATCAATCCCACTTCTTTGCACATTCCCTTCTGGAGAATATCTCTTTGCAAGATTAAGAGGGGTGATAGGTTGGTTTGTGGGGGTAATATGGGTTTCAGGGGAGTTGGGCTCAAGGTTTTGGGTTTCAGGAAGGTTGGCCTCAATAGGTTGACCTTCAGGGACTTTGGACTTAGGAGTTCCAGAACCAGAAGAGTTAGTCCTGGACTTAGATTTAGTCCTACTTTTAGCCCTACTCTCCTTCAAGGCAATTTGGAGAGTTCTATCCTCCTGAAGCTCCAAAATCTTTTCAGTAGGCTTGGCGCTTCTCTTGCTAACCCTACTGCTTCCACTACCTTCCTTTTCTTTCTCAGGGACAACTTCCCTGACCCTCTTTTCACCCTTAGACTTTTGCCTAGTCTCATTGTATCTCTGTCTTAATTCTTCTGAGTGATCAGAAGGGACTTGCACTCCCTCTTCAGCAACTTCTTCAATTTCAGTTAAAGCTCCTGAGGTCTCTTCTGAAGGAATTTGAGATACCTTCATAGACTTGACCACTCTGGCTTTAGTCCTCTTCTTCATCTTTGGCTTTTCTTCAACCTTTTCTTCAGCAGGTTTGGCCAAAATTATTCTCCTTTGTTCAGTTTTCTTGCTCAACCTTCTGAACATGATTTTCAGGGCTGGGAGAAGCTTGGCAAAGGTTTGCATCTCTAAATAGTGAGCAAACTTCTCAATCAGGAGACTTGCTCTAGTGCAATATCTCAGTTTACCCTCCATCACAACCTTGTTGTGAGCTTTGACTTTAAACTTTGCCTTCTCCTTCATCATTTCAGACAAGATGAAGGTCCTCCAGTTGAACTTGATGCCTTTGTCACTGGCATCAATCACTGCAGCCATAATCCTTATCCTTGGATAGCTGACCTGCTCCAAACTTCCAGTGTTGCTTAGCAGACTCTTTGCAACAACTTCGAACAAAGTAAGGAACTTTGTTTTGAGGGTCCTCTTACGTTGTGTAGAGGATAGTGGCCCTGGAGTAATAAGCCATTCTTGAGCAATTTCTTGCTCAAGACCATTCCCATAAAATTCTGGATTCCTTCCCTCTGAAGGCAGTCCAAAAGCAGCATCAACATCCTCCTCAGAAAATTTCACCCTGTGAAATCTTTCTTCTTCTTCACCATCTGCAACATATGACAGTCTTATGGCAACCTCACCATCTTCAGGTTTGCCTCTCCATTTAAGAAAAGCAAAGAACTCTGCCATGTAAGATTCAAGGCAAAAATCTGGCTTCTCTTGCATGATCTTTTGGAGACCTGCCCTTCTCAACCATCTTAAGGTTGGAACAACTTCAGGATCCTCACTTTCAAAAGAGAGGATTGGCTCAAAAGTGAGGTTGTTTTTATGGCTTAGATAGCCAAAATCAAGGTCTAAATCCTTGTTGGTGAAATCAACAACCATTTCAGGTTTAATCTTGGGAGCCATTGAAGATTCAGAAAGGAAATTTGAGAGAGTTTGAGAGTGTTTGAAGAAAATGAAAGATAGGGTTTCGAATACTTGGGGAAAAAGTGAGTTTGTGGGGTTCTTAAGACTTGTGTATATTCCAAAAGGAATGTTTGTCAATGAATAGGTGAGTCTTAAGAGTTTTCAACGGTTGTCAAAAATGGAAAATAAGATTGAACGGCCAGGATTGTCTTCAGGGGGGTTGGCCAATCTTGATCCAATGGTCAATAACCAATGTAACAGTGAGTAATTATTTTTATTCAAAACGTGGAAGGACTTTAATATTAGTTAATGGTTGGGGAGTTCTCAAGGTAGATCATGGCTTGAAATGTTTAATGCAAACAAGAGTTAAATCTTGGCATTTAATGCATGGAAAGTGACCTTTTGGGTGGGAGACAAATTAAATCCTATAAAGGTGATATCGGTATATGGAATGGGACAGATTTCAAAATAGGCAATGATTACCCAAATTAGGTGCTTATCAAACCAAGAAAATAGTTTGATAGCCAAGACAACTTATCTGACCCCACTTGGACAAGTGTCCTGAGAAGATGTGGACAAGTGTCCTGAATATCAATGGACAAGTGTCCTGAGTATTTGAGGTCATCTCTTCTGAGTTTCAATAGACTTGTCCAAGTATGCTGAACACCACTTTAGTTTCCCTTCCTCCCACTAACTCCAATGGATTTACTTGTCCAACTTCCCTGGATCAAGTAGTCCCAATTCTGCTGATAGTTTTAGAAATCTTGCCTCTGCAAGTAGCTTTGTCAATATATCAGCTTTTTGGTGATCTGTGTGGATTTTCACCAATTTTATGTCCTTCTTCTCCAAATGATCTCTGATGAAGTGATGCTTGATGTCCACATGTTTGCATCTTGTGTGCAAGACTAGATTCTGTGAAATTGCAATTGCACTATTGTTGTCACAGAAAATTGGCACTTCAGCAGAGTTTACATTGTAGTCTCTTAGTTGTTGTCTCAACCAAAGGATTTGAGCATAAAAACTTCCAGCTGCAACATATTCAGCTTCAGTGGTGGAAGTAGCCACTGTGTTCTGCTTCTTGGAGAACCAAGATATGAGTTTGTTGCCCAAGAATTGACAAGTCCCTGAAGTGGACTTTCTGTCAATTCTACATCCTCCATAGTCAGCATCTGAGTAGCCAGTTAACTCAATGTTGTCATCAGCAGGGTACCAAAGGCCTAAATTTTCAGTGCCTTTGAGATACCTCAATATCCTTTTTGCAGCCTCAAGATGGCTTTTCTTAGGATTAGCTTGAAACCTTGCACAAACACCTACTGCAAAGGTGATGTCAGGTCTGCTGGCAGTGAGATAGAGGAGTGAACCAATGATTCCTCTATACTCAGTGGAGTTGGTTGAGACACCACTCTCATCAGGATCCATCTTCCAATTAGTGTTCATTGGGATCCTTACTGGCTTGCTGGTTGTACACCCAAACTTTTTGATCATTTCTCTGGTGTACTTAGCTTGGTTAATGAAGATCCCTTCTTTAGATTGTTTGATTTGAAGACCCAAAAAGAAGTTCATCAACCCCATCATGGACATCTCAAACTTGCTTTGCATGAGCTTTGAGAACTTCTCACACAGCTTTTCATTGGGAGATCCAAAAATTATGTCATCCACATAAATTTGGACAAGCAAGATGTCCTCTCCTTCAGAGATTCTTAAGAGAGTTCTATCCACAGTTCCCTTGATGAATCCATGATCCAAGAGGAATTGTGATAGAGTATCATACCAAGCCCTAAGGGCTTGCTTGAGTCCATATAGAGCCTTCTTCAATCTGTAGACTTGGTTTCCAACCTCAAAACCAGGTGGTTGCTCCACATAGACTTCTTCCTTCAAGACTCCATTCAGAAAGGCACTCTTGACATCCATTTGGTATACTTTGAACCTCTTGTGGGCTGCATAGGCTAGAAAGAGCCTTTTTGCTTCAAGCCTTGCCACAGGTGCAAATGTCTCATCATAGTCAATGCCTTCTGATTGGCAGTAACCCTTTGCCACTAGTCTTGCTTTGTTTCTGACAATCACATCATTCTCATTCTTCTTGTTCTTGAACACCCACTTGGTTCCAATAACATCTTAATATGAAGGTCTGTCCACCAGCTCCCATACATCATTTCTGGTGAATTGATTCAGTTCCTCCTGCATTGCAGTAATCCAATTGGCATCTTAAAGTGCTTCCTCAATGTCACTTAGTTCTTGTTCTAACAAGAAACAACATAATAGAGCACTTTCACCATGGAATCTTCTAGTTTTGACTCCTATACTTGGGTCACCAAGTATTAGATCAGTAGGATGGTCAGACAACCAAGTCCTTCTTTTTCTGATCTCTTCAGTAGAGTTGTCCTCTACTGAAGTTGAGTCATTTTGATCATAGAATTCAGGAAAGTTTAATGCAGGATCTAATTCAGGGTCATAATCAGGGGTGTTGTCCTCAATGTCAGGGACATTGGGATTTTCAACATTAATGGTTCCCCCTTGATTATTTAACCCATTAACTACCTCAGTAGGAACTGCTTCTTCATTGGTAGTTGTTACCTGAATGTGAACTGGGATTGAGTCATTCAGTTCACCATTTCCTTCAGTGTGATTTGCCTCAGGAAGGTTGCCTTCAGGATTGTTGTCCATCCTTATGATTTCAGGTAGGTTGGCTTGGACAACATCTAGGAATTCAGTGTCTTTGTCTTTTAGGCTTAGTCTGGTTGTCCTCTGTGTGATTTCTTCAGATTCCAGGTTCTTATTTCTGAACTCACAAATAGATTCATCAAACACAACATGAGGTGTTTCCTCCACAATAAGGGTTTTCTTGTTGTAGACTCTGAAGGCTCTACTGATTTGAGAGTATCCAAGGAATACTCCCTCATCAGCTTTGCTATCAAAGGCTTTCAACTGTTCTTTCTCATTGTTGTGAATGAAACACTTGCAACCAAATATGTGAAAGTATGACACTTTAGGCATTCTTCCTTTCCAGAGTTCATAGGGGGTTTTGCCTTGCCCTTTAGTAATCAAACATCTATTTAGAGTACGGCATGCAATGTTTATAGCTTCAGCCCAAAACCTCTTAGGTAGATTAGAATCAGCAATTAAAGTTCTAGCAGCTTCTTTTAAGGTTCTATTTCTTCTTTCAACAACTCCATTTTGTTGAGGAGTTCTAGCTGCTGAGGTTTCGTGAGCTATCCCATTTGAGGTGCAATACTCATTGATGTATGAATTTATGAACTCAGTGCCTTTATCAGATCTTATCTTGATAATGCTAAGGCTTTTCTCATTTGACAATCTCTTTAGTAGTTCAGGAAGTTTGACTTGAGTTTCCTTCTTATTAAGGAGAAATACTACCCATGTGAACCTAGAGAAGTCATCAACTACTACCAGTGTGTATTTTCTACCATTTATACTTGCAGGGGTAATTGGTCCAAATAAGTCCATATGTAAAAGTTCAAGTACCCTTTCAGTAGAAATGACTGGTTTCCCTTTAAATGAGGCTTTGATCCGTTTTCCTTCTTGGCATGGTTTACAAACATGCTCTTTAATGAAAACCTCATTAGGTAGTTCTTTAACTAATGCATTTCTAGCAAGCTTGTTCATTGATTTAAAGTTCAGGTGGTTTAGCCTTTTATGCCATAACCAACTTTGTTCACTAGAGCTCTTAGAAATGAAACATGCATCATCAGTAGACTTGTCCCAGTCTGCAAAATACACATTCCCTTTCCTAGTTCCAGTCAATAGAATTTGTTGAGTTTTATCTTTGATTAAGCATTTTCCACTTGAGAACTCAACATTGAAATCTTTATCACAGAATTGACTGATACTTAGGAGATTATATTTGAGACCAGCCACATAAGACACATTGGATACCTTGATGTTACCAACCATCAAGGTACCATAACCTTTTGTTGTTGCTTGTGAGCTGTCTCCAAATGTGACATTTGGGCCTTCTTTTTCTATGAAGTCAATGAGGAGGTCTTTATTTCCAGTCATGTGCCTAGAACATCCACTGTCAAGGTACCATGCTGACTTTTTGCTCATACTTCTCCTCTTCTTGTGGCCCAAAGGTACCTGCAATTAGATATGTTTAGGTACCCTTTGATTTTTGGGTCCTGAGAGGTTAGCTGTACCTTTAGGAACCCAAACTTGCCTAATAACCCTGATTGATTCAAGGTGGCTAAGTTGTTTTCCTCTAGCATCAACATACACTGTCTTTCCCTTAAATGCCTTTGGGAAAGTGTGTGTGAAAGTGTTGACTCTGTAAGTTTCATGAGAGTTGTCAAATCTCCTGAACTTATGAGTTCTTTGTGCTACTTGAGGGAATCTTTGAGGAAAGGCATTCTTATGACTATTACCCTTTGGCATGAAGGGTTTTGGTTGTCTCATTTTATTCTTCCTTTGAGGATGGTTGTCCTTAGGTCTATTCAGCTGAGGCTTTCTCAGTAGAGTTGGCCTAGGCTGATTATACCTTGGATAACTCCTCTGAACATTGTTCAGGAGAGTTGCCCTACCATTGGGTCTACTATGCTGACCAACATTCCTCTTGTGTTCAGGGACTTTGGCCTTTTCCTTAGGTTTGGGCCTAGTCTCCTGAAGCACTTGAGTTGGCAATTCATCCATTTTGCCCTTTCCTTTGTTCAGTGGCTGAATTGTTTCATTTTCAGCTTGTTGTGCCACTGATTTGACAAAGATTTTCTTAGTGTTACTTGTAGAAGCAACACTAAGACAAGGTGAAGATTCAAATGGATCAAAAACTATTCCACTTCTTTGAGCCATAGGTCTTTGGTAACTCTGAATTTCCTCTATTGCCTTAGATCTTCTCAGAGCAGACATCTTTAGTTTCAGGCTCTCTTCACTTGATTTTAGAATATCATACTCATGTGAGAGGTTTTCAAATTTAGCTTGAAGAATTTTCAGTTCAAAATTTTTTCTCTTCTGAAATAGGAGTTGATCATCAATCTCCTTTTGTTGGTCAACTATCCTGAGATTTGCTTCCTCAAGCTCTCTCAAGACTTGTTGATACAACTCAGTAGACTTGAGATCAACAACTAACTCAGAGTTTTTAGCCAGCTCAATTGACAATCTTTCATTTTCTCTCACACAATTGTCATGAAATTCTTGTAACATAGTGAAATCTTCCATCAACTTCCCAAGGGAAAGTTTCAGGTTGACCTCACTTGTGTTTTGTGAGATGAATGATGGAGAGCTAGAAGTAGAGGATACCTCATCATCCTCAATAGCCATGTTGCACACATCATCACTGTTTGAGAACAGTCCATCAGAAGGGTTGAAGCTTTCAGCACTATCAGATTCTTCACCAGCCATCATGGCTTTTCTGTTGGTGAACTTTCTGTCTCTTTTAGCTTGTCTTTCTCTTCTTTCTTTAGAGCTTAATTCAGGGCAGTCATACTGGAAGTGCCCTTTCTTCTTGCAATTATAACACAGGTCTTCATCATCATCCTTATTGGGTTCATCTCTTCTTCTTGATGATGAAGGTTCAGCTCTATTGGACCTTCTCCTATCAGAGTACTTGTCCTCTGATCTTTTCTCTTCAGGCTTCTTGACCTCAGCCTGAGCTTCAGGAGAGTTGTACCTTCTCCTGAATTTGTTGTCTTGGTAGAATTTCTTGTATCTACCAAACCTTGAGTTTAGCTTTTCAAACCTTCTAGCCATCAAGGCTAGTTCCTCCTTCATTTCAGTCTTGGAGACTGACTTTGATGATCTAGGAGTGGACTGCATTTCAGGTTCAGCAGTTTTGGCTTTGAATGCCACTCCCTTTGTAGGAATTGAAGGTTCCTCAACATGCTTTCTTCTGTTGAGATCGAACTCATAAGCTTTGAGTTCAGAGTAGATTTGTTGCATGGGCATGGTGGAAAGATCCTTAGTATTCTGCATCATAACAGCATAGACATCCCACTTTTGAGTGAGACTTCTCAAGATTTTCAATCCAACTTCTCTCTTGGAGTACACCTTGCCCAGAGAGTTGATTTCATTCATCACATCAGTAAATCTACCAGCAAATTTGTCAATGGACTCCTCAGACTCCATTGTGAATTGTTCAAACTTCTGCACAGCTACTTGGAGCTTGTTCTCCTTTATCTTTTTAGTACCCTCACACATTTCAGCAAGAGTATCCCAAATTTCTTTGGCAGTTGTGCAGTGGTAAACTCTTCCCATGATTGCATCTGGAATTGTTTGGTAGAGGGTGTTCATAGCAAGATAATTCAGATTATCTTTCCTCTTTTCTTCAGAGGTGAAGTCGTCTTCATCTTTGGGGAGCACATCTCTTGTGTCTGCCCTTTGAGCCTCAGTGACTCTGGGATTGACTTGAGTGAACACAAAAGGTCCTCTTGTGATCACTCTCAACATGTCAGTATGTAGAGATGCAAGATGAGCCCTCATTCTGATTTTCCAAAAATCTTGCATCTCTACATACTGACATGTTGAGAGTGATCACAAGAGGACCTTTTGTGTTCACTCAAGTCAATCCCAGAGTCACTGAGGCTCAAAGGGCAGACACAAGAGATGTGCTCCCCAAAGATGAAGACGACTTCACCTCTGAAGAAAAGAGGAAAGATAATCTGAATTATCTTGCTATGAACACCCTCTACCAAACAATTCCAGATGCAATCATGGGAAGAGTTTACCACTGCACAACTGCCAAAGAAATTTGGGATACTCTTGCTGAAATGTGTGAGGGTACTAAAAAGATAAAGGAGAATAAACTCCAAGTAGCTGTGCAGAAGTTTGAACAATTCACAATGGATTCAGAAGAGTCCATTGACAAGTTTGCTAGTAGATTCACTGATGTGGTGAATGAAATCAACTCCTTGGGCAAGGTGTACTCCAAGAGAGAAGTTGGACTAAAGATCTTGAGAAGTCTCACTCAAAAGTGGGATGTTTATGCTGTTATGATGCAGAAAACCAAGGATCTCTCCACCATGCCCATGCAACAAATCTTCTCTAAACTCAAAGCTTATGAGTTCGATCTCAACAGAAGAAAGCCTGTTGAGGAACCTTCAATACCTACAAAAGGAGTGGCATTCAAAGCCAAAACTGTTGAACCAGAAATGCAGTCCACACCTAGATCATCAAAGTCAGTCTCCAAGACTGAAATGAAGGAAGAACTAGCCTTGATGGCTAGAAGGTTTGAAAAGCTGAATTCAAGGTTTGGTAGATACAATAAATTCTACCAAGATAACAAATTCAGGAGAAGGTACAACTCTCCTAAAGCTCAGGCTGAGGTCAAGAAGCCTGAAGAGAAAAGATCAGAGGACAAGTACTCTGATAGGAGAAGGTCCAGTAGAGCTGAACCTTCATCATCTAGAAGAAGAGATGAACCCAAGAAAGATGATGATGAAGACCTATGCTACAACTGCAAAAAGAAAGGGCATTTCCAGTATGACTGCCCTGAACTCAGCTCTAAGGAAAGAAAGGAGAGACAAGCAAAAAGAGACAGAAAATTCACCAATAGGAAAGCCATGATGGCTGGTGATGAGTCTGACTCTGCTGAAATCTTCAACTCCTCTGATGGACTGTTCTCAAACAGTGAAGATGATGATAATATGTGCAACATGGCCATTGAGGATGATGAGGTATCCTCTACTTCTAGCTCACCATCATTCACTTCAGAAAACACTAGTGAAGTCAACCTGAAACTTTCTCTTGGAAAGTTAATGGAAGATTTCACTATGTTACAAGAATTTCATGACAACTGTGTGAGAGAAAATGAAAGGTTATCAATTGAACTTGCTAAAAACTCTGAGGCAGTAGTTGATGTCAAATCTACTGAGTTGTATCAACAAGTCTTGAGAGAGCTTGAGGAAGCAAATCTCATGATAGTTGACCAACAAAAGGAGATTGATGATCAACTGCTCTCTCAGAAGAGAAAAGACTTTGAGCTTAAAATTCTACATGCTAAGTTTGAAAACCTCTCACATGAGTATGATATTCTTAAATAAGTGAAGAGAGCCTGAAATTAAAGATGTCTGCTCTGAAGAAATCCTCTAGAGCAATAGAGGAAATTCAGAGTTATCAAAGACCTATGGCTCAAAGAAGTGGATTAGGCTTTGATCCATTTGAATCTTCACCTTGTCTTAGTGTTGCTTCTACAAGTAACACTAAGAGAATCTTTGTCAAATCAGTGGCACAACAAGCTGAAAATGAAATAATTCAGCCACTGAACAAAGGAAAGGGCAAAATGTATGAATTGCCTACTCAAGTAATTCAGGAGACTAGGCCCAAACCTAAGGAAAAGGCCAAAGTCCCTGAACATAAGAGGAATGTTGGTCAGCAGAGTAGACCCAATGGAAGGGCAACTCTCCTGAACAATGTTTAGAGGAGTTATCCAAGGTTTGACCAGCCTAGGCCAACTCTATTGAGAATGCCTCAGCTGAACAAACCTAAGGACAACTATCCTCAAAGGCAGAATAAAATGAGACAACCAAAACCCTTCATGCCAAAGGGTAATGGTCATAAAAATGCCTTTCCTCAAAGATTTCCTCAAGTAGCACAGAGAACTCATAATTTCAGGAGGCTTGACAACTCTCCTGAAACTTACAGAGTCAACACTTTCACACACACTTTCCCAGAGGCATTTAAGGGAAAGACAGTGTATTTTGATGCTAGAGGAAAACAACTTAGCCACCTTGAATCAATCAGGGTTATTAGGCAAGTTTGGGTTCCTAAAGGTACAACTAACCTCTCAGGACCCAAAACTCAAAGGGTACCTAAACCTATCTAATTGTAGGTACCTATGGGCCACAAGAAGAGGAGTATGAGTAAAAAGTCAGCATGGTACCTTGACAGTGGATGTTCAAGGCACATGACTGGAAACAAGGAACTCCTCACTAATTTCATAGAAAAAGAAGGCCCAAATGTCACATTTGGAGACAACTCACAAGCTACAACAAAAGGTTATGGTACCTTGATGATTGGTAACATCAAGGTATCTAATGTGTCTTATGTGGCTGGTCTCAAATATAACCTCCTAAGTATAAGTCAGTTCTGTGATAAAGATTTTAGTGTTGAGTTTTCTAGTGGAAAATGCTTAATCAAAGATAAGACTCAACAAACTCTACTGACTGGTACTAGGAAAGGAAATGTGTATTTTGCCGACTGGGACTACTGATGCTGCATGTTTCATTGCTAAGGGTTCTAGTGAACAAAGCTGGTTATGGCATAAAAGACTAAACCACCTGGACTTTAAATCAATGAACAAGTTTGCTAGAAATGCATTAGTGAAAGGAATACCTAATGAGGTCTTCATTAAAGAGCATGTTTGTAAACCATGCCAAAAAGGAAAACAGATTAAAGCCTCATTTAAAGGAAAACCAGTCATCTCTACTGAAAGGGTACTTGAACTGCTACATATGGACTTATTTAGACCAATTACCCCTGCAAGTATAAATGATAGAAATACACATTGGTGGTAGTAGACGACTTCTCTAGGTTCACATGGATAGTATTTCTCCTTAATAAGAAGGAAACACAAGTCAAACTCCCTGAACTCCTAAAGAGACTGTCAAATGAGAAAAGCCTTAACATTATCAAGATAAGATCTGATAAAGGCACTGAGTTCATAAATTCATACATCAATGAGTATTGCACACTAAATGGTATAGCTCATGAAACCTCAACAGCTAGAACTCCTCAGCAGAATGGAGTTGCAGAAAGAAGAAATAGAACTTTAAAAGAGGCTGCTAGAACCTTAATTGCTGATTCTAACCTACCTAAGAGGTTTTGGGCTGAAGCTATAAACACTGCATGTCATACTCAAAATAGATGTTTGGTAACTAAGGGGCAAGGCAAAACCCCCTATGAACTCTGGAAAGGAAGAATGCCTAAAGTATCTTACTTCCTGTTGGGATATAAATTCACCCTAAGCCCCACTTGATGTTAGAATAGATTTGATGGCCAAAACACTTAGAGTTTATAAATGTAATAGGATCAGCTGACTTGTATAGAACAGCTTAGACTAGTCTTGTGTGATCAACTGTATTGATATCAGCTGATCAGCACAGTCCTGGCTTACATGCCTATCCTCAAGATGAGAAGAGTAGAAGACATGAAGACTAGAAGATCCTTGAAGACCAGACAAGTTAAGGTGCTTGTATACCTACTTATCTGATGGAGTCCAAGATTGAAGATGGCCTAAAGCAGCACAAAGAATTGCCAGATCAGAAGAGTGTTACTCGACTGATATCAGAAGACAGAAGACCTGAGGCCAGAAGAGTAGTCAGAAGACTAGAAGTACATATCAGAAGACTATGTGCTCTTCCAGGACTCGGCTGATTCCTAAGTCATCTTGCAATTCAAACGAAGACCTACCTTATTTAGAAGATTGACATGATCCCAGGATTGAAGCAATCAAGCGGCTGGAATCAAGGAATCAAGCCATTATGGAAAGATTGCCTCAACGGCTAGTCAACTCCAACGGCTAGTTGCAAGCAATCACCACTATAAATACAAGAGGATGAGAAATCACAAACAAGGAAGTCACAAGAGAGAATTCAACAAGCTAAGCAAGCAATCAAAGCTAAAGCCATACTGTTCTAAGAGTTCTCAAAAGAGCCAGAAACCATTAGATTATCTATAGCTCTTAAGTGATTTCTATCCAACCTCTAAGAACCTGAAACCTGTTCATATTGTATATTCATTGTTTTAGGCATAGTGGTTAAGCGATTTATAAGCTTGAACCATTAGTTGGATATCCTTCAAAAACCCCAAACCCTCACCGAAAGGTTAAAGTTTTTGAACCCCTCAAAGTGCAAGTGCTTACAATCACTTGTGGAGACCGTAGCTGTTAGGACGGCTCAAATCTCAAAGTCCTAACCTTGGGACTATAAAGGACAAGACCCTTGTAATTTTTGGGAAATTAAAGGGATTAAACATCACGTTGAGACGTGAGAGTGGACGTAGGAACGTATATCCGAACCACTATAAACCTGGTGTTATTTACTTTTAGCACTTTACATTACTATCATTTCTTATATCTTATATAGTGCATATTGTGTTTTAACTGTCTTCAAAACAAGGCCATAACTTTCAAACCAGCATCAGCTGAGTATTTTCATTAAGCAAAACAAGTTAACACTTTCATAAGAACTAAAAGAACGAGTCTAAACAAGGCCTACCATAATTCTGCATATAACCTCTTCAATCAGATCACTATAGTCATCTGGATCAGCAGACTTGTAGTTCAGTTGACATAGCAATCAGAAGAGGTTCCCAACTCTGTTGAAAAAGTTTTAAAGTCTATTCACCCCTCCCCTCTAGACTTTAATCCCATTCACTACTCGTTCAGGGACCAACAAGTGGTATCAGAGCAGTGGTTCTAACAGACTACTGTCTCTAGATTATTAGAAGAATTGAGGGAGTCTTTCTGTAGTCCTCTTGAACAGATCCATTCTTTTGAAAAAAACTTGTTTTAGAAAACTCATACAGCATGAGTGCTAATATGCGAAAGTTGCCTAAGTTTTCAGTTGAGGATTATGATTACTGGAAGATCAGGATAAGGAAGAATCTCACATCTGTCCACTACAAGATGTGGTCTGTAATCACAGAAGGCCCAATCACCATCATGACAGTCAACACTGCAAATGGTGATCCAGAAGTTCCAGTTGGAGAACTTGCCCCCAAGCCCATGAAGGATCTCACACCAGAAGAAATGAAGCAATCAAATCTTGATAGCATTGCTCAAGATTACATAATGCAAACTCTTCCAAATGAGTACATTGCAAAGGTAATCCCCTGTGAGTCAGCCAAAGAAATGTGGGAGGCATTAGCACTCCTCTGTGAAGGAACTGAGCTGATCAAGGAAAGCAAATTGTCAACAGCAGTCAAGAAGTTTGAGCATCTCAAGATTCAACCAGAAGAAACTATTGATCAGCTGGACAATAGATGTACAAAGATCATAAATGAGATTGAGTCTCTAGGCAAGAAGTATACAAATAGAGAGAAAAACTTGAAGATCTTGGATTCTTTACCCAAGAGATGGAAACTCAAGAAGACCATCATCAAAGATACTCAAGATATCAAGAAGTGGTCTACTCAAACTCTATTTCAGAACCTAAAAGCTCATGAATATGACCTTGACAGAGAAGAAAACTCAGGAAGTGATGAGCCAACTGCAGCCCCATCTACCTCCAAGACTGTAGCCTTCAAGGCAGCCAATACAAAAGCTGCAAGTACCTCATCTGGCAAGACCTCACTGAAAACAGAAGACTTTGAAGGATCAGACATGAGTCTGAAAGAGCAAATGGCTCTTATGATCAAGAGATTCGAAAGGATGAACACTCTCAACAGCAAATATAGAAAATTCTATAGAAACTACAAAGATAGAAGAGCCAGTTCACCCTCCAGAGGTTCCAGAGAAAGAACACCAGAAAGACATCCTAGAAAGGATGTGGAGTCATCTAACAGCCGAGGATCTAGAAGAAGAGATGCCACTCCTCCAAGGAAAGGCAACTCAAATCAGAGATCTCGATCATGCTTCAATTGTGGCAAACCAGGACATTATGTCTATGAATGTCCTGAGCTGAATTTGGATGACTAAGAAGAAAGAAGGCCAAGAAGAAATTCAGACAAGAAAGCTATGGTAACTGAAAATGAGGTAAATTCCTATACTACTACTTTCCATTCACCTATTTTTTCACAAACAGATGAGATAAACTCATCTGAAGGCGAATCAGAAGACACCTATTATCAATCTTTAAGGAAGGTAAAAGGTGATCTGGATATTGCCACTAGAGCTTTTATAGAAGTGGAAGAGGAGAACAAGGATCTAAGAAAAGAAATTGATAAGTTGAAAAAGACTAAGTTTGAAAACACCCCTGAGCTGGTCACAATGAATGAAAGATTGACCAGAGAAGTGGAACTCCTTAGGGAAGAAAATACCACAATAACTCAGTTGTATGAGGGGATGTTAGAAACTCAAGCTTTAGAAACTAAGGAATTTCGTTCACTACAATCCAAGTTTGATGATCTCTTCCAAGCACACAAGCTCTTAGAAAAGGAGAAGGAATGCCTAAATCAAAAGATATCAGAGTTCAATAAAGCTTCTACTACTATTGAAAGTATCTCTGAATATTATAGATCAAATGGCAATAAGATGGGTTTTGGCTATGAACTTAATTCATCTACCTCCTCTCCAGCTGGAGGTAGTGCACTACTCAGACACATGAAAAGGTTGAGTGTTCTAAACACAATGAACCTAATATGAACCAAAAGGCATCTGTACCAGCTAAGGCTAACTATTCTAACACCAAAAATGGTAAAAGACAAGTTAACCCCAAACTTGTACAGAGGAACAACAAACAGCCTAGACCATCTCGTTTGAGACAGTCTCAGCTGTATGCTGCTCCAGCCAAGAATAAGAAATCTTCTTCAAACAAATTTGTTCTCTTTGCACCCCCTATCTCCTATGATATTGTGAGAACAGAAGAGTATGGTCCATATAATCGTGTGCATCGCCCAGCTAATGCACGCAGGCCGAATGTAACTAGTCAAAAGATCATGTATGTACACTCCTATAAAGGGAAACCATTTGACTATTACTTAGTTGACACAAAGAATAAATCAGATCAGTCCAAGGTGCTAACTGGTAAGATTTGGTTCTGTGATGCCCGAGGGAAACAACTCAAGTGTTGAAGGTTGTTCAAACGACCAATGTATATGTGGGTTCCCAAGGGTAGTACTAACAGCCAAGGACCCAAGACAAAATGGGTACCTAAGACTTAACCTTTCTTGCAGGAAAGGAGGGACCAAAACTTGGTACATAGATAGTGGATGCTCAACTCACATGACAGGAACCAAAGCCCTGCTGACCAACTATATAGAGAAGAAAGGTCCAAAAGTCTTCTTTGGTGATAACGCGCATGGTAACACAAAAGGATATGGCACCCTTAAAAATGGTGACATTGAGGTACATGATGTATCATATGTAGAAGGATATGGCACCCTTAAAAATGATAACGCGCATGGTAACACAAAAGGATATGGCACCCAGATGAGTTCATTGAAGTCAATAAACCTTTCCCTGAAGAACCAGAGGAAGATAAGCCTCATAGACCTGTCACTAGATCTCAAACTCAAGCAGTGCAAGCTGACCAGAATCAAGATGCACCAATCCCAAATGCAAGGGGGAATGATCTCTTTGACACTCAAGATACAGATGATGATCGACCAAATCAAGTCAACCCCACTGATGGCACTAGAACAGATGAGAATACAAGCTCATCTAATGCAGATACTCCTGTGAGGCATACATGGAGAAATAATCATCCATCAAACCTCATCTTAGGAGGAGCAGACTCAGGTGTCAAGACAAGAAGACAACTGAATCAGAACTCCCAATCATCTATGTTCTGCTGGTGTGCCTTCCTGTCCAACATTGAACCAGCTGACATAGAAGAAGCAATGACAGATAGCAATTGGATCACTGTTATGCAAGAAGAACTAAACCAATTCGAAAGAAATGAAGTCTGGGAATTGGTAGATCGTCCTGAAAACCACAATGTAGTAGGAACAAAGTGGGTATTCAAGAACAAGAAGGATGAAAATGATGTGATAACTAGAAATAAAGCAAGGCTAGTTGCAAAAGGATATTCACAATTTGAAGGGATTGACTATGATGAAACCTTTGCTCCAGTAGCCAGACTAGAAGCTATTCGACTATTTCTAGCTTATGCATCATATATGGGCTTCAAGGTATACCAAATGGATGTCAAGAGTGCTTTTCTAAATGGTATTCTGGTAGAAGAAGTATATGTAGAGCAGCCTCCAGGATTTGAAAAAGGTGATCAAGTATATCGACTGAAGAAGGCTCTCTATGGTCTAAAACAAGCCCCTAGAGCTTGGTATGACACATTGTCACAATTCCTACTTGACAATGGATATACAAAAGGCAAAGTTGATAGAACTCTTTTCAGAATACAAGAAGGAGAAGACATTCTAATGGTGCAAATATATGTAGATGATATTATATTTGGATCACCCAATCAAGAGATGTGCAAAAAGTTCTCTGAACTTATGCAAGGAAAGTTTGAAATGAGCATGATGGGTGAGATGAATTACTTCCTAGGACTACAAGTCAAGCAGAGTCCAGAAGGGATCTACATCAACCAGTCCAAGTATAGCAAAAGCCTATTAGAAAGATTCAAAGCTCTACAAAGCAAGACTGCAAGGATTCCAATGATGACATCTTTTAAAATGGAACCAGATGAGTCTGGAAAGGCAGTTGATCAAGCTGAATATAGAGCACTGATTGGATCTCTACTATACCTTACAGCCAGCAGACCGGACATAACATTTGATGTAGGAGTATGTGTTAGGTTTCAAGCAAACCCAAAGCAAAGTCATCTAGAAGCAGCAAGGAAGATTCTCAAGTACCTAAAAGGATCAGTCAACTTAGGACTATGGTACCCTACTGATGACAATCTAGAATTGAGTGGCTATTCTGACTCAGACTATGGAGGATGTAGAATTGATAGGAAATCCACATCTGGAACCTGCCAATTCTTAGGCAACAAGTTGATATCATGGTTCTCTAAGAAGCAAACCTCAGTTGCAACCTCCACCACTGAAGCAGAATATATGGCAGCTGGAAGTTGTTGTAGTCAGCTGCTCTGGCTAGTTCAACAACTCAAGGATTACAATGTAGAGGCAAGAGAAGTCCCTATCTATTGTGATAGCAGCAGTGCCATTGCCATCACTCAAAATCCAGTCCTCCACACAAGGTGCAAGCATGTCGACATTCGACACCACTTCGTAAGAGACCACCTTGAAAAGAAGGACATCAAGATGGAGAAAATTCACACTGATATCCAAAGAGCAGACATCTTGACTAAGCCCCTAGCTGAAGAACGATTCAAGACCCTATGCTACAGCTTAGGACTCCTGGATCCAAGCACATGAAGAGCAAAGATCAGCTGAAGACCTCAGCTGATACAATTGCAGCAGACTAGGAGGATCAGATGAGGTGAATAGACACCCTCATCTTCAGGTAAGTTCTTTCCCAATGAAGACAAATAAAGCTGAGGGAAAACATAGAGTTATCTAATCAAGGGGGAATCAATGATACCTTAAGAATCCTTGATGAAATACTCTAAAATCTGCACTGCATATTACATATATATATATACAGCAGACTTGAACAATGTTATCTGACATCTTTACTCTAAGCAATGTATATCTGTGTATATTAATAAACTATTCTTCATAAAATACTTTACTTATATACATACATACAGTATACTATTGAGTTATACTTGGTTGGATTAATACACCATCCTCACCGACTCAACAGTATGCATGCACTGTACGGATTTCAAATAACTCTTGCTCAAAATTTATAATTTCTGCATTCCATAAGATAAAGTCTGAATATCTTTAAATATGAACCCTTAGATCAAGAATCTCATTGTTGATCTTAAGAAGTAACTTTTCAGAAATTCAGACCTATCAACTCTATAGTTTTGTCATCTTTCACTCCACTACCTCATTTCTACCCCTATAAAAGGAGGAAGTTATGATAACACCTAAGAACACAAATCACTAACTATTATTTTTGTTTCAGGTATGGAGACAATCGTAAGAAGAGATGGAATGGAGATCATCCTTCAACCAAGGTCTTGGGTGAAGGAGATGAAGATTTGTCCAGAAGATGAAGATGATGCAGATTAGCATACTTGGTTTATCCAACATAAGTATGCCTATGAAAACTAGAGGAATGAGAGATGTCCTTATTGAAAACTAGAGGAAAGAGAGATGCAGAGGACAAAGTAGCAAACAAGCAGAGCTTCTTCTCCAGGGGGAAGTTCTACATGGAGAGCTTGTTATCAAAGGTTACTGTGTCTAAACAAAACATGAAGACCAAGTCCATGGCCCTCTCTTCGACTCCATTGAAGCCTCTTCCAATCTTCCTTCTCCTTCAAGAGAAGCGAAGAAATTCAAAAAGGACACATTAGATGCTACAACCCATCTGATGATGAGGAACATCAGATGGTGAGGGCAATCTGAACCAGTGGGATATCATCCAGGCTGATCATCAAATTGATTTGATGGTCCTACATGGTTCAGAGGTAGAGCTGGAAGATCCAACAAACCAGGTTGGATCACCACTCACAATAAAGCTGGAAGATCCACCATCCAGGTTGGATCATCACAGCAGCAATGAAGGATCCATCAAACCAGGTTGGACCTTCAAACATAGAAGATCTACTCAACAAACCTCAATCCTCTACTCAGCTGATCAGAAGACCAACTCAGCTGACCAGAAGACTTTCAAGGAAAATCAGCAGACTTTTTGAAGAAATCAGAAGACCTCACTCTGCTGATCAGATCACTTCAATTTAGAGTATAATGACTAGCTTTGATCATGTAATTCATTCTAGATTTATTCCTGAATGTAATTAAGTAAATTGGCCTATATAAGGAATGCAATTCACTTATAGAAAACGGCCTTGATGATCAATTCTTGCCACAAAATTAGTCACAACGGCTATTTTTGGTAATGATGTCATTAATACTCAATTACCAAGTTTCCAGCAAATCAACTATTGCCACATGGCAAATTCTGCCGACAAATTTAAGGAATGGCCCGAAATCAAAGAAGGAAATCTTGGGCTCTACTCCACAATTAAATCCAAATCTGACCGTTAGATCAAGAATTGTTGGAGTATATATACAACCCTTACACCATTCCAAAAACCCTTTCGCTCACAAATCTCAATTGCTTACTATACTCTCTCATTCTACAAGTTTCTTTCACTCTCTCGAAACCTAACTCTCAAACTCAGAATGGGAATCATTGAAATTTTTGATGAGAAGACCAAGATCACAGGCACTTTGGACGCTGCAAAGTGGTCCAAGGAAGGGAAGATTTTTACGGAGAACACTCTGTTTTTCAAAGGCAAGCACACAGATGAGAATAAGGAAATATTACTTCGATACCTCAACCTTAATCTCAGAGAATTTCTACAAGCAGCACCTGCCAATGTTTATGAACAAGACGTGCTGGTTTTCTATGCAAACGTTGTGATGAAGGGATCATATGTTGAAGGTGTCATGGGTGGACACAAGGTCAAGGTAACAAGGGAAATCCTTCAGGAACTATTCGGCTTGTCAAGGGGGAAGATCAATATCTCCACTTATATTATGGGAAAAGAGAAAGAGTATATGGAGATGTTCACTGATGGGAGAATCAAGGCTATTGAAGCCACCGGACTCAAGAAATCCCAACTAGAACCTAAATTTCAAACCCTGATGGACATTGCAGGCAAGATGTTGCTTGGTAACACTTAAAGCCATGATGTTGTTACCACTTTGAAAGTTCGAGTTATGGCTGCAATCTGGGATCAGATTGATGGAGACTGGCAAGGGCTGTTCTTGGATAGAATTGCCCTTGAGGCCAAGAAGGTATACTTGGACTTACAATCTAAGGAATGGAAGGTGACCTCTACTGTCAGCTTTGCCAATAAGCTGAGTATTATCCTTCCAGAGATACTCCCAAAGAAGTACAAGATGGGACCTCATAAGACTTTCCATATATCTAAGTATTACTTAAGGAAGGAAGCTCTTGCTGAGGCAGCAAGGTTGAAAGAAGAGAAGAGGAAGTTATTGGCTGAAGCATCTTCCAAAGATGTTGTTGAAGAGGCAGAAGAGTCTGCTCATGACTCTGCTGCAGAAAAAGAAGAAGAGCCATCCAAAGAACAGGCTCAAAAGAAGGCTGCTGAGGATGATGATGATGACAATCAGACCTTAGCACAGAGAAGATTTCTGATCAGATCAGGGCTCATCTCCCCATCTGATTCAGATGTCACTCCCACTGCCTCTCCTTTGAAAAAGGCAGGTACTTCTAATCCCTCCCTTACTTTCACACCTTCTAAGTTATCAAAGGGTCAGAAGAGAAAGAAGAACACTTCTTCTTTCACAAAGAAATCCAATAAATCCAGGCTCCCTACTCCAATGAGCATAGCCCCTATTTCATCCTTCAACCCTTCTGATGAGTCCAATCCATCTGAACCTTCAAACACTGATACCCAAATCCCTGCTGATACTCACACAGCAGAGGAACAAGCCCAGCCTAACCCTGATGATGTTCAAACAGCAGACAACCAACCTCAGATCATCTTGACACACCCTGCTGATGATCAAACACAGCTCACATCCCCATCTCCTGCTGACATTCAAACAGCAGATGTCCAAGACCAGCAGACCCAAAACCCTGCTGATGAACAACTCACTGAAGATCAACTCCCTACCCAACAAGAACATATCACTTCCCAAATCCCTGCTGATACTCACACATCAGAGGAAAATGCCCCAGCTAACCAATCCCCTATCCTCTCTGCCCCATCTGCTCCAGAAGACATGGCACCAGCAGACCTGGATCAAGCTGGCCCCTCTCAACCTCAGTTCAGAATGGTGCACTACCCTATGTGCACAAAAGAGAAGATAATGAGGATGAAGATAGCCAATCTGCTCAAGTCTACTACACCTGGAGTTGATGAGGAATCAATCCAGTTTGAACAAGTACTTAGGATATGTACTTGGATTGAACTACGAAGAGATGATGTGGATGACCTTCTTGAGGTCATGGAAGGAATGGGAGGAAAGGAAAACTTCCTCGACTGGGAAATGGAGCAAAAGGAAGTTACTCAGGTTCACACTTTTGCTCAGCTGCTATCAGACGAGGCACTGACTGCAGTTTGCAACCGGATTCTAGGAATCCCCACTGTTGATGTCTCTATCCCAGAAGACTCATCAGATCAGCAGACAGCTGAACCGGCATTGGTAGATGACTCAGCTGCACCTGCCCCTGTAGAAGACTCAGCTGCCCCTGCAGAAGACTCAGCTGCACCAGCTGACAAAGAAGAGATTGAAAGAGAAGTAGTCAGAGTACCAGCTCACTTCAAGCCTTCAGAAAATATGACTCACTTCATTGAAAATCTAGAGGATGCAGGCAGACGGATCATGACCCATCTGACTAAGGCCACTACCTGCTTCCTCAATGAGGAGTACCTATCAGCTGAAGAGAGAGGCAAAGAACTAATTATTCATCCAAAGCCTCAAGGTACTACCTCAACTCCTACCCCATCTGCTGATCATACAGCAGACATCTGCTCCCAGGTCAAAGCCGTAATAGACTTGCACTTTGAGAAAGGTTTAGGCCTGCAGCTAGGAAGATATGTTGAGAAAGCTGCAAGGGAACGGAAGACTCGTCTTCATGACCAGATTCTTGACATTGAAGACAAGTTTGGTGAAGCACTTCATCAGCAGATAGGAGAATATTTGAGTACCTATCAGAAATTGTCAGGTGACACCTCCAAAATGTTTGCTGATCTTTACACTGATGAGATGCACCGCATGGAGACCACCTACAAGAAAAAAATTGAGGATGCTGAAGCAAGAGCCACAGAAGGTCAAGCTCTTCTTAAATCAGCTGCAGAGGAGAATGAAAAACTGCAGACTCAGCTGAAGGAGACAGCAGCCAAGTTGGAAACCCTTACAACTAGATTTGAAGTTGCCTCCTACTCCAATTCTCATGCTGAAGTTCTTGAGCACAGCATATCACATCTGACCCAGGTTAGCAAAGTCAATGCAATGGCTCTAAAGCAGACCCTGATGGTAGAGATTCGAAATGCAATGGTACCTTTTGCGGCTGCACTTGCTGAAGCCAAAAAGGGGGAAGATGTGTTGATAAAGGCTCTAGAGAAGTCTACTGCCCAGCAAGCTGAACTGGTAGTAGCACAAGATGACTTGACTGAAACCTTGGATGGTTTAAAGAGCAAAATCAAGAACAGGCAAGGCAAAGGCAAAGAAATTGCTCAAGAAGATACCCAAGCACCCACTCAAGCTCCTGCCAAGACTCTTCAGATCACTGCCCCTGAAGAACAAGTTCCTGAAAAGAGAATGACAAGGAAAAGGAAGGCAGATGAGCAAGCTCAGTCAGCTCAGACCAGTAAGAAGTCAGCTCCAGCAGAGCCTACTGCAGAAGAGAAAGAGGCTCTAGAGTTGAAGAAAAAGAAGTTGCTTGAAGCTCAAGAGCTTAAGAAAAAGAAGTTGAATGATGCAAAGGCAGTCAAAGCCAAATTTGAAAGGAAAATTGCCAAACTCAGGAAATCAATCAAGGACAAGGCAACAGAAGACAATGTCCTGGTGTTTGATAGCAACTATGTGGATTATTTAGCCCTTCAAGATGAGCTACCAAGATGGTATCCCCTGAAAAAGAAGTGGCAAATTCAACACCACATTGTAAGGAAATTTGGCCCTCTCCCTTCTTATGAAGAAGAATTTCTTCAATTCTCCCAGTTCATGAACATTGAAGATCCAGAGTTCTGGGAAGAAATTGTCAAGACAGCCAAAGGACTTGACAATTGCAGAATCCTAACACCTGAAGAACCCAAATGGGATGCACCCATTCTGGACTCAGGAAGAGTCAACATGATTGAAATCAAAAGGATTTTGTACAAGATCTATGAAGAGGAGAATGTTACAGATGTGCAGCACATGGAAGAAGTTCAAGCTCGTCTGTACCTTGCCTACCGCATTTGAAGATTAGAAGACCTGATGAAGACTACTCTAGAAGTTTAAAGAAACTATTACTTGTAATCTGTAAAAGCTCTATATATATTCAAGTTCTAGTTCTTTTTGCTTATAAACTCCCACTGTCTTCATCAGATACTTCAGTCTTAGCATGTTATAAACTCTTATCTTATTTCATTAAGAGCATTTATCAAGTATAGTTTTGGCTTCATCAAAAAGGGGGAAATTATTGGGATATAAATTCACCCTAAGCCCCACTTGATGTTAGAATAGTTTTGATGGCCAAAACACTTAGAGTTTATAAATGTAATAGGATCAGCTGAATTGTATAGAACAGCTTAGACTAGTCTTGTGTGATCAACTGTATTGATATCAGCTGATCAGCACAGTCCTGGCTTACATGCCTATCCTCAAGATAAGAAGAGTAGAAGACATGAAGACTATAAGATCCTTGAAGACCAGACAAGTTAAGGTGTTTGTATACCTACTTATCTGATGGAGTCCAAGATTGAAGATGGCCTAAAGCAGCACAAAGAATTGCCAGATCAGAAGAGTGTTACTCGACTGATATCAGAAGACAGAAGACCTGAGGCCAGAAGAGTAGTCAGAAGACTAGAAGGACAGATCAGAAGACTATGTGCTCTTCCAGGACTCGGCTGATTCCTAAGTCATCTAGCAATTCAAACGAAGACCTACCTTATTTAGAAGATTGACATGATCCCAGGATTGAAGCAATTAAGCGACTGGAATCAAGGAATCAAGCCATTATGGAAAGATTGCCTCAACGGCTAGTCAACTCCAACGGCTAGTTGCAAGCAATCACCACTATAAATACAAGAGGATGAGAAATCACAAACAAGGAAGTCACAAGAGAGAATTCAACAAGCTAAGCAAGCAATCAAAACTAAAGCCATACTGTTCTAAGAGTTCTCAAAAGAGCCAGAAACCATTAGATTATCTATAGCTCTTAAGGCACATGACTGGAAACAAGGAACTCCTCACTAATTTCATAGAAAAAGAAGGCCCAAATGTCACATTTGGAGACAACTCACAAGCTACAACAAAAGGTTATGGTACCTTGATGATTGGTAACATCAAGGTATCTAATGTGTCTTATGTGGCTGGTCTCAAATATAACCTCCTAAGTATAAGTCAGTTCTGTGATAAAGATTTTAGTGTTGAGTTCTCTAGTGGAAAATGATTAATCAAAGATAAGACTCAACAAACTCTACTGACTGGTACTAGGAAAGGAAATGTGTATTTTGCCGACTGGGACAAGTCTACTGATGCTGCATGTTTCATTGCTAAGGGTTCTAGTGATAAAGGCACTGAGTTCATAAATTCATACATCAATGAGTATTGCACACTAAATGGTATAGCTCATGAAACCTCAGCAGCTAGAACTCCTCACCAGAATGGAGTTGCAGAAAGAAGAAATAGAACCTTAAAAGAGGCTGCTAGAACCTTAATTGCTGATTCTAACCTACCTAAGAGGTTTTGGGCTGAAGCTATAAACACTGCATGTCATACTCAAAATAGATGTTTGATAACTAAGGGGCAAGGCAAAACCCCCTATGAACTCTGGAAAGGAAGAATGCCTAAAGTATCTTACTTCCTGTTGGGATATAAATTCACCCTAAGCCCCACTTGATGTTAGAATAGATTTGATGACCAAAACACTTAGAGTTTATAAATGTAATAGGATCAGCTGACTTGTATAGAACAGCTTAGACTAGTCTTGTGTGATCAACTGTATTGATATCAGCTGATCAACACAGTCCTGGCTTACATGCCTATCCTCAAGATGAGAAGAGTAGAAGACATGAAGACTATAAGATCCTTGAAGACCAGACAAGTTAAGGTGCTTGTATACCTACTTATCTGATGGAGTCCAAGATTGAAGATGGCCTAAAGCAGCACAAACAATTTCCAGATCAGAAGAGTGTTACTCGACTGATATCAGAAGACAGAAGACCTGAGGCCAGAAGAGTAGTCAGAAGACTAGAAGTACAGATCAGAAGACTATGTGCTCTTCCAGGACTCGGCTGATTCCTAAGTCATCTTGCAATTCAAACGAAGACCTACCTTATTTAGAAGATTGACATGATCCCAGGATTGAAGCAATCAAGCGGCTGGAATCAAGGAATCAAGCCATTATGGAAAGACTGCCTCAACGGCTAGTCAACTCCAACGGCTAGTTGCAAGCAATCACCACTATAAATACAAGAGGATGAGAAATCACAAACAAGGAAGTCACAAGAGAGAATTCAACAAGCTAAGCAAGCAATCAAAGTTAAAGCCATACTGTTCTAAGAGTTCTCAAAAGAGCCAGAAACCATTAGATTATCTATAGCTCTTAAGTGATTTCTATCCAACCTCTAAGAACCTGAAACCTGTTCATATTGTATATTCATTGTTTTAGGCATAGTGGTTAAGCGATTTATAAGCTTGAACCATTAGTTGGATATCCTTCAAAAACCCCAAACCCTCACCGAAAGGTTAAAGTTTTTGAACCCCTCAAAGTGCAAGTGCTTACAATCACTTGTGGAGACCGTAGCTGTTAGGACGGCTCAGATCTCAAAGTCCTAACCTTGGGACTATAAAGGACAAGACCCTTGTAATTTTTGGGAAATTAAAGGGATTAAACATCACGTTGAGACGTGAGAGTGGACGTAGGAACGTATATCCGAACCACTATAAACCTGGTGTTATTTACTTTCAGCACTTTACATTACTGTCATTTCTTATATCTTATATAGTGCATATTGTGTTTTAACTGTCTTCAAAACAAGGCCATAACTTTCAAAACAAGGCCATAACTTTCAGCTGAGTATTTTCATTAAGCAAAATAAGTTAACACTTTCATAAGAACTAAAAGAACGAATCTAAACAAGGCCTACCATAATTCCGCATATAACCTCTTCAATCAGATCACTATAGTCATCTGGATCAGCAGACTTGTAGTTCAGTTGACATAGCAATCAGAAGAGGTTCCCAACTCTGTTGAAAAAGTTTTAAAGTCTATTCACCCCTCCCCTCTAGACTTTAATCCCATTCACTACTCGTTCTGGGACCAACACTTCCACATATTTGGTTGTAAGTGTTTCATTCACAACAATGGGAAAGAACAGTTGAAATCTTTTGATAGCAAAGCTGCTGAGGGAGTATTCCTTGGATACTCTCAAATCAGTAGAGCTTTCAGAGTCTACAACAAGAAAACACTTGTTGTGGAGGAAACACCTCATGTTGTGTTTGATGAATCTACTCATGAGTTCAGGAACAAAGACTTGGAGACAGAAGAAATCACACAAAGGACAACCAGACTGAGTCTAAGAGACAAAGATACTACCTTCATAGATGTTGTCCAATCCAACCTCCCTGAAATTATAAACTTGGACAACAACCCTGAAGACAATCTTCCTGAGGCAAACCCCACTGAAGGAAATGGTGAACTGAATGAACCAATCCCAGTTCACACTCAGGTAACAACTACCAATGAAGAAGCAGTTCCTGCTGAGGTAGTTAATTGATTAAATAATCAAGGGGGAACCAATAATGTTGAAAATGCCAATGTCCCTGACAATGAGGACAACACCCCTGATTATGATCCTGAATTAGATCCTGCATTAAATTTCCCTGAATTCTATGATCAAAATGACTCAACTTCAGTAGAGGACAACTCTACTGAAGAGATTATAAAAAGAAGGACTTGGTTGTCTGACCATCCTAGTGATCTAATACTTGGTGACCCAAGTATAGGAGTCAAAACTAGAAGATTTCATGGTGAAAGTGCTCTATTTTGTTGTTTCTTGTCAGAACAAGAACCAAGTGACATTGAGGAGGCACTTCAAGATGCCAATTGGATCACAGCAATGCAGGAAGAACTTAATCAATTCACCAGAAATGATGTATGGGAGCTGGTGGATAGACCTTCACATCAAGATGTTATTGGAACCAAGTGGGTGTTCAAGAACAAGACGAATGAGAATGATGTGATTTTTAGAAACAAAGCAAGACTAGTGGCAAAGGGTTATTGTCAATCTGAAGGCATTGACTATGATGAGACATTTGCACCTGTGGCAAGGCTAGAAGAAATAAGGCTCTTTCTAGCCTATGCAGCCCACAAGAGGTTCAAAGTGTACCAAATGGATGTCAAGAGTGCCTTTCTGAATGGAGTCTTGAAAGAAGAAGTCTATGTGGAGCAACCACCTGGTTTTGAGGTTGGAAACCAAGTCTACAGATTGAAGAAGGCTTTATATGGACTCAAGCAAGCCCCTAGGGCTTGGTATGATACACTGTCACAATTCCTCTTGGATCATGGATTTATCAAGGGAACTGTGGACTAACTCTCTTCAGAATCTCTGAAGGAGAGGACATCTTGCTTGTCCAAATTTATGTTGATGATATAATTTTTGGATCCCCCAATGAGAAGCTTAGTGAAAAGTTCTCAAAGCTCATGCAAAGCAAGTTTGAGATGTCCATGATAGGGTTGATGAACTTATTCTTAGGACTTCAAGTCAAGCAATCAAAGGAAGGAATCTTCATCAACCAAGCTAAGTACACCAGAGAGATGATCAAGAAATTTGGGTGTACCACTAGCAAGCCGGTAAGGATCCCAATGAACACAAATTGGAAGATAGATCCTGATGAGAGTGGTGTTCCAACCAACTCTACTGAGTATAGAGGAATCATTGGTTCACTCCTCTATTTTACTGCCAGCAGACCTGACATCACCTTTGCAGTAGGTGTTTGTGCAAGGTTTCAAGCCAATCCTAAGAAAAGCCATCTTGAGGCTGCAAAGAGGATCTTGAGGTATCTCAAAGGCACTAAAAATCTAGGCCTATGGTACCCTGCTGATGACAACATTGAGCTTACAGGCTACTCAGATGCTGATTATGGAGGATGTAGAATTGATAGAAAGTCCACTTCAGGGACTTGTCAATTCTTAGGAAGCAAGCTCATATCTTGGTTTTCCAAGAAGCAGAATACAGTGGCTACTTCCACCACTGAAGCTGAATATGTTGCAGCTGGAAGTTGTTGTGCTCAAATCCTATGGTTAAGACAACAACTAAGAGACTACAATGTCAACTCTGCTGAAGTGCCTATTTTCTGTGACAACAATAGTGCCATTGCAATATCACAGAATCCAGTTTTGCACACTAGATGCAAACATGTGGACATCAAGCATCACTTCATCAGAGATCATGTGGAAAAGAAGGACATCAAATTGGTTAAAATCCACACAGATCATAAAAAAGCTGATATATTGACAAAACCACTTGCAGAGGTAAGATTTCTAGAGCTATCAACAGAATTGGGATTACTTGAACCAGGGAAGTTGAACAAGTAAATCAATTGGAGTTAATGAGTGTAGGGGGAACTAAAGGTGGTGTTCAGCAGACTTGGTCAAGTCTACTGAAACTCAGAAGAGATGACCTCAAATATTCAGGACACTTGTCTATTGAAATTCAGGACACTTGTCCACATCTCTTCAGGACACTTGTCTATGTGGGGTCAGATAAGTTGTCTTGGCTATCAAACCAAACCTTGGTTTGATAAGCACCCATTTTGGGTAATCATTGCCTATTTTGATATGTGTCCCATTCCTTTTACAGATATCACCTTTATAAGATCTATTTTGTCTCCCACCCAAAAGGTCACTTTCCATGCATTAAATGCCAAGATTTAACTCTTGTTTGCATTAAACATTTCAAGACATTATCAATCTAGAAAACCCCCCCAACCATTAACTAATATTAAATTCTTCCCACGTTTGAATAAAAATAGTTTTTCACTGTTCCATTGGTTATTGACCATTGGATCAAGATTGGCCAACTCTCCTGAAGTCAATCCTGGTCGTCCAATTTTGATTTCCATTTTTGTTAACCGTTGAAATCTCTTAAGACTCACCTACTCATTGACATACATTCTTTTTAGAATATTCACAAGTCTTAAGAACCCCACAAGCTCACTTCTCCCCCACGCATTCAAATTCTTTTGAAACCCTAGCCTTCATTTTCTTCAAACACTCTCAAACTCTCTCAAAATTCTTACTGAATCTTCAATGGCTCCCAAAGCTAGACCTGAGATGATCATTGATTTCTCCAACAAGGCTCTTGACCTTGATTTTGGCTATCTCAGCAACAAAAACAATCTCACATTTGAGCCTATAGTCTCCTTTGAGATTGAAGACCCTGAAATTACTCCAACACTTAGATGGCTAAGAAGAGCTGGTCTCAAGAAGTTTATGGAGGAAAGACCAAGCTCCTGTCTTGAAAGCTACATGGCCGAGTTCTTTGCCTTCCTCAAGTGGAGAGGCAAGCCTGAGGATGGTGAGGTTGCTACAAGACTGTCATATGTAGCTGAAGGTGATGAAGAAGAGAGATTTCACAGGGTGAAATTCTCTGAAGAAGACCTTGAAGGAGCCTTTGGATTGCCTTCTAAGGGAAGGAATCCAGAATTCTATGGAGCTGACCATGAAGAAGAAATAGCCCAAGAATGGTTATTGGTTCCAGGTCCCATCTCTTCAACCCAACACAAAAGAACTCTTAAGCCACAATTTCTTAACCTCTTTGAGGTAATTACAAAGAGTTTGTTAAGCAACACTGGAAGTTTGGAGCAAGTCAGCTTTCCAAGGATCAGAATTATGGCTGCAGTGATTGATGCCAGTGATAAGGGCATCAAATTTGATTGGAGGACCTTCATCTTATCTGAGATGATGAAGGAAAAGGCCAAGTTTAAGGTGAAAGTTCACAACAAGGTTGTGTTGGAAAGGAAATTGAAGTATTGCACCAGGGCAAGCTTGTTGATTGAAAGATTTTCCCACTATTCTCAAATGCAAACATTTGCAAAGCCCCTCCCAGCTCATAAGATAATGTTCAGGAAGCTTAGCAAGAAGACTGAGCAAAGGAGGATGCTTTTAGCCAAACCTGCTGAAGTATAGGTTGAGGAGAAACCTAAGTTGAAGAAGAGGACTAAAGCAAGGGTTATCAAAACAAGAAAGGTGTCTCAAATCCCTTCAGAAGACACTTCAGGAGCATCTACTGAGGTAGAGGAAGTTGCCAAGGAAGGAGTGCAAGTGCCTTCTGATCACTCAGAAGAATTGAGGCAAAAGTATAATGAGACAAGGGAGAAGAAGAAAGGTGATAAGAGGCCCAGGGAAGCTGTCCCTGAGAAAGAGAAGGGCCAAGCCTACTGAGAAAATATTGGAACTTCAGGAGGATAGAACTCTCCAACTTGTCTTGAAGGAGAGTAGGGCTGAGAGTAGGACTAAATCCAAGTCCAGGACCAACTCTTCTGGTTCTGGAACCCCTGAGTCCAAAGTCCCTGAAGTTCAACCTAAAGAGCCCAACCTTCCTGAAACCCAAAACCCTGAACCCAACTCCCCTGAAACACATGTTACTCCCACAAACCAACCCATTACCCCTCTTAACCTTACCAAGAGATACTCTCCAGAAGGGAGTGTGCAAAGAAGTGGAATTGATGTGCTAGCTGATCTTGCAGTAGATGAGACAAGACTGCAATCTCCACTTGACTTATCTATGCTCAATTACTCTAAGTTCCTAGAAGCTGCACTTCATGAGCCAACCCCCCTGAGCAAAGCCCCTTCAGAACCATTGCTCTCAAAAGCAATTGAAGTACCTTTAATTGCATCCAACCCTTCTGAAGCCAACCCTCCTAAATTTAACCTTCCTGGAGCCACATTGGGTGAAGCCAGAGCCAACTCCCCTATAACCCAAAGTCCCCATTCAAGTGGAGATGAGGAGGAGTATACTTATGAAAGTATGCTCAGAGGTGGAGCAAGGGCTACTGTGGACAGCTTGTACCCACAACTTGCTGAATTCCCAAGAATTCAAAAGATGTTCCATTATTTGAGAATGTTGGTGGATGTCAAAGATAAAACAATCATGGAGATTTCTCAAGTCATCCAGGATAAGGGTGCAAATTGGTGGCAAGTAGAGGAGAGTAGATTGCTACACTTTGCTGGAGTTCTAAAGACAAGATTCCTCATTGATTAGGATGTTTTTGCAAAGTTGGTAGATCATAAGATTGTTGAAGAGAAGGAGAGAATTGCTAAGGGCATTAGGCACCCTGATAGCAGTTCAAAGTATCTTCAACCCCTCTCTTAACCTATCATAGGAAAGGCTCTGTATCTTCAGAGGTGTTGACCAAAGCTGGTGACACAGCCGAAGATACATCTGCCAATGAAGGTTCTTCTGAACCTAAGGCACAGCCTAAAGATGTTGAGGCTCCTACTTTAGAGGCTGGTTTGATTAAGGCATATTCAGTGTCAGAAGAGTTGGACACTGATCAGCCCTTAATCATTCAGGATGACTCAGTGGCTGTTGATAAAAGCACTGTGATCTCCCCACAACTGCCATCTTTGAACCTTGTTGAAGGTGGAGAAGTTGCAGGTCTAGGAGAAGGAGTTGAAAAGGAGAATGTAGAGGAAAAACAAGAGGAAGTTGGAGATGATAGAGAGGTAGTGATCACTAAGATAGTGAGTGTACCAACATATGAGGGTGGTATAAGAGGGAAGGACATGTTATTCTTGAAGTCAAATCTGAACTTCAAGAATCCCTTGATGAAAGGACGCCTGATCCTTTGTGTGAGGACATCAATATTGAAAGGAGAAAAGAAAGAGTTGAAAATGAGAAGAAGACTGCTGATGTATCAGAGTCTTATGCAAAAGAAACTGAGGGTGATGAGTGTTTATTCTCTAACCCATTTGATTTTTCTGATATTGCAGGTATTTCCTTTGATCAAATCTTTGCAGATGATCTCTTGACTGAAGCACCAATTCATGTTGATTCCAGCTCTGCTCAAGCCATTCTTGGAGAGCAATCATCTAAGTTGGATTCTATTGCTCATCAAGTCGAAACTGCTCATGCTGAAACTTCAGGAGCCTTGGAGGAGCAAGGTAGAACCTTAGCAGCTGTTGAAATGAGGCTTACTGGATCTGAAGAAATTGTTCTTCCCACCATTGAGGCAAGAATCAGTGGAATTGAGACTGGTTTGCAAACCATCTCCACTGAAGTGATGAAAGACAAAGCCAGTATGGACTCAGCCTCTAAAGAAGTAAAAAAGGAGAAAACCTTGTTGAGGAATAACCACAACAAGAATGTGAAGGCATTAAGATTGTGGTTAAGCAAGATCTTGGAAGAAAGACTGTCTTGCAGAAGAAAAGAGCTGAGGAGATGAGGCTAGCAATGGTGAAAGCAGCCTCAGAAAAGTTTTCCCAAGACGTCATGGCCAAAATTGCTGAAAGTGCAGTGGCCAACCTTACTGAGCTCCTAAAGGCACAACTTGATGCATCCCTCAAGACAACCACGGAAGAGGTTGTTGAGCAAAAGATGAAGCATGTATTGGCTTTCTTAAGCCTAAGTAGTGACAGGATGCAGAATATACATGATGAAAATGTATACTTGCTTGAGGAGATGAAGTCCCTGAACCAAGCCCAGTCCTTGATGGCATCTACTATGAGTGAGCTCAAACCTCAATGTTTTGATTCTGCCAAAAAGGGGGAAAGGGAAAGAGCAAGGGCAAAAGGTGTCTTGATTATTGGTGGCTCAGATAAGGGCAAAGACAAGGTTGCTGAAAGCAAAGGAAAGGAACCAGCAGTACTGAATTTGGATGAATTATGTTGGTCCCTGAACGAGTAGTGAATGGGATTAAAGTCTAGAGGGGAGGGGTGACTAGACTTTAAAACTTTTTCAAGAGAGTTGGGAACCTCTTCTGATCTCTATGTCAACTGGACTACAAGTCTGCTGGTCCAGATGACTATAGTGATCTGATGAAGAGATTATATGCGGAAGTTTAGTAGGCCTTGTTTAGACTCGTTCTTTTGTTTTCTTTTGAAAGTGCCAACTTGTTTACTTAATGAAAATACTCAGCTGATGCTGGTTTGAAAGTTATGGCCTAGTTTTGAAGATAGTTGAAAACACAATATGCACTATATAAAATAAATGAAATGCAATAAAGTAAACTGCAGAATGTAAAAGACACCAGATTTATAGTGGTTCGGATATACGTTCCTACGTCCACTCTCACGTCCTAACGTGATGTTTAATCCCTTTAATTTACCAAAAATTACAAGGGCTTGTCCTTTATAGTCCCAAGGGTAGGACTTTGAGATCTGAGCAGTCCTAACTGCTACGGTCTCCACAAGTGATTGTAAGCACTTGCACTTTGCAGGGGTTCAAAAACTTTAACCTTTCGGTGGGGGTTTGGGGTTTTTGAATGTTTCCAACTAATGGTTCAAGCTTATAATATGCTTAACCACTATGCCTAAATCAATGGATATACAATAAGAATAGGATTCAAGTTCTTTGGTTGGATAGAAATCACTTAAGAGATAGGGATGTTCTTATGGATTCTGGGCTCTTAGAGAACTCTCACTACAATGTGGATTTATGCTTGATTGCTTGTTTAGCTTGTTGAATTCTCTTGTTGTGACTTCGTGTTTTGTGATTTCTCATCCTCTTGTATTTATAGGGGTGATTGCTGCAACTAGCCGTTGGGACAATCTTTCCATGTTGGCTTGATTCCTTGATTCCAGCCTCTTGATTGCTTCAATCTTGGGATCATGTCAATCTTCTAAGTAAGGTAAGTCTTCATTTGAATTGTAATATGACTTTGGGAATCAGCCGAGTCCTGGACGAGCACCTAGTCTTCTAATCTTCACTCATAGTCTTCTGACTACTCGTTTGGCCTTAAGTCTTCTGTCTTCTGATATCAGTCGAGTAATACTCTTCTTATCTGGCAATTCTTTGTGCTGCTTTAGGCCATCTTCAACCTTGGACTCCATCAGATAAGTAGGTATATAAGCACCTTACTTAACTGGTCTTCAAGGATCTTCTAGTCTTCATGTCTTCTACTCTTCTCATCTTGAGGATGGGCATGTAAGCCAGGACTGTGCTGATCAGCTGATATCAATACAGTTGATCACACAAGACTAGTTTAAGTTGTTCTATACAAGGTCAGCTGATCCTATTACATTTATAAACTCTAAGTGTTTTGGCCATCAAAACTATTCTAACATCAAGTGGGGCTTAGGGTGAATTTATATCCCACCCAACAAATTAGATGAAGAAGAGCAGTTAGTCATAGCATTGAAGAACTCAATGGCATCAGCACAGGAAGAAAGAGTGAGGCTACAATAAAGACCAGGAGGAGAAGTTTCTGGTTTGGACAAAGATGCTGAAGGTGTCCAAACTAGAGGAAAGATCAAGAAGGCCAAAGGAAATAAAAGAAAGGCTGAAACATTCACTGACTTTCCCAACAGCCTTGATCTCCCCCCTGAGTTCAGAATTGAAGAAGATGAGCCTACTTCCAAGAAGGCCAAGAGTGCTGAAAAGGTCAAATCTGTTGATGTGACCAAAACTGCTGAAGTTGACAAGTCTTCTGAAATTGTCAAAATTGCTGAAGGTCCCAAAGATGTTGAAACACTATTTGTTGAAGGCTTTGGACCTGATCCTAAGAAGAAGTCAACTGTGTTACTCAATGATCCATCAAAGTTGTTTCAAGAAGGATATGGCAAGGATCCTGAAACACAACAGAAGCTAGCCATGATTAGGGCTCAAGAAAAGATGGATCTGACGGAAGAATCAAACAGAGCTAGAGATAAGAGAAGGGCTGATTTTCAGAAACCTAGAAGAAGAAGAGCTACGTATAGCAAGATAAAGCCACAGCTACTGATTCCCATGGACACCAAATATCCACACTTGGATAAATGGGTTCCAATTCAATTGAATGATAAATGGGAAGAGGCAAAAAGGGAATTTGTCTATGATTTTTATGTCATTGACAAGTGGAATGGAAAGGATGCTAACTCCACTTTTACTGAGTTCATGATTGAGTATTACAGGGAGCTATATCAGCAACTTCTTGCAGCTGCTGATCTTGCAAGAGTTGAATTCATTGCCCCTAAGCCAATCATTTACATGCCTCCTAAGCTGGATGGATGGATTGACCAGTAAAAGATACTCAAAGAGTTCTTAGAGATCCTCAAGCTGAACAAAATGGTGCTTGGACCTAAGGGAACAAACCAAGAGGCCATGGAGCTAAAGAAGAGAGTTTGGGCACAATATGGGATGGTGCCACCTAAGGAGGATGATATCTAAATGGCTAAGTTTTTCTGACCTTTCTGTGCTGAAATGGATGAAAACTTATCTTGGTTGCTGATCTGTTTAAAATTGGTCATCTATGTTGAAATTGCTCAAGGATGTTGATATGTCTTGCTCTGATACTCAAAGATCTCGTCTGAAAAAGTATCTTAATCTTTAGTTTATGCTCTGATGTATTGTGAATTTATGCTCTGATGTAATGTTTCTATGATTCATGCTCTGATAAGTTAATTTAACTATCAACATGCTTGTAATGTCAAAATTATTTGGATGATAGTTGAATCCTTCTTATGAATCAAGAAACAGCATACTATTATCTCACTATGCCTATCCTTGAAACTTATTTGCAGCATGAATGGTGAGTACACTAACACATTCTTTTTTCAGGAAAATTGACTCTAGTCATGTCTTCTGAAGATAAGTGTAATAGGTGTAGTCAAGTCACCTTTGCATAGAATGTATAGGTTTTGGCATCATCAAAAAGGGGGAAATTGTTGGGAATAAAATGAGAAGTATTTTGATTTAATACCAAAACCCCCTGAGACATGCAAGAGTCAAGGATGATCATGTTCTAAGAATGTTAGAACATATAGATTAAGGCTAGATGAGAAGTTGAAATGTTAGGCAGCTCTTAGACATACAGATGCACTAGTTTAGGGGGAACATATGCCTTCAAGTCTATCAAGATCAAGTCCCCTCAAAGACTCAAGTCAAATGTGTCCCAAGTTTGCTGAAGTAGACAAGTATGCTGATCAAGAATAAATTGGTTATGGATCAACACATGTGAAGATTAAGCATGCTAAATACATCATCTTGACACAATCTACCAAGGCATTCTTGCTCAGGAGGATACTAATTCAATGGCATGGATACATAAGTTTCATCAATCATGCATAGAGACATCCTTGTAAAGGGAAAAAGCCAAGTCATCTGAAAAGAGCAAGCCAACTATGCTGATAAGCAAAGTCTACTGATAGTGACAAAGTGGGATTGCTCAAGTGGTTAGAGCACCACTACCTAGGCCTTAGATCCTGGGTTCGAGTCATGGGGAGGGGAAAAAAGGGATGGGTATTTAATGTAATTCAAAAAAAAAAAAAGTCCACTGATAGTGATAAGCAGAGTTGTCCAAATGATAAGGAATGTTGTCTTTATCCAAGGACTAATCATCAGAAGCCATGTCCATGATTGATCAAGTGAATCTTGAAGTCAGACATTGGGAAAGATGTTGCAGAATGAAGACAAAGTTGTTACAGCCGTTTATTTCCCAAATGAGGACATGTCACTATCAAGAATCTGTCTTCCAGCTTGAAGAACTCAAGGAAGACATTTATGGACATTTGGGGTTGCCTCTCCAACGGGCAAATCCTTCATTTGTCTATAAATACAGAAGTGTGAAGACCATTTTAAAGCATCAATCAAGAATCCACTATCCAACTATCCTATAAGCAATAGTGCTTTCAAGCTTTCAAAGAGACTACCTTAGTCTTCATACACTTCATCTAAGTTGAACTCAATTGTATATCCATACAAAGCTTAGAGAGATATCCTATCCTTATACACTGATCTTCATTGTAAAGAATATCTCATTAGTTGGAACCTTACTTCAACCCTTATACCTTTCAAGTGAGAAAGTTGTAGTAGTAGAAGTGGTAGGAGCTGACTGTTGAGAGAAGAACAGTTCAGTTCTGAGTTGAAAGAGGGTACTAGGACTCTAGACATCCTAGGGATCAATTCACCAAGGAGTGGTGTTATTGATCAAGTGCACCTTGGCACTATAAAACAAGTTAATTCCTGTTGGAATTTTTTAGCACCCAACAATGGCTTTACAAAATTGACGGAAATAAATAACAAAATTGTAAATACAATTAAATTAATATTTACACAGAATTTTCGATTTTCCTCTTTTAGCAGCTTTTCTCCTTTAACAGCTTCCCAACACAGACAGGTTCTCGAAATCAGCAGCAACGACCCCATCTCACGAACAGTAGGAACAAAGTTAAAGTCGAGTCAAGGAAACCCTTTTCCCGCAAAACGAATACGTCCCGGCTAGTGCTCATGGTTGACGTAACGTTTTAAAAGGTAAAACGACTTTCGCCTCTATACGAGCAGCACCACAACGTATAGAGTTCCAACGAACTGAATCGACACGAAAACTGGACTACACTCTATATGCTTGATGCAAAATGTGTGATGCTATGATTTTTCTAGAAAATCTCAAGTGTTGTGTGTAAGAGTGTTTTGCAACATAAAACATGCACCCTATTTATAGGCATGTTCCAACATGCGAGGGGTCTCCACATTTACTATGACATTTATGTTATTTGTAACGCCTTGCGGTTACAAGATTTAATTATGACATTCATGGTTTTGTAACTCCTTGCGGTTACAAATTCATTACTGAAAACGTCTATGAACCTGGACACCCGAACGTCCAAGTTCATCACAATTTGTAACGTCAATGTACCTAGACATCCTCAACGTTCAAATTCGTCATAGTTCAAATTCAACTTTTAAATTTATTTGGGTTATCCCAATTTCGATGGGTCTGAAACCGAAATTTAAAACCCACGAGTCACAAGCCCAAGACTAGGCCCAAGCTCAACCGGACGAGCACACACGTGCATCCGTATAGACTATTGGATTGCTCCTTAGTCATCATTATTTGAACCATTGTAACATCCTTCTATTTATAAGGAGTAATTAGCCCCATTAAACTTTCAAAGTTTCAATGTGGGACAATTATCATATTATAACATTTTATCCCATAAAGTGTATTATTTGACGTTTCAACTTCGTGAATTAATTTCTCACTCACCAAAATTCGGTTTTGAGATTTTAAATACACTACGAACATCTACTCCGAGAGTAGAACGATTTTATGCCATTTAATTTTCTTGAAATTACATTTATAGCCCTCAATAAATTGGTCAAAGACGAGTGTTCTCCAGTCTCATTTTAAAATCAATTAATTAATTAAAATTAATCAATTTCTAACCAATTTCTCCAACAATCCCCCACATGAGTGGAAATTACACCTATAATTATGCAGACTCGCAATCCAGTTCTCAAGAGACACTATTGCATCCGGATAGGTAGCTTGTGGCTTTGAACCTTCCGTAGTCAAACACTATCGAGTACACCGGCGGCTTAGTGGACACAATGCCTTGAACTATTCCTCCTTGGTGTGTACCGAGACAGTGTAGACACAATAAAGCCTCAATGCCTTTTCGTTCTCACGTTTTTGTCCGTTTTGGCTATGGACATCCTTTAATTTAATAAGTGTTAGTCGAAGCGGCCCTCACTTCTCACTTATATAGGTGATCTCCTTTAGAGTATCTCGTCATATCAACCTCCTCGAGGCGTTAGGAATCATTAAAAGTCAAAGACTTAACCTTTACCACAATCTTACGGGTTTCGACACTTGGTGTTGTGCTCTCCAAGGAATAGTCGGGAATACCAAGTGTTTCCAACAAACATTCACAGCTTAGTTTTCCCATTGAACCAAGATATTGGGATCTCCAGTCAACATGGTTGGGTTACCACTGTTTACGTTTTTATTTGTGGATTTTTGGACTCATTCCTTCTAGCACATTTGTTTGATCTCGATTTTAAGTCTTTTGTAGCAGATCTGCTTGAGACCAAACATTTTTAAATACCCCCACATTTTGAGATATTTAAAAACCCACCTCTAATTGCACAAACTTCAAATCACATACGTCTATGTGACTTAAGTGTAGAGGTCTAATGTTCCTTTCAAAATTAAATGACAATTTTTGTCAATTTTAAAACTTCCACATATATCATACACCCTTTAGGTTTATTGATATTTGAAATATTAATAAATTATAATTTATTAATCTTTTTATAGCTTTAGATTTACAAAAATCACAAACGCTATAAAGAGGAACATTTAATTACATAAATAATCGTAAATGTAATTTTATTCATATGCTATTATTATTATAGCATTTGACTATTCTCCGATTGTATTCTTCAATCCGGAGTTTCACAAACAAGTCATAGAGACTCATGCCACGAACTTCTTAGTTTTGGCATCCTCAGTTTTGTACTTTCGTTCCAAAGACTCCCACAGTTCTTTGGCAATACGAACCGACTGATACACGTTATACAACGCGTCAACTACTCCTCCAAGGACGTAGTTACGACTCATAAAGTCACAATGACTCATAAATTCACAACGACCCATTGGTCGTAGACAACATGTTTAACATTATCCGTGTCGTTTTTATCGACCACGGATGGATCCTCCCAGAGGAACCTTGCTAATTATAACGTTGTTATCGTTATCTCCGTCGTTAGCCATTGCTACGAGTACAATATTCGTTTTACGATTGTTGGAATTTTTTAGCACCCAACAATGGCTTCACAAAATTGACAGAAATAAATAACAAAATTGTAAATACAATTAAATTAATATTTACACAAAATCTTCGATTTTCCTCTTTTAGCAGCTTTTCTCCTTTAACAGCTTCCCAAAACAGACAGGTTCTCGAAATCAGCAGCAACGACCCCATCTCACGAACAGTAGGAACAAAGTTAAAGTCGAGTCAAGGAAACCCTTTTCCCACAAAACGAATACGTCCCGGCAAGTGCTCACGGTTGACGTAACGTTTTAAAAGGTAAAACGACTTTCGCCTCTATACGAGCAGCACCACAACGTATAGAGTTCCAACGAACTGAATCGACACGAAAACTGGACTACACTCTATATGATTGATGCAAAATGTGTGATGCTATGATTTTTCTAGAAAATCTCAAGTGTTGTGTGTAAAAGTGTTTTGCAACATAAAACATGCACCCTATTTATAGGGCATGTTCCAACATGTGAGGGGTCTCCACATTTATTATGACATTTATGCTATTTGTAACTCCTTGCGGTTACAAGATTTAATTATGACATTCATGGTTTTGTAACTCCTTGCGGTTACAAATTCATTACTGAAACGTCTATGAACTTGGACACCCGAACGTCCAAGTTCATCACAATTTGTAACGTCAATGTACCTAGACATCCTCAACGTTCAAATTCGTCATAGTTCAAATTCAACTTTTAAATTTATTTGGGTTATCCCAATTTCGATGGGTCTGAAAGCCCAAATTTAAAACCCACGAGTCACGAGCCCAAGCTCAAACGGACGAGCACACACGTGCATCCGTATAGACTATTGGATTGCTCCTTAGTCATCATTATTTGAACCATTGTAACATCTGTCTATTTATAAGGAGTAATTAGCCCCATTAAACTTTCAAAGTTTCAATGTGGGACAATTATCATGTTATAACACTTTATCTCATAAAGTGTATTATTTGACATTTCAACTTCGTGAATTAATTTCTCACTCACCGAAATTCGGTTTTGAGATTTTAAATACACTACGAACATCTACTCCGAGAGTAGAACGATTTTATGCCATTTAATTTCCTTGAAATTACATTTATAGCCCTCAATAAATTGGACAAAGACGAGTGTTCTCCACTCTCATTTTAAAATCAATTAATTAATTAAAATTAATCAATTTCTAACCAATTTCTCCAACAATTCCAAGAGTGAAGGAATTATCCTGTTAAATCAGGGAAAGTGGATGTAGGAGCTTGTGTCTCTGAACCACTATAAACTCTTGTGTTGATTTACTTTCAAGTACTTTCATACATTCAAAACTACACACAAAACTGATCTTTCAAAGGAAATATACTCAAAGACTGTGCAAAACACATTTGGACAAGTTCCCTAAAAACTGGACTGTTTGACTAAGTGATTTCAGAATTTAAAAGGAGTCTAAACTAAAGCGTCAACCACTAATTCCGCACTTATAACTAACTTAGATAGTCATTCAACTAAGTACTCAATAGTACTTAGTAGTTTGGTTATCTTTAAGAAGTTATACATCCTCAGCAGAGTTGTCTTGGACAATCTTGCTGAAGTCATACTTGGTTAAGTTTGCAAAAGATTTGCATACAAGTGTATTCCCCCCCCCCCAATACACTTGTTATATACTCCTTTCAGGACCAACAATAGGTTTTATCAACACTTCCAACCGATACGGTGCGAAATCTGATGCTTGGGCCTCTTAGATTTCTCTATTAGGCTCCGATTCATGTTCTATTGATCTTTCCATCAGAATCTACCTCCATCATGTTGGGCTTGGGCTTGTGCTAAAATAAAAGGAGTTTTTAAAGTTGTTTTTGTCCCACATCGGATGTGAGGAAAGAAGGGAGGACTTCCTAATCCTATATAAGGAGTCCTTATGTCTTTGTTACAAGTGCACCAATCAATACACTTTAGTCTTGTATTTGATTCTAGTTTAAATTCCGTTCTTATATTCTCTTGTAATAGAGTCTCGTGAGAAAGGTGAGAGTCATTGTAGACTTGAAAGGGCGTAGGAGGGTTGAGTGTCAAAAGAGAGGAATTATGTGTGATTGTAAAAATTTATCATATAGTGATCTCTTTGGTGGGTTGTGGTTTTTCTCCGGTTTTGGAGTTTCCACGTTAAATTCTTGTGTTGTTGATTGTGTTATTTCTTCATTTTATTTCTTGTTTATTTTTCGTCTGCCCTTGGGGGAATTAATTTCCCAACACATCAGACATCAATCAGCAACACGCTAACTCTAAAATTCTCCCCAAAAGCATGGGTTCCTACAATAAAACTCTTCTACCTATCGTGGCAGGAAAGAAAACAAAAGAAATTTGACGTGTGTGTGTGTGATATACATGTAATACCACAAACACTACAAATATACGATATAGATTTTATTATAGAAGGACAAGTGAGATTGCGAATTGAGAAGTAAATCTGAACTGCCGAAACCGAATAGAGAAAAAAAATAAGAAAACTTACCGAAAATTTGAGGAACAAGAAGTCTGATGAAGAACGATTATAATTAGGGCTCTTCCAAATGTTTGGAGTAGAGGAGAAGAGTGTTGAGATGGGGGAGGATTCGAGGGAACGACTTAAATTAGAGGGCGCAAGTTTAATTACTACCTCCCGTCCCGTGATTACTTGCACACTTTCCTTATTTGGACGTCCCAAAATTACTTGCACACTCTTAATATGGAAATACTCCACAAAATTAATACCCTCCCAATATCATTTTATTTTCAAAATTGCCACCATCTTTTTACATACATTTTACTTTACACCTCATCATATCCACTTTACACCTCACCAAATCACCTAAAATACCCCTCATTTATCTTACATCATCAACCACTAAATTCACTTTTCTTAAACAACGTGCCGGTCAAACCGTGCAAGTAATCCTGGGACGGAGGGAGTATTATTTTTTTATTTTTTAAGGAAGTGGGCTGGATATTTTTTTAAAAGGAAGGGGTGCAAGATTAAATTATGGGCCCCGCGCTCCATAAAAATTGAGCGTCACTAAAAATAATTGAAAATTAAGATCGTCATTATACTAATAAATGGTGACGCTTTGCCGAGAGTGTGACTAACAAAGCGTTACTTTAAGGGGTATGTTTTAGTAGTGATTGTATAGATCCATGATAGGTAGTTTACTTTATCTAACCTCTAGTAGACTTGACATTATGTATAGTGTGTGTGTTTGTGCTAGGTACCAAGCTAATCCAAAGGAATCTCACCTGAATGCAGTGAAAAGGATTATCAAATATGTTTCAGGTACAAGTGAACTAGGGATATGGTACACTAAGGACACCAACAACACATTGATTGGATACAGTGATGCGGATTGGACTGGAGATATAGATGACAGAAAGAGTACGAGTGGAGGATGTTTCTACATGGGAAACAATCTTGTGTCTTGGCATAGCAAGAAATAAAATTGTGTTTCTCAATCCACTACTGAGTCTGAATACATAGCTGCAGGAAGTTGTTGCACACAGCTATTGTGGTTAAGTAAGATGTTTCATGACTATGGAATTGAAAACAATATCCTCACAATTTTCTGTGATAACACAAATGCTATAAACATATCTAAAAATCCGGTACAACACTCACTCACTAAGCACATTATCATTAGACATCATTTTATGAGAGATTTAGTTGAGAAGAACATAGTTAAGTTGGAATATGTGCCTACTGAAAATCAAAATGCTGATATTTTTACTAAGGCTCTTGACCATGAGAGATTCTCATTTTTTAGGAAATCTCTTGGTATGTGTAATATCTGAATAATTCTTGAGAGGATGTTGTCACAAATGCGGTAGCATTTGGGACAACAGCCTAAGGTGGCATAGTTATTATAGATTTGATTTATTTCTTATTTTCGTTGAATAATTCCTTTGTAAAATATTCTTGAATCTGAAATTTGTTTGTGCAAAAATAGGCATGTACTACACCTCTCAAAAGCTTAAAAAATTGAGAATTTACAGCATACTAAAAGATGTACCAAATTCACTGAGTAACTATGGAGCACGGAGTTCGCTACTACGATGTCTTCTTTTCAAAATGTGAATTTTGGTAAAAACATCAAGAGGTTCGTAATTCATTAAGTAAGTATGGGGCACAGAGTTCTCTACTACGATGTACTCTGCAGGAACAATGGATCAATACGAATTAGATGTTGTAGCACAAAAAGAAGAAATGCAATGAAAAGAAAAATGCTGAAAAATTGGCTACATCGGATAGGTAAAACCTGTGAAAAACCAATGTTGAGGTGTATGTCAAATCCTTGAGCACAACATTACATGATTCAATTATATTTTTATAAGTTGTAATTATTTAATTAATTGTGGGAATTTATTTTATTTATTTATAATTATACTAACCACGTTCTTTTATTATTTCAGATTATACACATTTTTAATTTTAATTAATTTTAGAATATTCTTAATTTAATTAATTTATTAATTAAGATTTTACCCCACTAACTCACCCATGATTTACTTGTGGCTGAATTTGTGGAGCATTATCGATTTAGTCTAGAATTTTCTTTAAGTCAAGCCTTAATCCCACATACAGTATTCCAACTACTAAGCTCTCTCTATAAATACTCCCATTAATTGATTTTCTAAGCTTTGTAATTTAAGTGAGTAAGTTGAGTATTATTTTTGCAGATTTGTTATAAGTTATTTTGTGCTTATCTCGATTCTTGTGTAGTGCTTTTCGAATTCTTGATTTAAATGGCAGGGAACAAGAAAACCAATTCACAGAAACCAAACTCTCCAATTTCAAACTCACAACTATCATCTCCATCTCTCTCAAACCTTCATACACTTGCTTCCATGGCTGCTTCGCACGAGAATTCACCCCCAACTGCCGCAACCATCACACCCATTCCAGCTACTCCGAAAACTATCCACATCCCAAACCAAGCTACGCTCTCCGAGCTGAATCTGGCGGTTGAGAATTTTTCTCAATCGATGAGATCTTCTAATCCACCCATCCTCACGATTGGCGATATGTCAATAGACATCTCACACTACTTGCGCACCAACGAGGTTAACACTACTGCACTTTCTTCATCCACAACTGAAAAACCCCAAAATCCGAGCCCTAATGTTGAAACAGAGGCCCCGACTGCTGCCTCTATGGGGGAGACTGAAAAGGAGATTGAAAAATCACATGTTGCTGAGTCAAATGAGTCGTCGAATGCGGAGACATCCGAAAATGAGGACGCTCAGATGGAGGATGCTGAAGCACTCGAAAAACTAGCTGAAACCGACTCTGACATCTCGAAGTCGGACTTTGAACCGATTCCTTTCAAGAGGAATGCTGAAAAAGGGAAGAGAAAGAGGAGCCCAGTACTAAGGAGACGATCAAACCGAGTTTTCACTCGAGTTGATTACTTAGACTCTTTGAGGAAGAAGAAGAAGCTAGGTGGTGATGTTGCTGAACCGATTCAGGTATTTTCTGGATCTGAAGAAGAACAGGTGGTGATTGAGAAGCCAACCAAGAAGAAGGTTGATCCAAAGGAGAAGGGAAAGACAAAGTTTGATGTTGTTCGAACTATGCCTACAGAACCAGAGCCTGATTCTGATTCTGAAATGAAGGTTTGTCTTAGGGATATTCAGCAAGCCCTGAAGAAGGATGCTACCTCACATGCTGAATCAAGTGCTCCAGCACTAGAACCTGATGATGGAGATGATTCGAGCAGTGCAGCTTCTGACAAAAGCTCTGAAAATGAAGCTGAATCCAGTTCTGAGGAGGAGAAAGAACCAAGCTCTAAGGAAAGTACTTCTGAGGAAGGTAATTCTGAACCTGATGTAGATTCTGATATTGATGGTTTAGTTGATAAAATTACTAGGTTGTCTAGGAGAAAACTGTTGATGGAAAGGAGAATTCATATTTCTGATTTTGAGAGTAAGAATTTGATTTAATTCTTAGAGGATAGAAAGTTGATGAAAGCTCTGACTTTGTGTGATACATTTGTTTCTGATTGGGTGTATGAATTCTATGCTTGCTTGAGGAAGAGTAATGGTAGGAGGAGTTCCCGTTGGTATGAGAATGTATAGTTTAGGGGGAGTATAGTTCCATTTACCCCAATGTTGATTAATGATTTCTTAGGCATAGAACCAGTACTTGATGGTGATAAACCTGATTTGGATGTTGTTACTGCTTCTATGACTGGAGGATTGTTAACTAGATGGAAAAATGGAATGTTGGCTAAAGACCTTACATCTCTTTACTCTGTATTGCATAAGTTGATTGTCTATAATTGGATACCCTCTACCAACTCAACCAAAGTCACAAAGGATCAAGCAATCTTGCTTTATAGGATAGTGGTTTTGAAGAAGTTTAACTTGGGATTGACTATTTTCCACCACATGATGAAGTTTAGTGGTGACATTTCTGATAAAGGCAACCTTCCATACCCTGTGCTTATATGCTCATATTTGAAGTTGCATGGTTTTAGCCCTAAGAAGACTGAAGTTCTTATTAGAGGTAAGGTTCCTTTATACACCATTTCACCTGCTTTGCTCATTGGTGAAAGAGTGAAAGATCTGCCCTTGCACAATACTGGAAGTTCTTCTCAAAGATCAGCTCCTGCTCAACCTCAACCCACACCAGCACAGAGACCTGAACAGAACACAGCTGCACCTAATGCTGCACCAGATGATGAGAACATTGGTGGTAATTCTGACACCACATTCTCTGTTCCCAGATCATTTATATTACTGAAGTTACAACATTTACAGGACCAGATTGAGGAGCTCAAGCTCATCAAAGACAAGTGGACCAGGCTACTTTCCACTACAACAGGGGGAGTACCACCTTCCACTTCAGCTAGAGCTTCTGGAGTTGTTATTGAAGAGCTAAATCCTGAAGCTGGAGGTGTACCTGATGCTGCTGCTACAGAGAATGGAGGAACTGCTGCTGCTAACAATGTTGTTGCACTTTTTGCTTCAACTTGTTTTATTGAGGAACCAGAGGCTGATGAAGACAAGTTTGCAGATGCTGCTGAAGATGATGAGGATATGGAAATCCTCTATGCTGATATCTAGAACAGATGTTGCAAGACAGGGGGAGTACTGAAGTACAGATGGCACATGTGCAAGACCTTGATGCTGCTGCTATTGTTATAGCAATTCATGCCATTTTCAGTCCTACTTTTGTTTTTGTTGTTCTGTTATGTTTAAGTTAAATTATGTTTATTCTGATACAATATTTACTATTTCTAGTTGATAGGATGTTTATATTTATCTTGCTTAATTAGTTTGCACTAATGATATTTGATTACTGCTTCTTGCTTAATTTGTTTTCTTATCATTAAATGTTTACTGCATGATGAATATGCCTTGTTTTGTTTGTTCCTTGTTTAACTCTGATCTATGTCTTACATGCTTAAAACTGTTTGCATTAAAATGAATTCTTAGTTTGCTTACTGCTTTAAAAGGCTTAAACTGTTTGCTCTAAAGAATAAATTTTTAATTGCCTACTGCATGAGGATTAGTCATGTTAAGTTTTTTTTTGTTTTTCATTTTTGCTCTGATTATTCTGTTTAGTCCTTATTTGTTTGTTTTTTAGTCTTACATAAGTCTTAGAACTAATCTGGTATATACTCTTATGCTTCGATTTAATATTTGATTTTTGTAAAGGTATATGTTTTGTAAACAAGTGTACTGTTTATACTTGTTTTGGTTTTGAATAAGATCACTTTGATCTTATGGGTATGTATAGAAATATATGTGCATCAGGTGTGTTGTAGTCGAAAGGTCAAATTGGGGGAGATTGTAGATGTTGTTAACTCTTAAATGCTTTAACATTATCAACAACATCTTAATTTGACCTTCCTTGATTTGTTCTAAGTTATTTCTGAAATGTTACATTAAATGTTGTACTAAATGCTCTCACATTCAGGTACGATTCTAGAAGCTTCTACAAGAGTCTGGAACCTGGAAGATTCCAGAATGTTGGAGAACGACCTGGAAGATGGAAGAAGGATCTAGAAAGATCATGGAAGTTGAGGTCCTAAAAAATAGGATCTCATAATGGAAGGATCTAGAATTCGGCTATTTCTCTATAAATACCGCTGAAGCCTTTCATTTCAAAGCATGCACTATTCGAATAACACCTTTCTTGAGCGTTCATCCCTGTTAGGAGTTAGGGTCAGTAGTTGTATCGTTTAATATACACCGAGGGATACCATACCTTCCCGTGTATTTAGTTTTAGTCTTGTATGGAGTGAGAGTGAATCATAGACCAGATTAGTTCTTTAGACAGTGTTCTTAAACTTAAGTCTATTTGAGGATTCAGGCACCTGCCTCGATTGTAGTTTCCGTTTGTGGAATGTTGAAGTAATTGCTGAGACATTTCACACAACATTTTCGTAACTTAGGAACTAAGTTATTGTTTTCGCCGTAAGGCTTAGCATAGGTTTTGTTATTAATAAAATCTATGTTAAAAATTATTCCATTGTGTTCTTATTGTGTTTTAGTGTTTTAGACTTCCGCTGTGTACTGTGTTTACTTTCTGTATTCTGTTAGAATTAATGCTACACTAATTGTCACAACATTCAGTGTAACATTGTTCTATTTTTTACTTAAACACTAGATACTACCTCATGCACACTTTCAGTATCAAAGTGCATGTGTCTCTTGGGAAGGATATTTAAAAGGTACGTAGCCATTTGGAGTGCATGATGCCAAAAAGAAGAGGGTAGTTTCGCATGTGAGAGCAAGATACGAATTATGTTATTAATGGTACGAAATTGTCTCTCGGCCTTGCCATTTTGAGAAGAGGTATGAGGACACGAAAACCGAAATACTATCCCATTTACCGAGCAGAAATCCCAAAAAGATTTATTATCAAACTCCCACCCATTGTCACATTGAAAAGATTTTATGTCCCGTTCAAATTGAGTACGAATCATAGCACGAAACGATAAAAATGCTGAGAACACTTACGATTTATGTGATAAGGGATATGTCCACAAGAAATTTGAATAATCATCCAAAAATAAGACATAGTACTCAAAACTGGAGACGTCCATAAATCACTGTGGATAATATCAAAAAGGCAACATATATTTAGTAGTAGAAGTAACAAAAGGCAACTGAATATGGTTTTCAACAGGGCAAGAGGGACACACACGACTCTCGTGTGTTTTATTACAAGATATAAAATTATTATGTTTAAGTGACTGTAAAACAGACACTCCCGGATGACCCAATCGATCGTGCCACAACGATTGAGAAATTGCAGCAAAAGCAGATGAAGAGGCAGTCCGAAAAGTGGTGACAGGATATAACTTCCCCCGACTCCTACACTTCATTAGGCGTGTCCCCGTCCGAAAATCCTTAACAAAAAATCTAAACGGATCAAATTCAATTGAAACAGAATTATCGGTAGTAAATTTTTGAACGGACACCAAATTTTTAATAATACCAGGGGCATGAAGAACATTACACAAGGAAATGGGAGGGTTCGAATGAGATAATGTAGCATGCCCAGTACCCATAACAGAAATAGATTGACCATTACCGACAAGTATATTATGAGTATTGCTCGAATTTAAATAAGACGAGAGAGTACCGTGGGTCGATGTCATATGCGATGTAGCCCACGTATCCATGTACCAGTTGGGATCAGGTTGTGAAATGCCAAGGGTGTACATGGCAGCCTCAATATCTGCTTGCGTCGGAGTTGATTGGGCGGAGTAGGCCTGAGGGCGTGGACCAAGAAGACCTGGGTTAGCCGAAGGCGGACGCGGCCCAGATGAAGGCCGGGACCAAGGGGCAGTAGGATATGGGCACGGTGGAGACGACCACTGCCAGGATTGCGGACTACCAGCCCACTGTGTATGCCAAGCAGGCCGTGTGAACTGATTATGAATCGGAGCCGATGAAGGACCCGAACCCCTTCGGCCCTTAGCACCCTTCTTTTTTTGCGATTTCCTTGGCCCAGTTTGTCGCATGGGCACAAAACTATCAGACGCTGTAGAGAGGGAATCATTTGTTACGAACCCCGTCGCAGACACCACTTTCTTCGAGAGACCAGCCTCCTCCAGAACAAGCATCGAACAGGCCTGGTAAAATTGTGGCAATGGATCACTCTGACGGAGCAATATACCCACACCATTGTAGGCCTCCGTAAGACCTGCCACCAATTGCAAAACCAGTCGATCGTTCGTAACCGGAGCCCAACATTTTTGAGTTGATCCACCAAAAGCTTGAGACGCTGGCAGTACGCCGAAGCATTCGGAAAATCCTCCAAAAGAATGCGAGAAAATTCCTACTCAAGAGTGACAGTCCGAGAATTTTTGTTATCCTGAAAAATATATCTCAATCGCTGCCATGCCTTTTTCGCTGTGGAGTCGGGTTCAAGGATTGTATGAAGTAGATCCGTCGAGATCGTCGCATATATCCACTGAAGTACCGTGGCATCGAGGGTCAGCCACAATTCCTTATCCTCAGGCGTGGTCGGCGCCGGAGCAGGGGGATCAGAAGGGATGATGTGATGTAGAACTCGATGAGATCTGGCGTGAATCTTAAAGAGTTCAGCCCACGTCGCATACTGAACACTTTCCATTTCAAGAGTGATGGAGATATGATTCTTGATATTGGAAACGGCAAGAGCCGGGTGGAAATTGGACTTGGGTGTCACCATCACTAGTTGAAGAGGAGAAGAATACAAAAGAAAAGGAGAAAAAACTAGGGTGCAGCGGAGAAGAAATCCCTAAACTCGTGATACCATGTAAGAATGTAATTCTCTATCTTTCTCATTTCACCAAGGTAACGTATATACACGTCATAATTCCTCAATCACCCTAATCTAGGCTACAATCAAGGGCTAAATATATGCCTACCAAATATTTAAGATACAAAAGATATTTACATATTTCCTATCTATTATGTACTATCAATATAATGGTAAAAAAAAAATTTGGGAGGGGCCACGGCCACCCCAAGGTCTACGTAGTTCCATCCCTGCATGTAAGTCCACTACATCAGTTGGGTTGTGCTGGAATATTCAGGCCAGCAAATATCTCTATGTATTGTTTTGATAAACTAAATCAACTTGTAATAGAATAAGTTGAATTGTATAGACAACTTCATTATACATCTTGTAATAGATAGGTTTCGGTCAGCATCAACCGAGGGGGAACCCAACTAATGTAATAGAGAGACTCGCGTGTGCTCAAGAAGAGAAGAGATCGAAGATCAAGACCAGAAGAGGAGAATAAGTTTAGGGGGAACTTAACTAATCCATCTGAGTATGATCAGCTAAGTAGCACTATCAGCCGAGGAACCAAAAACAGTTGAGGACCTAGCTGGTTACTAGACAGACGAGGTCCATATAGCTGGGGAATTGAAACAATTAAGATGCCAAGTGTCAATATCAGAAGAGTATAACCCAAGATCAGCTGAGGCAAAGGTCTGTTCATATATATTGAATGATCAATCAGAGTTGACGTGGACCAATAGGAAGACGACAGCAGACACCAAAATTTTGACACGGCACAGTACAAAAGAATGGAAAGTAGATGATGCATTAAATGTTACGTGGCAACGGTAACATTTAATTGAATCAATCAAGAAAGATTGTGATTCCCGAAATTGTGGGGATTGATTGCTATCATCCAACTATACCATTCAAGATCCACATTATAAATACGAGTTCATTATCATATCTCACACATGAGTGAAGGGATGCAAATGTCGAATAAATGTGCTTAAGTGTTCATCATCAAGAACAACTCAAGAAAACCTCATTAAGATCCAACATGCATCATCTTCCAAATAGTGAGTGAACTCAAAATCACTAAGCCAAAATTGTCAGTCATATTTATCCAAAGCTTAGAGAGAATTTTTCAATCCTAGCTTAAGGTTAAATCAGATTGTAAGGGAAATTCTCATTCTAGTTCATACACACGAAACCGACATTCTATCCTAAACCCCTAGAAGTTAAGTTAGTTTTAATCACTGTAAGAGTGTTAGCCTCTCACAATGACTATTGGAGACAGATACACTTTGGAAGTGTACCGAGCTCAAGGTCTTCTCTTGGGACTATAAAGTAGCAAAATGTGTTACTCTTGGCACGTTAAAGATTACAAGCCCGTGGAAGAGATTAATATCACAGTAGGGTTATGAGAGTGGATGTAGGACAAAGAGGTCTGATCCACTATAAATGATGGTGTGTTGTTTACATGCTTTTATATTAACTGTCATAATCTTTCATTTTGCATAACATAGTTTTATAAAACGTTTAGTATCAACTGATATCGCCAAATCCGAGTCCAAAGAAATGTCTCTTGACGGGCTCGTCGTTCTGAGTTCGAAAACATATAATGGAGAAAAATATAACACCGGAGTCAAGAGTTCGATTTGTTTTAACAAGTCATTTGTATTAGCTGACACCAAGTCAATTGATCATGCATGAAATGATTTACAAAAGGTTTTCCTCTAACAGACGAGTATAATTATGGGCACAATACAATTCCGCACTTATGATAGATAGCAAATCAGTCGATTAACTACTCTTAGGCTCCTAGTGAATCAGCAGACTAATTGTCTTGAAGAGTTAGTTATTTTTCTACATATAGAGCACACCAAGTACTCTAAATCACTTGTCTGATACCTCAGGGCAATGACCATCAGGTTCCTCCTCGGCTGATGCTACTAGAAGCTTACTTTTACAAGATGAATAATGAAGTTAACTATACAAACAACTTTTCTTATTTCAAGTGGTTTGACTTATCAAAACTAAATACAAAGGATATCAGCTGCCTAAATATCCCAAGGACAAATACTTTCTAGAAGAAATGTTGGCAGTAAATAAGCATTCAAAGAATAACCAAGAATGACCTTGGTTATTTCAAATGTCACAATTCTTTTTAAGTTTCGAAAGAAGATAATTTTCTATTTTATTGTTTTTTACCATGACGATAAATAAAAGTCAAAGTCAATTGTTTTCGACAATAAATGTGTATCTTCCCAAACATGTGTTCACCCTCGGACAGCTCCAAAGTCAAGAGCAAGAGAGGAATAAAAAAATTTGTCTCGATTTTCAAATGGAAAAACATGTAATTAAGCGTACCCCAAATATTGTGTATAAGGAAGTTTTCCTAAATTTGTAACATTATGTTTTTTTTAAAAAAAATAAAACATACTACTTTCTTATTGTATTAATGTTTTGCAGATATATGATATAACATCCTTAATTATTACTTTGAGCCTTATTACAACAACAAATTGAAATGAAATGTACTTCTCATCTTCTATGAAAATATAACAGATTATATGATATAACATCACAATTTAATTAACTAATGCGTGCATCATAAATATTTTTTTTTTTATTCAATTTATAAAATATAAGAACATAAAATAATAATTATAAACACTGTAATATAAACTAAAATTTGTATTAAAAATATTTCAATCCGCGTAATGTACTATTCGGCTATAACGCTCGTGCAGCATGTATATAGACTAATAATGATTTTTATTAAAAGAAAAAAGAAATAAATATAGAGTATAATAAGTTTATAAGGTGAACTTCGAGATGTTAATAAAACTTTTTTCGAAGAAACTCTCCTTAAAGAAAAATCTCGAGTCAAGAAAAAAAATATACACTTCTAAGACTACGAATAAGTAAATCCAAAATATTCGGGTTGAATCCAGGTACTGTTCTAGGAGCAGAGCTTCGAGCCATCGAGGAAGGGTTAAAATGGGCGCTCGACCAAGGAGACAACAATATTCGGGTTGAATCTGACTCATTAGAGGCAATAGGGGCCGTCAAACATAAGAAAACCTTTTTCGGCCCGGAAGGAATCACGATTGAAAGAATATTAAACATGATTGGACAGATGCCCACAATCACCTTTTATCATATTAAGCGGGATTGTAATCGTGTGGCGCATGAGTTGGCGAAAAGAAGCTGTGATCGGGACTGAGTGGACTCTCCAATTTCTCTAGAATGGAATGGAGTAGACGCTGGTCTGTTTTCTTAGGAAGCATTGCTCGGACGTCATGAGATTAGGCTTTGCCTGTTTATTATGTTTGCTTTGCTCTCCTCTCAAAAAAAAAAGTAAATCCAAAATATTCTTTATATATAAAAAGGAAAAGAGTGGACAGGAAGTAATAATGTAAACTCATCTTTTCCCATATTTAATTTCTCATAACTTTAAACACTTTGACCTGAGTTTATATTTTGACCTGATTTTTATAAATTAGATTTCATGGGTTTAGACAACCTAGCCTCACCATGAATTTATGAAGTCAAGGTTTACATATCCCATCACATTATAATTTAAACTCATTTTATCACAACCATGAAACAAACATGCCTAATAGTATGCCTAATATATATAATGAGATTGATAAATTCATGTGAAACGACTTCATTATCTCCAATGGAGTAGAATTGATTGATGCTTAATTACTTTGTCTCATTCCCCAATTAATTGGGGTCGACATGAAGCTAGGCTGAAAACGATGCATGCATGCGTTGTCAAAATTGTTGCTTGGAATATATAATGGTCAACTTTCTATTCACTTGGCAGCTCCGACATTATTTCTCATGTACATATACTAGGATGTATTTATTTGAAAACTTTAATTTTAATTTCTGAGGTTCACATATCATAAAATCATGACAAGGAAATTTTGCAATGCAAGAAATGTTAATATATATAAATAAAGGGCTAGTCTTGGGTGAGACCGTCTCACATAATGAGATCCGTGAGACGGCCTTTATATATAAAAAGTGATAATGTTTGAGCAAAAAGTGATAGTGTTTAAGTAAAAAGTGATAGTCACTTTTGTTAAAAATATTATCACATTTTACTTAAACATTATCACTTTTTTTACAAACCAAAATCTGGAAAAAAAATATGGATTATCCTACCCAAAATTTTGAAATATGGGTTAAAAGGATCCGTCTCACAGAAAAAGATCCGTGAGACAGTCTCACACAAGTTTTTGCCATAAATAAATTAATTTCACACCTCTTTACACATTCGAACTTTTAGATGAGATGAAATTATTGATATCATGACTTTGAACTTTCAAATAAAATTCAATTCTTTCAATGTCTCAAAGCATATATATTTAGCTCACGCTCATTATTCAAATCCCACTGAAAATAATTTCACACATGTTAAATTGTCCACTCGTTTGGACTCTCCCTTAAAGGTAGAGTCGCGAATTCAGTCCACAATTGAGGAAGCGTATTTTGAATAATTAATATAAATGAATTAATTTCACATCTCTAATTGCAAGTTCGAACTTTTAGATGAGATGAAATTATTGGTATCATACCTTTGACCTTTTAGATAACATTCAATTCTTTTATGGTCGCAAATCATATTTAGCTCACACTCATGGTTCAAATTCAGCTAAAAAAACAACTTTACACCTATTAATTGTCTCTTGTTTGAACTTTTTCCTTAAAGGCAGAGTCCCGAATTCAATCAACAAGCAAGGAAGAGTATTAAGTTTTTAATGTAAATGAATTAATTTCACATGTCTCTGTCAATTTATAAATCTAAATAAGATGAAATTCTCTCATAGAATCATATAGAGAACTTTTGTGACTTGATTTATGGGGTTGGTGATCTATATAATTTGCATGAAAATGGTTTTGTGTAAAAATTAAATGTGAACGCTGACCGGTCATGAGAGCAATGAATTCCTTGAGTCAAAATTAGAATATGGAGTGCCAACTAAGAAAAACGATATGTTTGGAGTCGCATCACATCATATCACTTAATAAGCTAGAATAAGCCGATGATATATATATGAGGTTCTCATGCATTTGCGCGTTAATTACTACTCTCTCCGTCCCGGAAGTGTTTGCACCACAAAGTGGACACACTTTTTAAGAAAAAAGTGTAATGAGTGGAGTGTTGATGGGTAATTTTGTAAAGTTATATGAATAAAGTAAAAAAGTGATTGGAAAGAGAGTAAAAGTAATGGCATTTTATGTAAATATGTGAATATTGTGAGGGTGGGGTTTATGAAGAACTTTTCTTTTATGTATGTGCAAACAATTGTGGGGCGGACAAATAAGGTAAGTGTGCAAACAGTTGTGGGACGGTGGGAGTAATTTCCTACGCGGTCTCTTGTCGTGAATCATATTTTAATGTGAAACCTCAAAATTCCACTGTTATATTGTGAACTTTTAACTGTACTTTACTGGATTAAAATTTATATTGCATAGGACAGTGACTCAAATCCTAATTTGGGCAACAAGTCTCATGTTTTGAATTAATTCGCAAAAACATATCACAAGAAAAATTAAATTTACTACCTTACTCCCTTCGTCCCGTGATTACTTACACACTTTTTTTATTGAGACATTCCAAAATTATTTGCATACTCTCAATGTGAAAATACCCCACAAAATTAATATATATACCCACAACATATCATTTTATTTACAAAATTGTCACTATTTTTTTACATACATTTTACTTTACACCTCACTAAATCACCTAATATACCCTTCTTTTATCTTACTGCATCAACCACTAAATTTTGACAAAGTGGGATAGCTGAAGTGGTTAGAGCACCACTACCTAGGCCTTAGGTCCTGGGTTCGAGTCATGGGGAGGGGAAAAAAGGGATGGGTATTTAACTTCCATAAAAAAAAAAAATCAACCACTAAATTTTATTTTCTTAAAAAATGTGTCAGTCAAACCGTGCAAGTCATCTTGAGACGAAGTTGTTGGGAAATTAATTCCCACAAGGGCCGACGAAAAATAAACAAGAAATAAGATGAAGAAATAATACAATCAACAACACAAGGATTTAACGTGCAAACTCCAAAACCGGACAAAAACCACGACCCACCAAAGAGATCACTATATGATAAATTTTTACACAGAATTTACAAGAGAATATAAGAAAGGACTTTAAACTAGAATCAAATACAAGACTAAAGTGTATTGATTGGTGCACTTGTAACAAAGATCTAAGGACTCCTTATATAGAGTTATCAAACTTGTCCTACACTCCAAGCCCATTAGAGCCAATCTTGCTCCACACTGCCCGTTAGGATCAAACTTGCCCTACACTCCAAGCCCGTTAGGATCAATTCATGCTCCTTTAAAAAACTCCTTTTATTTTAGCACAAGCCCAAGCCCAACAGAAGTATGTATGTTTTTCTTTGAGAAACAAATGGAAAGACATAGTCAATTCTCGTCAAATACAATTCGTTTCAGAGGCTAATTTTTTTCAATCCAATGAGAAATATCTGCTTCATTCCAATCGTGAGAAGGAGAAATTGTGACATATTTAACAAGTCAATGTGCCACCCTATTTCTTGTCCATGTTATTAATTAGGGATATTGTATATATGTGTAATCTCTTGCTATCCCACATCGGGACTTTACTTATATTCTTAAGATGTACATTGTATAAATACATTTAGTCATTATTAATACAATAGCTTTTGACTTATGCTCAACATGGTAACCTGGGCATAAATTGGCATCTGCCCTTTTTTTTTCCATCATATTCCGAAAATTGTGGGATCTTCACTCTCGGCCCATAACTCACGCTGCATATCAACAGCTGAAACCCTAATACACACGTCTGTCATCACAGCCGCCCACCCACCGCCTAACACACACAAATTGTAGTCGTCGACCTCACGTCCCTGCAACAATACCCTGCAGTACCATGACCCCAAACAACAGGCCCCGCGTCGTCAATGTCGGCACCACCGCCGCAAAAGAGGACTTGTCCTCTGATTTGCCTCACCTCATTGCGTTTAACACCACATATCAGGCTCCTCTCAAACTCACATCCACCTACTATGTGGCCTGGAGTTTCCATATTCGCATGCTCATGCTCGAATATGATCTTTACGGGTTTGTGGACTGCTCCTATCCGTGCCATGCAGCCACTATTCCTGATGACACTTCCACCAAACCTCATCCGCTACATCACTTCTAGAAGCGACAAGATCATCTCATCTTGAGCTCCATTATTGGATCTATCGCCCCGAATCTCATCTTTTTTATTTATGTTGCTGCCAAGTCACATAATGCTTGGAAAACTCTCACTTCCATATAAGGTAAATCATCAAGGGGGCACATTCTTGCTCTCAAGAATTGCGTCAACAACCCCCTCAAACAGAGGCGGTCCTGAGATTTTGTAGGCCTGGGGCGAACAAGAAAAATGGGCCCCTTCTCTCTGAAGGACATCAAATAAAATAAGTGAAATATGTATGCACATATTAAAACTGAATGAACGTTTAAAAATAAATCATTTAAAATGACTTCTTCTAGCATTTTGAGAAGCAAATTCATCAATAATATCTTCAAAGTTAATTTGTTCTAGCATATCTTTTTCAATACATAAAATTGTTAATCCATTTAATCTTTCTTGTGACATAGTGGATCGTAAATATGTTTTTAACAATTTTAATTTAGAAAAAAAAAATTTAGCTGATGCCACGGTCACAGTAATAGTCTATAATAACCCAAAGCATTTACAAATTCAAGAATCTCAATAGCAGTAATAGTCTATAATAACCCAAAGCATTTACAAATTCAAGAATCTCAATAGCAGTCTTTTTTTCTGTTGATAAAGTAACTTGCAACACTTTTAGTTCAGAAAATAAATCATTTGAATCAATATCTAAAGAGTTGTCATGCTTCAAATATTCCCTAAATTCTCACAACATTCTTTTAATTTATTATTATCCAAAGATTTTAATTTATTTGAATCAAATAAAAATCCAAAAATATTATCATATGTTTGCAATTGTTCAAATCTATTTTTTAAGCCAGCAATAGCAACAACAACAATAAAGTAATTAATTCTAAAAGAATCTTCACCAGATTGTGTATCATCCTCATCATGTATATTTTCATCAAATTGCTTCTTTCTTCGAATTTTACTAAGGCTCCTTTTTGTGATAAAACTAGCTGTTGATCTCTTTCTTTTTTTTCTTTTCTCACTACCGGATTCATGTTTTTTAGAAAACATATTTATATTAAAAAAAAGTAAAAATTGATAACTAAATAACAATAAACAATAAAACAATAAAGTAAATATAGAGAATCAGAGATAAAAGAAACTAAAATAATAAAAATTAAATAAATGAATAATATAACCGTAATTGTGGATCGTGAAAAACTGAGAGGGAAAGGCGGATGTAGATTGCCAAACGTGATCACCGATCCAATGTCTTGATCAGATATAGCCTCTTGAATGCAACAAAGTATATTGGAAATTTGGAAAATTGGAATGGAAATTAGAAATATGGAATACAAAATTTGAAAGCACCATGGATAATTTATAGGCACAACTCACGCCTGCTGTTGTGGTATTTAATTAGATATTGGGCCTTGGGGTAATTATGGTCATTTTTTGAGAAAGAGTGCATAATAAATTCATATTTAATATTTTACCGTTATAATATTATTGTAAACTTATATTAGATATTCTGATTCGGCGATTCATTATATATTTTTTTTACCTTTTAATTTTTTAAAAAATATTAATTATATATATACATATATATATATGTATATATATAAAAAGTAGGCCCCTAAAAATTCGGGGCCCAGGGCGGTCGCCCCTCAGGCCCACCCTCAGGGCCGCCACTGCCCTCAAAGGTACTCGTAAAATCATAGAATTTATGGTGATATTAAAGGTGTCGTTGATGAACTTTCTCTCATCTTGTGCTCAAAGTTGTCAATGGTTTAGATGATTTCTTTAAAAGAACTAAACAGTGTTATTCAGGTCAAGGACACCTCCATATCCTTTGAGGAGTTGCATGATAAACTCCTTAATGCTGAAGCACAAATCAATGCCTAAAACATTGCTCCATCCCCAGCGCCTGCCACTACCCTCGCTGCTGGCCGGCAACCTGGCCATTCAGGCCATCGTTCGCGTACCCAGCGCCCGCCACGCACCTCCCAGCCGCCTAACCAGTCGGGCCGTTTTAAGAATCACTCGATTGGCCACTCGCTTACCTCGCCACACCACTCGGCATCTTCTCCTAGACCATACTATGGCAAGTTCCAGTTGTGTGGCAACCCGTGCCATTCAGCACGCCGCTACCCCAAAATTCAGTCGTATGTGCCTTCCCCACGTGCCCCAGCGCCGCCCAGCTACTACACTCCCTCAACACACATGACAGCGTCCACCCCCTCCTCCTCGGGGTGGATCCTTGACTCGGGTGCCTCGCATTCTTTATATGGTGGCAACGACGATGTCGTAGTTGGTAATGGCAACAAGTTATCTATCTCACACACGGGTTCCTTACATTTTGTGGATTTGGATTCTCTTGTGTTTTTGGATACTCTTGTTATTCCCTCTATGTCGAAAAATATGTTGTATGTTTCTCAACTATGTCGTCAAAACAATGTTAATATTGTTTTCTATGATTCTGATTTTCAGGTGATTGATTATCTTACAGTGAGTGTTCTTCTCCAAGGTTAGCGCATTTTTTGGGTTGTACATTTAGTCTCCTGGTATTCATTCTCTCCGCTCTCACTGCTCTAATCATGTCCCGTCAACCTAGCTCCACTTGGCATGCCCGTCTCGGTCACCCCTCCCCTCGTATTTTACAATTTACTTTATCTGCAAACAATTTTCAGTTTAATACATCGACTCAACTCTTTTGTGAGTCTTGTAAGTGCATTAAGAGTCACAAGTTACCTTTTATGGATTCTTCTTTCATTTCTACCGTACCCTTGCAAATAATTTTTTCGGACATTTGAACATCCTCTCTTTTATCCAGTGATGACTATAAATATTATGTTTTCTTTGTTGATCACTACACTGTGTACATATGGCTTTACCCGTTAAAGCGAAAATCTGATGTTCTTCCCACGTTTATTGCCTTCAAAGCCCTAGTTGAAAACTACCTCTCCACCAAAATCAAAACCTTCTACTCCGAAAATGGTGGTGAATTCATCGCTCTCCGTCATTTCCTCGCGAACCATGGAATCACTCATCTAACTACCCCCAACATAAACCTGAGCACAATGGCGCTTCTGAGCGTCGTCATCGTCATGTTGTTGACACCAGCATAGTTCTCCTCCATCATGCTTCCATGCCCCTCACCTTCTGGACTTACGCCATCTCCACTGCCACCCATCTCATCAACCGCCTACCCAAGCCTGCTCTTGGCATGCTCTCCTCCTATGAAAAACTTTTCTATCATCCCCCTAATATCACCAAGCTTCGGGTGTTTGGTTGTCAATGTTTTCCTTGGCTTCGCCCTTACACCTCTCACAAACTCGAAAACCATTCAAAGCTTTATGTGTTTGTTGGTTACTCTTCCACTCAAAGTGCTTATCTCTGCCTAGATCAGTCCACTCATAAAATCTATGTCTCCCGTCGCGTAGACTTTGTGTAGACAATCCTACCCTTCTCCAAACTACCAGATGATCATCATATCCCCTCTCCTCCTATGATCTCATTACCAGTTCCTCCCTCCACGGAACCACCAACTTCGCCGCCTATGCTGGCACCCCCCAATGCCTCTCCTTCTTCGGTTCCTCCTGAGACCTATGTGCCCCGCCATCACATGATTACTCGTTCGAGGAACAACATATCCAAACCTAATCTGAGGTATTGTCTAACCACCACCAATTCTATCAATGTTGAACCTACCACTGTTACACAGGCTCTTAAGGATCCGCGCTGGCGAGAGTCCATGTCAACTGAATATAATGCTCTTTTCCATAATAGCACTTGGGAACTTATACCTTCGGTTACTTCCCAAAATGTTATTAGTTGCAAGTGTGTTTTCTGTATCAAGAGGAAGCCAGATGGTTCCATTGATAAATTTAAAGCCCGGTTGGTCGCCAAGGGATTTCATCAACGTTCGGGTGTTGACTTCTTTGAAACTTTTAGTCTGGTGGTCAAGCCTGCCACATTTCGTATTGTTCTCAATATTGATGTCTCTCGTGATTGGCCTCTCCGACAATTTGATGTGACTAATGCATTCCTTCATGGCACCCTTACTAATGAAGTTTATATGTCTCAACCTCCAGGTTTCTCGAATACTAACCACCCTGACTTCGTTTGCAAGCTTCGTAAGTCTATAAATGGTCTCAAACAGGCCGCTCACATTTGGTACAATGCTCTGAGGTCCTTCCTTGTCTCCATTGGTTTTGTGTGTACCAAATCAGATGAATCTCTCTTTGTATATGTTCATCAAGGGGTTCTTGCATATTTTTTGGTCTACGTAGATGACCTGATTCTTACAGGCAATGACGATGGGTTCCTGTCCACTTTGGTTTCCAACTTAGCCTCTAAGATTTATGTTAAGGACCTGGGCTCCTTATCTTATTTTCTTGGAATAGAGGTACTTCGCACTCGTGATTCCTGTTTCTTATCACAGCACAAGTATGTTACCGACCTCCTAGCTCGCCACAACATGCTTGAAGCCATGCCTGTTTAGACTCCTTTGGCCACGGGCGTCTCCCTTTCACTTCACGATGGTAGTGCTCCCTCGGACTACACTACTTATCGTCAAGTACTTGGCAGAGTATCTTCTCCTCACCAGACCTGATATTGCCTATGTTGCGAACAAACTGTCTCAGTTTATGCATGCTCCATCTAAGGCTCACTTGGGTGTTGTTAAGCGCTTACTCCGTTATTTAAATGGTACTCGTCAATTTTCCCTTCATCTGCGGCGTCACTCCCCTCTCACTCTTCACTACTTCTCTAATGATGACTGGGCTAGTGATTTTGATGATCGGACTTCCACTAGTGCCTTCGTCATATTTCTGGGTCCTAACCCTGTGTCTTGGTGCTCTTGTAACCAGCGCTCAGTGGCTCGCTCATCTATGGAGGTCGAATATCATGCAATTGTTGTTGCGGTTGCTGAATTGCAATGGACTCGTTCCATCCTTTCAAAACTCTTAGTTCTATTGTCTCAAGTTGTCCCATCTCTTTATTGTGATAACATTGGTGCCACCTATCTATGGTCGAACCATGTGTTTCACTCTCGTATGAAGTACATCGTTATTGATTATCACTTTGTTCGTGACTTGGTCAAATCTTCCCACCTTCGTGTGGTACATGTCTCCTCCGCTGATCAACTTGCTGATGCACTCACCAAGCCCCGGTCTCGGAATCGTCTTTCGTTACTTATTGACTAGATTGGTGTCGTTAATCGCCCACCATCTTAAGAGGGCGTATTAGGAATATTGTATATATGTGTAATCTCTTGCTATCCCACATCGGGACTTTACTTATATTCTTAAGATGTACATCAATAGTATAAATACCTTTAATCATTATTAATACAATAGCGTTTGACTTATGGTCAACACATGTAATGTGTATGATGTCGGCACACACTATGACATCCTCCATTAAGCTTCAAATTTCATCCAGTGCCCATTCTCCTAGAGCCATAAAATGTACACGCACAAAATAAAATTATTCGATCGTCTCATAGAACATGTTTCCGTGTGTGACAAAAAAAATTAATTTAAAAGTACTCCCTTTGTTCCAAAATAACTCACTTTTCTTTTCGTGACGTTCCAAAATAACTTTTACACCCTTAAAATAAAAAACCATTTATAAACTCTACCTTCACAATATTCTCAATTTTACACAAAATGTCATTATTTTTTACTCACACATACACACAAGTTAACTCTTTTTTTTTTTACTTTATACATAAAGGCTTACATAATTACCCCTCAAAACTCTACTAATTATTACATTTTTTTTAGTTTGAGTGTCCATCTACATGTGGAAGTTATTCAAGATGGAGGGAGTATATAATTAATACTAAAATTCTTGAGTAAATATTTGTATTTTCCACTTATAGATCACGTTGTATACTATTTTAAAAAATATTCTCATTGTCCCATGATAACTTTCGACACACATATTAAAAATGTGTAATAAATAAGTAGGGTTTTGTAGTGTAATTTTATAAAACTTTATGTATAAAGTAAATAATGCGTGGACTCAAAAGTAATGACATTTAATTTTGTGTAAAATTGTTGATATTGTAAGAGTGGAGTTTATAAAAAAAAAAAAAAATCATTTTAAGGGTGTGAACGTTATTGTGAAACATCTCAAAATAAAAGGTTAAAAGTTATTATGAAACGAAGGAAGGATCCCTTTTTTCAATTGCAACAAATAAATCTCACGCAAGACTTATCGACAAAATATGGAAAAAGAATGAGTTAATCTATAATACAGAATAAAATGAATATATTTTGGGGAGATCGAACAAAAAATATGAAGTTTTACAATGTAAATAGTCAAACGACCAAAATCAACAAACTTTGCGACGACATATGAATCCATTGAAAATTGCGATGGAATTTGCAACAAAATGCCAGTTGGACACAAAACGATGCAATTTTGTATTAATTTGCAACGGAAAAATGTCGTCGTAAATTTAAAATAAATTTGTGTTGGAAAAATCATCGCAAGTTGACCCGTCTCCAAGACGCCTCGTCTGTTGCACTATTTATAAATTGAATCGACTTATTTGCAAAGGTTTTTGCTATCAAAAAATTTACAACCACAATTTTCGTCTGATTTGCGTTGGATCTAATGGTCGTCGCAAATTTGTCTTGAATCTGTCGCAGAAATCATGCTTATAAATACTTGTCAGTTGACATTCACCCCACTCACATTCTCTCTCTACCTCTTTTATCTCTCTTGATTTTCGACGAATTTCAATTGAGAGTGTGATTAATGTGCATTCTTCTTCACGCTCGATAAATCATACATTTTCAAAAAAATTAATACTTAATATTTTTATTAATTAGTTTTATATATGATTTATTAATTAATTTTTTTATATTTTTTAATTAATTATATACGCTTTATTAATTAATTACATTAAATGTTTAATTAGTATAATTAGTTGATGGTAAATGAAATGTTTTTTTGGGGTGGTGGAGTCGCTTATGGGATCTCAGTGTAGTGCCGAGAGTGAAATATTTCTTGTGGAGGGTTTTACATAATATCTTACCCACGAGTATTAACCTGGTGGGTAGATTTGTTGATGTCGACCCGATGTGCAAACGATGTGGGGAGGATATAGAGTTTGCCGAATATATGGCGAGGGAGTGTATGTGGGTTCGGCGTTTGTGGGCATTGATTGATTTTCTAGTGGACGTGGACAAAGGAGGAACCCTTGTAAACTGGGTAGTGTGGATGTTGGAAGAGCTGAAGGGCCAGACTGAGAGGCAGTGTAAGTTTGTAGTGACCCTATGGTTCGTGGTATGCTAGAAACTCCCTGCTATTTCAGGAGAAAAGTTACGAACCTCAGATGCTTATTAAAATGGCGGACGAACACATGCTGGAAGTGCGTCGTGCAGCGATTACGCCCATGGCTGTGAGACCGACGAGGGTGGACCATGTATGGGTACGACCAACGGGGAGCTTCCTCAAGCTCAATACAGATGCATCAGTGTGAGTGGGGGCTGGTGTGGGGATTGGGGGCGTAGCACGGAATGCCGAAGGACGGGTGCAATGGTGTTTTGCGGAGTCGCGTCGGACGGAGTGGTGTGTGGAGCTGGCGGAGGCGGAGGCAATCTGGTGTGGCCTGAACTGGGCAGCACATAGAGGTGAGAGGGATGTGGTGGTGGAATCCGATTCTCAGGTAGTTATTAATTCTCTATCTTGGCCAGGTCCTGATTTGTCAAATGTGGGAGTGGTGATTCGAGAAATTATTTGCTTGTCTAAGCGGTTTAGATCTATTTCTTTTGTGTGGGCTAGAAGATCGTGCAACATCGTGGCACATCGTGCGGCTTGCTTTGATTTTAGTTGTGTTGATTGTTATACCTAGTCAAAGAAGTCAATCCTAGTCACCAGCTTGCATGGCGAGGACCAGTCAACCAAGTCGTGCGACGACTTGTCAACAAGATGAAGAAAATGTAATATAAGTAATGTATTTAATGTAATTAAGTGCTCGCCTAAAGTAGTTTGGCGAGCACATGTTTATTTAGCCAAGAGAAGACAAGTGTTGAAGCCTTGGGAGACAGCTTGGAGCGTGGCGACCACCTTCCCCGACGACCATGTCCTCCGGCGACCACCGCAGCTCAGCTCATCGGCATCTCAGCGAGGACGACCACCAGAGGCGGTTTAGCATTAAATGCGCCGTCCCATCACCTTTTCGGGCAGAAGTTCAGGTCCAGTGAGGGCTTGCCACGTGTAAAGGGCGGGCAGCCCCAAAAACCACTATATAATGCCTAAAATGCTCATTTGTAACAAAAAAAGTAACAATTTCCTACAATCATCCCAACCCAAAGCAATAAACACTCCCAAAGCTCTCAACTTTTAACTTCTCCCAGAAGCTACATCTTTGTGTTCTTATTGTTCTTCATAAGATCTTCATAAATCATCATATTAATCCCGATTAACATGTAATAAACCCCAATCATAAATATATGTTTGTTTAGTGCTTACAAAAGTCCACATCCAGATCATCCAGATCATCCGTTCAAAGCACGTACAACATTGATGTTTTTTATTCTTCTCATGTACCTGCTTATATTGAGCATGAAGTTTTAGCCAATATGGCTTCCTGATCTATACAACTACTTTTCCCTGTAAAAAAAAAAAGTTTTTTAATTGCATGTAATTAATTAGTTATTCTTTATTATTTTGAATAATTAATTAGTTGCATGTAATGGTTAATTAGAGTCGGTTTATTTATTTGAATTGTTAAATTGTTGGTTGACGAAAAAATTAGATTGTTGATTTTTTTTTTTTGAAGTAAAAAATTAGATTGTTGATCAACTAGCTAGAAAAATTAGAAATGGTTTTATATAGTCGAAACTCTAGCAAAATTTCGAAAATAGTAATTTTAACCATATATATAGTCGTATATATAATAATTGTGATTATATATTTGAATATCTAAAACAGATGAATGGGTATGTTAGTCCTGAAAGGAGTATGACACAAGTGTATGGGGGAAATGCACTTGTGTATGCAAATTCTTTTCTTTTAAACAAATCAGGCTATCAATAGAGTTGTCTGGACAACTTCTCTGAGTATGTATATGTTGGTCCTAAAAGGAGTATATAACAAGTGTATGGGGGGGGGGGGAATACACTTGTATGCAAATCTTTTCAAACTTTAAACCAAACTGGTTCAGCAAGGTTGTCTTGGACAACTCTGCTAATATGATTAACTCTTTAGAAGATAATCAAACTACTAAGTACTATGGAGTACTTAGTTGAATAACTATCTAATTGAGTTATATGTGCGGAATTGATGGTTGGCCCTTTAGTTTAAACTCCTTTTAAGTTCTGAAATCTCCTTAACAGTTTCACAGTTTATCAGGGAACTTGTCCAAATCTTGTTTTGCACAGTCTTAAGTATGTATCTTTGAAAGATCAGTTTGTGTGCTATGTTGTATGAATGTAAGTACTTAAAAGTAAATCAACACAAGAGTTTATAGTGGTTCAGAGACTCAAACTCCTACATCCACTTTCCCTGATTTAACAGGATAATTCCTTCACTCTTGAAATTACTTGTTTTATAGTGCCAAGGTGCACTTGATCAACCACACCACTCTTTGGTACCTTGATCCCTAGGATATCAGAGTCCTAGTACTCTTTTCTCAACTCAGAATTGAACTGTTCATCTCTCAACAGTCAATTCCTACTGCTTCTACTACAACAACCTTCTAACTCTCTTTTGGAAAGGTATAAGGGTTGATGTTGGTTCCAACTAGTTTGAGATATCCTTTACAATGAGCCCAGTGTAAAAGGATAGGATATCTCTCTAAGATTTGTATGGTTATACAATAAGGTTCAGCTTAGAAGAAGTGTTTGGAGACTAAAAATGTCTCTTTGAAAGCTTGAAAGCACTTATGAGCTTGTAGCTTCAGAATTGTTGGTTCAAGTTGGATGCTTTCAATGGTCTCCACACTTCTGTATTTATAGACAAAATTGAGGATTTGCCCGTTGGAAAAGCAGCCTCAATTGTCTATAAATGTCTTCCTTGAACTCTGCAACTGGAAGACAGTTTCTTGATAGTGACATGTCCTTAGATGGGGAAATAAACGGCTGTGAGCACTTTGTCTTGATTTTGAAGCACTCTTCCCAATGTCTTATGATAAGGACAACATTCCTTATCACTTGGACAGTTCTGCTTATCACAATTAGCAGAGTTTGCTTATCAGCAATGTTGGCTTGCTCTTCAGATGACTTAGCTCTTTCTCATTCCATCCAAGTGTCTTGATGGTCTTTGAACATTCATAGCTTCAATTCAGTAGTATTGACCTTATCAGCACAGTTGGGATTGACTTGCAACAATTCTGGTTCAAGTGTACTGAGACAACTCTACTGCTCATATCATATGATCCTTGAGTTATACATCAGTGGACTTAGTTTTGATGATGCATTGATCTTCAGATGAATTGTCATACAACTGAGCTGACTTGATCAGCACAGTTGTATTCAGCAGACTTGATGTCTATTTGATCTTGAGCCTTTGAGAGGACTTGATTCTTGTGATCTTCTAGTCATGTGTTCCCCCCTCAACTTGTGCATCTAACATTCTAAGAGCTGTCTAACATTCCAGCTTCTCAACTAGCCTTAAGCTACATCTTCTAACATTCCTAGAATATGTTCATTCTATACTTGACTTAATCATTTGGCATGTCTAAGGGGGTTTTGGTATCTTAATCAAAACTTCTCATTTTATTCCCAACAATTTCCCCCTTTTTGATGATGCCAAAACCTATACAACCTATGCACAACCTATGCAAAGGGTGACTTGACTACACTTATTACATTTATCTTCAGTAGATATGACACACTGCCTTCAATACAAGACACAAGAGAGAAAGCTAAACAAGATTACTAGTCTATTGAATGCGCAACGCTTCTAGTTAGGAATATAATTTGTTCTTTCTTGTAGATTTACACACACTTATAAACCCGAATATTTGTGTGTTTAATCATTGTCTTTTACTAGGATTTTATGTTAGATCTATAAGGGAGATAGTTTCATACATTCTAGTACTCTTTTCAAACTCACTCGAGTTGTAGTTGTTCAAAACCTTACGAGGTTGTTGATTTGTTTCACTGATATTATAAGTAATATAAGTGATCCGTGTAGATTAATTTTTAATCTACACAAATTTTGAAATACTTCATTTGCAAAGTGTTAACTTAATTTCCGCTGCTCAATTGTTGTCTGGACTGTGCCAACACTATAGACAACACATCTGATTTCGCACGCACACACACTTTCAGTTGGTATCAGAGCCAACTACTTGATACACTAAGTAGAGATTCTGCTTAGAGTGTGTGTTTATTTACAATGGAGTATCCACTTTCACCCGCACTAAAACCTCCGATTCTAGATGGGACAAATTATGCTTTCTAGAAACCAAAAATGAGAATGTACATCAAATACATTGATGAACGAGCATGGATGAGTGTTCTTGCTGGTTGGATTCAACCAAGAACAGCTGCGGATGAGGACAATGAAGCCCAGATCAAGAGAGAGCTCGACTGGACAAATGATGAAATCACAGCCGCAAGTTACAATTCAAAGGCGTTGAATGCAATCTTCACCTCAACTGATGCATCAATGTTCAAAATCATCTCAAACTGCATTTCCTCAAAGGATACATGGGATCGATTACAAGAACATTGTGAAGGATAGGATAGTGTGCGAAGAACCAGACTTCGTATGCTTGGAACCAAGTTCGAAAATCTGAGGATGAAAGAAGATGAAACCATCTCATCTTACACTGAAAAGCTGACCGAGATTTCAAATGAAGCTCATTCTCTTGGTGATCCAATATCCAATACAAGGTTAGTACATAAAATTCTTAGATCAGTTCCTAAACGTTTTGAACCTAAGATATGTGCTATAGAAGAAGCTAAGGATACATATGTTTTAAGCCAAAATGAATTGATTGGTATTTTAAAAACCTATGAAATGAACATATCTGAAAAGTCTGATTATGATAAGAAAGTACTTGTTTTCAAAGGTGATGCCTCATCATCTGCATCATCAGGTTCTGAAAAATCTCCTTATGTTACTGAAATTGATTCTGATGAAGAGAATATTGAGGAATATCTTAATGATCCTGATTACATGGCTTTTATAACTAGACAGTTTAAGACATTCATGAAAAATAAGAAATTCAAAGATAATATTCAACCTAAGGTCCAGATTACTAATACTCAACAATTGCCTGTTAGAAAGAACATTTTTAATCCTTCTAGACAATTAGAAAGAGGAAACAGGTTTAGATCTGGCCAAGATTATAGGAAGAATGTTAAATGTGATGCATGTTCTGGATATGGTCATTATGCTAATGAATGTGCTAACACCATTCTAAAAAAGAAACTTAATTTCAGTGCAACTTTAAGTGATGAGTCTGATGTTGAACATGATCCTGAAAAAGACATTGAAAAAGCCTTCTCTACTAGAATTATGTATGATGATACTCTTGATGATGATCTGCATGATTACTACGATGTGAGGACAAATGAGTCATTATTTGGGAAATCACTGAGTAATAATACTCCAGAATTTAATTGTTTCACAAGTGTTGTTACAGAGACAGGTACATCATGTAAAGCAGGTTTATCCAGAAGAGATGTTGATACTTAAGATCTGTCTAACACTGTTCTCAAACTAGAAAGTCTTTTAACAAAGAAGGATAAAGAAATTTCTAATCTGAAAGATAGACTAGAAGTATTTGTTCTTGATTTCAGAAAATACTCTTCTGAAAATCCTTTGACTAATGAAGAACATCATGTTATATATTCTGAAACTGAAAAATTAAATCGTGTTATCAAATCATTAACTTTTGAAAATAATGATTTAAGAAATTCTGTTTTAAAACTTGAGAGTATTCTGACCAAGAAAGATTGTGAGATTGAAAAACTTGAAGAAAATATGAAGGAAGTGTCTTTAAGCTTTAAGAAATTCTTTGAAGGAAAATCGAAACTGGATGAATCACTGCTGAGCAACAATACAAGGAAAGCAGGTATTGGTTATAAAGGTAAAACAGTTCCTAGTTCTCAAAGTAATGTATCTACTGTTTTTGTCAAAGCTGAACTTGAAACCAATGCTACTATTTCTGCAAAAAATCTTATCAGTGTGAAAGAATTTGTGTGTAACTATTGCTTTAAAAAGGGTCACAAAGTTCATTTCTGTTTAAAAAGACAAAAGGATTTGAAAGCTACTGAATTGACCAAAATGACACCACACACAAAGCATCATTCACTGAAAACTGAATGGATTTCTAAAAATAATATATGCAATATTGTTCATATGTCTTTGAAAGCATGTGTTCCTGGTTTATGGTATTTTGATAGTGGCTGCTCAAAACACATGACAGGTCAAATTGATTACTTATCTGATTACAAAGCTTATAATGGTGGTAATGTTACTTATGGAGGTGGATCTAAAGGAAAGATCATTGTTAAAGGAACCTTAAATGTTCCAGGATTTCCTAGATTACCAAATGTTTTACATGTTGATGGACTACTTGCCAACCTTATTAGTATAAGTCAGTTATGTGATGATGACTTGCATGTAAAGTTTGACAAAAATTCATGCTATGTGCTAAATGAAAATTCTGATTGTATTATGATGGGTAATAGATCTGTTGATAATTGTTATTTAATTGAGTCTAAAGTCAACTGCAATAATGTGAAAAATGATGAAAGTATATTATGGCATCATAGACTTGGGCATGTTAATTATAGACAAATTGGTAGATTAATTAGACTTAAAGCTGTCACAGGTTTACCAATACTGAAATTTTCAGATAAAAATATTTGTGGACCATGTTAGAAAGGCAAACAGGTAAGAGTGTCTCACATATTAGGACACTGTTCTACAAAACATTGCTTTGAATTGCTTCATATGGATCTTATGGGTCCTATGGAAACTGAAAGTATAGGTGGAAATCACATGGATAGAATTTTTAAAAGAGAAAAATCAGAAACATTCTCTGTTTTTAAAATTCTGTGCAAAAGATTCAAGACTGTCTATAATTCTAAAGTTTGTAGAATTAGATCAGACCATGGAAAAGAGTTTGAAAATGGTGCTTTCACTGAGTTTTGTGAGTCTAAAGGCATCTTACAAGAGTTTTCATCCCCTAAAACTCCTCAACAAAATGGAATAGCAGAAAGGAAAAATAGAATTCTTCAAGAGATGGCTAGAGTTATGCTATGTTCAAAAAAATTGGCTAAAAGATTTTGGGCTGAAGCTCTAAATACAGCTTGTCATATTTCTAATAGAGTCTTGATTAGAACAGATTCTAATAGAACTTCTTATGAAATTCTGAACTATAGAAAGCCTAATCTTAAGTATTTTCATGTATTTGACTGTTTTTGCTACATCTTAAATGATAGAGAGCAATTGCATAAATTTGACTCAAAAAGTGACAAAGGTTTTTTTCTTGGTTATTCAAGAAACAGTAAAGCTTATAGGATCTATAATCTCAGAACAAATACTGTTCAAGAGTCTGTAAATGTGGTTTTTGATGATAACACAAGTATTACAGGAAACAGTATTGAAGAAGATGTTTCAGATTTTACTGACAGTCCAATACATTCAGACAGAACAGATCAGACCCAAAATAATGAACAAAATGAGGGAACACACACCGACACATCAATTGAAGATACAGAAAATCCAGAGAATCTGTATAATCTTCATAAAACTCCATCAACCAGAGTTCAAAAGAATCATCCACAAGAGCTGATAATAGGTGAACAATCTACTGGAATTCAGACCAGAAGGAGGATGGGTATGAATTCAAAAGATGTGGTAAGATCTATTTGTATGGCATCTGTGTGTAATAAGGTAAATCATGAGTGTTATCATTCAGCAATTGAACCTAAAACAGTAAAAGAGGCTTTAAATGATGAACATTGGATAGAAGCTATGCATGAAGAATTGAATCAGTTTGTTAGGAATGATGTATGGACTTTAGTACCTAGACCAGATCACACAAATGTTATTGGTACTAAATGGATTTTCAAAAATAAAAATGATGAAATAGGCAATATTATCAGAAACAAAGCAAGGCTTGTTGCTCAAGGATATACTCAAGTAGAGGGAGTAGATTTTGATGAAACATTTGCTCCAGTAGCTAGAATAGAATCCATTAGACTTTTACTTGCCATTGCATGCTTTATTAATATAAAACTATACCAAATGGATGTTAAAGCTGCCTTTCTAAATGGAATCCTAATGGAGGAAGTTTATGTTGAACAACCAAAAGGCTTTGAAAATCCAGAATTTCCTGATTATGTGTTCAAACTAAAAAAGGCTCTATATGGCTTGAAACAAGCACCTAGAGCATGGTATGAAAGATTAACTGATTTTCTGATTGAATTTGGTTTCACTAGAGGAGAAGCTGATAGAACACTATTCATTAAACATGAGAAAAATGATATTATGATTGCTCAAATTTATGTTGATGATATAGTATTTGGTTCTACTTGTGATAATATGCTCAAATTGTTTGTGAATGAAATGACATCTACTTTTGAAATGTCCATGGTTGGTGATTTAAACTATTTCCTAGGACTGCAAATTAAACAGCAAAATGATGGTATTTTTATTTCACAAAGTAAATATGCTAAAAGTCTTGTGAAAAGGTTTGGTTTAGAGAATGCTAAACACATGAAAACTTGTTGGGAATAAAATGAGATATGTTTTGATTCAATACCAAAACCCCCTGAGACATGCCTAAGTCAAGATGAATATGTTCTAGAGATGTTAGAACATATAGAATAAGGGCTAGATGAGAAGCTAATATGTTAGGCAGCTCTTAGTTGATTAGATGCACAATTTGAGGGGGAACACATGCTTTAAAGTCTATCAAGAACAAGTCCCCTCAAGGCTCAAATTCTGGAACCATGACCAAGTCCACTGAAGGACAAATATGCTGATCAGATGAGTTGTCCAGAGGAGTTGTCTCAGCACAATCAATTCAGAAGAAGTGTACTGAAAGCTTGAGGTCAACCATGCTGAAGAGACAACTACACCCTAAAGACCCTTAAAGAATCATGTTAAGTTCACTTTCAAGTGAAGCAAAGGGCAAGAGCCAAGTCATCTGATATGAGCAAGCCAACCTTGCTGATAAGCAAGACTGGTGATAGTGATAAGGAGAGTTGTCCAGTTGATAAGGAATGTTGTCCTATCATTGGAACAACCTTCAGAAGCCATGTCCAAGTCCTAACGAGAGAATCTTAAAGTCAGATATTGGGAAGAGTGCTGCAGAATGAAGACAAAGCTTATACAGCCGTTTATTTCCCAAATGAGGACATGTCACTATCAAGAATCTATCTTCAAGGTTGAAGAACCAAAAGAAGACATTTATGGACTTTTGAGGCTGCCTCTCCAACGGGCAAATCCTTCAATTGTCTATAAATACAGAAGTGTGAAGACCATTTGAAAGTACCTCAACACAATCCAACATTGACAAGAACTCACAAGCTAGAGTGCTTTCAAAGCTGTCAAAGACTATCTTAGTCTTCAAACACTTCTTCTAAGTTGAACCTATTGTATATCCATACACAAGCTTAGAGAGATATCCTAATCCTTATACACTGATCTTCATTGTAAAGGATATCTCATTAGTTGGAACCCTACTTCAACCCTTACCCCTTTCAAGAGTGAAAGTGAGAAGGTTGTAGTAGTAGAAGTGGTAGGAGCTGACTGTTGAGAGAAGAACAGTTCAGTTCTGAGTTGAGAAGAGGGTACTAGGACTCTAGACATCCTAGGGATCAATTCACCAAGGAGTGGTGTTATTGATCAAGTGCACCTTGGAACTATAAAACAAGTTAATTCCAAGAGTAAAGGAATTATCCTGTTCAATCAGGGAAAGTGGATGTAGGAGCTTGAGTCTCTGAACCACTATAAACTCTTGTGTTGATTTGCTTTTCAAGTACTTTCATACATTCAACACTGCACACAAAACTGACCTTTCAAAGAATACCTATTCAAAGACTGTGCAAAACTCATTTGGACAAGTTCCCTGAAAACTGGACTGTATTGAATTGACTAAGTGATTTCAGAACTAAAGGAGTCTAAACTAAAAGGGCCAACCACTATTCCGCACATATAACTCCCCTAGATAGTTATTCAACTAAGTACTCAATAGTACTTAGTAGTCTGATTATCTTAGAAGAGTTAATCATCTTCAGCAGAGTTGTCCAAGACAACCTTGCTGAGCTCTGGTTTGATCATAGTCAAAAAGAATTTGCATACAAGTGTATTCCCCCCCCTATACACTTGTTATATACTCCTTTCAGGACCAACAAGTGGTATCAGAGCAGGGGTTCAAAGACCACTGCTTCTGAAAAGCCATCTTGGTTTTCAAAATCATATATTTGGTGTGGTCACTGAACTGATCTATCTGAAATCCTATTAATTGTTGACTAGCTGTTTATTCTTGAGATATGGCCAACAACAATGCTGATGTTCCACCTCCTGTTGTCCAAGGATTAGACAACATGGCCACAAATCCAGTCAACCACATATCTCATCACAAATTGCCCATGTTCTCAATAGACAACTATGATTTCTGGAAAATTAGAATGAGGGCTCATCTTGCATCTCTACATACTGATATGTTTAGAGTGATCACAAGAGGTCCTTTTGTGTTCACCTTTGTCAATCCCAGAGTCACAGAGGCTCAGAGAGCAGATATAAGGGAATTGATTCCCAAAGATGAAGATGACTTCACTGCTGATGAAAAGAGGAAAGTTAATCTGAATTATCTTGCCATGAACACCCTCTACCAAACAATTCCAGATGCAATCATGGGAATGGTCTATCACTGCACAACTGCCAAAGAAATTTGGGATACTCTTGCAGAAATGTGTGAGGGTACTGAGAAAATCAAGGAGAATAAGCTCCAAGTGGCAGTGCAGAAGTTTGAACAATTCACAATGGAGTCTGAGGAGTCCATTGATAAATTTGCTGGTAGATTCACTGATGTGATGAATGAAATCAACTCTTTGGGCAAGGTCTACACCAAGAGAGAAGTTGGGTTGAAGATATTGAGAAGTCTCACTCAAAAGTGGGATGTCTATGCTGTAATGATGCAAAATACCAAAGATCTCTCCACCATGCCCATGCAACAAATCTTCTCTGAACTCAAAGCTTATGAGTTCGACCTCAATAGAAGAAAGCCTGTTGAGGAACCTTCAAATCCTACTAAGGGAGTGGCATTCAAAGCCAAAACTGCTGAACCAGAAATGCAGTCCACTCCTAGATCATCAAAGTCAGTCTCCAAGACTGAAATGAAGGAGGAACTAGCCTTGATGGCTAGAAGGTTTGATAAGCTAAACTCAAGGTTTGGTAGATACAAGAAATTCTACCAAGACAACAAATTCAGGAGAAGGTACAACTCTCCTGAAGCTCAGGCTGAGGCCAAAAAGCCTGAAGAGAAAAGATCAGAGGACAAATACTCTGATAGGAGAAGGTCCAGTAGAGCTGAACCCTCATCATCAAAAAGAAGAGAAGAACCAAAGAAGGATGATGATGAAGACCTATGCTATAACTGCAAGAAGAAAGGGCACTTCCAGTATGACTGCCCTGAATTGAGCTCTAAGGAGAGAAGAGAAAGGCAAGCTAAAAGAGACAGAAATTTCACCAATAGAAAGGCCATGATGGCTGGTGAAGAATCTGAAAGTGCTGAAAGCTTCAACTCTTCTGATGGACTGTTCTCCAACAGTGAAGATGATGATGATGATGATGAGGTATCCTCTACTTCTAGTTCACCATTATTCATCTCACAAAACACTAGTGAGGTCAACCTGAAACTTTCTCTTGGAAAGTTAATGGAAGATTTCACTATGTTACAAGAATTTATGATAACTGTGTGAGAGAAAATGAAAGATTGGCAATTGAACTTGCTAAAAACTCTGAGGTAGCTGTTGATGTTAAATCTACTGAGTTGTATCAACAAGTCTTGAGAGAGCTTGAGGAAGCAAATCTCAGGATAGTTGACCAACAAAAAGAGATTGATGATCAACTTCTATCTCAGAAGAGAAGAGATTTTGAGCTGAAAATCCTAAATGCTAAATTTGAAAACCTCTCACATGAGTATGACATTCTTAAAATAAGTGAAGAGAGCCTGAAACTAAAGATGTCTGCTCTGAAGAAATCCTCTAGAGCAATAGAGGAAATTCAGAGTTATCAAAGACCTATGGCTCAAAGAAGTGGATTAGGTTTTGATCCATTTGAATCTTCACCTTGTCTTAGTGTTGCTTCTGTAAGTAACACTAAGAGAATCTTTGTTAAGTCAGTGGCACAAACTGAAAATGAAATAATTCAGCCACTGAACAAAGGAAAGGGCAAAATGGATGATCTGCCTACTCAAGTGCTTCAGGAGAATAGGCCAAAACCTAAGGAAATGGCCAAAGCTCCTGAACATAAGAGGAATGTTGGTCAGCAGAGTAGACCCAATGGAAGGGCAACTCTCCTGAACAATGTTCAGAGGAGTTATCCAAGGTATAATCAGCCTAGGCCAACTCTTCTGAGAAAGCCTCAGCTGACTAGACCTAAGGACAACTATCCTCAAAGGCAAAATAAAATGAGACAACCAAAACCTCTCATGCCAAAGGGTAATGGTCATAAGAAAGCCTTTCCTCAAAGATTCCCTCAAGTAGCACAAAGAACTCATAAGTTCAGGAGATTTGACAACTCTCCTGAAACATACAGAGTTAACACATTCACACATACTTTCCCCAAGGCATTTAAGGGAAAGACAGTGTATGTAGATGCTAGAGGAAGACAACTTAGCCACCTTGAATCAATCAGGGTTATTAGGCAAGTTTGGGTTCCTAAAGGTACAGCTAACCTCTCAGGACCCAAAAATCAAAGGGTACCTAAACCAATTTAATTGCAGGTACCATTGGGCCACAAGAAGAGGAGCATGAGCAAAAAGTCAGCATGGTACCTTGACAGTGGATGTTCAAGGCACATGACTGGAAACAAGGAACTCCTCACTGATTTTATTGAAAAAGAAGGCCCAAATGTCACATTTGGAGACAGCTCACAAGCTACAACAAAAGGTTATGGTACTTTGATGATTGGTAACATCAAAGTATCCAATGTATCTTATGTGGCTGGTCTCAAGTATAATCTCCTGAGTATCAGTCAATTCTGTGATAAAGATTTCAATGTTGAGTTTTCTAGTGGAAAATGTTTAATCAAAGATAAGACTCAACAAATTCTATTGACTGGAACTAGGAAAGGAAATGTGTATTTTGCAGACTGGGACAAGTCTACTGATGCTGCATGCTTCATTGCTAAGAGTTCTAGTGAACAAAGCTGGTTATGGCATAAAAGACTAAACCACTTGAACTTCAAAACAATGAACAAAATTGCTAGAAATGCATTAGTTAAAGGACTACCTAATGAGGTTTTCATTAAGGAGCATGTTTGCAAACCATGCCTAGAAGGAAAACAGATTAAAGCCTCATTCAAAGGAAACCCAGTCATCTCAACTGAAAGGGTGCTTGAATTATTACATATGGACATATCTGGACCAATTACCCCTGCAAGCATAAATGGTAGAAAATACACATTGGTTGTAGTAGATGACTTCTCTAGGTTCACATGGGTAGTATTTCTCCTTAATAAGAAGGAAACTCAAGTCAAACTACCTGAACTACTAAAGAGATTGTCAAATGAGAAAAGCCTTAGCATTATCAAGATAAGATCTGATAAAGGCACTGAGTTCATAAATTCATACATCAATAGGTATTGCACATCTAATGGAATAGCTCATGAAACCTCAGCAGCTAGAACTCCCCAACAAAATGGAGTTGCAGAGAGGAGAAATAGAACCTTAAAAGAAGCTGCTAGGACTCTAATTGCTGATTCAAACTTACCTAAGAGGTTTTGGGCTGAAGCTATAAACACTGCATGCCATACTCAAAATAGATGTTTGATCACTAAGGGGCAAGGCAAAACCCCCTATGAACTCTGGAAAGGAAGATTGCCTAAAGTGTCATACTTTCACATCTTTGGTTGTAAGTGTTTCATACACAATAATGGGAAAGAACAGTTGAAAGCCTTTGATAGCAAAGCTGATGAGGGGGTATTCCTTGGATACTCTCAAATCAGTAGAGCTTTCAGGGTCTACAATAAGAAAAACCTTATTGTGGAGGAAACACCTCATGTTGTGTTTGATGAATCTATTCATGAGTTCAGGAATGAGAACTTAGAACCAGAAGAAATCACACAGAGGACAACCAGACTGAGCTTAAAAGACAAAGACACTGAATTCATAGATGTTGTCCAAGCCAACCTGCCTAAAAACTTCACTTTGGACAACAATCCGAAAGGCAACCTTCCTGAGGCAAACCCCACTGAAGGAAATGGTGAACTGAATGATCCAATCCCAGTTCACATCCAGGTAACAACTACCAATGAAGAAGCAGTTCCTGCTGAGGTAGTTAATGGATCAAATAATCAAGGGGGAACTCAAAATGTTGAAAATGCCAATGTCCCTGACATTGAGGACAACACCCCTGATTATGATCCTGAATTAGATCCTGCATTCAATTACCCTGAATTTTATGATCAGAATGACTCAACTTCAGTAGAGGACAACTCTACTGAAGAGATCAGAAAAAGAAGGACTTGGTTGTCTGACCAGCCTACTGATCTAATACTTGGTGATCCAAGTATATGAGTCAAAACAAGGAGATTTCATGGTGAAAGTGCTCTTTTCTGTTGTTTCTTGTCAGAGCAAGAACCAAGTGACATTGAAGAAGCACTTCAAGATGCCAATTGGATCACAGCCATGCAGGAAGAACTGAATCAATTCACCAGAAATGAAGTATGGGAGCTGGTGGATAGACCTTCACATCAAGATGTTATTGGAACCAAGTGGGTGTTCAAGAACAAAAAGAATGAGAATGATGTGATTATCAGAAACAAAGCAAGGCTAGTGGCAAAGGGTTATTGCCAACATGAAGGCATTGACTATGATGAGACCTTTGCACCTGTGGCAAGGCTAGAAGCAATAAGGCTCTTTCTAGCCTATGCAGCCCACAAGAGGTTCAAAGTGTACCAGATGGATGTCAAGAGTGCCTTTCTGAATGGAGTCTTGAAAGAAGAAGTCTATGTGGAGCAACCACCAGGTTTTGAGGTTGGAAACCAAGTTTACAGACTGAAGAAGGCTCTATATGGACTTAAGCAAGCCCCTAGGGATTGGTATGACACACTGTCACAATTCCTCTTGGATCATGGATTCACCAAGGGAACTGTGGACAGAACTCTCTTCAGAATCTCTGAAGGAGAGGACATCTTGCTTGTCCAAATTTATGTGGATGACATAATATTTGGATCACCCAAAGAAAAGTTGTGTGAGAAGTTCTCAAAGCTAATGCAAAGCAAGTTTGAGATGTCCATGATGGGGTTGATGAACTTCTTTTTGGGACTTCAAGTCAAGCAATCAAAAGAAGGGATCTTCATCAACCAAGCTAAGTACACCAGAGAAATGATCAAGAAGTTTGGGTGTGCTACTAGCAAGCCAGTAAGGATCCCAATGAACACAAATTGGAAGATGGATCCTGATGAGAGTGGTGTTCCAACCAACTCCACTGAGTATAGAGGAATCATTGGATCACTTCTCTATCTCACCGCCAGCAGACCTGACATCACCTTTGCAGTAGGTGTTTGTGCAAGGTTCCAAGCAAATCCTAAGAAAAGCCATCTTGAGGCTGCAAAGAGGATTTTAAGGTATCTCAAAGGCACTGAGAATCTAGGCCTTTGGTACCCTGCTGATGACAACATTGAGCTAACTGGCTACTCAGATGCGGATTATGGAGGTTGCAGAATTGATAGAAAGTCCACTTCAGGGACTTGTCAATTCTTAGGCAACAAACTGATATCTTGGTTCTCCAAGAAGCAGAACACAGTGGCTACTTCCACCACTGAAGCTGAGTATGTTGCAGCTGGAAGTTGTTATGCTCAAATCCTTTGGTTGAGACAACAACTCAGAGATTACAAAGTCAACTCTACTGAAGTGCCAATATTTTGTGATAACAATAGTGCAATTGCAATATCACAAAATCCTGTCTTGCACACAAGATGCAAACATGTGGACATCAAGCATCACTTCATTAGAGATCATGTGGAGAAGAAGGACATAAAGTTGGTCAAGATCCACACAAATCATCAAAAAGCTGATATTCTAACAAAGCCACTTGCAGAGGCAAGGTTTCTGGAGCTATCAGCAGAGTTGGGATTACTTGATCCAGGGAAGTTAGACAAGTAAAACTCATTAAAGTTAATTGGGAAAAGTAACTGAATTGGTCTTCAGAAGACTTGGACAAGTCTACTGAAGTTCAGAAGAGATGATCACAATTACTCAGGACACTTGTCCATTGAATCTCAGGACACTTGTCCACACCTTTTCAGGACACTTGTCCTAGTGGGGTCAGATAAGTTGTCTTGGCTATCAAACTATTTCCTTGGTTTGATAAGCACCTATTTTGGGTAATCACTGTCTACCTTGATACATATCCCAATTACAGATATCATCACTGTGGGATTTAATTTGTCCCCCACCCAAAAGGTCGCTTTCCATGCATTAAATGCCAAGATTTAACTCTTGTTTGCATTACACTTTTCAAGCCATGATCTATCTCGAAAACTCCCCAACCATTAACTAATATTAAATAACTTCCACGTTTTGAATAAAACCAATAACTCACTGTTACATTGGTTTTTGACCATTGGATCAAAACTGGCCAACTCCCCTGAAATCAATCCTGGCCGTCCAAGTATGTTTTCCATTTTTGACAACAGTTGAAAACTCACAAAACTCACCAACTCATTGACAAACATTCTTTTTAGAATATTCTCAAGTCTTAAGATCCCCCACAAACTCTTCTTCCCCAAGTATTCGAAACCCTAGCTCATTTTCTTCAAACTCTCTCAAAACTCTCCCAAAGTCATTTCTGAAACCTTCAATGGCTCCCAAAGTTAGACCAGAAATGATCATTGATTTCTCCAACAAGGCTCTAGACCTTGATTTTGGATACTTAAGCAACAAAAACATTCTTTACTTTGAACCCATAGTATCATTTGAAAGTGAGGATCCTGAGATTACACCAACCCTGAGATGGTTGAGAAGAGCTGGATTGCAGAAGTTTATGGAGGGAAGACCAAGTTCTTGCTTGGAAAACTACATGGCTGAGTTCTTTGCCTTTCTCAAATGGAGAGGCAAGCCAGAAGATGGTGAAGTTTCCACCAGACTTTCCTAAGTGGCAGAAGGAGAGGAGGAAGAGAGATTTCATAGAGTGAAATTCTCTTCAGAAGATCTTGAAGGAGCTTTTGGACTGCCTTCTGAGGGAAGGAATCCAGAAGTTTATGGTACTGGACTTGAAGATGAAATAGCTCAAGAATGGCTATTAGTACCAGGCTCTCTCTCTTCAACACAAAACAAGAAGACTCTCAAGCCAAAATTCCTCAATCTATTTGAGGTAATCACTAAGAGTCTTATGAGCAATACTGGAAGCTTGGAGCAAGTCAGCCATCCAAGAATCAGAATTATGGCTGTAGTAATTGATGCCAGTGACAAAGGCATCAAGTTTGATTGGAGGACCTTCATCATGTCTGAGATGATGAAGGAAAGGCCAAGTTCAAGGTGAAAACTCACAATAAGGTTGTGCTAGAAGGGAAACTCAAGTATTGCACCAGGGCAAGCTTGTTGATTGAAAGATTTTCCCATTATTCTCAAATGCAAACCTTTGCAAAGCCCCTCTCAGCCCAAAAGATTCTGTTTAGAAAGCTCAGCAAGAAAACTGAGCAAAGGAGGATGCTTATGGCCAAACCTACTGAAGAAAAGGTGGAGGAGAAGCCAAAATTGAAAAAGAGGACAAAGGCCAGAGTGGTGAAGACAAGGAAAATGTCTCAAATCCCCTCAGAGGAGAATTCAAGAGCTTCAACTGAGATTGAAGAAGCTGCTGCAGAGGGAGTGAGTGTGCCTTCTGATCATTCAGAAGAGTTGAGACAGAAATACAATGAGACTAGACAAAAGTCTAGAGGTGATAAGAGGATTAGGGAGGTTGTCCCTGAAAAAGATGGTGAAGGAAGTGGGAGCAGTAGGGCCAGCAAGAGAAGGGCCAAGCCTACTGACAAAGTGTTGGAGCTTCAGGAGGAAAGGTCTCTCCAACTTGCTCTTAGAGACAGCAGAGCTGAAAGCAGGACCAAATCCAAGTCAAGGACCAACTCATCTAGTTCTGGAACTCCAGAATCGAGGGTCCCTGAAGGTCAACCAATAGAGGCCAACATCCCTGAATTTCAGAACCCTGAGCCCAACTCCCCTGAAACCCACATAACCCCAACCAACCAACCTATCACCCCCATAAACCTTACAAAGAGATATTCTCCAGAAGGGAGTGTGCAAAGGAGTGGGATAGATGTGCTAGCAGATATAGCAGTAGATGAGACAAGATTGCAATCTCCCTTTGACTCATCTATGCTCAATTACTCAAAGCTTTTAGAAGCTGCACTCTTTGAACCAACCCCCTTGAGCAAAGCCCCTTCAGATCCATTGCTCTCAAAGGCAACTGAAGTACCTTCAATTGCAACCAACCCTTCTGAAGTCAATATCCCTAAACTCAACCTTCCTGAAGCTACTTTAGGAGAACCCAGAGCCAACTCCCCTATAACCCATAGTACCCATTCTAGTGGAGATAAGGAGGAGTATACATATGAAAGTATGCTCAGAGGTGGAGCCAAGGCTACTGTGGACAGTTTGTATCCACAGCTTGCTGAATTTCCAAGAATTCAGAAGACATTCCATGATTTGAGGATGCTTGTTGATGTGAAAGACAAGACTATTATGGAGATATCACAAGTCATCCAAGCTAAAGGTGCAAACTGGTGGCAAGTGGAGAACAGATTACTACACTTTGCTGGTGTGATGAAAACAAGATTCCTTACTGATGAGGAAGTTTTTGTAAAGCTGGTAGATGATAAGATCATTGAGGAGAAAGAAAGGAAAGATAAGGGCATCAAACACCCTGATAGTAGCTCCAATAATGATGATTCCCCTGATGATCCCTCAAATCCCTCAAACCCCAACCCTCCTGAAACCCCTCAAGCCAACCTCCCTGAATCTACTCAACCCAAGTCTTCTGTAGCAGACAGACTTTCAAACCCTCCTAGAACCTATCATAGGAAAGGCTCTGTATCCTCAGAGGTGTTGACCAAGGGTGGTAACACAACCAAAGACACATCTGCCAATGAAGGTTCTTCTGAACCCAAGACACAGCCTAAAGATGTTGAGGTTCCTATAATAGAGGCTGGTTTGATTAAGGCCTATTCAGTGTTAGGAGAGTTGGACACTGATCAGCCCTTAATCATTTAGGATGACTCAGTGGCTGCTGATATAAGCACTGTGATCTCCCCACAACTGCCATCTTTGAACCTTGTTGAAGGTGGAGATGCTGCAGGTTTAGGTGATGGAGTTGAAAAGGAAAATCTAGTGGAAAAACCAGAGGGAGTAGAGGATGATAGAGAGGTGGTAATTACTAGAATAGTGAGTGTACCACCAAATGAGGGTGGTATAAGTGAGGAAGGACAGGCTATTCTTGAAGTCAAATCTGAACTTCAGGAATCCCTTGATGAGAGGAGGCCTGTTCCTTTAAGTGAGGAAATTATCAATGAAGGGAGAAAAGAAATAGTTGAAAATGAGAAGAAGACTGCTGATGTATCAGAGTCTTATGAACAAGAAATTGAGGGTGATAAGTGTGTTTTTACTGACTCTTTTGATTTGTCTGACATTGCAGGTATAAGTTTTGAACAAATTTTTGCAAATGACCTCTTGACAGATGCTCCCATCCAAGTTGATAGTGGATCAGCACAAGCTTTGCTTGGGATGCAATCAGAGAAGTTGGACTTCTTGGCTCAACAAGTTCATACAGCTCATGCAGAAACTTCTGGAGCTTTAGATGAGCATGGAAGAACTTTAGCATCTGTTGAGATGAGGCTAACTGGCTCAAAAGATGTGGTTCTACCCACCTTGGAAGCTAGGATCAGTGGAGTTGAGACTGGTTTGCAAACCATCTCCACTGAAGTCATCAAAGCCAAGAATACCATGAAGTCAGTATCAAAGGATGTCAAGAAAGAGCAAACCTTGCTAAGAAATAACCACAATAGGAATGTGAAAACCTTGAGATCAGTGGTTAAGCAAGCTCTTGGAAGAAAGACAGCTCTGCAAAAGAAAAGAGCTGAAGAGCAGAGGCTAGCTATGGTAAAAGCAGCCTCAGAAAAGTTTTCCCAAGAAGTGTTGGCCAACATTGCTGAAGGTGCAGTGGCCAACCTCACTAAGCTCCTTAAAGCCCAATTAGATGCATCTCTGAAAGCAACCATGGAGGAGGTTGTCCAACAAAAGATGAAGCCTGTTCTAGCCTTTCTAAGCTTGAGCAGTGACAGAATGCAGAACATACATGATGAAAATGTATACTTGTTGGAGGAGATGAAGTCTCTCACCCAAGCCCAGTCCTTGATGGCATCAACTATGAGTGAACTGAAGCCTGAATGTTTTGATGCTGCCAAAAAGGGGGAAAGGGAAAGAGCAAGGGCAAAAGGTGCCTTGGTGATTGGAAGCCCAGTCAAGGGAAAAGACAAAGTTACTGCAGAAAAAGGGAAAGAGCCAGCAGTGCTGAACTTGGAAGAATTGGATGAAGAAGAACAGTTAGCACTTGCCTTGAAGAATTCAATGGCCTCAGCTCAAGAGGAAAGAGTAAGGCTACAACAGAGACCAGGTGGTGAAGTGTCTGGTTTGGACAAAGATGCTAAAGGTGTCCAAACTAGAGGAAAGATCAAGAGGGCAAAAGGAAAGAAAAGACAAGCTGAAACATTTACTGACTTTCCCAACAGCCTTGATCTACCACCAGAATTCAGAATTGATGATGATGAACCTATCTCCAAGAAGACCAAAGTTGCTGAAAAGGACAAGAATGCTGAAGTATCCAAGATTGCTGAAAAAGATAAGTCTTCTGAGAAAGAAAAGTCTACTGAGACTAAGTCCACTGAAGGTGCCAAAGCTTCTGAAGATGTAGAGGAGCTGTACGAAGAAGGCTTTGGACCAGGACCTAAGAAGAAGAAAGTGGTAGTGCTAAATGATCCATCAAAGCTGTTTCATGAAGGGTATGGCAAAGACCCTGAAACACAACAAAAACTGGCCATGATGAGGGCCCAAGAAAGGATGGACTTGATGGATGAAGCACAAAGAGCAAGAGATAAAAGAAGAGAAGACTTCCAGAAGCCAAGAAGAAAGAGAGCAACTTACAACAAGATGAAGCCACAACTACTGATCCCAATGGACACCAAATATCCTCACTTGGATAAATGGGTGCCAATTCAGCTGAATGACTCATGGGAGGAAGCCAAAAGGGAGTTTGTCTATGATCAATATGTCATTGACAGATGGAATGGAAGAGATGCCAACTCCACTTTTGCTGAGTTCATGATAGAGTATTACAGAGAGCTTTATCAACAACTACTTGCAGCAGCTGATATTGCAAGATTTGAACTCACAGCTCCCAAGCCAATCATATACATGCCTCCAAAGCTTGAAGGGTGGATTGACCAGGCAAGAATTCTGAAGGAATTTACTGAAATCCTCAAGCTGAACAAGATGGTTCTTGGACCTAAGGGAACAAACCAAGAAGCCATGGCACTGAAGAAGAGAGTGTGGGCACAATATGGGATGGTGCCACCTCCTGAGGATGATCTCTGAAATGGCTAAGTCTTCTGACCTTTTTGATTGGTCAACTGTGCTGAAATTTGGTCAAGTTTGCTGATGTGGTGTGCTATGATGATCTAAGTGCTCTGATATGCATTGGTTGCTCTAATATAAGCATGTACTCTGATACCTGATGTTTTTGCTCTGATCCAAATACTGTTAAGTGTTTTGGTGTTTACTCTGATACTAGAAGATGCTCTGAAACTTGAAGATCTAAGTGTTTAGTTGACATGCTCTGATACTCTAGATCTTATGTTTAGTATATGCTCTGAAATTTTTGTAATGATGTCTTGATTTCATGCTCTGATAAGTTATCTTCAACTATCAACATGCTTGTAATGATTTTTATATGAATGATAGTTGAACTACCTTTAAATCAAAATACATTATTGCAGAAATCTCTCTATGCCTACATTTGAAACCTATGCGCAACAAGAACAGTGAATACACTAACACATTGCTTTTCAGGATTATTGACCTTAGTCATGTCTTCTGAAGATAAATGTAATAGGTGTAGCTAAGTCACTTTTGCATAAGTTGTATAGGTTTTGGCATCATCAAAAAGGGGGAAATTGTTGGGAATAAAATGAGATATGTTTTGATTCAATACCAAAACCCCCTGAGACATGCCTAAGTCAAGATGAATATGTTCTAGAGATGTTAGAACATATAGAATAAGGGCTAGATGAGAAGCTGATATGTTAGGCAGCTCTTAGTTGATTAGATGCACAATTTGAGGGGGAACACATGCTTTAAAGTCTATCAAGAACAAGTCCCCTCAAGGCTCAAATTCTGGAACCATGACCAAGTCCACTGAAGGACAAATATGCTGATCAGATGAGTTGTCCAGAGGAGTTGTCTCAGCACAATCAATTCAAAAGAAGTGTACTGAAAGCTTGAGGTCAACCATGCTGAAGAGACAACTACACCCTAAAGACCCTTAAAGAATCATGCTAAGTTCACTTTCAAGTGAAGCAAAGGGCAAGAGCCAAGTCATCTGATATGAGCAAGCCAACCTTGCTGATAAGCAAGACTGCTGATAGTGATAAGGAGAGTTGTCCAGTTGATAAGGAATGTTGTCCTATCATTGGAACAACCTTCAGAAGCCATGTCCAAGTCCTAACAAGAGAATCTTAAAGTCAGATATTGGGAAGAGTGCTGCTGAATGAAGACAAAGCTTATACAACCGTTTATTTCCCAAATGAGGACATGTCACTATCAAGAATCTATCTTCAAGGTTGAAGAACCAAAAGAAGACATTTATGGACTTTTGAGGTTGCCTCTCCAACGGGCAAATCCTTCAATTGTCTATAAATATAGAAGTGTGAAGACCATTTGAAAGTACCTCAACACAATCCAACATTGACAAGAACTCACAAGCTAGAGTGCTTTCAAAGCTGTCAAAGACTATCTTAGTCTTCAAACACTTCTTCTAAGCTGAACCTATTGTATATCCATACACAAGCTTAGAGAGATATCCTAATCCTTATACACTGATCTTCATTGTAAAGGATATCTCATTAGTTGGAACCCTACTTCAACCCTTACCCCTTTCAAGAGTGAAAGTGAGAAGGTTGTAGTAGTAGAAGTGGTAGGAGCTGACTGTTGAGAGAAGAACAGTTCAGTTCTGAGTTGAGAAGAGGGTACTAGGACTCTAGACATCCTAGGGATCAATTCACCAAGGAGTGGTGTTATTGATCAAGTGCACCTTGGCACTATAAAACAAGTTAATTCCAGGAGTAAAGGAATTATCCTGTTCAATCAGGGAAAGTGGATGTAGGAGCTTGAGTCTCTGAACCACTATAAACTCTTGTGTTGATTTGCTTTTCAAGTACTTTCATACATTCAACACTGCACACAAAACTGACCTTTCAAAGAATACCTATTCAAAGACTGTGCAAAACACATTTGGACAAGTTTCCTGAAAACTGGACTGTATTGAATTGACTAAGTGATTTCAGAACTAAAGGAGTCTAAACTAAAAGGGCCAACCACTATTCCGCACATATAACTCCCCTAGATAGTTATTCAACTAAGTACTCAATAGTACTTAGTAGTCTGATTATCTTAGAAGAGTTAATCATCTTCAGCAGAGTTGTCCAAGACAACCTTGCTGAGCTCTGGTTTGATCATAGTCAAAAAGAATTTGCATACAAGTGTATTCCCCCCCCCCCATACACTTGTTATATACTCCTTTCAGGACCAACAAAACTCCTATGGGATCAACTCAGAAACTGAGTAAAGATAATGTTGGCCAGAATGTTGACCCAACATTATACAGATCAATGATAGGCAGTCTTCTTTATTTGAGCTCCAGTAGGTCTGATATCATGTTTAGTGTATGTTTATGTGCTAGATTTCAGTGTGATCCAAAAGAATCTCACATGTATGCTGTAAAAAGAATTATTAGATATGTTGCAGGAACTTGTGATTTAGGTTTGTGGTACAGCAAGGACACAAATTGTTCCTTAATTGGTTATAGCGATGCTGACTGGGCAGGAGATGCTGATGATAGAAAGAGTACCAGTGGTGGCTGCTTTTACATGGGAAATAATCTCATATCTTGGCATAGCAGAAAACAGAACTGTGTATCACAATCCACAGCTGAATCTGAGTATATTGCAGCAGGGAGTTGCTGCACACAATTACTTTGGTTACAGAAAATGTTTTGTGATTATGGTTTACCTTGTGATACTTTAACTGTTTATTGTGATAACACTAGTGCCATAAATATATCAAAGAATCCAGTGCAACATTCTTTGACTAAGCATATTAGTATAAGGCATCATTTCATAAGAGATCTAGTAGAAAAAGAGGTGGTCAAGTTGGAATACATTTCTACAGAAAAACAACTTGCTGATATATTTACCAAAGCTTTAGATGATAAGAGATTCTCCTCTCTAAGGAAATCTCTTGGTTTATGAAATATCTGAACACTGTATCAAAAGTGTTGTACCAAATGCGGTAGCATTTGGGACAACACCAGAGTAGTTCATTTAATTATTTCCTTGTACAAATTTCGTAAGTATCGGATTTAATATAATTCTCTATAATCTTAGTCTAGATGTCTTAAAATGAGTCTTGTGGAATATGAGAAAAGCTTGTACAATCTCTCAAATGCAAAGGAAATCACAAGTTAGATGCCTTGAAAATCACTGAGTAACTAGGGACACGGAGCTCACTACTACGATGTTCTCTTTTCCAAAGGTGATATATAATGCATCAAATTAATCACAAGTCCATTGAGTAACTATGGGGCACGGAGTTCGCTGCTACGATGCACTCTTTTGAAAAGATGGATCAATGTGAAAATGTGATAAAAATTAAAGTGCAACACATATGAAGCAAATTCATGAAAAAACTGTGTTGAGATGTACAAAATGCCAACAATCTATTCAACACCTGACTCAGACTTATGATTTCGATTATTTGTAGAATTAATTAGTTTCTTATAATTATTATCTTTATTATCTGAAAATATTTATCTGAATCTATTTATTTTTTTCAGTTATTATTTAATCCTTTTTATTTATATATTCAGTTTTTTCAGAAATTATTCTCCACAACACATGACTTTTTTTAATGGAGAGTAGTTATTCTTCCACTCTCTTCGTTTTAGTTTTTCCTACGAAATCGTGTATCAACTCCCGCCTTAAATCCTCTATAAATTGGTCTCGTATGCATGTTGAATGTTATACTTACAAACTTAGATCAGATTTTGCAACACTCATTCATATGGTATAATTTATTTGGCATACGTGTTTTATCACAATTTTATTTAAACTTGCAATTCAAATTTTTATTCCAGAATTTGAAAGGTCCAATCAACTAACTATCTACTTTTTGCAGGTTGTAATCATCATTTCACATGCAAGTTCTCACCCTTCTCACAATTTCGAAATCTCTCCAGCCCTAAACACAACCGTTCTTGCGATTTTCTCTCAAAATTTTAAGATCAACCTTCTAATGGCAATCATCACTGAAATTACTGACGATCCTCCAGCACCAGGCTCACCATCATTCGTAGTGGGAACTATTACTGTTCCTTTCGAGCTCGAACAACCCACTGACTTACCAATGGTGGTGTACAACCCACTTGATATTCGAAGTGTGGATGGCAAACACCAATATCCCTGAGCCCACAAGTGCTGCTGCGGTTGATCACTCATCTTCTAAGTCACCAGCTGCCCAAAAATCCTTCCCTCTAGGAACCTCCTTCGAAAAATTGAAGAGAGCACACGATGCCCTAGCCCGAAAATCGGCATCTCCAACAATCATCTTGGAGGGCGAATTCTCGACAATGCTATGTTCCGTGATGATTTACCGGCGGTGGGTAGTGACGATGTGCAGATGCATGATGCCTCTTCGTTAAATGAAGAGGTTTTGGCAAAAAAAATTCCAGATTAAAGCAAAAGCGAAAGTCCCCGGCTAAGAAAGCTCAATCCCCTGTTCCAGCTGCTAGAAAATGGCCTGGTGGTCGCCGAAAATCCTACAGAAACTTTGGAAAAATGGTGGATTACACTGGAAAGAAAAAGACGAGAACCGACGGGGGAAAATCACAACCCATTGTTGTCTCGAACTCAGAATCTGAGGGGGAGCAAACTCAGGATGTCAATGAAATTATTGACAATTTCCCTGAAGCTGTAGCAGTCAATCATGCAGAAAAGGAAGACACCAGTTCGAAGGCTCAGAAAGTGTACAAAAAGCCCCGCAAGAATCAAAATGTTGCCCCTCCGGTGGCACCATCCGATGGTTCAGACTCTCCTGACCCCTCCGGCTCAAGTTCAGACTCCTCTTCTCATGAGGACGAGGTACTACTCTCTTCTGAACATACTTTTAGTAATTCGGACGATGAGTATAATGATAACACAAGTGCTCGTTACAAGACTATACGGAATAGAATCATTCTCAGTGAACGCATACTAAGAATTTCTGATTTTGAGGAAGCTAATTTATTAGATTGGTTTAGGGAGAGATCTTTGTTGGATGCTTTATTGTTTGCAGTTCCATATGTTGTTGATTGGGTACATGAGTTTTATGCAAATGTGACTGATAAAACAGGGGATACCAACTCTAGGAGATATGGTTGTGTGCCATTTAGAGGTCATGAAATAATTGTTACTCCGAGGAAGATTAATATGCTGTTAAAAACAAAAATTATGGAAGACCCTGTGGTAACTGATTATGACATGATGATTAGTGTGTTAACTGGTGGAACGATAACAAGATGGATTCCTAAAATACTTGCTTCTCGATTGACAAGTCTCTATTTTGTTCTCCTTAAGATTGTGTGTTGTAATTGGATTCCTTCTACAAACAATACTACACTTACTCAGGAACAAGCTGTACTGCTCTTTAAGATAGGTCACCTCAAGCAATTCAATTTGGGGCAAGTTATTTTCACAAACATGATGAATTTCACATGCACTATGTCTGGTAAAGGTTTGCTTCCATATCCCTGCTTGATATACAAACTGCAAGCTGAAAAGGACTTTCAGAGGTTGGACACTGAGGTTGTCAGTGGTTATGTTCCCAATTTCACTATATCACCACAACTTCGTGGTGGAGAAAGAATTGTTGATCTACCTATACCAGGAGCCTCAACTTCCAGAAATGTTGCCCCAAATGATCCCTCAACCTCTGCAGAACATCCACCCCCAGGTTGTGTAGCTTCTGTCTACTTATCTTCCCACTTCATTTTAAGACAGGTAGACATACTTCAAGGCACTATTACCAACCTTCAAAGCACTGTTGAAGACCTCTTGATCCAGAAACAGTTCTGGATGGGCCTACTTTCTACATCCACAGGGGGAGTGCTGCCAACAGATGTTCACCACGCAGGTCCAAGAGAAGTTTCTGAAGCAGCCGTTCCAAACTCAGATGCAGTTGCAGTTCCTCAATCCAATGAAGAGAATGTCAATGAACAGATGCAGGATGCCTTGGATAAGGAGCTGGACCAGGATGCACAAGACATTGAGGATCTGTATGGAGATCTCAATGTGCACTGAAGGCTTGAAGAATGGGGGAGTTCGTGCAGACTATGAAGATGCAACTGATATAAGCAGCCCAATCCTCCCCTTTATTGCTTTCATTTATTTCCTCACTCTGTAAAGCCTGTACTCATGTTGTTTTAATTTTCTGTTCCAGATACAATCTACTTTATGTCTGTTTTTGTTGGTTCAAATCTAAGTATTACCTTGACTTAGATGCTGTTATTTTTTAATTTGACTAAATACTAAATTTATTTCTACTTTGAAATATCACTTGTATTGCTTTATTTATCAATATTTTGAATGTGTGAACATCAGTGGTGTTGATGTAGAAAGGTCAAATTGGGGGAGATTGTTGATGTTGGAATAGGTGTTTTGTTTAATGATCCAACACTTCAGTCAAGTGTTGTGCTAAATGACCCAACACCTAAGACAACATCAGAATTTGTCCTTTCTCCTTTTACTAACTCTAACCTTACTTGTGTTGCTTAGTGATGTCCCAAATGTAGGAAGAAGACGTGGGCAACATCCAGGTCATGCAGTTGCACGGGAGTGAGTAGTTTCTAAGCACCATTATACAAGTTCCTAAAATTATGGAGTTGTGAAGGGAGGTTACCAAAACTACCTTGATCCAATGGCTGAGATGATCAAGGGAGTTGCAAGGCAGTTCGTGTACAAGTCTATAAATAGAGACCACTACCTTCAATACAAGACACAAGAGAGAAAGCTAAACAAGATTACTAGTCTTTTGAATGCGCAACGCTTCTAGTTAGGAATATAATTTGTTCTTTCTTGTAGATTTGCACACACTTATAACCCCGAATATTTGTGTGTTTAATCATTGTATTTTACTAGGATTTTATGTTAGATCTATAAGGGAGATAGTTTCATACTTTCTAGTAATCTTTTCAAACTCACTCGAGTTGTAGTTGTTCAAAACCTTACGAGGTTGTTGATTTGTTTCACTGATATTATAAGTAATATAAGTGATTCGTGTAGATTAATTTTTAATCTACACAAATTTTGAAATACTTCATTTGCAAAGTGTTAACTTAATTTCCGCTGCTCAATTGTTGTCTGGACTGTGCCAACACTACAGACAACACATCTGATTTCGCACGCACACACACTTTCAAGTAATACTCATCTGATATCAGAAGACAAAAGACATTAGGCCAAACGAGTTAACCAGAAGACTAGAAATGAAGAACAGAAGACTAGTAGCTCATCAAGGACTCGGTTGATTCCAAAGTCATCTTGTAATTTAAACGAAGACTTACCATACTTAGAAGATTGACACGATCCCAGATTTGAAGCAATCAATATCAAAGCGACTGGAATCAAGGAATCAATCAAGCAAAGGAAAGATTGCCAAACGGCTAGTCAACTCCAACGACTAGTTGCAGCAATCCTCCCTATAAATACAAGAGGATGAGGAAGAACAAAGCACGGAAATAAAACGCAAGAATTCGAAAAGCTAATCAAGCAAGCAAGCCAAAAGCAATACTCTGTTAAGAATTCTCAAGAGCCCAGAAAAGCATTAGAATGCTCTTTTAGCTCTTAAGTTATTTCCCCATCCAACCAAAAGAACCTGAATCCAATACATATTGTATATCCTTTGATTTAGGCATAGTGGTTAAGCAATTTATAAGCTTGAACCATTAGTTGGATCCTTTCAAAAACCCCAAAACCCCCACCATAAGGTTTAGTTTTTGAACCCCTGTAAGAGTGCAAGTGCTCACAAATCAATTTGTGGAGACCGTAGCAGTTTGGAACTGCTCAGATCTCAAAGTCCTACCCTTGGGACTATAAAGGACAAGCCCTTGTAATTTTCGGGATATTAAAGGGATTAAACATCACGTTTGGAACGTGAGAGTGGACGTAGGAACGTATATCCGAACCACTATAAAATCCGGTGTTATTTATTTACTTCACTTTACCTTTCAGTTTACTTATATTTTTATATAGTGCATACTATGATTTGAAACATCTTTATAAACAAGGCCATATCTTTCAAACCAGCACCAGTTGAGTATTTCCTAAAAACAAGTAATTGGTTATTTCAAAAGATTACTAGAACGAGTCTAAATAAAAGGCCTACTCAATTCCGCATATCACTCTACCAGATAATTATTGTCTTCTGGACTAGCAGACTTGTAGTCCAGGAGACATAGTAATCAGAAGAGGTTTCCAACTCTTTAATTGTAAAAGTTTTAAAGTCTATTCACCCCTCCCCTCTAGACTTTAATCTCATTCACTACTCGTTCAGGGACCAACAAGTGGTATCAGAGCAGTGGTTCTAACTGACTACTGTCTCTAGAATATCAGAAGACCTAATGGAGCCTTTCTGTAGTCCTCTTGAACAGATCTATCTTTTGAAAAACTTGTTCTTAAAAACTCATACAGCATGAGTGCTAACATGCGTAAACTGCCTAAGTTTTCAGTAGAAGACTATGATTATTGGAAGATAAGGATGAGGAAGAATCTCACCTCAGTTCACTACAAGATGTGGTCCGTGATCACAGAAGGCCCAATCACAATCATGACAGTCAACACAGCAAATGGTGATCCTGAGATCCCAATTGGAGAACTTGCTCCCAAACCTATGAAAGACCTCACTCCAGAAGAGATGAAGCAAGCAAATCTTGACAAAATTGCTCAAGATTACATTATGCAAACTCTCCCCAATGAGTATATAGCAAAAGTACTCAACTGTGATACAGCTAAGGAAATGTGGGATGCCCTGGCACTCCTCTGTGAAGGAACGGAACTGATCAAAGAAAGCAAGCTATCAACAGCAGTCAAGAAATTTGAACATTTCAAGATGCAACCAGAAGAGTCTATTGATCAGCTAGACAATAGATTTACTAAGATTAACAATGAGATCGAATCTCTAGGCAAGAAATACACCAATAGAGAGAAAAATCTGAAAATTCTGGACTCTCTAACCAAAAAGTGGAAACTCAAGAAGACCATCATCAAAGATACTCAAGACATCAAGAAATGGACAGCTCAGACTCTGTTCCAAAACCTCAAAGCTCATGAGTATGATCTGGAGAGAGAGAAGAAAATTCAGAAAATGATGAGCAAACACCAACTCCATCTACCTCCAAGACTGTAGCCTTCAAAGCAGCAACTAGTACAAAAGCTGCAAGCACCTCATCTGGCAAGACCCCCTTGAACACAGATGACATAGGAGGATCAAACATGAGTTTAAAAGAACAAATGGCTCTTATGATCAAAAGATTTGAGAGGATGAACACCCTAAACAGCAAGTATAGAAAATTCTACAAAAATTACAAAGATAAAAGAGCTGGATCATCCTCTAGAGAATCAAGAGAAAGAACTCCAGAAAGGTATCCTAGGAAGGATATGGAGTCATCTGATAGTCGAAGCTATAGGAGAAGAGATGCTACTCCTCCAAGAAGAAGTACTCCAAATCAGAAATTAGGTACATGCTTCAACTGTCATAAACCAGGACACTATGTCTATGAATGTCCAGACCTAAGTCCAGGAGATAAAGAAGAAAGAAAATCGAGAAGAGACAGGAGGAATTCAGATAGACAAGCAATGGTAATTGAAGAATCTGAATATCAAAGTGATGATCTACCTTCATCACCAGACTACGGACTCTTCTCAAATGATGATTCAGATGATGTAGCTATGATGGCCATAGCTGAAAACGAGGTAAATTCTTATACATCAACTTTTCACTTACCTGCATCTTCACACACAGATGAGGCAAACCCATTTATAGGCGAATTCGAGAACACCTATTACCAATCCTTGGAAGAAGTAAAAGGTGACCTTGATATCGCAACAAGAGCTTTCATAGAAGTGGAAGAAGAAAACAGATTTAAGAAAAGAAATTGCAAGGTTGAAAAAGGCTAAGTTCGATAACACCCGTGAGTTAGTAACAATGAATGAAAGATTAACTAAAGAAGTGGAACTTCTTAAAGAAGAGAACACCACAATAACTCAGTTGTATGAGGGGATGTTAAAAACTAAAGCCTTAGAAACTAAGGAATTTCGTTCACTACAATCTAAGTTTGATGACCTCTTCTAAGCAAAAGAGCTCTTAGAGAAGGAGAAGGAAAGCCTTGATCAAAAGATATCAGAGTTCAATATAGCGTCTGCTACTATTGAAAATATCTCTGAATATTATCGATCTAATGGCAACAAGATGGGTTTTGGTTATGAATTTAATCCATCAACATCTTCTCCAGCTAAGGGCAGTACACTTAACCAGTGTGCTACTCGATCACATGAAAATGGTGAGTGTTCTAAACACAATGAACCTGTTATGGATCAAAAGGCATTTGTACCAGCTAAGGTTAATTATCTCAACACCAAAAATGGTAAAAGACAAGTTAACCCCAAGTATGTACAGAGGAACAACAAACAGCCTAGACCATCTCGTCTGAGACAGTCTCAGTTGTATGCTGCTCCAGCCAAGAAGAAGAAGTCTTCTTCACACAAATTTGTTCTCTTTGCACCCCCTATCTCCTATGATATTGTGAGAACAGAGGAGTATGGTCCATATAATCGTGTACATCGTTCAACTAATGCACCCAGGCCGAATGTAACTAGCCAGAAGATAATTCACACTCACTCCTATAAGAGGAAATCATCTGACAGTTACCTAGCTGACACAAATAACAAATCAAACCAGGCCAAGGTGTCAACTGCTAAGATTTGGTTCTGTGATGCCCGAGGGAGACAACTCAAATGCTCAAGGTTATTCAAACGACCAATGTATATGTGGGTCCCCAAGGGTACTACTAACACCCAAGGACCCAAGACAAAATGGGTACCTAAGACTTAATCTATTTTGCAGGAAAGAAGGGATCTATACAGAAAATGTGGTCAAGCAGGAGAAACTTGGTATATAGACAACGGATGCTCAACTCATATGACTGGAACCAAAACCCTGCTGACCAACTATACAGAAAAGAAAGGTCCAAAAGTCTTCTTTGGTGATAATGCGCACGGTAACACAAAAGGATATGGCACCTTAAAGAATGGTGACATTGAGGTACATGATGTATCATATGTAGAAGGTTTGAAGTTCAATTTATTATCAGTATCTCATTTTTGTGACACTGGATATTCGGTGAAATTTTCTAAAGATGAGTGTCTTGTAAGTGATAAACGAACAAAACAAATCCTTCTAACAGGATCTAGAAAAGGTAGTATGTATCTTGCAAATTGGAACAATTGTCCTAAGGATACAAGTATGCTTGTGAAAAATCCTAGTGATATCAGCTGGTTATGGAACAAACGTCTTAGTCACTTGAACTTTAAGACTTTAAACAAGCTAGCAAGGGAATCCTTAGTTGATGGACTGCTTAATGAACTCTACTGTAAAGATCAGGTATGTGATGCATGTCAACAGGGAAAGCAAACAAAGGTCTCCTTCAAGACCAAGAAGACTGCATCAACCAGCAGAGTTCTAGAACTACTGCATATGGATCTCTTTGGACCAATCACTCCAACAACTCTAACAGGAAGAGAATACACTCTAATTGTAGTAGATGATTACTCCAAGTTCACTTGGGTTATTTTTCTATACAAGAAAAGTGAGACTCAGCAGAAACTTCCTGAATTGCTGAAGAGAATCCAAATAGAAAAGGGAGAACCTATTGTGAAAATTAGAAGTGACAAAGGCACTGAATTTATTAACTCTTATATTATTGCCTATTGTACCTCTAATGGTATTCAGCATGAGACAAGTGCAGCAAGGACACCACAACAGAATGGTGTAGCTGAAAGAAGAGTCAGAACACTTAAGGAAGCTGCAAGAACTCTCCTTGCTGAATTTTCCACTCCTAAGAAACTATGGGCAGAAGCCATCAATACGTCTTGTCACACCCAAAATCGGTCAGGTATTCACAAAATTCATGAGAAAACTCCCACTCTTCTAATTTTGAACTTATCAGCAAGGTTGACTTCTACTAATCCACTCTTCTAATTTTGAGTCATCAGCAGGGTTGACTCTTCTAATCTTGAGTCATCAGTAGGGTTGTCTTCTACTAATCTTGAGCCTTAGGGAATTTGACTTGCGTATTCTACTTAGCTTAAGTTCCCCCTCAACTAATCTATGAGTTGCCTAACATATCAGTTATTCAACTAACCTGATCTATATGTTCCAACAAACCTGAAACATACTTAATCAATTTAACTCATCTATAGTGGCCTATCATCATGGGTTTTGGTATCTTAATCAAAATCTCATTTTATTCCCAACAAGGTACAAGATGATAATGTCCCCCTTAGTCAAGCCTCAAGTGGACGATGAAGAAAGAAGTGTGGTTCACTCAAACCTCCAGTAGACGATCCTCGTCGGAGGATGTTGCCGCCTCCACTACCCTATTCTTCCTCTTCTTCATGTCATGCCTCTTCTTCGCGGGGGTGTTCTGAGTACCACTCCCCTACCAGCTTGTATGTATCGCGTCGGCATCTTAGCGATGAGGCTCGACATAAGTATTTAATTTAATTTAAACGTTTAATATTAGTTAAGTTATTTATATTACCCGATTAATGGCACATGATTATACTTGGTAATAAGGTGGTCAAGGTAGCGACGATCATCATCCTTACTAAGAAGATCACAATGTGAATACGTACTATTGGACTAAGGTTCCTATTCAACGACGCCATGATTACTTTGACGGGTTTAAGATACGTGTATGCTTTAAATTAAAATTTTGAATATATATATATATATATATTGATTATATTTATAATAATTAATTGATCAAATGCAAAAGGGTGTATTTGGAACCCCTCGATCCCGTTATGTTTAAGGCCTTCTATACGTTGGTTCAACCACAGTGCAAGAAAAGCATGTAAAAGTGGAGGAATCACAAAGAGAAGGGGATCATATAGGCAATCGGGTACACAAGTGGAACTCCCACGCTGTCATTTGGGATGACATAACTAACATGACCACATTTATTCAACTACACACAATACAAAATTAAATATAACGTCCCTTCCGCTTTCGTTGCATAATCATTTGATCAAATACCATCTCATGTTAATGTTAGATATGCTTGATGAGATGCAATGCAACACAACACAATACAATATATCTCATAAGATTCAAATATCATTGCACAATATAATTGAACTCACTTTTTTCATTTCACAATTAGTGAACAACGATCAACATAAATATGTATCCATATATCATCAATCAACACTATTAGTTCACACCATACTTTGTGTGTGCATTGTAGTAACAAATGAGTTTCTACTTATCTAAATTCCCAAAGATTGTGACCGTCAAAACTTCTAGGACATTGCTCGAACCCCTTGATATTAAATATATTTGATATAAATTGTCATGAAACTAGGAAGTGATCGGTATGTATATAATGTATCTCATTCATAAATTCGATCAATTATATATCTATATAGCTTATATGATACACGTTTACGTAATACTCTCACCGTTCCATAAATGTTTGCATCATAAAATGAGCACACTTTTTAAGAAAAAAATATAATAAGTGAAATGTTAATGGATAATTTTATAAAATTGTATGAATAAAGTAAAGAGAATAGTTAGAATGAGTGTAAAAGTAACATTTTGTGTAAATAAGTGAATTTTGTGAGGGTGAAATTTACTCATTCAAACCGTGCATGTTTCTCTAAATTAATATTCTTATATACTGATTTCAGTAATTAATATATGTATCAACCTTAGTTAATGATCAACATCCTCTGAGATAGCTATATTCTCTTTTAATTAATTCAAGCAAATTTAAATTGATGTATACATAAAATAATTTACTTTTCTCTTTTAATTAATAGTACAAGCTCAAGTGCCGCCCTACTTCTTATAATTGTTTTTCTTTTTCTTTCTAGACTACTAGGAAACAAACACACTGCCTCCTATTAGCTTCCCCTCTAAGTTTAAATTGCCTTTTGTAATTATTAATTATATATTAATGGTTTTTTCCTATATTATTATATATTGTGCATTATGTCAGTAGCCATGCCCCAATCTATCACATCTTTATAAGATCAGTTACATGTATGTATATATTTTATATATAATAATTAGTCACTTCTGTAGATTTCTTTATTTAATTAATATATTAATTATACATTTATATTTAAATCAATTATATATATGAGACACTAAAAGCTCAAATAAATTACAATAGATTTATCATTCAAAATAAACGCAAGATAAAATAATGCAAGATCACAGGTAACACATACATAAATGCAAGCACTGTATACACTGTACTGGCACCAAATATATCTTATTCATATATTGGAGTCAATATAACAGTGAATCAAATGAATAAATTTTGTGGAGAGTAAAATGCAATAACGCCTGGATTTTGATGGTATTTCCTGGAATCAATCGAACAAAAAATAAGAAAAATAACATATCACTCCCTCAATTCTAGTGGAAGCTTCCTATTTTATTTTATTTTTTTCTGTCCTAATAAAAGTTTTTATATATTTTTAGTAAATTATTCATTCTTACATTTAATTATATTTTTATTTTATTCAATCACATCACTTCTAATACATTTACTTATTTTATCATAGTTCTTAATTTATTTGCATGCCCAAAAGCTATAAGAAGCTCTACTACAAAAAAAAAATTGTGACAGAAATTCTGTTATTATAGCTTTTCTAACTAAAAACCTTTAATGATAGAAATTAATTTTTAGTGACAGGTCCTGTCATTAATTCTTAATTTACTGTAATTTGAAAACATTTAGCTAAAGGAGAAGCAATAATGAGAGGGTTTTATCACTAAAAAAACTCTCCTCTCGAAATCGCGTAGGGAGTAATAATTAAAATTTGGAAATATCCCTATCCCATCCCATTACAAAAACGTATGGAGTATATGAAAAGGTCAAAATGGGAAAGAAGACATTTGTTGATCAACACAACAAACAGCACACGCACTGAGCCATTAGCTTCTGCTTGTTCACATTTCAAAATCGCACATGCTCACATTTTATCCTCCCTTATAAATAAATACCCAATTTATAACTTTTATTATTCCAATTACATATATTATTGCACAAACAAAGAAAGAAGAGGCTAAAACATTGAAAATGATGAATAAGGCCGTCTTCTTCTTTTGTTTAATACAAATAGTGATAGTTTGCAGTACTAGTGTTGCAAGAGCTCAAAGTTTATCAGGTGTGTATGTGTTTGGTGATTCACTTGTGGATGTTGGTAACAACAATTACATACCACTTTCCATCATCAAAGCCGATTTTCCATACAACGGCATCGACTTTCCCGGCCGGAAACCAACCGGCAGATTTTGCAATGGCAAAAATGCTGCTGATTTCCTTGGTAATATAATTAACCTCTTCTTTTTCCATCTCTATTTACTACTACTGCTATTATACTTATTTTTCTTTACTTCCATGACAAGGAAACTTTACTTCGATCATGTCCCTCCGAAGGTTATTCAAAAAGTTATCAATTTACTTTTTTGGTCGACCTTTCTCTTTATCTCAACAACTCACTCGTATACTAATACTATATTCATTAATCGAGGTGTAAAATGCAAATGAACAACTTTCGAAGTAACGGGTGGGTTTATATAAGTATAGATTTATTCATGTATCACCTATTTCACTTTTTGCCTGATTTAAGTTAATCACGTTTAAAATAAATGTCTAATCAGGTCTAAAATAAAATTTATATCCAACATGCAAAAATACACTAGATTGTGTGCATACCGAATAACCGAAAAACACATTGAAATATCCGAAATTGATTATAGATAACTCATTATATCTACCAAATATATTTAATCTCGTATTTTACTGTTTTCAATACATTACACGCGAAATAAATAACATCTCAAATCATCATGTATGTGGACCTACAGCTGAGAAAGTGGGATTGCCAACATCACCACCATATTTATCAAGGCCTAAAAATTTGCTTCATAAAGGTGTAAGCTTTGCCTCAGGAGGAGCCGGGATCCTTAACAGTACTGATACGGATCTTACGGTATGTCACGTTAAAATAGAAATTTTGATTTTATGGGTGCTACTAGTATAATACTAAAATTTACTTTATTTTAATAGATTATCTCTTTTTTTTTTTTTCCCATACTTTACTACTTTATTCATTTGTTTGGGTTGGGTAGTCAACTTAAAATACCTAGTGCCCCAGCTATGTCTCCATGTTGCATCAAGAACTTGGAAAAGAAAATCAATATTTATTTACAACAAAATTTATTTTCAACTTCTTTTACAAATTATAAATAGTCCATTTCTCCTGATTGATTGGGCCTGTGGGCTATAAAACCCAGCCCAATAATATTGTAGGTCCAATTACTTTTTTTTTTTTTTTTTAAATAATGTACGTTTGTTTTTTTAATTATTCAGAAGCGTGTAATACAAATGACGAAACAAATAGAATACTTTGCGGCTGTGCGTCAAAGCCTAGTGGAAGAAATGGGATCCCCTATTTCAGTACAAGAGCACCTCTCGAAATCACTAATTTCTATCGTCATTGGTAGCAACGATATTATTGGGTATTTCAACAATGGAAATGGGAGTGCATTGCGTAAAAATAACACCCCCCAGCAACATATTACTCTCATGCTTACCACCCTTAAACAACAAATCAAGGTAAGCTAACCTTGTCTTTACACAATTACAATTTACGAATGTCATTAAAGATTCAAGAGTACGTTGTTCTTGGATAACACCGTCTTACGAATCTCATTTCATGAGACGAGTCTCCCTTGACCCCATGTAAAAAATGTTTTTGTTAAAAACATTATCACTTTTTTCAAACGTAAAATCTGAAAAAAAAAATTAAATAAAATTTTATCCAACTCAAAAATCTGGAATATGGACCCGGAAAAAGATTTATGAGACGACTTCACACAAATTTTTGTAAGTTTGCAAAAATACAAATAACACAAATACTACTGTGTAACTGTTACAAAACATGTAAATGGGCTGAATATTTAAGACATTGGTTGAGCCACATTTTCTCAACTCTTTGAACATAGTCCAACGCTGAAAAAATGATCACCTTGCTTCAAAAAAAAAAAAAAATGATCACCTAACAAAACTTGTTTTATCACTCATAGTAATAACTTGGTTGTCAATACAGGATATTTATGGTGTCGGAGCACGCAAGTTTTTGATTATTGGATTATCACCAATAGGATGCGCGCCCAAGCAAAGACATCAAAGCGCAACTTATGAATGCAATCAAGAAGTAAACTACTGGTCAAACAAATACAACGAGGGCCTCACACAGATGTTGCCTGAATTACAGTCTGAACTCAAAGACTTCCACTACTCCTACTTTGATATATACACCCTCTTCCTTGAATTCATTCAGAATCCAAATGCCTACGGTAAGAATATACAAAGTAATACTGTCTAGCATACGAAGTATCACGTTTTAAAACTAATTATCTGCTTATAGGTTTCAATGAGGTAAAGTCAGCATGTTGTGGACTTGGAAAACTGAGAGCTGGGGTTCCATGCACGCCTCTTTCTCTCTATTGTTCAAACCGAAATTCTCACCTTTTCTGGGACATTTACCATCCTACAGAAGCTGCTGCACAAATGTTCATCGATAAACTTTTCAATGGTTCTGCAACTTATGTATCCCCCATCACTGTCCAGCAACTAATCACTCTATAGAAGTACTCTAGGATAAGAAATCAATGAGAGAAATTATACAAATTCAATATAGATGAGCGATTCTTAGGTTTTTGATAACATAAATGTACTAGTGTATTTTCTACAGTTGCATTGTTTATGTATCCAAGTAATGTAAGTGCTTATGCATCTCAAATGATATATGAAAGCACCACAGTTTTAATACCAACTATGCCAGCCATATTGCTGAATCAGAATATATAAAAGATTAACGATGAGAAGGCAAGACGTCTTCAAAGAAAAGGCGCAGATCACCATTTGAAGTATCAAATGATAGCATCTTCTGCACAGCCTCCTGCATTATGTGTACCTACTTTAATATGGGTCGAAAGAAATTGACAGATAATTCATTTAAAATGCAGGATAAATTGCATATTTAGAACACTAACATAGAGGTCTGGCCAATTATAGACACTATATATTGGAGCTTACACTTTAGGGCAATAATTAAAAGCATTTCCAACATTGAGTACATCCCAGGTCAAGTGTCTTCAATGCGTGAAAATTTAAATTAAGAGGAAGTGTATGAAACCAGACGTGATACTTTTGTTTGTTTTGTGATACTTATATTTCAAAAGTATCAAAAAAATCTGCAGAAGTATCATGTCCCACGCATGAGACTGACAAGTTTTTGTGATAAATTAATGTTCTAGAATGCCAGTCCAAATATGGATCCATGCGTTACACAGCCAATTTGGGCCAATTGAGACATTCAGGTCCGAATGTTCTAAGAAGGTGAATTTTCTAACTTACTGCCCTAAATTGTTAGACCAGATATATAGTGTCCTTGATTTGCCACACTGTTTAGTGTCATAAATTTTCATTTTTCCTGTGTCATGTGCACCTTATACTGCTGATCCTGGGCGGATATATTCTCATGGAAAAGTCTCTCAGCATTCCTGTTTTGCTTAATGGAAAACAGCAATGATGCTGCTCTCTTTATGACTTCCTCAGAAACTCCTATATAATTTGGGCATCAGAAACTTAAAATTAAGTAAACTACAGTGCACAGTTAAAGCGAATGGACATTGGATTAGAAATGGCATATTCTACAAAAATTCGAAAGCTACTGGCATCAGATTTATTCCATGATTTTGAATGGATATAAGTTTCACAACAAGATAATCTTGATATTTTGAAATTAAATGAAAAGCATACCGGCAAGTAGTGCACAGTGCAACCCTGCAAGACAAATTATAGACATTGAATTTTTTTGGAAAAAGAAATTGTGATCTATCTTGGCTACTAAGAGATGTTTTGATCGCTCACCATAGCTAAGAAGAGCATGTCCAGGAACCAACCTGCAAGGAATAAAAAGAGAAGCTTCATTACAGCTCCAGAATCGAATTAGTCCACAACTAAAAGGGAGAAACATATACCATCCGCCCAAATAGTAATTGGAATGATTAGACTCTATATTCAATTATAAAAAGCATAAGTACCTATATAAAAATACAATGTCATCAACATCTGTGCATTTGTCATCTGGGCTTAGAACACTCATAGTGTAATACTTGATATTGCTTGACTGCAAGTATTACTTGGATGATGTTTGAAGCATAATACATCTATACAGTTGCAGAAGTTCAAATTGTTTTAAATGAACACAAAATACAGTACCTCTATCAAGTAACCATCTTCAAATATCTCACTCAAGTGAGTAGACAGCATTACCTGCCAAAAAGTGGAGAATCCTGATTTTAAAAGGAGAGATTTTACATTTCTTCAAGCTATTCTCTCAGGAGTAGTGAAGGTTAGTGGGGACAGATAATATTTTTTTGAACCAGAAGGGTAGGGTTCCTTTGTTTAAGAAGAAAAAGATTAAGACACAAAATGGGATCAATGGATTTCTTTTTTTTTTTTTTTTTTTGACAATGAGGAGCAATGGATTTCGGACCAAGGGAGTAAAATATCACTTTGGTTGAAGCTCAGATAAAGAAAGGATGTCAAACCAAACCTTTGGAGGATTATCACAAGCGGCAAAGTAATTTATGATACCACCAAGGAGACCAATGCCATCTGGAATTGATATTAAGCAAATGTTAGGCAATAATAGAAATAACTTTAAACTACTCAAGAGTCCCACATTTTGCATTAGCTAACCTTCAGAAAGGGTTCCCTTTCCAAATTCATCCACCAGACATAAAGAATGATAACTTGCATGCCTAAAGATGGACATAAGTATTTCAGAAATGGAAAAATTATAGATAGGTAGTGCATAGTTCTAAAAATCAACATTCATAAAATAAATCACGAGCAGATTTCATTCCCAACCACTAACATCTTCTCAACGCACTACCAGAACAGAGAAGTTATGCCCAATATTTCCAATATTTCAATGTGCATATCCTAATCAGATGTAATTATAGCATACCGCAACATCAAGCCCACTTGTTGGAGGTCAATCATAAATGTAGATTGTTCAGCAGTCATAAATTTGCTTCCCATGGAACAGAATATCCTATTTCAATGGATGGCACCAATTAGAATTTATATAAACTACTATCTCATGAGAAGAGTTATTAATTAGACAAGATAGGACAAGCAAGGATGGAACCTATCAGTCACACCCACTGTTGCTGCATCTGCTGGTACAAAACTTCCAATGTGGGAAAGGAAAACAATCAAGGCAACCTGAACCAGAGGAATAAGCAAAAGAAGTGAATATGTAACGGAAATATTAAAAGTTATGCTATTCAGCCGTCTGCAGTTTTCCTATCTTGTCAGAAAATGTCCAAGAGAATCATTAGCAAATGCAAATTAGCAGATAATGATGCACACAGTGTTTCCATGGTCTATGTGAACGTTGATAAAAACAAATATTAAAAATAATCTTGATCTATTTTCAGTCATACTAAGCATCACCATACCTGCAACTACAAATTTACAAATACAATTTCGCCTAAGGAGGACTAAGCTTAGTCGAATCTATTTAGTAAGTAGGGACTAGTTTTCCCAAAACGTAGTCCAGATTATATTCCAATAGTGGATTTTTCATTGCAATCGCTGAATGGACAGCAACTACACAGAGAAAAGGTGAAGTAAAATTATATGGGTAAAAGAATCAAGGAATTGAGGAAAAGGTATTTTCATCCAATAAAGGACGATACTGCTAGTCTTCTACCTGAAAATGTTTTGATCATCAATCAGCAGACATATGTGGATGAAATTAGTGATGATTTTGTTACGTATAAAAGAAGAAGGAATAGGCCAGCTAATTAGGGCTGTTTAATAATTAGCAGTTTAGTAGTAGTTAGCAATTTAGTTAGTAGTTAGTTGGTTTAGTAGCAGTTATGTTCTTTACTTTACTCAGGGAATAGTCTATAAATAGCTGGTCCTTATGTTTAGAAGGGAATGTTGAATAATATTGTTACTTTTCGGCTTAGGCTTGGGCGGAGAAGTCCGATTACTGTTCAGATTGTGTTCTATTCGTGTTCTTGTGTTTCTGGTCTACCTTCTCTGCTAACAGATTTATATAGCTTCAGACAGCAATAAAATCAAAGATTTGAAAGAAATATGAGGAATGAGTAGAAGAATTCTGGTGAACCTGCTTTATATAGATACTTTTCCCAGAATAATTAGGCCCAGTGATGATACTGATTCGTCCTGTATATTTGTGTCCTCTCTTTAGCAGCCAACAGCAGTGACAAAATTCCAAAACTGATAAATTCAAGGGCAAGTTTGTTGGAATACCTTCATCCAAAATCTTAGTGTCATTGGGAATAAATGTATCGACTGTCATTTCCTGCAAAACATGTCTGATAGCAAGAAGAATAAAGGTTCATAAAATCTTCCCAATGCACATAAGTACAAGAAAAGGGTAACTTATAGTACATAGCTGCTCTAACCTTCCATTTCTTATATCAAGAATGCTTTCTGAAGTTAGAATGGGCCTCACATAGTTGTTTTGACGAGCAACTAATGCTAATGACAATAAGCTAGACAACAATCACAAAACAATCAGAACAAGGACCAGAATGAAAGATAATGCAGGAAGCTCAGGAAGAAAAGGCAATGAAATTGCTTGCTTTAGAAAAAAGAAATTTGCTAACCAATCAAGCTCAGCTGCAAAATTAACAGCTTTGAGGAATGAAAGAGAGAATTCAAGAATGTGCGTGACAAGGTCTCTGGTAATTGCTCTCTCCATGTCTTGAAAAAGAAAAAGAAAAAAAATAAAGAACAGGAAGAAAAGCACCAAGTACGACGAACACTATTGCAAGTATGCTACATGTGCAAATAATATTTTCCACAACAGAAAAATCATAAAAGGAAATCAGTTTCATGTATCTGGCTGCAGCTCATTCTCAATGTCAATACAGTATTTCCCATAATGCATAATGTTTCATGTTAAGGGTTGACAATAACTACAAAGATCAGATTCATAATAAAGACTTCCAGTTAACCTACCCAAAATTTTGTGATATATATCTCCGAGAAGATTATCCATTTCCCGTGTCTTATCAGTGCGATAGAAAAACTTTTTGCAGTCTCCATCTTCGTCAGAGAACTATGAATCAACAAGCATAAGCTTATCAGAATAGGCTCCTTACAGCACAAACAATAAAACCGCATGGTATGTAAGTTCATGACTTACAGCAAATTCAAAATCCTGAAGTTTCTCTAGAATGTTATCATCAAGTTTTTCTTCAAATATGCACATTAAGTAGCCTGCATCATGGTGGAAGAATCTAAAACAAATCTGGAACATAAAAATATAATGTTTCCAGGCAACAACAGAATGTGTCTCTTCATGTAAAACAATCTCAGAATCTAGCCAAAAATTGAAAAACTGTTGAACCACGATGAATGCAAAATTTATATGTTGAGACCTAATGTTCAGAAACTTAAAAGAAAAGTTTATTTGACATAGTTTTAGAAGAAAGAATCTAACGAAGGCTCTCATGTTTCTTGTCAAATGTGGGTTCCCTTTATTTTCAAAGTGAGTATTGGCTTCAGTTTCTGGAGTGCATATCAGAACCATTCTTCGAAGCTAGAAAGTAGAAAGGGCTAAAGACATTGAGTTTGGTGAACTCTGGGAAAGAACATATGCCAATCAAACTCATTAAAGAATATTACTTGTAAATTAAGCAAATGGAAAAGGCTAAAACCTCAAAATTATCCTTCTCACATAATAATTAATTATTACTGCAAAAGGCATCTCAAGAACCAGTGGTGGAGTGGTGCAAATTTGAATTTCTGCCACTAAATTTTACAAAATCAACCATAAATGCTAAACCAACCTATCTGGTGTATATAAATAATACAAGGAATGTATTTTTCCCCCAACTTATGAGGTAAGCGTGCGAGTTCCAATGACGATGCCTGTACAGTTAATATCTGTGTCAGGTACACATTCTACATTCTCAACAAGCATAAAAAGTAAAATATATAGCACCTCTTCCAGAAATTCTGGTAATTCCTCATAGACTTGCCTCAGCTCATCCAACTGCATGAAATAAAGCAACTAAACGAAAACAAACTAGGAATACTCTGGGACATTTGCAATCACTTTAAAAAAGACTGAAACCCATAAATTTAACTTCAACTATGAAGCTATCTTACCTCCCCGCAAAAGCCGTCTTTCACTAAAGTCTCATAACCCTTTTCTTTACTTCGATTTAGATCTACAACTCCAATAATCTACAAAGATTCAAGCAACACAAAAAGTCAACAAATCAAAGAGAGTATACGGTCACCAAGATGAAAAATTGAGGAAAATAACAAGGAAGAATATGGGGACAACTTATAAGGTTTGTTGAACTCTAAGGTTCGTTGAATTCAGGTATATGAAAAAGATAAAAAAAAAAAAAAAAAAAAAAGCCTAAGAACTTCCACAGCAGTCCATTGTAAATGTTCAATAGTTCACATTCTGAGAACTTTCAATGGCAAAACATGCCACTACACATGACTTTACATTTTAAGTATTTCTGAAGATTAAAACTAACTATTGCAAATTAAAATAACCTAGTTTCGTGGAAAAGGAAACATAAGCACACACCAGTTCATATACATAGGCCAGATCCATAGATATATGAAGACCAGCCTGCAATGGTAACAAAAATGCAGTACATGAAAATAGTAATTGATAAACTAAAAGAAGTCAATGTGAAGAACTTAGAGAAAAACGCTGAGCCCTAATGAAGAGTTACCTTCTCAATGATGTCCAAGTTTAAGTGTTCTAGTTGCTCTCGGAGTGTGTCAGAAATACCTACTTCAAATATCTTGTTGATGTGCAGCAGTGAAGATATACTCTGTAAAAAAAGTATTTTTTTTTTTTTTTATTTCTACAGAATAGGATAATTGAAATGGAAATCTTGCATGAATATGCAGAAGAGTAATTATAATAAAAGAATCATGTTTGTAAAACCAAGAACAAATTTTAATTAATACTAGATACAATCCATTAGGGTCCTCTAATTCTACTATGCAAGTATTCAGGAATAATGACATTTGGAATTCAACCATTGAATGTGAGATTGATGACTTGATATCCTTCAAATTTAAGTTCTTCATTATATACTGTAGAGGATTTAGCAACCATGATCTCAAATTAAATGGTATAACTTTAAGAGCAATAGCTTCATGATTTGACATCTTATTGGCATGATTGCATTTCAATCTCCTCAAACTTTATTTGATCTTCAATAACAAAGTTAAAGGGCTTAGCACCATAATCTCAAACTAGATGATACTCTTTTTGGATGGTTCCATGATGAACAAATTGACTTTTTTCCTTCAAATTGTGGATCTTGGTGGATTTTGATCGCCTTTCACTAGAACTTTCTCTAACACCTTGCTTGCAACTCGTTGGCTAGTTGGTATGCCTTCAATAGGGTAGAGATGACCCCAACTATGGACTCGCAGAACAGGACTCTTGCTCTAATTATTTGATAAGGTGGCATGATATAACTGACATTTATATCCTTAATCACAAGACGGTTTGAATAACTGAATCTCCATTCAGTTAGTAATTAAAAAAATATGATCTCAGTGTGAAAATAATATCATGTTTATGTATGGTAGTATTCCAGTTTTCCTTTCAACTAAACATTTTATTTAATGTTAAATCCCATAAAAGTTCCAAAACTAAATAAATCTATTTGATGGCAGTATACAAATGCCAATGTATGTTTGGCAACAAGATTTTCTATCTGCATGAAATGTGGATGTTGTGCAATTTTCAGCATTCCTACACATCAAATGCTCTCAATGTATAAAGAAGAATTACCAATACGTTATCCTAAGGCATTCTCTGCTCATTTGATTCATAAAAGCAGGAACTTTTTGTAACACAGTCATACTTGAGAGTTTCTAAGTAGGTCAAGTGATGAGAACGTAACAAAAAAGTCCTAGGAAGAGAAAAACCTAATTGAGATTAAAGAGTAAAAGCCTTTCAATCTGCCCTAAGCCCATTATGCCTTTCTAAACATATTACATACGCAACAATTTTAAAGTTTCCATTTCCTTTCTTTCCCCATTTGACCCCCAAGAACTCAATGCAAGTATCGTCATGGAAAATTTTCATTCAAATTGCGGGAGAGAAGAGGGGAGGACTTGACTGAGGTGCAAGTTTGTAAATGAAGAAAGAATTAGCATCTCAACAATCTGCAACCTGCCCACTCCTAGACTGTAGATAAATGAAGCGCAAGGAAGAGAAACTGAGAAAGAAATGAAAAAAGGATTCTCGCTTTAACGACATTTACAACAGCCCCATAAATGAGCAAACATATTGTGTGATAAATTGTCAGATAAACTAGTGACATTATAATTAAATCCATGTAAACAAAAAATAGTTGCAACATTTTAAGTAGGAAATATATTTTTCTTAGTGAGTTCTTGCAAATCCAAGTTCAAAATATTACATACAGGTTGCTTGGTGAGTTAAGAATGAATACTGTCATACCTTCAGAAAGGTAGTCCAGTCACTATTTGTACATACAGAGCTTGGAGAGTTGATTTTCTGTAACCAATTCAAAATATGACAGAGAGTAAACAAAATAGAGAAAGCAATGTCCACTAACACGCTGATACCACCCCCACCGCTCCCCTTACAGAAAAAGTGAAAGAGGAAAGACAGGAAAGGGAATTGTGTTAATTCTTAAATCTTAACTAAAAAGAAAAACAAGTTATAAAGGGTTGGCCACATGACTTATGATATTCATATTCATATACTTGGTTATAGTTGCATATTAAAGATAACATTGGCATAACACTGTTAAAATACATTTAACAGATAGCTATGAAAAGATTATTGCACCTTCAGTACGTGAGGTATATCTTTCACAGACTTCAGTGTTTGACGCAAAGAAACCAATAATTCCTCAGCACAAAGAAAGAATGATATCTTGATCTATTAAGGGGAGAACATTTATACTCCACCAGTTTGATTTAATAATCCAAACATTTTGATTTAATCTGCAGTTGCTTGAAACCATTAGCTCTAATAACATGCAAGATTCAGGCTTAAAACATCCAAATTAGGATACAATATCACACTTACTACACTTAGACTTGATCAAAGTGGATGTTAATCATCATATTAATAGATATATGTTCATTCACCCAAAGCTTCGTTTGATCTGAATTTCTCATTCTTATGGAGTCTACACAATTTTTGTCCTACTCAGCACTTCAAACGTTATATGTACACAGTAAAGGAAATATGACAACATCCTTTAAATTAGCCTAGGACAAGGATACAGTATCAAGACGAGTGTTCAGCCTTTCAAGATCCAGTATAGGCCTCATGAACCAGTTCCTAGTTAAACAGAACTATTAGCTGAAGGACTCAGCATAGATAAGACCCTTTATATCTGTGAATTATTTGTACCTTAATAGACGTCTCCCCAATGGCGTTACACACTGAAATAATGCAAAATAAATTAGTCCCGAGATTTTCTTTCAGTTGCAATTATCTCAGAGATTATCAACTGGAAGGTATAAACATCAAAGGGTAACAAGACCTTATTCATCATCCCAAATACAGAGAACCTGCAATCAGAAGTACCCGTGAACATTTCTCATAAACATATAATCAAGAAAAAACTCTGCTTTTCACAATTCCTTGCTCTACCTAATGCTCAATAGCTTGGATATTTATTGAAACAGAAGAAGAAAAGTGCATTTCGACATTTACCCTTCCTTTGCTCTACCAATGCCCATATGACTTGGATGCTTGTCAGTTTGGAATATTTGCAACGCCTCGTGAGCAACAGAATCAACTTTGAGAAAATTGTTTCTAGTTGTTTCTTAAGGTGTGTACATCTTAAGGTATTCAATCCATGTTTCCCCAATATTAATGCATTGATACATATAATATAAGGAAAGATACAGTGAAATTTCAGAGACTGAATTAATTGCAATTGATGGGTTCCCACTTTCCTTCTGTTCAAGGGTGTCCAGTATCCTCTCATTCTCTAATATCGCAAGAAGTCCTCCGCTGACACGAACTTGAACATCACTTCGAATGTCCATCATGGAACTGAGCTACAGTTGAACTAAAGGAATAAAACATCTTGAATAAAAAAAAATTAAATCAAGAAAGTGATCCAATAGTTAAAAGTATCTAAAACAGAGAATTTGGATATCCAGAGGCCAATATTTACGTTTGACAAAGTAAACTTTCCAGACGACTAAATCTGGCAGAGAATTGATACTCACTGTTTCAGGAGAGATAATTCTCCACATACAATGTCTTCAAATGTTGCAACAATCAAAGTCCATAATAAAACAAGTTCAGTTAGATGGATATTTGAATTCTTCATTATTCAATATTATGATTGCTATTCATATTTCTTCTCTCTGGTTTAGAGTAGTGAAACTACAATGTAAATCTCATTCTCTTTCAAAGTGCACCCTAGATTGGTTCCCTCTTATGATGAAATTATCTTCTGTACAAGGGTTCAAGACATAATTCACTCCTAACAATGTGTACAATTTTAGCTACACAAAATCATGACTGCTTAGAACTGGAAAAGTAAATCCCTGTCATACAGAGAAGCATACTGAAGAAATGGAGAAGTTAAAAAGTATAAACAAATGAACAATGCAAAAGTCATGGACGAACTATGCAACTTACAAAAGAGACCCTTTCTTTGATATTCAACCCTTCATCCATTCCTGCAACTCGCAGGTACATTAGTCTGTTGTATACAATACAAGGGGTAAAAAACTCAGTAGTTAGTATTATAATGTCTTAGTAGAAACAGAATAAATAATTTAAAAGATTGAAAGTGCATCCCACGAATTCATCTGACGTCTGAATATAAGCTACAAAACTTGATCCGCAAAGCGCTGCTCTTTTTTCATCCCATAGTATTCAAACACCAGAGGTGTCATATGCATGAGTTCTGACAGTTTAATACATTTTTAATTTGATGGCAACAACATGCACCCTATCAAAGTTTTTCCCTATCCTCCCACTTTGGACAAGTACTTTCTTGATCAACTAGAAATGGAAGTAACCTCACATAAGAAAGATACGGATAGACGGTAACTTGAGGATAACTTAATGGCTCCATATCAGATGCTCTTCTTTTTAATCATTCATACACTACTCAAGTTCATTGCTTAAGTATCTTATTAGAGTATTACAAAATTAGACCATTAGAGTATTATATTTATTATGGAAATACAAGTTAAGGACACTGAGACAGAATAGTTAGTTGAGGTCATTAAGAGGTAATCATGCAACAGATAATGGTACAACTAAAGAAATTTGGACAAATATAAAGTTCCGATATTAGTTATATACCTGTGCCATGCTTGCTCATATGTGAATATTGAACTTTTTACAAGCTTTACCACTGGAGCTTCAGCTGCTTCATCTGCTTAACTCATGATATAATTAAAAAAAAAAGTACACGCTTAGAGCTGAATGAGATATCAAGTTATTGAGCAGCGTACCCTTGTTTTGTAAGGCTGTCAAGAAGGATTCTTCACTCTTGGTGCTGGTATAGATAATGCAAGGCTGGGCTTGATATTTCACTACATCGACAGTGAGTGAGGAAAAGTTTGTATAAAGGGCAAGAAACAAGAGTTAACCAGCTATTTGAACATTTTCTTTTCAAGTACCCATCTCAACCAAGGGAAAATCTTCATTGCCATCTTCCCAAAATTCCATAACGTGTAGTTGGCATACGCTGGAATCGTAATAAGAGACTCCAACACTGTTCAAAGGTTACATTCGCATTAATCATTTGATTTCCCTATGTCCTTATTCTCAAACAAACATGCAAGCCTCTTATTTAAAAATAATTTATGCACATAAGAGAGTTACCTTCGACCGTGCATAATGCAAGCCATATAGACCTGTCACATGTAGTAAGAAAAGCAAGAGTGATTTACGAAATGGAAATGTGCCCTAATTCACATCAAAATGCGCATCGGTAAAGTTTATCAAAATGAGCAAGAGGGGAGAATAAGTACTTTCAGGATGCAATTAACCTAATAATTGGAATATTAAGCTGCGTTAGTCATTGAATCTTGAATAACAAATGGAATTCTGTAAACATTTTCATTCCAACATTTTTACAAGCAGATTTGTACATATCTCATGCTGATCTTACTTAATCGAAGGGAGAACTAAAATTGAAACTAACTAGAAATATATTGTGTGCGAAAAACTCAGGAGAATAAGGTAATCGCGGTTTTGGATCGAGATGACGCAGATAACGGTGCGTTTCATGTTCCATTAATTATCCCAAAAACAAATTCCAAACCAATTCGAAGATACCGCATATTAAGAAATATATAATGGAACAAACCTGAGGAACGGAATCTGTTTCGTCGACTTCTTCCATAGTTTTGAGGCCAAATCCTTACCGAGGTAGACTCGGGGAGAGAAACAGTGAAGAAAGATTTGAAATCTGTGAGTAAAATGGCAGGAAAAGTTCGCGCTTTTTTTTAAGCAAAATTGCGTCGTATAACAAACTACGGGGCCCCTTTTAAACGTGTGAACCCAATTGACTTGTCGTCGAAAATGTGAGTATGCCTTTCGCAGAATGAATTGAAAATTCTCATGATATGTCTTTTTTGCCCAATTTTAGTTCTTTAAAAAAAAAGGATGGGCTTATGTGAAAATACCTTACGTGTGCTTACGTGCAAATTCATCAAATAAGGAAAAAAAAAAAGTCTGGATTAATATTCTCGCGGGTATCCGGAAAAAAATGGGCCCAAATCCAAAGCCGCGAAATTAAGGTACCTGGGCCCAAATCCAAAGCCCGCGAAAAAGGAAACATTATTAAGCATATAAAACAAAATTAATAACAAACTATAGTTATGTCCTAGTGGTAAAAGTTTACCCTGGCATTTTTTTTTCTTTATTTTTCAATATTAAGGGCATTTTTTTTCTTTATTTTTCAATATTAAGACAGTAAATAGCACTGACCCACTCCCTTATTTTTTTTTTACTTTTCTTTCTTTTTAAATTAATTTTCTTTGTGTATTGTTGTTTTATACATTAATATCACAAATTTTATGTAAATAGTATTACATCGTTACATTTAACAGTATTACATTATTGTAATTGACAGTATTACAAAGTGAAAACCAAAATATTTATCACTGGATCATTATTCTCTTCTTCTCTAACCACGTTATACACTACTTTACCGTACCCTCATTCTTCTTACACGTTTCTTGTCTCTTTTTTTAATCACTTGTGCACATTCTTTTAACAGTATCACACCTGAAAGCATACAGTATTACAGAATAAGAAACATGGTATTATAAAACAAAAATATCTAAGCATTTGAGAATTCTACAATATCAACAATTTAGGGAAGCCATACTCTATTGTTTACAAAGTAATTCATCAACTTAACACAGATAAATGAAAACAATACTTGATGGAGTACTATATTATTCTACATCTCAACACACCTAGACAGTAACACATGAAATACTTAGTCAGTATCATACAAAAAACCAAATATTTTTATCAAATTGAATGTTTAAAAAATGAACTAATTAACTACTCAAGTTTTGAAGGACATTAAATCAAAACAAAAACAGTATTACAATTAAAACGTAACAATATTACAATTAAAACGTAACAGTATTACATGCAATTATACCTTTTTTTTAATTACGTCACCATCATTCTCTTCTTCTCTAACAACACTGTCCAGCAATTCATCATCCTCACCTCTTGACCTTATTTTTGTCTCTATTTGCTTCATATTTTTCCACAGTATAACATCTAAAGGCACACAGTGTTATATTATACACACAATAGTATTATATTTTGCATATGATAGTATTACGAGTTATCCACCAATGTACTCTACTTCATGGTCAATTTACTTACAAGGTAAATTATCATCTGTAAATTATCATCACTGAGAAACAATTATCGTCCCCTTCCTTAATTTTAGTTAATACTGAAAGACTGTAATTGCAAAAAAAAAAAAAAAAATTAAAAATGAGATTCGAAAATAAAGCTTCTTCAGTTCAGGTCTCCATAATTCTTCCGCACGGAATATTCTCAGAAGAACGAAAGTTGTGATTTGATCATCAGGCTAATCAGAAAACAAATTTTATGCAACAAAATAAGGGAAATTTCTCAGAAAATCAAATAAGATGAGATAAAAGATATCGAATGCAAAGTTATTCTGTTTAAAAGAAATGAAAACAGATTCTCTTCAGCCTAGTCTCCAAATAGATTCAGCACAAAATTATTCTCAAGACAAATAGTAGTAATACATATGAGGTAGCAGAACTAAAAACACGTTGACTTTAGATTACTAGAAAACTTAAAATAGATCTCAATGCATAACTCTTGAGAAAAAAAAATTGACATACCATTCGACTGAGGCAGAGGATCAATGGCGACGAGCGAAAGTCCATCAATCACAGGCCAACACGTGGCATCGCTTTCCGCATCAATTTCTCCACTCTGAATCACCAAATTCACAGATTCCCCATCGTGTTTTTAGATTACCAAATAGATTCAGCACAAAATGTCATTTATAAAAATCATCGTCAGAGAACAGAAACAAAAATAACTTTTTGAATCAAACTCAAAATATAAAATACCTGAAGAAGAGTAGAAAATGTAAAATAGGAAATGAAAATATGGACGGATGGACGGATCGACGCGGCGGGAGGGCGGCGTCCGCGGCGGGCGGATGGAAGGATCGGCGCGGCGGGAGGGCGGCTTCGGCGGCGGGCGGGTGGACGGATCGGCGCGACGGAAGGACAGATTGGCGCGGCCAGAAATGTAGAAGGGGGATGGAGGGCGACGCCTCACTGTGTGTAAATCGCACACAGTGAGGGTGTGGGATTACAAAAGTAAATTTTGGTATTTAAACTTAAGGAATTTGCATAAAATTAAAATTTTAAGTTTGAGCGGGCCGGGTCGAAAAAATATATGGGCCAAATGTAATAACCTAAATCATAAATTGGGTAATTTTCACATAAGCACACATAAAGTATTTGCACAAAAGTTTTTGCGTTAAAAAAATAATTATATAAGTTAAAAATTCTAAATTTAATTTCTAATAATAAATTTCATAGCATATTTATAGTTGTCCATAATTGTATCCGAATCCCCTTATGTACATGTACAGGAGTTTCATGTACAGACGGCAAGCCTCTTCCTCGACAATTAGTGTCTATAGATATGTACATGTGGCAAGCCTCTTCCTTGACAATTGGTGTCTATAGATAAACATCAAATTTCAAGTATAGTTATGATCGGAGCTAGTCAAGATCAACTAACGCTCGTCACTTGCTTAAATTTTTAGTGGAATGTTATGAATACTGGATAGTACACATGCAGTTACATTTTAGTTTCATTCGTGATCTCATTTGGACGGTTATCATCACAGGGTCAATTATTGTTACACCTGTGTGATAGGACAGTCCCCGTAAGGACATTGGTTCCAAAAGATCGAGCTGATCTCATTCCAAATGAGATTAAACAAAATAACTTTGATAATAATACCAAAAATCATATTGTAAACACTTTACCTAATGAATATGTAGGTAAAGTACTAGATAGTCTAATCAAGTATAATATAAAAATTATATAACATAAAAAATACACATGATTGTGTGCATATGAAATTATTGAAAGATATAATATCGTGTAACTGTATATATATAGATGTTTATGCATTTTTTTTTTCATGTGATCAATGATTTAACATTCACCAATAACAAAACAAAATAGAGTTTTCAAAATGTTCAAGTTTCATCACACACTGCCGAATAAACAGAAGCAGCATCCAACTACTTAATTATACATTAAAAAAAAATCACCAAATTAATCAATTAATTAACTATCCTTGGCTGAGCTAGCCTTCATCAATTTGTTGGCTTCATAGTAGTTCATCATCAGTTGGATTTTGGGCGTCGTCGTCAGTCTTATTGGATAGAATGTCCTTGAGAATGATGTTTGGTACCACAAAATTGGCTATCCAGAATGCAATTAGACACACACCACTGCCATAAAAAAATCATACCATTTCAGTCCGCAGTCGTGAAACAATCTATAAAATGAGCAGAAAATTAAGTAACACACGCACATTACTATTTAGTGAAGCCAACTAAAATTCTTTACTGAAACAAGAGTAACACTTGTACGTGTGCAGTAGTCGTAGACAATATAAATTTTATCAACACCCTCAATCATTACTTATTTATTTGGATTGATATTCATTTCAGTCTTTATTCATAAATAATAATTTTATTTATAAATTAATCCTACAATAACTCATCGTACTTTCAACAAATTTACTTTATACATAAATTTAATCAATATTTATTAAATTTCGTGACCAAATAAATGAATTTTATGAAATTGAGAGAAAGGAGTAATATTTAGTGAAATCAAGTAATACTAACCAACTAACTATGTTTAATGAAAGCAACTAATATTAATAATGTTAATTGAAAACAACTAATGTTACTGAAAACATGCACTAATATTATATGCACAAGAATTTGGCAATTAAGAAATCATAATTTTAGAAGAATGGAGAAAAGAATTGGGAAAGAGGACAAACCCTGTCTGAAGTAGGACAGAAAACTTAGGGGTTGGGAGCGAAGTAGTAGTTGCAAGAAGAATAGGAATAGAAGAGGGCAGTGCAGGTAGCCTGCAGGTGGTGCCATTTCGGTTGAGTTGCAGCAGCAGCGTACAAGCTGGTCTATTTGTTATCCAGATTTGGTATTTATTTGTGTGGTGAGGAACAACTAATAATGGAGAAGATGAAGGCCAATTCCTAATGCTCATTTTCTGTACATTCATAAATCATAGTGTCTGCTGTCTGTGGATAACATATGATAATGGTACAAGTTCATTTGAAGATCTGGGCCCGACTGCTAAATGGGCTGGACCTATCTCACTACGATTAATGGGCTGGCCCTACATATACTTGGCTCAGTGGTTTTTTTTCTTTTTGGAAAATAATTGGAAAAAAAAAAACTTCATACAGAGAGAAGCTTTTATAGAAGTGAGGACACACAAAATAAAAAAAAAGGAGAATACTGATTGCAGTTTTGAACGGTAATTTTATAAATTTTTGATGTATAAAGTAAATAATTTGGTTGAATTGTGTGTGTATGTGGAATAAAATTAATGACATTTTGTGTAAATTTATGGATATTATGAGAGTGAAAGAATTAAGTATCATCGAAAAGTTCAAACTTATAAAGTGGTGTGAAATTAATTCATTTATATTAATTTTTTAATACTCCCTTCTAGTATGCGTGGAGTTTGTGAGAGAGATTATTTGATCACCCTTGAAAAATGGTGAGATATAATTCCAACTATATATAATAATGTACAAGGAAATAATATCAACATGTTACAAGGAAATAACCAACTCATATCTACGAGAATATTTACAAAGATTTTGCCATATTCTTAATTTTCTAATCAAGCATATTATCCTTATTACCACCCTCATCTATATTAAGGAATAATTCCATATAATTTCATAATTATCTCCATTCCTTGTATTTAGGGTTTATACTTTATTGTGCATATTTCTTGCCTATTTTCATGTAATCAGTTATTATTGTAAATCTCAATATATATACAAAGTTATCCCACTCACCAAAGTTACGGTGATCAAACCCTAATTCTCACGTGGTATCAGCCTTCTCTCGATCCTAATCATCTCTCTCTCCCTCCGCCCTCACGACACACTCTTCCCTCTCTCTCTCTCTCATATCGAGCTAGTCCCCCTCGATTTGCCCTAAAATGGCCGATCCCTCAATCCCCATGAACGTTTTGATACACATGGTCACGGTCAAATTGACCTCCACCAATTTCCTTCTCTAGAAGAAACAGGTTCTTCCGATTCTCGTCTATGCCGATCTGTTCGGCTTTGTTGACAGCACCACTATCGCCCCCCCCAAAACCGTCAACAACGCCGCTAATTCGGCCTACACCGTCTGGCGCTCTAAGGATCAAAAAGTCCTTGGCCTTCTCATCTCCTCTCTCACCGAGGAGTCACTGTCCGAGGTGATCGACTGTGACACCTCTCGGCAAGCCTGGCTGGATCTTGAGGCCGCTTTCAGCCACTCGTCTCAATCTCGCACCACACAGCTCCGCGAGGAACTCCTTCTCCTCAAGCGCAATGATATGCCTGTTGCTGATTACGACCGTAAATTCAAGCTACTGTGCGACCAACTGGCCGCCATCGGCAAACCCGTCGATGACTCGGACAAATCTCATTGGTTTCTCCGCGGCTTAGGGCTCACTTTGGGGGTTTCGCCGACACCCGCATGTCCATGACTCCTGTTCCTTTTTTTCGGGATCTCGTTCATCAGGCCACAGCCTTTGAGATCATGAACAAACCCCCCGATGCTTCTCCTCCCCAAGCTGTTTTTATTGCTCATAATCGTCCTCGCCCGACCTCTACCTCCTCGTCACACACTCGCGGTCAGGCCCCTTATCGAACCGGCAGTTCATCCCCATTTCGGGGTGGTCGCCATGGCTCTGGCCGATGTGACCGTCGACACTACATTCCTCGTTGTCAGATCTTTCGGGGCGACCACTATGCCGACAAGTGTCCTGGTCGTTATGCTCGTCCACCCGAGCACTCACCTGCCCCATCGTATGCTCGTCCGCCCGAACACTCCAATGCGAACCTGGCACAAGCCTTCCACTCCGCCTGTTCGCTTAATCAGCCCTCCTCGTCTGACTGGTACATTGACTCCGGGACTTCGGCGCACATGACTGCTCTCCCAACCGACCTGGACTCCTGCTCGCTGTATTCTGGTAATGGTTCGGTCATAGTTGGTAACGGTTCTGCCTTACCTATCTCCCATGTCGGTTCTCGTTCTATTTCCAGTACAGTTCAACTTCGTGACGTGTTAGTTGTGCCTAACATTACAAAGAACCTTCTGTCTATCAGCAAATTAACTTCTGCTTTATCTGTTGATGTTATATTTTCTGACAAGACGTTTACAATTCAGAAGCGGAATACCAGGGAGGTGGTCGCTCGGGGTAGGTGCGAGCAAGGCCTTTATGTGTTGGAGTCATCTCTTCCAGCCTTTGTTGCAGCTGTTCGATCAACTGTGTCTAAGGCTTCTTATGATTTATGGCATTTGAGATTGGGGCATGTCCCGTTTGATGTTTTGAAACTTTTACATAAGTTAGGAGCTATTTCAGTTACGTCTGTATTACCAACTCCTGGAGTTTGTTCTTCATGTCAGTTAGCCAAGAGCAAACGTCTATCCTTTCAAATAAATGAAAAGCGAGCTTTATCTGTTTTACAATTAGTGCATTGTGATTTATGGGGTCCTGCTCCTTTCCTGTCCACAGATGGTTATAGATATTATGTCGTGTTTGTTGATGATTTTTCACGCTTCTCTTGGATATATCCTATGCGAGCTAAAAGTAATTTCCCTACCATCTTGGAGACATTTCACTCCTTTGTCTGCAACCAGTTCTCAACAACCATGAAAGTGTTGCAAAGTGATGGAGGAACGGAGTTTGTCAACAACAGGGTTTCCAATTTTGTGCGAGCACATGGGGTTCTCCATAGACTATCCTGTCTGTACACTCCCGAGCAAAATGGTAGGGCTGAGCGAAAACACCGACACATCACCGAGACAAGGATCTCTATGATGTTCCATGCGAATCTCCCTGCTCGTTTCTGATTTGATGTGTTTGCCACAGCTGTCTATGTCATCAATCGTCTGCCATCCACCATCTTGAGTGGCACCTCTCCGTTTCAGACAATCTTTTCTTAATCGCCTAAATATGAGAACTTCAAGCCCTTTGGCTGCCGAGTATATCCTTTTCTCCGAGATTATGCCTCGCACAAGCTGGCCCCTCGCAGTCGTCCTTGTATTTTTGTGGTCTACAGCAGCTCTCACAAAGGTTTTCGATGCCTTGACCCAGACTCAGGAAGAGTGTTCGTCACTCGTCATGCCAAATTTGACGAGCACTGCTTCCCTTTCTCGGCATCTCATCGCTCCTCTCCTGTGCCTTTATTGGATGTTTCGGTTTTATTGGAGCCTGACTGCTCGCCTCCATCTACCGACCGGTCTCCTCTAGTCGCTCCCACACCCTGCTCGCTATGCTCGTCTGACCCAGGTCCTGTCATCGCACCGGTGGTCGCCCAACCACCACCACCTACTCGCACCTTGCTCCCACCAACGTCCTCGCATCCAATGGTCACTCGGGGTAAGGCAGGGATCTTCAAGCCCAAATACCCACTTAGCTCGACCTCCTCGGCACTTATCTCTACCTTAGCTCTCTCATCTGAACCACGAGGGTTCAGGTCAGCTGCCAAGTCTCCTCTCTGGTTGGCAGCTATGCAGGAGGAAATTGATGCTCTTCGCAACAATCACACTTGGGAGCTGGTTCCTCGCCCTTCGGGCGTAAATATTGTTGGGTCCAAATGGGTGTTTCAGACCAAATATCACTCCGATGGCTCGGTTGAAAGACATAAAGCTCGACTGGTCGCCCAGGGCTTCACTCAGATTCCTGGCGATGACTTCTCCCACACCTTCAGTCCAGTGGTTAAGGCTGCGACTGTTCGAATCATCCTCGCCATTGCCGTTCAGTCGACCTGGCCTCTTCATCAACTCGACGTAAAAAATGCATTTCTCAATGGCGTCCTGGATAAGCCCGTCTTCATGGCCCAACCCCCTGGTTTTGTTGATGCTCGCTTCCCAGATCATGTTTGTCGTCTCACGAAGGCGCTGTACGGTCTTCGCCAAGAACCACTGGCCTGGTTTCAGCGGTTCAGTACTTTCCTGTTCGGCCTTGGTTTCTCTGCTTGCAAATCCGACTCCTCGCTTTTCTACCTCCGTCAGGGCAAGTCAGTCATCTACTTGCTCCTCTATGTGGACGACATCATCCTTACTGGCAATGATCCTCCCCTCCTCGCTCGTTTCATCTCGCAGGCCCACAAGGAGTTCGCCCTGAAGGACTTAGGTCGCCTGAACTATTTTTTGGGCCTTGAGATCTCCTACACTCAGAATGGTATTTTCATTGGTCAGTCTAAGTATGCTCGCGACATCCTCGACCGAGCATCCCTGGTCGACTCCCGACCAATTGCTACACCACTGGTCGCCGGCGAATCTCTTACGAGCACGGGTGCCTCTTTCTCCGATCCCACACTCTACCGCTCGCTTGTCGGTGCTCTTCAGTATCTGACGATCACTCGACCAGACCTCTCCTTCGCGGTAAATCATGTAAGTCAATTTCTTCAGGCGCCCACTGTCGATCACTTCTCTGCCGTCAAGAGAATTATCCGCTATGTCAAAGGGACAATTCACTACGGCCTATCTTTTGCTCGCCGAGCTGATCGATCAATTATAGGCTATTCGGATGCCGATTGGGCCCGATGTCTTGAAACTCGTCGCTCAACTTATGGTTATTCTATCTTCTTGGGAGGCAACCTTGTCTCTTGGAGTTCCAAGAAGCAACCAACAGTTGCTCGCTCGAGCTGTGAGTCTGAATATAGGGCGATGGCGAACACTGCTGCCGACATCATCTGGTTGACGAACCTTCTGCGAGAACTTGGTCAGCTCCCACCTGCTCGCCCGGTCCTTCTGACTGACAATCGAAGTGCTCTTTTCCTCAACCAAAATCCGGTCGCCCACAAACGTGCGAAACACATAGACATTGATTGCCACTTTGTCCGGGAAATGGTCACTTCTGGAAAACTACTCACCGACTTTGTGCCTTCTCATCTCCAGCTCGCGGATATGTTCACAAAGAGCCTTCCTCGCCCGACGTTCGAGTTCTTGCGTTCCAAGCTTTGTGTCTCTCCGCATCCCACGCAAAACTTGACGGGGGATATTAAGGAATAATTCCATATAATTTCATAATTATCTCCATTCCTTGTATTTAGGGTTTATACTTTATTGTGCATATTTCTTGCCTACTTTCATGTAATCAGTTATTATTGTAAATCTCAGTATATATACAAAGTTATCCCACTCACCAAAGTTACGGTGATCAAACCCTAATTCTCACATCATCAAGCGAACACGAAACTTGGACCCTAATAAATCAAACAAAGGACAAGGTAAACTCTTCGTGAAAACATCTGCTAGTTGAAAATTAGAAATAACAAACCGAGTCTCCAAGCATCTATTCACAACAAGCTCACCTATAAAATGACAATGGATGTCAATATGTTTGACATGCTTGTAAGCAATAGGATTTTGGCTCAAGAAAAGAGCACTCCTGTGAGGGAGGTAGTGCACCTTTTTTCCTCAAGAAAAGAGCACTCTTCTTATTTTGTCATTATATTGATTTATTCAATGAATATGAACATTTTAGGAAATTTTTATGTACAATTGATGATGCTTTAGTATGACGTGTATAATTCAAAGTATAACTATTTTTATGAGCAATGTATAAGTAAATAAACACAATTAATGATGTTATCTTTTTATGGCATGGAGTGAATGTAAGTAAATAAAAGAGGAAAAAAGTAAAACGTCCGAAATTCCATGTCTCCCAACAAATTCCGAATGAAAGAATTAATTAAAGTTAGATCAAAAAGTAGAAAATCATGAAAATGGTACAGTTGCGGATTATCAAAAGTAGAAAAATCATGAAAATAAAAAATGATGGGTGCATGCATTAATGAACATGCATTTCATTCTTGGCGGTTACGGATGAGGAGATTAGGAGATACACCATTTAATGGACATTTTTAGCCCTATATAATCCTCACTTGTACATCATCAACTCTCAATTAACCAACATGGCTTCAAATTTTCTTCTCCTTGTGCTTCTTAGTGCTCTTGTTTGCACCACCGTTGCTCGAAACCTAGCCGGCTCGGAGGGCTCTTTCAATGATGAAAAGACATTTATCCATCCCGGATTTGGCGGAGGTGGTGGTTTCGGAGGTGGAGGTGGAGGCGGAGGCGATGGAGGGTTAGGTGGAGGCACTGGCGGGGGCTTTGGTGCAGGGGCGGGTGGTGGCCTTGGAGGCGGTGGCGGGTTTGGAGGAGGAGGGGGTGGTGGTAGTGGTGGTTCGGGATTTGGTGGAGGAGCCGGGGGTGGTTTTGGCGGCGGGTCTGGACTTGGGGGTGCTGGAGGAGGCGGCGGTTTCGGAGGTGGTGGTGGAGGCGGCTTGGGTGGTGGATTTGGTGGAGGTGCTGGTGGAGGGATTGGAGGTGGATTTCCATGAATGTTCCAAGTTTATAAATGTAATCAATTCATTTCATTTGCATTGTAATTTTATATGTATTCCAATATTCATCTATCAGAAAAAAAATTAATAAATTCAATATATTTGTAACTTTTCGATATTTAGAAACTTGATCTTCGACATCTCGATGCTCCAAGCTTGAGTTAAGTAACTTAGGTTGTGTTAGGATGGGGAATTTGATTTTAGAAGGTATTTCAAATGAAAGAATTTAAAAATAGTTCAAATGACATGATTTTAGTGAGAATTTAGAATCCTCTCCATTTTAATTAAAAATCATGTTAACAAAAACTAGTATGGCACCCGTGCTGACGCACGGCAGCACGGCCTGATATGTTAAAAAATATTACTAACATTTTAAATTTTAATTTTTAATAGTGTTATAGTGTATTCATTTTATAATACCACTAACTTACATTAATATATATATATATATAGTATCATACATATAAAATTAATTATTGTTAACTATGTTATTATACTATATCGAATTTAAAAAAATAATAAATTAAAATTTTTAATATGTTGCTAATATCTTTTTTAGATTAAATTATTAATCTTAAAATTTAATTAAATCAATGTCTTATACTATATAAATTTAAAGTTAACATATAAATATATAAAATTAATGTCTAATATATATTTATGATACGATAAAATTATTAAATTACTATAAAATGTTAAAGAATATTACAATAATTTTGGTGATATAAATTACATTCAATTAAATAATGCAATAATCTAATATCAATAGTAATTAATAAAAAAATAAATTAAGAAAAAATTATAAAACTTAAATTATTATTATAAATCCATACATTCCTAAAAAATTCATTAAACGCTACCTTTTTTGTGATATTACAATCACAATTGTTTTCATGACACAACGACATATAATCGACGATGACTAAATACATATTTTTTCAAAAAAAAAAAAAAAAACACCTACATTAAAAAACGATTGCCCCTAACTTTTATTAATAGTCATAACTAACATATGACACAATCAATGAAAATTTGTCTACGTTGAAACTTAAAAGGCAAAAAATGTAAGATCAAAAGTGTCAATGTATGTCGCGGTATCAATATCAATTGTCCACTATTACTTCTAGTTAGAATCTTAGCTTCAAGAACTTTATCACCCAACATGTTTATAACCAAACTACCCATAAAACAAAATATTATATTATAAATTTATAAATAAAGCAAATGCAAAATTTTGTATGATAGAAAATAAAATATAAAAATAAAGAGAAAGATACTAAAAAAAAAAAAAGACACAAATCTGGTTTCATTGCATAGACTGCTGGAGTGGTCTATATTTATCAATAACATTACCGGTGTTCCAACTTTCAAATTCAATTCATGATCAGGTACACCAGAACACTTCAAACTATTCAAAAATTCAGGAGTATGGACATCAGAGTAATTATCAACATTCAAATTAGATCTGCAAGGATTGTCAGCGCTCAAATAAATACGTGGTTCATTTTCATTTATTTGAATCATGTGATCACTTATTGACATAACAACATCTAACGTGGGTGCAAGAATAACTCTACTTCGTAAATAGTTCTGATCATCCATCATATTCTTAAAATCGGGATAAATGCTATCAACAATTGTAGAAATCGGATCATCACTACCCTTTAGCAAAATATCCTCAGAAATTTGTACATCACATTCGTACTCATTTTCTGATCCTATACGGCCATATCCAATAGATGTTATCCATTCAGAAAAAGAATTCAATTCATGTACAACTTCATCAGATCTTAGGGTTTGCAACCTCGTGTTCTTAGTAAGTTTCAGAAGAGTACAATCATTACACAAATTAGATGAGTTGATAGTAGCGTGAACGATATCCTACCTCGTTCCTTTTGAAATAATAGGTAATATCTGACGAAAACACCTCCAAAGACAACATTCTTACCGTCAAAAGGCAGTTCAGATGACAATGAATTTGTGAGCTGCATAATATCATTCAAAGTCGTATCGAGAGCCTCAATAAAATATCTCTTCACCATTGGTGCTTCATCCCATATTATAAGAGCACATTTAATCAAAAGCCCAGCAAGAGGACTTCCTTGATAAATACTGCATGTAGAATCTTTAATAACATCAATTGGAATGAAAAATGTAGAATGGGTAGTATGTCCACCAGGAAGAAGAAGTGTAGCTATATCACTAAAGGCTACATTAATTACAATCTTGCCTTTAGATCTTAAACATGTTGATAGAGTCTTCCATATAATATTTTTTCCTGTTCTACCATATCCATAAACAAAAAATACACCACACTTACCAGACGGAATGGTCCTAATTATTTTATCATACACACCACGTTGTTCGTCACTAAGTTTGCTAATTAAATTCCCATACTCTAACTTAAAATCTGATATGTTGTATGAAAACTCATTCAAAATAAATCTATTTCTAGATGAAAAGTACGGATCATGGTTTACCATCGACATGCCTTCAAAATCTTGCAAAAACTTACCAAGAGTCCGCAATATATTATCAATTTTCTATCAAACAACAACTCTTGATTTCATCATCTGTCATCCTTAATTTTACGGGAAATTAAAATTAAAATGATATTAGTTAACTATGCTAAGATAAATTAATATAGAATTTTAATTTTTTTTCATTAGTCCATGAGGGATATATTTATTCAAAGTGATTAAATTTTAGAATTAAATAGATATTTATATTTAAAATGATAAATAAGTATACAATTAAAAAATCACATTATTATTTATTACGTATATAGGTTTACATTTAGTTAATTATTCTAAAATAAATTAATATAAAATATTTGATTTTTTTATAAGTAAATTATGTATATTATGAAAATCAGTTGAAACATAGACTTAAATTGATATATGTATTTGATATGATAAATAAACATAAAATAAATTATATTATAATTTTTCATATATATCATTTAAAGATTTAAACTTGTTTCAAAAAAAAAAAAAAACATATTAAAATATTATGTATAAAAAAATAATTTAATATAAATATATGAATATTTTTCATTAATACAAATCATTATTATTGATTTAGTTATATAAATTGATTTAAGTGTTATTGATGTAGATAATTAATAAATAATAAAATATATTTTATCTATTCCAAAATATATATAAAAATATACATATGAACTACGTATACAAATCAAAACTTAATTTTATCTTTTATTAATTATCTAATTTTTTTTATTCTAAAAATCAAAATTATAAAAAATAAATAAAAAATCTCAACTTCAATTAAATGTGCAATCATAAAAAATTTGTTTTATCCCTATTTTTTTTAAGGTTAATATTAAATTATGTGAAATAATTTAATCGATCAAAGTTCTCAATAAATCACAAATAATTTAAAGTAATTAATTGACCAACTGACTTAAAATGACTTGCATATTAGTGAAGTAGAATAATTATAATGGAATTAAATTACAAAGAAAATAATTAAACATACCTTAAAAAAATGCATAATTCTTCTTCTATTATAAATAATATCATCAGACATGTATCTCCAACACTTTTGTCAAATTTCATAAGGTCGACCCAACAAACATGATGTTAGCAGCATAACAAATAAAAATCTCATCGAAAATGCTGAAGCCGAACGACTAACTTCCTCCATACCTTCAACATACACTCTATCATCGTCCAACAAATCTCTAGCAAAGCAAGCTTCTCGAAATGTTGGATGAATTACTCCATTGAATTTCTTCAAATCATCACAAGATGTAGGTCCACGAACTACATTCAAGACTATCCTCAAGTAATGTGACTCACCAGAACCAGGAAGAACGTAACAAATACATCTAATTGAAAAACATTTATTCCTTTCAACTTACTCTCTAGTTTTCGGCTTTCATACGAAGAATTGTGGTATTTCAGCATAAGTCAAATTTTTTACTTTAGAAGAATTCTTATTGAGTTCAAACCAAGCTAAGAATATATTTTATTTTACCCATGGTCTTTCTAAGATAGATTTCAAACATGCACGATCACCAAATAAAACAATCTGCTTATCAAGAAGATCGATGAAATCCCAAATCTTCAACTGGAGGATTTCTGTAATTAATCTCAAATCGAAAATTATCCAAGCAGCATCATATGGAGAAATGTACCTACACTCATGTAACACGATCATGTCCTTTAATTTGTTGACATACTTGAATAGGTATTTTATGGATATTGATTGATTACACCATTCAACATTGACGTGTGCACCATATATACTTCAAAAGAAGATCACGATTAGGAACAACGTGTTTGTTATAAAAAATAGAACCCTTCTTGTTCAAAATCATTCCATTATCCATTCGCATATAAATAGGATAACCATCTTCATCAATAGAAGACTCTGAAACAAATCTTTTAGAAAAACATTGTGTATATGAACCTTCATCGGTCATATAAGGAGAACGTGGATTTACAACACCACAAGGATCATTTATCATAAGATAAAGAATAATTAGTTATAATAAAAATCATATGTAGCAAACTCAAATATATACAAACCTCATTGTGATTTTCAAGAAACGTCAATATATGTGCATGGGGAAGACTGCGCTTTTGAAATTCAATAGTATAAAGAACTGCACATAAAATTGAAAAAAAAAAAAAAGATAAAATGTAGTGAATAGATAATTTAAAAAATAAAATTATTATTTTAAACCAATAAATAAATAAATTTAAATACCTTCTTTGACATTCCCAAATATTTTTTTCTTTTAAATATCATTTAATAATCCGTCAAATTTAATCTTAAATATTCGACATATTATATTTGGGCGGTCTTCAGGATTAAGTCCATTATATTTTAAAAAACGTACAATCTCAGGCCATTTTTTATTATACGTGAAGATTAGAAATAATTGAGGATAATCGACCCATCTACAAATTGTCATTGCTTCTAGATAATTTTGGTCCATGTAGCGTGCACCTCTGGTGAATGAAGAGGTGGCAAAACAACTCACTTTGTAGCCAAAAAATGCATCTTTCATACTGTTGGGAATAAAATGAGTTATGTTTTGATTGAATACCAAAACCCCCTGAGACATGCCTAAGTCATGACTGAATATGTTCTAAAAATGTTAGAACATATAGTATAAAGGCTAGATGAGGAGCTAATATGTTAGGTAGCTCTTAGATAATTAGATGCACAAATTGAGGGGGAACACATGCTTGGAAGTTCATTTGAATCAAGTCCCCTCAAGGCTCAAACTCTGGATACAACACTAAGTCTTTTGAGACTAACTATACTGATCAGGAGAGTTGTCCAGAGGAGTTGTCTCAGTACAAGAAGTCAAGATCAAGTGCTCTGAAAACCTGCAGTCAACTATGCTGAAGAGTTTGAGACAATAATTCCCTAAAGATCTTCAAAGAAACAAGCTAAGATCATCTTCAAGAGAAATAAAAGGGAAAGAGCCATCTGAAGGGAAAGAGCCATCTTCAAGAGAAATAAAAGGGAAAGAGCAAGCCAATCTTGCTGATAAGCAAGACTGCTGATAGTGATAAGGAGAGTTGTCCAAATGATGAGGAATGTTGTCCTATCATTGGAACAACCTTCAGAAGACATGTCCACATTCTTACAAGAGAATCTGAATGTCAGATGTTGGGAAGAGTGCTACAGAATGAAGACAAAGCTCTTACAACCGTTTATTTCCCAAATGAGGACATGTCACTATCAAGATTCTGTCTTCAAAGTTGAAGAACTAAAAGAAGACATTTATGGACATTGGAGGCTGCCTCTCCAACGGGCAAATCCTTCATTTGTCTATAAATACAGAAGTGTGAAGACCATTTGAAAGCATCCAACTTCAACCTCAACCAAGCACATCTAACCTCAAGTTCTTACAAACTAGAGTGCTTTCAAAGCTTTCAAAGACTATCTTAGTCTTCAAACACTTCATCTAAGCTGTACTACATTGTATATCCATACACACAAGCTTAGAGAGATATCCTATCCTTATACACTGATCTTCATTGTAAAGGATATCTCATTAGTTGGAACCTTACTTCGATCCTCATATCTTTCAAGAGTGAAAGTGAGAAGGTTGTAGTAGTAGAAGTGGTAGGAGCTGACTGTTGAGAGAAGAACAGTTCAGTTCTGAGTTGAGAAGAGGGTACTAGGACTCTAGACATCCTAGGGATCAATTCACCAAGAGTGGTGTTCTTGATCAAGTGCACCTTGGCACTATAAAACAAGTTAATTCCAAGAGTGAAGGAATTATCCTGTTAAATCAGGGAAAGTGGATGTAGGAGCTTGAGTCTCTGAACCACTATAAACTCTTGTGTTGATTTACTTTCAAGTACTTTCATACACTCAACACTGCACACAAAACTGATCTTTCAAAGGATAAACATTCAAAAACTGTGCAAAACTGATTTGGACAAGTTCCCTGAAACTGGACTGTATTGAATTGACCAAGTGATTTCAGAATCTAAAGGAGTTTAAACTAAAAGGGCCAACCATTATTCCACACATATAACTCTCCTAGATAGTTATTCAACTAAGTACTCAATAGTACTTAGTAGTCTGATTATCTTAGAAGAGTTAATCATCTTCAGCAGAGTTGTCCAAGACAACCTTGCTGAGCTCTGGTTTGATTAAGAAGAAAAGAATTTGAATACAAGTGTATTCCCCCCCCCCCCATACACTTGTTATATACTCCTTTCAGGACCAACAAGTGGTATCAGAGCAGGGGTTCAAAGACCACTGCTTCTGAAAAGCCATCTTGGTTTTCAAAATCACATATTTAGTGTGGTCACTGAACTGATCTCTCTGAAATCCTAATTGTATATTGACTGACTGTTTGTTCTTGAGTTATGGCCAACAACAATGCTGCTGTTCCACCACCTACTGTCCAAGGATTGGACAACATGGCCACAAATCCAGTCAACCACATTTCACATCACAAACTGCCCATGTTCTCAATTGATAATTATGACTTCTGGAAAATCAGGATGAGGGCTCATCTTGCATCTCTACACACAGACATGCTGAGAGTGATCACAAGAGGTCCTTTTGTGTTCACATTTGTCAATCCCAAAGTCACTGAGGCTCAAAAGGCAGACCCAAGAGAGGTACTCCCCAAAGATGAAGATGACTTTACCACTGATGAGAAGAGGAAAGATAACTTGAATTATCTTGCCATGAACACCCTCTACCAAACAATTCCAGATGCAATTATGGGTAGAGTCTACCACTGCACAACAACCAAAGAAATTTGGGATACTCTTGCTGAAATGTGTGAGGGTACTGAAAAGATCAAGGAGAATAAGCTCCAAGTTGCTGTGTAGAAATTTGAACAGTTTGCAATGGAGTCTGAGGAGTCCATTGATAAGTTTGCTGGTAGATTCACTGATGTGATGAATGAAATCAACTCTCTGGGCAAGGTCTACACCAAGAGAGAAGTTGGATTGAAGATCTTAAGGAGTCTCACTCAAAAGTGGGATGTCTATGCTGTGATGATGCAAAACACCAAAGATCTCTCCACTATGCCCATGCAACAAATCTTCTCAGAACTCAAAGCTTATGAGTTCGATCTCAATAGAAGAAAGCCTGTTGGGATATGAATCCTAGAACAAGTCCTACATGATGAATAAAAGATGAAGTTTTGATAAGCCAAAAGTAGTATGAATATTTTCTAAGTGTTGACTGATCTAGTCTAGTTGAGTTAAGTCATCTTGTACAAGACCAGTAGAGTTCACATAAGTTCACATGAAAAGATAAGTACAGTGTATAAGTACTTCATATGTGTTTACAGTATTTGTTTAAGTTTGTTACTGAGCTATTTGAAATGTATAGAGCTCATGTTTTTATTGTAATAGATTAGTTTGATTGTATAGTTTATAAGTTGACTAAGCTTGTATTATGAAAGCTTAAAGTAATGTAATAGTCTTGTTAGGTTTAGTATAGTCTATTGATTGAACAAGGAAGACCAGACAAGAAGAGTTGAAGTCTACTACTCAAGACAGGAGGACTACAAGACAAGACAAGTACATACTAGTCTACACAAGACAAGTCAACGTGAAGTTAGTTAGTTCAAAGCGCGTGTAAAGATAAGGATAGAAGTTAGTTATGGAATAACTAATTCATAACAAGAAACGCGTGGAAGGATAAGAAGATTCAGTTAAAGTTAGTTTTCAAGAAAAGTTGGTTACAACTAACTAAGTTCTTGATGTTTGAAGTCTATAAATACTTCATAATGGTGATCGATTGAAGACTACTGAAATATTGATTACTGAAGCGTACTGAAGATATATATTGAAGATTACTCTCAGAGTTTGATTGAAGATTCAGAAAGAAGCCAGAAAGACAAGTGAAGAATTCAAAAGGCTACTACTGAATAAGTGTTTAGTTTTTGTTGTTATTTTTCAAGGTGCTAGATACTTGTAAAATTTCTAGTTAGATCGTAGACATATCTGGAGGTATAGTCTGTTGAAGATCTAAGTCTTCTTCTTGAGACTTAAAAGACAGGAATATACACTTGTACTCGATTGGAAGAGTTTAGTGGAAACATCACAACTGGGTTTGTGAGAGTGGATGTAGACAAGTTGTCGAACCACTATAAATCTTTGTGTGTTGTTTACTTTACTGTTTTAATTGTTTAATTGCTTAACTGTTTAACTGCTACTAAGCTTAACAAGTTGAGTATAGAACAGAGTTCTCGAATTAAGAAGTTGAGTATAAACTTGAATTGGGCTCATTGTTAATTTCGTATTCCGCATATTGTATTCTGATATTTCGATAGAATTTTGAAAAGTCTATTCACCCCCCTCTAGACATTTTCACTAGCTTACTCGTTATTAACTCAACTTTGGGGACCTACAAGTGGTATCAGAGCAGTAGTTTACGAACTGCTGTTTCTTGATAACCGACTTAAGACTTAGGGTGAAGTCTTGGTCCTTGATTGTTCTTGTTTACGTGTTCTTGATCAAATACTCTTGTTATATCTGTTTCGTGCTCCCTGTTCTTGACTTATTTGTTTTTCTTGATCATAACTCTACTTAGCACTTATTTCTTGAAATCATGTCTCTTGAGATCACCGCTAACAAGTTACCCAAGTTCCAGGTTCAGGACTATGACTACTGGAAGCTGCGAATGGAAGCCATTTTCAGTTCCACGCATGACCTAATGATCTCTGTTATCACAGAAGGACCTATTGTTACTATGGTTCCTAATATTGCTGTTCTTGACCCAAGCAAACCAATTGGTACTCTCGTCAAGAAACCCAGGTCAGATCTAACCTCAGAAGAAATGCGTCAAAATAATTTGGATAGTTTGGCAAAGAATTACATTTTACACACCCTTCCTAACGAGTATCTAGGAAAAGTGTTAAAATGTAAGACTGCCAAAGAGATGTGGGACAGACTAGCTATCCTTTGTGAAGGGACTTCCCTAATCAAAGAGAGCAAACTCTCCACAGCTGTCCAAAGATTTGAATCATTTCAGATGAAAGCTGGCGAAACTATCGACCAGCTGGATACTCGTTTTACTAAGATCATGAATGATTTGGAAGTACTTGGTAAATCTTATACTGCTCGTGAGATCAATCTTAGGATTTTGAAGAGTCTTGATAGTCGTTGGAAAATGGTAAAGATGCTTGTTAAGAACACTCAAGATATTGATACATGGACTGCTGAAACCATGTTTCAAACTCTTAAAGCCCATGAGTTTGATTTAGACGAAGATGAACCACTAGACAGTAGTGATAGAGAACATGCTGTATCTAAGAACGTTGCCTTTAAGTCTAGCTCTTCTAAGTCCTCTAAGGTAGACAGGTCCAAGTCTAGAACTAAGTCTGCCTCTGTGAAAGATGAGTTAGATACTGATCTTAGTCTGAAGGATCAGATGAGTCTCATGGTTAGAAAGTTTGATAGGCTCAATAAACGCTTCGGAAGATACAAGAAGTTCTATAGGGATCATAGAGCACCTACGTCTAAGAACTCGTCTGAGACCAGACGAGACCGAAACTCTTCCGAAAGGAGAGACGAAGTCTCAAAAGGTAATAGACGAGATAGAGAGTCTGACGATAGGAAGATTCAACGTTCTGATAGACGTGATAAACGTAGGGACAAATCTCCTATTAAAAAGGCTACTAATGATCTCTTGTGCTATAATTGTGAAAAGCCAGGTCACTACATATATGAATGTCCAGACCTGAGCACTGATGATCGTGAAGAACGCAAGGCACGAAGAGAAAGAAGATATAACCGTGGCAAAAAGGCTATGATGGCCAATGATGACTCTGATTCGGATTCAGACGAGTTGCCATCGTCCGTATCTAGTCACTCAACTGATCAAGATCACGACGAAGCATTCATAGTAGATGATGGCCTATGCTGCATGGCTAAAATCGACCAAGAGGTATCATCTGCTACATCTTTTCAATCTTGTGATGATTCAGAAACTGATGAAAGTGACACTGCTAGTAGTGAAGTAGGAAGTAGTCTTCAGCACTCGACTAGTGCAGTCGAAGACGACCTTCTACTTGCTAACCAAGCATTCATTGAAGTCAGTGATGAAAACATTGCATTAAAACAAGAAATCATTGATCTTAAGGAAGCTCAGTCAAAAGTAGATCCTAATATAACAGTCCTAAATAAACGCTTGACTGAAGAGTTGAGTCAACTCAAAGAAAAGTGTGCGTTGACAGACAGGTTATATCAAGACCTACTTAAGACACATGCAACTGAGAGAAATGAATTCAATGTTTTAAAGAACAAGTGCAATAGACTTGAAGAACGTAATAAGTTCTTAGAGACCGAGGTAGTTACACTTGATCTCAAACTTACTGACCTGGTTAATTCTTCAAAGATTAACCTTGAACTGTCAGATAGGTATAGAGATCCAGGTGACAAGACTGGTATAGGTGCTGAGTCATCTAGCTCGTCTATTCGAGTCATTAAGAACCCTAGTACTATTAAAGCAAGACTTTTGCCAAATGATAAAGGAAAAGGACCAATGTTATACGATATTGGAACTCCTTCTAATGGTACTGTACCTAAACAAGCTCGAGTTAACATTCCGATTACCAAGGGAGGTAAAAAGAATGGTAACAGCAAGCCTGTTCCATCTAGAACTAATCTTCAAAGGACCACTAATCGTGGACGACCCAACCAAGTCAGATACGAGGACTGGTATCCTGAGGAGACGAGTACTAGACAGGTACAGACTAGACGACAAGAGTCTAGACCTCCATTTATAAGGCAGTCTCAACTCTACTCGTCTAGACCTAGACAGGTAGCTCCAAAATATCGTACACAAGCTGTTCTATATCCTCCACCTCTATCATACGATATTTTAAGTGAGGAAAGACCCAAACGCGTCTATAAACCGTATGGACCTAATGCTTTCAAACCCTACTCTAACTATCATAGACAAGTGCCTGCTCAAGTAGAGATTAAGTCGAAAGGCTATCTCCAAAGAGTAGACCCGAACTCGACTGATAGGCCAGAGAAGGACAACAAGGTCTTATTTTGCAACAAATATGGGCGAAAGCATTAGGTCCATACGGTTTATAGACGCGTTTGGGTCTTTCCTCACTTAAAATATCGTATGATAGAGGTGGAGGATATAGAACAGCTTGTGTACGATATTTTGGAGCTACCTGTCTAGGTCTAGACGAGTAGAGTTGAGACTGCCTTATAAATGGAGGTCTAGACTCTTGTCGTCTAGTCTGTACCTGTCTAGTACTCGTCTCCTCAGGATACCAGTCCTCGTATCTGACCTGGTTGGGTCGTCCACGATTAGTGGTCCTTTGAAGATTAGTTCTAGATGGAACAGGCTTGCTGTTACCATTCTTTTTACCTCCCTTGGTAATCGGAATGTTAACTCGAGCTTGTTTAGGTACAGTACCATTAGAAGGAGTTCCAATATCGTATAACATTGGTCCTTTTCCTTTATCATTTGGCAAAAGTCTTGCTTTAATAGTACTAGGGTTCTTAATGACTCGAATAGACGAGCTAGATGACTCAGCACCTATACCAGTCTTGTCACCTGGATCTCTATACCTATCTGACAGTTCAAGGTTAATCTTTGAAGAATTAACCAGGTCAGTAAGTTTGAGATCAAGTGTAACTACCTCGGTCTCTAAGAACTTATTACGTTCTTCAAGTCTATTGCACTTGTTCTTTAAAACATTGAATTCATTTCTCTCAGTTGCATGTGTCTTAAGTAGGTCTTGATATAACCTGTCTGTCAACGCACACTTTTCTTTGAGTTGACTCAACTCTTCAGTCAAGCGTTTATTTAGGACTGTTATATTAGGATCTACTTTTGACTGAGCTTCCTTAAGATCAATGATTTCTTGTTTTAATGCAATGTTTTCATCACTGACTTCAATGAATGCTTGGTTAGCAAGTAGAAGGTCGTCTTCGACTGCACTAGTCGAGTGCTGAAGACTACTTCCTACTTCACTACTAGCAGTGTCACTTTCATCAGTTTCTGAATCATCACAAGATTGAAAAGATGTAGCAGATGATACCTCTTGGTCGATTTTAGCCATGCAGCATAGGCCATCATCTACTATGAATGCTTCGTCGTGATCTTGATCAGTTGAGTGACTAGATACGGACGATGGCAACTCGTCTGAATCCGAATCAGAGTCATCATTGGCCATCATAGCCTTTTTGCCACGGTTATATCTTCTTTCTCTTCGTGCCTTGCGTTCTTCACGATCATCAGTGCTCAGGTCTGGACATTCATATATGTAGTGACCTGGCTTTTCACAATTATAGCACAAGAGATCATTAGTAGCCTTTTTAATAGGAGATTTGTCCCTACGTTTATCACGTCTATCAGAACGTTGAATCTTCCTATCGTCAGACTCTCTATCTCGTCTATTACCTTTTGAGACTTCGTCTCTCCTTTCGGAAGAGTTTCGGTCTCGTCTGGTCTCAGACGAGTTCTTAGACGTAGGTGCTCTATGATCCCTATAGAACTTCTTGTATCTTCCGAAGCGTTTATTGAGCCTATCAAACTTTCTAACCATGAGACTCATCTGATCCTTCAGACTAAGATCAGTATCTAACTCATCTTTCACAGAGGCAGACTTAGTTCTAGACTTGGACCTGTCTACCTTAGAGGACTTAGAAGAGCTAGACTTAAAGGCAACGTTCTTAGATACAGCATGTTCTCTATCACTACTGTCTAGTGGTTCATCTTCGTCTAAATCAAACTCATGGGCTTTAAGAGTTTGAAACATGGTTTCAGCAGTCCATGTATCAATATCTTGAGTGTTCTTAACAAGCATCTTTACCATTTTCCAACGACTATCAAGACTCTTCAAAATCCTAAGATTGATCTCACGAGCAGTATAAGATTTACCAAGTACTTCCAAATCATTCATGATCTTAGTAAAACGAGTATCCAGCTGGTCGATAGTTTCGCCAGCTTTCATCTGAAATGATTCAAATCTTTGGACAGCTGTGGAGAGTTTGCTCTCTTTGATTAGGGAAGTCCCTTCACAAAGGATAGCTAGTCTGTCCCACATCTCTTTGGCAGTCTTACATTTTAACACTTTTCCTAGATACTCGTTAGGAAGGGTGTGTAAAATGTAATTCTTTGCCAAACTATCCAAATTATTTTGACGCATTTCTTCTGAGGTTAGATCTGACCTGGGTTTCTTGACGAGAGTACCAATTGGTTTGCTTGGGTCAAGAACAGCAATATTAGGAACCATAGTAACAATAGGTCCTTCTGTGATAACAGAGATCATTAGGTCATGCGTGGAACTGAAAATGGCTTCCATTCGCAGCTTCCAGTAGTCATAGTCCTGAACCTGGAACTTGGGTAACTTGTTAGCGGTGATCTCAAGAGACATGATTTCAAGAAATAAGTGCTAAGTAGAGTTATGATCAAGAAAAACAAATAAGTCAAGAACAGGGAGCACGAAACAGATATAACAAGAGTATTTGATCAAGAACACGTAAACAAGAACAATCAAGGACCAAGACTTCACCCTAAGTCTTAAGTCGGTTATCAAGAAACAGCAGTTCGTAAACTACTGCTCTGATACCACTTGTAGGTCCCCAAAGTTGAGTTAATAACGAGTAAGCTAGTGAAAATGTCTAGAGGGGGGTGAATAGACTTTTCAAAATTCTATCGAAATATCAGAATACAATATGCGGAATACGAAATTAACAATGAGCCCAATTCAAGTTTATACTCAACTTCTTAATTCGAGAACTCTGTTCTATACTCAACTTGTTAAGCTTAGTAGCAGTTAAACAGTTAAGCAATTAAACAATTAAAACAGTAAAGTAAACAACACACAAAGATTTATAGTGGTTCGACAACTTGTCTACATCCACTCTCACAAACCCAGTTGTGATGTTTCCACTAAACTCTTCCAATCGAGTACAAGTGTATATTCCTGTCTTTTAAGTCTCAAGAAGAAGACTTAGATCTTCAACAGACTATACCTCCAGATATGTCTACGATCTAACTAGAAATTTTACAAGTATCTAGCACCTTGAAAAATAACAACAAAAACTAAACACTTATTCAGTAGTAGCCTTTTGAATTCTTCACTTGTCTTTCTGGCTTCTTTCTGAATCTTCAATCAAACTCTGAGAGTAATCTTCAATATATATCTTCAGTACGCTTCAGTAATCAATATTTCAGTAGTCTTCAATCGATCACCATTATGAAGTATTTATAGACTTCAAACATCAAGAACTTAGTTAGTTGTAACCAACTTTTCTTGAAAACTAACTTTAACTGAATCTTCTTATCCTTCCACGCGTTTCTTGTTATGAATTAGTTATTCCATAACTAACTTCTATCCTTATCTTTACACGCGCTTTGAACTAACTAACTTCACGTTGACTTGTCTTGTGTAGACTAGTATGTACTTGTCTTGTCTTGTAGTCCTCCTGTCTTGAGTAGTAGACTTCAACTCTTCTTGTCTGGTCTTCCTTGTTCAATCAATAGACTATACTAAACCTAACAAGACTATTACATTACTTTAAGCTTTCATAATACAAGCTTAGTCAACTTATAAACTATACAATCAAACTAATCTATTACAATAAAAACATGAGCTCTATACATTTCAAATAGCTCAGTAACAAACTTAAACAAATACTGTAAACACATATGAAGTACTTATACACTGTACTTATCTTTTCATGTGAACTTATGTGAACTCTACTGGTCTTGTACAAGATGACTTAACTCAACTAGACTAGATCAGTCAACACTTAGAAAATATTCATACTACTTTTGGCTTATCAAAACTTCATCTTTTATTCATCATGTAGGACTTGTTCTAGGATTCATATCCCAACAATGAAGATCTGTGCTATAACTGCAAAAAGAAAGGGCACTTTCAGTATGATTGCCCTGAATTAAGCTCTAAGGAGAGAAGAGAGAGGCAAGCCAAAAGAGACAGAAAGTTCACCAACAGAAAGGCCATGATGGCTGGTGAAGAGTCTGATAGTGCTGAAAGCTTCAACTCTTCTGATGGACTGTTCTCCAACAGTGATGATGATGATGATGTCTGCAACATGGCTCTTGAGGATGATGAGGTATCCTCTACTTCTAGTTCACCATCATTCATCTCACAAAACAATAGTGAGATCAACTTGAAGCTTTCCCTTGGAAAGTTGATGGAAGATTTCACTATGTTACAAGAATTTCATGATAACTGTGTGAGAGAAAATGAAAGATTGGCTATTGAACTTGCTAAAAACTCTGAGGCAGTTGTTGATGTCAAGTCTACTGAGTTATATCAACAAGTCTTGAGAGAGCTTGAGGAAGCAAATCTCAGGATAGTTGACCAACAAAAGGAGATTGATGATCAACTTCTCTCTCAGAAGAGAAAAGATTTTGAATTTAAAATTCTGAATGCCAAGTTTGAAAATCTCTCACATGAATATGATATTCTTAAAGCAAGTGAAGAGAGCCTGAAATTAAAGATGTCTGCTCTGAAGAAATCCTCTAGAGCAATAGAGGAAATTCAGAGTTATCAAAGACCTATGGCTCAAAGAAGTGGATTAGGATTTGATCCATTTGAATCTTCACCTTGTCTTAGTGTTGCTTCTGTGAGTAACACTAAGAGAATTCTTGTTAAGTCAGTGGCACAAACTGAAAATGAAATAATTAAGCCACTGAACAAAGGAAAGGGCAAAATGGATGATCTGCCTAATCAAATGCTTCAGGAGAATAGGCCAAAACCTAAGGAAATGGTCAAGGCTCCTGAACATAAGTTGAATGCTGGTCAGCAGAGTAGACCCAATGGTAGGGCAACTCTACTGAAAAATGTTCAGAGGAAGTGTCCAAGGTATAATCAGCCTAGGCCAACTCTTCTGAGAAAGTCTCAGCTGAATAGACCTAAGGACAACTTTCCTCAAAGGCAAAATAAAATGAGACAACCAAAACCCTTCATGCCAAAGGGTAATGGTCATAAGAAAGCCTTTCCTCAAAGATTCCCTCAAGCTGCACAAAGAACTCAAAAGTTCAAGAGACTTGACAACTCTCCTGAAACTTATAGAGTTAACACATTCACACACACTTTCCCAAAGGCATTTAAGGGAAAGACAGTGTATTTAGATGCTAAAGGAAGACAACTTAGCCACCTTGAATCAATCAGGGTTATTAGGCAAGTTTGGGTTCCTAAAGGTACAACTAACCTCTCAGGACCCAAAACTCAAAGGGTACCTAAACCTATCTAATTGCAGGTACCATTGGGCCACAAGATGAGGAGCATAAGCAAAAAGACAGCATGGTACCTTGACAGTGGATGCTCAAGGCACATGACTGGAAACAAGGAACTCCTCACTGATTTCATTGAAAAAGAAGGCCCTAATGTCACATTTGGAGACAGCTCACAAGCATCAACAAAAGGTTATGGTACTTTGATGATTGGTAACATCAAAGTATCCAATGTATCTTATGTGGCTGGTCTCAAATATAATCTCCTAAGTATCAGTCAATTCTGTGATAAAGATTTCAATGTTGAGTTTTCCAGTGATAAATGCTTGATCAAAGATAAGACTCAACAAATTCTATTGACTGGAACTAGGAAAGGAAATGTGTATTTTGCAGACTGGGACAAGTCTACTGATGCTGCATGCTTCATTGCTAAGAGTTCTAGTGAACAAAGTTGGTTGTGGCATAAAAGATTAAACCACTTGAACTTCAAAACAATGAACAAAATTGCGAGAAATGCATTAGTCAAAGGACTACCTAATGAGGTTTTCATTAAAGAGCATGTTTGCAAACCATGCCAAGAAGGAAAACAGATCAAAGCCTCATTTAAAGGAAAACCAGTCATTTCCACTGAAAGGGTACTTGAACTTTTACATATGGATCTTTTTGGACCAATTACCCCTGTAAGCATAAATGGTAGAAAATACACATTGGTAGTAGTAGATGACTTCTCTAGGTTCACATGGGTAGTATTTCTCCTTAATAAGAAGGAAACTCAAGTTAAACTGCCTGAACTTCTAAAGAGATTGTCAAATGAGAAAAGCCTTAGCATTATCAAGATAAGATCTGATAAAGGCACTGAGTTCATTAACTCATACATCAATGAGTATTGTACATCTAATGGAATAGCTCATGAAACCTCAGCAGCTAGAACTCCTCAACAGAATGGAGTTGCAGAGAGAAGAAATAGAACTTTAAAAGAAGCTGCTAGAACCTTAATTGCTGATTCAGATTTGCCTAAGAGGTTTTGGGCTGAAGCCATAAACACTGCATGCCATACTCAAAATAGATGTTTGATCACTAAGGGGCAAGGCAAAACCCCCTATGAACTCTGGAAAGGAAGATTGCCTAAAGTGTCTTACTTTCACATTTTTGGTTGCAAGTGTTTTATTCACAATAATGGGAAAGATCAGCTGAAAGCCTTTGACAGCAAAGCTGATGAAGGAGTATTTCTTGGATACTCTCAAATCAGTAGAGCTTTCAGAGTCTATAACAAGAAAACCCTTATTGTAGAGGAAACACCTCATGTTGTATTTGATGAATCTGTTCATGAGTTCAGGACTGAGAACTTGGAATCAGAAGAAATCACACAGAGGACAACCAGACTAAGTCTAAAAGACAAAGAGACTGAGCTTATAGATGTTGTCCAAACCAATCTACCTGAAAACTCTATGTTGAATAACCATCCTGAAGGTAACCCTCCTGAGGCAAATCCCACTGAAGGAAATAGTGAACTGAATGATCCAATCCCAGTTCACATCCAGGTAACAACTACCAATGAAGAAGCAGTTCCTGCTGAGGTAGTTAATAGGTCAAATAATCAAGGGGAAAATCAAAATGTTGAAAATACCAATGTCACTGACATTGAGGACAACACCCCTGATTATGATCCTGAATTAGATCCTGCATTCAATTATCCTGAATTCTATGATCAAATTAACTCAACTTCAGTAGAGGACAACTCTACTGAAGAGATCAGAAAAAGAAGGACTTGGTTGTCTGACCATCGTACTGATCAAATACTTGGTGACCCAAGTATTGGAGTCAAAACAAGAAGATTTCATGGTGAAAGTGCTCTTTTTTGTTGTTTCTTGTCAGAACAAGAACCAAGTGATATTGAGGAGGCACTTCAAGATGCCAATTGGATCACAGCCATGCAGGAAGAACTGAATCAATTCACCAGAAATGAAGTATGGGAGCTGGTGGATAGGCCTTCACATCAAGATGTTATTGGAACAAAGTGGGTGTTCAAGAACAAGAAGAATGAAAATGATGTGATTGTCAGAAACAAAGCAAGACTTGTGGCAAAAGGCTATTGCCAACATGAAGGCATTGACTATGATGAGACATTTGCACCTGTGGCAAGGCTGGAAGCAATAAGGCTCTTTCTAGCCTATGCAGCCCACAAGAGGTTCAAAGTGTACCAAATGGATGTCAAGAGTGCCTTTCTGAATGGAGTCTTGAAGGAAGAAGTCTATGTAGAGCAACCACCAGGTTTTGAAGTTGGAAACCAAGTTTACAAACTCAAGAAAGCTCTTTATGGACTCAAGCAAGCCCCTAGGGCTTGGTATGATACACTGTCACAATTCCTCTTGGATCATGGATTCACCAAGGGAACTGTGGACAGAACTCTTTTCAGAATCTCTGAAGGAGAGGACATCTTGCTTGTCCAAATTTATGTGGATGACATAATATTTGGATCCCCCAATGAGAAGCTATGTGAGAAGTTCTCCAAGCTAATGCAAAGCAAGTTTGAGATGTCCATGATGGGACTGATGAACTTCTTTCTGGGTCTTCAAGTCAAGCAATCAAAAGAAGGAATCTTCATCAACCAAGCTAAGTACACCAGAGAAATGATCAAGAAGTTTGGGTGTACAACTAGCAAGCCAGTAAGGATCCCAATGAACACAAACTAGAAGATGGATCCTGATGAGAGTGGTATTCCAACCAACTCTACTGAGTATAGAGGAATAATTGGTTCACTCCTCTATCTCACTGCCAGCAGACCTGACATCACCTTTGCAGTAGGTGTTTGTGCAAGGTTTCAAGCAAATCCTAAGAAAAGCCATCTTGAGGCTGCAAAGAGGATCTTGAGGTATCTCAAAGGCACTGAAAATCTAGGCCTTTGGTATCCTGCTGATGACAACATTGAGTTAACTGGCTACTCAGATGCTGATTATGGAGGATGCAGAATTGACAGAAAGTCCACTTCAGGGACTTGTCAATTCTTAGGCAACAAGCTCATATCTTGGTTCTCCAAGAAGCAAAACACAGTAGCTACTTCCACTACTGAGGCTGAATATGTTGCAGCTGGAAGTTGTTGTGCCCAAATCCTATGGTTGAGACAACAACTAAGAGATTACAGAGTCAACTCTACTGAAGTGCCCATATTTTGTGATAACAATAGTGCCATTGCTATTTCACAAAATCCTGTCTTGCATACAAGATGCAAACATGTGGACATCAAACATCACTTCATCAGAGATCATGTGGAGAAGAAGGATATAAAGTTGGTCAAGATCCACACAGATCATCAAAAAGCTGATATACTAACTAAGCCACTTGCAGAGGCAAGGTTTCTGGAGCTATCAGCAGAGTTGGGTCTACTTGATCCAGGGAAGTTGGACAAGTAAAACTCATTGAAGTTAATGGGAGTAAAAGAGCTGAATTGATATTCAGTAGACTTGGACAAATCTACTGAAGTGCAGAAGAGATGATCATAATTACTCAGGACACTTGTCCATTGACATTCAGGACTCTTGTCCACATCTCTTCAGGACACTTGTCCTTGTAGGGTCAGATAAGTCGTCCTAGTTATCAAACCTATTCTCTTGGTTTGATAAGCACCTATTTTGGGTAATCATTGTCTACCTTGATACCTGTCCCAACTACAGATATCATTTCTGTGGGATTTAATTTGTCCCCCACCCAAAAGGTCGCTTTCCATGCATTAAATGCCAAGATTTAACTCTTGTTTGCATTACACCTTTTCAAACCATGATCTATATCGAAAACTCCCCAACCATTAACTAATATTAAATACCTTCCACGTTTTGAATAAAACCAACAAGTCACTGTTACATTGGTTTTAACCATTGGATCAAAACTGGCCAACTCCCCTGAAATTCATCCTGGCCGTCCAAGTGTATCTTTCCATATTTGACAATAGTTGAAAATACACAAAACTCACCAACTCATTGACAAACATTCTTTTTAGAATATTCTCAAGTCTTAAGAACTCCCCACACACTCTTCTTCCCCAAGCATTCGAAACCCTAGCCTATTCTCTTCAAACTCTCTCAAAACTTTCTAAATTTCATCTCTGCAATCTTCAATGGCTCCCAAAGTGAAACCAGAGATGATCATAGATTTTTCCAACAAGGCTCTTGACCTTGATTTTAGTTATTTGAGCAACAAGAACAACCTTCACTTTGAGCCAATAGTATCATTTACAAGTGAAGATCCTGAAATCACTCCAACCCTGAGATGGTTGAGAAGAGCAGGCCTTCAGAAATTTATGGAGGAAAGGCCAAGCTCTTGTTTGGACAACTACATGGCTGAGTTCTTTGCCTTTCTCAAATGGAGAGGCAAATCAGAAGATGGTGAGATTTCCACCAGATTGTCCTATGTTGCTGAAGAAGATGAAGAAGAGAGATTTCATAGAGTGAAATTCTCTTCAGAAGATCTTGAAGGAGCCTTTGGATTGCCTTCAGAAGGAAGGAATCCAGAATCTTATGGTGCTGGCCATGAAGATGACATAGCACAAGAATGGCTATTAGTGCCAGGCCCTCTATCTTCAACACAAAACAAGAAGACTCTCAAGTCTAAATTTCTCAATATATTTGAGGTAATCACTAAGAGTCTCTTGAGTAATACTGGAAGCTTGGAGCAGGTCAGCCATCCTAGAATCAGAATCATGGCTGCAGTCATTGATGCCAGTGACAAAGGTATCAAGTTTGATTGGAGGACCTTCATTATTTCTGAGATGATGAAGGAAAAGGCCAAGTTTAAAGTGAGAGCTCATAACAAGGTTGTGCTAGAAGGAAAACTCAAGTATTGCACCAGGGCAAGCTTGTTGATTGAGAGATTTTCTCATTATTCCCAAATGCAAACCTTTGCAAAGCCTCTCCCAGCTCAAAAGATTTTGTTCAGAAAGCTCAGCAAGAAAACTGAGCAAAGGAGGATGATAGTGGCCAAACCTGCTGAAGAAAAGGTGGAGGAGAAACCTAAAATGAAGAAGAGGACAAAAGCAAGAGTGGTGAAGACAAGGAAAATGTCTCAAATCATCTCAGAAGAGAATTCAGATGCTTCAACTGAGATTGAAGAAGTTGCTAGAGAAGGTGTACAAGTGCCCTCTGATCATTCAGAAGAATTAAGGCAGAAGTACAATGAGACTAGACAAAAGTCTAGGGGTGATAAGAGGATCAGGGAGGTTGTCCCTGAAAAGGATGGTGAAGGAAGTGGGAGCAGTAGGGCTAGCAAGAGAAGGGCCAAGCCTACTGACAAAGTGTTGGAGCTCCAAGAGGAAAGGTCTCTACAACTTGCTCTTAGAGAAAGCAGAGCTGAAAGCAGGACCAAGTCAAAGTCAAGGACCAACTCATCTGGTTCTGGAACTCCAGAATCCAAGGTCCCTGAAAGTCAACCAATAGAGGCCAACATCCCTGAAATTCAGAACCCTGAGCCCAACTCCCCTGAAACCCATATAACCCCAACCAACCAACCTATGACACCCATCAATCTTACAAAGAGATACTCTCCTGAAGGGAATGTGCAAAGAAGTGGGATAGATGTGCTAGCAGATATAACAGTAGATGAGACAAGACTACATTCTCCCCTTGACTCATCTATGCTCAATTACTCAAAGCAATTAGAAGCTGCACTTTTTGAGCCAACCCCCTTGAGTAAAGCCCCTTCAGATTCATTGCTCTTTAAAGCAACTGAAGCACCTTCTACTGCACCCAACTCTTCTGAAGCCAACATTCCTGAACTAAACCTTCCTGAAGCCACTTTAGGAGAACCCAGAGCCAACTCCCCTATAACCCAAAGTCCCCATTCAAGTGGAGATGAGGAGAAGTATACTTATGAGAGTATGCTCAGAGGAGGAGCCATGGCTACTGTGGACAGTTTGTATCCACAACTTGCTGAATTTCCAAGAATTCAGAGGACTTTTCATGATCTAAGGATGCTTGTTGATGTAAAAGATAAGTCTATGATGGAGATATCACAAGTCATCCAAGATAAGGGAGCAAACTGGTGGCAAATTGAGGAGAACAGATTGCTACACTTTGCTGGAGTCTCAAAGACAAGATTTCTCATTGATGAGGAAATCTTTGCAAAGCTGGTAGCTGATAAGATTAAGGAGGAGAAGGAAAGAAAAGCTAAGGGAATCAAACACCCTGATAGTAGCTCCAATGATGATGATTCCCCCAATGATCCCTCAAACCCCTCAAAACCCAATCCTCCTGAAACCCCTCAAGCTAATATCCCTAAGCCTTCTGTATCTAAAAGACTTTCCAACCCTCCTAAGACTTATCATAGGAAAGGCTCTGTCAATCCAGAGGTGTTGACCAAGGATGGTAACACAACCAATGACACATCTGCCAATGAAGGTTCTTCTGAACTCAAGGCACAGCCTAAAGATGTGGAGGTTCCTGTTTTAGAGGCTGGTTTGGTTAAGGCCTATTCAGTGTCAGATGAGTTGGACACTGATCAGCCCTTAATCATTCAGGATGACTCAGTGGCTGCTGATATAAGCACTGTGATCTCCCCACAACTGCTATCTTTGAACCTTGTTGAAGGTGGAGATGCTGCAGGTCTAGGTGAAGGAGTTGAAAAGGAGATGATAGTGGAAAAACCAGAGGGAGAAGTAGATGATAGAGAGGTTGTGATCACTAGAATAGTGAGTGTACCACCAAATGAGGGTGATATAAGTGAGGAAGGGCAGGCTATTCTTGAAGTCAAATCTGAACTTCAAGAATCCCTTGATGAGAGGAGGCCTGTTCCTTTAAGTGAGGAAATCATTGTTGAAGGGAGAAAAGAAATAGTTGAAAATGAGGAGAAGACTGCTGATGTATCAGAGTCTTATGAAAAAGAATTGGAGGGAGACAAGTGTGTTTTTACTGATGCTTTTGATTTGTCTGATATTGCAGGTATAACTTTTGATCAAATCTTTGCAGATGAACTCTTAACAGATGCACCCATCCAAGTTGATAGTGGATCAGCACAAGCCTTGCTTGGGATGCAATCAGAGAAGTTGGATTCCTTGGCTCACCAGGTACAATCAGCTCATGCAGAAACTTTTGGAGCCTTGGATGAGCATGGACGAACTTTGGCATCTGTGGAAATGAGGCTAACTGGCTCAGAGGATGTAGTGTTACCTACCTTGGAGGCAAGGATCAGTGGAGTTGAGACTGGTTTGCAAACCATCTCCACTGAAGTTATCAAAGCCAAAAACACCATGAGGTCAGTTTCAAAGGAGGTTAAGAAAGAGCAATCTTTGCTAAGAATCAACCACAATAGGAATGTGAAGACATTAAGGTCAGTAGTAAAGAGAGCTCTTGGAAGAAAGACTGCACTGCAAAGACAAAGAGCTGAAGAGCAAAGGCTAGCTATGGTGAAAGCAGCCTCAGAAAAGTTTTCCCAAGAGGTATTGGCCAACATTGCTGAAGGTGCAGTGGCCAACCTCACTGAGCTTCTCAAAGCCCAATTGGATGCATCTCTTAAATCAACCATGGAGGAGGTTGTCCAACAGAAAATGAAGCCTGTTCTAGCTTTTCTTAGCTTAAGCAGTGACAGGATGCAGAATATACATGATGAAAATGTATATTTGTTGGAAGAAATGAAATCCCTAAATCAGGCACAATCCCTAATGGCCACAACAATGAGTGAGCTAAAACCCCAATGTTTTGATGCTGCCAAAAAGGGGGAAAGGGAAAGAGCAAGGGAAAAAGGTGCCTTAGTGATTGGAAGCCCAGTTAAGGGTAAGGACAAAGCCCCTGAAGGAAAGGGAAAAGAGCTAGCAGTACTGAACTTGGAAGAATTGGATGAAGAGGAGCAGTTGGCACTTGCATTGAAGAACTCTATGGCCTCAGCTCAAGAGGAAAGAGTAAGGTTACAACAAAGACCAGGTGGTGAGGTATCTGGTTTGGACAAGGATGCTGAAGGTGTCCAAACTAGAGGAAAGATCAAGAAGGCCCAAGGAAAGAAGAGACAAGTTGAGAAATTCACTGACTTTCCCAATAGCCTTGATCTTCCACCTGAATTCAGAGTTGTTGATGAGGAGCCTATCTCAAAGAAGGCCAAAACTGCTGAAGAGCCCAAGAATGCTGAAAAAGACAAGTCTACTGAGACTAAGTCCACTGAAAGTACCAAAGCCTCTGAAGATGTTGAGGAATTATATGAAGAAGGCTTTGGACCTGGACCAAAGAAGACAAAGATTGTGGTACTCAATGATCCATCAAAGCTGTTTCATGAAGGGTATGGCAAAGACCCTGAAACACAACAGAAACTGGCTATGATGAGAGCCCAAGAGAAAATGGACTTGATCGAAGAGGCCAACAGAGCAAGAGATAAGAGAAGAACAGACTTCCAGAAGCCAAGAAGGAAGAGAGCAACTTACAACAAGATGAAGCCACAACTATTGATCCCAATGGACACCAAATATCCTCACTTGGATAAATGGGTACCAATTCAGCTGAATGACTTATGGGAGGAAGCCAAAAGGGAGTATGTCTATGATCAATATGTCATTGACAGATGGAATGGAAGAGATGCCAACTCCACTTTTGCTGAGTTCATGATAGAATACTACAAAGAACTCTATCAACAATTGCTTGCAGCTGCTGATATTGCAAGAATTGAACTCACAGCTCCCAAGCCAATCATATACATGCCTCCAAAGCTTGAAGGATGGATTGACCAAGCAAGAATTCTGAGAGAATTCACTGAGATCCTTAAGCTAAACAAGATGGTTCTTGGACCTAAGGGAACCAACCAAGAAGCCATGGCATTAAAAAGAAGAGTGTGGGCACAATATGGAATGCTGCCACCTCCTGAGGATGATCTTTGAAATGGCTAAGTCTTCTGACCTATCTTGATTGATCAACTATGCTGAAAAATGGTCAAGTTTGCTGATGTGGTGTGCTAATCTGTTTGCTCTAATTTGATATGGATTGCTCTGATACAAGCTCTGTGCTCTGATGTTGAAAGTCTTGTATATGTCTTGAAGTGTTAGTACTTGTTCTGATACAAAATTGGTGCTCTGATACAAGTTCATGCTCTGATATTAAAAATCTTGTATATGTGTTGAACTGTTAGAATGAAATACTCTGATGTATTCAGTGTTGATGATTCATGCTCTGATATGTTAAATTCAACTATCAACATGCTTGTAATGATTTTTTAATGAATGATAGTTGAACTTATTTTTGAATAAAAAAAAACACTCATCTCTCTATGCCTATCTATGAAACCTATGTGCAACATGAATGGTGAATACACTAACACATTGCCTTTCAGGATAACTGACCTTAGTCATGTCTTCTGAAGATTAATGTAATAGGTGTAGCTAAGTCACTTTTGCACAAGCTGTATAGGTTTTGGCATCATCAAAAAGGGGGAAATTGTTGGGAATAAAATGAGTTATGTTTTGATTGAATACCAAAACCCCCTGAGACATGCCTAAGTCATGACTGGATATGTTCTAGAAATGTTAGAACATATAGTATAAAGGCTAGATGAGGAGCTAATATGTTAGGTAGCTCTTAGATAATTAGATGCACAAATTGAGGGGGAACACATGCTTGGAAGTTCATTTGAATCAAGTCCCCTCAAGGCTCAAACTCTGGATACAACACTAAGTCTTTTGAGACTAACTATACTGATCAGGAGAGTTGTCCAGAGGAGTTGTCTCAGTACAAGAAGTCAAGATCAAGTGCTCTGAAAACCTGCAGTCAACTATGCTGAAGAGTTTGAGACAATAATTCCCTAAAGATCTTCAAAGAAACCAGCTAAGATCATCTTCAAGAGAAATAAAAGGGAAAGAGCCATCTGAAGGGAAAGAGCCATCTTCAAGAGAAATAAAAGGGAAAGAGCAAGCCAATCTTGCTGATAAGCAAGACTGCTGATAGTGATAAGGAGAGTTGTCCAAATGATGAGGAATGTTGTCCTATCATTGGAACAACCTTCAGAAGACATGTCCACATTCTTACAAGAGAATCTGAATGTCAGATGTTGGGAAGAGTGCTACAGAATGAAGACAAAGCTCTTACAGCCGTTTATTTCCCAAATGAGGACATGTCACTATCAAGATTCTGTCTTCAAAGTTGAAGAACTAAAAGAAGACATTTATGGACATTGGAGGCTGCCTCTCCAACGGGCAAATCCTTCATTTGTCTATAAATACAGAAGTGTGAAGACCATTTGAAAGCATCCAACTTCAACCTCAACCAAGCACATCTAACCTCAAGTTCTTACAAACTAGAGTGCTTTCAAAGCTTTCAAAGACTATCTTAGTCTTCAAACACTTCATCTAAGCTGTACTACATTGTATATCCATACACACAAGCTTAGAGAGATATCCTATCATTATACACTGATCTTCATTGTAAAGGATATCTCATTAGTTGGAACCTTACTTCAATCCTCATATCTTTCAAGAGTGAAAGTGAGAAGGTTGTAGTAGTAGAAGTGGTAGGAGCTGACTGTTGAGAGAAGAACAGTTCAGTTCTGAGTTGAGAAGAGGGTACTAGGACTCTAGACATCCTAGGGATCAATTCACCAAGAGTGGTGTTCTTGATCAAGTGCACCTTGGCACTATAAAACAAGTTAATTCCAAGAGTGAAGGAATTATCCTGTTAAATCAGGGAAAGTGGATGTAGGAGCTTGAGTCTCTGAACCACTATAAACTCTTGTGTTGATTTACTTTCAAGTACTTTCATACACTCAACACTGCACACAAAACTGATCTTTCAAAGGATAAACATTCAAAGACTGTGCAAAACTGATTTGGACAAGTTCCCTGAAACTGGACTGTATTGAATTGACCAAGTGATTTCAGAATCTAAAGGAGTTTAAACTAAAAGGGCCAACCATTATTCCGCACATATAACTCTCCTAGATAGTTATTCAACTAAGTACTCAATAGTACTTAGTAGTCTGATTATCTTAGAAGAGTTAATCATCTTCAGCAGAGTTGTCCAAGACAACCTTGCTGAGCTCTGGTTTGATTAAGAAGAAAAGAATTTGAATACAAGTGTATTCCCCCCCCCCCCATACACTTGTTATATACTCCTTTCAGGACCAACACATACCATTATTCATTTACGACGAAGCTCTAATTGACGTGTCCTTATGTATTTAGGTCTAACGGCGTCAACAATAAATTGTTGAGTGAGCCTTTTTGAAGATAAAAAAAATCGTAGAAGGTTCACCATTCCTATGTTGAAGTTGAAATGCAAAGTACTCTCTAAAACTAAATTACGCGTTCCAGTTGATGTATGCAGCAAACGAAATATCGTCGTTATACCCATTCTCACCATATGAGAAAATGAGTGAATATTACAAACCAAGGTTATACACAGACTTTAATAGTAAGAACAAACATATAATAAAACTAACCATTTTTTAAATTAGTTCAACAAAATTAGATGGTACCTAATAATAAACAAAAAAATGAGAAAGTAATAATGATGACGTATATCATTAAATCATCATGATTGCATTAACAATTCTCTAACTACAAATAAAAATATGAATACATTTCATGAAAAAAATGTATTCAATATATAATGTTTAATTCAAAGACTATTTAAACAAAAAATAAAATAAAAAAATAGGTGAAAAAAAAACATAAACCTAAAATTTGATATCGGAAAACATGGCTATCTAGAATCGATTATTTTAAAAAAAATGTGATTTTATTGTAATATCCTCGTTAAATAAAATATGGAGTTTAATATTCAGTCAGAGGTATTTTCGACCTTTTACCATATCCAAAATCTAAATGTGTAGTGCCACCCATTTGGAATATAGTACTCCACCCATTTTCGACTTTTTAAGGAAAAATGTAATGAGTGGAGTGTTGAAGGGTAATTTTGTAAAGTTAAATTAATAAGTAAAGAGAGTGGTTGAAATGAGTGTAAAAGTAATAACATTTTATGTAAATATGTGAATATTGTGAGGATGAAGTTTATAAAATAATTTTATTTTTAGTGGTGTGAAAATAATTGTGGGACAAACGAATAAGGAAAGTGCATGTGCAAACAGTCGTAGAACGGGTGGAAGTATATTTTAAGGACATTTTAGTTAGTATTGACTATAAGATAGAGAAATTAATTTGAACACATACACGTGATTTATAATATGAAATAAAAACTTTCAATAACTTTAAAATGTCTAGTTTATACAAAATTAAATTCCTTAAAAACATTATTTAAAAGACAAAGTAAATAAATTAATCATTTAAGACAATAATTAAGTAAAAACTAATTCTTTAACATGAAATCTTAAAAATCTAACATTTAACTATGTCAACCAATATACTATTGGTCAAATTAAGTTACCATGATAGATAACAATTTAAATTAATTCTTCATGGATTTTTTTTAAAATTATATTATAGGGTTAATTTTAAATAAATATACCATATTTAATCACGACTTTCAACTATTATTATAAAAAATTCCAACTATTCACCGTGTTGCAATTTGATATACATTTTTATTTTTCAGTCAGCAATCGATGATGTGGGTTGTTGGAGCTCGCCACATGAGATTACTATCACTCATAAAATTAAGAGATAAAATAAAGAATATCAACCAATGAACAATATAAAGATCACGCTAGCATTTGTAAAAAAAAACAATTATTTACCTTTATTTAAATCAACAATTAAAGAAGTAATTGCAACTCAAACCCTCATTGAACAACATTGAAATGAAGTTATGAATTATATTCTCGTAAAAAAAAAAGACGAAATTTTAAAAAATTGGCAAAGAACGAAGAATTTAGAACCAAGATTAATATAGACGTTTAGAGCGACTCTATAGGTATCCACAAACGTCTATAACCCAAAGCAACGCTGAAATATAAACCTATATCTAAGGAAAAATCAAACCTTATGAGTACTCCTATATTTTTATTTAACTATATTTGTTTATATTAAAAAAATACTCTCCAAATCAAATTTATAACAAATCACATTTTCAACTTCAATTAAAATTTGCAATCATAAAAATAAATTGTATCCCTAAAAAAAATGATTTTTTAAAAAGTAATAGTATAAAATTATGTAAAATAATCTAATAAATAAAAGTTACCTATATATATATATATATATATAATCAAGAATTATTAAGAAATAATTTTAGTACTTTTTCAAGATCATCTTACATAATTTGTTCGTGTAAAGTTCAAAAGTACCATTATATTTATAATACAAACATTAAAAGTACAACAATTCACTTTATAATATTTGTGGACAACCTTTTGCTATCACACCAGTCCATCGAAATGAGAAGTCGAAAGAAAAGACAAAACATTGTTTCTATTACAAATTTACAATAAAGTTTTGATATTGCAATACGATTAGAATATTAAAAAAACTCAAATTTCCAACTTTGTATAAGAATATTACAATAAAAAGGGTTAAAAAAAAAGAATATTAAAATAAATGAAATAATGTATTTCACAAAGTTACAAGTTTTAGTGCATAAAAAAAAATTCAAAGTTGGACCACCACGATTTTCAGGTACATCTATTGCAGGAGATGAAGATTTAATGTCCAAATGATGATTGTAAAATAAAATACAAACAAACTCATAAATTGATTCCTTATAAAATTGATGGAATAGAAGATCGATCCTACCAGTTGCTTTTTCTAGAATTTGAGCTAGCAACCAATCTTAAAAAACATATCAGTGGAAATAAAATAGTGAAACGGTACTTCAGAACGACCTAACAAATTTATGAAACGGTACATAGCAAATCTGCAGCTTCAAATTTTCATCTTACTTGTTGTGGATTATTACTGAAAAAGTAATATAAACATACTTTCAACTTTACTAATGCCTAGAAATAGAATGAAATTGATATTTATCAAACAAATGTGTGTCAATTCTAGCTAATACAAAACAACCAATCAAACATTACTAAATATGTACTTAAAGTTTTAAATATAATATATCATCCCGAATTCATCTTTACGATCTAAAAAAAAAAAATCATCTACATAAGATAATCATTGCCCATGACTTTTATTAATAGACATATCATATGAGTCATATGACACAATCAATGAAAATAGTATACATTGAAACTTGAAAAACGGTCTAAAATTATAAGGAGTTGATATAAGTCTCGATATCAATGTTAATTGTCCAACACTACTTCTAGTTATAACCTTAACTTCAAGAACCTCATTACTCAACCCGATTATAACCAACCTACACATAGAACAAAATATTATATTATGAATTTAATTTATAGATAAAATAAATGCAAAATTTTAAGCGCTAGGAAAAAAATTAAAAAATTAGAAAAAATATGACACAAACTTGGTTTCATTGCACAAGCCCCTTGAATGATATATATTTCTCAATAATATCACAAGTGTTCCAACTTTCAAATTCAGTTCATGATTAGGTACACACGAATACTTCAAACTATTCAAAATTCAGGGGTATAGACATTAGATAAAATATCAACATTCGAATCAGATTTGCAAGGACTGTCAGAGCTCAAATAAGTATGTGACTCGTTTTCATTTAAATGAATCATGTTCAAATTTATTGACCATACAATATGTAATATAGGTGTAAGAATTGCTCTACTTTGTAAATAATCATGATCACCCAAACCAAATGTAAATCGCTTTGCATATATATTATTATATATATGTACTTAAAGTCTTAAATATAATATATCATCCCTAATTCCCGACTCATTTACAGACTTTGCACAAAAAGATTAACATGTACGCTTGTAAAAGATTATAAACATAGAAATGTTTTATTTTTGTTCGGATTTTAAAAGATGTAGTATTTGGTATTTTGGAGCCACTCATACTTATTGTGGGCACAAGATCGAAAAAATCGAATTTCCAAACCGAACTAATGATTTCGGTTTATTTGGTTCGATTTATTCGGTTGTCCGGTTCGGTTGAAATTTTTTTTTAAATTTCATTTTTTCGGTTCAGTTCGTTTTATATTTTACAAAATCGAATAAAAATTGCACTAAATTTCTTTATTTAAATTAAAAAATCTTATTTAATTAATAAATTGTATGGAACAATACATTGACAAAAATAAACTCTACTTGAAGTATGCTACTTTATTAATTTTCAATCTCAATTCAATTCGACATTTGTAGTCTTCTTGCCCCACTAAAAAAATAATTATATCCCTTGAAAATAGATTTCATTGTGGGAAATGCAACAAAATCATTAATTTTTTGTGTGAGATTTGTATGGTTTGTAATTTTAAACTTTGAGAAACTTGTAATTTATGATTGTGAACTCTTGAACTTATAATTTGAATTTAATTTTTAATGTAAAAAAATCTTGAAAAATGTTTAATTGTTAAAAAAATAAATTATGCAAGAATTACGTTTAAACTGAACCGAACCATCCGAACATTTATTTGATTCTAACAAAATTCGGTTCGATTTCTATTTCATTTTTTAAATTTTCACTTATTTTGGTTCAGTTGAAAAAAGCTCAAAATCGAACCGAACCATCCAAATGCCCACCCCTACTCATACTTGGAATGGATAGAATTTATAAATTACGTGAATCATTATTAAAAAATATACTATATAACAAATATTTTACACCGAGTTTAATAAATACTCTCTCTGTCGCGGTTAAAGCAGCCTATGAGCTTTGAGTACATAGATTAAAAAATATGATAGAATAAGTAGAGATGTATTAGGGGTGATATGATTGAGAGAGAAATGTGAGAAAAATAAAAGTTAGGTAACTTTCATTGGAATTTGAGGGGGTTTTAACATTCAGAATAATTCATTCGATATGATTTAAATAATATAATTTATTTTAATAATTTATAAAAGTAGAAAATATGTGAATGAAGAAAGGGAACATTTCAAGAAATTATTATACATTAAAAAAAGTAAATCATTAAAAAATAACCACGTGTCTTGAGAAAGAAGAACGCTAAAAAAAAGAAAAAAAATGATACACGTTTTTTTAGCAAGTAAATAGTTAAAAGATTTTGCATACGACAAAACCGTGTATATCTTTCTAATGCAATTTTGTAGGCAGTTCTTTATATGTCAAGTAAATAAATTATATTCATAGGAAAAAAAATTATGCTCGAACACAACAAAATAATTATAAGAGGAAAAAAAAAAGCAAGCAAAGAAATATTAGATTAGTTAATCACTGAAAAAAATATATTCATCCAGTAAATCGAACAGACAAATAAAAATAAGATGAATAATATATAGCAGTATACATAAAAAAAAAAGTTCATGAATTAGGGATGACAATATTGACCCGTCCCGTAGGTACCCGCCCCAAGAGATTAGGGCCAGGTCAGATCGGTCTCATATTGAGAACGGATCGGGCCTGTCACGTATATAAACATGTCGGGTTTGAGTCACATGTTAGACCCGCATTGCATTGATAATATTTATATTTAATATTAATTTTAAAAAAATTGAACGTTAAAAAATATTGATGTAGTATTTCTTTACTCAATTGTGACTTAGATATTGGATTAAATCTGATTGAATATTGATTCAAATTATTGTTGTTTGTTTCAATGATCATATGCATGAGAAATAATACTTTCAACTGTGAGATAAATTTAAAAAATTCAACATGAAATATAAAAATGGTCGGAGAGGGTCTATCTCGTCCGTATGGAATGATTATTCAGGATATGTGCAGGGCACAGGGTAGGTTTGGGTAATCAACTACCCGACCCGACCTGCCTCATTGTTGTAATGGAAATATATTCATATATGGTCATATAACTTTGAGTGAATTCACAAAAGGTCCTGTAACTCTTAATTTGATCAATTTTAGTCTTTTTAGTCTCAATTTTGCTCCTTAAGGTCCTGTAACTTTTAATTTTATCAATTTTAATCTTTTTAGTCTCAATTTTACTCCTTTTGGTCATTATCGTATAGGCATCTACAAATAAGAAAATAAACTATTAATAGTGTAAGAAAATATTATATAATAATTAAATAATATTAAAAATAGAATACTAAAAATATTACCACAATAGAAAAGTCCTTCATCAATTAATATAGGATTAAGTATTTCCTTCATCATTCTAGTAGTATGGTCAAATATTTTGATCTCAAAAAGTTTTCTAGATTTATATGTAAAATGTAATAGATTACTGAGATTGGCATGGTACCAAATGTTTCCAACTTTTGTTGCGGTTAAATCTACAATGTGTTGGATGGATCGATTAAATCAATATAAACGTTATCATTTTCGAAATTCAACTAATTAGCAAGTTGATTCGGAAACCCCTAAAACATTAATTAATAAATTGATTAAACATCCTGACTTTAATAACTAAATATTTAAATTTAATATATATATCTATACTAATATAATACACCAATTAAGTCAATGTGTTTTCCTAATATATTAAAATACAAAACTCACCATCCAATCTCTGTAACTCTTATGATTCGGTGGTGAGTATTTTAAGAAGAACTTAAAATTATCTTTGGAATATTCATGAACGATATGACGATCGATATCAACTTGTTTCATAAATAGAGTATTTACATGTGTAAAAAAACATTATAAATGATATAAAGTTATTAAATAAATGAATTAAAAATAAATTAATACATTTCAATGTTGGAGGATTCATACATTTCCTTGATAAAATTACTCATTAATTATTTTGATAATACGGAGTATTAAATTTTAAATACACACATTAAAATGATTGTTTTTTAAAATGCAAACGAATTAATTAGGACAATTTTGTGTCATAATTACCGCTAATCTTAATATCAATTAATTACCAAAGTTACGTTATTGTTAGTTTATATTGAGATTTACAAAATAATTAGACAATAAAAAAATCATTCAAATTTACAAAATTAAGGAAATCATAAATTTAGGGTTGAAATTTAATGGTTAAATATATTCTCCTACCATGAAAATTTTGAATTATGATATTAATATAATTTATTAAGAAGAAAAAATTGAAGTTGGTTATGAAATTTTTTTAATTAAGAAGGCCATAAATTTAGGGTTAAATTGATGGTGGGTCACAAGGCAATTGCTTATACATGAAAGTATGAAACATTGACATCATAATTAGTTGACAAAAATCTGAAAATTAGGTATATTGTGCTACAAATTTTGTGTAAAATAAAATAAATTAATAATATAAATATCTCTAAATATCTTTGTAATAATCAATATTAGTCAATATTTCTGTGATGAAATTACTCCTTAATTGTTTCGATAATATTAAATTTTGAATACACACATTAAAATTATTATCTTTTATAATGAAAACGAATTCATTAGGTCAATTTTATCTTATAATTATCGTCAATTTTAATATCAATTAATTACAAAAGTTATTGTTAGTTTATTCAGATTTACAAATTAATTAGACAATAAAAAAAACATTTAATTTTACAAAATTAAGACAACCATAAATTTAGAATTTAAATTCAATGGTTCAATATATTCTTCTACAATGAAAATTTTGAATTAATATATTAATATAATTTATTAAGAAGAAAAAATTGAAATTGATCATTAAAAAAATCTTAAATTAAGAAAACCATAAATTTAGCCAATTGATTATACGCAAATCTTTCAAATCATAATTAATTGGCAAAATCTAATATTTAGGAAAAATTGTGCTACAGATTTTGTGATATAAACAAATTAATTAATAATATAATTATCTTTGTCGACCTTAAATATACTACGATAGAATTACTCCTTAATTGTCGACCTTAAATTAAGGAAACCATAAATTTCGAGAACCATTGACTTATTCGAGGCTTAAATATATTAATATTGCAAACGTTACAAATGAAACACAAAGATAGTAGGAACATAAACGGACGGAAATGAGACGTGGCGGAGGGAGCGGCAGTGGACAGCACCACCGACAACACATTTGGATAAAAGTCATTAACATGCATCCCACCATCAACAAAGATTTATCTACTCGGTAATAAATAATGAAGCCGGAAGACAAAGGAATGCCACCACCGACGACTCCTCTAAAGGATTTCCCAGCCACCGCATTGGAGATCGCTTGTATAATTCCCCCATGTATTCTTTGTTACTCAACAACTGAATTACAAATTAAAAGTTTAGACTCTGTTTTATAGATGCAAAGTACTACATATTAAAACACATTTTGATTATTAAAAGGTAACTTGTGATTTTTTATTTTTTTTCGTTTGTTTAAGAAACAGGCCGAATTTAGGGGACGAAAAATTTAAACCCGGTTTATAATTGAAAAGTTCTTTTTTTTTTTTTTTTTTTGAATAACATAATCGGGGCCAAATTTAGTAGCAAGGTCGAATAGGTTCGAGACACAAATTTCTGAAAACCTAAAAAAGAGAGAAATTGAGAATCAAAATGAGAGAAATTTAATGTTAATGGTCATTTTTTATTTTTTATCAGTATATAAATTGATCTTATAAACTTCCCATCAAATACAAAAATACAAAATTCCTATACAAAAATTGTATAACAACACAAAAATACAAAATTTCTATAACAATACAACATCATTACATAAGAAACACATGAGAGAAAATATATTACATCATTACATAAGAAACACATGAGAGAAAAGATATTTGATGAGGATGACAAAAAAAAATGGCGAATTTATAGAGAATAGAAGAAAACCGTTACAAATTTTAAGGAATTGATCTGAAGGACACCATTCAATCTAGAAATATCGACGGTTAAGATGAAAAGTGATAAATGAAAAATATTAATTACAAATAATAAATGACACTTACCATGATTAGCAAGAAAACTAAATGAACGGCCAAGATCAAGATTAAGAAAAGTGATCAACGGCCCACAAAGTTTCCCGCCGAAACTAAAAATGGTAATCCGTAGGTGTATTATATATTTATAGATTTAAGTATTAGAAATCCATTCATAATTCAAACAAGTGGAGTGTATTTGGATGGTGGATTTAAAATTTATAAATCAAATCCCTCCATTCAAATAGAGCCTTAGTGACAGTAAAATCTGAGCCACTACAATACTGCAGGCGCAGGCAAAAACCATTTGTTAAGTTAAATACTCCCTCCGTCCCGTAATAACTTGCATAGTTTGATCGGCACGTTGTTTAAGAAAAATGGATTTAGTGGTTGATAATGTAAGATAAATGAGGGGTATTTTAGATATTAAGAGTGTGCAGGTAATTTTGGGACGTCCCAATAAAGAAAGTGTACAAGTAATTACCTATTTTTTTGGATATTTTCTATTTTCTTAATTCATGTATACATTTCTCTACTTTTTTTTTCCTTTCTTATATCTCTCTACATTTTTTTATACTTTTCTTATTTCTACATCTATCTTTTTTTCTATTCACTACACATTTTATACTACAATTTTTAATCTTCAACAATTTAAATAGACGTGCGCCTTTAGGTCCTGATACATAAAGTAATTGTCTCATTCTAAAAATTCGAACATGTAGATAGGTGAGAATTAATTATTGTATATTAATTTCTAATATAAAAAATTAGACTACCTCATCATTGAGTGAAGCATATTGAGGAGGCTAATTACATGAAAATACCACCCTATCAACAAGGTCAATTTCAAAGTAACTATCAAGATATTCAAAATTTTCCTAATCAAGCCCCTCCACAAAACTGTACCCAACTAACCCTCAAATCCAATTTCAAAATCATCGTTCACCTTAATTTTGAGGATTAGATCCGGGTGCTCGTGCCCCAAACGATGATTTCTTGGTAACATTCGTCACTCAATCTAAACAATTCATGGCCGAACGAATTAATGTTGTTAAGTCAAATGCAAGATTTGATACAATTGAGGAGTCATTGTCTTCACTACCTCAATTATCTAATGTTGTAAGTTGATTTGCTAATCAAATGAGTAACTTAGAGTTCCAAATAGACTAAATGACCTTTTCTAGTGGAAACAACCAAAAAGGAAAGTTTCATTTCCCTACAGAAATTAATTCGAAGGAACATTGAATGCAGTGACGGTGCCATGAATTTTCGGTAATGGGACCTGATTAACATTACTTTAAATATAAAATAATATGTATTTATTATATTCATCAAAATTTCTCATAATAAAATTTTCAATACATTTCATCTCCTCTAGGCCCAGTGTGACTCCGTCACTGATTTTATGACAATTAACCGCCATAGTGGTACTCAATATGAGGCTCGAAGCATGCTGAAATGAATAGAAAGATGGAGGAAGGAAGTTTGAAAAAGAGATGGAGAATGAAGAGAAAAAGGTTGAAAAGGAAAAATAAGAGAAGAAAGAAAGAAAGAAGAGTACTGTATACCCAAATGGAAGAAAGTTAAGGAAGCAAGAAAAATTAAGGAAGAAGAGAAAGTGGAACATGATGGATGGGAAATTCCATAAACCCTTGATCCACCATCATTTCCTTAATGATTTGAAAACGAAGCTTGATGAGAAATTTGCAAATTTTTTTGAAATTTTCAGAAAAGCTACTGTGAATGTATCCTTCTTGAAGGTGCTTGAGGACATGCTCACTTATGTAAACATTATGATAGAGATTCTTTCAAAGAAGAATTAAGATGGGTACCTTCACATGGAATATGTGGTGCTTTAATCCAAAAGTATCTTTTTCAAAAGTTGAAATTTTTTGAAAACTTTATATTGATGTGTGAGATGAGCAAAAGTGCAAAAAAGAGACTCTTAATGATTTTGGAGCTAGCATAAATTTGATGCCCTATTGAGATTAGTGTAAAAATCTTATTGTATACAAAACTTTGTCAAAAACAATATGAAAGTGTGTTGGTATTAAGTGTTTAAGTAAAAATAGAATAATGTTGTACTAAATGTTGTGACAAATTGTACAACACTGACTCTAACAGAATATCAGAAATTAAGATACACAGCGGAAGACTTGAAACACTAAAAACAAACGAGACACAATGGAAATATTTTTCACATAGATTTTATAAATAAAAATCTATGCGAGCCTTACGGCGAAATATCAATACTTATCTTCAAGTACAAATGTTGTGTGAAATGTTACAACAATAACCTTCACAACTGAAACTACAAATGAGGCAGGTGCCTTATTCTAAAAACGAACTAAGTGTATAAGAGATTACACACTGTCGAAATGCCTAGTCTATCTATGATTACACTCTCAATAGATAAGAAGACACACAACTATACGGGTGGGATACTTCGTATGAACTAAAATGTAAAACTACTGGCCACAATTCCTAACAGGGATCAACGCTCGATCTAGGAAATTGATCGAATAGAATACACTGAATTATGAAGCCTTTAATCGGTATTTATAGAAGTGGGGTGCGAATTCTAGAGGCTTCCACATTGAGGTCCTATTTTTTAGGAGCTCAACTTCCATGATCTTTCTAGATCCTTCTTGTATGCTCCAGGTCGTTCTAAATGGTTCCAGGTTGCTCTAGCATGTTCTGGAATCTTCCAGGTTCCAGATCCTTGTAGAAGCTTCTAGATCCTGCCAGAAATGCAACAACATTTAGATCAACATTTAATGTAGCATTTCAGAAAAGACTTAGAAAAAATCTCGGAAGGTCAAATTAAGATGTTGTTTATAATGTTAAGGTATTTAAGGATTAACAACATCTACAATCTCCCCCAATTTGACCTTTCGACTACAACACACCTGATGCACATATATTTCTATACATACTCAGTATTATGTACTTAGTTGAGGTTGACATCATTGCTAAGCACTAGTCAAGACAATACCTGTTGTAATCGTTGGATCAAATCGAATGAAGATCAAGGATAATTTTACAATGATCCGTGCCATAAGATCAAGATAAATTTTATCCAAAATAGAACAAGTATAAACACTACACTTATTCACAACATAAGTAACTTTACAGAAATCCTAAGTTAAGTTTTGGAAGAACTACTTAAGATTTAAGCAAGACAAAAAAAACAAAAATAAATGGACAGAAAACTAAGACTAAGCAACCTGCAGTAGACACATGATAACCTGTAAACAATTTAAGCAAAAGCAGTAAACAAATATCATCAAGTGGAACCATAATTAAGCAAGTTGTAAAACAATAGACATCCTATCATCTAGAAAATAAATAACAAGTGTATCGGAATTTCAAAATTCAAACTTAAACATCAATTACAGAGATTTAACTGAAAAAAATGGCATATATTGCTGTGGTAACAGCTGCAGCATCAGATTCCTGCACAGTAGCCATTATGAATTCAGATCTCCACCTGTCAAGCAGCTTGTCCCTGTTCATCAGTGGAGATCACCATACAAGGTCTCCATCTCAGCAGCATCATCATCATCTCCTTCATCAACAAAGTAGGTAGATGAAAGGTGTGCAACTACATCAGTCACTGTAGCATCTCCAGCATCAGGTCCATCACTAGCAACAGCAGCTGGAACTCCTTCATCATTCATCTCTTCAATGACCACATTGGAGTTAGGTGGTGGTGGTACTCCCCCTATTGTAGGTGAAAGCATATTTGTCCACATGTCCTTCAGGAACTGGAGTTCTTCAATTGTTTCCTGCAAGTGTTGGAGTTGGAGTTTGATGAAATCCTGTGAAAGATACACATTACTAGAAATGTTGATACGGATGTTCTCAACATTTGGGGGTGCATTTCTCCGTCTTGATCTGGAAGATTCTGGATGATCAGAAGTTGAGGGTCTGGAAGGGCCTGGTTGAGCAGAAGTAGAGGGTCTAGAAGATCTCTGTGGACTAGCAGTACCAGGAGCAACTAAAGGCAGATCAATTACTCTATCCCCAGTGAGTAAGGCAGGAGCTATGGCCAGTAATGGAACTCTCCCCCTCAACACATCAGTGTTCTTGGCAACAAATTCATGATGCCTCAAGTAATTGGAAATCAGAACAGGATAGGGTAGGTTGCCTTTTTCAGAAACTCTCCCAGTAAATCTCATCATATGGTGGAAGATTGTAAGGCCTAAATTGAATTTCTTAAGCACAGATATCCTATACATAAGAACAGCTTGGTCTTTTGTGATCTTGGTAGTATTTGTGGTGGGAATCCAGTTGTAGATAATGAGTTTGTATAACACAGAATGTAGGGAAGTGAGGTCTTTGGCTAGCATCTGTCTAGTCCACTTAACTACCCTACCACCAGTTATAGCATAAATTACCACATCTATGTCAGGTTCTTCATCTACCTCAACATTGGGAATTTGCAGAAACTCATTTATCAATTCAGGAGTAAAAGGTACATCCCTCCCCCTAAAATTAACAGTCCCATACCACCTAAATGATCTCCTACCCGTACTCTTCTTCATGCAAGCATAAAATTCATAAGCCCAATTTGTCAAGAATGATTCACCAAAATTCACAGCATGCATCAAATTCCTTTCTTCTAAGAAACTAATCATGCCTTTACTTTCAAAATCAGGTATATTAATCCTCTTTTCAATCAGCAGTCTTCACTTAGAATAAATAGCCAACCTATTCTCTAGAGTCTCAAGAGAATCAGAAATACCTTCCTCTTCAGAAGCAAGGTCATCCGAGCTTGGTGTGGAGCTTTTAGCAGAGCTTTGATCATGGCTGCTTTCTGTACTGGAAGAGCTATCACCACTGCCATCATCTTCAGGTTCTGGTGTGGCATTCTTTGCAGCAGCAAAATGCTCATCATTTTTCTTTAGAGACTGAAGTATGTCTCTCAAGCATCTCTCAGAATCAGAATTGCAATCTGATTTTGCAGGTTCGTCTTCAGCAATCATTTTGGCCTTCCCTTTGCCTTTGGGATCATCAACAACTTTCTTCTTCTTCGGTTTCTCAACAACAGCTTTCTTGGGTTTCTCAGCAACAACATGAGCTTCTTTTTCAGAGTCTGTGAACACTTGTATGGGTTCACCAGCATCAGCTCCAGCTTTCTTCTTCTTCCTCATGGATTCAGAATAATCCACACGAGTGAACACGCGGTATGATCTCCTTCTTTGTACAGGGCTTCTCTGTCTTTTGCCTTTCTGTGCATTCTTCTTGAGAGGCATGGGAGCAGATTCATCAGAAACAGAGAGTGGAGAGTTTGTACCATTTTCAGAGATGTTTGCGTCTTCCATTTCAATGTCTTCAGGGTCGGAAGTAGCAGTAGCTTCTTCTTCAACATCAACCTCAACATTTTCAGTTTGCGGGTTGTGAACAGTAGGTGATTTGGGGCTTTTCGAAGCAGAAGCCATTTGGGCGGTTTGATCAGCCAAATAGCTTGAGATATCCACAGTGATATCTCCAAAAGTCATCACGGGCAGATGACCAGTAGTTCGAAGAGTATCAGACACCTCTTCGATAGCCCTATTGACATGTTCGATAGTTGCATCTTGAGGAAAATTGGTTGTTTGAGGAGCAGTTTGAGGAGTGGGAGCGGTTGTTGATGGTGTTGCAGAAACATTCGAGTCAGCATTTGACGAGGTTGAGTGTTGTGAAGCCATGGAAGCAAGAATTTCGAGAGGGTTTGTGCGAGAGTGAGATGAGTTTTTCGAATCAGAGTGAGATTGTGAGGAGTTTGAATTTCTTTCAGCCATTTAAATGGGGCGGTTGGAATTTCAAGGTAAATGATGGGAATTTGCACACACTACTTTGAGATATACAACCAAAAAATCAATTCTGCAATCTTAGTACTCAATAAATTCAGAAATCACAATTAGCAAATGAATGGCATCTTATGGTCAATATTTATAGAGAGAATAATGTAGTTGGAGGTTAAAAATAAAACAGAAGAAATAATCCAGAAATTTCGATAATGCTCCACATAATTAGCCACAATCTAGATCATGGGTAATTAGTGGGGAAAATCCATTTAATTAAATAATTAAGAAGCTTCCAGAATTTACCTAATTAAAATCGCATAATCTGAAAAAAAAAATAGATGAGGGTCAGTAATTAATTAAATAAATAAAGTGAATCTCAATAAATAATTAAATAATTACAACTAATAAAAATAAATTCGAATCAGGCAATGTTGTGCTCAAAACTGTTACAAACACCTCAACACGGTTTTTACATGAATTTGCTTCATTTGTGTTGCACCATATTTTTTATTTTTGTGTTATAGCATCTAATTTGTATTGATCCATTGTTCCTGTAGAGTACATCGTAGTAGCGAACTCCGTGCCCCATACTTACTTAATGGATTACAAATATGTTGATGTTTTTACCAAATATCACCTTTTGAAAAGAAGGCATCGTAGTAGTGAACTCCGTGCTCCATAGTTACTCAGTGATTTGGTACATCTTTTAGTATGCTAATAACATTCTATTTTTATGCATTTGAGAGGTGTAAGACGTTTATTTTTGCACTCCAAGGTTCTTAGATTCGTAGATATTTTACAAAGGAATTATTTAACTATGTAAGAAATAAATTCAACTTATAAAATTTATACAACCCATGATGTTGTCCCAAATGCTAACGCATTTGTGACAACATCCATCCGAATTCTTTTCAGATAGTGCTCATGCCCAGAGATTTTCTCAAAGTGGAGAATCTCTCATGGTCTAAGGCTTTTGTAAAAATATCAGCATTCTGTTTTTTAGTAGGTACATACTCCAACTTAACAATATTCTTCTCTACTAAATCTCTCATAAAATGGTGTCTTATGCTAATGTGCTTTGTGAGTGAGTGTTGTACAGGATTTTTAGAAATGTTAATGGCATTAGTATTATTAGGGGTGGGAATGAGCCAGGCTACCCGACAGGGGCCTACGACTCGGCCTATTAAAGCTCGGCTCGGCTCGTTTAATAAACAAGTCGGGCTCAAACTTTTTTAGAAGCCTATTTAGTTAAATAGGCCAGGCTTAAGCTTTTTCGTAAGCCTTTTAAGCCCAACAGGTCGGCCTATATAACTTCACACACACACACACACATATATATATATATTATAAGTATATACTTATATAATATGTGATTTTCAAATAAATAAATAAGTAAGAAAATTTAGTAACACTAGTTATATTTTTCTTTGTAATAGTTGAAAAAATATTTGAATATATTTTTTTTGGAACATTCTATTACTTCAATTTCTTCATTTTGAGATTTAAAGAGTTAATTTTTATAATTCGATAATAATACTGTTGTAGATTTTTTTTTTTTTAAAAATACGCTAATAAGATTAAGAGGCCTTTAGAAGGCTTTCGGGCCAGGCCTATTTATTAAAAAGGCCAGGCTCGAGCCTTTAAAAAAAGCCTGTAGGTCCCCAAAGTTGAGTTAATATCGAGTAAGCTAGTGAAAATGTCTAGAGGGGGGTGAATAGACTTTTCAAAATTCTTTCGATATATCAAAGTACAATATGCGGAATACAGAAATTAATCAATTAGCCCAATACAAGTTTATACTCAACTTCTTAATTCGAGAACTCTGTTCTATGTATACTCAACTTGTCTTGTTCAGATATGTATGTTAAACAGTTAAGCAATTAAACAAAACAGTAAAGTAAACAACACAAACAATTTTATAGTGGTTCGACAACTTGTCTACGTCCACTCTCACATACCCAGTTGTGATGTTTCTACTAACTCTTCAAATCGAGTACAGTGTGTTCTTGTAATTTTAAGTCCCAGGAAACAAGACTTAGATTTTCTCGACTATACTACCAAGTATATCTTCGATCTTACTAGAGATTTACAAGTATCTAGCAACTTGAAAACAGTAAACAAAAACGTAAAATTTATTCAGTAGCAGTCTTCTGGTTTCTTCACTTGACTAGCGGACTTGCTTTCTGAACTTCAAAAACTCTGAGAGTAACTTGCTTCGAATACTTCAGTAATATTTCAGTAAGTAGATTTGCAGTAGTCTTTAATCAATAAACACCTTGAGTATTTATAGACTTCAACTTCAAGAACTTTTGTCAGTTGTAACCAACTCTTCTTGAAAACTAACTTTATCTTTTCATGCTTATCCTTCCACGCGTTTAAGTAGTTAATCAGTTATTTCTAACTAACTCTTTAATCCTTATCTTCATACGCGCTTTTGTAACTAACTTCATGTTGACTTGTCTTGTTGAGTCTTGTGGTCTTGTTGCGCACTTGTCTTGTTGAGACACCTTCTCTTCTTGTCTGGTCTTGCGCAGTCTTCAGTAGTACACTATTCTAATCCTAACAAGACTATTACATTACTTTAAGCTTTATAAAATAGCTTAGTCAACTTAGAAATCTATACAATGAATATTTACATCTGAAAATCATGAGCTTCTATACAATGTTTAATATAGCTCAATAACAACCTAAACATTTAATATGAACAGTATATATAAATCGTACTTGTCTTTTATATAACAACACTTATCTTATGTGAACTCTACTGGTCTGTTCAAGATGACTTCTCTTAACTAGACTAGATCAGTCAACACTTAGAAAATATTCAAACTACTTTTGGCTTATCAAAACTTCATTTTTATCTTTTATCATCAATTAGGACTTGTTCTAGGATTCATATCCCAACAATTTCCCCCTTTTTGATGAAGCCAAAACTACTTGAATCTTTTTCTCAATAGTAGACTAGTTAAGTATTTATCTTGTCTTAACATCAAATAGTACTTATCTTTTCATTCATTCAAAATAAGAACAGTAGATATTACACATACTTCAAAAATCAAATACTAAGTACCAGAGCAAATCAACAACAACAAAAAAAAACTAATCTGAGAGAGTACCTCCTTCAGGATTAGGAACACAGAATGCATCTAGGAGTCTCTTGTGAATTACTCTGATATGATCTTCATCATCTATCTTCTCTTTGTCTAGCAGCTCTTCTTCATACTTCTTGATCTGGTTAAGATCAACTCTTTTACCTGAGCTGGTCATAGGAGTCTTCCATCTTGGAAAGATCGGCACTAGAATGTTGAAATTTGCAGCAGCCGATATCCTTAAAATCAAATTCCAAAGCAATTTGTTCTGCCCTTCCATGAACTTATCAAACATAGCATACAGTTCATCTGAGCTATCAGAATCACCATATTTTCTGATAATCCAGTGATCAAGTTCCCATTGTCTCTTCACTTTGAGCCAGTCTTGACGATGCTCTTTGTCAATGAAATAATCAATAAACTGATCTTCCATTTGATCTTCATCAGCCTTTAGCTTCTGCAATCTTTCAATATGCTTACCAACTCTCTTTAGGCTTGCATAACGACTTTCATCATTCGGATCAACTACCTTCTGCTTTTTCACAACTGCAGTAGGTTCTTCAGAGCTTCTTCCAAATCTAACTTTCTCTTAGTTCGTCTGGTCTGAACCTCAGCTTCAAGAGATGCAACACCTTTGCCCTTCTCCAATCTTTTCTGCTCACCTGCTCTAGCTTGCTCAAGCTCTGCAGTTTTAACCAACTTGCCTCTCTTAGGCCTCTTCAGCTCTTGCATAGCAGTAACAGCTTCTTTCTCTTCAGGTTCAGCACTTGACTTAGCTTTTTCAACTTTCTCAACTCTACTCGCCTCTTCCCCGTTTTTGGCTTCATCAGATGCCTTGAGAGTGAAAAGACTTGTAAAGCGAGTCATTTCTTCCTTAACAGCTTCCTTCATGGCTTCAGCAGCTAGCTCAATCTGCTTTTGATGCGTCTTGTCATGACTCATCTTGTCAAGACGATCAGTAGCCAATTCCAGCTTCCTTGAACTTGAGACTAGTTCATCTTTGAAATACGTGGCAGTCTGGCGAAGGAGTCTGTTCTGCTCTGTTAATTCAGTTAGAACAGCTCGAGAACGCACCAACTGGTCTTGTGCTTCTCTTCTCTGTTCATCTGCAATTTCGATCTTAACCCTGTAGAGTCTCTCCATCTTGCTTGACTCTTCAGCTAACGATCTTGCAAAAGTAATCGATCTCTTTTCGGAAAAATCGATCTGCCTTTTTAAGAACTCTTCTATCTGAGCATACATCTCTTCTCGGAAAGATGAGTCCATCTTGTTGACCTCACCAACAATCAATTCTCTTGAGCTATCAACAAGTGACTGATTCTACTCAACTAGTACATCCTTCAGCTTTGAGTTTAAGAACTCATCTATTGCAGACTGGACAACAACTTTCAAGTCCGTCTTCAGCTCTTCTAGATAGCCTTCAGGAAATACTTGAGTAGACGACTGAGCTTCAGCGATAACCTCTTCTTGAACTTTCTCAATCAACTCATCTTCATCAAACATCATGGCTTCAACAAACTCATCATCTTCTTCACCAAGTTCAATAGAATCGGTTTCTTCAACACTTTCAGCCTCTTCTTCAAGATGATCAGGGGCATCTTCTAGCTCCAATAATGGTTCTGAGGTCTGAATAGCAGCATCCATAAGTTCTGCTTTTGGCTCTTCTTCCACCAGATCAGTCTGAGTTCCAACATCAAGCGAGAACTCTTCACACAGAACGCCATCAGGAATGCTTAACATTCTCTTCACAAGATCAGTTAAGGCTCTTCGAGGGAATAATTCAGAGTGGTCTTGAACACCACTGTTCTCTTTCTGCTCCATCTCCCAATCCATGAAATTGGAGATACCACCCATTCCCAAGATGACTTCAAAAAGGTCGTCTGTTGGGGACTTCTTCAATGCAACCCATGTGCATATCCTGAGAAGTTTCTCAAACTGCTCTGTCGAGTAGTCTACTTCGATAGATGAGAGCTGTTTCTTCAAGTTATTGCACATCTTATAACAAATTCTCTTCTCCCTTAAACTCATCGGGTAATAAACCAGGGTTTCGAATCTAACTTCAGACGGGGTCTGAGCAGGTGGGGTCCCTGTCTCAGCTGTTGCAGTGGCAACTGGAGTTTTATCTGAAGTAGATGGGTTGATGGGTTCAACATTTTCTGTTGATGGTAAGGAGAGAGTTTGGTCGGTGGTTTCTGGGGGCTGTAATGCAGCTTGGTTTGGTGTGACAACTGTTGGAGTATCAGTTGTATCAATTATGGGAGTGGTTTGGGGAATGCTGGCTCTCAGCGGATATGCTGCCAGCACTTGTGAGGATGAGGGTGCAGGTCTAGGCCGAGATCGATGTGATCTTGCCTTGGTTCGGATTGAAGAGAGAGAGAGAGGAATTGAAATAGATTGAGAAGAGGTACCAACCTGAGGAGTCGACTCGTCTTGTGTAGGACTAGACACTTCAACAAGACGATAGAGTTGAGGAACGTCAGCACCTATCTCCTCAGCTTTCTCAGACTCTTCATCAGATTGAGTCTCCTCTGAGTCTTCTGCACTAGATGCAGCTTGTGCAACATCTTCCGATTCTTCATCTTTCGACTCATCTTCCGAAGAACTAGACGAGGCAGCATATGGCAATGCTTCCATAGGATCAATCTGAGCTTGCCTAGGTGCAGCTGGTCTAGCAGCAACCTGCTTTCTCATAGCCTCCTTCTTCAAATAGAACTTCAAAGGGTGAAATGGCTTCCCTTTGCTCCATTCAGTCTTCGTGGGCATCAAGATAGGTAGAAGAATGGACAGCTTGTTTCCAAAACCAACAACATTGGTCACCACCCAATTACAAGTGTCGGTGTCAACTCTTACACTTCTTTCGAAGTACATAATCCGGTCAACAAGTAATTTAAACCAGTTTCCTTCAGTGATTCCATCGTAGATGGCAGCCATCACTCTTGCCTTAGCTAAAGTGACTGAGTCATGAGAACCAGTGGCACATAGCAACATCTTGCTAGCTATGTCCAGGAGGGTTCGATACTTCTCCAGCAACTCCTTCTTCTTCACAGCTGGAATGTTGCCATCTCGATTCAGACGAATCTTCTTACCACAGAAAATACTTAAATACCTCAGCTCTTGACCATTCGCATAGTTATCCACATCAATCGTTCCGATGGGCAACTTCAAAACTTCAAACACCGCTTCACGAGTGATTTCCACTCGACTCGCTCCAACAAACGATTGAATGACATCTCCTTGTCTGGTGGCGTTGGCATAGAACTCCAACACCTCTTGTTCTAGCACAACCTCTGGAAAGGCCTCCAAGTAGGGTTTCAACCCACATCTGATGCACTTAGTAATAATCTCTTGGTTGCCTTCAGTGTGTAGCCCTTTGAAGAACATCGGGGGCTCCACATGCACTTTACCTTCGGCGATGAACTTGCCAAGGTCAAATTTGGCCTGCATGTTAGTCCTTACATCAAAGAGTGAGATGATCGACATATTGATAGCTTGAGTAAGAACAGGGGAGTTAGATTTCGCAAGAAATTTGAAAGCTAGAATAGGGGAGTTATGAAATCGTGGGGCAAGTAGTGTGTAAATGATGGGTTTTGTTAGAACTGATCTTACACATCAACGGCCAAGATTGAATCATAGATCCAACGGTTGGGGCTTTTGGTATTCGGTTACGGAATCGAGAATATTATGTGATTTGATATTGTAAAATTTGGAATCCGCCTCTTCTATTGGTTAGGACAGGGGAGTGTACTCATCTGACCTAGCGTAGTAGAGTAGAGTGCGAACTGAGTGTATACACCTCATTAAAATGGGAGTGTATAAATCCAATTCTAGGGTTTTCCAATTTTAGCATTGTCGAATTACTATAATACCCTTAATTCGATTTGATTAAACACTTAGAGTATTTGAATCAAAAGAACACTTATCTTGTCTGTTCGAGTCCATCCAGAACAGACGAGTAGACTTATGAACACAAGGCGAGTTCCCCCTTCGACTGTGCTTGTCTATTCTGAATGTCGAACGACTTCATGTACCTATCTTATCATATGCAACGTATAATCGTAGGTACAAGTAGAGTAAAATAATTAAGATGAATATCGATCTAAAGCAATGGTCAAGGTTTCGAACAAGATGACTGTTAACAAACTTAAGAGTCAACATAAGGATATTTAAGAAATCAAAGATTCCCCCTTAAATGTTTATTCCCTTAGTATTACCCTCAGCTTTACCAGCTTCCTCATCGGGTTGTTTGGTCATCTAGTCTAGCCTTGTATACCTGTCTGTTGCGTGAGTAGACGAGTGCTCTGTTCTAGTGATCTTGTCTCCTTATTTCTTTGATGTACCTGTCTGGTTAGTACATAGCTATAGGCAAGTAGGGTCTAAATCAATTAGCCCTAGACTAATGCATAACTCACGAAAGCGAGCATCAGCTAATGGTTTTGTGAAAATATCAGCTCTTTGAAAATCAGTATGAATCTTTTCCATGCGAATATCCTTCTTTTCTACACGATCACGTATGAAATGATGCTTCACATCAACATGCTTACAACGTGTGTGCAAAACAGGATTTTGTGTAATGGCAATGACACTATTACTATCACAGAAAATAGGAACATTTGATTCATGTATGTTGTAATCTCTAAGCTGTTGCATGAGCCAGAGTAGTTGACTACAACAATTACCAGCAGCCATGTACTCGGCTTCGGTAGTAGAAGTAGCAACACTAGTCTGCTTTTTCGAAAACCATGAAATGAGTTTTGTGCCTAAGAATTGACAAGAACCAGATGTAGATTTCCTATCTATTCTACAGCCTCCAAAGTCTGAGTCTGAGTAGCCACTTAAGGATAGATCATCATTCGAAGGATACCATATACCACGATTGATGGTTCCTTTCAAATATTTCAGTATCCGTTTCGTGGTTTCCATGTGACTTTCCTTTGGATTGGCTTGAAAACGAGCACAAACACCAACAGAGAATGCAATGTCTGGTCTACTAGCAGTTAGATACAATAAAGAACCAATAAGTCCACGATAATAAGATTGGTCAGCACATTTACCGTGTTCATCTGGATCCATTCTGTAAGTTGGTTGCATCGGTACGCCAGTAGACTTACATGTTTTAATCCCGTACTTGTCTAGAAGATTTCTAGCGTACTTCGCTTGATTTATGAAAATCCCTTCAGGGGTCTGTTTTACTTGAAGACCAAGAAAGTAATTCATTTCACCCATCATAGACATCTCAAATTTGCTTTGCATGAGTGTTGAAAAACTTTCACTCAGCTTTTTGTTAGGTGACCCAAAAATGATGTCATCTACGTAAATTTGGACGAGGAAAATGTCTTTCCCTTCTTGTCTTCTGAACAAGGTTCTATTGACCTTGCCCTTAGTAAAACCATTTTCTAATAGAAAGAGAGAGAGAGTATCATACCATGCTCTTGGAGCTTTCTTTAGTCCATACAAGGCTTTCTTCAATCTGTACACCTGGTTGCCTTTGACTTCGAAACCTGGAGGTTGTTCAACATACACTTCTTCTGCAAGAATACCGTTAAGAAATGCGCTTTTAACATCCATTTGATATACAGTAAACCTCATATGAGCAGCATATGCAAGGAACAATCGAATGGCTTCTAGTCTAGCAACAGGAGCATATGTTTCATCATAGTCTATGCCTTCAGCTTGTGAATAGCCTTGGGCTACTAGTCTAGCCTTATTCCTAACGACTAAATCATTCTCATCTTTCTTATTTTTGAAAATCCATCGAGTGCCAACTACATTATGATGTTCCGGCCTATCGACAAGTTCCCAGACGTTGTTTCGAACAAACTGGTTCAACTCGTCTTGCATAGCGATGATCCAATTACTATCAACCAATGCCTCTTTAACAGTGGTAGGCTCGATAGATGAAAGGAAAAAACACCAGCAAAACATAGTTGGACTAGGCTGTTCTTGCGACTCAAAGAGTTGTCGTCTAGTCTTCACACCAATAGTAGAGTCACCAATGATATTTTCAGCATCATGCGCAGATTTCCATGTTTTTCTATTCTTAACAGGAACACTATCATCATCTATATCATGTACAACATCATGCATATCGACATCATTAGTATCATCAATTTTCACAGGAGTAGTAGAGTCAACTAGGGCAGGCATGTCAGCTGGTCTAGAAGACTTACTTTGAGCACTTACCTTCTCTTTATCATCAAACTCGAGAGCTTTTAAGAATGGGTTGTAGGCTTGAACGGATTCATATACCTCTGATTCTTTGTCAGATTCGATCGTTAGATCAGTCACTTTCTCACTGATCTTGTCGGCAGACGAGTCCTGTCGAGATTCATCGAAAACCACGTGTGGTGTTTCTTCCACACAAAGAGTTGAGTAGTTGAATACCCTAAATGCCTTGCTAGTCGAGGAGTATCCTAAGAATATCCACTCGTCTGCTTTAGCATCGAAAGCATTCAACTTGCTCTTTCCATTGTTATGGATGAAACACTTATAACCAAATATATGGAAATATGAAATTCTGGGTTTTCTACCTTTCCAAATCTCATAAGGTGTCTTGCCTAGAGTTTTATTGATCGCACTTCTGTTCTGTGAGTGGCATGCAGTGTTGATTGCTTCAGCCCAAAACTTTTGAGGAGTTTTGTATTCGGCTAACATGGTTCTACAGGCTTCCTTGAGAGTTTGATTCCTTCTTTCAGCTACTCTGTTCTGTTGTGGTGTCCTGGCTGCACTAGTAAGATGCTGGATACCACGTTTAGCACAAAAATCTTGGATATAGCAATTAATGAACTCATTTCCCTTGTCACTACGAATCTTGACAATAGACTGGTTCTTCTCAACTTGTAACTTCTTCAACAGATCAGGTAGAAGTGTTTGTGTATCACTCTTCTTGTGTAGGAAGACTACCTAAGTAAACTTAGAATAGTCGTCTACAACAACAAGTGTGTACCTTCTTCCATTCAATGTTGGAGGAGTTATCGGACCATGAAGATCCATATGTAGGAGTTCTAAGACTCTACTAGTTGAGAGAGTAGGAATTGACTTAAAAGAACCTTTCACCTGTTTACCCTTTGACAAGCAGTGCATACATGTGACTTGTAGTAAACTTCGTTGGGAATACCTTCCACAAGGTAATCTCTAGCTATCTTATTAAGAACCTTAAAGTTTAAGTGGCAGAGGCGTCTATGCCAGAGCCAGCCAAGTTCTTTAGGATTCTTAGTAAGTAGACAAGTGTCCCTCGGACAGCTGTTCCAGTTCACTATGTACACACTACCTTGTCTTACGCCGACTAGTAGGACTGTGTGTGTCCTTTTGTCAATGATTTCACATTTGCGGCTCTTGAACTGCACCTTGTATCCACTGTTACAAAACTGTGAAACAGAGAGTAAATTATATTTCAAACCTTCAACATATGAGACATCTTGGATCTCTACGTCTCCATTCCGGATGTAACCAAATCCTTTAGTGACAGCAGTGGAGCTATCACCAAATATCACTTTTGGTCCTTCCTGCTCATGGTAACTTGATAAGAGAGCCTTGGTACCAGTCATGTGGTGCGAGCAACCACTATCGATGTACCAAGTTTCTCCTACTGAGCCACCCTTCTTATACAAGTCAAGTCGACCCTGCAATGAAGATATTCAATAATTTAGGTACCCATTTGTTTATTGGGGTCCTGGGGGGTTAGTCGAGTTCAGAGGAATCCAAATATACATTGGAGTCTTGAACAAGTTTGATCTCTTAAGCTTTCGGCCATACTTGTTACAGAATAAGACCTTGTTGTCCTTATCTGGCCTATCATTCGAGTTCGGGTCTACTCGTTTGAGATAGCCTTTCGACTTGATCTCTACTTGAGCAGGCACTGGTCTATGATAGTCAGAGTAGGGCTTATATGCATTAGGTCCATACGGTTTATAGATGCGTTTAGGTCTTTCCTCACTAATAATATCATATGACAAAGGTGGAGGATATAGGACAGCTTTTGTACGATATTTTGGAGCAACCTGTCTAGGCCTAGACGAGTAGAGCTTAGATTGCCTTATGAAAGGAGGTCTAGGCTCTTGTCGTCTAGTTTGTACCTGTCTAGTACTTGTCTCCTCAGGATACCAGTCCTCGTATCTGACCTGGTTGGGTCGTCCACGATTAGTGGTCCTTTGAAGATTAGTTCTAGGTGGATCAGGCTTGTTGTTACCATTCTTTTTACCTCCCTTGGTAATCGGAATGTTAACTCGAGCTTGTTTAGGTACAGTACCTTTAGATGGAGTTCCAATATCGTATATCATTGGTCCTTTTCCTTTATCATTTGGCAAAAGTCTTGCGTTAGTAGTAGTAGGGTTCTTAATGACTCGAGTAGATGAGCTAGATGACTCAGCACCTATACCTGTCTTGTCAGCTGGATCTCTATACCTATCTGACAGTTCAAGGTTAATTTTTGAAGAGTTAAACAGGTCAGTAAGTTTGAGATCTAATGTGACAACCTCGGTCTCTAAGAACTTATTACGTTCTTCAAGCCTATTGCACTTGCTCTTTAAACATTGAATTCATTTCTCTCAGTTGCATGTGTCTTAAGTAGGTCTTGATATAACCTGTCTGTCAATGCACACTTTTCTTTGAGTTGTCTCAACTCTTCAGTCAAGCGTTCATTTAGGACTGTTACATTAGAATCTACTTTGGACTGAGCTTCTTTAAGATCAATGATTTCTTGTTTTAAGGCAATGTTCTCATCACTGACTTCAATAAATGCCTGATTAGCTAGTAGGAGGTCGTCTTCAACAGCACTAGTAGAGTGATGAAGACTACTCCCTACTTCACTACTGGCAGTATCACTTTCATCAGTATCTGAATCATCACAAGATTGAAAAGAAGTAGCAGATGATACCTCTTGGTCGATTTTAGCCATGCAGCATAGGCCATCATCTACAATGAATGCTTCATCGTGATTTCGATTAGACGGGTAGCTAGATAAGGACGATGGCAACTCGTCTGAATCCGAATCAGAGTCATCATTGGCCATCATTGCCTTCTTGCCACGGTTGTATCTTCTTTCCCTTCGTGCTTTACGTTCTTCTCGATCATCAGTGCTCAGGTCTGGACATTCATATATGTAATGACCTGGTTTTTCACAATTATAGCACAAGAGATCATTATTAGCCTTTTTAATAGGAGATTTATCTCTACCCTTGTCACGTCTATCAGAACGCTGAATCTTCCTATCATTAGACTCTCTATCTCGCCTATTACCTTTCGAGACTTCGTCTCTCCTTTCGGACGAGTTTCGGTCTCGTCTGGTCTCAGACGAGTTCTTAGAAGTAGACGCTCTATGATCTCTATAGAACTTCTTATATCTACCGAAACGTTTATTCAGCCTATCAAACTTTCTAACCATGAGGTTCACCTGATCCTTCAGACTAAGATCGGTATCCAACTCGTCTTTCATAGAAGCAGACTTAGTCTTAGACTTCGACTTGTCTACCTTAGAGGACTTAGACGAACTAGACTTAAAGGCAACGTTCTTAGATACAACATGTTCTCTATCACTACTGGCTATGGGTTCATCTTCGTCTAGATCAAACTCATGAGCCTTTAGAGTTTGAAATATGGTCTCAGCAGACCACTTGTCTATGTCTTGGGTATTCTTAACAAGCATCTTTACCATTTTCCAACGACTATCAAGACTTTTAAGAATCCTAAGATTGATCTCACGTGCAGTATATGATTTACCAAGGACTTCCAGATCATTCATAATCTTAGTAAAACGAGTATCCAGCTGGTCGATAGTTTTGCCAGCTTTCATCCGAAATGATTCAAATCTTTGGACAGCAGTGGAGAGTTTGCTCTCTTTGATCAGGGATGTCCCTTCACAAATGATAGCTAGTCTGTCCCACATGTCTTTGGCAGTTTTACATTTTAACACTTTCCTAGATACTCGTTAGGAAGAGTGTGTAAGATGTAATTCTTCGCCAAACTATCCAAATTATTTTGACGCATTTCTTCTGAGGTTAGATCTGACCTGGATTTCTTGACGAGAGTACCAATTGGTTTGTCTTTATCGAGGGCAGCAATATTTGGGACCATTGTCACGATAGGACCCTCGGTGACAACAGAGATCATTAGGTCGTGCGTGGAGCTGAAAATTGCTTTCATCCGCAACTTCCAATAGTCGTAGTCCTGAACCTGGAACTTGGGTAACTTGTTAGCGCTGATTTCAAGAGACATGTTTCGCAAGTAGATTAGTGCTAATCAGTTTTATGATCAAGAAGCAGATAATTCAAGAACAGGGAACAAGAAACAAATATAACATGAATGTTGATCAAGAACACGTAAGCAAATGCAATCAAGGACTAAGACTTCACCCTAAGTCTTAAGTCGGTTATCAAGAAACAACAGTTCGTAAACCACTGCTCTGATACCACTTGTAGGTCCCCAAAGTTGAGTTAATATCGAGTAAGCTAGTGAAAATGTCTAGAGGGGGGTGAATAGACTTTTCAAAATTCTTTCGATATATCAAAGTACAATATGCGGAATACAGAAATTAATCAATGAGCCCAATACAAGTTTATACTCAACTTCTTAATTCGAGAACTCTGTTCTATGTATACTCAACTTGTCTCGTTCAGATATGTATGTTAAACAGTTAAGCAATTAAACAAAACAGTAAAGTAAACAACACAAACGATTTTATAGTGGTTCGACAACTTGTCTACGTCCACTCTCACATACCCAGTTGTGATGTTTCTACTAACTCTTCCAATCGAGTACAGTGTGTTCTTGTAATTTTAAATCCCAAGAAACAAGACTTAGATCTTCTCGACTATACTACCAAGTATATCTTCGATCTTACTAGAGATTTACAAGTATCTAGCAACTTAAAAACAGTAAACAAAAATGTAAAACGTATTCAGTAACAGTCTTCTGGTTTCTTCACTTGACTAGCGGACTTGCTTTCTGAACTTCAAAAACTCTGAGAGTAACTTGCTTCAAATACTTCAGTAAGTAGATTTGCAGTAGTCTTTAATCAATAAACACCTTGAGTATTTATAGACTTCAACTTCAAGAACTTTTGTCAGTTGTAACCAACTCTTCTTGAAAACTAACTTTATCTTTTCATGCTTATCCTTCCACGCGTTTAAGTAGTTAATCAGTTATTTCTAACTAACTCTTTAATCCTTATCTTCATACGCGCTTTTGTAACTAACTTCATGTTGACTTGTCTTGTTGAGTCTTGTGGTCTTGTTGCGCACTTGTCTTGTTGAGACACCTTCTCTTCTTGTCTGGTCTTGCGCAGTCTTCAGTAGTAGACTATTATAATCCTAACAAGACTATTACATTACTTTAAGCTTTATAAAATAGCTTAGTCAACTTAGAAATCTATACAATGAATATCTACATCTGAAAATCATGAGCTTCTATACAATGTTTAATATAGCTCAATAACAACCTAAACATTTAATATGAACAGTATATATAAATCGTACTTGTCTTTTATATAACAACACTTATCTTATGTGAACTCTACTGGTCTGTTCAAGATGACTTCTCTTAACTAGACTAGATCAGTCAACACTTAGAAAATATTCAAACTACTTTTGGCTTATCAAAACTTCATTTTTATCTTTTATCATCAATTAGGACTTGTTCTAGGATTCATATCCCAACAAAGCCTATGAAAGGCCATGGGCCAGGCTCGGGCCTAAGAAATATATAACAGACCAGGCTTTTTTTCTTAAAGCCTACCTAGGCCTGGCCCATTCCCACCCCTAAGTATTATCACAGAAGATAGTAAGTATACCATTCTCAATTCCATAGTCATGGAACATCTTGCTCAGCCACAAGAGTTGTGTGTAACAGCTTCCGCTATATACTCAGATTCTGCAGTGGATTGTGATACACAATTCTGTTTCTTGCTGTGCCATGATACAAGATTGTTTCCCATGTAGAAACATCCTCCACTCGTACTCTTTCTATCATCTATATCTCCAGCCCAATCAGCATCACTATAACCAATCAAAATGTTGTTGGTGTCCTTAGTGTACCAGATTCCAAGTTCACTTGTACCTGAAACATACTTGATAATCCTCTTCACAGCATTCAGGTGAGATTCCTTTGGATTGTCTTGGTACCTAGCACAAACACACACACTGTACATAATATATGGTCTACTAGAGGTTAGATATAGTAAACTACCTATCATGGATCTGTAAAGTGTTGGATCAACATCTATTCCAGCACTATCTTTGCATAGTTTCAAAGAAGATCCCATAGGAGTTTTCATTGGTTTTGAATTCTCAAGACCAAATCTTTTAACCAAGTTCTTAGCATACTTACTCTGGGAGAAGAAAATACCATCACTGCATTGTTTGATTTGAAGACCTAGAAAATAGTTCAAGTCTCCAACCATACTCATTTCAAATGTTGCAGTCATTGCCTCAACAAAGTTACTCAACATTTTATCACAAATAGAACCAAACACAATGTCATCAACATATATTTGAGCAATAAGTAAATCTCCTTCAGTGTGCTTAATGAACAAGGTTCTATCAACCTCTCCTCTAATAAATCCATATTCCAAAAGAAAGTCAGTAAGCCTACCATACCATGCTCTAGGAGCTTGTTTAAGACTATACAAAACTTTCTTAAGTTTATATACATGATCAGGATATTGTGGATCTTCAAATCTTTTAGGTTGTTCAACATATGCTTCTTCATTCAAAATGCCATTTAGAAATGCAGCTTTTGCATCCATTTGATGAAGTTTAATATCAATAAAACATGCAATAGCTAACAATAATCTAATGGATTCTATCCTAGCAACAAGTGCAAAAGTCTCATCAAAATCAACTCCTTCAACTTGGGTGTAACCTTGTGCTACTAACCTAGCCTTGTTCCTAAAAATATTACCAGATTCATCCGTTTTATTCTTGAATATCCACTTTGTTCCAATGAAATTAGTATGACTAGGTCTTGGAACAAGTGTCCACACTTCATTTTTTTCAAACTGTCCAAGTTCTTCATGCATAACATTAATCCAGTTTTCATCAGTTAAGACTTCTTTAGCACTCTTAGGTTCAATTTCAGATAAATAGCATTCATCATTTACAACATTACACATAGAAGACATGCATATTGTTCTTACCACATCTACCTTATTTGATCTTACTCTTCCTCTTGTTTGCACTCCAACTGTAACATCATCTATGATCTGGTCAGAAGGATGACTTTTGCCTATTTTTGAAGAAGGATTCGTTTTGGGAATATACTGGTCATTCTGTGAAGTTACAACTGACTGTTCTGTAGATGTTGACCCAAATGTGTTAACATTCGGTACAACATTTTCAGACTTCAGTGTATTCTCAGAAGTGTTAGTAACCTGTGATACATCTTCTTCATCTGTAAGACCTTTATCATCATCAAACACAACATTAACAGATTCTTGAACAATGTTAGTTCTAAGGTTATATACTCTATAAGCTTTACTATTTCTAGAATAGTCTAAAAAGAAACCTTTATCACTTTTAGAATCAAACTTATGAAGTTGATCCCTATCATTCAGAATATAACACACACAACCAAATACATGAAAATATTTCACACTTGGTTTTCTGTTGTTCAAAATCTCATAAGGTGTTTGACTTGTGCTAGAACGAATAAACACCCTATTAATAATATGACATGCAGTATTCAATGCTTCTCCCCAAAATTTCTTAGCAAGACATTTGGATATAAGCATGACTCTAGCCATTTCTTGTAAAGTTCTATTCTTTCTTTCAACAATTCCATTTTGTTGTGGAGTTTTAGGAGATGAATATTCTTGTAAAATACCCTTTTTATCATAAAAATCATTAAACATGTTGTTTTCAAATTCCCTACCATGATCAGTTCTAATACGGCCAACTTTCAAGTTAAACACATTTTTGAACCTCTTATAAAGAATTTTAAATGCAGCAAATGCTTCAGATTTGTCTCTCAAAGACTCTACCCAGGTAAATCTAGAAAAATCATCTACCAAAACTAAGGAATACCTCTTTCCTCCAATGCTTTCAGTTTCCATAGGACCCATCAAATCCATGTGCAGTAATTCAAAGCATCGATGTGTAGAACAATGTGACAGCATTCTGTGCGGCATTCTTACCTGCTTACCTTTTTGGCATGGTCCACATACAGTGGTATGTTGAAACCTCAGTTTTCGAATTCCTTTTACTGCATCTTCTTTGATTAGCTTTTGCATTGCTCTGTAATTTGCATGACCCAATCTTTGATGCCATAAAAAAATTTCATCATGTTTTGACAAGTTACACATATTTGTTCCAATAAGATAGCAATTATCAACTGACCTAGTACCAGTCATGACACAAACTTCATCTTTATTAAGAACATAACATGAGTCTTTATCAAATTTCACATGTAAATTATCATCACAAAGTTGACTAATGCTAATCAGATTTGCAAGTAAGCCATCAACATGTAAGACATTTTTAAGCTTAGGAAAACCTTCAACATTCAAGGTTCCTTTACCAACAATCTTTCCTTTAGAACCGCCACCATATGTAACACTACCACTATTCAAGGTAACATAATCAGATAAGAAATCAGTATGACCTGTCATATGTCTAGAACAACCACTATCAAAATACCATAAATCAGGTAGACATGCTTTTAGGGAGGTGTGAACAACATTACAGGTAGCTTTTGGTTTCCATGCAGATTTCAGAAACTGTTTACCAGGATGTGACAGTTTTTTATGCAGCATTTTCAAGTTTTTCTGTTCTTCAAACAATTTTATACAGTAAGGACGAATATGACCAACTTTGAAACAGTAATGACAGATATACTTCCTCTTAACCTTGTGAGGATCTGATTGTGCAGATGTTACACCAGATGTGTCAACATTTGCCTTCACAAATTTCACAGGTTTTCTAAAATTTTCAGAAATAGAAGCAGTTACACCATCATAACCTAAACCATGATTATTAGACTTACCAGTAGCTATAACATTATTTACCTCAGAAGCACTCTTGGAATATTTCTTGAAACATAAGGTGGAATTTATCAATTTCTCCTTTAAGTTACTGATTTCCAGATCTCTTTTGGTAAGTATAACCTCGAGCTTGGTGATTGTGTCTTTCAGATCCTCATTCTCTTTATTCAAGGAATTAAGAGTGAGTTTCTGATTGTTCCAATCATCTAACAATTTTTGGTGTTCATTGTCATCAGTCCTTTTTCCTGCATCATCAACCAAACCATTAAAACTGTTCAAATCTGGGTGACTCTGTTCTGATGTTGCTGTAGATGTTGAAGCATCACGTACAGCATCAGAATCTGTTTCATCCAGATCATCATCTGAGGAATCATTATAATCAATTCTGGTAAAATTAGAATATTCATTCTGATTTAACTTATCAAGATCATCATCATCAGATTCATCACTCAAGGTAGCACTAAAATTCAGTTTTTGCTTAAGTCTAATATTGGCACATTCATTTGCATAATGGCCATATCCAGAACAAGCATTGCATTGAACTGATTTTCGAAATTCAAGATCATACCTTGGTTTACCTTCACTCTTTGATAGTCTTGGTGTGAATTGATCTTTCCTCCTTTCAGGTTGAGGTGTTGATGTGTTGATTTGGATCTTAGGCTGAATGTTTATAGATTTGTTCACAGATTTCTTAAGAAACTTATTAAAGTGCTTAGTGAGCAAGGAAATGTTGTTAGGATTGTTGAGGTATTTATCAAACAACTCATCATCCGAATCAACTTCAGTAATGATAGGTTGAATCTCTGATTTGTTTGATGTTTCCCCTCTAAAAACAACAACTTTCTTGTCATCATTAGTTTCATCAACTTGATTAGTGTTTATCTCATAAGTTCTAAGAATACTCACTAATTAATTTTGACTTAACTTATCCGTATCTTTTGCTTCTTCAATAGCACAAATTTTAGCATCAAATCTTAATATCTTATGAACTACTCTAACATTAGAAATAGGGTCACCAAGAGAATGTGATTCATTGATAATCTCACTTAACCTTTCATTGTAGGATGAAATTGTTTCATCTTCCTTCATTCGGAGATTCTCAAATTTTGTCCCCAACATTCGAAGCTTAGTCCTTCGAACACTGTTTGAACCCTCACAATGCTCTTGCAACCTGTCCCATGCATCTTTAGAAGTAGAACAATTAGATATAATTTTAAACATTGAAACATCAACAGAAGTAAAAATAGCATTTAAAGCTTTAGAATTGTAGATTGTTGTTGTTATTTCATCAGCCGTCCAGTCAACTTCTCTCTTGAGTTGAACTTCACCATCTGCATCTGCTGGTCTCTTTGGAGCTTCCCAGCCTGTAATTTTTACTCGCGCCACCACCGCCGCTGCCGTCGTCGTCGCCGCCGCCACCACCACCACCATCACCAAACAACAAACAAAAAAATTCAGGAACTTAGAAAATTTTCAATTTTTTTAAAAAAATTTGACAAACCAGTGTCGACCATATTCACTCTCGTCGACAACAATTTGTCGATGAGAGTGTATATGGTCGATCTACAAAGGTCGAAAAAATTTAAATAAAAAAAAATCAACAATAGTTGGTCGACCATATACATTCTCGTCGACAACTAGGAGTGTTAAAAAAAACCGGACCGGAAAAATGACCGGAACCGGACCGGACCGACCGGTTAGATTCCGGTCCGACAAATTTTGGATTCCGGTCTTCCGATCTGGTCTTCCGATCCGGTCCAAGATCGGAATTTTTATTTTATTTTTTGCACTCTCAATTATTTTTCAAAACCAAGTAATTGGTGAAAATGTGTTGAGATCTATTATATATTTTGCAAATATATAATTTAACAAAAATATTTAATTTATTTTAGGGTCAAAAGACCATTAATAATAATGTAAATAAAATTCACATTGGCATAATGAAGAGTAAACACTTTAATTTTCATACACAAATTCATCAATTTTGTTCTTGTTTCCATAAACTTAAAAAAAAATTAAAAAAAAAAAATTCGGTCCAACCGGTCCAAACCCGGACCGGATTAATTACGGTCCGGTCTCTGGTCGTAAAATTTTAAAATTTCGGTCCCGGTCCGGTTCTGGACCGGTGCACACCCCTATCGACAACAATTCGTCGACGAGAATGCAAAGGGCCGACACTGGTGTGTCGATGAAAAGAAAAAAAAAATTACCTTTGCAGCAGGAAAAAAAAAATTGACATCCAAGGAGAAAAGGAAACAAAAAAAACCAAAGAAACAGAGAAAAAAGAGAAAAAAATGAAGAAGAGCAAAAAAAAAAAAAAAAACCCTAAACCTAAAATTCAAACATTAGGGGCGGCGGACGACGAATCGAGGTGGGGCGGCCGAAGTCTGGGCATGGGCAGGGGTGATGGGTAGTGGGGGCGAGGGGGTGGATGGGTGGACTGGGGTGAATGGGTTGAATTTTCTTTTAATTTGCTGCTGCGTACAACAGCTGTTGAGAGAGTGGGGGGAGGGTGGCGACCGAGGAGGGAGGGCGGCGACGGAGAGGAGTTGAATTTTTTTTTTCTGCTGCGTACAACAACTTGTTGAGAGAAAGGGGGGAGGGAGGGGAGGGTGGCGACCAAGGAGGGGAGGGCGGCGACGGCAGAGGAGGGACGACGGCGGCTAGAAGAAAGAGAGGGAGGGGAGTAGAAGAGAGAGAGAGAGAGAGAGCGGTCGGAGAAGAAGGAGGAGGAAGAGTGGAAAATTAGGGGTGTGTGTTTAGTAAATAGATTTTTAAGACAAAAGGATATTTATGACAATTTGAGTGGAGGTGCAATTATCTTGATAAATTTTAGTGGGGTGCATCAATTGGGGGAGTGTTCTAAACCGAAATGGAGGTGTAAATAGTCAGACCCCAAGGAAAATGAAAATAAAAAATAAAAGCAAGCTGACCCATTTTGCAAAAGACATGAATTAAAAGAGGGTTTGACTATTTACACCTCCATTTTGGAGGGATGCACACCCCCAATTAATGTACCCTTCTAAGGGCTTGTTTGGTTTGATGGAAAAGGTGGAAAAAACTTATTTATCCCACTTTTTCATTGTTTGGTTTACTATATTAAGGCCCGAGCATTTATTAGGGCCCGAGTCAATTTCCCCACATATGCATGATTATGTATCTTAGGAGAGGGGGTAAGTTTATTTTTCCATCAATCCAAACACACAAATTAGTTCAATATTTTAATTTGTGAACGGTGCAATCCCACTTAATCCTATCCTAATATATATATCCCGTCTAACAAACCAAACTAGCCATAAAAGTTATCGAAGATAGATGCACCCCCTCAATTGTCATAAATGTCCTTGGTAGCAATTTAGTGCCATTTACAAGCTACACTCCCCGGTTAGATGCACCCCCTACACTATACCACCCTAAAACTCTAATTCTCTCATTTTCTTCTTCTCCTCCCTTTCTCTTTTCCCAATCTTCCATTTTCTTCTTCAAAAAACCTGCACAACAGCGGAAATTAAAAAAAAAACCAACCCTTACCTCCAGCCCACGCCCACGCACCCACCACCCCATGCCCCATGCCCCTGCCCACCATCCCCCACCCCATGCCCCTGCCCACCATCCCCCACCCCAAGCCTACTGCCCCAGCCCACGCACCCACCACCCCATGCCCCTGCCCACCATCCCCCACCCCAAGCCTACCGCCCCAAGCCTGTGAAGAAGAACAATAAAGTATGTTTAATTTTTAAATTTTGATATACCAGAGTCGAAAATATACAATTTTGTCGACAATAATTTATCGACGAAAGTGGATATGGTTGACCCTGGTTTGTCGAAATTTTTAAGATTTTTTTTTGAATTTTTGAGATTGTGATGGTGGTGGTGCTGGCGACGACGGCTACAATTAGGATTAGTATTTTAAATGTTGAAAGGGGAAGTGTATATAGTAGTAGAGATGCATTTAGTAGTGGTATTTTACTTAAAGGGTATTTTAGGTTTTTTACACTATTATTTAATTAATAAATTAAAAAGGGGTGTGCAACCCTCCAAAATGGAGGTGTAAATAGTCAAATCCAAGGAAGAAGTATGCAGAGGCCCACGCCATTGACTTCACAAAAGCCGTGAGCCCATACAAAAAAAAAAAAAAAGGGAGCACCTCCCATTGAAAATAAATATTTTAAAATTTTTTTTGCTTTTGATTCAATTAGTAAATAAATACAAAAATAAAATTATAATATTCGATTCGATATTCATAAGTATTCGATTATATTTAATTTATATATATATATATATAATTTACTAAAATCTATTCTAGCCCATATTCCCTTCCTCAAGTAAACTCGAATTGTCTCATGTTCTATACTCCCCCCGTCCCGGGGAAAGCTCCCCATGAGCTCCGGACACGGAGGTTAAGAAATATAATATAATAAGTAGATGTATTAGAGGTGATGTGATTGAGAGAGAGAGAAGAATATAATGAAATATGAGATGGAATAATTTGTCAAAAAATGAATGGAGAGCTTTCTCTGGGATAGACTAAAATGGAAATTCGGGTAGCTTTCTCTGGGACGGAGGGAGTATTATTTAAAATATTATTTTACATATTTTCTCAATAAAATTTTGAATCGAATAGTTTAGAATACGAATCAATTTCGAATCGAATACTCAAAAAATATTGTTTAGACATGCACAATGGTTTGAAACCGCCTATTTCGGTTTGTGGGAATTGAGGACCGGAACAGAATCGAAACTGAGCTAGCTACAATTCGATTTTTAAACCGCGAGTTTGGCTGGTTAGGTCATCTTTTTTTTTTTTTTTTTTAAATCTCATTTCTTTTGCTCGTTTTAACTCGTTCTTTTGTTCGTTTTCACTCATTTTTTTCAACTACATATAATTTAAATTATACAACTTAAATTTATACTATAATTATTAGTTATAACTTATATATTTATACAAATTACAAGTTACAGAATACAAAGTACTCAATTACAAACTTACAACAAATTGATAAATTTAAATGTTATATAAACTTAAAAAAAATTACAACAAATTTGTAAATTGAATTTTACATAACATGATAACAATTACATAAATTACATTTAAAAAAATGAAGGAGGGGTGGGGGAAGAAATTGGACTTGAGTTAAATCTTAAGAAATAAACTTAAAAATTTTAAGTTCAAATCTTAAAATTAAGTTGGATACTGTTATACTCCCTTCGTCCCATAGAAATTTGCACACTTTCTATACATGGATGTTCCTTACCAATTTGCACACCCCACAAAAAGAAATATCTTCATAACCCCCACCCTCAAAATATTCTCTTATTTACCCATATGTCATTACTTTTCCACACTCAATCAACTTTTTACTTTACTTTATTCATAAAACTTTACAAAATTACCCCTCAAAACATCACTCATTACACTTTTTCTTACACATTTCTTAAATTGTGTGTCATTCCAGGTGTGCAAGTTCCTATGGGACGGAGGGAGTATATATTATTTTCGGTCAAAGAGTCAACATTTAGCTTATTGACCAATCAACAAATCAACCGAGAATAGTCAATGTCTTCAGTCTTGGTCAACAATGGCGAGGACGAACATCCAATAGGAAGCAAGTCAAAAAGTCTTCATAAGAGGGTCAACAAGTCAAGGAAATCCACGTGGGAGCGAGGAGGAGAAAGAATATTATATTGGCGAACAAGTAATCATTGGTCGCCTGATTAAAGAAGAATTAGAGGTATTTAATGAAGTAATGTGTATTATCCAAGTCAAGATGGTCGGCCATTAATAAGATGACGAACAATGTCATAGTTATAAAGAAGAAGTCTAGAAGATTCCAGGGTATAAGTTATTATGAGAATATCCAAGTCCAGTTGTTCGCCCAAGGGCCAAGATAGAGCGAGGACGACCAGAAGCCAGCGTAAACGAGCAACAACGAGCAAGAAGCTATGAAATTCATCTTCGGAGCGTTGACAAGTCAAAGGCAGTGTAATAAAGGTGTTCGGAGACGAGCATCATGTAGGATGGGACATATAATGGCTTGTTTCAGAGATATAATGCCCGGAACAACACCAGAAGTTGCAGCACCATTAAGAGATCCTCTGAGGACGAATGATTTGATAAACTATTTGGTTGATGAACAGGCAAGGGAAAGGGCAAATCTTGTGCCACCTCCACCCCGTGTTATAAATGAGCAGGCCACCCTAGAAAAAAGTGGGGGACAACTACCAGTACATCACCATGGTGATAATCTGAGAGAGCAGTCAGGGGGCTCGCACCGATCCCGACGATCAGCTCTTGATCGTTTGGGCGATCAAAGTGACGATAGGGAGCCTCGTGCTCGAAGAAATATATTCCACAGAAGGAATGATGGTCAGTTCATCCATGTCAAGGATGATCGCCAACAACAACAACAGCCCGCGCGATCAGAAAGAGTCCACGTAAGGAATGATGGGCAACGTTTGGTTCATGAAAGAGTGGCTGGTGATCGCTCAGCTATATCTGAAAGAGTACGTCGCCATGCGAGGAACGATGGCCAGCGATCATTCCACCATCGCGTGGGACCTTAGCCAGCTGGATCGGGAAATTCAATCAATGATCAACAAGGAGTAAGCGCTACTCGGCGAGCAGCCCATGTCCAACCTATTGATGATGAGGTCGAGGATAATAGGATGATAATCATTGCCCAAAATCAAGAGAGACTGCAGAGACAGGTCGAAGGTTTGTTGCTCGAAGTCGAGACAAACCGAGGAGTAGCAAGGCCGATCACAAAGCCTACTTCCCCTTTGAGTGTGATGATACTCACTACTCCAATTTAGAAAAAGATACAGGTGCCCACCATTCCACCTTACAATAGAGAGACGGATCTGAGGGTTCACTTGGCAAAATACACAGACTACATGGCCTCAGTGGGGGTTGCGACCCAATGTAGGAACTTCTCTCTTACATTGGGGGATAGGGCTCATAGATGGTACTCTATGTTGGTCCCTGAACGAGTAGTGAATGAAATTAAAGTGTAGAGGGGAGGGGTGAATAGACTTTAAAACTTTTTCGAGTAAAGAGTTATAACTCGTCTGGCTCACTAAGTCAGCTGGACTACAAGTCTGCTGGTCCAGTTCACTTCGAGTGATCAGATTGAGTTTATGTATGTGGAAATGTGTGGGCCCTGGTTATTTAAACTCGTTCACTTATCTTTGAAAAACCTTAATTAATTCTTATATGAAATACCCAACTGATTTGATATCAGTTGGTTTGAAAACTTGGTGGCCTTCTTTTAAAAGATGTTTTTGAAATACAGTATGTGATGATGATAAGAATATAAATATATGGAAATAACTTAAAGTAAAGTGCAGATAATGTAAATAACACTGTAATCTATAGTGGTTCGGATTGCAAGTCCTACGTCCACTCTCACGATTCTATCGTGATGTTAATCCCTTAAAATCTCTAAATTTGAAGGGGCTTGTCCTTTATAGTCCCAAGAGAAGGACTTTGAGATCTGAATAGTTACAAACTACTGCGGTCTCCACAGGTGATTGGTGAGCACTTTCACTCTTACAATGAATCAAAAACATAACCTTAAGGTGTAGGGTTTGGGGTTTTTGATAAGATCCAACTAATGGTCTCCACAGGTGATTGGTGAGCACTTTCACTCTTACAATAAATCAAAATAGACGTGCTTAACCACTATGTCTAAACCAATGTATAAACAAGGGTAAATTGGATTCAGGTTCTTGTTGGATAGGGAAAACCTAGAGCTAGGGTTATTCAATGATGAATAAGCTCTCAAGGACTCTTTGTGGTTGTTGCTTTTTCTTGCTTGCTTGAATTTAGCTTTAAGAGTTCTTACATAGTGTTTTCCGTAGTCTTGGTTTTCCTCTTCTTCTTGTATTTATAGGCATAGATTGAAACAAACTAGCCGTTGGAGTTGACTAGCCGCTGCAAATCTTTTCTTTGATGATGATTCCTTGATTCCATGAAGATTGATCTTGATTGCTTCAATTCTGGAATCTCGTTAATCTTCTGAATAAGGTAAGTCAGCTTTTGGATTTTGAATCTGACCAGGAATCTGTCCTTAGGCGAATTTTCTTGTTTGATGGGTACTCTTCTGGTTTGGTCTCAGACTTGGTCGCCCGGTGAAGTTGTCTGATCAGGTGTCTTCTATCATATTTTATTAGATGAGTAAACCTCATCTGATCTTATAACTACTCTTCTAATGGACAACTTCCTTTTAGGACAATATCAGCTAAGTAGGTATACAAGCACCTAACTTAGCTGTTCTTCGAGGGTCTTCTGTTCTTCTTCTCTTTATCTTCTGAGCTTGCGCGTGTAAGATAGGACTGTGTTATCAGCTGAGATATATACAGCTGATCACATTAGACTAGACTAAGTAGTGAGCTGATCTATACAACATCAGCTGACCCTATTACATTGGTTTATAAACTCTAAGTGTTTTGGACATCAAAAATATTACTAATACATTGAAGATCTTGGGGTGGATTTATATCCCAACACTCTATGTTGCCCGCAGGGATGATCATGTCATTTGCCCATCTGGGGAAAAAATTGTTAACTTACTACAGTGCCATCGCTGCTCGCCCAGCGTCGAAGCAGAGATTGGCGAATATGAGACAGGGGACTGACGAGACTGAAAAGGCCTTCATCGAGAGGTTCGATAAGGTGGTTATGGATGGAGAGCCCATAAATGACGACTCCAAGGTCATCTCGATCGTTGGAGGTTTAAAAGTTGGAAAAAGATCATGGAAAGACGTAAACTTACGCTTTCCAAAATCTTATGCTGAGTTCAGAAACAGGGCTGGTGATATAATCCAGATAGATGAGATGATGCGCGCCCAACAAGCGCCGGTTAAAGCAAATCAGGCTGAGGCCTCGAAGAAACAATGGGCGAATACTGGGGGGAATAATAACAACAACAATAAGCGACCACCAGGGCAGACCTCAGCCCCAGTTCCTCGCCCACCGGCAGCTGTACCTGTCCCAGTCCCTCAACAAAACCAACCATATCAAAGGCCTGTAAATTTCAGGGCATTCGATGGCCCTAATGATGTTGAAACGATCAAGGATATTTTCCATGCGGTTGGGATAAATCCGAGAATACTTTTTGAGGCGGCGAGATATGATGAGAGACTACCCGCCGCAATGCCAATGATGGCTGATCCCGAAAAATTGAATCCAAAGAGGTTTTACTCATATCACAATTCGATTGGTCATCGAACACATCAGTGTCGGGATCTATTGGTTAATCTCTACAAATGGTACGAGGAAGGATGCTTGGCTCAGTACATCACCAGAGCCGGATATGATAATAATAACAAGGGTCGAGGACGATCAGAAAGATCAACCCCCATGAAACAGACAGAGGTTGAACAACAATCAGGCCCAGAATCAGAATCCAAACAGGATATAGGGGCCGAACATACCCCCGAGAATTGGGGCTCCGCCAGTGGCTGCCCGCAATAATAGGGTGGTCAACAATGTGAATGCAAATGCGATGAATGTTGGCGTAATCGAGGGCCCAGTTGGGAGCCTAGAATTGAGTAGCAATCTCTCCAATCAACTTCGTCGCATGGAGGAAAGGGCTTTGGAAAATGTACACCAAGTTTCGGTTGTCGCCGCGATCGAGAAACCTCCCTCTCATTAAGTTATATTTTTCGAGGATGATCTCAACGACATAGTGATGCCGAACAACGATGCACTCGTCATCTCGGAGAGGATCATGAGAGTTACAGTTCATCGACTATTGGTCGATTCTGGGTCATATGCAAACATTATGTTCAAGAGTATTTTGGACGTCATCGGCTACTTCAGCCAGTATATTGAAGAATGTGAAGATGCCGTGGTCGGATTTGGGGAAGTTGTGTCCCACCCCATCGGAAGGATAAGGTTAGCTGTAGAAGTAGAATCGACAGATGATCCTAATCTTGCTTTGACTAGGATGCTAGATTTTATTATTATCGATGGGCCATCTTCCTACAACTGTTTTCTAGGAAGACCCTTTTTCAATGAATTTAAAGTTGCGGCTTCTTCGTACTATTATTGTGTTAAATTGCCTACTCCGAATGGAACGGTCACGGTAAAGGGCGATCAGAAAAGAGCAAGGCTATGCATCAGAAGATTCACTCAAAAGTTCACGAAAGATCACTTCCCCAATAAAGGCAAAACAGCAGAGGCAACCACCTCGGCCGATGTGCCAGAAAAAATGGTAGTAAGCTACATTGAAAGGTATGAAATAGGCGAGTCTAGTAACATTTTGAATGTGGGCGACGACGAGAATACTACCTAAGATACTATTAATAATAATGATTTAATGGAAATTGACGAGCAATCAATTATCCAAAATAATTGCGAGTCTATGAAAATAGATAGTAAATGCGAGTCTACGAAAGTAGATGAAAATGACGAGTCTATGAAAATAGATGGTAAATGCGAGTCTACGAAAGTAGATGATAATGATGAGTCTATGAAAATAGATGAGAATGACGAACTTGGTTCTAATGATAATGATCTGGAACCAAGGATAGGCTTTGAGCCAGAAGAATATGATCCAAGTATAAGGCGTCCAATTGATGATTCAAGGATCTATGAGCCCAACAGGTGAGCAACACCAGTTGAGGAACTGGAGGCAAAGTTGGTTAATCCTGAGCATCCTGAGTGGGAAATTTTCCTCGGCATAAATTTACCAGAGCCTTTACAGATTGAAATTCTGGAATTTTTTTGAAACAAAATTTGGATGTGTTCGCTTGGTCGCATGCAGATATGACGGGGATCAAAACCAAATATGCTTGTCATCGGCTGAATATTGATGCGAGCAGTAAACCTATCCACCAGAAGCGAAGAAAATTTGGCCCAGAAAAATATGCAGCTTTGGAGGGCGAGGTTAAAAAATTGGTGGATAATAGACTTATCGAAATTGCGGGTACAGAGCCTCAGTGGGTCGCCAACCCAGTGCTCGTCAAGAAGCCAACATGTACTTGGAGATCATGTGTGGATTTCACAGATTTAAACAAAACATGTCCGAAGGACAATTTCCCGATGCCACACATAAATTACTTGGTCGATCAAACAGCTGGGCACGAGTTATTGACGTTCATGGATGCCTTCGCTGGGTATCATCAAATCGCTATGCATTCGGACGACGTCATGCATACGACCTTTATGACAAAACATAATATGTACGTTTGGAAGAGGATGCCCTTTGGGTTGAGAAACACAGGGGCTACATATCAGAGGCTAGTGAACACCATGTTCGAGCAACAAATCGGTGAGACAATGGAGGTTTACATAGACGACATTGTTGTGAAAAGTTTACACAAAGAGGATCATGCTCGACATTTGGCAATGACATTTGATATTATGCGAGAAAATGGCATGAAGCTCAACCCAAAGAAGTGCAGCTTTGGGGTTCAATCTGGAAAATTTTTGGGCCACATGGTTAGTCAAAGGGGGATTGAGGCAGATCCAAGTAAAATTCAAGCCATTGTCGACATGCAAAGTCCACGAAACGTGAAAGAGGTACAAAGATTAACTGGTTGTTTGGCTTCATTGAACAGATTCATAACAAAAATTGGGGATCGTTGTAAGCCCTTCTTCGATTCTTTGAAGAAGGGAAAATTTGAATGGACGTTGGAATGTGAGCAAGCTTTTTGTGGTTTAAAGGAGTATCTAGCTAATACAGTCATGTTGATGTTGATATAAGTGTTTTTTATAATGATTTAACAGTAACAGTCGAATATTGTAATTAATGTTCCCAACACTTATGACAACATCAGAATTTGCCCTTCCTTTTCTCACTAACTCCGATCTTACACTTGCTGTTTAGTAATGTCCCCAGTGCAGTTAGAAGGCGTGGGCAACACCAGGTCACACAGTTGTATGGGAGTGAGAAGTTACTACACATGAGATAACAAGTCCTACATTCAAGGAGATGTGAAGAGAAGTTATCATAACCGCTTGATCTCACGGCTGTGATGATCATAGGAGTTAAGGGCAGTTCATCCATGAAGCCTATAAATACTGTAGCTGCCTCAACACAAGATACACAAGAAGAAAAACTATCTTTGATTACAAGTCTATAGAACACTTTATACGCTTCTGGTTAGGAAAATTATTGTTTCTTCTTGTAGATCTACACATTATTGTAAACCCGAATAATGGTGTGTTGATCATGATCTTATTTACTAGGTTATATGCATAGATCTATGAGAGAGATAGTTTCGTAGGATCTAGTAAATTCTATACACTCATTCATAGTGTTTTTGTACACCTCTAAGAGGTTGTAATCGTTTCACATATTTTTATGTAGTGAACAACGTAGATTATTTTATAATCTACGCAAATTTTGAATACTTTCATTTTTCAAAGTGCAATTTAATTTCCACTGCATAGTGTTGTCTGGAGAGTGCCAACACGACAGACATCATCTCTTATTTCGCACACACACACACTTTCAGTTGGTATCAGAGCAAACTACTTGATACACTAAGTAGAGATTCTGCTTAGATTGTGTGATTTTGAAATGGAGTATCCTCTTTCACCCGCACTAAAGCCTTATATTCTAGATGGCACGAACTATGCCTTCTGGAAACCAAAGATGAGAATGTGCATCAAATCCATTAATGAACGAGTCTGGAGGAGTGTTCTTGCTGGTTGGACTCAACCAAGAACCACGGCGGATGAAGACAATGAAGCTCAGATCAAGAGAGAGCTCGATTGGACAAATGATGAAATCACTGCTGTCAGTTACAATTCAAAGGCGTTGAATGCTATCTTCACCTCAACTGATGCCTCAATGTTCAAAATCATCTCAAACTGCATATCTTCGAAGGATGCATGGGATCGACTGCAAGAGCATTGTGAAGGATCAGATAGTGTACGAAGGACCAGACTTCGTATGCTTGGAACCAAGTTCGAGAATTTGAGGTTGAAAGAAGATGAAACCATTTCATCTTACAATGAAAGGCTGACTGAGATTTCAAATGAAGCTCATTCTCTTGGAGATCGAATATCCAATACAAGGTTAGTACATAAAATTCTTAGATCAGTTCCTAAACATTTTGAACCTAAAATATGTGTTATAGAAGAAGATACTGATGTGTTAAGTCAAAATGAGTTGATTGGTATTTTGAAAACTTATGAAATGAATATTTCTGAAAAGAGTGATAATGTTAAGAAAATGTTTGTTTTCAAAGGTGATGCATCATCATCTACATCATCAGGTTCTGGAAAGTCTCCTTATGTTACTGAATCGAATCTGATGAAGATGAAATTGAGGAATGTTTCAACAATCCTGATTACATGGCTTTTATTACTAAACAGTTTAAAAATTTCTTGAGAAACAAGAACAATAAGTTTAAGGATAATATCCAACCTACGGTTCAGATTAATAACACTCAACAATTGCCTATTAGGAAGAATACTTTCAATTCTTCTAGACAATTGGAAAGAGGTAACAGGTTCAGATCTGATCAAGAATATAGGAAGAATGTTAAATGTGATGCATATTCTGGATATGGTCATTATGCTAATGAATGTGCCAACACCATACTAAAAAAGAAGCTTAATTTCAGTGCTACTTTAAGTGATGAGTTTGATGTTGAACATGATCCTGAAAAAGATTATGAAAAAAATTTCTCTGCAAGAATTGAATATGATGATACTTTTGATGATGATCTGGATGATTATTACGATGTGAGGACAAATGAGCCATCATTTAGAAAATCACTGAGTAATAATACTCTAAAATTTAACTGTTTCACAAGTTCTGTTTCAGAAACAGGTACATCAAGTAAAGCATGTTTATCCAGAAGAGATGTTGACATTCAAGACTTATCTAACATTTTTTTTAAACTGGAAAGTCTTTTAACAAAGAAGGATAAAGAAATTTCTAAACTCAAAGAAAGACTAGAAGTGTTTGTTCTTGATTTTAAGAAATACTCTTATGAAAACCCTTTAACAAATGAAAAAGTTTTTAAGATATCTTATGAAACTAAGAAACTTAACCACATAATTAAGTCTCTGAACTTTGAAAACTCTGACTTAAGAGAATCTATTACAAAGTTTGAAGGTATTCTAACAAGAAAAGATATTGAAATATCTAAACTTGAAGTTAGGTTGAAGGAAGCCTCACTGAGCTTTAAAAGATTTTCTAAAGGAAAGATGAAACTGGAAGATTCTCTTATGACTAACAACTCAAGAAGAACAGGTATTGGCTACCAAGGTAAAAATTCCAAAAGTTCTGAACATAAGAAACCCACTATATTTGTAAAAGCTGAAGTGAATTACAATCCCAGTGTTTCTGCTAAAACTCAGATTAGTATAAAAGATGTTGTTTGCCATTACTCTTTTAAAAAGGATCATAGAAGTCCTCAATGTTTGAATAAGAAAAATCATCTGAAAACTTTTGTATTGCATGGAATGACTCAACATTCAAGATCACATAGTAGTAATTATGTGTGGATGCCAAAAGAAAATGCTACTTGTAATGTTGTTCATATGTCTTTAAAAGCATGTATTCCTGAATTATGGTACTTTGACAGTGGCTGTTCTAAACACATGACATGTCAATTTGATTATCTTTCTGATTATGCAGCTGATGATGGTGGTAATGTCACTTATGGTGGTGGATCTAAAGGAAAAATCATTGGTAGATGCACATTAAATGTTCCTGGTTTTCCTAAGTTATCCAACGTTCTACATGTTGATGGATTACTTGCCAATCTTATAAGCATTAGTCAATTATGTGATGATGATTTGCATGTTAAATTTGACAAAAAACTCATGTTATGTGTTAGACAAAGATTCTGAATGTATCATGATGGGAAACAAATCTGCTGATAACTGATATCTCATTGAATCTAAACTCACATGTAATAATGCTAAACTTGATGAGAGCACTTTGTGGCATCACAAACTTGGACATGCTAATTACAAACAGCTTGATAAATTGATAAGATTGAATGTTGTTACAGGTTTACCAAATATGAGATTTTCAGATAAAAATGTATGTGGATAGAGTAAAAAAGGCAAACAGGTAAAAGTGTCTCACGAAATGTTGGGACACTGCTCAACTAAACACTGCTTTGAATTGCTTCACATGGATCTTATGGGTCATATGGAAACATAAAGTATTGGAGGTAAAAGATATTATTTAGTTGTGGTTGATGACTACTCTAGATTCACATTGATTGAATTCTTAAAAGATAAATCTGAAAAAATTTCCATTTTCAAAGTTTTGTACAAAAGATTCAAAAAAAATTTTAACTCTAAAGTTTGCAGAATCAGGTCTGATCATGGAAGAGAATTTGAAAATAGTTCTTTTACTGAGTTTTGTGAAATAAAAGGGATAATACAAGAGTTTTCATCACCTAAAACTCCTCAAAAAATGGCATAGCTAAAAGGAAAAATAGAACTCTCCAAGAGATAATTAGAGTCATGTTATGTTCTAAGAATCTATCTAAAAGGTTTTGGGCTGAAGCTCTAAACACTGCTTACCATATTACTAATCGAGTCTACATTAGAACAGATTTTACTAGAACTCCTTATGAAGTTCTGAACAATAGGAAGCCTAATCTTAAATATTTCCATATTTTTGGTTATGTTTGTTACATCTTAAATGACAAGGATCAGCTACACAAGTTTGATTCAAAGAGCGACAAAGGGTTCTTTCTTGGTTACTCTAGGAATAGCAAAGCCTACATAATCTACAACTTCAGGACTGATACTGTTCAAGAATCAGTAAATGTTGTATTTGATGATGATACAAGCATTACAGGAACCAGAATTGAAGATGAAGACATTTCAGATTTGATTGATGTTCCAATCAATACTGAAAAAAGTTGAACATGTTCAGAATGTTGAGAAGAATGATGAAACACCAGAGGAATCATCTGATAATACAGATCCTGAGAATCTGTATAAGCTCCAGAAAACACCTTCCATAAGGATTCAAAAGTATCACCCACATGATCAAATCATTGGTGAACAATCCACAGGTGTTCAAACCAGAAGAAGGATGGGTATGAACTCAAAGGATGTGGTAAGGTCTATTTGTATGTCATCTATGTGCAGTAAGGTAAACCATGAATGTTATCACTCTATGTATGGTTGAACCTAAAACTGTTAAAGAAACATTAGATGATGAAAATTGGGTTGAAGCCATGCATGAAGAATTAAATCAGTTTGTTAGAAATGATGTTTGGACTTTAGTTCCTAGGCTAGATCACATAAATGTTATACGAACTAAATGGATCTTTAAAAATAAAACTGATGAGATGGGAAACATAATTAGAAACAAAGCTAGATTGGTTGCTCAAGGTTATACACAAGTAGAAGGTGTAGACTTTGATGAAACATTTGCTCCTGTTGCTATAATAGAATCTATTAGACTTTTACTTGCCATTGCATGCTATATTGATATAAAACTGCACCAAATGGATGTTAAAGCAGCTTTCTTAAATGGTATTCTCATGGAAGAAGCCTATGTTGAACAACCAAAAGGCTTTGAAAACCCTGAGTTCCCTGATCATTTCTTTAAACTGAAAAAAGGCTCTATATGGCTTGAAACAAGCACCTAGGGCATGGTATGAAAGACTAACTGATTTTTTGATTGAGTTTGGTTTTGTAAGAGGAGAAGCAGACAGAACACTGTTTATTAAACATGTGAAAAGTGCTATTGTGATTGCTCAAATCTATGTTGATGATATAATATTTGGTTCTACATGTGATAATATGCTCAAACTATTTGTGAATGAAATGAAATCTACTTTTGAAATGTCCATGGTTGATGATTTAAACTACTTCTTAGGACTGCAAATTAAACAACAAAAAGATGATATTTTCATTTCCCAAAGTAAATACGCTAGGAATCTAGTGAAAATGTTTGGTTTAGAGAATGCTAAACACATGAAGACACCTATGGGATCAACTCAGAAATTGAGTAAAGATAATGTTGGCCAGAATGTTGACCCAACATTATACAGGTCAATGATAGGCAATCTTCTTTATTTGAGCTCTAGTAGACCTGATATTATGTTCAGTGTATGCTTATGTGCTAGATGCTGGAACACGCCGGCGAAGGCGGTCCGTCACCAGGTTCGTTGTTGGGTACCAAACGTATAAAACGAATTAAAACAGCATGCATCTAAAACAAAGTTTAGATTCGTTACCCTTGAAGATCGAGGCGTTGATTCCAATCTACAGATCTTCTAGTCTGTCTCCAACCTCGCTCGAACACCAGGTGGACGACGTGCTATCAAACGTGGAGAAGGCGCCTTAGTTTCGTCTCCTTGAAACCCTAACCGTTTTTCTCAATTTCGTGTGTGCTAGGGTTTCAAAACTGACTTGAGGCTCATATTTATAATCTCCATAAGTTTCATGGGCCAGACTAGGGATCCATTAGAAGGTATAGGGTTTGGGCTTCTTACAAGCCCAAATACTCTTATGTTCAGCCTAGAACATATAATTTGGCCCGAGAACATTAGTTCATTCCACTAGAGAATTAATGTTGCACTCCCGTCCTATCCCGTACCGAATCAGGGCTTCTATTAGACTTTATAATTCCCCGTGTTTAAGATATCGCACATCCATTAATTCTTAAAGCTTCTGACCTTCTTTAAATAATTAATCTCTATAATTCCTTGAGTAGTACCACTCAACCTCGTTGTTGTACGGATTAAATCCACCTGCAGGGTTTAGTACGATAATCCTTTATGAGTTTCCTCAAGGGGACGTCATCAGCCTGGAAGTCCAGGATATGGTGCCCTAATGCCAATAAGTAGACATCATGCGAGCGATGCCACTACCCAAAATACGGAGCATGAAGAATCTACCAAGATTCTCACCTATGGTACATCAAAGTAGTGAACAAGCACCCCACACATCTAAATATCACGCTTAGGGTTAAGAATCATAAAATTCACCAAGACCTCTAGTTCTTCATAACAGTCAGAAAAGAAGAACACGTCTTATTTATGATCCATTCAGTACGCCACAACGCACTAGTACAAACTAATGACCAAGACAAGCCACTGACAAGTTTATACTGCAACTTAAACCAATAGTTGTGTCCAGAACTATCTCAGTTGTGAATGTTGTTTATATCTTACAAGGAACTGACAAAGTGATCTTCTGTGTGACTACAAACTCACCACATCGTCTACAATGTAAGATAAGCAGACATATAAGTAATCACAAAGAATGCAATAATGTGAAAAACCATTTATTTCGGATAATAAGGAAATCAAATATACATCCATAAAAGCCCACTAAAAGTTTGCTTTATTGTATACACCAACAATCTCCCACTTATACTAAAGCTAATCTTTTTGTATACACATAAAGATATTAACATATCTCCCACTTATACTCAAAATCTAGCTTGTAATACATCGTAAACCAAGACCCTCTACATGATTCTCAAAGACTTTTATTGCCAGAGTCTTTGTGAAAGGATCATCCAAGTTATCCAACGACGCAATCTTAGCCACAACCACATCTCCTCGATTTACGATGTCTCGTATAATGTGGTACTTGCGCTCTATGTGTGTACTTGCTATGTGGGCTCTAGGTTCTTTCGAGTTTGCCACTGCACCCGCGTTATCATAATAAATAGTGATACACATCGGCATACTCTGAGATAACCTTAATTCCAGAAAGAAATTACGTAGCCATACAGCCTCTTTGGCAGCCTCTGAGGCAGCTACGTACTCGGCTTCCATAGTGGAGTCCGCGATGCATTTTTGCTTCACACTTCTCCAAGATATGGCTGCACCTCCCAGCATAAACACATAACTCGAGGTTGACTTCCGTTCATCTCGATCAGCTTGGAAATCTGAATCGGTATAACCCAAAGGAATCAAACTATTTGACTGGTATACTAGCATATAATCTCGAGTCCTTTTCAAGTACTTGAGAATATGCTTTACAACAGTCAAATGTCCTTGACCAGGGTTAGACTGATATCTTGCTACCATGCCGACTGCACAGCAAATATTAGGCCTCGCACACAATATCTCATACATAAGGCTTCCTACAGCCGAAGCATAAGGAACCTTAGCCATCTCCCCTATCTCTTTCTGTGTCTTAGGACACATATCCTTAGACAGAGGGACTCCATGTCTGAAAGGTAGTACACCCTTCTTGGAATTCTGCATGCCAAAACAAGCAATCACAGTATCAATGTAAGACGTTTGAGATAAACACAACATTCTCTTTTTTCGATCACGAGTGACCTTAATACCAAGAATGTACGATGCTTCTCCTATATCCTTCATTTGAAACTGTTCTGAAAGCCACACCTTTACGTCTGATAATACTTTCACATTGTTGTCAATAAGAAGAATATCATCTACGTATAGTACTAAGAATACCACTACGTCTCCGTCACTCTTCTTGTACACACAACTTTCATTTTGACATTGTTCAAATCTAAAAGATTTGATCACCTCGTCAAAACGAATGTTCCAAGACCTGGAACCTTGCTTTAGCCCATAAAGAGACTTTTTCAGCTTCCAGACTAGATGCTCTTTGCCTTTCTTCACATAACCCTCGGGTTGCTGCATATAAATGTCCTTATCCAAATTTCCATTAAGGAAAGCTGTCTTAACATCCATTTTCCAAATCTCATAGTTCATGTGATTAGCTATAGATAAGAGAATCCGGATCGATTTTAGCATGGCTACTGGTGAGAAGGTCTCGTCATAGTCGATTCCTTATTTCTGGGTAAAACCCTTTGCCACCAACCGTGCCTTAAAAGCAGTAATCTGCCCATCAGACCTTCTCTTACGTCTGTAGACCCACTTACACCCAACGGCTTTCTTGTCGTGGGGAATTTCACTTAGGTCATACAATTCCATAGCATCCATAGATTCAATTTCTGAATCCATGGACTTGTGCCAAGACTCTGCATCTTTGTCTTTGATTGCCTCTTTGTATGTCCAGGGGTCGTTATCATCATGTTCATCGCTTGGAATCAAGTCCATAGACTCTCCCACAAACATGAAACGATCAGGTTGGCGAACAACCGTCCCACTACGACGAGGCAATGTATACAAAGGTTCATCAGAGTCGCCACGTTGTGCAGTCTCTTGTGGTATTTCCTCTTGCACACTCGGTGTGCCACTGTCTCCTCTCAACTCATTTAGAATGATCTCAGTATTGGACTTATGCTCATTCATATAGTCTTCTTCTAAAAATTGGGCATTGGTACTCACCACCACCCTCTGATCATTAGGACTATAAAAATAACCACCTCTCGTTCCCTTAGGGTATCCTACAAACAACCGTACTTCAGTTCTAGGTGCCAACTTATCAGCTTTCTTGTTCAGCACATGTGCTGGACAACCCCAAATCCGAATGTGGTTTAGACTAGGCTTTCGCTCAGACCACAATTCAATTGGGGTTTTTGGAACCACTTTAGAAGGTACATAATTTAGAAGGTACGCTACTGTTTCCAAGGCATAACCCCAAAAAGAGGTAGGTAATGAAGCATAACTCATCATCGATCTCACCATATCTAATATAGTCCTATTCCTTCTCTCAGCCACACCATTCTGTTGCGGAGTACGAGGCGCGGAGAGCTGAGATCTAATCCCGTTCTCTAATAAGTATTACCTAAATTCATTGCTAAGGTACTCGCCACCACGATCAGAACGCAGTGACTTGATACTCTTACCATGATGGTTCTCCACTTCTGCCTTAAATTCTTTGAACTTGTCAAAGCATTCAGACTTGTGGCGCATCAGGTAGATGTATCCATATCTTGAGTAATCGTCAATGAAAGTGACGAAGTACTCAAAGCCTCCTCTAGCTTGAACAATCATAGGCCCACACAAATCAGAGTGAATCAATTCCAACACATCATTAGCCCTATTACCCTTGGCCTTAAAAGGCCTCGAGGTCATCTTGCCTTCCAAACAGGATTCGCAAACTGAGAATGGTTCCATTTGGAGAGACTCCAAAAACCCACTACTTACCAGTCTTTGAATCCTTCTTAGGTTGACATGACCCAATCTTAGATGCCAAGGTATGTTTGATTCAACTTAGAAGGTTCCTTTCTCTTATTTAATGATGATGATGATGAATGAGCTTCAGTCACAGTATGATATGCACAGGTAATAGTATAAAAATTGTTTTCTAACGTGCCAGAACATATTAAAGAGTCATTTCTCATAATAACAACATTGTCATTAAAAACAATTGAGCATCCATCCAAAAAACAACTTCGAAACATAAATTAAATTCCTCCAAAAATTCGGCACGTATAAAACGTTCTTTAATACTAAAACAGAATTAGAAAAACATAAGTGCACGTCTCCCACTGCAACCACTGATACTATCGCAGCATTGCCCAAACTGTTGGGAATAAAATGATTTTGATTTAGATACCAAAACCCCTGAATGATGATGTTCAGATTAGTTGAGATATGCTCAAGTCTAGTTCAGACAAGTTGTCTAAGAACACTTGAGTAAGTAAAATGCTTAAGTTAAAAATCTCAGAAATGTTGTGAGATTTTAGAGTTCAGGATAGTTGTCCAAAGCTGGAATGTTAGGCAGCTTGATAAATATTAAGTCTCTAGGCCAAAGTTGCTGAGCTTTCAGGACAAGCTGACCAAATGGACAACTGAGCTGAAAAGATCAAGAGTGTTAAGGCAATGCTCATAAATGCAAATGATTAGAACAATTGAAGTGCAAATGATCAAGAGCATTGAATGCCAAAGCTTACAGAGGACACATTCAATGAAGCATTTATTGCCAATCATGCATGAACCAAGCATTGAAGACTTAAAGCATTAAAGAGTGAAGCATTGAATGAATGTTGGAACATTCTAAATTGCAGCAGGAATGTTCAGGGAGCTTGTCCCATCTGACCGTTGGTTGAGTGTAGATTCTGCCACAAATCAACCTTGGGAAATGTGCATATTTGGAATCTGACACAAGTCTTCTCAGCCGCATTTTTCAGAAGTCAACACATTCATTCAAGCAACCAATGAAGAGGCCTTTTACACACTGGATAAAAGGATGCCAAGTTTCATAACCGTTTCAATGGTGCTGCAAATAGACATATTTGAATTGCTATCCCTCCAACGGTTAGTTGTTCAATTTTGCCTATAAATACAGAAGTGATCAAGGGATTCATCATCCAACTACAAGCTATCAAACTACTATCAAGCTTTCAAAGGAAACCTAAGTTGTTCTTCAGAATTCCAAGTTTCCTGAATCACTTCATTTAGCTAAGCCAATCTTTGTAAACATCCAAAGCTTAGCATTGAGATATCCTAAGCCTTTACAACTGTTCTTATTGTAAAGGATATCTCTACTAGTTGGAACCAAACCTCAAACCCTTATCTCATTTAGTTGAAGAGAGTGTTTGTTGTAGAAGTGAGGAGTTAATGACTGTCATTGTGAAACACAGTCTTAACTCAGAGAGATTGACCACTAGGACTCAGATTATCCTAGGGATCAAAGCACTAAGAGAGTGTTGTTGATCAGTGCACCTTGGCACTATAAAATAAGCTAATTCCATTGTGAAGGAATTATCCTGTTCAATCAGGGAAAGTGGATGTAGGAGCTTGAGTCTCTGAACCACTATAAACTTGTGTGCCATTTACTTACTGCACTCTTTATTGTATTTACATTCAATCATATTTCAAAGAGCATAACTCAGTAAGTTAAGAAAAACTATTTTGGACAAAGTCCCTGATAACTGTATCTTTTCAGAAATCAACTTGGAGTATTTCTTTAAGTAAAAAAGCCAACCACATTCCGCACTTAACAACTCTTTTAGATATTTAGCCAACTGATCACTCAATAGTAATCAGTAGGACAAGTATCTATCAAAGTTCACACTCAGGCTTGTTGTAAGACAACTTGCCTGATAAGACCAGTTTGTTCAAAAAGAAAGAATTTGCATACACAAGTGCATTCCCCCCCCCATACACTTGTGTCATACTCCACCAAGGACCAACAATTGGTATCAGAGCAGGGGTTCATAGACCACTGCCTCTGAAAATCCAACTGATTTTCAAAATCACATTATTTCTGTGGTCACTGAACTGATCCAAATTTCTGAAAAACTTACTTGTGTTTATCTGATCCTATTATTATAGAAATGGCTAACAATGCAGTTCCAGGAGATGCTGTCAACACCATCAACAACATGGGTCCAAACCAAGTCAATCATATTTCTCATCACAAACTGCCAATGTTCTCAATTGAGAACTATGATTTCTGGAAGATCAGGATGAGAGCACATCTTGCTTGCCAGCATGATGAGATGCTTAAAGTCATCACTAGAGGGCCCTTCACATTCACTAAAGCAAATCCCAAGCTCACTGATGCTCAGAAAGCAGAACCAAGGGAGTTGCTGACAAAGGATGAAGATGAGTTTACAGCTAAGGAAAGAAAGAGACACAACCTGAACTACATTGCAATGAATACATTGTACCAGACTATTCCAGATGCAGTGATGGGAAGAGTATACCACTGCACAACAGCTAAAGAATTTTGGGACACCTTAGCACTCATGTGTGAAGGTACCCAAAAGATAAAAGAGAACAAGCTTCAAGTGGCTATCCAAAAATATGAACAATTTTCTATGGAGCCCAATGAAACTATTGATCATCTTGATGGCAGATTTACTGACATCATGAATGAGATAAACTCTCTAGGCAAATTTATGCCAAAAGAGAAGTTGCTTTGAAAATTCTGAGAAGTCTCACATCCAAGTGGGACATATATTCTGTCATGATGCAAAATACCAGCAATCTTGACAACATGCCTATGCAGCAAGTATTCTCTGAACTCAAAGCATATGAGTTTGATTTGAACAAAAATAAGGTACATGATGAGCCAACCTCCTCAAGCTAAGGTGTTGCCTTCAAAGCTGCTGAAACAGAAAAGAAGAATACTCAAAGATCCTCTCAATCTGTTTCAAAATCAGAAATGAAGGAGGAGCTGTCACTCATGGCAAGGAGATTTGAGAAGCTCAACTCCAGATTTGGTAGATACAAGAAGTTCTACCAAGACAACAGGACTAGAAGGAGATTCAGCTCTCCTGACAACAAATCAGAGGACAAAGTCTCTGATGAAAAGAAAGAAGACAGATATGCTGACAGGAAGAAGTACAACAAAGGTGAACCATCATCATCAAGGAGGAAGGAGTCCTCAAGCAAGAAAAATGATGATGAAGATGTGTGTTACAACTGCCAGAAAAAGGGTCACTTTCAGTATGATTGTCCTGACCTAAGTGCCAAAGAAAGAAAAGAAAGGCAGAATAAAAGAGACAAGAGGCTGAACAACAGGAAGGCCATGGTAGCTGGAGATTCAGCAAGTGAAGAGAGTGTCTACTCTTCTGATGATGGACTGTTCTCCAACAGTGACATTGATGATGACTGTCAAATGGCTTTTGAGAATGAAGAGGTATGTTCATCTTCCAACTCTTCTATTAACACACATGAGTCCAGTGAAATCCACTTGAAACTTAACTTTGGGAAGTTACTTGAGGATTTCACCAGGCTACAAGAGGTATGCAATATGGCACTGAGAGAAAATGAGCTTTTGAATTCTAAAGTTCAAACTCCCAACCTTCCTGAACCAGAGTTTGACATTAAATCAACTGAGTTGTATCAGCAGACTGTGAGAGAGCATGATGAAATGTCTCTCAAAGTCACTGAACAACAAAAGTTGATTGATGAACAAGAACTGGCCTTGAGGAAAAAGGATTTTGATCTTAGAATCCTCCAAGCTAAATTTGACAATCTCTCCAGTGAATTTGATACTCTTAAATTAAGTGAGGGGAGCTTAAAAATGAAGATGTCTGCCTTGAATAAATCTGCTAAAGCAATAGAAGAAATTCAAGGGCTTCAAAGACCATTTGCTCAAAAAGGTGGATTAGGCTATAATCCATTTGAACCCTCACCTGGTCTTAGTATTGCCTCATCAAGCAATTCTAAGATGACTTTTGTAAGATCAGTGGCTCAACAAAATGAAATGGAAGTAAATCAACCACTGATCAAGGATAAGGGTAAAGGAATTTTTATACCAACTCAAGTAAACAATGCACCTAAACCCATACCTATGGAAAAGGTTAAAGGCATTGCTTATAAGAGAAATGAGGTTCAGAGAGGTAGAACCAATGAAAGGTCAACCTATCTGAATCCTCATCAGAGGAGTTGTCCAAAATCTGTTCAGAAAAGGCCAACTCAAATGAGGCAACCTCAACTGAATGGACTAAGGCCCATCCCCTCTGACAGGTATAAAACCTTCAGGAAGCCTGGACCTTACATGCCAAAAGGAAAAGGCCATCCAAAACCATATCCTCAAAGGTCTTACCAAGCTGCACCTAAGTCTAGTAACTTCAGGAGAAATGTCCCAAAGAAATTCACCAACACTCCTGAACCTTACAAGGCTAACACTTATACACAGAAGCCACCCAAGGCATTTAAGGGTCAAATTGTGTATGTAGATGTAAATGGAAACCAAGTCAGTCACTTTGAGTCAGTCAGAGTAATCAGACAGATTTGGGTTCCAAAAGGTACAGCTAACCCTCTAGGACCCAACATTCAAAGGGTACCTAAATTTTGACTTTGCAGGGTTGCAAGGACCACAAGAAGAGGAGAAGCATCAACAAGAAAACAGCATGGTACTTGGACAGTGGATGTTCAAGACACATGACTGGGAATAAAGAGCTTCTCTCAGAATTCATAGAAAATGATGGTCCTTCAGTAACCTTTGGAGACAGCTCTCAAGGAATCACAAGAGGCTATGGTACATTAAACATTGGTAGTGTTAAAATTACTGATGTCTCATATGTCCAAGGCCTGAAATATAACTTGCTGTCTATAAGTCAAATTTGTGATAAAGGATATTGTGTTGAATTTGCACCAAATGAATGCATTATCAGAAACAATTCAACACAACAGGTGCTACTAACAGGGGTGAGAAAGGGAAATGTCTATTTTACAGATTGGAGCAAAACCCCAGAAGCAGTTTGTCTTGTTGCCAAAAGCACAAGTGAGCAAAGCTGGCTGTGGCACAAAAGCCTAAACCATCTGAACTTCAAAACCATCAACAAGATTGCAAGAAACTCTCTAGTTAAAGGGCTGCCAAATCAAGTGTTCACCAAAGAACATATATGCCAGCCATGTCAGGAAGGAAAGCAGATCAAAGCTTCATTCAAAGGAAAGCCTGTCATTTCAACTGAGAGAGTTCTTCAACTACTGCATATGGATTTATTTGGTCCAATAATCCCAGTAAGTATAAATGGAAGAAAATATGCATTAGTTGTTGTTGATGATTTCTCCAGGTACACTTGGGTGGTATTCCTGCTGAACAAAAAGGAGACTCAAGTCAAGTTACCTGAATTGATGATGAGATTGAGTAATGAAAAGGGCCTAAGTATTGTCAAGATTAGATCAGACAAAGGCACTGAATTCATAAACTCATACATCAATGTGTACTGCAGCAAGAATGGCATCATTCATGAGACTTCAGCAGCAAGAACACCTCAACAAAATGGGGTTGCTGAAAGAAGAAACTGAACCTTGAAAGAAGCAGCAAGAACATTGATTGCTGAATCAAAACTGCCTAAAAGGTTCTGGGCTGAAGCCATTAGCACTGCATGTCACACTCAAAACAGGTTGTAAAGGACAAGGTAAAACTCCATATCAATTATGGAAAGGTAGATTGCCCACTGTTGCTTACTTTCACATATTTGGTTGTAAGTGTTTCATTCATAATAATGGGAAGGAGCAATTGAAAGCTTTTGACAGCAAAGCTGATGAAGGAATATTTGTTGGATATTCACAAATCAGCAAAGCTTACAGAGTCTACAATTGCAAAACCCTTATTGTGGAAGAAACACCTCATGTTGTGTTTGATGAATCTATTAATGAGTTCAGGGAAAGAAACCTGAATATTGATGAGATAACACAAAGAACAACCAGGCTAAGGCTTCAAAGCAAGGAAGCAGTGTTTGTAGATGTTGCCCAGCCTGAACTACATGATAATCAAAAACTGGACAACCTACCTGATGGCAATCAACCAGAAACCAATGAACCTGAAGGAGAAATTGAACTGACTGACCCTATCCCAGTTCAAAACCAGGTAACAACTACAAATGAAGAAGCAGGCAATGCTGAGGTAGTAAATGGATCCAATATTCAAGGGGGAACCAATGAAAATGTCAACTCATCTGACAATGAGGATAATACCCCTGAATATGATCCTCAACTTGATCCTTTAATAAACTTTCCTGAATTTAATGAGTCTAGTGATCCAACCTCATATGAGGACAATCCTCCTGAAGGGATCAGGTCTAGAAGGACTTTGTTGCAAGACCACCCAACTAGCCTGATACTTGGTAATCCAAGTGAAGGGATCAAAACTAGAAGATTTCATGGAGAAAGTGCTTTGTTTTGTTGTTTTCTTTCAGAATAGGAACCAGGAGATATTGAGGAAGCACTACAAGACACCAACTGGATCATAGCCATGCAAGAAGAGCTGAACCAGTTCACCAGAAATGAAGTGTGGGAGCTGGTAGATAGGCCAACTCATCAAGATGTCATTGGAACCAAATGGGTGTTCAAAAATAAGAAAAATGAAAATGACATCATTGTGAGGAACAAAGCAAGACTGGTGGCCAAAGGATATTGTCAATCTGAAGGGATTGATTATGATGAGACTTTTGCTCCAGTGGCCAGACTTGAGGCAATCAGACTCTTCTTAGCATATGCATCTCACATGAGGTTCAAGGTGTATCAAATGGATGTGAAGAGTGCATTTCTCAATGGAGTGCTCAAAGAAGAAGTATATGTTGAACAGCCCCCAGGCTTTAAAGAAGGAGACAAGGTGTACAGATTGAAGAAAGCCCTCTATGGCTTAAAACAAGCTCCAAGAGCTTGGTATGACACCTTATCACAGTTTCTTCTAGATCATGGTTTTGTCAAAGGCACTGTTGACAGAACTTTGTTCAGAATCTGTGAAGGAGATGATATTTTGTTAGTCCAAATCTATGTGGATGACATTATATTTGGATCTCCAAATGAGAAGCTGTGTGAAAAGTTCTCCAAACTCATGCAGAGCAAATTTGAGATGTCCATGATGGGATTGATGAATTTCTTCTTAGGACTTCAAGTCACTCAATCAAAGAAGGGAATATTCATCAATCAGGCCAAGTATACAAGGGACATGATCAAGAAATTTGGATGTGCTACAAGCAAGCCAGTCAGAATTCCTATGAATACTAACTGGAAAATGGATCCTGATGAAAGTGGAGAATCAACAAACTCTACTAACTACAGGGGAATCATAGGATCCTTGCTATATCTCACTGCAAGCAGGCCTGATATCACATTTGCAGTTGGAGTGTGTGCAAGATTTCAAGCAAATCCAAAGAAGAGCCACCTTGATGCTGCCAAGAGAATCCTAACATATCTCAAGGGATCTGAGAATCTTGGATTGTGGTATCCTGCTGATGACAACATTGAGCTCACTGGATATTCAGATGCAGACTATGGAGGATGTAGAATTGACAGAAAATCCACCTCTGGAACATGTCAATTCTTGGGCAGCAAGCTTATCTCATGGTTTTCCAAGAAGCAAAATACAGTTCCAACTTCAACAACTGAAGCAGAATATGTAGCAGCTGGAAGTTGCTGTGCTCAGATACTTTGGCTCAGGCAGCAACTTAGAAATTATAAAGTCATCTCAAATGAAGTGCCAATATTCTGTGACAACAATAGTGCAATTCCCATCTCACAGAATCCAGTGCTCCACACCAGATGCAAGCATGTGGATATCAAGCATCACTTCATAAGGGATCATGTGGAGAAGAAAGATATCAAGCTTGTCAAAATTCACACTGATAAGCAAAAAGCTGATATCTTGACTAAACCATTGGCTGAAGCAAGGTTCTTAGAACTCTCAGCTGAATTGGGTTTACTTGATCCAGGGAAGATGGAGAAATGAAGAAAGAAAGCTCAAATGAAGGGGGAAGTTCATTAAGTTGAACTTCAGCAAGGTTGACCAACCTCACTGAAGCAGTTTGCCAAACAGGGAAACTCAGCAAAGTTGTCCTTATGGTGTTCAGCAATGTTGGTCAGGAGCTTTGTCCCAGTGGGACCCAGTTAGCAACATTGGGACCCACTCAGGCATGTTGGTCAGGCAGTTTGACCAAGAGTGAAGTCAAAACACATCTCAGGATGGTTGTCCGAGTAAATTGGATAATTATTGCTATTTTTAGCATTGATTGGACATTTAAAAGGTTTCTTGGTCTAAGAGTAGGCCATTTTAGGATGGCGTGTGCTATAAAGATTTTTGACACCAAAATGGAAAATCAACATTTAATGCAAAATCTTAATTAAGATTTCATGATTTCGTAAGCCATCATCAAGGCCATTGATTTGCATTAAAACTCCATCAAACCGCCTAAAGCCCACTACTCCACTTTATCCAATTGGTTTTAATTATTACCCACTGTTATTATCTATTAACCAATGGTTAATAATTACCCCACATATTTAAACTCCTCGATTTTTACTTCCTTCCTCACGCACTCATAATCCCAAATTCACAAGCTTTTGAAAACCTCTCAAAACCTGCAACTTTTCTCCAAAACCTTACTATCTCTCAAAATTATCCATGGCTCCCAAAATTAAGAGAGAAGAACTTGTAGATTTCAATGATTCCTCTTTGGACATTGATTTCTCTTATCTTAGCAACCCAAATTCTCTTTGGTTTGAAAAGTTGGTAGTTTTTGATAGCCCAGACACAGAAGTTTATCAAGTCCTCCAATGGCTAAGGGAGGCAGGGCTTGAGAAATTTCTTGGCACCAAGCCTGATTCCTGCCTGAATCCTTTCATGGCAGAGTTCTTTGCCCATCTCAGATGGAAGGGCAAAAAGGGTGATGTGTGCACCAAGCTGACATATGCTGAGGAAGATGAAGATGAAGAAAGCCAACACACCATCATCTTCACTGCTGAGGATCTGGATGCTAGCTTTGGGCTACCATCAAAAGGCCAAAATCCAGAAATTTACAAAGAAGGAGATGATCAGGAGTTCTACTATCCATGGATGATAGTACCCAAGAAACTTGTAAGTGCTCAAAACAAGAACACCTTAAAGCCTGTTTATAGGCACTTGTTTGATTGTGTTGTGAAGAGCTTGTTGAGCCACCACTACAGAAAATCACACATTTTGTGACTAAAATTTTCGCGACGATAAAAAAATCGTCACAATTTGTCACTTAAAGGTGACGAATTTTATTTTTCGTCATTAAAATAATAGAAATTATGACAAAACTTAATCTTGTCACCAAATATAATTGTTTCGTCATTAAAATACTAAAAAAAATGACAAAATTTATTTTCGTCACCACTTATAATTTTTTCGTCACAAATTTGTAACTTTCATGACGATATTAATAAATATGTCACAATAATTTTATGTGACGATATTAATAACAATTGGTGACGAAATTTGACGTCATGAAAAATATATTTTCTTGACGATACTAAACTTTCGTCATTAATTATAAAAAATTATTTGTGATAAAATTATTTTGTCACAATAATAATTGTTGACGATTTAAATAATCATTGATGACAATATTCATCGTCATAAAAATATTTTTTCATGACGATAATAATTTTAGTCATTAATTTTTTGAAATATTTAGTGATGAAATAATTTTGTCACAATAATAATTGGTGACAATTTTAATAATAATTGATGACGATATTCAACATCGTAAAAATATTTTTTTATGACGATAATATTGTCCGTCATTAATTGTTCAAGTATTCAGTGACAAAATGTTTTCATCACAATATTAACTAGTGACAATTTTAATAATTATTGATGACGATATTCGACGTCATAATTTTTTATTATTATGACGATAATATTATTCGTCATTAATTGTTCAAATATTGAGTGACAAAATATTTTTGTCACAATATTAACTAGTGACAATTTTAATAATTATTGATGATGATATTCAATGTCATAAAATATTTTTTCATGACGATAATATTATTCGTCATTAATTATATTGTTCAAACATTTAGTGACAAAATGTTTTCGTCATAATATTAACTAGCGTCCGTCAATTTAATAATTATTGACTTTATTTATTTAAGTGATTAAAAAGTGACAGTAAAAAGCAAACAATTTTTTTTATCAAGAGTTAATAGAATCACAACCTTTATTTTGCTGTTGGTCTCTTCCATATTCGGTAGGGGTAAAGGGAATGTTCTCATGATTTTGTTAATCTTTTATTGATGTAACTAGTATATCTTTTTTATCCCCTATGATTTTGATTATCATCATCTACATACCTTTGTTTTATAAATTTATAATAGTAGTAAGTCAATTTCCTGGCCCAATAGGTCGAACTCATATTTCAAATTGAGCATGGGCATTATGAATATTAGTACCTGGCCTTTTATGAACCTTTGAATGTTCAACTATTTTCATCTGTAATCATGAAAACTATACACAAGCTTTGGTCACAAAAATAAAGAAATATGATAGAATAAATTAATGTATTAGAGGTGATATGATGGAGAAAGAGAAAAATATAATGAAATGTGAGAATGAATAGTTACAAAAATGAAATTGATAACTTTCTTTGGAACGGACGAAAAAAAAAGTTGGGTAGCTTTTACTGGAACGGAGGGAGTACTATAGTACTCTTCATCGTATTTGATTAGTCTTGCTAAAGCTATGAATCCTTATATTATAAGTTTTCGCTTATCAACTTTCTTCTAAAATCAATATTGCTTATTCCATGTTTTTTTTTTTTTTGACGGGACTTATTCCATGTTAGTAAGCTACTTTCAGTATAAGTGAGCAAAAAAATGAAATAAATAGATTAAGGACCTTAAAAAAGTAGTTTGGATCTCTTTCTAATAAACTTCAGCAATTGGATAGGACAAGATCATAGAACTTTTAAAATACACATCTGGTTATTCTGGTACTAAAAATATCATAATTATAGGAGCAATAAAATTAAATGCACATCTAAAAAAAATTGTAGAAATCTTTAATTTTTCTGAAGAAACTTCTAAGATTACAACATTTAACTAATGAGGCAGCATGTAGGCTCTTTCTAAAAAAACATCAGCAAACACAATTGGATATAATATAAGACATAAGATCGGCTAAAAATCCACTTCAGTTCCAATGATTACTTCCTCCTTACCCCAAAATCATTTTAGAAAAATTTACACAAAATTCTAAGGTGCAATGCTACGATTACATTTTGATACTAAGTTAAATGAAACTAAAATAAAGCCTAATTGAAACATATATAGATCTTTTCCTTATTTAATTAAGAGATTCATAACATATTAATCAAATCAAATTTTAGCTCTTAATATCAAATTATAAACATTTGTACCTGAAGCACATATGCAAAAATCTTTTGTTTAACCTGTTCCTTTTCACTCACTTCCGAGCTGAATTGCTTATTTCATTTTCGACGCTCTATCCCTGCACAATCTCATAAATATAAATATCAAATCCTTAAACATGCTTAATGTCATCATCATGCTTAGTTAAAAATATTAATAAATGTACTAAAATGTAAAAAACTTCTGAAGCATAATAACAATAGATGGGTTGCTGATCAATTCAAACATAAACATAAACATAATTCAAAGTCAAATTTAATATTTGTCAAAAAAATAAAACAAATTTAATAAATTACACACTATATCTTAGGACTTACTTCACCTTATTCGCATTAATTTTTTGTATAAATTATTTGACAACAATACACATGCATAAAAAAACACATATGTACTTATCATATATGTCTTGAGCAAAACACTGATCCAAGTCTTCAACTGCGAAAGCAATGACTGTATCTGTCTGATAAACAAAATTAACTCAAGTGAACATTAACTTAGATGAACAAAGAAACACATAATATACTAAAAAGTTAAATATCTAGTGCACATGGACATTAATAAACTTTACAACATACAAATATAACCAACTTATTCTTCTCAATGATTAATAAACCTAATAAAAATGAATAAGTTATCTAATAGTACAAACTAAAAAAACTGCAATATCAAATGAAATATAATTGCATAAACATGCAACGCTTTTCTTGCTACACAAAACTACTTATATAACTTCTCCCTAATATACCTGCCTATTGGATTTATTTACCAAATATGGCTTTTATAGCTAGTTATGATGAGTAGACAACGCAACACCAGAATGTAAGCTATCTCCAAAATCAATAATAATATCATATAGTAATCAACATACCAAGATGTTACTAGGTAGTTTCTTTTTATCACGTATCCACATTACCTTTATGGGGATTCTCCAACCACCTTTCAGTTGTGAAAAAAATCAAATGTGTCAATCTGCATTTTTCAATACATACCACACAATAGAATTTCGATTCCAAAAGACTGATTTCACATAAAGATATATACAGTATGTATCATGGACTTCATACAAAAAAAATTCAACTAATAAATGATCACAATCAACACATCACAGCTAGCGGTATCCATGTTGCCTATTTGAAAGAGGTTAACCGCCTTGCTTCTGTCATGGGCACACCGGGGGCCTTTACTCCTCAGCCCACGGAGACAAAATGTGGGACTAGTACTAACAGTTCATCACAAAAGAAAGGACTCACTAAGCCTAGTTGGTATAAATGACTAACTAATATTAATAATATAATAGAAAATACTAAAGAACTGATCAAAAGGGTTGTATTTGCTAGAGAATTGGGAGTTCCTATCGTAATGTATGAGAGGATCCAATGCATGCAGTTATTGATAGAAAAAATAATCATAGTACGCACTTCCATGTACTAAATAGAGCACTGCACGTGTCCTAAGTAGGACTCGTTAGTCAGGTGCCCATTCAGGGGGTTAATCAAGATATGTAGGCATAATGTAGACAGACAATGAAGATTCTTATTGTTTAGCAAAATCAGCATACATACTGTGAGGATGTGGAACGGTAAGATGAAACTGGAGATGGTGAACCACTGTGAAGATGTAGTGAATATCAGTCTAAAATATCACAGCACAATAAGCAAAGCATCTATGTAATCTAGATTTTATGTTTGTGAAAAACTAAAACACAAGCAGATCAGATGAGTAATTTAGACTAATGAAAACTAATTAATTTTGTGAAAGGTATAAGAAAGAAAAAAGGAAAATGTAGTTGAAACTTGAAAGCCAGGAAATCTTATTTCAGATGACCAGTATTTTGTATGATGTTTCAAACCCCTTCAAGGAATAAGCTGTTGACAATATACACCCAAAGATACGTAGAGCAATCTTCTCAGTTAATATTATTACAGTCTTTTATGCTTAGTTCTAAGAATAAACCCTAAGCAGACTACATTTTTTGTGATTCAAATATATTCAGAAACAATACAAAACTCTAATTTAATCTGCCAATTGATACAATCTTGAGGTTCCCGCAACCTATTATTACAGGGAGATTACACAGAAAAACATTCTAGCAAAAAGATTCACAGTTACTTGAATTTTAACCATATTCTCCATCCATCTTTTATTAGTTTTGTCCCTTTTCCATTTTGGTCCCCTACATATATCTCAAAATTACACTAAATGTCATTACGTTTCTATCATAAAAGTATCTTTTTTTTTTGTTTTATTCTCTTCAATTGACTAATACACACTCAACAAAAAGTTATTTTACCTCACGTTAAACTTTTCAAAGTCAAAGGGGCAATCTAATAACAGATGGAGGGAGTATAGTTTCTTGAAATGCTTTACTTCTGTGTAGGCAGGGGCGGCGTTGGGGGCCGGCGACGGAGATTCGACGGAAACAGGGTGAATCATGTTGCTGCCCCGCCGTGAGAGGACTCCGATTTGAATGTTGTTGGGCGCATTATCCTCCATCGGAAATATAGGGGATGAGAAATCAAAGAGGGTTTTTGGTGGGTTTAAATTTGTTGAAGTAGGCCGGAATTTAGAACGCAGGGGTGGGTGAGGTGGGTGAACGGCGGAGGAGACAGTTCGGTCAACGGTTTTAACCGCCGTCTGGAAAGATGATGATCTGTATTTAGCTTACTCTGTATATTATACTGTACATTTCACTTGCCGACACCACAAGGCAATCAGTTCTTTGCTTGCTTGGACTTATTTTGATTGAATTATGTAAATGTAATTATTACATGATTTTTTATTTAATAGTATCGCACGCTCTTAAACTAAGTGAGATATTTCAAAATGAAAAGAAAAAATAGAAGAATAATCAGCCGCGACTAAAGAGTGACAAATTAATCAATTAACAACACAAAGACACTGATAATTCAGATTTATATGTCAAATCCCTTCAGTCCATCAAAGTACACATCATGTGGAAACTTCAAGTCTTAAACTCTAAGATGGCAACACTCATACATTCCCAGATTGGTGATTTTCGAATAATTTTGTATGGTCAGTATGTAACTGGCTGTTTGCAACTGCCAACTGATGTGTTGCAAACAGCCGTTTACATACTGACCATAAAAAATTATTCGAAAATCATAATTGTATCTGCAATTTCTACCACAGAACATAGAGTTACTATGACCAAAGTACAAAATCCACCAACAGTAAAAGTTCAAATTCTCGTTTGTTTCACAGACATGCTGTTGGCTGTTGCACGTACTAACAACCTAAGTTTCAAAAGGCAAGAACAGTCAACTTGATTCTCAGTTGGTGGAGTCAAATATAAACAAATATGAACTTTTGAGTTTTATTATCTTAAAATAAATAGATTCTTATTGCTTAAGTACTCCTTCAGTTACAAATATTCAATTCACCACACGATTTCAGAAATCAAAATTTTGGTCACTAGATTCATAAAACTAATCTTGGCCTCAGTCCCAAAGGAAAACGAACTCGAAAAGCAAGAAGAAAAGGCAAATCATTATGCAGTAAATAGCATGGAACTGAAAGAGCAAGTTTATAACTGGATTTAAACACTTATTTTGGTAATAACTGACCTTGAGAGCCTGCCTTCTATAGAGCATAATGCTTCCGTACACCAATGCCAGGAGGACATAGTTCAATAAAGACTGAGAAGTTGGTGCAATCTAATAACAGATGGAGGGAGTATGATTTTACTTATCAAACTAATTTTAAATTCATGTTTCTTGTAAGCTGAACCAATTCTGATTACAAGATAACTATGATGTATCAAGCAAAATCATCAACACATGCATGAACCCGGTTTAGTTTGCACAAAGATACTGATCAAGCAACAATATTTTAATCTGTGACTTGATTTTACAGATCTCATCACATATACAATTATCAGACTGTAGTTTATCACCAAGTTAACTAAAAAAACTGCCACCAATCTAATCTTCTACTTGCTAAAGAGACAGATTTTTTATGATAATCAAGAGTGTTTAAAAAAAAGATCAAAATAATTCAAAGGCATGTAAATGAAAAGTCAGACTTCAATTAGGTTTTATTCTTGTCATTATAACCGTTGGTGCCAAAAGAATGGTGTGGTTTATGGAATTAGAAAATTTGGTAATTTCCAACCAATCCACCATAACATAGAAACGTTAATTAATCTAAGAATTGCAGAATCAACATAAACAACAGAATCAATAGAAACTTATGCAATAATCCAAGAATCAACCTATCCAAGGATTAACCGAATCAGTACAAGTAGCAAGAAATGACAAATTAACCTATCCAATAATTGGCAGAAACGCATGCTGCCCTATAGGACTTGTGCAATAAAATAAAAAACTAACAGAATCGGCAGAAAACGTTAATTTAATTTCATGTCATAAACAAACAAATCGCTAGATTAGAAAAGTTAGATACCCGAGTTGAGAGACAGGCTGAGACTAAACATATAAATCACCTAATTACGACGGTCGATTGTTTCTTGAAGACTACGAGCAAGCAACACCAACGAGAACAAAGGGCGCGCGACCGGCAGAAGCTTGGGCACCGACAGAGGGTGGAGTTGGACGGAGCGACCACAAAGACGTCTGTAAAAAAAGGGGCGGGCGTCTGTGTGGAACACCCAGGCGATGATCCTTCAAGAATTGAGATATGAACTCAAATGGCAGAGAAGGTTGGTGGTGGGCGAAATCGATCAGCTGCAATGCACAGCGGCAGAATCAGAAAAGGATTCTAGGTTTAGGTACTGTGAATTAGAAATTTAGGTTCCCTCCTTACTTGCCCGCCTTCTTCAAGCGCGCATTTTTTTCCTACGAGCGCTAATATTTCCCGGCCAAATATTTAATGAGAGGTTTGTTTTACGTCTTCTTTTATATGATACTTATTCTTTTATTTATATCTATTTAAAATACATAAATATATACTCATATGTCCCGTGATTACTTGCACACTTTCCTTATTTGAACGTCTTAAAATTACTTGCACACAATTAATATGGAAATACCTCACAAAATTAATACCCTCTCAACATCATTTTATTTTCAAAATTGTCACCACCTTTTTACATACATTTTACATTACACCTCATCATATTCACTTTACACCTCACCAAATTACCAAAAATACCCCTTCTTTATCTTACATCATCAACCACTAAATTCACTTTTTTTAAACAACGTGCCGATTAAACCGTGCAAGTAATCCTGGGACGGAGGGAGTATAATTTTGTTTGAGAATATTAGATATTTGTAAGAATATTACTTACTCATATATATATAATATACTAATATTTATATGCATCATGCACCTTACTTAAATAAAAAATAATATCAGGTAATAATTTTAATTGTATTTTTAAATTTTAATAGTAATAAATTAAAATTTACTTACATAAGGTGGTATTTTAATTAGAGTATTAATTTACGAGGTTAAGTGTAGAAGTAACTACATTTTATCAATTTATTACATTGCATTTCAAGATGCAGAGAAATAAGGATAAAACTTTTTTGTTACGAATGTTTGTGTGTCTATTGAGTCTATTATCTTTGTATTCAGACTCTATATTTCTCATATAAAATATAAATTAATAATTTCTTATATACTGGAGTATCTATTACATAAATAATTTATGAAGGTTTCTTTCAAGTTAGGCCTTTCATTTGCTATACAATAATTAATTATAAGTGAAAGTTTGAAATAGTGTTTATAGATTGAGTATTTTATTACTCCATAAATTAACAACTCTTTTAATTAATAAATTTCGGGGGTCTCAAAACTATTACTAATTTATATAGTTTCTACTCTATTGTATTTAAGGAATTGACAAAAAATTGTGGATTCTTTGCGATCAAATTGGGTCAAACGGACCTTAAAAAAATAGTATAAATGGCAAACAAAAATCTTGCTATAGGTAATGTAAGGACAAATATGTGTTATTGTAAAACTTATTCTTTTGCAAAAAAACTTATTTTCAGGTTTGTCTTACTATAAGATTAAGTATGTGTTATTAAAAGGATACTAGTAACACATACTTACCTTTTTAGTATTGCATGTTTGTTTGTTCTTATAATAATAACACATACTCCTTTTGTCCAATAAAATTTTGTTTACTTCTTTTTATACATGTTTTAAAAAAAATTATATTTTAATTATAAAAAATATATGTGAGATAACGAGTAAAGAATATTGTTGGTACATACTCAATCTTGTTAATAAAGTAAAGAAAATATTAAAAAATTAACTATTTAAATAGAATAAACATATATTTTGTGAACCAAAAAATGGGCCTGAGCAAAATTTTATATAAATATAAATAATATATTAATGGCAAAATAGTAAATATTGTTCAAGCTCGATTGGGCTCGCGAGCCTTTCGAGCAGCCGAGTATGTATGAGCTCGAACTCGATAGCTCGAAACTCGACTCGATTAACTTCGAATCGATTTGGATTTTTTTTTTCGAGTCGAGTATGAATAGCTCACGAGTTGGCTCGACTCAGTTACACCCCTAGAGGAGAGTCCCGCTATTGCGGGTGACGGAGAGACTACACCGTTGAGGGAGAAGAGAATGTGAGAGACACTGGCCAAGAGAACGTGAGAGAACTAGTTGTGCGGTAAAACTTATACTTCATCCGTCCCATTATTAATTTGTAATTTGATTAACTTTTATGAATAAAATAAATAAATAAATTGAATTAAATGTAAATATGTGAATATTTTGAGTGTGAGGTCTATGTAAAAGTTTTTTCGTGTGCAAACAATTGTAAGACGGAAGAATAAAATAAGTGTGCAGACAATTGTGGAATTACGATGTACAAATCACTTTTTTTTTTCGGACGTTCCACAATAACTTTCACACTCTTAAAATGAAAAATTATTTATAAACTCCACTCTCACAATATACTCAATTTTACACAAATGTCATTAGTTTTTTTTTTATATACATATACACAAAATTCAACTCATTTATGTATTTTATACATGTGAAAGGAAGCAGTTATTTTAAAAATAGTCAATTCTACAAACAAAACATTAAGAGCCGCGTCTTTCAAAATTTTAAATTTATCGGAGGGAAACTTTTAGTTTTTGATTGGGATTTTTAATTTTTTTTTTTTAAATACAGAACTTGATTATGTGGAAAAAATTGAAAATATAAAAGTACTTCCCTCGAAGAAATTTCAGGAAAGGTAGAGAAGAACCCTAGCATTTTTTAATTTCATAGAAGCCCACTTCAATCCTGCCTCTTTCTTGGCGGCGTACGATTTACTTTTATTTTCGATTCTCGACTATGTATTAACCTCGATTCTTGATGTCATTCAAGCCTTATTAATCTTCCCGGATTTTGGATGAGGTTACTCTTGCGCCGCCACCAGACTCTAGTGACGTTGCTAGACTCTTCGCCGTTGTCAGTCTAAGTCTATTTCGTCTCCATTTCGAAGTTCATCTAACAAACCGTTCTTTGTTTTCATATTCAGGTTTTTCTACTCAAGTGTTCCTTTGATTAATTCTGAATTTCTTGTAAATATGTAAATTTTAATTAATCGTTGTATGAAATAGGTCTCCTGTGGAGATGAGCATCATCAACATATTGTGGGTGTGTGGCACCACGCTCAAAAGTCGTTGTGCTGCTCACATCCATGCTATGCGAGTATTGAAGGTAATCTAATTTAGTATTTTAATCCAAGGGTCTTTCATGGCGCTAGATGCTTGAAATTCTGACAAATAGTTGCAGAATTAGATATGGTATTAATTGCTTCCCTATTTGGTCGAATAGAGGAATATTAATATATGTAGGAATTTAAGTAGATTGTTGTGCTTTGATTTCCCTTCCTCTTATTTTAGATTTACAGAGGAACACAATATATTAGAGAATAGAGAACAGTGTGCAGCATTGAGTAAGTATGTGTCCTTTTGCAAGAGGGAACACTTAGTATGACTATATGCGCTCTTGATTTCACTTAACTTAATTTTAATGAACAAATGAATTTTACATTGAGTAAATAGGTCTCAATACTGCATTAGTACACATCACAAACCTTTACTTGTGAATTTTAAGTTTATATGGGTCTGCAGTTTACATTCTGAATCTAATGGATGCAGAATGCCCTCTATGTCGTGCTGAGAAATGAGCATTTGTTGCATTTAAAATATTATACTGTTTTCGTGGTAAAAGTTTGTTCTTTAGGTGGCATTGACTTACGTATACATTGAGTTAAATAAGGTCATAAAACATAATTATTTAACCTTATATCATGTGGTAAAACTTACCTATGACATTTGGAATAAAATAATCAATGAGCTGAGCTTGCAATGTGTAATGCTCTTCTCAGCTTCAGACCTATTAGTAGGTAACTTAGGCACCACAGTCAATAAAAAAGGCAAAGTGCTATGATTTTTTTTTTTTTGTTCTATTGGTTCGGTTGTCTGCTTAGATTGAAAAGAACAAGAGAAGTTTTTTCTAGAATTTCATTGACGCAATATATGATATTTGGGATAGGATCAAGTATAGAGTTGCTTATTGACTGTATGGACATAGGTCTCAGAGATATCAGTATTTCGGATTTTAACTAGAGATCAGAGTTTTGCCTTGTAATTGATGTAATCATCGGTGAAGTGTGTATTCAGGGAAGCGATCTCTCAACAGTCAACCCTTACTCTTCTCTTTCTTATTAATAAAGTTCAGTTTATATATAAAAAAATATATAGTATTAGACTATTAGTTTAACTTCCAACTGAATGTTTTGTGCTATTATTGCTTTGAATTTTTTATGTTTTTGTATATTATTCTAACTCGTAATTTATGTGTTCCAGACTTCCAGCGAATCCAGCCATTTGCTTTTGCAACATTTATTGATCAACAATCTGCAGTCATGGCTATGCAGACATTTATTGTAAGCAATTCTTTTATGTCCTTACAATTCTAGCTGTAACAAAAATTTATATAGTGTGCCTCTTTTCTTGCATTATAATCCTTGCAGTATTACCAATTATATTTGTTGATGCGTATATAAAGATACTTTTGCCTTTTGATTGATATGTTTGTAATTGATATTTTTTTGTAGTTTGGACTTGAGTTAGTTGGAGAACCATGTGGCTGAACCGACTTGTGCGAGCATACACATGATTAACAAAAAGATGGTTGGAAATTTTAGGAGGCGCGTAGAAGAAAATTGAGTAAGCCATGTAGACACATTTATGAGATTTAGTTATATTACTAAAATTGATGTTAATTTACTTCTTTTTTATGCTTAATTTTCAAAAGATGGTGAAAAAAATGAGAAGAATATATTCAACTCGTAATTGAGATGAGTGCAGATGTGATAGTCTTTGAGGTGTTGGGTCATAGAACAATATATGTAAAAGGTATTTGTTATGGTCCAAAGCCTCCAAGAAGATGCAGCACACTAAAGGTGCAAGAACTCAAAATAGAAGTGGTTTTATTGAAAGGTGAATTGGTTGTGCAAGGTGCAAATACTTCTGTTTTGAAAGAGAATTGGCTACACAAGGGAAAAATATTTTTTTTGGCCAAGAGAAGGATAGAATTATAGGAGATAATATCTCCAGAGGAGAAGATGTCATCATGGTCATTTGAAGTTGAGATAAAGGAATATCATAGTTATTTACGAACAACATCTTGTCACAAAAGAACAAATATATCGTGACGAAATATACAAAATATGACAAAATAGTTAGTCTAATTGTAACAAAAAATAATGTCACTAAAATTTGATAAGGTTAGTAATAGATGGACAATCGTCACAAAAAAGTAATTTTTAGTGACAATAAATTAAATCGTTGTGAAAACTCTAACCTTTAGTGACGAAATATCATATTAAGTGACGAAATTTGAACTCCAAATGTGACAATTATATGTCACCGTAGATGAATGATATAGTGACGATGACCTTTATCGTCATCAAATGATGACTTTTAGCGACGAATCAAAATAACGTCGCATTTTACCTACCGCCACGCACATTTGGTGACATTCTTTGTGACGAAAAATTTCGTCGCCGAACAACTTTCGTGACGAAAAATGGGATTTTTATGACGATTTTTTTCGTCGCAATTTCTCAAATTTCTTGTAGTGCACTCTGGAAGTGTTGAACAAATCAGTATGCCAAAGCTGAGAGTAATGGCTGCTGTGATTGACTCTGCTGAGAAGAGAGTCAAGTTCAACTGGAAAAGCTTCATTCTGGACAAAATGATGAATGAGAAGTTTAAGTTCAAAGAGGTGAAGCACCACAAGGTGGTGGTTGATGGGAAACTCCAGTTTTGCACAAGAGCTAGCTTGCTCTTAGAAAGATTTGCACATTATACCCACCTCCAAGCCAAGCCAAAGCCTTTTCCTGCTCAAAATGTGATGTTCAGGAAGCTGTCTTCCAAGACAGAAAAGAGGAAGCAAGATGCAGCTTCAAAGAAAGAAGTTGATGTTGTACCAGCCACCAGATCCTCTCCAAGAAAGAGGAAAGCTCAACCTGCAAAAGCACAGCCCAAGATGAAGAGGATGAAGAAGATTTTGAGTGAATCTTCTCCAGAAAGTCAGTCAAGAAGTGGAGGAGCCACTTCTGAGGAAATTGAGAAGGTTGTTGATGAAGGAGTCAATCCCCCTGAAGAGGGTGAAGAATTCAGAGAGGTTGTCCCCTTACAGCCTGAGACTGTAACTGAGTATAGGGACCTTGACAAGCCCACAAGGTCTGAAAGAAGGAGGAGAATTATCAAAACTTCTGAGAAGCAGAAGCTGATGGAAGAGGAGAAGAAAAAGAAGGAATTTTTCAAGGAGATTAGACAGGCAAGTAAGTCTAACTCCAAGTCCAAGTCAAAACCCAACAACCCTGAAGCCAACTCTCCTGATATTCAGTCTAGAAGAATATCTCCAAGGCATGAGGAAGAGGAGTGCAAGACTCCTGAAGATGCCCCAATTGTGACCAAAAAGGTCTATTCTCCTGAAGGTGCTCCTGATAGGTCAGGAATTGATGTGCTGGCTGATTTAGCCAATATTGAAGACAGGCAGTTCTCCCCACTTGATCCCAGATTACTCTCCTACACCAAACTTCTTGAAACTGTTCTTCAAGAAGGTGATCAAGTTGTTCTCCCACCCATTCCAGCCATTCCAATTACATCTTCAGGCACATTGCTCTCAAAAGCGCCTGAATCTCAACTTGTCTTAAGCTCTTCTGAACCCAACCTACCTGAATCCCAGTTCAACCTACCTGAATCCCAATCCAACCCCCCTGAATCCCAAACCAACTCTTCTGATGGAGATGATAGTGGTGAAGAGTACACCTATGAGGGGATGTTGAGGCAGATTGCAAGAGCCAATGTGGATGAATTATATCCAGGATTGAAGGCATGTCCTAGGCTGCAGCAACAGTTCTATGATCTCAGAGCACTTGTTGAGATCAAGGATAGAACAATTGTGGAAATAGCTCAAGCTATTAAGGATAAGGGTGCCAACTGGTGGCAGGTTGAAGAAAATAGGCTATTACATTTTGCAAATGTAAAGAAGACAAGTGTATTGACCACTGAGGCCTTATTTTGCACCATTGTTCATGAGAAGGTGCTTGCTGAGAGAGAAAGAATTGCACAAGGAATCAAGCATCCTGATAGCCCATCTGATCATTCAGAGGAGTTGACCAAAGATGGTAACTCAGTCCAAGATGCATTGGCCAAGGATGGTTCTTCTGAGCCTGAGGCACAGCTTGACAATGTTGAGACTTCCATAGGAGAAGCTAGTTTGGCTAAAGCCTCATCAATGTCAGGACAGTTGGACATTGACCAGCCTTTAGTCATTCAGGATGACTCAGTGGCTTTGGGATGCCCAAGCACTGTGATCTCCCAACAACTGCCCTCTGTGGATCCTGTTGAGGATATGGAGATGTCAGGTTTAGGAATGGAAGGAGTTGAAAAGGCTGATAGTGTTGAAAAATCAGAGGGAGATGGTGAGGATGATTGTGTGATTACTGGTTCCTTGAGTGTACCAATTATAGAGGGAGATGAAGTAGAAATATTGGGTGCAGCCCAATATGAGAGTCAGGCTATTCTTCAAGTCAAATCTGAACTTGATGAATCCGTTGGTGAAAGGAGGCCTGATTCTCCAATGAACGTGAGTCCATCTTATGTGAATGAAGAAGAAAAGAATAAAGTTGAAAATGAGAGTATAGGTGCTGATGTATCAGACCTATTGGGAGATAAAAAGAATGAGGGTGTTGAGGGAGTTTTTACTAACACTCTTAGTTTTGCAGATTCAGTAGCTGTTACCATTGAGCAAATTTTTGCAGATGCTTCCCTTACAGATATACCAGTTGATGCTGACATTGACCTTGAAGCAGTTTCAGCAAATGTGTCCACATTGAATAAGATGTACTTTGAACAAGCCAACACCACTAAGGGTGGTTTTCATATTGCTACTCAGACTGCATCCATCATTGAAGAGTAATCAGAAAAGCTGGATACACTGGTCAGGGAAGTTGGGAAGGCACATGCTGCAACAGTGGATACTCTAGATGGCCAAGGCAAAACTTTAGCCTCTGTGGAGATGAGGCTAACTGGCTCAGAAGAGGTGATCTTGCCCACTTTAGATGCAAGAATTTGTGGAGTTGAAACTGGACTGCAAACAGTTTCAACAAAAGTAACAAAGGCAAAGGATGAGATGGTGAAGTTCACAAAATCTGTGAAGAAAGAGCAGCATGACCTCAAGAATCTCTACAAGGACAATGTGAGAGCTCTAAGAAGGACTATCAAGGATGCATTAAGGCAAAGGACAACTGCTCAGAGGAAGAAGGCTGAAGAATTGAAAGCTGCAATGGTGAAAGAAGCTGCAGAGAAGTTCACTGTTGAACTTATGGCCAAAGTGTCTGATCAAGTTGTGGCCAACCTCACTGATCAACTTCAGGCCAAACTTGATCAATCACTGAAATCCACTTTGGATGCCATTGTTGCACAGAAGATGAAACCTGTTCACTCTTTCTTAAGCATGGCAGATGACAAGATGCAAAACATTCATGATGAGAATGTCTATTTGCTGCAGGAGTTGAAGTCCCTCACTCAAGCTCACTCACATCTCTCTGTCTCTATGAGTGAGTTAAAGCCCCAGTGTTTTGATAATGCCAAAAAGGGGGAAAGAGAGAGAGCTAGAGCAAAGGGAACCTTGGTGATTGGTGAATCAAAGGGAAAGGAGAAGGTCCCTGAGATTGAGGAAGAGGAAAAAGAAGACTTTGGGAAAGGCAAAGGCCCAATGAATATTGAGGATTTAACTGAGGAAGAGCAGATCCAAATTGCTGTCAAGGAGTCTATGATGTTAGTAATGGAAAGTCAGGCAAGAAAGCTCTAGAGGCCTGGTGGTGAGTCTGCAGGACTTGATCCTAAGGAGAAGGATGCTAAAGTAAGGGGGAAGGTGACAAGGGCATCTGAAAGAAAGAGGAAGGAATTGCAAGCCTTCAATGAATTCCCAACCAGCCTGACTCTGCCATCAGAATTCCAGACTGAAGAGTCAACTCCATTGAGGCAGTCTAAGAGACTGAAGAAAACAGCCAAATTGCCTGCCAAACTGCCTGAAATTCAAGAAGAAGATGAAGAAGAAGAAGAGCAGGACAAAGAGCCTGAAGTTAGAGTGCCCAAGCTTGCTGATGATCCTTCTAAGCTGTTTGAAGAAGGATTTGGAAAAGATCCAGAGACACAGGAGAAGCTAGCTCTTCAAAGTGCTAAAGAGAGAATGGATCAGTTGGTTGAGGCCAACAAGGCAAGAGATGAGAGGAGGGCAAACTTCAAAGCTCCAAGAAGGAGGGCTTCTTACAGAAGACTCAAACCACAGATGCTGCAAAGATGGGACACTCAGTACCCTCACCATGACAAGTGGGTTCCAATCTCACTGAATGATGCATGGGAGGAGGCCAAGAGAAGTTTTGTATATGACTTTTATGTCATTGTGAAGTGGCTTGAAGAGAGTGTGGATGAAGTCTTTGAGCAGTTTATGTTTGAGAACCATAGGGACCTCTACCAAAAGCTGTTTGCAGCAGCTGAGATGGCAAGAGTTGAATTCAAGGCCCCTGGTCCTATTCTGTACATGCCTCCTAATTCAATGGGAACTTAATTGATGAGGGAAAGATTCTGGAAGAGTTCATCAATATCATGAGGATGAAAAAGATGAAGATTGGCCCTAGAGGATCCAACAAGGATGTTTGGGAGTTGAAGAAAGGGGTCTGGGCTCAATATGGCATTGCTCCTCAAGATGATGGAACTCTCTGATGGATAAGTTCATTTCTTCCCTATCTGGTTTTATGATTTTTATGATTGTTGTTATTCTGCCGTATCAGTCTAGTGAGTCCTTTTAATTTTCTGATCTGTAATGCTCTTTGATTTATATGAAAGGATCACTATGTTTCTATCAAGAGATAAAAACTCATTATCTCAACTAACCTGACATGACATATCTACTTGATTTATTGTGCTAACAGTTTCTTTCAGGAAAGTTGACCAGATCACTCACCCTGAAGGTAAAGTATAGTATAAGTCAAGTTCCCTTTGTAATAGGTTTTGGCATCATCAAAATGGGGGAAATTTTTGGGAATAAAATGATTTTGATTTAGATACCAAAACCCCTGAATGATGATGTTCAGATTAGTTGAGATATGCTCAAGTCTAGTTCAGACAAGTTGTCTCAGAACACTTGATTAAGTAAAATGCTTAAGTTAAAAATCTCAGAAATGTTGTGAGATTTTAGAGTTCAGGATAGTTGTCCAAAGCTGGAATGTTAGGCAGCTTGATAAATGTTAAGTCTCTAGGCCAAAGTTGCTGAGCTTTCAGTACAAGCTGACCAAATGGACAACTGAGCTGAAAAGATCAAGAGTGTTAAGGCAATGCGCATAAATGCAAATGATCAGAACAATTGAAGTGCAAATGATCAAAAGCATTGAATGCCAAAGCTTACAGAGGACACATTCAATGAAGCATTTATTGCCAATCATGCCTGAACCAAACATTGAAGACTTAAAGCATTAAAGAGTGAAGCATTGAATGAATGTTGGAACATTCTAAATTGCAGCATGAATGTTCAGGGAGTTTGTCCCATCTGACCGTTGGTTGAGTGTAGATTCTGCCACAAATCAACCTTGGGAAATGTGCATATTTGGAATCTGACACAAGTCTTCTCAGCCGCATTTTTCAGAAGTCAACACATTCATTCAAGCAACCATTGTAGAGGCCTTTTACACACTGGATAAAAGGATGCCAAGTTTCATAACCGTTACAATGGTGCTGCAAATAGACATATTTGAATTGCTATCCCTCCAACGGTTAGTTGTTCAAATTTGCCTATAAATACAGAAGTGATCAAGGGATTCATCATCCAACTACAAGCTATCAAACTACTATCAAGCTTTCAAAGGAAACCTAAGTTGTTCTTCAGAATCCCAAGTTTTCTGAATCACTTCATTTAGCTAAGCCAATTTTTGTAAACATCCAAAGCTTAGCATTGAGATATCCTAAGCCTTTACAACTGTTCTTATTGTAAAGGATATCTATACTAGTTGGAACCAAACCTCAAACCCTTATCTCATTTAGTGAAGAGAGTGTTTGTTGTAGAAGTGAGGAGTTAAGGACTGTCATTGTGAAACACAGTCTTAACTCAGAGAGATTGACCACTAGGACTCAGATTATCCTAGGGATCAAAGCACTAAGAGAGTGTTGTTGATCAGTGCACCTTGGCACTATAAAACAAGCTAATTCCATTATGAAGGAATTATCCTGTTCAATCAGGGAAAGTGGATGTAGGAGCTTGAGTCTCTAAACCACTATAAACTTGTGTGCCATTTACTTACTTCACTCTTTATTGTATTTACATTCAATCATATTTCAAAGAGCATAACTCAGTAAGTTAAGAAAAACTATTTTGGACAAAGTCCCTGATAACTGTATCTTTTCAGAAATCAACTTGGAGTATTTCTTTAAGTAAAAATGCCAACCACATTCCGCACTTAACAACTCTTTTAGATATTTAGCCAACTGATCACTCAATAGAAATCAGTAGGACAAGTATCTATCAAAGTTCACACTCAGGCTTGCTGTAAGACAACTTGCCTGATAAGACCAGTTTGTTCAAAAAGAAAGAATTTGCATACACAAGTGCATTCCCCCCCCCCATACACTTGTGTCATACTCCACCAAGGACCAACACAAACTAATAGGAATCTCGCCCTCACTCAGTTCCCTTGTCTGCAGAAATCCCTGCAAGGTATAACAAACATGGTCAGTGGCTCCTGTATCTACTACCCAAGAAAAGGCAGAACAGGCCGCAAAACATGTTTCAACAACTAAAGTGAGAGACATACCAGAGTTGTCATTTTTCAGGAGGGGACAATCAGACTTCCAATGTCCTGTCTTGTTGCACTTGAAACATTTGCCCTTCGGCTTTTTAATGCCACCAGAAGGTGCCAGTTTCTTGCTCCCACTGCTTTCACCACCACCCTTTTTATATAAAGGCTTTTTCTTCTTCTTGCCATTAGACGAAGAAGGTCCAGCCTGAAGAGTAACATTGGCTTGTGGTCGTTTACCCATGAGACCCTCCACTGCGACCAATTCCGTAAGAAGCTCGGTTAAAGTATAATCCTTCTTACTCATGATCGCGTTTACACGGAAGTTCTGAAAAGACTTTGGGAGCGAGTGTAGGATCATATCGATCTTGGTGTCATTATCGATTAACCCTCCGAGGACCTCAATCTCATTCAGATATTCCATCATCTCGAGACCGTGGTCCCTCATGAACGCTCCCTCTTGCATAGAGGTTGACATGATCTTCCTCATAGCCTTAAAGCGGACAACCCTATCTTTCTCACCAAAAAGCTCCTTTAGACTCAACATCATATCTGCGACACTAGACATGGTTTGATGCTACTGTTGTAAAACATTTGACATCGAGGCCAAAATGTAACAATGAGCCATCTCATCAGCCTTGTGCCACTTCTTATGAGCCTAATTTTGCTCTTCAGTAGATTCGGGTCCCAAAGGGGCAGGAGCAGGTGTGTTGAGCACAAACTTGTACTCATCTGCAACAAGGACAATGTCCAGATTTCTTTTCCAATCCAAGTAATTTTGACCAATAAGCTTATTTTGATTTAAGATAACTATAAGTGGGTTGAATGTCACCATAATGTATCTGAAATAAATAAAATGCAAGCAATAAATCACATAAGTTTGAAGCATAAAACATTGGAAACCTTCAAAACCAACATTCAACACAATCTCCAACAGCCCAACAAACACATATGCAAGCCACGTTAGGGTGGTCGTTTACACATGTATTCATCGACCAGACATTCAGTCTTTAATTTCAATATCACGTCAACTTATCCTTATGACGAATGAAATTAACAGTCGGACTTTAACTGGACATGTGAACTAGAACAGTGACCCCGTTGGGGGGTTATATTAAAATTCACATCTAAGTGATGACCACAATTTAACAACAATTATCTTGAATTATTCTTTACTGATGAACTCATGGATGACACATCCGTTAGGGAAGATCACACACTTCATCTAAAGATTAAAACATTTTTATTTGAAGTCTTAACTAGTAAGCTCGTGAATGTTGCACCCGTTAGGGGGAGACTCCCAAGGTCCCACGAGCAACAAACACCTTACTTAAAGACCAATTGTGGAGGCCTATAAATTAATTAAAAATCAATTATCTCACTTAGTCATTTTAACATGAAGATTATTCATTGGCATAGGATATTAACCAAAAATTAACACATGCATGCCATAACAATACAAGATGCGATAAACATAGGCAAAAATAAATAAATGCACATCTATCGCAACCCCTTGAAAATAACCTATAAAAAAACAGCCTACATAAAGATATTACATTGATAAAACAGTGGCACGGACGGATGCCTCGCATCGCCCTCTCACGCAATGCAAAAATCTCGAAATCACGCCCACCAACTAAAACTAGCAGAAAACTTCATCAAGACGTTTGAATTAGGTCCCGCCACCGGCTATCCCAGCTTAGCCTTGACATGTGTAGATCTCGTCGCGACGTTTCTGAAAAGGTCTTACGGGCCGAAAACGGACACCTGAGTCAAAAGTTATGGCCAAAACAGTTTTCACCGTCCAAAAGCCCTAACCCGAAGACTCGAATCACCATTTTCGGATCTTCTATCAACACCGACCGCTCTTGCGATTACAATAATAACAGAAATGAGAAAACCCTACTACAGTGATCTATGAAAAGATCCTATACTACCCACACTTATTATCTGGTGGGAAAACGATTACATCACACTAGGGTTACGATAGAAGAAAAAACCATAAACCATAAACAAGGAAACCAATAGAAACGAATCCATACATGATACAAAAATTGAATCATACAACTAAGAACGAATCATACATTTCTGGAAGAGCCAACAATCTACGAATTCAGGCTCTAATACCAATTGCTGGAACGCACCGGCGAAGGCGGTCCGTCACCAAGTTCGTTGTTGGGTACCAAACGTATAAAATGAATTAAAACAACATGCATCTAAAACAAAGTTTAGATTCGTTACCCTTGAAGATCGAGGCGTTGATTCCAATCTACAGATCTTCTAGTCTGTCTCCCAACCTCGCTCGAACAACGGGTGTACGGCGTGCTATCAAACGTGGAGAAGGTGCCTTAGTTTCGTCTCCTTGAAACCCTAGCCATTTTTCTCAATTTCGTGTGTGCTAGGGTTTCAAAACTGACTTGAGGCTCCTATTTATAATCTCCATAAGTTTCATGGGCCAGACTAGGGATCCATTAGAAGGTATAGGGTTTGAGCTTCTTACAAGCCCAAATACTCTTATGTTCAGCCTAGAACATATAATTTGGCCCGAGAACAGTAATTCATTCCACTAGAGAATTAATGTTGCACTCCCGTCCTATCCCGAACCGAATCAGGGCTTCTATTAGACTTTATAATTCCCCGTGTTTAAGATATCCCACATCCATTAATTATTAAAGCTTCTGACTTCTTTAAATAATTAATCTCTATAATTCCTTGAGTAGTACCACTCAACCTCGTTGTCGTACGGATTAAATCCACCTGCAGGGTTTAGTACGACAATCCTTTATGAGTTTTCTCAAGGGGACGTCATCAACCTGGAAGTCCAGGACACGGTGCCCTAATGCCAATAAGTAGACATCATGCGAGCGATGCCACTACCCAAAATACGGAGCGTGAAGAATCTACCAAGATTCTCACCTATGGTACATCAAAGTAGTGAACAAACACCCCACACATCTAAATATCACACTTAGGGTTAATAATCATAAAAGTCACCAAGACCTCTAGTTCTTCATAACAGTCAAAACAGAAGAACATGTCTTATTTATGATCCATTCAGTACGCCACGGCGCACTAGTACGAACTAATGACCAAGACAAGCCACTGAAAAGTTTATACTACAACTTAAACCAATAGTTGTGTCCAGAACTATCTCAGTTATGAATGTTGTTTATATCTTACAAGGAACTGACAATGTGATCTTCTGTATGACTACAAGTAATCACAAAGAATGCAATAATGTGAAAAATCATTTATTTCGGATAATAAGGAAATCAAATATACATCCATAAAAGCCCACTAAAAGTTTGCTTTATTGTATACACTAACACTAGATACCAATCTAACCCTAAAGAATCACATATGAATGCTGTCAAAAGAATCATAAAGTATGTTGCAAGAACATGTGATCTAGGTATTTGGTATAGCAAAGATACAAATTGTACCTTGATTGGGTATAATGATGCATATTGGGCAGGTGATTGTGATGACAGGAAAAGCACAAGTGGTGGTTGCTTTTATATGGGAAATAACTTGATCTCTTGGCACAGTAGAAACAAAATTGTGTGTCTCAATCCACAGCTGAATCAGAATACATTGCAACAGGGAGTTTTTGTACTCAATTATTATGGTTGCAAAAAATGTTTCATGATTATGGCTTAATTAGTGATGTATTGACTGTGTACTGTTATAATACAAGTGCTATAAATATTTCAAAAAATCTAGTGCAACATTCATTGACAAAGCATACACTACAAGAAAAAACTCTTCTTGTAACGAATTTATTGGTAACCAACACTTAAATGGTTACTAAAAGATGACTTATTGTAACTAAATTTTGTTTTGGTTACAAAAACTTCTATTTTAAATAACATTTAATATTTACCGTTACAAATGGTAACTGTTGGTTACAAATAACTTGGTTTTATTTTTTAATTAAATTTAATAATAAGATACCGTGAATATTAATTCAACTTTCTCTCTGTTTCTCTCCCAATTTTCCTGGGCGCAGAATTCTTATGAACCCCAACTATATCTTTTCATTCTTTATTCTTTTAAATCTTAAAACTATGAAACAATTTTCCTCAATTCACCCATTCAAGCGCGAGATCGAGAAGTTGAAATGCACGCCCAATTTATGATCTCAGTTTCGCTTGCCTCATTTGCAACAGATAAAATGGCGCCCCAATCATTACCCTCCGATATGCTAGAATGGGCGGTTCAATTCCTTCCAAAGATGCTAACCTCGACAGTGTAGTAAGTGTTTATCCTTATAAATATTACCCTGTTTCATATGTTGTTTGGCTATAAATCTAGGTAATTTCTTATTGATAAAAATTGAAATTTTTTGTTAATGTAAAACCCTACGACTTTTTTTCTGTTTCTCCTCCTATGAACGTGAGTTCTATTATATTGAAGGATAAGGCTACTCTCTCAAAAATTAAGTGAAACTATTGTATTCATGAAGAACATCGATTCTACTTTGTATACCGCACTATCGGTATTTAAAAATTTAGATTTAAAATATGCTTATTTGGTACTGTATATATAATATATTAAATGCTAGGATTTTGAGTAATGGTCGTATATTTTCATTTTCAGGAGTTTAGCTGCTAATTACTGGCATTCCCCTGCCAAATAGTGTTGAAGAGCTATGATATATTGGTTCCTTGTCAAAAAAAATAAAAATCCCTAACACTTAATTAATACTTGTTTGATTGTCTTGTATGAATTTAGCCATCATTTGATAGATTTGTACAGGTTCTTTTCGATTTCTTGCATCCCTTTGTCAATATATTTCATTTGGCCGGTTTCTTCTGGGCTCGAGCTTTAATCTTGATTTTTTTTCTTTAAGAAGAATGTTTATTCTTTTGTATTACCACAATTTTAAATATTTGATTATGTGTTCATTATGCAAAGTTGTTCTTGATATGCTTAATTTTGACTTTTCTTTGTGGTAGACCCTGATTGATGCCTAAATTTGTTTGCTACACAATTGCAGGGGATTTGCTTCCTTTTCTTGATCCCAACATGTTTAGCAGTAAGGATGATCACTTTGTTCATAGGTACAAGAATCTATATATCTCCTTTAATTACTTACCCCTGGATGATTCATATTACTAGTTTCTTAGAGTCCCCGGCCCTCTCCTCTTCTTATCAGGTAATATAAGTTGATTTTGGAACGTAAGTTCCATGAATCTTTCTAAGGAGGGGAAATCAGGTTTGCGTTAATCACTCTTCTGAAGTCTTTGTTGATTTTAATAAAGGAGTAAGTGGATTGCTGAATAATTTATGTGTTGCTTTTAAATGGGGTTATTATGCTATTATTAGGTTGTTATGTCCTAATGTTCTCACTTGGTGCTTCACTGCCACAATTAATTCCCATTGCTATTCCATGTATTAATGCTTTTTTTGTTGATTAGGATGCAAAATTAAACTTATTTCATCAGTAGAAGACTGATATGCTAAGTAGTGGAAAGCTGATCATGCTAGACAATCTGCTCAATAAATTTCACGAGATCAATCACAGTGTTGATATTTTCTCAGCTCTCAAAATCAAGAGCTTGGTAACCAAGGTATGATCTCTCCATGCATTATTGTATTGCTAGGTTACTCTAGGTATATTGCACAAGAGAAAATAGGGAATATTATGTGATTCTTGAGTTCTTCATTGAGGATTTTTATTACCGGTAATAAATGGTGTTATATATGTATCTAGTTCAATTGATAAATTAATTGAATGTCCATTTTCATCATTATGTTCGTCTATGCATAAAAAAGTCTAATGTTGATTTCCAAGTGGGAAATATATGGATACGATTGAAAATAGAATAGCCTTTTTTTTTACTAATCACTCGATAATAACTATTGTTTGGCATCTGCTGCTTGCTCTTTCATGCATTTAGATTTTGGGTTTAATTTTGGGCTGCGATTTTTGAAGATTTTATTATCTTGAACAACTTATTAGTATATTTTTTTTGTTATCCCATCGTCTGCCTATGCTTGCAAATTTTGTCTTTGTTGATTGTATTATTGCATACATTGTAGTTTATGTATTTTTTTTATTTTTCTTGCTCTAAAAAAAAAAAAAGATACCTGGCTTTGGGTACCTGAAATTTTTAGTATGCTTTGGTGAATTCAACAGGAGTTAATCCCATTTCACGATTTTCTGCTCTATTTAATAACTCAAGCTTGGAGGAAAAGACTTTAGTTTCTGGTGGGATATATTATTGTTGCAGATCTTTTGTGCTTAGGAATCTGAAAGGGAGTGGATGACCAACTAATATTTAACACGTACGAACATAGAAGTATATCGACCTTAATTACAAAATGTAACTTTAGATTAGTCAAGTGTTTTTTTTTTTTTTTTTGTGTGTGTAGAGGTTTAATTAATAACTGTCTTTTTTCTAATTAAATGTTTGGATAAGAGTTTGATTTGTTAAAGAGACAGGTTTAGTAGTAAATATATACTAGATGTTGAATCTTTTATTGATTTTTCAAGGCAAAACGAGTTGAGTCCACTACTGGAATTCTCTACTTGCGTAATAGTTGCCGAAACAGAAAGGAAAAAAGTGTTATTGAAGTCAAAAGGGACTTGCCCTTCAAAGGATTTTATGTGCCTATATTACAGTGTTGATGTGTGATTCTTATTAGTGTCATATATGGTATGATGCTCTGTTTTTCTCTTGATGAGAGGTGGTTTGAGATGCTTGAATCCTCTTAGTTATGATTGGTTGTGTTTAGTAATAGGAGGTTGTTTTCTTTTTTTAGAGTTGAATATTTTTCTACATCGTAAACTTATATTTGTGTATAATAATCGTATGATATTTTTTAGTTGTGTCTTTTGTAGGAAAATGAAGGTTCACTTTGATCGTAGACAAGATCTAGTCAAGACTTCGATCATTTTATGAAAATTATTACACATTGAAATGTACAAATATATTTTTTCTTTAATTGTAATTAGAATGTTTTTAGACATATTTTATTTCTGAATCAATTTCAAATGACATTGATATTTTTTTTTTTCTATGTATGTTGACATTGTTGATTGAGTTTATTTGGAGAATTATTATTTTCTTGAAATAAAATTATGGCAGTGAATCTTTGTTTTTAAGGTTTTTATGTGTATTGTATAATGTGTAAATAAAGCATATGATTTATTATATATATTCATTATTTATTCTTGAAATGTGAGTTGGTAAATGTTTCAAAATATTAGTAGCGAATCAATGTTTTAGTGTTAGTTATATGATTTTATGTAACAACTTATTTGTAATGAAATTGATATTTTGAATAAATTTAACAACAATTTGTAACGAAACTTTTGTTACCACTACTTTGGTTTTTGTAACTAAGAAGATGTCGTTACAATTGTATTTGTAACGAAATTGAATTTTTTTCGTTACAAGAACTTTTTGCAACGAGCTTTACAAGACCAACTTTTGTAACAAAATGTTTCGTTACAAAAGGTTTTTGTAACCAAAAATTCACTTTTTGTAACCAATTTTTTTGTTACAAAAAGCGCATTTTCTTGTAGTGATATAAGTATTAAACATCACTTCATTAGAGATCTTGTTGAAAAGGAAGTTGTTAAGTTGGAGTATATTTCTACTGAAAAACAATTGGCTGATATATTCACTAAAGCTCTTGATGACAAGAGGTTTTCATCCCTTCAAAAATCTCTTGGTTTATGTAATATCTGAAAATATGATCAAGGGTGTTGTAGTAACAATATTTTGGTCATTTAGTAAACCATCTGTTTGCAACCCGCGAATTTTCTGGACAACCCAGATCCAGGCTTATGACCCGCAAATTTTTTAAAATTGACTTAATTTGACTTTTGAGCTTAGAGTTTTGACTTGACTAATTGGGACAACACTTTACTAAATTTTTTCACTATAAGACCAAAAGTGTATTACTGTAAGTCCAAAAATATTTTGGACACTTTTTTTTTTGGGCAAAATGACTAAAACAATGTTACTACAAGACCAAAATTTTATCACTACAAGGTCAAAAATGTATTACTACATGTTCAAAAATATTCTAAAGACTTAATTTTTTGGTGAATTTATCAAAATGTTTTGACATGTAGTATTAAATTTTTTGCCTTGTAGTGGTAATATTTTGGCTTTGTAGTAACAATATTTTGGTCATGTAGTAAATCACCTGTTTGCAACCCGCGGATTTTCTGGATAACCCGGATTCAGACTCCTGACCCGCGAATTTTTTAAATGCTAATGTTTTCGAGTTTCGAGTTCACATATTTTATGGTACTAGTTCAAATATAGTATAGTATTAGTTCACATATTTTATAGTATTAGTTCACATACTCTATGGTACTAGTTCAAATATAGTATAATATTAATTCAAATATCAAATAATATTTGTATACCCACACTAATCTCTAGTATTATACCATATGCGATGACCACAAAATAAAACAATAAAGCTAATGCAATATTATACTGGTTTTTTCTTTCTCCACTCATTTAAGTTTCTAAATATAAATTTTATTTTTCAATTAGATTATGTTATTAATTAGTGTTAAAAAATAATCTACAACTTTAAAAAACTTGTAACAAACCAGATATCATTGTAGAAATAATGAAGACATAACAAAATAATCTTGGTTATTACAAATCAGATTAAAGCTAGAAAGTGAGCATGTCATATTCATACATTTATACCCAAATCAGAAAAAAAAAATGAATTTTTTTTTTCGATTTTTTTTGTATTTTTTTCCTAAATTTTGGTCTTTTTTTTTTTAAAAAAAAAGCTGAAATTTTTATTTCATATTTTTTTCCAATTTTTTTTTTTATATTCGTTGTTTTTTTTTTGTATTTATTTTTTGAAAGTTAAAAAAATAGAATAATATTTGACTTCATGGTGATTCATTGGTGACTCGATAGTCGATATATAATTATAATTTTAATGAGTTGTATTTTAATTTAATTGATAAAATGATAATATAGTTTTTTACATGTATTTTTCTTTTAAAAAAATTGGGGGTGAAGTTAATAAAAAAGAGGGTAAATAACTAATAACCCATTTTAAAAATAGGATTTAGTTACATGTATGTAACTTGTACATATAAGTGCCTAAAAGAATTGAGTGTGAATTTATTTAAAAAAAAAGGGTAAATAAAAAATTAGATCCAGTTACATGTATGTAACTGGTACACCTAAGTATTTGCCTTTACAAAATTAATTCTTAAGTTCTCAAAAGAAGAAAATTATCATAAGAATTTATCAAAATAACTAAGTCAATTTACAAAGCATTATATAAACCGACGAGCACATGCCGAAAGTGTGTGTGATAAAGGCGAACAAGCTATACTTCTTAGTATAGTCTTGAATAAGGACGAACCAAACATACATCGAAAGATTATGTTCGGGATATACGAACCAAACATACATCGAAAGATTATGTTTGGGATATACGAACAAATTTATATCGACGAATATAACATTTGGGAATTCGAGCGAGCATACGCCGAATGGCTATGCTCGTGATCATTCGAGCGACATATTTCCACAGAAATATGTTCGTGGTACATTTTCTAAAAAATACGAGCGAACATAGGCCGAAAGGCTATGTTCGTGATCATTCGAGCAACATATTTCTAAGAAAATATGTTCGTGATAAGTCTTTATAAAAATTCGAGCGAGCATACGCCGAAAGGCTATGTTCGTGATTATTCGAGCGACATATTTTTAAGGAAATATGTTAGTGTTATCTTTTCTAAAAATAATATGAGCAAAATATACTAAGGTATAACTTTGTGATCATATAAAAACGAACAAGCTTATTCTGACAAGGATAAGACTTGGATGTGGCGAACAAACTCATACCGAAAGGTTAAATTTGGATAAAAACAACAAGAAATTACTAAGGCAAAAGACATTTAATGTTCGACAAAAAAGAGAAGTGACGAGTAAAAACACTTGATGAAAAATAAAGGGAAAGTTCATTCATGAAAAGGCCATAAGTAGTGAACATTCATTACAAGCCCTAAGGGGCGATCATACAAAAGAAGGCCTTAGGGGCCGAACAGCAAAAAGAAAAAAGAAAAAAGAAAGATACAAATTTTAAGAATTCTCAACAGTCGTGAGATTGACTGTGGCATCAATAATATCAGCTCCATCCCCGCCTCCAGCTTGCTCGCCTGCAGCTGGCTCATTTTCAACATTCTCGACCCCAACATTTTCGACATCAACCACTTCAGATGCCGTGATCGTCGCGGGCGCCGCAGTCGTCGTAGGTGCCGAGGGTGGACCCTTGAAACTTTCAAAATTTACACCTAAGGCCTCAAGACGATGAAAGTGGAGTCCTATGTCGAGGAGTTCTTGAAGAGGCATCCTGGAACCAGCCTTAGGCTCTTCTTCCAGAATTTGATCTTCGGCCTTGATGGCCAGCTCAGCCAGGTCAAGTCCAGGATTGACCAAGTGAATATGATACAGCATCTCGGCAAGGGCGAGAGAAGTTGATAAATAGGCCAGTTTATCCAAATCAGAAGCAGCCTGGGCGGAGATCAGATCGATCTCATCAAACTTTTTCTCCACAAGGGCCTTGGCTTCATCCAAATTCTTCTCGATCTCGGCCATCTTCCACGGCGCAATTAACCGTAGTTGAAACCTCAGTCTTCAGGTGATCAATCTCAGCCCGAGCAGCTTCAAGACGAGTTCTACTTGTCGACACCTCGGCCTGGGCAGACTCTAGATGAGCTCTATTCTCCTCCATTTCCTTGGCAGGATTCTCATTCTGTGATTGAGCTTCGGCCAGTTGGTTCTCGGTCAGAATCCGAGCCTTCTCAGATTTGTTACAAACAATCTTCAACTGATCGCACTGATATCTTAGAGTGGCAATCGAGTTGTTCTGCTCGGCTATCTGGGCCTTCATTTGCTCGGTCATATAGAGGATCTGAGAAGCTTGTATAGAGATGGAGATGAAGTTGTTCGCCAGATCTTGGGCGGCCGTGTCATCGATCACGGGTTTTTTTAGAGAGCAAGGAACCGCGTGCATGGCCGCTAGGGCATGATTATCCACCTTCTCTTTGGTTCGGATGGATGGAGTTTTTTATCGCAAGAAGTTGCGAACATCCTCAGAGCAATAGACGGTGCTGGCCGCCACCCTACAAAATCAGACGAACAAGGAAAGATGTAAATAAAAAGGAAAGAAAAAGAATCTGAAAAATGCAAGTATAAAAATAACGAAGAGAAGGAAGTATTACCTTGCTGCCCTCTCGGCATCCTAGCCGAGCATGGTGATATCTTAATGATCCCTCTCAACAGTTGGCTGAGAACTGGATTCAGGAATAATGGCGAGCTGATCGCCAGAAGTATCACGATCAGAGATAAGCGGGCTCCTCGCTGGAGCAATAGTGGGACTCCTCGCTCGAGGAGGAGATTGAGATTGGGATTGCGGAGTAGGCCGAGCAGTGGCCCTTGGCAACTTGGTTCTTGAGGTTTTTCCTGGAGGTTGCCCTCCAGCAGCTGAGGTACCCTCGTCGGGACTCCTCTTCTCTTACGAGTAGGGGGAACTTTTCCCGTCTCAACGACAACTCTCTCGGACCCACTCTTCAAAAAGTTTTCCGCTTTAGAAACCATTATGTCGAGGAAATTGATGCCCCAAGGATGCAAGTACGGCCAGTATGAGGAACTGCTGAAACGAAGACAAAAAACATTCAGACAAGAAACACAATTGTCGAACAAGAGTACTTGAGAAATCTAAGAATAGTTACCAGGTGGAAAAGCCCTAGTAATATGATGAGGGAAAACTCGGAGTCCGGCCTCTTCTCGAATGCAATCTCGATTGAGGAAATCAAAGGATCATTCTCGGTAATGATGAAGAGAAACACAGTATAAGAGGTAGTGAAAGAAAGGAGTTTGCGATCTGGAAGATGGTCGCTTGCATTGTGAAGCACCTGAAAATGATAGAAAAAACTTAGTTAGTATTAAAGTGAGCGAGCATAAGATAAATGTATACTTAGAATTTTAGCGAAGTCGCGAGGAATGTTGATTATGTCCGAGCTTCCATTAGTATGAACTGCACTACTCCAATCTCCGCCGATAAACCACCACCTATGCTTCCAGTCTCAGATTTTGTTCGGCACCTTTTCAATAATCTTGAGGCCACCCCAAACTTTCAAATAGTGCCATCCTTCTCCATCAACGACCGCCCCCTTTGAAACTCCAAAAATATAACTTATTTCGGAAGGCGACAAGAATGATCCTCGACATCCAATCTGGGCAGCTGCCAAGCCAAAAAGAGTTAAAGTGCCTATTAATAAACTCCACCCATTTGCAGTCAATTGCATCAGAGCTATTCTCAACCAATTCAAGAAATGGCTGATTGCCGGGTGAAGAGGAAACCTTAATCTTACTTCCAACATTCCATAGTTGATGGCCACACAACCATCTGGGGGTTGGTCGGCACGTTCATCATCCGCAGGAACAAAAAAATATACATCTTGAGGGACGAGAAATTTCCTTCAATATTCCATCAAATGAAATTCCTCGATCTGGCTGGGATTTTGGCTAGCATCCATTCCAATGTCGACAACTGTTCGATGGGTTTGGAAGGTTGGTCGCATAGGGTGGTCGGCCACATACTCATCATATGATGGTGCTGAAAGCTCTCTTTCCTCGAACCTCTCGCGACCTTTGAGAAAATCCATTATTTGGTCTCTATAATCGAACATCTCAGCAATCTGTTCCGGAATCACGTCAGGGATCTCCTCGGGTCTGGGTTCGTCGAGCACCTCTCTGTACCGATCATCAATATGTTCCTTCTCCTCGATCTCGTCCTCCTCGTCAACACTAAGATTTTCATCCAAGTTCATATTTTCAACAATCTCATCCAAGTCATCTCCCTCGTCTTCGCGAGGAGGAGATCTGAAAAGACTATCCTCGGCGGAAATCATCTCGACATTTGTTGTCGGATTAAAAGCACTAATCGAAGTTGCTGAAGTTATCTCCTCAGGGTCCGTAGAACGTTCGAAGTCAGTGGATAAATCCACCACCCCTGGCCTCCTTGGACGGCTCGGCGCCATCGCCGTCGTTCCCGAAATAGTGTCACTCAAACCTTGAGTAAGACTAACATCAAACGAAGGAGGGTTCCCAAACCCATATCCACTGGCATTGCCTCCAAAATCCATTTTTGGAACAAGAAAGGAAGAAAGGAGAAAAGAAATGAGTCAAATACCTTAAGCACGGTCAGAATCAGAGCACAAATCGTCGGAAAGCTTCAAAATCGGAAACTTGCAAGAACTTTCAAAGCTTGAAGAAGGTAAAAATTCTGAAAATTGGGGGAAATGGCCTATTTATACGCAAACATCATGCAAGGACTAATGTGCCAAAAACAGGGTACTTTGTGTAATTTTACAAAAGTTGTTGATCGTTTATGAAGCCCACGCGCCGTGTGTCGAACACGCGCATCGTTTGGCCTCTCGCACGCGACTCACGCGCCATTTTGAAATTCCAAATTCGGCGCATGCGCCTGACACGAATCATATCAATACGTCATCAAAATCTCCTCGAAAAGGAGCAAGATACGGAGGAAACGAGGCGTCGTTTGGAAAAGGAAAATATTTCCAACGTTATATAGTGAGGACGATCAAGAATAATATATAATTTTCTTAAAAAATGTTCGCCCCTCAAGCAAGTCATGAAGGGCGACCAGGGACTAGTGTTATATATATTATGTTCGGTCAAAGAGTCAACATTCAGCTTATTGACGGAGAATAATCAAAGTCTTCGGTCTTGGTCAACAATGGCAAGGACGAACATCAAATAGGAAGCAAGTCAAAAAGTCTTCATAAAAGGGTCAACAAGTCAAGGAAATCCACGTGGGAGCGAGGAGGAGAAAAATATTATATTGGCAAACAGGTAATCATTGGTCGCCTGATTAAAGAAGAATTAGAGGTATTTAATGAAGTAATGTGTATTATCCAAGTCAAGATTTGTCGGCCATTAATAAGATGACGAGCAATGTCATAGTTATGAAGAAGACGTCTAGAAGATTCCAGGGTATAAGTTATTATGAGAAGATCCAAGTCCAGTTATTCACCCAAGGGTCAAGATAGAGTGAGGACGACCAGAAGCCAGCGTAAACGAGCAATATCGAGCAAGAAGCTATGAAATTCATCTTCGGAGCGTTGATAAGTCAAAGGCGGTGTAATAAAGGTGTTCGGAAACGAGCATCATGTAGGATGGGACATATAATGGCTAGTTTCAGAGATGATCATTTAAGAGCAGTTGTATTATCAATTAATAGGTGTATTAATGTTGAGCTGCCAGCAATTAATTGCATGCAATGTCATCCCCTATATAAAGCCCTTTGAAGGCTTAATATGATTCATTCGAAACTTTCTTAAAAAAGCACAACACTTTACTTAGCTTTCTCTCGAAGCTTTCTTCAAAGTTCTTCCTCAAGAACAAACCCTAATTCTAAGAGTTTATCAAGAACATCTTTGATCATCTTTCAATCCGTAAGAAACCACTCAAATATAAATGATATTGTTTGTGAATGTTTATTAGATTCAACCCGACGTAAATTGTTACAACACATACGTATCCAAGTTGGAATCAAAGTCCTGTTGGGAATAAAATGATTTTGATTTAGATACCAAAACCCCTAATTGATGATGATCAGATTAGTTGAGATATACTCAAGTAAGATCAGTTTAGTTGTCTCAGGACACTTGAGTAAGTAGAAATGCTTAAGTCTATAATCTCAGAAATGTTGTGAGATTTGTAGTTCAGGATAGTTGTCCAAAGCTGGAATGTTAGGCAGCTTATTAAGTGTTAGTCTTTAGGACAAGGTTGCTGAGTTTTCAAGACAAGCTGACTGAGTGGACAACATGGCTGAAAAGATCAAGAGTGATAAGGCAATGATCAATTGAAGTGCAAATGATCAAGAGCATTGAATGTTATACTCACAGAAGACACATTTATTGAAGCATTTATGGCCATCAAGCCTGAACTAAGCATTGAAGACTTAGAAGCATTAAAGATTGAAGCATTGAATGAATGTTGGAACATTCTAGTTTGCAGCAGGAATGTTCAGGGGAGTTGTCCCATCTGACCGTTGGTTGAGTGTAGAGTCTGCCACAAATCAACCTTGGGAAATGTGCATATTTGGAATCTGACATAAGTCATCTCAGCCGCATTTTTCAGAAGTCAACACATTCATTCAAGCAACCATTGAAGAAGCCTTTACACAGTGGATAAAAGGATGTCAAGCTTCACAACCGTTTCAATGGTGCTGCAAATAGACAAGTTTGAATTGTTATCTCTCCAACGGTTAGTTGTTCAAATTTGCCTATAAATTCAGAAGTGATCAAAGGATTCAAAAAAATCCAACTACTTGCTATCAAACTATCATCAAGCAATCAAAGGAAACCAAAGTTGTTCTTAAGAATCCCAAGTTTCCTGACACTTCATATAGCTAAGCCAATCTTTGTAAACATCCCAAGCTTAGCATTGAGATATCCTAAGCCTTTACACTGTTCTTGTTGTAAAGAATATCTCTACTAGTTGGAACCAAACCTCAAACCCTTATCTCATTTAGTGAAGAAAGTGTTTGTTGTGGAAGTGAGAGTTAAGGACTGTTATTGTGAAACACAGTCTTAACTCAGAGAGATTGAGCACTAGGACTCAGATTATCCTAGGGATCAAAACACTAAGAGAGTGTTGTTGATCAGTGCACCTTGGCACTATAAAACAAGCTAATTCCATTGTTAACGAATTATCTTGTTCAATCAGGGAAAGTGGATGTAGGAGCTTGAGTCTCTGAACCACTATAAATTGTGTGCCATTTACTTACTGCATTCATTATTGTTCTTGCAATCAATCATATTTCAAAGAACCTATCTCAGTAAGTTAAGAAAAACTGTTTTGGACAAAGTCCCTGATCATTGTGTTTTCAGAAATTAACTCGGAGTATTCTTACAAGAAAAAGGCCAACCACATTCCGCACTTAGCAACTCTCTTAGATATTTATCCAACTGATCACTCAATAGTTTTCAGTAGGACAAGTATCTATTGAAGTTCACACTCAGGATTGTTGTGAGACAACCTCCCTGGACCACTGCTTCTGAAAATCCTACTGATTTTCAAATCACATTAGTTTCTGTGGTCACTGAACTAATCCAAATTTCTGAAAAACCTATTTTTGTTTATCTTATTCTATTTCTATAGAAATGGCTAACAATGCAGTTCCAGGAGATGTTGTCAACACCATCAACAACATGGGTCCAAACCAAGTCAATCATATTTCTCATCACAAATTGCCAATGTTCTCAATTGAGAACTATGATTTCTGGAAGATCAGGATGAGAGCACATCTTGCTTGCTAACATGATGAAATGCTCAAAGTCATCACCAGAGGGCCCTTCACATTCACCAAAGCAAATCCCAAACTCACTGATGCTCAGAAAGCAGATCCAAGGGAGTTGCTACCAAAGGATGAGGATGAGTTTACAGCTGAAGAGAGAAAAAGGCACAACCTGAACTACATTGCCATGAATACCTTGTACCAGACCATTCCAGATGCAGTGATGGGAAGAGTATACCACTGCACAACAGCAAAGGAGATTTGGGACACCTTAGCACTCATATGTGAAGGTACCCAAAAGATAAAAGAAAACAAGCTTCAAGTGGCTATCCAAAAATATGAACAATTTTCTATGGAGCCCAATGAACTATTGATCATCTTGATGGCAGATTCACTGACATCATGAATGAGATAAACTCTGTTGGCAAGTTCTATGCCAAAAGAGAAGTTGCTTTGAAAATTCTGAGGAGTCTCACATCCAAGTGGGACATATACTCTGTCATGATGCAAAACACCAGCAATCTTGACAACATGCCCATGCAGCAAGTGTTCTCTGAACTCAAAGCATATGAGTTTGATTTAAACAGGAAGAAAGTGCATGATGAGCCATCCTCCTCAAGCAAAGGTGTTGCCTTCAAAGCTGCTGAAATAGAAAAGAAGAGTTCTCAAAGATCCTCTCAAACTGTTTCAAAGTCTGAAATGGAGGAGGAGCTGGCACTCATGGCTAGGAGATTTGAGAAGCTCAACTCCAGATTTGGTAGATACAAAAAGTTCTACCAAGACAACAGAACCAGAAGGAGATTCAGTTCTCCTGACAACAAACCAGAGGACAAAGCCTCTGATGAGAAGAAAGAAGACAGATATGCTGATAGAAAGAAGTACAGCAAAGCTGAACCATCATCATCAAGGAGGAAGGAGTCCTCAAGCAAGAAGAATGATGATGAAGATGTGTGTTACAACTGCCAGAAAAATGGGTCACTTTCAGTATGATTGTCCTGACCTGAGCTCAAAAGAAAGAAAAGAAAGGCAGATCAAAAGAGACAAGACGCTGAACAACAGGAAGGCCATGGTAGCTGGGGAATCAGCAAGTGAAGAGAGTGTCTACTCTTCTGATGATGGACTATTCTCCAACAGTGACAGTGATGATGACTGTCAAATGGCTTTTGAAAATGAAGAGGTATGTTCATCTTCCAATTCTTCTAATAACACACATGAGTCCAGTGAAATCCACTTGAAACTCAACTTTGGGAAGTTACTTGAGGATTTCACCAGGCTTCAAGAAGTATGCAATATGGCATTGAGAGAAAATGAGCTATTGAATTTTAAAGTTCAAACTCCCAACCTTCCTGAACCAGAGTTTGACATTAAATCAACTGAGTTGTATCAACAGACTGTGAGAGAACATGATGAAATGTCTCTCAAAGTCACTGAACAACAAAAGCTGATTGATGAACAAGAACTGACCTTGAGGAAAAAGGATTTTGATCCTAGAATCCTTCAAGATAAATTTGATAATCTCTCAAATGAATTTGATACTATTAAATTGAGTGAGGGGAGCTTAAAAATGAAGATGTCTGCCTTGAACAAATCTGCTAAAGCAATAGAAGAAATTCTAGGGTTTCAAAGACCATTTGCTAAAAAAGGTGGATTAGGCTATAATCCATTTGAACCCTCACTTGGTCTTAGTATTGCCTCAACAAGCAATTCTAAGATGACTTTTGTAAGATCAGTGGCTCAACAAAATGAAATAGAAGTAAACCAACCACTGATCAAGGAAAAGGGTAAAGGAATTTTTATACCCACTCAAGTAAACAATGTCTCTAAACCCATACCTAAGGAAAAGGTTAAGAACATTGTATACAAGAGAAATGAGGTTCAGAAGGGAAGAACCAACAGAAGGTCAAACCATCTGAACACTCATCAGTGGAGTTGTCCAAAATCTACACAGAAAAGGCCAACTCAAATGAGGCAACCTCAACTGAATAGATTAAGGCCCAACCCCTCTGATAGGTATAAAAGCTTCAGGAAGCTTGGACCTTACATGCCAAAAGGAAAAGGCCATCCAAGCCCCTATCCTCAAAGGTCTTACCAAGCTGCACCTAAGTCTAGTAACTTCAGGAGATATGCCCCAAAGAAATTCACCAACACTCCTGAACCCTACAAGACTAACACTTATGCACAGAAACCACCCAAGGCATTTAAGGGTAAGACTGTGTATGTAGATGTAAATGGAAACCAAGTCAGTCAGTTTGAGTCAATCAGAGTAATTAGGCAGATTTGGGTTCCAAAAGGTACAGCTAACCCTCTAGGACCCAACATTCAAAGGGTACCTAAAATTTGACTTTACAGGACTGCAAGGACCACAAGAAGAGGAGAAGCATCAACAAGAAAACAGCATGGTACTTGGACAGTGGATGTTCAAGACACATGACTGGGAACAAGGAGCTTCTCTCAGAATTCATTGAAAAAGATGGTCCTTCAGTAACCTTTGGAGACAGCTCTCAAGGAATCACAAGAGGTTATGGTACATTAAACATTGGTAGTGTCAAAATTACTGATGTCTCATATGTCCTAAGCCTAAAATACAATTTGCTGTCCATAAGTCAAATCTGTGATAAAGGATACAGTGTTGAATTTGCACCAAATGAATGCATTATTAAAGATAATTCAACACAACAGGTGCTACTAACAGGGGTGAGAAAGGGAAATGTCTATTTTGCAGATTGGAGTAAAACCCCTGAAGCTGTTTGTCTTGTTGCCAAAAGCACAAGTGAGCAAAGCTGGCTGTGGCACAAAAGACTAAACCATCTGAATTTTAAAACCATCAACAAGATTGCAAGAAACTCTCTAGTTAAAGGGCTGCCTAATCAAGTGTTCACCAAAGAACATATATGCCAGCCATGTCAGGAAGGAAAGCAGATCAAAGCTTCATTCAAAGGAAAGCCTGTCATCTCAACTGAGAGAGTTCTTCAACTACTGCATATGAATTTATTTGGTCCAATTATCCCAGTAAGTATAAATGGAAGAAAATATGCTTTAGTTGTTGTTGATGATTTCTCCAGGTACACTTGGGTAGTATTCTTGCTGAATAAAAAGGAGACCCAAGTCAAGCTACCTGAATTGATGATGAGATTGAGCAATGAAAAGGGCCTAAGTATTGTCAAGATCAGATCAGACAAAGGCACTGAATTCATAAACTCATACATCAATGAGTACTGCAGCAAGAATGGCATCACTCATGAGACTTCAGCAGCAAGAACACCTCAACAAAATGGGGTTGCTGAAAGAAGGAACAGAACCTTGAAAGAAGCAGCAAGAACATTGATTGCTGAATCCAAATTGCCTAAAAGGTTCTGGGCTGAAGCCATTAGCACTGCATGTCACACTCAAAACAGGTCCTTAATCACCAAAGAACAAGGTAAAACCCCATATCAATTATGGAAAGGTATATTGCCCACTGTTGCTTATTTTCACATATTTGGTTGTAAGTGTTTCATTCATAATAATGGGAAAGAGCAATTGAAAGCTTTTGACAGCAAAGCTGATGAAGGAATATTTGTTGGATATTCACAAATCAGCAAGGCTTACAGAGTCTACAATTGCAAAACCCTTATTGTGGAAGAAACACCTCATGTTGTGTTTGATGAATCTATTAATGAGTTCAGGGATAAAAACCTGAATATTGATGAGATAACACAAAGAACAACCAGACTAAGGCTTCAAAGCAAGGAGACAGTGTTTGTAGATGTTGCCCAGCCTGAACTTGATGACAATAAAAAACTGGACAACCTACCTGATGGCAATCAACCAGAAGCCAACCAACCTGAAGGTGAAATTGAACTGACTGACCCCATCCCAGTTCAAAACCAGGTAACAACTACCAATGAAGAAGCAGGCAATGCTGAGGTAGTAAATGGATCCAATATTCAAGGGGGAACCAATGAAAATGTCAACTTATCTGACAATGAGGACAATACCCCTGAATATGATCCTAAACTTGATCCTTCAATTAACTTTCCTGAATTTAATGAGTCTAGTGATCCAACTTCAGATGAGGACAATCCTCCTGAAGGAATCAGGTCTAGAAGGACTTGGTTGCATGACCACCCAACTAGCCTGATACTTGGTAACCCAAGTGAAGGGATCAAAACTAGAAGGTTTCATGGAGAAAGTGCTTTGTTTTGTTGTTTCCTTTCAGAACAGGAACCAAGAGATATTGAGGAAGCACTTCAAGACACCAACTGGATCATAGCCATGCAAGAAGAGCTGAACCAGTTTACCAGAAATGAAGTATGGGAGCTGGTGGAGAGGCCAACTCATCAAGATGTCATTGGAACCAAATCGGTGTTCAAAAATAAGAAAAATGAAAATGACACCATTGTGAGGAACAAAGCAAGACTGGTGGCCAAGGGATATTGTCAATCTGAAGGGATTGATTATGATGAGACCTTTTCTCCAGTGGCCAGACTTGAGGCAATCAGACTCTTCTTAGCATATGCAGCTCACATGAGATTCAAGGTGTATCAAATGGATGTGAAGAGTGCATTTCTCAATGGGGTACTCAAAGAAGAAGTATATGTTGAACAGCCCCCAGGCTTTGAAGAAGGAGACAAGGTGTACAGATTAAAGAAAGCTCTCTATGGCTTAAAACAGTTTCTACTAGATCATGGTTTTGTCAAAGGCACTGTTGACAAAACCTTGTTCAGAATCTGTGAAGGAGATGATATTTTGTTAGTCCAAATCTATGTGGATGACATTATATTTGGATCTCCAAATGAGAAGCTGTGTGAGAAATTCTCCAAACTCATGCAGAGCAAATTTGAGATGTCCATGATGGGATTGATGAATTTCTTCTTAGGACTTCAAGTCACTCAATCAAAGAAAGGAATATTCATCAATCAGGCCAAGTATACAAGGGACATGATCAAGAAATTTGGATGTGCTACAAGCAAGCCAGTCAGAATTCCTATTAATACAAACTGGAAGATGGATCCTGATGAAAGTGGAGAATCAACAAACTCCACTAACTACAGAGGAATCATAGGATCCTTGCTATATCTCACTGCAAGTAGGCCTGATATCACATTTGTAGTTGGAGTAATTGTGCAAGATTTCAAACAAATCCAAAGAAGAGTCACCTTGGTGCTGCCAAGAGAATTCTAAGATATCTCAAGGGATCTGAGAATCTTGGATTATGGTATCCAGCTGATGACAACATTGAGCTCACTGGATATTCAGATGCAGATTATGGAGGTTGTAGAATTGACAGAAAGTCCACCTCTGGAACATGTCAATTCTTGGGCAGCAAGCTTATCTCATGGTTCTCCAAGAAGAAAAATACAGTTGCCACATCAACAACTGAAGCAGAATATGTAGCAGCTGGAAGTTGCAGTGCTCAGATACTTTGGCTCAGGCAGCAACTTAGAGATTACAAAGTCATCACCAATGAAGTTCCAATATTCTGTGACAACAATAGTGTAATTGCCATTTCACAGAATCCAGTGCTACACACCAGATGCAAGCATGTTGACATCAAGCATCACTTCATAAGGGATCATGTGGAGAAGAAAGATATCAAGCTTGTCAAAATTCACACTGATAAGCAAAAAGCTGATATCTTAACTAAGCCATTAGCTGAAGCAAGGTTTTTAGAACTTTCAGCTGAATTGGACTTACTTGATCCAGGAAAGATGGAGAAATGAAGGGGGAAGTTCATTAAGTTGAACTTCAGCAAGGTTGACCAACCTCACTGAAGTAGTCTGCCAAAAAGGAAAACTCAGTGGAGTTGTCCTTGGAGTGTTCAACAATGTTGGTCAGGAGACCTGTCCTAGTGGGACCCAATCAGTAACATTGGGACTCACTCAGGCATGTTGGTCAGTCGTTTTGACCATAACAAAAGTCAAAACACATCTCAGGATGTTTGTCCGAGTTAATAGGGTGATAATTGCTATTTTTAGCATTGATTGGACATTTAAAAGAATTCTTAGGCTAAGAGTAGGCTATTTTAGGATGGCGTGTGATATTAAGATTTTTGCCCCCAAAATGGCAAATCAACATTTAATGCAAAAATCTCTTTTAAGATTACATGAATTCTTGTGCCATCATCAAAGCCATTGATTTTCATTAAACCTTCATTAAACCGCCTCCAAGCCCACTACCCCACAATATCCATTTGGTTTTTAACTTTATCCACCATCAATCACTATTAACCAACGGTTAATAAATTCTCTACATATAAAAACCCTTTGTTTTTACCCACCTTCCTCAAGCACTCATATTTTCGAACCTAAAACTTTTTGAAAACCTCTCAAAACCTGCAAATTTCTCCAAACTTATCTTTCACAAATTCATCTATGGCTCCCAAAATCAAAAGAGAAGAGTTAGTAGATTTCAATGATTCGTCCTTGGATATTGACTTCTCTTATCTCAGTAATCCAAATTCTCTGTGGTTTGAGAAGTTGGTGGCCTTTGACAGCCCAGACAAAGACGTTCAACCAGTCCTCCAATGGCTAAGGGAGGCAGGGCTTGAAAAGTTCTTAGGCACCAAGCCTGATTCTTGTTTGAATCCATTTATGGCAGAGTTCTTTGCTCATCTCAGATGGAAGGGCAAAAAGGGTGATGTGTGCACCAAGTTGACTTATGCTGAAGAAGATGAAGAAGAAGAGAGTCAACACACCATCATCTTCACTGCTGAAGACCTTGATGCTAGCTTTGGGCTACCATCTGAAGGCCAAAATCCAGAATTCTACAGAGAAGGAGAGGAGCAGGAGTTCTCCAATCCATGGATGAAGGTACCCAAAAAGCTGGTAAGTGCTCAGAACAAGAAAACATTGAAACCAGTTTATGAGCACTTATTTGATTGTGTTGTGAAAAGCTTATTGAGCCATTCTGGAAGTGTTGAACAAATTAGTATGCCAAAATTGAGAGTAATGGCTGCTGTGATTGACTCTGTTGAAAAGAGAGTCAAGTTTGATTGGAAAAGCTTCATTCTAGATAAAATGATGAATGAGAAATTTAAGTTCATAGAAGTGAAGCACCACAAGGTGGTGGTGGATGGGAGACTTCAATTTTGCACAAGAGCAAGCCTGCTCTTAGAAAGATTTGCTCACTACACACACCTCCAAGTCAAGACAAAGCCTTTTCCAGCCCAAAAAGTAATGTTTAGGAAGCTGTCTTCGAAGACTGCGAAGAGAAAGCAAGAGGCAGCATCCAAGAAGGCCTTAAGTGTTGTACCAGCTACCAGATCCTCCCCAAGAAAGAGGAAAGCACAACCAGCAAAAAGTCAGCCAAAGATGAAAAGGATGAAGAAGATCCTCAGTGAATCTTCTCCAGAAAGCCAGTCTGGAAGTGGAGGTGCCACTTCTGAGGAGATTGACAAAGTGGTAGAAGAAGGTGTCAACCCCCCTGAAGAGGGAGAATAATTCAGAGAGATTGTCCCTCTGCAACCTAAATCTGTGACTGAGTTCAGGGACCTTGATAAGCCAACAAGGTCAAAAAGAAGGAGAAGGATCATTAAGACTTCTGAGAAGCAGAAGTTGATGGAAGAAGAGAAGAAGAAGAAGGAATTCTTCAAGGAGATTAGACAAGCAAGTAGGTCTAACTCCAAGTCAAAGTCAAAGCCCAACAACCCTGAAGCCAACTCTCATGATATTCAATCTCAAAGAATATCACCAAGTCATGAAGAAGAGGAGTGCAAGACTCCTGAAGATGCCCCAATTGTGGCCAAGAAAGTTTACTCTCCTGAAGGTGCTCCTGACAGGACAGGTATTGATGTGCTGGCTGATTTGGTTGATATTGAAGATAGGCCTTTCTCCCCACTTGATCCCAGACTTCTTTCCTACACCAAACTTCTTGAAACTGTTCTTCAAGAAGGTGATCAAGTTATTCATCCACCCATTCCAGCCATTCCAATAACCTCCTCAGGAACATTGCTCTCTAAAGCACCTGAGTCCCAAATTGTTTTAAGTTCTTCTGAACCCAATCCTTCTGAACCCAACCCTTCTGAGCCCCAGCCCAACCTACCTGAATCCCAATCCAACCCTCCTGAATCCCAAGCCAACTCTTCTGATGGAGATGGTAGTGATGAAGAGTACACTTATGAGGGGATGCTAAGGCAGATTGCCAAAGCTATGTGGATCAGTTGTACCCAGGATTGAAGGCTTATCCTAGGCTGCAACAACAGTTCTATGATCTCAGGGCACTTGTTGAGATCAAGGATAGAACAATGCTGGAGATAGCTCAAGCTATCAAGGATAAGGGAGCTAGCTGGTGGCAGGTTGAAGAAAACAGGCTATTACATTTTGCAAATGTGAAGAAATCCAGTGTGTTGACCACTGAGGCCTTGTTTTGTGAAATTGTTCATGAGAAGGTGATTGCTGAAAGAGAAAGGATTGCACAAGGCCTTAAGCATCCTGATAGCACCTCTGATGATAATGATGATGATGATGACAACACCAATCCCAATCCTCCTGGCCTCAATTCTGCTCAGGTACATTACTTGACCTATCATTCAATTAAGGACTCTGAGCAATCAGAGGAGTTGACCAAGGGTGGTGACTCAGTCCAAGATGCATTGGCCAAGGATGGTTCTTCTGAGCCTGAGGCACAGCTTGACAATGTTGAGACTTCCCTAGGAGAAGCTGGTTTGACTAAAGCCTCATCAATGTCAGGACAGTTGGACATTGACCAGACTTTAGTCATTCAGGATGACTCAGTGGACTTGGGATGCCCAAGCACTGTGATCTCCCAACAACTGCCCTCTATGGATCCTGTTAGGGATATGGAGGTGTCAAGATTAGGATTGGAAGGAGTTGAAAAGGATGTTAGCATGGAAAAATCAGAGGAAGATGGTGAGGATTGTGTGATTACTGGCAGTTTGAGTGCACCAAAATTAGAGGGAGATGAAGTAGAAATATTGGGTGCAGCCCAATATGAGAGTCAGGCTATTCTTCAAGTCAAATCTGAACTTGATGAATCCCTTGGTGAAAGGAGGCCTGATTTTCCAGTGAATGTGAGTCCATCATGTGTGAATGAAGAAAAAAATAAAGTTGAAAATGAGAGTGTAGGTGCTGATGTATCAGACCTAATGGGAGAAGAAAAGAATGAGGGTGTTGAGGGCGTTTTACCTAACACTTTGAGTTTTGCAGATTATGTTGTTGTTACAATAGAACAAATTTTTGCAGATGCTTCCCTCACAGATATTCCAGTTGATGCTGACATTGATCTTGAAGCAATCTCAGCAAATGTGTCCACCTTGAACAAAATTTACTTTGAGCAAGCCAATGCCACTGAGGCTGGATTACATATTGCTACTCAGACTGCAACCTCCATTGAGGAGCAATCAGAGAAGTTGGACACATTGGTTAGAGAAGTTGGGAAGGCACATGCTGCAACTGTTGACACCCTTGATGATCAAGGAAAGACTTTAGCCTCTGTGGAGATGAGTCTTACTGGCTCAGAAGAGGTGATCTTGCCAACCTTGGATGCAAGAATTAGTGGTGTTGAAACTGGACTACAAACAGTTTCAACAGAAGTTACAAAGGCCAAGGATGCAATGGCAAAATTCACTAAGACTGTGAAAAAGGAGCAGCAAGGCCTCAAAGATCTTTACAAGCACAATGTGAGGGTTTTAAGATGGACAATAAAGGATGCATTGAGTCAGAGAACAGCAGCTCAGAGGAGGAAAGCTGAGGAGCTAAAGGCTGCTATGGTGAAAGAGGCTGCTGAAAAGTTCACAGTAGAACTGATGGCCAAGGTCTCTGATCAAGTTGTGTCCAACCTCACTGACCAACTGCAAGCCAGACTTGATCAATCCTTGAAGGCCACTCTGGATGCTATTGTTGCTCAGAAAATGAAGCCTGTCCACACCTTTCTGAGTATGGCTGATGATAAAATGCAGAACATTCATGATGAGAATGTGTATTTGCTACAAGAACTGAAGTCCCTCACTCATGCTCACTCACATCTCTTTGTCACAATGAGTGAATTGAAGCCCCAATGCTTTGATAATGCCAAAAAGGGGGAAAGAGAGAAAGCTAGGGCAAAGGGAACCTTGAGGATTGGTGAATCCAAGGGAAAGGAAAAGATCCCTGAAGTTGAGGAGGAGGAAGAAGAAGACAATGGGAAAGGCAAAGGCCCAATGAATGTTGAAAATCTGACTGAAGAAGAGCAGATCCAGATTGCAGTCAAGGAGTCTATGATTTCAGTGATGGAATGTCAGGCAAGAAGGCAACAGAGACCTGGTGGTGAATCTGCAGGACTTGACCCCAAGGAGAAGGTTGTTGAAGTAAGGGGGAAGGTGACCAGAGCCTCTGAGAGGAAAAGAAAGGAACAAGCCTTTAATGAATTCCCAACCAGCCTGACTCTTCCATCTGATTTTCAATCTGAAGAGTCAACTCCACTGAGGCAGTCAAAGAGGTTGAGGAAAGCAGCCAAGTTGCCTGAAATCCAAGAAGAAGAAGCTGAAGAAGAAGAACAGGACAAAGAGCCTAAAGTCAGAATGCCCAAGCTTGCTGATGATCCTTCAAAGTTATTTGAAGAAGGATTTGGAAAGGATCCTGAAACACAGGAGAAGCTAGCTCTTCAGAGAGCTAAGAAAAAGATGGATCAGTTGGTTGAGGCCAACAAGGCAAGAGATGAGAGAAGGGCAAACTTCAAAGCTCCTAGAAGGAGGGCTTCTTACAGAAGACTCAAGCCTCAGATGCTGCAGAGATGGGACACTCAGTACCCTCACCATGATAAGTGGGTGCCAATCTCACTGAATGATGCATGGGAGGAGGCCAAGAGAAGCTTTGTGTATGACTTCTATATCATAGGAAAGTGGCTTGAAGAGAGTGTTGATGAGGTGTTTGTGCAGTTCGTGTTTAAAAACCATAGGGATCTATACCAGAAGCTGTTTGCAGCAGCTGAGATGGCAAGAGTTGAGTTCAAGGCCCCTGGTCCTATTCTGTACATGCCTCCCAAGTTCAATGGGAACTTGATTGATGAAGGAAAGATTCTGGAAGAGTTCATCTCAATCATGAGGATGGAGAAGATGAAGCCTGGCCCTAAAGGAACCAATAAGGATATTTGGGAGCTGAAGAAGAGGGTCTGGGCTCAGTATGGGATTGCTCCTCAGGATGATGGAACTCTCTGAAACATAAGTTCATTCCTTCCCTATCTATCTATGATTTTATTGCTTGTTGTTATTCTGTCTTACCTGTATCAGCTTAGTGAATCCTTTGTTGTTTTTCTGCACTGTAATGTTCTATGATTTATATGAAAGGATCACTATATTTCTATCAAGAGATAACAACTCATTATCTCAACTAACCTAACATGACCTATTTACTTGATTTATTATTGTACTAACAGTTTCTTTCAGGAAAGATGACCAGGTCACTCATCCTGAAGGTAAAGTCTAGTATAAGTCAAGTTCCCTTTGTAATAGGTTTTGGCATCATCAAAAAGGGGGAAATTGTTGGGAATAAAATGATTTTGATTTAGATACCAAAACCTCTAATTGATGATGATCAGATTAGTTGAGATATACTCAAGTAAGATCAGTTTAGTTGTCTCAGGACACTTGAGTAAGTAGAAATGCTTTAAGTCTATAATCTCAGAAATGTTGTGAGATTTGTAGTTCAGGATAGTTGTCCAAAGCTGGAATGTTAGGCAGCTTATTAAGTGTTAGCCTTTAGGACAAGGTTGCTGAGTTTTCAGGACAAGCTGACTGAGTGGACAACATGGCTGAAAAGATCAAGAGTGATAAGGCAATGATCAATTGAAGTGCAAATGATCAAGAGCATTGAATGCTATACTCACAGAAGACACATTTATTGAAGCATTTATGGCCATCAAGCCTGAACTAAGCATTGAAGACTTAGAAGCATTAAAGATTGAAGCATTGAATGAATGTTGGAACATTCTAGTTTGCAGTAGGAATGTTCAGGGGAGTTGTCCCATCTGACCGTTGGTTGAGTGTAGAGTCTGCCACAAATCAACCTTGGGAAATGTGCATATTTGGAATCTGACACAAGTCATCTCAGCCGCATTTTTCAGAAGTCAACACATTCATTCAAGCAACCATTGAAAAAGCCTTTACACAGTGGATAAAAGGATGTCAAGCTTCACAACCGTTTCAATGGTGCTGCAAATAGACAAGTTTGAATTGCTATCTCTCCAACGGTTAGTTGTTCAAATTTTCCTATAAATTCAGAAGTGATCAAAGGATTCAAAAAAATCCAACTACTTGCTATCAAACTATCATCAAGCAATCAAAGGAAACCAAAGATGTTCTTAAGAATCCCAAGTTTTCTGATCACTTCATATAGCTAAGCCAATCTTTGTAAACATCCCAAGCTTAGCATTGAGATATCCTAAGCCTTTACACTGTTCTTATTGTAAAGGATATCTCTACTAGTTGGAACCAAACCTCAAACCCTTATCTCATTTAGTGAAGAAAGTGTTTGTTGTGGAAGTGAGAGTTAAGGACTGTTATTGTGAAACACAGTCTTAACTCAGAGAGATTGAGCACTAGGACTCAGATTATCCTAGGATCAAAACACTAAGAGAGTGTTGTTGATCAGTGCACCTTGGCACTATAAAACAAGTTAATTCCATTGTTAAGGAATTATCCTGTTCAATCAGGGAAAGTGGATGTAGGAGCTTGAGTCTCTGAACCACTATAAATTATGTGTCATTTACTTACTGCATTCATTATTGTTCTTGCAATCAATCATATTTCAAAGAACCTATCTCAGTAACTTAAGAAAAACTGTTTTCGACAAAGTCTCTGATCACTGTGTTTTGAGAAATTAACTTGGAGTATTCTTACAAGAAAAAGGCCAACCACATTCCACACTTAACAACTCTCTTAGATATTTATCTTCACTTATTCAATCTTCACTTTCGCTGGTAGAGGTCCATTCCTCGTCTTCTTCATCATCTGGTTCTAAAGATTGAGATATTTTCTCGGCTCTTACCCAATCATCAAATAAGCATTGATTTTCTACATTTTTTACGGACATATTGAATCTCGTTGCATTCAAAGTATAATCTTCTACATTAAAATCTTGCTCAACAACAACAGTTGAGGCGGGAGCCAAAAGAATTTCCTTTGTGAGCATTGACAATTTCAGATATATATTTATCATCCTCTACCAACACTTTAATATGTCAAAATCGTCTCCATCTAAATTAAATTGCATTGACGTATTCATTTCATAATTTTCAAATTCTTGAGTATATGATGACCTTACTCTTTTATGATTACGAGTAAAAAGAAAACTAGAAATATCATCCATATCGTCGACATTTTCGACGTTCACACTAGCACTATGTCTAGAACCGGAAGTAGAAGTGGAGGAACGATGAGCATCTGAATTCATATACTTTCTAGTTGTTTAACACTATTTATGATTTCACTTGTATTTGGTCGATAAGATTGTGAATGTTCGGCGGGAGGATGTACATAATTATAATACAAGTCTAACAACCCTTTTACAGCATCTAACTTATATATAGGATCAAAGACTTTAGCAATTAAAAATATAGGGGGAATAATATTAAGATATTTCATTTTGCATCATAGGAAGAATTGCACCATGTAATATCAGATCATTTATATTACGTCTTAAAACCCCGACAATTTTAAGACAATGTTCAAAAGTGCCATATGAGAAGTAGGTTCGTAAACTTTAGACATAGAATAAGTAGCATCAATAAAAACTCCCAAAATTGAACTTTTTTTTTGCATGGATCTCAATCTTGTACATGTAAACGAAAAAACCACAATTTTCGTTAGCTAAAAGAGTACATAAAGCTTCTTTATAATCCAGCGTCTCTTTTAATAATTTATAAGTAGAATTTCACCGCATTAGCACATCAAGAGATTTTTTTTTTTGGATGCACACCTAATGATCTACAAATCATTTTCCATTTTTTCATCAAACTAGTATGTCTCGTCAAGAAAATAATAACATCTTTAATAGGAAAAACTTGAAGTCTCAAAGCAATTAAACCATCTTGAACACATAAATTTAAAATATGACACATACATCTAATATGATATTTTCCCCACCAAAATATGGTTGACAAGCAATTTGAAGATCATTGATACTAGCGGTATTACCACTAGCATTATCAAAAGCAATTGAAAAAACTTTGTTTGTCAAAGCATAATCATTTAAAATAACAACAATTTTATTTTTAATACCTTTGACATTGTGCACATCATCAAAATCCCTATAAGCAATTAATATTTTGTTTAAAGTCCAAGAATCATCAATACAATGACAAGTAACTCCTATATAAGAATGTTTTTGAAAATTAATTACCACTCCAAATATTCGCACACATAGAAACTTTAACCCTTAGTGAGGCAAAAATATTGATCAAATATATTCACCAACAACATTAGCAATATCACAAGCAACCGTAGAACGAAATTTTTTTTTATGCGTGGTTGTAGTGAAAGTTGTGCCATATCAATAAAAACAAAATTTTCGACAAAACTATAAGAAAGATGTTGAACACTTATCATTTTAGCTAACATGTTTCTAAAATGTTCTTGATCATATTTAAAAAGAGAGGTCGAATTACTTACCTCACCTTGAACTCTGCCTCCGGAGGACGTGGTAAATCCTTGTGGTTGCGTTTGGCTCGTTGCAATTCCCACTTTATCTGAATGCTTCTTCATCAAATGGACGTTGGAAGGTTCCATATCCTCCTCCCTTCGTATATAAATTTATATTTATTTGTATAATAATTACAAAAAATATCAAACTTAAGGGGATTATTGGTCGACACTTTTCGAAAGTGATGTGCAAAAATATTGGATCGAATTTGGGCTTGTGATTGTGATGATGTATTTGTCGGAGTCAGAGAGGTTGAAGTTGGAATTTCGGTTGCACTTTCTTGAGTTGGATCTCCACTTCGCATATCATCATCATCATCTTCAAGAATATTATAAATATCGGTACCAAGAATATTACAAATATTTTCTTGCTCCTCTTCATTGAATAATGGAACTCGATTTCGACGTTGTGAAGAAGAAGAGGCGATACCCTTACCATTTGAAGATGCCATAATAAAATATAAGAATAAGAATGTAAGATGAAATTGAGAGAGTACTGAAAAATGAAAATTAATAAGTAGAAAATTAATATAAGGAAGAGATTTGAGAGAGTATTGAGATTGATGTTGAGAGTATAAGAGAAAAAGAGATTGAGATTGAGTTTGATGGGAAAAATGAGTTAGAGAAGGGGTATTTATAGAAGAAATTTTGAATAAAAAAATAAAATAAATCAAACTCTCTTATTGCCGGTTTAACTGAACCGGCAGTTCGAACCAGCCGTCTTTAAATTGGGGTCGTTGAGATTCAACGGTCAAATGATTTGGACCGTTGATCGCTAACGATCATTTTTTTAAAATAAAATAATCAGTTTTTTTTTCACACTCAATCACAAATTTCCAAAACATTTTTTTATAATTTCTCTCTCAATTCATAATATCTCATTTTTTCAAATGGCAACCGAAAGATCATCTAATGTGACAAATGTCAATTATGAGACCAATGAAGATGAAGTCGATGAGCCGCGGCCTCGCCTTCACCCTGGCTTCCCCTCTTTCGTGCAAATTCACTTTCAAGTGAGCGATATAAATTCATGAACTGAAACATGTCAAGTTTGTTGTAAGTATTGCTCAAGAAAATATACTTTTAAGCGCGGAGGACGATACAGAACATTCGCCTCACACTTGAATAAGAAGCATCCGGACATAGGTCAATTGTTAAGAAAGTGTTATTGTAATATTTAAATTTTAGAATTTAATTTAAGTTAAGTGTCTAAACTTTGAGTTTAGTTTATTTAAGTGATATTTAAGTCAATTATGATTCGTGTCAAGTGTTTAGGTTTAGTTTATTTAAGTCAAGTGATTATTTTTAGTTTAAATGTAAAGTCTTTTAGTTTATTTAAGTTAAGTGCTTAAGTTTATTTAAGTCAATTGTTTAAATTTTAAATTGAGTTTATAATTATTATTATCAATTTAAAATGAAAAATAGCGAAAATGATAATAAAAATTACGGAGTACAAATTACAGCTTAACCTTAAAAAAAAATTTGGTTAAACTGCCGCGAACCGACAGTTACCAATTTAAGCAACCGAAACTGAATAATATTTTACCGGCTACAGTTCCATTTTTTTATCGCATTTGTCGAACCGACGGTTCGATTTTGTGCATGTCTACGTCTTGCTTGAGTGGGGATAATCAATAAAATTGTTTATTCCCTTGCCTATAATTGTGGGATTGTACATTATCACTAATTGATTATTTCCTTACTTAGATTAGGAAACCTTGAAATCCTCTGTATAAATTACTCTCTGTACTCAATAATATTTAGTCTCAATGAGATACAACTACTTTCACTTTAATAACTGTCATAAAAGTGTAGATATATAAATATAATAACTTAGATCCTTTGCAGGTTTCCGATGAAAAAGTCTCGTATACACATGATAGGGCTAAAGAGAGCATCAAGTTGACAAAGTCAGTCATGTGTACATAAATGGCAAGTTCAGAGAGGAACTGGTGGTTGCAATAAATAGCATTTCGCTGTACACGGTTTATAGATGAGGAGATATACCACATACATTTAATGAATGAATGAATGATTATATTATTAATTTATCATCCCCTATATAATCCTCTTGAGTAGCTAGTGTTCTTTTCACATAATTAAAACTCTCAAACATGGCATCAAGGTTTATGGTGCTTCTCATTCTGGGTGCTCTTGTTTGCACAACTGCAGCACGAAAACTTTCGGATCCATTTCGTGATGAAAAGAATTTCTTTCGTCGTCCAGGATTTGGAGGTGGCTTAGGTGGAGGCGGTGGTGCAGGTGGAGGCCTAGGTGGTGGTGCTGGAGCTGGTGGTGGAATTGGTAGTGGAGCAGGTGGAGGCCTTGGAGGCGGTGGTGGTGCTGGTGGTGGACTTGGTGGCGGTGGAGGCCTAGGTGGTGGTGCTGGTGGCGGTTTTGGTGGTGGTGCAGGTGGTGGCCTTGGAGCCGGCCTAGGTGGAGGTGTTGGTGGAGGCTTAGGCGGTGGTGGGGGTGCAGGCGGAGGCCTAGGTGGTGGTGGTGGTGGTGGTGGTGGCGCTGGTGGCGGCTTTGGTAGTGGTGCAGGTGGTGGCCTTGGCGGTGGTGCAGGTGGTGGCCTTGGAGGCGGAGGTGGTGCTGGTGGTGGACTTGGTGGCGGTGGAGGCCAAGGTGGTGGTGCTGGTGGCGGATTTGGTGGTGGTGCAGGTGGTGGCCTTGGAGCTGGCCTAGGTGGAGGTAGTGGTGCTGGTGGTGGTGGAGGCCTAGGCGGTGGTGGGGGTGCAGGCGGAGGCCTAGGTGGTGGTGCTGGCACTGGTGGAGGCTTCGGTAGTGGCGCAGGCGGTGGTCTTGGACGCGGCAGTGGTGCTGGTGGTGGACTTGGAGGAGGTGGTGGAATTGGTGGTGGTGCTGGTAGCGGATTTGGTGGTGGTGCAGGTGGTGGCCTTGGAGCCGGCCTAGGTGGAGGTGGAGGTGGTGGTGGTGGCGGCGGTGGTGGTGCTGGTGGAGGAGTTGGTGGTGGTTCTGGATTTGGTGGAGGAGTAGGGGGTGGGTCTGGACTCGGTGGTGGAGCTGGAGGAGGAGGAGGAGGAGGTTTCGGCGGTGGGGGTGGAGGCGCTGGTGGTGGGTTTGGCGGAGGAGCTGGCGGAGGGATTGGAGGTAGATTTCCATGAAGAGATTAAGTCGATGCATCATGCATGGCCAAAACTTCCATAATCCTTTTTCTTTTTACGTACTAATAAAATTAAGTTTGGTTGGTTGGTTTACGTTCTAAATTGTCATGGTAATTGAGTGCTGGAGACAACACATTATTAATTTGTAGTTTAATTTCATAATTAATTGTATTTTACTCAATGAATGCATGTATTTATGAAGGCAGGAGTTTTTTAAGTGATCATGATGTTTTGAATACTCGTAAGTTTTTCCATATTGTCAAATTATCTAACGTCTATTTTGCCAAATTCGGCCTGGTAAGTTTTATATATCTGATATCTCTATTTATAAAAAAGTTACATGCATTTTAAAATTAAAAATATTTAGTTTATACTGAGACTTACATCTTAGCTTTCAACTCTAGAAATTACATGGAAAGAGAATGAAAAAAACACACATATATATTTAAAAGGATCGACAAAATACTACTTGTTTGTTAGGGACGACGGATCTAGCATGGTACATGGGGGCAGGGACGGAGGGAGAGAGGGCCCAGGGGGGTCACTGGGCCCCCCACCCATTTTACAATTTTTTTTTAATAATTTTTTTAAAAATATTAAATAATAAAAAATAAAAGAAAAATAATTATAATTAATCATATTTAATAGTTATATAATAATTTCTAAGTGTATTAGTAAAATATTAGTAGTGCAATTATTACTTTTTCTGTCTTATAAGTACTTGTTTTGTGTATAATTAAATAACTTTTTTTTTTAAAAAATTATCTTTCATTATCATGAAAGATTGAGGGAAAAAAATGAATGAAAGTATAAGAGAGTGGAATAACTTGCTTTAATAATAAAGAAAGAAAGATGAAAAAGTATTAAAATAAAAATTATAGGAATTTACATATGAATAATTTAGGGAGAAACGTGTAAAAATAGCTAAAAATGATAATTTTTTGAAACAAGAATTAAGACTAATAGCGCCAATCAATATGAAACGAGTGAAGTATATAACAATTTAAAACATAAAAATTAAAAGATGCTCGTGTATAGACTGTATAAATATTATTTTGTAGGTAATGAGCGGAATGAATGAAACTTTTATTGAAATATATTAAAACTTAACTTGATTAATTAGTAATATATTATATGTTTCAAAAAAATTTATAGATATTAAAAGCGAAATTTATTATTCATAATTGGGCCCCCCATCGATTAGTTTCTGGCTCCGTCACTGCATGGGGGTACAACTGTACCCCAAAATGATTTTTTTTTTAATTGTAGGTATTAAAATTAAGAAACTGGCTCAGTTTTTTTCGCCTACAACTACAAGCATGCATCTATTCCTAACTAACTCAAATTAAAAGGCCATGCAATCAGCAAAAAGAATGACCCAAATCAAGGCCCAATCAAACTATTTATTACTCCAGCTCACTATATTATTTAATCTGTATTTTATTTACTTAATATGTTTATTCAAACTTATTATTTATTTGATTATAATTTTTAATTTATAAATGAATTTATTTAAGTTTATAAGTTATAAGTAATGAATTAGAGTTTATATTATAATGACTAATTTACTACCATATTGTAAAATAATTTAATTAAAATTGATAATGGTTTGAAACTTTGAAATTTGAATGGTTCGATTGGAGACTTATTGTAGAATTAATGAATTATATTTACTAATTTACTACATTATAATTTTTTTTTTATCTAATTCAATTAAAGAAAGACTAAACATAAGAAACTCAATCATTGATCCATACTTTTTGGGCACTGAATTTTTAGACATGAATTGTTTCTTTAGTATTATGAGAGATAAAAGTGAAGTAGTACATGCTTCATTAAGTATGAGACATTAGCAATGGTAAAATGTGTCATTAAGTAGGAGACGAAGGAAGCAGTATTTAACTTAATATTTTTCGTACCCCCGAATTTCAAATCCTGGATCCGCCACTTAGGGTTGGGGTAACAAAAATTGTCCGTCATGTTAGGAGTAGCGACAAAATACCACTAGTTAGCAATTTTTTTCATGATTTATGCTTAAAGTCGCCTAAAATCATAAATCTCACCGTCTATCGTAGTCGTTGCTGCCATTTTTTAGGGAACTATTGGATGAGCGATATATCAAAATTGTTTGCCTATCCAAGCCCAATAATTTAGTACCTACAAATGCTTGTTCCGTGGACGTCAACTCCTCAAATTTTAGTTTAAACGACTCATTCACGCCAATTTTCCATCGACCAAAATTCGATCCTTTTCTATGAATCGTAGGTCAAGCTATATATCAAGTTATATGTCTCTCCAATCCTATCATTATAGGTCATGTTTGATATATAAGACTAATTAGCCAAAATTAGAATGATATATAAACTTTATAAAATTTAAAGCATAATCTACTTTTAATCTTAACTATCAAACAATCAACAAGGGTTGAATGTAATTAAGCTACCTTTAATCTTAGCTATCAAACATACCCATAATATATAAGATCCATCTTTCAATCTGTCGAAAAAGGGCAAAAAATTGGCCAGCAAAGTACTATGTCACCGCTGCTCAAACCTGCTTGTGAATCGAAACCGTTTTCGACCGTTTTTACAATTTATATATTCAAACGTTAGGATTTGAGAGAAAAACAATTTGATACTCCCCCCATCCCATATAAATTTGCAAACTTGTAATATATGGATATCTCATACCAATTTTCATACACCATAAAATGAAATATCTTTATAACCCCATCCTCAAAATATACACATTTACCCATGTCATTACTTTTTCACATTCAATCTACCTTTTATTTTACTTTATTTATAAAAATTTACAAAACTACCCCTCAAAACATCATTCATTACACATTTTCTTACACGTTTCTTAAAATGTGTGTCATCCCAAGGGTGCAAATTCCATTGGAATAGAGGGAGTACATGATTATACCTTTGATTCGTCGAAAATGGTTGAATTAACATGAATGAGTCGTTCAAATTTAAATATGTGTTGTTGTAGATATACCTAACAAGCAATTGGAGGTACCAAATTGATTGACTTGGAAATTTGAACAATTTTAATGTATCACCCCAAGGCCGGTTCTAGAAATATTTTAGCCTGAATCGAACTTAAAAATAAGGCCCAATTTTTTTATATTTTTTATTCTATACGAACTCATGATACATTAAATAAAACATTTTTTTAAAAGACTATCAATATATAATTTTGCTCAGTACTTCAAATAATATGATAATTATGAACAATGAGATATTATCACCGTTGAATTGGTGAGTGGGTCGGGGAATGACTTGTATTTATAGGAGTAATTACATTGAAAACTAATTACATGATTTTAGGAAAAGATAAATACAACAATTATGTCCTATATACAAGGAAAGTTTGACTATTCCTTAATATCCCCCGTCAAGCGATGCATGGGATGAGGAAAAACGCAGAGCTTGGACCGAAGGAACTCGAACGTTGGGTGAGGAAGGCTCTTCGTGAAGATGTCGGCTAGCTGGAGATGTGTGGGGACACACTGTGTGGACAGCTTGCCAGAGGTGACGAGCTCGCGAACAAAGTGACAATCGATGTCGATGTGCTTCGCCCGTTTGTGAGCCACAGGGTTTTGGCTGAGAAAAAGGGCATTGTTGTTGTCGGAGAGGAGAACAGGGCGAGCAAGTAATGGAACATGGAGCTCGCGGAGCAGAGAGGTTAGCCAAACGACCTCGGCAGCTGCGTTGGCTAAGGCGCGATATTCAGATTCACAGCTAGAGCGAGCAACAGTGGGCTGTTTCTTGGCACTCCAATTCACTAGATTTCCACCTAAGAAAATGGAATAACCATAGGTGGATCGACGAGTTTCCACACATCGAGCCTAATCAGCGTCCGAGTAGGCGACCACAGAGGAGTCTGGTCGGCGAGTAAAGGAAAGGCCATAGTTGATAGTGTGCTTGGCATAGCGAAGAATCCTCTTTACTGCCGAGAAGTGGTCACTGGTCGGCGCCTGGAGAAACTGGCTGACATGATTTACCGAGAAGGATAGATCAGGTCGAGTGATGGTAAGGTACTGGAGGGCGCCCACCAATGAGCGATAAAGTGTTGGATCCGAGAATGGGTCACCAGTGCTAACCAGGGTGTCACCCGTGGCTAGGGGGTGGCAATATGTTTGGAATCTTGAAGATCTGCTCGCTCAAGAATTTCGCGAGCATATTTGGATTGCCCGACGAACAGCCCAGAAGAGGTGTAAGAGATTTCCAAACCCAGAAAATAATTGAGGCGACCAAGATCCTTGAGTGCAAACTCCTTGTTCGCTCGAGCAATGAAGCGAGCATGTGTGGATGGGTCGTTGCCAGTGACAATAATATCATCTACATACAAGAGTAGATAGACAACCGATGAACCCTGAAATTGGTAGAACAACGAGGAATCAGACTTACACTCCTTGAATCTGATGTCGAGCAGGAAGGAGCTGAACCGCTGGAACGAAGCCAAGGGGGCTTAGCGAAGACCATATAAGGCTTTCTTCAATTTGCAAACATGATCCGGGAGCCGAGGATCGACAAAACTAGAAGGTTGAGCCATGAAGACTGGTTTCTGAAGATAGCCATTGAGGAAGGCATTCTTGACAACCAGGCTGATGGAGGGGCTAGTTGAAGCGAACATAGAGAGCCAAGATAACTCGGACTGTGGTCGCCTTAACAACCAGACTAAAAGTGTGAGAGAAGTCTGTGCCACGGATTTGGGTAAAACCTTGAGTGCCCAATCTGGCCTTGTGCCGCTCAATGGAACCATCAGAGTTGTACTTAGTTCGAAAAACCCATTTGGAACCAACGATGTTCGCATCTCGACGGAGAGGAACAAGATCCCAAGTGTTGTTAACTCGCAAAGCATCAATTTCTTCCTGCATGGCGGCCAACCATTCAGGGGACTTGGCAGCAGACTTGAAACCACGAGGTTCCGAAGAGGTAGTAAGGGCACTAAACAGGGCAGTGGAGGCCAAGTTTAGTGGATATTTTGGCTTGAAGATTCCAGATTTAGCTCGCGTGACCATTTGGTGGTTGGATTGTGGTCGCTGCATCGGAGGATTAATGGTCGACAGGGGTTGCTCGACCGGTGCAGGTGGAACAAGTGGCTCCACAATAATGGCTGGCGGAGGAAGGGTGTCCTTGCCAGGATCAGAGGTGCATGCCGAGCAAGGTATGGTTGGAGTGGGAGAAATGGATTTAGATGAGGGACCAGGCGAGCAGTCAGGCTCGACATCCAGAAAAGATGAGACCACTGCACTGGTCGGCATGGGCCGAGCAGAACTTGAAAAAGGGAAGCAATCTTCATCAAATATAGCATGGCGAGTAATAAAGGTTTTGGATAAACCAGGATCAAGACACCGAAAAACGTTATGTTGGCTACTCTATCCCAAGAAGATACATGATCGACTACGGGGAGACAGCTTGTTCAAGGCATAGTCTCGGAGGTAAGGGAACACCCGACAACCAAAAGTCTTAAGATTTCCATATAGAGGCACATTTGCGAATAAGACCTGAAAGGGAGATAAGCCACCCAAGACCGAGGACGAAATTCGATTAGTAAGATGAACAACAGTGGCAAAGGCATTGAACCAAAATTCTGATGGGGCACGAGCATGAAAGAGCATGGAGAGTCCAGTTTCAGTATTGCGTCAATGTTTTCGCTCAGCGCGACCATTCTACTGAGGGGTGTATGGGCATGACACACGATGCAATATGCCATGCTCGGCCATAAAGCTGCGAACAACTTTGTGACGAACTCCGTACCACCATCACTCTGAAAGACCTTGATGGTCGAGGAGAACTGGTTGCACACAAACTTGTGAAAGGCGACCAAGGTTGCGAAGAAATCTGATTTGGCATGGAGAGGATACAACCATGAGAAGCGAGAGTGGTCATCGACAAACACCACATAATAACGAAAACATGAAGAAGAATTAACAGGAGTAGGGCCCCATAGATCGCAATGAACCAACTTAAGAATTGTAGAAGTACGTTTTTCATTAATATTGAAAGATAATCATTTACTCTTAGCCAACTGGCAAGAGGTGCAAACAGTGGGGTTTGGTAAAAGTGAACTAACAGATAGATGCCCTAATAAATCTAAATCCTTAATAGTATTAAAAGGGACATGCCCCAAACGGGAATGTCAGAGATCAAAGGAGGCACGAGCAACATCAGGTGGTTTCAAAGAAGCGACCAAAGTTGGGAGTGCTCGTTTCAACACGTACAACCCCTGTTCACAACAGCCCTGAGCCACCACCCTCTTGGTAGCTCGATTCTGAATGACAAAGGAGTTGTTAGAGAAGCAAACATCAACTGGAAAATCAGATGTTAACTTGCTAATAGACAAGAGATTCTTGGTGATATGAGGAACAACAAGAACATCCAGAAGACCGAATTCCTTAGAGACTGAATGTGACCCAACATGAGAGATTTGTAAGGAATTACTGTTACCAACAATAACTTGACCATTACCGAAATAAGGTGTCGAGGAGTCCAGGTGTGAGGTACTGTAAGTCATTTGGGCAGAAGCTCCAGAGTCCACATACCAGTCTGGAGTAGAGGATGAGGACGAGGAGACATTGCAGGCCGAATGAAAGGCCTGAGTAAGATTAGTAGATGAATCCTTGGAAGGGCGAGCAGATAGTCGAGCAGGTTAGCGGGAATCCGAGCCGCAAACGAAGCGTTGCGGAAACTTATTGGCATAGTGCTCTTTGCGACAAATTTGACATCGAGGGTCGTAGGATTTACGCCCTCCGCGACCACTAGTATGGTCGCGAGTGTTCGAGCGAGCAGAGGGTTGATCACGCGCATAAAAGGCAATTGGATCAGGTTCAGCGAGATCAGGCTTGTTCATGATCTCAAAGGCAATTGCCTGATGCAGTAAGCCACGGAAAGCAGGCGCAGGCGAGAAGGCCATTCTGGTGTCGGCAAATCCGCTAAAAATTTGGGGCCAAGACCCCGTAGAAACCAGTGCGACATGTCAGATTTGTCCACTGGTTTACCGATGGCGGCAAGTTAATTAGTCGCACAATGCCTTAAAGCACCGACCGTAATCGGCAACAGGGAGAGAATTACACTTGAGGAGAAGAAGCTCCTCACGAAGTTGGGTGATGCGTGATTGGGAGGAGTGACTGAAGGCATCCTCCAGTGCAAGCCAAGTGTCACGGGCCGTGTCACATTAAACGACCTCGGCTAGGGTTTCTTCAGTGAGAGAGGAGAGAAGAAGAGCAAGTACTTTCTGATCCTTAATTTTCCAGGCAACGAAGGTCGTGTGAGTGGCGGCAGGGGGAGCGGATGTGCCGTCCACAAGGCCATAGAGATCGGCACAAGTGAGCATCGGGACAACCTGCTTCTTCCATAGGAGATAATTGGAAGAAGAGAGTTTCACCGTGACCATATGAATAAGGACATTCGTAGGGATAGAGGAGTCTGCCATTGAAGGGAGATGGTCGAGGGGAACAAGCTCGACGATAGGGAGGCGGCGGCGGCGGCAGAGTGGGAGAAAGAAAAGTAGGGTTATGGTTTTAGGATCGTGTTTAGGCTGATACCATGTGAACAATTAGATATGATCACCGTTGAATTGGTGAGTGGGGAATGACTTGTATTTGTAGGAGTAATTACATTGAAAACTAATTACATGATTTTAGGAAAAGATAAATACTACAATTATATCCTATGCCAAAGTCTCATGTGCACTCAAGTACACCGTGTACTTGAGTGGACCTTGACCAATCAACGATTGACCATTGACCGGTCAATGGTCAAACTTGGATTTTTTTTTTTCGAAATTTTTTTTTTTTTGGTTTTTTTTCTTGAAAAAGTGTATGTTAGTATATTGAAAAGTGTATCTTCGTTTTTTAATAAAAATTGTATGTTACTATATTGAAAAGTGCAACATTGTTTTTAATGAAAAATGTATGTTATTATAACTGAAAAGTGTATGTTTTATAACTGAAAAGTGTATGTTATATTAATGAAAAGTGTAAGTTATTATAATTGAAAAATGTATGTTATTATAACTGAAAAGTGTATGTTATTATAACTGAAAAGTGTATGTTATTATAACTGAAAAATGTATGTTATATTAATGAAAACTAGTGTAAATTATTATAACTGAAAAATGTATGTTATTATAACTGAAAAGTGTATGTTATATTAATGAAAAATGTAAATAATATATTAATGAAAAGTGTATGTTATTATAATTTAAAAGTGTTATTATATAAATTAGGCAACAAAAAATATTTATGAACATATAATGATATATATGATGTTGTTGAATAGCATACATAAAATAAAATACATGCACCTCAAACTAGAACCAACATTTTTTTATAGAAATCATAACACACAAAATCCAATCAATATTTCAAACGATTTTATTTTCTCAATCATTCAATTTTTCACATTTTATTATTTAAATTGGTTCCATTTTTTTTAAAAAAATTGTTATTAATTTTTCACATTTTATTATTTAAAACTTACACTTTTATGTAGAGATGTCTATCGGGCTGGCCCTAGCCCTATAGGGCCAGCCCTATAGGGCTACGGGCTAAACGGGTTAGGGCCTTAACCAGTTCATATTTAACGGTCCTACAATTGTTGGGACCTAACCCTAGCGGGCCACAGGCTAAACGGGCCACTAATGGGCTACACTAATTTTTTTTCTTTTAAAATTAAAGGTTTCAATTGACACGTTCAACAATAAAATAAAATAAAAAATATATAATAAGTTAATGATCAATAAATAAGAAAACAAAATTATGAGTTAAACACAATTCTAGTCCTTAATATGACCAAATAAACTTAAACAAATATCACAATCTAATAAAAAAATAGTAATAATGACTAATAAATGATAATGGGCAGCTTAATGCTTATAGTTATGGCTATGGGCCAAATGACTCAAAATTTGTTAGAAGGTTATTTATTTATTTATTTTTTTGAGCAATCAAGAGCACCAAAACGGGGTACAAAAGAAAAGAATCATAAAACCTATGCCCCTAACTTCTTGATATGCCGAGGAATGCCTTCTTCAGACCAATCTCGAGGTGTTGAAGAGGTAAGCGCCATTTTTGCTGATTCATGAGCTAATTTGTTATAATCTCTTGAGATGAACTGACAATCCTACAGTAGGAGTTCTCTAAATAAGCGCTGGATAATAATAACATGCGTGCTCCCTGGTTTGTCAACTTGTAACATATTGTTAGTGGCCTCTATTGCTTGAGAAGAATCAGACTGTAACCCTGATATTGCCACATCATTTTCCTTACAGATCATCAAACCATTCTCAATTGCCAGCAGTTCTGCTGACGGGTTCTGAATTTTTGAAAAGCCCACTCTAAAGACCCTATTAAACTTATTCATGATTGCATAACCCGTAGCAAAGAAATGTGTATCCAAGTTGAAGGTTGCGTCAGTATAAAGGATATTACCTGAATTCTCGACATTATTTTGCAATCATGTATCAATTTTTCCCGTTAATCCTTTTCCACCTTCAGCCGAGCTTTTTTGAAAATCATCATGAAATCGCAAAGCCCATTCAACCGAAAATGGGGTTTTTCCCGAGAACTTATGCATTATTTGGTCTTCCTAGTGTAAGAACTTACATCGTTCCCTCCAAATTGCCCAAGCTATCGTCAAAATTTTATCCATTTCCCCTGGCCATGCGCTCCTACAACCAACAAAAAGAATAAAATAGTTGTCAGAGATAATTATTTTTAAGGATCTTCCAATAGCCCCACTTTTTCCAGACTGCCCTTGCAAAACCACAAAGAAAAAGTGCATGAATCGTGCTTTGCCACTTACCTACAACAACATTAATAAAAAGGGCTAACCAGAACATGATGATCATAGAGGTTTCTCTTGGTTGCAACTAATTCTTTAATTAGTTTCCACCCGAACACCTTGATTTTTGGCGGGATATTCAAACTCTAAATCATTTTATACATGCACTTTGATAGATCTTTTGAACAACTCGGTCTTTGTCTGCATATTTCTTCGTCTTCGTGCTTGCACCAGAATTGATAGGCTGAGGCAACCGAGAATTTCCCGCTCTCATCACCTTTCCATACGAGCATATCATCGCCTTGATCTTTATGTATTGGTGTTCTAATAATAGCATCTGCTTTAAAGGGGAGAAAAGCTTGCCTAATAAGATTCTCGTCCCAAGAATGGTTGTCATCGATGAATCTTGCAACTCTCGAGCCACTTGCAATACATGAAAGGATACGGCCATCCTGTCGAGGAAACCCATCTATGCTTAAATACTTCAATTTTTCTACCATCCACTACCTTCCATCTTGTGGCCTTTTCAATGAACTCTCTTCCCCATATCAAGGAACGCCAAACAAAAGAAGGGTTAGACCCAATTTCAGCATTCAGAACATCAGAATTGCGAAAATACCTAGCTTTAAGAATATTGCTGATCAGTGTATGAGGATTTTGTATTAATCTCCAAACCTGTTTGGCTAACATGGCTTTGTTGAAATGGATAAGTCGTCGAAAACCCAAACCACCTTGCTCCTTTACCTTACACAGTTCACTCCACTTCAACCAATGGAGTCTATGATGGCCATTATTTGTTCCCCACCAGAAGATGGCAATAACTTTCTCTATATTCGAGCAGATAGAGACAGGAAGCCGAAAACACATCATCGCGTAGGAGGGGATGGCTTGTAACATAGCCTTAATGAGCACTTCCTTACCCCCCTCCGAGAAATGCTTATGGCTCCAGGCATCAACCTTCTTTATAACTCTATCAACAAGATACCCTAACTGATGCTTTTTGCCTTTTGCCGAGATAGTAGGGAGACCCAAATAAATATCATATCCTTGTGTGGTTCGAATGTTCAACCTATTTTTCACCCTTTCTGCATTCTCTTTTTTCACCAAAGTGTTGAAAGTGATCGCCGATTTATCAAAATTAATAAGTTGATCGACCCGAAGCCTTTTCATAAGTGTGAAAACAATCCTTAATATTTTTGCTTTCTTTGGTCGTTGCTTTGAAGAAAAGTAGGCTGTCATCAGCAAAAAATAGATGCGAAATGACTGGGGCTATAGATGTTGTTAACTCTTAAATGTATAAACATTCTCAACAACATCTTAATTTGACCTTCCGAGATTTTTTCTAAGTCTTTTCTGATATGCTACATTAAATGTTGATCTAAATGTTGTCGCATTTCTAGCAGGATCTAGAAGCTTCTACAAGGATTTGGAACCTGGAAGATTCCAGAACATTGCAGAACGTGCTAGAAGAGCTAGAAGAGGCTGGAAGCAGCTTAGAACCACCTGGAACATTGTGGAAGGATCTAGAAAGATCATGGGAGTTAAGATCCAAAAAAATAGGATCTCAAGATGGAACCCACTAGAATTCGTATCACACTCTATAAATACCCAAGGATGGCTCCATAATTCAGTGTATTCTATTCGATCAATCTCCTAGACTAGCGTTCATCCTGTTAGGAATTGTGGCCAGTAGTTATACGCTTTAGTTCATACGTAGTATCCCACCCGTATGACTGTGCGCTTTTCTTTATCTATTGAGAATGTAATCATAGATAGGACTAGCATTTCGGCGGTGTATAATTCATACATTTAGATCGTTTTTAAGAACAAGGCACCTGCCTCGTTTGTAGTTTCTGTTGTGAAGGTTATTGTTGTAACATTTCACACAACATTTGTACTTGAAGATAAGTATTGATTTTCGCCATAAGGCTAACATAGATTTTTATTTATAAAATCTATGTTAAAAATATTTCCATTGTGTCTCGTTTGTTTTTAGTGTTTTAAGTCTTCCGCTGTGTATCTTTATTTCTGATATTATGTTAGAGACAGTGTTGTACAATTTGTCTCAACATTTAGTACAACATTAATCTATTTTTACTTAAACACTATAACAACACACTTTTAGTTGGTATCAGAGCCGATACCTAACGACACTAGGTTAGATCCTCATTTAAGTGTGTTTTTAGTCTTTGTTAGCAATGGAAACACATCACATATCCACGACACTTAGACTACCCGTATTAGATGGTTCAAATTATGCTTATTGGAAGCCTAAGATGCGTATGTACATCAAGTCGATTGATGAACGTGCTTGGAGGACTGTACTTACAGGCTGAGAAGCTCCAAAGAGACCAGCAGATGCAGATGTAGAAATTCAACTCAAGAGAGAAGTTGACTGGACGGCTGATGAAATAACAACACCAAGCTACAATTATAAAGCTTTAAATGCTATTTTTACCTCTGTTGATGTTTCAATGTGTAAAATTATATCTAACTGTTCTACTTCTAAAGATGCATGGGACAGGTTGCAAGAACATTGTGAGGGTTCAGACAGTGTTCGAAGGACAAAGTTTGAGAATCTCCGAATGAAGGAAGATGAAACAATTTCATCCTACAATGAAAGTTTAAGTGAGATAATCAATGAATCACATTCTCTTGGTGACCCTATTTCTAATGTTAGAGTAGTTCATAAGATATTAAGATTTGTTCCTAAAAGATTTCATGCTAAAATTTGTGTTATTGAAGAGGCAAAAGATACTGATAAGTTAAGTCAAAATGAATTAGTGAGTATTCTTAGAACTTATGAGATAAACACTAATCAAGTTGATGAAACTAATAATGATGATAAGAAAGTTGTTGTTTTTAAAGGGGAAACATCAAACAAATCTGAGTATCAACCTATCATTACTGAAGTTGATTCGGATGAAAAATTGCTTGATGAATGTCTCAACAATCCTAACAGCATTGCCCTCCTCACTAAGATTTCTTAAGAAATTTCTTAAGAAATCTTTGAAAATTTTTAGAGGAAACATTCAGCCTAAGATTCAAATCAACACATCAACACCTCAACAAGAAAGGAGGAAAGGTCAATTCACACCAAGACTATCAAAGAGTGAAGGTAAACCAATGTATGATCCTGAATTTAGAAAATCAGTTCGATGCAATGCATGTTCTGGATATGGCCACTATGCAAATGAATGTGCCAATACCAGACTTAAACAAAAACTGAATTTTAGTGCTACCTTGAGTGATGAATCAGATGATGATGATCTTGATGAATTAAATGATAATGAATATTCTCATTTTACCAGAATTGATTATAATTCCTCAGATGATGATCTTGATGAAACAGATTCTGATGCTGTACCTGATACTTCAACATATACAGCAACATCAGAACAAAATCACCTAGGTTTAGTCTATTTTAATGGTTTAGTTGATGATGCAGGAAAAAGGATTGATGACAATGCATACCAAAAGATGTTAGATGATTGGAACTCTTAGAAACTCACTCTTAATTCCTTGAATAAAGAGAATGAGGATCTGAAAGACATAATCACTAAGCTAGAAGTTATTCTTACCAAAAGAGATCTGGAAATCTGTAACTTAAAGGAGAAACTAGTCAATTCCACTTTATGTTTCAAGAAATATTCCAAGAGTGCTTCTAAGGTAAAATATGATATAGTTACTGGTAAGTATAATAGTCATGGTTTAGGTTATGATGGTACTACTGTTTCTATTTCTGAAAATTTTAGAAAACCTGTGAAATTTGTGAAGGCAAATGTTAACACATCTGATATAACATATGTACAATTAGATTCCCACAAGGTTAAGAGAAATTTTATCTGTCATTACTGTTGCAAGGTTGGTCATATTCGTCCTTACTGTATAAAAAGGTTTGGAGAAATGAAAAATGAGAAAATGTTGCCTAAAAAACTATCACATCCTAGGAAACAGTTTCTGAAATCTACATGGAAACCTAAAAGCTACCTGTAATGTTGTCCATTCCTCCTTAAAAGCATGTCTACCTGATCTATGGTATTTTGATAGTGGTTGTTCTAGACATATGACAGGTCGAATAGATTTCTTATCTGATTATGTGACCATGAATGGTGGTAGTGTTACATATGGTGGTGGTTCTAAAGGACAAATTATTGGTAAAGGAACTTTGAATGTTGAAGGTTTTCCTAAGCTTAAAAATGTCTTGCATGTTGATGGCTTACTTGCAAATCTGATTAGCATTAGTCAGCTTTGTGATGATAGATTATTGGTAAAGGAAATTTGACAAAGATTCATGCTATGTTCTTAATAAAGATGAAGTTTGTGTCATGACTGGTACTAGGTCAGCTAATAATTGCTATCTTATTGGAGCAAATATGTGTAACTTGTCAAAACATGATGAAAATATTCTATGGCATCAAAGATTGGGACATGCAAATTACAGAGCAATGAAAAGGCTAATCAAAGCAGATGCAGTAAAAGGAATTCCAAAACTGAAGTTTCACAATCCCACTGTATGTGGACAATGCCAAAAAGGTAAGCAGGTAAGAATGCCGCACAAAATGTTGTCACATTGTTCTACACATCGATGCTTTGAATTATTGCACATGGATTTGATGGGTCCTATGGAAACTGAAAGTATTGGAGGAAAGAGATATTCCTTAGTTGTGGTAGATGATTTTTCTAGATTTACCTGGATTGAGTTTCTAAGAGACAAATCTGAAACATTTGTTGCATTTAAAATTCTTTATAAAAGGTTCAAAAATGTGTTTAACTTGAAAGTTGGCCGTATTAGAACTGATCATGGTAGGGAATTTGAAAACAACATGTTCAATGATTTCTGTGATAAAAAGGTTATTTTGCAAGAATATTCATCTCTTAAAACTCTACAACAAAATGGAATTGCTGAAAGAAAGAATAGAACTTTACAAAAAATGGCAAGAGTCATGCTTACATCCATATTATTAATAGAGTGTATATTCGTTCTGGCACAAATCAAAACACCTTATGAGATTTTGAACAACAGAAAACCAAATGTGAAATATTTTCATGTATTCGGTTGTGTGTGTTATATTCTGAATGATAGGGATCAACTTCATAAGTTTGATTCTAAAAGTGATAAAGGTTTCTTTTTAGGCTATTCTAGAAATAGTAAAGCTTATAGAGTCTATAACCTTAGAACTAACACTGTTCAAGAATCTGTTAATGTTGTGTTTGATGATGATAAAGGTCTTACAGATGACAAAGATAAAGAAGATGTATCACAAGTCACTGATAATTCTGAGAATACACTGAAGTCTGAAAATGTTGCACCAAATGCTAACACATCTGGGTCAACATCTACAAAACAGTCAGTTGTAATCTCACGGAATGATCAGTATGTACCCAAAACGAACCCTTTTTCAAGGATATGTAAAAGTCATCCTTCTGACCAGATCATAGGTGATGCTACAGTTGGAGTGCAAACAAGAGGAAGAGTGAGATCAAATAAGGTAGATGTGGTAAGAACAATATGCATGTCTTCTATGTGTACTGTTGTAAATGTTGAGTGCTATTTATCTGAAATTGAACCTAAGAGTGCTAAAGAAGCTTTAACTGATGAAAACTGGATTAATGTTATGCATGAAGAACTTGGTCAGTTTGAAAGAAATGAAGTGTGGACACTTGTTCCATGACCTATTCATACTAATGTCATTGGAACAAAGTGGATTTTCAAGAATAAAACCGATGAATCTGGTAACATTGTTAGGAACAAGGCTAGGTTAGTAGCACAAGGTTACACCCACGTTGAAGGAGTTGATTTAGATGAAACCTTTGCACCCGTTGCTAGGATAGAATCTATTAGATTATTGCTAGCAATTGCATATTTTATTGATATTAAACTTCATCAAATGGATGTAAAAGCTGCATTTCTAAATGACATATTGAATGAAGAAGCATATGTTGAACAACCTAAGGTATTTGAAGATCCACAATATCCTGATCATGTATATAAACTTAAGAAAACATTGTATGGTCTTAAACAAGCTCCTAGAGCATGGTATGGTAGGCTTACTGACTTTCTTTTGGAATATGGATTTATTAGAGGAGAGGCTGATAGAACTTTGTTCATTAAGCACACTGAAGGAGATTTACTTATTGCTCAAATATATGTTGATGACATTATGTTTTGTTCTATTTGTGATAAAATGTTAAGCAGATTTGTTGAGGCAATGACTGCAACATTTGAAATAAGTATGGTTGGAGACTTGAATTACTTTTTAGGTCTTCAAATTAAACAATGCAGTGATGGTATTTTCTTCTCCCAGAGTAAGTATGCTAAGAACTTGGTTAAAAGATTTGGTCTTGAGAATTCAAAACCGATGAAAACTCCTATGGGGTCTACTTTGAAGCTTTGCAAAGATAATGCTGGACAAGATGTTGATCCAACACTTTATAGATCCATGATAGGTAGTTTACTTTATCTAACCTCTAGTAGACCAGATATTATGTACAGTGTGTGTGTTTGTGCTAGGTACCAAGCGAATCCAAAGGAATCTCACCTGAATGCAGTGAAAAGGATTATCAAGTATGTTTTAGGTACAAGTGAACTTGGGATATGGTACACTAAGGACACCAACAAAATTTTGATAGACTACAGTGATGCTGATTGGACTGGAGATATAGATGATATAAAGAGTACGAGTGGAGGATGTTTCTACATGGGGAACAATCTTGTATCATGGCACAACAAGAAACAGAACTGTGTTTCACAATCCACTGTTGAGTCTGAGTACATAGCTGCTGGAAGCTGTTGCACACAACTCTTGTAGCTAATACATGACTATGGTATTAAAAATGGTATACTTACAATCTTTTGTGATAATACTAGTGCCATTAACATTTCTAAAAATCCTGTACAACACTCACTCACAAAGCACATTAGTATAAAACATCATTTTATGAGAGATTTAGTAGAGAAGAATATTGTTAAGTTGGAGTATGTACCTACTAAAAAACAGAATGCTGATATTTTTACAAAAGTTTTAGACCATGAGAGATTCTCTACTTTGAGGAAATCTCTTGGCATGAGCACTATCTGAAAAATTCGGATGGATGTTGTCACAAATGCGTTAGCATTTTGGACAACATCATGGGTTGTATAAAGTTTATAAGTTGAATTTATTTCTTACTTAGTTGAATAATTCCTTTGTAAAATATCTTTGAATCTAAGAACCTTGGAGTGCAAAAATAAACATGTCTCACACCTCTCAAATGCATAAAAATAGAATGTTATTAGCATACTAAAAGATGTATCAAATCACTGAGTAACTATTGAGCACGGAGTTCACTACTACGATACCTTCTTTTCAAAAGGTAATTTTTGGTAAAAACATCAAGAGGTTTGTAATCCATTAAGTAAGTATGGGGCACGGAGTTCGCTACTACGATGTACTCTACATGAAAAATGGATCAATACAAATTAGATGCTATAACACAAAAAGAAAAAATATGGTACAACACAAATGAAGAAAATTCATGTAAAAACCGTGTTGAGGTGTTTGTAACAGTTTTGAGCACAACATTGCCTGATTTGAATTTATTTTTATAAGTTGTAATTATTTAATTATTTATTGAGATTTATTTTATTTATTTAAATTAAATACCGACCCACGTTTTTTCTAATTTTCAGATTATGCTTGGACTAAGTAATATTCTAAAAACTTCTTAATTACTAAATTAATTAATTAAATTGATTTTACCCACTAATTACCCATGATTAAGGTTGTGGCTAAAAATGTGGTGCACTGTCGAATTATTTCTGGAATTAATCTTTTCAACCTCCAACTACATACACTCTCTCTATAAAACTCAATTAACTGTGATTTATTTTACTAATTGCTTTTGTCGAGTTTTGTTAAGTACTTCATTTTCATAATTGTTTTGGTCGTGTATCTCTCAAAGTTTGTGTATACACTCCTCAAACCTGCCTTGAAAATCCAACTGCCTTCTTAAATGGCTGGAAACCACCCTCAATCTCACTCTCACTCTGCTTCTGAATCTACCGCACAAACTGTCAAAACTCTCTCAAACTTCTTGCTTCCATGGCTTCGCAACAATCAAACTCCTCAAATGCCGACTCTAATGCCTCTGCAACCCCATCAACAACCGCTCCTATTCCAGAAACTGCTTGTTGGGATATGAATCATGAGACAAGTTCTAATTGATGAATGAAGTAGTTTTGATAAGCCAAAAAGAGGACTTGAATATATTTCTAAGTGTTGACTGATCTAGTTATGGAAGTCGTCTTGTGACAAGATCAAAAAAGTACAAAAGAAAAGATAAGTATAAGTACTGAAAAATAAACTAAGTGTTGAAAGAAGTTTTATATAGGATAATCTTATAATCATTGTATAGAAGCTTATAGTATAGTTTACATTTCATGTTCATATTTGATGCGGCCTAAAATTGTCATCTCGTAAGAAGTCTACACGTGTATAGAGGATAGGATTGATGAGAGGATACAAACTTAAAGAGGACTCCTCAGAATAGAGAATCTCATCCGGGTGTCCCTCCGGAGGGAGCTCTACCCAAGGACCTCAGGGGAGAAATATCAGGAAGACCTGGCCCTAAAGGGAATTAGTTGACCGAAAGTTTAGGAGAGGTTCCATGTAAAATGGGATAAGAACGGATAAAGGAAGACTGATTCTTCCTTTACTCAACGGCTGGAATCTAGAGGAGGAAGTGGTTGCGTTTCTTCAGGGATTGGGAGTTCAAAGGCAGGTGGACTAATTCAAAGAGAGAGGAGGTGGCAGATCCGAGATAAGGGGAAAACCTAACTTCCCCTCAGGAGGAATTCCTCTATAAATAAGCAAGCTTAGGTACATAATATTCACCCCTCCCCTCTAGACTTTTACTAGCTTACTCAATCTTACAACTCAACTAGGGACCTACAAGTGGTATCAGAGCAGTAGTTCTTTGGACTGCTGTTTTTTTATCACCAAAAAGATTTTGAGGGAAATCTTTGTGTCCATTCGTATTTGATCATATCACTTTACTTGATTTTCTTGTATCTTTGATTTGTCTACTATATTCCTATTGATCTGCTTGAAATCATGGCTATGGAAATAAACGCTAACAAATTGCCTAAGTTTTCTGTGCAAGATTATGATTCCTGGAAACTGAGGATGGAAGCTATCTTCAGCTCCACCCATGATCTAATGGTGTCTCTTGTAAAAGAAGGCCCGATCGTTATTATGGTGCCAAACACTGCTGTACTGGAACCATCCAAAGTCGTTGGCGTGCTCGTCCCCAAGCCAAGGTCAGAACTCACTTCAGAAGAAATGAGGCAAAATAATCTGGACAATTTAGCAAAGAACTATATTTTACATACTCTACCCAATGAGTATCTGGGGAAAGTATTAAAATGTAAGTCTGCTAAAGACATGTGGGATCGACTTGCCGTCCTTTGTGAAGGGACCTCCCTGATCAAGGAAAGTAAGTTGTCTACTGCTGTACAGAGGTTTGAATTATTTAAGATGAAGGCTGGTGAAAATATAGACCAGTTAGATACTCGTTTCACGCGTATTATGAATGATTTAGAAGTGCTAGGCAAGACTTATACCAATAGAGAGATTAACTTGCTTATTCTTAAGTCATTGGATGATAGATGGAAGATGGTCAAAATGATCATCAAGAATACTCAGGACATTGATGCATGGTCTGCCGAAAAAATGTTTCAAACACTCAAGGCACACGAGTTCGACTTAGATGAGAATGATCCTATAGCTAGTAGCGATAGAGAGAAAACTGTGTCGAAAAATGTTGCTTTTAAGGCCTCTTCGTCTAGGAGCTCTAGAGTAGACAAATCTAAATCTAAGGCTAAGTCTTCTAGTATTAAGGACGAACTAGATAGGTCTGATCTAAGTCTGAAAGATCAGATGAGTCTATTGATTAAGAGGTTTGACAAGTTGAACAAAAGATACGGTAGATATAAGCGTTTTTACAAGGATTTTAGAGGTTCTAATAACAAGGACTCGTCTAAGAACAGACGAGATCGAAACTCTTCCGAAAGGAGAGATGACATCTCGAAAGAGAACAGATGAGATAGAAACTCTGAGGATAGGAAGATTAGACATTCTTCTGATAGGCGAGATAAGAAAAGGGATAATTCACCTATGAAAAAGTCTACTAATGATCCTCTATGCTATAACTGTGAAAAGCCAGGTCATTACATTTACGAATGTCCGGACCTGAGTTTAGAAAATCGTGAGGAAAGAAAAGCCAGACGCGAACGAAGATACAACAGGGGTAAGAAGGCTATGTTGGCACACGATGAGTCTGAAACGGATCAAGACGAGTTGCCTTCGTCTTCATCTAGTTACCCTTCTAACAACGAAGAAAAAGCCTTCATAGCAGACGATGGCCTAATCCTAATGGCAAAAATAGAACAAGAGGTATCATCTGTAACTTATTTTCGTTCATGGGATGACTGAGATTCTGATGAAAGTGATACTGCCGATAGTGGAGTAGAGAGTAGTCTTCATCATTTCACTGGAGTGACTGAAGAAGACCTCCTACTTGCTAACAAGGCATTCATGGAAGTCAGTGATGAGAACATCACTTTAAAATAAGAAATCATTGATCTTAAAGAAGCTAAGTCTAAAGTAGATCCTAATATAACTGTCCTAAACAAACGATTGACAGAAGAGTTGAGACAACTCAAAGACAAGTATGCGTTAACAGACAAGTTGTATCAAGATTTATTAAAGACACATGCAACATAGACTAATGAATTCAATGTTTTAAAGAACAAGTGCAAAAATCTTGAAGAGCACAATAAGTTCTTAGAGACAGAAGTCGTAAATCTAGACCTTAAACTTACTGACTTGGTTAATTCTTCAATGATTAATCAACAACTGTCAGATAGATATATGGCTCCAGATGACAATACAGGGTTGGGTGCAGATTCATCTAGCTCGTCTACTCATGTCATTAAGAACCCTACTGTTACTAGTTCAAGTTCTTTGACAAAAGATCAATGGATTACGATATTGGAACAACATCCAAAGGTGTTATACACAAGCAGACTAGAGTTAACACTCCGACTTCCAAAGGTGGTAGAAAGAATGTTAACAACAGACCTGTTCCGTTTAGAACAAGTCAAAAGAGGACCACTAGTCGTGGACGACCAAACCATGTCAGATACGAAGACTGGTATCCTCAGGAGACAAGTTCTAAACAAGTACAGACTCGTTGGAATGAGCCTAGACCTCCTTTCATAAGGCAGTCTCAGCTCTATTCAACAAGGCCTAGGAAGGTTGCTCCAAAATATCGTACTCAACCTGTCTTATATCCTCCACCTTTATCATACGATATCATAAGAGAGGAAAGACCTAAACGTGTCTATAAACCGTATGACCCTAATGCATATAAGCCCTATTCTGATTATCAAAGGCCCATTCCTACTCAAGTAGAGGTTAATTCGAAAGGCTATCTCAAACGAGTAGACCCAATGTCTGAAGATAGACCAGATAAGGACAACAGGGTACTATTATGTAACAAGCATGGTAGAAAGCTTAAGAGGTCTAATTTGTTCAAAACTCCTATGTACATTTGGATTCCTCTAAACTCTACTAACCCCCCAGGACCCCAATAGACAAGGAGGGTACCTAAATTATTAAATATCATCATTGCAGGGTCGACTCGACTTGTATAAGAAATGTGGCTCTGTAGGAGAAACTTGGTACATTGATAGTGGGTGTTCGCACCACATGACGGGTACTAAGGCTCTTCTATCGAGTTACTGCGAACAAGAAGGACCCAAGGTGATCTTTGGTGATAGCTCAACTGCTGTTACAAAAGGTTTCAGTTACATCAGAAATGGAGATGTAGAGATACAAGACGTATCCTACGTAGAAGGTTTGAAATACAATTTACTATCTGTTTCTCAATTCTGTGATCGTGGTTATAAGGTACAATTCAAGAGTCGCAAATGTGAAATCATCGACAAGAGGACACATACTATACTGCTAGTCGGCGTTAGACAAGGCAGCGTGTACATCGTGAATTGGAATAGTTATCCAAGGGACACTTGTCTTCATAGTAAGAACCCTAAAGAACTCAGTTGGCTATGGCATAGACACCTATGTCATATGAACTTTAAGGTGATTAATAAGATCGCAAGAGATTACCTCGTTGAAGGTATACCCAAAGAAAACTATTTCAAATCACATGTTTGTGACGCATGCCAGAAAGGTAAACAGGTAAAAGGTTCATTCAAGTCAATTCATACTCTCTCAACAAGTAGAGTCTTAGAACTTCTACACATGGATCTTTATGGTCCTATAACTCCTCCAACTTTGAACGGTAGAAGGTACACGCTTGTTGTGGTAGACGACTATTCTAAGTTTACTTGGGTAGTCTTCTTACACAAGAAGAGTGATACACAAACTCTCCTACCTGATCTGTTGAAGAAATTACAGGTTGAGAAGAGTCAGCCCATTATCAAAATTCGTAGTGATAAGGGGACTGAATTCATTAATAGCTATATCAAAGAATTTTGTTCTAAAAGTGGTATCCAGCACCTTACTAGTGCAGCTAGGACTCCACAACAAAATGGTGTAGCTGAGAGAAGGAATAGAACACTCAAAGAAGCCTGTAGAACCATGATAGCCGAGTATAACACTCCTAAAACATTTTGGACAGAGGCAATCAACACTGCATACCACTCCCAGAATAGAAGTGTAGATGTTGTTACTCTTAAATGTCTTAACATTCACAGCAACATCTTAATTCGACCTTTCTTATTTTTTCCTAAGTCCAAATTCTGTTTTCTAGCTAATGCTGCTTTGGATGTTGTAACATCGCAGGTTGAAGATCTAGAACATTCTACACAGTTCCAGACTGGAAGGATCTGGAAGCTTGCAGAAGTATGTAGATCATGCGGTTGCCTTTGAAAACGTCCAGAATAGGCTGGAAGGTGCTAGAATTCATTGGAATGAAGAGTGGGCTAAAAAGAAGGGATGAGATCCTAAAAAATAGGATATGGATTATGAAGCTTCTAGAATTCGTTTTTACCTCTATAAATACTCAAGGAAGTCTTCATTATTCAGCATGGAGAATTAAGAGTAATCACATAATGTCTATGTGAAGTGTTCGTCCTACTTAGACATTATCGTGATTATTATTTCTTCTTCATCAGATTCTCGTACAACATGAAGAAATACACATCAAATCCGAGATTCACATATTTCACGAAGTGCTATTCTTTAAGTCCTAAACTAATGTTCATCCTGTTAGGAATTAATTGTCATTAGCATGTTCATGTCGTTGTGCCGAAGAGTCCAAACTTCCTGTACAACATAGACTTTTCTATACTTCTTTGATAGATAGATCATAGAGTTAGATTAGTTTTTGGTAGTGTAATTTTTACACTTAAGCCGTCTTTAGACTAGATACTTTATCAAGTCCTTTTTCCGTTGTGAATATTTGTTCACACACCATTTGTATTCACTCATTGATTAGTGAAAGTTTCGCCATGAGGCTCGCATAGATTTTAAATTAAAATATATGTTAAAAAGTTAATTTTGTGTCTTTGTGTTTTCATTCTTTAAAGTCTTCCGTTATTCGTTTTCTGATATTCTGTTTGAGTCTGTGTTACACTATTTGTCTCAACATCCAATGTAACATTGTTTTGTTTTTCACTTAAACACTAGTAATACCATACACACACTTTTAGTTGGTATCAGAGCCAATACCTGACGACACTAGGTCTAGATCCTTGTTTTAAGTGTGTTTTAGTTTATGTTAGCAATGGAAACACATCACATATCCACTGCACTTAGGCACCCGAACATATTATCTATATTTAAAGCCTAAATTGTGCATGTATATCAAGTCGATAGATGAACGTGCTTGGAGGACTATACTTACATGTTATGATGTACTAAAGATCCAAATCAATACATCAACATATCCACCAGAAAGAAGGAAAAGTCCATTTCAACCAAGGTTATCAAAAAGTGAAGGTAAACCAAGGTATGATCTTTAATATAGAAAATCAGTTCAATGTATGTTCTGAATATGGTCTTTATGAAAATTAATGTACCAATACAGAATTAAAGCAAAAACTGAATTTTAGAACTACCTTGAATGTTTAATCAGATGATGAATTTGATGAATCAAAAGATGTTGAATTCACTTTTCATACCGAGATTGATTATGATAATTCTTTAGATGATGATCTGGATGATACAGATTCTGATGTTGCACCTGATGCCATAACATCTATGGTAACATCAAAACAGAGTCACCCAGATTTGAACTGTTTTAATGGGTTTGTTGATGATGCAAGCATAAGGATTGATGATTCTAAATACCAAAAGTTGTTAGATAATTGTAACTCTAAGAAACTCACTATTAATTTTTTGAGAATGAGAATTTTAAAGGAACAATTACCAAGCTAGAAGTCATACATTGCAGAAGATATTTTTGAAGTTTATAAACTGAAGGAGAAATTGATCCCCTCTACTTTAAGTTTCATAAAATTTTCTATGAGTGCTTCTGATATATGTTATAGCTATTGGTAAATCTGATAATTGTGGTATACGTTATGATAGTGAAACTGCTTCTATTTTCTAAGAATTTTGAACATACTGTGAAATTTGTGAAGGCAAATGTTAAAACATCTGTTGTAACATCTGCACAAACAGATTCTCACAAAGTCAAAAATATTGAAAAGAAGTTTGTATGTCATTATTTTTCGAAAATTGATCATATTTGTCCTTACTGCATGAAATTGGTTGATGATCTGAGATATGAGAAAATGTTATCTAAAAAGATGTCACATCCTATATATGAAACATTTTCTAAAATCTCCATGGAAATCTGATGTTACTTGTAATGCTGTTCACACTTCCTTGAAAGCATGTTTACTTGGTCAATGGTATTTTAATAGTGGTTGTTCTAGACATATGACATGATAAATTGACTACTTATCTGATTATGTGACCTTGAATGATGGTAATGTTACATATGGTGATTGTTCGAAAGGACAAATAATAGGAAAATGAACTTTGAATGTTGATGGTTTTCCTAAGCTTAAAAATGTTTTACATTTTGATGGCTTGCTTGCTGATTTGATTAGTATTAGTCAATTTTGTGATGATAATTTGCATGTAAAATTTGACAAAGATTTATGTTATGTTTTGAATGAAGATGAAGAATGTCTAGGGCAGTAGATAATTGTTATCTTATTGGAACAAATGTATGTAATTTGTCGAAAAATGATGAAAATGTCTTATTGCATCAAAAATTGGGACATGCACATTATAAATCAATGAAGAGACTAATCAAAGTCGATGCAGTGAAAAGGATTACCAAAACTGAAGTTTTAGAGTACTACTGTATGTGGACCATGCCAAAAAGGTAAGTAGGTAAGAGTGTTACATAAAATGTTGTCACATTGTTCTACACATCAATGTTTCGAATTGTTGCACATGGATTTAATTGGTCTTATGTCTTTGTTGTAAGAAAGAATATAACTCTACAAGAAATGGAAAGAGTCATGCTTACATCTAAAAGTCTTGATAAGAGATTTTGGGTTGAAGCATTGAATATTGCATGCCATATCATTAATAGAGTTTATATTCGATCTGGTTCTATCAAAACACCTTATGAGATTTTGAACAACAGAAAACCAAATGTGAAATATTTTCATGTATTTGGTTATGTGTGTTATATTCTGAATGATAGGGATCAACTTCAATTCATAAGTTTGATTCTAAAATTGTAAGGTTTCTTTTTAGGCTATTCTAGAAATAGTAAAGCTTATAGAGTTTATAACCTTAGGACAAACACTGTTCAAGAATCTGTTAATGTTGTGTTTGATGATGATAAAGGTCTTACAGATGGAAATGAAGAAGAAGATGTTTCAGAGGTTACTGAAAAATCTGGAGATTCTCTGAGCACTGAAAATATTGCTCTGAATGTTACAACATTTGGAACAACATCGACAGAAAGTTCAACAGAATCTACACAGAATAATCAGTATGTTCCCAAAAGGAATATTTCTTCAAGGATTGATAAAAGTCATCCTTCTGACCAAATCATAGGTGATGCTACAGTGTGCAAACAAGAGGAAAAGTAAGATAAATAAGGTAAATGTGGTAAGAACAATATGCATGTCTTTTATTTGCAATGTTGTTAATGCAGAGTGTTACTATTCTGAAATTGAACCTAAAAATGTTAATGAAACAGTTTCTTATGAGCTTGGTAACATTGATAGGAACACAGTTAGGTTAGTTGCACAAACATACACTCAAGTTGAGGTTATTGATTTTGATGAAACTTTTGCACATGTTGCTAGGATAGAATCTATTAGATTATTGCTAGCAATTGCATGTTTTATTGACATTAAACTTCATCAAATGGATGTATAAGCTGCATTTCTAAATTGCATTTTGAATGAAGAAGCATGTGTTTAACAACTTAAAGGATTTGAAGATCCACAATACCCTGATCGTTTTGTTAGAGGAGAAACCATTTAAACTATGTTCATTAAGCACACTAGAGAAGATTTACTTATTGCTCAAATATATGTTGATGACATTGTGTTTCGTTTGACTTGTGATAAAATGTTAACCAATTTGTTAAAGCAATGACTGCAACATTTGAGATTAGTATGGTTGGAGACTTGAATTATTTTTTAGGTCTTCAAATCAAGCAATGTAAGGATGGTATATTCTTCTCTCAAGGTAAGTATGCTAAGAACTTGGTTAAAAGGTTTGATTTTGAAAGTTAAAAAGTAATGAAAACTTCTATGAGATCTACTTTGAAACTTTGCAAAGACAATGCTGGAAAGGATGTTGATCCAACATTGTATAGATCTATGATAAGAAGTTTAACTTTATCTAACCTCTATTAGACCAGATATAATATACAGTGTTTTTGTTTGTGCTAGTTACCAATATTATCCAAAGGAATCTCACCTGAATGTTTTGAAAAGAATTATCAAGTTTGATGCAGGTACAAGTGAACTTGGGATATGGTACACTAAGGACACCAACAACACTTTGATTGGATACAGTGATGCGGATTGAGCATGAGATATAGATGACATAAAGAGTAAGAGTAGAGGATGTTTCAACATGGGAAACAATCTTGTGGTTAAGCAAGATGTTTCATGCCTATGAAATTGAAATTGATATCCTTACAATTTTCTATGATAATACGAGTGCATAAACATTCCTAAAAATTCAGTACAACACTCACTCACTAAACACATTTGCATTAGGAATTATTTTATGAGAGATTTAGTGGAGAAGAACATAGTAAAGTTGGAATACGTACCTTCTGAAAATCATAATGCTGATTTATTTACTAAGGTTTTGACCTTGAGACATTCTTATCTTTGAGAAAATCTCTTGGTATGTGTACTATCTGAATAATCCTAGATGGATGGTGTTACAAATGTTGTAGCATTTGGGACAACATCATAAGGTTGTATAGTTGTTATAGATTTAATTTATTTCCTATTTTCGTTGAATAATTCCTTTGTAAAATATTCTTGAATCTAAAATTTGTTGTGCAAAAATAAACATGTCTTACACCTCTCAAATGCATATAAATAGAATGTTGTTAGCATACTAAAAGATGTAGTTAATCACTGAGTAACTATGGAGCACGGAGTTGACTACTACGATGCCTTCTTTTCAAAAGGTGATTAATAAAATACATCAACATGTTCATAATCCATTGAGTAATTATGGGGCACGGAGTTCGCTACTACGATGCACTCTTCTAGAAACATGGATCAATATGAACTAGGTGCTACAACACGAAAAGAAAAGAAAAAAAATGGTGCAACACAAATGAAGTAAATTCATGTAAAAACCGTGTTGAGGTGTATGTAACAGTTTTGAGCATAACATTAGATGATTCGATTATATTTTTATAAGTAGTAATTATTTGATTATTTGTGGAAATTTATTTCATTTATTCTGATTATACTAACCCACGTCTTTGGTTTATTTTTCAGGTTATACACATTTAAATGTTAAATATTCTAGATTGTTCTTAATTTAATTAATTATTTAATTATGATTTTACACACTACTTATCCATGATCTATTTTTGTGGCTAAGTTTATGGAGTATTATCGAATTCCTTCTAGAATCCTCCTTAGTTAGTTCTTATTTTTATACGTATTACTTCCAACTATACATTCTCTCCTATATTCTTCTCATAACATGATATACTAAGCATTGCATTTTTTCGAGTGATTTGAGTATTGCATTTTAAGATTTGCTAAAGCCTTGTTTGTCTTGGTTATTGTGGTTATCTTTTCGATTTCTTGGTGCTTAAATGACAGGAAACTACCTCACCACACTCAAACTCCCACGAAACCGTCATCTCCATCTCTCTCCAATCTTAATAGTTTCGCTTTCATGGTCGCTTTACACCAAAACTCACCAACTGCTACAAGAAAAGCTGAAACACTTACCCAAACAACTCCAGTTACACCCATTCCTACAACTGTTCACATTCCACTCGATACGACCCTTAACGAGCTGAACCAAGCTGTTGAGAATATGTCTCAATCGAATGTGAATTCTGAGAATCTATTTCTACTGATTGGAAATATGTCCATTGACATTTCTCATTACTGAAAACCCAAGAAACTCACCACTACACTTGGTTCGTTCACCTCATAAAAGCTCTAATTTCCAAGTCCTAACACTGAAACAGAAGCAATTGCCCTGATTGCTTCCTCTCTGGGGGAGATTGAAAAGGAAATTGAAGATTTTCCTGTTGCTGAGCAGAATGAGTCAGCAAATGCTGTGACATCTAATTTTGAGGACGCTCAAATGAAGGAGGCCGACGCTAATGCTAACTCAGGTTAAACTAACTCTTATCTTTCTAATACAGATGAATCTTAATAGATTGCATTTGGGAAGAATCTTGGAAAAGAAAAGAGAAAGAGGAGCCATGTTCAACAAAGGAAGTTCGGCTGTGTGTTCACTAGAGTTGATTACTTTGACTCACTGAGGAGAAAGAAGAAATGAAGTAGTGTTACTGATAAACTGATTCAAGTTGTTTATTAATCGAAGGTAGAACAGGTTGTTACTGAGAAATGAGTCAAAAGGAAATATGATCCAAAGGGAAAGATGGTTGCTACTGTACGAGACTTCCCCAAAGGAATTGAAAATTCTGATCCAGAAGATAATCTCATTGTGTATGAGATTAAGAAGACTCTGAGGAAGAATGCTGCATCAAATGCTGAAGCAAGTGCCGCAACACCAGACCCTGATGACAGTAGAAGTGATGATTCTGAGAAGAGCAGTAGTAAAGACTCTGAATCAGCTGAGGAAACAAATTCTAAAGGAGGTAATTCTGATCCTGATAATAATTTTTAGACTGATAGGTTAGTTGCTAAAATCACTATGCTATGTAGATGAAAGTTGTTATTGGAAAGAGAATTAACATTGCTGATTTTGAGAGTAAATGGTTGATACAATTTTTTATTAAAAGGAAATTGTTGAAATCTGTAACTTTGAGTGATACTTTTGTGTATGATTGGGTATATGTATTGTATGCTTGACTTAGGAAGAGTACGGGTAGACGTAGCTCCAAATGATATGGGAATGTACAATTTAGGGGGAGATCAGTTCCATTTAATATATAATTGATTAATGATATCTTAAAGATAGAGCTTGTGATTGATGAAGATGAACTTGATTTGAACTTGGTTGCTACTTCTATAACTGGGGTAGATTAACTAGGTAACAAAATGTTATGCTTGCTAAAGATCTCACATCTCTATACTATGTACTCCATAAATTGATTGTCTACAATTGGTTACCCTATACAAATTCCACTACGGTGATTAAGGATTAAGCTCTATTGCTGTATAAGATTATTGTCTTGAAGAATTTCAATCTGGATTTAATTATTTTCACCACATACAGTTTATTGTGATATTTATTATAAAGGGATTTTACCTTATCATTTGCTGATATGTTCATACCTCAAAAGGCATGAATTTTTAAACCTAAGGAAACTGAGGTTCAAAGAGGCAAGGTACCCTTGATGACTATCTCACCTGCTTTGTTACTTGGTGAAAGGATTGTTGATTTGCCCTTGCAAAATTCAGATAGTTCTAATCACAGAGATGCTCTTATTCCAGCTAGACCAGCTCCAGCAAGACCTGAACAGAGAAATGTTACACCGAATGTGAAACGCATTGGTGGTCACATTGGTTAAAATTTTCTGTTTCCAGATCTTTTATTTTTTACTTCAACTGAAACGTTTACAGGACTCTATTGATGACCTTCACTTCCTTAAAGTCCAGTGGTTATAGACGCTTTCTACTACCACAGGGGGAGAAACACCATCAACTTTTGGGGTTCGAAGTGAAGAGCTCCATGAAGATGTACCAGAAGCTGATTGTGTACCTGATGCTGTTAATAAAGAGAGACTGTTGAACCGAATGATGTAGTTCATTTATTGCTACACCAATCACTGTTGTTGAAGAGAAGGAGGATTAATTTGCTGATGCTGATAAACGTATGGATGTTCTTTATAACATCTGAACAGGTTATGATAACATCTGAACAGATTGATACAAGAAAGGGGGAGGGCTGAACATTATAAGTGATAATGTTGATACAGCAATATATGTCACTTGTTTAGTTTCTCAAGTATTTGTGCCTTTTATACTTCTCTTTGTTGTTATTGTGTTTAAGTTGATTTACAGATTCTGTTTTTTCCTTCCTAGTTGATAGGTTGTCTTTTATTCAACTTGCTTAATTTGTTTGCATTGATGATAATAGTTTACTGCTTCATGCTTAAATTGTTTTCATACTTATTATCATTTGCTTGCTGCATGTTGTTTATGTTTATGTTAATTGTTGTCTGTTTTGTTTTTCTAACTTGCCTTACTATTCAATTTGCTTAAATTGTTTGCTTTGAGGATAATATAGAAGTACACCTCTCTTTAATTATCATGTGTTTACTGCTTACTGCTTAAATTGTTTGCTATGATGACAATATGATTTAGAAGTACACTTCTCTTTAATTCTCATTTGCTTACTGCTTATTGTTTAAGTCTTTGTTAGATATTGTTGTTTTTCACATGTTTTGCTCTATTTTTTATTTTTAGTCTTTGCTCTGTTTGTTTTTATTTTCTTCATTATTGCTCTGATTTTATTTTATTAAGTCATACATAAGTCTTAGGTTGGTTTAGTACATATTCATATATGCCCTGATTTAACTTATGATTTTTGTAAGTTTATATGTTGTTCAAATAAGTATATTGTTTATACTTATTGTTGTTTTGAGTAAGATCACATTGCTCTTATGACACGGACTATGTGAAATCATTCTTGGTATTTCTTACTTTGATCCAGAAGCTACAACAGGTGTTGACTTGATTAGTACATGGATATGATGGTAATACTCTAGCATGTACATAATACTGAGTATATATAGAAATATATGTTCATCAGGTGTGTTGTAGTCGAAAGGTCAAATTGGGGGAGATTGTAGATGTTGTTACTCTTAAATGTCTTAACATTCACAACAACATCTTAATTCAACCTTTCTTATTTTTTCCTAAGTCCAAATTCTGTTTTCTAGCTAATGCTGCTTTGGATGTTGTAACATCGCAGGTTGAAGATCTAGAACATTCTACACAATTCCAGACTGGAAGGATCCGGAAGCTTGCAGAAGTATGTAGATCATGCGGTTGCCTTTGAAAACGTCCAGAATAGGCTGGAAGGTGCTAGAATTCATTGGAATGAAGAGTGGGCTAAAAAGAAGGGATGAGATCCTAAAAATAGGATATGGATTATGAAGCTTCTAGAATTCGTTTTTACCTCTATAAATACTCAAGGAAGTCTTCATTATTCAGCATGGAGAATTAAGAGTAATCACATAATGTCTATGTGAAGTGTTCGTCCTACTTAGACATTATCGTGATTATTATTTCTTCTTCATCAGATTCTCGTACAACATGAAGAAATACACATCAGATCCGAGAGTCACATATTTCACGAAGTGCTATTCTTTAAGTCCTAAACTAGTGTTCATCCTGTTAGGAATTAATTGTCATTAGCATGTTCATGTCGTTGTGCCGAAGAGTCCAAACTTCCTGTACAACATAGACTTTTCTATACTTCTTTGATAGATAGATCATAGAGTTAGATTAGTTTTTGGTAGTGTAATTTTTACACTTAAGCCGTCTTTAGACTAGATACTTTATCAAGTCTTGTTTCCGTTGTGAATATTTGTTCACACACCATTTGTATTCACTCATTGATTAGTGAAAGTTTCGCCATGAGGCTCGCATAGATTTTAAATTAAAATCTATGTTAAAAAGTTAATTTTGTGTCTTTGTGTTTTCTTTCTTTAAAGTCTTCCGCTATTCGTTTTCTGATATTCTGTTTGAGTCTGTGTTACACTATTTGTCTCAACATCCAGTGTAACATTGTTCTGTTTTTCACTTAAACACTAGTAATACCATACACACACTTTCAAGAAGTGTTATCAACAAAGCACTAGGTAAGACTACCTACGAGGTATGGAAAGGTAGAAAACCCAGAATTTCATATTTCCATATATTCGCTCAAGAAGTGTTTCATCCATAACAATGGAAAGAGTAAGTTAAATGCCTTTGATGTTAAGGCAGACGAGAGGATATTTTTAGGATATTCCTCTACGAGCAAAGCATTTAGAGTGTTTAACTACTCTACTCTTTGTGTGGAAGAAACACCACACGTTGTTTTCGATGAATCTCGACAGGACTCGTCTACCGACCAGATCAGTAAGAAAGTGGATGAATTAAATATTCAATACAATAAAGAATCAGAAGTGTATGAATCGGTTCAAGCCTACAATCCATTCCTGAAAGCCCTCGAATCAGATGACAGGGTGAAGGTAAGTGACAAAGGTAAGTCTACTAGACCAGTTGACATGCCTGCTCTAGTTGACTCGTCTACTCCTGTAAAATCTACTGATATAGAAGATGTAGATATGCATGATGTTATTGATTTAGATGATGAAAGCATGCCTGTTAAGTCTAGAAAGACATGGAAATCTGCTCATACTAGTGATAATATCATAGGTGGCTCTACTAAAGGTGTAAAGACTAGACGACAACTCTTTGAGTCGCAAGAACAGCCTAGTTCATCTATGTTTTGCTGGTGTTGTTTCCTTTCATCTATCGAGCCTAAGACCGTTAAAGAGGCATTATCTGATAGTAATTGGATCATCGCCATGCAAGACGAGTTGAATCAGTTTGTTCAAAACGACGTCTGGGAACTTGTCGATAAGCCAGAACACCATAATGTAGTTGGCACTAGGTGGATTTTCAAAAATAAGAAAGATGAGAATGATTTAGTCGTTAGAAATAAGGCTAGACTAGTAGCCCAAGTCTATTCACAATCCGAATGCATATACTATGATGAGATCTTCGCACCTGTTGCTAGACTAGAAGCCATTCGATTATTTCTTGCATATGCTGCTTATATGAAGTTTACTGTATTTCAAATGGATGTTAAAAGTGCATTTCTTAACGGTATTCTTGCTGAAGAGGTATATGTTGAACAACCCCCAGGTTTCGAAGTGAAAGGCAATCAAGTGTACAGGTTAAAGAAAGCTTTGTATGGACTGAAGCAAGCTCCAAGAGCCTGGTACGATACTCTCTCTCTCTCTTTCTATTAGAAAACAGTTTTACTAAGGGCAAGGTCGATAGAACCTTGTTTAGAAGACAAGAAGGAAATGATATCCTACTCGTTCAAATTTACGTGGATGATATCATTTTTGGTTCACCCAACAAAAGCATGAGTGACAGCTTTTCAAAGCTCATGCAAAGTAAATTTGAAATGTCTATGATGGGAGAAATGAATTACTTTCTTGGTCTCTAGTAAAACAATTTGCTGAAGGCATATTCATAAATCAAGCCAAGTATACTCGTAATCTACTTGATAAGTATGGCATCAAAACCTGTAAAACTATTGGTGTACCAATGCTACCCGTCTACCGCATGGATCCTGATGAAAGAGGTAAGTGCGTTGATCAATCATACTATCGTGGTTTAATTGGTTCTCTACTCTACTTGACTGCTAGTAGACCAGATATAACTTTTGTTGTTGGTGTATTTGCTCGATTTCAAGCAAACCCCAAGGAAAGTCACCTGGAATCTGCTAAAAGAATATTGAAATATCTGAAAGGAACCATTAATCGAGGTTTATGGTACCCTACAGATTATGATTTATTCTTAAGTGGATATTCAGACTCGGACTTTGGTGGTTGCAGAATAGATAGGAAATCAACATCTGGTTCATGTCAATTTCTTGGTTCTAAACTCATTTCATGGTTTTCAAAGAAACAGACAAGTGTAGCAACCTCTACTACTGAAGCAGAGTATATGGCTGCAGGTAGTTGTTGTAGTCAGCTATTATGGCTAATGCAACAACTCCGAGACTACAATATTGTAGAATCGAATGTACCTATATTTTGTGACAGTAACAGTGCTATTACTATCACTCAAAATGCTGTTTTGCATACACGATGTAAGCATGTAGATGTAAGACATCATTTCATACGTGATCATGTTGAGAAGAAGAACATACGCATGGAAAAGATACATACTGACATTCAGAGAGCTGACATTCTTACTAAACCACTGGCTGAAGCACGATTTCATGATTTATGCTTTAGCTTAGGATTTATTGATCTAGACCCTACTACTGCATAGTACTGTACTAACAAGACAGGTACACAAAAGCAAAGTCATTTGCAGAACAAACGAGTGCACCATAGACAAGTCATACTACTTTCCAACTCGACTTGATCCAGGTATACAAGGCCAGACAAGATGACCAAATAACCCGATGAGGAAGCTGGTAAAGCTGAGGGTAATACTAAGAGAATATACAATTAAGGGGGAATCTATGATTTCTTAAAAATCCTTATGTTGACTCTTAAGTTTGTTAAAAGTCATCTTGATCAAACCTTTATTACTGCTTTTGAATGATATTCATTTTAATTATTCCACTCTACTACTCGTATTTACTCTCACACGTCGCTCAAGATGAGATAGGTACATGAAGAAGTTCGACAGTCAGACAGACAAGCACAGTCGAAGGGGGAACTCGTCTAGTGCAACTCATGTCTACTAATCTGTTCTGATGAACTCGAACAGACCATATAAGTTCTCACTTGATTCAGATTCACTAAAGTATTTGGATATGAATTAAGGATATTAATGTAATTTTGTACTACGAAATTTTGGAAAACCTAAAACTGGATTTATACACTCCATTTAATGAGGTGTATACACCCAGTTCCCGCCTAAACCTACTGCCTTAGGTTAGATGAGTACACTGCCTTAGGATTCCAAAATTTACAATACTGAATCGCATAATATTCTCGATTCCACAGCTGAATCTCAAAGGTCTATTTGTTACCGTTAGATCAATAGGTTTAATCTTAGCCACTCGATTCAAAAACCCCAAAATCATAAAACCTTTCTTTCCAATCTTACTCCCCACGTTTTCTTAACTGTTCTATTCAAAATTTTCGATTTCTTGAGCCTACTATTCTTCTGCATATTTATTGTGTTTCTTACCTTTCTCAAATCGAAAATGTCTATCATCTCGATTTTCGACTCTGAAACTAACATGCAAGCCAGGTTCAATGTTGGAAAGTTTGCGGCAGAAGGAAAAGTTCATGTGGAGAGCTCTCTGTTCTTCAAAGGAAGGCATTCAGATGATAACAGAGAAATTCTCATGAAGTGTTACAATTGTGGGTTGAAGCCGTTCTTGGAGTTGTATCCAGACACGGTGCTGGAGGAAGAGGTGTTGGAGTTCTACGCGTCTGCTACTCATAGAGGCGAATACATTGAATCGGTCATCAGTGGAAGGCGAATGAAGGTGACCAGAGAGATTTTGGATGAGAAACTTCATCTGAATCCAGGATCAATTGATATTGAGAACTATGCGACTGGTCAGGAGCTGAGATACCTTAGTATCTTTTGTGGAAGAAAGTTGAGCCTGACGAATGATGGAAGGCCCCCTGCTATCAAGAAGAAGCAGCTATTGCCCAAATACAAGACTCTACTGGACAACGCGAGCAAGATGTTGCTGGGTGTGACTGGTAGTTATGATTCAGTGACCCTTCAGAAGGCGAGAGTGATGGCCGCGATCTATGACGGAATCACTGAGGGCAATTGGCAGAAGCTGTTTATGGATCGATTAATGTACTTTTCGAAGTATGTTAAGGTGGATAGTGGTTCTGAAGAATGGATGGTATCTGCTACCGCCAGCTTCAGAAACAAGTTGAGTGTTCTCCTACCCTACTAGTTGCCGATGAAGAAGAACTGGAGTAAGGGCAAGCCTTTTCATGTCCTTAAGTTCTATTTGAGGAAAGATGCAATAGATAGACAGACTCAGGGTCGGATTGCTGAGAAGAAGCTGATCGAGATCAACCCTAGAGATGTCATGATCGAGGCAGAGTCGTCTAGTGAGGAAGAAGAAGAGGTGCAAGAAGAAGCTGGTCCTAGTGGTGCACTAGTGGAATATGTATCAGACGAGGCGTTGATAGAACCAGTTGATGATTCTGAAGCTACAGAATTAGATGAGTCGTCTGGAGAAGACGGGTTGGAGACAGAAGAAGAATACAATGCTGGAGTGAGCAAGCTTTTGAGAAGTCTTCCACCACCTCAATCACCCTCTACTCGTCCGATAGGAGAGTCGAGTGCATCGCCAGCCAAGAAGGCTAGATTGGTTAGTTCTTCCATTTCACCTATCCTACCCCCATCTGTTCCAATCAAAACCAAGGTCAGAACTCTTCGTTCTCGTGCAAGGCCTGATCCCCAAACCACTCCCAAATTCGTTCAGCACTTGAGTTCTTTATTGACTCAAGATGCCCCAATATATGTTCATGCTGACCCTTCTTCAGCTGAAATTCTTGTTCAATCCCCAACCAAACCAACAAAAACCACCACCCAAATAACCTTACCTTCAATAGAATATGTTGAACCATCTAACCCGTCTATTATGGGAACCCCACTAGCTGACACTTCAACAACTGAGACGAGGACCCCACTCACTCAGAACACTCCCATTAATAGATTTCCAAGCCTGGTCAACTATCCGATGTGCCCAAGGATGAAGAGGCTCCGAGCACAGATGACCAAGAATTTGAGGAAGATGCTCCCGTTTATTGAGATAGACACCAGTTCGGAAGCGTATGAGAAGTTGATTCGCATCTACACATGGGTTGCTTTGAGAGAAGGACCATGTGAAGACATGTTTGAGGTTATAACTGGAATGGGCGGAATCTCCAATTTTCAAGACTGGGAACTTGAACAGAAGGAGATCAGTTGTGTGAAGAAGCATTCGGAGTTAAGGACTTGCTGAAGCCTTGACTAGTCTTGTGAAGAAAATGTTAAACATTCCTGATGATGTTTTATCCATTGAGAAGTCAAGTGTTGGTGTGCAAGTTTCTGAAGTAGATTTCGCGGAAGACGAATTGATGTTGGAAGCTGAACCAGTAGAAGAATTGGAGTCGTCCGATCCGGTTATCAATCTGGAGAACGTTTCTTATCAAATTAGAGGAATTGTCTTCGAATTCCAAGTTGAGCATGCACATGGACCTAGGTGCAATGTTGGTCAGATAACCAGACAGGTGGAAAAATATTTTCCTTCGGAGACGTGTGCTTACACTGCAAGATTAGTTGAGATGGTCAAGAAAGATTCTGATGAAGCTGAGCGCAGAGCTAAGGAAGCAAGGTTAGCAATCATTCCTTATCAATCTCCATTAAATTTGAAAGCGATTGCTGGTAGTGTTGTTCCGGAAGTAGTGGAACACAAGTTGGTTGAAGTAGCAAGGTTAGTCTTGACTACTGAGCTGGAAGACAAGTTGGTTGAAGTGCCTATTGCTGAAGAAGATGAGATGATGGAAGAAGCTATTCCTGAGGTAGTTGTTCACACAATTCAAGCTATTCCATCTACATCAATTGAAGAGTTGAAAGATGACTTGAGACAAGTTATAAAGACATCAATAGATGAGTTTCTGAAATTCGATGTCAAGAAAGCAATGATTGACCAGAATAGTTCTCTAGTAACTGATTCCAAGGAAATGATTATGAACGAGGTTAATCAATTGGATGCTGCTTTTAGACAAGAAATGTTCAATCAGTTGGAAACATTCATGCAAAACCAGATCGAATATTCAGAGAAGAGCTTATTTGATTTTGCAAGAGTTCTTGCTCGTGAATCAAAGAAGATGGAAAGGGTGTACAGAGTTAAGATTGAGATAGCAGATGAGCAGAGAAGAGAAGCTCATGAACAGTTGGTGCACACAAGAGCATTGTTGACTGATATGACTGAAGAGAATAGAATGTTGAAGTTGACTGCTACTCATTTTAAAAATGAACTCAATCTTACATCCAAGAAGCTCGAGTACACAACTGATAGACTGGAAAAGCTTAGTCAAGATGGAAGTCATCAGAAGCAGATAGTGAAAGCTACAGTACTGATGAGGCAAACTATTGAAGAAGAGATGACTCGTTTTACTTCACTTTTCACTTTTAAGGCAAGTGATGAAGCCAAAAAGGGGAAAGAGACTGAAGAAGTAAAGGCGACTGATGTTCAGATTCAGACTGATGTTCCTGATATTCCAGTTCGTTCGACTAAGAGAAGACTAGTGAAGAAAGCTGAGTTAGATCAGATCAGTGCTGAAGAAAAGTTAAAAGCTGCAAAAGGAAAAGCCAAGTTGACTGAAGAGGTTCAGACAAGGCGAGTTGTCAAAAGGAAGCTAGAAATTTGAGAACCTAAGGTGAAAGAGTCAATAGATTAGATAATTGTAGATATCGATGAGGCGGAAGTTATGAAGAAGTAGAAACTTGAAGATGATAAGTATGCTAACAAGAAGGTGTTAGGCAAACATATCAAGAGACTTCAAGATGGCAAGGAAAATCCAGATGCAATTGAGGATGCCCTCATTGACAAGTTCATGGATGCTGAACACAGAGATGTGTGGAAGATTGTCAAGAAGATATGGGAGATTGCTCATTGGATAATTCGCAAGTAAGGAGATACAACAAGTAAAGATGAGTTGTTCGTAATCTTTGAGAAGTTCATGGAAGCTGAAGACAACAACTTATGGAATCTCATCATGCGAATTGCAAATGCTGTTGGATACAACATTCTTAGTCCAGAATTTCCTAAGTGGGAAACTCCTATGTTAGGCTTTGGTAAGCGAGTTGATTTTAATGGGATTAAGAAGTTTGAAGAAGAATTGTTAGAGGAAGAGAAGATCGACAATGAAGATCATATATCTGATATTCATAGAAGAATCCTTGAAGCATTTCAAACGCCGAATCTAGAAGCTGATACACCCAGTGGAGGAAGTATGGATTAAAGATCTGTAAGTGTTTTACTTATTATTTTTGCTAAGTAATTGTAATCTGTCTGATATACTATCATGAATGAAAAAGATGAAACATTTTGAGAAGATAACTACTTAACTGATATATTATACTTAAAATAATTCAAGTAGTTTTGGCTTCATCAAAAAGGGGGAAATTGTTGGGATATGAATCTTGAGACAAGTTCTAATTGATGAATGAAGTAGTTTTGATAAGCCAAAAAGAGGACTTGAATATATTTCTAAGGGTTGACTGATCTAGTTATGGAAGTCGTCTTATGACAAGATCAGAAAAGTACAAAAGAAAAGATAAGTATAAGTACTGAAAAATAAACTAAGTGTTGAAAGAAGTTTTATATAGGATAAGCTTATAATCATTGTATAGAAGCTTATAGTATAGTTTACTTTGCATGTTCATATTGATGTATAGATTTAAGGTTACTAAGATGTTTTATAAAGCTTAAAGTAATGTAATAGTCTTGATAAATTAGTTGATAGGACTAGATTAGTTCTACTTGAAGATCTACAGTGAAGAAGACTACAAGACAAGAAGACTTGTGCAAGACAAGACAAGTGCTGAGAAGCTGAGAAATATTCTAAGTGTCGAAGCAAGACAAGACAAGTCCGCGTGAGATAAAGTTAAAGATAAGTCGTATCTAGAAGTGAAGATATGAAGAGTTAGGTATGGAATAACAAATTAACTGAAGAAACGCGTGAAGAGATAAGAAGAAGTCGTTACAGAGTTAGTTATCAAGAAAGGTTGTTGGATAACAAACTAATCTTGATAAGTGAAGTCTATAAATACAAGAATACATTCTACGTTGAAGACTACTGATAATCAAACTACTGAAGCATACATTGAAGATATTCAAAGCGAAAAAAACTCATAGAGTTCAAGATAGAAGCAAGTTTGAAGTTGAAGCCAGAGAAGACTAGTTCATATTCAAGAAGGCTACTACAGATAGAGAAGTTTTTCTTTATAGTTTTTTGTTTGTTAATCAAGTTGCTAGTTACTTGTTCATAAGCTAGTTGTTAGATCGAAGAAATATCTGGTGGTATTTTCGAGAAGATCGAAGTCTTATATCTTGGGACTTAAAATCACAAGAACACTCGAAGAGAAGAGTTTAATAAAATTTCACGACTGGAGTTGTGAGAGTGGGCGTGAGAGTTTAAGAAAAGAAGAAGAAACCCTGTCCAACGAAGGAGATCAAACCGTGTGTTTACTCGAGTGGATTACTCTAAATCCGTGAGGAAGAAGAAGAAGGCTGGACACGATGTTACTGAACCCATCCAAGTGTTCACTGAATCCGATGAAGAAACTGAACCTGTTGTTGCTGAAAAAGCAAAGAAAAAGAAGGTTGTTGCTGAACCTAAAGGAAAAGGGAAAGCCAAGATGATCCCTGAGGAAGAACCTGCTGAATCAGACTCTGATTCTAGTTTCAATGTTTGCCTAAGAGACATTCAACAATCTCTTAAGAAGAATGTTGAGACCTTAGCTGCTGCAAAGGAGTCCACACCCGAACCTAATGATGATGGGAGTGGAGACAGCTCATCTTCTGAGGCAAAGAGCTAATCCAAAAGCTCTGAACATGAAAGAGATTATGATCTTGATGAGGAACTACCTTTTGAGGAAGAAAGTGAAGGTATATCTGATCCCTCTGATTACTTAAGAAAAGACTATAAATTTACTCTAAGAGGAAGTTATTGATTGAGAAAAGAATTAATGTGCCTGATTTTGATAGTAAGGGGATGGTCAAGTTTTTAGAGGATAGAAACTTGTTAGATGCTGTTACATTTGGTGATGCTTTTCTTACAAACTGGTCTTTTGAGTTCTATGCTTGCATGAAGAAAATCACTGGTAGGAGAAGTTCTAGATGTTATGGTACTATGAATTTTAGGGGGAGGGATGTGCCATTCATTCCAGAACTTATTAATGAGTTCTTGCACACCCCTAATGTTGATGAAGATAATGATCCAGATATGGATGTTGTGATTACTGCAATCACAGGGGGTAGAAAGACTAAGTGGACTAGGAAAATGTTTGCCAGACACTTAACCTCCTTACATTATGTTCTTTATAAGCTTATCATTTATAACTGGATCCCCACTACCAACACCACTAAAATTACCAGAGATCAAGTCATTCTTATGTATAGAATTTCTATACTTACGAAGTTTAATCTAGGCCACACCATCTTTCACCACATGAGGAAGTTTATTGGGAAAACTACTGGGAAAGGAAACATGCCCTATCCAGTCTTGATTTCTAATTATTTGAAGCACCATGGCTTCACTGCTAAGAAGACGGATGTTTTTAGGGGGGAGAGTGCCACTGCTTGCTATTGCTCCGGTCTTATTGATTGGGGACAGAGTGATTGACTTGCCCCTAAGTGCTCATGGTACTAACAGTCCACAAAGATCTTCCAGACCCTGTACTTCTGCACAACCAGGACCTTCGAGACCAAGACAGAGGAATGCACCCCCAAATGTTGAAAACAATCGTATCAACAATTCTGGTAATGTTTGTGTTTCACAAGAATTCATCAAACTTCAGCTCCAACACTTGCAGGAATCTATTGAAGAGCTCTAGTTCCTGAAGGACAGGTGGACCAATATGCTCTCCACTACAACAGGGGGAGTACCACCACCATCTAACTCCAATGTGGTAATTGAACGGATGACTGATGAGGGAATTACAACTGCTGCTGCTGGTGGAGGACCTGATGCTGGAGAAGATGCTGTAGTGACTGATGTAGTTGCACACTTTGCATCTACTCTCTTTGTTGAAGAAACTGATGATGATGATGTTGCTGACATGGAGACCTTATATGGTGATCTCCACTGATGAACAAGAAGAAGCTACAAGACAGGGGAGATTTGAATTCATAATGGCAACTGTGCAGGAATCTGATGCTGCAGCTGTTACCAAAGCAATTTATGCCATTTTTTCAGTTTCAATCTCTGTACTTTATGTTTAAGTAAATTCTGATACAATTGTTATTTATTTCTAGATGATAGGATGTCTGTTTTTGCTTATGCTTGATATACCTCTTGCTTAATTATGTTTACACTTGATGATATCTGTTTACTGCTGTTTGCTTAATATGGTTATAGGTTATTGATTGTTTACTGCAGGTTGTTAATCATGTTTAGGTCTGTCTAGATTATTAGTAGTTCTGTTATGTTTCATTTTTATTCTTGCTCTGATTTGTATTTGTTTTGTGTCTTACTTAAATCTTAAGTTATTTCTTCCAAACCTAACTTATGATTTTAGTAAATTACTTGTGTGGTGAATAAGTGTACTGTTTATACTTATTCTGTTTTGGGTAAAATTATCTTGATCTTATGGCACAGATCATTGTAATATTATCCTTGATCTTCATTCGATTTAATCCAACGATTACAACAGGTATTGTCTTGACTAGTATTTAGAAATGATGTTAACCTCAACTAAATACATAATACTGGGTATGTATAGAAATATATGTGCATTTGGTGTGTTGTAGTCGAAAGGTCAAATTGGGGGAGATTGTAGATGTTGTTATCTCTTAAATGTATCAACATTCTCAACAACATCTTAATTTGACCTTCCGAGATTTTTTCTAAGTCTTTTCTAAAATGCTACATTAAATGTTGTTGTCGCATTTCTGGCAGGATCTAGAAGCTTCTACAAGGATCTGGAACCTGGAAGATTCCAAAACATTGCAGAACGTGCTAGAAGCAGCTTAGAACATTGTGGAAGGATCTAGAAAGATCATGGGAGTTAAGATCCTAAAAAATAGGATCTCAAGATGGAAGCCACTAGAATTCGTATCACACTCCATAATTCAGTGTATTCTATTCGATCAATCTCCTAGACTAGCGTTCATCCTGTTAGGAATTGTGGCCAGTATTTATACGCTTTAGTTCATACGTAGTATCCCACCCGTATGACTGTGCGCTTTTCTTTATCTATTGAGAATGTAATCATAGATAGGACTAGCATTTCAGCGGTGTATAATTCATATATTTAGATCATTTTTAAGAACAAGGCACCTGCCTCGTTTGTAGTTTCTGTTGTGAAGGTTATTGTTGTAACATTTCACACAACATTTGTACTTGAAGATAAGTATTGATTTTCACCATAAGGCTAACATAGATTTTTATTTATAAAATCTATGTTAAAAATATTTCCATTGTGTCTCGTTTGTTTTTAGTGTTTTAAGTCTTCCGCTGTGTATCTTTATTTCTGATATTCTGTTAGAGTCAGTGTTGTACAATTTGTCTCAACATTTAGTACAACATTAATCTGTTTTTACTTAAACACTATACCAACACACTTTCAGGGGTTGTTCTCGCAATTTTAATGCCTGAAATATTCTTAAATTCCACTGCCTTGGTCAAGAGTGATGATAAACTTTGCGCACATATTGCAAAAAGATAGGGGGACAATAGATCCCCTTGCCGAAGACCTCCAGCTGGCCTGAACGCATTAGACACGACCCCATTAACCTTCACACAATATAAAACTGAGGTGATACATCTAAGCATTAATTCAATCCACCTTTCAGAGAAACCTATCTTCTTCAGTACTACCTGTAAAAATGTTCATTCAACTCTGTCGTAGGCTTTGCTCATATCCAACTTGAGAGCCACATATCCTTCTTTACTCGTTGACGCTCGAATCCAGTGCATGCACTCATAAACTATCAAAATGCTGTCTGAAATAAGCCTTCTTGGGACAAACGCACTTTGATATTGATCAATGATATTTGGCATAATGGACTTGAGTCGATTTGTGATGGTTCGTGCAAGAATCCTATAGCTCACATTACACAAGCTAATTGGCCGATACTGCGATACCATTGTAGGATTTTTCACTGGAATGAGAGTGATGATGGTCCTATTCCATTTCTCCAAATCCTTTCCATCGTTCAAAACTTTGAGGATTTGACTAGCCACTTCTTCACCTACAACATTCCAGTTGACTAATAAAATGATGCCGGAAAACCATCTGTGCCAGGGGCTTTCCACGGGCTTAGTTCTTTCACAGACCTCTGGACTTCCTCCTTTGTGAATCAAGTATTCAGGACTTTGTTCATTTCATCTATAACCTTAAGAGGGACACATTCTGTAGCATTTTGAATAGTTTGCCAATTTGAGCCACTTGATTGGAATAGGCTTTGATAGTAGTCCTCAAAAATTTCCTCACCTCACTCTCATTGGTGATCCATAAGCCATCAGCATTATTAATTCCCATGACAGTATTGATTCTCCTTCTCGCACTTGCTCGCATATGAAAAAATGTTGGGAATAAAATGATTTTGATTTAGATACCAAAACCCCTGATTGATGATGTTCAGATTAGTTGAGATATGCTCAAGTCTAGTTCAGACAAGTTGTCTCAGAACACTTGAGTAAGTAGAATTGCCTAAGTCTAAAATCTCAGAAATATTATGAGATTTATAGTTCAGGATAGTTGTCCAAAGCTGAAATGTTAGGCAGCTTGATAAGTATTAAGTCTCTAGGCCAAAGTTGCTGAGTTCTTACAAGACAAGCTCACTGAGTGGACAACATGGCTGAAAGGATCAAAGAATGATAAGGCAAGGACTGTTGCACTGATAAAGACTGCATCAGATCAATCAAAGTACCAATGATCAAGTGCATTGAATGCTAGAGTCACAAAAGACACATTCAATGAAGCATTTATTGCCAATCAAGCCTGAACCAAGCATTGAAGACTTAGAGCATTAAAGACAGAAGCATTGAATGAATGTTGGAACATTCTAAAGTTGCAGCAGGAATGTTCAGGGAACTTGTCCCATCTGACCGTTGGTTGAGTGTAGAGTTTGCCACAAATCAACCTTGGGAAATGTGCATATTTGGAAACTGACACAAGTCATCTCAGCCGCATTTCTCAGAAGTCAACACATTCATTCTAGCAACCATTGAAGAAGCTTTTACACACTGGATAAAAGGATGCCAAGCTTCATAACCGTTTCAATGGTGCTGCAAATACACATATTTGAATTGCTATCCCTCCAACGGTTAGTTGTTCAAATTTGCCTATAAATACATAAGTGATCAAGGGATTCAAATATATCCAACTACTTGCTATCAAACTATCATCAAGCAAATCAAAGGAAACCAAGCTGTTCTTCAGAATCCCAAGTTTCCTGAATCACTTCAATTAGCTAAGCCAATCTTTGTAAACCTCCAAAGCTTAGCATTGAGATATCCTAAGCCTTTACATTGTTCTTATTGTAAAGGATATCTCTACTAGTTGGAACCAAACCTCAAACCCTTATCTCATTAAGTGAAGAGAGAGTTTGTTGTAGAAGTGAGGAGTTAAGGACTGTTAGTGTGAAACACAGTCTTAACTCAGAGAGATTGAGCACTAGGACTCAGATTATCCTAGGGATCAAAGCACTAAGAGAGTGTTGTTGATCAGTGCACCTTGGCACTATAAAACAAGCTAATTCCATTGTGAAGGAATTATCCTGTTCAATCAGGGAAAGTGGATGTAGGAGTTTGAGTCTCTGAACCACTATAAATTGTGTGCCATTTACTTACTGCCTTTATTATTCACTTACATTCAAACATATTTCAAAGAGCAAAACTCAGTAAGTTAAGAAAAATTGTTTTGGACAAAGTCCCTGATAACTGTGTTTTTCAGAAATCAACTTGGAGTATTTCTTTGAGTCAAAGGCCAACCACATTCCGCACTTAGCAACTCTTTTAGATATTTAGCCAACTGATCACTTAATAGTAATCAGTAGGACAAGTATCTATCAAAGTTCACACTCAGGCTAGTTGTGAGACAACCTGCCTGATAAGACCAGTTTGTTAAAAAGAAAAGAATTTGCATACACAAGTGCATTCCCCCCCCCCCCCCATACACTTGAGTTATACTCCACCAAGGACCAACAAAAAACTTCGTGTTTCGATCACCTTCGTTGAGTCATTCCACCCTATCTCTTTGTTTCCAATAACATTCCTCTTGTGAAAGAAGTTTTTCAAGTTCATATTCAAGTTTACCATTTCCCTTAAATTTTGGATCCTTCCCTTCATAATTAAGTTCTTGATCTTTGCCCACCCCTGGATGATATCACCACACTTTGCTAATTGATCACTCAAATCACCCTTATCTTTGTATGAGCTCCATGCTTGGACAACATTTTTTTGGAAATCAGCTTCTTTAGTCCAGTAATTTTCGAATCTGAAACCCCTAGTTTGCTTGGGTCCACCCTCTCTATGCCTACTATTCCACTGAATTAAAATGGGGCGATGATCGGATCCAAAGAAATTGAGATTTTTTGCCATATAGCCAGGATACAACAAAAGCCACTGATCATTTGCAACAAACCGATCAAGTTTCGCTCGAATTAAACTTTGCCCATTTCTTTTATTAAATCAAGTGTATTTCCATTTGTTTTCAGAGTTTTAAGATGATTATGTGCAAGGGTCTCATGAAATTGTTGCATTTGGCCAAAAGGTCTCATCCCTCCCCCCTTTTTTTCTGATTGAAAAAAAATATCATTAAAATCACCCCCCTAAAGCCACGCCGAAGGTAACGAATGATTATACATACCCAATCGTTTAAGAAGATCCCAAGAGTGATCTCTTTGTGAGGTGACTAAGTGCCCATAGAACCCCGTGCATCTCCAACTTCTCCCCTCAGAATAAAAAATACAATCAATATGCCCAGTAGAATACGACAAAACATGCAGATTCCAATCATTCCAAAATAAGGCTAAACCACCTGCCAAACCATTTGCATCCACATAAAAAGAACATCTAAATCCAAGCTTAATTCTGAGACCATGAACAAATGTAGACGAACACTTAGACTCCGAAATAAACAGAAGAGAGGGACGGTACATGACGACTGTTGGTCTTGAAAGGAGTATATAACAAGTGTATGGGGGGAATACACTTGTATGCAAATTCTTTTCAAATTAGATCAAACCAGATATCAGCAATGTTGTCTTGGACAACTCTGCTGAAGATGATTAACTCTTTAAAGATAATCAAACTACTAAGTACTATTGAGTACTTAGTTGAATAACTATCTATAGGAGTTATATGTGCGGAATAGTGGTTGGCCCTTTAGTTTAGACTCCTTTAATTTCTGAAATCACTTAGTCAATGAAACAGTCCAGTTTTCAGGGAACTTGTCCAAATGTCTTTTTGCACAGTCTTAAGTATAAGTTCTTTGAAAGATTAGTTTTGTGTGCAGTGTTGAATGTATGTAAGTACTTGAAAAGCAAATCAACACAAGAGTTTATAGTGGTTCAAAGACTCAAGCTCCTACATCCACTTTCCCTGATTTAACAGGATAATTCCTTCACTCTTGGAATTAACTTGTTTTATAGTGCCAAGGTGCACTTGATCAATAACACCACTCCTTGGTGAATTGATCCCAAGGATGTCTAGAGTCCTAGTACCCTCTTCTCAACTCAGAACTGAACTGTTCTTCTCTCAACAGTCAGCTCCTACCACTTCTACTACTACAACAACCTTCTCACTTTCTCACTTGAAAGGGGTAAGGATTGAAGTAAGGTTCTAACTAATGAGATATCATTTACAATGGAGATCAGTGTATAAGGATTAGGATATCTCTCTAAGCTTTGTATGGATATACAATTGGGTTCAGCTTAGAAGAAGTGTATGAAGACTAAGATAGTCTTTGAAAGCTTTGAAAGCACTTTGAAATTCTTCTCAAGGTTCAGGTTGAGGTGCTTAGCTGAGGTTCTTTCAAATGGCCTCCACACTTCTGTATTTATAGACAAATGAAGGATTTGCCCGTTGGAGAGGCAGCCTCAAATGTCCATAAATGTCTTCTTTTAGTTCTTCAACTTTGAAGACAGATTCTTGATAGTGACATGTCCTCATTTGGGAAATAAACGGTTGTATAGAATTTGTCTTCATTCTGCAGCACTCTTCCCAATGTCTGACTTTCAGATTCTCTTGTTAGGACATGGACATGGCTTCCGAAGGTTGTTCCAATGATAGGACAACATTCCTTATCAAATGGACAACTCTCCTTATCACTATCAGCAGTCTTGCTTATCAGCAAGGTTGGCTTGCTCATTTCAGATGACTTGGCTCTTGCCCTTTGCTTCACTTCAAAGTGATCTTAGCATGTTGTACTGAAGTTCTTTAGGGTGTGGTTGTCTCTAACTCTTCAGTATGGTTGACCTCAAGCTTTCAGAGCACTTGGTCTTGTTTAATTGTGTTGAGACAACTCCTCTGGACAACTCTCCTGATCAGCATAGTTGATCTTCAAAAAACTTAGTGTTTGTTCCAGAATTTGAGCCTTGAGGGGACTTGTTCTTGATGGACTTCAAAGCATGTGTTCCCCCTCAAATTGTGCATCTAAACAACTAAGAGCTGCCTAACATATTAGCTCCTCATCTAGCCTTATTCTATATGTTCTAATTGTCATAATCATCTTGACTTAGGCATGTCTCAGGGGGTTTTGGTATTGAATCAAAACATATCTCATTTTATTCCCAACAATTTCCCCCTTTTTGATGATGCCAAAACCTATACATTCTATGCAAAAGTGACTTGACTATACCTATTACATTTATCTTCAGAGGACATGACTAAGGTCAATATTCCTGAAAAACAATGTGTTAGTGTACTCACTGTTCAAGTTGCAAATAGGTTTCAAAGATAGGCATAGAGAGATTTCTGCAATAGTGTTTCTTGATTCAAAGTCAGTTCAACTATCATTCATATGAAAATCATTACAAGCATGTTGATAGTTGAAGATAACATATCAGAGCATGAATTCAAGACATCATTACAATTGATCATTTCATTACAAAAGTTTCAGAGCATACACTAAACATAAAATCTAGAGTATCAGAGCAAACAACTAAATACTTAAAAGTATCTAGATCTTCCAGTATCAGAGCATAATCAAATCAGTTAATGATATCTAGATCTTCCAGTATTAGAGCACAAACTTATATCAGAGTAACCATGAGCATATCAGAGCAACCAAATCATATCAGAGCTTAACAACTTGTCAGAGCACACCACATCAGCAATCTTGACCAAAACTTCAGCATAGATGACCAATTAAAAACATATCTTCAGGTAAGATAAGTTTTAACTCATAAAAAGGTCAGAAGACTTAGCCATTTCAGAGATCATCCTCCTTTGGTGGCACCATTCCATATTGTGCCCACACTCTTCTTTTCAACTCCATGGCTTCTTGGTTTGTTCCCTTAGGTCCAAGAACCATTTTGTTCAGCTTAAGGATCTCAGTAAATTCCTTCAAGATCTTTGACTGATCAATCCATCCATCAAGCTTTGGAGGCATGTATATGATTGGCTTGGGGGCAGTGAGTTCAAATCTTGCAATATCAGCAGCTGCAAGCAGTTGTTGATAAAGTTCTCTGTGATACTCTATCATAAACTCAGCAAAAGTGGAGTTAGCATCTCTTCCATTCCATCTGTCAATGACATATTGATCATAGACAAACTCCCTTTGGGCTTCCTCCCATAAGTCATTCAGCTGAATTGGCACCCATTTATCCAAGTGAGGATATTTGGTGTCCATTGGGATCAACAGCTGTGGCTTCATCTTGTTGTAAGTTGCTCTCTTCCTTCTAGGCTTTTGGAAGTCTGCTCTTCTTTTGTCTCTTGCTCTTTGTGCTTCATCCATCAAGTCCATCCTTTCTTGGGCCCTCATCATGGCCAGCTTCTGTTGAGTTTCAGGGTCTTTGCCATACCCTTCATGAAACAGCTTTGATGGATCATTTAGCAACACAACTTTCTTCTTCTTAGGTCCAGGTCCAAAGCCTTCTTCATACAGCTCCTCTACATATTCAGAAGCTTTGGCACCATCAATGGACTTAGTCTCAGTAGACTTTTCCTTCTCAGAAGACTTGTCTTTTTCAGCAGCTTTGGGCACTTCAGCAGTCTTGACTTTTTCAGCATTTTTGGCCTTCTTTGAGATAGGCTCATCATCATCAATTCTGAACTCAGGAGGCAAATCAAGGCTGTTGGGAAAGTCAGTAAATGTCTCAGCTTGTCTTTTCTTTCCTTTGGCCTTCTTGATCTTTCATCTAGTTTGGACACCTTCAGCATCTTTGTCCAAACCAGACACCTCTCCTCCTGGTCTTTGCTGTAGCCTAACTCTTTCCTCTTGAGCTGAGGCCATTGAGTTCTTCAAAGTAAGTGCTAACTGCTCTTCTTCATCCAAATCTTCTAAGTTCAGCACTGCTCGCTCTTTCCCTTTTCCTTCAGCAACTTTGTCTTTTCCTTTCACTGGGCTTCCAATAACTAAGGCACCTTTTGCCCTTACTCTTTCCCTTTCCCCCTCTTTGGCAGCATCAAAACATTCAGGTCGAAGCTCACTCATAGTTGATGCCATCAAGGACTGGGCTTGGGTTAGAGACTTCATCTCCTCCAACAAATATACATTCTCATCATGTATATTTTGCATCCTATCACTGCTCAAGCTAAGGAAAGCTAGAGCATGCTTCATCTTTTGTTGGACAACCTCTTCCAAGGTTGCTTTCAGAGATGCATCCAATTGGGCCTTAAGGAGCTCAGTGAGGTTGGCCACTGCACCTTCAGCAATGTTGGCCATCACCTCTTGGGAAAATTTTTCTGAAGCTGCTTTTACCATAGCAAGCTTTTGTGCCTCTGCTCTTTTCTTTTGCAATGCTGTCTTCTTTCCAAGAGCTTGCTTAATGGTCAGTCTGATAGCTTTAACATTGGCATTGTGATTATCTCTTAGCAGCTTTTGATCCTTCTTGACCTCCTTTGAGATGTTCTCCATACTGACTTTGGCTTTGTGAACCTCAGTGGAAATGGTTTGAAGACCAGATTCCACTCCTTCAATTCTTGCTTCCAATGTGGGTAACACTACATCTTCAGAGCCAGTTAATCTCATTTCTACAGATGCTAAGGTTCTTCCATGCTCATCCAAAGCTCCAGAAGTTTCTGCATGAGCTGATTGGACTTGATGAGCCAAGGAGTCCAACTTTGTTGATTGCAAGCCAAGTAGGGCTTGTGCTGATCCAGAATCAACATGGATGGGAGCATCTGTCAAGAAATCATCTGCAAATATTTGGTCAAGAGATATACCTGCAATGTCATACAAATCAAAAGGGTTAGTGAAAACACACTCATCACCCTCATTTTCTTTTTCATAAGACTCTGATACATCAGCAGTCTTCTTCTTATTTTCAACTACTTCTTTTCTTCCTTCAGTAATAATTTCCTCACTTAAAGGAACAGGCCTCCTTTCATCAAGGGATTCCTGAAGTTCAGATTTGACTTCAAGAATAGTCTGCCCTTCCTCACTTATATCACCCTCATTTGGTGGTACACTCACTATCTTAGTAATTACTACCTCTCTCTCATCTTCTACTCCCTCTGATTTTTCAGCTAAATTCTCCTTTTCAACACCAACACCTAGACCTGCAACATCTTCACCTTCAACAAGGTTCAAAGATGGCAGTTGTGGGGAGATCACAGTGCTTATCTCAGCAGCCACTGAGTCATCCTGAATGATTAAGGGCTGATCAGTGTCCAACTCTTCTGACACTGAATAGGCCTTAACCAAACTAGCCTCTATGATAGGAACCTCAACATCTTTAGGCTGTGCCTTGGGTTCAGAAGAACCTTCATTGGCAGATGTGTCTTTGGTTGTGTTACCACCCTTGGTCAACACCTCTGAAGATACAGAGCCTTTCCTATGATAGGTTCTAGGGGGGTTTGAGAGTCTGTCTGATACAGAAGACTTGGGTTGAAAAGGTTCAGGGAGGTTGGCTTGAGGGGTTTCAGGAGGGTTGGGTTTTGAAGGGTTTGAGGGATCATCAGGGGAATCATCATCATTAGAGCTACTATCAGGGTGTCTGATGCCCTTAGCTTTCCTCTCCTTCTCCTCAATGATCTTCTCATCCACTAACTTTGCAAAAACCTCCTCATCAATGAGGAATCTAGTCTTTAACACACTAGCAAAGTGTAGCAATCTACTCTCCTCCACTTGCCACCAGTTTGCACCCTTATCTTGGATGACTTGTGATATCTCCATGATGGTTTTATCTTTCACATCCACAAGCATCCTCAGATCATGGAACATTTTCTGAATTCTTAGAAATTCAGCAAGTTGTGGATACAAACTGTCCACAGTAGCCTTGGCTCCACCTCTGAGCATACTTTCATAAGTATACTCCTCCTCATCTCCACTAAAATGGAGACTTTGGGTTATAGGGGAGTTGGCTCTGTCTTCTCCTAGTGTGGCTTCAGGGAGGTTAAGTTCAGGGATGTTGGCTTCAGTAGGGTTGGGTGTTGCAAGGTTTGCTTCAGTTGCTTTTGAGACCAATGGATCTGAAGGGGCTTTGCTCAGGGGGGTTGGCTCATGAAGTGCTGCTTCTAAGAATTTTGAGTAATTGAGCATAGATGAGTCAAGGGGAGACTGTAGTCTTGTCTCATCTACTGCCAAGTCTGCTAGCACATCTATCCCACTTCTTTACACACTCCCTTCTGGAGAATATCTCTTTGTAAGATTAATGGGGGTGATAGGTTGGTTGGTGGGAGTAACATGAGTTTCAGGGGAGTTGGGCTCAGGGTTCTGATTTTCAGGGAGGTTGGCCTCTATTTGTTGACCTTCAGGGACCTTGGATTCTGGAGTTCCAGAACCAGATGAGTTGGTCCTTGACTTAGACTTGGTCCTGCTTTCAGCTCTGCTCTCTCTTAGAGCAAGTTGGAGAGACCTTTCCTCCTGAAGCTCCAACACTTTCTCAGTAGGCTTAGCCCTTCTCTTACTGGCCCTACTGCTCCCACTTCCTTCTCCATCCTTCTCAGGGACAACTTCCCTGGGCCTCTTATCACCCTTAGACTTTTGTCTAGTCTCATTATACTTTTTCCTCAACTCTTCTGAATGATCAGAAGGCACACTTACTCCCTCTTCAGCAACCTCTTCAATCTCAGTTGAAGCTCCTGAAGTCTCCTCTGAAGGGATTTGAGACACTTTCCTAGTCTTCACCACTCTGGCCTTTGTCCTCTTTTTCAACTTGGGCTTCTCCTCCACCTTCTCTTCAGCAGGTTTGGCCAGTAACATCCTCCTTTGCTCAGTTTTCTTGCTAAGCTTTCTAAACAGAATCTTTTGGGCAGGGAGGGGCTTTGCAAAAGTCTGCATTTGAGAATAGTGGGAAAATCTCTTCTGAGTTTCAATGGACATGACCAAGTCTGCTGAAAAGCAATTTACTTCCCCTTGTTCTCATTAACTCCAATGGATTTTACTTGTCCAACTTCCCAGGATCAAGTAATCCCAACTCTGCTCATAGTTCCAGAAACCTTGCCTCTGCAAGTGGCTTTGTTAGAATATCAGCTTTTTGATGATCTGTGTGGATCTTGACCAACTTTATGTCCTTCTTCTCCATATGAACTCTAATGAAGTGATGCTTGATGTCCACATGTTTGCATCTTGTGTGCAGTACAGGATTCTGTGATATTGCAATTGCACTATTGTTATCACAAAATATTGGCACTTCAGTAGAGTTGACTTTGTAGTCTCTTAGTTGCTGTCTCAACCAAAGGATTTGAGCACAACAACTTCCAGCTGCAACATACTCAGCTTCAGTGGTGGAAGTGGCCACTGTGTTTTGTTTCTTGGAGAACCAAGATATGAGCTTGTTGCCTAAGAATTGACAAGTCCCTGAAGTGGACTTTCTATCAATTCTGCAACCTCCATAATCAGCATCTGAGTAGCCAGTTAGCTCAATGTTGTCATTAGCAGGGTACCAAAGGCCTAAATTCTCAGTGCCTTTGAGATACCTCAAGATCCTTTTTGCAGCCTCAAGGTGGCTTTTCTTAGGATTTGCTTGAAACCTTGTACAAACACCTACTGCAAAGGTGATGTCAGGTCTGCTGGCAGTGAGATAGAGGAGTGAACCAATGATTCCTCTATACTCAGTAGAGTTGGTTGGAACACCACTCTCATCAGGATCCATCTTCCAATTTGTGTTCATTGGGATCCTTACTGGCTTGCTGGTTGTACACCCAAACTTTTTGATCATTTCTCTGGTGTACTTAGCTTGGTTGATGAAGATCCCTTCTTTTGATTGCTTGACTTGAAGTCCCAAAAAGAAGTGTTGGGATATAAATTCACCCTAAGCCCCACTTGATGTTAGAATAGTTTTGATGGCCAAAACACTTAGAGTTTATAAATGTAATAGGATCAGCTGACTTGTATAGAACAGCTTAGACTAGTCTTGTGTGATCAACTGTATTGATATCAGCTGATCAGCACAGTCCTGGCTTACATGCCTATCCTCAAGATGAGAAGAGTAGAAGACATGAAGACTAGGAGATCCTTGAAGACCAGATAAGTTAAGGTTCTTGTATACCTACTTATCTGATGGAGTCCAAGATTGAAGATGGCCTAAAGCAGCACAAAGAATTGCCAGATCAAAAGAGTGCTACTCGACTGATATCAGAAGACAGAAGACCTAAGGCCAGAAGAGTAGTCAGAAACTAGTAGTACAGATCAGAAGACTATGTGCTCTTCCAGAACTCGGCTGATTCCAAAGTCATCTTACAATTCAAACGAAGACCTACCTTATTTAGAAGATTGACATGATCCCAGGATTGAAGCAATCAAGCGGCTGGAATCAAGGAATCAAGCCATTATGGAAAGATTGCCCCAACGGCTAGTCAACTCCAACGGCTAGTTGCAAGCGATCAACCATTATAAATACAAGAGGATGAGAAATCACGAAGAAGAAGTCACAAGAGAGAATTCAACAAGCCAAGCAAGCAATCAAAGCTAAAGCCATATTGTTCTAAGAGTTCTCAAAGAGCCAGAAACCATTAGAATATCTATAGCTCCTAAGTGATTTCTATCCAACCCATAAGAACCTGAAACCTGTTCATATTGTATATTCATTGTTTTAGGCATAGTGGTTAAGCAAATTATAAGCTTGAACCATTAGTTGGATACACTTCAAAAACCCTAAACCCTCACCGAAAGGTTAAAGTTTTTGAACCCCTTAAAGTGCAAGTGCTTACAATCACTTGTGGAGACCGTAGCTGTTAGGACGGCTCAGATCTCAAAGTCCTATCCTTGGGACTATAAAGGTCAAGACCCTTGTAATTTGTGGTAAATTAAAGGGATTAAACATCACGTTAGGACGTGAGAGTGGACGTAGGAACGTATATCCGAACCACTCTAAACCTGGTGTTATTTACCTTTCTGCACTTTACATTTCTGTCTATTATTATATAGTGCATACTGTGCTTTCAACATTATTCAAAACAAGGCCATAACTTTCAAACCAGCACCAGCTGAGTATTTTTCATTAAGCAAAACAATTAACACTTTCTTAAGAAACTAAAAGAACGAGTCTAATCAAGGCCTACCATAATTCCGCATATAATCTCTTCATTCAGATCACTATAGTCATCTGGACCAGCAGACCTGTAGTCCAGTTGACATAGCAATCAGAAGAGGTTCCCAACTCTCTTGAAAATGTTTTAAAGTCTATTCACCCCTCCCCTCTAGACTTTAATCCCATTCACTACTCGTTCAGGGACCAACAAGTGGTATCAGAGCAAGTGGTTCTAACGGAATACTGTCTCTAGATTATCAGAAGACTTGAGGGAGTCTTTCTATAGTCCTCTTGAACAGATCTATTCTTTTGAAAAACTTGTTTTTGAAAACTCATACAGCATGAGTGCTAATATGCGAAAGTTGCCTAAGTTTTCAGTTGAGGATTATGATTACTGGAAGATCAGGATGAGGAAGAATCTCACATCAGTCCACTACAAGATGTGGTCAGTAATCACAGAAGGCCCAATCACCATCATGACAGTCAACACTGCAAATGGTGATCCAGAAGTTCCAGTTGGAGAACTTGTTCCCAAGCCTATGAAGGACCTCACACCAGAAGAGATGAAGCAATCAAATCTTGATAGCATTGCTCAAGATTACATAATGCAAACTCTTCCAAATGAGTACATTGCAAAGGTAATCCACTGTGAGTCAGCCAGAGAAATGTGGGAGGCATTGGCACTTCTCTGTGAAGGAACTGAGCTGATCAAGGAATCCAAGTTGTCTACAGCAGTCAAAAAGTTCGAACACTTCAAGATGCAACCAGGAGAGTCTATTGATCAGCTAGACAATAGATTTACCAAGATCATCAATGAGATAGAATCTCTGGGCAAGAAATATACTAATAGAGAGAAAAATCTAAAGATTCTAGACTCTCTAACCAAGAAATGGAGACTCAAGAAGACCATCATCAAGGATACTCAAGATATCAAGAAGTGGTCTGCTCAAACTCTATTTCAGAACCTAAAAGCTCATGAATATGATCTGGAAAGAGAAGAAAACTCAGGAAGTGATGAGCCAACTGCAACCCCATCTACCTCCAAGACTGTAGCCTTCAAGGCAGCCAATACAAAAGCTGCAAGTACCTCATCTGGCAAGACCTCTCTGAAAACAGAAGACTTTGAAGGATCAGACATGAGTCTGAAGGAGCAAATGGCCCTTATGATCAAGAAATTCGAAAGGATGAACACTCTCAACAGCAAATATAGAAAATTCTATAGAAACTACAAAGATAGAAGAGCAAGTTCACCCTCCAGAGGTTCCAGAGAAAGAACACCAGAAAGACATCCTAGAAAGGATGTGGAGTCATCTGACAGCCGAGGATCTAGAAGAAGAGATGCCACTCCTCCAAGGAAAGGCAACTCAAATCAGAAATCTGGATCATGCTTTAATTGTCGCAAACCAGGACATTATGTCTATGAATGTCCTGAGCTGAATTTAGATGACAAAGAAGAAAGAAGGCCAAGAAGAGACAGAAGAAATTCAGACAAGCAAGCAATGGTGACTGAAGAATCTGAATATCAAAGTGATGAACTTCCTACATCACCAGACTGTCAAATCTTCTCAGATGATTCAGATGATCTAGCTATGATGGCCATAGGTGAAAATGAGGTAAATTCCTATACTACTACTTTCCATTCACCTATTTTTTCACAATCAGATGAGATAAACTCATCTGAAGGCGAATCAGAAGACACCTATTATCAATCTTTAAGAAAGGTAAAAGGTGATCTGAATATTGCCACTAAAGCTTTTATAGAAGTGGAAGAGGAGAACAAGGATCTAAGGAAAGAAATTGCTAAGTTGAAAAAGACTAAGTTTGATAACACCCCTGAGTTGGTCACAATGAATGAAAGATTGACCAGAGAAGTGGAACTTCTTAAGGAAGAAAATACCACAATAACTCAGTTGTATGAGGGGATGTTAGAAACTCAAGCTTTAGAAACTAAGGAATTTCGTTCACTACAATCCAAGTTTGATGACCTCTTCCAAGCACACAAGCTCTTAGAAAAGGAGAAGGAATGACTAAATCAAAAGATATCAGAGTTCAATAAAGCTTCTACTACTATTGAAAGTATCTCTGAGTATTATAGATCAAATGGCAATAAGATGGGTTTTGGCTATGAACTTAATCCATCTACATCCTCTCCAGCTGGGGGTAGTACACCTAACAAGTACACCAAAAGGCATCTGTACCAGCTAAGGCTAACTATCCTAACACCAAAAATGGTAAAAGACAAGTTAACCCCAAGCCTGTACAGAGGAACAACAAACAGCCTAGACCATCCATCAAACCTCATCTTAGGAGGAGCAGACTCAGGTGTCAAGACAAGAAGACAACTGAATCAGAACTCCCAATCATCTATGTTCTGCTGGTGTGCTTTCCTGTCCAACATTGAACCAGCTGACATAGAAGAAGCAATGACAGATAGCAATTGGATCACTGCTATGCAAGAAGAACTAAACCAATTCGAAAGAAATGAAGTATGGGAATTGGTAGATCGTCCTGAAAACCACAATGTAGTAGGAACAAAGTGGGTATTCAAGAATAAGAAGGACGAAAATGATGTAATAACTAGAAATAAAGCAAGGCTAGTTGCAAAAGGATACTCTCAATCTGAAGGAATTGACTATGATGAAACCTTTGCTCCAGTAGTCAGACTAGAAGCCATTCGACTGTTTCTAGCTTATGCATCATTTATGGGCTTCAAAGTGTACCAAATGGATGTTAAGAGTGCTTTTCTAAATGGTATTCTGGTAGAAGAAGTATATGTAGAGCAGCCTCCAGGATTTGAAAAAGGTGATCAAGTATATCGACTGAAGAAGGCTCTCTATGGTCTAAAGCAAGCCCCTAGAGCTTGGTATGACACATTGTCACAATTCCTACTTGAAAATGGATATACAAAAGGCAAAGTTGATAGAACTCTTTTCAGAATACAAGAAGGAGAAGACATTCTAATGGTGCAAATATATGTAGATGATATTATATTTGGATCACCCAATCAAGAGATGTGCAAAAAGTTCTCTGAACTTATGCAAGGAAAGTTTGAAATGAGCATGATGGGTGAGATGAATTACTTCCTAGGACTTCAAGTCAAGCAGAGTCCAGAAGGGATCTTCATCAACCAGTCCAAGTATACCAAAAGCCTATTAGAAAGATTCAAAGCTCTACAAAGCAAGACTACAAGGATTCCAATGATGACATCTTTTAAAATGGAACCAGATGAGTCTGGAAAGGCAGTTGATCAAGCTGAATATAGAGCACTGATTGGATCTCTACTATACCTTACAGCTAGCAGACCAGACATAACATTTGCTATAGGAGTATGTGCTAGGTTTCAAGCAAACCTAAAGCAAAGTCATCTAGAAGCAGCAAGGAAGATTCTCAAGTACCTAAAAGGATCAGTCAACTTAGGACTATGGTACCCTGCTGATGACAATCTAGAATTGAGTGGTTATTCTGACTCAGACTATGGAGGATGTAGAATTGATAGGAAATCCACATCTGGAACCTGTCAATTCCTAGGCAACAAGTTGATATCATGGTTCTCTAAGAAGCAAACTTCAGTTGCAACCTCCACCACTGAAGCAGAATATATGGCAGCTGGAAGTTGTTGTAGTCAGCTGCTCTGGCTAGTTCAACAACTCAAGGATTACAATGTAGAGGCAAGAGAAGTCCCTATCTATTGTGACAGCAGCAGTGCCATTGCCATCACTCAAAATCCAGTCCTCCACACAAGGTGCAAGCATGTCAATATTCGACACCACTTCATAAGAGACCACCTTGAAAAGAAGGACATCAAGATGGAGAAAATTCACACAGATATCCAAAGAGCAGACATCTTGACTGAGCCCCTAGCTGAAGAACGATTCAAGACCCTATGCTACAGCTTAGGACTCCTGGATCCAAGCACATGAAGAGCAAAGATCAGCTGAAGACCTCAGCTGATACAATTGGAGCAGACTAGTAGGATCAGATGAGGTGAATAGACACCCTCATCTTCAGGTAAGCACTTTCCCGATGAAGACAAATAAAGCTGAGGGAAAACTTAGAGTCATCTAATCAAGGGGGAATCAATGATACCTTAAGAATCCTTGATGAAATACTCTACAATCTGCATTGCATATTATATATATATTTTCAGAAGACATGAACAAAGTTATTTGACATCTTTACTCTAAGCAATGTATACCTATGTATAATAATAAACTATTCTTCATAAAATACTTTATTTATATACATACATACAGTGTACTATTGAGTTATACTTGGTTGGATTAATACACCACCCTCACCGACTCAACAGTATGCATGCACTGTACGGATTTCAAATAACTCTTGCTCAAAATGTATAATTTCTGCATTCCATAAGATAAAGTCTGAATACCTTTAAATGTGAACCCTTAGATCAAGAATCTCATTGTTGATCTTAAGAAGTAACTTTTCAGAAATTCAGACCTATCAACTCTATAGTTTTGTCATCTTTCACTCCACTACCTCATTTCTACCCCTATAAAAGGAGGAAGTTATGAGAACACCTAAGAACACAAATCACTAACTATTATCTTTGTTTCAGGTATGGAGATATTCGAAAGAAGAGATGGAATGGAGATCATCCCTCAACCAAGGTCTTGGGTGAAGGAGATGAAGATTTGTCCAGAAGATGAAGATGAAGCAGATCAGCATACTTGGCTTATTCAACATGAGTATGCCTATGAAAACTAGACGAAGGAGAGATGTCCTTGTTGAAAACTAGAGGAAGGAGAGATGCAGAGGACAAAGTAGCAAGCAAGCAGAGCTTCTTCTCCAGGGGGAAGTTCTACATGGAGAGCTTGTTATCAAAGGCTACTATGTCAAAACAAATCAAGAAGACCAAGTCCATGGCTCTCTCTTCATACTCCATTGAAGCCTCTTCCAATCTTCCTTCTCTGTCAAGAGAAGCGTAGAAATTCAAAAAGGACACATTAGATGCTACAACCCATCTGATGATGAGGAACATCAGATGGTGAGGGCAACTTGAACCAGTGGGATATCATCCAGGCTGATCATCAAATTGATTTGATGGTCCTACATGGTTCAGAGATAAAGCTGGAAGATCCATCAAACCAGGTTGGATCATCACTCACAATAAAGCTGGAAGATCCATCATCCAGGTTGGATCATCACAGCAGAGCTGAAGGATCCATCAAACTAGGTTGGACCTTCAAACACAGAAGATCTACTCAGCAAACCTCAATCCTCTACTCAGCTGATCAGAAGACCAACTCAGCTGACCAGAAGACTTTCAAGAAAAATCAGCAGACTTTTTGAAGAAATCAGAAGACCTCACTCTGCTGATCAGATCACTTTATTTTAGAGTTTAATGACTATCTTTGATCATGTAATTCATTCTAGATTCATTCATGAATGTAATTAAAGAAATTGGCCTATATAAGGAATGAAATTCACTTATAGAAAACGGCCTTGATGATCAATTCTTACCACAAAATTAGTCACAACGGCTATTTTTGGTAATGATGTCATTAATACTTGATTACCATATCACCAGCAAATCAACAATTGCCACATGGCAAATTCAGCCGGCAAATTTAAGGAATGGCCCGAAATCAAAGATGGAAATCTTGGGCTCTACTCCACAATTAAGCCAAATCTGATCGTTGGATTATACAATTCTCAAGAAGTGCTGGAGTATATATACAACCCTTACACCATTCCAAAAACCCTTTCGCTCACAAATCTCAATTGCTTACTATACTCTCTCATTCTTCAAGTTACTTTCGCTCTTTCGAACCCTAACTCTCAAACTCAGAATGGGAATCATTGAAATTTTTGATGAGAAGACCAAGATCACAGGCACTTTGGAAGCTGCAAAGTGGTCCAAGGAAGGGAAGATTTTTACGGAGAACGCTTTGTTTTTCAAGGGCAAACACACACCTGAGAACAAGGAAATATTGCTTCGATGCCTCAACCTTAATCTCAGAGAATTTCTACAAGCAGCATCTGCCAATGTTTATGAACAAGATGTGCTGGCTTTCTATGCAAATGTTGTGATGAATGGTTCAAAGGTTGACAGTGTCATGGGTAGACACCCGGTCAAGATCACAAGGAAAATTCTTAAGGACATGTACGATCTACAAAGGGGGGAAGTCAACATCTCTACCTACATTATGGGAAGAGAAAAGGAATACATGGAGTTGTTTACTGGTGGAAGAGTCAAGGCTGCTGATGCCTCTGGAGTCAAGAAATCTCAACTTGACCCTAAGTTTCAAACCTTGATGGACATAGCAGGCAAGATGCTGCTAGGTAACACTTTTAGCCATGATGCTGTTACCACCTTGAAGGTTAGAGTTATGGCTGCAATCTGGGATCAGGTTAATGGAGACTGGCAAGGGCTTTTCTTGGACAGAATTGCTCTTGAGGCCAAGAAGGTGTCCTTGGACTTACAATCTAAGGAATGGAAGGTGACCTCTACTGTCAGCTTTGCCAACAAGGTGAGTATTATCCTTCCAGAGGTACTCCCAAAGAAGTACAAGATGGGACCTCACAAGACCTTCCATATCTCTAAATATTACTTAAGGAAGGAAGCTCTTGCTGAGGCAGCAAGGTTGAACGAAGAGAAGAGGAAGATATTGGCTGAAACATCTTCCCAAGATGTTGTTAAGGAGGCAGAAGAGTCTGTTCATGACTCTGCTGAAGAAGAAGAGGAGCCATCCAAAGAAGAGGCTCAAAAGAAGGCTGCTGATGATGATGATGACAATCAGACCCTAGCACAAAGAAGATTTCTGATCAGATCAGGGCTCATCTCCCCATCTGATTCAGATGCCACTCCCACTGCCTCACCTTTGAAAAAAGCAGGTACTTCTAATCCCTCTCTCACTTTCACACCTTCTAAACTGTCAAAGGGTCAGAAGAGAAAGAATAACAATTCTTCTTTCACCAAGAAAACCAAGAAATCCAGGCTCCCTACTCCCATGAGCATAGCCCCTATTTCATCCTTCAACCCTTCTGATGATTCCAACCCATTTGAACCCTCACACACTGATACCCAAATCCCTGCTGATACTCACACAGCAGAGGAACCAGCCCAGCCTAACCCTGCTGATGTTCAAACATCAGACAACCAAACTCAAATCACCTCCACACTCCTTGCTGATGATCAAACACAGATCACATCCCCATCCCCTGCTAACATTCAAACAACATATGTCCAAGATCATCAAGCCTAGCCATCTACTGATCTTCAAGAAGAAAAAGAGCCAGATCAGCAGACTCAAAACCCTACTGTTGAACATACCTCTGAAGATCATTCTCAACTCCCTACCCAACAAGAAAATATCACTTCCCAAATCCCTGCTGATACTCACACAGCAGAGGAAAATGCCCCAGCTACCCAATCTCCTACCCTCACTGTCCCTTCTGTTCCAGAAGACTTGGCACCAGCAGACCTGGATCAAGCTGGCCCCTCTCAACCTCAGTTCAGAATGGTGCACTATCCTATGTGCACAAAGGAGAAAATAATGAGGATGAAGATAGTCAACCTGCTCAAGTCCACTACTCCTGGTGTTGATGAGGAATCAATCCAGTTTGAACAGGTACTTAGGATATGTACTTGGATTGAGCTCCGAAGAGATGATGTGGATGACCTTCTTGAGGTCATGGAAGGAATGGGAGGAAAGGAAAACTTCCTCGACTGGGAAATGGAGCAAAAGGAAGTTGCTCAGGTTCAATCTTTTTCTCAACTACTATCAGCAGAGGCACTGACTGTAGTTTGCAACCGGATTCTAGGAATCCCCACTATTGATGTCTCTGTCCCAGAAGGCTCATCAGATCAGCACACAGCTGAAAAAGCAAAGATGGAGGAATCAGCTGCACCATCCTTGGTGGAAGACTCAGCTGCCCCTGCAGAAGACTCAGCTGCACCAGCTGACAAAGTAGTGATTGAAAGAGAAGTAGTCAGTGTACCAGCTCACTTCAAGCCTTCAGAAAATCTGACTCACTTCATTGACCAACCAGAGGATGCAGGCAGACGGATCATGACCCATCTGACTAAGGCCGCTACCTGCTTTCTCAATGAAGATTACCTATCAGCTGAAGAGAGAGGCAAAGCACTGATTGTTCATCCAAAGCCTCAAGGTTCTACCTCAACTTCTACCCCATCTGTTGACTATACAGCAGCCATCTGCTCCCAGGTCAAAGCTGCAATAGACTTGCACTTTGAGAAAGGTTTAGGCCTGCAGCTTGGAAGATATGTTGAGAAAGCTGCTAGGGAGCAGAAGACTCGTCTTCATGACCAGATTCTTCACATTGAAGACAAGTTTGGTGAAGCACTTCATCAGCAGATAGGAGAGTATTTGAGTACCTATCAGAAAAAGTCAGGTGACACCTCCAAAATGTTTGCTGATCTTTACACTGATGAGATGCACCGCATGAAGACCACCTACAAGACAAGAATTGAGAATGCTGAGGCAAGAGCCACTGAAGGTCAAGCTCTCCTTAAATCAGCTGCAGAGGAGAATCAGAAACTGCAGACTCAGCTGAAGGAGACAGCAGCCAAATTGGAGGCACTCTCAGAGAAGCTCGAAGCTGCCTCCTCCACCAATTCTCTTGCTCATGTCATGGAGCACAGCATCTCCCACATTACTGCTGTCAGCAAGGTCAATGTTATGGCCCTGAAGCAAACTCTGAAAGTGGAAATAATGAATGCCATGAAGCCTTTTGCGGCTGCACTTGCTGAAGCCAAAAAGGGGGAAGATATGTTGATAAGAGCTCTTGAGAAGTCTACTGCACAACAAGCTGTAATGGTAGTATCTCAAGATGAGCTGAATGAAACCTTGGGTGGTTTAAAGAGCAAAATCAAGAACACGCAAGGCAAAGGCAAAGAAATTCCTCAAGAAGATACCCAAGCACTCACTCAAGCTCCTGCCAAGACTCTTCAGATCACTGCTCCTGAAGAACAAGTTCCTGAAAAGAGAATGACAAGGAAAAGGAAGGCAGATGAGCAAGCTCAGATAGCTCAGTCCAGTAAGAAGCCAGCTCCAGCAGATCCTACTGCAGAAGAGAAAGAGGCTCTAGAGTTGAAGAAAAGGAAGTTGCTCGAAGCTCAAGAGCTTAAGAAAAAGAAGTTGAATGATGCGAAGGCAGTCAAAGCCAAATTTGAGAGGAAAATTGCCAAACTCAGGAAAGCTCTCAAGGACAAAGCAAAAGAAGACAATGTCCTGGTGTTTGATAGCAATTATGTGGATTATTTAGCCCTTCAAGATGAGCTACCAAGATGGTATCCCCTGAAGAAGAAATGGCAAATTCAACACCACATAGTAAGGAAATTTGGCCCTCTCCCTTCTTATGAAGAAGAATTTCTTCAATTCTCCCAGTTCTTGAACATTGAAGATCCGGAGCTCTGGGAAGAAATTGTCAAGACAGCCAAAGGACTTGACAATTGCAGAATCCTAACACCTGAAGAACCCAAATGGGATGCACCCATTCTGGACTCAGGAAGAGCCAACATGATTGAAATCAAAAGGATTTTGTACAAGATCTATGAAGAGGAGAATGTTACAGACTTGCAGCACATGGAAGAAGTTCGAGCTCGTCTGTACCTTGCCTACCGCATTTGAAGACCTGATGAAGACTACTTTAGAAGTTTAAAGAAACTATTACTTGTAATCTGTAAAAGCTCTATATATATTCAAGTTCTAGTTCTATTTGCTTACAAGACAAACTCTCATTGTCTTCATCAGATACTTCAGTTTTAAGCATGTTATAAACTCTTATCTTATCTCATTAAGAGTACTTATCAAGTATAGTTTTGGCTTCATCAAAAAGGGGGAAATTGTTGGGATATAAATTCACCCTAAGCCCCACTTGATGTTAGAATAGTTTTGATGGCCAAAACACTTAGAGTTTATAAATGTAATAGGATCAGCTGACTTGTATAGAACAGCTTAGACTAGTCTTGTGTGATCAACTGTATTGATATCAGCTGATCAGCACAGTCCTGGCTTACATGCCTATCCTCAAGATGAGAAGAGTAGAAGACATGAAGACTAGGAGATCCTTGAAGACCAGATAAGTTAAGGTGCTTGTATACCTACTTATCTGATGGAGTCCAAGATTGAAGATGGCCTAAAGCAGCACAAAGAATTGCCAGATCAGAAGAGTGCTACTCGACTGATATCAGAAGACAGAAGACCTAAGGTCAGAAGAGTAGTCAGAAGACTAGTAGTACAGATCAGAAGACTATGTGCTCTTCCAGGACTCGGCTGATTCCAAAGTCATCTTACAATTCAAATGAAGACCTACCTTATTTAGAAGATTGACATGATCCCAGGATTGAAGCAATCAAGCGGCTGAAATCAAGGAATCGAGCCATTATGGAAAGATTGCCCCAACGGCTAGTCAACTCCAACGGCTAGTTGCAAGCGATCAACCATTATAAATACAAGAGGATGAGAAATCACGAAGAAGAAGTCACAAGAGAGAATTCAACAAGCCAAGCAAGCAATCAAAGCTAAAGCCATAGTGTTCTAAGAGTTCTCAAAGAGCCAGAAACCATTAGAATATCTATAACTCTTAAGTGATTTCTATCCAACCCATAAGAACCTGAAACCTGTTCATATTGTATATTCATTGTTTTAGGCATAGTGGTTAAGCAAATTATAAGCTTGAACCATTAGTTGGATACACTTCAAAAACCCCAAACCCTCACCGAAAGGTTAAAGTTTTTGAACCCCTTAAAGTGCAAGTGCTTACAATCACTTGTGGAGACCGTAGCTGTTAGGACGGCTCAGATCTCAAAGTCCTATCCTTGGGACTATAAAGGTCAAGACCCTTGTAATTTGTGGTAAATTAAAGGGATTAAACATCACGTTAGGACGTGAGAGTGGACGTAGGAAAGTATATCCGAACCACTATAAACGTGGTGTTATTTACCTTTCTACACTTTACATTTCTGTCTATTATTATATAGTGCATACTGTGCTTTCAACATTCTTCAAAACAAGGCCATAACTTTCAAACCAGCATCAGCTGAGTATTTTTCATTAAGCAAAACAAGTTAACACTTTCTTAAGAAACTAAAAGAACGAGTCTAATCAAGGCCTACCATAATTCCGCATATAATCTCTTCATTCAGATCACTATAGTCATCTGGACCAGCAGACCTGTAGTCCAGTTGACATAGCAATCAGAAGAGGTTCCCAACTCTCTTGAAAAAGTTTTAAAGTCTATTCACCCCCTCCCCTCTAGAATATCAGCTTTTTGATGATCTGTGTGGATCTTGACCAACTTTATGTCCTTCTCCACATGATCTCTAATGAAGTGATGTTTGATGTCCACATGTTTGCATCTTGTGTGCAGTACAGGATTCTGTGATATTGCAATTGCACTATTGTTATCACAAAATATTGGCACTTCAGTAGAGTTGACTTTGTAGTCTCTTAGTTGCTGTCTCAACCAAAGGATTTGAGCACAACAACTTCCAGCTGCAACATACTCAGCTTCAGTGGTGGAAGTGGCCACTGTGTTTTGCTTCTTGGAGAACCAAGATATGAGCTTGTTGCCTAAGAATTGACAAGTCCCTGAAGTGGACTTTCTGTCAATTCTGCAACCTCCATAATCAGCATCTGAGTAGCCAGTTAGCTCAATGTTGTCATTAGCAGGGTACCAAAGGCCTAAATTCTCAGTGCCTTTGAGATACCTCAAGATCCTTTTTGCAGCCTCAAGGTGGCTTTTCTTAGGATTTGCTTGAAACCTTGCACAAACACCTACTGCAAAGGTGATGTCAGGTCTGCTGGCAGTGAGATAGAGGAGTGAACCAATGATTCCTCTATACTCAGTAGAGTTGGTTGGAACACCACTCTCATCAGGATCCATCTTCCAATTTGTGTTCATTTGATTGCTTGACTTGAAGTCCCAAAAAGAAGTTCATCAACCCCATCATGGACATCTCAAACTTGATTTGCATAAGCTTTGAGAACTTCTCACACAGCTTCTCATTGGGGGATCCAAATATTATGTCATCCACATAAATTTGGACAAGCAAGATGTCCTCTCCTTCAGAGATTCTGAAGAGTGTTCTGTCCACAGTTCCCTTGGTGAATCCATGATCTAAGAGGAATTGTGACAGTGTATCATACCAAGCCCTAGGGGCTTGCTTGAGTCCATATAGAGCCTTCTTCAGTCTGTAAACTTAGTTTCCAACTTCAAAACCAGGTGGTTGCTCCACATAGACTTCTTCTTTCAAGACTCCATTCAGAAAGGCACTCTTGACATCCATTTGGTACACTTTGAACCTCTTGTGGGCTGCATAGGCTAGAAAGAGCCTTATTGCTTCTAGTCTTGCCACAGGTGCAAAGGTCTCATCATAGTCAATGCCTTCATGTTGGCAATAGCCTTTTGCCACTAGTCTTGCTTTGTTTCTGACAATCACATCATTCTCATTCTTCTTGTTCTTGTTCTTGAACACCCATTTTGTTCCAATAACATCTTGATGTGAAGGTCTATCCACCAGCTTCCATACTTCATTTCTGGTGAATTGGTTCAATTCTTCCTGCATGGCTGTGATCCAATTGGCATCTTGAAGTGCTTCTTCAATGTCATTTGGTTCTTGCTCTGACAAGAAACAACAGAAAAGAGCACTTTCACCATTAAATCTCCTTGTTTTGACTCCTATACTTGGGTCACCAAGTATTAGATCAGTAGGATGGTCAGATAACCAAGTCCTTCTTTTTCTGATCTCTTCAGTAGAGTTGTCCTCTACTGAAGTTGAGTCATTTTGATCATAAAATTCAGGATAATTGAATGCAGGATCTAATTCAGGATCATAATCAGGGGTGTTGTCCTCAATGTCAGGGACATTGGCATTTTCAACATTTTGAGTTCCCCCTTGATTATTTGACCCATTAACTACCTCAGCATGAACTGCTTCTTCATTGGTAGTTGTTACCTGGATGTGAACTGGGATTGGATCATTCAGTTCACCAATATCTTCAGTGAGATTTGCCTCAGAAAGGTTGCCTTCAGGATTGTTGTCCAATGGGAGTTTTTCAGGTAGGTTGGCTTGGACAACTTCTATGAATTCAATGTCTTTGTCTTTTAGGCTCAGTCTGGTTGTCCTTTGTGTGATTTCTTCTGATTCCAAGTTTTCATTCCTGAACTCATGAATAGATTCATCAAACACAACATGAGGTGTTTCCTCCACAATAAGGGTTTTCTTGTTGTAGACTCTGAAAGCTCTACTGATTTGAGAATATCCAAGGAATACTCCCTCATCAGCTTTGCTATGAAAGGCTTTCAACTGTTCTTTCCCATTATTGTGTATGAAACACTTACAACCAAAGATGTGAAAATATGACACTTTAGGCATTCTTCCTTTCCAGAGTTCATAGGGGGTTTTGCCTTGCCCTTTAGTAATTAAACATCTATTTTGAGTATGGCATGCAGTGTTTATAGCTTCAGCCCAAAACCTCTTAGGTAAGTTAGAATCAGCAATTAAGGTTCTAGCAGCTTCTTTTAAAGTTCTATTCCTTCTTTCTGCAACTCCATTTTGTTGAGGAGTTCTAGCTGCTGAGGTTTCATGAGCTATTCCATTAGATGTGCAATACTCATTGATGTATGAGTTTATGAACTCAGTGCCTTTATCAGATCTTATCTTGATAATGCTAAGGCTTTTCTCATTTGACAATCTCTTTAAAAGTTCAGGCAGTTTGACTTGAGTTTCCTTCTTATTAAGGAGAAATACTACCCATGTGAACCTGGAGAAGTCATCTCACTACAAGAAAAAAGGCCTTTTGTCACATGTTTTTTATCACAGTACAAAATAAATGTTGTAAAAAGTATTATTTAGTCACATTAAATTTTGTAGTGTGTTAATATGTGTTTTTATAAAGACATTGAATAATAAGTGTGTGAATATATACTCAATTACCACACACGATAATAAACATTATCTATTGTCACACCCCTTTTAACACACTAAAAATAGATGTGTTTATAAGTACCTTTTAAATACATTATATTTTAAGTGTGTTAATAAGTATGTTATTTACACACTAATAAAAAAAAGATGTGTTAATATTAACTCTAATGCCACACTATTGTGTTAGAATTATAATTCAAAATTAATATTGATTTTTTATTTTGACTGATAAAAAAATGTAATTTTTTTATTTTATTTAGATGATTTTTATTTTCGTAAATTAAAATTTTAAGAATAAATAAAATTAATTTAAATTGGTTCCTTAAAAAAATTTTAAGAATAAATAAAATTATTTTTATACAAATCAATATTTTTTTTCGTTTCATATTAAAAAATATATAGTCTCATTAAAATATAAGAGTTCTCATTTTTTTACGTACTTTAAAAAAAATTATTTGTACTGTATTTGATTTTATATAGATATATGTTTGTGTACTTTTATAACAATATACAAGTTGTAGCATAATGGTTAAGTGGCAATGCGAATTTGGTGTGTGTTATTTTTTTATATTTTATTTTTAATTAGTATATAAATGTATATTTTAGAGTGTGATAACATCTAATTTATCCTCTCATTCTAAAGTGTGATAATATCTTATTAGTCTATCCCCACACGACTTTAGACCACACATAAAATTAATGTGATAATAGAGAAAATGTGATTATAGATATTTTGTTATAACATTTTTATGTGTTTTTAAAAGCAATTTTTTTTGTAGTGTCTACTACCACCAATGTGTATTTTCTACCATTCATGCTTGCTGGGGTAATTGGTCCAAATAAGTACATATGTAAAAGCTCAAGTACCCTTTCAGTAGAGATGACTGGCTTTCCCTTGAATGAGGTTTTAATCTATTTTCCTTCTTGGCATGGTTTGCAAACATGCTCCTTAATGAAAACCTCATTAGGTAGTCCTTTAACTAATGCATTTCTAGCAATCTTGTTCATTGTTTTGAAGTTCAAGTGGTTTAATCTTTTATGCCATAACCAACTTTGTTCACTAGAACTTTTAGCAATGAAACATGCAGCATCAGTAGACTTGTCCCAGTCTACAAAATACACATTTCCTTTCCTAGTTCCCGTCAAAAGAGTTTGTTGAGCTGTACCTTTAGGAACCCAAATTTGCCTAATAACCCTGATTGATTCAAGGTGGCTAAGTTGTTTTCCTCTAGCATCAACATACACTGTCTTTCCCTTAAATGTCTTTGGGAAAGTATGTGTGAAAGTGTTAACTCTGTAAGTTTCAGGAGAGTTGTCAAATCTCCTGAACTTATGAGTTCTTTGTGCTACTTGAGGGAATCTTTGAGGAAAGGCATTCTTATTACCATTACCCTTTGGCATGTAGGGTTTTAGTTGTTTCATTTTATTTTGCCTTTGAGGATAGTTGTCCTTAGGTCTAGTCAGCTGAGGCTTTCTCAGTAGAGTTGGCCTAGGCTGATTATACCTTGGATAACTCCTCTGAACATTGTTCAGAAGAGTTCCCCTTCCATAGGGTCTACTCTGCTGACCAAGATTCCTCTTCTGTTCAGGAGCTTTGGCCATTTCCTTAGGTTTTGGCCTAGTCTCCTGAAGCACTTGAGTAGGCAAATCATCCATTTTGCCCTTTCCTTTGTTCAGTGGCTGTTTATTTTCATTTTCAGTTTGTGCCACTGATTTAACAAAGATTCTCTTAATGTTACTTGTAGAAGCAACACTAAGACAAGGTGAAGATTCAAATGGATCAAAACCTAATCCACTTCTTTGAGCCATAGGTCTTTGGTAACTCTGAATTTTCTCTATTGCTCTAGAGGATTTCTTCAGAGCAGACATCTTTAGTTTCAGGCTCTCTTCACTTGATTTAAGAATGTCATACTCATGTGAGAGGTTTTCAAATTTGGCAGTTAGAATTTTTAGTTCAAAATCTTTTCTCTTCTGAGATAGAAGTTGATCATCAATCTCCTTTTGTTGATCAACTATCCTGAGATTTGCTTCCTCAAGCTCTCTCAAGGCTTGTTGATACAACTCAGTAGTCTTAACATCAACAGCTGACTCAGAGTTTTTAGCAAGCTCAATTGCCAATCTTTCATTCTCTCTCACACAATTATCATGAAATTCTTGTAACATAGTGAAATCTTCCATCAACTTTCCAAGGGAAATCTTCAGGTTGACCTCACTAGTGTTTTGTGAGATGAATGATGGTGAACTAGAAGTAGAGGATACCTCATCATCCTCAAGAGCCATGTTGCAAACATCGTCATCATCTTCACTGTTGGAGAACAGTCCATCAGAAGAGTTGAAGGTTTCAGCACTTTCAGATTCTTCACCAACCATCATGGCCTTTCTATTTGTGAACTTTCTGTCTCTTTTTGCTTGTCTTTCTCTTCTCTCTTTAGAGCTCAATTCATGGCAGTCATACTGGAAGTGCCCTTTCTTCTTGCAATTATAGCACAAGTCTTCATCATCATCCTTCTTTGGTTCTTCTCTTCTTCTTGATGATGAGGGTTCAACTCTACTGGACCTTCTCCTATCAGAGTACTTGTCCTCTGATCTTTTCTCTTCAGGCTTCTTGACCTCAGCCTGAGCTTCAGGAGAGTTGTATCTTCTCCTGAATTTGTTGTCCTGGTAGAATTTCTTGTATCTACCAAACCTTGAATTTAGCTTGTCAAACCTTCTAGCCATTAAGGCTAGTTCCTCCTTCATTTCAGTCTTAGAGACTGACTTTGATGATCTAGGAGTGGACTGCATCTCTGGTTCAGCAGTTTTGGCTTTGAATGCCACTCCCTTTGTAGGATTTGAAGGTTCCTCAACAGGCTTTCTTATGTTGAGATCGAACTCATAAGCTTTGAGTTCAGAGAAGATTTGTTGCATAGGCATGGTGGAAAGATCCTTGGTATTTTGCATCGTGACAGCATAGACATCCCACTTTTGAGTGAGACTTCTCAAGATCTTCAGTCCAACTTCTCTTTTAGAGTACACCTTTCCTAATGAGTTGATCTCATTCATCACATCAGTGAATCTACCAGCAAATTTGTCAATGGATTCCTCAAACTCCATTGTGAATTGTTCAAACTTTTGCACTGCCACTTGGAGCTTATTCTCCTTGATCTTTTCAGTACCCTCACACATTTCAGCAAGAGTATCCCAAATTTCTTTGGCAGTTGTGCAGTGGTAGACTCTTCCCATGATTGCATCTGGAATTGTTTGGTAGAGGGTGTTCATGGCAAGATAATTCAAATTATCTTTTCTCTTTTCATCAGCAGTGAAGTCATCTTCATCTTTGGGGAGCACATCTCTTGTGTCTGCCCTTTGAGCCTCAGTGACTCTGGGATTGACAAAGGTGAACACAAAAGGACCTCTTGTGATCACTCTCAACATATCAGTGTGAAGAGATGCAAGATGAGCCCTCATTCTGATTTTCCAGAAGTCATAGTTGTCTATTGAAAACATGGGCAATTTGTGATGAGATATGTGATTGACTGGATTTGTTGCCATATTATCCAATCCTTGAACAGCTGGAGGTGGAACAGCAGCATTGATGTTTTGATCAAGATTTTATTGCTGGTTCTGGTTGTTGTTGTTTCCTCTTGCCATTTCTTCAAGAAAAAGGTTAGACAATGGATATCAAAGATTTCAGATAGATCAGTTCAGTGACCACACCAAATATGTGATTTTGAAAACCAAGATGGCTTTTCAGAAGTAGTGGTGTTTGAACCTCTGCTCTGATACCACTTGTTGGTCCTTAAAGGAGTATATAACAAGTGTGGGGGGGGAATACACTTGTATGCAAATTCTTTTCAAATTAGATCAAACCAGATATCAGCAATGTTGTCTTGGACAACTCTGCTGAAGATGATTATCTCTTTAAAGATAATCAAACTACTAAGTACTATTGAGTACTTAGTTGAATAACTATCTATAGGAGTTATATGTGCGGAATAGTGGTTGGCCCTTTAGTTTAGACTCCTTTAATTTCTGAAATCACTTAGTCAATGAAACAGTCCAGTTTTCAGGAAACTTGTCCAAATGTCTTTTTGCACAGTCTTAAGTATAAGTTCTTTGAAAGATCAGTTTTGTGTGCAGTGTTGAATGTATGTAAGTACTTGAAAAGCAAATCAACACAAGAGTTTATATATAGTGGTTCAGAGACTCAAGCTCCTACATCCACTTTCCCTGATTTAACAGGATAATTCCTTCACTCTTGGAATTAACTTGTTTTATAGTGCCAAGGTGCACTTGATCAATAACACCACTCCTTGGTGAATTTATCCCTAGGATGTCTAGAGTCCTAGTACCCTCTTCTCAACTCAGAACTGGACTGTTCTTCTCTCAACAGTCAGCTCCTACCACTTCTACTACTACAACAACCTTCTCACTTTCTCACTTGAAAGGGGTAAGGATTGAAGTAAGGTTCCAACTAATGAGATATCCTTTACAATGGAGATCAGTGTATAAGGATTAGGATATCTCTCTAAGCTTTGTATGGATATACAATTGGGTTCAGCTTAGAAGAAGTGTATGAAGACTAAGATAGTCTTTGAAAGCTTTGAAAGCACTTTGAAATTCTTCTCAAGGTTCAGGTTGAGGTGCTTAGCTGAGGTTCTTTCAAATGGCCTCCACACTTCTGTATTTATAGACAAATGAAGGATTTGCCCGTTGGAGAGGCGGACTCAAATGTCCATAAATGTCTTCTTTTAGTTCTTCAACTTTGAAGACAGATTCTTGATAGTGACATGTCCTCATTTGGGAAATAAACGGTTGTATAGACTTTGTCTTCATTCTGCAGCACTCTTCCCAATGTCTGACTTTCAGATTCTCTTGTTAGGACATGGACATGGCTTCTGAAGGTTGTTCCAATGATAGGACAACATTCCTTATCAAATGGACAACTCTCCTTATCACTATCAGCAGTCTTTCTTATCAGCAAGGTTGGCTTGCTCATTTCAGTTGACTTGGCTCTTGCCCTTTGCTTCACTTCAAAGTGATCTTAGCATGTTGTACTGAAGTTCTTTAGGGTGTGGTTGTCTCTAACTCTTCAGCATGGTTGACCTCAAGCTTTCAGAGCACTTGGTCTTGTTTAATTGTGCTGAGACAACTCCTCTGGACAACTCTCCTGATCAGCATAGTTGATCTTCAAAAAACTTAGTGTTTGTTCCAGAATTTGAGCCTTGAGGGGACTTGTTCTTGATGGACTTCAAAGCATGTGTTCCCCCTCAAATTGTGCATCTAAACAACTAAGAGCTGCCTAACATATTAGCTCCTCATCTAGCCTTATTCTATATGTTCTAATTGTCATAATCATCTTGACTTAGGCATGTCTCAGGGGGTTTTGGTATTGAATCAAAACATATCTCATTTTATTCCCAACAACGACTAACCTATTCAATCGACCAAACGCACAAGGGTTTCGAAGCCCTCGTGCATTCCAACACAATACACTCATTCCTCTAAATCAATAATCTGAAATACAGCAACTAATACTCCCAAAAAAAAAATAGAGACCCCATCAATTTATAGAGCAAATCCATAGCCATCAACTGAGAGAAATAAAACCAGAAACATATTCCTGAAAATCCAAATCATAGCAATGCAAATCTTAACAAGCAAAACAGACCATAGTGGTAGTAAATCAAACACCTTTTGCACACTCTCAAGTTGCAAACCTCAAAGCCCAGAGAGGAATTGTGAAAAGAGAATAAATTAAAAGGGCAGGAGCAATCCAAGATAAAATCAACAAAAAAATATTCAGTGCCACATTGAACTTAACCACTGACCCCGAACTTAGTTGCAAAAAATAATTTTGGAATTTAAAAAATCCTGCGGCGTGAGTCTGCAATAAGGGGCAATCGGCACGCGGTTTGGGGATGCGGTAAAACGCCAAGACAAACAGCAGCTTGAAGTTTGGAGGAACTGGAAGCCTCCCGAGAAGCCTATAAGATCTGTCAACTTTGAAATGGAAATTTTAGATTTTTGGAGATGGGTTTATCATTGAGAGTCATCATAAGAGTTTTCTTCTTCCAATTGATTGGATTGAATAAACTTAGAGCTTTTACACCACTCTTTGTGGGCTTCGATTACTGTAAAGGAAAGTAAGTACACTGGGAAGAAGCGGCTCGGCGACGGAGAAGCAGACGCTTGGTGGTGCGGCTGAAGGTGGGCAAATAGCTTGACGGCGAGGTGGGCAAGCGCCGGACGGTGACGTGGACAATAGTTTCAAGCTTTTGGCCGAACCAAACTGGTCGGAAGGACGGGCAGATACACCGTGGCGTAGCGGTGACGATCGACTCGAACAACTCGGGCTAGCCCGGTTTAACCTACGGGCTAACCGATCCGGTTAAAACTTGCACTTTTATGACCATTAATGATACACATTTTGGTTATTAGTACTTGCACTATTATAATCTAGATAAACTGGTGTTAAAATAAAATTAGGTGCAAAGATAAAAAAAACAGGTGATAAAGTAAAATTAAATTTGAAATTTGTTGAAAGTGGGATTCGAAGAATTGACTTTGCAGTAAAATATACAAAGGCCGACCGCTAGGCTATAACAACTTATGTGTCATTGTGTGTGCATTGTTCTATAAATTCGATTTGGACCCTATTTAAAATTGGACTCAAGTACACCGTGTACTTGAGTACACAACAACCCAACCCATGTCCTATTCCTCAATAATAATGTTGTTTCAAGTAATTACATAAATACGGTCCGTCCAACCGTTTTAATAGCAAACGTATTAATCAAGTTACTCAATAATTCCTTACGGTAAAAAGAACTTAAAAAATGATAACTCCAAAAACAACTCATTGTCTTCAACGTTGAAAACATCATTATGTGTTAGAGAATTTTATAGATTCTAACAAGACCTCGACAATCTTTCATCTTTAGCACTTCTTCAAATTGAACAAAAAATCAAAAACATCTTCATATTTTTTGAACTGTTTCAATAAAGGTTCTATAGAACCCCGAGCTAGATTAATTAACTCAAATTCTCTTTAGAGTTTGTTGTTTTCTCACTTCATTTATGGAGTATATAATATTGAAAAAAAATGGACCCCTAAAAAATTAAAATATACATGGACCTGAATCGATGGTGTCGTTGTCCTTACCTTAGGATCAGACCTGTATCACTCGTATGTCCTTTAATTCTCCTGAAAATAGCAACTACAAAAGACGGTGAAGTTTTTGTTTTGGGGATTCATTACGCATAAATTGAAAAAAAAAAAAAAATGCGACAATGGTGGAGTTTGGGTCAAAATCGACAAAGTATTGGTCTCATGTGGTTTTGATGTTCAATGTTTAGGTGTAATAGAATTGAATAAATATGCAAAAAATGTTGTTTTCTATTTTTCACAGAGAGATACATATACATTATACAGTGGCGTTTCAATTTCTCTTTCTAGAAATAGCCTATTGAACACACTCTTTTCTCTCCTCCATGCTAATTATGAAAAAGGTAGTATTTTTATAGATAAACTGAGCATTTTTAGAAGCAAAACATGCACTTAACTTTAAGTTAAGTCAATCAAAAAAAGAAATTGAGATCAAGGGTAAAACTAGTAAAAATAAAGTATGTAAATTATTTGGACCAACCGTTTGAATTAAATTGTTTGTCACATTTAACTAATGCAGCAGCTGCATGCATATGTAATAAGGAAAGAGAAGATTAAATTAATTGTTGCGGGCCACTATTTGAACAGCCCATCCACAAAGCCCAAATGCTACTTAGAACAGCCCATCTTTAGGGGGAAGTGGCGAAGAGTTTAATAAAAGAAAAAAGGCGCCGTACCTTCAAATATGTTAGATGCACTCCTACGGTACATACATTAAAAAAAATGTAATTTATAGAAGTATTTTCTTTAAATTACCTAAACTATCATTTTTTAAATACACTCCCATAAAAAATAAAAACCCACAACCCTAATTTCTCCTCCTCCTTTCTCTCATTTCTCTCTTGTAGTTGCCCAAGCCCCTTGTCTATACGTCGCCACATCGCGCCGCAACCAGCCCCTTTCCCACCGCGCCCAGCTCCCCCTACCCCACCAGCAGCGCTAATCCGCCATCGCTCCTCTCAAAATATGTAGGAAATTTAGTTTCTTCGCGAGCAGGTTTCTTTGTGGCAAAGTTTTCAAAAAAAAAATCGACAAATCAGTGTCGAAAACATACACTATTGTCGAGAATATTGTGTATATTTTCGACAATGATTTTATTAAATGTTGAGGGAAAGGTATTTACTAGACCCATTTTATTAAAAGGATGGTTTGGGTATTTTATATGCTCATTAAATTAATAAATAGAGGGGGAGTGTATTGGAAATATATGTTATATATATTTCTCTTGTATTTAATTAGTTTATTAGGGTTTACTATTTTCTTGTATATCTTGGCCCGTATTGTTTAGTTAACCTACAACCCATGTTTATAGTTTAACCCTAAAAGCTCATTATGTAATCTATATATACTTATTCCCATTGTTAATACAATGATCTTTCCATTCATTCTCTATATGGTAACCAGAGTCTAAATAGGCAAACGCTTCAACTACTCGATCCTTCCTTCCTTTTTTTTTCGGATCCTCCATAATTGTGGGATTCTCTCCCACCAAACCCTAGCCGCCCCACGAGCCTAAAGCACGAACGTCGCCTCACGCGATCGTGCTCATACAGCCTCTTTGGTCGTCGTCCCTGTTGCGTCCTCATGTCAACAAATCTAACAACCCCAAACGGCAATACTAGCCTCTCGGCATCTCGTCTATCATCGTCCTCTGCTCCTCGACGGTCGATTGTCCGTCCCCGTTCCTTGCGTGTGCCCTCTCCCCAACATTCCTCGAGTCGACCTGCTTGCCCCCACCAACAGCCGAGTCGCCACACTGCTCGGCCAAACCTCGGTAAATGTCAGTTATGTGGCACTCCTGGCCACTCGGCTCGATGCTGCACAGAGTTCAGCTCCCACGCATCCTCGGCTGCTCGGCAGCCAGCCCTATCAGCCTTCTTCTCGCCCTCGGCTCATACGGTCGAATCGACCCCCACATCCCTTGGATGGATCCTTGACTCTGGGGCTTTACACCATATCACTGCTAACCTGGCCAATCTCACATCCTACACTCCTTACAGTGGACATGATGGTGTTGTTGTTGGTGATGGAACTCCACTGTCTATCACCCATACTGGCTGTCTCACCTTCCCTAACTTTAAATCCCTTATGTTTTCAAATGTATTAATTGTGCCTTCCATGGCAAAGAACTTGATTTCAGTTTCTCAGTTGTGCAAACAAAATAATGTTGTGGTTGTGTTTTCTGCCTTTGATTTTCAGGTGAAGGATTGTCATACGGGGGGAACTCTGCTTCGGGTTCAACGCGTTAATGGGTTGTACGTGTGGCCTGCTATCTTGTGCTCTTCACCTCCACATGCCCTTACCTCAGTTAGACAACCCTCTTCCATTTGGAATGCTCGCTTAGGCCACCCCTCTACCAAAATTTTACAATTTACCCTGTCTAGTAATAACCTCTTGTCACATGCTAATCATTCTGATTTTTGTTGTGATTCTTCATTATCCTCTGTGAAACCCTTACAATTTATTTTCTCTGATGTTTGGACGTCTCCCGTTTTGTCTAGTGATGGTTTCAAATATTATGTCATCTTTGTTGACCATTTTATTAAATATGTGTGGCTTTATCCCTTGAGAAAAAAATCTGATGTTTTGCCTACCTTTATTTCCTTCAAAGCTCTTGTTGAAAACATTCTTAACACTAAGATTATCACCCTTTACTCTGATAATGGGGGTGAATATCTCGCCCTTCGTCCCTTTCTCTCCACTCATGGCATCACTCACCTCACTACCCCACCACACACTCCTGAGCACAATGGTACCTCCGGGCGCCGCCACCGTCACATTGTTGGTACCGGCTTAGCTCTTCTCCACCAAACCTCCATGCCCCTCACCCTTTGGCCCTTTGCCATCTCCACTACCACATATCTCATAAATCGCCTTCCTAAGGTTGCCTTTAACATGGCCTCTTCATTCGAAAGACTCTTCCACTCCAAACCCAGTCTCTCAAAACTCCGTGTCTTTGGTTGTCAATGCTTTCCCTGGATTCGGCCGTATACCCCCCACAAACTCACCCCTCGCTCTAACCCATGTGTCTTCATCAGATACTCACTCACCCAAAGTGCCTACCTTTGTCTTGACATGACTTCTCGTCGCATATACACATCCCGTCACGTCGAATTTTTGGAGACCAAATTTCCCTTCTCCTCATGCTTGCCTTCACCTCCCTTGTTGCCTGACACCTTGGTCGACTCGAGGCCCATCCCTCAGCCTCCACCTGTCCTCGCCCCTCTTCCGCTGCCAACTCTGAAACCAGTCGGTAGTCGCTCCACCACCCGCGCCGACCTCTCTGGCGTCGACGCCCCCCCCCCCCCCCGTCCGGTCCCTTCACCAACGATTTCTACCACGGAAACCTCATCTCGCCATCCCATGGTCACCCGTGCCCAAAACAACATCATAAAACCAAATCTGAGGTACTTTCTTGCCTCATCTATTTCTTCTGATATTGAGCCTACTACTGTTACACAGGCTCTAGCTGATTCTCGTTGGCGGGAGGCCATGTCCTTGGAGTTTACTGCCTTACTAAAATATGGTACTTGGGATCTTGTTCCTCCTAGTGCCTCTCAAAATGTTGTTTGTTGCAAGTGGGGTTTCCGTATTAAGCGTAAGCCCGATGTTTCTATTGAAAAATTCAAGGCCCGACTTGTAGCTAAGGGTTTCCATCAACGTCCTGGCATTGACTTCTTTGAAACGTTCAGCCCTGTTGTCAAGTCTGCCACTGTTCGGATTGTCCTCAGCATTGTTGTAGCTCAGAATTGGCCTCTCAGACAGTTTGATGTAAACAATGCATTCCTTCATGGTACACTTAATGATGAAGTTTATATGGCTCAACCACCTGACTTCTCTGACACAGAACACCCGTCCTTTGTTTGCAAGCGCCGAAAATCCATATATGGCCTGAAGCAAGCCCCTCGGAACTGGTACAATGCTCTTCGGGCCGTTCTCGTGTCTGTTGGCTTTATTTGCAGTAAATCCGATGAATCCTTATTTGTTTATGCTCGGGATAATGTTCTTACCTACTTCCTTGTATATGTTGATGATCTTATTCTTACGGGTAATGACGACTCTTTTCTCTCTCAAGCGGTATCTGATCTTGCAGCTCAATTTTCAGTTAAAGATTTGGGTCGTCTCTCCTACTTCCTTGGGGTGGAAGTCCTTCGTACTACTTCCTCTTGCTACCTGTCCCAACGAAAGTATATCACTGATCTCCTCTCTCGATATGGTATGTTGGATGCCAAACCTGTTCAGACTTCTCTAGACACGGGTGCCAAACTCTCTCTTCATGATGGAAGTGCTCCATCTGATGCTACTATTTATCGGCAAATTCTTGGTAGTCTTTAGTATCTCCTCCTTACACGGCCTGATATTGCCTTTGCGGTCAACAAGCTCTCTCAGTTCATGCATGCCCCCACCTTAACTCATTGGGAGGTTGTCAAGTGTCTTCTTCGATACTTAAGTGGTACTCGTCATCATGCTCTTCACCTTTGTCGCGCCTCACCATTATCGCTTCACAGCTTCTCTAATGCTGACTGGGCTGGGGATTGCGACGACCGCACTTACACAAGTGTTTTTATCATCTTTCCTGGAGCTAATCCAATCTCCTGGAGCTCTGGGAAACAACGTTTTGTCGCTCGCTCGTCCACTGAAGCTGAGTATCGTGCAATTGCTGCTACAGCTGCTGAGTTACAATGGGCCAAGTCTATACTCTATGAGCTTGCTGTTCCGCTTGCCTCGCCCACCCCGACGCTCTATAGTGATAACATTGGGGCCACCTACCTATGCTCCAATCCTGTTTTTCACTCCCGGATGAAGCACATTGCCATTGATTACCACTTTATCCGTGATTTGGTCAAAACTTCTCATCTCCGAGTTGCCCATGTTTCCTCCGCCGATCAACTGGCAGATGCACTCACCAAACCACTCACTCGAGGACGTCTCTCGGTCCTTATGTCCAAGATTGGCGTGCTCGATCGCCCACCATCTTGAGGGGGCATATTGGGAATATATGTTATATATATTCCTCTTGTATTTAATTAGTTTATTAGGGTTTACTATTTCCTTGTATATCTTGACCCATTTTGTTTAGTTAACCTAGAGCCCATGCTTATAGTTTAACCCTAAAAGCCCATTATGTAATCTATATATACTTATTCTCATTGTTCATAAAATCATCTTTGTCGTGCAGTGAAAGATTTTTTTGGACTAGATATTTTTTAGGGTAACAATAGTTGCACAATTTACACAAACTTACACCTAATAATAAGTGTTCTTCATTTGAAGCTCACAATGGTGGATTAGCTTGAGATTTATCATACAAGTTTAAGTTTTCGATTTCTCTTTTATTTATTTTATTTTGTTATTTCCTTTTTTATTGTAATTGAGATTATGTATTACTTTTGGTTCTAAGGCTTTTAAATATTTGAATTGAAGTTTATGGATTAATGTTTTATTTTAAATGGTGTTTGTCTCTTATTTGTATTCTTAATTAACTCTTACCTGAAAGCATGTTATTTGTGACAATGATAATGTATCTTATATATTGTTAATTGGCGTAAAATGAAAGATTTATCCTATTAATTGAACATAAGCATGAAAGTCAATATTTATTATGACTTTGAGAGAGGATTAACTATTGGGAGGGTGTTTGATGATTTTATGAGCTATTTCGGGTTATATGATGCATGTTTGATAGAGATACATGCTTGTGTGATATTTCTTTTGGATTAATTGGATTGAAAAATATTTTAATTCACTATTTAGTGATCAACCCTGTAAGAGGACAAACTTAATTGTCATTTGAATGAATTATTAACCATAGAGAATATGTCTTAATATTGTAAATGCCTTATACCTACATTCTCTTAATTGATTTTCATTTGTATTTTTCGTATTTTTCTAATTTGCATAAGTTATTTGATCGAGTTTAATTATGAGTTTATTTACAAGTTGTAGTTTGTATAGCTCAACTTAGTTCTTAGTCTCAGTCGTATGGGATCACCTATAAGTAATAAGCGTTGATACCACATTGTAATTGTGTTTTCTTAAGATTTAAAGAGTAGAAGACAAGAGACTAGAAGACCTTGAAGATATCGAAGTTCATATGTGAAATTATTTGACAAGGCCATTGTATGCCTTAGTCAGCTGATGTTCACATCATGCAATCAATCGAATGATTAATGGGAAAGTACCGAAAGGACATGAGACGAGAGGAAATGGTCTAAGTAGTTGACGAAGAGGAAAGAAGTAACCAACTTAAATTGTAAGTGTGCATAGACCCAAGGTTTTGAATTTATTTCATTATGCAATGGTGTTTTATTGTAATGCAAATCTTTTGTTGCTTTATGCAAATATAACACTCATTTCGTGCAAAGTTTTTAGCGTTTCATGCAAATCTTTGGTCATTTGTGCAAAGTCTTTTACCGTTGTATGTGTTTTCAAGTATTTAATTTTGATTACTTCAAAAAAAAAGTATTTAATTTTTATTATAATAATTTTTATTGAATTTTAATTATGAGATATTTATTGGGATGTTTCATTCTTATGTTTACTTTTATTTGTTTGTATTTTGGAAGAAAATTGAAATTCAAAAATTTAAAATTTAAAACAGGGTATAAAAGTAATCTTATGTGTCATTTTGTACATAATAGTAACTCATGTCTTTATACGGTAAGACAGGCTTCGCCCTGTCTTATAAAAGGCAATACCTCAAATATCGTTAGATCGTTGATCTGATGTATGAAGTTTATTTTATATGATTGCACTATGCATTAGTGTGTTTGCTTTGTGCATTATGCAATCGCACTGCGTCGCCCTACTATTAATTTAAAATATATAAAAATATTTAATTATAAAATTACATAAATATCCTTACATATCCTTTTTATTAAAATAATTAACATTAAATAATACATCATATAAATCAATTATTATATTACAAAACTAATCAAATTAAAATATTTTAAATCAACTTCATCTCGCATACCCTAACAATTCATCTTCTCCATCCCAGCGGCAGAACGTCGGCCCACCCCTTCCCTTCCCTTCCCTCTAAATCCTCTCTCACTTGCCGTCTTAGAACTTCGAAAGACGACTTCGAAAACTTCAGCCAGTTCGCGTTAACGACGTCGACAGTGGAAGACGGTTGCGTGATGGACGATGATGATGAGCTTGTAATTGATCATATCTATTCTTTGATTAATTTATGTTCTAAATAAAGCCATATAAAAAAAAGTTCTACCACTTGTTGGTCCCAAAAGTTGAGTTAAGATTGAGTAAGCTAAGAAAAAGTCTAGAGGGGAGGGGTGAATAGACTTTTCAAATTCTATCAAAATATCAGAGTTTAAGTGCGGAAATGTGTTCTGTACAGTACTGTTCTTAGAATCAGCTCAGTACTTAACAGTTAGCTTTTATACTCAACTTTTCTTTAAATCTTTTCTTTAGAAAACTTACTGTTCTTGTTCAACAAATATATCAACAGTTAATCAAAACAAAACAGTAAAGAACACAAGTTTTTTTATAGTGGTTCGACAAATGTCTACATCCACTCTCACAACTCCAGTTGCGATGTTTTATTACTCTTTTCCACTTGAGTACTTGTTGTTTAGAGTCCCAAGATTAAGACTTCGATCTTGTCGATTACACTTCCAAGTGTATCTTCGATCAACTAGTAATTTCACAAGTAACTAGCACACTTGTTTACAACAATACAAACTTAAAACGAAAAGTAAAACTTCTCTTGATGATAGCCTTTGTTTCTTCAAATCAGATCTGTGGCTTTTCTTCAGTTCTTGATCTTCTTGACTCTGTGAGTGTTTGAATACTTGAATACTTCTTGATTGCTCTTGAATACTTTGAGTAGTAGTAGTCTCAGTAGTCTTTTCAAGTAGAAGATCACACGGTATTTATAAGATCTAGTATGACAGTTAGCAGTTTGTGAAGTAACTCTCAACTAACTCATAACCGTTTCTTGTTGTAACTTCCTTCTTTTATAACCAACTTATCTTATCTTTCCAAGTCAGCATATCTTCAACAATATCTTCAGTTACGCTTCAAATAAGTCATCCAAACTTATTCTTCAAATAAACCAACCCAGCACAGTAAACTACTCTTCTTAGTTTTACTGCTCTTGGTCAGTCAGCACAGTTCTTCCAAAACTGTTCAGCTTCCTTCAAAAACTTCACTTGATATCTTCAATCTCTGAAGTAGTCTTCTTAGTCATCTTTAGTCTTCTGACTTCCATCTAATCTACTGTTCTAACTATTACAATGCTGAATACAATAGAATACAACTTTACAAATATAAAACCTATATATACATCAACTGAACTACATACAGATGAGTATAACTAAGTCCTATACTATAAGCTGTCTATACAATATTTCCATCAGCTTAGTTCTTAAACAGTTCATATATCAGATTAGTAAAATACTAAGATCAGTAAACTTAAACTTCATATCACATTAAGATCAGTAATCTTATATCATGTATCTCACATAGAACAACATATAATCACATATATCATTAACTCTAAATTTACTTTTGGCCATCAAAACATATAATCATCAATTAGAACATTGTTTATAGGATTCATATCCCAACAATTTCCCCATTTTTGATGAAGCCAAAACTACTTAAACATTAACAGATCAGTAGTTAAGATATACAGTCATTCATATCAGTTCATCAATTCAAAAATCAGATTCATATTCAAAATAAGATCAGATATTACACATACTTCACATAGTCACAGAAATACCAAATAAAGAAAATAAAGATAAGGTTAAGAAGTGTTATCTTTTCCAGCATAGTCCTTCATCTTCAGTCTCTATCAGGAATTCTGAATGCCAAGTACAATCTGTTCTTGATATCCATCATGTGATTATGATCAGTGATTCCTTCATCTTCAATGATCTGTGAAATTATGTTTCCAATTTCTGAGTAATCTGGTTCACCATCTTCAAGTCTTGGAGGTTCCCAAACAGGTTCTTCAGGACATAAAATCTGTATTCCTGCACTAGCAGCTAATAACAAAGTATGTTCCCAAAAATCTCTTGAGATATTCATCATGAATTCATCAAAATCAGAATATTCATTTTCCTTGCTTGAATGGTTACCAAATTTCTTCACAATAAAATTAGCAATCTGCCATTTCTTTTTCAAATTATTCCAGAACTCCATATCTTCTGGATCAACCACAAATTCCATGAATTGTTCATCCAGATCAGTTCCAACAGATTTAGACTTCATTTTCTTTTTCAATGCAGTAACTCGATTATCAAACTTCTTTCTTGCAGCTTCTGCATCTTTCATCTTTTGTTTTCTAATCTGTTCAGCAGATCTTTTCTCAGTCATTTCAATTTTCTTCTGAGCAAGCATCTGATTATGCTTCTCAACTGATTCAGCTATCAGCACCTCACTTGGTCTATTATCAGTAGCAACATGTTTCAGCTTGCTTTTAGACCTGGTAATCCTTCCAGTCTCTTCAGTCTCTTCTTCATCATTAATAACAAATTTCCTTTTTCTTTTTCCAGAAGAAGATTCAGCAATAACATGTTTCTGAGTACCAAATTCTTGAATTTCAGAATCAGGATTGATTCTTAATTTCAGACTAATGATTTCTGCTTTCAAATCATCAATACTAGCTTTCAGCTCATCTTGACTCACAACTAATTGATCTTGTTCTGTTTGAGTCTGTTCCATCACTTTTACTTCCCCCTTTTTGGCTTCATCTTGCCATTCCTTCAAGGGTGTCAAAAGTATCTCTACTTTCTTTTGCAGCTCAGTAGAAAGTGACTTTTCTTGTAATCTATGCAGATCATAGATTTTATTCACAGTGAATTCCATTATCTTGTCATAAGAATTTGCAGCAGTCAAACTTTCTAATTTCTCAGTAGCTTGTTGAAATCTTTTCAAAGAATCATCTAGCTTACTTTGTAACTCTTCATTACGCTTTTTCAACAATTCAAAGCTAGAATTATTTTGCTCAGTTCCAGTAGGAACATCTCTTACTGTCTCATTAAGCACAGTATGTTTAGCAGCAATGACTGGTGTGCTTTCCAACTCATTAGCACCCAAGTCTTGTTCCACTAAAACTTCTGTTTCTTCTGCTACAACTGTGTTCTCAAACATCTCAGTTGCATTAGTATCAGCTTCATAATCAGCTTCCATATCAGCTTCATAATCAGCATGATTATCAGAAGTTCTAACTTCAGCATCATCAGCATCCATGTTGACATCCATATCAACATCTACATCAGTAGGCTTAACCATGGAATATTTGCAACCAGTTATTCTTTCAATCAACTGAATAACAGATTCCAAAGTTGATAACTCAGTGTAAGAATCAACATCTGCAGCCTCTTTCTGTTCTTGTTCCCAATCATGAAACACAGAAAGACCACTCATACCTTCAGCTACAACCATCAGCTGATCTAGATCTATCCTTCTAAGATATACCCAAGTACATATCCTTAGAAGTTGCTCAAAGGATCTAGTGCTGTCATCTAAACCATAAAAGCTTTTGAGAAGAACATTTCTCAACTTAAATCGAATCCTCTCTTCCTTATCACAAATAGGATAATCCATCAAGAACACTGATTCAGGTTGGATAAACTCAGGTTCTGGGGAGGATGAAATTTCAACTGGTTCAGAGGAAGGTATATGTTCATGCTCAGTAGAGTGATCATGAACTGGTTCGGATTCAGGTTCAGGAGAAAAATGAGGAGTAGGAGTATGGTGAGGATTAGATTGAGGAGTGGAATGAAAAGAAGTGTTCTGAGGGGTTGAGGGAGGAGTGTTCTGATGAATAGGAGAGTAGTGAACTGACTCTTCAGAACAGGAAGGCTCAGCTTCAAGGGATTGGGCTTGAATAGAATGAGAGGTTGAGGGAGAAGGGGTAGTGTTCTTGAGGACTCTTCTGGGTCTAAGAACACCAGACACTTTAGTTCTCTTATGTGAAAGGATAAGACTTGAAGAACTTACCTCTTCCACAGAAGACTCCTTCACAGCGGCAACGGACTCTTCTGACTTTTCAGAAACGGAACATAGAACCACCAAATTATTGAGGTTGAGGACGATTCCTCTGGCTTTGTTCAAATAATGTAGACTCCTTCTTGAACAAAAATTTGCCCTGATGAAATCTTTTTGGACGGCTCCAATCCATCTTTCTTTCAGCTAATTGAGGCAACAGTATGCTCAATTTACTTCCAAAACCCATCAAGGATTTAATGGAAAATTCTCTAGTGACCTCATCAAATACCACTTTCTCTCTTTCAGCCAACAATCTGCCAAGCAGAAATCCTTGCCAATCACCATTGACACGATCAGTGATTGCAGCCATAATGCGAATCTTGAGATTGGTGAGAGCGTCTTGACTGAAATGTTGCCCTAACAAGCATTTTCCATCAATATCCATCAACAATTGCATACCTTCTGGAAGCATATCCTTCTTCAAATTGGACAACGTCGCTGGGTCAACATTCAACCATCTGCCCACGCGAACCTTCTCTTGCCCTACCATATAGCTCAGAATGTCTATTGGCCCGTCTGGTAGATTGAACGCGATTCCAAGGGTTTCTCTGGAAATGACAACCCTGTGGCCAGAAACAATCGAACGAATGTTGTTTGAGTCACCCTGCACCTGAAGAAAGAATTCCATCGCCTCAGGTTCGTAAACCTTCACAGGAAATGATTCTAGGTATTTCCGTAGCCCGCATTCTTCACACATGGTGAGAATGGCTTGATTCTCTGCTTTCTGACGTCCGGCGAAGTAAACAGAATTTTCAACGAAAATTCCTTTATTTTTACTCGATCTTGCTGGATTGAACGTACCTACAAATTCATTCTCTTCGTTAAGAATATCAATAATCGCCATAGAGAAGAAATGTAGAAGTGTAGATGAACAGAGTAAGGATAATTGAGAAAGCTTGAGCTTAGAGAGTTTTGCAGAAAGATTTTGAGTAATGAAGAAGAAGAAGTTAATGTGATCGTGTAAATCTAAAATCAAAGCAAATCTAGGGCTTGGATTGATTTTGATTTCCACGTTGAGTGGTTTGGATTGAGTTATTAGAAAAGTGTAATTGGGAAAAACGTTCCAGATTCATAACAGCTCAATTCCAATTTGGAGCCAACTTGTGTTGATAAATACACCTTTTAAATTAGGTTAAAAATAGAGGAGTGTATTAATCTTCTCTATAAATAATCTAATTTTGAACAGACCTTGACTTAGAAGTACTCTAAGGCAAAATACTGTTCTGATGTGTATCAGCACAGTTGTTTTCCATACACACTATACTTCAATTTCTTATTACTACTCTATTGAATTTTACTTATCTGGGTTCAGCTGAGTACTGTGATCAGCTGAGTACACCTTTTTGAAGATCAGCTCAGTAGTTGGGTCAGCTCAATAATCCTCAGATCAGTTCCCCAACTCTTCTGATTTTCACATTTTTGATATAAGCACAGTACTTTCTCAGATCAGTACTGTAAATGATCTGTAGACAGATTTCCCTGTAATCAAATAAGCTCTGTAGACAGGTTAATCAGTAATCAGATCAGTTCTGTAGATAGAATGAAATTGTAGTCAGAATAGTTCTGTAGACAAATTAACTTTGTAATCAGAACAGTCCTGTAGACAAATCAATTCAATAATCAGAACATGTCTGTAGACAGATTTGTACTGTAATCAGATCAGATTTGTAGACAGATCTCATTTGTAATCAGATCAGTTCCCCCTCCAGTGGAGAACTCCTCTTCTGTGCCTGTTTCACCTTGGTAGAAGTGTTAGTTCATGCATAGATGATGAAATACAGTACAGAATAGTAAAGAATAATTAAAATAGGTCTATATAAGGTTTGTTCTAAGGTGTCTTGTGCTCTGAGTCAACATACAGGATTTTTTAGAAATCATAGATTCCCCCTTAAATGTATATTCTCAATTCCCTCAGCTTTACCAGCTTCCTCATCGGGATTTAGGCACCTTAGTAACCTCTTTACCTGATTGTGATGAATGTAGAGGTCTTGACATGGTCTGTTCTTCAGAATTACCCATCTTGGTGAACTGATCTTGATATCAGCTCAGTACCTGAAATGTTAGTATACAGCTCTATATACATGCAGGATCCATGTCTATCAATCCTAAACTTATGCATAGCTCTCCAAATCTTGATCATCAGGATCCATTCTGTATGTTGGCAGCATTGGTACACCAACTGTTTTACAGGTCTTGATACCAAATTTATCTAACAAATTTCTTGTATATTTTGCTTGATTGATAAAGATACCATCAGATGATTGTTTCACTTGAAGTCCAAGAAAATAAGTCATTTATCCCATCATTGACATTTCAAATTTACTTTGCATGAGCTTTGAAAAACTTTCACTCATGCTTTTGTTAGGAGATCCAAATATTATATCATCAACATAAATTTGGACTAATAAAATGTCTGTACCTTCTTGTCTTCTGAACAAAGTTCGATCCACTTTGCCCTTAGTAAATCCATTTTCAACTAAGAATAGTGAAAGAGTGTCATACCAGGCTCTTGGAGCTTGCTTCAGACCATAGAGTGCTTTCTTCAACCTGTATACTTGATTATCATTTACCTCAAATCCAGGAGGTTGTTCTACATAAACTTCTTCAACAAGTATACCATTCAAAAATGCACTTTTCACATCCATTTGATACACAGTGAATTTCATATAAGCAGCATAAGCAAGAAACAATCTTATAGCTTCTAATCTAGCTACAGGGGCAAATGTTTCATCATAGTCAATACCCTCAGCTTGAGAGTAGCCCTGAGCCACTAATCTGGCTTTGTTTCTCACAATAAGATCATTCTCATCTTTCTTATTTTTGAAAATCCACTTTGTACCTACCACATTGTGATCAGTAGGTCTCTCTACGAGTTCCCATACATCATTTCGAGTAAACTGATTTAATTCTTCTTGCATAGCCATAATCCAGTTACTTTCAGATAAGGCTTCTTTCACATTAGCAGGCTCAATAGAAGATAAGAAGCAACACCAACAAAATAGAGAGTTACTGGGTTCAGGCTTAGAATCAAACAGTTGTCTTCTGGTCTTAACACCTTTATTGGATTCACCAATGATCAGATCAGTAGAATGAGCAGATTTCCATGTTTATTGGTCTTAACAGGAATACTTTCATCATCCACATCATGTATAGCAGAATCATCAATGTCAATATCATCATTTTCAGCAGATTTATTCACAGGAGAACGGTCAACCAATTCAGGCATGTCAATTGGTCTAGAAGACTTACCATTGTCTTTTACCTTTTCTACATCATCATCTTTGTTTAGAACATTCAGAAATGGATTGTAGGCTTGTCCAGATTCATAGAGTTCAGTCTCTTCACTGTCTTTATCAGTTTGAATGGTCAGATCATCAATTTTCTTACTGATCTGATGATCAGCAGAGTCCTGTACAACTTCATCAAAGACAACATGGGGTGTTTCTTCGACACATAGAGTAGAGTAATTAAATACTCTAAATGCCTTGCTTGTAGAAGAATATCCTAAGAATATTCCCTGATCAGCTTTGGCATCAAAAGCATTTAATTTGCTCTTTCCATTGTTATGAATAAAGCACTTACATCCAAAGATATGAAAATATGAAATTCTTGGTTTTCTACCTTTCCATACCTCATAAGGAGTTTTACCATGTACCTTGTTGAATGCACATCTTTCTCAGTGTGACAGGCAGTGTTGATTGCCTCATCCCAGAACTTCTGTGGTGTGTTGTACTCAGCAAGCATTGTTCTGCATGCTTCTTTTAGTGTTCTGTTTCTTCTCTCAGCTACACCATTTTGTTGGGGTGTCCTAGCTGCACTTGTCAAATGCTGAATTCCAGACTTAGAACAGAATTCTTTAATATAGCAGTTTATAAATTCAGTCCCCTTGTCACTCCTGATCTTGACAATGGGCTGACCTTTTTCTATTTGCAACCTCTTTAACAGATCTGGTAGTTGGGTTTGTGTATCACTCTTTTTGTGTAAGAAGATTGTACAAGTGTACTTTGAATAATCATCTACCACAACCAAAGTGTACCTTCTACCATTCAGTGTAGGGGGTTTTATTGGACCATGTAAATCCATGTGCAAGAGTTCTAAGACTCTACAAGTAGAAAGAGTGGGAATTGACTTAAAGGAAACTTTTACCTGTTTACCTTTTTGGCATGCATCACACACTTGTGATTTGAAATAGATTTCATTAGGGATACCTTCAACAAGGTAGTTTCTTGCAATCTTGTTAATAATCTTAAAGTTCAGATGGCATAAGCGTCTGTGCCATAGCCAACTGATTTCTTTAGGACTCTTAGAAAGAAGACAAGCATCCCTAGGACAACTATTCCAATTTACAATGTAGACACTGCCCTGTCTAACTCCAACTAGTAGAATTGTATGTGTTCTTTTATCCCAGATTTCACATTTGGTGCTTTTGAAGTAAACTTTGTAGCCTCTGTCACAAAATTGAGAGACAGATAACAAATTATATTTCAGACCTTCAACATATGAGACATCTTGAATCTCTACATCTCCATTCTTGATGTATCCAAATCCTTTTGTGATTGCCATGGAACTATCTCCAAAGATCACTTTTGGTCCTTCCTTCTCATGATAGTCAGAAAGGAGAGTCTTGGTACCAGTCATGTGGTGAGAACACCCACTGTCTATGTACCAAGTTTCTCCAACTGAACCGCCTTTCTTGTAAAGATCCAGTCGACCCTGCAAATAGTGATCTTAATAATTTAGGTACCCTTTCTTTACTGGGGTCCTTGGGGGTTAGTAGTAAGAGGTATCCAAATAAACATTGAAGTTTTGAATAATTGAGACCTCTTAAGTTTTCTACCATGCTTATCACAGAACAGTACTTTATTGACCTTATCCAAATTATCAGCAGACTTAGGATCTATTTTTCTGAGATAGCCTTTCCTTGGTTCTATCCCTTTTTCAGGAAGATCAGTATGTCTGTAATAGTTTGCATATGGCCTAAAAACCTGTGGACCATACGGCTTATAGATGCGTTTTGGTCTTTCCTCTTCAATGATATCATAAGATAAAGGTGGAGGATAAAGAACAGGTTTGTTATGATAATGAGGCACAAATTTCCTAGGTTTAGTTGAGTACAACTGAGACTGCCTTATAAAAGGAGGTCTAGACTGTTTCCAACTTGCCTGTGCTTGTCTTGACCTACTGTTCTGAGTCTGCCTCTTCTGATTCCAGGACTTTTCAGCTCTGGTCAGAGGAGTAGAACTCTTCTGGTATGGTCTTGACTGTACTGGTCTAGATCCATTCTTCTGTTTACCATTCTTGGCATTAGGAGGAATGTATTTAGACTGTACTTTGGAGTTTGGTTCATTATCATAGATCATAGGTTCTTTTCCTTTATCTAGTTGCAAAGAACTTGAACTAGCTCCAGTAGTGTTCTTAATGCCTGAAGTAGAGGGGCTAGGCAGATCAGTACCTATTCCACTCTTATCATAAGGAGCTCTGTATCTGTCTGATAATGTTTGATTAATCTTAGAAGAGTTAATCATATCAGATAGCTTTAGATCCAAGCTCAGTACTTCAGATTCTAAGAATCTATTGCGCTCTTCAAGTTTTTCACATTTAATCTTTAAGTCATTGAACTCATTTGTCTCTTTAGCTTGTGTATGAAGCATACCCTGATATAACTTGTCCATAGATGCATACTTATCTTTGAGTTGGGACAACTCTTCTGATAGTCGTGCATTTAGAATAGTTATATTAGGATCCACTTGTACTTGAGCTTCTCTAAGACTCATGATTTCTTGTCTTAAAGATATGTTCTCATCACTGATTTCCATGAATGCTTTGTTAGCTGGTAGGAGGTCTTCTTCATTCATTCCATTGGAAGGGTGAAGACTACTCCCTACACTACTATCAGCAGTGTCACATAAATCAGAATCAGAATCTGATTCATCACAAGATTGAAAAGATGTGACAGATGATACCTCTTGATCTATTTTTGCCATCATGACTAGTCCATCATCTGCAATGAAGACTTATTTCTCACTGCTGGAAGGGTAATCAGAAGAGGAGGATGGCAACTCATCTGAATTCGTATCAGATTCATTGTTAGCCACCATTGCCCTCTTACCCTTTGCATATTTGCGATCTCTCCTTGCTTTCCTTTCTCTTCTGTCTTCAGCACTCAGATCAGGACATTCATGGATGTAATGACCTGGCTTTTCACAGTTATAACACAGAGGTTCATTAGTAGAACGTTTAGTAGGAGAGTGATATCGGTTCCTGTCCTTTCTATCAGTAGAGTTCCTATCCTTCCTATCAGCAGAGTTCCTATCTCTTCTTTTCTCATTAGAGATCTCATCTCTCCTTTCAGAAGATTTGCGATCCCTTCTGGTCCTAGAAGAGTCCCTGTTGTTAGAGCCCTGAGTGTCCTTATAGAATCTTTTGTATCTACCATACCTCTTGTTAAGTTTGTCAAACCTCTTAATCATTAAGTTCAACTGATCTTTAAGATCAAGATCAGTACTCTCTAGTTCATCTTTTATGCTTGAGGACTTAGACATAGATGATCTAGGCTTCTTAGAGGTAGATGCCTTAAGTGCAATGCTTTTGGAGATTTCCTTAACCCTATCACCACTAACTATTGGATCTTCTTCATCCAATTCAAACTCATGTGCCTGAAGGGTTTGGAAAGTAGTTTCAGCAGACCAGTTATCTATATCCTGAGTGTTTTTAATGATCAATGTGACCATTTTCCACCTTTCATCTAAGGCTTTAAGGATACGTAAATTGATCTCCCTATTGGTATAAGTCTTGCCTAAAACATCCAGATCATTCATAATCTTTGTAAAACGAGTATCGAGCTGGTCTATTGTTTCACCAGTCTTGATTTTAAATGATTCGAACCTCTGGACAGCAGTGGATAGTTTGCTTTCCTTCATAAGAGAGGTTCCCTCACAAATGATAGCTAACTAGTCCCACATTTCTTTGGCTGATTTACATTTAACCACTTTCCCAAGATACTCATTGGGAAGGGTGTGCAAAATGTAATTCTTGGCCAAGCTGTCTAGATTGTTCTGCCTCATTTCCTCAGTAGTTAAATCTAACCTGGGTTTTGGCACGAGAACACCAATGGCTTTTGTAGGCTCCAGAGTTGCAGTATTGGGTATCATGGTAGTAATAGGCCCTTCTTTGATCACATACATCATTAGATCATGGGTTGAACTAAAGATGGCCTCCATCCTCAGTTTCCAGTAATCGTAATCTGCAACCTTGAACTTTGGAAGTTTATTGATGTTAGTTTCTTCCATGATAGAGTAGACAGTTAAGTTCAGTAGTATGACAGATAGGTCAAGAAAGACAAGTAAGATCAAGAAACAAGTATCAGTAATGAGAAACAATTAGACTTTCCCCAAAGTCTACAAGGTTATCAAGAAACAGCAGTCCAAAGAACTACTGCTCTGATACCACTTGTTGGTCCCAAAAGTTGAGTTAAGATTGAGTAAGCTAAGAAAAAGTCTAGAGAGGAGGGGTGAATAGACTTTTCAAATTCTATCAAAATATCAGAGTTTAAGTGCGGAAATGTGTTCTGTACAGTACTGTTCTTAGAATCAGCTCAGTACTTAACAGTTAGCTTTTATACTCAACTTTTCTTTAAATCTTTTCTTTAGAAAACTTACTGTTCTTGTTCAACAAATATATCAACAGTTAATCAAAACAAAACAGTAAAGAACACAAGATTTTTATAGTGGTTCGACAAATGTCTACATCCACTCTCACAACTCCAGTTGCGATATTTTATTACTCTTTTCCACTTGAGTACTTGTTGTTTAGAGTCCCAAGATTAAGACTTCGATCTTGTCGATTACACTTCCAAGTGTATCTTCGATCAACTAGTAATTTCACAAGTAACTAGCACACTTGTTTACAACAATACAAACTTAAAACGAAAAGTAAAACTTCTCTTGATGATAGCCTTTGTTTCTTCAAATCAGATCTGTGGCTTTTCTTCAGTTCTTGATCTTCTTGACTCTGTGAGTGTTTGAATACTTGAATACTTCTTGATTGCTCTTGAATACTTTGAGTAGTAGTAGTCTCAGTAGTCTTTTCAAGTAGAAGATCACACGGTATTTATAAGATCTAGTATGACAGTTAGCAGTTTGTGAACTAACTCTCAACTAACTCATAACCGTTTCTTGTTGTAACTTCCTTCTTTTATAACCAACTTATCTTATCTTTCCAAGTCAGCATATCTTCAACAATATCTTCAGTTACGCTTCAAATAAGTCATCCAAACTTATTCTTCAAATAAACCAACTCAGCACAGTAAACTACTCTTCTTAGTTTTACTGCTCTTGGTCAGTCAGCACAGTTCTTCCAAAACTGTTCAGCTTCCTTCAAAAACTTCACTTGATATCTTCAATCTCTGAAGTAGTCTTCTTAGTCATCTTTAGTCTTCTGACTTCCATCTAATCTACTGTTCTAACTATTACAATGCTGAATACAATAGAATACAACTTTACAAATATAAAACCTATATATACATCAACTGAACTACATACAGATGAGTATAACTAAGTCCTATACTATAAGTTGTCTATACAATATTTCCATCAACTTAGTTCTTAAACAGTTCATATATCAGATTAGTAAAATACTAAGATCAGTAAATTTAAACTTCATATCACATTAAGAGTAGTAATCTTATATCATGTATCTCACATAGAACAACATATAATCACATATATCATTAACTCTAAATTTACTTTTGGCCATCAAAATATATAATCATCAATTAGAAAATTGTTTATAGGATTCATATCCCAACACCATTTACCCGCAAAATAGACTGTTTCCAAAGGTAAAAAAAAACTTATCTCTTTTACAGTAGCACCACTGTAAAAGAGACAGGGAACGTACGTAAGTTTTAAAGAACTGAACACGAGGGTTCTGTATCTTGGGAGAAAAAATCGAGAGCATAAGATGAAAAATTAAATATCTTCTAAAGGTGGGGGGGGGGAGCTCTAATATTTATAGGCAGAGTCTCACCCCGGAAAGTTGAGGAAAACGTAGGAAGGCCCATTCTCAGATGAGGCCTGGAAATCAGGAAATGTGGACTACTTCGTGTAGAGTAAGTTTTGACTTTGAATTCGATTCAGGAACCTTCTGGAAGGTGAACACTGAAGTGTTCGAGTTGGGCTTGGCCCATAACCAAATCTGAATGGGTTAGCCTAGTGCAGGTGGGCTTTCAGAGTTTTTGGTTCTGTAAAAAGATAGGTGGGCCACAAAGACCAATTGCCAAAGCCGAAGCCAAGCCGGACGAGCAGGCGACGCGCGCGCGTGTAGCCTTTTAGGGAGTGTACCCCCTTAGTCCATAGTTGAACTCTCTTCACCCTTCACATTCTCACTCTCAAACTCACAATAAAAGTTGAATCCATACAACTTCCTTAATTAATTTCTCACTCACCTAAACTCGGTTTTGAGATATTAAATATACCACGTTCATCTACTCCGTAAGTAGATCAACTATGTCACATTTAATTGTTTAATAATTAACGTTTAGCCCATCTAATTAATTTAATTAAATAAGGGTTTCAAAACCCCATTAATCCACATTAATTCCACCAATCCCCCACATGAGTGAAAATCTTGTCTATAGTACACCAGGCTCAACAGTGCAAGCACACTTCAATCTCGACTCAGTAACGTTCTCACATTTTTATTCGTTTTGGCCATGGACGTCCTTTATATTCATAAGTGTTTGGTCGAAGCGGCCCACACTTCTCATTTATATAGGTGATCTCCTTTTAAGTAACCCGTTATACCCATTCCTTAGGAATCATTAAGAGTTAAAGACTCAACCTTTATCACTTCTCACGGGTTGTTAACACTTGATACGGTGGTGTCAGGAATAGTCATGTTTTTCAAATATTGTATCGCTAACATCCACAGTTTAGTTTTCCCATTTAACCAAGTTCTTGGGATCTCCAATCATCATGGTTGGGTTTCCACTGCTTTAGTTTTTCTTGTTGGTTTTAGACCAATTTCTTCTACCAGCTTGTTCATTTGATCTCGGTTTATGCTTTTCGTGAGCGGATATGTTATATTGTCTTTTGACTTCACATAGTCAATAGACATTACTCCAGTTGAAATCAATTCTCTAATGGAGTTGTGTCGATGATGTATGTGTCTCGACTTTTCGTTATACATGACGTTCATAGCTCTACCAATAGCATCTTGACTGTCACAGTGTACCATCACAGAGGGTACCAGTTCTATTGTGGAACGGGCAATACACGTTTGTTTCTTGGATCTCCACGACACCGCTGCTCCTCCAACAGTGAATACATATCCACTGGTGGATAACGAATCTTTAGTGTCGGATATTCAATTTACATCACTGTATCCTTCGAGTACAGTTGTATGTCTCGTGTAGTGAAGCCCATATTCAAGGGTGTACTTTAAGTATCTTAGGACCCTTTTTAGAGCCTTCCAAAGCTCGTGACTTGGATTGTTAGTGTATTGACTCAGCTTATTTATAGAGCATGCAAGATCAGGGCATGTACAGTTCGTAATATACATCACACTTCCGATGATTCTTGCGTATTCTAGTTGAGCTACTAGGTCTCCTCTATTCTTTTTCAAGTGAACATTAAGTTCCAGAGGTGTTTTAGCAGGTGGATCGTCAAAGACATTAAATTTCTTTAGTACCTTTTCAATGTAGTGACACCGTGTCAAGGAAATTCCATTTGACGTTTTCTCAATCTTAATTCCAAGAATCACATCTGCTAATCTCATGTCTTTCATGTCAAAGTTTCTACATAACATGTTTTTCGTATTAACTATGACATTATGATTGTTACCCATGATTAACATGTCATCGACATATAAGCACACGATATCAAACCCATTTGGTGTATCCTTCACATATACACACTTGTCACATTCGTTAATTCGAAATCCATTTGACAACATCGTATTGTCAAATTTCAAGTACCACTGTTTTGGAGCTTGTTTAAGTCCATACAATGATCAAACAAGTTTACACATTTTTTTCTCCTTGTTTTGGTCCTCTTCCATGTCCTTGGTTACGTTCTCTGATTTTGGTTGGGCCTATTGTATTGAGACTCGTTGATATACTTATAGTTATTCAATATTTTTTAGTAGTAACCTAGTGTTCGGATATTCACCCACCCCAAGGGTATTGATGTAATTTTATAATGTAATTTTGATGGCCAAAACACTTACTCCCTCCGTCCTGGAATAACTTTCATAGGTAGGTGGACACGTAAATTAAGAAAGTGTAATAATGAGTGGAGTTTTGAGGGGTAATTTTGTAAAACTTTATGTATAAAGTAAATAATGAGTTGACTTTTGTGTATATGTGGAGAAAAAGTAATGGCATTTGTGTAAAATTGAGGATATTGTGAGGGTGGAGTTTATAAAGGGTTTTCCATTTTAAGGGTGTGAAAGTTATTGTGGGATGTCCCGAAAAGGAAAGTGTGAAAGTTATTGTGGGACGGAGGGAATAATAGTTTATTTAGTATTTATGTCATCTGATAGGATAAGGTGAGTTGTATAAAACAACTTATATTTTCTTGGTCTAGTCATTGTGAAATAAGTTGTATGTATTGTATATCAGCTGATATCACATCCTGGATTAACATGCGCTCACAAAAGATTTGAAGAGCAGAAGACTAGAAGACTAAGAAGACCTTGAAGATTGAAGAAGACCATGTTGAAGAATCAGATGAGAAAGCCCTTGTATGCCTTATCAGCTGATATGGAATTCTGGAGATATCTATTGACCTGACCTCTAGACTTAGAAGAAATCAAGAAAAGAAGAGAAGACTTTATCAAGATCAGATGAGTAAGTACTCATCTGTACACAGAACAAATCAGAAGAGTATTCATGTTAGATGGCTACTGCACTTACCAGCCGACTAAAGTCTGCATGAAAAGACTAAGTGTGAATCTCAACCATTGACTTTCTGATGAGGATGAAGTTTTGGTCTTCTTTGACAAGTTTGACAAAATCAAAGGAATGAATCATGACAAGAAATCAAGTGATATGATTGAAGAAACATATGTTATTTACTTATGCTCTATTTTCTTCCTGTAATAAGTTTCCTAATTTTAATATGATTAGTAGAATATTAATTAGTTATTTCCAATCCACCTTCTTATAAAAAGGTTGGAAGAATAATTGTAATGAGAAGAAGTTTTTGAATAATAAAGAACATAGTTCTTTTGAATTTCATTTAGGATATTCTTTTTGAATCAACGTATTTGAATTCGTGTCACTTTTTCGGGTAATCTTAGAATCGACGAAATCGTGTGTTTCTCGTATTTTCATCTTTTATACGCTTCCGCAGACTGCATCAGTTGGTATTCAGAGATCAGGTACGATTCTTGATGATGATTCCAATTATCGATGCATGTTTTGATAAAAATTGTGGTTATGATGGACCACCAATTTTCGATGATTATTATGATGAAGAATGTGGTTGTGATGAACTGCCAATTTTCAATAATTTTGTCAATATTTTGGTTGATAATGTTGACGATGGCTATGGTGGCCCTCCAATTTTTGACAAGGAGAATGAAAGAATTTTTATAATTGGCGATGTTCATCTCAATATCTTTGATTCAATGATGGGGGTTGAAAAAATTTATTTTGTGTTATTTATTAATGGTGATGGAAATTACACTCCTCTGACGATGGAATGTCAAGTTGATTCTATTTTGTGGTCAAAAGAGTACAAAGATGTTCCAGCTCGCCTTCGTACCTTGACGATGAGGATGAAACTAGTTGCGATTCGAGGTCGAATCGTTTGTGACCGGGTGAGACTGATGAGGATGAAGTTTTGGTCTTCTTTGACAAGTTTGACAAAATCAAAGGAATGAATCATGACAAGAAATTAAGTGATATGATTGAAGAAACATATGTTATTTACTTATGCTTTATTTTCTTCTTGTAATAAGTTTCCTAATTTTAATATGATTAGGAGAATATTAATTAGTGATTTCCAATCCACCTTCTTATAAAAAGGTTGGAAGAATAATTGTAATGAGAATAAGTTTTTGAATAATAAAGAACATAGTTCTTTTGAATTTCATTTACGGTATTCTTTTTGAATCAACGTATTTGAATTTGTGTCACTTTTTCAGGTATTCTTAGAATCAACGAAATCGTGTGTTCCTCGTATTTTCATCTTTTATATGCTTCCGCGGACTGCATCACTTTCCGTATCCAAAGAAGGCAAGTTCCAGATTTGGTGGAATCAGTATCAATCAAGAATAAATCAAGAAATCATGTTGGAATCAAGGATAATCACAACGGCTAGTTACTCCAAACGGCTAGTTGATTGAGGATTGCTCCTATAAATACAAGATAATCTTCATTTGTGAAGATCAAAGAGATTATACACGAAATATATACGAAGAACACACCTAGCTCACTAAAAGCATAAGCATTCAATAAGAGTTTCTTCAAGCCAGTTTCAAATATCCTAATCTCCCACCAACAAAGAAACCAAACCCAGATTATCCTTAGATATATCATTTGGTTTAGGCATAGTGGTTAAGAAATTTATTGTTTGAACCATTAGTTGGAGATAGATCAAACAACCCAACCCAAACACTCTAACCCAGTATAAGTTCAAGTTGTTAAACGTTGTAACGAGTACAAATGCTCATAAACACTTGTGAAGATCGTAGCACTTTGGAAGTTGCTCAGAGCTCAAAGTCCTTCTTTTGGGACTCTAAAGGACAAGCCCTTTATTTGGTGATTTAAAGGATTAATATCACGAGAGAATCGTGAGAGTGGACGTAGGATTTGGAATCCAAACCACTATAACTCCTGGTGTTATTTAATCTTCTGCACATTTCAATTCTGCATTCTTACTTATTATTATCCATATTGCATATTGTATTTATAAGTGATTTTGAAAAGAGGCCATTAACAAAGTATTCAAAACCAGTAGACATCAAGTCAGCTGAGTAGTTTTAATTTGGCATAACAAGGTTTTTCATATAAGGAACGAGTCTAAACAAATGGCCAACACAATTCCACAAAATATATTCAACGGAGTACCTAGTAAGTTGGATCAGCAGACTAGCCAATCCAGCACACTAAGTATATTAGATGAGTTACTCACAACTCCGTTTAGAAAAAATTTTAAAGTTTATTCACCCCTCCCCTCTACACTTTAAACCATTCACTACTCGTTTAGGGACCAACACCTAGTCTCTTGGATTACGAATAGGGGTGGGAATTCAGGCCTACGTAGACTTTACAAAAAAAAGTCTGGCATGTTACATAATTCTTAGGCTCAAGTGTGGCCCATGGTCTGTCATAGACTTTTTTTTAAGGCTTGACCTGACCTTTTTAATAAATAGATTTGGTCTGAAAGCCTTTCAAAGACTTTTTAGTTCTATTAGTGCATTTAAAAAATATATACAACACTTTATTATCGTCAAATCATAAAATCGCTTTTTAAATCTCAAAATGAAGAAATAAAAACAATAACAAATTTATCAAATGTTCCAAAAAAATATTCAATTTTTTTCAACTATCACAAAAAATATTCCCTCCGTCCCACAAAGATAGCTACATATTCATTTTTTGGTTGTCCCAAATTATAGCTACATTTCCTTTTTTACTTTAGTATTAAATGCTTTATTGTCAATTTTACTCTTAATTAATAAGAGTAATTAAGGCTTAGTAGATTTTGGAGAATGTGATTCTAAGGGCAAAATTGACACATTAGCTAAATTTAACTACATTGATTTTTCTTAATCTGTGTGTAAAGTCAAATGTAGCTATCTTTGTGGGACGGAGGGAGTATATAATTACGGAGTAGTTAGTATAACTAAAATTCCTTACTATATTTTTAATTATCACATATATTATACTCCCTCCGTCCATGAAATGTAATCTCATTTGCCTCATATTCTTTGTCCACCAAATGTAGTCCCATACACTTTATGGAAACTATAACCCTTCAACTCATCACTTAATTACTCAATTTGCCATCAACTTTATTCACAAACAATCACTTTATTCACAATGGACCCCACAATACCCTATAATACCCTTACTTTATCTACTTTTTTCTTAAAATTTGTGTCCCACCCCAATGGGACTACATTTGGTGGATGGAGGGAGTATATATTTTTATATAATAATATTCATATATAAATAAAGTTAAATAGATCGGTTTGTTGGGCTTAAAAGGCCTACGAAAAAGCTCGAATCCTACCTATTTAACTAAATAGGCTTAAAAATTGTTAAGTCTGACTTATTTATTAAACGAGCTGAGTCGTAGGCCCCTATCGGGGTAGCCCGACCTATTCCCACCCATAATTGTGAAGAAGCCATCCATTGTTGCTCATTTCAGTTGTGAGTCTAAATAGCGAGCCATAATAGTATGTATCACCTAGCTACTTCGTGAGTTGCGTATTCTATTCTCATCACCACCAACTCTTCTTTGTGATAATTAGAGTACCGTTTTCCTTAATCAAAATTAGACTACTCACAAACGTGCTAAGCATATCGACATCGATTGCCACTTTATTCATGAGTTGGTTTCTCCTAGTCGACTTCTTACGCGTTTTGTGTCCTCTGAGCTTTAGGTTGATGATATAATCACTAAGAGTTCACCAAGACCAGTTTTTGAGCTTCTACGTTCCAAGTTATGCGTTCGTCGCAATCTGACACTTAACTTGACGAGGGTGATAGGGAAAATATGCACAAAAAAAACTTATATAAAATGTACAGTAGTTAATTAAGATAAATTTGGGGAAAAAATTCACAGGTCAAACCCGGGTCAACACGAGTCAAATTTAACTAAAATATATTTTTGCGTTTTCAAGTATTTTTTACTACATGACCAAAATATTGTCACTATAAGACCAAAAGTGTACTACTACAAGTCTAAATGTCACTTAGGTTGTGTTTGAATGAGGGGATTTGATATGAAAAGTTATTTTAAATGAAAGGATTTAAAAATAGATGGAATTCAAATTACATGGTTTTAGTGAGGATTTAAAATCCTCTCAATTTTAACTAAAAATTGTGTGAGCAAAAATCTAAGTATTTGAAATCCATTCATAATCCAAACAAGTGGAGTGGATTTGGATGGTGGATTTCAAATCCATAGATCAAATCTCTCCATCCAAATGGAGCCTTAATTTTTTGGTTGAATTTTCCATAATATTTTTGAACTTTATATAGGGAGTTGGCTTTGTAGTAATAAAATATTTTATGCTACTACAAAATCAAAATATGTTATTAGAAGACCAAAAATATTCTACTACTAAAAGGCCAAAACTATGTTACTATAAAGCCAATTTTCTTTTACTACAAGGTTAAAAGTTTATTACTACAAGTCCAAAAATATTCTGGACACTTAATTTTTTGGGTGAATTTTCTAGAATATTTTTTACATGTAGTAATACATTTTTGGTATTGTAGTGATAATACTTTGACCTTAGAGTAACAATACATTGACTATGTAGTAAACAACACCTACTCGCAGCCCGCGAATCTTTTGGGCGACCCGAATTTAGACTTTTAATCCAATTTTTTTTAAAAAAAAAAAAATTAATTAGACATATTTCATGTGTGAAATATTTCACACAAGTGTTGTTTAAATATGCAAAATCAAGTCAATTAATTCTTGATTTATTTCAAAATATTCCTTTGTATATTTGGTAGATATATTTGTAGTCTTTTTTATTAATATTTTCCTTGTAAATCTCTTTTTTAATTAGTGAAATACACCCTCACCAATTATTCTGTGATTTAATAAAATATGTATTAACGATGAAAATTTAAATTAATTAGAAATGGAAGGGCTATACTACGCACTCTCTGGTTGTGTTTGAATGACGAAATTGATTTGAGAAGACATTTTAAATGAAAGAATTTAAAAATATGTGAATTTCAAATGACATTTATTTAGTGAGAATTTAAATTTTTTACAATTATAACTAAAAAAAGATGCTAAGGTATTTAAAATCCAATCAATTTACTTTTTAATCCGGTGGAGTGGATTTAGATGGTGGATTTAAAATTCATTGACCCAAATCCCTCCATTCAAATGGAGCCTCATATTAATTAAAAAGAGAAGCTACATGATAGCATTCTTCGTTTTTCAATATATAGAATGGTTGCATTAACTTTTTTAAGACATTTCGCCACAAAATTTCGTATACGCGACTGCGGATTGTCATGAATCATAAATCCATTTGACTTTAAAGTGCAAAACAAAAAAAATTTCAAGGCACATACAGTTTTGATATTAATTCCACTCAATAGTCCATCAATCGAATGAATGACACGTCTAATATAAAAAAATTATTAACCACACGCAGTAGTGACCATGACGATAAGCATATCAATAATTCTGAAAATGGCACAGCAAAATCGAACGGATAATTTAAGTCACAAAATTTAAGGGAGAGTTAACGGGTAAAATGTACTCCATCCGTCCCAAGATTACTTCCAAAGATAGATAGAAACGTATATTAAGAAAGTGTAATAATGAGTGGAGTTTTGAGGAGTAAGTTTGTAAAATTTTATTTATAAAGTAAAGAAATTAATTGACTTTTGTGTATGTATGGAGAAAAAAGTAATGACATTTGTGTAACAGTAAAATTGAGAATATTGTGAGGTTGGAGTTTATAAAGGGTTTTTCATTTTAAGGGTGTGAAAGTTATTGTGGGACGTCTCGAAAAGGAAAGTGTGAAAGTAATTGCGGGGGCGGATGAATAAAGTAGTTTTCATGATAAGTATATATAAGGGAGAGGCAACCTGTTAGGACTTTTAGATGAATAAGATGAGATAGAGTAAAGCATGAAATTCTTTCCATATGGATAAAGAAGTGGCCATCATAAATATGCACAAGTTATATAGGTAGGCCAACCTTTTTTTTTTCTAGATCAAGAGAAATACGTGGTGCATGAATTAATTAACATTTGATACGTGGTTTATGGATTTTAATGTTCAATAATTCAATATTGTTTCTCTTTATCCTCTATAAAATCGTGGATTATAGTCCTCTAACTCTCATGCATAATCTAAACTTGTAATATTTTAACATGGCTCTAAAGTACTATTTTGTTGTTGTTGATTGTGCTCTTTTTTTGACTGCAGCTAATGCACGGAGGCTAATTTCATCAGTAGGCTTAAATGATGAAAAGACGTTTATCATCCCGGGTCAAGGACTTGGCGGCGGAATTGGTGGCATTGGACTTGGTGGCGGCGGACTTGGTGGCGGTGGACTTGGTAGCGGCGGAATCGTTGGCGGTGGAATAGGTGAGGGTGGTACTGTAACAGAAGGCAGTACCACTACATGGGTTCGTGAAGGAGGTACTACTTACCAAACTGGTCAAGGAATTGGAGGAATTGAAGTTCCATGAATTTGAGGAATATATATATATATATATAATAAATAATCAGTCCTGTAACTGAATTCTGTATAATTTGTATTCCAATATAATTATAAAGTAAGTTTGAAGATTTGGGTTTTGATCCAAATGGTTTAAGGGGAAAATTACATAAACTATAATTAGTGACCGATGCAGGAATTTTAAATTGTGGGGTTCGATTTGTATTACTATAAATACAAAATAATATTATACCTACAAATAAAAATTCATTATAAAATTTTCAATATACCTCATTTTATTAATTTAAATTTAACGACTTATTTTATGTTTTAAATAAAATTAATTTTAATTGTTCCAACTCATAATAAATGAAACCGTGTTAAAATTTAACGTGCATTCTCGTTGAGACATTAATCACTATTAGACAAATGTAGAACTTAAAATATATACTCCGGGATGACTTGCATATCTTAACAAACTCATTTTTTAAGAAATGTGGATTTTTAGTGATGCGTGAGATCAAATAAATAACGAGTAATTTGAGTGATTTAGTAAGATTTAAAGGGAATTTAGTGAAGTGTGAGAAATAAACGAAAAGTATTTTGGTTGATTTAGTGTGATTCAAAGGTGATCTAGTGAGGTGTATGGAAGAATGTGGATCCAAAATGAGTGACAATTTCAAAAATAAAATAATGTAGGGGGTATATTCCGTGGTGATTTAGTGAGGTTTTAGAGGCAACTACTATCAAAACCATAAAAAATTAATGCAATTACATTGCACACTAATAACAAACCGTGCACATTTATAACAAATATTGCACCCTAATAACAAAAATTCAATTCAACTTCTTCAATAAAATTTTATGTAGTCATCTTCTCCGGTCCACAACTTTTAACTTTCAATTCATCTTCCGATTATCTCTTCCTCACATTCAACCTGCTCCATCCCATGCCCCGGCCTTCTTAGACAATTATTTTCCGTTCTCCCAAACAAACAAACACAACCCTTTTGACCTCCGTATAAGCATATTCCATCAAATTATAATCAACATAAGCATATCCCATCAAATTATAATAAATCCACTCATTAATCTGTCTAAATTCCAGCATAAAAAAGCAGTAATATTGTAATTCTTCAAAACCACTAGTTGCTTGCTTTAGGCCCAGCTGTTAAATACTATGTTTCTTTCCATACTCTTGTTCAAAAGACATTTTACCACAAAATTTTATCTCTAAATTAAGAACACAACACTATGATCTTAAATCAACCATTTTATGGCTTCTCTCCAGCATAGATTCAAAAGCGACGGATTAAAAATCCAATCTTTGCATCAAAATTGCTTATAAAAAGCAAAACAAGATTTAGGAAAATAAAATAAATAATTTACAATAGAGATAGTAAGGTTTTTCTATCTTGAGATAGGAGGTTCGCCTTAACGTCAAATTAAAAGTTGACACGCCATTTAACTTTGTAATGTGTGATTGCACTTCGCCATTAGATAATTTTTTTTAAAGTTAAAATTACGAAAATGTTCTTATATTATTTTTTAAAAAATATTAAAAAATATCTCAAGAATTTTTTTCCGAGCCAAGTTGGGCCATAGATCTTGAGGCCCAATAGCAATCGGACTGGGCCCAAAAGAAAGCCCAACCCAATCTAAGGGAAATATACATAGCCAGCGGGTCATGGGCCCGACCCAACCCAACCTAATCAGGGTCCAGTCCAACTTAGCCCAGGTCGTGGATCGGGCCAGCGGGTCCGACCCCATCCTATATATTTGATAATTTTAGATATATATGTTATTTTATAAGTAAATATTTTTATGTATTTTAAATTAAATTAATGTATTCGTAATTTTTTATTTATTAATAGTTCGATGCAGTGCGATTGCATTTTGCATATGACAAACACACTAATGCAAAGTGCAATCATATACAATAAAATTCATACATTGGATCAACGATCAAATGATATTTGAAATATTTTTTATTGTAAAGTAGAGCGAATTCTGTCTAACAATAAAAAGATTTGAGATAGTATTAAAACTGAGGAAATCCATTCTTCTTAATTATTTGATGTCCTAATTATATGAGATAGAGATAGTATTAAAATAGAAATGCCCAAAATTAATAGCTGAATTGCTGAGAACAAGTACAACAAAAATAGGTTGTTATAAAGGGTTAATAAAATAGTGTTCTTACACTAAGCACAGTAAAATAGTGTTCTTACACTAAGCACAGTACATTCTCCGTAGTGTTCTTACACCAAGCACAGTACACCCTCTGTATTGTTCCTTTTGTAACTTCTTTTATAACTCCCTTCTTTCAGTTAGTTAGTTAGTTTGAACATTTATTGGTTAGTTAGTAACTGTTAATTGTGGATTAGCCTGTAAATATGGATTAGGGTCTTTTGTATTCTTCAAGAATAATATCACGCAATTTATAAAATTCATTTTGTTTTGAGATGTATTTCCTCCCTTACAATTGTAAGATGAATGTGTGATTACATCTCCACATGGTATCAGTATTTGCCAAATCAATCGATCCAATTTCTTCTTGATTCTCTAGAGTTTCTTTGCGATTTCGCATTTTCTTGCCTAAATTTTTTTTCGGAATCCACCTTCGTCTTTCTTTATCCATGGCGCCCACCGTCACCGATGCAAATTCATTGGACCCTGCTCTTAATCCGTTTTCTCCTTTAGCTCTTCATCAAAATGACAACCCTGTCGTCGCCATCGCCCTCGAGCCACTCGACGGCACAAACTATGTTTCCTGGAGCCATGTCGTCAAACGGGGCCTCAGTGTGAAAAACAAAGCCCGTCTAATCGATGGATCTTTGGAAGTTCCCAGTGAAGAAGACAATCCAACCATATACGCAGCTTGGGTAATAGCCAGTGATCTTGTTTTAATGTGGATTCTGAATTCCATTGTGCCTGATATTAAGCGTACCCTAGATTACTTCTCTATTGCGAAGTATGTTTGGGATGAATTAAAGATTCGATATGCCCTATCTGATGGTACTAGGGTTTATCACCTTGAGAAATCCCTCAGTACCATCAATCAAAGATCTCAGAACTTAGTTTCATATTACAATCAATTTAAGTCTCTTTGGGATGAGTATCTTAGTTTTAGGCATGTCCTTAAATGCTCTTGTGGTGCCATGGATGGCTGTACTTGTGAATTACCCAAACTCATGACCACCACTCAAGAACAAGATGTTGTTTTAAAATTCTTGATTGACCTGCATGACTCTTATAATGTTCTTAGAAGCCAATTTCTATTGCAATTCCCTTTTCCTGCTCTTTTCAAGGTCTGTGGCCTCTTACTCCAAGAAGAATCCCAAAGAACCTTACACACTACCCCTGATCCTATTCATCTTGACTCCATTTTCATGACTTCAAGAAATGCCAAATTTTACAAAGATAAGAAGAAGCTTCTTAAATGTAGCCATTGTGATGGTCTTGGTCACACTATGGATAGATGTTTTCACATCATTGGTTTCCCACCTGGTTTGAGGGGCCCTAGAAGCCTCCCTACCAAGAACCCTCCAAGAAATGCCAACCTTTCCATTAAGGATGACCCCATGGAAACCCATTCACTTATTGATCAAGAACTATTTGACAAGTTTGTGAGTTTTCTCAAATGCAGAGTTCAGCTGAGCACAAGGTTATGCCCCATTCTGTGGCAGGAGCCTCTGCTGCTCATCTTGAAGAGCACAAAAGCACAACAGATTCGGGTATGTTCTCTAGCATATGCTTATATAATAACACTGTTTCCACTTGGATTATGGACACTAGGGCCACTGACTATATGATATTTGACATTTCTATGTTTACTACCCCTGCCTCCATAGCCAATATTAAGATATCTTTGTCAAACAATGTTATTTCCACTGCCACTCATATGGGCAACATTGTTATCAATGAACACTTAACTTTGTATAATGTTCTTTATGTCCCTGACTTTACTTTTAACCTCTTGTCTATTAGTCACTTGACTAGATACTCCAATTGTATTGTGAGCTTTCTTTCCTCACATTGTGTTTTACAGGATAACACCACCAAGATGGTGATTGGTACTGCTGATCAAGTGAGGGGCCTTTACCTCTTACAAACTGCTCTCCCCTCTAATAACTCTGCTTTAGGATTTTCTGATCATATTAGTTCTCTTGTTAAGAATGACTGTATCTTTGATCTGTGGCATAAAAGGCTAGGGCACACTTCTAACACTACAAGAAACAGGGGGAATAGCGACGAAAATTTTGCGACAAATCTAAATTTCATCGCTAAAATCAATTTTTAGCAACGAAATATAAATTTTCGTCGCTAAATTGTTAGATTTAATATTTGCAACAAAATTTATATATTTCATCGCTATATTAGCAACAAATTGCTTCATTTTGTTGTTAATAATCAAAACAACAATGAAAATTATATTTCGTCGCTAATATTTTGCGATGAAATAGAAATTTCCGTGGCTAATTTCTTGAAATTATTTTTTACAATAAAATTTATATATTTCATCGCTATATTAGCAACAAATTGCTTCATTTTGTTGTTAATAATCAGAACAACTATAAAAATTATATTTCGTTGCTAATATTTTGTGATGAAATAGAAATTTTTGTGGCTAATTTTTTTAAATTAATTTTTGCAACAAAGTTTATATATTTCATCGCTATATTAGCAACAAATTGCTTCATTTTGTTTTTAATAATCGGAACAACAATGAAAATTATATTTCGTTGCTAATATTTTGCGATGAAATAGAAAATTTTCGTGGCTAATTTTTTTAATTAATTTTTGCAACAAAATTTATATATTTCATCATTATATTAGCAACAAGTTGCTTCATTTTTTTGTTAATATTCAGAGCAACAATGAAAATTATATTTTCTTGATAATATTTTGCGATGAAATTGAAATTTTTGTGGCTAATTTCTTGAAATTAATTTTTGCAACAAAATTTATACAATATTGCATTGCTATATTTTATCAACAAATTACTTCATTTTGTTGTTAATAATCAGAACAACAATGAAAATTATATTTCGTCACTAATATTTTAGGATGAAATAGAAATTTTCGTGGCTAATTTATTGAAATTAATTTTTGCGATAAAATTAAAATATTTCATTGCTATACTAGCAACGGATTGCTTCATTTTGTTGTTAATAATCAGAACAACAATGAAAATTATATTTTGTCGCTAATATTTTGCGATGAAACAAAAATTTTTGTGGCTAATTTGTTGGGAATAAAATGAGTTTTGATTATGATACCAAAACCCCCTTAAGACATGTCAAATAGGTAAGACAGAATGCATGAACATGTTTCAGGACTGTTGGAACATGTAGGCTAAAGACAAGTAGAGAAGTTGATATGTTAGGCAGCTCTTAGATCATTAGATGCACTAGTTGAGGGGGAACACTTATTCTAGAAGTTTATCTTGTCCAAGTTCCCTCAAGGCTCAAGTTTTGGACTGACCCCCAAGTCTGCTGAAGGACAAGTATGTTGATCAAAGACAGATCAAAGTGGAACATCCTATATGAGGAATCAACTAACTAGAATAGATCTGGAAGATCAAGTCTACTGCAATGAATGACAAGTTCAGAAGAGTTGTCCAGCAATTTTGTCTCAGCACAATTGAACTAGAACAATGCCTTGGTGCTCAAGGCCAACTATGTTGAAGAGGTCAAGTCCATCTATCCAAGACATGAATGCTCAAGAGCTTACTCAAGAAGATATGCAAAGGGAAAGAGCCAAGTCATCTGAAGAGAGCATGCCAACACTGCTGATAAGCAGGATCTACTGAAATGGATAAGCAGAACTGTCATAATGATAAGGAATGTTGTCCTTCACTCAGGATCATTGATAAGAAGAGATGTCCATGTTTGACCAAGTGAATCTTGAAGTCGGACATTGGGAAGAGTGCTGCAGAATGAAGACAAAGTTGTTACAGCCGTTTATTTCACAAAATAAGGACATGTCACTATCAAGAATCTGTCTTCCAGTTTGAAGAGCTCAAGGAAGACATTTATGGACATTTGAGACTGCCTCTCCAACGGGCAAATCCTCAAATTTGTCTATAAATACAGAAGTGTAAAGACCATTTGAAGCATCCACTATCCATCCAACTATCAAATTATTCTGAAGCTTCAAAGTCCTCAAAAGACGTTCATAGTCTTCAAACACTTCATTCTAAGCTGAACTTCATTGTATATTCATACAAAGCTTAGAGAGATATCATATCCTTATACACTGAACCTCATTGTAAAGGATATCTCACTAGTTGGAACCTTACTTCAACCCTTATACCTTTCAAGTGAGAAAGTTAGAAGGTTGTAGTAGTAGAAGTGGAAGGAGCTGACTGTTGAGAGAAGAACAGTTCAGTTCTGAGTTGAGAAAGGGTACTAGGACTCTTGACATCCTAGGGATCAATTCACCAAGGAGTGGTGTTATTGATCAAGTGCACATTGGCACTATAAAACAAGTTAATTCCAAGAGTAAAGGAATTATCCTGTTAAATTAGGGAAAGTGGATGTAGGAGCTTGAGTCTCTGAACCACTATAAATTCTTGTGTAGATTTACTTTCAAGCATTAACATTCATTCAACACTGCACAAACTGAACTTTCAAAGACACACTCAAGACTGTGCAAAACAAGATTTGGACAAGTTCCCTGAACTGGATTAACTGTTAAGAAGATTTCAGAATTACAAAGGAGTTTAAACTAAAGGGTCAACCACTAATTCCGCACATATAACTCCCTTAGATAGTTATTCAACTAAGTAAGTACTCAATAGTACTTAGTAGTTTGATCATCTATAAAGAGTTAATCATACCAGCAGAGTTGTCCAGGACAACCTTGCTGAAGTCTAGTTTGATCAGAGTTTGAAAAGATTTGCATACAAGTGTATTCCCTCCCCCCCCCCCCCAATACACTTGTTATATACTCCTTTCAGGACCAACATAATTTATTGAAATTACTTTTTGTAATCATGATAACAATAAAAATTATATTTAGTCACTATTATTTTGCGATGAAATATATTTTTTGTGGCTAATTTCTTGGAATTAATATTTGCAACAAAATTAAAATATTTTATCGCTACACTTTCAACAAATTATTTTATTTTGTTGTTAATAATAAGAACAACAATGAAAATTATATTTCGTTGCTAATATTTTAGCGACAAAATTGAAATTTGCATGACTAATTTTGTGGATTTAATATTCGAGAGAAAATTAAAATATTTCATCACTATATTAGCAACACAATATTTTATTTTATTGTTAATAATCAGAACAAAAATAAAATTTATATTTCGTCTCTAATATTTTAGTGATGAAATAGATTTTTTCATGTTTAATTCTCATGAATTAAAAATGGTTGTCGTTTAAACATAATAAAGGAAAAAAGTTTGAGTGCATGCACAATGTGAAATAATAGAGACGATTCCAACAATATGATGTTTGAAATAATAGGATATATATAATATAATTTCATTTACTTTTACTCATTAATTTGACATATTAAGTTTTTTATTTGATTTATTTTGGGGTATAATTTTTTGATTTCATTTTGTATAATTTGTTTTATGTTTTTCTGTTTTCTTGATTTCATTAATTGTTTATTGTTATTCCCATTAAGAATGAGGGAAGAGTACTACTTCAACTATGCATATTAAATCAAGAAAATAGATTTATATAATTAAATGTTTAATAATTCTCCAAATTTTATGTCTTATAAATCAGTGTGAATGTTTATAAAAATATTTATAAATATGATGATGCAAATGAAGATGGACATAAATATGAGAGAATGAAGATTGGATGTAATATTTATTATTTAAAAAAACAAAATTAAAGTAACATTGATTTTTTACAATTGAAATTGTTTTAAAATTTACAATATATATACACAAATATATACATATATAATTGTTACAAGTTAAAAATTAATCAATTAATATTTGCATCCACCCGGGATTAGGGGTGTGCACCGGTCCAAAACCGGACCGGACCGGGACCGGAATTGATGCTAAAGGGTGGACCGGAGACCGGACCGTAATTAATCCGGTCCAGACCGGACCGGTAAATTCTGGTCCGGGTTTGGACCGGTTGGACCGGATTTTAAAAAAAAAAAAAAATTATTGTAATATTTTTTCAAGTTTATGGAAGCAAGAACAAGATTGTTGAATTTGTGTATGAAAATTAAAGTGTTTGCTCTTCATTTAAAATCAATCTACGCCAATGTGAATTTGTTTTACATTATTATTAATGATCTTTTGACCCTAAAAATAAATTAAATATGTTTGTTAAATTATATATTTGCAAAAAATGTAATAGATCTCAACACATTCTCACCAATTAGTTGATTTTGAAAAATAAATGAGAGTTAATTAGTAAAAAAATTTAAAAATAAAAAATAAAAATTCTGGTCCAAACCCCGGACCGGACCGGAAGACCGGAATCCAAAAATTTTCGGACCGGAGACCGGACCGGAAACTAACCGGTCGTTCCGGTCCGGTCCGATTTCGATCTTTTTTCCGATCCGGGTTTTTTTTTAACACTCCTACCCGGGATCAATTCCCACGAAGACCAAATAAATATTTATTTAAATAAAATGGGGGAGGGGGTATGTGGGTGCAGGTTGGGTTGGGGTCGGTTGGTGCGGGTTGGGTGTGGGTGCGGGTTAGGGCGGGTCGAGTGCGGAAGTGGGTTTAGAGATCGATTGAGTTGGGTTGGGGTCGGTTGGGTACGGGTCGGGTGTGGGTTGGGTTGGTCGAGTGCGGAAGTGGGTTTAGAAAATGATTCGTAAATCAAATATTCATAGCTAAATTTTTTTCGCTAATTCTAATATTTTCGTCGCTAATGTGAGTTAGCGAAGAAATAATTTTGTCGCGGAATTTGTTGTTATACACCCGTCGCTAACGTGTTTGTGACAAATGTTTAATTTTCCTCGCAAACATTTTGTGATGAAACTCATATTTTCGTCGCTAATATTTTGCGATGAAACTTATATTTTCGTCGCTAATATTTTGCGATGAAACTCAAATTCTCGTCGCTAATATTTTGCGATGAAGCTCAAATTTTCATCGCAAACATTTGCGACAAAATTAATTTTTTCGCTCGCAAACACGTTAGCAACAGGCGTATAGCAACAAATCCTGTGCCAAAATTATTTCATTGCTAACTCACGTTAGCGATGAAAATATTAGAATTAGAGACAATTTTTTTCACGGCTAAATTGCAGTTTTCTTGTAGTGTAAGAAACGTATGTTGCACATTCCTGAATTGAATGTAAAAGTTACTTCTGCTCATGAAAATTATTTCATATGTCCTTTAGCCAAGCAAAAGAGAAGATCTTTCCCTTTAAGTACATCTGTTTCTAATCATGTTTTTCAATTAATTCACTGTACTATTGTAGATGACTGTAGTAGATGCACTTGGACTTACCTTTTAAATGCTAAAAGTGATGTTAAAATTTGCCTGCAAAACTTTTATAATATGATCTTAACTCAATTTGGTGTTAAAATTCAAACCTTAAGGAGTGACAATGGTATTGATCATTTTATCTGACTTTTATCACAACTTGGGGATCTTACACCAAACTTCTTGTGTTGAAACACCCCAACAAAATGGCATAGTTGAGAGAAAACACCAACATTTGCTTCAAGTAGTCAGGGCTCTCATGTTTCAATCTTCTTTACCTCTTAAATATTGGGATGAACGCATTAAAACTCCTACCTTTATTATAAACAGAATTCCCTCTTATACTCTTCAACATAAATCCCTTTTTGAATTGTTGTACAACAAGAAACATGACTACTCTTTGTTTAGAACATTTGGTTGTCTTTGTTTTGCCAATACCTTGGTTTCCCATAGACACAAATTTGCCCCTAGGACAACTAAGTGTGTTTTTATTGGTTACCCTTTAGACACCAAAGGGTGCAAACTTCTTGACATTCAATCTAGTAAAAAATTTATATCCAAAAATGTTCCCTTTTGTTGACAACATTCCTTCAAAGTCTTTTACCAAACCTGCTACTACTGATTGTGATGATATTGTTGATGATGAAAACATTAACTCCTTTTATTTTCCCAACCATAACACCACTTATCCTGATAATGATCCTAATTCTGAACAACATGTTCCTGATCAAACCATACTTGATAAAGATGTTAACATTACTGATTCTGCTATTGAAACCAACTCTAGACCTGTTAGGGCTAAAACCCAGCCTGCCTATTTGCAACTTTATGAAACATATTTACCTGCATTTGTGGATCATGTCAAGTATAATGCTTCCTCTTGCATTCATTACCCCATACAAAGATGGGCAATTTTTACGGTAGTCACATTTTACAAAGTGACTACGCAGTCACTTTGTCGAATCGCGCCATGTGGCGTCGTAACCGTAAAACCGACCTGCTACCTGTCATACAGGTTTCAGTTATTTTTAGCATTATTTAAATTATATTTTGTTATTTACTATATTACCCTTCTTTTTAAATTTTATTTATATTTTACCTGCACCCACTAATTTAATGAGTGCACCCCCTAATCATATTTTTACTACAATTATCTGCACCCGCTAATTAAATGAATTCACCCCCTAATCATATTTTTACAACAAATATCTGCACCCGCTCATTTAATGAGTTCACCCCCAAATCATTTCTTTTTTACAACAGTTATCTACACCCGCTCATTCTATGAGTTCACCCCTAAATTATTTTTTACCACAATTATCTGCACTCGCTCATTTTATGAGTTCACCCCCAAATTATTGTTATACCACGGTTATCTGCACTCACACATTTTATGAGTGCACCCCAAAATATATTTTAAAAATAATCACATTTAAAAGACTATATTATCCTTTTATTATTTTACACAAAATATAATAAAATAAACTCTAAAAAATCAATTCACCACCAAATCACCCATATTTTAAAAAAAAAAGGGTAAAAATATAATGAATAAAAAACTATCGAAATTAGCCACAAATCTCAATTTTTTTCTTTTTAATTTTTCTTCCCCCTCCTCTTTTTCTTTTTTCTTCCCATTTTCAAATTTTTTATTTCCTTGTTTTTTTTTCTTTTCCTTTTTAAATTTTCCTGTCTTTCTTTTCCATTTTTTGCATGTGTATTTTTTAAATTTTAATACAAAATAATATTATAGGTATAATTTTATTAAAGTCGATCGGCGGTGCACCTAAATTTTAATTTTAATTTGATGAGTAAAGGACCTGCCGGAAATCCATGCATGTCGGAGGGTGACCCAGCCACCACCATGCCCGACCACCCCCTCGACGGCGACGGCGGCGCTTCGGTCTCGGCCGCTGAAGCCCGAGACCCCTCCTCGAATCGCAATCGCGATTCTTCACTTCCATAACAATCAACATAATCTTCCATCTCGGCCACGATCCATGGCGGCCGAAATCCTCTCCTCATTTCGACCACCGACGCGACTGCTTCGATCAATCTCCCTTACGTTCGCGATCCAGGAGCTTCTCCTACATCAACAGCGCTCGCCTGCAACACTCGGATCTACGCTGCCTCTCTCTCGTCGTTCATCTCTGTCCAAATCGAAGCTACATTGCTTCATTCGTCTTCTTCACCCTACTCATGCGCAGCCTCTTCCTCCGGCTGACGATGGCCCGACGGAGGACTGTGAGTATGTTGCTGATGGATCTCTGACCGGACGACACTCGGAGCCGGTGACCTTGCTGATGAAATCTCAAGCGACGACTACTGACCTAGGGTGCCCTCCCATTGGGCTAGGGTTTCCTTCAATTGGGCTTGGTAATGTGCACCCTCTATTTTCTTTAGTACACCCCGATCTGCACTCTCTCTACTTTTTTTATGGTATTATTGTTATTGGTATTATTGATACTGGTATTACTAGTTATTTATTGCGGTATTACTATTAATACACTATTGAATTAATATTAATGATTATTGATTATTAATTGTGGTATTACTGATTATGTGAAATTATTTATTACTGATTATTATTATTTTTATGGTATTACATATTATTGTTTATGGTATTACTGATAATTGTTTTGTGTATTATTGAATATAATTAGATTTGTGGAATTATTTGTTATTGTATGAGATATTACTATTCAATGTTCATGGTATTACTACTTACTGTTCATGGTATTACTGATAATTATTTTTTGTATTATTGAATATAATTAGATGTGTGAAATTATTTGTTATTGTATAAAATTTTACTGATTAATATTAATGGTATTACTGATTAATGTTCGTGGTATTACTAATTATTGTTAATGGTATTATTGATTACTCTTTATGGTATTACTGGTTATTACTTGTTGTATTACCGACTACTCCCTCCTTCCTATTGAAAGCTACCCAACTTTCCTTATTCGTTTGTCCCAATGAAAGTTACTCATTCTTTTTTTGCCAAACTATTCACTCTCACATTTCATTATATTCTTCTCTCTCTCAATCACATCACCTCTCATACATCCACTTATTATATCATATTTTTTAACCTCTGTGTCCGAAGCTCATCAGGAGCTTTCACTGGGACGGAGGGATTATAATAAAATCATACATATAATATTATTTTGTATTAAAACTAAAAATTATACTAATGAAAAAAAAGTAGGAAACAAAAAAAACGAAGAAATAAAAAGTTTGGAATAAAAATTGAAATTTGTGCCTAATCTCGATAGTTTTTTTTAATTATGTTTTTACGATTTTTTTTCTAAAAATATGAGTAATTTGGTGGTGAATTGACGGTAACTCGACAATGACTCGGTTGTAGATTGTAAATGTATAAATTAGCATTGATTTTATTATATTTTGTGTTAATTAATAAAAAAATAATATAGTCTTTTAAATTTAATTATTTTTAAAAAAATATTTTGGGGTGAACTCATAAAATGAGCGGGTGCAGATAATTGTGGTATAAAAATAATTTGGGGGTGAACTCATAAAATGAGCGGGTGCAGATAACTTTGGTAAAAATATAATTTGGGGGTGAACTCATAAAATGAGCGGGTGTAGATAACCGTTGTAAAAAAGAAATGATTTGGGGGTGAACTCATAAAATGAATGGGTGCAGATAACTATGGTAAAAAATGATTTGGGTGAACTCATAAAATGAATGGGAGCAGATAACTATGGTAAAAAATGATTTGGGGTGAACTCGTAAAATTAGCGGGTGTAGATAATTGTTGTAATAAATTATTTTATTGTATAAGGATAAAAATGTAAATTTACAATAATATATTTTAATTAATTTAATTTAATAGAAAATACAAATTTATGACACATTACGACAATACATATCGTAAAATTTACAAAAGGTAACAGGTCATCAAATCTAAACCTTTAGATTAGATTTTTAATGACTTAGATTAAGTGACTAAGGTAGTCATTACGACACGTTACGACACCCTGACTACATATAGAAGGTCCCTACAAAGATTTCTTGTTTACCCATAAACTTTCTCCTCATTATAAAGAATTCACTGCTTCTATCTCTCAAATTCAGGAACCAAAAACATATAAACAAACTGCTCTTAATGAAAATTGGGTCACTGCCATGAAACAGGAATTGAATGCTTTGATTAAAAACAACACGTGGACTCTTGTTGATTTGCTTAAAGACAAAAATTGCATAGGTTGTAGATGGATCTACAAAGTTAAATACAATCCTGATGGTTCCATTGAAAGATATAAAGCTAGATTAGTAGCTAAGGGCTTTACTCAACAAGAGGACATTGATTACTTTGATACTTTTTCTCTAGTTGCCAAAATTACTAGTGTGAGAATCTTACTTGTTGTTTCTAGAAATTGGCACATTCATCAATTAGATGTTAATAATGCTTTCTTGCATGGTGATTTAGAAGAAGAAATATATATGATGCCTCCCCCTGGTTACTGTTCCAGCAATGATAAAAGAGTTTGTAGATTAAATAAAAGTCTTTATGGTTTTAAACAAGCTTCTAAGCAATGGTTCACCAAATTCACTACATCTTTAATATCCATTAGTTTTACACAATCAAAGGCTGGCGCTTCTTTATTCACAAGACACAATGATTCTGCTTTTACTGTGGTTTTGTGCTATGTAGATGATCTCATTATGGCAGGCACTAGCCTTGATGACATTAAATCTATTAAGAAACATTTACATAACACATTCACCATCAAAGATCTTTGCATTTCGAGGTATATTTTAGGAATAGAGGTTGCTAGAAACACTTCTGGAATAACTCTTTCCCAAAGAAAATATACTCTTGACTTGCTCCATGATTCTGGCTATTTGGGGAGCACCTGTTCCACTCCCATGGATTCTAAACTCATTTTTTACACCAAATCTCCTCCTTTCCAGCACCCTGAGCAATACAGAAGATTGGTTGGTAAGCTGCTTTACCTTACTATTACCAGACCTGATATATCTTATGCAGTACACACTGTGAGCCAATATATGCAAGCTCCCACTACCTCCTATCTTGTTGTTGTCCATAGGATACTAAGGTACATCAAAGGTAATCCTGGCACTGATCTTTTCTATACTAAAAATAACACCTCTAAGCTACATGCTTTTTCTGATTGGGCAAGATGTCTTCAAAAAAGAAGCATCACTGGTTATAACATCTACTTTGTTAATTCACTAATATCTTGGAAATCCAAAAAACAATCCACTGTTAGCAGGTCCTCTACAGAGGCTGAATACAAGGCACTGTCTTCCACCACTTGTGAATTCCAATGGATACACTACATTCTTGAAGACTTGAAGATCCAGTGTGCAACTCCATCCACTATGTACACTAACAGCAAGAGTGCTTTCTCCATTGCTCACAATCCTTGCCTACATCAGCGAACCAAGCACATTGCATTGGACTATCATTTCACTAGAGAAAAGATCAAAGAAGGCTTGATCACACTTATTCACATACCAACTCAAGAGAATTTGGCTGATATACTCACCAAACTCTTACCACCTGCTGTTTTCATCACTCATAAGGCTAAAATGGGGTTGATTGACATCCACTCTCATTTTGAGGGGAGGGTATAAAGGGTTAATAAAATAGTGTTCTTACACTAAGCACATTAAAATAGTGTTCTTACACTAAGCACAATACACTCTTCGTAGTGTTCTTACACCAAGCACAGTACACCCTCTGTATTGTTCCTTTTGTAACTTATTTTATAACTCCCTTCTTTCAGTTAGTTAGTTAGTTTGAACATTTATTGGTTAGTAGGTAACTGTTAATTGTGGATTAGCCTATAAATATGAATTAGGGTATTTTGTATTTTTCAAGTAAAATATCACGCAATTTATAAAATTCATTTTGTTTTGAGATGTATTTCCTCCCTTATAATTGTAAGATGAATGTATGATTACATCTCCACAGTTGTAAGGCATTTAACAAATTAAAAACAGAAAAAATCAACAAGATGCATAAGGCAAGTTGTTTGACAAATTAAGGAAAAAAATGGAGACCAAAAAATTCTTATTTGACAGTTTTTTTTACCCTTAAATTCTCAACACCAAGCTAGTTATCACAATCATCAGCACAAAATTCTCACTTAAAATTTCAAAACCTCTATTTTCTTGGTCACCAAGAACATAAAACAGAGAAACCCATTCTAACGTCCAACGGATGTTGCATCACTTGCATGTATTATTATAACACACAAACTGTATGTATAAAGTAAAGGCGTGAAGAAAAAGTAATGATATTTCTGTAAAATTAAGAATTTTTTTTTTTTTTTATGGAAGTTAAATACCTATCCTTTTTTTCCCCTCTCCATGACTCGAACCCATGACTCGAACCCAGGACCTAAGGCCTAGGTAGTGGTGCTCTAACCACTTGAGCTTAATCTGTAAAATTAAGAATATTATGAGGGTTGAGTTTATAAAGTGTTTTTCATTTTAAAGATGTGAAAGTTATTGTGGGACGTTTCGAAAAGAAAAGTGTAAAAGTAATTGTGGCATATACGACGGAACCATCCATTAGAGGAATTTTGAAAAGGGGAAATGGAGTCGAGAGGAGAGAAACTCATTCTATTGCAAAATAGAAACTCAAATACAAGCATAAAAAACAGAAGGTTAATTAAATCAAATGCATCCATTTATGTATCAAATACTCTTCCCGTCTCTATTTGAATTGGACATTTACTGTTTACATGTAATTTAATGTAAAAGTTGTTTATTAATATTAAAGAGAATAAAGTAGAAGGTATAGAAATTTTTTAAGTAATAAATTAAAATATTGTGAATAATAAAGTAATAATATGTAATATAATTTTGAGATATTTAAAATGTGTATTTGAACATGAAAAAGTGTTTTCAAATAAGAAAATAGTGAATCTAATTTGAAATATTCATTTTTTTTTTTATTTACAAATGTCCAATCTAAATTGATTTGAAGTGGAGAGAAAAATGTAGAAATGATTTGAAGTGTAAGGGTATAATTGGGGCTTTGCAATTATTTTGTAGTTTTAAGTAAATATTCTCAATAGTTAATTAATGACAAAAATTTGTGTGTATTTTATTGTTGTACATACAAAATGTCAATACATAACACCTGAAAGAGAATTAACGTGACACCTACTTTTAGTTAATTTTTTTTTTTTTGAAAAGTCAAAATGGATCATTGTATTATTGATAAAATTCCTAAGTACAAGATGTACTCTCAGCGAGCATACCAAGTTATAGGCTTTCGACTGATAGTTTTTACATGAATTAAAAGATGACAGGAACAGGGGGGGCCAAAGCAGTAGATCATAAACTATTTCATCAAAGCAGGAATGCACATGTGTGGAAGGTTTTCACAGTCGTGGAGTGAGCATCCAAAAGAAGAAGGGAAGAATACTCTCAACCTATTTCTAAGAGCAAAAGAGGATACCTTCAAAGCTTTTAGAAATAGACGGACGAATATCTTTGAAAACTCTATCGCTACGCATCTTCCATATCTTCCGGACCACACATTGCCAAATCAAAGCATATATTTTCTACCACAGGAGACAAATTCTTCAAAATGGTTAGTTGGAAGAGATGAGTAAATCAGAGGGTGTTCCAACCATAAGAAAACAACAGACCAAATGTTGATATAGCAAATGGGCATGATAGAAAAAGATGGCAGACAGATTTAGGGGCAGAAAAACAGAGAGGGCAAGTGTAATACCCCATAGTTTTATAATTAAAATAATAGAAATTATTTCAATAAATACATAAGTTAATATATACTCCATGTCAATTTCTTTTTTATATATATATATATATATGCATACTCGATCAATACTATGTTTTAGAAATTTGTAAATGTCCTCATTTATTTCCACTAATTGACCCCTGATTTCCCCTATGCGTTTTTCATTATGACAATTGAATTAGAATGAAACAATTATAACGTTTTGTAACTTACATGCATTAATTTCCTAAATACTCTCCATCACCTAAATGCCATATATATATATAATTCGTGGTGAGTAGTACTAATGAAATCATGCAATTGCCATTTTGTTTCTCAAGTACTGTATTGTTTTAGAATTAATTTTAAGAACACCCTTCGTCATGATTAATTATACACCACGGCTAAGCGATAACAATTACAAGGACTAATTTGTACGACGCTGTTACGTATTGTTTCCACGTTCATCTATCGAGGTGGGTTTTTAATTGCTTTAATCTTTACATTGGTTTGTAGAGTTCTATTGCAATGTTATTCATTATTTAATGTTTTAGATAAATGTTTGAGTTAATTGTCTACTATGTGATTTCATTTCTATTATTATTCTATTGGCAAAGTTTATGACAAAGTTATCTAATAGCCAGGGGCTCCGAATGGGGTCCGGGACCGATGGGTCTTCGGGTGTTAACCCGCCGTGCTCACGTGTGGAACTATCTTAGTCATTAATTTGGCTTTGGGAAGGTCCACAAACATGCGATGTCTACGTGTGGGAATACCTTAGTCATTAATTTGGCTTTGGGAAGGTCCACAAACATGCGATGAAGTTACAATGGCAAAGTATATGTGGCAATGTATATGTGGTAATGTGAATGTTATTTACTAAGTTGCAATTACTTGAGTATTTATTTTTAGCATTAACTATTGAATGACTTAATCTCACTGAGTGTGCTTGCATGCTCACCCCCATTTACAATTTCAGGTTGAAGAGTTGGATGGCGAGGAGTGGTGATGGGAGGCGATGATCTATTTAAGAATAAAAGTCTATTTGCACACATGTCTATTAAAATTAAGTTATGATTTTTATTATGGATGTTTTGTTAACAAGTTAGTCGTGAACTTTTTGATTTTATTATAACTGTTTCCGCTGCAATATTTAAAGTAATTTTTATAGTCATTGCGTCCCTTTATTTTAATGTTATAAATTTAAGATTTAATTTTTGACAAGTTAAAATTAGTTATTTTAACTACCTTTTTAAAAGGTCAATATTTTTAAATTTGAGGCGTGACAGCAAGAGCCATCCCAATCATTCACCCAAATCCTACGCTTGAATAAATTATCCTTCGTGGCAAGCCTCTCCCACATCACCCTTCATGAATGAGTTGAGACCTTAGCCGGAATTGCCTTCCACCAAAGCTTAGGCCATGAGCTGAAAAATATTTCTTCATTCGAAGACTCAGTTATAAGAGTGTTATACATATCCTTCATCTTGAGAACTCTATCATTGCCACCCTTCCAAAAGCACGTATCACGGAGCCAGTGATGGCCCTGATGGATGGGCGACCGTCCTGGGCCCCGAATTTTTAGGGGTCTACTTTTATTTATATATATATATATATGAGCCCTTTATTTATTTATACTCGTTCCTTTATAGAAAAATCTTGTTAACACTTAAAAACAATTTTTCCTTTTATAAAACTGTCTACTCAGCTGATCTTTTGATCTGCTGGTTTTGAAATCTTATGCAAATGTATAATATCTAAAATGTAAATTGTAGTAAGTAAAAACACAAGGAATTTATAGTGGTTCAACCAATAAGCCTACATCCACTCTCACTATCTAATAGTGAAATTCATTTCCTTCCAATCGGGTGTTCTTGTGATTTAGAGTCCCAAGATTAATGTATGGATCAACTAGTTAGCAAGAACTAGCACTTGTACAATAATGATTTTCAACGAACAAAGTTTGCAGTATTCTATCTCCAACAAGTAACTCAAACAAGAAGTTGTTTGATTACTACTAAACCTCTATGATAAGAAATAAATTATTTAGCTTGCTTCTAAAGAGAAGGCGAGGAGGCTCTTTGGAATGCTTTATTGTAAACTTCATTTCTTCAAAAAGAATACATGCAACACACAACAAATGAGAACCCCTCGATCGTTTTCAACTTTTCACTAACCAGACGATTGCTCCCGTTTTAACACAATTACTGATCATCGGCCTGGGCTGGCACAGTTCGTCTTGGTATGTGGCATCATCAAAATTGAGCAATATTTGTGTATATGAAAGCTATTGTTTATTTCAGGAGACGTGGAAAAAGGTTGAGCACGTGTCACGTGAGACGAATTATTTTCAGCTCATCAGATCGAGGGCTAAAATTCTTCGGATCACTATATATGGCTTTGAATGGATGTAATACTTTTTAAAAAATTATGTATGTTTGTATTATTTTAGTTGTACATATTGTTATTATTGTTACATATAAGCTCACGAAGTAGTATATCTCATTTTCACTTATCCATGTTTGATTGGGGTCCCACCACATCTAGGACCGGATTAACAGTCCATTTTTTGCTTAATAACTATGTGGTATTAGTTAATCTACTTTCTTGTCAAAATAAATTGTAAAATTAAAATAGCTCACAAGCAAAATTGGAATTTTATTATGTACTTCTAATGATCAAACTAATATAGAAAGAAATACCCTTATTGGTTATGATCAAACTAATATACAAATAAATGGTGACCATGAGTTTCGAGTGAAAAGAATATGTTGAAAATGTATATGTCTTCTATAAATTAGGTTCATTGTGAATTTAATTTTTTTTAAGAAGAAGTACTCCTTCCGTACCAATTTTATCTTTATATTGATTTAAGCACGAAAATTAAGAAAATGTAATAAATAAGAGTATTGATTGTTGGAATTAATGGGAATTAATTGGGTTTTGACACCCTTATCTAATTTAATTAATTAGACGGACTAAACGTTAATTAAGAAATAATTGAACGTGACATAGTCGATCTACTCGCGGAGTAGATGAACGTGGTATATTTAATATCTCAAAACCGAGTTAAGGTGAGTGAGAAATTAATTGTAGAAGTTGAAGGGTTTCAACTTGGAAGTTTGAGAATGTGGGAAATTGTCCCACATAGGAAACCTACAAAACATTTATGATGTATAAAGGTATTGAAGTAGCATGGTAGTTCAACTATCTAAAAGAGGTACACTCCTCTAAGAGCCACGCGCGCGCGCTCGCCCGGCTCAGCTTCGGCAATTGGTCTTTGGTGGTCTTTGGGGCCCGCCTATCTTTTTGCAGACCCAAAAACTCCGAAAAGCCCAACTCAGGAATGGGCTCGGCCCATTCGAATTACTTCAAGAATATTTCAGAATCATCTGGAAATCTCAAACTTGGTCTTCAAGACTTATCCACGTACGAGATATTATCTCAACCGCTTCGATATTTTCGAGATATATTCCCATAAATCGGGCCTGGGCCCACGCGTTTTTTCCTCTCCCTCCAAGGGTTTGTTCTGCCTATAAATATCAGACTCTTCCCTCATACATCCTTACGCTGAAATTCGCCCCTCAACCTTTCTGCTCTCCTCTCGTCCCTACACAGTGTACTGAGCTCCCGAAAGCCTTACATTGTTCTTTCTTGTGACGGATTAATATCCGAAGAGTGTTCAGTTCGTAACTAAGTACGTTCGCCGATACTTCTTACACAGTGGTGCTACTGTGTATTAAGTGAAAGTCGTTTTACCTTTGGGAACGGAACGCCGTAACAGTCGAGCACTATCCTGGGCGTATTCTATTCTGCGGGAAAAGGGATTCCCTTGACTCGACTTATTTGAGGTATTCTGTGTTTTTCTGTTTATTCTGATATTTTTGATATTGCAGTTTACACGGCGTAAACCGGATCCAACAATCGCAGAACAGAATAAATAATTAATATTTTCGAAACTAAATTAATTTTTCGGACTTAATTAATTTAAATAATCCACTGCAGTATCAAAGATGAATGATAACATGGATGTCGATCCCGTCAATACGGAAGCAGTACATGGTACTGAAAATATTGGCAACGATGCTAATAACGGCGCGTCTTCTGATCGTTCAGAGTCGCACAGCTCCGACATGAAGTCACAAGGAAAACCGAGTGATCATGCGGAAAAAGTTAGGAACAGAAGCAATCTGCTTGAACCGTTTCCTGCTTTCCAGAACCCCACAAGGGATCCGATGTTTACCTTCTCCGCACCCGGGCCGAGGCCAATGGTCGTACAAGGAGAAAAGCCGGAAAAATTCTCCGGGACTGAATTCAAGCGATGGCAAAGTAAGATGCAATTTTACCTAACCATGCTTGGAATGAATAGGTTTCTAACCGAAACGAAGCCTAAACAACCTGAGGCAAGTGCAAGCCTAGAAGAGAGGATCTTCTACGATCAGTGGTTGAGTGGTGATTATCTGTGCAGAAATCGCATTATTGGAGGACTTTCCGATACACTCTATAGTGTCTACTGTGACATTAAAACCGCCAAGGAACTGTGGGAATCCTTGGAGAAGAAATACAGAACTGAAGGTGCCGGATTAAAGAAATTCGTCGTCTCACAGCTGTACGATTTCAAGATGGACGATAACAAGTCTGTAGTGGATCAAGTCCAGAAACTGCAGATTATCTTCCATAAGATTGCTGCTGAAGATATGGTGTTACCTGATGCATTTCAAGTAGCGACCGTGGTCGAGAAACTGCCTTCATCGTGGAAGGATTTCAAATCATATCTAAAGCACAAACGAAAGCTGATGAGCTTGGAGGATCTGATTATTCGTCTCAGAATTGAGGAGGACAATCGGAAGAGAGAAGGCAAGGGGCCTGCCCTCCAGATTGAAGCCAAAGCTAACTTGATGGAACGAGAGGGTCCGTCAAGGAAAAGGAAACGTCCAAACGAATCTGCTGCCAACACAACGAAGATAGTGAAGGGGAAGGGTCCAGCCGCAAAGCAGAAATTCACTGGAAATTGCTATAACTGTGGGAAACCGAACCATAGGTCCAGTGAGTGTCGTCAACCTCGTCGTGACGATAAGGAAAAGGGCAAACAGAAAGCACAAGATTCTGTGAACCTTACAGATTTGGACATGTCCGCAGTGGTGACGGAGGTCAACATGGTGGACAATAAGAAAGAGTGGTTTGTGGACACCGGTGCCACTTGCCACATCTGCTCGGAGAGATCTGCATTCTCAGACTACTCTCCATCGGATGGGAGAAAGTTGTTCATGGGCAATCAAGCCTCATCTGAAGTGGCTGGAATTGGGTCAGTCGTGCTTAAACTGACATCCGGAAAAGAGCTAACATTGAAGGAAGTGCTGCATGTCCCAGACATCCGGAAGAATCTGATTTCGGGATCTCTTCTAGTTAGCAATAAATTTAGACTAGTCTTTGAAGCTGATAAGATAGTTCTAAGTAAGTTTGGTCACTTTCTCGGGAAGGGTTATCTCGAGAATGGTTTGTTTAAATTAAGCACAATGGTTGTAAGCCCCAAAGGCAAACAAATTATGAATGAAATTGCTTCTACTTCTGCGTATATCGTTGAGTGTTCCTCTTTATGGCATTCTAGATTAGGACATGTGAATCTAAAATCCTTAAAGCGATTAGTAAATCTCGATTTACTTAAAATTGACAACATTGATACATCCAAACGATGTGAAATATGCACGGAAGCAAAATTGACCAAACTACCTTTTAAAACTGTTGAAAGGAACACCGCTGCTCCTCTAGACTTAATTCACACGGATGTATGTGATTTGAAGTTTGTACAAACTAGAGGAGGGAAAAAGTGTTTTATTACTTTCATAGACGATTGTACACGATTCTGCTACGTTTACCTTTTAAAGAGTAAAGACGAAGCTATCGAAGCTTTTAAACGTTACAAAACTGAAGTAGAGAATCAATTGGACACTCGAATTAAATCAATTCGTAGTGATAGAGGTGGAGAGTACGTAGCTCCGTTTGAACAATTATGTATTGAATCTGGGATTATACATCAAACGACAGCCCCTTACTCACCTCAGTCTAATGGTATTGCGGAGAGGAAAAACCGAACACTAAAAGAGATGATGAACGCAATGTTAATCAGCTCTGGTCTACCTCAGAACTTGTGGGGGAAAGCTATTCTGTCGGCTAACCACATTCTGAATAAGATTCCTCATAAAACTAAGGATCAAACTCCTTATGAAATATGGAGGAAACGAAAACCTTCATACCAATACCTCAAAGTGTGGGGGTGCTTGGCTAAGGTTGAAGTACCACTTCCTAAACAAGTTAAGATCGGCCCTAAAACAGTCGATTGTATCTTTATAGGATATGCTTCAAACAGTAGTGCCTATCGATTTCTGATTCACAAATCCGAAGTACCGGATATGACAGAAGGCACTACGATTGAATCAAGGAACGCAGTGTTCTTTGAGAATATTTTTCCTCTTAAGGAAAAAGAGGAAGAACGTTCGAGTAAAAGAACTCTCGAAGCAACAGACGACACTGCTAGTCCTTCCACTCAAGAGAGTGAAGAACCGAGACGCAGTAAGAGAGCTAGAATTGATAAAGATTTTGGTTCAGACTTCATTACTTATGTTTTGGAGGAAGAAGAACCTAAAACTATCAAAGAAGCAATGGCAAGACCAGATGCACACCTCTGGAAAGAAGCCATAAAAAGTGAATACGAGTCTATTCTCTTAAACCACACATGGGAGTTGGTTGACCTCCCTAAAGGTTGCAAGCCCTTAGGATGCAAGTGGATCCTTAGAAGAAAGCACAAAGCAGATGGATCTGTTGATAAGTACAAAGCTCGTCTTGTTGCAAAGGGGTTTAAACAAAAGGAAGGGTATGATTTCTTTGATACATACTCACCAGTGACAAGAATCACCTCCATTCGGGTGTTAGTCGCCATTGCTGCGTTGCACAATCTCGAAATACACCAAATGGACGTTAAGACGGCGTTTCTTAATGGTGAGATGGATGCAGAAATATACATGGAGCAACCTGAAGGATATGTTGCTCCTGGAAACGAGAAAAAGGTGTGTAAACTCGTTAGATCACTATATGGACTTAAGCAAGCTCCAAAACAGTGGCACTTGAAATTTGACAGTACGATGCTGTCAAATGGGTTTCGAATTAACGAATGCGATAAGTGTGTGTATGTGAAGGATACACCCACTGGATATGTTATTGTGTGCTTATATGTCGATGACATGTTAATCATGAGCAACAATCACGATATCATAGTTAATACGAAGAACATGTTAAGTAGAAACTTTGACATGAAAGACATGGGACTAGCAGATGTGATTCTTGGAATCAAGATAGAGAGAACGTCCAATGGAATTTCCTTGACACAATCTCACTATGTGGAGAAGGTACTAAAGCAATTTAAGGCCTTTGACGATCCACCTGCTAAGACACCTTTGGAACTCAATGTTCACTTGAAAAAGAATAGAGGAGAACCAGTGGCCCAACTGGAATACGCAAGGATCATTGGAAGTGTGATGTACATAACGAACTGTACACACCCTGATCTTGCATGTTCGGTAAACAAGTTGAGTCAATACACGAACAATCCAAGTCATGAGCACTGGAAAGCGTTGAAAAGGGTATTAAGATACTTGAAGTACACCCTTATTATGGGCTTCACTATACAAGACATCCAGCTGTAGTCGAAGGATACAGTGATGCAAATTGGATATCAGACACGAAAGACTCGCTATCCACCAGTGGATATGTATTCACTATTGGAGGAGGAGCAGTGTCGTGGAGGTCCAAGAAACAAACTTGTATTGCTCGTTCCACAATGGAATCAGAATTTATAGCGTTAGACCTAGCCGCTGCAGAGGCTGAATGGTTGCGTAACTTTCTGGAAGACATTCCTTGTTGGAAAAAGCCGGTACCTGCGGTGACGGTACACTGTGACAGTCAAGCTTCCATTGGGAGAGTTTCGAATGTCATGTACAACGGAAAGTCGAGACACATACGTCGTCGACACAACTCCGTTAGAGAATTGATCTCCACTGGAGTAATGTCCATTGACTATGTCAATACGAAGGACAATATAGCGGATCCGCTCACGAAGAGCATAAATCGAGATCAATTGTACAAGCTGGTAGAAGGAATGGGTCTAAAACCCACAATAAAAACCAAAGCAGTGGTAACCCAACCATGATGACTGGAGATCCCAAGAACTTGGTTCAATGGGAAAACGAAGTTGTGTAGGTTAGTGAGAAAACACTTGAAAAACATGACTATTCCGGACAGCACCATCTCAAGTGTTAACGACCCGTAAGATGTGGTAAAGGCTGAGTCTTGGACTCTTAATAATTCCTAGAGTATAACGGGATACTCGAAAGGAAGTTACCTATATAAATGAGAAGTGAGGGCCGCTTCGACCAAACATTTATGAAAGTACAAAGGACGTCCACGGCCAAAACGGACAAAAACGTGAGAACGATACGAAGACGAGATCAAAGTGTGCTGACACTGTTGTCTAGGTATACACTATGGAGGAATAGTTCAAGGCATCGCGTCCACTAAGCCGCCGGTATATCCGATAGTGTTTGGCTACGGAAAGTTCAAGGCCAAAAACCACTTATCCGGACGCACGGAGATCTCACTCGAACTGAACACTGAGTCTGATGTTGTATAGATACGATTTTCACTCATGTGGGGGATTGTTGGAATTAATGGGAATTAATTGGGTTTTGACACCCTTATCTAATTTAATTAATTAGACGGACTAAACGTTAATTAAGAAATAATTGAACGTGACATAGTCGATCTACTCGCGGAGTAGATGAACGTGGTATATTTAATATCTCAAAACCGAGTTAAGGTGAGTGAGAAATTAATTGTAGAAGTTGAAGGGTTTCAACTTGGAAGTTTGAGAATGTGGGAAATTGTCCCACATAGGAAACCTACAAAACATTTATGATGTATAAAGGTATTGAAGTAGCATGGTAGTTCAACTATCTAAAAGAGGTACACTCCTCTAAGAGCCACACGCGCGCGCCCGCCCGCCCGGGTCGGCTCGGCTTCGGCAATTGGTCTTTGGTGGTCTTTGGGGCCCGCCTATCTTTTTGCAGACCCCCGCTTCGATATTTTCGAGATATATTCCCATAAATCGGGCCTGGGCCCACGCGTTTTTCCCTCTCCCTCCAAGGGTTTGTTCTGCCTATAAATATCAGACTCTTCCCTCATACATCCTTACGCTGAAATTCGCCCCTCAACCTTTCTGCTCTCCTCTCGTCCCTACACAGTGTACTGAGCTCCCGAAAGCCTTACATTGTTCTTTCTTGTGACGGATTAATATCCGAAGAGTGTTCAGTTCGTAACTAAGTACGTTCGCCGATACTTCTTACACAGTGGTGCTACTGTGTATTAAGTGAAAGTCGTTTTACCTTTGGGAACGGAACGCCGTAACAGTCGAGCACTATCCTGGGCGTATTCTGTTCTGCGGGAAAAGGGATTCCCTTGACTCGACTTATTTGAGGTATTCTGTGTTTTTCTGTTTATTCTGATATTTTTGATATTGCAGTTTACACGGCGTAAACCGGATCCAACATTGATATCCTTTTAATATTATTAAAGTGATAAAGTAAATGTATGGTGTAAGAAAAATAATAATATATAGGATAAATAAGTGAAAATTTTGAGAATAGAAGTTATTATAAACCTTTTTTTTTAAGTGTAAAATTAATGCGTGAAAAAAAAAAGTATGAAAACAGATACGAAATAATTTATTTTAAAAATTATTTAATTTCATCTCAAAATCGATTAAAAAAAAAAAGTGGCATTGGTGAGTTTCATCCTCACCTACTAACCTGCACAACTATCCACCCTTTTACGACATATTAATAGTAGTTTCTTGAGTTTGTACACATTTTACAAGTGTCCAGTTTAAAACTCAATTTTTACTTTATTTTTAATTTAAATTATTTTATCTCAGCTATATGGGCTAGTTTTGGGTGAGACCGTCTCACCGTGAGACGGCCTTTATATATAAAAAGTGATAATGTTTGAGCAAAAAGTGATAGTGTTTAAGTAAAAAGTGATAGTCACTTTTGTTAAAAATATTACTCCCTCCGTCCCCGTATAAGTTTCCCTTTTCTTTTGGGTGTTTTGATTAAGAAATATGATAAAATAATAGATGTAGTACAAGTGATGTAATGGTGAGAGAGAAAATAATAGATTAGTATGAGATTAAGTATGATAAAATAATAGATAAAGTATAAGTGATGTGATTGGGAGAAAGAAAATAATTTACCAAAAATGGAATGAGAAACTTATAGTGGGACGTCCAAAAAAGGAAAGTGGAAAACTTATAGGGGGACGGAGGGAGTATCACATTTTACTTAAACATTATCACTTTTTTTACAAATCAAAATTTGAAAAAAAAAAATGGATTATCTTACCCAAAATTTTGAAATATGGGTTAAAAGGATTCGTCTCACAGAAAAAGATCCGTGAGTAGGGTTGGCAATGGGGCGGGTATGGGACGGGTTTGGCCTGTCCCAGGACCCGCCCCGCCAAATTTTTTAAGACCCGTTACCCGCCCCGCCCCGCCTCAAAACCCACATAAACCCGCCCCGTCCCATCCCGCGAACCCGGTGGGTATACCCGCCCTGCCCCGCCTTCATTTTTTTTATTTTTTTTTAAAAATTTGTTATTTAAGAACAGTAAATTAAGGGATTGAAGGATTGAAAAAACATAAGAATAAATTAAGAATTGAAAAAAAAGTAGAAAACTAACCTTAACTAAAAGTGGAGAGGGGACTGTCAGCGACTCTCGACGAGCGGAAAGAAAGCAGAGTACGGTGTGCTTTGGGAGAGAAAGAAAGTAGAGTGTGTTCTGTTGTTGCCAACCCGAGAAGACTTATGTTATTTTAATAGAGTATATATTTTTTATTTTTTATTTTATATATATATATATATATATATATATACGGGTCGAGGTCGGGTCCGGGTCGGGTATATGCAATCCCATTACCCGTCCCATACTCGGCGGGTATTGTTTGACCGGGTAAATACCCGACCCGAAACCCGTTTGACCGGGTATTTACCCACCCCGTGCGGGCCGGTTTTATGCGGATCCGGGTTTTTACCCGTCCCATTGCCAACCCTATCCGTGAGACGGTCTCACACAAGTTTTTGATCAGCTATAGACCCGACAATTTTTTTTAAATTAAAATAAAATCATAATTGGATTTTCAAAATTTGATTTAAAAAAACAAAAAACTAGCAACTGAGTTGTTCGGATCTGGTTCGCAAAATATCTACATATTTTGAAATAAAATCTGAACAATTTTTTAATTTTTTGTCGAAATCTAGTTTTTTATTTTTATTTGTCTCTTTTCGATAATTCTTACCAAAATCTGGCATATTTTACCATTTTTTACCATACTGCCTTTTACTAAAAAGTTTTTTTTTTTTTTTTTTGGAAAATATAGCATTTTTTTAAAATTATCCTGAAATATGCATACGTATATATGTGTGTATATTTAAAAAAAAAATCTATAATATTTTTCGAAATATATTGTGGGCCTTGAATTGAGACGGAATAATTTAAATGAAATCTTAAATTGAGAGAAATGTGAAAATTAAATCTTAAATCATGACACTTATAAAATTATAAAATGAGTACTTATATTTTTATATTGAGACAGCCTAAATATTGGATCTTAATATAAAATTCTTCCTTTCTAAATGATTTTTTCCCTTTGAAAGGTAGAAAAATATTCCTACCAACAAATTTCATTTAATAATAACTTGTTTTTCTTTTTTTGAAATAAGTATATATTTGAAAAGCATAACATGATCACAAATATAATCTAATTAATCCAATACCACGGTTGTCCCCTACCACGGTTGTCCCCGTGGATTTCACCCGGTGAGTTCATCTGTTGAGTTCACCACCTTTCATTTTACAACACTACCCTTCCATATAAATCCTAATTTTTCTTATATTTTCATTTTATTTCATTCCCTGTTGCCACCATCCAAGCTCAACAGCCATGTTGCACCCCCAGCACACCCCGTGCCAAGTCGCAGCCCCGTCGCGCCTCCACGCCTCTTGTTGTCGCAGCCCACCCCTCTCGCGAGTACACCTCCTCTTTATTTTTTAAGTTTTGTTTTTGGATGTGTGACAAAAGATCTATAGTGTCCACGCGTATCTTCAAAGAAGATCAAAATTTGGGATTGCAACTTGTACACAAAGACCCCCTCTAGGGAAAAAAATCAATTTTTTGAGCCTTTTTCGATTAAAAAAAAAAACTTGTTTTTTAATTTTTTTTTTCGAAATCATGTTTTATCGATTTTTTTTCCTGAACATATGGGTTACTCGGCAACTGGTAGGTGGGGTTAGACCTGTCAGAACGGGCTATAGGTGGGGTTAAAACATTTTGAGGGATGAGGCAGTTGGACGCAGGTGAAGGGAGGGAGACGGAGCGTCGACGACTGTTGCAATTTTTATTTTTATAGTCAACGGCCTCGACGCGGTTAAGGGGGGAGAGGGAGCGCCGACGACGTTGCCGGTGCAGTTGGGAAGGGAGGGAAGTCGGCCGGTCGACGCCGCTTTGCACAGGAGAGGGGATAATGTGTAAAAATTAGGGTTTTTAAAATATGTAGTGGGTGTTGAAAATTATTAAAGAAATGATATTTTGGGGTTTTCAGCGTGGGTGTTCTCATCCCACGATGTGTGCTAAACTACTGGTGTCCTCAATAAGTGTGTGTATATAACTATGGCCTAAAATCCAACAATACTGAAAGTCTGAAACAATCTGGACTTCAACCAATGTAATATTGGGCTCAAACTTGAAAGGCCAAGGATAAATTCCTTATCATGTTTTCATCCCTAGTTCACACCCCAATTTTGAGTTCACCCCCATTCATTTGACCTCATTTTTCAGCATTGACCTTTCCTCATAAACACTATTTTCTCTATTTTTTTCAATTCTCCTCTTTTCTTCAGCCTCCATCCTCTTCCTCTTCCTTTCTCCCTTCTTCAAACGACCGTCGCACGTCGCCGCCGCCCCCAACCCAGATGCACGTCACCGTCGCCTCCCAGCCTGTCGCACGTCGTCGCCGCAACCCAGGTCGCCCATCTCATCTTCTTCATTTCCTTCAACCACCCCTCTCCCCTCCCACATTATTCCTCTCCCTTCTTCCTCAACAAGCCGCCGCCCCACAACCCCGTCCTGAAAGAATTTCATCTCATCTAAAAGTTCGAACTTGTAGAGATGTTGGAAATTAATTCTTGTATATTAATTCCTATTACTCTCCCTCACTCGTGGGCCGAATTATCACCTCTTACCCTTTGGGGAGGAGGCCCATCGAGTGGACAATTTAAATGGGTGGAGTTGCTTTGAGCAGGAATCGAACCCAGGTTGTTTGCCTGGAGGCTCTGATACCATGAAAGATTTTGTCTCATCTAAAAGTCCGAACTTGTAGAGAGGTTGTAAATTAATTCGGTCGCCCCAAATCCTGTCGTACTACACCGCATCGCCTACCATGAGTCGCCCCACCCATGTCGCACAACCAAGGATGAAAATATAGTGGATATATCGCGGATATATCGCAAATTTGGATATTGCGATATGGATATTGGGGTCTAATGTATTTTTTCCCGAGTATCGCGGATATATCGCGAAATATCGCTAAATAGCGATGTCGATATCGATATCGTTCAACCGTAGTGTAAAATTGGACGGGATTCGGGAAATATCGCGGATATATCGCACGATATCGCACAATATCGCAAAATCTGAAAAAATCGCAAACTTATTTAAAATTTTATTTTTATATGTATGAAATTATACTTTTTATTTTATTTTTAATAGTGCAAGAAAATATATTCTCAATTCACCTCATATATTTAATAATTTTTTTAAACATATGAATGATATGTGCATAATTATATCTTAAATTACTATAATGTGATGAGTTAGTATCAATGTTATTTGAACAAATATGTCATTTCACCTACTATATTTGAACCCTATAACTCATCATTTTGATACTATTTGTATTATATTTTATCATGTATATTTAATCATTTTGTATTGTAGTGTGTTGCCAATTAGTTTTCGTCTGCCAATATTTAATTGTATTTAATCAATGTTGTTTGGACAAAAACGTCATTTCACCTACTATATTTGAACCTCATAGGTCATCATTTTGATATTAATTGTATTTTATTTTATATATTTAATCATTTTTTATTGTACTATGTTGTCAATTAATTTTCGCCAGTTAGTATTTATATGAGTTTTTATATATATGTTTGTTTTAAACATATAATCTTATTGGTTTTTTAATGGAATACATGCATAATAGTGTGTTATAATAATCCCTAAAATTTCATGTTAAATTTTCAAGATTTTAATAAGATTTCCGTCATTTTTTCTTTTTTTTTGCGATATCGATATGCGATATCGATATATCCAGCGATATATCCGTAAAATTAAGGTTGCGATATTTGTTGCGATAGCGATATTTTCATCCTTGCGCACAACCCACCCCTCAGCCGTGACCAGCCGGTCCAGCCCTGCGCATCCCTCCTATCACTACCGCCGTCGTGACCAGTCCAGGTGAGTGGTGTTTAATTTTTTAATTTTTTTTTTTTGTTCCTAGATTTGTAGTTTTGATTTTTGTTTCTAGATGTGTACATATACGGATATACAAGGTAAAAGAAATCCGATTTTTTGTTTTTTATTCGAAAATGAGTTAGATTTTGGTGCTTTTGTTGGGGGAAAGATTGCATTTTTTTGGTTTGTGAAGAACACGGAAAAAAACGCAAGTTTTTTTTTTATTAGTTAGAATTTTTTGCTTTTTCCGGAATTTATTTTTGATATTTTGATACTTTTTTAGTAAATTTTTCGAAAATCTGCTACTTTTTCGATTTTTTTAACAATGATAATCTGTTAATTTTTTGGGAAATTTGCTACTTTTATCAATGGTGACTCGGCGTAGAAACTTGATTACAGATTGTTAATGTATATATTAATGTTGATTGCATTATATTTTATATAATTAATTAAAGGGTAGAATAGTCTTTTTACATGTAATTTTTTTTGTTTTTAAAAATGGTGGGTGAAGTCATAAAAAAGGGGGGGCATTTACTTGAAAATAGTTGGACTGGACCGGCCCAATCGATATCTCTTATGTTCAATTAGTACATCACTTGTTCGTTGACTCAAAACCCAAACACCATATATTGCAGCCGTCGATCGGCAATGGAGAACTCCGACGTCTTCGGCTCGTCGACGGCGCCGCTCACGTGGCACGATTTTCTCGAGCGCATGCGCCACCCCTCCGCCGCAGATTTTGTCAAAGCCATCAAAAGGTGTAGTTAATTTTATGTCCATACATAGTGTTGGATCAAATTGATGATAAATGCCTTCTGTTTCGAATTTTTATTTCGTTTTTTTGGATTTAACGTGTGGTAGCTGAGCTCAAAAATCGCTCGTTTAGTTTTGTGGCTTTAATTTTTGTTGAAAGTTGAATTTTTTGTTGTTAGCTGGAATTTAATGTTCTGTGTTGCTAGATTTAGATTGTGTTTGATTAAAACTGTATACATAATACTCTTAGCTTAGCCTCTATGTTAATCAATTAATTGAATGCTTTGAATTTGCCGCTCCTTCAGTTCACACCTTCAACTGCTAATGCAATTTAATTATTTACTGATGATGCCAAAATGGTTTCTATGTTTTGCCTCAAATGATTACGCTCTTTTTTTTTTTTTTTTTGGGTATAATTGAATAAGGGGGTTTATCTTTAATGATGATTGGAGACTGCAATCGCTCATTCACATAGCATGTGTGTTTCTCTTATAGTTATGTGAGGCATCCATGTCTAAATTTTTAGCAGTAGTTGCTAGTGTATTTCAACAGGAAACGCACCTGGTCATTTCCTTCTTCTCTCTAATTGTTTTCATAGGATCTAAACTCTTTATTTATTTGCCTGTCAACCACAAATATCACTGTATGTTGGAGCTGTAATATTTGCAGTTTTATAGTCTCGTTTATGAACAATGCCCCGGATGCGGAAAGGGACAGTGCAGCTGTACAAGAGTTTCTTGGCAATATGGAAGCTGCATTTAGGGCACACTCCCTTTGGGCTGGATCTTCAGAGGAGGAGTTGGATAGCGCTGGTGAAGTGAGTACCATTTCTTACCATTACTCCACAAATATGTGTAGCTAATGTTATTTAAAATATTACAGAATCCTTTTCTATGGTTATTTGATTTTCTTTTAATATTTATATGTGTTTGTATGTTTGAGTTTTATGACATTATATTAAGGCAGGTTAATTTCCTAACCTGTTTCGCAGTTAGCTTTGCATCTTCTTTACCTTCTTGAACTATTTACCATAATTAAATACAAGTTTGTGAATATTTCTAAATCAATTTGGACCAGTTGGAGAATAATCTTTGTTATTTTTGTGGTACCACATTCCTTATATATCATCTCACTTGTTATTTGTGTTTTTGAATCAGTTAAGTAAGAAAAGTTATAATATGTCATCATTTTAATTGTTTAGACAATTAGACATGCCATTTTCAAGGCTCTTGATTTGGTATTCACCTTATGTTTCTTTTAAGTTTTCATTACCTTGTTTATCATCTGCATATGTAATTGTGTCATATAAGTTCTTTGATTCAAACGGGTGTGTGTGAAGTATGACATAAAACATGCTTGACTCTCAATACTTACACTTATTGTTGATTTACAGGGACTAGAAAAGTATGTCATGACGAAGTTATTCACACGCGTCTTTGCTTCAATTCCAGAAGATGTCAAAGCTGATGAGCAGCTTCATGAAAAGATGGCTTTAGTTCAACAGTTTATTCGCCCAGAGTATTTGGATATCAAACCAACATATCAGAATGAAACTTCTTGGTTGGTGAGTGAATAAATTAACTCAAAGTTGTTTTTGGGATGCTTCTCAAGTGCATTATTTGCAAAATACTAGTAGCCACAAATTGGTGCATTATGCACATCACATTGCTCTTCATTATAGAGTTGAGAGTCTTAAAACAATTTTATTAGAAAGACAAGCTGTACTTCATAAAAAGACTGAATCCATTTTGTATGCTAATCTGGCAGCTCGCGCAGAAAGAGCTGCAAAAGATTAACATGTACAAAGCACCAAGAGACAAACTTGTCTGCATTCTCAATTGCTGCAAGGTTATCAGTAACCTATTGGTCAATGCGTCCCTTGCATCTAAGGAAGATCATCCAGGGGCTGATGAATTCCTCCCAGTTCTTATTTACGTCACAATAAAGGTAATTCTGCTTTTCTTTTTTCCCAGTTTTTGGTTCTGATTTGTTAATTACTATTGATTTTGGTTATGTTATGTTATGTGACAAATGTACTGGATATGACTTGTAGGAATATTTCAATGGTGTTTTTTTTTACCAGAAATGGGACTTTCTAGAAATTTCTCTCTTTCTCAAAATTATTGAATTGTGCAAATAATACTTTGTCTCGTGTGTTATACAGGCAAACCCACCTCAACTTCATTCCAACTTATCATATATACAACGATTCAGACGACAAACTCGCTTAGTAGCAGAATCAGCTTATTTCTTTACCAACATGCTATCTGTAGAGTCTTTTATTTCGGATATCGACGCTAAATCCCTTTCAATGGACGAAACTGAGTTTGAAAGGAACATGGAATCTGCACAATCACTTCTCTCTGGCCTCTCCGAAAGCTCAGACACAAACAGTCAATCAGATCAAACCTTTAATCGTGTGGCTAGCACAGAATCTATGGAATCAAAGCCACCTTCAAGTTCTAAGCGACATCAGGGCTCAACAACACACCAACATGCTTCTGTTGAATCAACCGAAACTAACTCCAAGAACGACAAACAATATGGAAAAGATGCATCATCATTAAATAAGGCCCCATCAATCTCAGACCTGGAAAACAGAGGAGCTAACACGCTGTTGAAGGAAAACGAAGTGAGTCTCGTTTTTCGGGATTTCCCATTTTTGTATTCCCAAGCTGGTGATTTAACAGTGGGTGATGTAGAAGATCTGTTGAATAATTATAAGCAACTAGTATTCAAGTATGTTTGTCTTGCTAAAGGATTGGGTGTGCCTATTCAGTCCCCTTCACTATCATCGGGACCGGAAAAGATTACCGAGGTTCATCCAAAAGAATCTGAATCGGAATCAGATAAGGTAACGGAAACTCATCCGGATGATAAATCGAAAAGTGAACTACCTAGTGTAGCTGATGATTTAAGTGAGGCGTCGGTTTCTGGGTTGGAGAATAGTCAGGATACTGAACTAAAGAAGGGGGAAGACAATCATTGATGAATATCAAAGTTATGCAGGCTTGATAAATGATGTATCCTGCATTTGGTTCCAATTCGTGTTGTGTAAAGAGCAGAACTCTTTTTTTTCTTTTTCTTTTTCTTTTTTTTTTTTGTTTAAATTTTTGCATAAAGTAAGAAATGCCTTAGCTGTGGGATATACTAATTTGTACAATCTGTTGAAAACATTCGTTATAGTCCTTGTTAAATTGAGCAACGTAAAAGTAGAATTGAGCAACGTTAATGAACAGAAAGTATTATTTTTATAAACTAATATTATCAAATTATATTAACCTATCCATTTTAAAAGCTGGTGTCTTGTTTTGGTAGCACATAAAGAAAATGTTATTTATAGTCCTTCAAGTATTTTAGTATAATAAGTAAAAGATCGATGAGATTTATCTTAAACTAAATTTGGGGATGTAGTGCCCCTTTAACTAAATTTATCTTAAACAATATCTTATAAGTTATTTTATAAAATTAAAAGTAAGAAACTTGTAAGTTGTTTAAAATGTTTAGTTAATAAAACTTATAAATTCAGAATATAATTTTTTAATTCTAGCTAATTATATTTTAATTTTTTAAAATTATAAGTTATTAAATATTTTATTTTACCAAACAAATTTTAAAAGCTTATTATGGAGTACAATTTATGAATTGTTTTAAAGAGTTTATAACTTGTTCGAGCCAAACGAGCTCATAGTAATTGTAGGCGAAATATTGAGTTTAAATTCTACACTTTTAATTTTGATTTATGAATTTCTAGATCGTGTTATGTGTACTAGTAATTCACCCGTGCGTTGCACGATCAATATATACACTATATATTAAATACTCCATTAATTATGTGCTACAAAGTTTTTATTATTTTTTTAAAAGAATAATTTAAAATTTAAAGGACATTGCATATAAAAGAAAAAGAAAACTTATTCATGGTTAATGCACATATAATATAATAGTAATTCATAATCATAACCGATTAATCAAGCCAGTGCAATTAAGTTTGATTTTTTTGATTGCTGTCTGCATTTTGAGTTTTTATAAATAAATTTTTTATGTTATATTAAATTTAACTTTGAAATGTTTTATTAAAGACAATAGTATAATACAATGAGTACTTATTTTTACAAAGTAGTATAGCCCAAATGCCCAACACTTTACAATTATTTCAATATTAATTTAAATAACACAAAATTGTTTGATTTATACAATCATATATAGGAGTACATAAATTAGAATATAGAAGAGAAGAAATAGTGAAGTTGTACTAAAGATAATACAAAGAATAATATTTGTTTAACAAAGCAGTATAGTCCAAGTGTCCAACACCATACAATACAAAATTGTTTGGTTTATACATCATATACAGAACTTAGAACATAAGAGAGAAGAAGAAATAGTGAAGTTGTGGTGATGCATTTAGAAGAGGCTCCAAAAGACCTATCACCTATGTGACTTGTTTTTAGCACCTGAATCAGCTGATACGTAAACCGTGCAAATATCATGTTGACCTTATTATATATGTCACAATGAACTTGTTATGGCTTAAAACTTAGAAACATGTCATAAATAAGTTGCTTACAAACTTATCAACAGGGACTTGAATTCCCTCATGTACAGAAGAGTTATGTGCAGGGGAATCCTTATATCCCCAAACACAGCATAAGCGGATCCAAAAGCTTCCCTCTTGCATAGGACCTTCATGTATACGAAGGCAGTCTCCCCCTATCTATAAAGCTTGCTTGGAACCTTATCCTACAAACAAAAAATATAAAATTTTCGGGGGAAAAATGAGAACCGTAACCTTTTGGGCTAACAATTTAAGGACAACAACTTTTTAAAGCCGCGAATTGAGGCCAAAGCAGCCCGAATCAACCCAAATCGGACTAATTGGTCCTATTTGGCCTGAATTTGGGCTAAATTTGCGACTTTTAAAAATTACTGCCCTTAAATTGTCAACCCGAAAAGTTACGGTCCTAAAACTGTCAATCCGATTTTTTTTTTAATAAATTCACGAAAAATGAACTCAATTACTTCTTTCATGTTGAAAATGAGATGTTTTAAAAAGCAAAAGAAATCATAATAGATTCATGTCATGTAGAGAAATCTTAACATCACTAATGAATTTAAATAGTAAATGCTTTACTGAAATTTTTTGGTAAGTATCCTAAACAAATTTAGAGTATTAGAATGTAACTTACCGCTGTTACCGGGCTTGTTTCCTCTATAAGACTGTAGGCTGTAGCAACTTCCTCATTTACTCTACAGTTAGAGCAACAAAAACTATTAATCCAATTCCTCATCCAACCCAAATTCCTAAGTACTAATATTTTAAGATTCTAGCATTTAGGTTGGAACCTGCCGAGAAGTCAATATTGTTAGAAACTAATGATAAAAAAAACTCATACATATCAAATTCTAGAAATGCATCAAATTCAGCTAACCCAACACTCTCAAATTATACTTTCGATAAGACTTATTGAAGCATTCATTCTATCTTGATCAATACATTAAACAACTTTCCCCAACCTCAAGGTATTAGCAAATTCACTGTATTAAACATAATTAGAAGATATCAATCCAAAGCCTCTCATTTTTCTTGCAAAAGGACCTTAATCAAGACCTAACAAAACTTTTCTCAACATAACTCTTCACATGCTCACAATATTAAACAAATTCATTAAAATAATCCTCAAATTGTCCCATAAATTAATACTACAAATTGCAGAGTTGATAAATTAGTCGATATGCAGTAAAAATTGAAGAACTACAATAAAATACACATGTCTTAATAAGAAAATACAGAAAGAATTGAACAAAAAAAATACAGAACAAAAATTAATAAGAGTTACCCGTTCAAATAAAAACTGCAGTGACTAAGCACTTAATCATCTTTTGATTTCTATATCTGTTAAACAAAAGGCAGTAAAAACTAATTCAAAACAAAGGTGGGAAAAAATATGATAGCATACACATACACTTAATCTTCTTTCGGATGAACATATGGGATATTTGTAAGTTGAAACGCATTTATATTAAACTCTGTGATTGTTAATAATTCTCAATTGAAGGTAAATCTTAGAAGTAATTTTTTAAATCGACTGCAAGCAAACAGTAATTAATCCTTACAATTATCTTAGTTGTCACACGCATTTAACAATCTGATATGCATAAACTAAACTTACTGTGTATTATTCATTGAGTAGAATGCTTAACGATTTAACTTCATAGTAGGATTCGCAACAACTACTACAGGTGCACGACCATTAATTTGATGTTATGGCTGCAGAAAAAAAAAACACAAAGAAATGAAAAGAAAGGCTTGGGTCACAATCAAGCTCTACATGATAACTTCAATGTAACACTCCAATTTAAGAAACTATGTAACAGTATAATATCAGGCAGACAATAAATAGTTGAATAACATGCTACACATTCAAGATGGTTAGGAATATGTTGTTATGAAGCAACAATTATGGGTGAATATATGCAAGGAAAAAACTAAAAAGCTTATCATCAAGTTCATAAAATAAGAAATGAACAAAAACCATCGAACAAACTAAGTTTGAATAGTGCATTCCACAGTGCAAATAAAATAATAATAAGTGGAGCTTTTGCATATAATGTGACAGATTTCAGTTTTTTTTCATCGTGCCATTCAAGCCAACCTTCATAAAAAAGAAAAAAACAACCTGAATGTCGGAGCCAAAAGTTTATGAATAACTCTGCCACATCCGATGCAATCAATTCCGACAATAAATGGAGAAATCGTCAACGGAATAAGAACCTTTCTAAATTTAAAGTTGACATTTTGAAAAAATGCAGTAGACATTGGTGCTCATCGGATAATGAAGCAATCCAATCAAGAATTTTGTAAGACACTCCATTGAATTTTTTTTATTTTAGATCCTAGTTCTTACAATCAATAAAACATAACAAAATTCAATTTTTATTAGAAATAGAAACTCACAACTTTAAGAGTTTTCGTGATCTCTTTTCTAATGGATATACTGAGGGCAGTGGAAGCAACATCTTGGGTCCATTCCAGCAGCAGAGGAGAAGCAGGTGATCTGCACCAAAAGCATTTTAGTAAAAGTAACTCTTTTCTCAGTATAAATTGGGAGAGTGATGAAGGACTGCATTTACGGGTAGGGATGTTAATCCAAAGGACATGGAAAATGGAAATATACACTGATGAAGTGAAGCCAATTGAATATTAAAACATGAAACACCAAAGGGAAGTATCATATTTCTAACCTTCCATTGCTTTTCAAGAACATGAATAATATCGGTTTCAATAGATTTACTGAGAGCAGCCTCCCACTTAACTTCACCGGAGGAAAATTCATTCTACCATCCAAAGTAGCAGAGAATAAATGCAATGCGGCAATGAGGAGTTTAGGTAACTAAACATTCATACATACCACAATCTTTTTGAACTCTTCTAGATTAGTTGCAAGGGTCTCCCATTGGCAATTTACTTCAGGGATGGTAGCTTTACCTTTGCCTTGTTCAAATTCAAAGAATCGGACCTCTTTATATAATCTGTGACCAATAGTTTCGCTTCCATCATACCTGTAACAAAAACAATCATATTTACCAGCACTGCTAACTTACTTTGCAATCCAAAGTCCCACAAAACAAATCGAATTAAAGATACATTTCGGCAAAACAAATCGAATAAAAACGAAAAAAGCAAAAATTAGAAAAAAAAAATGGTGGAAGGAGTATAGATCTTGATTTTTCCGATTTGGATTTCGAGGGATGCAAAACGGATATGCGTGAGATCAATTAAAGATTAAAGAGAAGGTAGTTGTTATTAGGTCACAACCCTAAATCCTAATCAGATGAAAAAAATTGAAAATTTTGTTTACCTGGAAGGAGGAGAGGCGACGTAGCTTGGGGGAGGAGGTGGTGCGAACCAACGGTGTGGCGGGGGAGGCGGCGCGGCGCGAAGAACGGGACTGAGGAGAGGCGGCGCTGCAACGTTCGTGGTTGCAGGTGGCGTGTGTGCGCGGCGACGTACGGGCGGCGGGCGTGCACGGCGACGAACAGGCGGCGCGGCTGGCCCAACGGCGGTGAATGAGAGAAGAAATTGGGAAGGGGAGAAAAGGAGAAATTGGGTGTGAGTGGGAGAGTGCGTGTGAGTGTCTCCAAAAGAAAATTGAAAAACCTAGAATTGGAAGAATTTTTTTTTTATCAATAGAATTGGAAGAGTCTGCAGTCAGAAGTTTCTCGAAAAATGGCAATGAGTAGTATCAACCAAAGGTATAAAAAATAATATTCCAAAAATAGTAATATATGAAATGGGCGGGAATTTTTTTTAGGAAACTATCTTGTTTTTATATATATATAGATATATATATAGATGTGTGTTACAAATTAGGTAACTAATTGTATTTGAGCCACACAATAATTTAGAATTGTGACCTGATTACACCCATAAAAAACTCATATTAATAATTCAGATTTATATTTTCAAATAGACTCATGTAACATTACATAAGAGTATTTATTTGTGAATTATTATATGAGAACAATTTTTTCTTATACGTACACTCAGACAAAAACTATGGATTATGTTTAAAAATGAAAAATGTTTAATTTGTTAGTGTATATTATTCTACATACACATTATAATTCGTTCAATTCTTTTGTTCCACTTGGTGTCTCACTTTATTGAATTTTTAACCCATATTATTTTCATTATTATAGGATGTATGGCAATTATTAATTAATTAATAGTATTATATTTAACCGATACTATGTACTCCCTCCATTTTATAGAAATTTATACATTTCTCATATTTTGATCTCTTATGGTACCAATTTGTACACTTAAAAAAAAATGAAATGTCCATACACATATTTACTTATATATAATTACTTTTTCATACTCAATCTACTTTTTTCATTATTTTATTCATAAAAGTTTATAAAAATATCCATTAAAACATCATTCATCATATTTCTTTCTAACACATTTATTAAAATGAGATGCAAACTATCAGTAATACACTTGTATTTATACAGTAACACAGTTTTCAATACCTTATACTCCTGTGTTACCTTAAGGACAAATATTTGTTACTCAAAAGTAAATTATGTATTTTTTGTCCTTACAGTAACACAATTAATAACATATAATTACCTTCATAGTAACACAGACCTGAAACCCGTTTTCTTCTTGTTAGTCTTTTACACGACTTTCTTTTAAAGATCCGTTTAACCTAATCAGACTCGTAAAAGATCCGCAAATTTTTTACCCTTCCTAAAATATACTAATATTTCACATGAAATATTTCATAGAAAATGTCCCTCTAGTTAATTAATAAATGTGGAGCCCCACCTTACCAAAAAAGAGAAAGGTAAAGATTTAAGTGAGACCCAAAATAGGAAAATGTATAACTTAAAGGGGATGGATAGAGTATTTCTCTATGGGCGCGGTTATAGACACCCACCGATCTATTGAGTACACCCACCGAAACTTTTTTTAATGATAAGTGACATGTAAAATGTCACTTTTACCCCTCTTACAAAATTAAAAAAAAAAACCAAGATGAGTACACCCCCTCGTTACATTTCAACCGAATCATCCCCACCCTCCGGCGTTCGCCACAAAACAAACACCATCCTTAAATAAAATTTCGAGAAACACACCAGGCAAAATTTCGAGAAACAAAATTTTAGGGATTTTTTTGGGGTGGTTTGAAAATGTTCGAAAATTTTACCAAAACAAAGGTGAGATAATACGAATTTTTTTAATGAACAAACATAATATGTTCGAAAAAAAATCCAAAACAACTCAAATTTTTTCCATAATATGTTCGAAAAAAAATACAAAACAACTCAAATTTGTTCGAAAAAAAAGAACGAACATCTTGTTCCAAATTTTTTCCTGAACAAACTCAAGTTGTTCGAAATTGTTTCCAAAACAAACGTTGATTGTTCAAAAAAAATTCCAAAACAAACTCAATATGTTAGAAAATAATTACCTAACTTCTAAAAACTCTAAATTTTCCCAAACACAGATTGTTCTAGATTTTTCAAAAAAACCTACCTTGAAACGGGGCCGATTTCTGGTGGGGAGGGGGTCGATTTCTTGTGGAGAGGGGCCGACTTCTTACGGATCCGGCGACGGCGTCTTTCTTCAAAGGACGGCGACGACGGCGGCCTTCTTATTCAAACAGAGGCGGCGGTGTGGTTTGCTACGAGGCCTGAGGGGGCGAACGACCGACGATGGCTTGGAGGCCTGAGGAAGCGGCGGCCGATGCGGGAGACAATTTTTTTATTTTTTTTACAGGGGAGGGAAGGCGACGGCCGACGCGGCTGGAGAGGAGGCGGCCGACGAGGCTGGAGAGGGAGGCTCTTGGGCGGCGCTGCGACGTGGGTTGGGCGGCGATGTGGGCGGGGCGGCGACGGAGGAAACGAAGAGACGGGAGAGTTGTGAGAGGGAGGAAGGTGGGTGTACTGAATTGAAATGGAATGGCTGGAAGAATTGGGTTTTATGAAGATGAAGGGTATTTTGAAGTTTTCATAGTGGGTGTCCTCATCTCGTGGGTGTCCTCAATAGATCGGTGGGTGTCTATAACCGCGCCCTTTCTCTATTGTTTCACCATGTTTGAGTTCATCTTCGTTTGTACAAGCCCAGCTTATATTATATACAAATCCAAAAGCTTAGTTGTGATATTATATCATGTACATTTATACTTCTTTAAAAGGATACCTCCTAGCTAGTTGAAAACATAACATGCCTTAAACCTTTTAGCCAGGAGAGTTTCGGTAACTTCATCACTTAGGGCATGTTTGCTTCATGGGTTGGGATAAGATGGGTTTAGATGTGGTGGGTTGGCTAGATAAACCCAAGGGGAGGCTAGATAAACCCAAGGGGTGGCTAGGTTGTCTAAACCCATGAAATCTAGTTTATAAAAACCGAGTCAATGTGTTTAAAGTTATGAGAAACCAAACATGGGAGAAGATGGGTTTACATATCAAACCCATCACTAAACCCCCCTAAACCCATGAAGCAAACATGCCCTTAGATTTGGACGGCGGGATTATAATTTTTACATATATAATAGTATTAATTCAACGTGATTTGGTGTATTGGATTTTTTTTCATTAGAGATTACCAAAAATCAAACCGAAAAAAAAAAATTAAAATTACAAACCAAACAGTATTTCGGTTCAGTTTGCACACACTTACATGCAAGTCTGTTAATGCAAATTTATAATACAAATTGATAGTCAGATACATATGTGAGAGTGACGGGATTGTTACCTGTCACACGTACGACATCATCTCACATAATACTTCCTCTTTTAAATTTATTATTCCTTCCATCCTGTGATTATTTATACACTTTTTTTATTGGGACGTACACTTTTTTTTATTGGGACGTCCTAAGATTACTTACAAACTCTTAATATGAAAATATCTCAATTAATACGCTCCAACATCATTTTATTTTTAAAATTGACGCTCCTTTTTATCATTCATTTTATTTTACACTTCACCAAACTTACTTTACACTTCACCAAATCACTTAAAATATCTTTCATTTATCTTACATCACCAACCACTAAAACTTTTTTTCTTAAAAAGTGTGCCGGTTAAACCGTGCAAGTCCTCTCGGGATGGATGGAGTACTTTCTAAGTTAACAATTTCAAAAAAAACTTTCTTTGTCGGCAGCTTCGTCAGCAGTGTACTGAATCGAACTTGGAAGTGAGTCATGACTAAGGTAAACTAGAGAACTTCGTCACCTTAAATATACTCCTAAATATGGCTATAGTTTTGGGCCTGTTTCATGTAATTTGGAGATTCATATTTTTAGCTAGTATATAAGTTTGTTATTCAATTTCACATTATACACACTTTTTGATCTATCTCAACAGAATATTATGAATGCTTTGATTTTCTAAAAAAAAAACACAATAAACTTCTTGATTAATCTAAATGTTTTTCGTCGAAAATACCGTCGAGAGTTTACAAGAACAAACACATGAAAATTTACACCAAAAAAGCAGGCACCAATCCAGTTGATATTCACCAGCATAAGCAATTAGGATCTAAAGATACATATAAAATGGTCTTAGTATGAAAGCAGTACCTTGAGCTCTGTATCATCCCCTAACTTCTACGTCTTCTTTTAGTAGGTGAGTTTTAACCGACTGAATAGGCACCTGCAACACATGAAAATGATTACCAGAACTAAACCAGTTTAAACGCCAAAATGATATTAAAATGATTAGATCTCCTCTCTTCTGCACAATAATACTATTTAGTATATGAAGTAATACTGTAAAGTATATGAAGTATCACAGTACATTGATTTTGTAAAGAATAACGCATTAAATCAAGTATTTTTATATCGTGATACTTCTTGTAAACTAGAATCACATGAGCTTGCTTCTTCAAAGTAATATTGTTGGGTAAACGGAAGTATCACGGTTTAGTGATTTTGACCAGTATCACCGAGTTGACCATAAAACATTTGTGGATCAAGTTTATAGAAGTATTTGTCGACGAAAAAATATTATAACACTTATATTATACTTCCTCCGTCCCAACTTAACTTTCACACCTACTTTTTCGGTCCTTTAGAAACTCCACCCGTACAATATCCTACAATATTATATATTATATTTAATGTAATTATTTTTATGGTACATATATACATATAAGTACATTCACTTACTTATTTTTTTATAAGATTATAATATTTTTAAAAAAGAGAGTGAACAGTAAGTATGAAAGTTTTTCTGGGACAGAGGGAGTAGAAGGTTTTGTCTACGAAAATATATTACAAGCAACGCTTGGTGTTTCCCCATCTTTTGTTACTAATGCATAATATGCATTGATTAATATTGAGACGCTGCCAACAATCTATAGACTTAGTTAATTCCAGAGTATAATGAAGATGTATGCACAAGTGGTGTGTCTCTTTAAAGAAACAATGAGGTGTAGCATTTAAAAAAAATAGTCCCAATCTTTACCTCTTTTCGGTGGAAAATGCCAGCAGCAAGGGCAGCAGACGCATTTGTTTTAGAGAAAACTTCTGTAAAATGTTCGACAGCCCCAGCACCACTACTTGCTATGACAGGAATACTCACGGCATCTGAGATCTGCTTTATGAGATCTATATCAAATCCTTTCCCTTGACCTGTAACAATTCGTCCCCCGAGAAATCAAGTATTAATCACTCCTCATATCAAAACAAGATGGCAGCAAATACAAATTCTTAGTGGTGGTTTGAGAGAAATTTTAAAAATTGTGAGTGATGTTTTGATTCTTCAATACATCATTCATTTCCTCACATGTCAAAAAAAGATGGCAGTGGAGCAGGGTAGGGCGGGTACTTGAAGACTCAGACCCATCCCATTCTCTAACGGGGCGGGGGACCATTCTAATTTAAACTTTTATTATTGCAATAATAATACGTAATATAATTTTAAATCTTTAACATAAAACTATGATTTCAATTGAAATACGGAGTAAATAAATAAATGATATTAGAAGCGTGTTTTTTTTTTAAATGTTGATATTAACAGAAGTTTTTAATTGAAATACCATGTAGTATTTTTTTTATCAAAATATATTAGCCTAAAAAATATTTATGAAGTTGGATACCATATTGTATTTCGTATTGAGTTTAATAAGTGCAATATATTATATATTTATATAATATCAGGACGCGGGGAAGAAGTGGTATCCAGACCCACCCTGTCCCTGTACAGGATACAGGGTGGGTCAAATTTGCCATCCCTTTATAGAGGAAACAAAATGCCCACAAGAAAGCTATGGTTTAACAGAGAATGGGGTCTAAGCATCAAATAAAAAAATGCATCAAGAATCAACACTATGTATTTGGCAATGCATACCATCACAGTCAATGCAGTTTAAGAGTATTTCTCCAGCCCCGAGTTCTTCCACAACTTTAGCAAGCTCATATGCTCCAATTGGTCGACCTTCTCGCCCACCATTCACCTACATAACAATCAGTAAAATAACTTCAAGCACTAACAAAGATAAGTAGAAACAACAGAGATTGAGGAAAGTATGATCCTAGAAATGACTTGGTGACAACAACGTACTGTGCATTGATACCATGCAAATTCCTCACCATTAGGACCTGAAACCAAGAGAAAGACCCTATTAGACACATATTATGTTTGTCCATCTTTTTTCCCTAATCAATAAGATGGATGGGATTATATTTTTTATCGCCGTCAATTACCCAATAAAGAATATACGGATCATGCAAAGTGTTCAGATTTAAGTCATACAATAGAAAACTAAAAAAGAAAGAGATGACAAATTAGCCCATTTACCTGGTTTTGCAACTCTTACTGACTTGAATTCTACATCATTTGGATCGTTCAAGTACACCCTACGAGGATCAATGCTTACAACCACAGCCTATGATATGAAAAGGCAGGAAATTTAGTGTTATAGAAACGGAAAAAAAAAAAAATAAGTATATAGAAAATGACTGTATACATATATTAAACCTCACCTGATTTCCATAAACTCTAGAGATTTGCTCGATGCTGCTCTTTCCCGTTTTAACCTTTATTTATAAATATATATATATTAAACCCAACAATAAAACTTCCGGATAAATACAAATAAGCAGAAGATTTAAGAGAATAATGGGGATACTTTGGTTTTGAGGTACTCTTCTGCAGCATACACTGCATCACTTCCGATGGAAATCTTGTCTGCACCAGATCGGAAATATTCTGAAGCCACCTCCAAGCTTGAGTAGTACCTGTCAAACATTTTATTAGCTAACAATGGAAATAATACAAATAAATCTATCCTGGCCCAATTTCAGTTGGGACTCTCAAATTTCCTACCAATACAAAAAAAAATTATATATATGAAAGCAAGATTCTTATTTTGACATAATATATAGTACTACCTTCCATTCCCATCAGTAAAATCTCGAATACCACCTCCAACTGTCAATGGCACAAATATATTCTCTGATGCAGATCTCAAAACCTATACGACAGATGCTAGCAACTGTTATTGCACTTTCTCAAGTTAAACAAAAAAAAAAGAGTGACGTGAAAATGTCACATTGTCCTTTGTCTAGAAAAAATAAAAACATGCACATAGTCATAGACGGAAGGAGGGGGTGCCAGGGGGCACTTTTATATATATATATATATACTACCTCCGCCCACAAAATCTAGCCCCACTAGCCTTATTTGTCCGTTCACAAAATCTAGTCGCATACCTTTTATGGAAAGTTGGAAACCATCACTTTATATTCACCCTCCAACCATCACATAATTACTCAAATTTCCATTCAACTTTACGTACAAACAATCACTTTATTCAAATGGACCCCATAATACCCTTATTTTATCTATTTTTCCTTGAAACATGTGCCCATCTCAATGGGACTAGATTTTGTGGACAAAGGGAGTATATATATATATATATATATACATATATATGTATATCAAAAAAATTAAATTTAAAAATACTGTATTATTTAATAAAATATAAAAATAAGATAATTCTAATCTTTATATATTTTTAATAAGTATAGTAAATTATAAGTGCATGTTAAAATATTTACAATGTAAATATTATACAATAAATAAAATTATGATGAACGAAACATAAAATATGAAAGATGCTCAATATAGTAAATATTGATGTTATAAGCTCATTGTCCTTTTATCTTATGATATAGTAGGAGCCAAAGACTCTAATTAGGAGGCAATATTTTGAGATCCAACAAAAAAGTATAATACTGATGGCAATATAACAAACCTGCAGCATTGGTAAATCACCAAGAGGAAAGTCACGGAAGCCAGTTATATTCAAGAAGCTGATCTGAAAAACGTGAAAGACAAAATCGTAAGTCTTCATATCGTAGAATAATACTAATTTACCATCTTGATTTATTCTTTACATATGCCTTCAATATTTTCATTGTATATACAAGAATTTATGTGTGCATAAGCATTAGTAAACTACAATGAGATACACGGGCACAGCATACCTCATCAGCCCCATCCTTGTAGTATTGTCCAGCAAGATCCACAGGCTTGCCAAGGTTTCTCACCTTCAAGGAAAACAACAATACAAAGTGAAGATACAGATTATATGCCAATCTTGTTTTATCAAGAAGGCAGTTACATTTTAGTTACCAATTAATAATAGATTAAACAACTGTGAACCTTGATATGCTGAAATTTCCATGATCACAATGAAAAACTGATGTGCAGCCAATGAGAATACTAGAGCATGGAGGGCATACATGTACCATCATCCAGAGATTACTACTATAGTATACTAGATAAAATCAACATCACGTCGAGAAGTTAATGCTTAGATACTCCCTCCGTCCACCAATTCTATTCCCACTTGCCTTATTAGTCCGTCCACCAAATCTATTCACATGCCTTTTATGGAAAATGTCACTTTATCTTTATCATCCAACCATCACTTAATTACTCAAAATGTCATTCAACTTTACTCACAAACAATCACTGTATTCACAATGGACCCCCACAATACTCTATAATATCCTTAATTTATCTACTTTTGTCTTAAAAGTTGTGCCTAAAAAGAATGAGAATAGAATTCATGGACGGAGGGAGTATTATTTACAGGGTATATTTTTAGTGGACCTTGAAATCTGAATTTTAAAATCTAGCGGATTTCAAAATCTTGCTAGATTTAAGTAGAATATGATTTAACTTTATGTCAAATCAATGTGTAAGAGTGTGTGATGTTGTATTATTATATTATTGTCAATGTTAATCGTAATTATAATGATTGGGTGATTGGGTAATAATTATGTGTTTTATCAGTAGTTGAAAAAGTGAGAAAAAATGTGTGAAAAGTGATAAATAACGAGTGAGAATTAAAAAAAAAACATATTTGCATTAATAAGTCATTGGAGACACTGTGATGGACAAAAATGGTATTGTAGGGTTTATAAGTATGAGGGAGTCTTGTGTGAGGCGGTCACATACATGAAAGAGAGTTCACTTTGATATTAGGGTTATATATTCTTTTAAAACATGATTCGGCTAGGGCCCCATAAATCCATGGGTCAAGTAATATTAAATGAGATCTCATTTATGATAAAAACATGATTTTGTGTTGCTTTATCAAAAAAAACTCAATTTTTGACTCACTCAAACACACAGGGGTTCTACATCAAATGTAGAATGAAAGGATGTATTTAAGTGATAGCAAATATCATGGAATCACAGACCAGTAATTCAAGCATTCATATGGCAGTACCTCATTTTCACTCGTTTGCTCTCTCACATCATATTGGTCTCCTTTAGTAACTACAAGATCACCTCTGTCATTCAGATTTTGTGTTGCTTTAACAAAAAAAAAACTCATTTTTTGTCTCACTCAAACACACAGGGGTTCTACATCAAATGTAGAGTGAAAGAAATGTATTTAAGTGACAGCAAATATCATGGAATCACAGACCAGTACTTCAAGCATTCATATGGCAGTACCTCATTTTCACTCGTTTGCTCTCTCACATCATATTGGTCTCCTTTAGTAACTACAAGATCACCTCTGTCATTCGCCCTAACATCAAGACAAGCAATGACCTGATCAATGTGAAACACGAAATTTATATTCATCCATACGGTACAAAAAATCAACCTTGCAAAAATAAAGTCATTCACAAAATGATGAAATTTTTTATTGGTTCAAAGACATCAGCTGACTGTCTTCATAATTCAAATATGAAGTAGTAGCGTTCTATCATATATTACAGTCATGAGAAAGTTGACCTTCTTAAAAATTAATGACAAGGTTAACGTGATTGTTTGATCATGGCTGGGTCATAGTTATAAAAGGCACAAGAGGGGTCAGCGCCCGAGGTGCACGCCTTAGGCGTGCCTTTTGTCCTTTTTCTCTGTAACATTTTTTTTATATTTATACAACATATTTGACACATACTGTCCTATAGATTAAAGGACAGTACCTTATAAAATCACATAATAAAACCCAAGAGTCAACTAATTTAAACATGAAAAAACATCAAATGTAGCAAAGCCAACAATTAATCAATAGTCTAGTTCTCATTCTAATGATAAATAAAAAAATGTAGCAACAGGGATAAGGTACACAAAAATAGGGGAAAATAACCTAGTGTATAGGGGCAACTATGTTGTTTCTAAGTTTTTCCTTTTTTTACCAATTTTTTTCTTAAGCTCCTAAATGCAACACTGTTTTCTTGTCTTTGATTTGCCATTGTTTTCTTTCAAGTTTTTTTTGGCAGAAATGAATTTTCTATTTCGAAAATTTTGCACAAACCACATTTTGGGGTGAAGAAAATCTGAAAAGGACAAGAGGCGCACGGAGGCACGAAAGGCGAGCGCCTTAGAATCTGCACCTGACTTAATGCAAAAAAGGCGCACAACCTTTTGCCTCAAACGCCTCGGGCGCGCCTTTTAAAATTATGGGCTGGATTTAAAATGACTTTTGTTGTGTGATTATCATAATCATTTATTTAGGATGCTATCACATTAACTCAAACCAGATTAAGTTTTTCAAGATACCATTAAAGATGATCAAAATATATCTGTTCGGACATCGAACAAAACAAATATTGCTCTCTAGTCCTGGTTCAATTTATACATTTCATTGTTCTTGAAATAATTAAAATATTTTTGCAAAATAAGAAATAAATGCTGAAGAATTTAATCTAAATATCTAATGCATACTCAACACTGAAGCTTTTTCTATCCAACTTTAGAATTCATTCAAGTTGCAAATCCAATTCATGGCATTACCACTGACTACAACACTTACCCTCTTTGCAAGTCTAGATGCTTTCCCATGAACTGGAACCTGTTTTCACATGAAGATATCGGATATTAGCTCATTTTTTATTACTCAAAATATGTAGTATGCTATCTGGTGGAAGCTACCTTTGTAATTTCAGAATTGGGATGCAAAAACTTTCTTAGGACAGAAAGACCAGCCTCTGCAAAACTAACCCAAAGAATATAAGCTACAATTAATTCCACAGCTAAATCAAACACGAAAAGAGAAGAATGAAGTTCAATTTCATTCCCTCTAGTTTCATGAAAGCTTAAATATATCCTTCTTAGTTTCTATCTTTGAGTTTGCAACAAGTCTAAAGCTCATACCACCACTCTTTTCCGGATGAAACTGAACTGCATGGACATTTCCCCGTCTTACAGAGGCTACAAAACCACCCCCATAGTCACATATTGAAGATATCCACTCTTTGTTATCATCTGACTGCAAAGGATAAGAAAGTAAATGATCACTTGAAATGCAAGGGACAAGAGAATTGAGGAATCAAAATATCAGGGTATGTTTGATTTGGGATTTACAGGAATTTATAATCTAGTGAATTTCAAAATCTTGATAAATAGCAAGGTTGTGTTGTTTTGAGATTTAAATAGGATAGGATTTAAGTTTATATCAAATTGACGTGTAAGAGTGTGATATTGTATAATTATATTATTGTTGAATGTAATTATAATGATTGAATGATTGTGTAATAATTAGTGTGCTATATTGAAAGTATTAAATGTGAGTATAAAAGGTGTGAAAAGTGAGAAATAAAATAATAGTGAGAATAAATAACTATATGTGCATTAATGAATCATTGGAGAAAGTGTGGCGTAGAAAAAAATGGTAGGGTTTATAGGCATTTAACAACTTGTAGGGGTGAATGTATTGGGATTTTAAAAACCGGATTCTAAATCCAAAAGTAGAACCGGGTTTAGATTTCAAAATCCCATATCCAGTTTTAAAATCCCAAATCAAACATACCCTCAGTTTCATAACCAGGTTACTGAGATCAGGTAAAGGTATATTACTGGGGTTGCTCGATAAGAATGAACAAAATAGACATGGCGGTTTCCAACATCTTCCAAAATCTGGGAGTCTTTTGTAATTTTGATGGCATTCCAGCCAATATGAGGTACTCTGCAGCCATTTGATGAGTCAAAACGGCCAACTACTCCAGGAATCAAACCAAGGCCTTTCACTGAGAATAAATGCCACACAAATTAGCTTACTTAAGAGAAAGCAGACTTACTGAATGCAACTTAAAATGAGCAGTGCCTACTGCTTACAAGTCTATTTAGTAATTAATATAATTAGCCAAACAAAATATAATTTTGGTTTTATTTTAAGATTCAACCAGAACATATTTTATCCAATTTTGGCATGAACCAACCCCACCCAATATTATTACCGCAGTAACAGTTCATCACTTTACAGGAAAGCTATTCTTGGCAATCAAACAGAGCCATACTGTTGTCATTAATTTTAGATTACAAAATCTTTCAGTAGCAAATTCTTATTCCCTTGGCATCATTAATATTCAGAACGAAGAAAAGGAATCAGAAGTATGAAACATTTCCTTAGATATCTTGTAATCATGATTGAGAAATGTGCATCACACTTTATGCAACTTGGAATATCAAATGTCAAGAAATGAAAGCAGAGAGTTATTGAACAAGGTAACTGAAAGACTGATTGCAGAAGAGAAAGATGTATGATGCATTAAGCATTATGTACAGAACCTAAAATTATCAAAGGAGAATCACAATCATTACCTGGTCCATTTTCCTCACTTGACTCAAAAAGTAGCTGCAATCCAAGACAAATGCCTAGAAATGGGCGATCTTTCTCAATGTAAGTGCACAGTGCTTCAGCCAGCCTATAAATAGTTAGTGAATCATTTATCCAGTTGATTAGTTATTCAGCTAAAACCAAAAAATTTGGGTAGGGAAAGTAATTAACTTAAGCTGGTTAATGATATACTCATGTAAAATAAGATCATAAATCTACAGCACAAATTAAAAGGCTGCAGTCTAAAAACAATACCCCTTCTTGTTCAACACATCCATTGCAGGAGCAAACGCCCCTACCCCAGGAAAAATAAGACGGTTGGCATTCAAAATATCCTCCGGTGATTGTACCTAAAAGCAAACAGCATATAAGAAAGCAGAGAAACAGTGACCAGCTTGCATTACACTTTCTAGTTTTTCAGATATAAATCTTATCAAAATGATGACAAGAATGGGATATGTTTCAAAGAGAAAACTTACGTCTTTGATGTCGAATCCAAGAAATCTAATTGCATTTCTGACACTTCGCACATTTCCAGCTCCGTAATCAAGCAACGTCACCACTGTTACGAATTCAAAGAGAACCAGAATGCATTACATTAGTAACAAAAATGCAATAACATAAGCAAATCAGAAAAAGTTATTAATTATAAAACAGAATAGCCTCGTCGGTAGAAATCCATGTATCTTATCCCCTACATTGACTCATAATCACAGGAGACAGATTCGAGAAGAAGTACCAGAGTCATCTGCAGCAGAAGAGGCACGAACGGAGAATGCTCTAGCAGGTTTGAAGTTGGGAGGATTGAATTGCAGAGAATGACCGGAGTAGGCGGAGGCGGATGAAGAAAAAGAAGATTCCGGGGAAGAGAAGTGGGGAGTTGAAGCGAGTGATGCCGCCGCCGCCGCCGCCATTTGAATTGCCGCAGTTTTCGCCTCCCTCCTCCCAATTTTTGGTCGTTATACGGCGCCTCATTGAAAATATTCATGGGCCTTGGATTCGAAATTGGGCCCATCCTAGAATATTTGTCTATTGGGCACGGCTAAAGGCACACACGGATCATATGAGGATACCCACCGAAACCTTTTTTTATCACAATGTCGTTTGTACCCCTCCTGCACATTTTTAAAAAAAATGACGGATGAATACACTCACTGTCTAAAAAAATGGTCGATTATGATGTAATAACTACTAGTGGTACATTTTTAAAAAAAATGACGGATGAATACACTCACTGTCTAAAAAAATGGTCGATTATGATGTAATAACTACTAGTGGTGGTACCAAAGATTCATTTGTAAGTTATTTATTATATTTTGAAAGTTTTGTTTTTTGAAAGTGAAAAAGTTTTTATATTTAGGGTTACCCAATGTTCGAAAATTAGTTCTCAACATGACACCAATGTTTGAAAATTAGTTCCCAACATGACATCAATGTTCTAAAATTAGTTCCCAACATGACACCAATGTTCGAAAATTTGTTCCGCAAGTTTTACTTGGTCGAATTTAAAACTCAAAACCCTCTGTTGGGAACAAAGTTCCGAACATATGTCCAATGTTCTAAAATTAGTTCCCAACATGACACCAATGTTCGAAAATTGGTTCCGCAAGTTTTACTTAGTCGAATTTAAAACTCAAAACCCTCTGTTGGGAATAAATTTTCGAACATATGCCCAATGTTCGAAAATTAGTTCCCAACATGACACAAATGTTCAAAAATTAGTTCCCAACAAATAAGCCATGTTCGAAAATTTATCCCGGACATCTCCTCCATGTTCGAAAAACCAGTCAAAATTCGTTCAATTTTTCCTAAACCGTTTCATTTCTTCCTAAACCATGCCAATTAGATGCCCATTGGTTTATTTTCATTCTAACACATCAAATATTGATACATTGTACACATAAACATGATTATAACACAAAAAACCAACCTTAATCAACATTCATGAATTAACACAAAATTAGAAAGAAAAAAAACCCTAAATCATGAAACCCTACAACAATAAAATCAATGTTTCAATAAGAACCTAAATTAAACATGCGTTATCACAACAATAATTCTAAATATAAGCAAGGAAAACTAACCTTTAATCATTTTTGCAAAAAAACGCGAGTGGGGGAATGGAGTTCGTTCGGTGCAGGGTCGCTGCTTCAAGAGTGGGATGGTCGCTGCTTAGAGAGTGAATGGAGTTCGGTGCAGAGATGGAGATGGAGATGGAGATGGAAGGAGATGGAGATGGAGATGGAAGGGTGGGTGTACCGAAATTGGAGTGGAGAGAAATGTTAAGGGCAATATCGAGTTTTCCAAGTGGGTGTCCTCATCCGTTTTATGTGTGTCCTCATCGCATGGGTGTTCTCATAGGATCCTTGTGTGCATTTAGCCGCGCCCTTGTGTATTAGTTTTGGGCCTAATATATGATCCTAGGACACGCTTTAAATGCCCCCGTTTTTTTGAATTAGTGTTTTGACAATTTACTTCTCTTATACACCCAAATCGGATATACAGTATGTTAATTAGTGAATTGATTTATTAAACCCAGAATCAACGCAGCCATTTCATTTTATTTTTCTTAGCTTACTCATTTTATTTTTGAGTCCAATTAGAGGAAATTTTATTTTTAGTCCTATAAGTTTGAGACATTTCAAAATAAATCATTTAAGTTTCAACTTTACAAAATACGTCCTTTACCTTTCAATTTTAATCCTTTTTTACATCAATTTTAATCCTTTATGTTTTAATCATTTACAAAATGCCACATATCATGCCACATCACTCTTTTTTTTTTTTTTTGAATTACATTAAATACCCATCCCTTTTCCCCTCCCCATGACTCGAACCCAGGATCTAATGCCTAGGTAGTGGTGCTCTAACCACTTGAGCTATCCCACTTTGTCATGCCACATCACTCTCTTCTCTATATATAACACCCCAAAATACTCTATACACACCCTATAATTTTAAATACAAAAATAGATACATATAAAATGACTAAGTAACTCTTACATAAATAAAGAGTAAAATAAATTAAAAAAATAACTTGAAAAAATATGAAACAAAATAAATTTTATAAACGAAACCAAAGGGTGGTGCAGTTATGAATGATCGATGTTAATTATGTGAATTTTATTTTTCTCTATTAATTGAAATAATGATAATATCATCATTTTATCAAATACTCATAATAAATAAATATATTTTAATTAAATTGATTAATTAGTTTGGAGTAGATGCATATTTTTTTATTTTATTTTTTTCATATATATAGATGAGCGATTAATTAGTTTAAAGTAAATGCATTTTTTTTTAGGTGAGGCTACTAACAACCCATAAAATGTTATACAAACCTCAAATGTTATACACACCCCCACTAAAATTTTAAAATTATTTTGTATTAGTAAACACACCCCAATTCTTTCATATTTACCCTTCATCCCTCAAAAAAAATACAAATGGAATAAAAACAGAAAATATAATTTAAAATTCAACCAAATCATTAAAACTATATATAAATTTTAAAAATTAATAAAAATTTAATAATACCTATTTTAAGTTATTATTTTTAATTCTTTTAATTTCTATTTATATAAGGGTTACTTAGTCATTTTATATGTATTTATTTTTGTATTTAAAATTATGGGGTGTTATTAGCTTTTTTTTTTATTAATATATATAGAGAAGAGAGTGACGTGGCATGACATGTGGCATTTTGTAAAGGATTAAAATTGATGTAAAAAATGATTAAAATTGAAAGATAAAGAACGTATTTTGTAAAGTTGAAACTTAAAGGATTTATTTTGGAATGTCTCAAACTTATAGGACTAAAAATAAAATTTTCTCCTCCAATTACATGATCCATTTAAATGGATCAGTAATCCATTACTTTTATTTGCAAAGCCCAAAAATAAAAGATATTAACCATATTAAATAAAATTCATAAGTAAAATATATAAACTAATAAGGTTATTTAGGTAAGTCCACCCAAATATGATGTACATATAGGAAATGGAGTAGTATTATATACAATGTATATATATATATATATATATATATATATATATATATATATATATATATATATATAAATAAGTGAGTCATTTAGACAATTAAATAGTGGATAACAGAAGGAAACGACACATGCACAACCTATAAAACTAGCCTGCCTACTAAACTCCCTTGAAACACTCCACCTCATCTTAAAATTTAAGGCAACCTTTCGGCCACGTATGTGAAATTTTACAATCTCATCAGCAAAAATCACCTATAAATAGGGAATCTAAGTTTACCTACTACAATTCACTCTTACTTCATTTCCTACTCCCGATTCCTGCAAACATGAGAACTCCATCTCTTCCACCCTAAATAATTCACTTCCGTTACCACCATATCCACCCACCTCTCATAATAAAATCGAAACTTAGTTTGAAGGCAGCAACTACTAGAGCTCCACGTCGCTCAAAATCAACACCACCCATTCTTCGATACTAGCTCACGACGCCGTTACGATCATCCTTTTCCATCATTTGTGTTTCAAGAAGCCGACAATCATCCTTTTCGATCACCTGTCTTTCAAGAACGAGTTTCTCTCAAATTATCTTTATCCTCCTTCATCTTCACTAGGTATATCTTCGTCGTCTTCACCATGCATGTCTGATTTCGTAACTTTGGTTATGTGTTGTGTGCGTGTGCATGTGCTGGTTATGTGTGTATATATTTGTATTTCCTACATCATGATTAGAGTTTAGTAATGCCACATATTTAAGGTTCTTACTATATAAATGACTGCTTCATGAATTTATATGTTAGTAGAGAAGGTGCAGTAAGTAGAGATGCCAGAATATGGTTTTGATTTATGTTACAAATTATTGTTTGATGCAATCCTCATATTTGAATATAAAGATTTATTGTATCACAAGTTCCATGGGTAGAGATATATCACATTCATACGAAATTAGACACATAGTAGTTTAATGGTTAATTGTTATTATGCAATCTATTTAATTAGTAATCTAGGAGATTAATCGATTTGGTGCGTATCAGTGTTTTTCTTATTGCCAACTATCATTACTACTTTTTAGGCCATTATTATCATATTAAATGATGTTCTTATGAAAATTATTGTTATAAAATTCTCTTATTGTATCTACATGATTGCTTCGATTTTTAGAGTTAAGATGGTATTTGAATAGAATTAAATAAGGTATAAAATTTAAGATATAGTTTTGTTAAAATTTTACTTGGGCCTAAAATTCAGCCCTTTTGAACATGTAAACATTGTTGCTTTTATTTTGCTCCAAGAATGTTATAACCTTATTATATGTGACAAATGATGTAGTAGTCTATATGCTAATTTGAAAGCATACCACTTTAATGTCATTTGTGTTCTTAAAGGAATAATAGTGTTTTGACTTTTGATTCTTATTTGATTATCTATGATTTTTATCTATACTTGTATTAAATTATCATCGATACTTAGTCTAGTTTAAAATGTTAAAGCATGTTAAAAGTATATATTGGTCAAAGCCTTGAACTTAGTATGAGAAACAAATAAGATTTCTATTTCTTGTATACTTATGTTGCACATGAGTTCATTCAAATTTCATGGGGTTCATTTATGTGGATTTGGGTATATGTCAACTATGTTAATGTTGTATTCATCAATTAGTATAAGTTAGTTACGTATGAGTGTTTAAAAGGAAATGAACATGTGTTAAAGTCACGAGTTGATTTAGGACTTCAATGTATTATATATCTATGTGATAATTTATGAAAGATGTATAAGACTTAAAAAGATAAGAAGAATATTGTTTTATAATTTAAGAATCAAGAGGTCCAATAATGATTAAACTTTCAAAAGAACGTGCTAGGTGAAGTGCTGCGGACCAGAGGTTCGGGACGTCCCTACAAGCTTCAGTTCATGTCAAAAGGATTTCAAAGACAGTTCTAACTTATCTATAAATGGATGCTCAACTAAGCAAATTTTGATAAATGGATTAGCATGTTTCACGGTTAGATGTTAAAGGGAGAAAGATCTTTTTAGGTAAGTTCTCATTTATTTTAGTATGTGATTTAGCTAGGGTTCTTATACAACGAATTTGATTCTTTGATTGATTAAGAAAAATTTAATAGTAATTTGTTTTGGAGATGCTGCTCTGAACTCTTGTAATAAATAATATAGAATGGTTTTGATAATTTTAAAGAAAACTTGGAGATATATTCTATATATAGTCGGTGAGATCGAAGTGATCAATTCAATGATTTTCTAAATAAATTAGTTAGATAATAATGTGTAATTTCATATAGATAATTGGAGTATATTAATTAATTTTGGTAATTAGAGAGGTATTAATTCATATAGTTGGGTATAGAAGAAGGAAAATGGAGTTAGATCGATAAATGGGATTTCACCTCTGTTATTTTTATATTTTAGTTAGAGGTTTAGATTTGCATTAACAATTTATCTTAATTAGATTTAATATATAGAGAGAGCCCAAACAATGTCTTAGAAGTGTTGAGAGCCACAATCTTCAAGAATTCCAGGTAAGTAGAAATTCATTTGCAACTACAATGCATAAACATAGTATATTTTGAATTAATTGTGTTGATTGGTGATATATATGTGAGTATTCTTTAATTAAGAAATTTGAGTTTTAGATTATCTTTTGAGTTTCATAATTATTTTGAGTTGAATCTGTGAATTCAATGGTTATTGTGAATTGAACCTGTGAGTTCAACGATATGTGATAATGTGAGATATCATATGTTGCATTGCATTGAGCATACCATGAAAGTAAATGATGTGTTTTAGCCGCAAAGGAATAAAGTTGTAAATTCGGGTTATATTTATATTGGCCATGTGATGGTCTGTATACTGAGCTTATGCCAGTGTATATTGGTAAGTCTGGGGTTCCCAGCAATTGTTTAGAAAATGTATTAGGCGAGTGATTAGAAATTGAATTAGGCGAGTGTTAGAAATCGAACTAGACGAGTGTTAGAAATCGAACTAGGCGAGTGTTAGAAATTGATTTAGGCGAGTGTTAGAATTTGAATTAGGCGAGTGTTAGAAATTGAATTAGGCGAGTGTTAGAAATTGAATTAGGCGAGTGTTAGAAATTGAATTAGACGAGTGTTAAAAAGTGATCTAGGTGGTTTCGAAACAAAATATACGTGGAGGATATTTACATGATCTTATTATCATGCATAATTTCTGCTTACTGAGATTTATCTCACGTAGTTTATGCATTGTAGGTAACTTTGATGATCAGTGACTCTGTGAACCTACTGGACAAGCTGTGGAGTCCTACAAGGTTTTGAGTGATTGTGTACATAGATGACGACCTGTTGGGCAGGACCGTGACTTATTATGCTTCCTTTTGTTATATATTGTGTTTCTTTTGAATATGTATGATATTGTATAATCTAGGACATACTAGTTTATCGATTTAAAAGAGTTATGTGTTGCTGGTATTTGGAAATAAATGAATGCAAATAGGTGGTTGCTGGGTGTGAGCTGATGTTGAAAATAAAAAGGAAAATTATTATAGTAAATGTCACAGGCTGTATTACTTTTAAATTCATATTATATTTAGATTAGTAAATGTGGTCGTGACAGAGAAGTGGATGAGAGGAGTACATTTAAACAAATCCATAAGACCAAAATATATTTAATTTTGAAAATTTTATCTTATAATGTTACAATAGATGTCAGTCTATAGGTGATAACGCGAAGCAATTCTCAAAGTCAAAGATAAAGTAATGGTAAAAGATGAGAAGTTAAATATTCAGAGTCTTGAAAATGAAAATAATAAACTTAGAAATGATGAATTTGGTGGATAAGTGTTAAGAACTCGATGACTATCATTTGCGAAGGTATTTGGATGATAGAACCATAAAAGAAAGATATTAAAAAAAAAAAATTGATGAAACTTCTTAATTCTCATAAGACACCACCCATGTGTTAGGCTCTAGTAAAATGATCATAACTTTCTGTAGAAATAATATTTTTGAGTTCTGTTTCTCTTATTGAAAACTAGAATTCTGAGTCTTGACAATAATATAAATATTGTGCAGACAGTTCTGCATGTACCCATAATATATAGTAGAAAATTTTGTAAAGTTGCTTGAATATTTCTGTGTTACATGGTCCTTAGCCTAATTTCTAAAAATATTTTTATTCTCTAGTCCACAATATTTCACAGCATAATGGTTTAGTATAGAATTCCCCTATCTTTCTTATTCATTATTTTAAAATGAATTCTCTCAGAATCATAGAAGTGAATCATAAGCCGAGATCATAAAGAGCATACTGCGAGTAGGAAGTGGAATTAATACCTCGTAAAAGTGAACCAAATTCCGCATGTCACTGGCACTGTTTGCATTGTGATGTTTAGTTATTTACATTGTATATATGTTTCGTATGCTCTTTTTGAAGGAAAATTAATATGATGCATATATATTGAATAGCTGCTATACCTCACTACATATTATATTACTAATGGTGGCCACTAAATTCTTGAATAATATACCATGGTTTGCAATCATTAGAGAAGATTAATGAATGTATTTGACCCCAAAATGTGCAAACCAAATTTATAAGGGTAGAGTTACGAGGTAAACCAAAATAACTAGGCAGAATAATTACAGAATAAATAGTGGTTGATCGTTAAGGACAAAAAAAAAATAAAAAATGACGAGCACAGTCTTAGTAGATTAAGTTAAGTGTAGTAAATTAAATTTCGAGGACGAAATTTTTATAAGGAGGGGAGGATGTGATACCCAGACTTCTCAATACTCATCTATCAATATACTTCATGTATTATATACGTTTAATAATATTTATGTGCTACTTTTGATCACGCATTATCTTATTTTGCTTTTAAACTACCTTTAAATATTGAGAATTACTATATGCTTGTAGATGATTGGTGGTGAGGTATTTACTTATCTAATTAATTTGAAGCTTATCTAATGATCATTTACGATTATGTACTACTTAAATCAATTTGAAATCTTATTAATAGATAAATCCATCAAAACTAGTTGAATTGCAATTATATATGTACACACATGTGGAAGCTATTTATAATATGTGGAGTAGTTGATATAATACATATAATTATTAATGGGTTTTTGGTTGTGCGCATATGTACACACCTCATTTATATACTACTACTACTACTATAGTACATGTTTCCCTAAGTCCACCCTAAACATAATAAAAATAATATATTTTAGTTGATATTAAATAAAATGAAAGTAAAGGGAAAGCTTATCTTAGAAGCTATGATGAGGCGGTGGGAATATGTAAAGCCTCCAAGACATAACATGTATACAGACAGGGCCACGACTAGAGCTTTGGTCGGAGAGAGAGAGAGAGAGAGAGAGAGAGAGAGAGAGAGAGAGAGAGAGAGAGAGAGAGAGAGAGAGAGAGAGAGAGAGAGAGAGAGAGAGAGAGAGAGAGAGAGAGAGAGAGAGAGAGAGAGAGAGAGAGAGAGAGAGAGAGAGAGAGAGAGAGAGAGAGAGTAGCAGAGGATGCTCAACTAAGCAAATTTTGATAAATGGATTAGCATGTTTCACGGTTAGATGTTAAAGGGAGAAAGATCTTTTTAGGTAAGTTCTCATTTATTTTAGTATGTGATTTAGCTAGGGTTCTTATACAACGAATTTGATTCTTTGATTGATTAAGAAAAATTTAATAGTAATTTGTTTTGGAGATGCTGCTCTGAACTCTTGTAATAAATAATATAGAATGGTTTTGATAATTTTAAAGAAAACTTGGAGATATATTCTATATATAGTCGGTGAGATCGAAGTGATCAATTCAATGATTTTCTAAATAAATTAGTTAGATAATAATGTGTAATTTCATATAGATAATTGGAGTATATTAATTAATTTTGGTAATTAAAGAGGTATTAATTCATATAGTTGGGTATAGAAGAAGGAAAATGGAGTTAGATCGATAAATGGGATTTCACCTCTGTTATTTTTATATTTTAGTTAGAGGTTTAGATTTGCATTAACAATTTATCTTAATTAGATTTAATATAGAGAGAGAGCCCAAACAATGTCTTAGAAGTGTTGAGAGCCACAATCTTCAAGAATTCCAGGTAAGTAGAAATTCATTTGCAACTACAATGCATAAACATAGTATATTTTGAATTAATTGTGTTGATTGGTGATATATATGTGAGTATTCTTTAATTAAGAAATTTGAGTTTTAGATTATCTTTTGAGTTTCATAATTATTTTGAGTTGAATCTGTGAATTCAATGGTTATTGTGAATTGAACCTGTGAGTTCAACGATATGTGATAATGTGAGATATCATATGTTGCATTGCATTGAGCATACCATGAAAGTAAATGATGTGTTTTAGCCGCAAAGGAATAAAGTTGTAAATTCGGGTTATATTTATATTGGCCATGTGATGGTCTGTATACTGAGCTTATGCCAGTGTATATTGGTAAGTCTGGGGTTCCCAGCAATTGTTTAGAAAATGTATTAGGCGAGTGATTAGAAATTGAATTAGGCGAGTGTTAGAAATCGAACTAGACGAGTGTTAGAAATCGAACTAGGCGAGTGTTAGAAATTGATTTAGGCGAGTGTTAGAATTTGAATTAGGCGAGTGTTAGAAATTGAATTAGGCGAGTGTTAGAAATTGAATTAGGCGAGTGTTAGAAATTGAATTAGACGAGTGTTAAAAAGTGATCTAGGTGGTTTCGAAACAAAATATACGTGGAGGATATATTTACATGATCTTATTATCATGCATAATTTCTGCTTACTGAGATTTATCTCACGTAGTTTATGCATTGTAGGTAACTTTGATGATCAGTGACTCTGTGAACCTACTGGACAAGCTGTGGAGTCCTACAAGGTTTTGAGTGATTGTGTACATAGATGACGACCTGTTGGGCAGGACCGTGACTTATTATGCTTCCTTTTGTTATATATTGTGTTTCTTTTGAATATGTATGATATTGTATAATCTAGGACATACTAGTTTATCGATTTAAAAGAGTTATGTGTTGCTGGTATTTGGAAATAAATGAATGCAAATAGGTGGTTGCTGGGTGTGAGCTGATGTTGAAAATAAAAAGGAAAATTATTATAGTAAATGTCACAGGCTGTATTACTTTTAAATTCATATTATATTTAGATTAGTAAATGTGGTCGTGACAGAGAAGTGGATGAGAGGAGTACATTTAAACAAATCCATAAGACCAAAATATATTTAATTTTGAAAATTTTATCTTATAATGTTACAATAGATGTCAGTCTATAGGTGATAACGCGAAGCAATTCTCAAAGTCAAAGATAAAGTAATGGTAAAAGATGAGAAGTTAAATATTCAGAGTCTTGAAAATGAAAATAATAAACTTAGAAATGATGAATTTGGTGGATAAGTGTTAAGAACTCGATGACTATCATTTGCGAAGGTATTTGGATGATAGAACCATAAAAGAAAGATATTAAAAAAAAAAAATTGATGAAACTTCTTAATTCTCATAAGACACCACCCATGTGTTAGGCTCTAGTAAAATGATCATAACTTTCTGTAGAAATAATATTTTTGAGTTCTGTTTCTCTTATTGAAAACTAGAATTCTGAGTCTTGACAATAATATAAATATTGTGCAGACAGTTCTGCATGTACCCATAATATATAGTAGAAAATTTTGTAAAGTTGCTTGAATATTTCTGTGTTACATGGTCCTTAGCCTAATTTCTAAAAATATTTGTATTCTCTAGTCCACAATATTTCACAGCATAATGGTTTAGTATAGAATTCCCCTATCTTTCTTATTCATTATTTTAAAATGAATTCTCTCAGAATCATAGAAGTGAATCATAAGCCGAGATCATAAAGAGCATACTGCGAGTAGGAAGTGGAATTAATACCTCGTAAAAGTGAACCAAATTCCGCATGTCACTGGCACTGTTTGCATTGTGATGTTTAGTTATTTACATTGTATATATGTTTCGTATGCTCTTTTTGAAGGAAAATTAATATGATGCATATATATTGAATAGCTGCTATACCTCACTACATATTATATTACTAATGGTGGCCACTAAATTCTTGAATAATATACCATGGTTTGCAATCATTAGAGAAGATTAATGAATGTATTTGACCCCAAAATGTGCAAACCAAATTTATAAGGGTAGAGTTACGAGGTAAACCAAAATAACTAGGCAGAATAATTACAGAATAAATAGTGGTTGATCGTTAAGGACAAAAAAAAAAAAAAAATGACGAGCACAGTCTTAGTAGATTAAGTTAAGTGTAGTAAATTAAATTTCGAGGACGAAATTTTTATAAGGAGGGGAGGATGTGATACCCAGACTTCTCAATACTCATCTATCAATATACTTCATGTATTATATACGTTTAATAATATTTATGTGCTACTTTTGATCACGCATTATCTTATTTTGCTTTTAAACTACCTTTAAATATTGAGAATTACTATATGCTTGTAGATGATTGGTGGTGAGGTATTTACTTATCTAATTAATTTGAAGCTTATCTAATGATCATTTACGATTATGTACTACTTAAATCAATTTGAAATCTTATTAATAGATAAATCCATCAAAACTAGTTGAATTGCAATTATATATGTACACACATGTGGAAGCTATTTATAATATGTGGAGTAGTTGATAGAATACATATAATTACTAATGGGTTTTTGGTTGTGCGCATATGTACACACCTCATTTATATACTACTACTACTATAGTACATGTTTCCCTAAGTCCACCCTAAACATAATAAAAATAATATATTTTAGTTGATATTAAATAAAATGAAAGTAAAGGGAAAGCTTATCTTAGAAGCTATGATGAGGCGGTGGGAATATGTAAAGCCTCCAAGACATAACATGTATACAGACAGGGCCACGACTAGAGCTTTGGTCGGGGGGAGAGAGAGAGAGAGAGAGAGAGAGAGAGAGAGAGAGAGAGAGAGAGAGAGAGAGAGAGAGAGAGAGAGAGAGAGAGAGAGAGAGAGAGAGAGAGAGAGAGGATGCTCAACTAAGCAAATTTTGATAAATGGATTAGCATGTTTCACGGTTAGATGTTAAAGGGAGAAAGATCTTTTTAGGTAAGTTCTCATTTATTTTAGTATGTGATTTAGCTAGGGTTCTTATACAACGAATTTGATTCTTTGATTGATTAAGAAAAATTTAATAGTAATTTGTTTTGGAGATGCTGCTCTGAACTCTTGTAATAAATAATATAGAATGGTTTTGATAATTTTAAAGAAAACTTGGAGATATATTCTATATATAGTCGGTGAGATCGAAGTGATCAATTCAATGATTTTCTAAATAAATTAGTTAGATAATAATGTGTAATTTCATATAGATAATTGGAGTATATTAATTAATTTTGGTAATTAGAGAGGTATTAATTCATATAGTTGGGTATAGAAGAAGGAAAATGGAGTTAGATCGATAAATGGGATTTCACCTCTGTTATTTTTATATTTTAGTTAGAGGTTTAGATTTGCATTAACAATTTATCTTAATTAGATTTAATATAGAGAGAGAGCCCAAACAATGTCTTAGAAGTGTTGAGAGCCACAATCTTCAAGAATTCCAGGTAAGTAGAAATTCATTTGCAACTACAATGCATAAACATAGTATATTTTGAATTAATTGTGTTGATTGGTGATATATATGTGAGTATTCTTTAATTAAGAAATTTGAGTTTTAGATTATCTTTTGAGTTTCATAATTATTTTGAGTTGAATCTGTGAATTCAATGGTTATTGTGAATTGAACCTGTGAGTTCAACGATATGTGATAATGTGAGATATCATATGTTGCATTGCATTGAGCATACCATGAAAGTAAATGATGTGTTTTAGCCGCAAAGGAATAAAGTTGTAAATTCGGGTTATATTTATATTGGCCATGTGATGGTCTGTATACTGAGCTTATGCCAGTGTATATTGGTAAGTCTGGGGTTCCCAGCAATTGTTTAGAAAATGTATTAGGCGAGTGATTAGAAATTGAATTAGGCGAGTGTTAGAAATCGAACTAGACGAGTGTTAGAAATCGAACTAGGCGAGTGTTAGAAATTGATTTAGGCGAGTGTTAGAATTTGAATTAGGCGAGTGTTAGAAATTGAATTAGGCGAGTGTTAGAAATTGAATTAGACGAGTGTTAAAAAGTGATCTAGGTGGTTTCGAAACAAAATATACGTGGAGGATATTTACATGATCTTATTATCATGCATAATTTCTGCTTACTGAGATTTATCTCACGTAGTTTATGCATTGTAGGTAACTTTGATGATCAATGACTCTGTGAACCTACTGGACAAGCTGTGGAGTCCTACAAGGTTTTGAGTGATTGTGTACATAGATGACGACCTTTTGGGCAGGACCGTGACTTATTATGCTTCCTTTTGTTATATATTGTGTTTCTTTTGAATATGTATGATATTGTATAATCTAGGACATACTAGTTTATCGATTTAAAAGAGTTATGTGTTGCTGGTATTTGGAAATAAATGAATGCAAATAGGTGGTTGCTGGGTGTGAGCTGATGTTGAAAATAAAAAGGAAAATTATTATAGTAAATGTCACAGGCTGTATTACTTTTAAATTCATATTATATTTAGATTAGTAAATGTGGTCGTGACACCCGGGCTCGGTATGCTTAGACCACAGAGGGTCGGGCGTTTCGGGAACGGGGCGCTACACGTAGGCCCCTGTCGGGTAGCCTGACCCATTTTCACCCCTAGTTTGGTGTGTAGTAAAACAATATTTGAAAGCAAAAAAATATATTTTAATAAAGTTTGACCCGTGTTGACTTGTGTTGACCCGGCTTGACCCACAAATTTACTCCAAATTTATCTTAATTATCTATATTTCATTTATGAAATATTTCATATAAGTTTTTGTGCCTTGAGATACCATAAAAATCATAAGCAAGGCTCCAAAATTCTTTGTGGAGATTTTAGAGTGTTCTTCAACATTCGAAGGAGCTTCAAAGGAGTTATTCGTGCAAAGGCAGCATTCAATGAGATCAAGGTGTTTAAAGGCGTTCTTCGTAGGTGTTAAACGTTCTATTCGAGATCAAGGTAAATGTGACATCATCTTGTTTAATTAACATTTTTTTATGTCTATATCGTGTTTAATTAACATTTTTTAATAATCATGTTTAATTAACATTTTTTATGTCTATTTTCGTGTTTAATTAACATTGTTTAAAGTAAACGAAATTTGATTAATAATCTTTGAAAGTGTGTGTGTGTGCAAAATCAGAGATGTTGTCTGCGTGTTGGCACTGTCCAGACAACACTATGCAGCGGAAATTAAAATGCACTTTGGAAAATGGAAGTATTCAAAATTTGCGTAGATTATAAAAATAATATACGTTGTTCATTATATAAAAATATGTGAAACGGATTAAAACCTCTTAGAGGTGTACAATAACACTACGAATGAGTGTATATAATTTACTAACTAGAAGCGTATAAAGCGTTATATAGACTAGTAATCAAAGGTAGATTTTCCTAACTAGAAGCGTATAAAGCGTTCTATAGACTAGTAATCAAAGGTAGATTTTCTTCTTGTGTATCTTGTGTTGAGGCAGCTACAATATTTATAGGCATCATGGACGGACTGCCTTCAACTCCTATGATCATCACACCCGTGAGATCAAGCGGTTATGAAAAACTTCCCATCACATCTCCTTGAATGTAGGAACTTGTTATATTATGCTTAGTAACTTCTCACTCCTATACAACTGTTTGACCTGGTGTTGCCCACGTCTTCTAACTGCATTATGGACATTACTAAACAACAAGTGTAAGATCGAAGTTAGTGAAAGAAGGAAGGGCAAATTCTGATGTTATCATAAGTGTTGGGAACATTAGTTACAACACTCGGTTGTTCGTGTTGGATCATTATACAGAACACTTATTTCAACATCAACAATCTCCCCAATTTGACCTTTCTACATCAATACTACTGATGTTCGCACATACAAAAATATTTACTAAGAAATTAATACAATTGATATTTCAAAACAATGAAGTAACAGTTGCATTAGATCAAATTTATAAAAACAACATCTAAACCAAATAACATGCTTAGATTTAAATAACATAAACATAAAGGAAATAACATAAATATAAATTCTACAAGCATGACAAACAAATAAAGAAAAATTATGTAAATAAGTAAAGGAGAGGATTGAGCTGAATAATACTCCAGCTGCATCTTCATGGATCTGCACAAACTCCCCCATACTTTATAACTTCTCTAGTTTGTATGCTTTCATAAATCTCCATGCACGGTCTTAATGACATCAACATCATGTGCATCTTCAGCTACTGTCTTATCACTTTCTTGTACAACTTATGTTTCTTGATTGTCGCCATCAATGTTGATTGTGAAAGAAATGACGAATTATTGATGATGTTGTTAAATATGTTGCAACATTCGTCACAACATTGATACAACATCAACAATCTCCCCCAATTTGGTCTTTCGACAACAACAAACCTAATGCAATAATAGATAACAAAAAGTGTAGAATAGACAATAAGAATAGAATGTAATGTTAAACAAAAGTGAATTTGAACCATTGAAAATAACTCCCCCTCAAAACGATCTTTCCAAAACTACCCCATAGATGCAAAACTTCCCTTTTCAATAACTAGGATAATTCTCATCTACAACAATTTGCATTAGGTGCAGCATCTTATGCAACTTCTCCCCCTGTTGGTGTGGAAAGGAGAAACATATAGACTAAAAGATCATGAGTTGCGGTAATGCTGGCATGATTGTTCAATCATTCTTAGAAACATTAAGTGAAATCACCATTGTTGCGAGAAGAGTCAGGAGACTTTGATTATCAGTAGGGTTTTGAGTGGTTTCAGGTTCATGGTTTTCAGTAGGAGGGTGAATGCTTTACATTTCAGAACGGATGTCTTAAGGTTTGAAACGTCAAAGGTATAGATGTTTGAGAAATTTCAGTGGTGAAGTGTTTGAACTTTGATCGAATGGTGAAGTGTTTCCCATCCTTTAAATACCTGTAAAGTAGATTCGAATTAAATGAACAATTCAAAGTCTGAAAATTTTAAACACTTTCGAATTGAAATGCTGATGAACAATCAATACTCTGTAAAATACCACTACATATATATCTTCAAAATCAGTGCATAAGTTAATAGCAATATAAATATCTAGACATTTCAATTTATTAAAAGAACTTAAGTAGAGAAGATCAATTGGAAGTTGTACGCATAATGAGAGAAATTAGAAAAAATAGGAAGTGAAATGAATAACTTCTCCCATGTAAGTGATCGTGTGAAATTGGTGGGAGAGAAACAAGGAATTAAAAACTGCTCAAATTAAATAAAATACTGAAAATGAAATAAATATATAAAAATAATGACCTGAAAATATCCAATTTAATAATTCTAAAAAATTAATCTAATATTCAGAAAATAAGTAATTCGTAAAGTTAACTGAAATTCGAGTCATTTTCAATGTTGCTCATAATGTTGGCCCACATACATCTCAACATTGTTTTTACGTGAATTTACTTTATTTGTGTTGCATATATATATATATATTCACAATTTCACATTGATCCATCTTTTGAAAAGAGTGCATCGTAGTAGTGAACTCCGTGCCCCATAGTTACTCAATGGATATATGAATAATTTGATGCAATTTTTTAATCACATTTTGAAAAGAGAACATCGTAGTAGCGAGCTCCGTGTCTCATAGTTACTCAGTGATTTTTAAGCATCTAAATTGTGATCCCTTTTTGCATTTAAGAGATGTATGTCCAGAAAATAAATTTTTGCAACAAATTTTTCAATACTCAAACAACATTTACACAGAAGAATTACTTAAAATCTAACACAGAAAAATATCCAGACAAATTTAATAGACAATCTCATATGTTGTCTCAAATGTTTACACATTTGATACAACATTTAGTCAATTTTTTTTTCAGATAGTGCATAATCCAAGAGATTTTCGAAGGGATGAAAACCTCTTATCATCAAGGGCTTTTACATAAATATCAGCAAGTTGTTTCTCAGTAGTAATGTATTCCAATTTCACAATCTCCTTCTCAACAAGATCTCTAATAAAATGAGGTCTGATACTTATATGTTTTGTCAAAAAATATTGCACATGATTCTTAGATATATTAACAACACTAGTATAATCACAAAATATTTTATTTTCAACTTTCAAAGCTTCTTTTATATTTTCAGGCTCAATCAAGGAATTATAACACACATTGTTTACCTTGTTGCATTTGGATGACATGCATATATGCCTTACCACATCTTCTGTGATCATACCCAACCTTCTTTTAGTTTGTACTCCATTATTCAGTTCTCCAATTATTTGGTCTGATGGATGATCTTTCGAAATTCTGGTAGATGGAGTCTTCTGAGACTCATGCAAATTTTCTGATAATTCTGATTTTTCAGAGGATGTTTGCTCAGATGTGGCCTCATCTGAAGCAATAGTTTGAGTTTGATCAGAATTCTCAGAACTCTTTGAAATTTCAACAAGGTCAGAGATATCATCTTTAATATATTGACCTGTAAGACTAGCATCATCATCAAATACCACATTTAGACATTCTTGCACAGCACATGTTCTCAAATTGTAAATTCTATAGGCTTTACTTTTTCTAGAATAGCCTAAAAAGGATCATTTATCACTTTTTGAATCAAAATTATACAATAGATCTCTATCATTCTGAATGTAACATACACAACCAAACACATGAAAGTATTTCAAAGATGATTTTCTGCTATTCAGAATTTCATAAGGAGTTTCAGTGGAATTAGTTCGAATATAGATTCTATTTGAAATATGACATGCAGTGTTTAAAGCTTCAACCCACAATCTTTTAGAAAGTTGTTTGGATAAAAACATAACTTTAGCCATTTCTTGAAGAGTCATATATTTCCTTTCACAAATATCATTTTGTTGTGGTGTTTTAGGTGAAGAAAACTCTTGCGTGATACCTTGACTTTCACAAAATTCAGTAAAAGAACTATTTTCAAACTCTCTTCCATTATTAAACTTAATTCTGCAAACTTTAGAGTTAAAAATAGTTTTGAATCTTTTATAAAGAATTTTGAAAACTGAAAAAGTTTCAGATTTCTCTTTTAAAATTCAATCCAAGTGTATCTTGAGTAATCATCAACCACAACTAATGAATATTTCTTACCACCAATACTCTCAGTTTCCGTTGGACCGATAATATCCATATGTAGAAGTTCAAAACAATGTGTTGTTGAACGATGTTCCAACATTCTGTGCGACACGTTCATTTGCTTACATTTTTGGCATGAATCACAAACTTTGATATTTTTCAACTGAAGTTTAGGTAAACCTGTAATAGCTCCTAATCTCATCAATTTGTAAATATGTTTATAATTAGCATGACCAAGTTTATGATGCCAAAGAACATTCTCATCAAGTTTAGCATTATTGCATGTATTTTTAGATTCTAACAAGTAATAATTGTCAACAGATCTAGTTCCAGTCATTAGGCAATCATAATTTCTATCTAGAACATATCAAGAATATTTATCAAACTTAACATGTAGATCATCATCACATAATTGACTAATATTAATCAAATTTGTAAGTAATCCTTCAACATGTAAAATATTTGATAACTTTGGAAAACCAGAAACATTGAGTGTTCCCTTACCAATGATTATACAACTCCATATGCTTGGACCTACTCCACATCAACAACTAGTAGTGATGGGAGTCCACGCGCCCGATTAAGGCGATTCTTTGGATGTAGGGGCGAATTACACTTTTGAGAGGTGCGATCTCCCAGAAAAAGTTTTTCTTCAGAAAGTTTCTTTACGCTTTGGTTGAGTATCCAGAAATCTTCAATCATTGCAATAAATCCTCCCCCTCTCTCCCAAATTTTGGTTAGCGTATGCATTTATACATGTCTGAACCAATAGATGAAGGAATTTGTTTTTCCCCAAATGTCTAGAACGTAACCCTAGTTACTTTTCGGCGATAGTGGCCCGAGGTGTCGTTTCTTCTCCCCCGATCTCTTTGGTCGGATTTTTCTTGGATTCCGAGTATTTTCTTGCACACTCTGTTATGACATTGGCCATTGATTCGGCCGGCGGGCCTATAAATTCGATTGAGTTTTGGTTTCTCACCACAACTCTCATTTCTCTCCTTTTCTCTACAAAGCTTCGAGTGTCTCTAATGGCAGACCACCTAAATGAGCCTCTTAGGAAGGTGAAACTCACTGATATGGAGGAAACTCCCCTGAAAGTATCGGATGAGGAGTAGATTTTCCCCCGAAATGCCCTTCTTGGGCGTTTTACGATTCGAAAGCCTACTAGCATGAAGGAGATCCTGGCAACTCTGAAAAAAATCTGGAGGGTTGATGTCATGGTTCGTATCTCTCCGATGGGCGAGGGGTACTTTATGTTCGAGTTTGAGAAGGAGGTGGAATGCAGCAAAGTGTTTTATCGGCAACCGTGGTTCATGGGTGGCCCAATGCTTGTTCTCTCCAGACTGCAAGGAGACGAACAACCTAAGGACTTGGTCATCAACAACATCCCACTATGGATTCAGGTACATGGACTTCCAATTTATGCTATGACACGTCAAATTGCTTTTCGTCTGGGAGCAAAATTTGGGGATGTGATTGAGCTAGATTGTCCGGATGGGGCTATTGCGTGGGGACGCTGTTTGAGGGTTCGTGTCTTGCTGGATATCCACAAACTACTGCACAGAAACACCCACATTCTGATCAAGGATGAACTTATCACCCTTCCACTAAGGTATGAAAAACTTGGTGATTTTTGCTATTTTTGTGGAGTAGTCACTCATGTTGAAAAAGATTGCCCTGAGAAATATGTGGAATATGGTGTGGAATTGAATGATGTGAAATGTTACCCTTTATGGTTGAGGGCTGAGGGACAGAAAGGGCTAGAACCAGAATTGTACGAGTTCCTAAAAGCTAATCCTTTGAGCCCACCACAACCGCAAGATATGCAGGTTGTGACGCATATGGGAGCCTCATCCTCAGCACTGGCCATCGTTCAAAATCCAACAATTGGGGGCCTAGAATTTACTGGATACGAACAAGGGCAGGATGAGGAGGCTAATGTTTCGTGGAATCTATACTTAGAAATGAAGAACAGCAAAAGGAGGACAATGTGAGCGACTGCTGGAGAACTATGGAAGATCATGAAAATGAATATTACTTAAAAAAGTTTGGGGGTCATGGTAATGGTCAGATGAAAAAATTCAGGGAAGGAATGGGAGCTGGAAAAGGGCTAATGGTGGAGTTAAAACTGAAGGGCAAAGCTGGGGTACAATTTGAACGGGAGAACGTGGAGTCTAATGTGTATGCACAAGTTAGGATGGGGACAGCGGAAACGGGGGCGCCCGAGTTCAAATGTCCTAAAAATTTCAGATGCTGGAGATGAAGAAAACAATGCTGCTGGAATGAAGGGTAGGAAGAAAAGATCCAAGAGTGATGAAGACGCAACAAGCTCGACTATGGCGGCTTCTAGGGACTCCCAGATCCGCGACTCTATATGAAGGTGTTATCATGGAATGCACGAGGTTTGAAGGGACCGAATGCATTTCATAAAATTAGGCACGTAGTCGCTTTAAATAAACCTTCGTTGTTTTTTGTACTAGAATCGAAAGTCCCGGCTAGGATAGTGAAATCTTGGAGGACTTTGTTATGTTTTCAAGCCTGTTTTGTTGTGGATGCAATTGGAATGAACGGTGGATTGATACTTCTTGCTACTAGTGATACTTCTTGGAATGAAGGGTGGATTGATACTTCTTGCTACTAGTGATGCAATGGTGGAATGAAGGGTGTGATCATATTGATGTATGTGTTGAGTGGAATGAATTTTGTGGCAGTTTACGGGTTTTCAAGGAAACCCTAATGGATACCTTCGTAGAAACTCTTTCGAGCTTCTTAAACGAATTCGAGGAACACATGAAGTTGGAAAACCTTGGTTGGTTGGTGGTGATTTTAATCAATTTATTTCTTATAATGAGAAAAAAAGGGTGTTATTAATAATTCGATTAGGAGAAATATGGTTGAATTTCGGGAAACTCTTTGTGAATTGGGGTTGAATGATTTGGGATGTAAGGGCCCTTTGTTTACTTGGACTAATAAAAGAATACACCCCTTTAATATTAAGGAGAGACTAGATAGATTTGTGGCAACAAAGGAATGGACTAGCATGTTTGAGTCCACTTCGGTTGAGCATTTGCAATTCTTTGGCTCGGATCATAGGGTGATTTCCCTTCATATTACTACAAAAGCTTTGAGGTGGGGGAGACGTAGTCCGCCCATCTTTCGTTTTGAAAACGCGTGGATGCATGAAGCATCGTTTAAGCCCGAAGTTAAGCGGGTATGTGAGGTGACTGATAATAGTTTGGGTTTACCACGGCGACTTGATATAATGGGGAATGCTCTTCGTGGATAGGCACCAAAGGCAGTAGGCCAAATTGAGAATAAAATCAAAGCCATATCGAGGGACATGCGGTTTTTCGAAAAAAATGAGAATGAAGCCGAGTGCATTAGGTTGGAGAACCAAATGGAGAAACTATTCACACAACAAGAAGATATATAGCATCAACGATCGAGAGTTAACTGGATGTGATGTGGAGATCGAAACACAACATATTTTCACAAACGAGCAACTGAGAGACGGAGTCGAAACGCAGTGTTGGAATTATATGATGAGAATGGATCGCGATACACGAGTTGTGATGGAATCACGAGGGTGCTTACCTCGACATTTGGGTCACTATTTCAGTCTACAAATCCTTCTTTGGATCAGATTGAGAGTATCACCAAGTACACACAACCAATGGTAAATAATGACCTGAAAAGAGTTCTGAGTGGTGCTTTTTCGGAGGTGGAAGTTAAAGAGTCTGTTTTCGGAATGAGCCCAAATAAGGCCCCTGGTCCGGATGGTTTCAATGCTAGATTTTTTCAGGACATGTGGAAGGTGGTGGGTCAAGAGGTTACTCGGCAAGTCCTGGGAGTATTAAATGAGGAAAAGGACATTGGAGAGTGGAATCAGACCGTCATTACTTTGATCCCAAAAAAGAAGAAAGTGGTAACGGTGAGTGATTATCGACCCATTAGTCTTAGTAATGTGTGTTATCGTATTGTGGCAAAGGTTATTGCTGGGAGACTTACACCTTTTCCACATATAATTGATGAGAACCAAAGTGCTTTTGTCAAAGATAGGCTGATTACTGATAATATTGTGCTTAGTTATGAGTGTATGCATTGGCTTCGCCACAATAAGAGCAAGGGTGGTTACGTTGTAGCGAAACTGGATATGAGTAATGCCTACGATCGGATTGAATGGAGATTTATTCAAGCACAAATGGAGAAGATGAATTTTCCGGTCAAGATGATAAACCTTATCATGAGATGTGTGACGACTGTTAAGTTTGCTTTCTATGTTAATGGAAAGGTTCTAGGGAGTGTTATTCCCTCGAGAGGGATTAGGCAGGGGGGTCCTCTTTCTCCCTTTCTCTTTGTCCTGTGTGCACAAGGTTTCTCATCTTGTTTAACAAAGAGAGCTCAACAAGGGGGTTTGGAAGGAATACGAGTTGCTAGAAGTGCCCCAATGATCACACATCTTTTCTTTGCTGACGATAGTGTGGTTTTCTTCAAAGCAAAAAAGGAGTGTGGAAAATCTTTGCATGATGCACTAAAAGAATACGAGACAGCGTCGGGACAACAGGTCAATTTTGATAAGTCCTCGATCCTTTTTAGCCCATGTACTATGGAGCAGAATAAGAGGGACATCCAAGAAATTATGAATATCAAGTCATCTCAAGGTCATCATATCTATTTGGGCTTACCTACTTTGTCTGTCAGGGGAAAAAGAATGCAATTCTCGTACTTGGTTGACCGTATGAGGAAAAGAATCGATGACTGGAAAAATAGAGATTTCTCGGAAGGGGGGAAAGAAACATTGATAAAATCCATTTTGCAGGCTATACCAACTTATGCAATGGCATGTTTCAAACTGCCAATTCAGACGTGTAAAGAAATGGAATCTCTGATTGCTAACTTTTGGTGGGGACAATCTGAAGGATATAATCGTATCCATTGGATGAAATGGGATACTCTTTGTAAAGATAAGGCGGAAGGAGGAATGGGATTTAGAAAAATGACACATTTTAATGAAGCCCTCCTAGCCAAACAGGTATGGAGAATCATTGAAAATCCGGACTCCTTTGTAGCTAGGGTGTTGAAAGCTAGATATTTCAAACATCAGGATATTATGGATGCAGAAATTGGATCAAATCCTTCATTTATCTGGAGATCTATTTTCTCTAGTCGGGATATTGTCAGAAGTGGTACAAGATGGATTATTGGAAAGGGTGACAAGGTTACAATGCATAAACACGCTTGGGTCCTTGGACTTCAGGAAGGACTAATTCGTTCACACATCATCTCTGGATATAAAGTTACTGATCTACTAGATGAGAATAGAGAATGGAAGGAAGATTTTGTAAGAAATGTCTTTCTGCCATTTGAGGCTGAAGGAATTACACGTACGACGATCGAAAGAAAAGATGATGAAGATACACGTTTCTGGGTTTATGACGCAAAAGGGCAATATACAGTCAAGTCCGGATACTGGGTCAGTAGAGAGAGCCGGAGCGATAAGAGTGATGGGGCCTCCGGTTCGGATGAGGAAAAATGGACAAGATGGTGGAAAATTTGTTGGAAGCTAAAACTTCCCCCTAAAATCTGTATATTTGGTTGGAAGATGTGTTGGGATTACATTGCATCAGAAGGTAATTTAGCGAGGAGATTTGAGGGAACAAAACCAAATTGTGATCTGTGTGGAGCATATATGCCGAATACGATGCATGTTGTTTTTACATGTGTGGGGGTTAAACATATTTGGAAAGGATTGGGATGGTGGGAACTGATTGAAAAAGGTAAGTTTCTTACAACTATCCAATTTATGAACCGAGTTTATGGTGAAAGGAAGATTGAAGGGTTAGAAGAATTGATTATGATTGCTTGGGGAGTATGGCGAGAAAGATGTAAAATTATTCATGATGTTGACAAGGACAGACGTAGATGTAAAAAATCAGTAGGTGAGAGTGTCTTTATGTATTTAAATAATTTTCGTCATATCTCCTCAATTACCCGCGGAAGTCCAGCAGAAAAGGAGGAAGAAGGTGAGATCACAAATGATATGGCAATTATTGAGGTTGACGACGCCTTTAATGGGGAGTTACGAAAGTGTGGTATTGGGGGAGTTGGGTTTAATGAAACAGGAGAAGAGACTTTCTCTTTCTCTAACAAAATCGCTCCTCAAAGAGGACCGTTGGGAGTGGAATTACACGCCATCGAAAAGGCCTTAGTTGAGGTAAAAAGATTAAATTGGAGAAAATGTGTAATCCGCTCTGACTCCCAACAAGCAATTGGTCTTTGCTCAAAGTATTGCCCGGGAGCAGGTCCAGAAAGAAGTTGTGCGAATAGGATACAACGATTGTCAAAAGAATTTGTAGTGTGCAAATTCACTTATATTCCTAGGAGCAGGAACAAACGAGCACATAGACTGGCTCAAGTAGCGGTTAACTCTACCATCCCTCGTGATTGAGATGGAGCAGTTTCTTTTAGATTCATACGATTCTCTCTGTTTTTGGTTTCAATGATTTTTCCTATGTAATCCTAAAAAAAAAAATACTCCACATCAACAACTTCTGCAAGAAGATTATACAACTCCATATGTTCCAACTATACTCTTTGGACAAAACATTAGAGCCCCTCCACCGTTTGTACATGGAGGTTTGAGGCCACAATTCACGACACAAACAAGAGTGGAAAGCAGCATGAAGAGAATAATGGTTGATAAAGAAAATAATTTCATGAACTTATCTCAAGAGAGTCACATATCACAGAGAAGGGAAAGGAAAAAAATTCCTTAGTTAATTTGATGTTTTTTTTTTAAACATGGGTGGTTTTTACATATTTTTCTTGTCTAAGGTACTTTGGCTATTTTGGTGGATAGTTTTGACTAGATGAACTTGATTTTTTATTTTTTTTATAAAAATAAAAAAAAATGAAAGTTGTATTCTCAATCTTTTAAGTGGAATGTTAGTATTTTGAAAAGATTAGAATACAACTTTAAATTATATCATATTGTAAGCATGAATTGATATGCACAGTTCATATATTTTGAAATGTTATGTTATAATTTTAGTTGCTATCAATTTTGTTTTTAATCACATAATTGTTTTTTCAATTTTATTTCTAATGGAACACCTTTAATTTTCTTGGGGGTGGACGAATTGATTGAGAGTGAATTAATTGGTTTGGAGCAAGAAAACTTTTTTTTTTTTTTTTTTGCACAGAACTCTCTTTTTTTCTTGCAAGAACTTTTTTTTTTCTTTTTAATAGAAGAGAGATAATGACGTGACATGATAATGTGTGTGTGTGTTTTTTTTTAATATATGTAGCTTTAATTCTTTTAAAAGATAAAAGATTAAAATTGAAAGATGAAAAATGTATTTTATAAAGTTAAAATTAAAAAAATTATTTTGAAATGTCTTCAACTTTAACTTACTGGATCAAAAAAAAAATCCTCTAAAAAAAAGAAGAGGAATATGAACATTTGGGAGTTATTTTGTATTGATTATTAATAATTAAAAAAAAAAATGTCGAGTGAGTTGTGTCTATTTTGCGTATCCTGGACCAATTAAATTCTATTTTTAAAGCAAGGTGTAAAGATATGAATAACTTTTGAAGTGATAGAATGAACCGTAAGAGTTAAAATAGATATAAAGATAAAATAAATAGGGTGGGGCTATTAACACCCCATACAATGTTATAGACACCCCAAATGTTAAACACACCCCATTAAAATTTAAAAATCAAATTTTATTACTAAACATACCCCAATTCTTTCCTATTTGCCCTTTAACACTTAAAATAAAATACAAATTAAATAAAAACCAAAATAACATTATTAAAATTAAGTAAATCTTAAAAATATATCATTAAAAAAAAAATCTCGACAAAATATATTGATATTTTTTTAAAAATCTGGACAAAAGATATCCGTAAAAAAAAATAAAAAATTATATTCGATAATATAAAAAAAATTAAATAAATATTTGAATGAAAAAATCAATTAAAAAAATTTAAAACAGTTTAAAAATTCAACTAAAATTTCAAAATAATTAAATTGATTTTTTTAATTAAGTCTGGATAAAATTAAATAAATCAAATAAAATTTAAAAATAACTAAATTAAAAACATCAATTTAAGAAAAATCAATTCAGTCTTAAAAAATTACTAAATAAAAAAAATCAAATATAAAAAAAATCTTCAAAAATAAATTAAAGCTACAAAAAATTTAAAAATATTAAAAATCAACTAAATCTTCAAAACTTATTTAATTAATTAATTTTTAAAGATTTAGGTGATTTTTTAAATATTTATTTTTGATTTATTTATCTTTTTTATATTAATTTGAATTCTTAATTTTTTAATTGTTTTCTTAATTTAAATATTTTTTACAATTTATCAAACTTATTAAATATTTTTACGTTTTTTGTTATCTCTAATTGATTTTTAAATTATTTATTTATTTCTGAATATTTTTAAATTTTATTAAATCTTCTCAGATTTTTTTTCAAAAAATTTAATTGATTTTTTACTTTAAATATTTTGTTGACTTTTTCAAAACATTTTCAAATTTAAAATAATTTTTTTCAGATATTTTTTTAATTATTTTACTCCTTATTTATATAAGGGTTACTTAGTCATTTTATTCATACTTATTTTTGTCTTTAAAATAATGGGGTTTGTATAACATTATATGGGGTGTTAATAGCCCCACCCAATAAATATACTAGTAGATAATGTGTTTAATATTTAAAGTGTTAAAATTAATAAAAAATGTGTAACAATAATTTATTGGTAAAGGGCCACGTGTCACATGATTATTCTTTTCTTCGTGCGGTTAATTTCCAATGTTGCCACCCGTCTAACATCATCTCAAATTAATTCTTCATTTCCTAATCAGTCTCATTTTATCCTCCCTTGTTCCTAAATTTCCATCCGAATCTTAGAGAAATCGCCGAAATCATTTCTTGGCAAAGATGATTCAGCCTCTGTATGCCGTGGTGTTCGTAGAAGTGGCGGTGATTCTGCTTCTTCTATTTCGAACGCCGTTGAGAAAGCCGCTTTTGATTTTACTGGACAAATTGAAGCAGGGTAGGGGCCCCGTCGTGGCCTCCACCGCCGGTGCGACTCTGTTTGTCATTATGATATCTCTCTTGTATAACATTACCACGATTCAGAACCGATCTATCGAAGCAGGCAATGTTAATCCAACCGACCAGGTTCTCTTGGCCAATCAACTTCTCGAAGCATCACTCCTGGGTAATTTCCTCTCTATCCCTAATCCCTTCCATCAACTATTAATTTATTTATTTTTCCAATTATAATCAATCGGCCGACGGCAGGTTATTTGACCTATTATTGTTATTGTTTTTTTTTTGGTGTTGCTGTTGTTGTTGAAAGATGTTTTTCCAAAGTTTATTATATTATTTAACGAATTTATTAAATGGAACATTATTTTTTGGTTGGAAACAGGTAGAATATGTTGATGTTGTGCATTAGGGTTCACGTGATTTATTTTATTTTGATTTCTTACTCGGAGAAGGATTTTGTGGTACTGGTGAACACTCCCTTTTAGCATAGTAATTGCGCACTTAGCCAGTATAACACCAAAACACATGGCACATAGATACACCCTAGGGCATCTACCAAACCAATGGTAATTTTGAATATTTCTCAATGGTAATTGGTCACTGTACACATAGCCAGTTTATTGAACCATCACTAAAGATTAAAGAATGATGCCAATGCATATATTGATTTGTTAATTTTGTATAGTATCATTTCCACTTGTTTGAATACTATAATCCACAATTGATGAGTGCAGGTTTTGCTCTATTCCTGGCGCTGATGATCGACCGAATCCATTATTACATAAAAGAGGTTCGCATGCTGAGGAAGCATTTGGAAGCTGTGAAGGGGTCTGGTCCTAAGCCAGCGGAGTTGAAGAAGACCTTGGATGAGAATTCAGACTGACGAAGCTTGAAGATACTAACGTTAAGCTTGAGAAGGCTCAGCTCTTATGGAGGTTAATAACCCTGCATTTATCTTATGATTTAGCAATGTTTTTTAGGAAGACAAGTAATGCATTGAAATTTGACAAGTATTTACATTTGTTTTAAATTTTGTATCAATGAAGATTTGATGTTATTTGATTGAATCCATAATTTTTTTTCTGCTATGGTCTACATATGGTGTTAGATAGATATGAATACTACCACCAATCAGCAATAATTAATAATTAATAATTTATGTTAGTCTTTCTTTTATGTTCTTGGGCTTTATTAGGATAGTTGGTCCTTCTTATATGGGCTTTAGTGCTTATAATTACTGTAGGAGTTGATTGTTTGGATTCATTCAGAATTATACTTTTGGAATACAGATTTGATTCTTAGAATTGCAACTTCGGTTGTGGCGGTTATAAACTGTGGTCTCTTTGAGGATTGATTTCTTGGTTTTCTTATTTCGTTCAATTCAATCTTCTCAACTCTATCAATCACCAGCACTGAATGAATGGGATTTGACGAGTAGTTAGAAATATTCGAGTAAGACCATATGATGGACTAGTGTTGGTATGAAAATGTAGAGCTTTGTGGTACCCTGTCCTGAGGATTGGGTATAGACTTAAAACTTGATTTTACTTGCATGGTAAATACAAATATGGTACATTATGGTGTTATAAAGATATGAATAGTTCTTGCAATCATCTAATGATCTATTTTAGTTACCAACACCCAATGCATGGGTTGAAAAGTAGTGAAAAACATTGGATCTAGCCTATTTGATGTTCTAATAATGATTTGGATGAAAAAGAAGGTTTCGTGTACCTGGTACTAAGGATTATAGATAGATGTAAAATTTGATTTGAACTCCATGTTAAATTTATGTATTGGACCTCCTACTCTTGGATATGTTTAGGCCCCACAAGCGCTTTCTGGATATTTCTCTGTAGAACTTAGGTGAAATCATAGTTGTTAAGGTAAATACTAAGAAGCAGGTGTATGTCAATTCTGGTCAACTCTACCCAAGAGTTCATAGCTCAGGCATGGTTAAGAAGGCTGTTCTTAGGGAACTGAGAGACAAGAGCCAATAATAAGCACAATAAATGTGGATTATTATGCTAGCAAACTGTTGAGTGTCTTTTGGTTGGTAAACCACAGCAGTAGGATGAATGTTGCATCTTAGAATGAATTGACATAAAATGGAATCAACCCCTATGGTGTAGTTTGGTTATTTTTCTGCTGAAAGAGGATCAATTCTGGTTTTGTGTCTCTTGAAAATATTTGAGTATGAAAAAAAAAAAACACTAGTCAGTTGGTCATATCTGGAGGCTTGGTGCAATTTGAATGTTGAAGTTCAATGTCTTATCCATTCTTAGTATCATCATCTAGCGAGTTTTCCTCATTGGGTCTGCATATGAGGTGTTATTACAGAGTATCTATTTCTGGTAAATCTTCCCTTTTGCCATTTCTTGTTAGAACTATGTCCAAAATTCCCGTATGCAATAGCATTCAGGCCAGTCTGTTGAACCAACTAAATGCCATTTGAGATGTTTAAAAAATTCACCAAATTTATAGAGCTAAATACATAAGTAGCAGACCCTTTTTTGAGCAATGTTCATTTAGTTAGTTTTGTCTTTTTTTATAGCATTCGGGATTAAAATGCTGTTTTGTTGTTTTTGATTGATTAAACAAGTGTGGGGTAAAGAGAAACCTGTGTTCTGTTGTTTTTGATTGATTAAACGAGTGCAGGGTAAAGGGAAACCTGCGTAGAATTTTCCACTTTACATGTAAAAATTTATTTATTTAGACTTTTAATTTACAAGGGTTCACCCCCTTTGAATTTGAACTATGCGTGAAATTATAATACAACGAGTTTTGCCCTCCTTGTATTGAAACCCTAGATGCGTCCGTTGTTCTTTCTTTTGTATATGCTTGCCAAGTATTGTTGCCATTGCTTCTTTGTTGTTGATATGATTTAACAAAGTTGTTGGGAGTTGATGGTTTATTTGACGTTGTACTTGTAGAACCTGGATCTGGATTATATAAAAATAAGTGTGAGGGGTTGAGAGTTTATGCAAGTTGTAGGAGAACCTGAGATGCATTGTTGGATCTTTTCATATGGTTTAGGTTCAAGTATCAATTGTGCACAAATATCACTCGGGAAAGAGTTCAAAATCAGAGGGGCATGATTTTAGAATTCCTTGTATAGAAAAATGAAATAGATCAGTGGGGAAAATTAAAAAAATTGTCCTAGTAGGGTTTTACCAGTTTAAAATTTTCGATTTTGAAATTAGTCCTCTATGCTTACAAAACTTTGTGTTTGTCATTTTACCAATAAACAGGTGTACCCATCCGATCTAGAGATGATTATATATTAGGTAATGATGATGATTTTGATAGTGCAAAAGACTTAGATAATGACAATGTCCGGCTATAAGTGTCCAGTCTTTAATTCAGGTAAAATATAACCTAATGTTTGCGTACGGTCTGGAGTGTTAGACAGTGATGTTGATTTTGAATTTTTGATAGTGCCAGAGACTCAAATAACAACAATATTTGGTTAAAAGTGTAGTCTTTAATTCAGACAAAAAATAATCTAATGTTTGTCGGTATAAGGACTAAAATATTGAGTTTTGTAAATATGGAGGACTATAAAGTCAAAAAATTTAGAAGTCCAAATTCAAAATAATCCTCTTATTTGATCCTACAACACTAAATTCACTATTTTTAAAAAGTGGGTTGCTTAAGTATATTCATGTATATACTAAGGAATTGAAGGAGGGGTATTTGTTTACAATGAGAGTTGGATGATGAATTCCTATATTCTAATTATAATTGTGTGCATCACATTCCCAATGTTCTTGTTCTTCGCCTCCACACATTCTCTTACTAAGTTTCACATTCCTTTTATATTTGCGCTGTTTTAAAAATACATTTTGTGCGAATATACATAAAAGGCACTCCTAAATCCTACTCCATACTTACCTTTTTTTTGAAACTTTTATACAATATTATATAGAAAAGTAATACTTGTCCAATTTCATTATTCTCATTTTCTTTTTTGAAAATAATACTATTATTTACACTATTTTATCTCCACCTTTTTTTTTTTTTGATGAAAGTTAAATACCCATCCCTTTTTCCCCCTCCCTATGACTCGAACCCAGGACCTAAGACCTAGGTAGTGGTGCTCTAACCACTTGAGCTATCCCACTTTGTCACCACCTTTCAATCATCACTTATTTACTTAAATTCTCATCACTTTTATTAACAAATGGACTTCACAATATTTCACCATACTTTCAGACTTAGCTCCATTTAGATGGAAGGATTTATACCTATGGATTTTAAATCCACCCTTCAAATCCACTCCACTTGTTTGGATTATGAATGAATTTCAGATACTTTGATTTGTGTCCACACACTTTTTAGTTAAAATTGAGAGAAATTTCAAATTCTCCCTAAAATCATGTCATTTAAAATTCATGTATTTTTAACTCCTTTAATTTGAAATGCATTCTCAAATCAAACCAACTCATCCAAACACAGCCTCAATCTCAACCTATCTACTTTATATATTAACTAATCAATATTCATTAAAACTTGTGTACGAAAAAATGAACATACTTTATATATTAACTAATCATATTTATTAAAACTTGTGTACGAAGAAACGAACATAATAAATTTGAACGAAGGGAGTACAATCATTTGTAGGAAACATATGTAATTGGAGCTAGCCCCTCTCTCTCATTGTATGGCTAATGGATAATACTTAAAAACATACTTACACTTAATTAGAAGGAGAAAAGATGTGCGAATGAAGAGATGATTGTTACAAGTGCGCACCATGAATGGCTGTATATGCGTCAACGTATGTGATGAGATAAAGTCGGTGGACGAATTTGTTGCTTTAAACCAACGACACATATACTCTCCTCTATAGGATCGATGCCCCCCAAAATTCAGATCCCATTCCACTACTTCCACTCCATTGGTATATACCCCTCCCTCCGTCTCTCTTGTTAAGTTACTTATTTATCATGTACACAGATTTTAATGAGTACTCCATTTGTTTTATTATAGCTTTCTCATATTTCTTTTTGAATGTTCCACAATTCTATTTTTTTTTTGCATATTATTTTACTTATTTCAATCACTATCACTTATAATACATCTATTATTTATATTTTTTAATCAAAATACCAATAAAAAATTAATAACATATAGTGGAACGAAGGAAGTAACATTTAATGTGTAGTGGGATATTGAGGTAGAGTGAGATGGAAAAGAGAAAATATAAAGTGATATATGAAATAGAAAAGACATAGGGATAATGAGGTTTTGACAAAAATAGAAACGAAAAACTAAAAAGAAACATTCAAATGACAAAATTATTAAATTAACGAGAGACGGATAAAGTATGCGAGAGCTTGAGAGGAAGTTTTGTATCACATAACATCTTTTAGGCTCCATTTGGAAGGAGGGATTTGATTTATGGATTTTAAATCCACCATCAAATTCACTTCACTTGTTTGATTAATTATGAATGGATTTCAAATACTTATATTTTTGCTTACACAATCTTTAATTAAAATTGAGAGAATTTTAAATCCTCACTAAAATCATATCATTTGAAATCCATGTATTTTTAAATCATTTCATTTGAAATACCTACTCAAATCAAATTTCCACAACCTTAGACCTTTTTTCGTAAATGAATCTAAAATAAGTAGAATTTCACGTGCATTAAGTTCACACGTGCATTAAGTTCACACAAATGTTGTTATGTGATTAGGTGAAGTTAGAGATGTAACTGTTTCATACATCATTTCATTTTCACTTTTATTTGCATTTTGATTTCCCAACTGCAATTTCTATAGTGCATTTATCTTTGTCAAGAAATTCACAAGATTAGACGTCTCAAATCACATAACACTCTTGATTGTAATGACCCAATTAAAATACCAATTCACAAAAGTAAACAAACAAGATAAAACACAACATACAAGTATTTAAGTGGTTCGATCAATGTGATCTACATTCACTGGACTGACGACTTCAACTTTAATTGATCAAGAATGTTTACACACTCATTCACTTGGAATAGAATTTATCCTCACTTCACTCGTGAACTCACAACTCAAAGACGAATGCTCGTTTCACGTCAAACTTTACAAAATACAAGTGCTAGAGTATATATACTGATCAATGGTGATTGATGCATTGTGTTGAAAACATGAAGCCGTTAGTTTGTTGTAACAAACTCACGTGTTCCGCCCTTATCCAATCGAAATGACAACTACTTGTAACTCGTAACAGATGAGCTTATTAGAAGACTTATCATCTGATCTCCAACTTAGTTAAAAGACTAACTCTATTGATAGACATCTACTCAGCTGATCCAATCACTTCTGATCTGACCAACTTAGCTGACTCTAAGGTCTAAGCATCACCTCCTCAGCTGACTGAAAACCTTCAACTCATCTGATCAGTGCTAAGTTAGTTTACCCGACTTCAACACCTGACACCATCGGCTGATACTACCAACTGACTAACACAGCTGATATGAGATTATGCAATAACACTCACAATCTTAAATCAGAATTTCATGATTTAAAAGTTTTGGTTATGGTTTTGTTACTACCATTTTGTTTTACAGAAAGGAGATCAAAGGAGATCTTGATTATCGATCATCTAATTTGGTGGTGCCCTGACTTCAAAATTATGTGATGACATTTGCAGGTAGTCACTTAACGGGTTAACGTTCTAACATAAATTAAAGCTTATAGATAAGATTTTGGTTATGGCTCACGGTTTCAATTTCAGTTGAGTCAAAAAAATTATCAATTTCGAGCCGAGTATCGATCGCTTAAAGTAAATAAATAATTGACGATCTCGAGGTGGGATTGGAGGAGTGACCGCTTTGGCCATATGTTCTATTCGGAGGGCCTATTCATATGTGTGTTTTTTCTTGTAAAAAAATTAAAGTTAAGTCTTAAATATACTCCTATAGTTCATGCACTCTCTCCCGATAGAAATTCTTCAACAAACCTTCTCTACTAATCTGAACTTGAGTTAACTTACCTGAATCCAATTACACTAAATCAAAACTCTGCTGATTATCCCATCTAATTCAAGAGTTAATATTCATCACACTATGAATATCTTATTGATGATTTTATTTCTAGAAGAATTCACTTTTAATAATTTATGTTTATACTTTCATTTATTATTAATGGTGTAGATCGCTTATTTGTCGTTCAATAAAATGGGCTCTGAAATATTATGGTTCATAGTCATAAAAAATGATTTAGGGTGTGTGCTTGCCATGATTATTATTGTTGTTTCTTGTTTTAGTGGCTTAGACTAACCAACCACCTACTCTGCCTCGACAAGAACAGATACATTTGAGATAAATCGCTGGCTTATTTTGGATTAATTAAAACTTATCTGCAAAAACATTACGTACTTATATTTTGGTTAATCCACCTACTTCAGTTTATTTTGTCTGCTTGGAAGTATTAGGATTGTTGCCAACTCTAAAAAATATTAGGAAGAAAGGTCTAAAAATAGTCTACTTAAAATTTTGACTAATTTATTAATTTTAAAAATCCCTTAATATATTACATTTTTCTTTAAATAATCATTTAAATGAACCCTACTAATATACCATTATATCCTTAATTTATTTACACTACTTTTTTTATTTGAACCCTTCAATTAGGGGTGTGCATGGTTCGGTTTGGTTAACCAAATCGCCCGTAAATCGTAAACCAAACAATAAACCGTTCTTTTTTTTCAAAACCGTTCGGTTTGAAACCATAATATTTCGGGCGGTTCGGTCGGTTTTGACCGAACCGTAGTTTTACTAATTTTTTTCCCTATACACAATAATTAATAAAATTGTAAAACACAATCTTAATAGAATAGATAAAATGAAATCCCAATAATCCAAAATATAATTCGAATAGACGAAATACTATTACAACGTTCACAAACCAGTTGTTAAAAAATAACTAAAGAACCACAAAAAGAAACAATAAACTTTTGTCTTCTTCGAGATTTCAGATTGAATGAAACTGTGAGAGGCTAAGAGCGCCATGCACGTAGAGGCGCTAAATACTAAATAAAAGAGAATGAGTAGGGTTTCTGACTTTGGGCAATTGGGCTTGTCGGCTTGAAAAATGTCTTGAGTTTACTAGTTTAGGGATTATATAATATAAAGACTATAAATCTATAATATTTATTTAGATAATATTATATAATATATATATAAAATTCGGTTTGGTTCGATTTTTTTGCGGGTTTTCATTAGTGAAAACCGTAAACCAAACCATACTAAAAAAAATCAATTCTAAAAATCGTAAATCGAACTGTAAACCAAAAACCGAACCATATTTAATGGTCTGATTTGGTTCGGTCGGTTTGGTTGGTTTGAACCATACTTTGCACACCCCTATCTTCAATAATCATTTAAATGAACCCTACTAATATACAATTATATCCTTAATTTATCTACTTTATACACTCTATGCACGAAGCAATCAACATAATGAATTTGGAAGGAGGAAGTACAATTTATGAGAACTTCTGAACCTAAAGCAATGATTATAAATTTCCATTAATATTATATTACTCCCTAATCTACGAAAAATATGTTCAGTCTTATTTTTTCTTCCACACAAAATCTTGTTCATTTTATTTAAATAGTTAATTTTTAAGTATTTTTTCTACTTTTCTAATAAAGTTAACGATCGTAGACAATATTCTTTACTTTTTATCTCATATCTACTTTATAGAGTAATGATATAGAACCAACCATCTGATTTTTTTATGAAACCAGATTAATGAGTTGTCACGCCACGTCATTATCAATTATAATTTAAAATAAATAATAAAATTATATTAATATATTTTAAAAATAAATACAATTTTTTCAATTTAAATATATTTTTTTAATTTTTTATCTTTAACCTCCGGCCTAATTCGATTAATTCTAAAACATCTCAAAGCCGATTGCCATGAATCTTATCGTCCTTATTAGTATGCATACTGCTAACAATGAGCTCTAGTATGTTTTGCTTCAAGATTAATACTCCATCTGTCCCACAATTGTTTGCACTCTTTCCTTATTCGTCCGTCCCACAATTGTTTGCACTACCCAAAAAAAGGAAATTTTTTCATAAACCCCACACTCACAATATCCACATATTTACACAAAATGCCATTACTTTTACCCTCAATCCAATCATTCACTTTACTTTATTCATAAAAGTTACAAAATTACCCCTCAACACTCCATTCATTACACATTTTTCTTAGTTTGCGTGCCCATAAAATGGTGCAAACAATCTTGGAATGGAGGGAGTACAAGACATTGCGTGACAATTCATTAATCTGGTTTATAAAAAATTAGATGATTGATTCTATATCATTACTCCTACTTTATATATTAAAATATAAATTATTTTTAAAACTTATGTCGTGCAAAAAAAAAGACATACATTTCGCTTTAGTGTGGTCTACTCGTTTTTTGTTAAAGAAAATTGAAAATTGAAAAAAATTGTAAACGTTCTTTGTTTTTTTGAGTGAAAAACAATTGAACATTCCTACTACTTAACCGTAATTGAGCAGATATGTTTTGAAATAATCAGGCGGTTTCATGTCTTAGTTGAACTTGAAAAGGCTTCAACTTTCAATTTCTTACATAAAAGTATGGTTGACCTTCTGAACCACCTTTTTTATTTTGTCGCAAGGAAAAACACTATGATTTGACACTTCAACTTCTCATAGGAATATCATATTTCTTCAAGTCTTCCATGTTCACACTCAATCTAAATGAAATTTGATTTTTTTTTTTAATTCTCAATATTCTATTTTTTGATCGACTAATTTAGGAGACCAATTTCATTGTTTACTTGCGGGATTCCGTTTAAAGTTAGAGTTTTGCGTTATGTATGAACTGACCTTTAAAAATTATTTGCAACTTAATGATTTTAAATATGGGACCTAGAAAGAAGTGCACTTTTAAATCTCAAGTCTACCCACCACTAGATCAATTCCTTCCTACTGTATTTGAAATCTGATTATCTTAATACTTTCTAACAAGTTAAGTTGAACACGAATTTTAAAAAAAAATTAATGTATAAAATAAAAGTTTATAAGCGTTGATAAAATAGTGGAAATTAAAAAAAATGTATGGTGAGTATATGTTTAGAATATATATATTCATTGGTTCATTGCACATTTAAAATGTCTCTTAAAAGTCCCATCGACATTTTACATATATTTTTTCAATTGATTCTCGAAGTCTCACACGTTCACACTAGAGGTCTGAATGCTTTGTGGTTGGTTGACATTATTTTTGTAAGCAATTAAAGTCAATGGATTGCATCATTGTTCACACACAAAGACAAAGGGCCCAATCTTACCAAACTCTCCGTCAAAGCCCATTCATAGAAAAAAAATATTTTGAAAATAAATTTGAATCGCACATCGGTCGGTTTGCTTAGAAAGTTATCATGCCTTGAGAAAAAAATAAAAAAGATTTTTAGTCACTAAAAATAAGTTATCATAGTAAAATATTTCATTATATCGTTCCAGTGTATCAAATGACGTGTATTTTTTATTTATTTATTAAGTTTCATATATATTTCTATTTACTAATCATATAAGAATTCAGTTATTTAATTAATTGACCTTCACACTATTTTTGAATGCATACTTGTATCAAAGAATTTGTTTAACCATGGGAAGATAGAGTTGGGGGTATATAAGAAATAGAAATGAATCTTTTTTTTCTTGGGGGGGGGGGTGTGGAAATAGAAATGAATCATTACCCAAAGGATGCTAGTATTTAGTCTAAAATAATGTGTCTTTTATGAAATTGGTTATTCATTTTCTTATTTTAAGGTTTCTTTGTTAAGTTAATTTTTTTTTTCTTTCAATTATCTGTACTTTTTTTTTTTTCATATCTCTTACTCCTTTTTCTTTATATTTCTCTACATCATTACTCCAACACATTAAATACTAGTCCTTTCATTCTTATGTAATTGACCTATTTGTCGTTCCAACTTAATTGACATATTTTCTAAAATGTCAACATTCTCACGATCCCTTTATCTTTTCTATTTTGAAACTATATTTCTTAAGATCTATTAAAAAAAAAAAAAGTGTCAATTATATATATGAATGGGGTAGCATTATTCTTTAAAATTAACATATGTAAATAGGTAAAAGAGTAGTAACTTATCCGTTGACAGAAGGGAGTATAATATTTGATCATGTAAATCAAAAAAATTAATCTTCATTGCAATTCTCTCAAAACTAACAATGGTTGATGAAGAATCATCAATTTCCATATCACTAAACATTACTTGGGAATGTGAACTACTAAAATCAATGCTCCTAATTTCATCAATAATAAAAGAATTTAATAATAAATCGGAATTATCAATCGAAATAATAAAATCTTCATAACATTCTTCTTGTGCTTCATAGTCCCTCACCGTCACCCAATCCTCCTCCTCCTCTGTCCACCCTGCACCATAATCTCCAATCAAATCTCGAATCCTATCCGCTGGATTATCCGAACCCGATCCAATTTCCAAGGGGTCGGGTACAGAACCCGGATCCGAAACCTCCACACCATCCCAAAAGTGGTGATCAATTACACTAGTCGGAGATTTCTTCCTACACTTTACCAAAGAATCAAAAAACGGATGCTGCAACAGTTCACCAGCCGTCCATCTTTCTCTGGGGCATTTCATCAAACACCTTGCCACAAAGTCTTTAGCCCCATCGGAAAACCACCTCGGAATCTCCGGCACGTCGTCGGTAAACGCCACTCTGTAAAGAGCCGCCGCAGGGTCCTTCATCTCCGGCCATGGATTACGCCCCGTCGCCATTTCAATGACTGTACACCCCAAAGCCCAAATATCAGCCGGAAAACCCTGCTCCTCGCCGCGCGCAACTTCCGGCGCCATGTACGCCGGCGTTCCGGCGAACGCCCCTTCCCCCCTCTTCGCGCACCCAAAATCCGCAATCTTCAACTCGTCATTTCCGATTAAGATATTCTGACCTTTTACATCGCAGTGAACAATTCCATTCGTGTGAAGATAATTCAGCCCCTTAAGCAGCTGATTCGTGTACAATTGAATGACGTTTTCCGGCAGAGAACCGCCCTGTTTCCTCACCAGATCGGCGAGAGTACCGCCGGAAACATACTCCAAGAAAATATTGCAAACGGATTTATTAATTTCAGAGCCGAAGCACTTGATTATGAAAGGGGAGGAAAGTTGAGAAATCAAATTCTGCTCGTTTTGTAACGAGGTAGAAGAAGAAACGTCGGCGGATTTAACGGCGAAGAGGTGGCCGGCGGGGGTGGTGGCGAGCGACACCGTGGCGGAGGAGCCGCGGCCGATGGTGGGACCCCTTGTCCAGTCCATTCCATTCAAAAATGAAATTGGGAGTTAGAGAAGTGGAGTATATTTATATATGTGAAAAGGTGAGTAAATGTTATTTATACTTATAGCCCTCCTGTTTATTTAATAGAATTAATTGGGTGGGTGTTGGGGTCCGGCATCTTCGATGGGCATTTGGTATTCCTATAGCTAATTTCTTATCGTGTACAAACTGACGCCCACACACTTTTCCAATTCTTACTCTTATCATATTACCTAACCTATACTCTCTCCGTCCCGTCATTAATTCGAGTTTTAATGTAAAAATTGTTTATTAATATTAAAGATGATAAAATAACTTTTTTAAAAAGATAATGAGTAATTCAATTTTATTGAAAAGAGAATATTTTGTTAGTGGGTAAAAAGTAATTATATGTAATGTAAATAAAAGATGTTTGAGAAAGACTTTTCAAAATAAGAAAATACTCAATTAATAATGTGATAAATGATAAATGTTCAAATAATAATGAGGGTGATGCAGCAGAGAGATTAATATTTATTATTTTGTATAGAATTAAAAAAAAAAATTACCTAAAGAGGAAAATGAGGTAAAAGAAAAAGGCAAAATCTTGTGTGAGACCGTCTCATGGATCTTTTTATGTGAGACGGATCCCTTTTAATCCATATTTCAAAATTTTGGATAGGATAATCCATATTTTTTTTCCAGATTTTTGGTTTGTAAAAAAAGTGATAATGTTTAAGTAAAAAATTATACGGAGTAATATTTTTAATAAAAGTGACTATCACTTTTTTCCTTAAACACTGTTACTTTTTACTTAAACATTATTACTTTTTATATGAGGGTTAAGATGGATGGTATCATCCAAAGAAAAATATTAGGAATACAATGTGAAAAATTTATTAAAACAATAAATATTTTAAAATAAATTTATCTTTTGTTATTTTGTATTGAATTAATTAATTAAAAAATATAATTTTTAAAAATTTACTCTTTATTATTATGAAAGATATAAAGAAAAATAAGGTAAAATGTAAATATTAGAAATAAAATATGAAAAATTTATTAAAAAATAAATATTAAATTTCAAAAGCCACAAGCAATGAAGCAATATGAAACAGATTGAATATTACTGATCCATATTATGCCAATTAAAATTAAAAAGGGGAAATATTTCCGTTGGGATCGTGGAACTATGATGTGATGATGAGGTAGCAATATAATATATCAGCGGATAAAATCATTAAAATTGTTTTACTTGGAGTGACTTGATGCAATTTGAATTTAATAATACTCAATGTAAAAGCAAAAACTACTAGTTACATGTATATAATTGATATCACTTGATCCAATTTTTTAAATAGATGAATGTTATCTATGAGTTATGATAAATAGAATATAATATTAATTCAAATACAATATAGTATTAACTCATATATTGTATAGTATTAGTTCAAATATTAAATAGGAATAAGTTACATGTATATATGTAAATTAGTATATAAATAAGTTACATGTATGTAACAAGAGTGCAACCCCACTTAAAAAAAGTGTAAGTTCAAATGGTTAAAAATATTAATACTACTTTCCCTACAAAATTAATATTTTTTTCACGTATATATAAGTTAATGTATTTCTTCATATGTATTAGAGTATTACTTGTGTGCACCATTTTTATATCGTGCAACTAATATTGTTTAATAGAAAAAACTAATATTGTTTACAAGAAATCAACTAATGGGAGTAGTAATTAATTTTATTGTTTAGTAAAATTATAAAATACTCTCTATGTCCACATGAAATATATTTGCTTTCCTTTTTTTGTGTCCTCGTAAAATGTGTTTTTTTTTTTATACTGCATCATACTTATTTTATGTTGTTTCTACTTTATCTATTTATTCATAAATAAACATATTTCATAAAATTTGTGTAAAAAGAAAATACACTATAACGTGGAGAAAATATTGTTTTGTGAAACTTTTAATTTTATTAAGTAAAAAGAATTAATATTGTTGAAGGAAAAAAATAACACATTTAAAAAAGACCAATTGGATGGGATGGAATGGAACTGGTGTATATAAGAGTTGCCATTTGTGTATAGTATGAGGTGTGAACATTTGTACTTATAGCCTGTTAGGAAGGCAGCCGTCCACACAGAAGGGCACGTGCCGTCATGATCAACACTAGTATATAAGTAATATTTTAGTATACACATATTTATTCCCATCTTATTATATTTTTACATTCAATTAATTTTTTTTATTTTTTATTTATAAAAAATTATAAAATTATCTTTTAAAACTCTACTAATTATATATATTTTTAAAAATGTGTAATTCTAAAGGTGCAAATTCGATTAGAACAGAGGGATTATCTGTATAAACGAAGAGTTTTCACACATTGGGGCGGGCACTAGTTTATTAGACTTGATGAGTTCCTAATTTAAGGGCGGCCTTCGGAATTGCATTGCCACTGTTTTGAGGTTTAATCCTTTGGCCTACTAGAGTAGTAAAAATTTAGTATTTCCGAATTTGGCCGGGTTAATTTGGAAAATGAAAAAATAGTGGTAATAGTTTAAGGTTTCTCTTTCTTGACATGTGAAAGTGAGGGACAAAAGAATTGAATTCACGTGGTTGGGTAATGAGGGCATTGGAATTGGACAGAAGGATTTGGGCTGGCTCGTGAACCGTGAGGAGGAGGAGCAACAACACATAGAGTGATGCTCACGCATTCTCGATCATTTCTTGTTTATTTTCCCGCTCGCCAAAATACAATCACTCACCTCCGATATTTATGTCAAGATCTATGTACGAGTAATACACATTATCAATTTAATACACACATGTGCTTACACATAAATCAAAAACCGTAATCGGACGATTAGTAACTGTCAGTTTGACCGAAACGATAGTTATGGTTAAAAAATCGAGTTGTAACCATAAAAAGACACATTTGCTCGAAACAATTTGAAAATAACCACTTTACGCCTTTGAACCCACATAGAATGTTTCATTATATATATACCCCACCGAAAGTCTAGTTGTTGCGAATAGCGTATTAAAGACCCTTCGCTTCTTTAAGTTCTTATATCGTCAGACATTTTAACATTTTGTAGTATTAGGATCGGACATTTACTATTTATACTATTAGGATCAGGAACCTCCTTGGTAGCAGTAAAATTAACTACACGCTTGTCCCTTTAAAAGCAACAGTTTAACCGTCGATTTTACGAGTCTTTTTTTTTTTTTTTATTATGCAAAATTCTTCTATTCTTTTTTCAATGCACAATTCTTCTATTTTCTAAGTATCAACTCCACTGATATAATGAATTCTTACTATGGTGATTATATTTTAGCGTGTCGAGTCTTATTGACTCAATTCACAAACGTTAAGGTCTCTTTTACCAGAAGAGATGCGAATGTGTTCGCGCATACCCTTGCTAGAGAGTCTCCTACGCTCAACAATAATATTAGCTGGATTGACCCACCAAGTTGTGTGGTTGGGCTTCCTATATACACTTGTGTTTGCAATAATGAAACCTAATTCTCTGTTGGTTCAAAAAAAAGTATAAATTTAAGTTGTATAATTTGTATTAAATTCTAGTAATATATTTTTTAAAAAAAGAAGTTAAAACGAATAAAAAATGAGCGCTTATAAGCGAAAAAAACAAACAAACAAAAAGGTAGATTGAGTATGGAAAAGTAATGACATATGAGTAAATAAAAGTATATTTTGAGGGTGAGAATTATGAAAATATTTCCTTTTATGGAGTGTGCAAATTGACATGAAACATTCATATATGAAAAGTGTGCAAATTTCTGTGGGACGGAGGGAGTATTATATATTTATTGTATTCGTTGTTATTATATATTTATGTACTTCAATTCATCCATCCGATAATTACTTGCACACTTTTTTTATTGGAACGTCCCAAGATCAATTGCACACCCTTAATATGGAAATACCCCACAAAAAAATACTTTATCAACATCATTTTATTTCCAAAATTGAAACTCTTCAACTTCAACAATTAATTTCTCACTCACCTTAACTCGGTTTTGAGATATTAAATATACCACGTTCATCTACTCCGCGAGTAGATCGACTATGTCACGTTCAATTATTTCTTAATTAACGTTTAGTCCGTCTAATTAATTAAATTAGATCAGGGTGTCAAAACCCAATTAATTCCCATTAATTCCAACAATCCCCCACATGAGTGAAAATCGTATCTATACAACATCAGACTCAGTGTTCAGTTCGAGTGAGATCTCCGTGCGTCCGGATAAGTGGTTTTTTGCCTTGAACTTTTCGTAGCCAAACACTATCGGATATACCGGCAGCTTAGTGGACGCGATGCCTTGAACTACTCCTCCATAGTGTATACCTAGACAACAGTGTCAGCACACTTCAATCTCGTCTTTGTAACGTTCTCACGTTTTTGTCCGTTCTGGCCATGGACGTCCTTTGTATTCATAAATGTTTGGTCGAAGCGGCCCTCACTTCTCATTTATATAGGTAACTTCCTTTCGAGTATCCCGTTATACTCTAGGAATCATTAAGAGTCGAAGACTCAGCCTTTACCACATCTTACGGGTCGTTAACACTTGAGATAGTGCTGTCCGGAATAGTCGTAGTTTTCAAGTGTTTTATCACTAACCTCCACAACTTCGTTTTCCCATTGAACCAAGTTCTTGGGATCTCCAGTCATCATGGTTGGGTTACCACTGCTTTGGTTTTTATTGTGGGTTTTAGACCCATTCCTTCTACCAGCTTATTCAATTGATCTCGGTTTATGCTCTTCGTGAGCGGATCCGCTATATTGTCCTTCGTATTGACATAATCAATGGACATTACTCCAGTGGAGATCAATTCTCTAACGGAGTTGTGTCGACGACGTATGTGTCTCGACTTTCCGTTGTACATGACATTCGTAGCTCTCCCAATGGCTGCTTGACTGTCACAGTGTACCGTCACCGCAGGTACCGGCTTTTTCCAACATGGAATGTCTTCCAGAAAATTACGCAACCATTCAGCCTCTGCAGCGGCTAGGTCTAACGCTATAAATTCTGATTCCATTGTGGAACGAACAATACATGTTTGTTTCTTGGACCTCCACGACACTGCTGCTCCTCCAATAGTGAATACATATCCACTGGTGGACAGCGAGTCTTTCGTGTCTGATATCCAATTTGCATCACTGTATCCTTCGACTACAGCTGGATGTCTTGTGTAGTGAAGCCCATAATCAATTGTGTACTTCAAGTATCGTAATACCCTTTTCAACGCTTTCCAGTGCTCATGACTTGGATTGTTCGTGTATTGACTCAACTTGTTTACCGAACATGCAAGATCAGGGCGTGTACAGTTCATGATGTACATCACACTTCCAATGATCCTTGCGTATTCCAGTTGAGCCACTGGTTCTCCTCTATTCTTTTTCAGGTGAACATTGAGTTCCAAAGGTGTCTTAGCAGGTGGATCGTCAAAGGCCTTAAATTGCTTTAGTACCTTCTCCACGTAGTGAGATTGTGTCAAGGAAATTCCATTGGACGTTTTCTCTATCCTGATTCCAAGAATCACATCTGCTAATCCCATGTCTTTCATGTCAAAGTTTCTACTCAACATGTTCTTTGTATTAACTATGATATCGTGATTGTTACTCATGATTAACATGTCATCGACATATAAGCACACAATAACATATCCGGTTGGAGTATCCTTCACATACACACACTTATCGCATTCGTTAATTCGAAAACCATTTGACAACATTGTATTGTCAAATTTTAAGTGCCACTGTTTTGGAGCTTGCTTAAGTCCATATAGTGATCTAACGAGTTTGCACACCTTTTTCTCGTTTCCAGGAGCAACATATCCTTCAGGTTGCTCCATGTATATTTCTGCATCCATCTCACCATTAAGAAACGCCGTCTTAACGTCCATTTGGTGTATTTCGAGATTGTGCAACGCAGTAATGGCGACTAACACCCGAATGGAGGTGATCCTTGTCACTGGTGAATATGTATCGAAGAAATCATACCCTTCCTTTTGTTTAAACCCCTTTGCAACAAGACGAGCTTTGTACTTATCAACAGATCCATCTGCTTTGTACTTTCTTCTAAGGATCCACTTACATCCTAAGGGCTTGCAACCTTTAGGGAGGTCAACCAACTCCCATGTGTGGTTTAAGAGAATAGACTCGTATTCACTTTTTATGGCTTCTTTCCAGAGGTGTGCATCTGGTCTTGCCATTGCTTCTTTGATAGTTTTGGGTTCTTCTTCCTCCAAAACATAAGTAATGAAGTCTGAACCAAAGTCTTTATCAATTCTAGCTCTCTTACTGCGTCTCGATTCTTCACTCTCTTGAGTGGAAGGACTAACAGTGTCATTTGTTGCTTCGAGAGTTCTTTTGCTCGAACAGTCTTCCTCTTTTTCCTTAAGAGGAAAGCCGTTCTCAAAGAACACTGCGTTCCTTGATTCAATCGTAGTGCCTTCTGTCATATCCGGTACTTCAGATTTGTGAATCAGAAATCGATAGGCACTACTGTTTGAAGCATATCCTATAAAGATACAATCGACGGTTTTAGGGCCGATCTTAACTTGTTTAGGAAGTGGTACTTCAACCTTAGCCAAACACCCCCACACTTTGAGGTAGTTGTATGAAGGTTTTCGTTTCCTCCATATTTCATAAGGAGTTTGATCCTTAATTTTATGAGGAATCTTATTCAGAATGTGGTTAGCCGACATAATCGCTTCCCCCCACAAGTTCTGAGGTAGACCAGAGCTGATTAACATTGCGTTCATCATCTCCTTTAGTGTTCGGTTTTTCCTCTCCGCAACACCATTAGACTGAGGTGAGTAAGGGGCTGTCGTTTGATGTATGATCCCAGATTCAATACATAATTGTTCAAACGGAGCTACGTACTCTCCACCTCTATCACTACGAATTGATTTGATTCGAGTGTCCAATTGATTCTCTACTTCTGTTTTGTAACGTTTAAAAGCTTCGATAGCTTCGTCTTTACTCTTTAAAAGGTAAACGTAGCAGAATCGTGTACAATCGTCTATGAAAGTAATAAAATACTTTTTCCCTCCTCTAGTTTGTACAAACTTCAAATCACATACATCCGTGTGAATTAAGTCTAGAGGAGCAGCGGTGTTCCTTTCAACAGTTTTAAACAGTAGTTTGGTCATTTTTGCTTCCGTGCATATTTCACATCGTTTGGATGTATCAACGTTGTCAATTTTAAGTAAATCGAGATTTTCTAATCGCTTTAAGGATTTTAGATTCACATGTCCTAATCTAGAATGCCATAAAGAGGAACACTCAACGATATAAGCAGAAGTGGAAGCAATTTCATTAATAACTTGTTTGCCGTTGGGGCTTACAACCATTGTGCTTAATTTAAATAAACCATTCTCGAGATAACCCTTCCCGAGAAAGTGACCAAACTTACTTAGAACTATCTTATTAGCTTCAAAGACTAGTCTAAATTTATTGCTAACTAGAAGAGACCCCGAAATCAGATTCTTCCGGATGTCTGGGACATGCAACACGTTCTTCAATGTCAACTCTTTTCCAGATGTCAGTTTAAGCACTACTGACCCAATTCCAGCCACTTCAGATGAGGCTTGATTGCCCATGAATAACTTTCTCCCATCAGATGGAGAATAGTCTGAGAATGCAGATCTCTCCGAGCAGACATGGCAAGTGGCACCGGTGTCCACAAACCACTTTTTCTTGTTGTCCACCATGTTGACCTCCGTCACCACTGCGGACATGTCCAAATCCGTAAGGTTCACATAATCTTGTACTTTCTGTTTGCCCTTTCCCTTATCGTCACGACGAGGTTGACGACACTCACTGGATCTATGGTTCGGTTTCCCACAGTTATAGCAATTTCCAGTGAATTTCTGCTTTGTGGCTGGACCCTTTCCCTTCACATTCTTCGTTGTGTTGGCAGCAGATTCGTTTGGACGTCTCCTTTTTCTTGACGGACCCTCTTGTTCCATCAAGTTAGCTTTGACTTCAATCTGGAGGGCAGGCCCCTTGCCTTCTCTCTTTCGATTGTCCTCCTCAATTCTGAGACGGATAATCAGGTCCTCCAAGCTCATCAGCTTTCGTTTGTGCTTTAGATATGATTTGAAATCCTTCCACGATGAAGGCAGTTTCTCGATCACGGTCGCTACTTGAAATGCATCAGGTAACACCATATCCTCAGCAGCAATCTTATGGAAGATAATCTGCAGTTTCTGGACTTGATCCACTACAGACTTGTTATCGTCCATCTTGAAATCGTACAGTTGTGAAACGACGAATTTCTTCAATCCGGCACCTTCAGTTCTGTACTTCTTCTCCAAGGATTCCCACAGTTCCTTGGCAGTTTTTATGTCACAGTAGACACTGTAGAGTGTATCGGAAAGTCCTCCAATGATGTGATTTCTGCACAGATAATCACCACTCAACCACTGATCATAGAAGATCCTTTCTTGTTGGCTTGCACTGGCCTCAGGTTGTGTAAGTTTCGTTTCGGTTAGAAACCTATTCATTCCAAGCATGGTTAGGTAAAATTGCATCTTACTTTGCCATCGCTTGAATTCAGTTCCGGAAAATTTTTCCGGCTTTTCTCCTTGTACGACCATTGGCCTCGGCCCGGGTGCGGAGAAGGTAAACATCGGATCCCTTATGGGATTGTGGAAAGGAGGAAGCGGTTCTAGCGTACTGCCTCTGAACTTAACTCATCTTTGATACTGCAGTAAATTAATTAAATTAATTAGTTCCGAAAAATTAATTAAATTCAAAAATACTGAACTTAACTCATCTTTGATACTGCAGTAAATTAATTAGTTCCGAAAAATTAATTAAATTCGAAAATATTAATTAAAAGATTCTGTTCTGCGATTGTTGGAACCTGTTTTACGGCGTTCCGTTAATACACAGTAGCACCACTGTGTAAGAAGTATCGGCGAACGTACGTAGTTTGAATGGGCCGAGCCCATTCCTGAGTTGGGCTTTCGGAGTTTTTGGGTCTGCAAAAAGATAAGCAGGCACCTGTTTTACGGCGTTCCGTTAATACACAGTAGCACCACTGTGTAAGAAGTATCGGCGAACGTACGTAGTTTGAATGGGCCGAGCCCATTCCTGAGTTGGGCTTTCGGAGTTTTTGGGTCTGCAAAAAGATAAGCAGGCCCCAAAGACCACCAAAGACCAATTGCCAAATCCAAAGCCGGAGCCGAGTCGGCCGGGCGCGTGTGGCTCTTAGAGGAATGTACCTCTTTTAGATAGTTGAACTACCATGCTACTTCAATACCTTTATACATCTTAAATGTTTTGTAGGTTTCCTATGTGGGACAATTTCCCACATTCTCAAACTTCCAAAATTGAAACTCTTCAACTTCAACAATTAATTTCTCACTCACCTTAACTCGGTTTTGAGATATTAAATATACCACGTTCATCTACTCCGCGAGTAGATCGACTATGTCACGTTCAATTATTTCTTAATTAACATTTAGTCCGTCTAATTAATTAAATTAGATCAGGGTGTCAAAACCCAATTAATTCCCATTAATTCCAACAGTTAGAGCGTAACTCATTTATTAAACGAGTCTTGCCCGAGCCGAGTTTTAATAGATCGAGCCGTAAGCTCCTATTGGATACGCCGAAGTCACTTAACTTTTTGTACTCATTTCGTCCTTTGGAGGTAGCATATCATATATGTAGCAGCCTCTTCCAATCCACGAGTGGAGTCCATTCCCACCCCTAATTCCCATAAACCCACGAATTTTCGAGAAAAAAAAAAGAAAGTAATGGAACATTGATCATTATAAATTTTCACGCACAATGCGTGCCGTAAATAATATGGGTAGAAATCAATGCTAATCAAATCGTTAATTTTTATGTCAAAATGTATTAAATAAAAATATATGTGTAATAATACCAATACTCTTAGACAACTAGTAGAAAAACAAGGCAACAATTTGAAAATTGAAATAGATCTGAATAAAAATAAATCTACATTAATGTGAAGGAAGAAGTATCTACTCTACTCACGAAATAAAATAAAGATTGGGTCCATATTAATTTTATGATTTTGAGGCCTATAGGCTGGCTAGGCATTAGGTAAATAGTAATGTCATTTATTGTGCATTTCTTTTAGTCCGATCATTCATTTTAAAAGTTCATTAGCGGAGACTCTAGCTATTTGAAGAAGCCAGAGCAAAGTTCTACATGACGAACTCATCTTATGAATTATTTTCACTTTGAGAGTTTCAAACTTAAAACCTAAAGAAGAGTATACTTCTTAGAAAATTAATATAAATGAACTAATTTCACATATCTTTAAGTTTTGGGACTCACATGTCCGGATGGGGGACGTAGTTCGGGATTTCACATCCGAATTTTACCATCCAACTCCAGCCACTCATAATAATACATAGGAGTATATATTATACTATTATAATAATACAACATCATACATTCTTACACAATTGATTTGACATAAAGTTACATTATATAATATTATAATACAACATCACCCACTTTTACACAATTGATTTGACATAAAATTACATCCTATTATACTCAAAATCCCTAAGGGGCTGTTTGGTTAGGGATTGTGGTGGATGGGATGGGGATGGGGATTTGAAAAATGGGGATGGGGGTAATCCATGAATAGTAATTGAATAAAAATTGTGTTTGGATAGAGATTGAAAAATAGATGTGGATGGAGAACTTTATGTCAAATCAATAGTGATGTTGTATTATTTTATTATTGTTAGTTAGTAGAGTAATTAGTGTAAGAAAGAAAAGTAGGAAAGAGAATAAATATGTGGAAGAAAAGTAGGAGAGAGAATAAATGTGTGAAAGAAAAGTAGGAAAGAGAATAAATGTGTGGAAGAAAAAGTAGGAGAGAGAATGAGTAATTAATATAAAAATATGATGATGTAATTGTATAAAAATAGGTATATAGGTGTATTATAGGGGTGGATGGGTATTGAGATGAGTATTTGGATGGAGAGGGATGGAGAGGGATGGGATGGGGGATGGCCCATCCAAATCCGGATGGGCCAATCCCTAAACAAACACACCCTAAGGGTTTGTTTTGAGATTATGTAGGATGGGGGAAATTTTGGATGGGGAAATCTTGGATGTGAAAATTCTGATAAATAGTAATTGTGTGTGTTTGTTTAATTTTGGGATTTTGAGTAGGATGAGATGTAATTTTATGTCAAATCAAATTGTGTAAGAGTAGTTGGATGAGATGTAATAGTAGGATGTATAGGGGTGAATGTAGTTGGATGGGGAAATTCGGATGTGAAATCCCGAAGTAGAACAAGGATCGTCCCACGTCCGGACGGGTGAGTCCCAAAACAAACATGCCCTAAACAAACACACATAATCAATATTCATCATAATTTCTCCATTCAGAATTTTCCATCTGGATTTCTCCCGTCCTACATAATCCCAAAACAAACACCCCCTAAAAGTTTGAACTTTTCAATGATACAAATTTCTTTCATTGTATCAAAGCCCCAAGCTCACGTCACTACAAGAAACAGGGGGAATAGCGACGAAAATTTTACGACAAATCTAAATTTCATCGCTAAAATCAATTTTTAGCAACGAAATATAAATTTTCATCGCTAACTTGTTAGATTTAATATTTGCAACAAAATTTATATATTTCATCGCTATATTAGCAACAAATTGCTTCATTTTGTTGTTAATAATCAAAACAACAATGAAAATTATATTTCGTCGCTAATATTTTGCGATGAAATAGAAATTTTAGTGGCTAATTTCTTGAAATTATTTTTTACAACAAAATTTATATATTTTATCGCTATATTAGCAACAAATTGCTTCATTTTGTTGTTAATAATCAGAACAACTATAAAAATTGTATTTCGTTACTAATATTTTGCGATGAAATAGAAATTTTTGTGGCTAATTTCTTGAAATTATTTTTTACAACAAAATTTATATATTTCATCGTTATATTAGCAACAAATTGCTTCATTTTGTTGTTAATAATCAGAACAACTATGAAAATTATATTTCGTTGCTAATATTTTGCGGTGAAATAGAAATTTTTGTGGCTAATTTCTTGAAATTATTTTTTGCAACAAAATTTATATATTTCATCGCTATATTAGCAACAAATTGCTTCATTTTGTTGTTAATAATCAGAACAACAATGAAAATTATATTTCGTTGCTAATATTTTGCGATGAAATATAAATTTTCGTGGCTAATTTCTTGAAATTAATTTTTGCAACAAAATTTATATATTTCATCACTATATTAGCAACAAATTGCTTCATTTTGTTGTTAATAATCAGAGCAACAATGACAATTATATTTTCTTGCTAATATTTTGCGATGAAATTGAAATTTTGTGGCTAATTTCTTTAAATTAATTTTTGCAACAAAATTTATATATGTCATCGCTATATTAGCAACAAATTGCTTCATTTTGTTGTTAATAATCAGAACAACAATGAAAATTATATTTCGTCACTAATATTTTACGATGAAATATAAATTTTTGTGGCTAATTTATTGAAATTAATTTTTGCGATGAAATTAAAATATTTCATCACTATACTAGCAACGTAATGCTTCATTTTGTTGTTAATAATCAGAAAAACAATGAAAATTTTATTTTGTCGCTAAAGTTTTGCAATGAAATATAATTTGTTGTGGCTAATTTATTGAAATTACTTTATGCGATGAAATAAAAATATTGCATCACTAAACTAACAACGAATTCTTTTATTTTGTTGTTAATAATTAGGACAACAATGAAAATTATATTTAGTCACTATTATTTTGCGATGAAATATATTTTTTGTGGCTAATTTCTTGGAATTAATATTTGCAACAAAATTAAAATATTTTATCGCTAAACTTTTAATAAATTATTTTATTTTGTTGTTAATAATAAGAAAAACAATGAAAATTATATTTTGTGGCTAATATTAAATCAATTATGCATATTAAATCAAGAAAATCGATTTATATAATTAAATGTTTAATAATTCTCCAAATTTTATGTCTTATAAATCAGTATGAATGTTAATAAAAATATTTATAAATATGATATGATGCAAATGAAGATGACATAAAGATGAGAGAATGAAGATTGGATTGAATATTTATTATTTTTTTTAATTGTTAAAGTAACATTGATTTTTTACAATTGAAATTGTTTTAAAAATTACAATATATATACACACACATATATATATACATATATAATTGTTACAACTTACAAGTTAAAAATTAATCAATTAACAAATGTGAAATAAATTATTAAATGAGTAAAAGTAACTACTAAATTAGTAACAATTGAATACATATATAATTAATATTAAAAACTGAATCAAAAAGTTGTCTGCCCGAGTGGTAGGCGCCCAACTATGGGCGCCATCCACCCGGGATCAATTCCCACCAAGATCAAATAAAACATTTATTTAAATAAAATGGGGGAGGGGGTATGTGGGTTGGGTTGGGTTGGGTTGGGTTGGGTTGGGTTGAGTTGGGGGTTGGGGCGGGGCGGGTCAAGTGCGGAAGTGGGTTTAGAGAACGATTGAGTTGGTTCGGTTGGGGTGGATCGGGTCGGGTGTGGGTGCAGGTTGGGTTGGTCGAGTACGAAAGTGGGTTTAGAGAATGATTCGTAAATCGGATATCATAGCCAAATATTAGCGACAAAAATATGAGTTTCATCACTAACATTTGCAACGAAATTAAAATATTTATCACGAAAATATTTGTCGCTAATTCTAATATTTTTGTCGCTAATGTGAATTAGCGATGAAATAATTTTGTCGCGGGATTTGTTGCTATACACCCGTCGCTAACGTGTTTGCGACAAATGTTTGATTTTCCTCGCAAACATTTTGTGATGAAACTCATATTTTCGTCGCTAACATTTTGCGATGAAACTTATATTTTTTGTCGCTAATATTTTGCGATGAAACTCAAATTTTCGTCACTAATATTTTGCGATGAAACTCAAATTTTCATCGCAAATATTTGTGACAAAATTAATTTTTTTTGTCGCAAACACGTTAGCGACGGGCGTATAGCAACAAATCCTGCGACAAAATTATTTCATCGCTAACTCACGTTAGCGACGAAAATATTAGAATTAGCGACAATTTTTTTCACGGCTAAATTGCAGTTTTCTTGTAGTGCGTCCACACGTTCTGAGTTAAAAAAAATTACATAGGAGTATATATTGTACTATTATAATAATACAACATCCTACATTCTTACACAATTGATTTGACATAAAGTTACATTATATAATATTATAATACAACATCACCCACTTTTACACAATTGATTTGACATAAAATTACATCCTATTATACTCAAAATCCCTAAGGGTTTGTTTTGAGATTATGTAGGATGGGGGAAATTTTGGATGGGGAAATCTTGGATGTGAAAATTCTGATAAATAGTAATTGTGTGTGTTTGTTTAATTTTGGGATTTTGAGTAGGATGAGATGTAATTTTATGTCAAATCAAATTGTGTAAGAGTAGTTGGATGAGATGTAATAGTAGGATGTATAGGGGTGAATGTAGTTGGATGGGGAAATTCGGATGTGAAATCCCGAAGTAGAACAAGGATCGTCCCACGTCCGGACGGGTGAGTCCCAAAACAAACATGCCCTAAACAAACACACATAATCAATATTCATCATAATTTCTCCATTCAGAATTTTCCATCTGGATTTCTCCCGTCCTACATAATCCCAAAACAAATACCCCCTAAAAGTTTGAACTTTTCAATGATACAAATTTCTTTCATTGTATCAAAGCCCCAAGCTCACGTCCACACGTTCTGAGTTAATCATTTCCTGTTGAAAACAACTGCACTCATTAGTATCAGCCACGGCCACCTCTATACAAATTCGGACTTTTAGATGAAATGAAATTCTTTGGGTAGTCGATCCTAATTCGAGTTCATTTATTGTGCAGTTATTTGAGGTTACAATTACCACAATTACTCAGAATTAATAATGAAAAAAGACATTAGGTAATTATAGCTAGGTAGCTAGACATGCATGTACGCAGATGGGTTAATTAATATTGTAGGAGGTAGCCTGCTGGCCTGTTGTCCGTCCTAACAAGCTGGTCAGGCATGCACATGTACCTCCCTCCAATTCATCGATATGAGGTTGCTTCACAAGCCACGTTGTAAACTTGTCACATGTTTTGTGTTTCGAAAATTGAAATCCAGCCTCCCATCCCTCATGGAATTAATTTAATTAATAAAACACCAAACTACTATTTATCACAACTTGTAGCCAATAGGATTTAGGGTGGGCCAAGTTGAGAAGTGCACGATCCATAACCCATAATGACCTCTAACAATTGTACATTCAATGCAATCATAAAGTTTAATCCGCCTAAATGAGTACTATATATATACTGCTCACAAATAAAATATTCTAGCTACCATATTACTATCATTCATTACTCCCATTCTCACGCAAAAATACTTGTATTTTAAGCTCTTACAAATTAAGATAATCATATTTTATGCAGATTATATATGCATGAAATTTTGAATTTTATATGTAAATTAGTTCACGAGTAGTTACATTTATTTATTGAATATAATAACAATAATGACAAATAAAAAAAATTCTTAGGGGATGGAGCGGGTACTATTTAAAATAAGTATACACTTTTAAAGCAAACATGCACATATTGTTAATAGTCGGTATATATATGATCTTACATGGCTTGATTTTGACTAATCAATCAAAGTATATACTCCTACATAGAGGTAATAACTATTGCAGTGAATGTTCTTTAGAAAGCTCGAGAGAGTTTATATATATAGTGGAGAGCAGAATTTGATTTGAGTATTTTGATTGTATTCATTAATTTAAATATTACATACAAGCATGAACTGCAGTGATTACATTGATCATGCCATTAGAGAAGGATACGCATTCGATTAGGTGACACATGAGCCCTTACTATTTAATGACTAAGTAAACTACACATCGACGGACAAACTGACTCATCTTTATCCTTTGAGATGCAGGCATGGACGACTTAGATGGACTGAAGTCCTTATTTAGGTGGTTGTTCATTCTAGGTGGACATTCAAATGAGATGACCCCGCTAACTAAACCGATCTAGGTGGTTAATTACAAAGGTGGCATGTGAGGTGGTGATCAACAAATCGATGTCAAGGTGGCATTGACAAACTGTCTTTAAGGTATACATTGACTCTTGACCGGTATTTCCTGACTTTGAATTGTTCTCATCCTATTCACTGATCATCATGATGACTAGGACGAGTTCGTTGATTTGACTATATTAGTGAAGAATGAGTATAAGGAACCGATATTATATATGAATTCGATTTGATTGTTGCATAAATTATGGACCAAAATAAGTACCTTTGATAATAACCAAGTTGCATGATTGGTATATAATTTCACTATTCAATATTTAAAAGATCACGTTTGTTGTGAACTCTGGGTCATGTGAATTGATACTTCATATTCACAACAATGACATATTTTATGTACAACGATCGATATACTCCACAAATAAAAAAACCTACATGAACTCAAGTTCACATAAATTTTTGTGGTTTGTTAAAGCATTAAGAGAGATTCTTGATTCCGCGCTATGTTTTTAGTTATTTGTGTTTAATCCTGTTACTAATTTATACTCCCTTCGTCCCCGAAAAGTTTGTGGGAAATCTTGGGCACATAGTTTAAGAAAAAAGTGTAATGATAAGAGTGTTGAGGGGTAATTTTGTAAACTTTTATATATAAAGTAAATAAAGTAGATGTGTTGAGTGTATGATGGGTCCCAAAAGTAATGACATGAACGGTAAATATATGTATATTGTGAGGGTGAGGATTGTGATGATTATTTCTATTTTTGGGGTATGCAAACTTTTGAGGGAGGGAGTATATAGGAATTATGAGTTTTAAGTATATTCTTATTTAAGTTATTCGATTTGACTTATTAATTTTTAAATTTTTTTTTTGATTTCATTATATCGATTTTTTTTTTTAATGAAGGATATTTGAAAGGATGAGGGCAGTAGGAAAGTAAAGGTGCAAGTGAAGAAAAGTTGATAAAATTAATAAGATTGTTGATAAAGTTAATAAATAAGGAACCAACCGCCCAACATTAGAATTTAGAGCGGAAAAAGTAAAAGTGAGCGTTAACAGTTAAATGATGGGGCCGGTTGCATGCGGCTTCTGCTTAAAGTCATGGCAGGCGGTGATATTCATGATCAGGATCCACATTTTATTAGTCTCTATCTGTGTATGTGTTGTGTACCACTCAAGCATCCAAAATGCCGATTACTTGAAGTTCGAGCTCGACTTACAAAAAAGATTATCAAGTCGAGCCGAGCCGAGATTAATGAAATTGAAAGATTTTTTTTAGTTATTGAATAGACTCGTTTATAAATCGGGAGTAGATTTGGTGAAGATGTAGAAAGTGGGGCAGATGCAGTTGAACAGGGCTCATGAGCAGCTCGGTTCGCTTAACAACACTACTCTCATTGAATGAAATCACATGTATATACAGTAAAACCTCTCTATAGTCATATTCTTGGGACCACAAAAAAATATTCCTAAATGGGGGTTATTCCTAAATAGAGTTATAAGGTTTTTTTTTTTTTTTTTAAATGCATGTATATTATATAATGGTATAATTAGTAGATACATGTACATGATGTAATGTGTTGAACTTAATTGAACTAATTTGACAATACTCAAGAGTCACCCACCATAGATGCATGTACTTGCTTTTGATTGCTTTAATTTTTTCATCTATAAATACTATGTATAATACATTTTTTTTATCAATTACATCAAATCAACATTTTCTTCACGCATATAATGACACCAAAAATAGAAAATAGAAATTATTGAAGGAATTATGCAAGAAAATGAGAAAAATAATCCAGAGGATGATAGCATAGAAGTACAAAAAGTTTCATGTGAAAGAAGCTTTAAACTTACTCGACAAGTTGGAAATGTTTTGGGTTCAACAAGAAGGTGGTCATGTGGACGAGCTAATACACACATGCAAGTTGAAGGATAAGGTTACAACACAAAAGATTAAATCATTGTCACAATCAACCTTGAACAAGTATTTTAAATCAACTTAAATCTATTGTAAAATTATATATATTATTATGATTTATTCCTAAATGGAGGTGTATTTCTTTATGTTGGGACTTGAAAAAATATGAATTATGACAATATGGAGTTTATTCCAAATTATAACTGGTCCCAAGTTGGGACCATTAATTTTTATTCCTAAAGAGAGTTTATTCCTTAATAGAGTATTTTTTTTGAGAGGTTTTACTGTATCATTTTTTGTATTTCAGTACACCATGTTTTACTATCTAAAATATTGAGACGTGTAACGTGAAAACAATAATATACGGCTAATAATAATTATAACAATATGAGTTAAAGATCCGTATATTAGAACATGAGAAAAAACACAGACAAATAAACTAATCCAGCCTAACTCTCTCCCTCGTGATATTTTTTACCATCATGTTAATAATTTCAACCTTATTTTCGAATAAAGCTCCTAACTAATTTCTGGTATGCTTTCGAATCAACTTCCAATGTCACCTCAGCTAGCAAAGTACCTAATTTCCGGTCAGGTATCTCTAATCATCAGCCACAAATTATAATAGTGAAAAAAACAAGTTACACATACACTTTTCTTATTTGAACTTTCCAAAATTACTTGCACACACTCATACTCTTAATATGAAAATACCCCACAAAATTAATAACCTCCCAACATCATTTTATTTTTAAAATTGCAACCATCTTTTTACATACATTTTACTTTTCTTACACTTTACACCTCATCATTAAATCACCTAAAATACCCCTCATTTATCTTACATCACCAACCACTAAATTTACTTTTCTTAAAAAATGTGCCGATCAAACCGTGCAAGTAATTCTGGAACGGAGGGAGTAATATTTATTTGAAAAAAAAATCAAGGTTTTTCAAAATTTCACGTACCTGCAATTGGAAGTGTACTTAAATTAATTTTTAATAACTTTGTTCAATGTAATATTGTATAATATACGCGAGTAATCCGAATTTAAAAAATTCATGATTTTATACATTATTCCTCTTAAAATCACTAAACGAATACGTAAATGGTTACACTTTCTATACTAAACAGTATTATGAGTTCACCACAAGTTTGTTGAGGTTTTTTGTCAAAAGTATTTTAACAAGTAAATGTAAAAATAGTTCGGTAGAAATGGACAAAGGATAGATCACATCATCACACAATTGAATGGTAACATATTAATGGCTATAAGGCTATAACAGGTCTTTGCTAGGCTTTGTGTTAGCTGCTTGGGCGGTTGCTGTTGAGACGTGTCTAGTTATTGGAGTGTCTCGGCTATGTGGTATCAAGAGGTCTTCGCCTGTAGTCAAGGGCGGAGCTACTCCATGACTATGGAGGGCTGTAGCCTGTAGCTCATCCTATATTTAAAAAAACAAATTACTTCTATAGATTTTAAAAAAAAATTAAAAATCTAAATAGCTATGGAGCTCCTTTCCGTTAGTTTCAAGACTGCAATTTTCCTCTTTGAATTTCAACAGTCACCAAATTTTTCATTGTTTGTAATTTTTCATTTCCTCAAGTGGATAGCAAAATATAAAGGAAGAGAGAGTGAGAGTCCAAAGGATTAGTACTAATTATTGTAGAGTAGCCTTTTAGAGTATATATACACTAATCTAATAGAATTGTTTTGTAGGCTGCAAATGTTCAGACATAATAATCATATACAAAAGTTGTCTCAAAAAAAAAAAAAAATCATATACAAAAGTACTCCATATTATTTCTTGTTTTGTGTGAAAATTAATTAAATTGTTCAGTGGTGTGCTGTCGCCGGCACCCAAAAATAAATACCTTAACTAACCACTATGCAGTAGGGAAGTAAGGGTCGATCCCACAGAGAATGATGAAATTCAATTAAATAAATTGTGTATGAAAGCAGTAAAAATGGGGGGAGTTGGATTGGTGGTTGACTAACAAACTACTAGAAAACATGAAAAATAAAAACAATAGAAATAAATACGAATCAAATATAAAGAAAGAACGATCTAGCCCTCGGATTGCTTCCCCTTGAATAATTTACCAATTTAATTAGTGAACCCGGTAATCTCAATCTAATCTAAAATCTTATCCCTAAACCAGTGGTACGACCAAACTAGTTCGAATTGTTTCTTAAGTTTAATTAATTAGAAAGTACGACCCCCAATTAATCTATCCCTACGAATAACCCTAAAACATGTATTTAAGGTTCAACTCGAGGAACGCATTAAAGAGTTAAAACAATAGAATAAACTAGACCATGAATACGAGACGCTCGTTTCATGCAACCTAGACGTTATTATCCCCTAAGGTGTTCTGCCTTAGTTGCTACGATATCCACAATAATATAACAATTACGGATTATAAATTGTGAATTAACTAGAATTGATAACAAATAAACTCGGATGGCCAGTCCTAATAAATCTATTGATCAAAACATGCTTCGCATATAATCAAATAATAACGAAATCGAAATAGGGATTGAGATAAACCGTTAATCAATTAATTAAAAAGGCATAAATAAATCCAGGTTTCACATCCTCGGGCTATAAAAACAATCTATCTACTAAACATAATTAAGAACAAATGATAAAATTAAACACATTGCTCACGACGCCTGCTTGCTTTTCCTCCGCCTGCTGCTTGCTTCCCAGAATTCCAGAACGGCGGCCTCCCCCTCTCTCTTAGTCTAGGCTGCCTCTTATTCTCCAAAACACCAAAAGCCCAAAGAAATCTTCACGTCCATGGGCCTCAATTGCCAAAGTTAGGCCCAAATAGAAAGATAATAAATAATGGCCTGAACTTAATCCCAAATTAATTCTTGGAATTATAACATTTCCCAATTTGAATGTTAAGTTCAGCAAGTGGTTGAGTTTCTACTTGGCTCGACATTGAAGGGCTCGTCTATATATTTTCAAAATGCTCCAATTTTACCTGAATTAAATAAGAAAATAAAATATCAAGGTACTTGAAGTCACAAACTAATGAGTCGAAAAGATGCACTAAAATACCAATTTACTTCACAAAGATTATTCAATTAAAGCACAAAAATATGCAATAAATCCGACTCATCAAATTCCCCCACACTTAAACATTTGCTTGTCCTCAAGCAAAGAGAATTAAAGAACACGAGAGATAATTTCAATGGACAACCACCTCAAGAGAAATAATGGAATTTGCATGTAGTAATTGAGAATTCAAAGCAAGAAAATTGGATTACTCTTCTATGATTCTCAAAACTAGATTTTTGAGCCAAATCCATAAGTTGTTTGTATCTCTCAATAAACCACAAATTTCAATTCACACTTAACCACAAAATCTCATCAACTCTTGGTTACTCACACCACATTCATGATCCCCTAAAAACCGTAACTTCAGATCACTCGACTCAATTCTCCTTCAAAGTTCAAATCCCATGGTATCCTTCTCCAATCATTTTTTTTTTAGCTGCATTTTTTTTCTCAGCTTTAATTCCACCTTGGAATTTTTCAACTTTTTTTTTTTCAAGAGGTCTGCAGCTTCTCTCCACTTTTCGGGTTTTAGCTAAGTTTATTCATTTTTGAACACTTAAGCCCCCTGAAGCAGGTAGCTGTTTCTGCCTTCTTTTTTTTTTTTTTTCAAATGAGGTCCGCAGCTCCTCTCTACTTTTCGGGTTTTAGCTAAGTTTATTCGTTTACGAACACTTGAGCCCCCTACAGTAGGCAGCTGTTTCAGCCCCTCATAATTTTTTCTCATTCATCACTTTTTTTTCAACTTAGGATACCAATAAGATTCTTCACTTCTCAAGAAAACCAATACAAGTTCACCAAAATCAAACAATCAAGTACACCATTTCAAGGCATGAATAAACTAAAAATCAATTCAATTTCAAGGCACAAAATATGAATATCAATCGGGCTACTAATCAACAAAATAGACAAAACACAATTTTTCCCTCATTTTGGCTCAAATCATCATAATCAATCCATAATTCAATGAAATAACCATCAAAATAAGCTTCACACGTGCATCTAAAATGTGTAAATTCCACCCGAATCAAATATGTATTTTAATTGATATACAATAATCGTTGAAAGCTTGTGATAAAAAATCATCAGCATTACTAATTGTCTTAATTGCATTATCAGGAAACTGTGTTCGCAAGTGTATTATTTGTCTCAGTAACTTTGCAAAAGCTAAATTGTGAGATGACAATAAGCATAGATGTGACCACTTAGTCGATGCATGAATCAAAACCATAAAATACCTAAATGGTCTTGTTGGGTTCCGGGAGGACCTTCCGTATTCCAATTGGTATGATATTGTCCGCTTTGGGCAGGCCCTCACGGCTTTGCTTTTGAGTTTTCTCAAAAGGCCTCATATCAATGGAGATACTAGTCTATCCTTATATACTCCATGATCGTTCAATGCTTATCCGATATGAGACATTTGTTTGACCCCAACATTCCTTCCCTTCAAATAAAGACCATATAGCCTCCCCTCAAACGACCCGCTCTATCTAGGTAATCCTACCTAGTTCACCGAGACTGTTCACTTTGTCTAGGTCATCTCGCTTAGTCCACTTAGACTCTGTCTCTTCTCTAAGGTTTAGTCATTCACTATCTTAGACCACTCTGTTTTTCCACAGACAACGCCATTTGTTGGGTTCCGGGAGGACCTTCCATATTCCAATTGGTATAAGCCCTCACGACTTTGCTTTTGAGTTTCCCCAAACCAGGTAACTTTTTCAACATACATTTCTTCCCCATAACAATTATAGTAATATTAAGATACTCAATATTGTCTTCATTATCCATTTATTTTAAACGAAAAAAAGAGTAAGAAATTTACAATTTTATTTATTTAAGATAAATGAAATATTTCATAGTTATTCTAAAGTAGGAAATATTAAGACATTTCATAATAGAAAACGAAAACAAACATTACATAATGGAAAATCAAAGGAAATTTCGACTGAGTATTACTTCTCCCATCTCAAGTTAAATTGTGCATTTGCACAAAATGAATTTCCTAATTTAGATTGTGCATTTTCTTATTTGGCAATAAAACATTTTTTCACATTAAACTACACCCTTCAAACAACTCAAAATTACATCACATGTCATTACTTTATCACTCTACTTTATTACTCACATTATTTTATTATTTACTTTATTACTCAAAAGACTTTCATACGCTCTACTTTATTCCTTTAATACTAATAAACAACTCTCACATTAAACTACGCGTAAACAATAAATGCACAATCTAACTTGGGACAGGGGAAGTATATCACTCTAATTACCACCTTCAGGGTGAGTAAGGTAATCATCAATATCAAATTGTGTTATCTGTTGTGTCAAACATCTCATTATCAAACTCATTATTCAAAAAATGTGTTTCAACTCTTTACTCTTTTCCCTTGATCAATTCTTGATATAAGTTAATAAGATGCTTAAGCATGCAACATGCCTTAGCCCAATGTTCATTCACCCCACATCGATGACAATGATCCTATTTGAGCTTTGTATCAAGTTAGTTTTTCTCTTATGCGGTTTTAGAGAGAAGGGAGAGCTTCTCTCTCTCTAGAGTGTTGCTCCTCCCTTTCTCCACCGGTCTCCGCCGTCGGTCCGTCGTTCACGTTGTCGTCATCGTTTTTTACTTCTTTGTTGCTCTGTCTTTTTTGTCCTTTCGCCTCAGATCTGTTGCCTTTCCGTTTCTTTCTCCGATCTCTACTGGTATTTTGGTTTTTTCGCTAGATCTGAGTTGTAGATCTGCAGACCTGAATTGTTGATTTGTAGATCTGAGTTGTAGTTCTTTTGTGGGACTCTTTTTTGTGGTTGGGAACTCAGATCTGCAGATCTGAGTTGTAGATCTACAGATCTGGTGTTGTTTTTTTGTGGATCTCTTTTTGTGGTTGGGCTCCTTGAGATAGACTCGAGAGTCCTTGGGTTCTAGTTCTTGAATCGGGTACTTGGTGGAACTTTGCCTATTTTTTTGTTTCCTATTCTTGACATGAAACACCTTAGTGTGGGGCTGTCTCGTTTAAAGATTAGAGATCTGGACATTTGTTAAGGCAAAGGAAAACTAGTCTTTCCTCTTCTCACGATTGAAGTGGACGGCGATATCCGCATTGGTTTGAAGATCAAGATCTTAGTTCGTGATTTGTAATTCTATTTGATGATCTTGTAAATCCGTAAAAAAAGAAGTTAGTTTTTCTCTTTCTTTTGATGTTAAAAAAAATTGCTTTCAGCAATTATACATTTTAGAATCATTTATTAATCTTAGATACACACCCAATTTTCTATTACTGTAAACTACAAAAAGGGTAGTAAATTTACTATACTACCCTTCTTTTTAACTCTCCTCCCCTCCACGTGATAAAGCCTCGATCACTGATTAGTGTGAAAATTGCTTGAAATTCATGTGGTTAATTTGCATAATTTGATAGGATTTTTTGCATTATTTACACTAAATTGACTAGTTGCACTTTATTTGGAGAAAGAGTGTGGTTTGCTATTTTTATAGGGAAAACGATGATTTTTGGAGCAAAATACACCTCGATTATATTGTGGAATCAATCGAATAAATAAATTGAGAAGCGGAGAACATTATTGGGCTCAAGATAAATAAAGAGATGGATTTTTTTCTACAGTCGACGGGAGGGAGGGCAGCGGTAGAGGCGGGCGGTGGCGATGGGGTGGTGGTCGGCAGGGGGGGTTGTGGGCGACGGCAATAGGGGGAGGGGGAGGGTGCGACGGCAATGGAGGTGGGGAAGGGGAAGGAGAAAAGGAAGAAGAAAAAAAGAAAAAAGAAAGAGGAAAAAATAGGGTTTTTGGGGGTGTGTTTAGTAGATGGGGGGTGCATCCATCCTGACATATTTTAGGGGGTGTGCATCAATCGGGGGAGTGTTCTAAACCAAAATGGAGGTGTAAATAGTCAGACCCAAAAAGAAAGAAAGAAAGATACATTGAGGCCCAAGTTGAATGCCCATTTAATTAAATGGTAAGCCCATTTTGAATCTCATTCATAATCCCACGTGAGCATTGCAGCATAGAAGAAAATGGAATGGACCCATTTTATTAATTGGGGTGGGTTGTATAAGGAAGAGTGGGCTGCAATTTTATCGGCCCATTAGTAAGAAAAGGCAGTTGCCTGAAATTATCGGCCCATTAGTAAGAAAATGGCAATTCAATTGCAAATGGGCCATCTCATTTATATGTGGTGGGGGGGGAGCGAATTCAATACAGAAGGGGATTGGCGACGAAAATAGAGCAAGCTCTCCATTGGGGGGGGGGGGGAGAAACCCTCCTCTCCTCCAAACACTTCACTCAATAGATTAGTTATTGACAAAGTGGGATAGCTCAAGTGGTTAGAGCACCACTACCTAGGCCACAGGTCCTGGGTTCGAGTCATGGGGAGGGGAAAAAAGGGATGGGGTATTTAACTTGTAATCAATAGATTAGTTATTTCATTTCTTAGATAGATTTTAATTTAGTGTTTCATTTTATTGTGGGATTGAAAGATTTGAAGACATAGAGGTGATATATTTCCTTTATTTTAATATTGCTTTGGTAATTTCAATTTCATTAATGTTTTATAGTTTAATTTGCATGAGTTTTATTGTAGTTGTTAATTTAGATATGGGGTAATCTCTTATTGCTTTGGGTGTTGGAATTGTGTAGGGAATTAGTGAGTTAATGTAGTAATTGCATAATTAACCTATGTCTTGATTTTAATTGTTTCTAGTGTTGTGATTTTCATGATTCAATTGATTAATTCACCCTATTAGCTAGCATTGTTGGTTTTGTCGACTTCAACGACCATATTGGGTTGCATGATTAAGAGTGTGGGTGTGAGCTTGGATTAATTGATTAGAATTCACATAGTAATTGACTACACTGACCGGGGTTGATTACTTAGATCGACAACACTAGACACTAATCTATTAGAGGTCGTCTATTAGATTAGTGAAAGGGCGTCTCATAAGCATTAGTAATCGTGTTGAACGTGTTTATGAGACACTATCTTAGGAGCTTATGGTATTGATTAGACCATATCTTAGTGCACGTGTTCACCTAAGACTCGCGAGGGATTGGTCTACACATATATGTGATAGCCTTTAGCATAATTCAAGACATTATGCTTAATTATTGTGATTAGTTCTTTAATTCATTAGTGATCCCACATAAGGAAGACACCTGAAGCAATTCTTCCACTTGCACTTTCATCTTTGAGAGTTAGTTTAGTTGCTTGTTTCTTTTTGTTATTGATATTTGCTTTATCCTCACGTTTAGCTTCTATAACACAATTTTGACTTATAGTTTTGGGGCTCCACATTCTTTCAACTAGGTCCTTGGACGATAACTACTAGGTCGTATACTTACTTAACTATAACAAACTCATGTGCTTGTGAGGATTGTTATTGTTGTGCTAAAAAGTGCAAAAATACGAGCCAAGTTAATGGTACCGCTGCCGGGGATCTAAGCGAGTGTTATTTGTGAAACTTAAAGTTTGTTGAGTGTTATTGATAGTAGCATTTCTTTTTGTTATTTTGTTTTCGTTTATCTTTGTGGGCTTTGACATTTTCCTTTTGTAGGTGTATGATCACAAGATCTCGTGGAGGAAATTTGGAACCGTTGGGTCTTGAGATCGAGGCACACTCAAGAAGAAGAAATCGAAGTAGAAACCGACAAAGAGTGATATAAGAGCATTTTGAGATGGAAGACCATCAAGAGAATTTGAATCCTCCACCTCTAAGGGAGGATGAACTTCAAAGAGATGATCTCCAAGTTGGGAATCAACAAGGAGGCAATCCACCTCTAAACCCTCCACCAAATCTCCAAAATCTCAATCCACAATACCCACCCCAAAACAACCTTTCATATCAAGGATACTATCCTTACCCTTACCCACCTCCACAACAAGCTTACTATCCACCACCTCCACCACATCAATACCAACAACCTCAACACCCTTATCCTCCTTACCAATATCCTCCACCTCACCAAATTCAAGAAGAGTACATCCCTCCTCCTCCACATATAGAAGAGCCTCGACATGTATACCATGGAAGTCCTATGAGGGAATATTTTGAGCCTCAACGAGGGAGTACTACGATGGGTTAGTAAGACCAAGGGTGGAGGCGAACAACTTTGAGATTAGTGCCTCTCTACTCCGAATGTTGAGAGAGAAATAATTTGAAGGAAGAACGGAGATAGGATTTGAGGAAGACCCGAATGAACATCTTGCTCAATTCTTAGAGGTAGCCGACACTCTCAAGCAAAATGAAGTGTCGGAAGATGCTATGAAATTGAGGTTATTTCCATTCACATTGTCGGGCAAAGCAAAGGTTTGGCTACAATCAAGCATTCCCGCCGGAGAAGTGAGGACGTGGGAAGAATTGAAGAAGAAATTTCTATTGAAGTACTACCCTCCTTCTAAGACGATGGAAGCCAAACAAAAGATCTCTACGTTTCAACAAGGGGCAAATGAGAGCATCAAGGAAGCATGGGAAAGGTTTACGAATCTTCTCATAACATGCCCCTATCATGGATTTCCATTAGAACAAACCACATGTTGGTTCTTTTGTGGGTTACGTGAGGAAGATCAACAACACATTGATGCTTGTGCGAGGGGTTCTATTTGGCGAAAATTGGCGGAAGAAATCAAAGATATAATGGAAGGGATATCAAACAATACTTTCAAGATGAGAGTAGATCGTGGAGCAAGACACCGGGTAGCCCAAGTAAATGAGATGGAGTGTATGAAGGTGATGATGGCCACACTAATAGAAAAGATGAATGCCATATCTCAACCGAGGAATAATCCATCGTCATTCATTCAAGAAAAGTCACAAATGATGCAAATAGAGGAGGTGAGTTATATGGGTCGACCACCATACCAAGGGAATTCTCAAGGGGATCAACCATATCAAGCTCAATACCAATCCTCTCCTCAAAACCGATTTCAAGGACATCAAGGCCAATCTTCATCTTCTTAAGGCTAAGGGGGTCCATCCCCTCAATATCAAGCTCCTCAAAATCTGAATTTTCGGAGGAACGACAATTTATCCTACTCCAACCCGAAGGTTGCTATTCAATATCCTCCTGGATTTGATCCCGGAGCAAAACTTCCAAGTGGAGAAGGAAAGTCCTCAACTGACGATCTCCTTGCCCTCATTTTGAAGAAGTTGGATTTGAATGAAAAGAGGTTTGAAGCAAATGATAAAAGGATGGAGTGAATCGAGTTTCAACTTGGTCAATTGGCTACAACAATTGGAACCCAACATACCAAGGGTAAGTTTCCATCGACCACCAAGGTGAATCCACGTGAACATTTTAATGCTATTACAATTGGAAGTGGTGAACAATATGTAAGCTCTTCAATGTCGATTGAATTGGAAGAGAATGAAGTGGTGAAGGCAAAAGAAAGTGAGGGGGAGAAAAAGGAGGTAGAAAAAGTTGGAAGTGGAGAGGTTGCTCCAAGAATTCCAAAGTGGAGAATTACCAAAGATTTAAAAAAGAAGAAGCATGAGGTACCTTGTGATAAATGGGGGGTACCCATTACATATGAGCCACTTCCATATCTGGGAAGATATATGAGGAAGAAGATGGATGAAAAGTTTGGGAAATTTTTGGAGATCTTCAAGAAAATCCACATTGATCTTCCACTCTCGGATGCTTTAGAGCAAATACCTCATTACATGAAGTTTCTAAAGGATGCAATAGCAAATAAGAAGAAGCTAGTGGATGATGAGAAGATAAAGTTGACCGAAGAGTGTAATGTTATTCTTCAACGAACTCCTTCCGAAAAGCTCAAGGATCCGAGTAGTTTCACTCTCTCATGTGAGATTGGTGATGGTCCCATGATGAAAACTCTTTGTGATTTGGGAGCTAGCATCAATTTGATGCCACTCTCAATCTTCAAGCGTTTGGGACTTGGAGAAGTAATGCCCACATAAATTACTCTTCAATTAACAGATCGTTCTATCACACATCCTAAAAGGATTATTGAAGATGTATTGGTGAAGATTGATAAATTCATCATTTCGGCTGACTTCATGGTGCTTGATATGAAAGAAGATACAAATATCCCAAAGATTCTTGGAAGACCGTTTCTTGCCACGAGGGGAGCAAATATAAACTTGAGGAAAGGAGAAGTGACATTGGAAGTGAATGGAGAGAAGGTGATTTTCTCCAAGTGTAACTCAATTAAAAGTGCACCAAGAAAGAAAGAATCTCACTCAATTAAAGAACTTGATGTTTGTGTGAACGAGCCCTTACCAAAAGTCCCATTGAAAGATCCGGGAGATGATCAAGAAAGGAAGCAAACACCCAAACTTGAGCAAAACTCAAGTTTGGGGGGATTTGATGAGGAAAAGAGGTTTGGGAAGTTCTTTTAGGGTAGTGAAGATGAAGAAGGAAGAAGAAAGTGTTCAAAGGAGAGAAAAATTGAAAAAGGCTTTGAAATTGGAGATACGGTGGTATGGTGCAAGGGCGTGATGGAGGTCCTTGGAAAGCTGAAGCTCAAAGAACGCAAGATGTTGGTCATGAAGAAATTGACCTATGAAGGAGGCATTGCGTTGGAAAGTGAGGAGGACGAAGTGTTCATCACCGATGAGCACAATGTGAAGCATTATCATCTTCCATTCAAAGAAAGAGAAGTTTGAACTTGTTAAGTTTCGTCCGGCATAGGACGTTAAACCTAGCGCTAAATGGGAGGCAACCCATTTTTACTTGCTTTCTTTCATTTCTTGTTCATTTTATATGCTTTGTTAGTTTAGTTTGATGTGTTTGTGAGTTTTGATGTTAGTTGGAGAAGCTTGGATCGAATGGACAAGTGGATCGAAAGTGGTGCCTCGTGCTTTGAAGAAGGTGTAGCTATAGCAATCGAAAGAGGTACGCACACCCAAATCTTAAAATTGCGTAGCAATTACTAAGTTTGGGGGTAATGGAATTTATATTCTTGTTATAACATTGATTGCTTAACTATTCTTGTTTTTAATTATTGGGATAGTGGCCCATGTGTGTAGATTTGTATGGATAACACTTGGTGTCAATATCATTGCAAAACTATTTTTCCAAACTTTTAATTGCATGGCAATGAAAAAGTTTGGGGGGTATGTTTGTTGTTACATTTTCTATTAACACCAATGTGTACTCTTGTGTATGTGTGCAATTTGAGCTTTAATGATCATTGAGACACATGTAATGATGATTTGTTGTGAATTTGATTCTTTGAATGTGTACATGATTGGAATGAATCATCTTGTTTGTGTTGTTGTCATCTTGTTGCCTATGGATGTTTTGCATGCACATTGAGTTATGTGTGGTGATGATTGATAAATGTTTGAGTTTTGAATGAACCGGTGAGAGTTGAGCTTTGAACTGAGCAATAATCCAGTTTATTCATTGTTGAGTGGATCAATTCATTGCTTGCTTTTCTAGAACTTGCCCAAGTTCTTGCTTGAGATCATGATTGTGTGATACTTTGAGATATGATGTAGGCCATCTTTCGTACTACAAGTCACTTAGCCAAAATTTTCTCAATAACCGAAGAAATTTTTCGTAGTTAGCCCATTTGAGCTTGATTTCCCATTTTCTTGGCAACCTATAATATTTAACCACTTAGCCTTTTGAACCTTTGATATCCAAATCTAGTGGAGAATAAAAAGAAAAGTGGTAAAACATGTGTTTGAATGTCTTTGGTTTGATAAGAAAAATTGGCAAAAGAAGGAAAGTGAAGAGAAAAATGTGTGAAAGAAAAGAGGGACAATGAGCCCCAAGAGCTTAAAAGAAAAGAAATTGGCTAGAAAAAGATGAGGAGATGAATGCATTTGAGGAACTTAAATGAAAAGTGAGAATGGAGGTTGTAAACCTCATGAGCATGAGCTTGAATTGTTGAAAAACAACTTTCGTTCTCCACTAGACGGGTCACTTTTTCCATATTCATCCTACCCCATCCAAAGAGTCAATGTTACGTCCTTGGTAAAGTCCTATTGATCTCATTGTTAAACATTCTAGTGGTGAAAAGATAGTAGAGCTTGGGCAAGCTTATGGCAATTGCAATGCATGATTTGATTGATGAGTGCTTATTATCCTTAATTTCTTTGAGTGTTTGAGAAAAACACTATATCTTGTGAGTTAAACTTGAAAATTTGGATATTGTCATCACCATCACTTGTTGTGTGTTGAGCATGTGTGGTCAATTAGTTGGATGAACTTGGGATCATTTTGAGAATGTATCTTGAGAAAGAAGAATTCATTTCATTTGATACGTGAGATTTCTCATTGATCATCTATTTGCAATCGTATAACCTCTTGTTTTAATTCTTTCGTTACTTGGGGACGAGCAACAGTGTAAGTTTGGGGGTGATTCGGTTGTAAATTGCATAAGATTTCATGTGTTTTAGTGATAAACTTTGAGGGTTTTTCATTCATTTTCACACTAATATGCTTAATTTGATTGAGAAAGGTGTTTGAGCTCGTTTTGTAGGAATACGAGGTGAATTAGGCATTAAAATCGCAAAAACGAGTGTTCAATCATCATTTACACTCACTGTACTGAATAGAGGATTGCACCATTGGATTCGTCTCAAAAAATGGAGTGGAATGAAAAAAAGAATCAAGTCAATCGGAGGTCGGAAGCTCGAGATACGACGGGACGAAAAACGACGAGGCCGGACCACATTTCCACCCGGCCGGGTCACTTCCACTCGGCCACAATGCTGTGCACCCACGTTTTTTATTAGTTCACCCATCGAAGGTTTTGGCCGGGCAGAACCACCCGGGCAGGTCACTTTGGCCCGGCCATGCCCTTTGCCATCAAAACTTTCGTATTTTGGTCGGGTAAAACCACACGGCCACGCCCTACTCGCTCGTTTCGTTCGTATTTTGGCCGGGTGGTTGAGATGAAATTTGGGAGTTTTGGTCCATTTTCTCCACTTTTGAGGGACCCAAGTGCAAATTTGGTCCAAGACTTTCTTACCAGCTATAAATAGATCCAATTTGAGTTTTGGATCCAATTTGAGTTTTAGAAAGGGTCTTCCTCCTTTTACAAGAAATTCCACACACACAAACACATAGTAGTAGGTTTTCTTATAGTTTTAGTTGAATTTCTCATTAGATTAGCTAGAATATGTGTTTTTAATTCGAATCAAGCTACGATAATCATCGGGCATCGTCTATTACATCGGTTTGTAGCTACATTTTCATGATCAATGTGTTATTACTCTATTTTGCAATTCAATTTGGTATTTTCTTAAATTCTCATTTCATTGCTATTTTACTATGAGTTTGATGTTATTTGTTGTTGTAGCCGTGAGATTCTCTTCTAGAACTATGGGCTAAGCTCTTATTGCCTTGGGTGTGAATGTTTTGATGGGTGTTTAGTGTAATTATGGATTAATTGCATGATTAGCTTAGGATTTTGGTGTTTTTGTTTCTAGTGTTGTGATTTCCATGATTCAATTGATTAATTCACCCTATTAGCTAGCACTGTTGGTTGTGTCGACTACAACGACCGTATTGGGTTGCATGATTAAAAGTGTAGGTGTGAGCTTCGATTAATTGATTAGAATTCACATAGTAATTGACTACAACGATCGGGGGTTGATTGCTTAGATCGACAACACTAGACACTAATCGATTATAGGCCGTCTATTAGATTGGTGAAAGGGCGTCTCATAAGCATTAGTAACCGTGTTGAACGTGTTTATGAGACACTATTTTAGGAGCTTATGGTATTTGGTTAGATCATATAATTGCTAATCAATGCACGTGTTCACCTAAGCCTTACGAGGGATTGGTCTACACATAAGAGTGATAACCTTTAGCTTAATCCAAAACCATAGTTTAATTCATGCAATTGGTTCGTTAACTCATTGAATTACCCACAAAACGGAAACACACATGGCAATACCCTTCTCTTGCACTTTCTATCGAAAGTTAGATAGTTCGTTATTTCTTTTGTTATATTCTTGTTATCCTAGTTTTTTTTTTTTTTATGGAAGTTAAATACCCATCCCTTTTTCCCCTCCCCATGACTCGAACCCAGGACCTAAGGCCTAGGTAGTGGTGCTCTAACCACTTGAGCTATCCCACTTTGTCGTTATCTTAGTTAATCTAGTTTAATAATTTCGTTCAAATTCTCGAAAAGCCAAACAAACACGTTTAGTTACTACAATAGCATGAATACTCTTAACTTTAGGGATTCGCTAGAACTTAACTAGATCCTTGGACAAACAATCTATTTGGCCGTACTTACGTACTACAATCGGACTCATACGCTTGTGGGGATCGTATTTTTAAGTATTAAAAAGTGTTAAAAAAAACGAGACAAGTCAATCAACAAAAAAAAAAAAAGTTTTTTGTTTGAATTGTCTAATCAACTTCAGACTTTAGAATTAACTTCTCTCTCCTTAATTCCTTCAAATAAAAATTTATCTCTCTTCAAAAATTAAAAGTCCTTCATTGTTGGCCGAAGACTTATGTCCGACAATTTGAGAGAATTTTTATTTTTTATTATTGCTGAAGACTTAAGACTTCCTGTTAAATAATGGAAAAAAGATATTTTTACAATTGCATAAGATTTACGGCAATGTGAGGGACAAGTTTAAAATACATTGGGAACGAAAGAGTCCACACGAGTTAATAAAAATGCATTCACCGGGTGAAAAATCCACTTTCACAATAAACATTATACATTTACAAAAAAATAAAAATACACACACCAAGTGAACAATGCACATTTATAACAAACAAATAGTGCACATTTACAACAAATAATGCATATTTATAACAAACAAACAGTGCACATTTACAACAAAAAATGCACATTATAACAAACAGATAGTGAACATTTACAACTAATCACAAACATTGTACATTTTCAGTACCCACACTTACCTAAATCTCTCATATTGTTAAGAAAATAAATTGAATTTTAAAAGGATAAAAGTACTCTAAACAAGGATTTTTATTAATGAGAGTATTATAATAAACATGGTACAGATATAGGATGAATCACTATGATGAGTTCATCATCAAAATTCATAAACCCCAAAACACACCTAAACATGTTGGGAAAAAAATAGAATAAATTCAAATACCATTTTCTATCAAATCTTAGTTAGTTTCCAATTCTCTCTCCCCATAATGTCACAGATTGTGAGTTTCCTTCTCGCGTTACCCCCACAGATCTAAAAATCACCACCCTACTACTACTACTAAATGACCCACATATACACATATTGCACGCGACAAGACTCACCGCACAATCTCCTCTGAATTTCAACATTTTTTTAGTATTGACACCGATGATAGATCTTTTTGGCACCTCGAAACAAACGCGAGGCTAGGGTTCTTCTCATTGAGGCGGTGGCACACGACAGTGCTCGCGGATATGGTGCGGTGAATCTATGCGATGAATGTCTTTCACAAGTCAGAAAATTCAGAAATCTGACGAGATTTAAACCAAATAAATAGTGATCTTGAAAGCCTTGCGAACAAAGAAGTATGTCTCACGATACTGTTGTTGCAAAAGCACATTAGAAGCTTGAAAGGTGGAGAATGTTTTTTTCAAACATTTCATCATCGATAATTTTTCTCCACATAATTTTATTTGGGAAGTGATAATGAACATAGTTGAGTTATACTCACTGATTTATAATCTTGCAATCTTAAATGTAGTCAATCATAACGAGCCTTTGGCAAGATCACCGTTTTTTATGGTCATATCTTTCTTTAAGAATGGTCCACAATTTAAGTGGATCTTTCACTGTGAGTTACTTGGTTTTTAATTAGTGTTGTTAAACGAACTGAGCTGCTCGTGAGCTTGACTCATTCGTTAAATGAGTTGAGCTCGAGCTCGTTAGATACTCAATTTACTAACGTGTCGGCTCGAGCTCGACTCGTTAGACTCAATATCTAAATTTTTTTCTTTTAATTTTATTAGATTAATTAGTCTCGACTCAATAGGCTCGTTAGACTCGTTAACGAGTCGAGCTTATTTTTTAGCTCGTCAAATTTTAAATACTCGAATCGAATAACAACTTTCTTCTTAATCCTCATTAAGATGGTGGCGAAGGAAAATCAAGGTTTTAGCCTTATCTTGATTAAATGTTTGATTTGTCACTTTTATGCAATCTCCAAGACCCATGGCATCCAAATTAATTTCAACATCAATAATTCATGACAAATAGTTTTTTTAGTAATATCAAGAGCCACAAATTCAAGTTTTGCCAAATTGGACATGTTGGAAAAGATCAAATAAACAATGACGGGTTAATTGTAAAAATAATATAATCATCAAAATAGTGATGGAATAAGAGGTGACAAATAAATATTGCAAGAAAATATATTATAAATATTTCAATACATAACTTTGTATAGTCCCTGAAATAATTCATTATTAGAATTTTGTTGCTAGGAATGTCTATCAATTACGAGCCTTGTGTTAACATGTTGTAAAATAACTTAAGCATATAACTTCATATGTTGACAAAGTGAACAATATGTAAAGATAATATATAAATATTTGATTGCTACTCAAGTGTCTATTGCAACATTAACACATATATTTATAGGTCTCAATACAAGTTTAAAAATAAGAAATGAGAGGTATACTATTAATGTAGGTACATGAATCAAGTATGTCTTTTCAAAGGACACATAGTGAATATTTGAAGAAAATAAATAAACATTCATACAATATAAATATTATTCATAACACAAACTATAATTTTTTTATAATTTGAACAAAGTTTAAAGGATTATTAGATTTTAACAAAAGATTAAAGTATGTTTGTTTTGAAATTATAACAAGCGGCAAAAGACATAAATTGTTGTCGAATAGAACCATTAATGGTTTTTTTTTTTTAAACTGAGCATACAAAATGAAAATGAGTATACAAATCCAAACTCAAAAGTAGGGATGGCAACGGGGTGGGTTTGGGACGGGTATGCTCTGTCTCAAGACCTGCCCCGCCAGAAAATTCTCATATTCAGACACGCCCTATTCCCCCCACCCCCCGCTTGAAGACTCGTCGAGTTTTACCAGCCCGCCCCGCATAATTTTTTAAAATTTAATTTCTATATATATAATATATTTATTTTAATATTACATAATTCAAATTAAATATATAATTATTTAAAACAACATTTCATATTCATTTTATACTAAAAAAAACTACCTATAAAATATTTTTACATACATATATTGTATACATTAATACGCATATAAGTTTATATAAATAGAAACATATATATATATATATATATATTAAATATTACTATATTTATATATAGCGAGTTCGGGTTGGTGGGAGGGATTTGACATAAATTACGATCCGTTCCATACCCGCTTAACTGAGTCCATACCTGACTCATGCGGAACGGATTCAATGTGGGTTTGAGTTTGAACCCGTCCCATTACCCAATCAATGAGCATACAAACCCAATCAATGCACAAAAGTATACAAACACGAACCAAACAATGATTATAATTTAACAATGTGAAATCAATCAAACCATTAAACCAAACAATAATTTTCAGAGGCAAAAATTGAAAAAAAAATGAAAATTGGCCAGGAGGCTGGAATCTATGTCTGCGAGCATGTGGTGATGGCGGCAGTGAGCCATTTTCCTTCCTCAACAGGGGCGAGCAAGTGAATTTGGGGTGAAAAAAATATATGGGGAAATTCTTGTTAGAGTCATTTCACTAAGACTTTTTTCTAATAGGGAATAGGTTATTGTTTTTTATCCAATAAAGTCAAATTGGCACTTAAGAAGACAGTGTTGCCCTTTTTCAATTTAAATAATTTCAAATTTTTTAATATTCACCTTCCATAATTCAAAAATTCCTAAAAAGACGTCAATTCGAATTAATTACAGATTTCGAATTAATTACAGATGTTTTATAATTTAAAACTTTTTTAATTAATTAAATTTTTAAATTTTAATTACAGATATTTTATAATTTGAAACTTTTTTAATTAATTAGATTTTTCAAATTTATTTAATAGGTGCATTTAACGTTATGCATAATTCAAATTATGAAAGATTGTTTTGCATATAACGTTATGCACAATTCAAAAGTGCATATCACGTTATGCATAATGAATTCAATTTAAATATGATGACTATTTTGCATATCATTTATGGATAATTCAAATTATGAAAGATTATTTTGCATATAACGTTATGCATAATTCAAAAGTGCATATCACGTTATGCATAATGAATTCAATTTAAATATGATGACTATTATGCATATTATTTATGCATAATTCAAATAATTTCTTACAATTTAATTAAAATCCGATGATTATTTTGCATATAACTTATGCATAATTCAAAATATGATGATTATATTGCATATCAAGTTATGCATAATGCATTCGATTGAAATATGATTACTATTTTGCATATCACATTATGCATAGTTTAAATCATTTCCTAAAATTTGATTAAAATATGATGATTATTTTGCATATCACATTATTATGCATAAGCATATTCACAATTCTCGAAGTTGTCCACAGATTACGAAACCATGATTGAATCACCATTTCTAAAATCGAAACCTTTTAACAAATTTTATCTACCATTGATTCTGAAATAAAAGGAAGATTATGCAAAAATGGCAGAAGGTCAAAACCAATTCAATAATATAAAATTAGCAAATATACAACAAGCATACATGTACAATGGAATATTCTGGCAATGTTCATTATTGACATTTTTCTCAATCCAGTAGTACTAAAAAGGGAAGAAAACAAACCCAGAAAACCAAAAAAAAAAAAAAGATTTGAAGATGAAAACAAAATCGGATCTATGATTGAAAAACAAACCAAAAAACCAACTAAGTATACTCCATTAATTATTTTAAGTCATGTATTCTTCTTGTTTAAGAATTTGTGTAAAAACCAACCGAAAAAGTCATATACTCCATTAATTATTTTAATCCCCAAAACACCAAACAAACCAAAAAACAAACCCAGAAGAATTTTTTTTTGTTTTTATGAAAATGAAACTGGAACAGACGTAAAAACAGAGCAACAAACTTTTTTCTTCCAATACGAAGGCCATATCTCAAAACACGTCGACAGGCATCTTCCCCGAACAGATCGTAGGCCTTCGGCTAGGTGGCAATGGCTCGCAGCCGATAGATCAGCGCATCGGAGTCGAGGGGGTTGCAGATCGGCGGCCGCTTCGTCTTCGACGGCCAAGCGGCGGTGGCCACGAGGCTTTCTTCTTCGGCCACTTCGTCTTCCCCGGTCAGTGCGACGGCAAAGCAACGATGGCGGTCAAGGTGCTGCTTCGTCTTGGTCTGGGCGACGGCGACCGTGGGGAGGGTGGCGGCGGTCGTGTTGGTGGGTGAGGGCCATGGTGCAGCGCCCAAATCGACGTGAGGGCTGCTTCGTCTGGGTTTGGGTGGCGACGGCCGTGGAGAGGGGACTGCTTCGATTTTGCAATAGGAGAGGCTAGGGTTTTGAGAGAATGAATGTATTTTAAGGATTCGATTTTGGGAAAGTTAAGAATTTGTCAAGTTATGCCCTATAATTCGGGAATTAATGGGCTGGCCATAATTATGAATTTAAAATTCGAATTAAATGTTCAAATATAGAAATTAAGGAGGTATATGAATATTAAGGGTATTTAAGGGTTTTTTACACTAATTTGACCCTATTAGAGAATTTTAAAAGTTGTAGGTTTTACTTGCTTAATACTCTATATAAGTGACTCTATTAGGGAATAATCTCAAAATATATGTTGGGAATAAAATGATTTTGATTTAGATACCAAAACCCCTGATTGATGATGTTCAAATTAGTTGAGACATGCTCAAGTATAGATCAGATAAGTTGTCTCAGGACACTTGAGTATGTAAGATTGCTTAAGTCAAAATCTCAGAAATGTTGTGAGATTTAGAGTTCAGGATAGTTGTCCAAAGCTGGAATGTTAGGCAGCTTGATAAGTGTTAAGTTCTTTAGAACAAAGTTGCTGAAGTTTCCAAGACAAGCTTACTGAGTGGACAACCTGGCTGAAAGATCAAGTGTAATAAGGCAAAGCTTCATGCATTAATAGGAGCTGCATCAGATCAATTAATGTGCCAATGATCAAGTGCATTGAATGCTATACTCAGAAAAGACACATTCAATGAAACATTTATTACCATCAAGCCTGAACCAAGCATTGAAGACTTAGAAGCATTAAAGATTGAAGCATTGAATGAATGTTGGAACATTCTAAATTGCAGCAGGAATGTTCAGGGGAGTTGTCCCATCTGACCGTTGGTTGAGTGTAGAGTCTGCCACAAATCAACCTTGGGAAATGTGCATATTTGGAATCTGACACAAGTCATCTCAGCCGCATTTTTCAGAAGTCAACACATTCATTCAAACAACCATTGAAGAAGCTTTTACACAGTGGATAAAAGGATGCCAAGCTTCATAACCGTTTCGATGGTGCTGCAAATAGACAAGTTTGAATTGCTATCCCTCCAACGGTTAGTTGTTCAAATTTGCCTATAAATACAGAAGTGATCAAAGGATTCAATCATCCAACTACTTGCTATCAAACTATCATCAAGCAATCAAAGGAAACCAAAGTTGTTCTTGAGAAATCCCAAGTTTCCTGATCACTTCACTTAGCTAAGCCAATCTTTGTAAACATCAAAAGCTTAGCATTGAGATATCCTAAGCCTTTACACTGTTCTTATTGTAAAGGATATCTCTACTAGTTGGAACCAAACCTCAAACCCTTACCTCATCTAGTGAAGGAGTGTTTGTTGTAGAAGTGAGGAGTTAAGGACTGTTATTGTGAAACACAGTCTTAACTTTTGAGCACTAGGACTCAGATTATCCTAGGGATCAAAACACTAAGAGAGTGTTGTTGATCAGTGCACCTTGGCACTATAAAACAAGCTAATTCCATTGTTAAGGAATTATCCTGTTCAATCAGGGAAAGTGGATGTAGGAGCTTGAGTCTCTGAACCACTATAAATTGTGTGCCATTTACTTACTGCTTTTTCTATTGCACTTACATTCAATCATATTTCAAAGAGCAAAACTCAGTAAGTTAAGAAAAACTGTTTTGGACAAAGTCCCTGATAACTGTGTTTTTCAGAAATCAACTTGGAGTATTTCTTTGAGTAAAAGGCCAACCACATTCCGCACTTAGCAACTCTTTTAGATATTTAGCCAACTGATCACTTAATAGTAATCAGTAGGACAAGTATCTATCAAAGTTCACACTCAGGCTTGTTGTGAGACAATCTTCCTGATAAGACTAAACTGTTTGAAAATAAAAGAATTTGCATACACAAGTGCATTTCCCCCCCCCCCCCCATACACTTGTGTCATACTCCACCAAGGACCAACAAGTGGTATCAGAGCAGGGGTTCATAGACCACTACCTCTGAAAATCCATCTGATTTTCAAATCACATTATTTTCTGTGGTCACTGAACTGATCCAAATTTCTGAAAAGCCTATTTGTGTTTATCTTATTCTATTTCTATAAGATATGGCTAACAATGCAGTTCCAGGAGATGCTGTCAACACCATCAACAACATGGGTCCAAACCAAGTCAATCATATTTCTCATCACAAATTGCCAATGTTCTCAATTGAGAACTATGATTTCTGGAAGATCAGGATGAGAGCACATCTTGCCTGCCAGCATGATGAAATGCTTAAAGTCATCACCAGAGGGCCCTTCACATTCACCAAAGCAAATCCCAAGCTCACTGATGCTCAGAAAGCAGATCCAAGGGAGTTGCTACCAAAGGATGAGGATGATCTTACAGCTGAAGAGAGAAAAAGGCACAACCTGAACTACATTGCCATGAATACCTTGTACCAGACTATTCCAGATGCAGTGATGGGAAGAGTGTACCACTGCACAACAGCAAAAGAGATTTGGGACACCTTAGCACTTATGTGTGAAGGTACCCAAAAGATAAAAGAAAACAAGCTTCAAGTGGCTATCCAAAAATATGAACAATTTTCTATGGAGCCCAATGAAACTATTGATCATCTTGATGGCAGATTCACTGACATCATGAATGAGATAAACTCTCTTGGCAAGTTCTATGCCAAAAGAGAAGTTGCTTTGAAGATTCTGAGAAGTCTCACATCCAAGTGGGACATATACTCTGTCATGATGCAAAACACCAGCAATCTTGACAACATGCCCATGCAGTAAGTGTTCTCTGAACTCAAAGCATATGAGTTTGATTTGAACAGAAAGAAAGTGCATGATGAGCCATCCTCCTCAAGCAAAGGTGTTGCTTTCAAAGCTGCTGAAACAGAAAAGAAGAATACTCAAAGATCCTCTCAAACTGTTTCAAAATCTGAAATGAAGGAGGAGCTGGCACTCATGGCTAGGAGATTTGAGAAGCTCAACTCCAGATTTGGTAGATACAAAAAGTTCTACCAAGACAACAGAACCAGAAGGAGATTCAGTTCTCCTGACAACAAATCAGAGGACAAAGTCTCTGATGAGAAGAAAGAAGATAGATATGCTGATAGAAAGAAGTACAGCAAAGCTGAACCATCATCATCAAGGAGGAAGGAGTCCTCAAGCAAAAAGAATGATGATGAAGATGTGTGTTACAACTGCCAGAAAAAGGGTCACTTTCAATATGATTGTCCTGACCTAAGTGCAAAAGAAAGAAAAGAAAGGCAGAGAAAAAGAGACAAGAGGCTGAACAACAGAAAGGCCATGGTAGCTGGGGAATCAGCAAGTGAAGAGAGTATCTACTCCTCTGATGATGGACTGTTCTCCAACAGTGACAGTGATGATGACTGTCAAATGGCATTTGAAAATGAAGAGGTATGTTCATCTTCCAATTCTTCAAATAACACACATGAGTCCAGTGAAATCCACTTGAAACTCAACTTTGGGAAGTTACTTGAGGATTTCACCAGGCTACAAGAAGTATGCAATATGGCACTGAGAGAAAATGAGCTACTGAATTCTAAAGTTCAAACTCCCAACCTTCTTGAACCAGTTAGACTTTATATCAACTGAGTTGTATCAGCAGATTGTGAGAGAACATGATGAAATGTCTCTCAAAGTCAATGAACAACAAAAGTTGATTGATGATCAAGAACTGGCCTTGAGGAAAAAGGATTTTGATCTTAGAATCCTTCAAGCTAAATTTGACAATCTCTCAAGTGAATTTGATACTCTTAAATTGAGTGAGGGGAGCTTAAAAATGAAAATGTCTGCCTTGAACAAATCTGCTAAAGCAATAGAAGAAATTCAAGGGTTTCAAAGACCATTTGCTCAAAAAGGTGGATTAGGCTATAATCCATTTGAACCCTCACCTGGTCTTAGTATTGCCTCATCAAGCAATTCTAAGATGACTTTTGTAAGATCAGTGGCTCAACAAAATGAAATGGAAGTAAATCAACCACTGATCAAGGAAAATGGTAAAGGAATTTTTATACCAACTCAAGTAAACAATGTTCCTAAACCCACACCTAAGGAAAAGGTTAAGAACATTGCTTACAGGAGGAATGAGGTTCAGAAGGGTAGAACCAATGGAAGGTCAACCTATCTGAATTCTCATCAGTGGAGTTGTCCAAAATCTGTTCAGAAAAGGTCAACTCAAATGAGGCAACCTCAACTGAATGGATTAAGGCCACCCCCCTCTGATAGGTATAAAAACTTCAGGAAGCCTGGACCTTACATGCCAAAAGGAAAAGGCCATCCAAGCCCCTATCCTCAAAAGTCTTACCAAGTTGCACCTAAGTCTAGTAACTTCAGGAGATATGCCCCAAAGAAATTCACCAACTCTCCTTAAACTTACAAGGCTAACACTTATACACAGAAACCACCCAAGGCACTTAAGGGTAAGACTGTGTATGTAGATGTAAAGGGAAACCAAGTCAGTCACTTTGAGTCAATCAGAGTAATTAGGCAGATTTGGGTTCCAAAAGGTACTGCTAACCCTCTAGGACCCAACATTCAAAGGGTACCTAAATTTTGACTTTGCAGGACTGCAAGGACCACAAGAAGAGGAGAAGCATCAACAAGAGAACAGCATGGTACTTGGACAGTGGATGTTCAAGACACATGACTGGAAACAAGGAGCTTCTCTCAGAGTTCATTGAAAAAGATGGTCCTTCAGTAACCTTTGGAGACAGCTCTCAAGGAATCACAAGAGGTTATGGTACATTAAACATTGGTAGTGTTAAAATTACTGATGTCTCATATGTCCTAGGCCTAAAATACAACTTGTTGTCTATAAGTCAAATCTGTGATAAAGGATATAGTGTTGAATTTGCACCAAATGAATGCATTATCAAAGATAATTCAACACAACAGGTGCTACTAACAGGGGTGAGAAAGGGAAATGTCTATTTTGCAGATTGGAGCAAAACCCCTGAAGCAGTTTGTCTTGTTGCCAAAAGCACAAGTGAGCAAAGCTGGCTGTGGCACAAAAGACTAAACCATCTGAACTTCAAAACCATCAACAAGATTGCAAGAAACTCTCTAGTTAAAGGGCTGCCTAATCAAGTGTTCATCAAAGAACATATATGCCAGCCATGTCAGGAAGGAAAGCAAATCAAAGCTTCTTTCAAAGGGAAGCCTGTCATCTCAACAGAGAGAGTTCTTCAACTACTGCATATGGATTTATTTGGTCTAATAATCCCAGTAAGTATAAATGGAAGAAAATATGCTTTAGTTGTTGTTGATGATTTCTCCAGGTACACTTGGGTAGTATTCTTGCTGAACAAAAAGGAGACCCAAGTCAAGCTACCTGAATTGATGATGAGATTGAGCAATGAAAAGGGCCTAAGTATTGTCAAGATCAAATCTGACAAAGGCACTGAATTCATAAACTCATACATCAATGAGTACTGCAGCAAGAATGGCATCACTCATGAGACTTCAGCAGCAAGAACACCTCAACAAAATGGGGTTGCTGAAAGAAGAAACAGAACCTTGAAAGAGGCAGCAACAACATTGATTGTTGAATCCAAACTGCCTAAAAGGTTCTGGGCTGAAGCCATTAGCACTGCATGTCACACTCAAAACAGGTCCTTAATCACCAAAGAACAAGGTAAAACCCCATATCAAATATGGAAAGGTAGATTGCCCACTGTTGCTTATTTTCACATATTTGGTTGTAAGTGTTTCATTCATAATAATGGGAAAGAGCAATTGAAAGCTTTTGACAGCAAAGCTGATGAAGGAATGTTTGTTGGATATTCACAAATCAGCAAGGCTTACAGAGTCTACAATTGTAAAACCCTTATTGTGGAAGAAACACCTCATGTTGTGTTTGATGAATCTATTAATGAGTTCAGGGATAGAAACCTGAATATTGATGAGATAACACAAAGAACAACCAAACTAAGGCTTCAAAGCAAGGAGACAGTGTTTGTAGATGTTGCCCAGCCTGAACTTGATGACAATCAAAAACTGGACAACCTACCTGATGGCAATCAACCAGAAGCCAACCAACCTGAAGGTGAAATTGAACTGACTGACCCCATCCCAGTTCAAAACCAGGTAACAACTACCAATGAAGAAGCAGGCAATGCTGAGGTAGTTAATGGATCCAATATTCAAGGGGGAACCAATGAAAATGTCAACTTATATGACAATGAGGACAATACCCCTGAATATGATCATGAACTTGATCCTTCAATTAACTTTCCTGAATTTAATGAATCTAGTGATCCAACTTCAGATGAGGACAATCCTCCTGAAGGGATCAGGTCTAGAAGGACTTGGTTACATGACCACCCAACTAGCCTGATACTTGGTAATCCAAGTGAAGGGATCAAAACTAGAAGATTTCATGGAGAAAGTGCTTTGTTTTGTTGTTTCCTTTCAGAACAGGAACCAAAAGATATTGAGGAAGCACTACAAGACACCAACTGGATCACAGCCATGCAAGAAGAGCTGAACCAGTTCACCAGAAATGAAGTATGGGAGCTGGTGGATAGGCCAACTCATCAAGATGTCATTGGAACCAAATGGGTGTTCAAAAATAAGAAAAATGAAAATGACATCATTGTGAGGAACAAAGCAAGACTGGTGGCCAAGGGATACTGTCAATCTGAAGGGATTGATTATGATGAGACCTTTGCTCCAGTAGCCAGACTTGAGGCAATCAGACTCTTCTTAGCATATGCAGCTCACATGAGGTTCAAGGTGTATCAAATCGATGTGAAGAGTGCATTTCTCAATGGGGTGCTCAAAGAAGAAGTATATGTTGAACAGCCCCCAGGCTTTGAAGAAGGAGACAAGGTGTACAGATTGAAGAAAGCCCTCTATGGCTTAAAGCAAGCTCCAAGAGCTTGGTATGACACCTTATCACAGTTTCTTCTAGATCATGGTTTTGTCAAAGACACTGTTGACAGAACTTTGTTCAGAATCTGTGAAGGAGATGATATTTTGTTAGTCCAAATCTATGTGGATGACATCATATTTGGATCTCCAAATGAAAAGCTGTGTGAGAAATTCTCCAAACTTATGCAGAGCAAATTTGAGATGTCCATGATGGGATTGATGAATTTCTTCTTAGGACTTCAAGTCACTCAATCTAAGAAAGGAATATTCATCAATCAGGCTAAGTATACAAGGGACATGATCAAGAAATTTGGATGTGCTACAAGCAAGCCAGTCAGAATTCCTATGAATACTAACTGGAAAATGGATCCTGATGAAAGTGGAGAATCAACAAACTCCACTAACTACAAGGGAATCATATGATCCTTGCTATATCTCACTGCAAGTAGGCCTGATATCACATTTGCAGTTGGAGTGTGTGCAAGATTTCAAGCAAATCCAAAGAAGAGCCATCTTGATGCTGCCAAGAGAATTCTAAGATATCTCAAGGGATCTGAGAATCTTGGATTATGGTATCCAGCTGATGACAACATTGAGCTCACTGGATATTCAGATGCAGATTATGGAGGATGTAGAATTGACAGAAAGTCCACCTCTGGAACATGTCAATTCTTGGGCAGCAAGCTTATCTCATGGTTCTCCAAGAAGCAAAATACAGTTGCCACATCAACAACTGAAGCAGAATATGTAGCAGCTGGAAGTTGCTGTGCTCAGATACTCTGGCTCAGGCAGCAACTTAGAGATTACAAAGTCATCACAAATGAAGTACCAATATTTTGTGACAACAATAGTGCAATTGCCATTTCACAGAATCCAGTGCTACACACCAGATGCAAGCATGTTGATATCAAGCATCACTTCATAAGGGATCATGTGGAGAAGAAAGATATCAAGCTTGTCAAAATTCACACTGATAAGCAAAAAGCTGATATCTTGACTAAACCACTAGCTGAAGCAAGGTTCTTGGAACTTTCAGCTGAATTAGGCTTACTTGATCCAGGGAAGATGGAGAAATGAAGAAAGAAGGCTCATATGAAGGGGGAAGTTCATTAAGATGAACTTCAGCAAGGTTGACCAACCTCACTGAAACAGTCTGCCAAAAAGGGAAACTCAGCAAAGTTGTCCCTATGGTGTTCAGCAATGTTGGTCAGGAGATCTGTCTTAGTGGGACCCACTCAGCAACTTTGGGACCCACTCAGGCATGTTGGTCAGACATATTAACCTTACAGAAGTCAAAACACATCTCAGGATGTTTGTCCGAGTTAATAGGGTGATAATTGCTATTTTTAGCATTGATTGGACATTTAAAAGATTTCTTGGTCTAAGAGTAGGCCATTTTAGGATGGCGTGTGCTATTAAGATTTTTGCCCCCAAAATGGCAAATCAGCATTTAATGCAAAAATCTCTTTTAAGATTGCATTAATTACTATGCCATCATCAAAGTCATTGATTAACAAGTAACCTTCATCAAACCGCCCCAAACCCACTACCCCACAATATCCAATTGGTTTTTAACTTTATCCACCTTCACAAATCATTAACCAGCGGTTAATAATTTTGCCTCATATATAAACTCTTAGGTTTTTATCCCCTTCCCTACTCACTCATATTTTCCAAACACTTAAACCTTTTGAAAACCTCTCCAAACCTGCAACTTTTCTCCAAACTTATCTCTCTCAAACTTATTCATGGCTCCCAAAATCAAAAGAGAGGAGCTAGTAGATTTCAATGATTCCTCCTTGGACATTGACTTCTCTTATCTCAGTAATCCAAATTCTCTTTGGTTTGAAAAGTTGGTAGCTTTTGATAGCCCAGATACAGATGTTCATCCAGTTCTCCATTGGCTAAGGGAGGCAGGGCTTGAAAAATTTCTTGGCACCAAGCCTGATTCCTGCCTAAATCCTTTTATGGCAGAGTTCTTTGCCCATCTCAGATGGAAGGGCAAAAAGGGTGATGTATGCACAAAGTTGACTTATGCTGAAGAAGATGAAGAAGAAGAGAGCCAACACACCATCATCTTCACTGCTGAGGACCTTGATGCCAGTTTTGGGTTACCTTCTGAAGGCCAAAATCCAGAATTATACAAAGAAGGAGAGGAGCAGGAGTTCTACAATCCATGGATGATAGTTCCCAAAAAGCTGGTAAGTGCTCAGAACAAGAACACTTTAAAACCAGTTTATAGGCACTTATTTGATTGTGTAGTGAAAAGCCTATTGAGCCATTCTGGGAGTGTGGAACAAATTAGCTTGCCTAAATTGAGAGTAATGGCTGCTGTGATTGACTCTGCTGAAAAGAGAGTCAAGTTTGATTGGAAAAACTTCATTCTGGATAAGATGATGAATGAAAAATTTAAGTTCAAGGAGGTGAAGCATCACAAGGTGGTGGTGGATGGGAGACTTCAATTTTGCACAAGAGCTAGCCTGCTCTTGGAAAGATTTGCTCACTACACTCATCTCCAAGCCAAGCCAAGCCAAAGCCTTTTCCAGCTCAAAAGGTGATGTTTAGAAAGCTGTCCTCCAAGACTGAGAAGAGGAAGCAAGAGGCAGCCTCCAAGAAAGCAGTAGCTGTTGTTCCAGCTGTCAGATCATCTCCAAGAAAGAGGAAATCCCAACCAGCAAAAGGTCAGCCCAAGATGAAAAGGATGAAGAAGATCCTGAGTGAATCCTCTCCAGAAAGCCAATCTAGAAGTGGAGGTGCCACTTCTGAGGAGATTGAGAAAGTGGCAGAAGAAGGAGTAAATCCCCGTGAAGAGGGAGAAGAATTCAGAGAGGTTGTCCCCTTGCAACCTGAATCTGTAACAGAGTTTAGAGACCTTGATAAGCCAACAAGGTCAGAAAGAAGGAGAAGAATAATCAAAACTTCTGAGAAGCAGAAGTTGATGGAAGAGGAGAAGAAGAAGAAGAAGGAATTCTTCAAGGAGATTAGACAAGCAAGTAAGTCTAACTCCAAGTCAAAATCAAAGCCCAACAGCCCTGAAGCCAACTCTCCTGATATTCAATCTCAAAGAATATCACCAAGGCATGAAGAGGAGGAGTGCAAGACTCCTGACGATGCCCCAATTGTGGCCAAGAAAGTCTACTCTCCTGAAGGTGCTCCTGATAGGTCAGGAATAGATGTGCTGGCTGATTTAGTTGATATTGTAGATAGGCCATTCTCCCCACTTGATCCCAGACTTCTCTCTTATACCAAACTTCTTGAAACTGTTCTTCAAGAAGGTGATCAAGTTGTTTATCCACCTATTCCAGCCATTCCAATTACCTCCTCAGGAACATTGCTCTCTAAAGCACCTGAGTCCCAAATTGTTTTAAGCTCATCTGAACCCAATCCTTCTGAACCCAACCTATCTGAGCCCCAGTCCAACTTACCTGAATCCCAATCCAACCCCCCTGAATCCCAAACCAACTCTTCTGATGGAGATGGAAGTGAAGAAGATTACACATATGAGGGGATGCTGAGGCAGATTGCCAAGGCCAATGTGGATGAATTGTATCCAGGATTGAAGGCTTATCCTAGGCTGCAACAACAGTTCTATGATCTCAGGGCACTTGTTGAGATCAAGGATAGAACAATAGTGGAGATAGCTCAAGCTATCAAGGATAAGGGTGCTAACTGGTGGCAGGTTGAAGAAAACAAGCTTTTACATTTTGCAAATGTAAAGAAGTCCAGTGTGTTGACCACTGAGGCCTTGTTTTGCACAATTGTACATGAGAAGGTGCTTGCTGAGAGAGAAAGAATTGCTCAAGGAATCAAGCATCCTGATAGCACTTCTGATGATAATGATGATGATGATGATGACAACACCAATCCCAACCCTCCTGGCCTCAATTCTGCTCAGGTACATTACTTGACCTATCATTCAGTTAAGGACTCTGATCAATCAGAGGAGTTGACCAAGGGTGGTGACTCAGTCCAAGATGCATTGGCCAAGGATGGTTCTTCTGAGCCTGAGGCACAGCTTGACAATGCTGAGACTTCCATGGGAGAAGCTGGTTTAACTAAAGCCTCATCAATGTCAGGAAAGTTGGACATTGACCAGCCTTTAGTCATTCAGGATGACTCAGTGGCCTTGGGATGCCCAAGCACTGTGATCTCCCAACAACTGCCCTCTGTGGATCCTGTTGAGGATATGGAGGTGTCAGGTTTAGGAATGGAAGGAGTTGAAAAGGCTGATAGTGTGAAAAAATCAGAGGGAGATGATGAGTGTGATTACTGGTAGCTTGAGTGCACCACAATTAGAGGGAGAAGAAGTAGAAATATTGGGTGCAGCCCAATATGAGAGTCAGGCTATTCTTCAAGTCAAATCTGAACTTGATGAATCCCTTGGTGAAAGGAGGCCTGATTCTCCAGTAAATGTGAGTCCATCTGTTATAAATGAAGAAAAGAAATTAGTTGAAAATGAGAGTGTAGGTGCTGATGTATCAGACCTAATGGGAGAAGAAAAGAATGAGGGTGTTGCGGGAGATTTTACTAACACTTTGAGTTTTGCAGATTCTGTTGCTGTTACAATTGAACAAATTTTTGCAGATGCCTCCCTCACAGATATTCCAGTTGATGCTGACATTGACCTTGAAGCAATCTCAGCAAATGTGTCCACCTTGAACAAAATGTACTTTGAGCAAGCCAATGCTACTGAGGCTGGACTGCAGATTGCTACTCAGACTGCAACTACCATTGAGGAGCAATCAGAGAAGTTGGACACATTGGTCAGGGAAGTTGGGAAGGCACATGCTGTAACAGTGGATACCCTTGATGGCCAAGGCAAAACTCTAGCCTCTGTGGAGATGAGGCTTACTGGCTCAGAAGAAGTGATCTTGCCAACTTTGGATGCAAGAATCTGTGGTGTTGAAACTGGACTGCAAACAGTTTCAACAGAGGTAACCAAGGCAAAGAATGCAATGGGAAAGTTCACAAAGTCAGTAAAGAAAGAGCAGCAAGGCCTCAAAGATCTTTACAAGCACAATGTGAGAGCTTTAAGAAGAACAATCAAAGATGCATTGAGGCAAAGGACAGCAGCTCAGAGAAAGAAAGCTGAAGAGTTGAAAGCTGCTATGGTGAAAGAAGCTGCAGAAAAGTTCACAGTTGAACTGATGGCCAAAGTGTCTGATCAAGTTGTGGCCAACCTCACTGATCAACTGCAAGCCAAACTTGATCAATCCTTGAAAGCCACTCTGGATGCCATTGTTGCTCAGAAAATGAAGCCTGTCCACACCTTCTTGAGTATGGCAGATGACAAAATGCAGAACATTCATGATGAGAATGTGTATCTGCTGCAGGAATTGAAGTCCCTCACTCAAGCTCACTCACATCTCTCTGTCTCTATGAGTGAGTTGAAGCCCCAATGTTTTGATAATGCCAAAAAGGGGGAAAGAGAGAGAGCTAGAGCAAAGGGAACCTTGAGGATTAGTGAATCCAAAGGAAAGGAGAAGGTCCCTGAAGTTGAGGAGGAGGAAGAAGAAGACATTGGGAAAGGCAAAGGCCCAATGAATATTAAAAATTTGACTGAAGAAGAGCAAATCCAGATTGCAGTCAAAGAATCTATGATTTCTGCAATGGAAAGTCAGGCAAGAAAGCAACAGAGACCTAGTGGTGAGTCTGCAGGCCTTGACCCCAAGGAGAAGGTTGTTGAAGTAAGGGGGAAGGTGACCAGGGCCTCTGAGAGAAAGAGGAAGGAACAAGCCTTCAATGAATTCCCAACCAGCCTGACCCTTCCATCTGAATTCCAGTCTGAAGAGTCAACTCCACTGAGGCAGTCTAAGAGGTTGAAGAAAACAGCCAAGTTGCCTGAGATCCAAGAAGAAGAAGAAGAAGAAGAAGAGCAGGACAAAGAGCCTGAAGTCAGAGTGCCCAAGCTTGCTGATGATCCTTCAAAGCTGTTTGAAGAAGGATTTGGAAAGGATCCTGAAACTCAGGAGAAGCTAGCTCTTCAGAGAGCTAAGGAAAGAATGGATCAGTTGGTTGAGGCCAACAAAGCAAGAGATGAGAGAAGGGCAAACTTCAGGGCTCCAAGGAGAAGGGCATCTTATAAGACACTCAAGCCTCAGATGCTACAGAGATGGGACACTCAGTACCCTCACCATGATAAGTGGGTACCAATCTCACTGAATGATGCATGGGAGGAGGCCAAGAGAAGTTTTGTGTATGACTTTTATGTCATAGGGAAATGGCTTGAAGAGAGTGTTGATGAGGTATTTGTGCAGTTCATGTTTGAGAACCATAGGAACCTATACCAGAAGCTGTTTGCAGCAGCTGAGATGGCAAGAGTTGAGTTCAAGGCCCCTGGTCCTATTCTGTACATGCCTCCCAAGTTCAATGGAAATTTGATTGATGAGGGAAAGATTCTGGAGGAGTTCATCTCAATCATGAGGATGGAGAAGATGAAGCCTGGCCCTAAAGGATCCAACAAGGATATTTGGGAATTGAAGAAGAGGGTCTGGGCTCAGTATGGGATTGCCCCTCAGGATGATGGAACTCTCTGAAGCATAAGTTCACTCCCTCCCTATCCTTCTATGATTTATGTTCATGTTGTTATCTTGTTTTATTTGTATCAGCTTAGTAGGTCCTTTGATTTTCTGATTTGTAATGCCTCATGAAATATATGAAAGGATCACTGATTTTCTATCAAGAGATAACAACTCATTATCTCAACTAACCTGACATGACAAATTTACTTGATTTATTATTGTGCTAACAGTTTCTTTCAGGAAAGATGACCAGGTCACTCATCCTGAAGGTAAAGTCTAGTATAAGTCAAGTTCCCTTTGTAATAGGTTTTGGCATCATCAAAAAGGGGGAAATTGTTGGGAATAAAATGATTTTGATTTAGATACCAAAACCCCTGATTGATGATGTTCAAATTAGTTGAGACATGCTCAAGTATAGATCAGATAAGTTGTCTCAGGACACTTGAGTATGTAAGATTGCTTAAGTCAAAATCTCAGAAATGTTGTGAGATTTAGAGTTCAGGATAGTTGTCCAAAGCTGGAATGTTAGGCAGCTTGATAAGTGTTAAGTTCTTTAGAACAAAGTTGCTGAAGTTTCCAAGACAAGCTTACTGAGTGGACAACCTGGCTGAAAGATCAAGTGTAATAAGGCAAAGCTTCATGCATTAATAGGAGCTGCATCAGATCAATTAATGTGCCAATGATCAAGTGCATTGAATGCTATACTCAGAAAAGACACATTCAATGAAGCATTTATTACCATCAAGCCTGAACCAAGCATTGAAGACTTAGAAGCATTAAAGATTGAAGCATTGAATGAATGTTGGAACATTCTAAATTGCAGTAGGAATGTTCAGGGGAGTTGTCCCATCTGACCGTTGGTTGAGTGTAGAGTATGCCACAAATCAACCTTGGGAAATGTGCATATTTGGAATTTGACACAAGTCATCTCAGCCGCATTTTTCAGAAGTCAACACATTCATTCAAACAACCATTGAAGAAGCTTTTACACAGTGGATAAAAGGATGCCAAGCTTCATAACCGTTTCAATGGTGCTACAAATAGACAAGTTTGAATAGATATCCCTCCAACGGTTAGTTGTTCAAATTTGCCTATAAATACAGAAGTGATCAAAGGATTCAATCATCCAACTACTTGTTATCAAACTATCATCAAGCAATCAAAGGAAACCAAAATTGTTCTTGAGAAATCCCAAGTTTCCTGATCACTTCACTTAGCTAAGCCAATCTTTGTAAACATCCAAAGCTTAGCATTGAGATATCCTAAGCCTTTACATTGTTCTTATTGTAAAGGATATCTCTACTAGTTGGAACCAAACCTCAAACCCTTACCTCATTTAGTGAAGGAGTGTTTGTTGTAGAAGTGAGGAGTTAAGGATTGTTATTGTGAAACACAGTCTTAACTTTTGAGCACTAGGACTCAGATTATCCTAGGGATCAAAACACTAAGAGAGTGTTGTTGATCAGTGCACCTTGGCACTATAAAACAAGCTAATTCCATTGTTAAGGAATTATCATGTTCAATCAGGGAAAGTGGATGTAGGAGCTTGAGTCTCTGAACCACTATAAATTGTGTGCCATTTACTTACTGTTTTTTCTATTGCACTTACATTCAATCATATTTCAAAGAGCAAAACTCAGTAAGTTAAGAAAAACTGTTTTGGACAAAGTCCCTGATAACTGTGTTTTTTAGAAATCAACTTGGAGTATTTCTTTGAGTAAAAGGCCAACCACATTCCGCACTTAGCAACTCTTTTAGATATTTAGCCAACTGATCACTTAATAATAATCAGTAGGACAAGTATCTATCAAAGTTCACACTCAGGCTTGTTGTGAGACAATCTTCCTTGTAAGACTAAACTGTTTGAAAAGAAAAGAATTTGCATACACAAGTGCATTCTCCCCCCCCCCCCCCATACACTTGTGTCATACTCCACCAAGGACCAACAATATATTTTACTGCCTTAATTCCTAAATGGCATGGGTTATATTCCCCTCCATGAATGTTATATACACTCCCCCTTCACTTTTATTAATTAAATATTCTTGTAAAATATTGTTTTGCCCTTTTAATAAAAAATAAAATACAAATGATATATACACTCTCCTAAATTTCAAACTGAACCCTAATTCTAACTCTAACCCAAATTATAATAAAAAAAGAAACGCTAACCCTAATGAGAGAGTTAGCAGTCGTCGCTATCCCCCCACTTCAGGCAACCGCCGCCCCTCCCCCCACATCCGGCAGCCACCGCCACCCCAAATAAATTTAGAAATTAAAAAACAAAACTTAGAATTAAAAAAAAAAAAAAAACTCTTTTTTCGACAAACCAAAGTCTACCAAAATCAATCCCGCTGACAAGATTTCGTCGAATGGTGTTTTTTTTTTTAAATGAAAATTGAAAATTTTCGACAATAATGTATTGACCGTAAACACTCTCGTCGACAACAATTTTTCGACGAGAGTATTTACGGTCGACACGTTATTGTCGAAAATTATTTAAAAAAAAAACAATCAAACCTATGCGTTCCATAGAGGGAGAAGTGGGGAAGGATGCGGCGGCGGCAGCGCTGGGCGTGGGAGGGACGACGCCGTCGCACGCTTGCTAAGCTACATATATGAAAAAAAAATTGAGAGGATGGAGGAGTGGACAGTCGGCGATCGCGATGTTGGGCGAGGGAGGAGGGGCGATTTGGGTGGGGTTCAGGCAGCGCGACGGCCGGCGCTGAGCGAGGGAGGATAGGCGTCGCCACCGCCGCGATGTTGCAAAATAGAGTGTTGGCTGTGTTGGCAAATAACCCACGCCTCTATGTTGGCCGACGCTGGTGTTGCGGGCGGCGCTAGGGCTGCGACCGACGAGTGTGGTAGGAGGAGGAAGAAGAAGTGGAGAAGAAGATGAAAAGATTAGAGTTTAAGTGTTGGGGGTGCATTTATAACTGAATATTTTGAGAGAAAAGGGTATAAAAGGTAATTTGGGGGAGTGCATCTAACTGAATATCTTATACTCCCTCCGTCCAATTTCATTATTTCCACTTTTCTTTTTTGTTTGTCCAATTTTATTATGCACATACCTTTTTTGGAAACAATATTATCCATACTACTTTATCTCCACCCTCCTACCATCACTTATTTACCCACTTTGTCATTCACTTTATTCATAAACAATCATTTATTTACAAATGTACCCCACAATACCCCATCATACCATCAATTTATCTACTTTATGAATAAACTAATCAATATTAATTAAAACTTGTGCCCGAAAAAGTGGACATTTTAAAATTGGATGGAGGGAGTATCTGTTTTGAGGGGTAGGTGTATTGGGGGAGTGCATCTAACATTCCTGGGGGGGGCAAATAACCCACGCCTTCCTAAATTAGGAAAAATCGAGCTGCCTAGGCCCAATTTCACATTAATGGATTATAGTAAACTAAAAACTTATAGAAATTTTAAATGGGTTTGACTATATGCACCTCCATTTCGGAGAGATGCACTCCCCCTTTTAATTTATTAATTAAATAATAATGTAAGATCTAAAATATTCTTTTAAGTAAAATACTACTAATAAATGCACTCCTACTACTATGTACACCCCATTCAACATTAAAGCCCTACAACAGCTGCCACGACTTCCGTCGGCGCCGGCACCACCATAATCTCGTAAAAAAACAAAAAAAAAACCCTAACAACGGTTGTCACCACTTCAGGCCACCGCTGGCACCACCACCACATTCTAAAAAAAAAACTTGGTATCTCAGAATTTTTTTTTTTTAATTTTCGACATACCAGTGTCGACCATATACACTCTTGTCGATAAATTGTTGTCGACGAAAGTATATATGGTCGAACTTCAAAGGTCGAAAAAAATTTAATTTTTTTTTAAAAACAAATCGACACTATATTGTCGACTATATAAACTTTCGTCGACAACGATTTATAGACGAAATTGTATATGGTCGACCTTCAAAGGTCGAAATTTTTTTTAAAAAAAATTTAAAAAAATTCGACCATTTATGGTCGACCATATACACTCTCGTCGAGAGTGTATATGGTCGACCATAAATGGTCGAATTTTAAAAAAAAGGAAAAAAAAACTTACTGGACAAAAAGAGGAAAAAGAAAAAAAAACTTACATGTGGATGGGGACGGTGGCGGATGGGGGCGGAAATGAAGATGAAGAGGATGGTGGCGGAGGCCGCGAAGGAGGAGGGGGCCGCGATGATTGGAAAGAAACGAAAAAAAAAAAACACAGAAAATTTTTAAAAAAAAGGGGGGCGCGATGGGCCGCAACGACTGGGGCGAGGGCTACGGCTGGCGTCGGATGGACGGGGGAGGGGGGCAGCCGGACGGGGGCGCGCGAGGGGTGGGAAAATTTACAGAAAAATGGTGGGGGAGAGGGAGGGGACGCGACGCGACGGTGGTGGCGATGGCGGGCGGGGACGGGCTCGCGGTGGCCGTGGGGGCGTGGCGATGGGGGCGGCAGTGTCGGTCCTGAGATTTTGTAGGCCTGGGGCGAACAAAAAAAAATGGGCCCCTTTTCTAAAAAAAATATCAAATAAAATAAGTGAAATACGTATGCACATATTAAAAATGAATGTTATAAAAATAAATAATTTAAAATGACTTCTTCTAGCATTTTGAGAAGCAAATTCTTTATATGTTTTTCAATACATAAAGTTGTTAGTTCATTTAATCTTTCTTGTGACACAATGGATCATAGGTATATTTTTAGCAATTTTAATTTAGAGAAACTTCTTTATGTGCCACAGTCACAAAAATAGTCAATAAAATTCTATACGCAATTAAGACATTAGGATACAAACTCAAGAATTTTGGACCTTTCTCAATTAATATATCTCTTGTTTTATCATCAAGACTATCCCAAATTGGAGGGTCATAAATATCTAATTCTAGCATCGGAGTTGGATATTCTTCATCAACAATATTAGATTCATTTTCATTTATATCCTCATTTAAATTATGTATAGAGAAAATTGCAGATTTGGTCCCATTAACCATGGGTTGGTTGGGTTTTAGTCCCATTGTATTTGAATTTAGTCCCATACGATATAAATCTTGCAAACTTGGTCCCATACGATATAAATCTTGCAAATTTGGTCCCATACGATATAAATCTTGCAAACTTGGTCCCATACGATATAAATCTTGCAAATATGGTCCCATACGAAATAAATCTTGCAAATTTAGTCCCATATGAAATAAATCTTGCAAACTTAGTCCCAAACATTACAAAAAATGCAAAATTGGTCCCAAACATTACAAAAAATGCAAAATTGGTCTCAAACATTACCAAAAAAATGCAAAATTAGTCCAAAAAGTGAAAAAAAAAATCATTAATTAATAATTATTATTTAAATTATATAATAATGAACTATTAATTAATATATAATAACATTTATATAATAATAAATATTAATAAATATATAAAATCTAAAAAGACTTTATAATATTTAAATTTTATAAAGAATACGAAATAGACTTTATAATATTAATAAATATATAAAATTTAAATAAACTTGAAAATTTATATAATAATCAATATTAATAAAATTTATATAATAAATAATATATTACTAATAACTTAACATATGAGATACATACATTTTATTTTAAATTAATTATTATTTATTTTATTTTTCTTCTCTTATGTATTCTAATAAATTTGTATTGTAAGTTTTTTTTTTAAAAATTCTACTATATGATTTTGATTTAATAAATAAATAAAATTAAGTGTTTGTAACCATTGAAAATTTTAATAAATTACTCATCACCCTTATTTAAATATCAATAGGAAGGGTTAGCTATTGTTAATTTATTATCACTAGCTATAATCATTTTGTTGTAATTTAATTATTAATGTAGTTATTAATTTGATATGTATTCATTGAGAATACATGTCTCAATTATTGTATTGACAAGTTTAATATAACTTTTATTATTATTATTTTTTATAAATTTTACATTTAAAAAAGTATACAGAGAAAATTAAGTTATACTCTTTTTTATAAAATTTAGATTGATTAGATTTTATATATTTATTAATATTGATTATTATATAAATTTTATTATATATTATTAATAGTTAATTATTATATCAATTTGAATAATAATTAATTAATGTATTTTTTTTTTTTACTTTTGGGATCAAATTTGTATTTTTTTTTTTTATAATTTCATTAAATTAAAGTATAACTTAATTTTCTCATCAATGTATGCTTTTTTAAATGTAAAATTTAGAAATAATAATAATAATGGAATTTATATCAAACTTGTCAATACAATAATTGAGACATGTCTTCCTCAATGAATAAATATCAAATTAATAACTACATTAATAATTAAATTACACATCGACAAAATGATTATAGCTAGTGATGATAAATTAATAATAGCTCTAGCCCTTCCTATTGATATTTAAATAAGGGCGATGAGTAATTTATCAAAATTTTCAATAGTTACAAACACTTACTTTTTTTTTTTTATTAAATAAAAATCATATAGTAGAATTAAAAAAAAAATTAAACTTACAATACAAATTTATTAGAATACATAAGAGAGGAAAAATAAAATAAATAATAATTAATTTTAAATAAAATGTATGTATCTCATATGTTAAGTTATTAGTAAATAGTAATATATTGATTATTATATAAATTTTCAAGTTTATTTAAAATTTATATATTTATTAATATTATAAAGTCTATTTCGTATTTTTTATAAAATTTTAATATTATAAAGTCTATTTAGATTTTATATATTTATTATTATATAAATGTTATTATATATTAATTAATAGTTCATTATTATATAATTTGAATAATAATTATTAATTAATGAGTTTTTTTTTTCACTTTTTGAACTAATTTTGCATTTTTTTTTGTAATGTTTGGGACCAATTTTGCATTTTTTGTAATGTTTGGGACCAAGTTTGCAAGATTTATTTCATATGGGACTAAATTTGCAAGATTTATTTCGTATGGGACCATATTTGCAAGATTTATATCGTATGGGACCAAGTTTGCAAGATTTATATCGTATGGGACCAAATTTGCAAGATTTATATCGTATGGGACCAAGTTTGCAAGATTTATATCGTATGGGACTAAATCCAAATACAATGGGACCAAAACCCAACCAACCCATGGTTAATGGGACCAAATCTGCAATTTTCTCATTATGTATATCTACATCCACTGTTAGACTAGTTTGCCCATTCAAATTATTTGCATCTATGTTGTTTAGTTCTAGTCCACTATTAACATTATCATTCAAGTCTTTTAAACGACTCGATTGTCCTAAATTTTATGGAAAGAATTTATCCAATGCCCCTTTTTGTGATAAAATTAATTAGTTGTTTCGTTCTCTTTCTTTTTTTTTCTTTTTCTCACTACAGATTCATGTTTTCTAGAAAACATATTTATATTAAAAAGTAAAAATTGATAACTAAATGACAATAAATAATAATTCAATTAAAAGTAAAAATGAAAAAGAAACAACAAGTTAAATAATCAATATTCAATAAGTAAAAAATAATAATAATAATAATAATAAACAATAAATAATATAAATAAATAAATTAAAAATAGATTGAAATAGAATGGAATATAGAAGTGAAATGCACATGGTACAACAACGGTACTATGCTAGCTTATTAATTAGATATTAATAATTAATTACTAATTAAGAGTAAATAATTGTGTTTAGTATTAAAGCCATGATTATTTTCAAGAATACAATTAATGCTAACTTATTAAAATAATATTATCGCACTCAGATTAATTATTATATTTATCTCTTAATTTCATTTAATAATATTATATATAAAAGTAGGCCCCTAAAAATTTGGGGTCCGGGACGGTCGCCCTTCCCGCCCTGCCTTAGGGCCACCCCTGGGGCGGTGGCCGTGGGAGTGGTGGCGTTGGTGGCCGGCGGTGGCGGCGACCGCTGCGTGAGATGGGGGAGGAAATGAAGATGGGAATTAGGGTTTTGATGTTGAAATTAGGTTTTGGGGGTGGGTAGTAATAAAAATTTTGAGGGGACAAGGGCAATTAAGACAATTGAGGGTGGGTGCATCTATTTTAGACTGATTTTAGGGGAATGGAGGTGCATATAGTCAAACCCATTTTAAATGGCCACGGTTAAATGCCCCCAATTCACCTCCATTTTAAAAAATAAAAAAATACACATAAAAACTATATTATCCTTTTATTAATTACACAAAATATAACACAATCAACTCTAATTTATACATTAACAATATGTAGATGAGTCACCGTCAAGTTACCCATATTTCGGAAAAAAAATCCGAAAAAGTAGCAATTTTTTTGTAAAAAAATCCAAAAAAATATCAAATTTTCAAGAAAAAAATAAAATAATTCAATTTTTTTTCAAACAAGCCAAATTCAAAATCAGAAGAAAAATAAAAAAAAAGATCCAAACTAATAAAAAAAATCGAAACCAAATTCAAAATCGTCCTCAAATTCCAGGCAAAATCGAAACAGGTCTAAAACTAAATCAAAACCAACAGAAAGAAACATTTCATTGCTTCATACCTTCTCTTTGAAAAAACTACTCCCTCCGTCCGTTTATAAGCTTTTCATTTTGCCATTTTGGTCTGTCCACTTATAAACTTCTTATACCCTTTTTGGCAAATATATTTTAATTTTTTATTCTTTCACTTTAATTTCACTTTACTTTTTCTCTCTATCTTTCTCTTTCTTTCTTTCAATCACATCACTTGTACTGCCTCTATTATTTAATCACATTTCTTAATCCATGTGTCAAAAAGTAACGGAAAACTTATAGGCGAACGGAGGGAATATTTTATGTTACCATGGTTTTCAGACTATTCCCAATTGGAGGGGGGCGAGGCAAGAGTGAGGAGGCAGCGATGTGACGTAGAGTGGGAGTGGGCTGCATCACGACAATGACGACGGCTCGACGCAGGGGTGGGAGAGTGCAGCGACGACTCGACGCAAGGATGGGAGAGGGCGACGACGTGACGATGGTGAATGGAGGGGGCGGCAGCACGATGGTGAGAAGGAGGGAAGATGAAGAAAAATGTTGGAATTAATAATTGAGAAATTATAATTACCAACCTGTAATTCGTAATGCAACGGAAGATATCTCGAACTCGGTTGAATTTCACATACGTATTGTGATCCTCGTAGTCAGAACATGGTCACATGAATTGATTCACGAACCGCTTCTTGTATCCACAATCTAAGTGCCCTTCTAAATATAACTGTGTGTAAAGCGTATTGTACAGAATACATAAATTCCTATTTTCTAATGGAAGACAACTGATTCTCTTATTTCTGTTGAATGAAAAATATTCGTTGGATATTCTTATATTGAAAGTTATCCAAATAACTTATTTCCATATTATCCACTTCATATGTGGATAAATATATATTAATAAATAATAATCATTATTTATTTAAAAAAATGAGGTGGGAGAAAGGAAGAGGAAGAAAATGAGGGAGAGGGAGGAAAATTAGACGGTATATGGAAGAGGGTAATTTTGAAAAATGAATAAAAGATGAACTCAACCGTTCGGGGTGAACTCAACCGAGGTGTGGAAAAAAAGGGTAAATATCCGAGGCCTTTTTAAAACTAGGAACAAATGTAAATTTAGAAACGGAAAGTGCGTATGCCCCTCCAGGAATGTTAGATACACTTCCCCGATACATGTACCCCCCCCCCCCCAAAATGCGTATGATAGATGTACTCCCCCCTAAATTACCTATTATACCCTTTTATCTCAAAATTATGTAGAATAAATGCACTCCCATCAAAACCCTAGTTTTTCTCATCTTCTCCCCCCCATTTCTTCCTTTTCATTCTTCCTTTTTTCCACAATTCTCTTCATCCCTTCCATTCAACTGCCTCCGCCACCCTTCACAGAGCGTCGCCCAGCCTGCCCACGTTCGTCGACCCTTCTCCCTCGCCTAATGTCGTCGCCCTCCTCTCCTCCTCTCTCCTCTTTTCTTATTTTTCTGTAACAAACAGCGCCGCCGCCGCCCTCCTTCACCCACCTCTCTCCCTACCCGACCGTCCCCACCGTAAGCCGTCGTCTACTCCATAGCTTTTTTTTCCCCTTTCTGTACTATAAAGGTACGCTTTTTTTTTTCGACAAGAAATGTCGACCAAAAACATTATGGTCGACAACAATATGTTTTTGGTCGACATTTCTTGTCGATTTATTTTTTTCTTTCGGTACAATGTTGTTAACAAGGGTGTGTTTTTTCGTCGACTATATATTCTACAATCGACAAATTAGTGTCGATCGACACTGGTTGGTCAATTTTTTTTTTTTTAAATTTAATTTTTTTTTAAATTTCTGAATATATTTTGGATGGGATGACGCCGAAGGTGGTGGCTGCCGGAGGTCATGGTGTCGGCAGCGACGACTACTGCAAAATTAGGGTTAGGGTTTTAAGAGAGGAATGCATGTATCTATAAAATTTTACTAAAAGGACAAATATGGTATTTGACATACATTTTTAATTAATAGTAAATGGAAGGGGGAGTGCATCTAATATTCCTGGAGGGGCATATAACCCACGCCAACGGAAAGTCCATAGTTTGTCGGAGGAGTTTTGTCCATTTTGAGCCCACTGGGCTTTGTAATGGGAAATATTCCATTGTTGGCTTCACAGTTGGTGGTTGTTTTGTTTCCCCAATTCCCCATTGTAGTCTATAAACTCACTCACTCTTATTTCCAAATTCCAATTTACAGTCCATATCCATACGAAATCGAATCAATTTCATTGCTGCGTGTCAATTGGCAGAAACCTCCACGCGAAGCTAGCCGCATGCAAGCCAGCACACAGGCGTAGGCGTCAACCGTCTTCTCGAAATCAGAAAGCGAAGAAGTTATGGCAAACTTATACCCATCCATGAATATGAAAACTGGCCCCTTTGAGCTGGGTAGCATCTCCGCTGTCAGTATTAAGGACCGGAATTTTCAATCGATGGAACTCCTTGTTCTCGATCTCTGCAATCCCGATCTCCGGGAAAATGCCCTTCTCGAACTTTCCAAGGTATTCAATTGTTTCCCTTCCTGTTCTCGTACCTTATAAGCAAATAAATTCGCTCTCTCTCTCTTTTGAAGTATAAGGTGTTGCAGATTTGCTTACTGTTCAAGGGGTTTTGATTTAATTGTGTGAAATACACGTTCTGGAAGTGAGGTAACGGCAGGATAGTTCATTGGCACCAACTATTAAGAATAAATAAGTTACAAAAAAAATAAAAAATGATTGTGTGTAAACTGGGGGCAATGTGCTTGTTTTCCTGGCAATTTTGTTTCAAACCTGAAAGATTTCTCTATTCGCCTTATGATTGCTCATAGGAATACTGTGATTTGGGCATTAGTTATCATCTCTTTGCTAGTTAATTTATGTCTTATTAACTGTTTCTCATTATTCATTCTAGTAGAAACGGGAGCTGTTTCTAGATTTGGCTCCGTTGCTATGGAACTCTTTCGGTACAATTGCTGCGCTTCTTCAGGTTTGTTTTTATCACTGGCGACCTTGTTTTTCTTTTAGCTTGCTTGCTTCCTCTATTGATAGTTATGCCTTAAATATTTAATTGTGTTAATGGGCATACTTACACTATTATTAGGAGCTACTTTGGCTCTTTCTCAAAAAGACATTAATAGGGGGTTTGCTTATTTGACAAAGCCTCAATTGGGTTATAGATGTTCACTCTAGGTATGGGCTCTTATCGAAGTGTTTTATTTCATTCGATTACTAATTCTTATTCCAAAACTTTTTTTTTGGGGGGGTTGTATGTTATTACTTGATGATCTTTGAATCGAGGTAAACTCCGGCATGAAGACCAGTTTCGAATAAAGACATTTATGAGTTTCCAATGAAGACCGGTTTCTAATAAAGACGTGTTTGCCTTATTTTAGTCGCATTTTGTATTTATGTGCGCAATTTAGGCTTTACGAGTTTCCAATGAAGACCGGTTTTGGATGAAGACATGTTTTCTTTATTGTAGTTACATTTTGTATTTATGTGCGCAATTTATGCTTTATGAGTTTCCGATGTTTAATTTCAGAAACATTAGAATAAGTAGGGTTTCCGAGCAATCAGAAATCTAATGAACCTGAAAAAGGAATGGTTCTTACTGAAATTACTAGTTTTTCAAGACCCTGTTATAGGGAATAAAAAATCAATTTGTGGTTTGATTGCTAGCTTGTGTGCAATCCGGTTTCTTTCTATTGGAATTAACATTCTTATTCCACTGAATTCTACATTGGAGATGGGGCTATGCTAACTTTTTGCCTCATTTTTCAAAAGGGGGAATGTCTTTTTCTTATTCACCACCCAATTTCTTTGTTGTTCCCTCATCACTGAATTTCATTCTGGTGTTGCAGCTTATTTTGACTGATACGACTCCTCTTTCCTATTCTGTTCTCTTGAAATCCTGCAGGAAATAGTTTCCATTTACCCAGTTTTATCACCGCCAAACCTTACTCCGGCGCAGTCAAATAGAGTTTGCAATGCACTTGCTCTTCTTCAGGTATTATCATCTTCTTAAATTATCTCATGTTTTCTCATTCTCTTCTTATGTTGTTTTAGTGGACTGTCCCTTTTGCTATACTCTTCATTTCTTTTGTTATAATCAATTTATTCCATAGTTTCTTGTCTATGAGAGTATTTTTATATAAAAAAATTATAGCTAAATGTATATTTGTCATTGTACATTTAAGGTCAAATGTGTGTATTGATATATAACACTTGTTTTGCTGCTGCATTGGATCACTAGTATCACCCAAATACGATGATTTCATTGTTTTGTATGTGTACATATTTCGGTTGATTTGTCCATCTCTGCAGCCCATACTTTTTCCTCTCCCCTCAGCATTTCTAAAATAGACAAAAGTATTAGCCCCCTGAAAGATGATTCCCAAATTATAATTTTTTTATCAATCTCAAGGAAAAGAAAAAGAAGAATTAACCAGTGACTAATGAGGGCATATATCAATCCCCTTTTTTCTGTACTCTGGAGCTAACGTGCTGATTTTTTAATTTGTTGCAGTGTGTTGCCTCCCATCCCGAAACCAGAATGATGTTTCTAACTGGTAATTTTTATTACAATTGTATGGATCCATTGTTGCATTTTTCTGTCCTGTAGACTATAGAAATTAAACCTTCAATCTAAGATGCTACACAATTTTGTGTTTGAGGAGGGGAACTTTCTATTTTATTGCTTTTTTGTTATGTTTTTATTTAGGATTAACAGTTTACTGTTGTTATTGCTTTTTTGTTATGTTTCTGGTTCTATGTAATTTCACCATTGTTTTTATGTAGTTTCTATTTGATTTCACCATTTTTTTTCCTGGAATTGATAACATGCTGAATGATTATTGATGGTGTTTTATGTATGAATTACAGTCTAGTGTTTCTTTGATTCTCATATTTTTACTTGTATAATTGAGGTTAATGAAACTGTTACTACTTTTTTTGGAATACACAAATATGCTACTGAGAACACTAAATGGGGCTTTGCATCTTATGATTTATTGCAGCCCACATTCCTTTATACCTGTATCCTTTTCTGAATACTACGAGCAAGTCTAGGCCGTTTGAGTACTTGAGGCTTACGAGCTTAGGAGTCATTGGTGCTTTGGTGAAGGTAATTACTTATTCAGAAATTTTGTTTTCTTAATACAAGCACAAATAGGAGTGCTTTCGCCTTGTTTGTTTAGCTATAGTTATTTGGCTCCATACTAATCCAAAAAAAGACAAGCTGGACCCAGGGAGAGATGGTTTATTCATTTTTGTAGATATCCACTGAACTTGTGTAATTTGCCGCTTTCTGGTTGTTATTCTTTTAGCTCCCTTAGTTCATCTATCTCTCTTTTTGATCTACATTTCCATTAATGAAATTGATTGAATTGAATGAAGAATCAATATATGTCATTAACACCGTTATTATATGTGTGGCCCCACATACAGTTTTTTTGCAACATTTAAGTAATGTTTTAGACGCATTTCTGTTTTAGTAAATGTATTCTTTTTTTTTTCTTTCATGATACAAGATCAATGGTTTGTAATTTTGTTTCCAGGTTGACGACACTGAAGTTATCAATTTTCTTCTATTTACTGAGATAATTCCATTGTGCTTACGCACAATGGAAATGGGAAGTGAACTATCAAAAACAGTGAGTTTCTTCAACAATTTGCCCCGTTTTTTTTTTTTCCCCTTTGTGTGGTTTTGGTAGTTCAGCTGTGGAACTGATAAAATATAAGGATCAAGTTTAAAGTTCCTTTTTCTGTTTGCACACCATATGCTGCTAATACACAATGTTAGACTCCATTTTTTTTGCACACGAATATAAATTTGCTACAAGGTCTCATTGAAGTGAATGTACTCCGTTGACAGGTTTCAACATAATAATTAGTTATTTCATATGCATGTATTTGAATGAAATTGAAGCTCTGACTTTCGTTGTGTCTGTTTCACAAGCATAAGATAAATGCTCTTCTATTGGCAGAACTTAGGGGGCAGTTGGCTAAATTTTTTTCAATAGGAATGGTAATGAGAATAATGTAAGATGATCAATCCACCTTCATCATACTTCGTATTGGGTAATGAGACTCAATAAGATAATCCGTAATCATTGCCCCATTTTGATTAACTACCTCCCCTCCTATAATAATTTCTTCTCAATCATTCCACTATTCCTCAATCAACAATCATAATTTGTCCTCACTTATTCCAAGATTAGTTAAAAAAACACTAACAATATAACCATAATTCTCATTGTACTTCATTATTTAATGACTCTCGTTATCATTCTCATACCAAGCGCCCTCTTAATTCTTAGTGAGTCAATTTTTTTTACAGGACTTAGTGAGTCCATTTATTTATATTTGGTTTTAGATTCTTCTGTTCATTATCTAGCACATATGGTTGCATGTTTTGCAAGTGGAAGGATATGTATGAGACAGTGACTGATCATGTAGGACTAAAACTCGGATTTTGTTTACATAATCTCACAATACACTATCTGCTAATTGCCAAAGAGCTTTCTAGGCTTCTCCGTTTATGGTAAGGGGGCTGTCTTTTACGAGCTTCATTTTATTTACAGGTAGCAACATTTATTGTACAAAAGATTTTGCTGGATGACGTGGGTTTAGAATACATATGCACCACAGCAGAGAGGTTCTATGCTGTAAGTAGGGTTCTATCAAGCATGATTACGACACTTGCAGAACAGCCTTCTTCTCGTCTGCTAAAGCACATTATTAGATGCTACCTCCGACTATCCGACAATCTAAGGTTGCTCGACACACACACAAACACATATATTCTTCCTTGTCTCGTCTCTTCCCCGTCACACACATATTACATATATTCCTTGTCTCATCACCCTGTTTTCTGCAGAGCTTGTGAAGCCCTTAGAACTTGTCTGCCTGAAATGTTGAGGGATGCAACGTTTAGTAACTGCCTTCGTGTAAGTGTAATTATTGTGATTTCAGGAGGTTTAGTCTAATTGTAAAAAAAAAAAAATCAATGAAGTTTGTTTTCTTACAAGATTAGCTCTACTGTGAACCAAATTCATGCAAACTCTCTTCTTCTATGTAATACTCCCTCCGTTCCTTTGAAAGGTTTACATTTTTCTTTTTGGTCCGTCCCAACACAAAGTTTACATTTTCTGACAAAATCCACCATCTTTCACTACCTTTTTTCATTCATACATCTCTCTACCTTTTCTCTTTCTTACCTCTCTCTCTCTACCTTTTCTCTTTCTTACCTCTCTCTCTCTCTACCTTTTCTTCTTTCTACATCTCTCTACCTTAACTATCCCCTACACATTTAATATTATATGCCTTATCTCTATGCCAAAAGCAAGTGTAAACTTATCTAAGGGACGGAGGGAGTACTATTTAGTATATGAAGTGATATTGTTTAGCATACAAAGATCACGTTTTAACTTTTAAAATGACTTGATTTTATATATTATTCCTTAAATTGTGATATTGAACAATTTTATGGAGCTTACCATAAAACTCATATGAATCAATGTGTTCTTACAAATATCTTAATATAGTGTTGTAAACAAAGTTTTTGATATGATGAATGTTGTTAATGGTGATTTGCAGGAAGATCCGACCACGAGAAGGTGGCTACAACAGTTGCTTCTTAATGTGCAAGCGCCTCGTGTGGCCATGCAAGCCGGAGGTGGATTCGATCTCATGGTCAATTAAGGGTTTTACTCTGCTTTTTTTTTTTTTTTATCAAGAACTACAATTATTATAGAAGTTGGAATCTATGCTTTTTGCTAGAATAAAATATGAAACTGATATCTTGGAAATATTGGTATTTGTTTGGGAGGAAGCTCTTTCGGACAAAGCGATATATAGGATGAAGATATGACCAACAGAATTTAAGAGGAAGATATCATATTTACATAGTACAATTTTAATAGTCATAAAAAATTGGAAGATATATTAATTAATTTTATATGTTGGGAATCCGTTAATTTTTTTTAACTTTTTATTAATATTTAATAAAACCACATAAGAAGAATTTATGTACTAGGATGTAGTGGAAAATTTTGCAGGTGGAAATCGTTGTTCTCAGGTCTGGGTGTGTTATTGTAAGCGCAATACTTGCCCTTACATTAACAATTTGCTCTCATAGTAATACAGAAGTAATAGCTGAGTTTATTTGTTTGTGTACTACTACGCGTTGGCTATATACCCCTCCAGCTTTGTTGAGTATACTCCCCCTCCTCATTTATTAATTTAATAATCATGTAAAATACTTAAATTACCCTTACACTAAAATTTTCATGATAAATACACTCCCCTACTTTTAAACCCTAAATTTAATCCTAATTTAAAGAGGAGTCGCCGCCGCACCTCTGGTCATCGTCGTCACCGGTGCACCCCATAGACGAGAAACAAACGTGTCGACACTGGTTTGTTGACAAGAGTATTTCTCGTCGGTAAATCAGTGTCGACAATGTATTTTTTTTTAAAATAAAAAAATTCGACAACTCTTGGTCGATAATATACTCTCTCGTCCACAACGATTTGTCGACGAGAGAGTATATTATCGACCAAGGGTTGTCGAAAATTGAAAAAAAAAAAAAACAAAACAAAAAAAGTGACGGGAAAAATTGCAGAAAAGGGAAAAAAAAAAAAAAAAAAAAGGACGGTCGCGCAGCCGCCGTGAGTGGGTGATGTAGGCAGCAGAAGCGTATAAAAATAACAATACGAGAAACACACACTAGTTCGTTGATTCTAAGAATACCCAAAAAAGTGACACGAATTCAAATACGTTGATTCAATAAGAATACCGTAATTGCAATTCAAAAGAAGCAAATTTCCTCTTTATTTTTTTATCATTAAAAAACTTTGTCTCTATTACAACTTTATTCTCCATCCTTTTATAATAAGGTGGATTGAATCAATAATTGATCATCTCGTAATTGTACTAAATTTAAGACATGCATTATTGGTAAAACTAAAACAGAAAAGGAAACACTCGTTAATTCTTCAATTAGCTAATCTTGCCACGATTCTTCTTCTTGATTTGGTCAACTTGTCAAAAAGAAGTCCAAGGGAGCCGTATCTCCATCAATCTCCATCATTCTCACCCGGTTGAAAACGATTCGACCTCGAATCGCTACTAGCTTCATTCTCCTTGTGAAGGTACGGAGATAAGCTGGAACATCTTTGTACTCTTTTTGCCACAAAATAATAACAATTTGACATTTCGTTACAAGAGGACTAGTGTGATTTCCATTGTCATTAGTAAAAATCACAAAATAATTATTCCCTACCTCCACCGTTGAGTCAATGGTATTGGGATGAACATCTTCAACTATAACAATACTTTCATTCTCCTCGTCAAAAATTGGAGGGCCACTATAGCCATCGACATCATTATCAACCAAAATATCGACAAAATTATCGAAAATTGGCAATCCATCAAAACCACATTCTTCATCAAAAATTGGTGGTCCCTTATAACCACAACTTTCATCAAAATATTTATCAAAAAATGGAGTCATCATCAAGAATCGTACCTGATCTCTGAATACCAACTGATGTAGGCTGCGGAAGCGTATAAAAATGAAAATACGAAAAACACACACTAGTTCGTTGATTCTAAGAATACCCGAAAAAGTGACACGAATTCAAATACGTTGATTCAATAAGAATACCGTAATTGCAATTCAAAAGAAGCAAATTTCCTCTTTATTTTTTTATCATTAAAAAACTTTGTCTCTATTACAACTTTATTCTCCGTCCTTTTATAATAAGGTGGATTGAATCAATAATTGATCATCTCGTAATTGTACTAAATTTAAGACATGTATTATTGGTAAAACTAAAACAGAAAAGGAAACACTCGTTAATTCTTCAATTAGCTAATCTTGCCACGATTCTTCTTCTTGATTTGGTCAACTTGTCAAAAAGAAGTCCAAGGGAGTCGTATCTCCATCAATCTCCATCATTTTCACCCGGTTGAAAATGATTCGACCTCGAATCGCTACTAGCTTCATTCTCCTTGTGAAGGTACGGAGATAAGCTGGAACATCTTTGTACTCTTTTTGCCACAAAATAATAACAATTTGACATTTCGTTACAAGAGGACTAGTGTGATTTCCATTGTCATTAGTAAAAATCACAAAATAATTATTCCCTACCTCCACCGTTGAGTCAATGGTATTGGGATGAACATCTTCAACTATAACAATACTTTCATTCTCCTCGTCAAAAATTGGAGGGCCACTATAGCCATCGACATCATTATCAACCAAAATATCGACAAAATTATCGAAAATTGGCAATCCATCAAAACCACATTCTTCATCAAAAATTGGTGGTCCCTTATAACCACAACTTTCATCAAAATATTTATCAAAAAATGGAGTCATCATCAAGAATCGTACCTGATCTCTGAATACCAACTGATGTAGGCTGCGGAAGCGTATAAAAATGAAAATACGAAAAACACACACTAGTTCGTTGATTCTAAGAATACCCGAAAAAGTGACACGAATTCAAATACGTTGATTCAATAAGAATACCGTAATTGCAATTCAAAAGAAGCAAATTTCCTCTTTATTTTTTTATCTTTAAAAAACTTTGTCTCTATTACAACTTTATTCTCCATCCTTTTATAATAAGGTGGATTGAATCAATAATTGATCATCTCGTAATTGTACTAAATTTAAGACATGTATTATTGGTAAAACTAAAACAGAAAAGGAAACACTCGTTAATTCTTCAATTAGCTAATCTTGCCACGATTCTTCTTCTTGATTTGGTCAACTTGTCAAAAAGAAGTCCAAGGGGGCCGTATCTCCATCAATCTCCATCGGGGGGGGGGGGGAGGTTGTCGTGGGAGGGAGAGGCGTCGCTGTACCGCATAAATAATAATTAAAAAAAAAACTGAAACTTACCTGCTGGGCAAGGGGGCGGCGGCGACTAGCGGCGCACGCGAGGGAAAGAGAGAAAATAAGAAAAAAAAAAACTACCTTCAACCTTCGGCGGCGAGGGAGGCGCTGGGCAAGCGGCGGCGAGGGAGGCAGGGGCGGCGGCAATTTTGGGAGAAGAAGAAAGGTGTGGAGTGTTGGAAGGAGGTTTAAAGAATTAGGGATAATTTAATGGGGGGATGTATTTATAAGGGTAGATTATGTATTTTGTAGGGGAGTATAATAGTATATATAACTTTTTACATTTAAAGGGGTACATGTATCCAAGGGGTATATTTTACAAGGCTGGAGGGGTATATAGTCAACGCCTTTTTATAATTCTTACCATTTCTTTATCTGTTCATTTTTTACAATTATCATTTACTAAAAAATGAAATACTATTCTCACATTATTTTATTTCTATTTTATCTTTACTCCTAATTTTTTACTTTTTAAATAAATAAAAAATAGATGGAGGGAGTAGGCAAATTTATTAAAATATTACATTTTTTAGGTGGATTTTTTAAAATGTAACAAAAATGGGAGGAATTATCAATTTAGGTAAAGGCCTGGGTGCCACCCTAGCTTTTTGAAAAGGCCTGGGTGCCACCCTAGCCTCTTAATTTAAAAAATCGAAAAAAATAAAAAAATAACAAGAGGCTCATATGCTAAAAGAGTCTCTTAAATTGGATGGGACAACACACAAACAGCCGTGTCAAAAGGCCTGTGTGGCATACGAGCCTTTACATTCCCAATGTTAATTACTCTATTCATAACACTCACCCACCCTTTTCCCCTTTCTCTCTCCTCTAAAAAAACGATTGGCCCTCTCTCTCCCTCCTTTACCAACACATACAGCCCCCTCTCTCCTTTACAAACATATTTCGGCCCCCTCTCCCCCTCTTACAAATTATGCTCCCCTCTCTCAAAACAAAACCCCACACCATCCTATTCTGCTCCCCTCCCTCACAGAACCTCTCCTTCCATTCTCTTTCTCTTCGTCTCTCTCTAATCAAATTCATAATTTTCCTTCTCCCCTTCTAGCTAAATTTCTGCACACTCTCACTCTATACATTATCTTCTTAATGAAAAATCTTCATACAACTTAAGGTAATATATACAATTTTTTACCTATAAAATTTATAGTTTATAATATTTATTTTATTTGTTTCAGGTATTATATTTGCTTAAAGTTTGATTAAGGATTACAAACGTGCAATTGACACCGGGGTGGAGTATTTGAAGAAGCAAATAAAACTTGAACATATTAGGTATTCTTCTATTTTTGTACTAATATATTTTTAAATCTGTAGATGTTTTGCCACTCTTTAAGTTGTATTATATTTTATATGTTTTTTGTATTATATGAGGTGATTATGTTATTATTATGTGTATTATATATCTAAATTTTAGAGGTGTATTATATGATGTCTGGGTTAAAAAATATTAAATGTTTATTATGTACTTGCATTAAATTTTTTAGAGTGTTAATATATGTATTATTTACCATACTAAGAAAAATAAGTTGAGTTAATATTATCTCTAATATTTTCACTTTTATAAAAACGTATTTTTATCAAAATTATTTTCAAAATTTATAAGCCAACTTATTTAAAAAAATAATCTGACTATAAAAAATTTATTTTATCGCAACTTATTTTAAAAATCCAGTAATTGACTGTAACAAATTTTTTAAGAATCTGAATTAATTTTTTTTATTATTATTCGCCACATCCAGTAAAAAAAAAAATTGTTCTGAATCTAATTAGATAACCGAATTATTCTGAAAATAATTTAAAAATTTTGATTGCAAAATAAATTTAAAAAAATTGAATCCAATTTAATAAAGAACCATTCTTAAAATAATTTAAAATTTGATTGTAAGAAAATTAAAAATTGAATCGAATTTAATAATTGAATTAATCTGAAAATCATTTTAAATTTGATTGAAACGGAAATTTTAATTGGCGAACACCTTCATATTTAAAATTAGTGGATTTGTGTTCCTGGATGAGTTAGTAATTAGTGGGGATAATTTAGTTAATTTGGCTTAATGTGAATATATAAAAAAAAAAATTATGAACATTACATGAAAATAAATATAAATATGCATAACATGAATAAAAATTAATTTACACAATTTTCAGGATGGAAAACGAGAATATTCGCATGGGACCGCAAGATAACTCTGTACTGAATGAACAAGCCTTGCATCGTTCTGGCTACATTTACGTTAACAACGTTCAAACTGAGAACGTGTTGACGCTCTCTCAAGGAGCTAGACACATTTTCTGGACTAATAGGGAAAATCCAGAACCGGAGGATATTCAACTTCACCCTCGAGTGATAGATGTCTTAGAGGTGATGGGCTTTTACGGTCCTTTTAGATGTGAAGCGGTGCAACTAGATCGTCATCTCATCACTGCACTAGTGGAGAGATGGCGCCCAGAGACACACACCTTCCACTTTCCGATTGGTGAGACCACTATAACATTGCAAGATGTGGCTATTTTATGGGGGCTATCGGTAGATGGAGAGGCTGTTATATGTCCAGAACAGAAACGCTCCTTCAGTCAATGGCAGGAATACTGTCAAACTTTCCTAGGGTTCGAGCCAGTACGGGGAGAGATGAGGACCAACAATGCAATCCGCCTGATTGCAATTACAGAGCATCTTAGACGTCAACATATTGATTGGAATACACCACAAACGCGTGTTGATCAGTATGCAAGAGGATGTGCGCTTGTATTGTTAGGTAGTTTTATGGTGCCCGACTCCTCTCGATCTTCCGTTCGATTGTTGTATTTATATTTTTTAGAGGACGTGACGAGAGCTGGAACCTATAGTTGGGGAAGTGCAGTACTGGCTTTCTTATATAGAGAGTTATGTAAGGCAGCACGAGCTGGTGTGAGTACTATTTCTGGAGCATTGTCCTTATTGCAGGTATAAAAAAAAGTGAGCACACTTTTGGTAGACAGAGGGAGTAATATTTAACAACTTTTTAAATATTCATTGCTATATTGTACCTATTTGTTAAAACATTTTATTCTCATTGTAGATTTGGGCATGGACGAGAATAAACGTTATTCAACCTTTGAATGTACGTAGCATACTTGTAAGAGGGCCAATGTTCGGTGTGAACAATCGCAACTTGGGACTTGCTCCGCATGGGTCTAGGTATGTTTTTTATAAATACAAACACAACACACTTATTTATTTATTAATACTTATTCAACAAATAAAAACACTGCTAATAGATGGAGACCACATGTTTCACATTAACATTAAATGAAGTAAACCACATGTTTCACATTAACATTACAAAATGAATTGATAATGAAACTAACATTACAACATTATTATAAAAGTTAACGACGTGACACAGATCCTTGATTTGAAGGTCCAGCTCTATCTTCTGATTGGTACTGTTGTCTAGCGCGTGTTTGCGCCCAATCCATCTCGTTATGGATCCTAGACGTCACGTCCCGACCACGACGCTTTATCCTGCGCTCTGGATTATGCTTTAATTCGAACAATGGTTCATCCCACTCTTCAACATCTGGCAACGGCGCGAAAAAACCTGAGGAGTACGTCATAGAATACGCATTTGTACTGTAAACGTCAGGCACAAACAATGTTGAATCAACTCTGTACTGTCTACACACTTCAAGTGCATGAGAGCATGGAAGACCATTCACCATCCAATTACCGCAAGTACATCCGCGTTCTCTTAGTGAAACTATACTCGTATAATGACGCGTTGATCCTACCAGATAGGTAGATACACTTGCGGTTTGCCTTTGATGATCATACAAGTCCACTTGATGTGTCATCCCCAATCGTTGCTCGGCGTCAAATTGTTGTGAAACGTGATTGGGCCACCTCTGATTCCTTTGTCGTAGACTCATGAGTTCTTGTTGACGTTTAAAAAATATATTTTTCGCCCGCATAAATGTTACACTCACGATGGCAGTGATTGGAAGGCGTCGTGCACCCTTCAAAACACCGTTGATTGTTTCAGACATGTTTGTCGTCATAATACCATAACGACGACCTCCATCATGAGAAAATGTCCACTTACTAGCATCGATTGCTTTTAAATAATCATAAGCTGGACGATTCAGAGTTTTAATCTGTTTCATTGTTTGCTCAAAATATCGGACAGTAGAAGCTTTTCCCGCTTGATAACACAAGTCCTTCAACTTCACGTTCTTGAATTTAGAATTGAAGTTTGAAGCAACGTGCCTTAAGCAAAAGCGATGCACACCTCTGGGTTCGCAAAATGCTGGAACACGATCCACTGCCTTTAGTAGACCCTTATGTCTGTCTGAAATAAGACATATGCCATCCTGATCACCCACAATGTGTGTAGCTACCATACGAAGAAACCAACGCCAAGACCGAAAACTTTCCTCGTCGACAATGGCAAACGCTACTGAAATGATCTTTTGATCGGCATCCATGGTGTTGGCAATGAGAAGTTTGTGTTTATACTTAGTGTATAGGTGTGTACCGTCCACAGTAAGTACTTTGCGGCAATGTTTGAATGCCTCAATGCATGGTCTGAATGCCCAAAAGACATATCCCAACGTGTGCACGACGCCATCACTAGTATCACTGTGAAGCCACTCCACAATGGTCCCGGGATTATACTTTTGTAAAGCCCCCATGTACTTGGGTAGATATTGACATGAACTCTCCCAGGTTCCGAACACGTTCTCCCTAGCACGTTTCAATGCTTGCCACGCCTTTTGATAAGAAATAGTGTAATTATACTTTTTATCAGCATGCTCCACAACAAGTTTGACATTGTATGTTGGATCAACGTGCACCAAGCTCTCCAAGTCAACTGCAAGCAAGTTTTTGCAAAGATTTCTATGAACGTTTGAGCTCGTATCCATAAGACATGAATGTGGTGGGCCCAACTGGCTGATTTTCCAACAATTGTGCTTTTTACTCAAATGTGCACGCAACCACCATTGACAATGTTGCGATGTTGGGTGATGGTCAATTCCATTGTTCGTGTTTTGCTTACACACAATTTTCCAGATGGTCGGTGTGCTCTGCACAACTCTATACTCACGTCTGGCATGACGCACCGAGTAATCCTTCACGACAGATTGCATTTGTTTTTTATCTGTGAAAAACATCCCTTTCCACAAAACTCCATGCTCTGCATTGTACAAATTAGTCCCACTTGGAATACCTATTGAATCAGTAGGTATTTCCTCGTAAGTCGATGTAAAAAATGGTACATTTGATAAATTTGGATGTGGTGACACTCTTGATCTGTATTGCTCATTATGTGGATGGTAATACCCTGCTGCTGGACCCTCGTCATCAGATGAACCCTCCTCATGACTTGAATCAGTAGTATCTTGAGAAAGTATCTCGTCATCATTACTCTGATCTGTATCAAGTGCCGGTAGATCCACTACCGCTGAATTGTGCTCGACAACCTCATTTGTAATACCACGGGGTATAACATTATGATCATATCCACCGCTTGAGTGGTGTTCATTTGTAATACCAGATTGATAGAGATGGTTATGATCATAACCACTAATATGACCATCTGCCAATGCATCCCAAGCACGTGGGGCCTCATTTGTAATGTCAGATTGATAATGCGGGTTATGATCATAACCACTAATATGCTCATTTGGCCATGCATCCCAAGCTCGTGGGGCCTCACTATGGGAAGCTTGTGGAGGCACCTTCATTTCACATTCCACTAATAATTCAACAAGAGGTAGACCGGTATTCGGACTGAAAAAGAAGCGAAGGTCACGATTGCTCTTAATAGGGCAAGATGACGACACACCTCCATTATTAATTACGGAAGACACATTCAACGAATAAATATGTAGATCCAATCCCGTGATCTCAGACAACTCACGTAATAGATCGTCAAAATCAATCCTACGGTCAACTCGTGTCGAGCCAACAATAACTCCGCAAGAGCGCACTAAAATTCCAATGTCGTCTGGGGTGGCCATATCTTCAAAAAGTCGACACATATTCATTAATAATTTTATCAACAAAACTATTTTATATGTGTTCCCTAATTGTGATAAGTAATTTGAAGTCAAACTCTCACATATTTACTTATATATACACACTATAAGAAAAAACACATATCACTACACTATTTTAGCATTTTTAATACATTTATTTAAAATTGTGATTATAGCTATCCTAATAATACATTAGTTATTCACTAACACCTAACTACATTATTATATTATCTATTAATCCACTATTTACTAAATATATCAAGTTAACATTAATACAACAATTTTAGAGTGTAAGAAAATGTATTACATATAGTCAAGTTATTTTAATAAAGAGTGTCAATTAAAGTATTAAAATTTTTAAAAGGGCATTACTAACATTTATTTCTCAATTCTAAAAAAATTCCAAATTTGTTTATCATATATTTTTATTGATCAAATTACTTTTTTAATGAAGAAAAATAGAAATATTTACTAATTTACTATATTTTATTATTACCGATTTTGTCAATACAATGAAATTTAAAACTAGATATCTATCAAGTAATTTTAATTATAACTTTAAGGTTACACAAAAATATGTCTCTGAAATTCAATATTTCATATATTACTTATAAAACATAATATTTTCATATATTAGATCAAAATTTTAATATTCTCATATTTTAAATTAAACAAATTCAAACATCATAAAAAATATGACAATATTTCATATATTACATCAAAATTCAAACATCATATTAAACAAAATTAAACATAATATGACACAATATTCCATATATTACATCAAAATTCAATCTACTACTTTTATAATGCCTCAAAATTAATAATAACATAACCATAAAACATATCAAACACCATAAGAATAAAAAAATCAGGCAATTATAAAAATAAATTATTACCAACCTTTGCGATGATTCTTTATAATCTCTTACAACCAAATCGTCACGTCCAACAACTGAAATTGTCACGTCCAACAACTGAAACCATTTTTAACTCATTAGTATATTAAACATATTAAATGTATTAAAAAATGTTTATATAAATAAATAACAAAATTTAAAGAGAATTACCAAATCTAAACAAGAAGAAGAAAAATATTGTAAAATGGGAAGGTATGCAATTGACAAATTTTCGAGTTTAAAAGAAGGTTGCAGGGAACAAATTTTTGAGTTTGCAAAATGAAAAAAAAAGTGTTTGGGACATTTTTTTTTCAAGCTTGACCGATGAAATGGGGAGGTATTGTAATGGATGGGAGGTATGCATCGGTTTTTATAATAGGGATGGGTTATAAGCTTTTTAAGAGGCTCTCCTAGCATCCATGCCTTCACAAGAGACAAAAGTCTCGGGAATGAAAAGGCCCATTTGCCACATAGGCCTTTTCACTTTATTAGAGCACGCCTATTTCCGTGTTGTCCCATCCAATTTAAAAGGCTCTTTTAGCATATGAGCCTCTTGTTATTTTTTTATTTTTTTATTTTTTTCGATTTTTAAATTAAGAGGCTAGGGTGGCACCCAGGCCTTTTCAAAAAGCTAGGGTGTCACCCAGGCCTTTGCCTAAATTGATAATTCCTCCCATTTTTGTTACATTTTAAAAAACCCACCTAAAAAATGTAATATTTGAATAAATTTGCCGAGGGAGTATTAAGTTTAAGTTGTGCGAACTTTCATTATAGTCGTTCACTTATGCATTATTCAATTGTCCTATTATATGCTCGTTTACCAAATCATCGTGATGTTTTTTTTTTTAGAATTAAAAAATTAGATTTTGAGTACTATTTCAATTTTATTATGCCCACTTCTTTAGACACGAGTTTTAATGAATATTGATTAGTTTATTCGTAAAGTATATAAGTTGAGGGTATGATAGGGTATTGTGAGGTTCATTTATAAATAAATGATTGTTTATGAATAAAGTGAATGGTAAAGTAGGTAAATAGGTGATGGTAAGAGGGTGAAAATAAAATAGTATGAATAGTATTGTTTCTAAAAATGGTATGAGCATAATAAAATTAGACAACAAAAATAGAAAATTAGCGAGTACTATTTATTGTGAGATTTAAAAACTGATTTTAAATGACATGGCACGTTGGCACGTCTTAGTGGACAGTGCATTCGTGAAAAATTGGTGGCAGCACATGGAAATAAGCACAGATGTGAAGAACGCGAGTAGGCAGGCTAATTTATTGCCAGATTTAATTTTCACCCTGATTCTATGGTACTTATCATGACGACAATTTGATTCGAGTGGAATTTGTATGATTTTAGCGTACATTTTGTGTTTAATTTTTTTTTTATATTTTCATGTTTTTATTAGTCAATTGCTGACACTGAGAAATAATGTGGTGTTTTGTGTATTTAAAATAAATAAATATATATTTTAAAAGTAAAAACATGTACTCCCTCCGTTTAATTTTATTATGTCCACTTCTTCGGGCACGGGTTTTAATGAATATTGATTAGTTTATTCATAAAGTAATAAGTTGAGGGTATGATGGGGTATTGTGGAGTCCATTTATAAATAAATGATTGTTTATGAATAAAGTGAATGTCAAAGTGAATAAATAAGTGATGGTAGGAGGGTGGAGATAAAGTACTATGAATAGTATTGTTTCTAAAAAGGGTATGTGTATAATAAAATTGGAGGTAAAGTCTAGTATGCACTCGAGTGCACCCTAGTCCATGTGCACTTTTCAGTTTACTGACATACACTTTTTGGTAATGATGTTGCACTTTTCAATTATTACTAAAAATATTATTATACAGTTTAATAATTGAAAAGTGCAACACCATTTACTAAAAAGTGTAAGTCAGTAAATTGAAAAGTGCAACATGGACTAGGGTGCACAACATGCACTCGAGTCCATAGCAGACCAACCCAAAATTGGACAACCAAAAAAAGAAAGCGGGAATAATGAAATTGGACAGAAAGAGTATATACTCCCTCCGTCCAATTTTATTATGCCCACTTCTCCGGACACGTATTTTAATGAATATTGATTAGTTTATTCATAAAGTAGATAAGTTGAGGGTATGATGGGGTATTGTGAGGTCCATTTATAAATAAATGATTGTTTATGAATAAAGTGAAGGGCAAAGTGGGTAAATAAGTGATGTTAGAAGGGTGGAGATAAAGTAGTATGCATAGTATTGTTTTCGAAAAGAGTATGTGCATAATAAAATTGGACAACCAAAAAAGGAAAGTGGAAATAATGAAATTAAATGGAGGGAGTAATTTTTTTTTTTTGAAAGATAATGGTGGTATATATATATTACTGACAGAGTACACGGGGTATTAACAACCCATTACAAATCGTTCCGTATCAAATCTATAGAGATCAATCCTATTTAGGTGATACAAGACCAAGAAGCTTGTTCCCAATCGTAGAAAGATGTCTCAATAATTTTGTGAGCCTTCATCCATTTTCAGGTACTAAACTTAATGCTATCCGAAATTTCTTCTGTAAACCATGTTCTATCGTTGAAGATTGTATCATTCCGCGCTCTCCAAAATTTTCAAATAGTGCACTGCCATATTGTTTGGAGGGAGTAATTTTTATTGAAGAACAAACCCTAAAAATTGTTTGGGGGCATTTAATTAAAAGTGGACGATGCATTTAATCATAAAAAAGGCCACATTAACCCAACGAGTAGCAAACCGACAAATTTTGAAACAAAGTTTGAACTTTGAAGAGAGAGCGAGAGAGAAGTAGCCGCTGGCATTTACTGCACCTGGATTGCAGGATACAGAAAAAAGGCTACTTGACAGCTTTCATATCAATGCAGCAGCACGATCCCATTAACTTTTCAATGTCAGCTTATTAGAGTAGTTGCCTGCCTGACTCTATATGCCAAAAGTCTCAACATTTACATGAATTTTCGCCTTAATTTTTGTATATGTTACTTTGTGAATTTTTGCCTTAATTTCCTTTTATTAATTATATTTTATGAATAAAATAGTTTATATAAATTTTTGTGGGTGGATGGATAGTAGATTGCATTGTGAATTGGAAAATGAAATTTTAGGAGTAGAAGTGAATGAAGAAGCATATTTAGGATATTAAACAACTTTATGTCCGTAGAATCCATTTATTTGTTAGATTTATACTTGAATTTTAATGTTCAATATATTTAAATTAATATTTAACTGTAGCTCATTTTTAATTGTATATGTGAATTCAACTGCATCCAAGTATCACTCTTCGGGTTTTTTATTAGTTAATTGCGTTTAAATACAATAATTTGTAAAATATGGTGAGTTTTTTGGATTTTATGAAATTATAGAAAAACGCTTGTGGGCCACGCGTTTCTACAAAAACTTTTCATAAAAACGTTGCGCCCCCACACGTTACTAAAATTTAATTACCACACCATCCAAAACGTGCAGCCCCCACGCGTAGGGGTGTGCAAAGTATGGTTTAGATCGACCAAACCGACCGAACCAAACCAGACCATTAAATATGGTTCGGTTTTTGGTCTACGGTTCGATTTACGGTTTTTTGAATTGATTTTTTTTTAGTATGGTTTGGTTTACGGTTTTCACTAATAAAAACCGCAAAAAATCGAACCAAACCGAACTTATTTTATATATATAAAAAATATATATTATATATAATATTATATACAAAAATATATTATATTATAGATTTATAGTATATATATTATATAATCCGTAAACTGGTAAACCCAAGACATTTTTTAAGTCGACAAGCCCAATTGCCCAAACCAGAAACCATACCCATTCTCTTTTATTTAGTATTTAGCGCTTCTACGTGCATGACACTCTCAGCCTCTCACAATCTCACTCAATCTGAAATCTTGAAGAAGACATAAGTTTGTTGTTTATTTTTGTGGTTATTTAGTTATTTTTTAACAACTAGTTTGTAAACGTTGTAATAGCATTTCGTCTATTTGAATTATATTTTGGATTATTGGGAATTCATTTTGTCTATTCTATTGAGATTGTATTTTACATTTTTATTAATTATTGCGTATAGAGAAAAAAATGAGCAAAACTATGGTTCGATCAAAACTGACCGAACCGCTCGAAATATTATGGTTTCAAACCGAACGGTTTTTATAAATACGGTTTGGTTTACGATTTTGAAAAAAAAAGAACGGTTTATAGTTTGGTTTACGATTTACGGGCGGTTTGGTTAACCAAACCGAACCATGCACACCCCTACCCACGCGTTTTGGGTGCATTATGCAATTTTAGAACTTAGAATGATATAACATGTGTATGGCCAAACATTGAAAAAAAAAAAAAAAAAAAAAAAAAAAAAAAAAGGAAAACGCTCATGGACATAGCGTTTCTCTTTTTTGTTGTGTGTAGGTTAGTGAGAGAGTTTTACTACTCAAATTGGATGTTTAAAATTGAAGTGTCTATAGTTTATTTTGTAACCCATTAAAAGTATCTAAATTAATTAATTGGACTGTTTATTTTGTTAAATTCTGACACTCTTGTCAACGTGCATGCACATTAATTAGTTCGCACTTAATAAGAATACAAAATATTGTTTGAGGATTATAAAATAATAATAATTGCCTAAAAAAGCATTATAAAATTTATTTTCCAATTTACAAAATTTTATTTAACAAAATAATTATCAATCATCCAAATTAATCAATTATTTAAAATTTATTCTATTTATATTATTAATCTTCCAAATTAATTCAAAATTATTTCTATTTAAATTAATCTTCCAAAATTTATTCTGTTCAAAATTTTAATTTATCAAAATTCATTATATAATACAAAATATTTCTTAGAGTATTAATCAATTAATTGGTTATGAGATTTAATTTACTTGCAAATTTGTTATCTAATTCTAGCTATCATAGCCAATATAAAAAATGGCTGATTATAAATTTATACTTAAATACGAGCCTTCTGTCATACAGTATAACATAAGTAATTGATTAGTGTAATCAAAATTAATTCTAGTGAACTCATGCTTCTATCTTTTATTTTTTCTTTTAATCCACAATCTTTTATTGTCAAAATTAATTCTATTTAAATTTTATTTAAATTAATCTTTCAAAATTTATTCTATTCAAAATTTTAATTAATCAAAATTTATTATATTACAAAATACAGTATTTGTTGAGTATTAAAAAAAATTGTGTGTTTGGATGATTAATTAATTGATTAATACTCTAACAAATATTTTGTATTATATAATGAATTTTGATAAATTAAATTTTGAATAAAATAAATTTAAATAAAAAATTGGAATTAATTTGGAAGATTAATTTAAATAGAATTAATTTTGAATAATTGATTAATTTGAACGATTAGCTGATTCACCTCTCCTCTCTCACTAACCTACCCACACCAAAAAAGAGAAACGTTCTGCTCATGAGCGTTTTCTCATATTTTATTATTATTTTTTAATGTTTGACCATGCACATGTTATATCATTCTATGTTCTAAAATTGGATAATGCCCCCAAAACGCGTGGGGGCTGCACGTCTTGGGTGGTGTGGTAATTAAATTTTAGTAACGCGTGGGGGCGCAACGTTTTTATGAAAAGTTTTTGCAGAAACGCGCGGCCCGCAAGCGTTTTCCTATAATTTCATAAAATTCAAAAAACTCACCACATTTTATAAATTATTGTATTTAAACGCAATTAACTGATAAAAAACCTATCACTCTTCATCCAAATTCCTGAACTATTATCGGAAGTCTCATATTTTATTAATCAATCAAACTCTCTAATAACCATCTAAAACTTATATATTTATAATATGAAATAAACTTGGAGAATAAGAAACATGTACATACTAAATACAATCAAATCAAAACAAATCTCATAAATATAAGCATAATAATCTAATCAAATATTAATATTAATATTGATTTCCATCAATATCTCCATCATTCTCCCCTTCCTAAAGATGATTCACCTCGAATCGTGTTGGTTCTCATAAAAAAAAGTATGAAGACAAGCTGTAACATCTTTGTATTCTTTTGGCCACAAAACAATAACAACTTGATATTTTGTTGCCAAAACAATTTAACTTCCATCGTCATTGGTAAAAATCACAAAATAATTTTTCTCAACCTCCATATTAGGGTGAACACCCTCAACTAAAAAAATACTTCCATTCTTTCTTTCCTTATCAAAAATTGGGAAGCCACTATAACTTGGTGGTACATCAAAATCACAACCTTCATTAAAATATTCATCGAATATGGGTGATTCATCATAACCACAATTTTCATCAAAATACTTATCGAAAATTGGCGGTTCATCATAACCACAATCTTCATCTAAATATTCATCGAAAATTGGTGGCCCATCATATTCATCATGGAATATAAGACTACATAAGGTATTGATCGGTTGACAGATCTACATATTATCATCTTCATACGTTGATTACTTATCACGAATAGTATCGTAAACCAGTTTAAATCTCGAAACCATTATCAAGAATAGTGTCCAGCCTCTGATTACCAACTAATGCAGCAGCGAGAGCGTATAATAAATAAAGAAGATATACGAAGAACACATAAAGATCATACTAATTCCGTTGATTCTATGAATGCCCGGAAAATGAATATCCGGAAAAGTGACCGTTGATTCTATGAATGCCGGAAAATGAATATCCGAAAAAGTGACAAAACTCAGTTATGTTGATTCATGAAGAATAGATGAGATACTGAGATAAACTCTCATATTTTATTAGTCAATTGAGCTCTCTAATAACAATCTAAAACTTATATATTTATAATATGAAATAAAATTGGAGAATAAGAAACATATAAATACTAAATACAATAAAATCAAAACAAATATCCTAAATATAAGCATAATAATCTAATCGAATATTAATATTGATTTTCATCACTATCTCCATCAAGTACTAGTAAATTCTTAAAGTATTTTCTAATGCCTTTAGCTCCTCAAGTATTTTGTCACATACAAATAAGTTCTTAACATAATCATTTTTTTTTTTGATCGAAAAAGGTAAGTTTTCATAAATTATTGAGTCCAAGGGGTACTCAACCCTTTACAAGAACATTACAAAAAACGAAATACAAATGAAAAACATACTACCTCATCTCCTTTCTTCTACACATTCGAGAAATGTTTTAATCGCCCCAAGCTTTTCCTGGGTTTGTCGCCCACTCTGCCGTTGTTATTTCCTTGATCTCTTTTACTTTCACCTCTAACCAAGATTTCATGGTGCCTTTATATAAGTCCAGTGTTCTGTGCAGATTTGGGGTGCTGCCCTTGAACACAATCTCATTTCTCAGCTTCCATATAGTCCAGATCAAACCCACCCATAGTGTCGTTGCAATCTTCCTCTTTTTACCACCTCATAATATTTCGAAATGTTGTAGGAGATTAGTGCCTGGATCGATGTGGGGTACTGTCGTTGTTTTGAGCCATTGATGCATTCCGTCCCAAAGGACTTTTGCAGCATCGGAATCGAAGAGGATGTGTGAGTTATTTTCCTCCACCGCATTGCACAACGCGCACATTGTTTGTTCCGGGCTGATATTGATTCCTCTGAGTCTCACGTTCTCCTTTGTCGCAAGCCGTTTCCTTAGAGCTCTCCATGCCGTGATAGTTACTTTTCTTGGAGCATAATTTTTCCAGAGCCTTCGAAACGTCTTCTTCTTCGTGTTATTCAGCTCCTGTTGTATTCCTTTCTCCATCAGATTCTGGTATGCTTTTTTCACTGAGTATATTCCATTTCCTGTTCCGCTCCATCTCCATGTATCCCGCTCGTTTTCCTGTAATTTAATCCTCTCAATCAAATTAGTTAGTTCTAAAAAACTGCTTTGTTCTCTAACTGCAAACTCACGCCTCCACTTCCACTCCCAAAACCACCCACCACTTTCCCATTTCCCCATCTCACTCACCATACATGATTTTTGCAAACTGAAATTAAATAGTCTAGGAAATTTCAATTTTAAAGCCCCATCTGTTGCCCAAGAGTCTAGCCAAAACTTTGTATTACTGACATCTCCCATCACCCTTGAGAACTCTCCTCTCATGCCCACCCCCTCCACTCCATCGTAGATCTCTCTCACTGCCCCCCACCAGTTCGAAATTCTCCCCTTACTCCCTCTTTCAACCGACACTTCTCTCTCTTTGCCCAACACCCCATATTTAGACTTTATTACTCTTACCCACAATCTCTCATCTTCCGACAAAAATCTCCAGATCCACTTACCTAATAATGCGGTATTAAAATTTTCAATGTCCCTAACTCCTAGCCCACCTTCCTCCTTATTTCTACACACATCACCCCACCTAACCCATGATATTTTTTTGTTGTTCTCATTTCCCCCCCCCCACAAGAAACATCTCTGAATTTTTTTACTGCTTTTGGGATTTTGTAAAAGGATAAACTATAGATCGGCATAGCGGATAGAAAAAAATGTATCAAAGTGACCCTTCCCCCTGTGGATAACATTTTACTTCCCCATCTGGCAGCTCTTTGTTGGATTTTTGACACCACATTATCCCATAATCGTCTTCGGCTTTGGAACTCCCCCACTATCATTCCCAGGTACGTCATGGGCGATTCCGAAATTTTACATCCCAACATTGCTGCCCATTCCTCCACCTTTTCTTGCTGTAAGTTCAACTCCATTAGCGCGCACTTTCTGAAATTCACCTTCAAGCCCGACATGAGCTCGAAGTTGCGTAAAATAGCCTTCACCACTTTAATATTTTCTTTGTCCCCTGATGCTAGAAACACCGTGTCATCTGCGTATTGTAAGTGAGAGACTCTCACCTTTTCCTTCCCGATTTCTAGTGGCTTGAGCATCCCCACTTCTACTGCTTGTTCGGTTAACAGATTAAGACCTTCAGCGACTATAAGATAAAGGAAGGGTGAAAGAGGGTCACCCTGCCTTAATCCTCTCCTTAATTTGAATTCCCCCGAGGGACTCCCATTTACTAGAACTGCTGCCGATGCCGAGGACACACATTCTCTTATCCACCTCCTCCATTTACTGCAAAAATTCAAGCCCTGCATCATTTCATCCAAGAAATCCCACCTGACTGAGTCATACGCCTTTACAAAATCCACTTTGAAAATAAAGCTCTGTCTTTTCCTTTTCTTGACTTCTTCGATCGATTCATTGAGTATTACTATGCCATCCATGATGTTCCGTCCGCCTATGAAGGTTGATTGGCTTTCGGAGATGATTGTGTCCAGGACTTTGCTCAATCGACTTGCAAGGAGTTTTGCAATAATTTTGTAAAGACTCTCAATCAATGATATTGGCCGGAAGTCATTTAGAGATTGAGCGCAGTGTACCTTTGGGATTAGGACGATGAAGGATGGGTTCATGCCTTTCACAATTTTTCCGTGTTTGTGGAATTCCAATATCATGCGATAAATTTTCGGTTTAAGCAGCTCCCAGAACTCCTTGTAGAATGCAAACGTGAATCCATCGGGGCCCGAGCTTCTGCTACTGTCACATGCCCATATTGCTTCTTTGATCTCTGACTCTGAGAATTGTGCCGCTAAGAAGGCATTGTCACTGTTATCTAACCTTTTTTTGAACATCTCCGCTGGTAATCTCATTCTATCCCCCACCACTTCATCAAATTGTCTGCTAAAATGAGTGTGAATTTGTTCTTTCACCTCATTAACTTCCTCAATCCATCTTCCTTCGACCCACAGACCTGCGATTTCATTGCTCTTGTTTCTCTTATTTATGAAGTTGTGAAAGTACTTCGAGTTTGCATCGCCCTCTTGTATCCACCTTTGTTTTGCTTTCTGGAATATAAAGTTGTCTCTGATTTAAATGAATGTGAGAGTTCCCCTATCACTTGGAATCTCTCGAAATCTTCTTCCTCGTCAAGGCCGAATGCGTCGTCCAAGATATCCATCTCCTCTATTCTTGCTTTCTTCTTTTCAATCTGTGAATCCACCAACCCAAAAACTGTTTGGTTCCATACTCTAAGGTCCTGTTTCAACATTTTGAGTTTTTCTTTCAGTACATAACCTCCTAACCCTTGTACTTGATAGCTATTCCACTTGCTATGTACGAACTCGTTGAAGCTCTCATGTTGACTCCAGCAATTGAAGAACCGGAACGACTTATGACCCCAATCTTTCCTACCCATGTCCGTGTATATCGGACAATGGTCTGAAATTGTTCTCCCCAGTGCTCTGAGTGTAGCTTGTGGCCATTTGTCTAACCATTTTTCATTTACCAATATCCTGTCTAGGCGGCTTTTACAGGAACCATCCGGACGATACCAAGTGAACTTCTTCCCCATGAGTGGCAAGTCGGTTAAACTGTTGCAGGTAATTAATTCAGCGAACTTTTCCATATCTCTCTGCCCCTCACCTTCTTCCGCTCGCCCCACTCTCTCGCTTATATCTCTTATTGCATTGAAGTCTCCCACCACACAGACTATGTCCTCCTCATTTTGTTCTACTACTCCTTGAATCGTATCCCAAAGTCTCAATTTGTCTGGCAACAAACATGGTGCATATACATTTTAATTATTACTAAAAATATTATTATACAGTTTAATAATTGAAAAGTGCAACACCATTTACCAAAAAGTGTAAGTCAGTAAAACTGAAAAGTGTGCATAACTCGAGTGCATACTAGACTTTACCTTTTTATGGAGAAGTTATTTTATGGAAATATGTGATATTTTGAATTCGTATATATGGAACAAATAATCGGAGCGGCCCATTAGCACGAATCTGTTTCAACACCTGTTAAATACAACCTCAAAACCTCATTCATTACTCCTGCCCCTTTCCGACAAAAACACCACAACAAATACATGATGTCGCCGCCGATAATCAAGTACACATACACGCCGCCGGAGAGTGCTGCAGAGAATGAAGAAGTTGCCGACATGGCAGCGTCGGTGAGAGCCGTGGAGGATATTCTAAAATACACTTTCAAAAACAAGAAGCTTATAGAAGAGGCCTTGACTCACTCCTCCTACGGCGGCGCTCCCTCCTACCAGCGCCTCGAATTCGTCGGCGACGCCGCCCTCGGTTTGGCTTTCTCCAATTTCTTCTTCCTCAAATATCCCGGCATCGACCCCGGCAAGCTGTCGCTCGCACGCGCCGCCAATATTAGTACCGAGAAGCTCGCGCGTGTCACCGTCCGCCACCGCCTCTATAAATATGTGCGCCACAATGTTAATGCCCTTGATAAAAAGGTACTTTTATTTATTTATTTCTTTTTAATTGGTACGGTAATATTGTTGTTGTTTGATGTTTCACTTTTTTCTGTATTTTTTTTTTTAATATCTTTTTGTTTGGCCTTAATTGGTACAGTAATATTGTTGTTGTTTGATGTTTCAGTTTTTTCTGTATTTTTTTTTTTTAATTTCTTTTTGTTTGGGCTTAATTGGTAATATTGTTGTTTGATGTGTGTGTGTTTTTTTTCTGTATTTTTGGTATGAATTTTTTTTGGGTATAATATCATCTTTTGTGTGAGCTCGGAATTTTACTATTTATCTCAATGGTCCCGTTATATAATTTGTATGTTAATTTAATTAGGGTTTGTATATAAAACTGATTTGATTTTTAGTGTAAGGAGTTGTCAAACAAAAGGAGATAGGTTTTGATATACTATTATTTTTTCTGTATTGGATATGGCGTGCGTGGTCTTGCTATTTAATGTTTATTTGTACATGTGGCTCCATGGGGACATGACTTTGTTAGAGTTGAGAATGGTATAGTTGATTTGCTTATCTAATAAGCACTTAATTAAAGATTACATAATGGTTCTCCTCCTATTTTGTTTTGGTGTTTTATTGCTTTTAATACATGTCATGTGTACTAAATGACATTACACAGTATCACATGTATTAAAGTAAATAAAACACAAGATGAAACATCATAATGGATGTACTTTTGATGAGTTTTACCACCATCAATGTTCCATGTAATCTTTGATCATGTGCTTTTTAGGTACCTAAACCAACTTTTCCATTTTTGAACTCTATCAAAATCGTACCCCTTCCACGCCTTTATATGTTTCAGGTAAGAGCATTTGTAACAACAGTACAAGAAGAAGTTGAATCACAGATTTATGGGGGCTTGGTTAAAGCACCAAAAGTTCTTGCTGACATAATAGAATCACTCGCAGCTGCTGTATATATTGATTGCAACTTTAATTTGGAGATAATGTGGACGGTTAGTTTCCATTCCTTTTGATTGTATTCATCTGTGATATTCGCGATTTTGTGATTTAACGGAAACTTTTCAATTTATGAGTGCATGATTTTGATGTTTATAAGTTTCTATCAATATTGCATCAGATTTTCAGAGACCTTCTAGACCCACTGATTATGCTAGAGGCACTGGAACACCAACCACAGCCGGTAACACTGCTTTACGAGTTGTGCCAAAAAGATGGAAAACAAGTTGATATCAAATATTGGCCACAAGAAGATAAAATTGTTGCTAGTGTTTTTGTTGATGGCCAATTTATTATATCGGCGACTTCCGATCAAAAGGAGAATGCCAGGCTCAATGCAGCTAAGCTTGCTCTTGAGAAGCTGTCTTACGAATCTGGAGACGACTTAAATATGTACCCATTTGGCAAACTCAATGTGGACGGTGAAATTGAATCAGCAAAACAAAAGCTGCATGAGCAGTGTGGCAAGAAGAAGTGGCCTAAACCAATTTACACGTAAGCCTTTTTCTTGTTATGTCTCATAGACCATAGCCTTTTCGAATCACTTTTGACAGACATGTCCGTAGGTTTTTTTGTTTAATAACTTCTTACTTATCTGTGGAGGCTGAAGAGAGATGTCTATAGGTTTTAAATATCATGAAATGAAGAAATTAATTCTATGTAGACTGTTACGACAATAAAATTTGAAAACACAGATTTGTTTAATGATAATGATAATTCTAAATACACGCATTTCAGCAAGTTCTGCATAAAACACATTCAATTTCCCATTCTAAATATAGTGGTGTTTTTGTAATGCTCATCATATCCTTTTTCCAATTTGTTACCAAACCTAACTCCTTTGCCTTTTAAATTTGTGCAGAATCCAGAAAGAGGATGGACGTGCTCATGAGAAGACGTACACATGCTCAGTCGAAATTGAAATTGGGGGACGTGTTTTCTTTGTTAATGGCAAAGAGAAGCCACGAGTGAAAGAGGCAGAGAGCTCAGCAGCTTCATTAATGCTTCATGGTTTAAAAGATCTCAAGTACATATGAATTCTCCACAACAAACTCAAACTGTAGTAAATCTAGTGATGTAAAGTTATGAATTATTCAGTCCTTGAGAACACATTTTGTGATACAATACATCGTTTGTTTTTTTTATTGTTGACGATACCTTACCAAATTAATGATGCATTTGAATCAGTTGAATTGCTTGTAGTACTGTCTTCCTAAACCTCGTTATATTCACCCTTACATTCTGCTGTTTAAGATAAATAGCACGAACTTCTCGATACCCCTTTGCGTAGATAGATTCTATATCTGTAATAACAGAATGATTGCGTCCATATAATTCCTCGAGTGAGCTCTCCTCTGCTTCAATCTTGTACTGCAGGTAGTGCAAATTCATTCCACGGGCCGGGCTGCCATAATAATTGGCTGAAGTCCATTCAAGGCCAAGTGGTTCTACTTGCACCATAACTGCCCCGTCAGGTAAGAACAGCTCGTTCGTGAGCCCAGCACCATGAACTCCCACAAGCACTGCACACTTGTTAATCATGTTGGAATATTGATCCAGATTTGCTGCCTCTTTTTCTCTGGCAATGATGACCTTGAACCCCAACCCTTTGATCATGGCTACTATCTCGTCTTCATTTAGAAACTTCCTCGTTTTTTCGAGTGATAAAAACATTATTGTTGGCTTTCTAATTTGGGAAACATGTTTGAATTTCAGGTTGTAGGTTTCTCTAAGGAAGAACCGGAAATCATGGGTCGAGTATCCTCCCTGGATTTCACTAGAATTCAGGCTCTTGAGTCCAAGAACGAAGCCTTGAAAGCAATGAACACTTTGATTTGCAGCCGGATTCATGACCTCATAACTGGATAGTCGAGAAAAAATCTTGCTATATTTGGTGACGAACGTAGAATTGTAATCCTCGAGGATGATGTGCAACTTTTTTTGGAAATGCTTAACGGTGATGAAAAGAGGGATGATGATGTCGTTGAATTCGTGGAATACGTTGTTAGTGATTCCAGACGAGAAGATGAGAGCAGGAACTTGATGGTTATATTGGCAAGTAGGTGCCCCATTGCTTCCCAGTATCTTCACTGGTGTTATGTACTGGAGAAGATACTCGTCCTTTCGACGAGCATATGGTTTAACACTTGTTTCTGTATGGATAGACGAGGCGTAAATCGAGATATTCCTGCGGGTGTCGATTGTTACTGCTCTGTTGGATGCACAAACGATTGAATTTTCAGCAACATCACATGCATATCCTCTGCTTTCTAGCTCTCTTCGATCTTTCCCTGCTCGGATTAAGCATTTGAATGTATGCTAAATAATGTGATGACTCAAAAAAACAGCATAAACAAAGTGTGTGTTTGTTACCAACAAATTCCAAATAACTTTTTTTTTCTCTTTTCAAAATTGGTGAGAGTAGCTTTTGGAAAAAAAGTGATTTTGCTCCCACTTTTTAGAGTTTGCAAATAAGTTTCAGAATCAATTTTTTTTCCCAAAATTGGCAAGTAGCTTTTGAGAAAAGTGATTATTCCCCAATTTTTTTTAGTTTGTAAACCTTCGTTCAATTTCTGATTTTTTTTTTTTTTAAATCGGCAAAAGTAATAAAAATGATTTTGCTCCCACTTTTTGAAGTTTGCAAATTTTACCAACACATTTCAGAATCTTTTTTTTTTTGGGTTTTTTCCCTTTCCAAAGTTGGGAGTAGTTTTGACTTTTGAGAAAGGTGATTTTCAATTTTTAGATTTCAAATATTACCAAAATCAAGATGAAAATGGGGCGGATATATACAAATTTGAATATTATAATATGAATATTAGATAATGTATTTTTTTTTTTTTGTGAGTATTGTGAAAAAATTTATAGATATCAATATGATTCAACCGTAGTGTAAAATTGAATCACAATCGAAAAATATGGCGAATATATTGTATGATATTGTAAAATCTAAAAAAATGTGATTTTTTTAATCTTAATTTTATATGTGTAAATTTAATAATTCTAATTTCTATTTTTGTATGTGCAAATTTAATATGTATTGCCTCAAAATGAAAATACTATTTTTATCTCCACCCCTTCATCACTTATTTATTCAAATTGTCATTATAAGTCATTATTTTGGTATTAATTATATTTTATCATGTATATTTAGTTGTTTTGTATTGTAGTATGTATTTTTTTTCGATATTGTATTATGTATTATATATAAAATCTATATCTATTTGTTTGCTTTAAATATATAATTTTATTGTACTTTGAAATATATGCATAACATGTCATTTTTAAAATTTAGCTATATATTTATAAAATCAAGTTTGTCATATTTGTTGCCTATTGATATACTACTAACCTGTGACAAGTGTAGCAAAGAGGGATTTGGCGGGATTGTGATGTTGAGGTTGTGAGCTTGAGACGGGCTGCTGCACTGCTGAAACAAATGAACACCCTAAATTAAGTCGACATGTTTTAGATCGAATATCGAAACTTAAAAATAAAGACATGTTTTGAAAAAAAAGAATGCATACATTGATGAAAGTTTGTCCAAAAAAGATCAAGATGAAGCAAAGAGACGATGAGTAACAAAGTTACAGGAGCTCCCACCTTTCTCCCACACATTGATTGAATGCATTTCTTTTTCATTGACAAATTATATATTCAGTTGTTAGATCAGATCCACACTGGCACTGCTCCCTCAAACAAACTCTTGTTCCTAACATTTCGGGAGTCGTGCAAAGACAATACCATACCACAATTTTATAAATTAAGATGAAACATGCATGACAACCAATTACAAACCGAGATTTGCACCTTTCTATTTATTTATGGTATCATCCTTCATTTTTATTTTTAATTTGTACTGTTTTGATCATATTTTTTTTGTCTCGTTATTCAGTTCAATGACCGATTAATTCGGGTCCACCGTTCACTAGTGCTAGAGCTGGCAATTTGGACCGTCTAGTCCATTGAGCCAAGCAATGTTTGTGAACTGGATCGGACCTGTCCATGAATTAGTTGTACCTATAAAATGGGATTCAGAGCCCAGCCTAGTCCATCCTAGCCTAGCGGGCCAACCCATTACATAATTTTTTAAAAATATTTCTAGCAAAAATTATACTATATATATATAAAAGGGACAGTGTTCGGGTACGTCTAGAACATTTCAAGCATTATGGAGAAAAAGTTGAAGGAAAAAAGAAAATAGCATGGATGGCAGTGTGGCATAGCATAATATGGAATATTTGGATCGATAGAAACAATACGGTGTTTAGAAGTATGATTTTTGATAAGAATAGAATAGAGGAAAACATCAAATTTTCTGTGTTTGGATGGCTCAAAGCCAAAGATATGTTGAATTTTTGACATTCTTTTCGGGATTGGGATAGGCAACCCACATTATGTGTGAGTGATTCGGGTGAAATTTATACGTTTTAGAGGCACATGTGAAGCATGTTTTGATGTGGATTTCATTGATTTATGCATTGATTATGATTGTTTGAGCCGAAATGAGAGAAAGGTTGTGTTTTGTCGATTTTGTAGGAAATACGATGAAATATGGAGCAAAACACCAACCATACCTCACTGGATCAGGAAGAAGAGTGCACGGTTGGATTCGTCTCGAAAAACGGAGTGGATTAGCCAAAGGAATCGAGTCAATCCGACACCCGAGGCGAAAGTTAAGCATGAAACGAGAAGGGAAGGAGGCAACTCGGCCGAGTGAGTCAACTCGGCCGAATCTGAAACTTTTGGGTTTACTGCGCACTCGGCCGAGTGACCCAACTCGGCCGAATCTGCGAGTTTGGACATCACTGCGCACTCGGCCGAGTGACCCAACTCGGCCGAGTTGAGTTGAAAGCCGTAGGTGCTGGACTTGAAGACCACTCGGCCGAGTGACCCCAACTCGGCCGAGTCACCCCAATTTCGGTGCCAAACTTGTATTTTCTCCAATTTTGAGGGATCAACTTGCAATTATGCCATCCAAACCCTACCCCAACACTATATAAACCCCCTTTCTTGAAATTCAAGACATTCTCCCCCAAATCCACACATAGTTACACATACTTGGAGGTGTTTTGGCCATTTCTCTCTCAATTCTTCACCAAATCAAGGAAGAAAGGATGCAATAGCTCCCAAATTCCATTCCTTACCACATTCTAGACTAAGCTTTCTCTTTCTTTTCCTTTTTATTTAGTTATTTCACTTGGATTTTGTAATTTCATTATGTTAGTAGTTAGCTAAACACTTTGTGGTTCTAAGGCATTGTAGATACTTGGATTGAAGTTTATGATTAATTTCTTGCTTTAATTGGTGTTTGTCTCTTATTTGTGTGCTTAATTCTTATTTGAAAAATATGTTGTTATTGGCCATAATGATTTGTTTAATTCATTGTTAATTGGGGTAAGATCGAGAGATTTATTCCATTTAATCGTATGCAAGCATGCAACCCGGTATTATTATGAGCTCGAGAGAGGATTAATTATCGGAGAGGGACTTGAATGATCTTAGGAGCTATTTTAGGAGGTGTAATGTTTGTGATGTAGAGATACGAGCCTATGTTGCATTGCGCCTTTGGTTAATTAGATCGAGAGATTAATTAATTCTTCTTTTGTGATCACCCTATATGAGATAACCTTAATGGTCATTTAAACGAGATAACATTCATAAATGGACATCTAGGTGTTACAATTGTCTTGGAACCCATCTTCTTTCTTTGCGTCTTCACCCACTTTACTTTCGTTTTATTGATTTGTATGGTATTTGATCGATTTCTTATTTACTCTTTCGTTGTCTATTTGTGACACATTGTTAGGCAATCTTAGGAGTAATTCAACATTCAAACTATTCGATCACGTCTACTTAGAACTCGATTAACAAACTACCCTTTTACGCTTAACCTCCCCGTGGGATCGACCTCGTGCTTATCACGCTACGATAGACACTGTACACTTGCGGTTGTTTATTTTAGTGTTGTATAACACGTGAATCAAGTTTATGGCGCCGTTGCCGGGGAGGTTTTATAGCTCTAGAGTGTAGGTTAAGAGAGTTTTAGTTTAGACATTTTACTTGCTTTCCTTATTTCTCAAAAATCCAAAAATATTTGTGTTTGTTTTACTTTGATTCCACTTGCGATTCTCACTCTCGTTTGCTCTTTTGGTAGACATGGTTTATGATCACACGATCTAGAAGCAATCAACAAGAAGTGTTGCCTTTGAATCCGGAGATCGAAGCCACTTGTCGAAGAAGGAACGCCGAAAGAAGAAGAATAGAGTTGGAAAGAATGAATCGACGGGAAAATCCGATTGTAGAAGAAGTTGAAGAGGAATTTGAGAATCAAGGAGTGGAAGGAGTTGAGGAACCAAACGGGAATGGAGGTAACCGACCTCAAGGAGTGCTAAGTGACAACTTTCGTCAGAGAGTTGAAGAGAACATTGGTATGGAAAGAGATGGTAGACGAAGGGAGGATGAGGAGCCACAAAGAGTCTTGAGAGACCACTTCCGTCCTATTCCAAGGCCCTATGGAGGAGCGGGTAGGGAACCCGTAGACGCCCATAACTTTGAGCTCAAACCGGCACTATTCATGATGGTCCAAAATAACCAATTCGGAGGGTTGTCGAAGGAGGATCCTAACCTCCATTTATCTCAATTCCTAGAGATAAGTGGAACGGTTAAGATCAACCGTGTTCCCCAAGACTACATCCGCTTGCAACTCTTCCCCTTCTCACTCCGTGATCGTGCAAAACAATGGCACATGTCTCTTGATCTAAGGACGATCGAAAATTGGGCCGACCTTGTGGATGCATTCCTAATGAAGTACTTCCCTCCAAGCAAGACCATCAAGATACGAGGGGAGATCTCTTCATTTATACAAGATGATGATGAGTCGTTAGCCGAGGCTTGGGAGCGCTTCAAGGATCTCATAAGAAGTTGTCCTGAACACGGGTTTTCAAGAGACCAATTGATTTGTTATTTCTACAACGGGATGGACCACCGTACGAGAGGGATGGTAGATGCCTCGGCCGGTGGAGGTTCGTTGCTAGGAAAGACGACGGATGAGGGTTATGTGCTTTTAGAGGAGATGGCTAAGAATGGCAATCAATGGCCATCCGAAAGAAGGCAAAATCGAAAGGTAGCTTCCACTCAAAATTCGGAAGAAAGTGTCAACTTATCCAACAAAGTGGATAAGCTAATCTCATTGATGACGGCCAAAGCACTAGTGGAGCCCAATAATGATCAATATGAAGAGGCCCATTTCATGAACAACCAACGGGACCGAAATTATCGAGAGAGAGGTTGGGGAGAAAGACAAACCCATGGGAACTATCACCCCTCTAATCCGAACCAATACCATCCCGGCTTGAGAAACCATGAAAATTTCTCATATGCTAACCCACACAATGCCATTCAACCACCATCGAACTTCAATGTACGAGATGGTGTGAGAGAAGAGTTTTCGTCAAAGCTCACTATGGAAGAAATGTTTATAACATTCATGGGAGAAACTAAGAAGTTCATGGGAGAGACGAAGAGTTTTATGACAAAGATTTGGCAAAAGTTTGAGAGTCAAGATGAGAAAATTGGTCAATTGGCAAATGAAGTGATGGGAATCAAGAATAATGTGAAAGCCATTGAGATTCAAGTGGGCCAAATTGCTAATATGGTTGGAAATCAACACAAGCCGGGTCGATTCCCCTCAACCACGGAATTGAACCCCAAGGAGCAATGCAACTCAATTAAGTTGAGGAGTGGCACAAGCTATGAAGGCTCTATGATGCCAAAGGAAGATGGTGAAGAGGAACAACAAGGAAGGAAAGTTGAAGAGAAAGATGTTGAGAAGGAGAAAACAAGTGAGAAAGATAATGATGCATATAAGCCTCCATCTCCACACAAGTCTCCAATCCCATACCCTCAACGACTCAAGAAGATAAGTTTGGATGCAAAGTTCATCAAATTTTTGGAGATGTTCAAAAAGATACACATCAACATCCCATTTGCGGAGGCCCTTGAGCAAATGTCTCACTATGCCAAGTTTTTGAAGGAGATTATGTCCAACAAGAGAAGGATGGTAGAATTTGAAACCGTGAACCTCACCGAAGAGTGTAGTGCCATCATCCAAGCTAAGCTACCTCCAAAGTTTAGGGATCCCGGTTCATTTACATTGCCTTGTGTGATTGGCAAGGAGGGAACTTATCGTACTTTGTGTGATCTTGGAGCAAGCATAAACCTCATGCCATTATCACTTTTCAAATCACTTGGCTTGGGAGAATTGACGCCTACTACCATGAATCTTCAATTAGCGGATCGCTCCATAGTTTATACCTTGGGAACGGTTGATGATGTGCTTGTCAAAGTTGGGAAATTCATATTCCCGGTTGATTTTGTGGTACTTGATATGGAGGAAGATAGGGCAATCCCCTTGATCTTGGGAAGACCGTTCCTAGCAACGGGTGGAGCCATCATCAACGTACGAAACGGAGAGCTTGAATTACATGTTGGTGAGGAGAAAGTCTCATTCAACATCTACAAGGCCGTTAGATTCCGTGATGATGAGGATGAGGAGGAAGAGTATGTGTATTCCAAGAGAGATCCTTATTCAAAGCCCATGGAAGAGAAGATGGAAGAAGAGCCCAAGATAAATATTGTGGAGGAGAACCCCAAGGTGGAAGACAATGAGTTGAAGATGGGCAAGAAGGCCAAGTTTGAAGAAAACTCCCCCAAACCAAGAAAAGTTACTTATACGAACTTGGGGATGAATGAGGCATCAACCTCCTATGACATGATTGAAGAGCCGGATGGAGTAGCTAGTGGATGCTTCAAGGGGTTTAAGAAGGTTGCATGAGCTAAGAAGGTTAAGAACAAAGAGGATGATGGGGTGACTTGATATTCCCCTCAAAGAGGAACCGTCCGGCATAGGACGTTAAAAATAACGCTTCTTTGGAGGCAACCCAAGGTTTTATTTCTTTCATGTTTTTATTGCTTTAGTAGTGTTGATAGCTTGGTTTATTTTGTAGGTATGGATGAAGAGTACTATGGATAGCACATTTTGAAGAATGGAGAAGAAAGCAAAAAACCAACTTTGGAGAGAGGAAGCAAGTGTTGCAATGGTGATCTTTGAAGAAACATTGGATATGCAAGGAGGGAGGTAACAACTTGTAGCCCCAAACTTAGAATTTATACATAGTAAAATTCTAAGTTTGGGGGAGTTATTTTTCTTTTATTTTTTTCTACTAGTTGTTACCCTTGCACCGGTTCGTCATTCTACTTGTGTCACATTTTGCACCGGCGCACATTTGTCTTTTACATGCTTATATTGTTTAGGTTGGTTTTGATCATATGTTGGGTAGTGGATATTTGGTGAAATGTGACCATGAATAGTCATTGGAATCCATTGTTGAGTGGTTGTGGTGATGTCTATTTGCTTTGAATGTATGCATGATTGGTGTTGGAATATAGTATCATGATTGTGTTCATATTTGTGATCTTTGATATCATGGATGCATGATGTGTTGTTGTTTGGGAACATTTGATGAATGTGAGAGTTCTATTGAATAAACCGGTGAGAATTGAGCCTTAAATCGAACATGTAATCCGGTTTAGTTCATTTGAGAGTGGACTATGTTATTGCTAGTAATCCTAGAACTTGCCTAAATTCTTGTTTGAAAGCATGATTGTGTGAAACTTTGTGATGTGATATAGGCCATCTTGTTCTAAAAGAGTCACTTAGCCAAAATTTCCCAAAACCGAAGTAATCTTCCGTAGTTAGCCCCTTGCGCTTAATTCCTCATTTTCTTGGCAAACTACAATGTTAACCACTTAGCCTTTTGAGCCTTTTGATTCCTATATCTAGTGGGGGATGAAAGACAAAGTGAAAAAACATGTGCTTGAATGAATATCTTTGGTGAAAGGAGAAAGTGGAAAAGTTGAAAGAAAAAGAGAAAGATGAAAAGAAAATCAAGGAAAAGAAAAGAGGGACAAAGAGCCCCAAAAGCTTGAAAAGAAAAAATGGTTCAAAGGATGAGGTGATGAATGTTTGAAAAAGAAAGGAAAAAGAAAAGTGAGGATGAAGTTTGTAAGCTTTGAAAGTGAAAGCACACATTGTAAAACAACAAGTTTTGTCCTCCACTAGAAGAGTCACAATTCCCAAATTCATCCTACCATGTCCAAAGTGCCAATGTTACATCCTTGATTAAGTCCTATTGATCACATTGTTGAGCATTTGAGTGTTGTGAAAAGTAGAAGTTGGGCAAGCATATGGTGATTGCATAGCATAACTTGGTTGATGAGTGACACGTGTTTTTGCCAACACGTTCCCCTCAAGTATAAGAGGTTCGTGTGTAATAAAAGCAAGGCCCGGTTAAATTATCGATCCGTGGGACTAGATTGATCAAGTACCCTTAGTGTGTATGTTGTTCTTTGAATATAATGACAATTCATGGTTTGTGCTAAGAAATGTAAATGAAAATCACAAATAACAATTATGATAAGCAAATAACTAAAGATAGGATGATAAAAATCAAGTGAGAGAGGTAGTGTTCGGGTGTTCGTCCTTGTGTGGAATCGATGTTAAAAGTCGAATTCTATGTGTAATTCATTGGATGGAATTTGGTAGAAGCGATCGCTAAGGCATATATCGAGCAAAGCACCTAGGATCGAGATGATGAATAGAAGTTTTCTTACCCGGGTAATCACACGACTAGGGGGTTCGACTCTACCTAATTTATACTAAACTAATCCCTAGTTATGTTTTTCCACTTGAATACTAACAACCAAGCTCCTATGACCTTCTCAGTTCTCACTAATCACTTAAATGTTAATTAAAGCAATTAATGTAGATAAATGGGGTTCTAATGAAATTTACCCAACTCTCGTTGCGATAAACCAATATTAACTCATTCACTCGATTCCCAACCCTCGATTATACTATCTACCCCGATTAACCAACTCTCGTTGCATTTATCGAGCTTCCAATACAACCTAATAATTGAGTTCTTGTAAAATGATCTCTCAAAACCCATAAACCTAACCAATAAACCTACCAATGAATTCCACAATTGAAATCTAGCTAACCAATTAACACCCAAACACCAATATGCTTAGCCCATGGCTAATTTAATGAAATTGAGGAAGAGAAGAGAGATAATCAACAAACCCATAATTAATAACACAAAATTCTTGAATAAAAGTAAATGTATCACCTCTTTGATTGAAAATGTAGACAAAACCTTAAAGTGCTTCAATGGAGTCTTCAATCCTTGCTTGAAAATGAAATTACAACTCAAATTAACAACTAAACTATGAAATTCCACTCAATTCTATGCTAAACTAAGGAAAAATGAGCTAAGATGGTGAAGTTTGGATGTTAGGGAGCTTCTATCTTCTTTCAATGACTGCCTCCTCATTAAAAACGAATTTGTGGCCTTTTATACCCTCCCCCTTGAGCTTGGCACGTGTCCCTAGGTCTAATTTGGAAGAGGGCAAAAAATGAGCAGTGACTCGGCCGAGTGAGCTCACTCGGCCGAGTGGTCTTGTTAAAAAGCGTGTTACACTTTTGTCCACCCGTGACTCGGCCGAGTTGGCTCACTCGGCCGAGTGTGCAGTCTTGCTGAAACTCTCAGATTCGGCCGAGTTGGCTCACTCGACCGAGTGTTCAAAAAATCGAAATTTGCAGTTTTGGCCCGACTCGGCCGAGTTGGGCTCACTCTGCCGAGTGACACTCTGTCCTTGCTTTTGCTTTGGGCATAACTTTTGATCCGGAGGTCCGATCGGCTTAATTCTTGTTTCATTACAACCCTCTCTTCGAATTCTTTCATGTGTCCACTCATTGACACGATCCAACGACTGGATTCTTCGTGATTTGATTCAAAACACCCCATTTACCTAGAAAAAAATAGCAAACCACACCACTTCTCCAAATCAAGTGCAATTAGTCAATTTAGTGTAAATAATGCACAAAATCCTATACAATTATGCAAATTAAATACATGAATTTCGATCAATTTTCACACTAATCAATGAGTGCATTAATATCCTCATTTTGTTTGTGTGTTTGAGAGAAACACTTTGTCATGTGAGTAGAGGACTTGAGCATTTGGATTATGTTTCCCATTCACAATGTGTTGTGTGTTTATGCATTCCTTGATCCATGAGTGTGAATTGCAATAATAAGCCTATAACCTTCATTGAAAAATGCACTTTAAGAAAGAGATATCATTACACCTTACTTTGCATGTGTGATTTGCATTGAATATTCCATTGTGATCATTCCACCCTCATTGCTTTAAGTGCTTAGTTGTTTGAGGACAAACAACATTTTAAGTTTGGGGGAGTTTGATTCGGGTGGAATTTACACGTTTTAGAGGCACATGTGAAGCATGTTTTGATGTGGATTTCATTTATTTATGCATTGATTATGATTGTTTGAGCCGAAATGAGAGAAAGGTTGTGTTTTGTCGATTTTGTAGGAAATACGATGAAATATGGAGAAAAACACCATTCATACCTCACTAGATCAGGAAGAGGAGTGCACGGTTGGATTCGTCTCGAAAAACGGAGTGGATTAGCCAAAGGAATCGAGTCAATCCGACACCCGAGGCGAAAGTTATGCATGAAACGAGAAGGGAAGGAGGTAACTCGGCCGAATCTGAAACTTTTGGGTTTACTGCGCACTCGGCCGAGTGACCCAACTCGGCCGAATCTGCGAGTTTGGACATCACTGCGCACTCGGCCGAGTGACCCAACTCGGCCGAGTTGAGTTGAAAGCCGTAGGTGCTGGACTTGAAGACCACTCGGCCGAGTGACCCCAACTCGGCCGAGTCTCGGCTAGACAAAGTCGTGGCACGCTTTTTAAGTGCTCCACTCGGCCGAGTGACCCCAACTCGGCCGATTCACCCCAATTTCGGTGCCAAACTTGTATTTTCTCCAATTTTAAGGGATCAACTTGCAATTATGCCATCCAAACCCTACCCCAACACTATATAAACCCCCTTTCTGACAAAGTGGGATAGCTCAAGTGGTTAGAGCACCACTACCTAGGCCTTAGGTCCTGGGTTCGAGTCATGGGTAGGGGAAATGGGATGGGTATTTAACTTGTAATCAAAAAAAAAAAAAAAAATATAAACCCCCTTTCTTGAAATTCAAGACATTCTCCCCCAAATCCACACATAGTTACACATACTTGAAGGTGTTTTGGCCATTTCTCTCTCAATTCTTCACCAAATTAAGGAAGAAAGGATGCAATAGCTCCCAAATTCCATTCCTTACCACATTCTAGACTAAGCTTTCTCTTTCTTTTCCTTTTTATTTAGTTATTTCACTTGGATTTTGTAATTTCATTATGTTAGTAGTTAGCTAAACACTTTGTGGTTCTGAGGCATTGTAGATACTTGGATTGAAGTTTATGATTAATTTCTTGCTTTAATTGGTGTTTGTCTCTTATTTGTGTGCTTAATTCTTATTTGCAAAACATGTTGTTATTGGCCATAATGATTTGTTTAATTCATTGTTAATTGGGGTAAGATCGAGAGATTTATTCCATTTAATCGTATGCAAGCATGCAACCCGGTATTATTATGAGCTCGAGAGATGATTAATTATCGGAGAGGGACTTGAATGATCTTAGGAGCTATTTTAGGAGGTGTAATGTTTGTGAGGTAGAGATACGAGCCTATGTTGCATTGCGCCTTTGGTTAATTAGATCGAGAGATTAATTAATTCTTCTTTTGTGATCACCCTATATGACATAACCTTAATGGCCATTTAAACGAGATAACATTCATAAATGGACATCTAGGTGTTACAATTGCCTTGGAACCCATCTTCTTTCTTTGCGTCTTCACCCACTTTACTTTCGTTTTATTGATTTGTATGGTATTTGATCGATTTCTTATTTACTCTTTCGTTGTCTATTTGTGACACATTGTTAGGCAATCTTAGGGGTAATTCAACATTCAAACTATTCGATCACGTCTACTTAGAACTCGATTAACAAACTACCATTTTACGTTTAACCTCCCTGTGGGATCGACCTCGTGCTTATCCCGCTACGATAGACACCGTACACTTGCGGTTGTTTATTTTAGTGTTGTATAACACGTGAATCAGTGAGGTAGATTTTATTCCTGTTTTTTTTTTTTTTTTTTGATGTAATTCTATAATTTTTTTGTGAGTTTGGATATCTCTGATACCCATCAATATATTTGTCATTTTCAAAAAAAACTATGAGTCACATACTCACATATAATATTAATTTATACAAATAATTATAATTAACAATATACATTACTAAATATGTATAATTCATAAAAGATCATCATTAACCAATATATCTTAAAGTACATAACAAGTCCAAATAAAATTATAAATAACTCATCAGTTCAAATTTTAAAGTTATTATAAAATTAAAACATAAAAATATTTAAGCATACATTAATTTACCAATTTTAATTGTTTAATTGCTTAAAGAAAAAAAAATTGTTCTAGCCAAACGGGCCATTAGACCAAATTTAACCTAGCCCATCAAGCCCCAATGGATCGGGCCAAATAGACTCAATTTTATATGGACCTATAATTTTTTAACTCAATCCATACTGAACTTCGGGTTGGTCAGACCGACCCATCTGATCGGACCCAAATTGTCGGCCCTAACTAGTGCAGGTCCCAATTTATGCTAGAACAAAACTCTAAAGGCATGTTTGTTTTGGGGCTCACACGTTCAGACGTGGGGCGTAACATCCCCCATCTTGTTCTAGTTCATAATTTAATATCCGAATTTCACCATCCAACTACATTCACCCCTAAAAATACATATATATACTATTATTACAATAATACAAAATCATTCATTCTTATACAATTGATTTGACATAAAATCAACATCACCTACTCTTACACAATTGATTTAACATAAAATTACATCTTATTCTACTAAAAATCACTATTTATCGGAATTTCCCTCTTTCTACGTAATTCCAAAACAAATATGGCATAAGGAATTGTTTGCACTTTTGAGATTTCGAACCTGAAGCGTAAAGAGGAACATACTCATACGTCTCAAGTCTACATCACCATACCAACTCCCGTGGGTTAGCATTTTGATCATGTAGATGTCCAAACTACCATTCGTAAAGTTATATGATTACAAAACAATATAGGAGCGTGAGTGATAGCAGAGACGGAGCCATGTAGGGCCCGTGGGTGCACTAGCAGATGTCCATCACCGTACTAAAATGTAATACTTCATACGGTAAAAAATATTACAAAATATACTGTAAAATTTTAGTTAACCTATTTTATACTTCCTCTATTCCACAATAACTTTCACACTTTATTTGTCGAACGTTTCACAATATATTTCACACCCTTGAAATGGAAAAACCATTTATAAACTCCACTCTCACAATATCCTTAATTTTACACAAAATGCTACTCCGTATTACTTTTGGGCCCACACATACACACAAGTCTAACTAATTTATTTACTTTGTACATAAAAGTTTAAAAAACTACCCCACAGAACCCTACTAATTATGACACTTTTTTTAATATGCGTGTCTACCTACATGTAAAAGTTATCGTGGAACGAGGGAGTAATAGTTTTTGTATCTAATCTAATACTTCCTCCGTCTTGACATAAGTTTCTCCTTTACTTTTTGCACGAAGATTAAAAAATATAATATAAAATATGTAATTGATAATTGAGATAGAGAGAGGGGTAGAAAGAAGAAAAAATAGAGAGAAGTAGAAAAGAGAAAATGTAGGAAAAGAAAATAGATAGATAGATAGATAAAAAAAGTAGAGAAACACAATGAATTTTATCATTTAAAAAATTGTAAAAGTTATAACGGGCAACTAAAATGGGTAAGTGAAACGGAATGAAAAGAATATTACACTAGAAATAGTCCTATGTATTTTTATTTTTTTAAAAGTACATTAGATTCGGATTATGGGTGGTAATAGATCGGGCCACCCGACAGGGGTCTACGGTCTAACCTATTAAGGGCCTTGTCAAGTCTAGCCTATTTAGAATACGAGCTGGGCTAAGCCTTTTTAAAAAGTCTATTTAGTTAAATAAGCTAGACTTGAGATTTATATGAGGCCTTATAACTGCAAAATATAGTACTACTACTAACATTAATACTCCCTCCGTTTTACAATAAGTGTTGTTTTCATGAAATTTGTTAGAATTAAAAAAAGGTATGTATTGACATGTATACCCTTAAATAATTAAGGAAGATTTTGATCACATTAATTTTTTTCAAATCTTTTCAAATTCTTTACCCAATCTTCTTCAATTATTTTCAAGTTTATATCTCAAATAATTTTTAAATTGGAGGGCATAATGGGAACAAATAGTGTAAAAATTCTAAAACAACACTTATTTGTGTACAAGAGAAATTGACTAAAACAACACTTATTATAGAACGGAGGGAGTATTAAATTAAAACAAGTTAAATTTATTCTAGTACATGAGATATGTTATAATGTTTGTGTTTAAACTTAGGGAATGACTTATGTGAAAATAGTTTATGTGTAATTATGTACAAATTAAGTAAATAAGGAAAATAAATAGTATACAATTTACACATAATTCCACATAAACTATTTGCACAAAAAGGGGATGACTTGTGTGAAAATAGGTTAGGTGTAATTAGGTGTAAAACATTCTAAAACATACTCAAATTCAATAAATTCACGGGTCAACCCTGTTAATGCGGGTCAACCCGGTTTGGGTGGGTCCCTAGGAACATGAATATATAGTACAAATATCAATTATCCTTAAATTATGTGTAATTGGTCCAGTGGAAAATATTATTTCTTTTACTCAAAATACATGGTTCAATCCCACCGAGCATTTCATAATTTTTTTTATTTAAAATTCACATAATTTAATTCCAAATTATGTAAGTATTATTAATCATTTAATATATTATCATACATTCTAAGGAATATTTCATCATTTTTTTCATTTAAAATTCACATAATTTAATTACAAATTATTTAAGTGTAACTCTAACGAACATTTCATCACTTTTTTTAATTTAAAATTCACATAATTTAACATACAAAATACATTTCGTATTTTTTTTTCAATTTCATCATTTTTTTCATTTAAAATTCACATAATTTAATTACAAATTATTTAAGTGTAACTCTAACGAACATTTCATCACTTTTTTTAATTTAAAATTCACATAATTTAACATACAAAATACCAACACAGTATCACAATTTTTATGTATATAGCATTACACAATTACACTTGACAGTATTACATTATTGCGCATACAAAGTGAAAAACTAAATTTTATTATCTTATTCTCTAACAACATTCTACTTTGTCATCATCTTATTCCTCTTTCACATTTTTTTTCATCACGGTTGAACCTTCTTTTATTAGTATCACACCTGAAAAGTATACAGTATAACAACATTATTTAACAGTATTACGCAATTACACTTAACAATATCATGCAATTACACATGGCAATTTGAACAAATAACAAACAAAACATTAACACATATTAAAACATAACAATATATTAATGACAGTATCATACAACAAAACAAGATAGTATCATACAAAAAAACAAGACAGTATCACACATTAATGTATATCAAAAGCCCTAACTAAAAATAGAAGCTCTTAAATTCTTCTATCTACCTCTATTAAATATATAATATTATAACAATTCATATGAGATAGTACTACACTATCACACTTAACAGTATTATGTTATTAAACTTGACAGTACCATAAAAAAATCAAGAACACATGCACACAAATTGAATTTTGTTAAAAAAAAAAATTTCATTAGAATAACTGGCAATCAGAAATGCCCAAACACTTGCACTGGAGAAAACGAAATGCAGTGCTTAAAGCATACAATAGAAACTGAAGTCATAGTACATAAAGCATACAACATCCACTAATTCAAAAGAGAGGGATCTCGAAGCCAACTAATGAATAAACTTCTATTAATTATGTTTCTTATTATCTGCAACCACCCAAAAGAAAACCGTAATTTTTATTTTTTTTATTAGAAAAATGAGATATTTATTTAGAACACTTCAGGTACAAGCAGTACCCACAAGTTAGAACCAGAACAATGTTTCAACAGGAGCACATATTTTTAGTGCAAAACCCCACACTTATCTAAACAAAAAGAAAACCGTAATTAATATGCAATTTTCTTTTGTGCACTAATTCAAAAGAGAGGAATCGTAATTAATGTGTTTACATCTTCACCTACCTACAAGGCTACAACAACTCACAACCTCACAACAGAAAATATAAAAGTAAAGAAAGGTAGAGCTATACTCCATGAGTTCAATATGCTAAAGAGATAAAATGGAATTAATGAGACTGAATGTAGAGAGAAACATACCTTTCTAAATTAGATTTTCTTACCAACGGCGGATGGCAGTGGACAAGACATTAGTGGGGCACTGCTGCAGGCGGTGGCAGCGCTGCTATAGGTGGACGGAGACAACGCATTCCTCACACAAAGGCCGGTAGAGAATGACGACACTGCACAAAGTAGCAGCGGCTGTGCAGGATCCATTCTCAGGCGTTGGCAGGCGACGAACGCGGCTGCTTCCGAAGAGGCGCTGTAAACAGAGGGCGGCACGAATGGCGGCCTTGCACAAGTAGCGACAACAGAACACATGAAGATGGTGACCGATCTGTCTCGTACCAGTGATAGCGGTCCATCCGATCGGAAAATTGCGCTGAATTGTATTGCATTCAGCGAGAGTGGTTGGGTTGGGGAAAACTGAAAGGAGAGAATTAAACTCGAATAATTGTAATTTGTAAATGAGGTTTTGCGAAATATTATATATTATATATTAATTGAAGTGGGTACCCAATAAATAATATGGAGCGAATATATAACCCAAAAAACCTTAATTGGACATTTTACACCTAATTCCTTATGTGCAAATTATGTCAATTTACTGGAATGACTTATGTGAAAATAGCTTATATGTAATTATGTGCAAATCAAGCAAATAAGGAAAACAAATATACAATTTACATATAATTACACATAAACTATTTGCACAAAAGTTTTTGCCCTCCACAAATTATTCTGTAGACAGTTATACTTATAACGTAAGACACACCTTTATTAACTCAATTTATATTTTTTTAATTGATTAAGTTTAATTTCATCGTATATATGACATGGAATATCTATTCTTTTTTATTGCATTCACATTTTTTTTTTGAAGGTAGTAGAATTACAGATAGGGGTTAAATTACATATCACTTGCCCTCACCTATCCAAACAGCAAATTCTACCAAAAGATCACAAATTCCAGACTCAATCGTGAGAGGGTGGAAGGATCAACGAACAACCAGCATACCTCGAAACTCTGCGATCTAAGAAGATAGCAACGACCGTGCTACAAACCTCCCAAACCACATAAGTACGGACCCAAGACCTACCAGCTCCAACAGACACAACAAAGTGCCACAATGGGAAAACCCGAAAACGGGAAGAAAACCCATCATAACCGGGAAGAAGATAAACCAGCGGGGAAAGGGAAAATACCGACAACGGGTACAGGGAAAATACCGAAAGCAGAAAATAACGACATAGAAAGAAGAAAAGAAAAAAACGATCCTAAAAACACCAGATCTAAACTAAAAAGCAGACTAAATTAACATGCAGAAAGAAAAAAACGAAAATAAAATGGGATCAGACGGATGACTCGCCCGATCGGTCACCGTGGCTCCGACGGGGAGATTCACCCATTGATCCCAACTAAATCCCTAAAAAAACCCATTCGCCCAACCGTTGAACGGTGGTTTTACAAGCGACGCGGCGGCGGGCGGCGGTGCTTCAAGCGGCGCGGCGGCAGGCGCTGGAATTTCAAGCGGCGCGGCGGTGCAACTTACCTTCTGTTCAGGCGATTTTGTGTGATTTTAATTTGGGATTGAAGATGGTAGAATTATATTAGTGGGCGGGCTGATGAAGAAGATGAGCGCTGTTAGACGACGGAGAAGTTTTGGGGCGGTGCTTATTCTCTACGCAATTAGAGAGAATATTAGAGAGAGAGAGAGAGTGTGAGAGATTAATAATTTTCAGATGAGATAAAGATATTGCATTCGCATTTTATGCAAGTGTGTTCCACCAAGTATGAGTTTCACTTCACCTTCTATAATACTCAATTATTTACAACATATTTTTTTATTGATATGAAATAATAATGATAATTAATATGTTTATAATATCATTTTATTTTTAAAATTATCACTCTGATTCATATTTCCTTTTACATCTCACCAAATTCTTTTTACTCCTTATTAAATACTTTTTATATCTCACTAAATCATTTAAAATACTTTCACATTTATTTTACCTCACACACTATTAAATTTCATTTCTTTAAAAAGTGTGAATCAACATGTGTAACTCACTAAATAATAGAAGTATTTTTTTTAAAAATCAAACTTAAAATAATATTAAATATTAAAATACTTATTTAAATTCCCGTGTAATACACGGGTTCTAGTATGATATAAAATAATAATTAAGATTTTGAATATTGAACTGCGTTTTATATTAATTATTCAATATACTCGTAGACCTGACCTATTTACTTAAAAGACAGGCCAAGACTACAAAAAAAATCAACAACATTCATGGTACTTGCCTATTTACCTACATATTCCCTATCCCCTTTCCGCGCCCCTAAATGCGTCATCAACAACATTCATGCTATCCAACGACGTTTCCTATGGAGCAGCGGGGACCCGAAGGTAAATCGTATTTCATGGGTGAGTTGGGATGTGATTTGTAGGGATAAAATGAGGGGAGGATTAGGGATTAGAGACATTGGTTTGTTTAATTTAGCTTTGCTTGGTAAATGGTGTTGAAATTTGTTGAATCATAGGGACAATCTGTGGGGAGAAATAGTGGAATCTTTGTATGGTTCTTTTAGGGAGTGTGTGCAGTTTTATATTAATAATAACAAAAGGCGTAAGATGTGGTCATCGTGGTGGTTTAATCTTATTAAATATGTTGGGTCGAAGGATTGGTTTTTGGATAATTGTTCTATGGTGGTGGGAAATGGCAATTCTTTTCGGTTTTGGGAGGACAATTGGGTGGGGGGAAAGTGCCTTAAATCTTTGTTCCCTAGGTTATACAGAATTGATAAGGAAAAAAGGTTGTTTAATCGCTGATAGAATTAAGTGGGTAGATGGAAATTGGCACGTTCAATGGAATTGGGAAAGGCCTCTTTTGGAGAGAGAGGAGAGGGTTACTAATAATATTTCCGAGAGTATTGGCAGGTTCTTATCTTTTTCAGAGCATGAAGACTACTGGATTTGGAAGCTGGAAAATACGGGGATATACTCCGTAAAATCAGCCTACAATAGGCTGCTCGAGAGTCAAACTATAGACAATCCGGAGGTGGAGGCTCTAAGCTTGATTTGGACGAAAGGCGTTCCACTCAAAGTTGGAGCGTTCTCATGGAGATTGTTGCAAGATAAAATTCCCACACTCTCAAACTTAAGAAGGAGAGGTGCTTATAATGAAAACTTTTCGTTACTATGTGGGTGGTGCGGCAGCAGTGAGGAGACAACAAATCATCTGTTCTTTCGGTGCAGCCGTACTAACGGTCTTTGGATGAGGCTCTATCGTTGGTTCGAGGTGGTATATACGGTAGGAAATTCTAGCCTTGCACATTTTAATTCTCACAGCAATTCTGCACAAGGCAGTAGGCGGCTTGTTTGGAGGATTTTGTGGCATTGCTTTGTTTGGTGTATCTGGAGAGCTAGGAACAAGACGTCTTTCAGCGGGGAAGCATTCGACGAAGACTCTATTTTTGGGAACATTTCGCTTATGGCTTTTAGATGGGTTAAAGTTCATTCTTTTATTCACAGCTGGGTTACTTATGATGAATGGAGGAGGGAACCTTTGATGTGTATTTGTTAACTTATTACTTTCTCTTCTTTTTTCAATTTTTTTAGTTTGATGTATTGATATTTCTCGTTTATTTGGGGTATTCCTGATACCCATAAATAAGATTTGGCTGTTTCCAAAAAACAAAAAAAATCTATCACAGATAATAGGCCAAATTTAGGCCCAATATTTATAAACCAGACCTTTTCATATAAAGCCTTGTCCATCCCAACCTATTTCCACCCTAATTTGGATTGAATTGAACTACTCCATATATTATATCAAATTGGTTTTTATATGTTAACTAATTTAATTTCAAGAAAGAGATGTATCAACAGGATTTGACATCATCAAGAAAATATATAGTCATGTAGAAATTATATATGGGCTATATAAATTTTATTAATTTTATAATATATTTTGGAGACATCATCAGAAACTAAACTCTTCAATCTTTTCCCCCAGATTAAATATAATCGATATTTGACAATTCTGATGACTATTTACATTTATTAGTTAATTAAGTTTAATTATTCCATATATAAATAGTTAAATTTCTCTTCATTAGTGATTAAATTTGAATTTATTCTAAAGCTGGTGAATATTTAGTATCTCTAAGTAGAGAGAATGAGACGTGTCAATTGTCATTCTGCACTTTGAATATATATATATATATATATATATATATATATGATACCATAAATTAAACTTTGTAATTGATTTTGTTATGAATTTATGTTAGGCAGTAGTGTATAATTGTCAATAGTTTCCTAATCTAATTTTGTAAATTATTTTATTCACACCCTTTACATATAAAGAGATTCACACGATGTTATAAAATACAGATTTTTGCCTCCATTCTTTACCTTATCACTGTGTAAATTATAAAGCTGATACCATCGTCATGCTTTCAACCGTAAAGCCGCTCGAGATACGAAGTATTCAGGTTTTATTTTATTTTTTGTTGTTATAAATAAGAAAAAGTTGGGTGTTAATAAGCTTCAATTGTAGGTAGTTATTTAATTTATTCATGATTTAGGTTATGGGTTGACAATTCTCATATTCAATATATATGGTGTTATGTCGTTTTTGCTTCATCATATGGTTTATGGGTGTAGTCTCAAGTTTTTAGTTGGAACGATTACAAAGTCGCCTTAGACGACCCTCGTCCATTAAAATAGAATATTGACTTTTGAAACTTCAATATCTTTTGCTTCATTTGGTTCAAAAGAGGAGAAGTCCTTTGCAATTTGCATAAGCATTGGGCTAAAATAAGATTAAATATATTTTAATGGTAATTAAAGTGATATTGGTGGTGAGACGGTCTCATACAAGACTTGCTCTCTATATAATTAGAAGGTAAGTGAGTTGAGCCAGTTCATGAGTTATTCGTGCTCGACTCGAAAAAAACTCGAGATCAACTCGAATTTTAATTGAGTCAAGCTCGAGCTCACATAATATTATAGTAGGCTCATTAGGTTGCAAGCCTAATCAAATTTATTCGTGTTCACATAATTTTATAACTTTACCTCTATTATGTTAATTATATAAATATACTTTAATTATGAATAAAAAAATGCTTAATTGATGTTAGGTTATTGAGTCGAATCGAGCTGGAGTAAAAAAAAAAAGGTTCAATTGTTTTCAAGTTGAATTTTGAGTTTTCTTATTAATTCTAGTTTGAATTTGACACTATGAATAATATTCCAAGTGTTATTTACTGAAGAAATGCTTTACCGCTGCGCGAAGGCTCCTACTTAAATATAAGAATAAATTATAGTACTACGGAGTAATATTTTGAAAAAGACTAATTCTTGTGTGACGTGATCTAAATTATATAAACATTTTTTTTTTATTCAATAATTTACTGCTCGTTTCACAAGAGAATGACACTATTGAAATATGATTCTTTAGTAATTGACATGATAATTAAGTTAATACAGTTGTTTAATGTTTGAAATTGCCGTCTTCAATTATATTTACTCATCTATTTCATTTCATGCAGAAGAAGAAGTTGAGAAACAAGCGGAAAATGGAGAAAGACCCTAAGAAGCTCATAATTTGTCCTAATACTCCTATCATTTTCCTCCTTTATCTCTCTTTGCTTTGTTTTGGCCTTGATATCTTTTGGTGCAACACAATTCCCTTTCATCGATGTAATTTTGTCTTTCATAATTTCTCACTTGGATTAAAATTTATTTGTGTTTAAGAAATTTCTTACCAAATTGCAGGGGTCCAATACTTTTCTACTTCACAAACGAGCTTCAATGACGGAAACCCAATCAACAAAACACTTGAGGAGCAAAAATTCGTCAATTTTCACTTATCAAGACTAGTAAGAGGTATGAATTCATTTTTCATTTTAAAGAATTTGAATTTTTAGTCTTAAGAAAGACAATTGTGTTTCTTGAAACAGGGGAGGATAGAAAAAATCTTGATGCAACAGGTTTTGCATGTGACAAGACATACCACTCGATTATGTGCGTATCAAATAAACCGGTGAGAATCGACACCACCAACATGACGGTTTATGTACCGTCCGATCATCGTAGGAACCAAACCGTGTTTCGGCCTTACGCAAGACAAGAAGACGAGCTCAACGCGATCTCGCCCGTCCACATCCTCCACCACACAAACACCACATCTCCGCCGCCTTGCCAACACAACCACCACGTCCCGGCCGTCGTCTTCTCGTCGGGAAGCACCGGAAACGTCTTCCACGAAATGAACGAAATCATCATCCCCCTCTTCATCACCGCCAAGCAATTCCAATCCCGAGTCCTCCTAATCATGGAAGATTACAAGCCCTCGTTCATGGCCAAATACGGAAAGATTATATCCCGTTTATCGGCCTACGAAGTGATGGACCCCGCTAAAAACGCGACGATCCATTGCTTCCCGGGCTCGGTTATTGGGCTAAAGTACCACGATAATCTAGCCCTGGACTCCAGGAATATACCTGGAGGGTACGGAATGCCTGAATTCCAGGCATTCCTGAGACGTGCTCTGGAACTTAAGTTCACGCACGTCTCCCAGATACGCAAACCGAGGCTAGTGCTTCTATCGCGCACCACCACAAGGCGGATTCTGAACGAAGACGAGATGATTGAAGTAATGGAGGAAGTTGGGTTCCAAGTGATTGTGATCAAGAGATCAAAAGTGGTGTCCAATTTGAACAAGTTCAGCCAGCTGATAAATTCGTGCAGCGTGTTAGTCGGGGCGCACGGGGCTGGTTTAACGAACGAGATATTCCTGCCCCGAGGCGCTGTGATGATTCAAGTGGAGCTGATCGGAACCGAATGGGCATCCAACACCTACTATGGTGACACTGCGGCTGCCATGGGGGTTCATTATTTGAAGTACAAAATAGAAGCAGAGGAAAGTTCTCTTGTTAAACTGTATGGACGAAATCACCCTTTTATTACAGATCCTTCGGGTTTGTTCTCGAGTAAAGGGTATAGGGCAGCAAGAAGTGTGTATCTTGATACACAGAATGTGGAGGTCAATCTTGGGAAGTTTAGGGAAACTCTTGTTGAAGCATTTAGTATTGTTACAGATTGGGCTGGGAGATAGTTATGAATTGGATACAGAGTATTGTTACTTTTAGGTGTGGATCATTTTTAACATGACACATGTTAATAAATCAGATAGCTAATTAGTAACTGGTGATCTCATACCCCCACCTTGTATCCCGGATAATTGAGGGAAATTTTATTTTGGTTTTAATATATTTATTTGTTGGTTTTTTCTTGTTTCATAAAGTGTGTAGTAAAGTAATTCTGTATTCAAGCGAGAAGAGCATGTTGAAGAGGTGATTCTTTGAGAACTGCATTTCTATGTTGTACAAAAATAGATTTATGCTGATAAAATTGTGAGATCATGTATAAGTTTGAGCTCAATGTGTCTTAACAAATTTCACAAGATGATCCAACAACTAAGTTAGTCGCGCTCCAATTTTATACTTCGAAGATAAAACAATTTTTTTGACAAAAAAATTAACGGACTTTATATTTAATGTCGGGATGTGTTAATGATCCAAAGAGGAATTGAACTGCTAATTTTTGTCCGTCCACGACCCTCATATTCATTAGCAACAAGAATTATTGTCTATACGGCTTTCTTTTTTAATCATAAAAAAAGTAGATAAAAATTGTACTCCCTTCGTCACACTAAAACTTTCTCTTTTGCACGTTTTACAATAAGTTATTCATTCTATTTTGACATATTATTTTACCCCTCTCAATCACATCACATGTACTACGTCTATTATTTTTTTCTCTTTCGATCACGTCACTTGTACTAGATTTAGCAGTATTATTTTTGGGCTTGTGTTTTTATGGGCAGAGCAGCGTGAACTTTATGTTGATCCAAAGTTGGAGAAAGAATATTACCACGCCTAATCAAAATAGTTTCTGTATTGGTCACATATTTGGATAGAAGAAGTTAGAATATCTCTTGTCAACCAATCTAAAAAGAATATATATTTTTCGTGCAAGTTATGCAACCCTAAAACAAAATAAAATAAAATAAAGGAGCATACATGAATGATGACGTTTATAATATATACCAGTATAGATAATTGGATGAGTATTGACTAAATTGAAACGTGTAAATATAGTCATTAAATTGACAAATGGAAAATTGAGAACCGTAGTTTCAATTTGATGCATACGTTTTTTGATTCAGACAAGCACATCCATTGTTAATACAAAACAATGAGCGAATTAAATTGAAGTAGTTTTCAACACCACAAATCAAAGTCTCTAATCAAGATCAGTAGCCTTTTTTTGATCATCATATATTTCCAGAAAGATATATACCTAGTCAATTCACACCCCAACTTGTCTAATAATCTTGTTCGTTTCATGCTGCTACAAAAATAAATCCAAGAGAGCCGCCTCTTAACTCTTCTTCTTTTCTAAATTATGATTAACATGTCTCTATTAGATTTCATCTTCTTTATGTCGTCACACGCACGGTATATTTTGTATTTCACCCTATCATGATAAAAAATAATCTTCCTGTCCCTTGCTAAGCTTCCCATTTTGTTAAAACCGGTGTCCTACACAATTTTTTTTCCGCAACATAAGCTATCTTTCTACGAGCTTTTTTATCGCGAGACAAATGGTTCGCTCTATCTACAATAAACATTCAATGAAAAGTTGACACGCCATTTAACTTTGTCTTGAGCGATCGCATTTTATTATTAGATAAAATATTTATTTTTTATAAAAATAATATAAATTATTAAAATGTCTTTATCGTATTTTGTAATTAAACTTATATAATAAAACCCGACATAGCCCAGCCCGACCGACACAATTGACATGACCCGGTCCAACCTGAGCCGACCAGACCAACCCATCCCGATCATCACAGTCAAAGAAAAATGGCAGTCTAATGGACCAGACTTATTTGACAGCTCTAGATATATAGTATGTCATTTTATAATTACATATTTTTATTTAGTTTAAATTATAAAGATATATTTGTCATTATTTATTTATTTAATTAATTATTAGTAAAGAGATGCAATGCACTTGCATGTTTTACATAGAACAAACATTGCAAAGTACAGTCATATAAAAAAAAATCATTTAACTATTCAATGATATTTGCCTCTTCTCTTTCTATACTTTTTATTTTTTCTATTTTTCTCTATCCTTTTATTTTTTCTATCTCTCTTTTTAACAATACAATGTAAGATTATATTTCTTAATCAATGTGCAAAAAAAACAAACGAAAAGCTTAGGACGGAATGGAGGGAGGGTGTATAAAACAAATACAACTAATAAATTTGATCGTGTCATTCTTACAAGAGAGTCCAGCCAGCAGTCACATTATTTTTCACGAAACGTAGAATAGTTCAAACAGTTGAATAACTGAAATATATAATTTATAAAATTGGGGCCTATTAATTAATCTGCGAATGGTTTTCTTTGTAACATAGAACAAAGAGAGGGAGTAACCGTATAACTACGTCCTGACAGTGAAGTTCTAACATAACTCATTTCCTCACGCAATTTTATGTATTCAACTTGTAAGTTTGTTGGGACTATTTTGGATTCACTCTTGTTTCCTATAGCATAAGGGTTAATAGGCTATGCATAGAGTATTTTTTAAATTAAAATTTAAACTCCCTCAAAAACATTTGTATTATAGTTTGTATCTTACTTACTACCAGCTTCCGTGAAAACGGCTTTTCATTTTTTTTTTCTCTACATCAATTCTTTTATCTCACTTTATGTATTACATTTTACTGAATCTTTAACACGTGTCTTTTTTTACTATTATGAGACATTGATTATTTTTTGTTATGATTACACCCTACTAATCTTTAACATGTGTCTTTCACTATATCAATTCCTTTTATCTCACTTTTTTTTTTTTATAATACTACATCTTACTTTGGAGTTTGGACTAGTCAAAATCCATGTATTATACAAAAAGTCAAGAATATAATAAATCAAGATGCGAAATGAAGAATAAATAAAAATGTTATTGATTGCAGTGAAAAAGATGCCGGCCTAAACCATGCCCTCAAAAGTCCATTTTTATGGAGTAATTTACATTTTTAATACGGAGTAGTATTTGTTTTTCTAATTTTTAAAGAAAATTACACAATATTGTTCATGCTTAAATTCAAATTTTTTTTTTTTTTTTATATAAACAATTAGTTTATTTTAAAATCAATATTCAACTCTTTAATTTTTTATTTAGTAATTGATTAATTTCGATTATCTCAATAACAAGAAAATTGCAGATTTGGTCCCATTAACCATGGGTTGGTTGGGTTTTGGTCCCATTGTATTTGGATTTAGTCCCATACGATATAAATCTTGCAAACTTGGTCCCATACGATATAAATCTTGCAAATTTGGTCCCATACGATATAAATCTTGCAAATTTGGTCCCATGCAATATAAATCTTGCAAACTTGATCCCATACGATATAAATCTTGCAAATATGGTCCCATACGAAATAAATCTTGCAAATTTAGTCCCATATGAAATAAATCTTGCAAACTTGGTCCCAAACATTACAAAAAATGCAAAATTGGTCCCAAACATTACAAAAAATGCAAAATTGGTCTCAAACATTACCAAAAAAATGCAAAATTAGTCCAAAAGGTGAAAAAAAAACTCATTAATTAATAATTATTATTCAAATTATATAATAATGAACTATTAATTAATATATAATAACATTTATATAATAATAAACATTAATAAATATATAAAATCTAAATAGACTTTATAATATTTAAATTTTATAAAGAATACGAAATAGACTTTATAATATTAATAAATATATAAAATTTAAATAAACTTGAAAATTTATATAATAATCAATATTAATAAAATTTATATAATAAACAATATATTACTAATAACTTAACATATGAGATACATACATTTTATTTAAAATTAATTATTATTTATTTAATTTTTCTTCTCTTATGTATTCTAATAAATTTGTATTGCAATTTTTTTTTTTTAAATTCTACTATATGATTTTGATTTAATAAATAAATAAAATTAAGTGTTTGTAACTATTGAAAATTTTAATAAATTACTCATCACCCTTATTTAAATATCAATAGGAAGGGTTAGCTATTGTTAATTTATTATCACTAGCTATAATCATTCTGTTGTAATTTAATTATTAATGTAGTTATTAATTTGATATGTATTCATTGAGGAATACATGTCTCAATTATTGTATTAACAAGTTTGATATAACTTTTATTATTATTATTTTTTATAAATTTTACATTTAAAAAAGTATACCGAGAAAATTAAGTTATAGTCTTTTTTATAAAATTTAGATTGATTAGATTTTATATATTTATTAATATTGATTATTATATAAATTTTATTATATATTATTAATAGTTAATTATTATATCAATTTGAATAATAATTAATTAATGTATTTTTTTTTTCACTTTTGGGATCAAATTTGTATTTTTTTTTATAATTTTATTAAATTAAAGTATAACTTAATTTTCTCATCAATGTATGCTTTTTTAAATGTAAAATTTAGAAATAATAATAATAATGGAAGTTATATCAAACTTGTCAATACAATAATTGAGACATGTCTTCCTCAATGAATAAATATCAAATTAATAACTACATTAATAATTAAATTACACATCGACAAAATGATTATAGCTAGTGATGATAAATTAATAATAGCTCTAGCCCTTCCTATTGATATTTAAATAAGGGCGATGAGTAATTTATCAAAATTTTCAATAGTTACAAACACTTACTTTTTTTATTTATTTATTAAATAAAAATCATATAGTAGAATTAAAAAAAAAATTAAACTTACAATACAAATTTATTAGAATACATAAGAGAAGAAAAATAAAATAAATAATAATTAATTTTAAATAAAATGTATGTATCTCAGATGTTAAGTTATTAGTAATATATTGATTATTATATAAATTAATATTGATTATTATATAAATTTTCAAGTTTATTTAAATTTTATATATTTATTAATATTATAAAGTCTATTTCGTATTTTTTATAAAATTTAAATATTATAAAGTCTATTTAGATTTTATATATTTATTAATATTTATTATTATATAAATGTTATTATATATTAATTAATAGTTCATTATTATATAATTTGAATAATAATTATTAATTAATGAGTTTTTTTTTTCACTTTTTGGACTAATTTTGCATTTTTTTGGTAATGTTTGAGACCAATTTTGCATTTTTTGTAATGTTTGGGACCAAGTTTGCAAGATTTATTTCATATGGGACCATATTTGCAAGATTTATATCGTATGGGACCGAGTTTGCAAGATTTATATCGTATGGGACCAACTTTGCAAGATTTATATCGTATGGGACCAAATTTGCAAGATTTATATCGTGTGGGACTAAATCCAAATACAATGGGACCAAAACCCAATCAACCCATGGTAAATGGGACCAAATCTGCAATTTTCTCTCTCAATAACATATTGATATTTCACCAACTCTAATATTCTACTACTGTAGTATTTTGTATCCATCGTTTTTCTTGGGTAACATCAAGTAAATTATGGAGAAGGAGAAAGAGGCATTGAAGCTGCAGGTTTTACGCATAACTCCATGGATCTTCTTACTGCTGCTTCCTTTGTTCTACCTTCATCTTTTCTGGGGAACCAATATTCAATTGGACCAACGTCAATAATCCCTTTCGTATCGTAGCTTCACCATATTCGACCTTAATACTTTGGAATAATTTATTTGCAGGCTTGCATTATTTCTCCAGAAAAGTCATGCAATTGAATACAAGCCTTGAAGAAAATCAAGAATCCCTCGATTTCCTTCTCTCAAGACTAATCGAAGGTAATTCATTCTTCAATAAATCAAACTTTATTTAATTAAATACTTATAGCAATTCATTCATTATAAACAGGGGAAGAGGTAAAGAAGTTGAAAGAAACAGGATTTGCGTGCACAACACAAAAACACTCCAAACACTGCGTTGCAAATCGACACGACCACAATGACTCTCCATCGCCTTAAATCCGAAACGATTATCCGCCCTTACGCAAGGCAAGAAGACCACACCCTCCTCAAAACCATCACTCCCGTAAAAGTATTACACACAACTTCGCCGCCCTGTCAACACAACCACCCAAACCCCGCCGTGATCTTCTCCTCCGGCAATGTCTTCCACGAATTCAACGAAATCATAATCCCTCTATACATTACAACATCCCTCTTCAAATCCCGCGTCCATTTCATACTAATGGATTACAAGCCTTCATTACGCGAAAATCCTGGCCCGTTTAACATCTCACGAAATCATAAACCCGGATGTAAATCGGGCCGTTCATTGCTTTCCCGCAGCTGTAATTGGCCTAAATTTTCACTATCATTTATCTTTGAACTATAGTAAAGCTCCAACAGGGCTTTCAATGAAGAACTTCAAGCAATTTCTTCGAAATTCGTTCAACTTGAATTCAAAGGCCAACGGTAATGCTCCTGTCTCGTACGACAACGAGAAGGATTCTGAACGAAGACGACGTCGTTGCAATGATGAAGAGTTTAGGCTTCAGAGTGATGGTTGTTCGTAGAGCGAAGGTGATTGCGAATCTAGACGTGTTTTCGGGTCCTCGTGGGAGCTGGTCTGTCTGACTAATGAAGTGTTCTTGCCGGATGGGGGTGTTATGGTGCAAATGGCCGGATTTAATAGGCTTAGAATGGGCTGCTCGGACGTATTATGGCGACCCGGCTCGTGCAATGGGAGTCAAGTATTTGAGATATAAAATTGAGGCTGAGGAGAGTTCGCTTTTCAAAGTGTTCGGGTCTAGTAACCATACGCGCGTTTTCGCTCCAGGCGGGGAAGGAAGTGTACCTTAATGGCCAGAATGTGATTATTAATGTCACCAGGTTTAGGGAGACGATGGTTGAAGCAATGAGTCTCGTTCGAGAAATTATGTGTGTTCCATACTCTGAATGGTAAAAAATAATCAATGAATTATATATAGAATATCAATATCAAGACGTGTTAATAGTCAAGAAGGTGGAATGTGAAAGTTAAGATAGAGGAGTTGAACTGCTGAATACATATGCAATTTTATTGTTTGATTTTTTTCTCCAACTGTAAATAAAATTTAGTTGTGTAGTTTTCAGAAGGGAAGTGATTCTGGCCAAATATTTGTTACACATTGCACAAGTGTTTCTATTTCAGGTTTAAATATGTAACAAAAAGTCAAGTTAGATTAATATCTCTCTCATTTTTATGGTGTACTCCGAATATAGAATTTTTGCCTACATAAATTGCAAAACAAAATGTTCCTCAAATAATCCACTGCAGTCTAGATAGTGATTCCAGCCAGAGTTAGGAGCTAATTGGTGTTTGAAGTGAGAATGATTTATTCCTATATTCAAGTTCAACCACTCCCATCCAATTTGATAAGTATGTTCCCAAAAAAGAAAATGCTTGCATCATCTTTATATTTCGTATATATCAAGTTGCACTTTCTACCTTAATGAGAAGAGAAAAAACATTTGTTTATTATGTAGTCAAATTACAAAACAACAACGGAAACAGAATGTTAAAGGAAAGAAATTAACTATGCAGGGTGGTGAGAATTAGTCCAGTCGACCCAATTAGCCTGACTTCCAACACGAGGGATGCTATTAACCCTCGTGTACATATCCACTTTGAAGTTGGAACCACACATAACTCCCTCGCTGTCCACACGCGGCATCGCCTTCACTTTATTCATTGGATGCTCAAAGCTCATCAGCCCTCCCTCGCTGTGAAATATAAACCCCGCTGGGAATGGCGCAAATGATTTAGCACACCCCTCTTTTATCACTTTCAGATCATCACAAATCACCACTGAACCGTCTGCAGCAATGCCCCAGTACAATTTTACTCCATCATCAGATCCCTGCAGCACCTCAAACAAAATTAGTATTATTTAATTAATCCAATCCATACATATATAGAAGAATTGAAGCCAGTGGTACGTACGAGGGCAGTAAAAACGGTGCCGGCTTTGGAGTCGTAAACAACAAAGGCAAAGGAACCATCCAGCTCCTTTATAACTTGGTCGGCAGGATATGGAGCTCTGTCACGAAGGGTTCTATACGCCTCAATCACAAGCATCGCCTCATTGGCGTTTCTTGATAATCCGTACTGCTTTATTTGCTCGCACAGATTGTTCAAACTTCCTTTGAACATACAATATATCTCATCATACCCACTAAACATTAACCTGCAATTGCAACACATAAAAATTGGACTCCAATTAATTTTTTCAAATGTTAGTTAAAAATTAAATTTATTTATTAAAAAACTTTCCTACTTTTCTGCCACTTTGGGTTTAGCACATTTCTTGGTAAATGTTTTTCAACTTTTAACTAATCTTGGCCCAGTTGCGGCCTCTCCTAATATTTCTTTAATAACACTACTCATTTCTAAGATTACACCTCTTAAAAATAATTCATTTTAATTAAAATTTTATTAATAAAGTAGAAAAAATACGAGTTAACCAATTTCATTTTATATATTATTTGTGGAAAAAAAAAATAGGACTTTTGGTATATTTTAAAATTTTCGACAGTATTCTCAATTTCATTCCTTTTAAATTTTGAGTTATAGAAAACAGGAGCGCTAGATCACGGGGTTGTCTATGCTCATAAATAATACTCCGGCCGGTTAAATTTCTCTATTATTCAACTTAATTACTCTCCTTAAAAAAATTAAACTAATCAATATTTTCTAAAATATCATCAAAATAAAGCAGTGGAGAAGAAGCATAATAAATTTGTACAGAAAGAGCAACCGTGATAATTAAAAAAGAGAGAAATGAAAGACCTGTTGTTATGATTGAGGAAGGAATTGGAATGATGATCGGGTTTAACGTAGGCAAGAAGAGCCGCATCTCCGAAGTTGAGAGAAAAAGTGTTGTCGGGAGGGTGTGAAGCCAAGAATTGAGTGTGAGTTTCGTGAGGGAGCTGCTTCTTATGAGCCACCGGACTATTCAGCTCTTCCGGTGGATTCGCAAACGCCTTGTGAAATATTGCCAACATTCTTTTATCTTAATTATATATTAATATTAATCCAAGCAAGAGGATATACTACTACTATGATATGATAGATATTAGAAATGGATGTGTAGCACACGTATTTATATGTGGGGTTTTATTTGGATTGACATGATATTATATGATGTTGGATAAGGAATAATTATTATTATAATTATTTCTCGTACTTCGATGAAGGGTTTTATCCACTTTTATTTCCTTTTATTTTATCTTGTTTTAACAAAGCAAACATCATCTCTTTGTCTATTGTGTATATCAGTATTTTATTAGGGATGGCAACGATCTGTCCCCCCAGTCTATTTGAAAAAATTACAGACCATGTTCAATCATTATCAAAAAGTATTACTCCCTCCTACCCATACTCATAAGGTGGTGTTTATTTTAGGATTATGCAGTATGGATAAAATTTTGGATGGAAAATCTTGACAAAATAGTAACCGTGTATATTTGTTTTGGAATGTTAAATAGGATAGAATGTAACTTTATGTCAAATCAATTGTGTAAGAGTGTGTGATGTTGTATTATATGATATAAATTTATGTCAAATCAATTAATAAGAGTGAATGATATTATATTATTATAATAGTAAAATATATAGGTATTTTTAGGGGTGAATGTAATTGGATGTTGAAATCCAAATGTGAAATTCCGAACTAGAATCAGACGGGAGACGTTATGTCCCACGTCCGGACGCGTGAAGTCCCAAAACAAACACGCCTAAGTGTTTTCGCTACAAAATGGACACATTTTCTAAGAAAAAAGTTGATGCGGACAAAATATGTCGTCCTCAGAGATAACGACACGTGAATATGAGATGAATTAAATCCGTCTTTTTATGAATAATGGTTTGATGAAGGGGATTAATACACCCCTAAGCCCAAAGAGGGAAACAGGTGTAATTGGACTTTTGGCCCATATCCGTGGTTTAATTATTCTTGGGCTGAATATTTCCAGACCATGAGGGAAATCCTTAGGATTCAGCCTTGATAGATGAGGCCCGAGAGAAGGCAATAAGAGAGTGCGGGAGAAGTCCACCGGAAGACCGAGTCTTAATGGGTGGTTGAGAAAGAAGAGGGAGAAGGATTCTCCCACTCTTCCATGAAAATGGGTCAGGTATAAAAGAGGTTTATTTTACTTTTATTGACTACATTTTTTACATTCATGATACACACTATTGACATTCTTGATAAGAATTATACGAAATACATACTCAAAACACAGAAAACCCCACGATACTTGCGAGAATTTCCCTTGAATTACAGGGATATTCCTCTTTGATTCTCTTGAGAAAGATTCTGACTTGAGCGTCAGAGATTCCGCGCCGGAATCCCCTCCGGCGTGTTTTTGCAGGTCTTTAAGGAGCTTGAAGGAGGATTATTCGTGGATAAGCTTGCGTGAAAGTGACGATCAAAGCCCACAACCGCCGTAATCCAGATAGGGAGATTTGATATCCCTACTCGTTACTTTTTGACACAACAAAAGTGTAATGAGTAGAGTGCTGAAAAATAATTTTGTAAACTTATATGAATAAAGAAAAAAGAGTGATTGAAATGAATGTAAAAAGTAATGACATTTTGTGTAAATATGTGAATTTTGTGAGGGTGAGATTTATAAAAGAATTTCATTTTAAGGGCGTGCAAACAATTGTGAAACACACAAATAAGGTAAGTGTGCAAACACTTTTTTTTTTTTTTGAAAACGACTAAATTTTTTATTAAAGACCGGGTATCAGGAATACCCGACTCAAACAGAAAACAGCATACACCACAACAAAATCACCAACAATCACAGGAAACAGATACAAGAAAACTAAATCAAACAAGCAGTAGGCTCCCTAAACCAATCAATCAAGGTGTTCCCTTTTGCGATCCTGTCCATCACTTTGCACAAGTTGAAAGAAACTCTTTGAATATTGTCCACAATAATCTCGATGTCGAAGGCCTGTCCGTTGAAAATTACTCGGTTCCTGCCCTACCAGATTCCCCAGATCGTGCAATGCCAAATGTTAGTCCAGATATCTCTCCACTTGGCAGCTGCCACTCTGCCGTGAGCTTTAAGGTGCGAAAAGCCAGTGGCATTGTGACAGTAATCCAGCCCAAACCAAGAGTAAACTCTCTTCCAAACTGCTATCGTCTTAGAACATTGGAAGAATAAGTGTCGTGTGTCTTCTTCATCGTGATCACACAGCTTGCAGGCAGTTGAGAAGGATGAGTTGAAAGCGTTCATCCTTCTTAGATTTATTATCGTCGGGATCTTATCTTGTAACATCTTCCAAGAAAATCCGGTGATCTTCTGGGGCATGCCTTTCCTCCACACGCACCTAAGTTTGTCAAGCTCCTGGTTATCCGACGTGCTTTGGTTCAGGAGCAGATTATATGTCGATCGAACCGAGTAGCTTCCATTCTTTTCCAAATTCCAGCTCCAATGGTCTTCTTCCATAGAATCCTTCAGGTACCTACTGATAATACTACAAACAGAATTAGAAGTATCTGCTTCTCTTTCTCTCAAAGGTCTCATCCAGTTCCAATTTAAGCACATCTCCCCCCTTCCCAATTGACCCTCTCAGCAATCAAACACTCCTTATTTTTGTCAAGCCTGCAGAGTCTAGGGAACAACTCTTCAAGGCTCTTGCCTCCAACCCAATGATCCCTCCAAAACTTAGTGTTTTTTCCATTACAAATTATTTTTGTACAATTCTCACTAAACCAATTAGCCAAGCCTATATGTTTAACAATCATAGACCACCATCTAGACCAAAATTTAGGACATTTAAAACCCAACCTATATTCATTCACGCACTTCTCTAAGCTACCATACTTAGAAATAATGATATCTCTCCACAAACTGTTTCCAGCCCCCAAAGAGTACCACCCCCATTTCCCGAGTAAAGTTGTGTTAAACAAAGATAAGTTTTTCACTCCTAAACCCCATATCAATCGGCCTACACACAATATTCCAACTAACCCAAGAAATCTTACTAACCTTTGGATTGCCGTCGTTCCACAGGAATCGCCTTTGACAGGATTGAATGGCTTTGATAGTTTTTGTAGGGGCTAGGTTTAGGGAAAGAGCGTATGTAGGTAAGTTAGAGAGAATCGACTTGATAAGCACCGCTCGGCCTCCCATGTAGAGGTTTTTGTCGTCCCAGGAATGTAGCCTGGATGACACCTTTTCTTCAATCTCCTTCCAGTAAGAGCTCTTTCTGGGATTGTCGCCTATTTTCAGGCCCAGGTATTTTAGGGGAAAATGAGCCTTTCTACAATTCAGATTCAGCGCCCAATCGTCTAACATATCCTCCGAAATATTAACACCCGACAACGTACTCTTGTGGAAATTAATTTTCAGACCCGACCACGCTTCAAACGGTCTCAATATGCTCTTTAGAACGAAGATATTCTTACTCGTAGCCTCTCCGAAAAATAGAGTGTCATCTGCAAACTGGAGATGCGATAATTTGACCTGATTATGGCCCACTGTCGTCGGTTAAAATTGGCCCACTTCCACCGCCTTCTTCACCATCAAACTGAGGCCTTCTCCTACAACAGTGAATAAGAACGGGGCTAAGGGATCCCCTTGTCTTAGCCCTTTATCCATAACAAACTCTTTTGTAGGGCTTCCATTCACCAAAATTGACATAGTAGCTGATCCAATGCACTCCTTGACCCACCTCACCCAGGTACAATTGAAACCGAGCAACTCTAGCATATTTAGTAAGAAATTGTGGTCCACGGAATCGTAAGCTTTTTCAAAATCGATTTTGAACAAAAACAACTTTTTCTTCTTGTGCATTGCCTCATTGATGATCTCGTTTGCAATAACCACCCCATCCAAAATATTTCTGTCTTAGATAAAAGCGGATTGGTTTGAAGAGATAACGCGGTCTAACACTTTGGACATTCTATTTGCCAATACTTTGGATATGATTTTGTAAAGGCAGCCTACGAGGGATATGGGTCTAAAATCCTTAATGTCCGTCAGGTTTCTCACTTTCGGGATAAGCGTAATGAAAGACGCATTAGAACCTGAGACAAACCTCGCATTCTCATGGAACTCTGATGCAGCACTGAGGAAATCGTCTTCCAGGAGGCTCTAGAACGTTTTGATAAAACGGAAGTTAAAATCGTCGGGTCCAGGGCTCTTGTCTACTCCGCATTCATCAACCGCTCTTTCCACTTCATCTTTGGAGAAGTTCCCGCTCAAGAAACAATTCTCAGTATTATCGAGGCGGTTCCCGCCAATCCCATATATGTTGGGTCGCTTCCATTGTTGCTTAGAAAACGCGTCTCTAAAATAATTTAAGATACCTTGCTTGACCTCCTTGACTCCTTCAAACCACAAACCTTTAATGAAAATACCTTTGATTTCGTTCACTCTTTGTTTCCTCTGAACCCAAGCGTGGAAGAAACTCGAATTTGCATCGCCTTCCCTGATCCATTTCAGTTTAGCTTTTTGGTAGTTAATTTTTGCCCTCCTAATTCTCTCGTCTTCGAGGATTTTGAGTGCTACGGATCTAGACTCCGCGTCCTTTCTTCCCATCCCCCCGTTTCCATTTTAGTATCAAGTTGCTGGAGCGTTTCTTTTGCCTCATTGGATCTAAGTTCCAGCTGATTTCTTTTAGCATTCCTCTAGGATTTGATAACTCCTTTAAGAGTCTTCAATTTCTCTTTGATAAAAAAAGAACCCCAGCCTTTAATTTCGATCTCTTTCCAGTTTGCTTGCACCAATTCTCTGAAATATTCCTCTTTGAGCCACCAGTTAATTGATCGGAATGGTTTAGGGCCCCAATCAATGACATGTTCGAGACTTAGAGATAAGGGGGCGTGATCCGATATAACTCTCTCCAATTCAGATTGCTTTGAACCCGGCCACGTTTCCATCCATTCTTTCGAGACCAAAAACCTATCTATCCGACTGCAGCACTCGCTATTATCTTTATACCATGTGTATTTCCTTCGCAAGAGAGGTAGATCTACTAGTCTCGAACCGTCAACAAAAGCCTTAAAACTCCTATCAACTCCTCCGGTCCTTTCTGAGACAAAGCTTCTTCTTTCTGAATTGTGTAGGATAGCGTTGAAATCCCCGCAGATGCACCATCTGTCCGAAGGATTCTGAGAGATCCTAGTCTCCAACTTTTCCCACAACATTCTTCTTTTGCCTTTGTCGCAAGGGGCGTAAACATTGACAATATGTACGTCCACCCGATTGTCCTCCCAAAAACCAGAGATACCGAGCGCATCCCCTTCGTCCCAAGAAGTAGTATTTGTGAAAAAAGACTTATTCCACAGGCGCCGAATACCACTAGACATACCAATAGCACCGGTGAAGTACCAATCGAAGTCGCCCCTCTCCCCCCAAAGCGCAACACAGAGATCCTTGCTCACCATATCGCACTTTGTCTCTTGTAAACAAACGAACTTAGCTCCTTCTTTTCTAATTAATTCTCTAATTAGGTCCCTCTTTCTGTTGCTCCCGATTCCTCTTGCATTCAAGCATAAGATCTTCATAAACAAAGATTACGCGCTCTCCTCAGATGCCGGTGACATTACGCGATCAATTGATCGAATGCCTCCCTGTCCCTTGCTTCGAATTCCTCCAGTTTCTGCGTTAGACTCTCAGCATCTTTGAGTTTGCAGAAACCCATCGACTTGCCCATCTCCCAGATTGCTTTGGCCTCCCCCTCAATCGGGACTCTACGATTCTGCGTAACTGCAACATTCGGGTCCTTAATAGACTCACGATTCATCAAGTATTTTTGTGACTGGCTGGGTTTGCCTCTTCTCTTCTTCTTTGGAGAGGCCCTTTCATGGTCAGATCCGATTTCATGGATGAAGTTTGGCCAATTTACCCTCTCGACCGCTTTGGGTAAGCGTTGGGCTTTCTTGCATTTGGTGGGTCGCTTGGGGCGTTCATGCTTAAGGTTAACTCTTTCAATAACAGGGCCTAAGTTGAAAGGATCCGAGCCCACGTCCGAGGGTACTGGGCTGTCCTCTAAGGCCATTTCCTCCGTGATAGGATGTGGGCCTTTTGGCATTTGTTTTTCCAAATCAGCCGGCCCAGAACTCAAAACGATTGGGCTTAGGCTTCTAGACAGTTCCAAGACCTTTCCTGGGTCGTCAGAAATGGGCCCAAGAGAGTCCGACTCATCTCGAGGCCTACCTGGGGAAGAGTAAATTGCGGCTCCAGGGTGCTCTACTAAGTAATCATTTCCGCCTACCTTTTCGGGGTACGACAACTACGGCTCAACCTTGTCTAGGGAAAAGGGAAATTGTCGGCCTAAGAGATCTTTGGCATTCTCCGTACAACTTTTCGGGTCCTTCTCCATACTAGGGTTTTCACCTTCCCAGTACCAGTGGGCCTCCGAAAATGACCCGAATTCCATGCTATCCACTTCCAACGAAAACTCCCTGCCCGAAGTGTCGACCTCCGATTCCGAATACTTATCTTCACCGTGAGTAAAAAGATGGTGTACCTCTCATTCCTGCACCGAAGGTACCTCTGTGACCCAAATAGAGAAAGGGACACTATCCACAGTGAATACCGGGTGATCGTTTATGGAAGTCCACCGGTTGGTCGCTATTCTCACCTTCCCTTTCGAAACGTCCCGTTTAAGCCTCGTGTTCCCATATATGTCGATGGTCTCCCCGAAGAACGAGCCAATGGACTGGAACGATTCAGTGTTCCACGCGTGGAGTGACATCCCATAGATATGGATCCACACGTAGCGTAACTTCACAACATCCTCAGGGTTCCATTTCCTTATGCACGAGAATCTTTTCTTAATCCACGACTCCTCCTCCTCCAAAATGTTCCCCCCTGACTTAGCCAGGCCAGGGGTTAATAAGATCTTCCGACCCCCCATGGGGACCACGTTCAAATTCTCATACCTCTCAATGGCGAGGTCTCTCTTAATGTATTTGAGATAATCTATTTCAGACACCTCTCCTACTATGCACAAACCGGCCCATTCGAAGTCCTCCGAGGTGGATTTACCTTCCACCCTGGCCGGCGAAGAAGAAGATTCAGGGACGGTCGATCGCTGGGGTAGGGACTCTTCCTTCTGGATGGTAGCCTCCACAAAGCTACGTGAATCCCTAAAAGTGTGAGATGGTACCCATAGGAATTTGCACACTTTTTATAAATGGATGTCCTATATCAATTTGCACACCTTATAAAAGAAAATTTCTTCATAATCTCCACCATCAAAATATACTCTTATTTACGCCCATGTCATTACTTTTCCACACTCAATCTTCTTTTTACTTTACTTTATTCATAAAACTTTATACAACTACCCCTCAAAACATCACTCATTACACATTTCCTTACGCATTTTTTAAATTGTGTGTCATCCTATGTGTGCAAGTTGGGACGGAGGGAATAATATTTTACAGTAAGTAAAAATAATACTAATACTTTTATGTAAAAATAAAACAATAAATATGCGAAAAAATGTGCGCGCACAAATCAAACTGTACAGTTTATCTAATGTTCAGAAAAGTGTCACTTCCCATCGTGAATCCTTGATTACCGTCATACCTAATACAATTCGCAATTTTTTTGACATACAAATGAATTACGAGACCCCTAAAATACTTTTGTGAAATAATATTTGGAAAAATGATTTTTTTTTTCTTATATTACTCCATTTCTTTACATATGCAAAATTTAGCTTAACCATTTGAGCATTATTAACAAAAAAAAAAAAAAATTAATTGTAAGAGACTCTCTTAAAAGCTTAGTAAAATCACAACCCCATCAAAATATAATACTCCTTTTGTTCAGTAATTATTTTTAAACTTTCCTTTTTAAAACGTTTAACAATAACTTTCACACTCTTAAAATATAAAACTTTTTATAAACTTGACTCTCACTATATCATTAATTTTAAATAAATGTCATTATTTTTTCTCCACACATACACAAAAGTCAACTCATTTATTTATTTTATACATAAAATTTTACACACTATTCATTAAAACTTTATTTATTATTACACTTTTTTAATATGTGTATTCTGTGTTGATGTATGTATAAAAGTAAACTAGTTTGGTTTGAATTTATTGGAAAAAAGAAAAAGATAATATGAAAAGCAACTTATCTATCCTTTCTCAGGGAATCTAAGTCAATATAAAACAAATAGTGTTACCCAATCATAATGGAAAACGTGTGCGTGAGATGAGGATGTAAATCATCATATAAGTTGATGGTTTTCACATCCTCTAATATGTTGATGGTTTTTAACATTTCAGTGGGCAAGTTGCATTCTTAGTAAAAGACAAAATTTAGTGATTGTATAGGGTTAGATTCTACCAAATGTTCGAAAATTTTAATTTAAGTATTAAAAGTTTTCATTTTTTTTTAAAAATTTATTTATCAAAAGTTTACATACTTATAAAAATGAAATCTCCATCCCCACAATACACATATTTATCCTTCGTTACTTTATTTACTTTATATACAAAAATTTACAAAATTACTCATCAACACTTTAATTATTAATTTTTTTTTAAAAAATTAAGGACTGAGATAGTAGATAACATCCCTCTATCCTCCCGTTGTAACTACGTGCATGAATAAATGAATATACATATTCATTAAGAAAGTGTAATAATAAGTAGAGTTATAAGAGATAATTTTATAAACGAATTGAGTACTTGTGTGTATATGTTGATTTAAAAGTAATGCAATTTTATGTAAAATCATTGTTAATATTGTGAGAGTTGGAGTTTATGTGGGCTTCCCAAAAATAAAATGGGTGAAAGTTATTATAAAAGAATAAATACATAATCTTGTGAAATCTATCAATATTAATTCAAATGAAAAATATATATTAGTGGGTGAATAAGAGGAAGTTAGTGTTAGAAATTAATATACAAGAATTAATTCTCACCCTCTCTAAAAGTTTGGACTTTTAGATGAGACGGAATTCTTTTATGGTATCAGAGCAAACCGGGCAAAACGACCTGGGTTCGATTCCTGTTGAAAGCGCTCCACCCATTTAAATTGTCCACTCGATGGGCCTCCTCCCTAAGAAGGGTAAGAGGTGTTAATCTGGCCCACGAGTGAGGGGGAGTGTTAGGAATTAATATACAAGAATTAATTCCCCACCTCTCTACAAGTTCGGACTTTTAGATGAGACATAATTCTTTCCAAAACGACCTGGGTTCGTTCCTGTTGAAAGCACTCCACCCATTTAAATTGTCCACTCGATGGGCCTCCTCCCCAAAAAAGGGTAAGAGGTGTTAATCCGGCCCACGAGTGAGGGGGAGTGTTAGGAATTAATATACAAGAATTAATTCCCACACTCTCTACAAATTCGGACTTTTAGATGAGACGAAATTCTTTCATGGTATCAGAGCAAACCAGGCAAACGACCTGGGTTCGATTCCTGTTGAAAGCACTCCACCCATTTAAATTGTCCACTCGATGGGCCTCCTCCCCAAAAAAGGGTAAGAGGTGTTAATCCGACCCACGAGTGAGGGGATTTAAAGAGTTTATTGACATTAAGAGCTAAAATTCACATCCATACAGTATGGGTGAAAACGGATCGGATACGGACGGATAGTGCTTATACCGTATCCTAAACCATATTTTTTTATCGAATTCGGAGTCGGATACGGAAAAGCCGGATTCGGATACGAATTCGGAATATTCGGTATACGGATACGGAACGGATATCGGATGAATCCGGGCCGGATTCGAATAACTATAATCGGATAATATATTTCAAATGGAAATCATCAAAATGTGATTGAAACACATAAAAAATCAACAAACATGAAATCATCAAAATATATCCTTCGTAAACATCACCACTCCAGCACAACATAACGCCTAAGAAGACATATATAATATTATACCCAAGCATGAATAAAGCAATCAACAAACTACTCCTAAGCCAAAGAATTACAGTTCAAAGTAATTATCAATGTTTTTCAAAATCTGAAGAAAAGAACAACACAAAATCGCACCACCTCCTCAGCCATTGTCGCTACAAAAAATGGGAACAGAGTCGCATCTGTTTCTGTGGGTCGCCTCCATGGATTGTCGAAAGAGAGAGAGATAAAAAGGGGGTTCTGAGAGAGTCGATTGAAAAAACAATTGAAACAAAATGTGAAACTATCAAAAGTGGAATAATTGATTTCAATCCATTTTTATGTTCTACAATTGGTTTTTGGTAAGGAAATGTACACTCTAATTCTTCTCGTAGATTACAAATTGATATGTCCCAGTCCATGAATATTTAATATTTCTAATTTATTGTATGGTGCAAACTTAGATGAACCATTTTGATTTTATCCATATAAAAATTGGAATGATAATTGAATAATTGACTATGTGTGGACATAAGTTATATTAGTAAATTATGGTTTGTTAAATTTACATCCAGATTTTTGTGGTGTAGTGGTTATCACGTCAGCTTTACACGCTGCAGGTCCCCGGTTCAATCCCGGACAGGAACATTGCTTTTATTAGACTTTTTAATTTTTAATAAGGCCCAATAATGTTATAAGTTATAATAGAGCTTTATTAAAATTAATATAAAATATATTAAAAAATCCGGGTATCCGAATTTATTATCCGAATAATATCCGATAAAATATGGGAAAACTCGAATACGGTCGGATATTATGTATTCCGAATCCGAATTCGAATCCGAAGTCAACTATCCGTATCCGAATCCGTATCCGCCCGGATACTAAATTTTTATACCGAATTCGTATCCGACCGGATACGGTTTCAGATCGGTCGGGAAATATCCGATCCGTTTTCACCCCTATCCATACTACAATTAAAACTAAAAAAAATCAGCAATACAATTAAAGCCAAAACTGTGTTTAATATACCTAATATGCCCTCACTAATGAAATTAAAGTAGTAATTACATATTAATATATTTTACCTCCATCCCTCATAAATAGCGGAACATTAAATCGAATTATAATTTCCAAAAACTCAAGATGTTTTATTCCGTCAATCTTCCAAAAACTCAAAATTGAATTAAATGCGATTCCATCAATCTTCCCATTCATATCAATCCCACGATCCGTAATAGAAATTGCATTTCCAAAAAAAATTCGACCGCGTGCGGCCCCTACCATCTCTCCGACGAAGACAACGACTTCCACATCTTCGACGAGCCTTGTTCGAGGACGGCTTCCATTTGTGCCGACCGCCGCGGCCTCCATCTTCGTCGTTGGCGACCGATCTGTTTTTGCAGTTGTTGTGACGACCGATCTGTTTTTGCACTTCGTAATCACGATTTTGAGGTGAGTGGTCATCTTCTTCCATTGCAAGTCATGGCTTCATACCTGCAATTTAGGTCTTAAAAAAGGGGCAACATTATTGGTCGTCTTCTTCCCTCACAAATCGACTTTTATTATTGTTTTGTTCGTGAATTCGGTGTTCGTGTCGTCAATTCCATCAATACTGAGTCTCATTTCGGCTTTGAAATTGCTGATTTGTGAGTTTTAGTTTGAGGATTAAGTTTCGTGAATTAGAGCTCTCTCTCACGCACTTAAAGCTTTGTCGGCGATTTTGTTCGGTGTTTAATTCGCCGACGATTCATCCTTGATTGGTGTTGCGGATTGTTGTTGTTGTCCATTAATTCCGGTGATTTGTGGATTGAGGATTCAGTTTGAGTTTTGTGTTGTCGATAAGTTCCTCTTTTCATCGTATCCGAAGTCGATTCACCTTCGATTTTGAGGAATTCAACATGCAATTTTCGTTGCATATGTAAACCCAATTTATTGCATATATTTGTATGTATATGCAATTACTTAAGTGTTATGCAATTTTTATGTTGTTATATGCAATTAGAATTTGCAATTATTATGTTGCTTTATGCAATTATAAAATTACGAGTAAATGTAGTACACCAAATTTCAATTTCATAATGTGTAAAGAAATATACATATCGTAAATAACTAGTATATATGTGTAAATGATATGCAAAAAAATCATTTATTAATATTTACTAATAAATGTTTTATTAAAAAGAAAAATATATATTATTAACACTATGAATATGCGCTTAAAAGAAGTATGAATGCAGTTGATTAATTACCGTGATTAAAAAAAATAAAGTATGAATATGCAGTTGATTAATTACCGTGATTAAAAAAATAAAATAAAGTATAAATATGCAGTTGATTAATTACCGTGACTAAAAAAACAGAATGAATATGTAGCTTGAATTCGGTTTTTTAGGAATGTTTTGAATTTTTTAAAGTGTGTTAATTAACGTATTTTGTAAAGGTTTGGGTTTATGGAAAATCTTAAAATGTGGGAATTAAAATTGATTACGAATTTTAAATTAAAAAATGGTTGACAAATTCTAGATGACCATACAATCAGGATTATCAAATATAATGAATGCAAGGGTATTTGTGTCCACCAAATTTCGAATTTGGATCTAATTGCTTTACCATAAGTCAATTAATTGGATTAATTAGCCTAAACACCTAGTGGAGTGTCTCTAGGTGTAACTCCCCCGAATTTAAATTGTCCACTCGATGAGTCTCCTCCCCAAAAAAGGGTAGGAGGTGTTAATCCGACCCACAAGTAAGAGGGAGTGTTAGTAATTAATATATAAGAATTAATTCCCACACTCTCTAAAAGTTCGGACTTTTAGATTATACATAATTCTTTCTGTTAGAATACACTTTTTTTTTTACAATACACTTTTTTTTTTTTTTAATCTCAGTATTATCACATTACTAGTGATTGATTCTAGTGCGAGACGGTATACAATGGTCGTGAAAGCTTTTTAAATTAAAATATTTTATTTACATATATTATTTACCCATTCATTCTTACTTTATTTCTTCTTTTACTATTTGATGAATTAAATTTGTGAGAAATGTCACGAGTGTTTCTTTGCTAATGTGATACTTATTTTTGAGTAAAATGATAGATATATTTTTATATAAAAAATAATACATTTATGCAAAGAATAATACTTACATTTTTATACTATAGTCTATAGTGAAAGGTCATAAATTTTTATTTTATTTTATTTTTGAAAATATGATTATTATTCCACGTGAGAACCTATTGGCGTACGTAGTTTTAAAGAGAGTGTTTAATTTGGGTTTGGCCTCATTGGAATTTTGTGTGGTAGCACTTGACAACAATTCATGAAGTAATAATATTATTCAAACAACCTGTCAGACTATATTATATATATATATATATATATTTTGCATCTTAGTTAATTTGTCAAGTATATACAAAAAGTGTAACAAGTAATTGTGTACAGGCCAGCTTCATTGATTCAAATTTTGACTTCAAATCTTTTTATAAAATTGTAAAATACATATATTTATCTACTCGAATGGTTGGATTAACTCACAAACACGAATTTAAATTATGACGAGGGATTAAAAAAAAATCAAAAACAACTTTTTTCTTTTGTTGGTACAAAAAGTACCCCATGCAATATCACAACATCAATATACTTCCTCTTTTTCTTTTTTAGTTTTTTTATGTCATTTAGAACTAGAACTATCCATTACAATTAGGTGCTACATTTTAAAAAAGTTATCGGTAGATGCAAAATGGATCTGAATTAGCATTTCTACCCTATATAAAACCTTCTCACCCTAGTTGCTGCCTTAGCCGCCGCCGACCTGCGTGAAGGCAAAGAAAGCCATTGTCGTCGCCGTCGATCTCCCTAACCCAAGCCACCCCACCGTCGTCGTTAGAGAAAGATGGCATTATGGTCTAAAACACCAAAGCAAAACTGTTATGCTAAAACCATTCAGGTCATGTCCAAAGAATGTGTCTCATAAGTGTAGAAAAAACACAATAAGAAAAAATACAATAAGAGCACATATCTTAATAAGAAAATACACAAAGAATTGATTAAAAAAAAGAGCATAGAGAACAAAAATAATAAGATTACCAGTTCAAAGAAAAACTGTCGTGACTAAGCAATTAACCTTCTTAATAATTTTCGTATCTGTTGAACAAAAGACAGTAAAAAATAATTCAAAACCAATATGAAAAAAAAATATGATAACATACACGCTCTATCTTCTTTTTAAAATTGGGTAGGTTTTGAATTCATCAAATCCTGAAGTAGCCACCATTGTTGGCCGAATTCTTGAAACGGGAACGGTAAAATCCACTGAAACAAAATTTTCATGACACACCATAGCAGATTAGACTTATAGTGCGATTTAATTGTTGAAATTGACCGCAAATCTATTAAAGACTAACTAATTTGTGTAAAATGACATAAAATCCTAGAAGGAGAAAAAAATTGAAAAGTTCTTGATGGGATATGAATTTGAGAGAGAGAGAGATTAACAGTATGTACTCCAGAATTTAAAAAACCTCACCATCTTGGCTTCCCGAGAAAGCCTCCTCGGTTTGTTAAATTTTTTGTCCACTAATTTGATTTTAAAATAATATTTAAAAAAAAAAAGCAATTACCAAATTTTGAAGAAAGTAAGAATGATTCAAATAAACCCACACCGCCCACCCCAGCCGTTGCTAGAATGAGGTCCAGTCTCCACACAACACACCCCTCCTTGCCACTTCTACGTCCTTGTTGCGCGTGTCGCCATACAAATTTGTTTTCATCGATGGCAAACATACCTTGCACACAAGTTGCTCGATAGAATGCTCAAGAGATGGAGTCTGTACAAAGTTGAAGACCTAAGGAGAATCTCGACAGGATGATCAAGAGAAAGAGCCTGCCCCACCTTCACTCGCGAACAGGTACGCTGCCATCGTTGAATTTCCGCCACGGCCGCAACGACTTGTTGCAGCGCCTCCAACCTTCACACATACAATGTGCTCGATAAAATGCTCAATAAAAGGAGCCTGCCTCCACCTGGAAAAAATATGGGGAAAAAGACTTGGATTTTTTTCCATTAATTAAAGGTATAAGACAAATCCTATATATTTTATGTTTGGCTTTTTGACCTGAAATGAACTCACAAATCGCCTTAGTTAAACATTTTTCTTCGAAAAAGGTAGTACAATTTTCAAATGAAATATGAAAGGGCTGGATTTTTTAATGTGTGCTTTGGATTTGAATGAGAAGAAGAAGACTGCTATCAAAAACCCTAGACTGCATAAGAGGGAGCCCAAAGGACAGAGACTGAGAGGGTAGTGAGATGTATTTCAACTGAAAATAAACTAATTTTTTACTGATGGGCCACACACAGAAATAATATTTTAATGTTTTAGCAATTTGGGCGGGAACTTGACTATTGTGTTATTATATATATATATATAGATATAGATTTGAGCTAAAAAAAATCAAAATTAATGAGACATCTTGGGCGCTCATGGTGGACTTCTTCCATGGCCTACACATTAAATAAACACTAATCAAATTGATGAAACTAAGGATGATAAGAAAGTAGTTGTTTATAAAGGAGAAACATCACACACATCTGAAATTGAGCCTATTATCACTGAGGTTGATTCAGATGATGATTTGATTGATAAAGGTCTTAACAATCCTAACAACATTGCCTTACTCACAAAGCACTTTAATAAATTTCTTAAGAAGTCTATGCACAAATCTAGAGGAAACATTCATCCTAAGATGCAAATCAACACATCAACACCACAACCAGAAAGGAGGAGAAGTCAATTCACACCAAGACCATCGAAAAGTGAAGGTAAACCAAGGTATGACCCTGAATTTAGAAAATCAGTTCAATGCAATGCATGTTCTGGATATGACCATTATGAAAATGAATGTGCCAATACCAGACTAAAGTAAAAACTGAATTTTAGTGCTACCTTAAGTGATGAATCAGATGATGATGATCTTGTTGAGCCAAAAGAAACTGAACATGCTCATTTTACCAGAATTGATTATGATGATTCCTTAGATGATGATTTGGATCATATAGATTTTGATGTTGCCCCTGATGTCTTAACATCTCCAGTAACATCAAAACAAAGTCACCCAAATTTGAACTGTTTTAATGATTTTGTTGATGATGCAGGAAAAAGGATTGATGATCCAACATATCAGAAATTGTTAGATGATTGAAACTCTTAGAAACCCACTCTTAATTCTTTGAACAAAGACAATGAGAATGTGAAAGACACAATCACCAAGCTACAAGTCATACTTACTAGAAGAGATCTTGAAGTTTGTAAACTGAAGGAGAAATTGATTACCTCTACTTTAAGTTTTAGAAAATTGTGGAGCGGTTTAATTTTTCTATGTAATAATTAAAGTTTTGGAGGTAATTTTGTAAACATTTTTATATAAAGTAAATAATGTAGTTTGATTGAGTGTATGGTGGGCCCAAAAAAATATTGCATGAAGGGTAAATATGTGTATATCGTGAGAGTGAGTACGCAAACTTTTTAGGGACGGAGGTAGTACTTGTCAATAATCTAAATAGTAAAACATAAGGTAAAATAAATAAAATGATAATTGATGTGACATAATGTTAGGATATAAATTCACCCTAAGCTCTTCAATGTAAAAAGGATAGTTTTGATGGCCAAAACACTTAGAGTTTATAAATCAATGTAATAGGGTCAGCTGATGCTTGTATATATCAGCTTACTTATTAGTCTAGTCTTGTGTGATCAGCAGTATGTATCTTAACTGATAACACAATCCAAGCTTACACGCGCAATCTCAGAAGATAAAAGAGAAGGAGATCAGAAGACTAGAAGACCCTTGAAGAACAGCTAAGTAAGGATCTTGTATACCTGCTTATCGCTAATGATGTCCAAGAGGAATCTGGCCAGAACAGAAGAGTATTTCCCAGATCAGATGAGGTTTAGTCATCTGGTAATCACAAGGCAGAAGACACCTGACCAGACGACTTCAACAGGCGACTATGACTAAGATCAGCAGACTATCCGTCTGTCAAGCAAATTTGCCTAAGGACAGATTCCAAGTCATCTTACAAATTTCAAAAGAAGACTTACCTTATTTAGAAGATTGACAAGATTCCAGGATTGAAGCAATCGAGATCAATGATCAGGGAATCAAAGGATCATCACAAACAAGGAAAGATTTTCCAATGGCTAGTCAACTCCAACGCCTAGTTGCCCTAATCTTTACCTATAAATACAAGACGATGAGGAAGAACAAAGTACGGAAAAAACTACGCAAGAATTCTTAAGCTATATTCAAGCAAGCAAGCAAAAACCTCATACCTAAAGAATTATCAAGAGCCCAGAAAGTCTTAGATCAATCCTAGCTCTTAAGTTCTTCCCTCATCCAACTAAGAACATGAATCCAAATCAACACTGTAAACACTTTGATTTAGGCATAGTGGTTAAGCATACTTATAAGCTTGAACCATTAGTTGGATCCTTTCAAAAACCCAAAACCCTTCACCTAACGATTTAGTTTTTGATCCTTTGTAGAGTGCAAGTGTTCATCAATCACTTGTGGAGACCGTGGTAGTTTGGAACTACTCAGATATCAAAGTCCTTCTCTTGAGACTCTAAAGGACAAGCCCCTGTAAATTTGGAGAATTTAAGGGATTAACATCACAATCGATTTGTGAGAGTGGACGTAGGACCTGCAATCCGAACCACTATAAATCTTCGGTGTTATTTACTTTCTTGCACTTTACTTACAAGTCATTTCACTTATATCTATTATAGTGCATACTGTGTTTTAAACTGTTTTGGTAACGAAGGCCATCAATCTTTAAAACCAGCATCAACTGAGTATTTCATTTGAACTAATTAATTGAGTTCTTATAAAAGATAAGTGAACGAGTCTAAACAAAAGGGCCTATACATTTCCGCATTCTTGAAACTCTATCAGATCACTGTAGTCATCTGGACCAGCAGAACTGTAGTCCAACTGATAGGAGTGTGCAAAATAAAACCGGACCGGAAAAAAGACCGGAACCGGACCGACCGATTAGATTCCCATCCGGTCCTCGGTCCGAAATTTTTTAAGATCCCGGGTTCCGGTCCGGTCCGGTCTAAAACCGGAATTTACCGGTCCAGGACCGGAAATCCGGATTTACTATTTTTTTATTATTATTTGAATTTTAGAAATTACAAATCCCATTCCTCTGGCTCTTCGACTTCCTCTGGCTCTTCCACTTTCTTAAACCTAATTCCCCTTTTTTACCATTCTCAAAATTCTTCAACCTTTATCTGAAACGGCGCTCACCAGCCTCACCCAACCGACAAGGGCGATAACCCGTCTCCAATCTCCACTCCTTGCAATTGTTTGTGTTAGTTGTGACTTGTCACCCATTTTGAGAAGGTAATAGAGCCGGCGCAAACGGAATACTCCACCCAATCTTCTTGCAATGTAAGTTTTCTTGAGTTATTGAGAAGGTTTAACCTATTTTACAGCTTATAATCGTAATAATTATTTTTAATTTCTTGTTTCAAAATTTTAGATGGACCGGATAGTACTCAGTCACAATCTCAATCAAAAAGAATACCGGTGTTTTCTGATCAATTGGCTAATGCCCTTACTAATGAAGAACTCGAATGTGATTCACCCTCCACTTCTTCTCATACACTAAGGAATTATAATAAATTAAAAAAAAAAAATCGGTCTGAAACGGTCCAAACCCGGACCGGACCGGAATTTACCGGTCCGGTCCGGTCTGGACCGGTTACATTCCGGTCCGGTCCTCGGTCCGTAAAATTTTAAGATTCCGGTCCCGGTCCAAACCGGTCCCGGTCCGGTCCGGTTCTGGACCGGTGCACACCCCTACCAACTGACCCTTTAGTCGAAAAAGTTTTAAAGTCTATTCACCCCTCCACTCTAGACTTTAATCTCATTCACTACTGGTTCAGGGACTAACAAGTGGTATCAGAGCAGTGATTCTAACGGACTACTGTCTCTAGAATATTAGAAGACTTGAGGGAGTCTATCTGTAGTCCTCTTGAACAAATCTATATCTTTTCAAAAACTGTTTTTGAAAACTCATACAGCATGAGTGCTAACATGCGTAAGCTTCCTAAGTTTTCAGTCGAAGATTATGACTACTGGAAGATAAGGATGAAGAAGAATCTCAGCTCAGTCCATTACAAAATGCGGTTTGTGATAACCGAAGGTCCAATTACAATCATGGCTCAAAATACTGCCAATGGTGATCCAGAGATTCCAGTTGGTGAACTAGCTCCCAAACCAATGAAAAATCTCACTCCAGAAGAGATGAAGCAATCTAATCTTAACAGCATCGCTCAAGATTACATTATGCAGACTCTTCCAAATGAGTACATAGGAAAAGTACTCAAGTGCGAGTCAGCCAAAGAAATGTGGGATGCTCTTGCTCTGTTATGTGAAGGGACAGAGCCAATCAAAGAAAGCAAGCTCTCAACTGCAGTCAAGAAGTTTGAACACTTCAAGATGCAATCTGAGGAGAACATAGATCAGCTGGATAATCGATTCACCAAGATTATCAATGAGATTGAGTGTCTAGGCAAGAAATACACAAATAGAGAGAAAAACCTGAAAGTATTAGACTCCTTGCCTAAGAAGTGGAGACTCAAGAAGACCATCATCAAAGACACACGAGACATCAAGAACTGGACGGTTCAAACCTTGTTCCAAAATCTCAAGGCACATGAATATGATATAGACAGAGAAGAAAACTCTGAGAATGAAGAACAAGCTCCGGCTCCATCCGCCCCCAAAACCGTAACTTTCAAAGCATCAACTAGTACGAGAGCGACAAGTACCTCATCTGGCAAAACCTCTCAAAATACTGAAGAAACCGGAGGGTCAGACATGAGTTTGAAAGAGCAAATGACATTGATGATCAAAAGATTCGAATGGATGAATAACAGAAACAACAAGTATCGGAAATTCTATAGAAATTATAGAGATAAAAATGCTGGTTCATCTACTAGAGAAGTGAGAGATAAAACTCCAGAAAGGAATCCAAGAAAGGATAAGGAGTCATCTGGTAGCAGAGGATATAGAAGAAGAGATGCCACACCTCCAAGAAGAAGTACCTCAAACCAAAAATTGGGTACATGTTTTAACTGCCACAAACTAGGACATTACGTATATGAATGTCCAGATTTGAGTTCAGAAGACAAAGAAGAGAGGAAGTCTAGACGAGATAAAAGAAACTCAGACAGGCAAGCAATGGTGATTGAAGAATCTGAGTATCAAAGTGATGACCTACCCTCATCACCTGACTCTGGCCTTTTCTCAAATGACGACTCAGATGACTTAGCTATGATGGCTCAAACTGAAACTGAGGAAAGAAGGGATCTATATAGAAAGGGTGGATCAGCAGGAGAAACTTGGTACATAGATAGTGGATGCTCATCTCACATGACAGGAACCAAAACTCTGTTGAGCAACTACACATAAAAGAAAGGTCCAAAAGTCTTCTTTGATGATAATGCGCACGGTAACACAAAAGGATATGACACCTTAAAGAATGGTGACATTGAGCATGAAACAAGTGCAGCTAGAACACCTCAACAAAATGGTGTAGCTGAGAGAAGAGTCAGAACACTCAAAGAAGCTGCAAGAACTCTTCTAGCAGAATTCTCCACTCCTAAGAACCTATGGGCAGAAGCCATTAACACAGCATGTCATACTCAAAACAGGTCAGGTATTCATAAAATCCATGAGAAAACTCCCTATAAATTGTGGAAAGGTAGGAAACCTAGAGTATCTTACTTTCATATATTTGGGTGTAAGTGTTTCATTCACAACAATGGGAAGATTAAATTAAATGCTTTTGACGCCAAAGCAGATGAAGGAATATTCTTAGGATACTCCTCAACCAGCAAAACATTTAGAGTATTTAATAAACGAACCCCACTTGTGGAAGAAACACCTCATGTTGTATTTGATGAATCTTGTGAAAAGAGTACAGATGACACAAACTCAGCAGCAGAGAAGATGAGGAGACTAGTGATCAGATCTAAAGAGAAAACAGAAGAGTTTATCGAAGTTGATGAACCCTTCTCTGAAGATCCAGAAGAAGACAAACCTCATAGACCTGTCACTAGATCACAAACACAAGTTGACTAAACAACTCCAAATCAAGATGCACCAATTCCCAATGCAAGGGGGAATGAGCTGTTCGACGCTCAAGATACAGATGATGATCGAGCAAATCCAGTCAACTCTTCTGACAACACTAGAAAAGATGAGGACCCTAACTCATCTGGTGTTGAGACACCTTTAGGCGGTGTTTGGTTTGGGATTGGCCAATCCGTATTTGGATTGGCCCAATCCCAATTCAATCTCTCTCAATATATCTCAATCCAAATACAAATCCAAATACCAATCCTCCCCTATAATACACCTATACACCTATTTTTATACAATCAAATCATTCTTTTCAACCACTCATTCTCTCTCCTACTTTCTTCTCTCTTATACTTTGATGTGACATAAAGTAATATCTACCCCTACTTTTCAATATTTAACCAAACACAATTTATACACACAATTACTATTCATGGATTACCCAAATCCCAATCCAATCCACCACAATCCAAATCCAATCAATCCCAAACAAAAAACCACCGTAAGGAATACATGGAAGTCTAACCATCCATCTACTCTCATCTTAGGAGGAGTAGACTCAGGTGTTAAAACCAGAAGACAGTTAACTCAGAACCCCCAAACCTCTATGTTCTGCTGGTGTGCCTTCTTATCCAACACAGAACCAGTTGACATAGATGAGGCAATGCAAGATAGCAACTGGATCACTGCCATGCAAGAAGAGTTGAACCAGTTCACAATAAATGAAGTGTGGGAACTAGTAGATCGTCCTAAACACCACAATGTAGTTGGAACAAAGTGGGTGTTCAAGAACAAAAAGGATGAGCACGATGTGATAACTAGAAATAAGGCTAGATTGGTAGCTAAGGGATACTCACAATCCGAAGGGATTGATTACGATGAAACGTTTGCTCCAGTCGCCAGACTTGAAGCCATTAGGCTATTTCTAGCTTATGTATCCTACATGGGTTTCAAAGTATACCAAATGGATGTCAAGAGTGCATTCCTAAATGGAATACTTGTGGAAGAAGTATATGTAGAACAACCTCCAGGCTTTGAAAAAGGAGATCAAGTATATCGGCTGAAGAAAGCACTCTATGGCCTGAAGCAAGCACCAAGGGCTTGGTATGACACCTTATCACAGTTCCTTCTTGACAATGGGTATACTAAAGGCAAAGTGGATAGAACCCTGTTCAGAATTCAAGAAGGAGATGAAATCCTAATGGTGCAAATCTATGTGGATGATATCATATTTGGATCGCCTAATCAAGACATGTGCAACAAGTTCTCTAATCTAATGCAAGGAAAGTTTGAAATGAGCATGATGGGCGAAATGAATTATTTTCTAGGACTTCAAGTAAAGCAAAGTCCAGCAGGGATCTTCATAAATCAATCCAAATATACTAAAAGTCTGCTGGAAAGATTCAATGCACAACAAAGCAAGACTGCAACACTACTAAAAAATACCCCTTATGGTCACGCTTTTCCTAGTGACGCATTTAATTAAGCATCACAATATTTATTCATAATGGCCCTTGATCATCTAACTAAACTAAGCCGATATTTAGTGACGCCTAATTTTTTATTGAGTGCCCAATTTTTTTCGCCCTTCCCCTTAATTCAACGCGCCCTTCTCCAAAAAGAATTATGCGCCCCCTTCTTCTCCAAAAATTTCAGAGCGCCCTATTTTTACTTCTTCAATGCTCAATTTTTATCCGATTTCTTGCTTCTTCGTGGACTGGTAAGTTAATATATTAGACCTATATTCAACAGGTACCTTATTTTCCAATTTCATCATTCGAAAGTTTTCTTTCGTCGTTAAGAATCTTAGATCATTTCACTCACCTTTTGAAGCGGCGAGTTTCTAGGATCGAGTTATGCATAATGTTGCCGCTATGAAGAGGTGTGGCTTCGGTGTAACCCTGGATTCGTGGGCTAAAACAATCTCTGGCGGAATTCCCTTTAGTGTTTATTCTGCGTTGTTCCTTTCTTTAGTCTTCTTCTCCGCTCCATATACTAATCAGAAGGCAGAAGACACTTGACCAGACGACTTCAACATGCGACTATGACTAAGATCAGCAGACTATCCGTCTGTCAAACAAATTCGCCTAAGGACAGATTCCAAGTCATCTTACAAATTTCAAAAGAAGACTTACCTTATTTAGAAGATTGACAAGATTCCAGGATTGAAGCAATCAAGATCAATGAACAAGGAATCAAAGGATCATCACAAACAAGGAAAGATTTGCCAACGGCTAGTCAACTCCAACGGCTAGTTGCCCTAATCTTTACCTATAAATACAAGACGACGAGGAAGAACAAAGTACGGAAAAAACTACACAAGAATTCTTAAGCTATATTCAAGCAAGCAAGCAAAAGCCTCACACCTAAAGAATTCTCAAGAGCCCAGAAAGTATTAGATCAATCCTAGCTCTTAAGTTCTTCCCTCATCCAACCAAGAACCTGAATCCAAATTAACACTGTAAACACTTTGATTTAGGCATAGTGGTTAAGCATACTTATAAGCTTGAATTATTAGTTGGATCCTTTCAAAAACCCAAAACCCTTCACCTAACGGTTTAGTTTTTTATCCTTTGAAGAGTGCAAGTGCTCATCAATCACTTGTGGAGACCGTGGTAGTTTGGAACTACTCAGATCTCAAAGTCCTTTTCTTGAGACTCTAAAGGACAAGCCCCTGTAAATTTGGAAAATTTAAGGGATTAACATAACGATCGATTCGTGAGAGTGGACGGAGGACCTGCAATCCGAACCACTATAAATCTTCAGTGTTATTTACTTACTTGCACTTTACTTACAAGTCATTTCACTTATATCTATTATAGTGCATACTGTGTTTAAACTGTTTTGGTAACGAAGGCCATCAATCTTTAAAACCAGCATCAGCTGAGTATTTCACTTGAACTAATTAATTGAGTTTTTATAAAAGATAAGTGAACGAGTCTAAACAAAAGGGCCTACATATTTTCGCATTCTTGAAACTCTGTCAGATCACTGTAGTCATCTGGACCAGCAGACTTGTAGTCCAACTGACTCTTTAGTCGAAAAAGTTTTAAAGTTTATTCATCCCTCCCCACTAGACTTTAATCTCATTCACTACTCGTTCAGGGACCAACACATAATGATGTCATATCTCAAAAGAGACTCTAGAAACCCGTCTTCGATTACTTCCGCTGAAAATGACAAAATACCAAGGGACCCCTTGGGCTCGGGAGAATCGTCAAGAGTAGAGATGGGTATAAAGTTTTTTAGAACAAATGAGAAATCCCCCAGATCTCTCCTCTGCAAGAGCAGATCACACTATGTCACTTCGTTAGATGATTAGATCTAAGGTGGAAAATTTGTAGAAGAGAAACCTCAACCTCTCCTCTGAACTGTCAGAGTAGAGCCGGTTCAGCACAAAACTCAAAGCTGCAATGATATTTCCTTGTTGGAAAAAATAGTTCTCTCCACTGAACTGCTAGAGGAGAGAAGATGGCTGAATTCACAACTCTGCCTCTTAGGGCATGTTTGTTTTGGGACTCACCCGTCCGGACGTGGGACGTAACGTCCCACGTCCTTGTTCTACTTCGGGATTTCACATCCGGGTTTCCCCATCCAACTACACTCATCCCTAAAAATACCTATACATCCCACTATAACATCCTACTATTACATCCCATCCAACCACACTTACACAATTTGATTTGACATAAAGTTACATCTCATCCTACTCAAAATCCCAAAACAAACACACACAATTACTATTCATCAGGATTTCCCCATCCAAGATTTCTCCATCCAGGATTTCCCCCATCCTACATAATCCCAAAACAAACATACCCTTAGTGTTTGTCTCTAGGGGACAAACAAGTATAGACATAATCTCTGAATGTCAGAGTATCTTCTGATATTTTTGGGCCCACTATCAGAGCATTTATGGCATGTTAGATCTATACGATGACGTGGCTTCCAGCTGGTAACAAATCCTAGCTCTCGAAATTACTTCTTTACCCCCAAGTGAGTGAGGTGTATAAGTCCCTTATTTTATTTTCTTGAAGGTTAAGTCATTCTTACTCTCTCTACAAGAACATATATTGTTCATCATCACCATTTTGATCCCAACTTACTTGAACGTCGGAGGGCCATTGTCGGAGCCCCCTCCGACTCTGTTTTATTGCAAGTCCACTAGCTTCTATGCCATCTGCTCGATCATCACTATTCATTTTGAAGGATTTCTAGGGATGTCAATTTATACCGAACCTGTGGTGATCCGCCCCGCCCCCGTCCCGATCGGGGCAGTTTTTTTGTCTTCTTATCGGGTTCGGTTCGGTTTTCGGGGAAACCGAAAAATATTAAATCGGGGACGGGGCGGGGACGGTATTTATATGCACCACCCCGCGCCCCGCCTCGATATACATTATATACATATTTTTTTATATTTATGTATACACATATATCTATATATATTTAAATATTATTTATGTTTTTTCTTTTAAATTATTTTTTAATAAATAGTTTTATAACATAATTAATTTTTAATAATATAGTATTTTTTAGGGAGGTATAATAATTATTAAAATAGAAAAATAATAATCGAATAAACAATTCGGTTTTTGGGTCGGGTTCGGGGAAACCTGATACCGATCGGGGCGGGGATGGGGATTTTAAAATTTTCCCCATTGGGATTCGGGTCGAGTTTGGGGACAAAAAATCCCCGTCGGGGCCGGGGCCGGAGGAGGCATAAACCGGCCCCGCCCCACCCCGTTGCCACTCCTAGATTTCTCAAGGGATCAAACTAGGTATTTACCACATTCTTATCAATTCTTGTCGTGTGCCCTTGCACGTAGATTACCCAGGGAAGAAGAAGCACTGTCGTCCGTGTTAACCTTATACCAACCTAGATCCGGCGGCAACCATATCACATGAGAAACCTGTCTCGTCAGTCTATATTTTCTCGAGACACCAAAAACCATGGTAGTCACCAGATCCCGAACCGTACCGTCACAATAGCCCCCATACATCTCTTGACAGATGGCGAAACTCCGTCGAAAACCACTCTGTTCCGCAGAGTCCAAATGGCAGTGACGAAGCCCGCCCACCAAAGCTCCAAAGACTGTGGATCCAATTGAACACTAGTGACCTGAAGGAATATGTTTAGGAAGCTGATCTCCGTGTGAATCGTGACCCCACACATGTTAGTCAAGTTTCTTAGAATCTCCAAAGTGAACGGACAATGGGCAAGTAGATGGTCAAGCGACTCAGAATCTCTACGGCATAGAACACAAAATCGACGGACCCTGAATCCCAAAAGATGAAAGCCATTCCGCTGTGGGAAGCTTGCCCCAAACCGCTCTCCAAATCACAGTGGAACGTTATAAGATCAATATGAAACTTACTGAAATACAAAAGCATTTTTAAATATTATGATCGAGCTAGTTGTTAAAGAATTTCGTCGGGCGTTAGCCTTAAGACTTTGATATCTTATTCAAAAGTTTAAATCGGTAGAAAGGTAGGAAATTAATTTTTGTATATTAATTTTCTAATATGCTAATATTTAAAAAAAAATATTTAATACTTTATTATTATCTTTGAATCATCACTTATAATATATAGACTTTATTCATAAATAATAATTTTATTTATAAGTGGACGTCACAATACCCACCGTCATATCTTCAACTTATTAACTTCATATACAATCTTAATTAATATTTATTAAAATTCACGCGCTCAGATAAATTGGCATAATGAATTTTAACGGTAGAATTTAAGCAACACTAATTTAGTGTTTAAAGGAATGGGCAAATTAGTGCATGGTTTTTTGATGTAGATGATCAATTGAGTTTATTCCAGGATTGGTCTCTCTGCATCTTGAGCTGCTTATAAAAGTTTCCAATAAAAGTCTCAGCCTTTTCGAACAATTCTTCTTCTTCTTCTTCATCTTCGTCGTCTTCTTCTTCTTCTTCGATATCTTCGATGAAGAAGATGCTGGGAGGTTTAACATTCTCGGAGCAACGGTTTTCCACAGCTTTATTAATGTGTTGTGCAGGTGGGGTTGGGATTGGGATATTAATAGTAATACTGGTGACGACGTCTGTGTTAATATGATGATGAACAGAAGAATTTTGGATGAGTTTGTGGACGTTGTTTTGGAGGAAAAAAGAAATAAGGCCAGCTTCAGCTCCGACAACGAGAATGAGGATGTTAAGGATAAAGTAGAGATACTTGGAGCGATGAGATGTGGATAAAAGGGGTGTTGTCATAACCATAGAAGCAATTAGCAAAAGCTTCAACATCTGCGATTTATTCATCATGACTTTCTCCATTTCTCTGAAATCTGAATATTGTGATGTGAGATAGATAGAGGGATGGAGAAGAAAGTTATTGAATATCCGCGTGTATATATAGGGAGAGCTTTGTACCACCAGACTCTCTTTATCCTCCTCTACCCTCAAATGTGTATATTAATTTAAATATTGTATAATATAAGAGGTATATCTAGTTGTGGAATATTCAGATGACAACGTCTTATAAATTTTAGATGAGGTGAATCAACTGAATTGAAATTAGTTGATGAGCTAGATGACTTTATTCAATCAGATGAGTTGAAAAATTAATTAGTTTAAGTCAGTTGAGTTGGGTCTTAGTGAAGTCGAGTTGTCCAACTAAGCTATCAGCTGGATTGTTCAGATGAAAAGAGTTCAATGGAGTTGATCATGTTTAGCAAAATTGGTCTTTTGCGGATACTATATTTGTTCTACTTTAACTATTGTTTTTCAAAAATATATTTCAATACATATTATATATTTTTCAAAATGAAATCACATGTTTCAATTTTAATGTTGCACATCTGATTCCATTATATGAATAACTAACATGTTTCTTATTAAAAAATAATTAATGTTCTAATGAATAACTAACATGTTTCTTATTAAAAAATAATTAATGTTCTAAATATTAGAGGCGACGCGTGTTAAAATTAAATATAATGGAACACCAAATGTAACACCAAAAATGAAATAGAGGAATCAAACTGATATTTTTTCCAACTTTAAATATCCCTATCTCAATTTTTGTGATAAGCAGAATAAATGATTCTTCAAAACTTTTAAGAGGGTATATTAACCATTTTACACCAATAATCATTAATAATATTGAATGACTTTCACAATATTAATTGTTGTCGGTAAGATACCATGGTTGAATTGGCTTGGGATAAGTCGACCGATATTTGGAGGATAAATCCAAAGTATATATCATTATCGCAAATTTTCAATCCACCAGATTTAATTGCCAAGACAAATTAATTAAGTCATGGATTTAATTGACAGCCTCAAAAATTATTGCCACACATTTGCATCATCACAATTGGATGGAGTATTTACACATAGTTTCTATGGATAATTAAATTGTAATTTTCCCATTTATTTAGGATGGTACAATGTTGTCGGTAAGATACCATGGAAAGTACGTTCAAGTGGATTGGCATAAGATAAGTGGACTTATGGTCACAATTTTTTATGTACGAATTGTTTAGTATGAGAGATATTTTTTTTTAAAAAGTAATAAAATTATTTTTTAGTGTGAATAAAAGACGTAGAGGGGTACATGTACCCCAATCCCAATTTTTTTTTAATAAATATTATGTATAAAAATTATTTTATAATAATAAATGGATGAAAAATGATGAAAAGTTCAAGGGCTAGTTTTGGGTGAGACCGTCTCACAGAATGAGATCCGTGAGACGGCTTTTATATAAAAAAAGTGATAGTGTTTGAGTAAAAAGTGATAGTGTTTAAGTAAAAAGTGATAGCCACTTTTGTTAAAAATATTATCACTTTTTAGTTAAACATTATCACTTTTTTTACAAACCAAAATCTGGAAAAAAAATATGGGTTATCCTACCCAAAATTTTGAAATATGGATTAAAATGATCCGTCTCACAGAAAAAGATCCGTGAGACGGTCTCACACAAGTTTTTGCCAAAGTTCAATACATTTATCTTTTAAATTCATTTAAGTGTCCTGACCTTATTTTATACTCTTTCCGTCTCATTTTAAATTCATCATTTGTAAAAAAAATGGACGTTCATACATATGTCTTATTTTTCATATTTTATCATTAAACCATCTAAACTCTTATTTTTATATTTAAAAAAATCTAATGAAAATTACAAGTATGTATGTCATTAAACCATCTAAGCCTTTTTTTTTTTTATATATATTTTGTCGTGATACTTATAGCTCACACATTTATTTACATATATCTTAAAACGTTCCTACATATATCTTATTTGTATTGTTTATATTTTATTTATTTGCACATATCTTAGAACATTTATACATATTTATTTCTATATGTCTTACTTATTCGAAAATATCTTGTTTATTTACACATTTATCGTACCCTAGATTCATAATACTGAGTCCGTCACTTGAATAAAGTAATGACATTTGATATAATATTGTGATGTTTTAAAGGAATACTTATTTTATTTTTACTATTTTAAATATGAATTATTAAGTAAAGGACGATAAAAATGACAAAACGAGTCATTAAGCAAGGGAGAATGAAGTATTATATACTCCCTCCGTTCCACAACTGTTTGCACACTTGCCTTATTTGTCCGTCCCACAATTGTTTGCACACCCATACAAGGAAACACTCTCATAAACCTCACCCTCACAATATTTACATATTTACATAAAATGTCATTACTTTTACTCTTTTTCCAATCATCTTTTTACTTTATTCATATAACTTTACGAAATTACCCCTCAACACTTCACTCATTACACTTTTTTTCTTAGAAAGTGTGCCCAAATTTTGGTGCAAACACTCTTGTGACACGGAAGGAGTATTAAACTTCTCATTCATCCAATCCAACGAAGAGCATGCACCTACAGTGTAGCGTATGATTTCTTTGACTGAAATTTTCAAAAAGAGATTTTTGTGCATGATTTTTAAAATAGTGTTTTTTAAGTGGAATTCCTAAACTTATACTCACTCCAATCTTAAATACATAACGTTTTCTTACCTATTTTTTTTCAATTTTATCATACTTTTAACTTTAATTGGAAAGTACAATTCTAATTTCTAACTTACTTTTATTAATTAATCATCTCTCATTAATTAATTAACAAAAAATAATATTTTTTATAAAATACTAAAATCATAGAATATGGTAAAAAAGTTATTCATAAATTAATAGAAAACTTTTTAATACATATCCTTTTCAATTCTAAAATAAGAAAGATAAAAAGTCATTTATTTATTTGTTAGTTTTAACTTATTCAGACGTATTTTAATACTTAAGTAATTTAGTCATGACGTATTATAAAAATACATTTCTTAAAACAGAACGGAATGTTAAAAAGAGATGAAACGATTAAAATTCTTTAAAAAAAATTCAAAATTTAAAATAAATATCAATTAATGGATAAATAAGTAGTTACGGAAAGAAAATGTAATTAAAATTCGTGTCACACAATATCATTTTTTTTTTGTCTTATAGTTATGCTCCCTCCGTTTGATATTGCAACTATTACGGCTTTTACCAAATACAAGTTGAGAAGGTAGAATAGGATTTATAGGCATGGAGGAGTGTAGTCTAGTCCAATATACCTTGTTGGTTGATACCTACACCATCTACTCTAAGACTAAAACTTGTGTTTTTATTGTTTTTAAGGTATTGTGTTCAAGTTCATGAACTGTATTGTACCCAAGTTGTGGTGAGAAGAGCCAGTTGCGAGTTGGTAATTTCCCAAACATCTACCCAACTTGCTCATTCAATTCAATCAGCTCAACGTCTGATATATTGGTAATTTGGTACGAAAGAGAATGGATAGCTAGAATTGATTATTTTTAAAAAAATATATATATCATTTTACTGTAATACCCTCATTAAAGAAAATATTAATTATAATATTCAGTTAAAAATATTTTAACCTTTTACCACATTCTAAATATTCAGAATCGGGATGTTTAGCGTTGTCCATCCTGGTAATATTTTCTATATGTTGTAGCTAATTTGTATTTAGGATTTAGGTGGCTTGGATTCACTAACAAACATAAATTATGAAGAATATCATTATATTATATATTTACAAACATCTCAACTACAACGTGTCACAAAATGATTGTTCCATCGCAATCTCTCTCTTCTCAAAATTACTATATTTCAAAATTCATCAATTCTCATTAATTTTATCTTTTAATCTCTAACCCTCGTTTTACGTTTTAATTTCAACCATACATCTTTATTTTTATTTCTATATATAAATGTCAACACATTTCTTCTCATTTAAACCATTCAAGTTTTAATCTCTCGAGTTTATCCTCTCCAGAATTCGCAGGTAAATTTTTCCTAAAAATTTTCGACCATCAATTATAAATCGCACTCATTTCTCTTGAGTTTGTCCTCTTCGGTAATTTTTATGATAGTCACTTATAAATCATATATATTGTTAGAAAATGTGCACCGTAGATGGCTAAAATATTTTTTAAGGAAACGAGGGATCGAGGCTTGTGTAAACACAATTTTCTTAAAACAATATTCGACCTTCACTCTCGGTGCTAGTGAAAAATATGACGCCAACTTTTTCAGGATACAATGGTCAAATAACAACAATACTAGCACAAGTATTTTGCTTATGGCGAACCGAGAAGTTGCCCAAAAATTATCACCGGAGTGCCAAAAAAAATTATAGCAAATATAAGAAACAAAAACAACAAAGCAATTGTCGGAATGTGTTTGATCTCTCCAATGTTTTTGTGTGTTTCTGGACTGATGGGTTGCAGCTATAGTCAACCCAAATTTGAAACCATTATCGCAATAAAGACGACAATAAAAATTTGGACCAAAATTGAAATTGGACCAAAAACGAAACCGTCACTCTAAATTCGAATTTTAAAGGGTAATTCAATTATTTTTGGCCTTAACGGTTGCAACCCTAAATTTGTAACCTTAAGCCATTAGTATTGGTCTTAATTTTTCGAATAAATTTTAACACTTGAATTTCAAAATTAGACTGAAATTATCACAGCCCCAATAATGGCACAATTGTAACATTAAATCAATTCAATGTTTAATTTTCAAAAATAAACTCCAACATTTCAATTTTTAAAACTGCTCTAATTATTTCAGCAGTTACGGAAAAATCGAGGTAAAAAGTAGTTTGTCCGTCCGCTTACCAAATTGGTGCGACATTCGTGTAATATTACAAACTACTAATGGGTTCATACTTTTATACTCACTTCCTCATTTGATCCTTTTGAATATAAGACAAAAATCACTTTGTTTTTTCCTACTCAAATTTCGGTTACAAAAATTATTTGAAAAATCATTTCACATTCATTTCAACTTCAAAATGGGTGAATAAGATATCGAGTCGAATCTCACTAAGAAACACATTTTCCAACAATCCCCCATTTGAATGGAAATTGATACAAACACCAAAAGATTTTGGTGATATAAATCAACGTCATAAACTTGCATAGAATATGTATGTGTCACCCTTTGAACCTTCCCTTGTGAAAGTACACTTACTTTACTACTTATGCAGTACGTAGACGCGATATTTTTGAACTGTCAACTGTTGTGTGTAAACGATAATGCACTCCACTAAAGTTCTTTCTAATAACATATTGTCATGGTTTATGTTCGTTTTGGCCATGAACATCCGCTTGGTTTTGTAAGAGTACTGTTTAAGAATATGCCTTACAATAATCCCTTCGAAGCGGCCCCCACTTCTCTCTTACATAGGTGATCCTAGTAAGAATTTCTCTCAAAATCTTCTTAAATCATTAATAGCCATTTGCTAATCCTCACAATATATCACTGTAACATCTTTTAGGAAATGGACATTTTAGGATTTTTATTATCCCCACGTGGTAGTGATTTATGAGTTAGAAAATTAGGTTGTCCTTTAGAACCTAGTTCTTGGAATTTCCAGTCATTTAGATAAGGGTTTTCTTCGTCTCAACTCATCTTCTCTAAGGCTTTTAGTCTCATTCCTTTTGATGATGTCATAACTAACTCTTGATTTAACCTTTGGTTAATGGATCCGCAATATTATCCTAGCTTAGACCCTACGTAGTCTATTGAGATAACTCCAGTCTAATTATATTATGTCTACGACGAATATATCTAGAATTGTCATTGTACAAATTACTTTGTGTCTTCCAATTGCAGATTAACTATCACAATGAATGCATATTGGTGGCACAAGCTTCGTCCACTTTGGAATATCTTCCAAAAAAATTCGAAGTCATTCGGTTTCTTCACCACATTTGTCAAGAGCTATGAACTCTGACTCCATTATAGATCTTGCAATTACTGTTTGCTTAGAAGACTTCCACGAAATGGCTTCAATTACACCTAAATATCTCATGTGCAACCCAAAATCTCGAGTATATCTCAAGTATCTATGTAATTTTACAATAGCTTTCCAGTGACATTCACCCGGATTACTAGTGTATCTACTTAGCTTATTTACTGCATAGGTTATGTCTGGTCTTGTTCAACTTGTTAAGTACACTAGTCTACATATCGCTCTTGAGTACTCTACTCACACCTTTACTTTTTACAAGGTGTTGAGTTGGATCTATTGGAGTTCTAGCTAGCCAAACTTGGATTTAACACATTTTTCGTAGATTTCACCATTTTATCATTACTTCGAATTATAAGTATATCATCTACATAAAGACACAAGATCATATAACCATCTTCCGTGTCTTTTATGTAAACACATTTGTCACATTCATTAATTCGAATTCCATATTCTAGCATGGCATTGTCGAATTTTATGTGTCATTGTTTCAGTGCTTGTTTCAAGCCATATAATACTTTACCGATTTACACGCCTTATTTTCTTGCCCGAGAGAAAAAAAACCTTTTGGTTGTTCCATATAAATCTCCTCAACTAAATCACCAGTTAGAAAGACAGTTTTACATCCATTGTATGTATTTCAATATTTCTCAAAGCAGCTGTTGCCACTAGTAATCTTATCGTCGTAATTCTCGTCACAGGAGAATACATGTTAAAATAGTCAAGACCTTTTCTTTGTTTATAACATTTAATTATAAATCTCGCCTTGTATTTGTCAATGGTCCCATTAGTTTTTATTTTCCTTTTGAAAATCCACTTGTATCCTAGTGTTTTACTCCCAAGAGGAAGATTCACTAAATCCCAAGTGTGATTTTGTAAAATGGAATCAATCTCACTCTGAATTGTCTCTTTTCATAGAGGACCTTTAGACGAGTTTACGACTTCCATGAAGCTTTGAGGTTCACTTTCGAGCATATAAATAAGAAAATTCAGAACAAAAGATTTTTTCACCCTAGCGCTTTTGGTTCTTCTTAGTTCAACCTCTACCTCCTCTATAGTTTCTTCCACAATGGTATTTGCATGCCTTTTTGAATTACTAACTTCATTATTAATTTCATTGCATGTTTCCCATAGAAATATTTGTTCACAAAATGAAGCATTTCTTGATTCCATAATACTCCGTAGTAGTTTTATGTATGTCCTCAAATTTGGATTCATACACAAGAAATCGATAAACACTACTATTATGTGAATAAATACAAAATGAATAGTTTTTTGGCCTACTTTACTTTTTTAGGTGGCGGAATAGCCACCTTTGCAAGTCACCCCCACACTTTCATGTATTTGTAGGAAGGTGCTCGACCATGGCATAATTCATATGGACTTTTGTCGATTTTCTTTTGGGGCACCTTATTTTAAAGGTAATTTACAGTCAAAACGGTTTCTCCCCACATATTTTGATGTAAACCAGAATTTAATAACATTGCATTCATCATTTCTTTTAATGTTCGATTTTTTCATTCTGCAACACCATTTTGTTGTGATAAGTAAGGTGCAGTAGTGTCATGCTTAATTTCATGTTGTGCACAAAAATCAACAAATGGATATTTATACTCACCTCATCTATCACTTTTCAACATTTTATTCATTCGATTTAGTTGATTTTCCACTTCATTTTTGTAAAGTACAAACTTATCAAAAGCTTCATCTTTGCTTTTTAAAAGATACAAACAATAAAATTTTGTGTTATCATCCACAAACGTGATAACATATTTATTTCCAGCACAAGTTTGCCAGATTTTTAAGTCACACACATCCGTGTGAATTAAATCAAGTGGTTCATTATTTCTTTTAATAGTTTGGAAAGATGACCGAGTCATTTTCGCTTCCACACAAATCTCACATTTGTGATTTGTATCAATAGAGAGTTTTGGTAGGCTATTTAAATTCATCAATTTTCTTAATTGAATCAAAATTGACATGTCTCAAACGACCATGCCAATTAATAGACTACTCAAGCAAATAAATAGAAGTAGAAGAATTCTCATTCATGGTTTTCTTGACGGTCATTACATTGAGCTTGAATAGCCCATCACTTTCATAGCCCTTACCAACAAACACTCCATTTTTTGGACAATATAATATTGTCTGGCCCTATTACAATGCGAAAGTCATGTTTATTCAATAAATATCCGGACACTAGATTCTTACGAATATCTGGTACATAAAACACATTGTTTAGAGTCAATTCTTTACCAAACGTGAATTTCAAAACCACTTTTCCTTTGCCCTTGACATCGGAAGTGGTTGAATTTCCCATGAAAATCTTTTCTTCATTCACATTTTCATCAAGGACTTTAAACAACTCCTTCGACGAAAAAATGTGACTGGTCGCACTCGTATCAATCCACTATTCACGTGGGTTTGAACCCACTATGTTCACTTCGGATACCACAGCAGCAAGGTGTTCATCATTCACCATGTTAACTTGGTCCCTTTTCAATTTTCTACATTCAATAGCTTTGTGTTCGAGTTTGTCACAATTGTGGCAATTGCCCTTAAATTTTCTTTTAAATTCTCCCTTTTTAGGAGCTAAATTTTCATCGATTTCTTTTTTCCCTTTATCTTTGGGATTGGCCTTCGAGCTTTGTTCCACCACATTTTCTTTGGGCTCGTGACCGTACATTTTTCCAATTTCTTATTGTCCTCTTCAATACGAAGACGAACAACAAACTCTTCCACGATCATCTCATTTCGTTTGTGCTTCAAATAGTTCTTGAAGTCTATCACTACAAGAAAACTGCAATTTAGCCGCGAAAAAATTTGTCGCTAATTCTAATATTTTCATCGCTAACGTGAGTTAGCGATGAAATAATTTTGTCGCAGGATTTGTTGCTATACGCCCGTCGCTAACGTGTTTGCGACAAAAAAATTAATTTTGTCGCAAATGTTTGCGATGAAAATTTGAGTTTCATCGCAAAATATTAGCGACGAAAATTTGAGTTTCATCGCAAAATATTAGCGACGAAAATATAAGTTTCATCGCAAAATGTTAGCGACGAAAATATGAGTTTCATCACAAAATGTTTGCGAGGAAAATCAAACATTTGTCGCAAACACGTTAGCGACGGGTGTATAGCAACAAATCCCGCGACAAAATTATTCCATCGCTAACTCACATTAGCGACAAAAATATTAGAATTTTTGTCGCTAATATTTGGCTTTGGATATCCGATTTACGAATCATTCTCTAAACCCACTTCCGTACACGACCAACCCAACCCGCCCCAACCCACACCCGACCCACCCCAACCGAACCCAACCCACCCCAACTCAATCGTTCTCTAAACCTACTTCTGCACTCGACCCGCCCCAACCCGCACCAACACTCGACCCGACACGTACCCAACCCACACCCGCCCTGCCCCAACCGACCCCAACTCAACCCAACCCAACCCAACCCGCACCCACATACCCCTTCCCCCATTTTATTTAAATAAATATTTTATTTGGTCTTAGTGGGAATTGATCCCGGGTGGATGGGCGCCCGTAGCTGGGCGCCTACCACTCGGGCAGACAACTCTTTGGTTCAGTTTTTAATATTAATTATATACGTATTCAATTGTTACTAATTTAGTTATTTTTACTCATTTAATAATTTATTTCACTTTTATTAATTGATTAATTTTTAACTTGTAACAACTATATATGTATATATAAGTGTGTATATATATTGTAATTTTTAAAACAATTCCAATTGTAAAAAATCAATGTTACTTTAACAATTTTTAAAAAATAATAAAAATATTACAATCAATTTTCATTCTCCCATCTTTATGTCCATCTTCATTTGCATCATCATATTTATAAATATTTTTATAAACATTCATACTGATTTATAAGACATAAAATTTGGAGAATTATTAAACATTTAATTATATAAATCGATTTCTTGATTTAATATTAGCCACAAAATATAATTTTCATTGTTGTTCTTATTATTAACAACAAAATAAAATAATTTGTCAAAAGTGTAGCGATAAAATATTTTAATTTTGTTGCAAATATTAATTCCAAGAAATTAGCCACAAAAAATATATTTCATCGCAAAATAATAGCGACTAAATATAATTTTCATTGTTGTCCTAATTATTAACAACAAAATAAAAGAATTTGTTGCAAGTTTAGCGATGAAATATTTTTATTTCATCGCAAAAAGTAATTTCAATAAATTAGCCACAAAAAATTATATTTCATCGCAAAATATTAGCGACAAAATATAATTTTCATTTTTGTTCTAATTATTAACAACAAAATGAAGCAATACGTTGCTAATATAGCGATGAAATATTTTAATTTCATCGCAAAAATTAATTTCAATAAATTAGCCACAAAAATTTCTATTTCATCGTAAAATATTAGTGACGAAATATAATTTTAATTGTTGTTCTGATTATTAACAACAAAATGAAGCAATTTGTTGCTAATATAGCAATGAAATATATAAATTTTGTTGCAAAAATTAATTTCAAGAAATTAGTCACAAAATTTTCAATTTCATCGCAAAATATTAGAAAGAAAATATAATTGTCATTGTTGCTCTGATTATTAAGAACAAAATGATGCAGTTTGTTGCTAATAAAGTGATGAAATATATAAATTTTGTTGCAAAAATTAATTTCAAGAAATTAGCCACAAAAATTTCTATTTCATCGCAAAATATTAGCAACGAAATATAATTTTCATTGTTGTTCTGATTATTAACAACAAAATGAAGCAATTTGCTGCTAATATAGCGATGAAATATATAAATTTTGTTGCAAAAATTAATTTCAAAAAATTAGCCACGAAAATTTCTATTTCATCGCAAAATATTAGCAACGAAATATAATTTTCATAGTTTTTCTGATTATTAACAACAAAATGAAGCAAATTGTTGCTAATATAGCGATGAAATATACAAATTTTGTTGTAAAAAATAATTTCAAGAAATTAGCCATGACAATTTCTATTTAATCGCAAAATATTAGCGACGAAATATAATTTTCATTGTTGTTTTGATTATTAACAACAAAATGAAACAATTTGTTGCTAATATAGCTATGAAATATATAAATTTTGTTGCAAATATTAAATCAAAGAATTTAGCGACGAAAAATTTTATTTGGTTGCAAAATATTAGCGACGAAATATAATTTTCATTGTTATTTTGATTATTAACAACGAAATGAAGCAATTTGTTGCTAATATAGCGATGAAATATATAAATTTTGTTGCAAATACTAAATCTAAGAATTTAGCGACGAAAATTTCTATTTCGTTGCTAAAAATTGATTTTAGCGATGAAATTTAGATTTGTCGCAAAATTTTCGTCGCTATTCCCCCTGTTTCTTGTAGTGTATCCAAGCGAGAGGTAATTTTTTTATGATAGCAGCCATTTGAATTTTTTTCCTAATCACCATCCCCTCAGCATGAATATCATGAATATTAACATGTAAATTTTCCACTTGTGTAACAACAGGTTTAGTATCCACCATTTTAAAATCAAGAAACTTACCAACAATAAATTTCTTGGCACCGACATCCTCCGTCTTATATTTTTTATCAAGAGTGTCCCACAACTCCTTTGCGGAAGGAAATCAAAATGTTTTCATGCATCAAGTGCATTCACCGCTTGCACACAAGGATCCTCGGACAACCGAGGTGGATCTTCCTTCAAAAATCTCGCCAAATTCAACGTTTGATCAACCAACTCAAAGAAATAGTATTGTTTTAAGATTGTTAGAAAATGAGCATCGTAGATGGCTAAAAATTTAAGGAAACGAGGAATTAAGGTTTGTGTAAACACAATTTCCTTAAAATAATATTCGTCATTTACTCTCGTGCTAGTGAAAATTAGGACGTCAGTCTCACAGGATACAACGATTAAATAGCAACAATACTAGCACAAATATTTTTCTTACGACGAACCGAGAAGTTGCTCAAAAATTATCACCGGAGTGCCAAAGAAATTATAATAAATATAAGAAACAAAAACAATAAAGCAATTGTCGGAATGTGTTTGATCTCTCCAATATTTTCGTGTGTTTCAGGACTGATAGGTTACAACTATTTATACAGTCAACCCAAATTTAAATTTGTTGTCGCAATAAAGATGGCAATTAAAATTTGTACCAAAACTAAAATTAGACCAAAAATGAAATTGTCATTCTAAATTCGAATTTTAAATGATAATTCAATTTTTTTTTTTAGATGTAACGGTTGCAGGCCTGAATTTGTAACCTTAAACCATTAGTGTAGGCCTTAATTTTCTGAATAAATTTCAGCACTTGAATTTCACAACTCCAATAATGACACAATTGTAACATTCAACCAATTCAATGTTTAATTTTTTAAAATAACCTCCAACAATTCAATTTTTGAAAATGAGTTTATTAACATTAAGAACTAAAATCCAATCCATCCCTACAATTAAAACAAAAAATTATTAGCATTTCAATTAGGAACAAAATGAGGGTTAAAATACCTATAATACCCTATATAAAAACACCACTCCCCACAAACACACACCGCGTTGAAGTGGCAAACCCTAGCCTGGAAAAACCATAATCTCCCCCCCCCCACCGCAGAGAGATGAAACCCCCCATCACGAACGGCAAACCTGGACGAAGTTGAAGATGGAGGCGACATGTAAATCGCGATCCCCCATGTCAGAGGTTTCAACAGAGATAATCGCCCTTTGAGTTCTATCTCCGACGGCCGTGAATCAAGTGTAGGTGACCTACATAACTGATTTCAGGTTTGAAGTATGGTGGGGGTGTTGATTTTCGACGATGGCGAATGATCGGAGTGATTCAGGGCGGGATCTGCTTCTAACGGCGCCGGCCACCATAGCCGTCCTGCATCACGCCGCCTCATGTACCCGTCGTAGGCAACCTTTCATTGACAGATCAACCGTTGTCGTATGTACCGTTCCATAATCATATTGATGCCACCGATTTTAAACCGATCTAGGGTTTCAGTTCTCTCATCAGGAATCCTCCACCTACTCTAAAATGGTTCCATTCTCCATCGATTCCCTGTTGTTGTTTATTTTTCGTACAATTATCATTTGATTCGTGTTTAATCTTGACTTATTTGTGGAAATCTTTCTTGGTGCAGTCCCTCGTAGCAAATGAGGAATTCCGGCACATTCTGCGTGTGCAGAATACTAATGTGGATGGAAAAGAAAAGATCTGGTTTGCCATACCCTCTGCTAATTTGGGTATAATCTACTTTAGGGAAAGTAAACATTGAGAACTTTGGTATAATTTTATTAAAGTTATAATTTGGGTATAATTCACTTTAGCAGGAAAAACAAAAGTTTGAACTTAATAGTGTTTGCTCTGCTCATTATTTGATTTTATGCAATGTCTTACATGATGTGGACTGATTATCTTGTGTAAATAGTAGAGTATTTTTGTGTCTTTAGTTGTCTATACTTAATGGCAATACATGTTTAGAAGACCCTAATATGTATAATTTCCATCATTCCAGAAATTATTTTTACTTTATATCTTGTAAAGTTATCTGTGCTGCTACTCAGAGATTTCTCAAAGATAACCTCAAAAAAGCTATCTCCACTTCTATTCAGAGATTTCTCACGATGGCAGAGTATATGCTCACTTATGTTGTCTCTTAGCTCTAAGAGCTCAAAAATATTACTACCATTTGGTGACCTTTATTTGCACCCAAAGCACATAAATTAGTGGTTGTCAATTTTTTAATGTTTTTGTCTTATTTTTCTTGTTGATACAACTTTCTTGTCTATTTCCAAATCACAGGATGAAAGCTGATGATTGTTAGATGTGAAGGTTTTTGGCTATGCTGCTGTGGGAGGTTTTGCTGATAACGCAGGATGCAATTTTCGTTGCATATATAAATTCAATTTATTGCATATATTTGTATGTATAATGCATATCCGTTGTATTTTTAAATAAAATTAGTATTTTAGAACATCTTATTACAGTAATATATCATTCTATTGCATATTATGAAGTGTTTTAGAATATGCACTAATTCTTTTTATATGCAACTAATTGATTCTATTGCATATTATGAAGTGTTTTAGAATATGCACTAATTCTTTTTATATGCAACTAATTGATTCCGTGATTTTTGGAAATCGAATTGAGAGATTAGTAAATTTTTCGAATCTTGGAAAGTTAATAAATGAGCGTTATTTTCGAGATTGTGTTTCAGAAATCGTTTTTTAAGTAGCAACATATTTTTGCATATCAATGAGAATATGCAACAATTTTTTCTATATGCAACATATTTTTGCATGTCAAAGAGAATATGCAACATATTTTTGCATGTCAAAGAGAATATGCAACATATTTCTCGGAATCGAATTGAAAAATTACTCGGAATCGAATTGAAAAATTAATAAATTTTTTAAATTTTAGAAAAATAATAAATGTGCGCAATTTTCAAGATTTTTACCGATTTCATTTTTTAATACTCGATTTTATAATTCTAATTTTGCTGAAATTAAAATTTTAAAATTCGAAATCCTAGTTGCACATTTTTCGAGGTTATAATTCCGCAGAATTTATAATTCTGGAAGTTGACTTTTAATAATAATAATAATGAAATTGAAAATTTGAAATTCATTTAGTTAAAGGGTATAATTGTACAATTATGTTCTAATTTGTCCTTCTTTATAATTCCATAAAAAATTGTCTTTAATTTTAAAGATTAAGTGTGGATTGTCCTATAGTGTAACTTCCCCTTTGAAAATAACCTCCAACAATTCAATTTTTGAAACTACTATAATTATTTAAGTAGTTACAGAAAAATTCAAGGCAAAAAGTAGTTTGTCCGTCCGCTACTAAATTGGTGCGACATTCGTGTAATATTACAAGCTACTAATGGGTTCAAATATAGGACAAAAATTACTTTGGTTTTCCTACTCAAATTTTGGTGACAACAAATATTTGAAAAATCATTTCGCATTCATTTCAACTCCAAAATGAGTGAATGAGATATCAAGTCGAAGTTCACTTCAAAACACGTTTTCCAACATATATATGACATATTATGTTGATCAGTCAGGATTATTGCATATTTTTGTGCTTTAGTTTGATATGTGAATTAAATTGATATTTTAGTGTGTGTTTTCAACTCATTTATTTTGTGGCTTTAAATTACCTTGATATGTCATTTATTTTATTTTATTTAGGTGAAATAGGAGCATGTTGTGAAAAGAAATTGGCCCAAATGTCAGGCATGTCAGAAATTCATGCTATCTTGGATTAAAGCCAAAAAAACTTAAATGGGTTGTGAGAGTGGAAGAAAAGAAAAAAAAAAGGCCACGGTTATATGCACACAGAGTTATTGAGGACACCTACTCAGTTACTACACCCACTCTAACATGAGTACACACACAGTGAAAAATCTAAAATACCCTTCCCCCTCTAATGATGTCATTGAGATATGAGATCTCGATTGACTATATCATGGTTCTTAAAGTAGCCCCAATCAATGATCATCGAGATTGGGATATCGATGATGCGATTGAGATTGGTGTGCAGTCTAAATTATATCCGTAAGGATGTAGTGGTTCTCACAACTATGCGATATTAGGTATCTCATGATGGATGCACAGATACTTTGAGAGTATTGGCTTGCCCAATCGAGAAACCGTTTGGTGTATTCTATTTACGTGTCTACGAGAATATCTATTTGTGGAGTAATGTAATGTCCTTCGACTTGAAGACAATACACGCGACATGTGCAGAGTGATGGGCTTTGACCATGACCGACGCTTGCACTCCTAACGGGGTAGATTAGGCATGTGTTGGACACACCATAAAATGCATGTGTGCGGTTGTTGAGCCAAAAATAGATTTTGAGAGAATACTTGTCTTCTCATAACTATTTGGATCATTAGTCATTGACAAATGCACGTCACATTTGGAATGGTGTTCAAATGCGACAATATGATCAATTAGTGTAATGAGATAACGTGATTAAATTATTGTGATAGACGTATTATCATTTTCTAGATTTAATCGGAGTATACGTGAATGAAAGGATCATATCAATGTGAGGTTCGATCACATTACAGGTTGTTTCTATATCCTCACAACGTACCTCACATATTGAGATTGTCTGGTTCATTGTCTAGGGTTCTACTAAGACCGTTAGTTTGACTAATCGCTTGATATGTGAGGGCCTATGGGTCACACAACAAGTAGTCGTAATTTACGAATTAAAGTTGGCTGAATTAATTATTTTATTTGATCAATATATTTAATTTATGGAGAAATATAAAATAATTCTATTGGATAGAATTATAATTTATTTAATTAAAATAGATTTAATTAATAAGATGATATATTAGATATATCATAATTACTTAATATATTGGTTATATTATGTGATAAATATGGTAAACAATATTTTATTATATATTGGATTTGCAAATAAAATAAAATATATATGTGAGTTCAAGCCCATGTGCACAAATAAGTTTTATGTTTTACTATTGAAAGTGTGTTGTGTATGGTGTATCTAGTGTTTAAGTTAAAAACAGAATAATGTTGCACACAATGTTGAGACAAATAGTGCAACACTGACTCTAACAAAATATCAGAAATTAAGATTCACAGCGGAAGACTTGAAACACTAAAAACAAACGAGACACAATGGAAATAATTTTTCACATAGATTTTATAAATAAAAATCTATGCGAGCCTTACGGCGAAATTCAATATTTATCTTCAAGTACAAATGTTGTGTGAAATGTTACAGCAATAACCTTCACAACTGAAACTACAAACGAGGCAGGTGCCTTGTTCTAAAAACGAACTAAGTGTATAAATTATACACCGTTGAAATGCCTAGTCTATCTAATGATTACACTCTCAATAGATAAGAAGACACACAACCATACGGGTGGGATACTTCGTATGATCTAAAAGGTATAACTACTGGCCACAACTCCTAACAGGGATCAACGCTCGGTCTAGGAAATTGATCGAGTAGCACACATTGAATTATGGAGCCTTCAATCGGTATTTATAGAAGTGGGGTGCTGATTCTAGAGGCTTCCATATTGAGATCCTATTTTTTAGGATGTAAGATCCTATTTTTTAGGACTACAACTTCCATAATCTTTCTAGATCCTTCTTGCACGTTCCAGGTCATTCTAAGATGCTTCCAGCCTCTTCTAGCTCTTCTAGGACGTTCTCTAATATTCTGGAATCTTCCAGGTTCTAGATCCTTGTAGAAGCTTCTAGACTCTGCCAGAAATGCTGTGACATTTAGCTCAACATTTAATGTAAAATTTCAGAAAAGACTTAGAAAAAATCAAGGAAGGTCAAATTAAGATGTTGTTGAGAATGTTGATACATTTAAGAATTAACAACATCTACAATCTCCCCCAATTTGACCTTTCGACTACAACACACCTGATGCACATATATTTCTATACATACTCAGTATTATGTACTTAGTTGAGGTTGACATCATTGCTAAGCACTAGTCAAGACAATACCTGTTGTAACCGTTGGATCAAATCAAATGAAGATCAAGGATAATTTTACAATGATCCGTGCCATAAGATCAAGATAAATTTTATCCAAAATAGAACAAGTATAAACAATACACTTATTCACAACATACGTAACTTTACTGAAATCCTAAGTTAGGTTTGGAAGAAATAACTTAAGATTTAAGTAAGACTCAAACAAACAAAAATCAGAGCAAAAACAAAAAGAAATACTATCAAACTAAACAGACCTAAAGACAAACAAAACTAGACTTATATTATCAATAGGCAGTAAGCATATGAGAATTAAAGAAAAGTGTACTTCTAAATTATATTTTCATCAGAGCAAACAAATTTAAGCCAATTGAATAATAAGGCAAGTTAGAAAGACAAAACAAACAACAACTAACAAAGACCTAAAATCAGTAAGCAGTAAGCAAATAAGAATAATTCTTTAAGGCAAACAATTTAAGCAAACTTGATGCAGTAAGAAAATAAGAATAATTCTTAAGGCAAACAGTTTAAGCAAACTGAAAATAAACAACTAACATATACAACATGCAGTAAGCAAATAATGATAAGCAAGAAAACAATTTAAGCATGAAAGCAGTAATCTATTATCATAAATGCAAACAAATTAAGCAAGTTGAATAAAAGACAACCTATCAACTAGGAAGTAAAGACAAAATCTGTAAATCAACTTAAACACAGTAACAACAATGCATAAGATCAAGGGAAGTATAAAAGGCACAAATACTTAAGAAACTAAACATGTGACATATATTGTTGTAACAACAGCTGCAGCATCATGTTCCTGCACATAATCACATATAATGTTCAGCCCTCCCCCTGTCTTGTATCAACCTGTTCAGTTGTTACCATAACCTGTTTAGATGTCATAAAGAACATCCATACGTTCATCAATATCAGCAAATTAATCCTCATCCTCTTCAACAACAGTGCACGTTGTAGCAAAGTGAACTACAACATCTGGTTCAACAGTCTCTTCATGAATAGCATCAGGCACACAATCAGCTTCTAGTACATCTTCATGGAGCTCTTCACTTCGAACACCAGAAGGGTGATGGTGTTTCTCCCCCTGTGGTAGTAGAAAGCGTCTATAGCCACTGGACTTTAAGGAACTGAAGGCCATCAATAGAGTCCTGTAAACGTTTTAGTTGAAGTAAAATAAAAGATCTAGAAACAGGAAATATTTTGACCAATGTGACCACCAATGTGCTTCACATTTGGTGCAACATTTTTCTGTTCAGGTCTTGCTGGAGCTGGTCGAACTGGAATAAGAGCATCTCTGTGATCAAAACCATCTGAATTTTGTAACAAAGCAAATCAACAGTCCTTTCACCAAGTAACAGAGCAGGTGAGATAGTCATCAAGGGTACCTTGCCTCAAATAACCTCAGTTTCCTTAGGTTTTTAAAAATTCATGCCTCTTGAGGTATGAACATATCAACACAGGGTAAGGTAAAATTCCTTAATAATAAATATCACTATAAGCTGCGTGTGGTGAAAATAGTTAAATCCATATTGAAATTCTTCAACACAAAAATCTTATACAACAATATAGCTTAATCCTTAATCACCCTAGTGGAATCTGTAGAGGGTATTAAATAGTAGACAGTCAATTTATGGAATACAGAGTATAGAGATGTGAGATCTTTAGCAAGCATAAAAATATGTCACCTAGTTAATCTACCACCAGTTATAGAAGTAGCAACCAAATTCAAATCAGGTTCATCTTTATCAATCACAAGCTCTATCTCTAAGAGATCATTAATCAATTCCAAAGTAAATGAAACTAATCTCCCCCTAAATTGTACATTCCCATATCATTTAGATCTACGTCTACTCGTACTCTTCCTAAGTCAAGCACAAAATACATATACCCAATAAGACACAAAAGTATCACTCAAAGTTACAGTTTTCAACAATTTCTTTTCAACCAAAAAAATTGTATCAATCCTTTACTCTCAAAATCAGCAATGTTAATTCTCTTTTCCTTTAACACCTTTCGTCAAGATAGCTTAGTGATTTTAGCAACTAACCTATCAATCTAAGAATTATTATCAGGATCAGAATTACCACCTTTAGAATTTGTTTCCTCAGCTGATTCAGAGTCCATACTACTGCTCTTCTCAGAATCATCCCTCCTACTGTCATCAGGGTCTGGTGTTGCAGCACTTGCTTCAGCATTTGATGCAACATTCTTCCTCAGAGTCTTCTTAATCTCATACACAATGGGATTATCTTCTGAATTAGAATTTTCAATTCCTTTGGGCAAGTCTCGTTCAACAGCAACCATCTTTCCCTTTGGATCATACTTCCTTTTGACTCATTTCTCAGTAACCACATTTTCTTCCTCCGATTAAGAAAAGAACTTGAATCGGTTCATCTTCAACACTACTTCCTTTCTTCTTTCTCCTCAGTGAGTTAGAGTAATCAACTCTAGTGAACACAAAGCTGAATCTCCTTCGTTGAACATGGGCTCTTCTTTTCTCTTTTCTTTCTCAACTTCCTAAATGCAATCTATTCAGATTCACCAGTATTAAAAAGAGAAAATTAGTTTAACCTGAGTTAGCATTCGCGTCGGCCTCCTTCATTTGAGCGTCCTCAGAATCGGATGTCGCAGCATTTGCATACTCATTCTGCTCAGCAACAGGAAAATCATCAATTTCCTTTCAATCTTCCCCAGAAAGGAAGCACTCGAGGCAATTGCCTCTGTTTCAGTATTAGGACTTGGAAATTGGGGCTTTTATGAGGTGAATAAATCATGTGTAGTGGTGAGTTTTTGGGTTTTCAGTAGTGAGAAATGTCAATGGACATATTTCCAATCAGTAGAAATAGATTCTCAGAATTCACATTCGATTGAGACATATTCTCAACAGCTTGGTTCAGCTCGTTAAGGGTCGAATCGAGTTGAATGTGAGCAGTTGTAGGATTAGGTGTAACTGGAGTTGTTTGGGTAAGTGTTTCAGCTTTTCTGGTAGCAGTTGGTGAGTTTTGGTGTAAAACGGCCATGCAAGCGAAACTATTAAGGCTGAGAGAGATGGAGATGACGGTTTCGTGGGAGTTTGAGTGTGGTGAGGTAGTTTCTTTGTTTCCTGTCATTTAAGCACCAAGAAATCGAAAAGATAATCACGAAATTCGAGACACACAAGGCTTTAGCAAATCTTAAAATGCAATACTCAAATCACTCGAAAAAATGCAATGCTTAGTATATCATGTTATGAGAAGAATATATGAGAGAATGCATAGTTGGAAGTAATACGTTAAAAGAATAAGAACTAACTAAGGAAGGTTCTAGAAGAAATTCGATAATAGTCCATAAACTTAGCCATAAAAATAGATCATGGGTAAGTAGTGGATAAAATCATAATTAAATAATTAATTAAATTAAGAACATTGTAGAATATTTAGTATTTAAATGTGTATAATCTGAAATAAAACAAGGATGTGGGTTAGTATAATCAGGAATAAATAAAATAAATTTCCACAATTATCATTTGATTCGTGTTTAATCTTGACTTATTTGTGGAAATCTTTCTTGGTGCAGTCCCTCGTAGCAAATGAGGAATTCCGGCACATTCTGCGTGTGCAGAATACTAATGTGGATGGAAAAGAAAAGATCTGGTTTGCCATACCCTCTGCTAATTTGGGTATAATCTACTTTAGGGAAAGTAAACATTGAGAACTTTGGTATAATTTTATTAAAGTTATAATTTGGGTATAATTCACTTTAGCAGGAAAAACAAAAGTTTGAACTTAATAGTGTTTGCTCTGCTCATTATTTGATTTTATGCAATGTCTTACATGATGTGGACTGATTATCTTGTGTAAATAGTAGAGTATTTTTGTGTCTTTAGTTGTCTATACTTAATGGCAATACATGTTTAGAAGACCCTAATATGTATAATTTCCATCATTCTAGAAATTATTTTTACTTTATATCTTGTAAAGTTATCTGTGCTGCTACTCAGAGATTTCTCAAAGATAACCTCAAAAAAGCTATCTCCACTTCTATTCAGAGATTTCTCACGATGGCAGAGTATATGCTCACTTATGCTGTCTCTTAGCTCTAAGAGGTCAAAAATATTACTACCGTTTGGTGACCTTTATTTGCACCCAAAGCACATAAATTAGTGGTTGTCAATTTTTTTATGTTTTTGTCTTATTTTTCTTGTTGATACAACATTCTTGTCTATTTCCAAATCACAGGATGAAAGCTGATGATTGTTAGATGTGAAGGTTTTTGGCTATGCTGCTGTGGGAGGTTTTGCTGATAACGCAGGATGCAATTTTCGTTGCATATATAAATTCAATTTATTGCATATATTTGTATGTATAATGCATATCCGTTGTATTTTTAAATAAAATTAGTATTTTAGAACATCTTATTACAGTAATATATCATTCTATTGCATATTATGAAGTGTTTTAGAATATGCACTAATTCTTTTTATATGCAACTAATTGATTCTATTGCATATTATGAAGTGTTTTAGAATATGCACTAATTCTTTTTATATGCAACTAATTGATTCCGTGATTTTTGGAAATCGAATTGAGAGATTAGTAAATTTTTCGAATCTTGGAAAGTTAATAAATGAGCGTTATTTTCGAGATTGTGTTTCAGAAATCGTTTTTTAAGTAGCAACATATTTTTGCATATCAATGAGAATATGCAACAATTTTTTCTATATGCAACATATTTTTGCATGTCAAAGAGAATATGCAACATATTTTTGCATGTCAAAGAGAATATGCAACATATTTCTCGGAATCGAATTGAAAAATTACTCGGAATCGAATTGAAAAATTAATAAATTTTTTAAATTTTAGAAAAATAATAAATGTGCGCAATTTTCAAGATTTTTACCGATTTCATTTTTTAATACTCGATTTTATAATTCTAATTTTGCTGAAATTAAAATTTTAAAATTCGAAATCCTAGTTGCACATTTTTCGAGGTTATAATTCCGCAGAATTTATAATTCTGGAAGTTGACTTTTAATAATAATAATAATGAAATTGAAAATTGAAAATTTGAAATTCATTTAGTTAAAGGGTATAATTGTACAATTATGTTCTAATTTGTCCTTCTTTATAATTCCATAAAAAATTGTCTTTAATTTTAAAGATTAAGTGTGGATTGTCCTATAGTGTAACTTCCCCTTTGAAAATAACCTCCAACAATTCAATTTTTGAAACTACTATAATTATTTAAGTAGTTACAGAAAAATTCAAGGCAAAAAGTAGTTTGTCCGTCCGCTACTAAATTGGTGCGACATTCGTGTAATATTACAAGCTACTAATGGGTTCAAATATAGGACAAAAATTACTTTGGTTTTCCTACTCAAATTTTGGTGACAACAAATATTTGAAAAATCATTTCGCATTCATTTCAACTCCAAAATGAGTGAATGAGATATCAAGTCGAAATTCACTTCAAAACACGTTTTCCAACATATATATGACATATTATGTTGATCAGTCAGGATTATTGCATATTTTTGTGCTTTAGTTTGATATGTGAATTAAATTGATATTTTAGTGTGTGTTTTCAACTCATTTATTTTGTGGCTTTAAATTACCTTGATATGTCATTTATTTTATTTTATTTAGGTGAAATAGGAGCATGTTGTGAAAAGAAATTGGCCCAAATGTCAGGCATGTCAGAAATTCATGCTATCTTGGATTAAAGCCAAAAAAACTTAAATGGGTTGTGAGAGTGGAAGAAAAGAAAAAAAAAAGGCCACGGTTATATGCACACAGAGTTATTGAGGACACCTACTCAGTTACTACACCCACTCTAACATGAGTACACACACAGTGAAAAATCTAAAATACCCTTCCCCCTCTAAACCCTAATTTTATGACTCAGCCTCCCTCCTCCATTTTCTTCATTTTCACGTTGACATTACACCCACGATTCTCTGCAACCCTTCCTCAACCTCCGTGCCTCCTCCATCGCGCCACCGCCGCCGTACCTTGTTAGTATATATGTTCTAGAGACAATTATTATAAGGACATTGTACTCAGTTATTTAAATATTATTGATTTTATTAATAATATTCGGTGATACACTTATAGAATGTTATGTTTGATTGTTTGCATTTATTCTTATATGTGTTCCCATGAACTAATGATGTCATTGAGATATGAGATCTCGATTGACTATATCATGGTTCTTAAAGTAGCCCCAATCAATGATCATCGAGATTGGGATATCGATGATGCGATTGAGATTGGTGTGCAGTCTAAATTATATCCGTAAGGATGTAGTGGTTCTCACAACTACGCGATATTAGGTATCTCATGATGGATGCACAGATACTTTGAGAGTATTGGCTTGCCCAATCGAGAAACCGTTTGGTGTATTCTATTTACGTGTCTACGAGAATATCGATTTGTGGAGCAATGTAATGTCCTTCGACTTGAGGACAATACACGCGACATGTGCAGAGTGATGGGCTTTGACCATGACCGACGCTTGCACTCCTAACGGGGTAGATTAGGCATGTGTTGGACACACCATAAAATGCATGTGTGCGGTTGTTGAGCCAAAAATAGATTTTGAGAGAATACTTGTCTTCTCATAACTATTTGGATCATTAGTCATTGACAAATGCACGTCACATTTGGAATGGTGTTCAAATGCGACAATATGATCAATTAGTGTAATGAGATAACGTGATTAAATTATTGGGATAGACGCATTATCATTTTCTAGATTTAATCGGAGTATACGTGAATGAAAGGATCATATCAATGTGAGGTTCGATCACATTACAGGTTGTTGCTATATCCTCACAACGTACCTCACATATTGAGATTGTCTGGTTCATTGTCTAGGGTTCTACTAAGACCGTTAGTTTGACTAATCGCTTGATATGTGAGGGCCTATGGGTCACACAACAAGTAGTCGTAATTTACGAATTAAAGTTGGCTGAATTAATTATTTTATTTGATCAATATATTTAATTTATGGAGAAATATAAAATAATTCTATTGGATAGAATTATAATTTATTTAATTAAAATAGATTTAATTAATAAGATGATATATTAGATATATCATAATTACTTAATATATTGGTTATATTATGTGATAAATATGGTAAACGATATTTTATTATATATTGGATTTATAAAATAAAATAAAATATATATGTGAGCTCAAGCCCATGTGCACAAATAAGTTTTATGTTTTACTATTGAAAGTGTGTTGTGTATGGTGTATCTAGTGTTTAAATTAAAAACAGAATAATGTTGCACACAATGTTGAGACAAATAGTGCAACACTGACTCTAACAAAATATCAGAAATTAAGATTCACAGCGGAAGACTTGAAACACTAAAAACAAACGAGACACAATGGAAATAATTTTTCACATAGATTTTATAAATAAAAATCTATGTGAGCCTTACGACGAAATTCAATACTTATCTTCAAGTACAAATGTTGTGTGAAATGTTACAGCAATAACCTTCACAACTGAAACTACAAACGAGGCAGGTGCCTTGTTCTAAAAACGAACTAAGTGTATAAATTATACACCGTTGAAATGCCTAGTCTATCTAATGATTACACTCTCAATAGATAAGAAGACACACAACCATACGGGTGGGATACTTCGTATGATCTAAAAGGTATAACTACTGGCCACAACTCCTAACAGGGATCAACGCTCGGTCTAGGAAATTGATCGAGTAGCACACATTGAATTATGGAGCCTTCAATCGGTATTTATAGAAGTGGGGTGCTGATTCTAGAGGCTTCCATATTGAGATCCTATTTTTTAGGATGTAAGATCCTATTTTTTAGGACTACAACTTCCATAATCTTTCTAGATCCTTCTTGCACGTTCCAGGTCATTCTAAGATGCTTCCAGCCTCTTCTAGCTCTTCTAGGACGTTCTCTAATATTCTGGAATCTTCCAGGTTCTAGATCCTTGTAGAAGCTTCTAGACTCTGCCAGAAATGCTGTGACATTTAGCTCAACATTTAATGTAAAATTTCAGAAAAGACTTAGAAAAAATCAAGGAAGGTCAAATTAAGATGTTGTTGAGAATGTTGATACATTTAAGAATTAACAACATCTACAATCTCCCCCAATTTGACCTTTCGACTACAACACACCTGATGCACATATATTTCTATACATACTCAGTATTATGTACTTAGTTGAGGTTGACATCATTGCTAAGCACTAGTCAAGACAATACCTGTTGTAACCGTTGGATCAAATCAAATGAAGATCAAGGATAATTTTACAATGATCCGTGCCATAAGATCAAGATAAATTTTATCCAAAATAGAACAAGTATAAACAATACACTTATTCACAACATACGTAACTTTACTGAAATCCTAAGTTAGGTTTGGAAGAAATAACTTAAGATTTAAGTAAGACTCAAACAAACAAAAATCAGAGCAAAAACAAAAAGAAATACTATCAAACTAAACAGACCTAAAGACAAACAAAACTAGACTTATATTATCAATAGGCAGTAAGCATATGAGAATTAAAGAAAAGTGTACTTCTAAATTATATTTTCATCAGAGCAAACAAATTTAAGCCAATTGAATAATAAGGCAAGTTAGAAAGACAAAACAAACAACAACTAACAAAGACCTAAAATCAGTAAGCAGTAAGCAAATAAGAATAATTCTTTAAGGCAAACAATTTAAGCAAACTTGATGCAGTAAGAAAATAAGAATAATTCTTAAGGCAAACAGTTTAAGCAAACTGAAAATAAACAACTAACATATACAACATGCAGTAAGCAAATAATGATAAGCAAGAAAACAATTTAAGCATGAAAGCAGTAATCTATTATCATAAATGCAAACAAATTAAGCAAGTTGAATAAAAGACAACCTATCAACTAGGAAGTAAAGACAAAATCTGTAAATCAACTTAAACACAGTAACAACAATGCATAAGATCAAGGGAAGTATAAAAGGCACAAATACTTAAGAAACTAAACATGTGACATATATTGTTGTAACAACAGCTGCAGCATCATGTTCCTGCACATAATCACATATAATGTTCAGCCCTCCCCCTGTCTTGTATCAACCTGTTCAGTTGTTACCATAACCTGTTTAGATGTCATAAAGAACATCCATACGTTCATCAATATCAGCAAATTAATCCTCATCCTCTTCAACAACAGTGCACGTTGTAGCAAAGTGAACTACAACATCTGGTTCAACAGTCTCTTCATGAATAGCATCAGGCACACAATCAGCTTCTAGTACATCTTCATGGAGCTCTTCACTTCGAACACCAGAAGGGTGATGGTGTTTCTCCCCCTGTGGTAGTAGAAAGCGTCTATAGCCACTGGACTTTAAGGAACTGAAGGCCATCAATAGAGTCCTGTAAACGTTTTAGTTGAAGTAAAATAAAAGATCTAGAAACAGGAAATATTTTGACCAATGTGACCACCAATGTGCTTCACATTTGGTGCAACATTTTTCTGTTCAGGTCTTGCTGGAGCTGGTCGAACTGGAATAAGAGCATCTCTGTGATCAAAACCATCTGAATTTTGTAACAAAGCAAATCAACAGTCCTTTCACCAAGTAACAGAGCAGGTGAGATAGTCATCAAGGGTACCTTGCCTCAAATAACCTCAGTTTCCTTAGGTTTTTAAAAATTCATGCCTCTTGAGGTATGAACATATCAACACAGGGTAAGGTAAAATTCCTTAATAATAAATATCACTATAAGCTGCGTGTGGTGAAAATAGTTAAATCCATATTGAAATTCTTCAACACAAAAATCTTATACAACAATATAGCTTAATCCTTAATCACCCTAGTGGAATCTGTAGAGGGTATTAAATAGTAGACAGTCAATTTATGGAATACAGAGTATAGAGATGTGAGATCTTTAGCAAGCATAAAAATATGTCACCTAGTTAATCTACCACCAGTTATAGAAGTAGCAACCAAATTCAAATCAGGTTCATCTTTATCAATCACAAGCTCTATCTCTAAGAGATCATTAATCAATTCCAAAGTAAATGAAACTAATCTCCCCCTAAATTGTACATTCCCATATCATTTAGATCTACGTCTACTCGTACTCTTCCTAAGTCAAGCACAAAATACATATACCCAATAAGACACAAAAGTATCACTCAAAGTTACAGTTTTCAACAATTTCTTTTCAACCAAAAAAATTGTATCAATCCTTTACTCTCAAAATCAGCAATGTTAATTCTCTTTTCCTTTAACACCTTTCGTCAAGATAGCTTAGTGATTTTAGCAACTAACCTATCAATCTAAGAATTATTATCAGGATCAGAATTACCACCTTTAGAATTTGTTTCCTCAGCTGATTCAGAGTCCATACTACTGCTCTTCTCAGAATCATCCCTCCTACTGTCATCAGGGTCTGGTGTTGCAGCACTTGCTTCAGCATTTGATGCAACATTCTTCCTCAGAGTCTTCTTAATCTCATACACAATGGGATTATCTTCTGAATTAGAATTTTCAATTCCTTTGGGCAAGTCTCGTTCAACAGCAACCATCTTTCCCTTTGGATCATACTTCCTTTTGACTCATTTCTCAGTAACCACATTTTCTTCCTCCGATTAAGAAAAGAACTTGAATCGGTTCATCTTCAACACTACTTCCTTTCTTCTTTCTCCTCAGTGAGTTAGAGTAATCAACTCTAGTGAACACAAAGCTGAATCTCCTTCGTTGAACATGGGCTCTTCTTTTCTCTTTTCTTTCTCAACTTCCTAAATGCAATCTATTCAGATTCACCAGTATTAAAAAGAGAAAATTAGTTTAACCTGAGTTAGCATTCGCGTCGGCCTCCTTCATTTGAGCGTCCTCAGAATCGGATGTCGCAGCATTTGCATACTCATTCTGCTCAGCAACAGGAAAATCATCAATTTCCTTTCAATCTTCCCCAGAAAGGAAGCACTCGAGGCAATTGCCTCTGTTTCAGTATTAGGACTTGGAAATTGGGGCTTTTATGAGGTGAATAAATCATGTGTAGTGGTGAGTTTTTGGGTTTTCAGTAGTGAGAAATGTCAATGGACATATTTCCAATCAGTAGAAATAGATTCTCAGAATTCACATTCGATTGAGACATATTCTCAACAGCTTGGTTCAGCTCGTTAAGGGTCGAATCGAGTTGAATGTGAGCAGTTGTAGGATTAGGTGTAACTGGAGTTGTTTGGGTAAGTGTTTCAGCTTTTCTGGTAGCAGTTGGTGAGTTTTGGTGTAAAACGGCCATGCAAGCGAAACTATTAAGGCTGAGAGAGATGGAGATGACGGTTTCGTGGGAGTTTGAGTGTGGTGAGGTAGTTTCTTTGTTTCCTGTCATTTAAGCACCAAGAAATCGAAAAGATAATCACGAAATTCGAGACACACAAGGCTTTAGCAAATCTTAAAATGCAATACTCAAATCACTCGAAAAAATGCAATGCTTAGTATATCATGTTATGAGAAGAATATATGAGAGAATGCATAGTTGGAAGTAATACGTTAAAAGAATAAGAACTAACTAAGGAAGGTTCTAGAAGAAATTCGATAATAGTCCATAAACTTAGCCATAAAAATAGATCATGGGTAAGTAGTGGATAAAATCATAATTAAATAATTAATTAAATTAAGAACATTGTAGAATATTTAGTATTTAAATGTGTATAATCTGAAATAAAACAAGGATGTGGGTTAGTATAATCAGGAATAAATAAAATAAATTTCCACAATTATCATTTGATTCGTGTTTAATCTTGACTTATTTGTGGAAATCTTTCTTGGTGCAGTCCCTCGTAGCAAATGAGGAATTCCGGCACATTCTGCGTGTGCAGAATACTAATGTGGATGGAAAAGAAAAGATCTGGTTTGCCATACCCTCTGCTAATTTGGGTATAATCTACTTTAGGGAAAGTAAACATTGAGAACTTTGGTATAATTTTATTAAAGTTATAATTTGGGTATAATTCACTTTAGCAGGAAAAACAAAAGTTTGAACTTAATAGTGTTTGCTCTGCTCATTATTTGATTTTATGCAATGTCTTACATGATGTGGACTGATTATCTTGTGTAAATAGTAGAGTATTTTTGTGTCTTTAGTTGTCTATACTTAATGGCAATACATGTTTAGAAGACCCTAATATGTATAATTTCCATCATTCTAGAAATTATTTTTACTTTATATCTTGTAAAGTTATCTGTGCTGCTACTCAGAGATTTCTCAAAGATAACCTCAAAAAAGCTATCTCCACTTCTATTCAGAGATTTCTCACGATGGCAGAGTATATGCTCACTTATGTTGTCTCTTAGCTCTAAGAGGTCAAAAATATTACTACCGTTTGGTGACCTTTATTTGCACCCAAAGCACATAAATTAGTGGTTGTCAATTTTTTTATGTTTTTGTCTTATTTTTCTTGTTGATACAACATTCTTGTCTATTTCCAAATCACAGGATGAAAGCTGATGATTGTTAGATGTGAAGGTTTTTGGCTATGCTGCTGTGGGAGGTTTTGCTGATAACGCAGGATGCAATTTTCGTTGCATATATAAATTCAATTTATTGCATATATTTGTATGTATAATGCATATCCGTTGTATTTTTAAATAAAATTAGTATTTTAGAACATCTTATTACAGTAATATATCATTCTATTGCATATTATGAAGTGTTTTAGAATATGCACTAATTCTTTTTATATGCAACTAATTGATTCTATTGCATATTATGAAGTGTTTTAGAATATGCACTAATTCTTTTTATATGCAACTAATTGATTCCGTGATTTTTGGAAATCGAATTGAGAGATTAGTAAATTTTTCGAATCTTGGAAAGTTAATAAATGAGCGTTATTTTCGAGATTGTGTTTCAGAAATCGTTTTTTAAGTAGCAACATATTTTTGCATATCAATGAGAATATGCAACAATTTTTTCTATATGCAACATATTTTTGCATGTCAAAGAGAATATGCAACATATTTTTGCATGTCAAAGAGAATATGCAACATATTTCTCGGAATCGAATTGAAAAATTACTCGGAATCGAATTGAAAAATTAATAAATTTTTTAAATTTTAGAAAAATAATAAATGTGCGCAATTTTCAAGATTTTTACCGATTTCATTTTTTAATACTCGATTTTATAATTCTAATTTTGCTGAAATTAAAATTTTAAAATTCGAAATCCTAGTTGCACATTTTTCGAGGTTATAATTCCGCAGAATTTATAATTCTGGAAGTTGACTTTTAATAATAATAATAATGAAATTGAAAATTGAAAATTTGAAATTCATTTAGTTAAAGGGTATAATTGTACAATTATGTTCTAATTTGTCCTTCTTTATAATTCCATAAAAAATTGTCTTTAATTTTAAAGATTAAGTGTGGATTGTCCTATAGTGTAACTTCCCCTTTGAAAATAACCTCCAACAATTCAATTTTTGAAACTACTATAATTATTTAAGTAGTTACAGAAAAATTCAAGGCAAAAAGTAGTTTGTCCGTCCGCTACTAAATTGGTGCGACATTCGTGTAATATTACAAGCTACTAATGGGTTCAAATATAGGACAAAAATTACTTTGGTTTTCCTACTCAAATTTTGGTGACAACAAATATTTGAAAAATCATTTCGCATTCATTTCAACTCCAAAATGAGTGAATGAGATATCAAGTCGAAATTCACTTCAAAACACGTTTTCCAACATATATATGACATATTATGTTGATCAGTCAGGATTATTGCATATTTTTGTGCTTTAGTTTGATATGTGAATTAAATTGATATTTTAGTGTGTGTTTTCAACTCATTTATTTTGTGGCTTTAAATTACCTTGATATGTCATTTATTTTATTTTATTTAGGTGAAATAGGAGCATGTTGTGAAAAGAAATTGGCCCAAATGTCAGGCATGTCAGAAATTCATGCTATCTTGGATTAAAGCCAAAAAAACTTAAATGGGTTGTGAGAGTGGAAGAAAAGAAAAAAAAAAGGCCACGGTTATATGCACACAGAGTTATTGAGGACACCTACTCAGTTACTACACCCACTCTAACATGAGTACACACACAGTGAAAAATCTAAAATACCCTTCCCCCTCTAAACCCTAATTTTATGACTCAGCCTCCCTCCTCCATTTTCTTCATTTTCACGTTGACATTACACCCACGATTCTCTGCAACCCTTCCTCAACCTCCGTGCCTCCTCCATCGCGCCACCGCCGCCGTACCTTGTTAGTATATATGTTCTAGAGACAATTATTATAAGGACATTGTACTCAGTTATTTAAATATTATTGATTTTATTAATAATATTCGGTGATACACTTATAGAATGTTATGTTTGATTGTTTGCATTTATTCTTATATGTGTTCCCATGAACTAATGATGTCATTGAGATATGAGATCTCGATTGACTATATCATGGTTCTTAAAGTAGCCCCAATCAATGATCATCGAGATTGGGATATCGATGATGCGATTGAGATTGGTGTGCAGTCTAAATTATATCCGTAAGGATGTAGTGGTTCTCACAACTACGCGATATTAGGTATCTCATGATGGATGCACAGATACTTTGAGAGTATTGGCTTGCCCAATCGAGAAACCGTTTGGTGTATTCTATTTACGTGTCTACGAGAATATCGATTTGTGGAGCAATGTAATGTCCTTCGACTTGAGGACAATACACGCGACATGTGCAGAGTGATGGGCTTTGACCATGACCGACGCTTGCACTCCTAACGGGGTAGATTAGGCATGTGTTGGACACACCATAAAATGCATGTGTGCGGTTGTTGAGCCAAAAATAGATTTTGAGAGAATACTTGTCTTCTCATAACTATTTGGATCATTAGTCATTGACAAATGCACGTCACATTTGGAATGGTGTTCAAATGCGACAATATGATCAATTAGTGTAATGAGATAACGTGATTAAATTATTGGGATAGACGCATTATCATTTTCTAGATTTAATCGGAGTATACGTGAATGAAAGGATCATATCAATGTGAGGTTCGATCACATTACAGGTTGTTGCTATATCCTCACAACGTACCTCACATATTGAGATTGTCTGGTTCATTGTCTAGGGTTCTACTAAGACCGTTAGTTTGACTAATCGCTTGATATGTGAGGGCCTATGGGTCACACAACAAGTAGTCGTAATTTACGAATTAAAGTTGGCTGAATTAATTATTTTATTTGATCAATATATTTAATTTATGGAGAAATATAAAATAATTCTATTGGATAGAATTATAATTTATTTAATTAAAATAGATTTAATTAATAAGATGATATATTAGATATATCATAATTACTTAATATATTGGTTATATTATGTGATAAATATGGTAAACGATATTTTATTATATATTGGATTTATAAAATAAAATAAAATATATATGTGAGCTCAAGCCCATGTGCACAAATAAGTTTTATGTTTTACTATTGAAAGTGTGTTGTGTATGGTGTATCTAGTGTTTAAATTAAAAACAGAATAATGTTGCACACAATGTTGAGACAAATAGTGCAACACTGACTCTAACAAAATATCAGAAATTAAGATTCACAGCGGAAGACTTGAAACACTAAAAACAAACGAGACACAATGGAAATAATTTTTCACATAGATTTTATAAATAAAAATCTATGTGAGCCTTACGACGAAATTCAATACTTATCTTCAAGTACAAATGTTGTGTGAAATGTTACAGCAATAACCTTCACAACTGAAACTACAAACGAGGCAGGTGCCTTGTTCTAAAAACGAACTAAGTGTATAAATTATACACCGTTGAAATGCCTAGTCTATCTAATGATTACACTCTCAATAGATAAGAAGACACACAACCATACGGGTGGGATACTTCGTATGATCTAAAAGGTATAACTACTGGCCACAACTCCTAACAGGGATCAACGCTCGGTCTAGGAAATTGATCGAGTAGCACACATTGAATTATGGAGCCTTCAATCGGTATTTATAGAAGTGGGGTGCTGATTCTAGAGGCTTCCATATTGAGATCCTATTTTTTAGGATGTAAGATCCTATTTTTTAGGACTACAACTTCCATAATCTTTCTAGATCCTTCTTGCACGTTCCAGGTCATTCTAAGATGCTTCCAGCCTCTTCTAGCTCTTCTAGGACGTTCTCTAATATTCTGGAATCTTCCAGGTTCTAGATCCTTGTAGAAGCTTCTAGACTCTGCCAGAAATGCTGTGACATTTAGCTCAACATTTAATGTAACATTTCAGAAAAGACTTAGAAAAAATCAAGGAAGGTCAAATTAAGATGTTGTTGAGAATGTTGATACATTTAAGAATTAACAACATCTACAATCTCCCCCAATTTGACCTTTCGACTACAACACACCTGATGCACATATATTTCTATACATACTCAGTATTATGTACTTAGTTGAGGTTGACATCATTGCTAAGCACTAGTCAAGACAATACCTGTTGTAACCGTTGGATCAAATCAAATGAAAATCAAGGATAATTTTACAATGATCCGTGCCATAAGATCAAGATAAATTTTATCCAAAATAGAACAAGTATAAACAATACACTTATTCACAACATAAGTAACTTTACTGAAATCCTAAGTTAGGTTTGGAAGAAATAACTTAAGATTTAAGTAAGACTCAAACAAACAAAAATCAGAGCAAAAATAAAAAGAAATACTATCAAACTAAACAGACCTAAAGACAAACAAAACTAGACTTATATTATCAATAGGCAGTAAGCATATGAGAATTAAAGAAAAGTGTACTTCTAAATTATATTTTCATCAGAGCAAACAAATTTAAGCCAATTGAATAATAAGGCAAGTTAGAAAGACAAAACAAACAACAACTAACAAAGACCTAAAATCAGTAAGCAGTAAGCAAATAAGAATAATTCTTTAAGGCAAACAATTTAAGCAAACTTGATGCAGTAAGAAAATAAGAATAATTCTTAAGGCAAACAGTTTAAGCAAACTGAAAATAAACAACTAACATATACAACATGCAGTAAGCAAATAATGATAAGCAAGAAAACAATTTAAGCATGAAAGCAGTAATCTATTATCATAAATGCAAACAAATTAAGCAAGTTGAATAAAAGACAACCTATCAACTAGGAAGTAAAGACAAGATCTGTAAATCAACTTAAACACAGTAACAACAATGCATAAGATCAAGGGAAGTATAAAAGGCACAAATACTTAAGAAACTAAACATGTGACATATATTGTTGTAACAACAGCTGCAGCATCATGTTCCTGCACATAATCACATATAATGTTCAGCCCTCCCCCTGTCTTGTATCAACCTGTTCAGTTGTTACCATAACCTGTTTAGATGTCATAAAGAACATCCATACGTTCATCAATATCAGCAAATTAATCCTCATCCTCTTCAACAACAGTGCACGTTGTAGCAAAGTGAACTACAACATCTGGTTCAACAGTCTCTTCATGAATAACATCAGGCACACAATCAGCTTCTAGTACATCTTCATGGAGCTCTTCACTTCGAACACCAGAAGGGTGATGGTGTTTCTCCCCCTGTGGTAGTAGAAAGCGTCTATAGCCACTGGACTTTAAGGAACTGAAGGCCATCAATAGAGTCTTGTAAACGTTTTAGTTGAAGTAAAATAAAAGATCTAGAAACAGGAAATATTTTGACCAATGTGACCACCAATGTGCTTCACATTTGGTGCAACATTTTTCTGTTCAGGTCTTGCTGGAGCTGGTCGAACTGGAATAAGAGCATCTCTGTGATCAAAACCATCTGAATTTTGTAACAAAGCAAATCAACAGTCCTTTCACCAAGTAACAGAGCAGGTGAGATAGTCATCAAGGGTACCTTGCCTCAAATAACCTCAGTTTCCTTAGGTTTTTAAAAATCCATGCCTCTTGAGGTATGAACATATCAACACAGGGTAAGGTAAAATTCCTTAATAATAAATATCACTATAAGCTGCGTGTGGTGAAAATAGTTAAATCCATATTGAAATTCTTCAACACAAAAATCTTATACAACAATATAGCTTAATCCTTAATCACCCTAGTGGAATCTGTAGAGGGTATTAAATAGTAGACAGTCAATTTATGGAATACAGAGTATAGAGATGTGAGATCTTTAGCAAGCATAAAAATATGTCACCTAGTTAATCTACCACCAGTTATAGAAGTAGCAACCAAGTTCAAATCAGGTTCATCTTTATCAATCACAAGCTCTATCTCTAAGAGATCATTAATCAATTCCAAAGTAAATGAAACTAATCTCCCCCTAAATTGTACATTCCCATATCATTTAGATCTACGTCTACTCGTACTCTTCCTAAGTCAAGCACAAAATACATATACCCAATAAGACACAAAAGTATCACTCAAAGTTACAGTTTTCAACAATTTCTTTTCAACCAAAAAAATTGTATCAATCCTTTACTCTCAAAATCAGCAATGTTAATTCTCTTTTCCTTTAACACCTTTCGTCAAGATAGCTTAGTGATTTTAGCAAGTAACCTATCAATCTAAGAATTATTATCAGGATCAGAATTACCACCTTTAGAATTTGTTTCCTCAGCTGATTCAGAGTCCATACTACTGCTCTTCTCAGAATCATCCCTCCTACTGTCATCAGGGTCTGGTGTTGCAGCACTTGCTTCAGCATTTGATGCAACATTCTTCCTCAGAGTCTTCTTAATCTCATACACAATGGGATTATCTTCTGAATTAGAATTTTCAATTCCTTTGGGCAAGTCTCGTTCAACAGCAACCATCTTTCCCTTTGGATCATACTTCCTTTTGACTCATTTCTCAGTAACCACATTTTCTTCCTCCGATTAAGAAAAGAACTTGAATCGGTTCATCTTCAACACTACTTCCTTTCTTCTTTCTCCTCAGTGAGTTAGAGTAATCAACTCTAGTGAACACAAAGCTGAATCTCCTTCGTTGAACATGGGCTCTTCTTTTCTCTTTTCTTTCTCAACGATCTTCCTAAATGCAATCTATTCAGATTCACCAGTATTAAAAAGAGAAAATTAGTTTAACCTGAGTTAGCATTCGCGTCGGCCTCCTTCATTTGAGCGTCCTCAGAATCGGATGTCGCAGCATTTGCATACTCATTCTGCTCAGCAACAGGAAAATCATCAATTTCCTTTCAATCTTCCCCAGAAAGGAAGCACTCGAGGCAATTGCCTCTGTTTCAGTATTAGGACTTGGAAATTGGGGCTTTTATGAGGTGAATAAATCATGTGTAGTGGTGAGTTTTTGGGTTTTCAGTAGTGAGAAATGTCAATGGACATATTTCCAATCAGTAGAAATAGATTCTCAGAATTCACATTCGATTGAGACATATTCTCAACAGCTTGGTTCAGCTCGTTAAGGGTCGAATCGAGTTGAATGTGAGCAGTTGTAGGATTAGGTGTAACTGGAGTTGTTTGGGTAAGTGTTTCAGCTTTTCTGGTAGCAGTTGGTGAGTTTTGGTGTAAAACGGCATGCAAGCGAAACTATTAAGGTTGAGAGAGATGGAGATGACGGTTTTGTGGGAGTTTGAGTGTGGTGAGGTAGTTTCTTTGTTTCCTGTCATTTAAGCACCAAGAAATCGAAAAGATAATCACGAAATTCGAGACACACAAGGCTTTAGCAAATCTTAAAATGCAATACTCAAATCACTCGAAAAAATGCAATGCTTAGTATATCATGTTATGAGAAGAATATATGAGAGAATGCATAGTTGGAAGTAATACGTTAAAAGAATAAGAACTAACTAAGGAAGATTCTAGAAGAAATTCGATAATAGTCCATAAACTTAGCCATAAAAATAGATCATGGGTAAGTAGTGGATAAAATCATAATTAAATAATTAATTAAATTAAGAACATTGTAGAATATTTAGTATTTAAATGTGTATAATCTGAAATAAAACAAGGATGTGGGTTAGTATAATCAGGAATAAATAAAATAAATTTCCACAAATAATTAAATAATTATAACTAATAAAAATATAATCGAATCATCTAATGTTGTGCTCAAAACTGTTACAAACACCTCAACACGGTTTTTACATGAATTTACTTCATTTGTGTTGCACCATATTTTTTCTTTTTGTGTTATAGCATCTAATTTGTATTGATCCATTGTTCCTGTAGAGTACATCGTAGTAGCGAACTCCGTGCCCCATACTTAGTTAATGGATTACAAACCTCTTGATGTTTTTACTAAATATCACCTTTTGAAAAGAAGGCATCGTAGTAGCGAACTCCGTGCTCCATAGTTACTCAGTGATTTGGTACATCTTTTAGTATGCTAATAACATTCTATTTTTTTTATGCATTTGAGAGGTGTAAGACATGTTTATTTTTGCACAACAAATTTTAGATTCAAGAATATTTTACAAAGGAATTATTCAACGAAAATAGGAAATAAATTAAATCTATAACAACTATAAAACCTTATGATGTTGTCTCAAATGCTACGACATTTGTGACACCATCCACCTAGGATTATTCAGATACTACACATACCAAGAGATTTCTTCAAAGATGAGAATGTCTCAAGGTCAAGACCTTAGTAAATATATCAACATTATGATTTTCAGTAGGTACATATTCCAACTTCACTATGTTCTTCTCCACTAAATCTCTCATAAAATAATTTCTAATGCAAATGTGTTTAGTGAGTGAGTGTTGTACTGAACTTTTAGAAATGTTTATGCACTCATATTATCACAGAAAATTGTAAGGATATCAATTTCAATTTCATAGGCATGAAACATCTTGCTTAACCACAAGATTGTTTCCCATGTAGAAACATCCTCTACTCTTACTCTTTTTGTCATCTATATCTCATGCTCAATCTGCATCACTGTATCCAATCAAGGTGTTGTTGGTGTCCTTAGTGTACCATATCCCAAGTTCACTTGTACCTGCATCAAACTTGATAATTCTTTTCAAAATATTCAGGCGAGATTCCTTTGGATTAGCTTGGTACCTAGCACAAATAAAAACACTATGCATAATATCTGGTCTATTAGAGGTTAAATAAAGTAACTTCTTATCATGGACCTATACAATGTTGGATCAACATCCTTACCAACATTGTCTTTGCAAAGTTTCAAAGTAGATCTCATAAAAGTTTTCATTACTTTTTAACTTTCAAAATCAAACCTTTTAACCAAGTTCTTAGCATACATACCTTGAGAGAAGAATATACCATCCTTACATTGCTTGATTTGAAGACCAAGAAAAATAATAATTCAAGTCTCCAACTATACTCATCTCAAATGTTGCAGTCATTGTCTCAACAAATTTGTTAACATTTTAACACAAGTTGAACCAAATACAATGTCATCAACATATATTTGAGCAATAAGTAAATCTTCTCCAGTGTGCTTAATAAACAAAGTTATATCAGTTTCTCCTCTAACAAAAACGATTAGGGTATAGTGGATCTTCAAATCCTTAAGTTGTTCAACATATGCTTCTTCATTCAAAATGCAATTTAGAAATGCAGCTTATACATCCATTTGATGAAGTTTAATGTCAATAAAACATGCAATTGCTAGCAATAATCTAAAAGGTTCTATCCTAGCAACAAGTGCAAAAGTTTCATCAAAATCAATAACCTCAACTTGGGTGTAATCTTGTGCAACTAATCTAGTCTCAATCCTAAAAAATGTTATCAAACTCATCAGTTTTATTCTTAAAAAGTCAACTTTGTTCTAATGACATTAGTATTACTAGGTCTTAGAACAAATGTCCATACTTCAAAGTTTTCAAACTGATTAAGTTCATCATGCATAGCATTTATCCAATTTTCATCATTTTATGCTTCATTCACATTTTTAGGTTCAATTTCAGAATAGTAACACTCTGCATTCACAACATTGCAAATAGAAGACATGCATATTGTTCTTACCACATCTACCTTATTTGATCTTACTCTTCCTCTTGTTTGCACTCCAACTGTAGCATCACCTATGATCTGGTCAGAATGATGACTTTTCCCAATTCTTGAAGAAGGGTTCATTTTGGGAACATATTGATCATTCTGGAAAGGTACAACTGACTGTTCTGTAGATGTTGACCCAGATGTGTTAACATTCGGTGCAACATTTTTCAGACTTCAGTGTATTCTCAGAATTGTCAGTGACTTGTGATACCTCTTCTTCATCTTTGTCATCTGTAAGACCTTAATCATCATCAAACACAACATTAACAGATTCTTGAACAGTGTTAGTCTTAAGGTTATAAACTCTATAAGCTTTACTATTTCTAGAATAGCCTAAAAGGAAACCTTACACTTTTAGAATCAAACTTATGAAGTTGATTCATATAATTCAGAATATAACACATACAACCAAATAAATGAAAATACTTCACATTCGGTTTTCAATTGTTCACAATCTCATAAGGTGTTTGAATAGTACCAGATCGAATATAAACTCCATTATATGATGTGTTCAATGCTACAACTTAAAATCTCTTAACAAGACTTTTAGACGTAAGCATGACTCTTATCATTTCTTGTAGAGTTATATTCTTTCTTTTAGCAAAGACATTCCATTGTGGAGTTTTAGTAGATGAATATTCTTGCAAAATACCAGTTTAATCATAAAAATCATTAAACATACTGTTTTCAAATTCCCTACCATGCATGATCAGTTCTAATATGGCCAACTTTCAAGTTAAACACATTTTTGAACCTTTTGTAAAGAATTTTAAATGCAACAATTTAATGTTTCAAATATATCTCTTAAAAACTCAATCCAGGTAAATCAAGAAAAATCATCTACCACAACAAGTGAATATATTTTGCCTCTAATGCTTTCAGTTTTCATAGGACTAATTAAATCCATGTGCAAAACAATTCGAAACATTGATGTGTAGAACAATGTGACAGCATTTTATGCAACACTCTTACCTGCTTACCTTTCTGGCATAGTCCCAATATAGTAGTACTCTGAAACTTCTGTTTTGGTAATCCTTTTCACTGCATCGACTTTGATTAGTCTCTTCACTGATATATAATGTGCATGTCGCAATTTTTGATGCAATAAGACATTTTCATCATTCTTTGACAAATTACACACATTTGTTCCAATGAGATAACAATTATCTACTGCCCTAGACAATTTTCATATTCATTAAGAACATACACATGATTCTTTGTCAAATTTTACATGCATATTATCATCACAAAGTTGACTAATACTAATCAAATCAGCAAACAAGCCATCAAAAATGTAAAACAATTTTTTAAGCTCAGGAAAACCTTCAACATTTAAAGTTCCTTTTCCTATTGTCATTTCGAACAACCATCATATGGAACATTACCATCATTCAAGGTCACATAATCAGATAAGTATTCAATTTGTACTGTCATATGTCTAGAACAACAACTATCACAATACCATTGACCAAGTAAACATGCTTTCAAAGAGGTGTGAACAACATTACAAGTAACATCAGATTTCCATGCAGATTTCAGAAAATGTTTCATAGGATGTGACATATTTTTAGGCAACATTTTCTCATATCTCAGATCATCAAACATTTGCATACAGTAAGGACAAATATGATCAATTTTCAAAAAATAATGACATACAAACTTCTTTTCAATGTTTTTTGACTTTGTGAGAATCTGTTTGTGCAGATGTTACAACAAATGTTTTAACATTTGCCTTCACAAATTTCACAGTAATTTCAAAATCCTTAGAAATAGAAGTAGTTTCACTATCATAATGTATACCACAATTATCAAATTTACCAATAGCTATAACATATATCAGAAGCACTCATAGAAAATTTTATGAAACTTAAAGTAGAGGTGATCAATTTCTTCTTCAGTTTACAAACTTCTAAAAAATCTCTTCTGGAATGTATGACTTCTAGCTTGGAAATTGTCTCTTTCAAATTCACATTCTCTTTATTCAAAGAAATAAGAGTGGGTTTCTGAGAGTTACAATCATCCAACAACTTTTGGTACTTATGATCATCAATCCTTATGACTGCATCATTAACAAACCCATTAAAACAATTCAAATTTGGGTGACTCTGTTTTGATGTTACCATAAATGTTATGACATTAGGTGCAACATCAAAATCTGTTTCATCCAGATCATCATATAAAAAATTATCATAATCAATCTTAGTATGAAAAGTGAATTCAACATCTTTTGATTCATCAAATTCATCATTTGATTCATCACTTAAGGTAGTACTAAAATTCAGTTTTTGCTTAAGTCTAATATTGGCACATTAATTTTCATAAAGACCATATTCAGAACATGCATTGAACTGATTTTTTACATTAAAGATCATACCTTGGTTTACCTTCACTTTTTGATAACCTTGGTTGAAATTGACTTTTCCTTCTTTCTGGTGGGGTGTTGATGTGTTGATTTGGATCTTTGGTACATCATAACCTGTAAGTACAGTCCTCCAAGCACGTTCATCAATCGACTTGATATACATGCACAACTTAGGCTTAAAATATGGATAATATGTCCGAGTGCCTAAGTGTAGTGGATATGTGATGTGTTTCCATTGCTAACATAAACTAAAAACACACTTAAACGAGGATCTAACCTAGTGTCGTCAGGTATCAGCTCTGATACCAACTGAAAGTGTGTTGTGTATGGTGTATCTAGTTTTTAAGTTAAAAACAGAATAATGCTGCACACAATGTTGAGACAAATAGTGCAACACTGACTCTAACAGAATATCAGAAATTAAGATTCACAGCGGAAGACTTGAAACACTAAAAACAAACGAGACACAATGGAAATAATTTTTCACATAGATTTTATAAATAAAAATCTATGCGAGCCTTACGGCGAAATTCAATACTTATCTTCAAGTACAAATGTTGTGTGAAATGTTACAGCAATAACCTTCACAACTGAAACTACAAACGAGGCAGGTGTCTTATTCTAAAAACGAACTAAGTGTATAAATTATACACTGTCGAAATGCCTAGTCTATCTAATGATTACACTCTCAATAGATAAGAAGACACACAGCCATACGGGTGGGATACTTCGTATGATCTAAAAGGTATAACTACTGGCCACAACTCCTAACAGGGATGAACGCTCGGTCTAGGAAATTGATCGAGTAGCACACACTGAATTATGGAGCCTTCAATCGGTATTTATAGAAGTGGGGTACTGATTCTAGAGGCTTCCATATTGAGATCCTATTTTTTAGGATGTAAGATCCTATTTTTTAGGACTACAACTTCCATAATCTTTCTAGATCCTTCTTGCACGTTCCAGGTCATTCTAAGATGCTTCCAGCCTCTTCTAGCTCTTCTAGGACGTTCTCCAATATTCTGGAATCTTCCAGGTTCTAGATCCTTGTAGAAGCTTCTAGACTCTGCCAGAAATGCTGTGACATTTAGCTCAACATTTAATGTAACATTTCAGAAAAGACTTAGAAAAAATCAAGGAAGGTCAAATTAAAATGTTGTTGAGAATGTTGATACATTTAAGAATTAACAACATCTACAATCTCCCCCAATTTGACCTTTCGGCTACAACACACCTGATGGTGGGTGTACTAATGATGAAAAAATTATTTAATTTTAGCTAGGGTAGAACTGACATTTCACATTTAAATAATTTGTAAAAAAAAAAGGCTCAGTGGGTGTATTCAACAAAACTGTGTGCGTGTATAAACATGGGTTTTGTTTTGGGCCCTGGTAGTCCAGGAGGGAATTGAGAAAGGGTTTGACTATTTACACCTCCATTTTAGATGGATGCACTCCCCCGATTGATGCACCCCCCCTAAAATCGGTCTAGGATAAATGTACCCCCTCGAATTGTCCTAAATACCTTTTTGTCTCTAAAACACAATTTACTAGACAGACCCCCCAACCCTATTTTCTCTTCTTTCTCTTTTTCACCTTCCCCACCCTACCCCATTTCTTTTTCCCCATCCCCTTTCTCACCCAACCCCTACTCACGGTAGCCTACCGTCGCCTTCTATCGCAGTCGCCGCCGTCCCGCCGAACCCTCTTTCTCTTTTCTCTCTTCTCACTTCGTCCCCCTTCCTTCTGCATTTTTTTTTTTACTTTTTTTCCTCCCTCCCCCTCCATTCCTTCTCCTCCCTTCACCCACCAACCGCCCCCATCCACAGCCACTACCGCTCTCTCTACCCTTCTTCTCTCTTTCTCTCTCTTTTTTCTGCAACAAAACTCTCTTCCCACCGCCAACCCATCCCTCCCCCTACCCCCATCCAACCAAGCCCCTAGCACCACCAGCACCCTCCCCGCCCAAAAAAAAAAAAAAAAACCTCACGCTGCTCCCCCACGTAAGCCATTTTTATCGACGAGAGTGTATATGATCGACCCTGATCTTTCGAATTAAAAAATTCTAAGATTTCAAAGTTCTTTTTTTTTTTTCATTTTTGAGATTGTGGCGGTGGTGCTGCCGTCGACGGTGGCGGAGGCCGAAAGTGGTGGCAGTTGGTTAGTGCTTAAATGTTGAAAGGTGTGTGGATAGTAGAAGGGTGCATTTAGCAGTAGTTTTTTACTTAAAGTGTATTTTAATTTTTTTACACTATTATTTAATTAATAAATTAAAAGGTGGAGTGCATCCATCTAAAATGGAGGTGTAAATAGTGAAACCCATTGAGAAAAAAAGGAATGGATTCTGTAGATGTTGTTAACTCTCAAATGCTTTAACATTATCAACAACATCTTAATTTGACCTTCCTTGATTTATTCTAAGTCATTTCTGAAATGTTACATTAAATGTTGTACTAAATGCTCTCACATTCAGGAACGATTCTAGAAGCTTCTACAAGAGTCTGGAACCTGGAAGATTCCAGAAGGTTGGTTTTGTAAACAAGTGTACTGTTTATACTTGTTTTGGTTTTGAATAAGATTACTTTGATCTTGTGGCACGGATCTTAGTAAAATTATTCTTGATCTTCTTTTGATTTGATCCAAGGGTTACAACATGTATTGTCTTGACTAGTATTTAGCCTTGATGTTCAACTCACCTAAATACATAATACTGAGTATGTATAGAAATATATGTGCATCAGGTGTGTTGTAGTCGAAAGGTCAAATTGGGGGAGATTGTAGATGTTGTTAACTCTTAAATGCTTTAACATTATCAACAACATCTTAATTTGACCTTCCTTGATTTATTCTAAGTCATTTCTGAAATGTTACATTAAATGTTGTACTAAATGCTCTCACATTCAGGAACGATTCTAGAAGCTTCTACAAGAGTCTGGAACCTGGAAGATTCCAGAAGGTTGGAGAACGTGCTAGAAGAGTTTAGAGCATTGTAGAACGACCTGGAAGATGGCAGAAGGATCTAGAAAGATCATGGAGGTTGAGGTCCTAAAAAATAGGATCTCATAATGGAAGGATATAGAAGCTGAGTATTTCTCTATAAATACCGCAAGAGCCTCTCATTTCAAAGTATGCACTATTCGAGTAACACCTCCTTGAGCGTTCAACCCTAGTTAGGAGTTATGGTCAGTAGTTGTATCTTTTAACGTACGCCGAGGGATACCACACCTTCCAGTGTACTTAGTTCTAGTCTTGTATCGAGTGAGAGTGAATCATAGATCAGATTAGTTCTTTAGACAATGTCTTACACTTAAGTCTATTTGCGGATTCAGGCACCTGCCTCGATCGTAGTTTCTGTTTGTGGAATGTTGAAGTAATTGCTGAGACATTTCACACGACATTTTTGTGTATAACTTAGGAACTAAGTTATTGTTTCGCCGTAAGGCTTAGCATAGGTTTTGTTATTAATAAAATCTATGTTAAAAATTATTCCATTGTGTTCGTATTGTGTTTTAGTGTTTTAGACTTCCGCTGTGTACTGTGTTTAATTATTCACATTCTGTTAGAGTTAATGCTACACTAAGTGTCACAACATTCAGAGTAACATTGTTCTGTTTTTTACTTAAACACTAGATACCATCCCCCCACACACTTTCAGTTGGTATCAGAGCCGATACCTGACGACACTAGGTTTAGATCCTTGCTTAAAGTGTGTTTTAGTTTATGTTAGCAATGGAAACACATCACATATCCACAGCACTTAGGCCACCCGTTTTAGATGGTTCAAATTATGCTTATTGGAAGCCTAAGATGCGTATGTACATCAAGTCAATTGATGAACGTGCTTGGAGGACTATTCTTACAGGTTGGGACGTACCAAAGAATCCAGCAGATGCCGATGGTGAAATTCAACTCAAGAAAGAAGTTGATTGGACAGCCGATGAGATAACAACAGCAGGATATAATTCTAAAGCCTTAAATGCTATTTTTACCTCTGTTGATACCTCTATATTTAAAATTATATCTAACTGTTCTACTTCTAAAGATGCATGGAACAGGTTACAAGAGCATTGTGAAGGTTCCGATAGTGTTCGAAGGACAAAGCTTCGAATGTTGGGGACAAAGTTTGAGAATCTCCGAATGAGGGAAGATGAAACAATTTCATCCTACAATGAAAGGTTAAGTGAGATTATTAATGAATCACATTCTCTTGGTGACCCTTTTCTAATGTTAGAGTAGTACATAAGATATTAAGGTCTGTTCCTAAAAGATTTGATGCTAAAATTTGTGCTATTGAAGAGGCAAAATATACTGATAAGTTGAGTCAAAATGAATTAGTGTGTATTCTTAGAACCTATGAAATAAACACTAATCAAACTGATGAAGCTAAAGATGATAAGAAAGTTGTTTTTAAAGGAGAGACATCAAACAAATCTGAGATTCAGCCTATCATTACTGAGGTTGATTCGGATGAAGAATTGATTGATGAATGCCTTAGCAATCCTGACAACATTGCCCTTCTTACAAAGCATTTTAATAAATTTCTTAAGAAGTCTATGCATAAATCTAAAGGAAACATTCAGCCTAAGATCCAAATCAACACATCAACACCACAACCAGAAAGGAGGAAGAGTCAATTCACACCAAGACCATCAAAGAGTGAAGGTAAACCAAGGTATGATCCTGAATTTAGAAAATCAGTTCAATGCAATGCATGTTCTGGTTATGGACACTATGCAAATGAGTGTGCCAATACCAGACTGAAGCAAAAACTGAATTTTAGTGCTACCTTGAGTGATGAATCTGATAACGATGATCTTGATGAGTTTAATGAAAATGAAAGTGCTCATTTTACCATAATTGATTATAATGATTCCTCAGATGATGATCTGGATGATACCGATTCTGATGTTGCACCTGATGTCTTCACATCTACAGTAACATCAAAATAGAGTCACCCAGATTTGAACTGTTTTAATGGTTTTGTTGATGATGCAGGAAAAAGGATTGATGATGAGACATATCAGAAATTGTTAGATGATTGGAACTCTCAGAAACTCTCTCTGAATTCTTTGAATAAAGAGAATGAGGATCTGAAAGACACAATCACTAAGCTAGAAGTCTTACTTACCAGAAGAGATCTTGAAGTTTGTAAACTGAAGGAGAAATTGATCAACTCTACCTTAAGTTTCAAAAAGTTTTCCAAGAGTGCTTCTAAAGTGAATGATGCTATAACTACTGGTAAATCTAATAATTATGGTTTAGGTTATGATGGTGAAACTGCTTCTATTTCTGAAAATTTTAAAAAAACCTGTGAAATTTGTGAAGGCAAATGCTAGCACATCTGGTGTAACATCTGCACAAACAGATTCTCACAAGGTTGAAAGGAAGTATATTTGTCATTATTGCTTTAAATATGGTCATATTCGTCCCTTCTGCTTGAAAATGTTTAAAGATTTGAGAGCTGAGTTTATGCCATCCAAAATGTCTTCACATCCTAGGAAACATTCTATGAAATCTGCATGGAAACCAAAAGTTACCTGTAATGTTGTTCACACATCCTTGAAAGCATGTTTACCTGGTCTATGGTATTTTGATAGTGGTTGTTCTAGACATATGACAGGACAAATAGACTACTTATCTGATTATGTGACCTTGAATGGTGGTAATGTTACATATGGTGGTGGATCAAAAGGAAAGATAATAGGAAAAGGAACTTTGAATGTTAAAGGTTTTCCTAAGCTTAAAAATGTTTTGCATGTTGATGACTTACTTGCTAATCTGATTAGTATTAGTCAACTTTGTGATGATAATTTGCATGTAAAATTTGACAAAGAGTCTTGCTATGTTCTTAATGAAGATGATGATTGTTTAATGACTGGTACTAGGTCTGCAGATAACTGTTATCTTATTGGAACTAATGTATGCAATTTGTCAAAACATGATGAGAATGTCTTATGGCACCAAAGATTAGGACATGTAAATTATAGGGCAATGAAGAAACTAATCGTATCAGATGCAATCAAAGGAATACCTAAACTGAGCTTCCTGAATACCACTCTGAGCTTCCTGAATACCACTGTATGTGGATCATGCCAGAAAGGTAAACAGGTAAGAGTGCCGCATAGAATGCTGTCACATTGTTCTACACATCGATGTTTTGAATTGTTGCACATGGATTTGACGGGTCCTATGAAAACTGAAAGCATTGGAGGTAAGAGATATTCCTTAGTTGTGGTAGATGATTTTTCTAGATATACTTGGATTGAGTTTTTAAGAGATAAATCTGAAACATTTGCTGCTTTTAAAGTTCTCTATAAAAGGTTCAAAAATGTGTTTAACTTGAAAGTTGGCCGTATTAGAACTGATCATGGTAGGGAATTTGAGAATAGCATGTTTAATGATTTCTGTGATAAGAAAGGTATCTTGCAAGAATATTCATCTCCTAAAACTCCACAACAAAATGGAATTGTTGAAAGAAAGAATAGAACTTTACAAGAAATGGCAAGAGTCATGCTTTTATCTAAAAGTCTTTCTAAAACATTTTGGGCTGAAGCATTGAATACAGCATGTCATATTATTAATAGAGTTTATATTCGATCTGGTACTAATCAAACACCTTATGAGATTCTGAATGTTAGAAAACCAAGTGTGAAATATTTTCATGTATTTGGTTGTGTGTATTATATTCTGAGTGATAGGGATCAACTTCACAAGTTTGATTCTAAAAGTGATAAAGGTTTCTTTTTAGGCTATTCTAGAAATAGTAAAGCTTATAGAGTTTATAACCTTAGGACTAACACCGTTCAAGAATCTGTTAATGTTGTGTTAGATGATGATAAAGGTCTTACAGATGATAAATATGAAGAAGATATATCACAAGTCACTGACAATTCTGAGAATACACTGAAGTCTGATAATGCTTCACCAAATGCTAACACATCTGGAGCAACATCTACAGAACAGTCAATTGTAATTCCACAGAATGATCAGTATGTTCCCAAAACGAATCCTTCTTCAAGAATGGGGAAAAGTCATCCTTCTGACCAGATCATAGGCGATGCTACAGTTGGAGTGCAAACAAGAGGAAGAATAAGATCGAATAAGGTAGATGTGGTAAGAACAATATGCATGTCTTCTATTTGCAATGTTGTGAATGCTGAGTGTTACTATTCTGAAATTGAACCTAAAAGTGTGAATGAAGCATTAACTGATGAATATTGGATAAATGCTATGCATGAGGAACTTAATCAGTTTGAAAGAAATGAAGTTTGGACACTTGTTCCAAGACCTAGTCATACTAATGTCATTGGAACAAAGTGGATTTATAAGAATAAAACTGATGAGTCTGGAAACATTGTTAGGAACAAAGCTAGGTTAGTTGCACAAGGTTACACCCAAGTTGAAGGTGTTGATTTTGATGAAACTTTTGCACCCGTTGCTAGGATAGAATCTATTAGATTATTACTAGCAATTGCATGTTTTATTGATATTAAACTACATCAAATGGATGTAAAAGCTGCATTCTTAAATGGCATATTGAATGAAGAAGCATATGTAGAACAGCCTAAAGGTTTTGAAGATCCACAATACCCGGATCATGTGTACAAACTAAAGAAAGCATTGTATGGTCTAAAACAAGCTCCTAGAGCATGGTATGGTAGGCTTACGGACTTTCTTTTAGAGTATGGATTTATTAGAGGAGAAGCCGATAGGACTTTGTTTATTAAGCACACTGGAGAAGATTTACTTATTGCTCAAATATATGTTGATAACATTGTGTTTGGTTCAACCTGTGATAAAATGTTGAACAGATTTGTTGAAGCAATGACAGCCACATTTGAGATGAGTATGGTTGGAGACTTGAATTATTTTTTAGGTCTTCAAATCAAGCAATGTAAGGATGGTATTTTCTTCTGTCAAGGTAAGTATGCTAAAAACTTAGTCAAACGGTTTGGTCTTGAAAGCTCAAAAGTAATGAGAACACCTATGGGTTCTACTTTGAAACTTTGCAAAGACAATGGTGGAAAAGATGTTGATCCAACATTGTATAGATCCATGATAGGTAGTTTACTTTATCTAACCTCTAGTAGACCTGACATTATGTATAGTGTGTGTGTTTGTGCTAGGTACCAAGCTAATCCAAAGGAATCTCACCTGAATGCAGTGAAAAGAATTATCAAATATGTTTCAGGTACAAGTGAACTAGGGATATAGTACACTAAGGACACCAACAACACATTGATTGGATACAGTGATGCGGATTGGGCTGGACATATAGATGACAGAAAGAGTACGAGTGGAGGATGTTTCTACATGGGGAACAATCTATTGTCTTGGCATAGCAAGAAACAAAATTGTGTTTCTCAATCCACTGCCGAATCTGAATACATAGCTGCAGGAAGTTGTTGCACACAACTATTGTGGTTAAGTAAGATGTTTCATGACTATGGAATTGAAAACAATATCCTCACAATTTTCTGTGATAACACAAGTGCTATTAACATATCTAAAAATCCGGTACAACACTCACTCACTAAGCACATTAGCATTAGACATCATTTTATGAGAGATTTAGTGGAGAAGAACATAGTTAAGTTGGAATATGTGCCTACTGAAAATCAAAATGCTGATATTTTTACTAAGGCTCTTGACCATGAGAGATTCTCATTTTTGAGGAAATCTCTTGGTATGTGTAATATCTGAATAATTCTTGAGAGGACCGCATTTGGGACAACAGCCTAAGGTGGTATAGTTATTATAGATTTAATTTATTTCTTATTTTCGTTGAATAATTCCTTGGTAAAATATTCTTGAATCTGAAATTTGTTTGTGCAAAAATAGGCATGTACTACACCTCTCAAAAGCTTGAAAAATTGAGAATGTTACAGCATACGAAAAGATGTACCAATTCACTAAGTAACTATGGAGCACGGAGTTCGCTACTACGATGCCTTCTTTTCAAAAGGTGAATTTTGGCAAAAATATCAAGAGGTTCGTAATCCATTAAGTAAGTATGGGGCACGGAGTTCGCTACTACGATGTACTCTACAGGAACAATGGATCAATACGAATTAGATGTTGTAGCACAAAGAGAAGAAATGCACTGAAAAAAAAAATGCTGAAAAATTGGCTACATTGGATAGGTAAAACCTGTGAAAAACCAATGTTGAGGTGTATGTCAAATCCTTGAGCACAACATTACATGATTCAATTATATTTTTATAAGTTGTAATTATTTAATTAATTGTAGGAATTTATTTTATTTATAATTATACTAACCACGTTCTTTTATTATTTCAGATTATACACATTTTTTATTTTTTTTAATTAATTCTAGAATATTCTTAATTTAATTAATTTATTAATTAAGATTTTACCCCACTAACTCACCCATGATTTACTTGAGGCTGAATTTGTGGAGCATTATCCATTCAATCTAGAATTTTTTCTAAGTCAAGCCTTAATCACACGTACATTATTCCAACTACTAAGCTCTCTCTATATAAATACTCCCATTTCATGTTTTTCTAAGCTTCGTAATTAATTGAGTAAGTTGAGTATTAATTTTGCAGATTTTGTTATAAGTTATTTGGTGCTTATCTCGATTCTTGTGTAGTGCTGTTCGAATTCTTGATTTAAATGGCAGGAAACAAGAAATTAAACTCACAGAAACCAAACTCTCCCAACTCACAACCGTCATCTTCATCCCTCTCGAATCTTCACACTCTAGCTTCCATGGCTGCTTCACACGAGAACTCACCCCCAACTGCCGCAACCGTCGCACCCACACCAGCTACTCCGACAACCATCCACATATCAAACCAAGCCACACTCTCCGAGCTTAATCAGGCGGTTGAGAATTTTTCTCAATCGATGAGATCATCTACTCCACCCATCCTCATGATCGGTGATATGTCTATTGACATCTCTCACTACTTGCGCACCCAAGAAGTGATCACTACTGCACCTTCTTCATCCACAGCCAAAAAGCCCAAAATTCTGAGCCCTAACGCTGAAACAGAGGCCCCGACTGCTGCCTCTATGGGGGAGAACGAGAAGGAGATTGAAGAATCCCCTATTGCTGAGTCAAAGGAGCCGTCGAATGCGGAGACATCCGACAATGAGGACGCTCAGATGGAGGATGCTGAAGCGCTCGAAAATTCCGACAAAACTGACTCTGATATCTCAAAGTCGGACTCTGAACCAATTCCTTTCAAGAGGAATGTTGAGAAAGGGAAGAGAAAGAGGAGCCCAGTGCCAAGGAGACGATCAAATCGAGTTTTCACTCGAGTTGATTATTCTGACTCTTTGAGGAAGAAGAAGAAGCTAGGTGGTGATGTTGCTGAACCAATTTAGGTATTTTCTGAATCTGATGAAGAAGTGGTGATTGAGAAGCCAACTAAGAAGAAAGATGATCCTAAGGGGAAGAGAAAGGCAAAGATTGATGTTGTTCGACCTGAAGAACCAGAACCTGATTCTGATTCTGAAATGGAGGTTTGTCTCAGGGATATGCAGCAAGCCCTGAAGAAGAATGCTGCCTCACATGCTGAATCCAGTGCTCCAGCACCAGAACCTGATGATGGAGGTGATTCAAGCAGTGCAGCTTCAGACAAAAGCTCTGAAAAAGAAGCTGATTCCAGTTCTGAGGAGGAGAAAGAACCAAGCTCAAAGGAAAGTACTTCAGAGGAAGGTAATTCTGAAACTGAAGTAGAATCTGATATTGGTGGATTGGTTGATAAGATAACTAGGTTGTCTAGGAGGAAATTTTTGATGGAAAGGAGAATTCATATTTCTGATTTTGAGAGTAAAAATTTGATTCAATTCTTAGAGGATAGAAAATTGATGAAAGCTCTGAACTTGTGTGATACTTTTGTTTCTGATTGGGTGTATGAATTTTATGCATGTCTGAGGAAGAGTAATGGGAGGAGGAGTTCCCGTTGGTATGGGAATGTACAGTTTAGGGGGAGTATAGTTCCATTTACACCAGAGTTGATAAATGATTTCTTAGGCATAGAACCAGTACTTGATGATGATGAACCTGATTTGGATGTTGTTACTGCTTCTATGACTGGTGGTTTGTTGACTAGATGGAGAAATGGAATGTTGGCTAAGGACCTTACATCTCTTTATTCTGTGTTGCATAAGTTGATAGTCTATAATTGGATACCCTCCACCAACTCAACCAAAGTGACAAAGGATCAAGCAATCTTGCTTTATAGGATAGTGGTTTTAAAGAAGTTTAATTTGGGATTGACTATTTTCCACCACATGATGAAGTTTAGTGGTGACATTTCTGATAAAGGAAACCTTCCATACCCTGTGCTTATATGTTCATACTTGAAGATGCATGGTTTTAGCCCTAAGAAGACTGAAGTTCTTAGAGGTAAGGTTCCTTTATACACCATTTCACCTGCTTTGCTCATTGGTGAAAGAGTGAAAGATCTGCCCTTGCACAATCCTGGAAGTTCTTTTCAAAGACCAGCTCCTGCTCAACCTCAACCTCAACCAGCACAGAGACCTAAACAGAACACAACTGCACCTAATGCTGCACCAGATGCTGAGAACATTGGTGGTAACTTTGACACCACTTTTTCTGTTCCCAGATCTTTTATATTACTGCAGTTACAGCACTTACAGGACCAGATTGATGGGCTCCAGTTCATAAAAAACAAGTGGACCAGGCTACTTTCCACTACAACAGGGGGAGTACCACCTTCCACTTCAGCTAGAGCTTCTGGAGTTGTTATTGAAGAGCTGAATCCTGAAGCTGGAGGTGTACCTGATGCTGCTGCTGCTACAGAGAATAGAGGAACTGCTGATGCTAACAATGTTGTTGCACTTTTTGCATCAACTTGTTTTATTGAGGAACCAGAGGAGGCTGATGAAGACAAGTTTGCAGATGCTGCTGAAGATGATGAGGATATGGAAATCCTCTATGCTGATATCTAGAACAGATGATGCAAGACAGGGGGAGTACTGAAGTACAGATGGCACATGTGCAGGACCTTGATGCTGCTGCTATTGTTATAGCAATTCATGCCATTTTCAGTCCTACTTTTGTTTTTGTTATTCTGTTGTGTTTAAGTTAAAATTCTGTTCATTCTGATACAATATTTACTATTTCTAGTTGATAGGATGTCTATATTTATCTTGCTTAAATTAGTTTGCACTAATGATATTTGATTACTGCTTATTGCTTAATTTGTTTTCCTATCATTAATTGCTTACTGCATGATGAATATGCCTTGTTTAGTTTATTTGTTTTTCATAGTTTTTGCTCTGATTATATTGTTTAGTCCTTGTTTGTTTTTGTTTGTTTGTTTTTGAGTCTTACATAAGTCTTAGAACTAATCTGGTATATACCCTTATATGCCCTGATTTAATCTTTGATTTTTGTAAAAGTTATATGTTTTTGTAAACAAGTGTACTGTTTACACTTGTTTTGGTTTTGAATAAGATTACTTTGATCTTATGGCACGGATCTTAGTAAAATTATTCTTGATCTTCTTTTGATTTGATCCAACGGTTACAACATGTATTGTCTTGACTAGTATTTAGCCTTGATGTTCAACTCACCTAAATACATAATACTGAGTATTTATAGAAATATATGTGCATCAGGTGTGTTTTAGTCGAAAGGTCAAATTGGGGGAGATTGTAGATGTTGTTAACTCTTAAATGCTTTAACATTATCAACAACATCTTAATTTGACCTTCCTTGATTTATTCTAAGTCATTTCTGAAATGTTACATTAAATGTTGTACTAAATTCTCTCACATTCAGGAACGATTCTAGAAGCTTCTACAAGAGTCTGGAACCTGGAAGATTCCAGAAGGTTGGAGAACGTGCTAGAAGAGTTTAGAGCATTGTAGAACGACCTGGAAGATGGCAGAAGGATCTAGAAAGATCATGGAGGTTGAGGTCCTAAAAAATAGGATCTCATAATGGAAGGATCTAGAAGCTGAGTATTTCAAAGTATGCACTATTCGAGTAACACCTCCTTGAGCGTTCAACCCTAGTTAGGAGTTATGGTCAGTAGTTGTATCTTTTAACGTACGCCGAGGGATACCACACCTTCCAGTGTACTTAGTTCTACTCTTGTATCGAGTGAGAGTGAATCATAGATCAGATTAGTTCTTTAGACAGTGTCTTACACTTAAGTCTATTTGCGGATTCAGGCACCTGCCTCGATCGTAGTTTCTGTTTGTGGAATGTTGAAGTAATTGCTGAGACATTTCACACGACATTTTTGTGTATAACTTAGGAACTAAGTTATTGTTTCGCCGTAAGGCTTAGCATAGGTTTTGTTATTAATAAAATCTATGTTAAAAATTATTCCATTGTGTTCGTATTGTGTTTTAGTGTTTTAGACTTCCGCTGTGTATTGTGTTTAATTATTCACATTCTGTTAGAGTTAATGCTACACTAATTGTCACAACATTCAGTGTAACATTGTTCTGTTTTTTACTTAAACACTAGATACCATCCCCCCACACACTTTCAGATTCCTATGGATTGGAGGACACATGTAGTCGACGTTCTGGACCATTGGGAAGAGCAACTCAACATTTTGCCGATGGTGAAAGAGAGGAGGATTTTTCATGATTTTAGTTTGATTCATATACTATTTCTTGAATTGAGATCAACAATTATGAATTCATCAACTATTTGTATTATTTCGTTATTTATGCATAGCTAATTCTCTATATTCTAATGTGAGGATGTGAAATTTTATTTTAATTATACCATTTTAATTATACAATTCACAGTTTATCTCGATTCCTATTTCAATTCCGTTATTATTTTAGTTAATGCTATACATGTTTTGATTTAGGAGTTTAAAAGGTTTGATCACCCGATTTTATTCCATTCTAGCTATTCCATGATTTATATTCCATGATTTTATATTCCATGATCAGACTCATCAGAACTGCTATCATCAGGATGATTTTCAGCAGGAACAGAGGTTGCAACAGGTGCTGGAGCAACTGGAGTAGCATCCTTCATTTGCTTAGGTTTCTTTCCTTTCTTTTTGCAAAGCTCCATTAAAGTGACATCCTCCTCTTCAGAGCTAACTTTCTCAGCAACTTCACCATCAGAACTATTCTTTTCAAAATTTGTAAAGACCTGAATTGGAGTTTCAGCTATATCACCAGCTACGGGCTTCTTTTTCCTTGAACTTTCAACATAGCTCACCCTCGAAAACACTCGGTTGGACCTCTTCTTTGGTTTCTTCGGGCTCCACTTTCGTTTTACCTTAGTCAAGGAAGATTTAGAGGCATGGGCTCTGACTCACTTGATTCCGAGAGAGACGAACCAGTGTGGGCAGGATCCTCTGCTTTTTCAGGTGTGGCATCGGCCATGGGAGTATCATCTCCCTTAGTTGCTTCGGTTGTTTCAGCAACAGGAGCAGCAATCAGAGCGGTTTCAGTAGGGATAGTGGTTTCAGGGATGATTTCAGGTGAAATTTCGGGCTCAGTAGGGTTTACAGGTTGGGGATTTTGTGGTGTAGAGGTAGTGGTTTGAATTGGAGTAGGAATTTGAGTAGGGAAATTCAGGGGAACGTCTCCAACAAAAATCTGAGGTATAGGTATCAAATTTAAGAGGTTGGAAGAGATATTTTCAATTACCCGTGTGAATTCCTCGATGGTGGCGTTTTGTGGAATGACGATGGTGGTCGGAGCAGCTAGTGGCGGTGGTGATGGTGCGACAGTGGTTGGTGCAGTGACCGGAGCAGCATTTCCGGTGGTTTGGTTAGAAGCCATTGAAGCGAGTAGGTGGAGAGGATTCGAAGAAGATGAGGATGGAGTATTTTCAGCTTGAGAAGTTGAAGTGTTTCCCATCTTTTTCATTTTAAATCCCGTCAAAACAATGATTAGAGCACAAAAATTAGACACACAGTTCGAAACAAGCAATTGCAATTTGTATTTCTGGAAAATTCAATTTGCAAAATTCAACTTACACTGATGTATTAAACACAAGCTCACGAGAGGATTTTATAGAGTCTGAGTTTGGAAGTTATTAAAATGTCCCACCACTTTAGAAAATTCTGGAATGAAAATGCATGATCAGATAGTGATACCTTGAATTTCGGTCAAGAAGAAGAATGTGGGTATCCCATATTGGATCATGGAGTTAGTGGATAAAATGTAGAATTAATTAAATAATTAAGCTCAAAATTAATTAAAGAAATAAAATGCATGACCTAGGAAATTAATATGTGGGTTGGTATGCTCAATTTAATAAAATAAAGTCCAGAAAATTAATTAAATAATTGCAACTAATAAAATAAATTCGAATCTTTTTGTTGGTCCTGAAAGGAGTATATAACAAGTGTATGGGGGGGGGGGGAATAGACTTGTATGCAATTCTTTTCAACTTTTGATCAAACCAGAGCTCAGCAAAGTTGTCTTGGACAACTATGCTGAAGATGATTAACTCTTCTAAGATAATCAAACTACTAAGTACTATTGAGTACTTAGTTGAATAACTATCTAGGGGAGTTATTTGTGCGGAATAGTGGTTGGCCCTTTTAGTTTAGACTCCTTTAAAGTTCTGAAAATCACTTAATCAATCAAACAGTTCAGTTTCAGGGAACTTGTCCAAATCAACACAAGAGTTTATAGTGTTTCAGAGACTCAAGCTCCTACATCCACTTTCCCTGATTGAACAGGATAATTCCTTCACTCTTGGAATTAACTTGTTTTATAGTGCCAAGGTGCACTTGATCAAGAACACCACTCTTGGTGAATTGATCCCTAGGATTTCTAGAGTCCAAGTACCCTCTTCTCAACTCAGAACTGAACTGTTCTTCTCTCAACAGTCAGCTCCTACCACTTCTACTACTACTACAACAACCTTCTCACTTTCTCACTTGAAAGGGGTAAGGATTGAAGTAAGGTTCCAACTATTGAGATATCCTTTACAATGAAGATCAGTGTATAAGGATTAGGATATCTCTCTAAGCTTGTGTATGGATATACAATAGGTTCAGCTTAGAAGAAGTGTATGAAGACTAAGACAGTCTTTGAAAGCTTTTGAAGTTCTATGAGCTTCAGAATTCTTGTGTAGTTGGATTATGTTGAGGTGCTTTCAAAAGGTCTTCACACTTCTGTATTTATAGACAATTGAAGGATTTGCCCGTTGGAGAGGCAGCCTCAAAAGTCCATAAATGTCTTCTTTTAGTTCTTCAACTTTGAAGACAGAATCTTGATAGTGACATGTCCTCATTTGGGAAATAAACGGCTGTTTAAGCTTTGTCTTCATTCTGCAGCACTCTTCCCAAAGTCTGACTTTAAGATTCTCTTGTTATGACTTGGACATGGCTTCAGAAGGTTGTTTCAATGATAGGACAACACTCCTTATCAACTGGACAACTCTCCTTATCACTATCAGCAGTCTTGCTTATCAGCAAGGTTGTCTTGCTCATATCAGATGACTTGGCTCTTGCCCTTTGCTTCACTTGAAAGTGATCTTAGCATGATTCTTTGAAGATCTTTAGGGCTTTGTTGTCTTTATCTTTCAGCATGGTTGACCTCAAGCTTTCAGAAGATTTGATCTTGCTTAATTGTTCTGAGCCAACACTCCTGGACAACTCTCCTGATCAGCATACTTGGCCTTCATTAGGCTTAGTGGTTGTTCCAGAATTTGAGCCTTGAGGGGACTTGTTCTTGATAAACTTCAAAGCATAGGTTCCCCCTCAAATTATGCATCTATTCAACTAAGAGTTGCCTAACATACCAACTTCTCATCTAGCCTTTATTCTATATGTTCTAACATCTTTAGAACATACTCAACTTGACTTAGGCATGTCTCAGGGGGTTTTGGTATTGAATCAAAACATATCTCATTTTATTCCCAACAATTTCCCCCTTTTTGATGATGTCAAAACCTATACTTCTATGCAAAAGTGACTTAGTTACACCTATTACATTTATCTTCAGAAGACATGACTAAGGTCAATGATCCTGAAAAGCAATGTGTTAGTGTACTCACTGTTCATGTTGCACATAGGTTTCAAAGATAGGCATAGAGAGATTTCTGTAACAATGTATCTTGATTCAAAGTCAATTCAACTATCATTCATATGAAAATCATTACAAGCATGTTAATAGTTGATATTAACATATCAGAGCATGAATTCAAGACACTATTACAATTGATCATTTCATTACAACTATTCAGAGCATATACTAAGCATAAGATCTAGAGTATCAGAGCTTAAGCAACTTAATCACTTCAAAGTTTCTAGATCTTCAAGTATCAAAGCATCTTCTAGTATCAGAGCAAAAACCAAAACACTTATCAGTATTTGGATCTTCAAGAGCAAATCATCAGATATCAAAGAAAATACTTGTATCAGAGCAACCAATGCATATCAGAGCAATTAGATTATCATAGCACACCACATCAGCAATCTTGACCAAATTTCAGCACAGTTGATCAATCAAAAAGGTCAGAAGACTTAGCCATTTCAGAGATCATCCTCAAGAGGTGGCACCATCCCATATTGTGCCCACACTCTTCTCTTCAGTGCCATGGCTTCTTGGTTTGTTCCCTTAGGTCCAAGAACCATCTTGTTCAGCTTGAGGATTTCAGTAAATTCATTCAAAATCTTTGACTGATCAATCCATCCATCAAGCTTTGGAGGCATGTATATGATTGGCTTGGGGGCAGTGAGTTCAAATCTTGCAATATCAGCAGATGCAAGCAGTTGTTGATAAAGCTCTCTGTGATACTCAATCATGAACTCAGCAAAAGTGGAGTTAGCATCTCTTCCATTCCATCTGTCAATGACATATTGATCATAGACAAACTCCCTTTTGGCTTCCTCCCATGAGTCATTCAGCTGAATTGGCACCCATTTATCCAAGTGAGGATATTTGGTGTCCATTGGGATCAGCAGCTGTGGCTTCATCTTGTTGTAAGTTGCTCTCTTTCTTCTAGGCTTCTGGAAGTCTGCTCTTCTTTTATCTCTTGCTCTTTGTGCTTCATCCATCAAATCCATCTTTTCTTGGGCCCTCATCATGGCCAGCTTCTGTTGAGTTTCAGGGTCTTTGCCATACCCTTCATGAAACAGCTTTGATGGATCGTGAGCTAGGACAGTTGTCTTCTTCTTAGGTTCAGGTCCAAATCCTTCAGCAAAAAGCTCTTCAACATCTTTAGTGGACTTGGGACCTTCAGCACTTCTGGCAGATTCAGAAGACTTGTCCTTTTCAGCAGTCTTGGGTGATTCAACATTTTTGTTCTTGTCAACATTCTTGGGCTCTTCAGCAGTCTTGACTTTTCCAGCATTTTTGGCCTTCTTTGAAGTAGGCTCTTCATCAATAATTCTGAATTCAGGGGGCAGATCAAGGCTATTAGGAAAGTCAGTAAATGTCTCAGCTGATCTTTTCTTTCCTTTGGCCTTCTTGATTTTTCCTCTAGTTTGGACACCTTCAGCATCTTTGTCCAAACCAGACACTTCACCACCTGGTCTTTGTTGTAACCTCACTCTTTCCTCTTGAGCTGAGGCCATTGAATTCTTCAAAGCAAGTGCTAACTGCTCCTCTTCATCCAATTCTTCCAAGTTCAGCACTGCTGGTTCCTTTCCTTTTCCCTCAGGAGCTTTGTCCTTACCCTTGACTGGGCTTCCAATCACTAAGGCACCTTTTGCCCTTGTTCTTTCCCTTTCCCCCTTTTTGGCAGCATCAAAACATTCAGGCCTTAGTTCACTCATAGTTGATGCCATCAAGGACTGTGCTTGGGTTAGAGACTTCATCTCCTCCAACAAGTATACATTTTCATCATGTATGTTCTGCATTCTGTCACTGCTTAAGGTTAGAAAGGCTAGAACAGGTTTCATCTTATGTTGGACAACCTCCTCCATGGTTGCTTTCAGAGATGCATCCAATTGGGCCTTTAGGAGCTCAGTGAGGTTGGCCACTGCACCTTCAGCAATGTTGGCCATCACCTCTTGGGAAAACTTGTCTGAGGCTGCTTTCACCATAGCCAGCCTTTGCTCTTCAGCTCTTTTCCTCTGCAGGGCTGTCTTCCTTCCAAGAGCTTGCTTAACCACTGATCTCAAGGTTTTCACATTCCTGTTGTGGTTATTCCTTAGTAATGTTTTCTCTTTCTTGACATCCTTTGACACTGACTTCATGGTATTCTTAGCTTTGATGACTTCAGTGGAGATGGTTTGCAAACCAGTCTCAACTCCACTGATCCTAGCTTCCAAAGTGGGTAGCACCACATCTTCTGAGCCAGTTAGCCTCATTTCCACAGAAGCTAAAGTTCTTCCATGCTCATCCAAGGCTCCAGTGGTTTCTTCATGAGCTGTTTGAACTTGGTGAGACAGGGAGTCCAACTTTTCTGTCTGCATCCCAAGCAAGGCTTGTGCTGATCCAGTGTCAACTTGGATGGGAGCATCTGTCAAGAAGTCATCTGCAAATATTTTTTCAAAACTTATACCTGCAATATCAGACAGATCAAAAGAGTCAGTAAAAACACACTTATCTCCCTCAATTTCTTTTTCACAAGACTCTGATACATCAGCAGCTTTCTCCTCATTTTCAACTATTTCTTTTCTCCCTTCAGTAATAGTGTCCTCACACAAGGAATCAGGCCTCCTCTCATCAAGGGATTCCTAAAGTTCAGATTTGACTTCAAGAATAGCCTGCCCTTCCTCACTTATATCACCCTCATTTGGTGGTATACTCACTATCCTAGTGATCACCACATCTCTCTCATCTACTACTCCCTCTGGTTTTTCCACTAACATCTCCTTTTCAACTCCATCACCTAGACCTGCAACATCTCCACCTTCAACAAGGTTCAAAGATGGCAGTTGTGGGGAGATCACAGTGCTTATATCAACAGCCACTGAGTCATCCTGAATGATTAAGGGCTGATCAGTGTCCAACTCTCCTGACACTGAATAGGCCTTAACCAAACCAGCCTCTAATACAGGAACCTCAACATCTTTAGGCTGTGCCTTGGGTTCAAAAGAACCTTCATTGGCAGATGTGTCCTTGGTTGTGTTACCACCCTTGGTCAACACCTCTGAAGATACAGAGCCTTTCCTATGATAGGTTTTAGGAGGGTTTGAAAGTCTGGCTGATACAAAAGGCTTGGGTTGAAAAGATTCAGGGAGGTTGGCTTGAGGGGTTTCAGGAGGGTTGAGTTTTGAAGGGTTTGAGGGATCATCAGGGGAATCATCATCATTGGAGCTACTATCAGGGTGTTTGATGCCCTTAGCTTTTCTTTCCTTCTCCTCAATGATTTTATCCTCCACTAACTTTGCAAAAACTTCTTCATCAATGAGGAGTCTTGTCTTTAAAACTCCAGTAAAGTGCAGCAATCTACTTTCCTCTACTTGCCACTAGTTTGCACCCTTATCTTGGATGACTTGTGATATCTCCATAATAGTCTTGTCCTTCACATCAACAAGCATCCTTAGATCATGGAACATCTTCTGGATTCTTGGAAATCCAGCAAGTTGTGGATACAAACTGTCCACAGTAGCCTTGGCTCCTCCTCTGAGCATACTTTCATAAGTATACTCCTCCTCATCTCCACTAGAATGGGGACTTTGGGTTATAGGGGAGTTGGCTCTGGGTTCTCTTAAAGTGGCTTCAAGAAGGTTGAGTTCAGGGATATTGGCTTCAGAAGGGTTGGGTGCACTTGAAGGTACTTCAGTTGCTTTTGAGAGCAATGGATCTGAAGGGGCTTTACTAACAGGGGTTGGCTCATGGAGTGCAGCTTCTAGAAACGTTGAGTAGTTGAGCATGGATGAATCAAGGGGTGATTGCAGCCTTGTCTCATCTACTGCTAAATCTGCTAGCACATCTATCCCACTTCTTTGCACACTCCCTTCAGGAGAATATCTCTTTGTAAGATTGATGGGGGTGATTGGTTGGTTGGTTGGGGTTATGTGGGTTTCAGGGGAGTTGGGCTCAGGGTTCTGAATTTCAGGGATGTTGGCCTCTATTGGTTGACCTTCAAGGACCTTGGATTCTGGAGTTCCAGAACCAGATGAGTTGGTCCTTGACCTGGATTTGGTCCTGCTTTCAGCTCTGCTCTCTCTTAGAGCAAGTTGGAGAGACCTTTCCTCCTGAAGCTCCAACACTTTATCAGTAGGCTTGGCCCTTCTCTTGCTGGCTCTACTGCTTCCACTACCTTCACCATTCTTCTCAGGGACAACTTCCCGAATCCTCTTATCACCTCTAGACTTTTGTCTAGTTTCATTATACTTCTGTCTCAACTGTTCTGAATGATCAGAAGGCACACTTACTCCCTCTTCAGCAACTTCTTCAATCTCTGCTGAAGCTCCTGAAGTCTCTTCTGAGGGGATTTGAGACATTTTTCTTGTCTTTACTACTCTGGCCTTTGTCCTCTTTTTCAACTTTGGCTTCTCCTCCACCTTCTCTTCAGCAGGCTTGGCCAATAGCATCCTCCTTTGCTCAGTTTTCTTGCTGAGCTTTCTAAACATGATCTTCTGGGCAGGGAGAGGCTTTGCAAAGGTTTGCATCTCAGAATAGTGAGCAAACTTTTCAATCAGGAGACTTGCCCTAGTGCAATATCTCAGTTTGCCCTCCATCACAACCTTGTTGTGAGCTTTGACTTTGAACTTGGCCTTTTCCTTCATCATCTCAGACAGAATGAAGGTCCTCCAATTGAATTTGATGCCTTTGTCACTAGCATCAATCACAGCAGCCATGATTCTAATTCTGGGGTGGCTGACCTACTCCAAGCTCCCAGTGTTGCTAAGCAAACTTTTAGCAACAACCTCAAACAGAGTAAGGAATTGTGGTTTGAGAGTTCTCTTGTGCTGTGTAGAGGATAGTGGCCCTGGAGTAATAAGCCATTCTTGAGCAATTTATTGCTCAAGTCCATTTCCATAGAATTCTGGATTCCTTCCCTCTGTAGGCAATCCAAAAGCAGCATCAACTTCTTCCACTGAAAATTTCACTCTATGGAATCTTTCCTCCTCTTCTCCTTCTGCAACAAGAGATAGTCTTGTTGCAACTTCACCATCTTCAGGTTTGCCTCTCCATTTTAGAAAGGCAAAGAACTCAGCCATGTAAGATTCAAGACAAGAATCTGGCTTCTCTTGCATGAACTTTTGGAGACCTGCTCTCCTCAGCCATCTTAGTGTTGGAGTAACTGCAGGTTCTTCACTCTCAAAAGAGAGGATTGGCTCAAAGGTAAGGTTGTTTTTGTGACTTAGATACCCAAAGTCAAGGTCTAAGTCTCTATTGGTGAAATCAACAACCATTTCAGACTTAGCTTTGGGAGCCATTGAAGGTTACAGAAACTAATTTGAGAGAGTTTTGAGAGAGTTTGAAGAAGATGAGAGCTAGGGTTTCGAATACTTGGGGAAGAAGAGTTTGTGGGGGGTCTTAAGGCTTGAGAATATTCTAAAAAGAATGTTTGTCAATGAGTTGGTGAGTTTTGTGTGTTTTCAACGGTTGTCAAAAATGGAAAACACACTTGAACGGCCAGGATTAATTTCAGGGGAGTTGGCCAGTTTTGATCCAATGGTCAAAAACCAATGTAACAGTGAGTTATTGGTTTTATTCAAAACGTGGAAGCTATTTAATATTAGTTAATGGTTGGGGAGTTTTCAAGGTAGATCATGGCTTGAAAAGTGTAATGCAAACAAGAGTTAAATCTTGGCATTTAATGCATGGAAAGTGACCTTTTGGGTGGGGGGCAAATTAAATCATATAAGGATGATATCTGTAATTGGGACAGATATCGAAGTAGGCAATGATTACTCAATTTAGGTGCTTATCAATCCAAGAAAATGGTTTGATAGCCAAGACAACTTATCTGACCCCACTGGGACAAGTGTCCTTAAATGATGTGGACAAGTGTCCTGAGATTCAATGGACAAGTGTCCTGAATATTTGAGGCCATCTCTTCTGAATTTCAGTAGACTTGACTAAGTCTGCTGAAAGTCATTCCAGTTCCCCTTACTCCCATTAACTACAATGGATTTTACTTGTCCAACTTCCCTGGATCAAGTAATCCCAACTCTGTTGATAGCTCCAGAAACCTTGCCTCTGCAAGTGGTTTTGTTAGAATATCAGCTTTTTGATGATCTGTGTGGATTTTGACCAACTTTATATCCTTCTTCTCCACATGATCTCTAATGAAGTGATGTTTGATGTTCACATGTTTGCATCTTGTGTGCAATACAGGATTTTGTGATATTGCAATTGCACTATTGTTGTCACAAAATATTGGCACTTCAGTAGAGTTGACTTTGTAATCTCTGAGCTGTTGTCTCAACCAAAGGATTTGAGCACAACAACTTCTAGCTGCAACATACTCAGCTTCAGTGGTGGAAGTAGCCACTGTGTTCTGCTTCTTGGAAAACCAAGATATAAGCTTGTTGCCTAAGAATTGACAAGTCCCTGAAGTGGACTTTCTATCAATTCTACAACCTCCATAATCAGCATCTGAGTAGCTAGTTAACTCAATGTTGTCATCAGCAGGGTACCAAAGGCCTAGATTCTCAGTGCCTTTGAGATACCTCAAGATCCTCTTAGCAGCCTCAAGATGGCTTTTCTTAGGATTTGCTTGAAACCTTGCACAAACACGTACAACAAAGGTGATGTCAGGTCTGCTGGCAGTGAGATAGAGAAGTGAGCCAATGATTCCTCTATACTCAGTAGAGTTGGTTGAAACACCACTCTCATCAGGATCCATCTTCCAATTTGTGTTCATTGGGATCTTTACTGACTTGCTAGTAGCACACCCAAACTTCTTGATCATTTCTCTGGTGTACTTAGCTTGGTTGATGAAGATACCTTCCTTTGATTGCTTGACTTGAAGACCCAAAAAGAAGTTCATCAACCCCATCATGGACATCTCAAACTTGCTTTGCATAAGCTTTGAGAACTTCTCACACAGCTTTTCATTGGGGGATCCAAATATTATGTCATCCACATAAATTTGGACAAGCAAGATGTCCTCTCCTTCAGAGATTCTGAAGAGTGTTCTGTCCACAGTTCCCTTGGTGAATCCATGATCCAAGAGGAATTGTGACAGAGTATCATACCAAGCCCTAGGGGCTTGCTTGAGTCCATATAGAGCTTTCTTCAGTCTGTACACTTGGTTTCCAACCTCAAAACCTGGTGGTTGCTTCACATAGACTTCTTCTTTCAAGACTCCATTCAGAAAGGCACTCTTGACATCCATTTGGTACACTTTGAACCTCTTGTGGGCTACATAAGCTAGAAAGAGCCTTATTGCTTCTAGCCTTGCCACAGGTGCAAAGGTCTCATCATAGTCAATGCCTTCATGTTGGCAATACCCCTTTGCCACAAGTCTTGCTTTGTTTCTGACAATCACATCATTCTCATTTTTCTTGTTCTTGAATACCCATTTTGTTCCAATAACATCTTGATGTGAAGGTCTATCCACCAGCTCCCATACTTCATTTCTGGTGAATTGATTCAGTTCTTCCTGCATGGCTGTGATCCAATTGGCATCTTGAAGTGCTTCCTAAATGTCACTTGGTTCTTGCTCTGACAAGAAACAACATAAAAGAGCACTTTCACCATGAAATCTCCTAGTTTTGACTCCTATACTTGGATCACCAAGTATTAGATCAGTAGGATGGTCAGACAACCAAGTCCTTCTTTTTCTGATTTCTTCAGTAGGGTTGTCCTCTACTGAAGTTGAGTCATTTTGATCATAAAATTCAGGGTAATTGAATGCAGGATCTAATTCAGGATCATAATCAGGGGTGTTGTCCTCAATGTCAGGGACATTGGCATTTTCAACGTTTTGAGTTCCCCCTTGATTATTTGATCCATTAACTACCTCAGCAGGGACTGCTTCTTCATTGGTAGTTATTACCTGGATGTGAACTGGGATTGGATCATTCAGTTCACCATTTCCTTCAGTGGGATTTGCCTCAGGAGGATTGCCTTCAGGATTGTTGTCCACAGTGGAGTTTTCAGGAAGTTTGGCTTGGACAATATCTATGAATTCAGTGTCTTTGTCCTTTAGGCTCAGTCTGGTTGTCCTCTGTGTGATTTCCTCTGGTTCTAAGTTCTCATTCCTGAACTCATGAATAGATTCATCAAACACAACATGAGGTGTTTCCTCCACAATAAGAGTTTTCTTGTTGTAGACCCTGAAAGCTCTACTGATTTGAGAGTATCCAAGGAATACTCCTTCATCAGCTTTGCTATCAAAAGCTTTCAACTGTTCTTTCCCATTATTGTGAATAAAACACTTACAATAAAAAATGTGAAAGTATGACACTTTAGGCAATCTTCCTTTCCAGAGTTCATAGGGGGTTTTGCCTTGCCCCTTGGTGATCAAACATCTATTTTGAGTATGGCATGCAGTGTTTATAGCTTCAGCCCAAAACCTCTTAGGTAAATTTGAATCAGCAATTAAGGTTCTAGCAGCTTCTTTTAAGGTTCTATTTCTCCTTTCTGCAACTCCATTTTGTTGGGGAGTTCTAGCTGCTGAGGTTTCATGAGCTATTCCATTAGATGTGCAATACTCATTGATGTATGAATTTATGAACTCAGTGCCTTTATCAGATCTTATCTTGATAATGCTAAGGCTTTTCTCATTTGACAATCTCTTTAGAAGTTCAGGCAGTTTGACTTGAGTTTCCTTCTTATTAAGGAGAAATACTACCCATGTGAACCTAGAGAAGTCATCTACTACAACCAATGTGTATTTTCTACCATTTATGCTTGCAGGGGTAATTGGTCCAAATAAGTCCATATGTAGAAGTTCAAGAACCCTTTCAGTAGAGATGACTGGTTTTCCTTTAAATGGAGCTTTAATCTGTTTTCCTTCTTGGCATGGTTTGCAGACATGCTCTTTAATGAAAACCTCATTAGGTAGTCCTTTAACTAATGCATTTCTAGCAATTTTGTTCATTGTTTTGAAGTTCAAGTGGTTTAATCTTTTATGCCATAACCAACTTTGTTCACTAGAACTCTTAGCAATGAAGCATGCAGCATCAGTAGACTTGTCCCAGTCTGCAAAATACACATTTCCTTTCCTAGTTCCAGTCAATAGAGTTTGTTGAGCCTTATCTTTGATTAAGCATTTTCCACTAGAAAACTTAACATTGAAATCTTTATCACAGAATTGACTGATACTTAGGAGATTATACTTGAGACCAGCCACATAAGACACATTGGATACTTTGATGTTACCAATCATCAAAGTACCATAACCTTTTGTAGTTGCTTGTGAGCTGTCTCCAAATGTGACATTTGGGCCTTCTTTTTCAATAAAATCAGTGAGGAGTTCCTTGTTTCCAGTCATGTGCCTTGAACATCCACTGTCAAGGTACCATGCTGACTTTTTGCTCATGCTCCTCTTCTTGTGGCCCAATGGTACCTGCAATTAGATTGGTTTAGGTACCCTTTGAGTTTTGTGTCCTGAGAGGTTAGCTGTACCTTTAGGAACCCAAACTTGCCTAATAACCCTGATTGATTCAAGGTGGCTAAGTTGTCTTCCTCTAGCATCTACATACACTGTCTTTCCCTTAAATGCCTTTGGGAAAGTATGTGTGAATGTGTTAACTCTGTAAGTTTCAGGAGAGTTGTCAAATCTCCTGAACTTATGAGTTCTTTGTGCTACTTGAGGGAATCTTTGAGGAAAGGCTTTCTTATGACCATTACCCTTTGGCATGAAGGGTTTTGGTTGTCTCATTTTATTTTGCCTTTGAGGATAGTTGTCCTTAGGTCTAGTCAGCTGAGGCTTTCCCAGAAGAGTTGGCCTAGGCTGATTATACCTTGGATAACTCCTCTGAACATTGTTCAGGAGAGTTGCCCTTCCATTGGGTCTACTCTGCTGACCAACATTCCTCTTATGTTCAGGAGCTTTGGCCATTTCCTTAGGTTTTGGCCTATTCTCCTAAAGCACCTGAGTAGGCAGATCATCCATTTTGCCCTTTCCTTTGTTCAGTGGCTGAATTACTTCATTTCCAGTTTGTGCCACTGACTTAACAAAGATTCTCTTAGTGTTACTTGTGGAGGCAACACTAAGACAAGGTGAAGATTCAAATGGATCAAAACCTAATCCACTTCTTTGAGCCATAGGTCTTTGATAACTCTGAATTTCCTCTATTGCTCTAGAGGATTTCTTCAGAGCAGACATCTTTAGTTCCAGGCTCTCTTCACTTGATTTAAGAATGTCATATTCATGTGAGAGGTTTTCAAACTTAGCATTTAGAATTTTCAGTTCAAAATCTTTTCTCTTCTGAGAGAGAGGTTGATCATCAATCTCTTTTTGTTGGTCAACTATCCTGAGATTTGCTTCCTCAAGCTCTCTCAAGACTTGTTGATACAACTCAGTAGATTTGACATCAACAACTACCTCAGAAGTTTTAGCACGTTCAATAGCCAATCTTTCATTTTCTCTCACACAGTTATCATGTAATTCTTGTAACATAGTGAAATCTTCCATCAACTTTCCAAGGGAAAGCTTCAGGTTGACCTCACTATTGTTTTGTGAGATGAATGATGGTGAACTAGAAGTAGAGGATACCTCATCATCCTCAAGAGCCATATTGCAGACATCATCATCATCATCACTATTGGAGAACAGTCCATCAGAAGAGTTGAAGCTTTCAGCACTATCAGATTCTTCACCAGCCATCATGGCCTTTCTATTGGTGAACTTTCTGTCTCTTTTGGCTTGTCTCTCTCTCCTTTCTTTAGAGCTCAGTTCAGGGCAGTCATACTGGAAGTGCCCTTTCTTTTTGCAGTTATAGCACAGGTCTTCATCATCATCCTTCTTTGGTTCTTCTCTTCTTCTTGATGATGAAGGTTCAGCTCTATTGGACCTTCTCCTATCAGAGTACTTGTCCTCTGATCTTTTCTCATCAGGCTTCTTGACCTCAACCTGAGCTTTAGGAGAGTTGTACCTTCTCCTGAATTTGTTGTCCTGGTAGAATTTCTTGTATCTACCAAACCTTGAATTTAACTTTTCAAACCTCCTAGCCATCAAGGCTAGTTCCTCCTTCATTTCAGTCTTGGAGACTGACTTTGATGATCTTGGAGTGGACTGCATTTCTGGTTTAGCAGTTTTGGCTTTGAATGCCACTCCCTTAGTAGGATTTGAAGGTTCCTCAACAAGCTTTCTTCTATTGAGGTCGAACTCATAAGCTTTGAGTTCAGAGAAGATTTGTTGCATGGGCATGGAGAAGAGATCTTTGGTATTTTGCATCATTACAGCATAGACATCCCACTTTTGAGTGAGACTTCTCAAGATCTTCAATCCAACTTCTCTCTTGGTGTAGACCTTGCCCAAGGAGTTGATTTCATTCATCACATCAGTGAATCTACCAGCAAATTTATCAATGGACTCCTCAGACTCCATTGTGAATTGTTCAAACTTCTGCACTGCCACTTGGAGCTTATTCTCCTTGATCTTCTCAGTGCCCTCACACATTTCTGCAAGAGTATCCCATATTTCCTTGGCAGTTGTGCAGTGGTAGACCCTTCCCATGATTGCATCTGGAATTGTTTGATAGAGGGTATTCATTGCAAGATAATTCAGATTATCCTTCCTCTTTTCATCAGCAGTGAAGTCATCTTCATCTTTGGGTAGCACATCGCTTGTGTCTGCCCTTTGAGCCTCTGTGACTCTGGGATTGACAAAGGTGAACACAAAAGGACCTCTTGTGATCACTCTCAACATATCAGTATGAAGAGATGCAAGATGAGCCTTCATTCTGATTTTCCAGAAATCATAATTATCAATTGAGAACATGGGCAGTTTGTGATGAGATATATGATTGACTGGATTTGTTGCCATGTTGTCCAATCCTTGAACAGCTGGAGGTGGAACTGCAGCATTTATATTTTGATCAGGATTTTGCTGTTGGTTCTGGTTGTTGTTGTTTCCTCTTGCCATTTCTTCAATAAAAAGGTTAGACAATAGATACAAAGGATTTCAGACAGATCAGTTCAGTGACCACACCAAATATATGAGTTTGAAAACCAAGATGGTTTTTCAGAAGCAGTGGTCTTTGAACCCCTGCTCTGATACCACTTGTTGGTCCTGAAAGGAGTATATAACAAGTGTATGGGGGGGGGGAATACACTTGTATGCAATTCTTTTCAACTTTTGATCAAACCAGAGCTCAGCAAAGTTATCTTGGACAATTCTGCTGAAGATGATTAACTCTTCTAAGATAATCAAACTACTAAGTACTATTGAGTACTTAGTTGAATAACTATCTAGGGGAGTTATTTGTGCGGAATAGTGGTTGGCCCTTTTAGTTTAGACTCCTTTAAAGTTCTGAAAATCACTTAATCAATTAAACAGTTCAGTTTCAGGGAACTTGTCCAAATAGGTTTTGCACAGTCTTTGAGTATGTATCTTTTGGAAGATTAGTTTTGTGTGCAGTGTTGAATGTATGAAAGTACTTGAAAAGCAAATCAACACAAGAGTTTATAGTGGTTCAGAGACTCAAGCTCCTACATCCACTTTCCCTGATTGAACAGGATAATTCCTTCACTCTTGGAATTAACTTGTTTTATAGTGCCAAGGTGCACTTGATCAAGAACACCACTCTTGGTGAATTGATCCCTAGGATTTCTAGAGTCCTAGTACCCTCTTCTCAACTCAGAACTGAACTGTTCTTCTCTCAACAGTCAGCTCCTACCACTTCTACTACTACTACAACAACCTTCTCACTTTCTCACTTGAAAGGGGTAAGGATTGAAGTAAGGTTCCAACTAATGAGATATCCTTTACAATGAAGATCAGTGTATAAGGATTAGGATATCTCTCTAATCTTGTGTATGGATACACAATAGGTTGAGCTTAGAAGAAGTGTATGAAGACTAAGACAGTCTTTGAAAGCTTTTGAAGTTCTATGAGCTTCAGAATTCTTGTGTAGTTGGATTCTGTTGAGGTGCTTTCAAAAGGTCTTCACACTTCTATATTTATAGACAATTGAAGGAATTGCCCGTTGGAGAGGCAGCCTCAAAAGTCCATAAATGTCTTCTTTTAGTTCTTCAACTTTGAAGACAGAATCTTGATAGTGACATGTCCTCATTTGGGAAATAAACGGCTGTTTAAGCTTTGTCTTCATTCTGCAGCACTCTTCCCAAAGTTTGACTTTAAGATTCTCTTGTTAGGACTTGGACATGGCTTCAGAAGGTTGTTTCAATGATAGGATAACACTCCTTATCAACTGGACAACTCTCCTTATCACTATCAGCAGTCTTGCTTATCAGCAAGGTTGGCTTGCTCATATCAGATGACTTGGCTCTTGCCCTTTGCTTCACTTGAAAGTGATCTTAGCATGATTCTTTGAAGATCTTTAGGGCTTTGTTGTCTTTATCTTTCAGCATGGTTGACCTCAAGCTTTCAGAAGATTTGATCTTGCTTAATTGTTCTGAGACAACACTCCTGGACAACTCTCCTGATCAGCATACTTGGCCTTCATTAGGCTTAGTGGTTGTTCCAGAATTTGAGCCTTGAGGGGACTTGTTCTTGATAAACTTCAAAGCATAGGTTCCCCCTCAAATTATGCATCTATTCAACTAAGAGCTGCCTAACATACCAGCTTCTCATCTAGCCTTTATTCTATATGTTCTAACATCTTTAGAACATACTCAACTTGACTTAGGCATGTCTCAGGGGGTTTTGGTATTGAATTAAAACATATCTCATTTTATTCCCAACACTTTTAATGTTGTACTCAAGACATTTATAAATACACCTCGATCAACACGGTTTTTACATGAATTTGCTTCATTTGTGTTGCACCTTATATTTTTTTTCTTTTCTTTTCGTGTTGTAGCACATAGTTCATATTGATTCATTTTTCTAGAAGAGTGCATCGTAGTAGCGAGCTCTGTGCCCTATAATTACTCAATGGATTATGAACCTATTGATGTATCTGTTAATCACCTTTTGAAAAGAAGGCATCGTAGTAGTGAACTTCGTGCTCCATAGTTACTCAGTGATTAAATACATCTTTTAGTATGCTAACAACATTCTATTTTTATATGCATTTGAGAGGTGTAAAATCGTGTCTATTTTTGTACCACAAATTTTAGATTCAAATATATTTTACAAAAGAATTATTTAACGAATAATGGAATAAATTAAATCAATCAGGATTACACTTACCCTTGATGTTATTCTAAATGCTATTGCATTTGTAACAATATTCATCTTGGATTTTCAGGTTGTGCACATACCAAGAGATTTCCTCAAAAGTGGGAATCTCTCATGGTCAAGAGCCTTAGTGAAAATATCTGCAAATTGATTTTCAGTGGGAACATATTCTGACTTCACAATACTTTTCTCTACTAAATCTCTTATGAACTGATGTCTAATGCTTATGTGTTTAGTCAAAGAGTGTTGTACTGGATTTTTAGAAATGTTGATTGCACTTTTGTTATCACAAAAAACAGTTAATGTGTCACTTTCTAAGCTATAATCATTAAACGTCTTACTCAACCATAGGAGTTGTGTACAACAACTGCCTGCAGCAATGTATTCAGATTCAGCTGTAGATTGTGAGACACAATTTTGCTTCTTGCTATGCCATGACACAAGATTGTTTCCCATGTAGAAGCATCATCCACTTGTGTTTTTCCTATCATCTATATCTCCCAGTCTGCATCACTATATCCAACTAGTGTACTACCTGTATCATTTGTGTACCAAATCCCAAGTTCACTTGTACCTGCAATATATCTTATGATTCTCTTCACTGCATTCAGGTTAGATTCCGTAGGGTTAGCTTGGTACCTTGCACAAACACAGACACTGTACATAATGTCTTATCGACTAGAGGTTAAATAGAGCAAACTTCCTATCATAAATCTATATAATGTTGGATCAACATCTTTTCCAGCATTGTCTTTACAAAGTTTTAAAATAGATCTCATAGGAGTTTTCATGTTTTTAGAATTTTCAAGACCAAACCTTTTAACCATGTTCTTAGCGTACTTACCTTGTGAGAAGAATATTCCATCTTTGCATTGCTTGATTTGAAAACCTAGAAAATAATTCAAGTCTCCAACCATACTAATTTCAAATGTTGCAGTCATTGCTTTAACAAATTGGTTTAACATATTGTTGGGATATGAATCCTATAAACAATGTTCTAATTGATGATTATATGTTTTGATGGCCAAAAGCAAATTTAGAGTTAATGATATATGTGATTATATGTTGTTCTATGTGAGTTATATGATATAAGTTTACTAATCTAAATATGATATGAAGTTTGAGTTTACTGATCTTAGTGTTTTACTAATCTGATATATGAACTGTTTAGGAACTAAGCTGATGAATGAATTGTATAGACAGCTTATAGTATAGGACTTAGTTGTACTCATCTGTATGTAGTTCAGTTGATGTATAGATAGATTTTATATTTGTAAAGTTGTATTGTATTTAGCATTGTAAAAGTTAGAACAGTAGATTAGATTGAAGAAAGAAGACTAAGAGATATCAGAAGACTACTTCAGAGATTGAAGAAATCAAGTGAAGTTTTTGAAGGAAGCTGAACAGTTTTGAAGAACTGTGCTGACTGACCAACAGCAGTAAAACTAAGAAGAGTAGTTTACTGTGCTGAGTTGGTTTGTTTGAAGAATAAGTTTGGATGACTTATTTGAAGCGTAACTGAAGATTTATTTGAAGATATGCTGACTTGGAAAGATAAGATAAGTTGGTTACAAAAAGAAAGAAGTTACAACAAGAAACGGTTATGAGTTAGTTGAGAGTTAGTTCACAAACTGCTAACTGTCTTACTAATGCTTATAAATACCGTGTGATCTTCTACTTGAAAAGACTACTGCTACTCAAAGTATTCAAGAGCAATCAAGAAGCATTCAAGTATTCAAGCACTCACAGAGTTGAAGATCAATAACTGAAGAGAAGCCACAGAATTGAAGAGAAGAATCAAAGGCTATTACTAGAGAAGTTTTACTTTTCGTTTTAAGTTTGTATTGTGTAAACAAGTGTGCTAGTTACTTGTGAAATTACTAGTTGATCGAAGATATACCTGGTGGTATAATCGACAAGATCAAAGTCTTAATCTTGGGACTCTAAGCTACAAGTACTCAAGAAGGAAAGAGTAATAAAACATCGCAACTGGAGTTGTGAGAGTGGATGTAGACAGTTGTCGAACCACTATAAAAATCTTGTGTTCTTTACTGTTTTGTTTTGATTAACTGTTGATATATTTGTTGAACAAGAACAGTAAGTTTTCTAAAGAAAAGATTTAAAGAAAAGTTGAGTATAAAAGCTAACTGTTAAGTACTGAGCTGATTATAAGAACAGTACTGTACAGAACACATTTCCGCACTAAAAACTCTTATATTTTGATAGAATTTGAAAAGTCTATTCACCCCTCCCCTCTAGACTTTTTCTTAGCTTACTCAATCTTAACTCAACTTTTGGGACCAACACATATTATCACAAGTTGAACCAAAAACAATGTCATCAACATAAATTTGAGCAATTAACATATCTTCTCCAGATTGCTTAATGAACAAAGTTCTATCGGCTTCTCCTATAAGAAAACCAAATTAATCCAATTTTCATCAGTTAATGCTTCATTAACATTTTTAGGTTCAATTTCAGAATAATAACACTCTATATTTACCACATTACATATAGAAGACATGCATAATGTTCTTACCACATCTACCTTATTGGCTCTTACTTTGCCTTTTGTTTGCACTCTAACTGTAGCATCACCTGTGATCTGGTTAAATAGATGACTTTTATGAATCCTTGAAGAAATGTTCCTTTTGGGAACATGATGATTATTCTGTGTAGATTTTGTAGATTTTTCTGTCGATGTTGTAACATTAGGAGCAACATTTTCAGTTTTTAGAGAATCTCCAGATTTTTCAGTAACTTCTGAAACATCTTCTTCTTCATTTCCATCTGTAAGACCTTTATCATCATAAAAAACAACATTAACAGATTCTTGAACAGTGTTAGTCACAAAGCTTTCTTAAGTTTATATACATGATCGGGGTATTGTGGATTTTCAAATCCTTTAGGTTGTTCAACATATGCTTCTTCATTCAAAATTTCATTAAAAAATGCAGCTTTTACATCCATTTGATAAGTTTAATATCAATTAAAATTGCAATTGCTAGCAATAATCTAATAGACTCAATCCTAGAAACAGGTGCAAAAGTTTCATCAAAATCAATACCTTCAACTTGTGTATAACCTTGTGCAACTAATCTTGCTTTGTTCCTAACAATGTTACCAGACTCATCAGTATTATTATTAAAAATCCATTTAGTTCCAATGACATTAGTGTTGTTAGGTCTTGGAACTAGTGTCCAAACTCCATTTCTTTCAAACTGATTAAGTTCTTCATGCATAACATTAATCCAATTTTCATCAGTTAATGCTTCATTAACATTTTTAGGTTCAATTTCAGAATAATAACACTCTATATTTACCACATTACATATAGAAGACATGCATAATGTTCTTACCACATCTACCTTATTGGCTCTTACTTTGCCTTTTGTTTGCACTCCAACTGTAGTATCACCTATGATCTGGTTAAATGGATGACTTTTATGAATTCCTTTTGGGAACATACTGATTATTCTGTGTAGATTCTGTAGAATTTTCTGTCGATGTTGTTCCAGATGTTGTAACATTAGGAGCAACATTTTCAGTTTTCAGAGAATCTCCAGATTTTTTAGTAACTTTTGAAACATCTTCTTCTTCATTTCCATCTATAAGACCTTTATCATCATAAAAAACAACACTAAAAGATTCTTGAACAGTGTTAGTCCTAAGGTTATAAATTCTATAAGCTTTACTATTTTTAGAATAGCCTAAGAAGAAACCTTTATCACTTTTAGAATCAAACTTATGAAGTTTATCTCTACCATTCAGTATATAACAAACACAACCAAATACATGAAAGTACTTCACATTTGGTTTTCTGTTGTTCAAAATCTCATAAGGTGTTTGATTAAAACCAGATCGAATATAAACTCTATTAGTGATATGACATATTGTATTAAATGCTTCAGCCCAATATCTTTTAGCAAGACTTTTAGAAGTAAGCATGACTCTTGCCATTTCTTGTAGAGTTCTATTCTTTCTTTCAGCAATTTCATTTTGTTGTGGAGTTTTAGGAGATGAAAATTCTTGCATTATACCTTTCTTTTCACAAAAATCTGTAAACATGCTATTTTCAAATTCTCTACCATGATCAGTTCTAATCTTGCTAACTTTCAAGTTAAACACATTTTTGAACCTCTTGTAAAGAATTTTAAAAGCATCAAATGTTTTAGATTTATCTCTTAAGAATTCTATCAAGGTAAACCTAGAGTAATCATCTACCACAACAAGTGAATACCTTTTTCTTCCAATGTTTTCAGTTTCCATAGGACCCATCAAATCCATGTGCAGCAATTCAAAACAACGATGTGTAAAACATTGTGACAGCATTTTATGCGACACTCTTACCTGTTTACCTTTATGGCATGGTCCACATATAGTGGTTTTATCAAACTTCAAGTTTGGTAATCCGTTCACAGCTTCAACATTGACTAGCTTCTTCAATTATCTATAATTTGCATGACCCAATCTTTGATGCCATAAGACATTTTCATCATGTTTTGACAAACTTACATACATTGTTTGTTCCAATAAGATAACAATTATCAACTGACCTAGTACCAGTCATTAAACATTCATTATCTTTATCAAGAACATAGCATGAATCTTTGTCAAATTTTACATGCAAATTACCATCACACAATTGACTTACACTAATAAAATTAGGAAGCAAGCCATCAATATGCAAGACATTCTTATACGAAAACCTTCAACATTTAAAATTCATTTTCCAATGATTTTTCCTTTTGAACCTCCACTATATGTAACATATCCACCATTTACAGTAACATAATCAGATAAGTAGTCAATTTGTCTTGTCATATGTCTAGAACAACCACTATCAAAATACCATAGACCAGGTAAACATGCTTTCAGAGAGGTATAAACTGCATTACAGGTAACATCAGATTTCTTTTTCCAAGTAGATTTTGAGAAATGTTTCTTCGAACGTGACAACTTTTTAGGTAACAATTTCTCATTAGCAAAATCTTTCTTCATTTTCAAGCAATAAAGACGAATATGACCTAATTTAGAACAATAACCTTTTCAAAGTTTTAACTTTGTAAGGTTTTGTTTGTGCTGATGCTTCAACATATGTTTTAGCATTAGCCTTCACAAACTTCACTGGATTTTCAAAACTTTTAGAAATAGATGCAGTTTCACCATCATAACCCAAACCATGTTTATTAGACTTACCAAATACCAAAACATCATTCATATCAAAAGCACTCTTTTCATATTTTCTGAAACTTGAGGTAGAACTTTCAATTCTTCCTTTAGTTTACAAAGTTTTAAATCTCTTCTGGTAAGGATAACTTCTAATTTGGTAATTGTTTCTTTCAAATCCTCATTCTCTATATTCAAAGAATCAAGAGTGAGTTTCTGAGAGTTCCAATCCTCCAATAACTTCTGGTATTTAGAATCTTTTGTCCTCATTCCTATATCATCAACAAAACCATTAAAATAACTCAAATCTGGGTGATTTTGACTTGATGTTGTTTCTGATGTTGTAACATCTAATTCAACATCTGAGTTTGTTTCATCCAGATCATCATCTAGAGAGTCATCATAATCAATTTGAGTATGAAAAGTAAATTCAATTTCTTTTGATTTAAAGTTTTCATCATCTGAGTCATCACTCAAGGTAGCACTAAAATTCAGTTTTTGCTTAGGTCTGGTATTGGCACATTCATTTGCATAATGGTCATATCCAGAACATGCATTGCATTGAACCGATTTTCTATATCCAGGATCATACCTTTGTTTACCTTCACTTTGTGATAGTCTCGGTGGAAATTGACTCATCTTCTCTGGTTGTGGTGTTGATATGTTGATTTGGATCTTTGGCTAAATATTCCCTTTGGACCTGTTCATTGTTTTCTTCAAAAATATGTTAAAATGCTTAGTGAGAAAGGTCATGTGGTCTGGATTGTCATAACATAGGTCCATCACATCATCATCTGAATCGACTTCAGTGATAATTGGCTGTATTTAAGAACCTTGTGACGTCTCTCCTTTAAAAATAACCACATTTTTATCAACTTTATTTTCATCAAATTGAGTAGTGTTCATCTCATAAGTTTTAAGAATACTTACTACCTCATCTTGACTCAACTTATCAGTATCTTTAGCCTCTTCTATAGCACATATTTTTGCATCAATATTTTTAGGAACTGAACGCAAAATTTTATGAACTACTCTGTTGGTCCTTGATGGAGTATGACACAAGTGTATTGGGGGGGGGGAATTGTTGGGAATAAAATGATTTTGATCTAGATACCAAAACCCCTGATTGATGATGTTCAGATCAGTTGAGATAAGCTCAAGTCTAGTTCAGGCAAGTTGTCTCAGAACACTTGAGTAAGTAGAATGCTTAAGTCTAAAAATCTCAGGAATGTTGTGAGATTTTAGTATTCAGGATAGTTGTCCAAAGCTGGAATGTTAGGCAGCTTGATAAATGTTAAGTGTCTAGGCCAAAGTTGCTGAACTTTCAAGACAAGCTGACAAAGTGGACAACTGAGCTGAAAAGATCAAGAACATTAAAGCAGTACTCATAAAAGCAAAAGATCAAGACAGATTGAAGTACAAATGATCAAGAGCATTGAATGTCAAAAGCTTACAGAAGACACATTCAATGAAGCATTTATTGCCAATCATGCCTGAACAAGGCATTGAAGACTTAAAGCATTAAAGAGTGAAGCATTGAATGAATGTTGGAACATTCTAAATTGCAGCAGGAATGTTCAGGGAGCTTGTCCCATCTGACCGTTGGTTGAGTGTAGAGTTTGCCACAAATCAACCTTGGGAAATGTGCATATTTGGAATCTGACACAAGTCTTCTCAGCCGCATTTTTCAGAAGTCAACACATTCATTCAAACAACCATTGAAGAGCCCTTTTACATAGTGAATAAAAGGATGCCAAACTTCATAGCCGTTTCAATGGTGCTGCAAATAGACATATTTGAATTGCTATCCCTCCAACGATTAGTTGTTCAAATTTGTCTATAAATACAGAAGTGATCAAAGGGATTCATAATCCAACAAAAAAGATATCAAACTATCATCAAGCTTTCAAAGGAAACCAAGCTGTTCTTCAGAATCCTAAGTTTCCTGAATCACTTCAATTAGCTAAGACAATCTTTGTAAACATCCAAAGCTTAGCATTGAGATATCCTAAGCCTTTACACTGTTCTTATTGTAAAGGATATCTCTACTAGTTGGAACCAAACCTCAAACCCTTATCTCATTTAGTGAAGAGAGTGTTTGTTGTAGAAGTGAGGAGTTAAGGACTGTTAGTGAAACACAGTCTTAACTCAGAGAGATTGAGCACTAGGACTCAGATTATCCTAGGGATCAAAACACTAAGAGAGTGTTGTTGATCAGTGCACCTTGGCACTATAAAACAAGCTAATTCCATTGTGAAGGAATTATCCTGTTCAATCAGGGAAAGTGGATGTAGGAGCTTGAGTCTCTGAACCACTATAAACTTGTGTGCCATTTACTTACAGCATTCTTTATTGCACTTACATTCAAACATATTTTAAAGAAGCAAAAGTCAGTAAGTGAGAAAATCTGTTTTGGACAAAGTCCCTGATAACTGTATCTTTTCAGAAATTAACTTGGAGTATTTCTTTAAGTCAAAGGTCAACCACATTCCGCACTTAGCAACTCTTTTAGATATTTAGCCAACTGATCACTCAATAGTAATCAGTAGGACAAGTATCTATCAAAGTTCACACTCAGGCCAGTTGTGAGACAACCTGCCTGATAAGACCAGTTTTGTTAAAAAGAAAAGAATTTGCATACACAAGTGCATTCCCCCCCCCCTATACACTTGTGTCATACTCCACCAAGGACCAACAAGTGGTATCAGAGCAGGGGTTCATAGACCACTGCTTCTGAAAATCATTGATTTTCAAAATCACATTTTCCGTGGTCACTGAACTGATCCAAATTTCTGAAAAACTTATCTGTGTTCATCCTCTATTATTTCTGTTGAAATGGCTAACAATGCAGTTCCAGGAGATGCTATCAACACCATCAACAACATGGGTCCAAACCAAGTCAATCGTATTTCTCATCACAAACTGCCAATGTTCTCAATTGAGAACTATGACTTCTGGAAGATCAGGATGAGAGCACATCTTGCTTGCCAGCATGATGAGATGCTTAAAGTCATCACTAGAGGGCCTTTCACATTCACTAAAGCAAATCCCAAGCTCACTGATGCTCAGAAAGCAGATCCAAGGGAGTTGCTGCCAAAGGATGAAGATGACTTTACAACTGAGGAAAGAAAAAGGCACAACCTGAACTACATTGCAATGAACACATTGTACCAGACCATTCCAGATGCAGTGATGGGAAGAGTGTACCACTGCACATCAGCTAAAGAGATTTGGGACACCTTAGCACTTATGTGTGAAGGTACCCAAAAGATCAAGGAGAATAAGCTTCAAGTGGCTATCCAAAAATATGAACAATTCTCTATGGAAGCCAATGAAACTATTGATCATCTTGATGGCAGATTCACTGACATCATGAATGAGATAAACTCTCTTGGCAAGTTCTATGCCAAAAGAGAGGTTGCGTTGAAAATTCTGAGAAGTCTCACATCCAAGTGGGACATATATTCTGTCATGATGCAAAATACCAGCAATCTTGACAACATGCCAATGCAGCAAGTATTCTCTGAACTCAAAGCATATGAGTTTGATCTAAACAGAAAGAAGGTGCATGAATAGCCATCCTCCTCAAGCAAAGGTGTTGCCTTCAAAGCTGCTGAAACAGAAAAGAAGAATACTTAAAGATCCTCTCAATCTGTTTCAAAATCTGAAATAAAGGAGGAGCTGGCACTCATGGCTAGGAGATTTGAGAAGCTCAACTCCAGGTTTGGTAGATACAACAAGTTCTACCAAGACAACAGAACCAGAAGGAGATTCAGTTCTCCTGACAACAAATCAGAGGACAAAGTCTCTGATGAAAAGAAAGAAGACAGATATGCTGATAGGAAGAAATTCAGCAAAGGTGAACCATCATCATCAAGGAGGAAGGAGTCCTCAAGCAAGAAGAATGATGATGAAGATGTGTGTTACAAATGCCAGAAAAAGGGTCACTTTCAGTATGATTGTCCTGACCTAAGTGACAAAGAAAGAAAAGAAAGGCAGAACAAAAGAGACAAGAGGATGAACAACAGGAAAGCCATGATGGCTGGAGATTCAGCAAGTGAAGAGAGTGTCTACTCTTCTGATGATGGACTATTCTCCAACAGTGACAGTGGTGATGACTGTCAAATGGCATTTGAAAATGATGAGGTATGTTCATCTTCTAGTTCTTCTAATTCTTCAAATGACACACATGAGTCCAGTGAAATCCACTTGAAACTCAACTTTGGAAAGTTACTTGAGGATTTCACCAGGCTAAGAAAAGTATGCAATATGGCACTTAGAGAAAATGAGCTACTGAATTTGAAAGCTCAAACTCCCAACCTTCCTGAACCAGAGTTTGACTTTAAATCAACTGAGTTGTATCAGCAGATTGTGAGAGAACATGAGGAAATGTCTCTCAAAGTCTCTGAACAACAAAAGTTGATTGATGATCAAGAACTGGCCTTGAGGAAAAAGGATTTTGATCTTAGAATTCTTCAAGCAAAATTTGACAATCTCTCAAGTGAATTTGATACTCTAAAATTGAGTGAGGGGAGCTTAAAAATGAAAATGTCTGCCTTGAACAAATCTGCTAAGGCAATAGAGGAAATTCAAGGGTTTCAAAGACCATTTGCTCAAAAGGGTGGATTAGGCTATAATCCACTTGAACCCTCACCTGGTCTTAGTATTGCCTCATCAAGCAATTCTAAGATGACTTTTGTAAGATCATTGGCACAACAAAATGAAATGGAAGTAAATCAACCACTGATCAAGGATAAGGGTAAAGGAATTTTTATACCAACTCAAGTAAACAATGTACCTAAACCCATACCTATGGAAAAGGTTAAAGGCATTGCTTATAAGAGAAATGAGGTTCAGAAAGGTAGAACCAATGGAAGGCCAACCTATCTGAATCCTCATCAGAGGAGTTGTCCAAAATCTGTTCAGAAAAGGCCAACTCAAATGAGGCAACCCCAACTGAATGGATTAAGGCCAATCCCCTCTGACAGGTATAAAACATTCAGGAAGCCTGGACCTTACTTGCCAAATGGAAAAAGCCATCCAAAACCCTATCCTCAAAGTTCTTACCAAGCTGCACCTAAGTCTAGTAACTTCAGGAGAAATGTCCCAAAGAAATTCACCAACACTCCTGAACCTTACAAGGCTAACACTTATACACAGAAGCCACCCAAGGCATTTAAGGGTCAAACTGTGTATGTAGATGTAAATGGAAACCAAGTCAGTCACTTTGAGTCAATCAGAGTAATCAGGCAGATTTGGGTTCCAAAAGGTACAGCTAACCCTCTAGGACCCAACACTCAAAGGGTACCTAAATTTTGACTTTGTAGGGTTGCAAGGACCACAAGAAGAAGAGAAGCATCAACAAGAAAACAGCATGGTACTTGGACAGTGGATGTTCAAGACACATGACTGGAAACAAGGAGCTTCTCTCAGATTTCATAGAAAAGGATGGTCCTTCAGTAACCTTTGGAGACATCTCTCAAGGGATCACAAGAGGTTATGGTACATTAAACATTGGTAGTGTTAAAATTACTGATGTCTCATATGTCCTAGGCCTAAAATATAACTTGCTGTCTATAAGTCAAATTTGTGATAAAGGATATTGTGTTGAATTTGCACCAAATGAATGTACTATCAAAAATAAATCAACACAACAGGTGCTACTAACAGGGGTGAGAAAGGGAAATGTCTATTTTGCAGATTGGAGCAAAACCCCTGAAGCAGTTTGTCTTGTTGCCAAAAGCACAAGTGAGCAAAGCTGGTTGTGGCACAAGAGACTAAACCACCTGAACTTCAAAACCATCAACAAGATTGCAAGAAACTCTCTAGTTAAAGGGCTGCCAAATCAAGTGTTCACCAAAGAGCACATATGCCAGCCATGTCAGGAAGGAAAGCAGATCAAAGCTTCATTCAAACGGAAGCCTGTCATCTCAACTGAGAGAGTTCTTCAACTACTGCATATGGATTTATTTGGACCAATAATCCCAGTAAGTATAAATGGAAGAAAATATGCTTTAGTTGTTGTTGATGATTTTTCCAGGTACACTTGGGTAGTATTCTTGCTGAACAAAAAGGAGACCCAAGTCAAGCTACCTGAATTGATGATGAGATTGAGCAATGAAAAGGGCCTAAGTATTGTCAAGATCAGATCAGACAAAGGCACTGAATTCATAAACTCATACATCAATGAGTACTGCAGCAAGAATGGCATCACTCATGAAACTTCAGCAGCAAGAACACCTCAACAAAATGGGGTTGCTGAAAGAAGGAACAGGACCTTGAAAGAGGCAGCAAGAACCTTGATTGCTGAATCCAAACTGCCTAAAAGGTTCTGGGCTGAAGCCATTAGCACTGCATGTCACACTCAAAACAGGTCCTTAATCACCAAAGGACAAGGTAAAACCCCATATCAAATATGGAAAGGTAGATTGCCCACTGTTGCTTATTTTCACATATTTGGTTGTAAGTGTTTCATTCACAATAATGGGAAAGAGCAATTGAAAGCTTTTGACAGCAAAGCTGATGAAGGAATATTTGTTGGATATTCACAAATCAGCAAGGCTTACAGAGTTTACAATTGCAAAACTCTTATTGTGGAAGAAACACCTCATGTTGTGTTAGATGAATCTATTGATGAGTTCAGGGATAGAAACCTGAATATTGATGAGATAACACAAAGAACAACCAGACTAAGGCTTCAAAGCAAGGAAACAGTGTTTGTAGATGTTGCCCAGCCTGAATTGCATGATAATCAAAAACTGGACAACCTACCTGATGGCAATCAACCTGAAGTCAACCAACCTGAAGGTGAAATTAAACTGACTGACCCCATCCCAGTTCAAAACCAGGTAACCACTACCAATGAAGAAGCAGGCAATGCTGAGGTAGTAAATGGATCCAATATTCAAGGGGGAACCAATGAAAATGTCAACTTATCTGACAATGAGGACAATACCCCTGAATATAATCCTGAACTTGATCCTTCAATTAACTTTCCTGAATTTAATGAATCTAGTGATCCAACTTCCGATGAGGACAATCCTCCTGAAGGGATCAGGTCTAGAAGGACTTGGTTGCAAGACCACCCATCTAGCCTGATACTTGGCAATCCAAGTGAAGGGATCAAAACTAGAATATTTCATGGAGAAAGTGCTTTGTTTTGTTGTTTCCTTTCAGAACAGGAACCAAAAGACATTGACGAAGAACTACAAGATACCAACTGGATCATAGCCATGCAAGAGGAGCTGAACCAGTTTACCAGAAATGAAGTTTGGGAGCTGGTAGATAGGCCAACTCATCAAGATGTCATTGGAACAAAGCAAGACTGGTGGCCAAGGGATTTTGTCAATCTGAAGGGATTGATTATGATGAGACCTTTGCTCCAGTGGCCAGACTTGAGGCAATCAGACTCTTTTTAGCATATGCAGCTCACATGAGGTTCAAAGTGTATCAAATGGATGTAAAGAGTGCATTTCTCAATGGGGTACTCAAAGAAGAAGTATATGTGGAACAGCCCCCAGGCTTTGAAGATGGAGACAAGGTGTACAGATTGAAGAAAGCTCTCTATGGCTTAAAGCAAGCTCCAAGAGCTTGGTATGACACCTTATCACAGTTTCTCTTAGATCATGGTTTTGTCAAAGGCACTGTTGACAGAACCTTGTTCAGAATCTGTGAAGGAGATGATATCTTGTTAGTCCAAATCTATGTGGATGACATTATATTTGGATCTCCAAATGAGAAGCTGTGTGAGAAGTTCTCAAGACTCATGCAGAGCAAATTTGAGATGTCCATGATGGGATTGATGAATTTCTTCTTAGGACTTCAAGTCACTCAATCAAAGAAGGGAATATTCATCAATCAGGCCAAGTATACAAGGGACATGATCAAGAAATTTGGATGTGCTACAAGCAAGCCAGTCAGAATTCCTATGAATACAAACTGGAAGATGGATCCTTGCTATATCTCACTGCAAGCAGGCCTGATATCACATTTGCAGTTGGAGTGTGTGCAAGATTCCAAGCCAATCCAAAGAAGAGCCATCTTGATGCTGCCAAGAGAATCCTAAGATATCTCAAGGGATCTGAGAATCTTGGATTGTGGTATCCAGCTGATGACAACATTGAGCTCACTGGATATTCAGATGCAGATTATGGAGGATGCAGAATTGACAGAAAATCCACCTCAGGAACATGTCAATTCTTGGGCAGCAAGCTTATCTCATGGTTCTCCAAGAAGCAAAATACAGTTGCAACTTCAACAACTGAAGCAGAATATGTAGCAGCTGGAAGTTGCTGTGCTTAGATACTTTGGCTCAGGCAGCAACTTAGAGACTACAAAGTCATCACAAATGAAGTGCCAATATTCTGTGACAACAATAGTGCAATTGCCATCTCACAGAATCCAGTGCTCCACACCAGATGCAAGCATGTAGATATCAAGCATCACTTCATAAGGGATCATGTGGAGAAGAAAGATATCAAGCTTGTCAAAATTCACACTGATAAGCAAAAAGCTGATATCTTGACTAAGCCTCTAGCTGAAGCAAGGTTCTTGGAATTGTCAGCTGAATTGGGCTTACTTGATCCAGGCAAGATGGAGAAATGAGGAAAGAAAGCTCATATGAAGGGGGAAGTTCATCAAGATGAACTTTAGCAAAGTTGACCAACCTCACTGAAGTAGTCAGCCAAAGAGGGAAACTCAGCAAGGTTGTCCCTATATTGATCAGCAATGTTGGTCAGGAGCTTTGTCCAAGTGGGACCCAGTCAGCAACTTTGGGACCCACTCAGGCAAGTTCATCAGGCAGTTTGACCTTCACAGAAATCAAAGCACATCTCAGGATGTTTGTCCGAGTTAATTGGATAATCATTGCTATTTTTAGCATTGATTAGACATTTAAAAGATTTCTTGGTCTAAGAGTAGGCCATTTTAGGATGGAGTGTGCTATAAAGATTTTTACCACCAAAAAGGCAAATCAGCATTTAATTCAAAATCTTAATTGAGATTTCATGAATTCTTGAGCCATCATCAAGACCATTGATTTGCATTAAACTTCCATCAAACCGCCTAAAGCCCACTACCCTACTTTATTCAATTGGTTTTTACTATTACCCACTGCCATTTTCTATTAACCAACGGTTAATTAACTCCCCACATATATAAACTCCTCAGTTTTACTTTCATCCTCACGCACTCATAATTCCAAACTCTTAAGATTTTCAAAACCTCTCAAACCTGCAACTCCTCTCCAAAAACCTACCCAACTCTCATATTATCCATGGCTCCCAAAATCAAGAGAGAAGAACTTGTAGACTTCAATGATCCATCTTTGGACATTGACTTTGCATATCTCAGCAATACAAGTTCTCTTTGGTTTGAGAAATTAGTAGCCTTTGATAGTCCAGACACTGAAGTTCATCAAGTCCTCCAATGGCTAAGGGAGGCTGGGCTAGAGAAGTTCCTAGGCACCAAGCCAGATTCCTGCCTGAACTCCTTCATGGCTGAATTCTTTGCCCATCTCAGATGGAAGGGCAAGAAGGGTGATGTGTGCACTAAGCTCACATATGTTGAGGAAGATGAAGAAGAAGAAAGTCAACACACCATCATCTTCACTGCAGAGGATTTGGATGCTAGCTTTGGGCTACCATCAGAAGGCCAGAATCCAGAAACTTACAAGGAAGGAGATGATCAGGAGTTCTACTTTCCATGGTTGCTTACACCCAAAAAGCTAGTAAGTGCTCAAAACAAGAATACTTTAAAGCCAGTTTTTAGGCACTTGTTTGATTGTGTGGTGAAGAGTTTGTTAAGCCACTCTGGGAGTGTTGAACAAATCAGTATGCCTAAGTTAAGAGTGATGGCTGCTGTAATTGACTCTGCTGAAAATGGAGTCAAGTTTGACTGGAAAAGTTTTATTTTGGACAAGATGATGAATGAGAAACTCAAGTTTAAGGAGGTGAAACACCACAAGGTGGTGGTTGATGGAAGACTTCAGTTCTGCACAAGAGCCAGCCTGCTCTTAGAAAGATTTGCTCATTACACCCATCTACAAGCAAAGCCAAAGCCTTTTCCTGCTCAAAAGGTGATGTTCAGAAAGCTGTCTTCTAAGACAGAAAAGAGGAAGCAGGAGGCTGCCTCCAAGAAAGTTGTTGCAGCTGTTCCAGCAACCAGAGCCTCTCCAAGAAAGAGGAAAGCCCAACCACCAAAAGTTCAGCCAAAGATGAAGAAGATTCTGAGTGAATCTTCACCAGAAAGCCAGTCAAGAAGTGGAGGAGCCACTTCTGAGGAGATTATGAAGGTTGCTGATGAAGGAGTCAACCCCCCTGAAGAGGGTGAAGAATTCAGAGAGGTTGTCCCCTTACAGCCTAAGAGTGTAACAGAATTTAGGGATCTTGACCAGCCAACAAGATCTGAAAGAAGGAGAAGGATAATCAAAACTTCTGAGAAGCAGAAGTTGATGGAAGAGGAGAAGAAGAAGAAAGAATTCTTCAAGGAGATTAGACAAGCAAGTAGGTCTAACTCCAAGTCCAACAACCCTGAAGCCAACTCTCCTGATATTCAATCAGAAAGAATATCCCCATCAAGGCATGAAGAAGAGGAGTGCAAGACTCCTGAAGATGCCCCAATCATTGCCAAGAAGGTTTACTCCCCTGAAGGTGCCCCTGACAGAGCAGGTAATAATGTGCTGGCAGATTTGGTCAATCTTGAGGACAGACCTTTTTCCCCACTTGATTTAAGACTTCTCTCATATACCAAACTTCTTGAAACTGTTCTTCAAGAAGGTGATCAAGTTGTTCTCCCACCCATTCCAACCATTCCAATTACCTCTTCAGGCACATTGCTCTCAAAAGCACCTGAATCCCAACTTTTGTTCTAAGCTCTTCTGAACCCAACCTACCTGAAATCCAGCCAGGCCTACCTGAATCCCAATCCAACCCTCCTGAATCCCAAACCAACTCTTCTGAAGATGAAAGTGGTGAAGAGTACACCTATGAGGGGATGCTAAGGCAGATTGCCAAGGCTAATGTGGATGAATTATATCCAGGATTGAAGGATTATCCTAGGCTACAACAACAGTTCTATGATCTCAGATCTCTTGTTGAGATCAAGGATAGAACTATGGTGGAAATAGCTCAGGCCATTCAGGATAAAGGAGCAAGCTGGTGGCAGGTTGAAGAGATCAGGCTCTTGCATTTTGCAAATGTGAAGAAATCCAGTGTGTTGACCACTGAGGCCTTGTTTTGCACCATTGTTCATGAGAAGGTGCTTGCTGAGAGAGAAAGAATTGCACAGGGACTCAGGCACCCTGATAGCCCATCTGATGATGACAATGATGATGATGATGATAACACCAATCCCAACCCTCCTGGCCTCAACTCTGCTCAGGTACATTACTTGACCTATCATTCTATAAAGGACTCTGATCATTCAGAGGAGTTGACCAAAGATGGTGACTCAGTCCAAGATGCATTGGCCAAGGATGGTTCTTCTGAACCTAAGGCACATCTTGACAATGTTGAGACTTCCATGGGAGAAGCTAGTTTGGCTAAAGCCTCATCAATGTCAGGACAGTTGGACATTGACCAGCCTTTAGTCATTCAGGATGACTCAGTGGCCTTGGGATGCCCAAGCACTGTGATCTCCCAACAACTGCCCTCTGTGGATCCTGTTGAGGATATAGAGGTGTCAGGTTTAGGAATGGAAGGAGTTGAAAAGGCTGATAGTGGTGAAAACTCAGAGGGAGATGATGGTGAGGATTGTGTGATTACAGGTTCCCTGAGTGCACCACAAGTAGAGGGAGATGAAGTAGAAATATTGGGTGCAGCCCAATATGAGAGTCAGGCAATTCTTCAAGTCAAATCTGAACTTGATGAATCCCTTGGTGAAAGGAGGCCTGATTCTCCAGTGAATGTGAGTCTATCTGAAATGAATATTGAAGAAAAGAATTTAGTTGAAAATGAGAGAGAAGGTGCTGATGTATCAGACCTTATGGGAGAAAGAAAAAATGAGGGTGTTGAGGGAGTTTTTACTAACACTCTTAGTTTTGCAGATTCTGTTGCTGTTATAATTGAGCAAATTTTTGCAGATGCCTCCCTTACAGATATTCAAGTTGATACTGATATTGATCTTGAGGCAGTATCAGCCAATGTATCCACCTTGAATAAGTTGTACTTTGAGCAAGCCAACACCACTGAAGCTGGCTTTCAGATTGCTACTCAAACTGCATCTATCATTGAAGAACAATCAGAGAAGTTGGATACTTTGGTCAGGGAAGTTGGGAAGGCACATGCAGCAACAATTGATACTCTGGATGGCCAAGGAAAGACTCTAGCCTCTGTGGAGATGAGGCTAACTGGCTCAGAGGAGGTGATTTTGCCCACATTAGATGCAAGTATTTGTGGAGTTGAAACTGGACTGCAAACAGTTTCAACTGAAGTGACAAAGGCCAAGGATGCTATGGGAAAATTCACAAGATCTGTGAAGAAAGAGCAGCAGGGTCTCAAAGATTCGTACAAGCATAATGTGAAAGCCTTGAGAAAAATAATCAAGGATGCTTTAAGGCAGAGGACAGCAGCCCAGAGGAAGAAGGCTGAAGAATTGAAAGTTGCAATGGTGAAGGAGGCTGCTGAGAAGTTCACTGTTGAACTTATGGCCAAAGTGTCTGATCAAGTTGTGACCAACCTCACTGAACAACTTCAGGCCAAACTTGATCAATCACTGAAAGCCACATTGGATGCAATTGTTACTCAAAAGATGAAGCCAGTTCACACTTTCTTAAGCATGGCAGATGACAAAATGCAAAACATTCATGATGAGAATGTTTATCTACTGCAGGAGTTGAAGTCCCTCACTCAAGCCCACTCACATCTCTCAGTCTCTATGAGTGAATTGAAGCCCCAGTGTTTTGATAATGCCAAAAAGGGGGAAAGAGAGAGAGCAAGGGCAAAGGGAACCTTGGTGATTGGTGAACCTAAGGAAAAGGAGAAGGTCCCTGAGGTTGAGGAGGAGGCAGTAGAAGACATTGGGAAAGGCAAAGGCCCAATGGATATTGAAAGCTTGACTGAGGAAGAGCAGATTCAAATTGCTGTTAAAGATTCCATGATGTCTGCAATGGAGAGTCAGGCAAGGAAGCAACAAAGGCCTGGTGGTGAGTCAGCAGGACTTGACCCCAAAGAGAAGGTTGCTGAAGTAAGGGGGAAGGTGACAAGGTCATCTGAAAGAAAAAGGAAGGAATTAAAAGCCTTTAATGAATTCCCAACCAGCCTGACTTTGCCATCACAATTTCAGTCTGAAGAATCTACTCCAGTAAGGCAATCAAAGAGATTGAAGAAAGCTGCCAAGTTGCCTGCCATTGAAGAAGAAGATGTTGAAGAGGAGGTACAGGACAGAGAGCCTGAAGTTGTTGTGCCCAAGCTTGCTGATGATCCTTCCAAATTGTTTGAAGAAGGTTTTGGGAAAGATCCAGAAACACAGGAGAAGCTAGCTCTTCAAAGAGCTAAAGAGAGGATGGATCAGTTGGTGGAGGCCAACAAGGCAAGGGATGAGAGAAGGGCAAACTTCAAAGCTCCAAGAAGGAGGGCTTCATACAGAAGACTCAAACCTCAAATGCTGCAAAGATGGGACACTCGGTACCCTCACCATGATAAGTGGGTTCCAATCTCACTAAATGATGCATGGGAGGAGGCCAAGAGAAGTTTTGTATATGACTTTTATGTCATTGGAAAGTGGCTTGAAGAGAGTGTGGATGAAGTCTTTCTCCAGTTCATGTTTGAGAACCATAGGGACCTCTACCAAAAGCTGTTTGCAGCAGCTGAGATGGCAAGAGTTGAATTCAAGGCCCCTGGTCCAATTCTGTACATGCCTCCTAAGTTCAATGGGAACTTAATTGATGAGGGAAAGATTCTGGAAGAGTTCATCAACATCATGAAGATGGAGAAGATGAAGATTGGCCCTAGAGGATCAAACAAGGATGTTTGGGAACTGAAGAAAAGGGTTTGGGCTCAATATGGCATAGCTCCTCAAGATGATGGAACTCTCTGATGGATAAGATTATCTCTTCCCTATCTTTTCTTATGATTGTTTAATTGTTGTTATTCTGTTTTGCATGTATCAGTTATGTTGTCCTTTGATTTTCTGATTTGTAATGCTCAATGATATATAAAAGGACCACTGATTTTCTATCAAGAGATAACAACTCATTATCTCAACTAACCTGACATGACATATATACTTGATTTATTGTGCTAACAGTTTCTTTCAGGAAAGTTGACCAGTTCACTCATCCTGAAGGTAAAGTATAGTATAAGTCAAGTTCCCTTTGTAATAGGTTTTGGCATCATCAAAAAGGGGGAAATTGTTGGGAATAAAATGATTTTGATCTAGATACCAAAACCCCTGATTGATGATGTTTAGATCAGTTGAGATAAGCTCAAGTCTAGTTCAGGCAAGTTGTCTCAGAACACTTGAGTAAGTAGAATGCTTAAGTCTAAAAATCTCAGGAATGTTGTGAGATTTTAGTATTCAGGATAGTTGTCCAAAGCTGGAATGTTAGGCAGCTTGATAAGTGTTAAGTGTCTAGGCCAAAGTTGCTGAACTTTCAAGACAAGCTGACCAAGTGGACAACTGAGCTGAAAAGATCAAGAACATTAAAGCAGTACTCATAAAAGCAAAAGATCAAGACAGATTGAAGTACAAATGATCAAGAGCATTGAATGTCAAAAGCTTACAGAAGACACATTCAATGAAGCATTTATTGCCAATCATACCTGAACCAAGCATTGAAGACTTAAAGCATTAAAGAGTGAAGCATTGAATGAATGTTGGAACATTCTAAATTGCAGCAGGAATGTTCAGGGAGCTTGTCCCATCTGACCGTTGGTTGAGTGTAGAGTTTGCCACAAATCAACCTTGGGAAATGTGCATATTTGGAATCTGACACAAGTCTTCTCAGCCGCATTTTTCAGAAGTCAACACATTCATTCAAACAACCATTGAAGAGCCCTTTTACACAGTGAATAAAAGGATGCCAAGCTTCATGGCCGTTTCAATGGTGCTGCAAATAGACATATTTGAATTGCTATCCCTCCAACGGTTAGTTGTTCAAATTTGTCTATAAATACAGAAGTGATCAAAGGGATTCATAATCCAACAAAAAAGATATCAAACTATCATCAAGCTTTCAAAGGAAACCAAGTTGTTCTTCAGAATCCTAAGTTTCCTGAATCACTTCAATTAGCTAAGACAATCTTTGTAAACATCCAAAGCTTAGCATTGAGATATCCTAAGCCTTTACACTGTTCTTATTGTAAAGGATATCTCTACTAGTTGGAACCAAACCTCAAACCCTTATCTCATTTAGTGAAGAGAGTGTTTGTTGTAGAAGTGAGGATTTAAGGACTGTTAGTGAAACACAGTCTTAACTCAGAGAGATTGAGCACTAGGACTCAGATTATCCTAGGGATCAAAACACTAAGAAAGTGTTGTTGATCAGTGCACCTTGGCACTATAAAACAAGCTAATTCCATTGTGAAGGAATTATCTTGTTCAATCAGGGAAAGTGGATGTAGGAGCTTGAGTCTCTGAACCACTATAAACTTGTGTGCCATTTACTTACAACATTCTTTATTGCACTTACATTCAAACATATTTTAAAGAAGCAAAAGTCAGTAAGTGAGAAAATCTGTTTTGGACAAAGTCCCTGATAACTGTATCTTTTCAGAAATTAACTTGGAGTATTTCTTTAAGTCAAAGGCCAACCACATTCCGCACTTAGCAACTCTTTTAGATATTTAGCCAACTGATCACTCAATAGTAATCAGTAGGACAAGTATCTATCAAAATTCACACTCAGGCCAGTTGTGAGACAACCTGCCTGATAAGACCAGTTTTGTTAAAAAGAAAATAATTTGCATACCCAAGTGCATTCCCCCCCCCCCATACACTTGTGTCATACTCCACCAAGGACCAACAGGAATGCACTTGTGTATGCAAATTCTTTCTTTTTCAAAACTGTTTAACTAAATCAGGGAGGTTGTCTCACAACTGTCCTGAGTAATAATCTTGATAGATACTTGGCCTACTGAAGACTATGAAGTAATCAGTTGGAAAACTATCTAAAAGAGTTATTAAGTGCGGAATGTGGTTGGCCTTTTCTTTGAAAGAATACTCCTAGTTTATTCCTAAAAAATCAGTTTATCAGGGACTTTGTCCAAAACAGTTTTTCTTAACTTTGTTGAACTTACTTCTTTAAGAATGATTTAATCAAGTAATGTGAGTTAGAAAAGTGCAGTAAGTAAATGACACAACAATTTATAGTGGTTCAGAGTCTCAAGCTCCTACATCCACTTTCCCTGATTGAACAGGATAATTCCTTAACACCTGGAATTAGCTTGTTTTATAGTGCCAAGGTGCACTGATCAACAACACTATCTTAGTGCTTTGATCCCTAGGATAAACTGAGTCCTAGTGCTCAATCTCACTGAGTTAAGACTGTATTTTCACTTAACAGTCCTTAACTCTTCACTTCTACAACAAACTCTACTTCACTCAATGAGGTAAGGGTTTGAGGTTTGATTCCAACTAATTGAGATACCCTTTACAATAAGAGCAGTGTAAAGGCTTAGGATATCTCAGTGCTAAGCTTGGGATTGTTACAAGAAAAGGCTTAGCTTTTGAAGTGATCAGTAAACTTGGGATTGTAAAGAATAACTTAGGTTTCCTTTGAGTGCTTGATAGTAGTTAGATAGCAGATAGTTGGATACTTGAATCCTTGGATCACTTCTAAATTTATAGAGCAATTTGATCAACTATCCGTTGGAGAGATAGCATTTCAAATTGTCTATTTGCAGCTCCATTGAAACGGCTATGAAGCTTAATCTTCTATTATCCACTGTGTAAAAGGTTCTTCAATGGTTGCTTGAATGAATGTGTTGACTTCTAAAAAATGCGGCTGAGATGACTTGTGTCAATTTCCAAATTTGCACATTTCCCAAGGTTGATTGTGGCAGACTTTGTACTCCACCAACGGTCAGATGGGACAACTGCCCTGAACATTCCTTCTGCAAATGGAATGTTCCAACATTCATTCAATTCTTCAGTCTTTAATGCTTTTAAGTCTTCAATGCTTGTTCAGGCTTGATGGCAATAAATGCTTCATTAATTTTGTCTTGCCTCATTCAATGCTCTTGATCTTTAAGTCATTAGGCTGATCTGATATTGCTCTTATCATTACCTTGTTGCTTGACTTCTTATCTTTGATCATTTAGCCATGCTGTCCTCTTCAGTATACTTGTCTTCTTGAACATCAGCAGACTTGTCCTAAGATACTTAAGCATATAAAGCTGCCTAACATTTTCAGCTTTGGACAACTATCCTGAACTATAAATCTCACAACATTTCTGAGACTTAGACTTAAGTATTTCTTTTGTCTCAACTAACCTGAGACAACTAGACTGATGCATCCTTATTTGTATCTCAACTAATCTGATCATCATCAATTAGGTGTTTTGGTATCTTAATCAAAATCAATTTATTTCCCAACATACTCTCACATTTGAAATAGGATCACCAAGAGAATGTGATTCATTGACAATCTCACTTAAACGTTCATTATAAGATGATATGGTCTCATCTTTCTTCATTCGAAAATTCTCAAATTTAGTCCCTAGCATTCAAAGTTTTGTTCTTCGAACACTATCCGAACCTTCAAAATGCTCTTATAATGTATCCCAAACTTCTTTAGAAGTAGAACAATTAGAAATGATTTTAAACATAGAAATATCAATAGAAGTAAAAATGGCATTTAAAACTTTAGAATTAAACCCTATTATTGTTATCTCGTCAGCCGTCCAATCAACTTCCTTCTCGAGTTGAACTTCATTGTCTTCATCTACTAGATTTTTTGGTGCATCCCAACCTGTAAGTACTGTCCTCCATGCACGTTCGTCAATAGATTTGATATACATGCGCATCTTAGGTTTCCAATATGCATAATTTGTACCATCTAAAACGGGTGGCCTAAGTGTTGTAGAGATGTGATGTGTTTCCATTGTTGCAAAGACACAATAAATACTAAAACACACTAATTAAAAACAAGGATCTAAACCTAGTGACGTCAGATTTTGGCTCTAATACCAACTAAAAGTGTGCGTGTTAAGTAAAATAAGACTGATGCTACACTAAATGTTAGGACACTCAATGCAACACTAACTCGATTACAAAATATCAGATTACGAATAACGGAAGACTTAAAAGAATGAAAACACAAAGACACATAAATAACTTTTACATAGCGTGAGCCTCATGGCTAAACTTTCACTAATCAATGTGTGAATACAAATGGTGTGTGAACAGCTATTCACAACGGAAATAAGACTCGATAATCTATCTAGTCTAAAGATGGCTTAAGTGTAAAAACACTACCAAAAACTAATATAACTCTATGATCTATCTATCAAAGAAGTATAGAAAAGTCTATGTTGTACAGGAAGTTTGGACTCTTCGGTACAATGACAAGATCATGCCAATGACAATTAATTCCTAACAGGATAAGCACTAGTTTAGTAATTAAAGAATGACACTTCGTTGGCTTAAGTGTAAAAACACTACCAAAAACTAATATAACTCTATGATCTATCTATCAAAGAAGTATAGAAAAGTCTATGTTGTACAGGAAGTTTGGACTCTTCGGTACAATGACAAGATCATGCCAATGACAATTAATTCCTAACAGGATAAGCACTAGTTGATCTATCTATCTAGTCTAAAGATGGCTTAAGTGTAAAAACACTACTAAAAACTAATATAACTCTATGATCTATCTATCAAAGAAGTATAGAAAAGTCTATGTTGTACAGGAAGTTTGGACTCTTCGGTACAATGACAAGATCATGCCAATGACAATTAATTCCTAACAGGATAAGCACTAGTTTAGTAATTAAAGAATGACACTTCGTTGGTTGGATGATGAACACGGTTCTGGCCTATTTATAGGCGTGGAAATGGAGCATAAGAGCTTCATCCATGATCTCTTATAATGTAGGATCTCATTCCTTCTTTTTCTCCCAACCGCCTTCTAGGTTCTTCCAACCAATTTTGGACATTTTCCAAAGCAACTACGTGATCTACATCATTCTGCAACCTTCCAGAACCTTCTAGTCTAGAACCGTGTAGAATATTCTAGATCTTCAACCCGCAATGTTACAACATCCAAAGCAGCATTAGCTAGAAAACATAATTTAGACTTATGAAAAATAAGAAAGGTCGAATTAAGATATTGCAGCCTTGTGTGATAACATTTTCGATAACATCACCAAGTCTTCAACATCAACAATTAATTTATTATTTAATTACGAATTTAAGAGTTGGTCTTCATTTATTTTGTATTACTTGTATTACTGTTATTTAATTTCCATTTTAATTTCCATTATAGGCCTTTATTGTCCAAGAAACCCTAATTACTTATATCTTTCATCATTGTATTTGGAACGACAGTTTTGAAGATTAATCAAATCAGGGTTTTATCCAATTTATCCCTCTAACACCACTTCACGTTGCGTCAGTTGGTATCCGGAGTCAGTTCCTGGTCCACAAGATGGCGCCCAAACATGATAATCGCCAAGACGTTACATCACTCCGCGACCGAGTCGCTGCTCTCAAGCACGCCTTGACTACAATGCAAACGCAGCAAGCACGTATCCTAGCGAGGATTGACTCTCTAACTCCTGATGGCCAACACCACCCCCGTGCACCATGCGATGAGGCTTCTGAACAGATTCAATCCACTGATGACGAAGCCACCCTCACCATGGAGAATCCCTTCGCGCCACTGGACAACCATAACCGCACACCGCCCGTTCTTGTAAATCGGTGGGAGACCGCTTTCCGACTCGACATCCCAGAATTTGTCGGCTACGGATCCCCGGACACCTTCCTCGATTGGTTTCACACGGTTGAAGACCTGCTCGACTCTAAATCGGTACCTCCTGACCGTCGCGTTGCCTTGGTCACGACCAGGCTTCGTTCTAGAGCAGCCGCATGGTGGCGCCATCTCAAAAAATTGTGCCGCCGTGCCGACGAACCAGAGATTGTACGCTGGGAGAAATTTCAGAAACACATGTCCAAGGAGTTTATACCCCTCACTTCCCTCACTCCGTGATATTCAACATCAGATTGATCTGGTACCTGGGGCTTTCTTACCCAACAGGCCCCAGTATCGTATGAGCTCCACAGAGCATGTTGAGCTCCACAGAGCATGCTAAGCTCCGCCGTCAAGTTGAAGATGTGTTGAGCCGCAGTCTCATCCAAGAGAGTTTGAGCCCGTGTGTCTTGCCTGCCCTTCTTACGCCCAAGAAAGACGGTTCTTGGCGTTTGTGTGTTGATAGCGGGGCTATCAACAAGATCACTGTTCGCTACAGGTTTTCTATTCCCCACCTTGATGACTTACTAGATCAGCTATGTGGTTCCACAGTTTTCTTCTTGCTTGATCTTCGTAGCGGCTATCACCAGATACGGGTTAGACCCGGGAATGAGTGGAAGACGGCATTTAAGACTAATGAGGGTCTCTTCGAGTGGCTCGTCATGCCTTTGGCCTCTCGAACGCCCGAAGCACTTTTATGCGGGTTATGAACCAGGCCCTGCGACCTCTTATTGGGACGTGTGTTGTCGTCTATTTTGATGACATCTTAATTTATAGTAGATCCGAGATAAATCAGGCCGGCTACCTGCGCGCCGTCCTTCAGATTCTCCACTTCGAGAAGTTTTATGGGGCTCTCCATAAGTGTGTATTTTTCACCGACTCAGTCTTACTTTTGGGGTTTTGCATTTCTTCAGCTTGCATTAGTGTGGATGATGCTAAGATAGTGGTTATTCGGGATTGGCCATTACCTACCTCCATCACATCTGTTCGGAGCTTTCATGGCTTGGCATTTTTTTTTACTGACGTTTTATACTACACTTTAGTTCTATCATGGCCCCGATTAAAAATTGTATGAAGGGCAAGACATTCGCTTGGACAGATGTTGATGTTGATGTTTTTCCCCATATTAAGCAAAAGCTAACTTCCGCCCCTATCTTGGTACTCTCGAATTTCTCTATTCCCTTCGAGCTGCATTGTGACGCTTAGAAGGTTGGTATTGGTGCGGTTCTCAGTCAGGATGGTCGCCTAGTGGCCTACTTTAGCGAGAAGCTCACGGGACCCCGTTCTCGTTATTGTGCCTATGATGTTGAGTTTTATGCTGTAGTGCGGGTCGTGCGCCATTGGCACCACTATTTATTTCAGCCGGAGTTCGTCTTGTTCACCGATCATGACTCTCTCAAGTATATTGCCAGTCAGGATAATATTTCCTCGAAACATGCCTCGTGGGCGGCGTATCTTCAGCAGTTTACCTTTGTGCTCCGCCATACATCTCGTTCTGCTAATCGGGTCGTCGATGCACTCAGTTGCCGCCATTCGTTGCTTGTTGACATTCGAGTGACCGTTACGAGATTTGATGACTTCTCCCAACTCTATGCCGACGACCCATATTTTTCCAGCATTCTCTCTCACTTGGCTTCGAGTGCTGATTCTAATTTTATACTTATTGAGGGATTTTTGTTTTATGGAACGAGGCTTTGTATACCTCCATGCAGCTTCAGCCTCCGTCTCATTTTAGAGCTTCACGGGCCGGGTAGGCCACGTTGAACGCGACTACACTTTGGCTCTATTACAGCAACGCTATTTTTTGACATCCTTGCGGAGGGATATGGCCCATTTCGTGGCTAGATGCCACACGTGCCAGATATCGAAGGGGACATCGATTAATGTGGGGTTGTACCGCCCCATTCCTGTCCCAGATGCTCCTTGGCTCGGTGTTAGCATGATTTTTGTTCTTGGTCTCCCTCGTACTCAGTGGGGATTCGACTCCATCTTTGTTGTCATTGATCGGTTTAGCAAGTTGGTCCACTTAATTCCGTGCAAGCGAAATTCTGATGCCCTTCATGTTGCCCAACTCTACTTCCGAGACGTCTACCGCCTACATGGCCTTCCCTCGTCCATTGTCTTTGATAGGGTTACGTGCTTCTTGGGCCACTTTTAGCGTAGTTTGTGGCGCATGACCAACACCGAGCTTCATTTCAGCAACGCCTATCACCACCAGACGGATGGCCAGACGGAGGTGGTTATCGCTCCCTGGGGAACCTGCTTTGTTGCTTGGTTGGTGATCACTTTCGGACGTGGGACATGAAATTGAGCCAAGCAAAAAATTATCAATCAACCATCAAAAAAATCCCAAATAAAGTAAAATTCCACTAGAAAGAAAAGAAATGTTAGCAAAAAATTGGAGCGAAGAAGATGTTACCCTTTTATCCCTCAATGCTTTTCCGATTGGTTTTGTGTCGAAGTTTTTATAAACCACATCGCCTGCTGCGTGGGGCTGTGCCGCTGTACATCAAGAGAGGCGGCGGTTGGTGGTGCGGTTGACGATCGACGGATGAGAAGAAGAGGGAGAGGTGACGACAATCTACAGATGAGAAGAGTGGAAGAGAGGCAATGATTTTTAGACAATTTCTAAGCAATTTTGTGAGTTTGAGTAAGAATTAGGCTGACGAAAATTTGTGAGTAGAGTGAGATTGGGATTTGTGAATTTGCAGACTCTACTCATTATTTATTTTAGGGTTTTCTAGGTCAAAATTAAAATTAAATGGGCCTCCTCCTCATTAGCTATTTTAGCCTGATTGGCCGTGAATAACAAAAAATACTTTTCTATGGCCAAAAAAAAAATCCAAGGTTAAATGTCCTCATTTTTGTTGAGTTCACCCACCAAATAAAATTAAAAGATATATATACATAAAAAGTACATATTAGGAGGGTGTATTCAATTGAGATTCTGTTGGATTTTTTTGGACTTTAAAAAGTCAGTGGATTTAGAAAATCCATAGACTCTATGCAGAGTTTGACTGACTTTTTTATTGATTTATATGGATTTTCATAAATTTGACATGATTCTAAAATACACATTTTTTTATTAATTTACATGGATTTCCATAAACTACGCCCCTAAAACTATGGATGCAAACGTATATCGAACACACTTGTATATAAAAAAAATTATCTAAATTATTTAGAAAAAATGCCAAAAATATATAGTTCAAAAAAAAAATTATTATTCATCATTATTATTCTCGTCTTCATTCCCACGGTTATACCTCGGCTTCAGTTCTGTGTTCTAATTGGCTTTGAGAAAGCAATTCCAAATTTTCTCTTCCATGTCGAGATGTGGTGAATCTTGATCTTCTTCATATTCGATTGGAAATTCATGACATTCTTTCCGAAGAAAGTTATGTAATCCAGCCCATACTAACTCTGCTTGTGTTTGAAATGGGAACAGAGGTGGTTTTGAAAATTGTGAATGACGATTTGAAAATACCAAAAAAAATCTCTCGCGAAGATTGAATAACTCAACCTTGACCACCAAAATCTTTTTAGATGATATCGAACCCCACATGCTAAGTTTAAGATCGTGAATATCTTAAAGTTGGCATTAATGCTATAAATTAGGCGATCGAGAATATATTATTGCTAACCTAACGGTGTCAACTGTGCCGATATACTATAATTTTTAAAGAGAGAACATAATTTTAAAATACAGAGATGTAATCTTTTTTCACGATAATAATGATGGTGAAGAATTTGTGATGCTTATTGAAGAACATAGTTACGTTTCTTGATATTATTTTGTTTGAAGAAGAGGGTTGTGTAGGACCGGATTTTGTGGTTCGAATTACAACAAGAATGTCTGTACGTGCTTTCGAAGGAGACTTTGAAATTTTGTTAGAAGAACAACAAATTTTTTTTTTCTTCTCTTTCAGGGCCTTCTGAGAGAATCCGCTGAAATCTCTAGTTTTTAGAAGAGATTTTGATTAGTGAAATTTATTTATATTTTTGAAGGAGAATCCAACGAAATCCATAGAGTATTAAAATCCATAGATTGTTGAATACCTAAAGATTTCTAAAGTCTTTTTCAAATCCGTATTGAATACCTCAAAATTTTGAAAGACTTTTAAAAATCTGAATTGAATACCCCCGAATTTTAAAAGTCCAAAAAAATCCAACAGAATCTCAATTGAATACACCCCTTAACCTCTTATTAATTATACAAAGTATAACATAATCAACCCAATTTATTGGTTAATAATCTGTGATGCGGCAAAACTAACAAAAAATATTTCCGTAAAACCTAAAAAAAAAAATCGGTAAATATTTACGAATAAATATCAAATTTCCTGTAAAAAATTCCAAAAAAATATCTAATTTTTTTTTTTGAAATAATAAAATAAAAAGCGATTTTTTTCTTCAAAAAAGTCAGATCCAAACTGATAAAAGAAATCGAAACCAAATTCAAAATCATCCTCAAATTCCTCAAAATCGAATCAGATCCAAAACCAAATCAAAATCAAAAGGATCTGTGTAATTCTCATACTTGTAATAAAACCAAATCTAGAATAAAACAATGGTTGGTATGCTACTCAAAATCTCAAATGAATCAACACCTTGAGTTCGATTTTAACTTTTCAGATGAGATGATTTCTTGGCTAACATGCATTCTCATTTAACGAACCAAAACCAAAATTGATCTACAATACTCACGCGACGTCAGTGGTGAGCATCGCGTGAGGAGGAGGAGGCGGGTGGTAGTGGTGCGCACGGCGGTGGCGAATTGACAAAGATGAGGAATGAGGTAGACGAAGGGTGGGAATGGCGCGAAGGTGTAAATAAATAATGATTATTTATTTATTAATATATATTTAATAGTATATATTTATCCACCTATGAAGTAGATAAGATGGAGAGAAGTTAACAACTTCTTATATAAGGAAATCCAACGGGGTTTTCCATAACAACTGATTAGAGATGAGAGATTATGTTCTCTCTCTAATCTCCCTAACGCTCACAACGAACAAAAGACAGAATGTAGAAAACAGAGATTTCTGAGTATTATGTACAATACGCTCACACACACTTATACATGGAAGGGCACATAGATTGTGGATATGAGAAGCGGTTCGTGAATCAATTCATGTGACCGTGTTCTGACTACGAGGATCACAGTACGTATGTGGAATTCAACCTGGTTCGATATCTTCCGTTGCATTGAGAATTACTGGTTGGTAATTCTGATTTCCTATTTAATTAATTCCAACTGTTGGGTTTCGGTGCCGCCGGCTGCCACTTTTACGGGTCACTTAGACGGGCTCAGACACGTGTCAAGATTGTATCGGGATATAGTGGAGATAACCAAACACAAAGATGGGTAGCACTTCACCCTTATTGTTCTCTCAGTCTCCAATCTTACGTTTACAGCACGCGTCTCATCACATTGACAATAGAGAGGGTGGCTCAATATAAATGGGAAGGCTGCCAAGAATAGAATTAGGGCAACAATAAGTTGGGCCCTTGTGTGAAGGCCCAATGGCCAAAACCACACTTGGGCTATATCCCAACATTCTCCACCTTTTTGGCCATCCCCAACTACAATTCAAATCCACAAACAATTTTGTCATCATCGTCCAACCCACTTCCACGTACCTGCAAAAGATAACACACCAAGTTTGTCTACGTAAAAGTTAGTCCACAAAGAAAAACACACAAAGGCAATGCTCCACCTCACTTGGAGCAATCACAAAGTTCCACACTAGAAAAGCACAAAGACAAGCTCCACCTCGCTGGGAACATTCACAAAGAGAATCACAAAGACATGATATCATAAAGTATACATAAATCACAAAGACGAAATCACTCCACCTTACTAGGAATGATCTCCAAACACAAAGAAGCAATCAATAATTCATAATCACACAAAGAGAAGAATGCATTGAAGAATCACAAAGAATGCCACAAAGATCAATAAACATGCAACTAGATGAAATTGGGGTAGGGAAAAACATGAAACCACAATGTATGAAGTCGTGCACAACACACATACATATAAACACATACTCATAATTTCCATAGAACTCACAAGTATAATCATGCATCCATTCCCACACCTTTCCACTGGCCCATCATCTACTCATGCATCACAAAGAAAATCACAGTGTAACACAAAGACACAAAGCACAAATAGCAAAAAGGGACATAATCACCAAGAAAAGTAACCACAAAGAATATATCACATAGAACAAGCGCAAGCAATAACATTTACGATACACAAAGACGTAAATAAAATCACAAAGAGACAGGACTCACAAAGATACCCTAAAATCTACTGCACAGAAAACCAATCAAACTGCAATGCAAAACAATTAGCAGACACATAACCCATAGTCCAAAATTAATTTGATCTAATAATCAGAACAGAGATTAACAAAACACAAAACTCATTTAAATACAAATACCCTATTGCAGAAAATAGCAAACAAATTGCTCATACTCCATAGCAAATTGCAAACATAATTCCAGCCCTTAATCTAGTTAAGATTAGCTACATTAGAGTAAAAAACAATTGAGCTTACAACTAAAATAAATTAAAAACCAATTAACCCTATGACCCTACTGCCGAAAATAGAATAAAATTATTTCACTTTCCACCTCTAAGCAAATTCATGCGGCAGAGAAACAAATGAAATAAAATCTTACCTTTTTCAGCAACACGCGGCCCAAGGCAAAAGGAAGAAAGCATATCTTCCTTACGGCGGCGGCGGATGGAACCGCCGAAGCCACCGACGCGACGGCAACAGCAAGGCGGATGGAACCGCCGAAGCCACCGGCGCGACGGTGATGAGACAAATTTATTGCATATTTTTGTGCTTTAATTGAATATTCTTTGAGAATTAAATTGATATTTTTGTGCATTATTCGACTCGTTATTTCGTGACTTCAACTACTTTGATACTTTTATTTTATTTAGGAAAAATTGAAGCATTTTGGTGAGAATGAAGCCTAAGTAATTATGCAAGTGGGCTGAGTTGATTATTGAAGCAAAAGATTGAGCCTAATTGATTCTAATGGGCCATATTAAATCAAAAGAAGGAATTAATCCCAGAAGGCTTAGGCCCATTAGTGGGTGCCTAGGGCAGAATTATTTTTGGGATGTTATACCCTCCTGGAAAGACACACACGGACAGAGGGGAGTAGCCGCAATCAAGGGATAAAAAGGAGAGAAAAAGTCAAGGCTGGAAAAAGGGATTTTTGGGCGATAACGCTGTTGAGGAAAAGAAGGATTTTGGATGACTGCTTTTTGGTTTGATCATTTAAAAACCTTTGTTTTCTTTTGAGATTGATTTAAAAAAACATGAATTCATTAACTATTTGTGTTATCTCGTTGATCATGTGTAGCTAATTTCTTTATTCTAGCCTGAGGACGTGAAACCTTATATTGATTATGCCTGTTTAATTAAATAATTCCCGGTTGATTTTGACTTACATCTCGATTTTGTTATTATTTGAGTAGATGTTATGCATGTTTGAATTAGTATTTTAATAGGCTTGATCACCCAATTTTATTCCTATTCAATTCTAGCTATCCCATAAATTGTAATTCGTAATTGTTGGGATATGAATCCTAGAACAAGTCCTACATGATGATTAAAAGATAAAAAATGAAGTTTTGATAAGCCAAAAGTAGTTGGAATATTTTCTAAGTGTTGACTAATCTAGTCTAGTTAAGTTGAAGTCATCTTGAACAGATCAGTAGAGTTCACATGAAAAGAAAGTATTGTTTTCTTATTAAAAGATAAGTACGATTTATAAGTACTTCATATGTGCTATTTGGATATGTTAGATTGTTGTTGAGCTATGAATAATCATTGTATAGAGCTCATGATTTTAACTGTAGTAGATAGATTGATTGTATAGTTTTAAGTTGACTAAGCTATAAGCTTAAAGTAATGTAATAGTCTTGTTAGGATTAGAATAGTCTACTACTGAAGATTGCACAAGAAGACCAGAAGAAGAAGAGTTGAAGTCTACTACTCAAGACTGGTGGACTACAAGACAAGTGCATATACTAGACTATACAAGACAGGTCAACTTGAAGTAAAGTCTAAGTGAAGCGCGTGTAAAGATAAGGATGAAGAAGTTAGTTAGGAATAACTAATTCGTAACAAGAAATGCGTGGATTGATAAGAAGTTTCAGTTAAAAGTTAGTTTTCAAGAAGAGTTGGTTACAACTACCTGAGTTCTTGAAGATTGAAGTCTATAAATACTTCATGGTGTTTATCATTTGAAGACTACTGTTACTGTAAATACGCATACTGATATATACTGAAGATATACTGAAGATTACTCTCAGAGTTCGTTGAAGTTCAGAAAGCAAGTCAGAAGTGAAGTGAAGAATCAGAAGACTGCGACTGAATAAGTTTTTAGTTTTTGTTGTTTTTATCAAGTTGCTAGATACTTGTTAAATTTCTAGTAAGATCGTAGACATATCTGGTGGTATAGTCTTAGAAGATCTAAGTCTTCTTCTTGGGACTTAAAATCACAGGAAAATACACTTTGTACTCGATTGGAAGAGTTTAGTGGAAACATCACAACTGGGTTGTGAGAGTGGACGTAGACAAGTTGTCGAACCACTATAAATTGTTTGTGTTGTTTACTGTTTGAATTGCTTAACTGTTTAATTGTTTACATACTTAACTATACTAGAGTAGTTGAGTATAGAACAGAGTTCTCGAATTTTGAAGTTGAGTATAAACTTAAATTGGGCTCATTATTAATTTCGTTATTCCGCATATTGTATTCTGATATTTCGATAGATTTTTGAAAAGTCTATTCACCCCCCCTCTAGACATTTTCACTAGCTTACTCGTTATTAACTCAACTTTGGGGACCTACAAGTGGTATCAGAGCAGTGGTTTTCGAACTGCTGTTTCTTGATAACCGACTTAAGACTAAGGGTGAAGTCTTGGTCCGTGATTGTACTTGCCTACGTGTTCTTGATCTATACTCCAGTTATATCTATTTCTTGTTCCCTGTTCTTGACTTAACTGCCTCTTGTTCATAAATCTGCTTAGCACTTATTTCTTGAAATCATGTCGTTGGAAATTAGCGCTAACAAGTTGCCCAAGTTCCAGGTTCAGGATTACGACTACTAGAAGCTGCGAATGGAAGCAATTTTCAGCTCCACGCATGATCTAATGATCTATGTTGTGACCGAGGGACCGATCGTGACAATGGTCCCAAATACTGCAAATCTTGACAGAGACAAACCAATTGGCACACTCGTCAAGAAACCAAGGTCTGATCTAACCTCAGAAGAAATGTGTCAAAATAATTTGGATAGTTTGGCAAAGAATTATATTTTACACACCCTTCCTAACGAGTATCTAGGAAAAGTGTTGAAATGTAAAACTGCCAAAGAGATGTGGGACAGATTAGCTATCATTTGTGAAGGGACATCCCTGATCAAAGAGAGCAAATTATCCACTGCTGTCCAAAGATTTGAATCATTTCGAATGAAAGCTGGCGAAACTATCGACCAGCTGGATACTCGTTTCACTAAAATCATGAATGACCTTGAAGTTCTTGGTAAAACTTATACTCCTCATGAAATCAATCTTAGGATTCTTAAGAGCTTAGATTCTCGATGGAAAATGGTAAAGATGATAGTTAAGAATACCCAAGACATAGATGCTTGGAGTGCAGAGACCATGTTTCAAACTCTGAAGGCTCATGAGTTTGATTTAGATGAAGATGAACCACTAGCCAGTAGCGATAGAGAACATGCTGTATCTAAGAACGTTGCCTTTAAGTCTAGCTCTTCTAAGTCTTCTAAGGTAGATAGGTCTAAGTCTAAGACTAAGTCTGTCTCTGTAAAAGACGAGTTAGATACTGATCTTAGTTTGAAAGATCAGGTGAGCCTCATGGTTAGAAAGTTTGATAGGCTGAATAAACGTTTCGGAAGATACAAGAAGTTCTATAGGGATCATAGAGCGTCTACTTCTAAGAACTCGTCTGAGACCAGACGAGACCGAAACTCATCCGAAAGGAGAGACGAAGTCTCGAAAGGTAATAGACGAGATAGAGAGTCTGACGATAGGAAGATTCAACGTTCCGATAGACGTGATAAGCGTAGGGATAAATCTCCTATTAAAAAGGCTACTAATGATCTCTTGTGCTACAACTGCGAAAAGCCAGGTCACTACATATATGAATGTCCAGACCTGAGCACTGACGATCGAGAAGAACGTAAAGCTCGAAGGGAAAGAAGATACAACCGTGGCAAGAAGGCAATGATGGCCAATGATGACTCTGATTCGGATTCAGACGAGTTGCCATCGTCCTTATCTAGCCACTCGACTGATCGAGACCACAACGAAGCATTCATAGTAGATGATGGCCTATGTTGTAGGGCTAAAATCGACCAAGAGGTATCATCTGCTACATCTTTTCAATCTTGTGATGATTCAGAAACTGATGAAAGTGATACTGCTTGTAGTGAAGTAGGAAGTAGTCCTCAGCACTCGACTAGTGCTATTGAAGACGACCTTCTACTTGCTAACCAAGCATTCATCGAAGTCAGTGATGAAAACATTGCATTAAAACAAGAAATCATTGATCTTAAGGAAGCTCAGTCTAAAGTAGATCCTAATATAACAGTCCTAAATGAACACTTGACTGAAGAGTTAAGACAACTCAAAGAAAAGTGTGCATTGACAGACAGGTTATATCAAGACCTACTTAAGACACATGCAACTGAGAGAAATGAATTTAATGTTTTAAAGAGCAAGTGCAATAGACTTGAAGAACGTAATAAGTTCTTAGAAACCGAGGTTGTCACATTAGATCTCAAACTTACTGACCTGGTTAACTCTTCAAAGATTAACCTTGAACTGTCAGATAGGTATAGAGATCCAGGTGACAAGACAGGTATAGGTGCTGAGTCATCTAGCTCGTCTACTCGAGTCATTAAGAACCCTACTACTACTAACGCAAGACTTTTGCCAAATGATAAAGGGAAAGGACCTATGTTATACGACATTGGTACTCCATCTCAAGGTACTGTACCTAAACAAGCTCGAGTTAACATTCCGATTACCAAGGGAGGTAAAAAGAATGGTAACAGCAAGCCTGTTCAACCTAGAACTAATCTTCAAAGGACCACTAATCGTGGACGACCCAACCAGGTTAGATACGAGGACTGGTACCCTGAGGAGACGAGTACTAGACAGGTACAGACTAGACGACAAGAGCCTAGACCTCCTTTCATAAGGCAGTCTCAGCTCTACTCGTCTAGACCTAGACAAGTAGCTCCAAAATATCGTACACAAGCTGTTCTATATCCTCCACCTTTATCATATGATATCATTAGTGAGGAAAGACCCAAACGCGTCTATAAACCATATGGACCTAATGCTTACAAGCCCTACTCTGACTATCATAGACCAGTGCCTGCTCAAGTAGAGATTAAGTCGAAAGGCTATCTCCAAAGAGTAGACCCGAACTCGACTGATAGGCCAGTTAAGGACAACAAGGTCTTATTTTGTAACAAATATGGGCGAAAGCTTAAAAGATCGAACTTGTTCAAGACTCCAATGTATATTTGGATTCCTCTGAACACGACTAACCCCCAAGGACCCCAATAAACAAATGGGTACCTAAATTATTGAATATCTTCATTGCAGGGTCGACTTGACTTGTATAAGAAGGGTGGCTCAGTAGGAGAAACCTGGTATATAGACAGTGGTTGTTCGCACCACATGACTGGTACCAAGGCTCTCTTATCGAGCTACCATGAGCAAGAAGGACCAAAAGTGATATTTGGTGATAGCTCCACTGCTGTCACTAAAGGATTTGGTTACATCCGGAATGGAGACGTTGAGATCCAAGATGTCTCATATGTTGAAGGTTTGAAATATAATTTACTCTCTGTTTCTCAGTTTTGTGATCGTGGTTACAAGGTGCAGTTCAAGAGCCGCAAATGCGAAATCATTGACAAAAGGACGCACACAGTCCTACTAGTCGGCGTAAGACAAGGAAGTGTGTACATAATAAACTGGAACAGTTGTCCGAGGGACACCTGTCTACTTACTAAGAATCCTAAAGAGCTTGGGTGGCTCTGGCACAGACGCCTTTGTCATCTAAACTTTAAGGTTCTTAATAAGATAGCCAGAGATTACCTTGTTGAAGGTATTCCCAATGAAGTTTACTACAAGTCACATGTATGCACGGCCTGTCAACAGGGTAAACAGGTTAAAGGTTCTTTTAAGTCAATTCCTACTCTCTCAACTAGTAGAGTCCTAGAACTTCTACATATGGATCTTCATGGTCCAATAACTCCTCCAACCTTGAATGGTAGAAGGTACACACTTGTTGTTGTAGACGACTATTCTAAGTTCACTTGGGTAGTCTTTCTACACAAGAAGAGTGATACACAAACACTTCTGCCTGAACTGTTGAAGAAGTTACAAGTTGAGAAGAACCAGTCCATTGTCAAGATTCGTAGTGACAAGGGAACTGAGTTCATTAATTGCTATATTAAAGATTTCTGTACTAAATGTGGTATCCAGCATCTTACTAGTGCAGCTAGGACACCACAACAAAACGGAGTAGCAGAAAGAAGGAATCGAACACTTAAAGAAGCATGTAGGACCATGTTAGCTGAGTTCAACACTCCTCAAAAGTTTTGGGCCGAAGCTATCAATACTGCATGCCATTCACAAAACAGAAGCGCGATCAACAAGGCTCTAGGCAAGACACCTTATGAGGTTTGGAAAGGTAGAAAACCCAGAGTTTCATATTTTCATATATTTGGTTGTAAGTGTTTCATTCACAACAATGGAAAGAGCAAGTTGAATGCTTTCGATGCTAAAGCAGACGAGGGGATATTCTTAGGATACTCCTCGACTAGCAAAGCATTTAGGGTATTTAACTACTCAACTCTTTTGTGTGGAAGAAACACCACATGTGGTTTTCGATGAATCTCGACAGGACTCGTCTGCCGACAAGATCAGTAAGAAGGTAACTGATCTAACGATCGAATCTGACAAAGACTCAGAGGTATATGAATTCGTTCAAGCCTACAATCCATTCATGAAAGCTCTCGAATCTGATGACAAGGAGAAAGTAAGTGCTCAAGGTAAGTCTTCTAGACCAGTTGACATGCCTGCTCTAGTTGACTCATCTACTCCTGGTAAATCTGTTGATGATACAAATGATGTTGACATGCATGATGCTGTACATGATATAGATGATGATAGTATTCCTGTTAAGAATAGAAAAACATGGAAATCTGCACATGATACTGAAAATATCATTGGTGACTCTACTATTGGTGTAAAGACTAGACGACAACTCTTTGAGTCGCAAGAACAGCCTAGTCCAACTATGTTTTGCTGGTGTTGTTTCCTCTCATCTATTGAGCCTACCACTGTTAAAGAGGCATTGGCTGATAGTAATTGGATCATCGCTATGCAAGACGAGTTGAACCAGTTTGTTCGAAACGACGTCTGGGAACTTGTCGATAGGCCGAAACATCATAATGTAGTTGGCACTCGATGGATTTTCAAGAATAAGAAAGATGAGAATGATTTAGTTGTCAGGAATAAGTCTAGATTAGTTGCCCAAGGCTATTCACAAGCTGAAGGCATAGACTATGATGAAACATATGCTCCTGTTGCTAGACTAGAAGCCATTCGATTGTTCCTTGCATATGCTGCTCACATGAAGTTTACTGTATATCAAATTGATGTCAAAAGTGCATTTCTTAACGGTATTCTTGCGGAAGAAGTGTATGTTGAACAACCTCCAGGTTTCGAAGTCAAAGGCAACCAGGTGTACAGGTTAAAGAAAGCCTTATACGGACTAAAGCAAGCTCCAAGAGCATGGTATGACACTCTCTCTCTCTTTCTATTGGAAAATGGTTTTACTAAGGGCAAGGTCGATCGAACCTTGTTCAGAAGACAAGAAGGGAAGGACATTTTACTCGTCCAAATTTACGTAGATGACATCATTTTTGGGTCACCTAACAAAAAGCTGAGTGAAAGTTTTTCAACACTCATGCAAAGTAAATTTGAGATGTCTATGATGGGTGAAATGAATTACTTTCTTGGTCTTCAAGTAAAACAAACTCCAGAAGGTATTTTCATAAATCAGGCGAAGTACACTAGAAATCTTCTAGACAAGTATGGGATCAAAACTTGTAAGTCTACTGGCGTACCAATGCAACCAACTTACAGAATGGATCCAGATGAGAACGGTAAATGTGCTGACCAATCTTATTACCGTGGTTTAATTGGTTCCTTACTGTATCTAACTGCTAGTAGACCAGACATTGCATTCTCTGTTGGTGTTTGTGCTCGATTCCAAGCCAATCCAAAAGAAAGTCACATGGAAACCACCAAAAGGATCTTGAAATATTTGAAAGGGACCATCAATCGTGGTATATGGTATCCCTCAAATGATGATCTATCCTTAAGTGGCTATTCAGACTCAGACTTTGGAGGCTGTAGAATAGATAGGAAATCTACTTCTGGTTCTTGTCAATTTCTGGGCACAAAACTCATATCTTGGTTTTCTAAAAAGCAGACTAGTGTTGCAACTTCAACTACCGAAGCCGAGTACATGGCTGCTGGTAGCTGTTGTAGTCAACTACTCTGGCTCATGCAACAGCTTAGAGATTACAACATACATGAATCAAATGTTCCTATTTTCTGTGATAGTAATAGTACAATTGCCATTACACAAAATCTTGTTTTGCACACACGATGTAAGCATGTTGATGTGAAACATCATTTCATACGTGATCATGTAGAAAAGAAGGATATTCGCATGGAAAAGATTCATACTGATTTTCAAAGAGCTGATATTTTTACAAAACCATTAGCTGAGGCACGATTTCGTGAGTTATGCATTAGTCTAGGGCTAATTGATTTAGATCCTACTTGCCTATAGCTATGTACTAACCAGACAGGTACATCAAGAAAAGGAGACAAGATCACTAGACCAGAGCACTCGTCTACTCACTCAACAGACAGGTATACAAGACTAGACTAGATGACCAAAATACCCGATGAGGAAGCTGGTAAAGCTGAGGGTAATACTAAGGGAATAAACATTTAAGGGGGAATCTTTGACTTCTTAAATATCCTTATGTTGACTCTTATGTTTGTTAAAGGTCATCTTGTTCGAAACCTTGATCCTTGCTTTAGATTGATATTCATCTTATTTATGTTACTCTACTTGTACCTACGATTACACATTGCAAATGATAAGATAGGTACATGAAGTCGTTCGACGTTCAGAATAGACAAGCACAGGCGAAGGGGGAACTCGTCTTGTGTACTTAAGCCAACTCGTCTTGTGAAGCTTAAGTCTACTCGTCTGTTCTGGATAGACTCGAACAGACAAGCTAAGTGTTCTTTTGATTCTACAATACTAAGTGTTTTAATCAAAATGGATTAAGGATATTATAGTAATTAGATATTGATAAATTTTGAAAACCCCTGAATTAGATTTATACACTCCCATTTAATGTGGTGTATACATCCAGTTCACACTCGTCTACACTAGGTCAGATGAGTTCACTCCTCTGTTCTAACTAAGAAGAGGCGGATTTCAAAGATTACAATATCAAATCACATAATATTCTCGATTCCGTAACCGAATACCAAAAGCCTTAACAGGTTTTTTTTTGATCAAAACCCCCACACTCTCACACGTCTTACTCCCCAATTCCATAATTCCCTTACTCTCAAGAAGTTACTTTCTCTCTATCTTCAAGCAATCTGATTATACTCATATCATCGCTATGTCTATTCGAGCAATTTTCGATCTAAGAACCAACATGCAGGTCACATTCGACCTAGGCCGATACATCTCCGACAATAAAGTAAATGTTGAACCATCTGTATTTTTCAAAGGAAATCACTCAGATGACAATGCCGAGATCCTGACCAAATGCACCAGATGCGGACTAAAGTCGTATTTGGAAGCATTTCCTCAAGTCGTCTTGGAGGAGGAAGTGCTAGAGTTTTATGCTAATGTCACCAGACGAGGTGATACAATCGAGTCTTTCATTGGTGAGAATCGTGTGCAAATCACTCGAGAATCAATGTTCAAACATCTAAAGCTGCCCACCGGAACTATTAATGTTGAGAATTACGCACTCGGGCAAGAAGTTCGATATTTGAGCATTTTCTGTGGCAAGAAGCTGAAACCGAAACCAGATGGCAAGTATGCTGCAGTTAAGAAGGCAGATCTTCTAGAAAAGTATCGCACATTATTGGATATTGCCAGCAAAGTTTTGCTAAGTTCTACTGGTTCTCATGACTCTGTGACTATTGGAAAGACAAGGGTTATGGCTGCGATATACGATGGTATTTCTGAAGGTAACTGGTTCAAGCTAATTGCAGATCGAATCATGTACTTTGAAAGAAGTGTTCGAGTAGATGACAATACTCATAATTGGGTGCTGTCTACGGCTGTTGGATACGGTAATAAGCTAAGTATCTTATTCCCTCTTTTAATGCCAAACAAGACAGAATGGAGTAAAGGTAAGCCATTCCATCCTTTGAAGTTTTATTTGAAAAAGGAAGCCTTGAAGAAGCAGGCTGCTGCTAGGCCAGCTGCATCTAGGCAAGCTCGCATTGATCCTATGGAAGCCTTGCCGTATGCTGCCTCGACTAGTGCATCGGAGGATGAGTCAATTGAAGAATCGAAGAAAGTTGCACAAGACTCGTCTAGTGCAGATGACTCTGAGAAGACTCAGTCGGAAGAGGAGTCCGAACGAGAAAAGGAGCCAAGTGCTCAAATTCCAGAATTGTACACTCTTGCGCGAGTTGGGCCGTCCTCTCCACCAGAAGAGTCAAGTATTCAGGTTGGTACATCTTCTCAACCTTTGTCAATTCCTCTCTCTCTCTCTTCTGTTCGAACCAAGGCTAGATCACATCGATCTAGGCCCAGACCTATTTCCTCAACCTCGCAAGTGCTGGCAGAACATCCGCTGAGAGCCAGCCTATCCCTAAACACTCCCATAATTGACACAACTGATACTCCGACAGTTGTCACACCAATCCTAGACACATCAAAGCCCACAGAAACCACAGACCAAATTCTATCCTTACCTTCAACAGAATATGTTGAACCTATCAACCCATCTACTTCAGACAAGACGCCAGTTGCCACTGCAACAGCTGAGATAGAGACCCCATTTACTCAGACCCCGTCTGAAGTTAGATTCGAATCCTTGGTCTACTACCCGATGTGTTTAAGAGAAAAGAGAATTCGATCGAAGATGAGCAAGAATCTGAAGAAGCAGCTCTCATCTATCGAAGTCGACTACTCGTCAGAGCAGTTTGAGAAGCTTCTACGTATATGCACCTGGGTTGCATTGAAGAAGTCTTCAACAGACGACTTGTTCGAAGTCATCTTAGGGAAAGGTGGTATTTCTAACTTCATGGATTGGGAGATGGAGCAGAAGGAGAATAGTGGTGTTCATGATCACTCCGAGCTTTTCCCAAATCATGCTATTACTGCTCTTGCTAAGAGGTTACTGGGTATTTCAGATGACTTGATGAGTTCAGAATTTCAGTTTGATGTGGGCGTTCAGGTTTCAGAATCTGACTTTGTGCAAGATTTTGTGATGATTGAAGCTGAACAAGCTGAGTTGATCCAGTCTACAGATCCGGTCATAGAGCTAGACAATGTCTCAGATCAGTTGAGAGGCATTGTGTTCAGATTTCAAATGGACCATGCTGACAGTCCAAGGTCAGACTTCAAGTTTATTAATCGATACACTGGTTTTCTACTTCCCATTGAGATATGTGGATACATGGAGAAGTTGCACGCTTTATTGAAAAAGGAATTGGCTGATGCTGAAAGGAAGGCTCATGAAGCAAGGTTAGCTGTCATCCCTTATTTTCCCCAACTAAACCTAAAAGCTATTGCTGGAAGTGTGCTTCCAGAGGCTGAACTAGTTGAAGACGAGGTCTTGACTACTACTCCAGAAGGCCAGTTGGTGGAAGCTTTATCAATTCCAGGTGATGAGATTATGGTAGAAGCTGTTCATGTTGATGTTGGACAAACATCTTAAGCTATCCCAGCCACTTCAATAGATGAGTTGAAAGATGACTTGAAAGCTGTCATTAAGTCGTCTATTGATGAATTCCTCAAGACTGAATTGAAGAAGACTCTTGTTGAACAGAACAGTGTCCTTGTGACAAGTTCAAAAGAGATGATCATAAACGAAGTCAATCAGTTGGATAATGATTTCAGGCAAGAAATGTTCAACCAAATCGAAGGATTTCTCCAGAATCAAATTGAATATTCAGAGAAGAGCTCAGTTGATTTTGCTCGTGTTCTAGCTACTGAATCCAGAAAGATGGAAAGAGTCTATAGAGCCAAAATCGAAGTTGCTGATGTTCAAAGAAAGGAAGCCTTTGATCAGTTAGCACAAGCTAAAGAGTTTATCAGTGCTATGACTGAAGAGAACAAGAAGCTGCATCTGACTGCAACCCATTTTAAGAATGAGTTGAACTTATCTACTCAGAAGCTGGAGTTGGTGGCAACCAAACTAGATAAGTTGAGTCAAGATGGTTCTCATCAAAGGCAGATTGAAAATGCTACAAATCTTATGAAGCAAGCTATGATGGAAGAGATGACTCGGTTTACTTCTCTATTCTCTCTCAAGGCGACTGATGAAGCCAAAAAGGGGGAAGAGACAAGTCGAGTTGAAGTTATTACTGAAGGTGAAAAAGGAAAGTCAGCTGCTGAACCAGAAGCTGAGGAAGCTGCTACAACTATGCAAGATTTAGGAAGGCTGAAGAGACGGAAGTTGGTTAAAACTATAGATCTTGAGCAAGCTAAGGCTGAAGCAGTTGAGTTGAAAAAGAAGGAGAAAGGCAAAGCAGTTGCATCTCCTAAAGCTGAAGTTCAAACAAGACAAATGTCAAAAAGAAAGTCTATTGTTATAGAAGAACCGAAAGAAGCTGAGACAACAACAAAAGTGAAGAAGCAAAAGGTTGTTGATCCGAATGATGAAGTTCACTATGCTAGCCAAAAGAAGATTGGAAAACATATTGAAAGGTTGTAAAAGCTGAAAGCAGATGAAGATCAGATGGAAGATCAATTCATTGACTACTTTATTGACAAAGAACATCGATCTGAATGGATGAAAGTGAAGAGACAATGGGAAATTGATCACTGGATAATCAGGAAGTATGGTGACTCTGAAAGTCCAGATGAGTTATATTCTTTGTTCGATAAATTTTTGGAAGGTCAGAACAGAATGCTTAGGAATTTGATCTTGAGGATATCTGCTGGAGCAAACTTCAATATTTGTGTTCCTGAATTTCCAAGATGGAAATGTCCTATGACAAGCTCTGGAAAAAGGTGTGATATGAATCAGATCAAGAAGTTTGAAGAAGAACTACTCGAAAAAGAGAAGATTGATGATGAAGATCATATCAGTATTATTCACAGAAGACTTCTAGATGCGTTCAATGTTCCAAATCCAGAAGGAGGTACTCTTTCAGATTAGTTGAATTCTTATATGATATTTTTGTTTTTGCTCTGATATTTTTTTTTAAAGTATGTGTAATATCTACTGTTCTTATTTTGAATGAAAGAAAAGATAAAGTACTATTTGATGTTAAGACAAGATAACTACTTAATTAGTCTACTGTTGAAGAAAAGATTCAAGTAGTTTTGGCTTCATCAAAAAGGGGGAAATTGTTGGGATATGAATCCTAGAACAAGTCCTACATGATGATTAAAAGATAAAAGATGAAGTTTTGATAAGCCAAAAGTAGTTGGAATATTTTCTAAGTGTTGACTAATCTAGTCTAGTTAAGTTGAAGTCATCTTGAACAGATCAGTAGAGTTCACATGAAAAGAAAGTATTGTTTTCTTATTAAAAGATAAGTACGATTTATAAGTACTTCATATGTGCTATTTGGATATGTTAGATTGTTGTTGAGCTATGAATAATCATTGTATAGAGCTCATGATTTTAACTGTAATAGATAGATTGATTGTATAGTTTTAAGTTGACTAAGCTATAAGCTTAAAGTAATGTAATAGTCTTGTTAGGATTAGAATAGTCTACTACTGAAGATTGCACAAGAAGACCAGAAGAAGAAGAGTTGAAGTCTACTACTCAAGACTGGTGGACTACAAGACAAGTGCATCTACTAGACTATACAAGACAGGTCAACTTGAAGTAAAGTCTAAGTGAAGCGCGTGTAAAGATAAGGATGAAGAAGTTAGTTAGGAATAACTAATTCGTAACAAGAAACGCGTGGATTGATAAGAAATTTCAGTTAAAAGTTAGTTTTCAAGAAGAGTTGGTTACAACTACCTGAGTTCTTGAAGATTGAAGTCTATAAATACTTCATAGTGTTTATCATTTGAAGACTACTGTTACTGTAAATACGCATACTGATATATACTGAAGATATACTGAAGATTACTCTCAGAGTTCGTTGAAGTTCAGAAAGCAAGTCAGAAGTGAAGTGAAGAATCAGAAGACTGCGACTGAATAAGTTTTTAGTTTTTGTTGTTTTTATCAAGTTGCTAGATACTTGTTAAATTTCTAGTAAGATCGTAGACATATCTGGTGGTATAGTCTTAGAAGATCTAAGTCTTCTTCTTGGGACTTAAAATCACAGGAAAATACACTTTGTACTCGATTGGAAGAGTTTAGTGGAAACATCACAACTGGGTTGTGAGAGTGGACGTAGACAAGTTGTCGAACCACTATAAATTGTTTGTGTTGTTTACTGTTTTAATTGCTTAACTGTTTAATTGTTTACATATTTAACTGTACTAGAGTAGTTGAGTATAGAACAGAGTTCTCGAATTTTGAAGTTGAGTATAAACTTAAATTGGGCTCATTATTAATTTCGTTATTCCGCATATTGTATTCTAATATTTCGATAGATTTTTGAAAAGTCTATTCACCCCCCCTCTAGACATTTTCACTAGCTTACTCGTTATTAACTCAACTTTGGGGACCTACAGTAATTGTTATAATATTTTGGGAATTGTAGAAACTAAGGCAGAACACCTTAGGGAGTAATAACATTTAGGTTGCATGAAACGAGCGTCTCGTATTCATGGTCTAATTTATCGTATTGTTTTAGTTCTCAAATGCCTTCCTCGAGTTGAACCTTAGATACATGTTTTAGGGTTATTCGTAGGGATAGATTAATTGGGGGTCGTACCTGCTGATTAATTAAACGTAAGGAACAATTCGAACTAGTTTGGTCGTACCACTGGTTTAGGGATGAGATTCGAGAATAAATTGAGATAACCGGATTTGTTGATTAAATTGGTATAATTAATTAAGGGGACACTATCAGAGGGCTAGATCGTTCTCACTATTTGAATACTCATTATTTTATTTGCACTTTATTATTATTTTCTTGCTTCTTAGTAGTTATTAGTTAACCAATCCAAAATCCCCCCCCCCCCACCTTTTAATGCTTTCATACATAAATTAATTCGATTAAATTACATTGTTCCCTGTGGATCGACCCTTACTTACCCTACTATATTAGTGGGTAGTTAAGGAATTATTTTTGGGTGCCGGCGACAGCACACCAAATTTTGGCGCCGTTGCCGGGGAATGGTTGTAAATTTGATTGAATTTTTTGTGTTTTTAATTTATGTCTGAAAATTTCCAAAAAAAAAAAAAATCTGAAAGTTCTGAAAAAATTCACGTTGGCTGCTGTTATTTCATTGTTTCTGTTTAGCATATTTCTGCTAACACTGACCTCCTCAGTGTCTTCCTGTTCTGGTTCTAGAAATTAATTGCACGTTTATTTCCTCTATTTTTTCAACTATGTATGATTTCAGGTATGAGAACTATCAAGACACTTACTCCGCTGACGATTATTGGAAACCATACCATGATCAAAGGCCTCAACTATTTAGAAATTATGAGAGGACTTATGATAATGGTGGATGGATTAACTCTAAGCAAAAATCTGAACCCTCATTTGAAGATTTATTGAAAACTATAGAGTTGAACACGTTGAATTTTCAACGGAGAAACCAGTTGACGCATACGAGCTTGGTGGATGAACAAAACAGTGGTGAGAGGAGCTTTGAACTATCACTGGCTGATTTGTTGGAGTCCATAGAAGCCAATACGGAGGAATTTCATCAAAATACACAAGCACACATAAGGGACTCAGAGTCTAGGCGAAAGAATTTGAAGGTTCAATTGAGTCAAATGACGAATGTCATAAGCCAAATGCAAACACAATGGAGTGAAAATCTAGTGGAAGATGTTGTTGAGCTCAACCGAATCGACATAGAGGAAAGACTCGAGGAACCTAGTGAGCAGATTGAGGCACGAGACGAGCCAGTTGAGACTGAGGAAGTTATACAGAAAAAACAAGATGTAGTTTTCACTAACACTGACCCCCACAGTGTCAGTGTACTAGAACAAAAAAATAAGGTAAAATCTCATGAATTCGATCCTGTTATTACTAATGTAGTTCCCTTTCTGTCTAGGCTCAAAAAGGTCGAGAAAGATGCCAAGGAGCAGCAACTAGTAGATGTCTTTCGGAGGGTTGAGATCAACATACCACTAGTTGAGCCGAAAGAGCAAAATCCTAGATATGCCAAATTATTGAACGAGCTTTACATCGACAAGCAATGGATATCTTGGAATGAGAACCTGATTGGAGAGAACATCGTTTTGCAATGTAAAATGCCATTACATAGAAAGAATTATTCTACTCTGATTACGTGAAAGAGAAGTTGGTCGTCGAGCCAACGACGTTAAGAAAAGGCGCTTATTGGGAGGCAACCCAATGTTTGGTTTTATTGTTTGGTTTATTTTATTTTCATTTGCTTTGCTTTGCTTTTGTTTTGTTATTAGTTTTAGTTTTTTTCCTTCCTCTTTTGATCTTTTCCATCGCTGCTGTCTACATAGGTGAATTGATAACATGGGCTGAGTTGATTTGCAGGGATAGGTGATGGACATGAGATTGAGCCTGCTTCATTTATCTATTTCATATTTTTTCTGGTATTGCAGCCCATATAATGCCAAATCATTCTTGGCCAAAGAAACAACAAGAGGGCATTCATTTTTCAGCCCACCATAGCGTAAAGGAGCCCAGGGGTAGAGAAGAACCCTGAACCATCTCATCTCTCATCTTTGTTACCGGATCAATCGTCATCACATTAAATTCTGGTACCCACGTTCCACTCTGATTTTCATTTTTATATGGTGTTTACTTTTTGTATCTCTTGCTTTAGTGCTAAGGGACTAGCACCTATTTAAGTGTGGGGGGGAGTGATTTAAATTGGTAAACTATATTGTGTGCTTGAGTGTTTGAAACTTGATGGCATGAGTATTTGCATGAGTCTAGTGGCTGTAATTTTTGTTCTTTTTGTTAAATACGCTATGACCTTGGGTATTTTATCTTAATTGGTGGCTGGATTTGATATTCATATTTAAGTAATGGAATCAAGTTAATTTTTGGTTGTTTTGGGTGTTGAAGTAGTCCTGAATTTCATGTGCTTTGGTGATTCTGTTTTAACTCTCCTTAGAAGGAAAATTTGAGTTGGTTGGCGCAGTTGAATTTTTTTTTGAAATAATTGTGTTTGGAGGAAAAGAAAAAGGAGTTGAGTCGAAAAGCAATTGAAATGAAAAAAAATAACGAGGGGCCGAAACAACTACCTACTTGAGGGGGCTCATGTGTTTAAACGAAAAAATCAATAACACCAAAAGAGCTAAAACCCGAAAATTAGAGAGGAGTTGCGGACCTCGTTTGAAAGTTGAAAATTTCCAACTAAAAAAAAAAAAACTCTGGAATAAAAGTCTCAAAAAATAAAAAAAAGAGACTGCCACCACTCGTTTTTGTACTTTGATGGAGAGTTGAATCGAAGAACCAAAATCAAGTTTTTTAGGTAATTGTGGATGCACTTGGAGTAACCATTAATCGATGAGATTATCATGCTTAGGTTTGTATAGAAGGTCTTAGTTGTACAAGAGGGGTAAGTTACTTTTGTTTGTGGCTCAGAAAGGGCAAATTCAAGTGCTAGAAATGTGTGAGTATTCTTGTTAATCTTGGTTAAACATTCAAGTAATCGGTGTTGGTTGTATTGTTGCTTGAGGACAATCAATGGTTTAAGTGTGGGGGATTTGATGAGTCGAATTTATTGCATATTTTTGTGCTTTAATTGAATATTCTTTGAGAATTAAATTGATATTTTTGTGCATTATTCGACTCGTTATTTCGTGACTTCAACTACTTTGATACTTTTATTTTATTTAGGAAAAATTGAAGCATTTTGGTGAGAATGAAGCCTAAGTAATTATGCAAGTGGGCTGAGTTGATTATTGAAGCAAAAGATTGAGCGTAATTGATTCTAATGGGCCATATTAAATCAAAAGAAGGAATTAATCCCAGAAGGCTTAGGCCCATTAGTGGGTGGCTAGGGCAGAATTGTTTTTGGGATGTTATACCCTCCTGGAAAGACACACACGGACAGAGGGGAGTAGCCGCAATCAAGGGAGAAAAAGGAGAGAAAAAGTCAAGGCTGGAAAAAGGGATTTTTGGGCGATAACGCTGCTGAGGAAAAGAAGGATTTTGGATGACTGCTTTTTGGTTTGATCATTTAAAAACCTTTGTTTTCTTTTGAGATTGATTTAAAAAAGCATGAATTCATCAACTATTTGTGTTATCTCGTTGATCATGTGTAGCTAATTTCTTTATTCTAGCCTGAGGACGTGAAACCTTATATTGATTATGCCTGTTTAATTAAATAATTCCCGGTTGATTTTGACTTACATTTCGTTTTTGTTATTATTTTAGTAGATGCTATGCATGTTTGAATTAGTAGTTTAATAGGCTTGATCACCCAATTTTATTCCTATTTCAATTCTAGCTATCCCATAAATTGTAATTCGTAATTGTTATAATATTTTGGGAATTGTAGCAACTAAGGCAGAATGCCTTAGGGAGTAATAACATTTAGGTTGCATGAAACGAGCGTCTCGTATTCATGGTCTAATTTATCCTATTGTTTTAGTTCTCAAATGCGTTCCTCGAGTTGAACCTTAAATACATGTTTTAGGGTTATTCGTAGGGATAGATTAATTGGGGGTCGTACCTGCTGATTAATTAAACGTAAGGAACAATTCGAACTAGTTTGGTCGTACCATTGGTTTAGGGATGAGATTCGACAATAAATTGAGATAACCGGATTTGTTGATTAAATTGGTATAATTAATTAAGGGGACACTATCCGAGGGCTAGATCGTTCTCACTATTTGAATACTCATTATTTTATTTGCACTTTATTATTATTTTCTTACTTCTTAGTAGTTATTGCTTTCATACATAAATTAATTCGATTAAATTACACTGTTCCCTGTGGATCGACCCTTACTTGCCCTACTATATTAGTGGGTAGTTAAGGAATTATTTTTGGATGTCGGCGACAGCACACCAGACGGCAACAGCGGCGTCGCAGAGGAGAGCTCCTCACGGCAGTAGCTTCTGGTGAGCAGGGGCGGCGCCGAACACAGAGGGGGCGGCGCGACGCAGCGGCGCAACTATAGGCTGCACGCGGACAAAGCTTCGAACGGCGACAACAGGCCCACGAAGATGGCGGCCACGTTCTGGACGGCGCTGCGCGAGCGAAGGTGATGCTCGCGAATCTGGAGCGGCGACAATCGGTTGATAAGGTCGTACACGAAGACGGTGGACGTGGTGGAGGCTCAATCAGAATCTGGGCAGCAACGAACGGTGAAACCCGCACACATAGAGGCGGCGAAAACAATTTTCGGCGAAACATACGGTGACAAGGCGGCGGAACCAGGCTCTGATACCACTGTTGGGTTTCGGTGCCGCCGGCCGCCACTCTTACGGGTCACTTAGACGAGCTCAGACACGTGTCGGGATTGTATCGGGGATATAGTGGAGATAACCAAACACAAAGATGGGCAGCATTTCACCCTTACTATTCTCTCACTCTCCAATCTTACGTTTACATCACGCGTCTCATCACTCTCCAATCTTATCGCCACTCTTACGGGTCACTTAGACGGGCTCAGACACGTGTCGAGAATTGTATCGGGGATATAGTGGAGATAACCAAACACAAAGATGGGTAGCACTTCACCCTTACTGTTCTCTCACTATCCAATCTTACATTTACATCACGCGTCTCATCACATTGACAATAGAGAGGGTGACTCAATATAAATGGGAAGGCTGCCAAGAATAGAATTAGGGCAACAATAAGTTGGACCCTTGTGTGAAGGCCCAATGGCCAAAACCACACTTGGGCTAAATCCCAACACCAACATTGGTATCAGAGCCAATGAGTTGGATTCTCGTACGTAACAATGTGAATTTCTCGTGTTTAAATGCATGCCTGTAATTATAGTTGATTATGCACGGCATAAATGAAGAATCTATAAAAATTTCAGAATTTTGATTTTTTCAAACGGAGGAATTAGGGGCTGATTTTTTTACTGTACATTCGTAGTATAGTGTAGAGGATATCTGAAAATATTCAGAATTTTCGGCCTTACCGTTTGGGAGAAATAAATTGGTCTTTGGAAATTTACAGAAACTTTGACTGGAAATTACGAATGATATATAGGGAATCGTGATTAATTCTTGTTACTGGGTTGAATTACGTTGAATGAGGATTCAATCGATATAAAGTTTCTTAATTTTCGTCCAGAAACGAGTGAGATATGAATTTTTGAAAATTTCACGTTTCTGGGGTAATTCTAAAAAGTTTAAGAAACTTTGTGGGTGGCTGAATGAGAATTAGATATTCTCTAAGGACCATTCTGCAATTAGTAGTTGTGCGCTCTTTTAAACTTGTTTCGGCTCGTTTTGGCTCGTTATAACTTCGTTTTTAATTCTGAAAATTGTTGTGAACTTTCGTAATTATGGGCTTGAAATTCATGTGTTCGAGTTTTTAAACATTAAATAAGTTTTAATGGTTGCTCGTTTTATGGGTATGACTCGAAAATAATTAGAACATTTAATGTTCAATAAATTCGAGATAATGAAGTTAAACTCCATAATTTTAATAATTACATGATTAAGAGCTAATTTTTTTTTTTTTTTTTGGAACTTTACGTTGCTTAATGGAGATGTATAGTTTATCACTCTTTTATTATCACGTACGGATATTCCGATTGAATAGCTCATGATTTAATTGGAGTTAAAACTCGAGCTAAGACAATTTCAAGAGAACTTATTGTAGTTTTTTTAGATGAATTATGTCTAGATTGGAAACTGATAATTTTATGAAAATTATTGACATGATTGGGTAAAAAGATACTAGTGAACTAGTCGTTGGAACGACTTGTTTATGTGTTGAAAAATGATTTCGGGGATCCGACGTTCTTAGCTTGAGAAGTTGGAGCAACATTCGGATGGAGAACCCTGATCTGTTATTTTTCCCATTATTTTTTCATAATATTGGTACTAAAGTAGTACTACAAGAGTACATAAAATACATTGAAGGTTATCCGAAATCTTCAAGTTAACTGCCTGATAGTGTAGTTCAAACGAGATTTTTCTGAAATAACCATTGTAGTTGGTTTACTAAACTTATAGTAGTTTTTTTATTACGTGATCTACTTTGGGTTGTTTTAACTTATGACATGATTGTGCTTTATTGTGTTTATGTTGATAAATGTTTAAGCATGCAGATTCATGTTGTTGAGTGGGAGTTTTAGCTATTTTTTTGGATTGAATGCTAGAACTAATATTGTTCATGTTTTGGAGTTGAATCTGTTAAATGAGGATAATTACTGAGATTCATAATTAATAGTTTTAAGTTATTTTTCGATATCAAATTTTGTATCGAATTTTTCAGATGTCAGTTAGCTTAACATTGAACATAGTGATACATAAATGAACATTAACTTGTTGAATCACTTCGATTAAAAACCAGACAAACGCAATGATCGTTGAGTTAATTAAATAAAAACTCAAAAGCGATAAAAATGACACATGGTGTCATAATTAATTTTATTTATGTTCTTGGAAGAACATGATTCATTGGATACTATCAACCATATTATGGATGATCCTGAAGTTAGGATGGAGACTCAGATTATTAAGGGTCAAACGACTTACCATAATTGAAAGGTATTCACATAGCTTGTGACATACTGGTAAACTCGGTCATTGACGACATGATCTATAATTGTGAACAACACCGTACTGCCTATGATATTTGGGAATATTTGAAGGAGAAGTATGGTGATACTTCATTTTTTTGAGAAACATCAAATTCGGGATCGAATCCGACCACTTCGTGAAAATTGGGAACACTTGAGGGTCATTACAAATATTTGATGAAAGTATTGAGACTTTCACTTAGACACCTCAAAACATTGAGTTATACGATGAGTGACTTGAAGTGGATTAAGTCTACATCTAATGTTCTCATTTCTGAATCCAGTTCTAAACAAAAGAGATACTAGAAAGAAAGGACATAGCTAGTAGCCTAAGACCGGGCACACTATTGGAAATCTAGATATCAATCTTAATGCTAAGAAGAATAAGAATAAGAAATATGTTATACTGAAAATGGATAAGAGTGATATGACATGCTACATATGTAACAAGCGTGATCATTATACTCGTGAATATCCTGAGTCCATGATAGACAGGGCAGTTCATTTTGATTTTTGGTTGTGGCATAAATGTCTTTAGTACTGTATTTCCATCTAAATCTTATGATTGAGGATTATAGACACAGGAATGACAGGCCATTGACTAAAGACATATGAGCATTTGTAGATCTCTGTCTATTCCAAGAAAGACGAGATTGAATTGTGTAGGAAACCGAGCTCGAGTTAAAGTTTAAAGACTCGTAAAACTTGAGATTGACAAAGGTCAATGTTTCATAATGCATGATGTCTAGTTTGCTCTAAAGATCACTCAGGATCTCACCTCTAGACCTGTTCTTCTATGATTTAGATGTGATTTATTATTTCCTTTAGAGATGGTTGTGAATATTATAAACAATGTAGATTATGGTACTAAACATTTATATGACTTTGGTTTGTATGAAAACAACAACTAGTTTTATGAAGCGAGTTCATAGTTACTAAAGGTTTGTTCCTCTGGCAATGCTTGAGTTATTGATGAAATTCGGTATGCTAGATTAGGTCATGTTGTGCAAGATTAGGAGAACTGACTTGTGAAAGAAGGACTACGGTGTTCGTCTTTATAAGTTGAGTTTTTAACACGTTGATATTGTCTTGTTCATAAGTGATTTTGTAAATGTCAAATAACATGGAGCTGGTTGTTTTCACTTCTTGCGTCAATAATTGTTCACGTGTTGGACTTGTCCATACAATTTCTCAAAGTCTAGGCATTTGGATTGCTTTAGACATTACCTAATAGAGGTTGAGAATAAAAGACACAATTTTAAAGGTTTTAAGAACCTATAGAGCGTGAATGTTTATCCAACAGTTCAAGGAACAATGTAATGAAAACGACATAATCCGACAATTATCAAAACTCAATACTGTTACACAAGGATGTGACTGTAAGAAGGAGTACACATTGTTGGATATGATGAGATCCATGATGGTAAAACTTTAACTATCATTTTTGGGAGATGAGTTGTTAATAATTGTCAGCGTTTTTTTGTGAATAATGTAATTCATAGATATTTACTTCAACTCCATTAGAACTCGGAACGAGTGAAATACCTGTTCTTGAGTAATTTTTTGTATCTGAAAATTCGCAACTTATATACTTGATTCTACGAGTCAGTATGAAAAGTTGGGTCTGAGGGTTTAGAAACGTATCTTCATAAGGATATTAGGCTAAATCTAAATGATACATGTTGATCGAAGATCGAGGAGTTAGGAGTGTGACATGAGATAGAATCACATAATACCATTTTTTTGAGAATTTCCTAGTATTTGAAGCATTTGGTATGCTAAACCATATTTTGATTGAAATAAGCACTCTCTATCAGATCCAAGTGGGGTTGATTTACTTAATGTGATATTTGATAGAAGTTTACCCATTAAAGATCGGATGGATCTTGATGAGAGTAATTATCTAGAGAAGATGTCACATAGTTTCAATTTGAAAATTTTAGGAAATGTATGTTTGAGAGACATCATGATATTGAAGGATATGCCTTCTATGTATCTTCAGAAAATGAGATAAATCTTTAGTGAATGAGTAAGAGCCTACAACCGTTTTAGAGGTTCCAGCTCGTTCTACAAGAGACTAATGAAAGAAAGCAATGGAAGAAACGACAGAGTCGATAAGATCAAACCAAGTTTGAAAACATGTCGATCTTTCATCGAGACACAAAGCAATTGAGAATAAATGGTTTCTCAATTAACTAAAAGATAGACTGATGGGTCTATAGTGAGGTAGAAAAGTACACTTGGTAGAAAGTAATTATACTCAGATGTGGGTATATAAACTCTTTTCACCTGTTGTGAAATTTACCTTGATTCGTCTACTTCTGGCTAGATTTAGAATTACATTAGAATGGACGTTTAAACTATGTTTTCTCAATGGAGAATTGGAAGGAGAAATCCACATGTTGAAAAATATGGGATTCATAGGAGAAATCCACATGTTGAAAAAGGTGGGATTCATTCTTCAAAGAAGAGGATAATTGTCTCATGTAACTTTATGATGATAGACAAAGACCATTGTGCTTACGTTAAACGGTCCTAAGCAGTTTTGTAATTCTATCATATGTATCTTGATACGCTGTTAGCTGGAAAATAATAATGAGTATATTTTGGTGAAAATATTCAAAGAGATAATTCAGAGAAGTTACTTGGGTTGTCTCAGGAGACATACGTAAAGAGACTTCTACAACAGATCCAGAATGGATGCATGAAAGCATGTTGATACTCTTGTTGTAAAAGATGAGTCATTGAACTGTAATGAGTGTCTGAAGACTCAAAGATGGAATGTTAGTAGTACTATATGTGAATGTAATTGAAATTCTGATGTATGCTAAGATGAGTGAACATCCAGACGTGTGATTAGTTGTTGGTTTGGTTAGCAGATATCAATTCAATTCAGAATAGACACTGGTGATAGTGTAAGGGATTGTAAGATATCAGATATGTACTACAGATTAATTTGAACCTGAATGGTATATAGACATGTACTATCCAGTGTGCAAGCAGTGCTTGTGGCAAGTGCATCTATAAGTACGAGAAATAGTTTGGGTAAGAAATTTATTGTAACTTTTGAAAAAGTAAGTAGTCCATTAGGCGCTGTAACGATTCATCGTGGAATCAAACACTTCATTAAGAGTTGTGGCGATTCACTATGGAATCAAACACTCTAGTGGAAGTTGTAACGATTCATTGTTGAATTAAACGCTCTAGTGGGAGTTGTAGCAATTCATCGTGGAATCAAACACTCCAGTAAGAGTTGTGGCGATTCACCATGGAATCAAACACTCTAGTGGAAGTTGTAATGATTCATTGTTGAATTAAACGCTCTAGTGAAAGTTGTAGCAATTCATTGTGGAATCAAACACTCTAGTGGGAGAGTTGTAACGATTTACACTACCTTGAAAGTTGTAACGATTCATTGTTGAATTAAACGCTCTAGTTGGAGTTGTAGCAATTCATTGTGGAATCAAACACTCTAGTGGGAGTTATAACGATTCACTGTTGAATCAAACACTCTAGTGGAAGCTGTAACAATTCACTATGGAATCAAACACTCTAGTGGGAGAGTTATAACGATTTACACTACCTTGGGAGTTGTAATGATTCACACTCCCATGTGAGTTGTGGTGAATTACTACAGAATCAAACACTTCAGTGAGAGTTGTAGTGATTCATTGTAGTAATAAAAGTAGTTAAAGCTTACACTCGAGATTCCGAGTTTCATGAAAAACCAAACAAATGAGATACAAAGTTTTGAATTTGTGGAAACTTTAAAAGAAGAAAAGGTGATTCTTAAATGTATGACTACTCACTTGATGTTTGCAGATCCTCTTGTCAAACATATTCCTGAGAGATGTTTTGACATCTAAGGTTTTGGGTTTGTGTGGATTTGAACATAGTGCTTTGTAGTTGTTAATGTTGTTGAACATTTATGTATTGTGAATTATATGATGTTTCATATAATAGTATGTCGACAAGTAAAGATTGGCTCTTTCATACGAGCAATCGCCTCTAATATCGAGGCATGTGCAGAGATGAGATTATTTAGGTATAATCGTAATAGATCTTACCACAAATCTATTTAACTTGTTACGAAGTTAAATCAACGGATTTTATGGACGATAATGGGAGAAAATTAAAGTTAAATGTCGAGGATACACTTGAACTGTGATTTACACGATGTCAAATAAAAGAATGACATATGTTTCCATCTTGGGAAGTTAAGATATCGTGACATGTGTTTCATACCACATGTGCTAAGATGGCCATAAGGAAATGTGAAAGATATTCCTATTTTCTCATTGTACGTATGAGACCTTGAGGGTTAAGAAATCCTCTAATAAGTACCCTTACAACTTTTTACTGTATTCTTAAGTTTTCACTCTAGTGTTGCTACTTTAGCATGTTACCAATATCTATAAGTTATATGGCCATGCGGTGCATGTCTAGTAAAGTAGCTATAGTGGAAGTTTAGAGATATTAGTGTAAAAGGAAGGACGTCTTTATTAGCATGTTCTATTGTGTTCATTGATCGATCAATCTAGTTGGGAACTTGATTATGAATACATAGATTTGATAAAAGGTTGAATATGCTCTTATGTTCAAGGGATTGAAAGAGATGTGCCAACTAATGTTAAATTAAAAGAGTTTTGGGGTATAACGAGTTTTGAAATTTTCATATAAAACTGGTTGAGTTGCTATATATCCTTAACAAGTGTATAGCGTGAAAACTCATATTCTCGAGGGTCACGCAATTTATTTGCCTGTATGTTGGGAATAAAATGAGATATGTTTTGATTGTATACCAAAACCCCCTGAGACATGCCTAAGCCATGATTGAATGTGCTCTAGAAATGTTAGAACATATAGAATAAAGGCTAGATGAGAAGCTGGTATGTTAGGCAGCTCTTAGATGATTAGATGCACAATTTGAGGGGGAACACATGCTTAGAAGTTCATCAAGATCAAGTCCCCTCAAGGCTCAAACTCTGGATACAACACTAAGTCTTTTGAAGACTAACTATGCTGATCAGGAGAGTTGTCCAGAGGAGTTGTCTCAGTACAAGAAGTCAAGATCAAGTGCTCTGAAAGCTGAGGTCAACTATGCTGAAGAAATAGAGACAAATACACCCTAAGGAACTACAAATCAACATGTTAAGATCACTTTGAAGTGAAGCAAAGGGTATGAGCCAAGTCATCTGAAGAAGAGCAAGCCAACCTTGCTGATAAGCAAAACTGCTGATAGTGATAAGGAGAGTTGTCCAAATGATGAGGAATGTTGTCCTATCAATGGAACAACCTTCAGAAGCCATGTCCAAGTCTTAACAAGAGAATCTGAAAGTCAGACATTGGGAAGAGTGCTGCAGAATGAAGACAAAGTCTTAACAGCCGTTTATTTCCCAAATGAGGACATGTCACTATCAAGATTCTGTCTTCTAAGTTGAAGAACTGAAAGAAGACATTTATGGACATTTGAGGCTGCCTCTCCAACGGGCAAATCCTTCATTTGTCTATAAATACAGAAGTGTGAAGACCATTTGAAAGCACCTCAACAATTGACAAGAATATCCAACTATCCTACAAGCAAGAGTGCTTTCAAAGCTTTCAAAGACTATCTTAGTCTTCAAACACTTCATTTAAGCTGAACTACATTGTACACCCATACACAAGCTTAGAGAGATATCCTATCCTTATACACTGATCTTCATTGTAAAGGATATCTCATTAGTTGGAACCTTACTTCAATCCTCATATCTTTCAAGAGTGAAAGTGAGAAGGTTGTAGTAGAAGAAGTGGTAGGAGCTGACTGTTGAGAGAAGAACAGTTCAGTTCTGAGTTGAGAAGAGGGTACTAGGACTCTATACATCCTAGGGATCAATTCACCAAGGAGTGGTGTTATTGATCAAGTGCACCTTGGAACTATAAAACAAGTTAATTCCAAGAGTGAAGGAATTATCCTGTTCAATCAGGGAAAGTGGATGTAGGAGCTTGAGTCTCTGAACCACTATAAACTCTTGTGTTGATTTACTTTCAAAGTACTTTCATACATTCAACACTGCACACAAAACTGATCTTTCAAAGGATATACATTCAAAGACTGTGCAAAACTGATTTGGACAAGTTCCCTGAAACTGGACTGTATTGAATTAACTAAGTGATTTCAGAAACTAAAGGAGTCTAAACTAAAAGGGCCAACCATTATTCCGCACACATAACTCTCCTAGATAGTTATTCAACTAAGTACTCAATAGTACTTAGTAGTTTGATTATCTTAGAAGAGTTAATCATCTTCAGCAGAGTTGTCCAAGACAACCTTGCTGAGCTCTGGTTTGATCAAGTTAGAAAAGAATTTGCATACAAGTGTATTCCCCCCCCATACACTTGTTATATACTCCATTCAGGACCAACACTGTATGAAAAATGTGTTATGTGATGGTACAAAGATGTGAAGTAAATGAGCTTGAGCTTCAAACTTCATATGTGAGTGGGAGATGTAAACAAATTCCAACAGAAGGCGACGTGACTGGGCACGGTACGACAGCGACGTTGTTGGGCACGAGACAACGACAACGCTTGGAGAGGAAGAAGGCCGAGAGAGGGGAGATGAGGAGGCCGAAAAAAATGAAAATGAAGAAAATTAGGGTTTATGAGTTTAAGGAGAGGTATTGTTGGAAAATGGAAGAGAGGTGAACTCTTCGATGTGTGAACTCATCTAAGGGGTAAACTCAACAAAAGGGGGTAAATATCCGTGGCAAAAAAAAATGAAGATGGGCCTTTGTTTCTTTTAACAAAGATACAAGATGCCAAAAATATTAGTATTAAACTTTATCCCCTATATTACTAATAGCGAGTTTAGAATGCTTACGTGTCGTCTTTATATTGATTTTGCTTACGTGTCGTTCTTATATTAATTTGGCTGATGTGTCGTTATCTCAAGAGTTACATATTTTGGTAAATATGATTTTATTGGTTGATTTTTATATATGTCATGATTATTGTGTGATTTTTTTTTTATATATCAAGATTGTATTGATTTCATAAAATATAGAAAGTTTGACTATAACAATATTAATTATTATAATTTCAGGGGAAAAAACTGCTCCGGCGAATGTGGAGTTGGTTATTTTAGGGTTCTTGAACTTCTTGGCGTTTCGATGATGGCGGCTACCGGCGCCTCCACATCGGATATCGACAAGACTGCGGCACTGGCTGGATTATGCTCGGCAATCCCTTGGCTGCAGGATTTTTTGGCCGCCCGACCTTTGGAAACGGCACCCCCGGCCCATTCAACCTTTGGCGCCCGACCGAATGTGACATACAAGGATGCCCTCGTTACTGCGATGCACACTACTGGGAGTTTCGACAAGGATGCAATTCCCAGGCCGACCATTCACATGCCGTTCAAGAAAGGAGACTTGACGTGCATAACGGTGGATGAGGATGAGTATGCAGAAAGAGTTCGAAAATGCAATTCAACGTACATAGGCAGGATCACGAATGCAAAGAAAGACAAACCTTGGCCCCTGGGGGATCTGAAAGAGGCGTTGGCGAAAATCTGGGGAGTCAGAGGGCCTTGGCGACTAATTCCGCTCGGACTTGGTTATTTTAACGTTGGTTTCGATGAAGAGGAGGATCGGGATCTGGCCTTACGGCGTGCAAGCTGGGCCCTGAATCCAGGGGTTTTCAGGATGTCAAAGTGGATAAAAAACTTTAACCCGTACAACGCCAATACCTCCCTGGCTCGAGTATGGGTGCGGATTTACGAGTTGCCTTTCGAATACTGGACAAAATTGTTGATCACCGGGATGGCTCATTCCTTGGGGACACCGATGCAAATTGATGCACGTTCTCTTGATGGCACGATGGGCCACTTCATTAGAGTACTGGTTGAGATTGACTTCTCTAAGGAAATCCCGGAGAGAATTCAGTTTGAGCGAAATGGACAGGTAAATTTTGCATACTTCAAATATGAAAACCCGCCAGCTTATTGTCGACACTGCTCAATAATTGGACACTCATAGGAGAATTGCACTAAACGCCCATTGGCGGGCCAACCGGCAAGGGGTGAGAACAAGCAGGCGCCGCTGAATCATGGTTCAACGGACGACGTCAAGAAACGACGCCAAAAACGTCGACAACGACCACGCCCAGCTGAAGAGAGGCTTTCGCCTGACCCGACACATAATAACCATTTTGGCCCTCTTGACGGGTCTTCTGAGAATGGAGCACATCATCCGGATGAATTAAACAATGATGGAAAAAGTATGGATACATCGGCCACTACGAATATTGATGGACACCCACCGCGCCTTAAATCAGCCGTTTTTGTGCCAGAGGAACCGGAGGGGACAAATGATCTAACAGCCCTACTCGAAGAGGCTCTTAAAACAGCAATGGAACATGAGAAAAGTAGAGCCTCCAATAGAAAAATTACTACAGTGGAGAGCTCAAAGTCCCCAAAAATTTAGAAGCATGGCAAATGCTGCTCACGGACGATGGGGTGACGTAGAAACCTCGGATTTTGAAGAATCTGATTCTGATCAAGAGCCGCCGAAGCACGGTTATGATAGTGGTGATCAATGATAGTGCTCTTTTGGAATATTCAAGGTGTTGGGAATCCTGATTCTCAAAACCTTCTTAGAAGTCATTGTAGCACTCGTTGCATTGACTTTCTAGTAGTGGTAGAACCAAAGGTATGTCTTTCCAGCGTCGATTCGAAATATTGGAACTCTTTGGGCTTCGTTTTTTATTGTGAAAATCAGCGAGATGGAATGCGCCCGAATATTTGGGTGTTTTGTAAAGCATTTATTGTGCAGCACACGACATTGATTCTCTCTTCGGAGCAGATCATAATTCTCCGCACGACACTACATAATTCCACCTTTCACCTGGGCATGGTACATGCAGCATCGGATCTAACCAGCCGGCGGACTTTATGGAAGGACATTTTGACATTACAATTGAATTCTTTGTGTCTGATTGGGGACTTCAATGTAGTAATGGGTGCTCATGAACACACAGGCCTCACTAGCCCAAACTCAACTGCATGCCGAGAGTTTCGAGAGTTTGTGGCGGAGGGTGGTCTCCTAGACCTGAGCACAGAGGGGCCAAAATTTACATGGATGGTGCGCCGGAAGGATGGCAGTGTGGTGGCTTCACGCCTGGACAGGGTATTGGCATCAACGGAATTCATGGAAATCTGGTCTGCAGTCTCGGTTTCAGCGCTCCCAAGGGCCTCTTCGGATCACCACCCAATCTTGCTAGATTGCACTTTGGGCTATCGCCCACAGGCATCCCCCTTCCGCTTCCAGAAGATGTGGCTGAGTGACTGAAGATGCTTAGAGGTGATACGAAGTTCCTGGCAAGTGTTTGTTCCAGCACCGGACCCAATCTCCCTGGTCCGAATTAAACTGAAGAAAGTAAAAAGTAACTTGAGGCGGTGGAACATTGAGGTATTCCGCAACATTCACTCTCGTGTTAAGGAAGCTAAGCAGCGTCTCTTACTGCTCCAATGTAGAATTGGAATGGAGGGTTACTCGGCGGAAACGGTGAAAGAAGAGATTGATGTAACTGTTGGGAATAAAATGAGTTATGTTTTGATTGAATACCAAAACTCCCTGAGACATGCCTAAGTTATGATTGAATATGTTCTAGACATGTTAGAACATATAGTATAAAGGCTAGATGAGGAGCTAATATGTTAGGTAGCTCTTAGATGATTAGATGCACAAATTGAGGGGGAACATATGCTTTGAAGTACATCAAGAACAAGTCCCCTCAAGGCTCAAACTCTGGAATCATGATCAAGTCTGCTGAAAGACAAGTATGCTGATCAGGAGAGTTGTCCAGAGGAGCTGTCTCAGCTCAATTAATCAAGATCAAGGGCTCTGAAAGCCTGAGGTCAACTATGCTGAAGATAAAGAGACAATCACACCCTAAAGATCTTCAAAGAAACAAGCTAAGATCATCTTCAAGAGAAATAAAGGGAAAGAGCCAAGTCATCTGATGAAGAGCAAGCCAACCTTGCTGATAAGCAAGACTGCTGATGGTGATAAGGAGTGTTGTCTAAATGTTGAGGAATGTTGTCCTATCATTGGAACAACCTTCAGAAGTGATGTCCAAGTTCTAACAAGAGAATCTGAAAGTCAGATATTGGGAAGAGTGTTGCAGAATAAAGACAAAGCTCTTACAGCCGTTTATTTCCCAAATGAGGACATGTCACTATCAAGAAACTGTCTTCAAAGTTGAAGAACTGAAAGAAGACATTTATGGACATTGGAGGCTGCCTCTCCAACGGGCAAATCCTTCATTTGTCTATAAATACAGAAGTGTGAAGACCATTTGAAAGCATCCAACTAATCTCAACACAAACCAACTAAGCTCAAGTTCTTACAAGCTAGAGTGCTTTCAAAGCTTTCAAAGACTATCTTAGTCTTCAAACACTTCATCTAAGCTGAACTTCATTGTACATCCATACACAAGCTTAGAGAGATATCCTATCCTTATAAACTGATCTCCATTGTAAAGGATATCTCATTAGTTGGAACCTTACTTCAATCCTCATATCTTTCAAGAGTGAAAGTGAGAAGGTTGTAGTAGTAGAAGTGGTAGGAGCTGACTGTTGAGAGAAGAACAGTTCAGTTCTGAGTTGAGAAGAGGGTACTAGGACTCTAGACATCCTAGGGATCAATTCACCAAGAGTGGTGTTCTTGATCAAGTGCACCTTGGCACTATAAAACAAGTTAATTCCAAGAGTGAAGGAATTATCCTGTTAAATCAGGGAAAGTGGATGTAGGAGCTTGAGTCTCTGAACCACTATAAACTCTTGTGTTGATTTACTTTCAAGTACTTTCATACACTCAACACTGCACACAAAACTGATCTTTCAAAGGATAAACATTCAAAGACTGTGCAAAACTGATTTGGACAAGTTCCCTGAAAACTGGATTGTTTGATTAACTAAGTGATTTCAGAACTTTAAAGGAGTCTAACCTAAAGGGCCAACCACTATTCCGCACATATAACTCTCTTAGATAGTTATTCAACTAAGTACTCAATAGTACTTAGTAGTTTGATTATCTTTAAGAAGTTAATCATCTTCAGCAGAGTTGTCCAAGACAACATTGCAGATATCTGGTTTGATCAAGATTGAAAAGAATTTGCATACAAGTGTATTCCCCCCCCCCCCCATACACTTGTTATATACTCCTTTCAGGACCAACAAGTGGTATCAGAGCAGGGGTTCAAAGACCACTGCTTCTGAAAAGCCATCTTGGTTTTCAAAATCACATATTGGCTGTGGTCACTGAACTGATCTCTCTGAAATCCTTAGTGTATTTTGACTGACTATTTGTTCTTGAATTATGGCCAACAACAATGCTGCTGTTCCACCTCCTACTATCCAAGGATTGGACAACATGGTCACAAATCCAGTCAACCACATTTCACATCACAAACTGCCCATGTTCTCAATTGATAACTATGATTTCTGGACGAATCAGAATGAGGGCTCATCTTGCATCTCTTCATACTGATATGTTGAGAGTGATCACAAGAGGTCCTTTTGTGTTCACCTTTGTCAATCCCAGAGTCACAGAGGCTCAAAGGGCAGATACAAGAGATGTACTACCCAAAGATGAAGATGACTTCACTACTGATGAAAAGAGGAAGGATAATCTGAATTATCTAGCAATGAACACCCTCTACCAAACAATTCCAGATGCAATAATGGGTAGAGTCTACCACTGCACAACAACCAAAGAAATTTGGGATACTCTTGCTGAAATGTGTGAGGGTACTGAAAAGATCAAGGAGAATAAGCTCCAAGTTGCTGTGCAGAAATTTGAACAGTTTGCAATGGAGTCTGAGGAATCCATTGATAAGTTTGCTGGTAGATTCACTGATGTGATGAATGAAATCAACTCACTGGGCAAGGTCTACACCAAGAGAGAGGTGGGGTTGAAGATCTTGAGAAGTCTCACTCAAAAGTGGGATGTCTATGCTGTAATGATGCAAAACACCAAAGATCTTTCCACCATGCCCATGCAACAAATCTTCTCTGAACTCAAAGCTTATGAGTTCGACCTCAATAGAAGAAAGCCTATTGAGGAACCTTCAAATCCTACTAAGGGAGTGGCATTCAAAGCCAAAACTGCTGAACCAGAGATGCAGTCCACTCCAAGATCATCAAAGTCAGTTTCAAAGACTGAAATGAAGGAAGAACTAGCCTTGATGGCTAGAAGGTTTGAAAAGTTAAACTCAAGGTTTGGTAGATACAAGAAATTCTACCAGGACAACAAATTCAGAAGATACAACTCTCCTGAAGCACAGGCTGAAGTCAAAAAGCCTGAAGAGAAAAGATCAGAGGACAAGTACTCTGATAGGAGAAGGTCCAGTAGAGCTGAACCTTCATCATCAAAAAGAAGAGAAGAATCAAAGAAAGAAGATGATGAAGATCTGTGCTATAACTGTAAAAAGAAAGGGCACTTCCAGTATGATTGCCCTGAATTAAGCTCTAAGGAGAGAAGGGAGAGGCAGGCCAAAAGAGATAGGAAATTCACCAACAGAAAGGCCATGATGGCTGGTGAAGAATCTGATAGTGCTGAAAGCCTCAACTCCTCTAATGGACTATTCTCCAACAGTGATGATGATGATGATGTCTGCAACATGGCTCTTGAGGATGATGAGGTATCCTCCACTTCTAGCTCACCATCATTCATCTCACAAAACAATAGTGAGGTCAACTTGAAACTCTCCCTTGGAAAGTTGATGGAAGATTTCACTATGTTACAAGAATTTCATGATAACTGTGTGAGAGAAAATGAAAGATTGGCTATTGAACTTGCCAAAAACTCTGAGGCAGTTGTTGATGTCAAGTCTACTGAGTTATATCAACAAGTCTTGAGAGAGCTTGAGGAAGCAAATCTCAGGATAGTTGACCAACAAAAGGAGATTGATGATCAACTTCTCTCTCAGAAGAGAAAAGATTTTGAACTTAAAATTCTCAATGCCAAGTTTGAAAACCTCTCACATGAATATGATATTCTTAAAGCAAGTGAAGAGAGCCTGAAATTAAAGATGTCTGCTCTGAAGAAATCCTCTAGAGCAATAGAGGAAATTCAGAGTTATCAAAGACCTATGGCTCAAAGAAGTGGATTAGGTTTTGATCCATTTGAATCTTCACCTTGTCTTAGTGTTGCTTCTGTGAGTAACACTAAGAGAATCTTTGTTAAGTCAGTGGCACAGACTGAAAATGAAATAATTCAGCCACTGAACAAAGGAAAGGGCAAAATGGATGTTATGCCTACTCAAGTGCTTCAGGAGATTAGGCCAAAACCTAAGGAAACGGCCAAAGCTCCTGAACACAAGAGGAATATTGGTCAGCAGAGTAGACCCAATGGTAGGGCAACTCTACTGAACAATGTTCAGAGGAAGTATCCAAGGTATAATCAGCCTAGGCCAACTCTTCTGAGAAAACCTCAGCTGAATAGACCTAGGGACAACTTTCCTCAAAGGCAGAATAAAATGAGACAACCAAAACCCTTCATACCAAAGGGTAATGGTCATAAGAAAGCCTTTCCTCAAAGATTCCCTCAAGCTGCACAAAGAACTCAAAAGTTCAGGAGACTTGACAACTCTCCTGAAACTTATAGAGTTAACACATTCACACACACTTTCCCAAAGGCATTTAAGGGAAAGATAGTGTATTTAGATGCTAAAGGAAGACAACTTAGCCACCTTGAATCAATCAGGGTCATTAGGCAAGTTTGGGTTCCTAAAGGTACAGCTAACCTCTCAGGACCCAAAACTCAAAGGGTACCTAAACCTATCTAATTGCAGGTACCAATGGGTCACAAGAAGAGGAGCATGAGCAAAAAGTCAGCATGGTATCTTGACAGTGGATGTTCAAGGCACATGACTGGAAACAAGGAACTCCTCACTGATTTTATTGAAAAAGAAGGCCCAAATGTCACTTTTGGAGACAGCTCACAAGCAACTACAAAAGGTTATGGTACTTTGATGATTGGTAACATCAAAGTATCCAATGTATCTTATGTGGCTGGTCTCAAGTATAATCTCCTAAGTATCAGTCAATTCTGTGATAAAAACTTCAATGTTGAGTTTTCAAGTGGAAAATGCTTAATCAAGAATAAGACTCAACAAATTCTATTGACTGGAACTAGGAAAGGAAATGTGTATTTTGCAGACTGGGACAAGTCTACTGATGCTGCATGCTTCATTGCTAAGAGTTCTAGTGAACAAAGTTGGTTATGGCATAAAAGATTAAACCACCTGAACTTTAAAACAATGAACAAAATTGCTAGAAATGCATTAGTCAAAGGACTACCTAATGAGGTTTTCATTAAAGAGCATGTCTGCAAACCATGCCAAGAAGGAAAACAGATCAAAGCCTCATTTAAGGGAAAACCAGTCATCTCTACTGAAAGGGTACTTGAACTGTTGCATATGGACCTTTTTGGACCAATTACCCCTGCAAGCATAAATGGTAGAAAATACACATTGGTTGTAGTAGATGACTTCTCTAGGTTCACATGGGTAGTATTTCTCCTTAATAAGAAGGAAACTCAAGTCAAACTGCCTGAACTTCTAAAGAGATTGTCAAATGAGAAAAGCCTTAGCATTATCAAGATAAGATCTGATAAAGGCACAGAGTTCATTAACTCATACATCAATGAGTATTGCACATCTAATGGAATAGCTCATGAAACCTCAGCAGCTAGAACTCCCCAACAGAATGGAGTTGCAGAAAGAAGAAATAGAACTTTAAAAGAAGCTGCTAGAACTCTAATTGCTGATTCAAAATTACCTAAGAGGTTTTGGGCTGAAGCTATAAACACTGCATGCCATACTCAAAATAGATGTTTGATTATTAAGGGGCAAGGCAAAACCCCCTATGAACTCTGGAAAGGAAGAATGCCTAAAGTGTCTTACTTTCACATTTTTTGTTGCAAGTGTTTCATTCACAATAATGGGAAAGATCAGTTGAAAGCCTTTGATAGCAAAGCTGATGAAGGAGTGTTTCTTGGATACTCCCAAATCAGCAAAGCTTTCAGGGTCTACAACAAGAAAACTCTTATTGTGGAAGAAACACCTCATGTTGTGTTTGATGAATCTACTCATGAGTTCAGGAATGAGAACTTGGAATCAGAAGAAATCACACAAAGAACAACCAGACTAAGCCTAAAAGACAAAGACACTGAAATCATAGATGTTGTCCGAGCCAATATACCTGAAAACTCTATGTTGGACAACCATCCTGAAGGCAACCTTCCTGAGGCAAATCCCACTGAAAGGAATGATGAACTGAATGATCCAATCCCAGTTCACATCCAGGTAACAACTACCAATGAAGAAGCAGTTCCTGCTGAGGTAGTTAACAGGTCATATAATCAAGGGGGAACTCAAAATGTTGAAAATCCCAATGTCCTTGACATTGAGGACAACACCCCTGATTATGATCCTGAATTAGATCCTGCATTCAATTATCCTGAATTCTATGATCAAGTTGACTCAACTTCAGTAGAGGACAACTCTACTGAAGAGATCAGAAAAAGAAGGACTTGGTTATCAGACCATCCTACTGATCTAATACTTGGTGACCCAAGTATTGGAGTCAAAACCAGAAGATTTCATGGTGAAAGTGCTCTTTTCTGTTGTTTCTTGTCAGAGCAAGAACCAAGTGATATTGTGGAAGCACTTCAAGATGCCAATTGGATCACAGCCATGCAGGAAGAACTGAATCAATTCACCAGAAATGAAGTATGGGAGCTGGTGGATAGGCCTTCACATCAAGATGTTATTGGAACAAAGTGGGTGTTCAAGAACAAGAAAAATGAAAATGATGTGATTGTCAGAAACAAAGCAAGACTTGTGGCAAAAGGCTATTGCCAACATGAAGGCATTGACTATGATGAGACATTTGCACCTGTGGCAAGGCTAGAAGCAATAAGGCTCTTTCTAGCCTATGCAGCCCACAAGAGGTTCAAAGTATACCAAATGGATGTCAAGAGTGCCTTTCTGAATGGAGTCTTGAAGGAAGAAGTCTATGTAGAGCAACCACCAGGTTTTGAAGTTGGAAACCAAGTTTACAGACTCAAGAAAGCTCTATATGGACTCAAGCAAGCCCCTAGGGCTTGGTATGATACACTGTCACAATTTCTCTTGGATCATGGATTCACCAAGGGAACTGTGGACAGAACTCTTTTCAGAATATCTGAAGGAGAGGACATCTTGCTTGTCCAAATTTATGTGGATGACATAATATTTGGATCCCCCAATGAGAAGCTGTGTGAGAAATTCTCAAAGCTAATGCAAAGCAAGTTTGAGATGTCCATGATGGGGTTGATGAACTTCTTTTTAGGTCTTCAAGTCAAGCAATCAAAAGAAGGAATCTTCATCAACCAAGCTAAGTACACCAGAGAAATGATCAAGAAGTTTGGGTGTACAACTAGCAAGCCAGTAAGGATCCCAATGAACACAAATTGGAAGATGGATCCTGATGAGAGTGGTATTTCAACCAACTCTACTGAGTATAGAGGAATAATTGGTTCACTCCTCTATCTCACTGCCAGCAGACCTGACATCACCTTTGCAGTAGGTGTTTGTGCAAGGTTCCAAGCAAATCCTAAGAAAAGCCATCTTGAGGCTGCAAAGAGGATTTTGAGGTATCTCAAAGGCACTGAAAATCTAGGCCTTTGGTACCCTGCTGATGACAACATTGAGTTAACTGGCTACTCAGATGCTGACTATGGAGGTTGTAAAATTGACAGAAAGTCCACTTCAGGGACTTGTCAATTCTTGGGCAACAAGCTTATATCTTGGTTCTCCAAGAAGTAGAACACAGTGGCTACTTCCACCACTGAAGCTGAATATGTTGCAGCTGGAAGTTGTTGTGCTCAAATCCTTTGGCTGAGACAACAACTGAGAGACTACAAAGTCAACTCTACTAAAGTGCCAATATTTTGTGATAACAATAGTGCCATTGCTATATCACAGAATCCTGTATTGCACACAAGATGCAAGCATGTGGACATCAAGCATCACTTCATTAGAGACCATGTGGAGAAGAAGGACATAAAGTTGGTCAAGATCCACACTGATCATCAAAAAGCTGATATTCTAACTAAGCCACTTGCAGAGGCAAGATTTCTGGAGCTATCAGCAGAGTTGGGATTACTTGATCCAGGGAAGTTGAACAAGTAAATCTCATGAAAAGTTAATGAATACATGGAAACTGAGAAGGTTCTCAGGAGACTTGGTCAAGTCTACTGAATATCAGAAGAGATGGCTGAAATTATTCAGGACACTTGTCCATTGGAATTCAGGACCATTATCCACATCCCTTCAGGACACTTGTCCAAGTGGGGTCAGATAAGTTGTCTCGGCTATCAAACTATAAGTTGTCGGTTTGATAATGTAACACCCGTAATTTTCAACCACCATAAATTATTGAAATGCAAAAGATAATATTTCAATATAAATAAATTAAGATATACATATGTTCATATATATTAAATATTTTAATAAAATAAATAAATTAATATGTACATATACCTACTAATTAGGAGGTATAAGATTTGAATGTATATATATATGCGTATAATTAGGGATAGTAAGAATTGTGCAATACATATATTAATTAATATTTTAAAGTGGGTTCATAGGAAGAATGTACATATATATATGTGTGATTATATACTAATATATGAACTCATTCTCTCCCTCGATATTTTCTTGGAGATTTGAAAATAAATTCTTATTGAGGAGATAACATAGAACTTCCTATTAAGTCAATCCTCAATTCTGGATAAACTATAATCGGCCCATTTGTTAAAATGAATATGAACGGCCATGATCAAAAGTTGTACACAAGATGAAGATAAAGGGTCAAGATTGAGTCTGCGCATTATCAGAAAATTTCAGTATGCAGACTGTTATGTGGAGTAAGGCCAGCTGCAAGTTTGTTACATTTGTTGTGTAGTAACGTCTAATTAAAGAGTGACAAGTGTTCCCCTAAAACCCTAGACTGAGGCTATATATATACTGTTGCAGCAAGTTTTTTTTGTAACCCATTATCAATGAAACCTATTCTTAGCTAAAGATATGTCCCCTTCCTTTTTACGATGTTTTGATACCAAGTATATAATTTTCACTATCCTTCATATTACATACCTCATCTATTCTCATCCCAATTTCTTATACACATACATCAGCGTCTTAAACTATTGAAGGATAATCATCGTTCCCCTACTCTTTACATTTCACTCGAATTATTTTATCCCCGACGAAGAATCGATTTTTCCTTCAAGCAGCGGCACCGTGTCGTGAAACCATTGTTGCACTTCTAACCTTTGACCAGTTGCAGGATTCCTCCCTTATCACAAGCAGTAACTATTCTTATCCCTTCTCTGTTGATGTTAGTTGTCTACTGTATGGTTTTGTCATTTTTTTTCTTTTCTTTGCTCGATGTCTATGCCTGCGTAATTCCTATTTTTCTGGCCAAGTTCCTGGTAATTCAACATGTTTTAAAAACATCACGCTAAACCTTCATCGATAGGGTTAATTTTTCGAAATTGACAGCAGTGTCTGTCTTTCAAACTAATGCTATTTTAAGATTGGTTTTATTAATTATTCAGTTGTTTGTTTGGCGGCGTGTGCCTTTAAAAACGGTAGTTTTTAATAAGCACTAACACTTTTTCTTAAATGTTTAATGTTTAATATATAAAATGTGACTTAGTCAAATTTAAGTATAAGTCTACTGTAACTATCGTAAGCGTGGGTGTGTGGCAATATTTAATCAATTGATTCTCTTTTTTTCAATAAGCCTTATTTCTATTAATGGTGGCAGTATAGTATAGGTAGTCTGTATGTTAAATATATATATTAATTTATGGTCCACACATTGCAATTATATTTTACAATTATTAATTTAATATTAGATATTAGTTACTCTTTAATTTAGTAATTAGTGGTAACTCTAAGCCATATTATTTAATGTTAGGTGACGTTAATCGTGAGGAGTAGGCTATATAACACTATTGCATCCTTTTTCATCCACGACATACTCTTCGAGGTGGGGTTTTTCTTACACTTTGTCACTTTTAAATGTTATGTGAATTTAATTGTTGCTTGACTACATGATCATATGTTTATGCTTATGCTTATTATGGGTTATCTCGACGGAAAGGTCGTTGTAACTAGCGGGGACTACGGTCCGGGATGGTAAGATCCTTGGGGGCAACTCCACCGTATACAGATTGGCCAATTTAATTGGTCAATATATGGAAGACTTATTTACGCATGTTTGTGAGTTATGATTTTATTTGCATTTATATTTAACGGTGACAAAGGGGACCCCACTGAGCTAGTTGTTTTGCTCACCCCAATCTATTTAACATTTTACAGATTGACGGAGTTGCGGTGGAGGGTCGGTGGATGTGGATGTCTTGTCATGCAATGTTTTCCTCTATATTAGTTTGAATTTAATTTAGTTGCATCTTGACTTAAGCACATTTTTAATTTATGCTCCACTTTAACTTCTTTGAAGTAAGTATTTATGTTTTGCTTGAATTAAAATTCGGTAATGATTTTATTTAAGTAATTTGAGTTTTATTTAATCTTCCGCTGCAAATCCTTTTAAAAATTTATAAACTCGAGTTACAATAGCATTCAAGGTAGAAGTATGGTGTTTTCATCTAGGCCCTAAAGTCGGGATGTGACAGATAAGCACCTATTTTGGGTAATCATTGCCTACCTTGATACATGTCCCAACTACAGATATCATTTCTGTGGGATTTAATTTGTCCCCCACTCAAAAGGTCGCTTTCCATGCATTAAATGCCAAGATTTAACTCTTGTTTGCATTACACCTTTTCAAACCATGATCTATCTCGAAAACTCCCCAACCATTAACTAATATTAAATACCTTCCACGTTTTGAATAAAACCAACAAGTCACTGTTACATTGGTTTTTAACCATTGGATCAAAACTGGCCAACTCCCCTGAAATTCATCCTGGCCGTCCAAGTGTATCTTTCCATATTTGACAACAGTTGAAAATACACAAAACTCACCAACTCATTGACAAACATTCTTTTTAGAATATTCTCAAGTCTTAAGAACTCCCCACACACTCTTCTTTCCCAAGCATTCGAAACCCTAACCTATTCTCTTCAAACTCTCCCAAAACTTTCTAAATTTCATCTCTGCAATCTTCAATGGCTCCCAAAGTTAGACCAGAGATGATCATAGATTTCTCCAACAAGGCTCTAGACCTTGATTTTGGATACCTAAGCAACAAAAACAATCTTCATTTTGAACCCATAATCTCCTTTGAAAGTGAAGATCCTGAGATTACTCCAACCCTGAGATGGTTGAGAAGGGCTGGTCTTCAAAAGTTTTTGGAAGAAAGACCAAGCTCCTGCTTGGAAAGCTACATGGCTGAATTCTTTGCCTTTCTCAAATGGAGGGGCAAGCCTGAAGATGGTGAAGTTTCCACGAGACTGTCATATGTTGCTGAAGGAGAAGAGGAAGAAAGATTTCATAGAGTGAAATTCTCTTCAGAAGATCTTGAAGGAGCTTTTGGATTGCCTTCTGAGGGAAGGAATCCAGAAATCTATGGCACTGGTCATGAAGAAGAAATAGCTCAAGAATGGCTATTGACACCAGGCCCTCTCTCCTCAACTCAAAACAAAAAGACTCTCAAGCCAGAATTTCTCAACCTCTTTGAGGTAGTAGCTAAAAGTCTCTTGAGTAATACTGGAAGCTTGGAGCAGGTCAGCCATCCAAGAATCAGAATCATGGCTGCAGTCATTGATGCCAGTGATAAAGGCATCAAGTGTGATTGGAGGACCTTCATCATGTCTGAGATGATGAAGGAAAAGGCAAAATTCAAAGTGAAATCTCACAATAAGGTTGTGCTAGAAGGGAAACTCAAGTATTGCACTAGGGCAAGCTTGTTGATTAAGAGATTTTCCCACTACTCACAAATGCAAACCTTTGCAAAGCCTCTCCCAGCACAAAAGATTCTATTCAGAAAGCTCAGCAAGAAAACTGAGCAAAGGAGGATGTTAATGGCCAAGCCTGCTGAAGCAAAGATGGAGGAGAAGCCAAAGATGAAGAAGAGGACTAAAGCAAGAATGGTGAAGACAAGGAAAATGTCTCAGATTATCTCAGAAGAGAACTCAGATGCTTCAACTGAGATTGAAGAAGTTGCTAGAGAAGGTGTACAAGTGCCCTCTGATCACTCAGAAGAATTAAGGCAAAAGTACAATGAGACTAGACAAAAGTCTAGGGGTGATAAGAGGATCAGGGAGGTTGTCCCTGAGAAGGATGAGGAAGGGAGTGGAAGCAGTAGGGCTAGCAAGAGAAGGGTCAAGCCTACTGACAAGGTGTTGGAGCTTCAGGAAGAAAGATCTCTACAACTTGCTCTAAGAGAGAGCAGAGCTGAAAGCAGGACCAAATCAAAGTCAAGGACCAACTCATCTGGTTCTGGAACTCCAGAATCCAGGGTCCCTGAAGGTCAACCAATGGAGGCCAACATCCCTGAAATTCAGAATCCTGAGCCCAACTCACCTGAAACCCATATAACCCCAACCAATCAACCTATCACTCCCATAAATCTCACAAAGAGATACTCTCCTGAGGGAAGTGTGCAGAGAAGTATGATAGATGTGCTAGCTGACATAGCTGTAGATGAGACAAGATTACAATCTCCCCTTGACTCATCTATGCTCAATTACTCAAAGCAATTAGAAGCTGCACTTTTTGAGCCAACCCCCCTGAGTAAAGCCCCTTCAGATCCATTGCTCTCAAAAGCAACTGAAGATCCTTCTACTGCACCCAACCCATCTGAAGCCAACATTCCTGAACTTAATCTGCCTGAAGCCGCATTAGGAGAACCCAGAGCCAACTCCCCTATAACCCAAAGTCCCCATTCAAGTGGAGATGAGGAGGAGTATACTTATGAAAGTATGCTCAGAGGAGGAGCCAAGGCTACTGTGGACAGTTTGTATCCACAACTTGCTGAATTTCCAAGAATTCAGAAGGCCTTTCATGATCTAAGGATGCTTGTTGATGTAAAAGATAAATCCTTGATGGAAATATCACAAGTTATCCAAGATAAGGGTGCAAACTGGTGGCAAGTGGAGGAGAACAGATTGTTACACTTTGCTGGAGTTTCAAAGACAAGATTCCTCACTGATGAGGAAGTATTTGCAAAGTTGGTGGATGACAAGATCAATGAGGAGAGGGAAAGGAAAGCTAAGGGCATCAAACACCCTGAAAGCAGCTACAATGATGATGACTCCCCAGATGATCCCTCAAACCCCTCTAAACCAAACCTTCCTGAAACCCCTCAAGCCAATCTCCCTAAGCCTTCTGTCTCTGAAAGACTTTCCAACCCCCCTAGAACCTATCATAGGAAAGGCTCTGTCATTTCAGAGGTGTTGACCAAGGATGGTAACACAACCAAGGACACATCTGCCAATGAAGGTTCTTCTGAACCCAAGGCACAGCCTAAAGATGTGGAGGTTCCTTCTCTAGAGGCTAGTTTGATTAAGGCCTATTCAGTGTCAGAAGAGTTGGACACTGATCAGCCCTTAATCATTCAGGATGACTCAGTGGCTGATGATATGAGCACTGTGATCTCCCCACAACTGCCATCTTTGAACCTTGCTGAAGGTGGAGATGCTGCAGGTTTAGGAGAAGGAGTTGAAAAGGAAAGTAGATTTGAAAAATCAGAGGGAGTTGTGGATGAAAGAGAGGTAGTTATCACTAAGATTGTGAGTGTACCAACATATGAGGGTGGTATAAGTGAGGAAGGACAGGCTATTCTTGAAGTCAAATCTGAACTTCAAGAATCCCTTGATGAGAGGAGGCCTGTTTCTTTAAGTGAGGAAACTTTTATTGAAGGAAGAAAAGAAATAGTTGAAAATGAGGAGAAGACTGCTGATGTATCACAGTCTTATGAAAAAGAAAATGAGGGAGATAAGTGTGTTTTCACTGATGCTTTTGATTTGTCTGATATTGCAGGGATAAGCTTTGATCAAATATTTGCAGAAGATCTCTTGACAGATGCTCCCATCCAAGTTGACACTGGATCAGCACAAGCCTTGCTTGGGATGCAATCATGAAGAAACTTCTGGAGCATTAGATGAGCATGGAAGAACCCTAGCTTCTGTTGAAATGAGACTAACTGGCTCTAAAGATGTGGTGCTACCCACATTGGAAGCAAGAATTGAAGGAGTAGAATCTGGTCTTCAAACCATCTCTACTGAAGTTCACAAAGCCAAATTCAGTATGGAAAACATCTCAAAGGAGGTCAAGAAGGATCAAAAAAGGCTAAGAGACAATCATAATGCAAATGTTCAAGCTATCAGATTGACAATCAAGCAAGCTCTTGGCAAGAAGACAGCCTTGCAGAAGAGAAGAGCTGAAGAGCAAAGGCTAGCTATGGTCAACATCCTCAGAAAAGTTTTCCCAAGAAGTGTTGGCCAACATTGCTGAAGGTGCAGTGGCCAACCTCACTGAGCTCCTGAAAGCCCAATTGGATGCATCTCTTAAGGCAACCATGGAGGAGGTCGTTCAACAGAAAATGAAGCCTGTTCTTGCCTTTCTTAGCTTGAGCAGTGACAGGATGCAAAATATACATGATGAGAATGTATATCTGTTGGAGGAGATGAAGTCTCTAACCCAAGCCCAATCCTTATTGGCATCCACTATGAGTTAACTGAAGCCAGAATGTTTTGATGCTGCCAAAAAGGGGGAAAGGGAAAGAGCAAGGGCAAAAGGTGCCTTAGTGATTGGGAGTCCAGTGAAAGGGAAGGACAAAACCCCTGTAGGAAAGGGAAAAGAGCCTGCAGTGCTAAACTTGGAAGAATTGGATGAAGAGGAGCAGTTAGCACTGGCATTGAAGAACTCTATGGCCTCAGCTCAAGAAGAAAAAGTGAGACTACAACAAAGACCAGGTGGTGAAGTATCTGGTTTGGACAAGGATGCTGAAGGTGTCCAAACTAGAGGAAAGATCAAGAAGGCCCAAGGAAAGAAGAGACAAGTTGAGAAATTCACTGACTTTCCCAATAGCCTTGATCTTCCACCTGAATTCAGGGTTATTGATGATGAGCCTATCTCAAAGAAGGCCAAAACAGCTGGAGAGCCCAAGAATGCTGAAAAAGACAAGTCTACTGAGACTAAGTCCACTGAAAGTACCAAAGTCACTAAAGATGTGGAAATCTTATATGAAGAAGGCTTTGGACCTGGACCAAAGAAGACAAAGATTGTGGTACTCAATGATCCATCAAAGCTGTTTCAATCTTGTAATGTCTTTTAATGAATGATAGTTGAACTTATTTTTAATCAAGAAACACTCATCTCTCTATGCCTATCTATGAAACCTATGTGCAACATGAATGGTGAATACACTAACACATTGCTTTTCAGGATAACTGACCTTAGTCATGTCTTCTGAAGATTAATGTAATAGGTGTAGCTAAGTCACTTTTGCACAAGCTGTATAGGTTTTGGCATCATCAAAAAGGGGGAAATTGTTGGGAATAAAATGAGTTATGTTTTGATTGAATACCAAAACTCCCTGAGACATGCCTAAGTTATGATTGAATATGTTCTAGACATGTTAGAACATATAGTATAAAGGCTAGATGAGGAGCTAATATGTTAGGTAGCTCTTAGATGATTAGATGCACAAATTGAGGGGGAACATATGCTTTGAAGTACATCAAGAACAAGTCCCCTCAAGGTTCAAACTCTGGAATCATGATCAAGTCTGCTGAAAGAGAAGTATGCTGATCAGGAGAGTTGTCCAGAGGAGCTGTCTCAGCTCAATTAATCAAGATCAAGGGCTCTGAAAGCCTGAGGTCAACTATGCTGAAGATAAAGAGACAATCACACCCTAAAGATCTTCAAAGAAACAAGCTAAGATCATCTTCAAGAGAAATAAAGTGAAAGAGCCAAGTCATCTGATGAAGAGCAAGCCAACCTTGCTGATAAGCAAGACTGCTGATGGTGATAAGGAGTGTTGTCCAAATGTTGAGGAATGTTGTCCTATCATTGGAACAACCTTCAGAAGTGATGTCCAAGTTCTAACAAGAGAATCTGAAAGTCAGATATTGGGAAGAGTGCTGCAGAATGAAGACAAAGCTCTTACAGCCGTTTATTTCCCAAATGAGGACATGTCACTATCAAGAAACTGTCTTCAAAGTTGAAGAACTGAAAGAAGACATTTATGGACATTGGAGGCTGCCTCTCCAACGGGCAAATCCTTCATTTGTCTATAAATACAGAAGTGTGAAGACCATTTGAAAGCATCCAACTAATCTCAACACAAACCAACTAAGCTCAAGTTCTTACAAGCTAGAGTGCTTTCAAAGCTTTCAAAGACTATCTTAGTCTTCAAACACTTCATCTAAGCTGAACTTCATTGTACATCCATACACAAGCTTAGAGAGATATCCTATCCTTATACACTGATCTCCATTGTAAAGGATATCTCATTAGTTGGAACCTTACTTCAATCCTCATATCTTTCAAGAGTGAAAGTGAGAAGGTTGTAGTAGTAGAAGTGGTAGGAGCTGACTGTTGAGAGAAGAACAGTTCAGTTCTGAGTTGAGAAGAGGGTACTAGGACTCTAGACATCCTAGGGATCAATTCACCAAGAGTGGTGTTCTTGATCAAGTGCACCTTGGCACTATAAAACAAGTTAATTCCAAGAGTGAAGGAATTATCCTGTTAAATCAGGGAAAGTGGATGTAGGAGCTTGAGTCTCTGAACCACTATAAACTCTTGTGTTGATTTACTTTCAAGTACTTTCATACACTCAACACTGCACACAAAACTGATCTTTCAAAGGATAAACATTCAAAGACTGTGCAAAACTGATTTGGACAAGTTCCCTGAAAACTGGACTGTTTGATTAACTAAGTGATTTCAGAACTTTAAAGGAGTCTAACCTAAAGGGCCAACCACTATTCCGCACATATAACTCTCTTAGATAGTTATTCAACTAAGTACTCAATAGTACTTAGTAGTTTGATTATCTTTAAGAAGTTAATCATCTTCAGCAGAGTTGTCCAAGACAACATTGCTGATATCTGGTTTGATCAAGATTGAAAAGAATTTGCATACAAGTGTATTCCCCCCCCCCCCATACACTTGTTATATACTCCTTTCAGGACCAACAGTAACAATAGCCCTACATAAGATATTGAGGCAACAACAGACACTATTTGCTCAAAAAAACAGGATCACTTGGCTAAATGATGGGGATCGAAACACAAATTTTTTCCATAAGATGAATCAATTAAGGAAGGTTCGACGGCCAATGGAATATTTAAACATAAATGGTGCTGGGTGTTGTGATCAAAAGGCTATAGCAAACCACATTACACAATTCTACAAGAAGCTTTTCACTGCCACTGACCTTATAACAAATCGGGGATTCGCTGCTCTCAATGGTGTCATCTCGGCAAAGCTCACTCAAACACAGAATGACACACTAACGGCTACCCCTACCCCGATTGAAATACACGCGGCATTCTTCAACTTATCAGCGGATAGTGCCCCTGGGCCCGATGGATTTGACGGTCATTTCTTTCAAGCAGCGTGGGATATCAACGATGAAGACATCATCAGAGCCGCCTAATATTTCTTTCGCTTCGCCTTTCTTCCGCATGGTCTAAATTTGATTTGGGTCACTTTGATCTCCAAACACACGGGAGCGGACAAAATAGAAGATTTCAGACCAATAGTTCAATTTTTTCTATAAGGCCCTATCCAAAATTCTAGCTACAAGATTGGGAACCGTCCTCTCGGTAATATTATCAGAATACCAGTTTGGCTTCATCCCAAATCGCAGCGTCCACCATGGCATTGCGCTAGCATCAGTGGCATTCAATTGTCTCGATAGAACAAAGGTCCACGGAAATATGGAGCTGAAGGTTGATATTCGAAAAGCTTTTGACAGAGTTCATTGGGATTTCTTAATCGAAGTAATGAGACGCCTGGGATTTTGTGAGGAGTTTATCAGTATGGTCAACTGCATCTTCAAGTCAGCTCGCCTCTCAATCATGGTAAACGGGCAGCCGCAAGGGTATTTTCAATGTACACGGGGAGTTAGGCAAGGCGATCCTTTATCGCCCCTTCTTTTCTACTTAGCGAGGGAAGCTCTCACGAGAGGGCTAGACAAGGTTGTGGACAGTGTCTAACTACAGCCAACGTTCATTCAACACTACACACAAAACTGATCTTTCAAAGGATATACATTCAAAGACTGTGCAAAACTGATTTGGACAAGTTCCCTGAAACTGGACTGTATTGAATTAACTAAGTGATTTCAGAAACTAAAGGAGTCTAAACTAAAAGGGCCAACCACTATTCCGCACACATAACTCTCCTAGATAGTTATTCAACTAAGTACTCAATAGTACTTAGTAGTTTGATTATCTTAGAAGAGTTAATCATCTTCAGCAGAGTTGTCCAAGACAACCTTGCTGAGCTCTGGTTTGATCAAGTTAGAAAAGAATTTGCATACAAGTGTATTTCCCCCCCCCCCCCCCATACACTTGTTATATACTCCTTTCAGGACCAACAAGTGGTATCAGAGCAGGGGTTCAAAGACCACTGCTTCTGAAAAGCCATCTTGGTTTTCAAAATCATATATTTGGTGTGGTCACTGAACTGATCTATCTGAAATCCTATAAATTGTTGACTAACTGTTTATTCTTAAGATATGGCCAACAACAATGTTGCTGTTCCACCTCCTGCTGTCCAAGGATTGGACAACATGGCCACAAATCCAGTCAACCACATTTCTCATCACAAATTGCCCATGTTCTCAATTGACAACTATGATTTCTGGAAAATCAGAATGAGGGCTCATCTTGTATCTCTACATACTGATATGTTGAGAGTGATCACAAGAGGTCCTTTTGTGTTCACCTTTATCAATCCCAGAGTCACTGAGGCTCAAAGAGCAGATATAAGGGAATTGATTCCCAAAGATGAAGATGACTTCACTGCTGATGAAAAGAGGAAAGATATGAAGATGACTTCACTGCTGATGAAAAGAGGAAAGATAATTTGAATTATCTTGCCATGAACACCCTCTACCAAACAATTCCAGATGCAGTCATGGGAAGGGTCTACCACTGCACAACTGCCAAAGAGATTTGGGATACTCTTGCAGAAATGTGTGAGGGTACTGAAAAGATCAAGGAGAACAAGCTCCAAGTGGCAGTGCAGAAATTTGAACAGTTTGCAATGGAGTCTGAGGAGTTCATTGATAAGTTTGCTGGTAGATTCACTGATGTGATGAATGAAATCAACTCATTGGGCAAGGTCTACACCAAGAGAGAAGTTGGGTTGAAGATCTTGAGAAGTATCACTCAAAAGTGGGATGTCTATGCTGTAATGATGCAAAATACCAAAGATCTCTCCACCATGCCCATGCAACAAATCTTCTCAGAACTCAAAGCTTATGAGTTCGACCTCAATAGAAGAAAGCCTATTGATGAATCTTCAAATCCTACTAAGGGAGTGGCATTCAAAGCCAAAGCTGCAGAACCAGAAATGCAATCCACTCCAAGATCATCAAAGTCAGTCTCAAAGACTGAAATGAAGGAAGAACTAGCCTTGATGGCTAGAAGGTTTGAAAAGCTAAATTCAAGGTTTAGTAGATACAAGAAATTCTACCAGGACAACAAATTCAGGAGAAGGTACAACTCTCTTGAAGATCAGGCTGAAGTCAAAAAGCCTGAAGAGAAAAGATCAGAGGACAAGTACTCTGATAGGAGAAGGTCCAGTAGAGCTGAACCTTCATCATCAAAAAGAAGAGAAGAATCAAAGAAAGCAGATGATGAAGATCTGTGCTATAACTGCAAGAAGAAAGGGCACTTCCAGTATGATTGCCCTGAATTAAGCTCTAAAGAGAGAAGAGAGAGGCAAGCTAAAAGAGACAGAAAATTCACCAATAGAAAGGCCATGATGGCTTGTGAAGAATCTGATAGTGCTGAAAGCCTCAACTCTTCTAATGGACTGTTCTCCAACAGTGATGATGATGATGATGTCTGCAACATGGCTCTTGAGGATGATGAGGTATCCTCTACTTCTAGTTCACCATCATTCATCTCACAAAACAATAGTGAGGTCAACTTGAAGCTTTCCCTTGGAAAGTTGATGGAAGACTTCACTATGCTACAAGAATTTCATGATAATTGTGTGAGAGAAAATGAAAGATTGGCTATTGAACTTGCAAAAAACTCTGAGGCAGTTGTTGATGTCAAGTCTACTGAGTTGTATCAACAAGTCTTGAGAGAGCTTGAGGAAGCAAATCTCAGGATAGTTGACCAACAAAAGGAGATTGATGATCAACTTCTCTCTCAGAAGAGAAAAGATTTTGAACTTAAAATTCAAAATGCCAAGTTTGAAAACCTCTCACATGAATATGACATTCTTAAATCAAGTGAAGAGAGCCTGAAATTAAAGATGTCTGCTCTGAAGAAATCCTCTAGAGCAATAGAGGAAATTCAGAGTTATCAAAGACCTATGGCTCAAAGAAGTGGATTAGGCTTTGATCCATTTGAATCTTCACCTTGTCTTAGTGTTGCTTCTGTAAGTAACACTAAGAGAATCTTTGTTAAGTCAGTGGCACAAATTGAAAATGAAGTGATTCAGCCACTGAACAAAGGAAAAGGCAAAATGGATGATCTGCCTACTCAAATGCTTCAGGAGAATAGGTCTAAACCTAAGGAAATGGCCAAAGCTCCTGAACATAAGAGGAATGTTGGTCAGCAGAGTAGACCCATTGGAAGGGCAACTCTACTGAACAATGTTCAGAGGAATTATCCAAGGTATAATCATCCTAGGCCAACTCTTCTGAGAAAGCCTAAGCTGAATAGACCTAAGGATAACTATCCTCAAAGGCAAAATAAAATGAGACAACCAAAACCCTTCATGCCAAAGGGTAATGGTCATAAGAAAGCCTTTCCTCAAAGATTCCCTCAAGTTGCACAAAGAACTCAAAAGTTCAGGAGACTTGACAACTCTCCTGAAACTTACAGAGTTAACACATTCACACACACTTTCCCAAAGGCATTTAAGGGAAAGACAGTGTATGTAGATGCTAGAGGAAAACAACTTAGCCACCTTGAAACAATCAGGGTTATTAGGCAAGTTTGGGTTCCTAAAGGTACAACTAACCTCTCAGGACCCAAAACTCAAAGGGTACCTAAACCTATCTAATTGCAGGTACCTATGGGCCACAAGAAGAGGAGCATGAGCAAAAAGTCAGCATGGTACCTTGACAGTGGATGTTCAAGGCACATGACTGGAAACAAGGAACTCCTCACTGATTTTATTGAAAAAGAAGGCCCAAATGTCACATTTGGAGACAGCTCACAAGCAACTACAAAAGGTTATGGTACTTTGATGATTGGTAACATCAAAGTATCCAATGTGTCTTATGTGGCTGGTCTCAAATATAATCTTCTAAGCATCAGTCAATTCTGTGATAAAGACATTAATGTTGAGTTTTCTAGTGGAAAATTTTTAATCAAAGATAAAACTCAACAAATTCTATTGACTGGAACTAGAAAAGGAAATGTGTATTTTGCAGACTGGGACAAGTCTACTGATGCTGCATGCTTCATTGCTAAGAGTTCTAGTGAACAAAGTTGGTTATGGCATAAGAGACTAAACCACCTGAACTTCAAAACAATGAACAAGATTGCTAGAAATGCATTAGTTAAAGGACTACCTAATGAGGTTTTCATTAAGGAGCATGTTTGCAAACCATGCCAAGAAGGAAAACAGATTAAAGCCTCATTTAAGGGAAAACCAGTCATCTCTACTGAAAGGGTACTTGAACTTTTACATATGGACCTATTTGGACCAATTACCCCTGCAAGCATAAATGGTAGAAAATACACATTGGTTGTAGTAGATGACTTCTCTAGGTTCACATGGGTAGTATTTCTCCTTAATAAGAAGGAAACTCAAGTCAAACTACCTGAACTATTAAAGAGAGTGTCAAATGAGAAAAGCCTTAGCATTATCAAGATAAGATCTGATAAAGGCACTGAGTTCATCAATTCATACATCAATGAGTATTGCACATCTAATGGAATAGCGCATGAAACCTCAGCAGCTAGAACTCCTCAACAAAATGGAGTTGCAGAGAGAAGGAATAGAACTTTAAAAGAAGCTGCTAGAACCTTAATTGCTGATTCTAATTTGCCTAAGAGGTTTTGGGCTGAAGCTATAAACACTGCATGCCATACTCAGAATAGATGTTTGATCACTAAGGGGCAAGGCAAAACCCCCTATGAACTCTGGAAAGGAAGATTGCCTAAAGTGTCATACTTTCACATTTTTGGTTGCAAGTGTTTTATTCACAACAATGGGAAAGATCAGCTGAAAGCCTTTGATAGCAAAGCTGATGAAGGAGTATTCCTTGGATACTCTCAAATCAGTAGAGCTTTCAGGGTCTACAACAAGAAAACCCTTATTATGGAGGAAACACCTCATGTTGTGTTTGATGAATCTATTCATGAGTTCAGGAATGAGAACTTGGAATCAGAAGAAATCACACAGAGGACAACCAGACTGAGCCTAAAAGACAAAGACACTGAATTCATAGAAGTTGTCCAAGCCAACCTACCTGAAAAACTCCCATTGGACAACAATCCTGAAGGCAACCCTCCTGAGGCAAATCCCACTGAAAGGAATGGTGAACTGAATGATCCAATCCCAGTTCACATCCAGGTAACAACTACCAATGAAGAAGCAGTTCCTGCTGAGGTAGTTAATGGATTAAATAATCAAGGGGGAACTCAAAATGTTGAAAATGCCAATGTCCCTGACATTGAGGACAACACCCCTGATTATGATCCTGAATTAGATCCTGCATTCAATTACCCTGAATTTTATGATCAAAATGACTCAACTTCAGTAGAGGACAACTCTACTGAAGAGATCAGAAAAAGAAGGACTTGGTTGTCTGACCATCATACTTATCTAATACTTGGTGACCCAAGTACAGGAGTCAAAACAAGGAGATTTCATGGTGAAAGTGCTCTTTTCTGTTGCTTCTTGTCAGAACAAGAACCAAGTGATATTGAGGAAGCACTTCAAGATGCCAATTGGATCACAGCCATGCAGGAAGAACTGAATCAATTCACCAGAAATGAAGTTTGGGAGCTGGTGGATAGACCTTCACATCAAGATGTTATTGGAACAAAGTGGGTGTTCAAGAACAAGAAGAATGAAAATGATGTGATTGTCAGAAACAAAGCAAGACTTGTGGCAAAAGGCTATTGCCAACATGAAGGCATTGACTATGATGAGACATTTGCACCTGTGGCAAGGCTAGAAGCAATAAGGCTCTTTCTAGCCTATGCAGCACACAAGAGGTTCAAGGTATACCAAATGGATGTCAAAAGTGCCTTTCTGAATGGAGTCTTGAAAGAAGAAGTCTATGTGGAGCAACCACCAGGTTTTGAGATTGGAAATCAAGTCTACAGACTAAAGAAGGCTCTATATGGACTCAAGCAAGCCCCTAGGGCTTGGTATGATACACTGTCACAATTCCTCTTGGATCATGGATTCACCAAGGGAACTGTGGACAGAACTCTCTTCAGAATTTCTGAAGGAGAGGACATCTTGCTTGTCCAAATTTATGTGGATGACATAATTTTTGGATCTCCAAATGAAAAGATGTGTGAGAAGTTCTCCAAACTAATGCAAAGCAAGTTTGAGATGTCCATGATGGGGTTGATGAACTTCTTTTTGGGCCTACAAGTCAAGCAATCAAAAGAAGGAATCTTCATCAACCAAGCTAAGTACACCAGAGAAATGATCAAGAAGTTTGGGTGTGCTACTAGCAAGCCAGTAAGGATCCCAATGAACACAAATTGGAAGATGGATCCTGATGAGAGTGGTGTGTCAACCAACTCTACTGAGTATAGAGGAATAATTGGTTCACTTCTCTATCTCACTGCCAGCAGACCTGACATCACCTTTGCAGTAGGTGTTTGTGCAAGGTTCCAAGCAAATCCTAAGAAAAGCCATCTTGAGGCTGCAAAGAGGATTTTAAGGTATCTCAAAGGCACTGAGAATCTAGGCCTTTGGTACCCTGCTGATGAAAACATTGAGTTAACTGGCTACTCAGATGTTGATTATGGAGGTTGCAGAATTGATAGAAAGTCCACTTCAGGGACTTGTCAATTCTTATGCAACAAGCTCATATCTTGGTTCTCCAAGAAGCAAAACACAGTGGCTACTTCCACCACTGAAGCTGAATATGTTGCAGCTGGAAGTTGTTGTGCTCAGATCCTATGGTTGAGACAACAATTAAGAGACTATAAAGTCAACTCTACTGAAGTGCCAATATTTTGTGATAACAACAGTGCCATTGCTATATCACAAAATCCTGTTTTGCACACAAGATGCAAACATGTGGACATCAAGCATCACTTTATTAGAGATTATGTGGAGAAGAAGGATATAAAGTTGGTCAAGATCCACACAGATCATCAAAAAGCTGATATACTAACTAAGCCACTTGCAGAGGCAAGGTTTCTGGAACTATCAACAGAGTTGGGTTTACTTGATCCAGGGAAGTTGGACAAGTAAAACTCATGGAAGTTAAGGGAAAGTATGGAAACTAAAAGAAGCTTCAGCAGACTTGGACAAGTCTACTGAAGTACAGAAGAAATGATCACAATTATTCAGGACACTTGTCCATTGAAACTCAGGACCCTTGTCCACATCTCTACAGGACACTTGTCCTTGTAGGGTCAGATAAGTTGTCTTGACTATCAAACTATTTCCTTGGTTTGATAAGCACCTATTTTGGGTAATCATTGTCTATCTTGATACCTGTCCCAATTACAGATATCATCTCTGTGGGATTTAATTTGTCCCCCACCCAAAAGGTCGCTTTCCATGCATTAAATGCCAAGATTTAACTCTTGTTTGCATTACACTTTTCAAGCCATGATCTATCTCGAAAACTCCCCAACCATTAACTAATATTAAATACCTTCCACGTTTTGAATAAAACCAATAACTCACTGTTACATTGGTTTTTAACCATTGGATCAAAACTGGCCAACTCCCCTGAAACTCATCCTGGCCGTCCAAATGTGTTTTCCATTTTTGACAACAGTTGAAAATACACAAATCTCACCAACTCATTGACAAACATTCTTTTTAGAATAGTCTCAAGTCTTAAAACTCCCCCACACACTCTTCTTCCCAAGCATTCGAAACTCTAACTCATTTTCTTCAAACTCTCTCAAAACTCTCTCAATTTCATCTCTGTAATCTTCAATGGCCCCCAAAGTTAGACCAGAGATGATCATAGACTTCTCCAACAAGGCTCTAGACCTTGATTTTGGATACTTGAGTAATAAGAACAGTCTTCACTTTGAGCCAATAGTATCATTTACAAGTGAAGATCCTGAAATCACTCCAACCCTGAGATGGTTGAGAAGGGCTGGTCTTCAAAAGTTTATGGAAGAGAGGCCAAGCTCTTGTCTGGAAAGCTACATGGCTGAGTTCTTTGCATTTCTCAAATGGAGAGGTAAGCCAGAAGATGGTGAAGTTTCCACCAGACTGTCATATATTGCAGAGGGTGAGGAGGAAGAGAGATTTCATAGAGTGAAATTCTCTTCAGAAGATCTTGAAGGAGCCTTTGGATTGCCTTCAGAGGGAAGGAATCCAGAATTTTATGGTGCTGATCATGAAGAAGAGATAGCACAAGAATGGCTCATAGTTCCAGGTCCCATCTCTTCAACACAAAATAAGAAGACTCTCAAGCCAGAATTTCTCAACCTCTTTGAGGTAGTTGCTAAAAGTCTATTGAGCAATACTGGAAGTTTGGAGCAAGTCAGTCATCCAAGAATCAGAATCATGGCTGCAGTAATTGATGCTAGTGATAAAGGCATAAGATTTGATTGGAGGACTTTCATCATGTCTGAAATGATGAAGGAAAAGGCCAAGTTTAAAGTGAGAGCCCACAACAAGGTTGTGTTAGATGGGAAACTCAAGTATTGCACTAGGGCAAGCTTGCTGATTGAAAGATTTTCCCATTATTCCCAAATGCAAACCTTTGCAAAGCCCCTCCCAGCCCAAAAGATTCTATTCAGAAAGCTCAGCAAGAAAACTGAGCAAAGGAGGATGCTGCTGGCCAAGCCTGCTGAAGAGAAGGTGGAGGAAAAGCCAAAGATGAAAAAGAGGACAAAGGCCAGAATGGTGAAAACAAGGAAAATGTCTCAAATCCCCTCAGAGGAGAAATCAGATGCTTCAACTGAAATAGAAGAAGTTGCTGAAGAGGGAGTGAGTGTGCCTTCTGATCATTCAGAAGAGTTGAGGCAGAAATAAAATGAGACTAGACAAAAGTCTAAGGGTGATAAGAGGATCAGGGAGGTTGTCCCTGAGAAGGATGGTGAAGGAAGTGGGAGCAGTAGGGCTAGCAAGAGAAGGGCCAAGCCTACTGACAAAGTGTTGGAGCTTCAAGAGGAAAGGTCTCTACAAATTGCTCTTAGAGAGAGCAGGGCTGAAAGCAGGACCAAATCCAAGTCAAGGACCAACTCATCTGGTTCTGGAACTCCAGAATCCGAGGTCCCTGAAGGTCAACCAATAGAGGCCAACATCCCTGAAATTCAGAATCCTGAGCCCATATCCCCTGAAACCCATATAACCCCAACCAATCAACCTATCACCCCCATCAATCTTACAAAGAGATACTCTCCTGAAGGGAGTGTGCAAAGAAGTGGGATAGATATGCTAGCAGATATAGCAGTAGATGAGACAATATTACATTCTCCCCTTGACTCATCTATGCTCAATTATTCAAAGCTTTTAGAAGCTGCACTCTTTGAGCCAACCCCCCTGAGTAAAGCCCCTTCAGATCCATTGCTCTCAAAAGCAACTGAAGCACCTTCTATTGCACCCAACCCTTCTGAAGCCAACATTCCTGAACTAAACCTTCCTGAAGCCACTTTAGGAGAACCCAGAGCCAACTCCCCTATAACCCAAAGTCCCCATTCAAGTGGAGATGAGGAGGAGTATACTTATGAAAGTATGCTCAGAGGAGGAGCCAAGGCTACTGTGGACAGTCTGTACCCACAACTTGCTGAATTTCCAAGAATTCAGAGGACATTTCATGATCTAAGGATGCTTGTTGATGTAAAAGACAAGTCTATGATGGAGATATCACAAGTCATCCAAGATAAGGGTGCAAACTGGTGGCAAGTGGAGGAGAACAGATTGCTACACTTTGCTGGAGTTTCAAAGACAAGATTTCTCATTGATGAGGAAGTGTTTGCAAAGCTGGTAGCTGATAAGATTAATCAGGAGAGGGAAAGGAAAGCTAAGGGCATCAAACACCCTGAAAGTAGCTCTAATGATGATGATTCCTCTGATGATCCCTCAAACCCCTCAAATCCCAACCCTCCTGAAACCCCTCAAGTCAATCTCCCTAAACCTTCTGTATCTGAAAGATTATCCAACCCTCCTAGAGCCTATCATAGGAAAGGCTCTGTATATTCAGAGGTGTTGACCAAGGGTGGTAACACAACCAAAGACACATCTGCCAATGAAGGTTCCTCTGAACCCAAGGCACAGCCTAAAGATGTGGAGGTCCCTGTTTTAGAGGCTGGTTTGGTTAAGGCCTATTCAGTGTCAGATGACTTGGACACTGAGCAGCCCTTAATCATTCAGGATGACTCAGTGGCTGCTGATATAAGCACTGTGATCTCCCCATGTTGGGATATAAATTCATCCTAAGCCCCACTTGATGTTAGAATAGTTTTGATGGCCAAAACACTTAGAGTTTATAAATGTAATAGGATCAGCTGACTTGTATAGAACAGCTTAGACTACTCTTGTGTGATCAACTGTATTGATATCAGCTGATCAGCACAGTCCTGGCTTACATGCCTATCCTCAAGATGAGAAGAGTAGAAGGAATGAAGACTAGAATATCCTTGAAGACCAGATAAGTTAAGGTGCTTGTATACCTACCTATCTGATGGAGTCCCAGATTGAAGATGGCCTAAAAGCAGTACAAAGAATTTCCAGATCAGAAGAGTGTTACTCGTCTGATATCAGAAGACAGAAGACCTAAGGCCAGAAGAGTAGTCAGAAGACTAGAAGTACAGATCAGAAGACTATGTGCTCTTCCAGGACTCGGCTGATTCCCAAGTCATCTTGTAATTCAAACGAAGACCTACCTTATTTAGAAGATTGACATGATCCCAGGATTGAAGCAATCAAGCGGCTGGAATCAAGGAATCAAGCTATTATGGAAAGATTGCTCAAACGGCTAGTCAACTCCAACGGCTAGTTGCAACCAATCTCCATTATAAATACAAGAGGATGAGAAATCACAAAAAGAAGTCACAAGAGAGAATTCAACAAGCCAAGCAAGCAATCAAAGCTAAAGCCATACAGTTCTAAGAATTCTCAAAAGAGCCAGAAACCATTAGATTATCTATAGCTCTTAAGTGATTTCTATCCAACCCTTAAGAACCTGAAACCTGTTCATATTGTATATCAATTGTTTTAGGCATAGTGGTTAAGCAAATTATAAGCTTGAACCATTAGTTGGATACACCTCAAAAACCCCAAACCCTCACCGAAAGGTTAAAGTTTTTGAAACCCCTTAAAGTGCAAGTGCTTACAATCACTTGTGGAGACCGTAGCTGTTAGGACGGCTCAGATCTCAAAGTCCTAACCTTGGGACTATAAAGGTCAAGACCCTTGTAATTTGTGGAAATTAAAGGGATTAAACATCACGTTAGGACGTGAGAGTGGACGTAGGAACGTATATCCGAACCACTATAAATCCGGTGTTATTTACTTTCTGCACTTTACATTTCTGCCTTTACATTCATTATTATATAGTGCATACTGTGATTTCAACACTCTTCAAAACAAGGCCATAACTTTCAAACCAGCATCAGCTGAGTATTTTCATTAAGTAAAACAAGTTACAAGAACGAGTCTAAACCAGGGCCACCATAATTCCGCATATAACCTCCTCGGTCAGATCACTATAGTCATCTGGACCAGCAGACTTGCAGTCCAGTTGACATAGCAATCAGAAGAGGTTCCCAACTCTGTTTGAAAAAGTTTTAAAGTCTATTCACCCCTCCCCTCTAGACTTTAAACCCATTCACTACTCGTTCAGGGACCAACAAGTGGTATCAGAGCAGTGGTTCTAACGGACTACTGTCTCTAGATTATCAGAAGACTTGAGGGAGTCTTTCTGTAGTCCTCTTGAACAGATCTTTTTGGAAAACTTGTTTTTGAAAACTCATACAGCATGAGTGCTAACATGCGTATGTTGCCTAAGTTTTCAGTTGAGGATTATGATTACTGGAAGATCAGGATGAGGAAGAATCTCACATCAGTCCACTACAAGATGTGGTCAGTAATCACTGAAGGCCCAATCACCATCATGACAGTCAACACTGCAAATGGTGATCCAGAAGTCCAAGTTGGAGAACTGGTTCCCAAGCCCATGAGGGATCTCACACCAGAAGAGATGAAGCAATCAAACCTTGATAGCATTGCTCAAGATTACATAATGCAAACTCTTCCAAATGAGTACATTGCAAAGGTCATCCACTGTGAGTCAGCCAGAGAGATGTGGGAGGCATTGGCACTCCTCTGTGAAGGAACTGAGCTGATCAAGGAAAGCAAATTGTCGACAGCAGTCAAGAAGTTTGAACACCTCAAGATGCATCCAGGAGAAACTATTGATCAGCTGGACAATAGATGTACAAAGATCATAAATGAGATTGAATCTCTAGGCAAGAAGTATACAAATAGAGAGAAAAACTTGAAGATCTTGGACTCTTTACCCAAGAGATGGAAACTCAAGAAGACCATCATCAAAGATACTCAAGATATCAAGAAGTGGTCTACTCAAACTCTATTTCAGAACCTAAAAGCTCATGAATATGACCTTGACAGAGAAGAAAACTCAGGAAGTGATGAGTCAACTGCAGCCCCATCTACCTCCAAGACTGTAGCCTTCAAGGCAGCCAATACAAAAGCTGCAAGTACCTCATCTGGCAAGGCCTCTCTGAAAACAGAAGACTGTGAAGGATCAGACATGATTCTGAAGGAACAAATGGCTCTTATGATCAAGAGATTCGAAAGGATGAACACTCTCAACAGCAAATATAGAAAATTCTATAGAAACTACAAAGATAGAAGAGCAAGTTCACCCTCCAGAGGTTCCAGAGAAAGAACACCAGAAAGACATCCTAGAAAGGATGTGGAGTCATCTGACAGCCGAGGATCTAGAAGAAGAGATGCCACTCCTCCAAGGAAAGGCAACTCAAATCAGAAACCTGGATCATGCTTCAACTGTCGCAAACCAGGACACTATGTCTATGAATGTCCTGAGCTGGATTTGGATGACAAAGAAGAAAGAAGGCCAAGAAGAACTTCAGACAAGAAAGTTATGGTGACTGAAGAATCTGAATATCAAAGTGATGAACTCCCTACATCACCAGACTGCCAAATCTTCTCAGATGATTCAGATGACCTAGCTATGATGGCCATAGGTGAAAATGAGGTAAACTCCTATACTACTACTTTCCATTCACCTATTTTTTCACAATCAGATGAGATAAACTCATCTGAAGGCGAATCAGAAGACACCTATTATCAATCTGGATATTGCCACTAGAGCTTTTATAGAAGTGGAAGAGGAGAATAAGGATCTAAGGAAAGAAATTGCTAAGTTGAAAAAGGTTAAGTTTGATAACACCCCTGAGCTGGCCACAATGAATGAAAGATTGACCAGAGAAGTGGAGCTTCTTAAGGAAGAAAATACCACAATAACTCAGTTGTATGAGGGGATGTTACAAACTCAAGCTTTAGAAACTAAGGAACTTCGTTCACTACAATCCAAATTCGATGACCTCTTCCAAGCACACAAGCTCTTAGAAAAGGAGAAGGAATGCCAAAATCAAAAGATATCAGAGTTCAATAAAGCCTCTACTACTATTGAAAGTATCTCTGAGTATTATAGATCAAATGGCAATAAGATGGGTTTTGGCTATGAACTCAACCCATCTACATCCTCTCCAGCTGGGGGTAGTACACCTAACAAGTGCACTACTCAGACACATGAAAAGGGTGAGTGTTCTAAACACAATGAACCGAATATGAACCAAAAGGCATCTGTACCAGCTAAGGCTAACTATCCCAAAACCAAAAATGGTAAAGGACAAGCTAACCCCAAGCCTGTACAGAGGAACAACAAACAGCCTAGACCATCTCGGCTGAGACAGTCTCAGCTGTATGCTGCTCCAGCCAAGAAGAAGAAGTCTTCTTCAAACAAATCTGTTCTCTTTGCACCCCCTATCTCTTATGATATTGTGAGAACAGAAGAGTATGGTCCATATAATCGTGTGCATCGACCAGCTAATGCACCCAGGCCGAATGTAACTAGTCAAAAGATCATGTATGTACACTCCTATAAAGGGAAAGATATTACTTAGCTGACACTAAGGACAAATCAGATCAGTCCAAGGTGCTGACTGGTAAGATTTGGTTCTGTGATGCCCGAGGGAAACAACTCAAGTGCTCAAGGTTGTTCAAACGACCAATGTATATGTGGGTTCCCAAGGGTAGTACTAACACCCAAGGACCCAAAACAAAATGGGTACCTAAGACTTAACTTTTCTTGCAGGAAAGGAGGGACCTATACAGAAGAGGAGGTCTAGCAGGAGAAACTTGGTACATAGATAGTGGATGCTCAACTCACATGACAGGAACCAAAGCCCTGCTGACCAACTACATAGAAAAGAAAGGTCCAAAAGTCTTCTTTGGTGATAACGCGCATGGTAACACAAAAGGATATGGCACCCTTAAAAATGGTGACATTGAGGTACATGATGTATCATATGTAGAAGGTCTTAAGTTTAATTTATTATCTGTTTCTCACTTTTGTGACACTGGTTACTCAGTCAAATTCTCTAAAGATGAGTGTCTCATAAGTGATAAGAGAACAAAACAAAACCTTCTAACAGGATCCTGTATCTTGCAAACTGGAACAGCTGTCCTAAGGATACATGTCTGCTTGTGAAGAGCCCTAAAGATGTCAGCTGGCTATGGCACAAACGTCTTAGTCATCTGAACTTTAAGACTATGAACAAGTTAGCAAGGGAATCCTTAGTTGATGGTCTGCCTAATGAACTCTACTGTAAAGATCAGGTATGTGATGCATGTCAACAAGGAAAGCAAACAAAGGTCTCCTTCAAGACCAAGAAGACAGCATCAACCAACAGAGTTCTTGAATTGCTTCACATGGATCTCTTTGGACCTATCACTCCAACCACTCTAACAGGGAGGAAGTACACTCTTATTGTTGTAGATGACTACTCCAAGTTTACTTGGGTTATCTTTCTATACAAGAAGAGTGAAACACAGCAGAAGCTCCCTGAACTATTGAAGAGGATCCAAGTAGAGAAAGGAAACCAATTGTGAAAATTAGAAGTGACAAAGGCACTGAATTCATTAACTCTTATATTATTGCCTATTGTACTTCTAATGGTATTCAGCATGAGACAAGTGCAGCAAGAACACCACAACAGAATGGTGTAGCTGAAAGAAGAGTCAGAACACTCAAAGAAGCTGCCAGAACACTCCTTGCTGAATTCTCCACTCCCAAGAAGCTATGGGCAGAAGCCATCAACACAGCTTGTCACACTCAAAACAGGTCAGGTATTCATAAAATACATGAGAAAACCCCATATGAACTGTGGAAAGGAAGAAAACCTAGAGTATCTTACTTTCATATATTTGGTTGTAAGTGTTTCATTCACAACAATGGGAAGAGTAAGTTGAATGCTTTTGATGCCAAAGCAGATGAGGGGATATTTTTAGGATACTCCTCAACTAGCAAAGCATTTAGAGTACTCAACAAACGAACCCTTCTTGTGGAAGAAACACCTCATGTTGTTTTTGATGAATCTTGTGAAAAGAATGCAGTAGAAACAAACTCAGCTGCAGATCAGATGAGACATCTAGTGATCAAGTCCAAACCAGATGAGTTCATTGAAGTCAATGAACCTTTCCCTGAAGAACCAGAGGAGGATAAGCCTCATAGACCTGTCACTAGATCTCAAACTCAAGCAGGACAAGCTGACCAGAATCAAGATGCACCAATCCCAAATGCCAGGGGGAATGATCTCTTTGACACACAAGATACAGATGATGATCGACCTAATCAAGTCAACCCTCCTGATGGCACTAGATCAGATGAGAATCCAAGCTCATCCAATGCAGATACTCCCGTGAGGCATACATGGAGAAACAATCATCCATCAAACCTCATCTTAGGAGGAGCAGACTCAGGTGTCAAGACCAGAAGACAACTGAATCAGAACTCACAATCATCTATGTTCTGCTGGTGTGCCTTCCTATCCAACATTGAACCAGCTGACATAGAAGAAGCAATGACAGATAGCAATTGGATCACTGCTATGCAAGAAGAACTAAACAATTCGAAAGAAATGAAGTCTGGGAATTGGTAGATCGTCCTGAAAACCACAATGTAGTAGGAACAAAGTGGGTATTCAAGAACAAGAAGGACGAAAATGATGTGATAACTAGAAACAAGGCTAGGCTAGTTGCAAAAGGATACTCTCAATCTGAAGGGATTGACTATGATGAAACCTTTGCTCCAGTAGCCAGATTAGAAGCCATACGACTGTTTCTAGCTTATGCATCATATATGGGCTTCAAGGTATATCAAATGGATGTCAAGAGTGCTTTTCTAAATGGTATTCTGGTAGAAGAGGTATATGTAGAGCAGCCTCCAGGTTTTGAAAAAGGTGATCAAGTATATCGACTGAAGAAGGCTCTCTATGGTCTAAAACAAGCCCCTAGAGCTTGGTATGACACATTGTCACAATTCGTACTTGACAATGGATATACAAAAGGCAAAGTGGATAGAACTCTTTTCAGAATACAAGAAGGAGAAGACATCCTAATGGTGCAAATATATGTAGATGATATTATATTTGGATCACCCAATCAAGAGATGTGCAAGAAGTTCTCTAAACTTATGCAAGGAAAGTTTGAAATGAGCATGATGGGTGAGATGAATTATTTTCTAGGACTTCAAGTCAAGCAGAGTTCAGAAGGGATCTTCATCAACCAGTCCAAGTATACCAAGAGCCTATTAGAAAGATTCAAAGCCCTACAAAGCAAGACTGCAAGGATTCCAATGATGACATCTTTCAAAATGGAACCAGATGAGTTTGGAAAGGCAGTTGATCAAGCTGAATATAGAGCACTGATTGGATCTCTACTATATCTTACAGCTAGCAGACCAGACATAACATTTGCTGTAGGAGTATGTGCTAGGTTTCAAGCAAAGTCTTCTAGAAGCAGCAAGGAAGATTCTCAAGTACCTAAAAGGAACAGTCAACCTTGGACTATGGTACCCTGCTGATGACAATCTAGAATTGAGTGGCTATTCTGACTCAGACTATGGAGGATGTAGAATTGATAGGAAATCCACATCTGGAACCTGTCAATTTCTAGGCAACAAGCTGATATCATGGTTCTCTAAGAAGCAAACCTCAGTTGCAACCTCCACCACTGAAGCAGAATACATGGCAGCTGGTAGTTGTTGTAGTCAGCTGCTCTGGCTAGTTCAACAACTCAAGGATTACAATGTAGAGGCAAGAGAAGTCCCTATTTATTGTGATAGCAGCAGTGCCATTGCCATCACTCAAAATCCAGTCCTCCACACAAGGTGCAAGCATGTCGACATTCGACACCACTTCATAAGAGACCACCTTGAAAAGAAGGACATCAAGATGGAGAAAATTCACACAGATATCCAAAGAGCAGACATCTTGACTAAGCCCCTAGCTGAAGAAAGGTTCAAAACCCTATGTTACAGCTTAGGACTCCTGGACCCAAGCACATGAAGAAGGAAAGATCAGCTGAAAACCTCAGCTGACCCAAGTGCAGCAGACTAAGAGGATCAGATGAGGTGAATAGACACCCTCATCTTCAGGTAAGTTCTTTCCCAATGAAGACAAATAAAGCTGAGGGAAAACTTAGAGTCATCTAATCAAGGGGGAATCAATGATACCTTAAGAATCCTTGATGAAATACTCTAAAATCTGCATTGCATATCATATCATATATATATACAGGAGACGTGAACAAAGTTATTTGATCTCTTTATTCCCAGCAATGTATACTATGTATAAACAGAACATGAAGGCTGAGTCCATGGCCCTCTCTTCGACTCCATTGAAGCCTCTTCCAATCTTCCTTCTCTTTCAAGAGTAGCGAAGAGATTCAATTAGGACACATTTGATGCTACAACCCATCTGATGATGAGGAACATCAGATGGTAAGGGCAACCTGAACCAGTGGGATACCATCCAGGCTGATATGCATATTGATTTGATGGTCCTACTTGATTCAGAGATAGAGCTGGAAGATCCATCAAATCAGGTTGGATCACCACTCACAATAAAGCTGGAAGATCCATCATCCAGGTTGGATCATCACAGCAACAATGAAGGATCCATCAAGCCAAGTTGGACCTTCAAAGCACAGAAGATTTACTCAGCAAATCTCAATCCTCCACTCAGCTGATCAGAAGACCAACTCAGCTGACCAGAAGACTTCCAAGAGAAATCAGCAGACCTTTTCAGGAAATCAGAAGACTTCACTCTCCTGATCAGATCACTTGATTTTTGAGTTTAATGACTATCTTTGATCATGTAATTCATTCTAGATTTATTCCTGAATGTAATTAAACAAATTGGCCTATATAAGGAATGCAATTCACTTATAAAAAATGGCCTTGATGATCAATTCTTGCCACAAAATTAGTCACAACGGCTATTTTTGGTAATGATGTCATTAATACTCAATTACCAAATTGCCAGCAAATCAACTGTTGCCACATGGCAAATTCAGCCGGCAAATTTAAAGGAAGGCCCGAAATCAAAGAAGGAAAATCTTGGGCTCTACTCCACAATTAAACCCAAATCTGACCGTTAGATCAAGAATTATTGGAGTATATATACACACCCTTAAAACTCTTCCAAACCCTTTCGCTCACAATACCCTATTGCTCTCAATACTCTCTCGTTCTGCAAATTTCTTTCAAGCTCTCAAAACCTAAACACTTAAACTCTACTATGGCAATCATTGAAATTTCCGACGAGAAGACCAAGAGCACTGGCACCTTGGATGCTGCAAAGTGGTCCAAGGAAGGGAAGATGTTCACAGAGAATGCTCTGTTTTTCAAAGGCAAACACACAGCTGCAAACAAGGAAATCCTTCTCCGTTGCATCAACCTCAACCTTCGAGATTTTCTGGAAGCAGCACCCACCAACGTTTATGAACAAGATGTGCTGGCTTTCTATGCAAACGCTGTGATGAAGGGATCTTATGTCGAAAGTGTCATGGGTGGACACAAGGTCAAGGTAACAAGGGAAATCCTTCAGGAACTATTTGGTTTGTCAAGGGGGAAGATCAATATCTCCACCTACATCATGAATAAGGAGAAAGAGTACATGGAGATGTTCACTGATGGGAGAATCAAGGCTGCTGATGCCTCTGGACTCAAGAAATCCCAACTAGAACCTAAGTTCCAAACCCTGATGGATATAGCAGGCAAGATGTTGCTAGGTAACACATTCAGTCATGATGCTGTTACTACTCTAAAAGTTAGAGTTATGGCTGCAATCTGGGATCAGATTGATGGAGACTGGCAAGGGCTTTTCTTGGACAGAATTGCTCTTGAAGCCAAGAAGGTGACTTTGGACCTTCAATCAAGAGAATGGAAGGTAACCTCAACTGTCAGCTTTGTCAACAAGCTGAGTATCATCCTTCCAGAAGTACTCCCAAGAAAGTACAAGATGGGACCTCACAAGACCTTCCACATCTCCAAATATTATTTAAGGAAGGACGCTCTTGCTGAGGCAGCAAGGTTGAAAAAAGAGAGGAAGAAGCTGTTAGCTGAAGCATCTTCCAAAGATGTTATTGAAAAGGCAGAAGAGTCCACTCATAACTCTGCTGCTGAAGAAGAAGAGGAGCCATCGAAAGAAGAGGCTCAAAAGAAGGTTGCTGAAGAGGATGATGATGACAATCAGACCTTAGCACAAAGAAGATATCTGATCAGATCAGGGCTCATCTCCCCATCTGATTCAGATGTCACTCCCACTGCCTCTCCTTTGAAAAAGGCAGGTACTTCTAACCCCTCTCTCACTTTCACACCTTCTAAACTATCAAAGGGTCAGAAGAGAAAGAAGAACACTTCTTCTTTCACAAAGAAAGCCAAGAAATCCAGGCTCCCTACTCCAATGAGCATAGCCCCTATTTCATCCTTCAACCCTTCTGATGATACCAACCCATCTGAACCCTCACACACTGATGCCCAAATCCCTGCTGATACTCACACAGCAGAGGAACAAGCCCAGCCTAACCCTGCTGATGTTCAAACAGCAGACAACCAACCTCATACCACCTCCACACAACCTGCTGATGATCAAACTCAGATTATATCCACAATCCTTGTTGATATTCAAACAGCAAATGTCCAAGATCATCAAGCTCAAACACCTACTGATCTTCAAGAAGAAACTGAACCAGACCAGCAGACCCATAACCCTGCTGATGAACAAATTACTGAAGATCAATCCCAACCTACTACCCAACAAGAAGAAATCACTTCCCAAATCCCTGCTGATACTCACACAGCAGAGGAAAATACCCCAACTACCCAAACCCCTACCATCATTGTCCCTTCTGCTCCAGAAGACTTGGCACCAGAAGACCTGGTTCAACCTGGTCCTTCTCAACCTCAGTTCAGAATGGTGCACTACCCCATGTGCCAAACAGAAAAGATAATGAGGACGAAGATAGCCAACCTGCTCAAGACCACCATCCCTGGAGTTGATGAGACTTCAATCCAGTTTGAACAAGTGCTTAGGGTATGCACTTGGATTGAGCTCAGAAGAGATGATGTAGATGACCTTCTTGAGCTCATGGAAGGAATGGGAGGAAAGGAAAACTTCCTCGACTGGGAGATGGAGCAAAAGGAAGTTGCTCAAGTTCAATCCTTTGCTCAGCTGCTATCAGATGAGGCACTAACTGCAGTCTGCAACCGGATCCTAGGAGTCTCCACTGCCGATGTCCCTATCCCAGTAGGTTCATCGGATCAGCAGACAGCTGAACAAGCAAAGATGAAGGAATCAGCTGCACCAGCCTTGGTGGAAGACTCAGCTGCCCCTGCTGAAGACTCAGCTGCACCAGCTGACAAAGAAGAGATTGAAAGAGAAGTAGTCAGAGTACCAGCTCACTTCAAACCTTCAGACGATCTGACTCACTTCATTGACAATCAAGAGGATGCAGGTAGACGAATCATGACCCATCTGACCAAGGCCACTACCTGCTTCCTCAATGAGGAGTACCTATCAGCCGAAGAAAGAGGCAAAGCAGTAATTGTTCATCCAAAGCCTCAAGGTACACCCTCTACTTCTACCCCATCTGTTGACCATACAGCAGACATCTGCTCCCAGGTCAAAGCTGCAATAGACTTGCACTTTGAGAAAGGTTTAGGCCTGCAGCTAGGAAGATATGTTGAGAAAGCTGCAAGGGAACAGAAGACTCGTCTTCATGACCAGATTCTTGACGTTGAAGACAAGTTTGGTGAAGCACTTCATCAGCAGATAGGAGAATACTTGAGTACCTATCAGAAGTTGTCAGCTGACACCTCCAAAAGGTTTGCTGATCTTTACACTGATGAGATGCACCGCATGGAGACCACCTACACATCCAGAATTGAAGAAGCTGAAGCAAGAGACAAAGAAGGTCAAGCCCTTCTTAAGGCAGCTGCAGAGGAGAATGAGAAATTGCAGACTCAGCTGAAGGAGACAGCAGCCAAGTTGGAAGCTCTTACAACTAGATTTGAAGCTGCCTCCTCCTCCAATTCACATGCTGAAGTTTTAGAGCACAGCATAACCCATCTGACCCAAGTTGCCAAGGTCAATGCCATGGCACTGAAACAAACTCTGAAAGTGGAAATCATGAATTCCATGAAGCCTTTTGCGGCTGCACTTGCTGAAGCCAAAAAGGGGGAAGATATGTTGATAAAGGCTCTAGAGAAGTCTACTGCCCAGCAAGCTGAACTGGTAGTAGCACAAGATGACTTGACTGAAACCTTGGGTGGTTTAAAGAGCAAAATCAAGAACAGGCAAGGCAAAGACAAAGAAATTGCTCTAGAAGATACTCAAGCACCCACTCAAGCTCCTGCCAAGAGTCTACAGATCACTGCTCCTGTAGAACAAGTTCCTAAAAAGAGAATGACAAGGAAAAGAAAGGCAGATGAGCAAGCTCAGTCAGCTCAGACCAGCAAGAAATCAGCTCCAGCAGAGCCTACTGCAGAAGAGAAAGAGGTTCTAGAGTTGAAGAAAAAGAAATTGCTTGAAGCTCAAGAGCTTAAGCAAAAGAAGCTGAATGATGCGAAGGCAGTCAAAGCCAAATTTGAAAGAAGAATTGCCAAACTCAGGAAAGCAATGAAGGACAAAGCACAAGAAGACAGTGTCCTAGTGTTTGACAGCAATTATGTGGATTACTTAGCCCTTCAAGATGAGCTACCAAGATGGTATCCCCTGAAGAAGAAGTGGCAAATTCAACACCACATAGTAAGGAAATTTGGACCTCTCCCTTCTTATGAAGAAGAATTTCTTCAATTCTCCCAGTTCATGAACATTGAAGATCCAGAGTTCTGGGAAGAAATTGTCAAGATAGCCAAAGGACTTGACAACTGCAGAATCCTAACTCCTGAAGAACCCAAATGGGATGCACCCCTTCTGGATTCAGGAAGAGCCAACATGATAGAAATCAAGAAGATTCTGTACAAGATCTATGAAGAGGAGAATGTTACAGATGTACAGCACATGGAAGAAGTTCGAGCTCGTCTGTACCTTGCCTACCGCATTTGAAGATCAGAAGACCTGATGAAGACTAGCTTAGAAGTTTAAAGAAACTATTACTTGTAATCTGTAAAAGTTCTATCTATATTCAAGTTCTAGTTCTTTTTGCTTACAAGACAAACTCTCATTGTCTTCATCAGATACTTCAAGTCTTAGCATGATATAAACTCTTATCTTAATTCATTAAGAGCACTTATCAAGTATAGTTTTGGCTTCATCAAAAAGGGGGAAATTGTTGGGATATAAATTCATCCTAAGCCCCACTTGATGTTAGAATAGTTTTGATGGCCAAAACACTTAGAGTTTATAAATGTAATAGGATCAGCTGACTTGTATAGAACAGCTTAGACTAGTCTTGTGTGATCAACTGTATTGATATCAGCTGATCAGCACAGTCCTGGCTTACATGCCTATCTTCAAGATGAGAAGAGTAGAAGACATGAAGACTAGAAGATCCTTGAAGACCAGATAAGTTAAGGTGCTTGTATACCTACCTATCTGATGGAGTCCCAGATTGAAGATGGCCTAAAAGCAGTACAAAGAATTTCCAGATCAGAAGAGTGTTACTCGTCTGATATCAGAAGACAGAAGACCTAAGGCCAGAAGAGTAGTCAGAAGACTAGAAGTACAGATCAGAAGACTATGTGCTCTTCCAGGACTCGGCTGATTCCCAAGTCATCTTGCAATTCAAACGAAGACCTACCTTATTTAGAAGATTGACATGATCCCAGGATTGAAGCAATCAAGCGGCTGGAATCAAAGAATCAAGCTATTATGGAAAGATTGCTCAAACGGCTAGTCAACTCCAACGGCTAGTTGCAACCAATCTCCATTATAAATACAAGAGGATGAGAAATCACAAAAAGAAGTCACAAGAGAGAATTCAACAAGCCAAGCAAGCAATCAAAGCTAAAGCCATACAGTTCTAAGAATTCTCAAAAGAGCCAGAAACCATTAGATTATCTATAGCTCTTAAGTGATTTCTATCCAACCCTTAAGAACCTGAAACCTGTTCATATTGTATATCAATTGTTTTAGGCATAGTGGTTAAGCAAATTATAAGCTTGAACCATTAGTTGGATACACCTCAAAAACCCCAAACCCTCACCGAAAGGTTAAAGTTTTTGAAACCCCTTAAAGTGCAAGTGCTTACAATCACTTGTGGAGACCGTAGCTGTTAGGACGGCTCAGATCTCAAAGTCCTAACCTTGGGACTATAAAGGTCAAGACCCTTGTAATTTGTGGAAATTAAAGGGATTAAACATCACGTTAGGACGTGAGAGTGGACGTAGGAACGTATATCCGAACCACTATAAATCCGGTGTTATTTACTTTCTGCACTTTACATTTCTGCCTTTACATTCATTATTATATAGTGCATACTGTGATTTCAACACTCTTCAAAACAAGGCCATAACTTTCAAACCAGCATCAGCTGAGTATTTTCATTAAGTAAAACAAGTTACAAGAACGAGTCTAAACCAGGGCCACCATAATTCCGCATATAACCTCCTCAGTCAGATCACTATAGTCATCTGGACCAGCAGACTTGCAGTCCAGTTGACATAGCAATCAGAAGAGGTTCCCAACTCTGTTTGAAAAAGTTTTAAAGTCTATTCACCCCTCCCCTCTAGACTTTAAACCCATTCACTACTCGTTCAGGGACCAACACCCCACAACTGCCATCTTCGAACCTTGTTGAAGGTGGAGATGCTGCAGGTCTAGGTGAAGGAGTTGAAAAGGAGATAATAGTTGAAAAACCAGAGGGAGTAGAGGATGATAGAGAGGTGGTGATCACTAGAATAGTGAGTGTAAAGGGTGATATAAGTAAGGAAGGGCAGGCTATTCTTGAAGTCAAATCTGAACTTCAGGAATCCCTTGATGAGAGGAGGCCTGTTCCTTTAAGTGAGGAAATCATAAATGAAGGGAGAAAAGAAATAGTTGAAAATGGGGAGAAGACTGCTGATGTATCAGAGTCTTATGAAAAAGAAATTGAGGGAGATAAATGTGTTTTTACTGACTCATTTGATTTGTCTGATATTGCAGGTATAACCTTTGATCAAATTTTTGCAGATGAACTCTTAACAGATGCACCCATCCAAGTTGATAGTGGATCAGCACAAGCTTTGCTTGGGATGCAATCAGAGAAATTGGATTCTTTGGCTCATCAAGTCCAAACAGCTCATGCAAAAACTTCTGGAGCTTTGGATGAGCATGGAAGAACCTTGGCATCTGTAGAAATGAGGCTAACTGGCTCAGAAGATGTGGTGTTACCTACCTTGGAAGCAAGGATCAGTGGAGTTGAGACTGGTCTGCAAACCATCTCCACTGAAGTCATCAAAGCTAAAAACACCATGAGACCAGTTTCAAAGGATGTAAAGAAAGAGCAATCTTTGCTAAGAATCAACCACAGTAGGAATGTGAAGACATTGAGGTCAGTGGTGAAGAAAGCTCTTGGAAGAAAAACTGCCCTGCAAAGACAAAGAGCTGAAGAGCAAAGGCTAGCTATGGTAAAAGCAGCCTCAGAAAAATTTTCCCAGGAGGTATTGGCCAACATTGCTGAAGGTGCAGTGGCCAACCTCACTGAGCTTCTTAAAACCCAACTGGATGCATCTCTAAAGACAACCATGGAGGAGGTTGTTCAACAGAAAATGAAGCCTGTTCTAGCTTTCCTTAGCTTGAGCAGTGATAGGATGCAAAATATACATGATGAGAATGTATATCTGTTGGAGGAGATGAAGTCTCTGACCCAAGCCCAGTCCTTATTGGCATCTACTATGAGTGAATTGAAGCCTGAATGTTTTGATGCTGCCAAAAAGGGGGAAAGGGAAAGAGCTAGGGCAAAAGGTGACTTAGTGATTGGAAGCCCAGTTAAAGGAGGAAATGGTAAAGACAAAGCTCCTGAAGGAAAGGGAAAGGAGCCAGCAGTGCTAAACTTGGAAGAATTGGATGAAGAGGAGCAGTTAGCACTTGCCTTGAAGAATTCAATGGCCTCAGCTCAAGAAGAAATTGTGAGGTTACAGCAAAGGCCAGGTGGTGAGGTGTCTGGTTTGGACAAAGATACTGAAGGTGTCCAAACTAGAGGAAAGATCAAGAGGGCAAAAGGAAAGAAAAGACAAGTTGAGAAATTCACTGACTTTCCCAACAGCCTTGATCTTCCACCTGAATTCAGAGTTATTGATGATGAGCCTATCTCAAAGAAGGCCAAAACTACTGAAGAGCCCAAGACTGCTGAAAAAGACAAGTCTTCTGAAAAAGAAAAGTCTACTGAGACTAAGTCCACTGAAGGTGCCAAAGCTTCTGAAGATGTAGAGGAGCTGTATGAAGAAGGCTTTGGACCAGGACCCAAGAAGAAGAAAGTAGTAGTGCTAAATGATCAATCAAAGCTGTTTCATGAAGGGTATGGCAAAGACCCTGAAACTCAACAGAAGCTGGCCATGATGAGGGCCCAAGAAAAGATGGATTTGATGAATGAAGAACAGAGAGCAAGAGATAAGAGAAGAGCAGACTTCCAGAAGCCCAGAAGGAAGAGAGCAACATATAACAACATGAAGCCACAGCTACTGATCCCAATGGACACCAAATATCCTCACTTGGATAAATGGGTACCAAAACAGCTGAATGACTCATGGGAGGAAGCAAAAAGGGAGTTTGTCTATGATTACTATGTCATTGACAGATGGAATGGAAAGGATGCCAACTCCACTTTTGTTGAGTTCATGATAGAGTACTATAGAGAACTTTATCAACAATTGCTTGCAGCTGCTGACATTGCAAGATTTGAACTCACTGCCCCCAAGCCAATCATTTACATGCCTCCAAAGCTTGAAGGATGGATTGATCAAGCAAGAATTCTGAGAGAATTCACTGAGATCCTCAAGCTAAACAAGATGGTTCTTGGACCTAAGGGAACAAACCAAGAAGCCATGGCCTTGAAAAGGAGAGTATGGGCACAATATGGGATGTTGCCACCTCCTGAGGATGATCTTTGAAATGGCTAAGTCTTCTGACCTATCTTAATTGATCAACTATGTTGAAATATGGTCAAGAGTGCTGATGTGGTGTGCTGTGAAAATCTGTTTGCTCTGATGTGCTTTGGATTGCTCTGATATAAGCATGATTCTCTGATATCTGATGTTTTGCTCTGATCCAAATACTGCTAAGTATTGTTAGTATTTGCTCTGATTCTAAGAATTCTAGAAATACTTTGTATAGTGAAATACTCTGATGTATTTAGTGTTAATGATTCATGCTCTGATATGTTAATTTAAACTATCAACATGCTTGTAATGATTTTCTAATGAATGATAGTTGAATTTACTTTGAATCAAGAAACACTCATCTCTCTATGTCTATCTATGAAACCTATGTGCAACATGAATGGTGAGTACACTAACACATTGCTTTTCAGGATAATTGACCCTAGTCATGTCTTCTGAAGATAAATGTAATAGGTGTAGCTAAGTCACTTTTGCACAAGTTGTATAGGTTTTGGCATCATCAAAAAGGGGGAAATTGTTGGGAATAAACTGAGATATGTTTTGATTGTATACCAAAACCCCCTGAGACATGCCTAAGCCATGATTGAATGTGCTCTAGAAATGTTAGAACATATAGAATAAAGGCTAGATGAGAAGCTGGTATGTTAGGCAGCTCTTAGATGATTAGATGCATAATTTGAGGGGGAACACATGCTTAGAAGTTCATCAAGATCAAGTCCCCTCAAGGCTCAAACTCTGGATACAACACTAAGTCTTTTGAAGACTAACTATGCTGATCAGGAGAGTTGTCCAGAGGAGTTGTCTCAGTACAAGAAGTCAAGATCAAGTGCTCTGAAAGCCGAGGTCAACTATGCTGAAGAAATAGAGACAAATACACCCTAAGGAACTACAAATCAACATGTTAAGATCACTTTGAAGTGAAGCAAAGGGTATGAGCCAAGTCATCTGAAGAAGAGCAAGCCAACCTTGCTGATAAGCAAAACTGCTGATAGTGATAAGGAGAGTTGTCCAAATGATGAGGAATGTTGTCCTATCAATGGAACAACCTTCAGAAGCCATGTCCAAGTCTTAACAAGAGAATCTGAAAGTCAGACATTGGGAAGAGTGCTGCAGAATGAAGACAAAGTCTTAACAGCCGTTTATTTCCCAAATGAGGACATGTCACTATCAAGATTCTGTCTTCTAAGTTGAAGAACTGAAAGAAGACATTTATGGACATTTGAGGCTGCCTCTCCAACGGGCAAATCCTTCATTTGTCTATAAATACAGAAGTGTGAAGACCATTTGAAAGCACCTCAACAATTGACAAGAATATCCAACTATCCTACAAGCAAGAGTGCTTTCAAAGCTTTCAAAGACTATCTTAGTCTTCAAACACTTCATCTAAGCTGAACTACATTGTACACCCATACACAAGCTTAGAGAGATATCCTATCCTTATACACCGATCTTCATTGTAAAGGATATCTCATTAGTTGGAACCTTACTTCAATCCTCATATCTTTCAAGAGTGAAAGTGAGAAGGTTGTAGTAGAAGAAGTGGTAGGAGCTGACTGTTGAGAGAAGAACAGTTCAGTTCTGAGTTGAGAATAGGGTACTAGGACTCTATACATCCTAGGGGTCAATTCACCAAGGAGTGGTGTTATTGATCAAGTGCACCTTGGCACTATAAAACAAGTTAATTCCAAGAGTGAAGGAATTATCCTGTTCAATCAGGGAAACTGGATGTAGGAGCTTGAGTCTCTGAACCACTATAAACTTTTGTGTTGATTTACTTTCAAAGTACTTTCATACATTCAACACTGCACACAAAACTGATCTTTCAAAGGATATACATTCAAAGACTGTGCAAAACTGATTTGGACAAGTTCCCTGAAACTGGACTGTATTGAATTAACTAAGTGATTTCAGAAACTAAAGGAGTCTAAACTAAAAGGGCCAACCACTATTCCGCACACATAACTCTCCTAGATAGTTATTCAACTAAGTACTCAATAGTACTTAGTAGTTTGATTATCTTAGAAGAGTTAATCATCTTCAGCAGAGTTGTCCAAGACAACCTTGCTGAGCTCTGGTTTGATCAAGTTAGAAAAGAATTTGCATACAAGTGTATTCCCCCCCCCCCCATACACTTGTTATATACTCCTTTCAGGACCAACACTGTATGAAAAATGTGTTATGTGATGGTACAAAGATGTGAAGTAAATGAGCTTGAGCTTCAAACTTCATATGTGAGTAGGAGATGTAAATAAATAATCATTATTTATTTATTAATATATATTTATCCACCTATGAAGTGGATAAGATGGAGAGAAGTTAACAACTTTTTATATAAGGAAATCCATGTGGATATGAGAAGCGGTTCGTGAATCAATTCATGTGACCGTGTTCTGACTACGAGGACCACAGTTCGTGAATTCAACTGGGTTCGATATCTTCCACTGCATTGAGAATTACAGGTTGGTAATTTTGATTTCCTATTTAATTAATTCCAAGAGAAGGCGACGTGGCTGGGCACGGTACGACAGCGACGTTGTTGGGCACGAGACAACGACAACGCTTGGAGAGGAAGAAGGCCGAGAGAGGGGAGATGGGGAGGCCGAAAAAAATGAAAATGAAGAAAATTAGGGTTTATGAGTTTAAGGAGAGGTATTGTTGGAAAATGGAAGAGAGGTGAACTCTTCGATGTGTGAACTCATCTAAGGGGTAAACTCAACAAAAGGGGGTAAATATCCGTGGCAAAAAAAAATGAAGATGGGCCTTTGTTGCTTTTAACAAAGATACAAGATGCCAAAAATATTAGTATTAAACTTTATCCCCTATATTACTAATAGCGAGTTTAGAATGCTTACGTGTCGTCTTTATATTGATTTTGCTTACGTGTCGTTCTTATATTAATTTGGCTGATGTGTCGTTATCTCAAGAGTTACATATTTTGGTAAATATGATTTTATTGGTTGATTTTTATATATGTCATAATTATTGTGTGATTTTTTTTTTATATATCAAGATTGTATTGATTTCATAAAATATAGAAAGTTTGACTATAACAATATTAATTATTATAATTTCAGGGGAAAAAACTGCTCCGGCGAATGTGGAGTTGGTTATTTTAGGGTTCTTGAACTTCTTGGCGTTTCGATGATGGTGGCTACCGGAGCCTCCACATCGGATATCGACAAGACTGCGGCACTGGCTGGATTATGCTCGGCAATCCCTTGGCTGCAGGATTTTTTGGCCGCCCGACCTTTGGAAACGGCACCCCCGGCCCATTCAACCTTTGGCACCCGACCGAATGTGACATACAAGGATGCCCTCGTTACTGCGATGCACACTACTGGGAGTTTCGACAAGGATGCAATTCCCAGGCCGACCATTCACATGCCGTTCAAGAAAGGAGACTTGACGTGCATAACGGTGGATGAGGATGAGTATGCAGAAAGAGTTCGAAAATGCAATTCAACGTACATAGGCAGGATCACGAATGCAAAGAAAGACAAACCTTGGCCCCTGGGGGATCTGAAAGAGGCGTTGGCGAAAATCTGGGGAGTCAGAGGGCCTTTCGAATACTGGACAAAATCGTTGATCACCGGGATGGCTCATTCCTTGGGGACACCGATGCAAATTGATGCACGTTCTCTTGATGGCACGATGGGCCACTTCATTAGAGTACTGGTTGAGATTGACTTCTCTAAGGAAATCCCGGAGAGAATTCAGTTTGAGCGAAATGGACAGGCAAATTTTGCATACTTCAAATATGAAAACCCTCCAGCTTATTGTCGACACTGCTCAATAATTGGACACTCATAGGAGAATTGCACTAAACGCCCGTTGGCGGGCCAATCGGCAAGGGGTGAGAACAAGCAGGCGCCGCTGAATCATGGTTCAACGGACAACGCCAAAAACGTCGACAACGACCACGCCCAGCTGAAGAGAGGCTTTCGCCTGACCCGACACATAATAACCATTTTGGCCCTCTTGACGGGTCTTCTGAGAATGGAGCACATCATCCGGATGAATTAAACAATGATGGAAAAAGTATGGATACATCGGCCACTACGAATATTGATGGACACCCACCGCGCCTTAAATCATCTGTTTTTGTGCCAGAGGAACCGGAGGGGACAAATGATCTAACAGCCCTACTCGAAGAGGCTCTTAAAACAGCAATGGAACATGAGAAAAGTAGAGCCTCCAATAGAAAAATTACTACAGTGGAGAGCTCAAAGTCCCCAAAAATTTAGAAGCATGGCAAATGCTGCTCACGGACGATGGGGAGACGTAGAAACCTTGGATTTTGAAGAATCTGATTCTGATCAAGAGCCGCCGAAGCACGGTTATGATAGTGGTGATCAATGATAGTGCTCTTTTGGAATATTCAAGGTGTTTGGAATCCTGATTCTCAAAACCTTCTTAGAAGTCATTGTAGCACTCGTTGCATTGACTTTCTAGTAGTGGTAGAACCAAAGGTATGTCTTTCCAGCGTCGATTCGAAATATTGGTGTTGGTCCTTGGTGGAGTATAACACAAGTGTATGGGGGGGGGAATGCACTTGTGTATGCAAATTCTTCTCTTTTTAACAAAACTGGTCTTATCAGGCAGGTTGTCTTACAGCTGGCCTGAGTGTGATCTTTGATAGATACTTGTCCTACTGATTACTATTGAGTGATCAGTTGGCTAGATATCTAAAAGAGTTGCTAAGTGCGGAATGTGGTTGGCCTTTGACTTAAAGAAATACTCCAAGTTAATTTCTGAAAAGACAGTTATGAGGGACTTTGTCCAAACTAAATTTTCTCACTTACTAGAGTTTGTTCTTTGAAAATTGTTTGAATATGAATGCAATAAAGAATGCAGTAAGTAAGAGACACACAAGTTTATAGTGGTTCAGAGACTCAAGCTCCTACATCCACTTTCCCTGATTGAACAGGATAATTCCTTCACAATGGAATTAGCTTGTTTTATAGTGCCAAGGTGCACTGATCAACAACACTCTCTTAGTGTTTTGATCCCTAGGAAAATCTGAGTCCTAGTGCTCAATCTCACTGAGTTAAGACTGTGTTTCACTCTAACAGTCCTTAACTCCTCACTTCTACAACAAACACTCTCTTCACTAAATGAGATAAGGTTTGAGGTTTGGTTCCAACTAGTAGAGATATCCTTTACAATGAGAACAGATTTAAAGGCTTAGGATATCTCAATGCTAAGCTAGGATGTTTACAAAGAATGGCTTAGCTAATTTGAAGTGATTCAGGAAACTTGGGATTCTTGTGAATAGCTTGGTTTCCTTTGAAAGCTTAATATGAGTTTGATAGCTTGTAGTTGGATGATTTTCCCTTTGATCACTTCTGTATATATATAGGCATATTTGAACAACTATCCGTTGGAGAGATAGCAATTCAAACATGTCTATTTGCAGCACCATTGAAACGGCTAAGAAGCTTGACTTCTTTTATCCACTGTGTAAAAGGGCTCTTCAATGGTTGCTTGAATGAATGTGTTGACTTCTGAAAAATGCGGCTGAGATGACTTGTGACAGTTTCCAAATAGGCACACTTCCCAAGGTTGATTTGTGGCAGAATCTACACTCAACCAACGGTAAGATGGGACAAGCTCCCTGAACATTCTTGCTGCTGTTTTAGAATGTTCCAACATTCATTCAATGCTTCACTCTTTAATGCTCTAAGTCTTCAATGCTTGGTTCAGGCATGATTGGCAATAAATGCTTCATTGAATGTGTCTTCAGTAAGCTTTTGACATTCAATTCTCTTGATCATTTGTACTTCAACTGTCTTGATCTCTTGCATTTATGAGCACAGCTTTAGTGTTCTTGATCTCTTCAGCCCGGTTGTTCACTTGGTCAGCTGTCCTGATGATTCAGCAACTTTGGCCTCAAGACTTAATACCTATCAAGCTTTCTAACATATAGCATTGGACAACTATCCTGAACTCTAAAATCTCACAACATTTCTGAGATTTTTAACTTAAGCATTCTACATACTCAAGTGTTCTGGGACAACTTGCCTGAACAATGACTTGAGCATATCTCAACTAATCTGTACATCATCAATCAGGGGTTTTGGTATCTAGATCAAAATCATTTTATTCCCAACAATTTCCCCCTTTTTGATGATGCCAAAACCTATTACAAAGGAACCTTGACTTATACTATACTTTACCTTCAGGATGAATGAACTGGTCAACTTTCCTGAAAGAAACTGTTAGCACAATAAATCAAGTAAATATGTAATGTCAGGTTTGTTGAGATAATGAGTTGTTATCTCTTGATAGAAAATCAGTGGTCCTTTTATATATTATCAAGCATTACAGGTCAGAAAATTCAAAGGACATACTAACTGATACAAGAAAACAGAATAACAACAAATAACATCAATCATAAGCAAAGATAGGGAAGAGATAAACTTATCCATCAGAGAGTTCCATCATCTTGGGGAGCAATGCCGTATTGAGCCCAGACCCTTTTCTTCAGCTCCCAAACATCCTTGTTGGAGCCTCTAGGGCCTATCTTCATCTTCTCCATCTTCATGATGTTGATGAACTCCTCCAGAATCTTTCCCTCATCGATCAAGTTCCCATTGAACTTAGGAGGCATGTACAGAATTGGACCAGGGGCCTTGAACTCCACTCTTGCCATATCAGCTGCTGCAAACAGCTTTTGGTAGAGGTCCCTATGATTCTCAAACATGAACTGGACAAAGACTTCATCCACACTCTCTCCAAGCCACTTCCCAATGACATAAAAGTCATATACAAAACTTCTCTTGGCCTCCTCCCATGCATCATTCACTGAGATTGGAACCCACTTATCATGGTGAGGGTACTGAGTGTCCCATCTTTGCAGCATTTGAGGTTTGAGTCTTCTGTATGAAGCTCTCCTTCTTGGGGCTTTGAAATTTGTCCTTCTTTCATCCCTTGCCTTGTTGGCCTCAACCAATTGCTCCATCCTCTCTTTAGCTCTCTGAAGAGCTAGCTTCTCTTGGGTTTCTGGATCTTTTCCAAAACCTTCTTCAAACAATTTAGAGGGATCATCAGCAAGTTTGGGCACACCAACTTCAGGCATCCTGTCCTGTACTTCTTCTATAACCTCTTCTTCTTCAATGGTAGGCAGCTTGGCTGCTTTCTTCAATCTTTTTGATTGCCTTACTGGAGTAGATTCATCAGACTGAAATTCTGATGGCAAAGTCAGGCTGGTTGGGAAATCATTAAAGGCTTGCAGTTCCTTCCTCTTTCTTTCAGATGATCTTGTCACCTTCCCCCTTACTTCAGCAGCCTTCTCTTTAGGTTCAAGTCCTGTAGACTCACCACCTGGCCTTTGAAGCTTTCTTGCCTGACTTTCCATAGCTGACATCATGGACTCCTTGACAGCTATTTGGATCTGCTCTTCCTCAGTCAAATTTTCAACATTCATTGGGCCTTTGCCTTTCCCAATGTCTTTTTCTACTGCTTCCTTCTCAATCTCAGGGACCTTCTCTTTTCCCTTAGATTCACCAATCACCAAGGTTCCCTTTGCCCTTGCTCTCTCTCTTTCCCCCTTTTTGGCATTATCAAAACACTGGGGCTTTAGTTCACTCATTGAGACTGAGAGGTGTGAGTGGGCCTGAGTGAGGGACTTCAACTCCTGCAGTAGATAAACATTCTCATCATGAATGTTTTGCATTTTATCATTTGCCATGCTCAAGAAGGTGTGAACAGGCTTCATCTTTTGGGAAACAATGGCATCCAATGTGGCTTTCAGTGATTGATCAAGTTTGGCCTGAAGTTGATCAGTGAGGTTGGCCACAACTTGATCAGACACTTTGGCCATGAGTTCAACAGTGAATTTCTCAGCAGCCTCCTTCACCATTGCAGCTTTCAACTCTTCTGCCTTCTTTCTCTGGGCTGTTGTCCTCTGCCTTAAAGCATCCTTGATTGTCTTTCTCAAGTCTTTCACATTATGCTTGTACAAATCTTTGAGACCCTGCTGTTCTTTCTTCACTGTTCTTGTGAATTTACCCATAGCATCTTTGGCTTTTGTCACTTCAGTTGAAACTGTTTGCAGTCCAGATTCAACTCCACATATTCTTGCATCAAGAGTTGGCAATATCACTTCTTCTGACCCTGTTAGCCTCATCTCCACAGAGGCTAGAGTCTTGCCTTGGCCATCTAAGGTATCAACAGTTGTTGCATGAGCCTTCTCAACTTCCCTGACCAGTGTGTCCAACTTCTCTGACTGCTCTTCAATGATGGATGCAGTCTGAGTAGCAATTTGAAAGTGAGCCTCAGAGGTGTTGGCTTGTTCAAAGTAGATCTGGTTAAGTGTGGACACATTTGCTGAAACTGCTTCAAGATCAGTGTCAGCATCAACTGGTATATCTGTCAGGGAGGCATCTGCAAAAATTTGCTCAAGAGTGACAGCAACAAAATCTGCAAAACTAATAGTGTTAGTGAAAACTCCCTCATCTCCCTCAATTTCTTTTTCTCCCATAAGGTCTGATACATCAGCACCTTCTCTCTCATTTTCAACTATATTCTTTTCTTCTTTATTCTCAAGAGATAGACTCACATTCACTGGAGAATCAGGCCTCCTTTCACCAAGGGATTCATCAAGTTCAGATTTGACTTGAAGAATAGCCTGACTCTCATATTGGGCTGCACCCAATATTTCTACTTCCTCACCCTCTATTTGTGGTGCACTCAAGGAACCTGTAATCACACAATCCTCACCATCATCTCCCTCTGATTTTTCAGCACTATCAGCCTTTTCAACTCCTTCAATGCCTAAACCTGACACCTCCATATCCTCAACAGGATCCACAGAGGGCAGTTGTTGGGAGATCACAGAGCTTGGGCATCCCAAGGCCACTGAGTCATCCTGAATGACTAAAGGCTGGTCAATGTCCAACTTGCCTGACATTGATGAGGCTTTAGCCAAACTAGCTTCTCCCATGGAAATCTCAGCATTGTCAAGCTGTGCCTCAGGTTCAGAAGAACCATCCCTGGCCAATGCATCTTGGACCGAGTTACCATCTTTGGTCAACTCCTCTGAATGATCAGAGTCCTTCACAGAATGAAAGGTCAAGTAATGTACCTGAGCTGAGTTGAGGCCTGGGGGATTGGGATTGGTGTGATCATCATCATCATCATCAGATGGGCTGTCAGGATGCTTGATTCCTTGTGCTATTCTCTCTCTTTCAGCAAGCACCTTCTCATGAACAATGGTGCAAAATAGGGCCTCAGTGGTTAATACACTGGTCTTCTTTACATTTGCAAAATGTAGCAGCCTATTTTCCTCAACCTGCCACCAGTTGGCACCCTTATCCCGAATAGCCTGAGCTATTTCCACAATAGTTCTATCTTTGATCTCAACAAGTGCTCTGAGATCATAGAACTGTTGTTGCAGCCTGGGATATGCCTTCAATCCTGGATATAATTCATCCACATTGGCTCTTGCAATCTGCCTCAACATTTCCTCATAGGTGTACTCTTCACCACTATCATCTCCAGAAGAGTTGGTTTGGGATTCAGGAAAGTTGGATTGGGATTCAGGTAAGCTTGGCTGAATTTCAGGTAAGTTGGGTTCAGTAGGGTTGGGTTCAGGAGAGGTCAAAACAAGTTGGGATTCAGGTGCTTTTGAGAGCATTGTGCCTGAAGAGGTAATTGGAATGGCTGGAATGGGTGGGAAAACAACTTGATCACCTTCTTGAATAGCAGTTTCAAGAAGTTTGGTATATGAGAGAAGTCTTGGATCAAGGGGGGAAAAAGGTCTATCTTCAAGATTGACCAAATCTGCCAGCACATCAAGACCTATTCTATCAGGTGCACCTTCAGGAGAGTAAACCTTTTTGGCAATAATTGGGGCATCTTCAGGAGTCTTGCACTCCTCTTCTTCTTGCCTTGGAGATATTCTTCTAGATTGAATATCAGGGGACTTGGCTTCAGGGCTGTTGGGTTTTGACTTTGACTTGGAGTTAGACTTGCTTGCCTGTCTAATCTCCATGAAGAACTCTTTCTCCTTCTTTTCTTCTTCCATCATCCTCTGCTTCTCAGAAGTCTTGATGATTCTTCTTCTCCTTTCATACCTTGTTGGCTGGTCAAGGTCTCTAATTTCTGTGATTGTCTCAGGTTGCAGTGGGACAATCTCTCTGAATACTTCACCCTCTTCAGGAGGGTTGACTCCTTCCTCAGCCACCTTCTCAATTTCCTCAGAAGTGGCTCCTCCACTCCTTGACATGCTTTCAGGGGAAGATTCACTTAGAATCTGCTTCATCTTCTTCATCTTTGGCTGGATTTTGGGTGATTGTGCTTTCCTTTTCCTTGGAGAGGCTCTGGTTGCTGGAACAGTGGCAACAGCTTTCTTGGAGGCAGCCTCCTGCTTTCTCTTTTCTGTCCTTGAAGACAGCTTTCTAAACATCACCTTTTGTGCAGGAAAAGGCTTTGGCTTTGCTTGGAGATGGGTGTAATGAGAAAATCTTTCCAAGAGCAGACTGGCTCTTGTGCAAAATTGGAGTCTTCCTTCAACCACCACCTTGTGGTGCTTCATCTCCTTAAACTTAAATTTTTCATTCATCATCTTGTCAAGAATGAAATTTTTCCAGTTGAACTTGACTCTCTTCTCAGCAGAGTCAATCACAGCAGCCATCACTCTCAACTTAGGCATACTGATTTGTTCAACACTCCCTGAGTGGCTTAACAGACTTTTTACAACACAATCAAACAAGTGTCTGTAAGGAAGCTTTAAAGTGTTCTTGTTCTGAGCACTTACAAGTTTCTTTGGTTCTATCATCCAAGAGTAGTAGAACTCCTGATCATCTCCTTCCTTGTACAATTCTGGATTCTGGCCTTCTGATGGTAGCCCAAAGCTAGCATCTATATCCTCTGCAGTGAAGATGATGGAGTGTTGGCTTTCTTCATCTTCATTTTCTTCAGCATATGTGAGCTTGGTGCACACATCTCCCTTTTTCCCTTTCCATCTGAGATGGGCAAAGAATTCTGCCATGAATAGATTCAGGCATGAATCAGGCTTGGTGCCAAGGAACTTTTCTAGCCCTGCCTCCCGCAGCCATTGGATGACTTGTTGAACTTCTGTGTCTGGGCTATCAAAGGCTACCAGCTTTTCAAACCAAAGGGAATTTGGGTTGCTAAGATAAGAGAAATCAATGTCCAAGGAGGAATCATTGAAGTCTACAAGCTCTTCTCTCTTGATCTTAGGTGCCATGGATAATATGAGAGATTGGTAGGTTGGAAAGGAGTTGCAGGTTTGAGAGTTTGAAGAAAATCTTAAGGGTTTTTTTTTTTTTTTTTTGAAATTTTGAGTGCGTAAGGATGGTGGTGAAAACTGAGGAGTTTATATATGTGGGGAGTTTATTAACCGTTGGTTAAAAGAAACTAACCATGGGTAATAAGTATGACCAATTGGATAATGTGTGGTAATGGGATTGAGGCGGTTTGATGGAAGTTTAATGCAAATTAATGGTCTTGATGAAGGCTCAAGAATTCATGAAATCCCAATTAAGATTTTTGCATTAAATGTTGATTTGCCTTTTTGGTGGTAAAGATCTTTATAGCACACTCCATCCTAAAATGGCCTACTTTTAGACCAAGAAACCTCTTAAATGTCTAATCAATGCTAAAAATAGCAATGATTATCTAATTAACTCGGACAAACATCCTGAGGTGTGCTTTGGTTTCTGTGTAGGTCAAACTGCCTGATGAACTTGCCTGAGTGGGTCCCAAAGTTGCTGACTGGGTCCCACTTGGACAAATCCCCTGACCAACATTGCTAAACATCATAGGGACAACCTTGCTGAGTTTCCCTCTTTGGCTGACAGCTTCAGTGAGGTTGGTCAACTTTGCTGAAGTTCAACTTTGATGAACTTCCCCCTTCATATGAGCTTTCTTTCCTCATTTTTCCATCTTGCCTGGATCAAGTAACCCCAATTCAGCTGACAATTCAAAGAACCTTGCTTCAGCTAGAGGCTTGGTCAAAATATCAGCTTTTTGCTTATCAGTGTGAATTTTGACAAGCTTGATATCTTTCTTCTCCACATGATCCCTTATGAAATGATGCTTGATGTCCACATGCTTGCATCTGGTGTGGAGCACTGGATTCTGTGAGATGGCAATTGCACTATTGTTGTCACGGAATATTGGCACTTCATTTGTGATGACTTTGTAGTCTCTAAGTTGTTGCCTGAACCAAAGTATCTGAGCACAACAACTTCCAGCTGCAACATATTCTGCTTCAGTTGTTGAAGTTGCAACTGTATTCTGCTTCTTGGAGAACCATGAGATAAGATTGCTGCCCAAGAATTGACATGTTCCAGAGGTGGATTTTCTGTCAATTCTGCATCCTCCATAATCAGCATCTGAATATCCAGTGAGCTCAATGTTGTCATCAGCTGGATACCACAATCCAAGATTCTCAGATCCCTTGAGATATCTTAGGATTCTCTTGGCAGCATCAAGATGGCTCTTCTTTGGATTTGCCTGAAATCTTGCACACACTCCAACTGCAAATGTGATGTCAGGCCTGCTTGCAGTGAGATATAGCAAGGATCCTATGATTCCCCTGTAGTTAGTGGAGTTTGTTGACTCTCCACCTTCATCAGGATCCATCTTCCAGTTAGTATTCATAGGAATTCTGACTGGCTTGCTTGTAGCACATCCAATTTTTTTGATCATGTCCCTTGTGTACTTGGCCTGATTGATGAATATCCCCTTCTTTGATTGAGTGACCTGAAGTCCTAAGAAGAAATTCATCAATCCCATCATGGACATTTCAAATTTTCTCTGCATGAGTTTGGAGAACTTTTCACACATCTTCTCATTTGGAGATCCAAATATAATGTCATCCACATAGATTTGGACTAACAAGATATCATCTCCTTCACTGATTCTGAACAGAGTTCTGTCAACTGTGCCTTTGACAAAACTATGATCTAGAAGAAACTGTGATAAGGTGTCATACCAAGCTCTTGGAGCTTGCTTTAAGCCATAGAGGGCTTTCTTCAATCTGTACACCTTGTTTCCTTCCTCAAAGCCTGGGGGCTGTTCAACATAAACTTCTTCTTTGAGCACCCCATTGAGAAATGCACTCTTCACATCCATTTGATACACTTTGAATTTCATGTGAGCTGCATATGCGAAGAAGAGTCTGATTGCTTCAAGTCTGGCCACTGGAGCAAAAGTCTCATCATAATCAATCCCTTCAGATTGACAATATCCTTTGGCCACCAGTCTTGCTTTGTTCCTCACAATGATGTCATTTTCATTTTTCTTATTTTTGAACACCCATTTGGTTCCAATGACATCTTGATGAGTTGGCCTATCCACCAGCTCCCATACTTCATTTCTGGTGAACTGGTTCAGCTCTTCTTGCATGGCTATGATCCAGTTGGTGTCTTGTAGTGCTTCCTCAATATCTCCTGGTTCTATTTCTGAAAGAAAACAACAAAACAAGGCACTTTCTCCATGAAACCTTCTAGTTTTGATCCCTTCACTTGGGTTACCAAGTATCAGACTAGTTGGGTGGTCTTGCAACCAAGTCCTTCTAGACCTGATCCCTTCAGGAGGATTGTCCTCATCTGAGGTTGGATCACTAGACTCATTAAATTCAGGAAAATTAATTGAAGGATCAAGCTCAGGATCATATTCAGGGGTATTGTCCTCATTGTCAGATGAGTTGACATTTTCATTGGTTCCCCCTTGAATATTGGATCCATTAACTACCTCAGCATTGCCTGCTTCTTCATTGGTAGTTGTTACCTGGTTTTGAACTGGGATTGGATCAATCAGTTCAATATCACCTTCAGGTTGGTTGGCTCCTGGTTGATTGTCATCAGGTAGGTTGTCCAGTTTTTGACAATCATGAAGTTCAGGCTGGGCAACATCTACAAACACTGTCTCCTTGCTTTGAAGCCTTAATCTGGTTGTTCTTTGTGTTATCTCATCAATATTCAGGTTTCTATCCCTGAACTCATTAATAGACTCATCAAACACAACATGAGGTGTTTCTTCCACAATAAGGGTTTTGCAATTGTAAACTCTATAAGCTTTGCTGACTTGTGAATATCCAACAAATATTCCTTCATCAGCTTTGCTGTCAAAGGCTTTCAATTGCTCCTTCCCATTATTATGAATGAAACACTTACAACCAAATATGTGAAAATAAGCAACAGTGGGCAATCTACCTTTCCATATTTGATATGGGGTTTTACCTTGTCCTTTGGTGATTAAGGACCTGTTTTGAGTGTGACATGCAGTGCTAATGGCTTCAGCCCAGAACCTTTTAGGCAGTTTGGATTCAGCAATCAATGTTCTTGCTGCCTCTTTCAAGGTCCTGTTCCTTCTTTCAGCAACCCCATTTTGTTGAGGTGTTCTTGCTGCTGAAGTTTCATGTGTGATGCCATTCTTGCTGCAGTACTCATTGATGTATGAGTTTATGAACTCAGTGCCTTTGTCTGATCTGATCTTGACAATATTTAGGCCCTTTTCATTGCTCAATCTCATCATCAATTCTGGTAACTTGACTTGGGTCTCCTTTTTGTTCAGCAAGAATACTACCCAAGTGTACCTGGAAAAATCATCAACAACAACTAAAGCATATTTTCTTCCATTTATACTTACTGGGATTATTGGCCCAAATAAATCCATATGCAGTAGTTGAAGAACTCTCTCAGTTGAGATGACAGGCTTTCCTTTGAATGAAGCTTTGATCTGCTTTCCTTCCTGACATGGCTGGCATATGTGTTCTTTGGTGAACACTTGATTTGGCAGCCCTTTAACTAGAGAGTTTCTTGCAATCTTGTTGATGGTTTTGAAGTTCAGGTGATTCAGTCTCTTGTGCCACAGCCAGCTTTGCTCACTTGTGCTTTTGGCAACAAGACACACTAGTTCAGGGGTTTTGCTCCAATCTGCAAAATAGACATTTCCCTTTCTCACCCCTGTTAGTAGTACCTGTTGTGTTGATTTGTTCTTGATAGTACATTCATTTGGTGCAAATTCAACACAAAAACCTTTATCACAGATTTGACTTATAGACAGCAAGTTATATTTTAGGCCTAGGACATATGAGACATCAGTAATTTTAACACTACCAATGTTTAATGTACCATAACCTCTTGTGATCCCTTGAGAGCTGTCTCCAAAGGTTACTGAAGGACCATCCTTTTCAAAGAATTCTGAGAGAAGCTCTTTATTCCCAGTCATGTGTCTTGAACATCCACTGTCCAAGTACCATGCTGTTTTCTTGTTGATGCTTCTCTTCTTCTTGTGGTCCTTGCAGCCCTGCAAAGTCAAAATTTAGGTACCCTTTGAGTGTTGGGTCCTAGAGGGTTAGTTGTACCTTTTGGAATCCAAATCTGCCTGATAACTCTGATTGATTCAAAGTGACTGACTTGGTTTCCATTTACATCTACATACACAGTTTGACCCTTAAATGCCTTGGGTGATCTCTGTGTATAAGTGTTAGCCTTGTAAGTTTCAGGAGAATTAGTGAATTTCTTTGGGACATTTCTCCTGAAGTTATTAGGCTTAGGTGCAGCTTGGTAAGACTTTTGGGAATAAGGTTTTGGATGGCCTTTTCCATTTGGCAAGTAAGGTCCAGGCTTCCTGAATGTTTTATACCTATCAGAGGGGATTGGCCTTAATCCATTCAGTTGAGGTTGCCTCATTTGAGTTGGCCTTTTCTGAACAGGTTTTGGACAACTCCTCTGATGATGATTCAGATAGGTTGACCTTCCATTGGTTCTACCTTTCTGAACCTCATTTCTCCTGTAAGAAATGCCTTTAACCTTTTCCAAGGGTATGGGTTTAGGTACATTGTTCACTAGAGTTGGTATAAAACTTTCTTTACCTTTATCCTTGATCAGTGGTTGATTTACTTCTATTTCATTTTGTTGTGCCACTGATCTTACAAAAGTCATCTTAGAATTGCTTGATGAAGCAATGCTAAGACCAGGTGAGGGTTCAAATGGATTATAGCCTAATCCACCCTTTTGAGCAAATGGTCTTTGGAATCCTTGAATCTCCTCTATTGCCTTAGCAGATTTGTTCAAGGCAGACATTTTCATTTTTAAGCTCCCCTCACTTAATTTTAGAGTATCAAATTCACTTGAGAGATTGTCAAATTTTGCTTGAAGAATTCTAAGATCAAAATCCTTTTTCCTTAAGGCCAGCTCTTGATCATCAATCAACTTTTGTTGTTCAGAGACTTTGAGAGATACTTCCTCAAGTTCTCTCACAATCTGCTGATACAACTCAGTTGATTTAATGTCAAGCTCAGGTTCAGGAAGGTTGGGAGTTTGGGCTTTCGAATTCAGTAGCTCATTTTCTCTAAGTGCTATATTGCATACTTCTCTTAGTCTGGTGAAATCCTCAAATAGTTTTACAAAGTTGAGTTTTAAGGGGATTTCACTGGACTCATGTGTGTTAATTGAAGAACTGGAAGAACTAGAAGATGAACATACCTCATCATTTTCAAGTGCCATTTGACAGTCATCATCGCTGTCACTGTTGGAGAATAGTCCATCATCAGAAGAGTAGACACTCTCTTCACTAGCTGAATCTCCAGCTACCATAGCCTTCCTGCTGTTCAGCCTCTTGTCTCTTTTGTTCTGCCTTTCCTTTCTTTCTTTGGCACTAAGGTCAGGACAATCATACTGAAAGTGACCCTTCTTTTGGAAGTTGTAACACACATCTTCATCATCATTCTTCTTGCTTGAGGACTCCTTCCTCCTTGATGATGATGGTTCACCTTTGCTGAATTTCTTTCTATCAGCATATCTGTCTTCTTTCTTTTCATCAGAGACTTTGTCCTCTGATTTATGTTCAGGAGAACTGAATCTCCTTCTCGTTCTGTTATCTTGGTAGAACTTCTTGTATCTACCAAATCTGGAGTTGAGCTTCTCAAATCTTCTAGCCATGATTGCCAGCTCCTCCTTTATTTCAGATTTTGAAACAGATTGAGAGGACCTTTGAGTAATCTTCTTTTCTGTTTCAGCAGCTTTGAAGGCAACACCTTTTTTTGAGGAGGATGGCTCTTCATGCACCTTCTTTCTGTTGAGATCAAACTCATATGCCTTGAGTTCAGAAAATACTTGCTGCATTGGCATGTTGTCAAGATTGCTAGTATTTTGCATCATGACAGAGTATATATCCCACTTGGATGTGAGACTTCTTAAGATCTTCAAGGCAACTTCTCTTTTGGCATAGAACTTGCCAAGAGAGTTTATCTCATTCATGATGTCAGTGAACCTGCCATCAAGGTGATCAATAGTCTCATTGGCTTCCATAGAGAATTGTTCATATTTTTGGATAGCCACTTGAAGTTTGTTCTCCTTGATCTTTTGGGTACCTTCACACATAAGTGCTAAGGTATCCCAAATCTCTTTTGCTGATGTGCAGTGATACACTCTTCCCATCACTGCATCTGGAATAGTCTGGTACAGTGTGTTCATTGCAATGTAGTTCAGGTTGTGCCTTTTTCTTTCCTCAGCTGTAAAGTCATCTTCATCCTTTGGCAGCAACTCCCTTGGATCTGCTTTCTGGGCATCAGTGAGCTTGGGATTTGCTTTGGTGAATGTGAAGGGCCCTCTGGTGATGACTTTAAGCATCTCATCATGCTGACAAGCAAGATGTGCTCTCATCCTGATCTTCCAGAAATCATAGTTCTCAATTGAGAACATTGGCAGTTTGTGATGAGAAATATGGTTGACTTGGTTTGGACCCATATTGTTGATGGTGTTGACAGCATCTCCTGGAACTGCATTGTTAGCCATTTCAATGGATGTAATATAAGATGAACACAGATAAAATTTTCAAAAATTTGGATCAGTTCAGTGACCACAGAAAATTTGATTTTGAAAATCAGTTGGATTTTCAGAAGCAGTGGTCTATGAACCCCTGCTCTGATACCACTTGTTGGTCCTTGGTGGAGTATAACACAAGTGTATGGGGGGGGGGGAATGCACTTGTGTATGCAAATTCTTCTCTTTTTAACAAAACTGGTCTTATCAGGCAGGTTGTCTTACAGCTGGCCTGAGTGTGATCTTTGATAGATACTTGTCCTACTGATTACTATTGAGTGATCAGTTGGCTAGATATCTAAAAGAGTTGCTAAGTGCGGAATGTGGTTGGCCTTTGACTTAAAGAAATACTCCAAGTTAATTTCTGAAAAGACAGTTATCAGGGACTTTGTCCAAAACAAATTTTCTCACTTACTAGAGTTTGTTCTTTGAAAATTGTTTGAATATGAATGCAATAAAGAATGCAGTAAGTAAGAGACACACAAGTTTATAGTGGTTCAGAGACTCAAGCTCCTACATCCACTTTCCCTGATTGAACAGGATAATTCCTTCACAATGGAATTAGCTTGTTTTATAGTGCCAAGGTGCACTGATCAACAACACTCTCTTAGTGTTTTGATCCCTAGGAAAATCTGAGTCCTAGTGCTCAATCTCACTGAGTTAAGACTGTGTTTCACTCTAACAGTCCTTAACTCCTCACTTCTACAACAAACACTCTCTTCACTAAATGAGATAAGGTTTGAGGTTTGGTTCCAACTAGTAGAGATATCCTTTACAATGAGAACAGATTTAAAGGCTTAGGATATCTCAATGCTAAGCTAGGATGTTTACAAAGAATGGCTTAGCTAATTTGAAGTGATTCAGGAAACTTGGGATTCTTGTGAATAGCTTGGTTTCCTTTGAAAGCTTAATATGAGTTTGATAGCTTGTAGTTGGATGATTTTCCCTTTGATCACTTTTGTATATATATAGGCATATTTGAACAACTATCCGTTGGAGAGATAGCAATTCAAACATGTCTATTTGCAGCACCATTGAAACGGCTAAGAAGCTTGACTTCTTTTATCCACTGTGTAAAAGGGCTCTTCAATGGTTGCTTGAATGAATGTGTTGACTTCTGAAAAATGCGGCTGAGATGACTTGTGACAGTTTCCAAATAGGCACACTTCCCAAGGTTGATTTGTGGCAGAATCTACACTCAACCAACGGTAAGATGGGACAAGCTCCCTGAACATTCTTGCTGCTGTTTTAGAATGTTCCAACATTCATTCAATGCTTCACTCTTTAATGCTCTAAGTCTTCAATGCTTGGTTCAGGCATGATTGGCAATAAATGCTTCATTGAATGTGTCTTCAGTAAGCTTTTGACATTCAATTCTCTTGATCATTTGTACTTCAACTGTCTTGATCTCTTGCATTTATGAGCACAGCTTTAGTGTTCTTGATCTCTTCAGCCCGGTTGTCCACTTGGTCAGCTGTCCTGATGATTCAGCAACTTTGGCCTCAAGACTTAATACCTATCAAGCTTTCTAACATATAGCATTGGACAACTATCCTGAACTCTAAAATCTCACAACATTTCAGAGATTTTTAACTTAAGCATTCTACATACTCAAGTGTTCTGGGACAACTTGCCTGAACAATGACTTGAGCATATCTCAACTAATCTGTACATCATCAATCAGGGGTTTTGGTATCTAGATCAAAATCATTTTATTCCCAACAATTGGAACTCTTTGGGCTTCGTTTTTTATTGTGAAAATCAGCGAGATGGAATGCGCCCGAATATTTGGGTGTTTTGTAAAGCATTTATTGTGCAGCACACGACATTGATTCTCTCTTCGGAGCAGATCATAATTCTCCGCACGACACTGCATAATTCCACCTTTCACCTGGGCATGGTACATGCAGCATCGGATCTAACCAGCCGGCGGACTTTATGGAAGGACATTTTGACATTACAATTGAATTCTTTGTGTCTGATTGGGGACATCAATGCAGTAATGGGTGCTCATGAACACACAGGCCTCACTAGCCCAAACTCAACTGCATGCCGAGAGTTTCGAGAGTTTGTGGCGGAGGGTGGTCTCCTAGACCTGAGCACAGAGGGGCTAAAATTTACATGGATGGTGCGCCGGAAGGATGGCAGTGTGGTGGCTTCACGCCTGGACAGGGTATTGGCATCGACGGAATTCATGGAAATCTGGTCTGCAGTCTCGGTTTCAGCGCTCCCAAGGGCCTCTTCGGATCACCACCCAATCTTGCTAGATTTCACTTTGGGTTATCGCCCACAGGCATCCCCCTTCCGCTTCCAGAAAATGTGGCTGAGTGACTGAAGATGCTTAGAGGTGATACGAAGTTCCTGGCAAGTGTTTGTTCCAGCACCGGACCCAATCTCCCTGGTCCGAATTAAACTGAAGAAAGTAAAAAGTAACTTGAGGCGGTGGAACATTGAGGTATTCCGCAACATTCACTCTCGTGTTAAGGAAGCTAAGCAGCGTTTCTTACTGCTCCAATGTAGAATTGGAATGGAGGGTTACTCGGCGAAAACGGTGAAAGAAGAGATTGATGTAACAATAGCCCTACATAAGATATTGAGGCAACAACAGACACTATTTGCTCAAAAAAACAGGATCACTTGGCTAAATGATGGGGATCAAACACAAATTTTTTCCATAAGATGAATCAATTAAGGAAGGTTCGACGGCCAATGGAATATTTAAACATAAATGGTGCTGGGTGTTGTGATCAAAAGGCTATAGCAAACCACATTACACAATTCTACAAGAAGCTTTTCACTGCCACTGACCTTATAACAAATCGGGGATTCGCTGCTCTCAATGGTGTCATCTCGGCAAAGCTCACTCAAACACAGAATGACACACTAATGGCTACCCCCACCCCGATTGAAATACACGCGGCATTCTTCAACTTATAAGCGGATAGTGCCCCTGGGCCCGATGGATTTGACGGTCATTTCTTTCAAGCAGCGTGGGATATCATCGATGAAGACATCATCAGAGCCGCCTAATATTTCTTTCGCTTCGCCTTTCTTCCGCATGGTCTAAATTTGATTTGGGTCACTTTGATCCCCAAACACACGGGAGCGGACAAAATAGAAGATTTCAGACCAATAGTTCAATTTTTTCTATAAGGCCCTATCCAAAATTCTAGCTACAAGATTGGGAACCGTCCTCTCGGTAATATTATCAGAATACCAGTTTGGCTTCATCCCAAATCGCAGCGTCCACCATGGCATTGCGCTAGCATCAGTGGCATTTAATTGTCTCGATAGAACAAAGGTCCACGGAAATATGGAGCTGAAGGTTGATATTCGAAAAGCTTTTGACAGAGTTCATTGGGATTTCTTAATCGAAGTAATGAGACGCCTGGGATTTTGTGAGGAGTTTATCAATATGGTCAACTGCATCTTCAAGTCAGCTCGCCTCTCAATCATGGTAAACGGGCAGCCGCAAGGGTATTTTCAATGTACACGGGGAGTTAGGCAAGGCGATCCTTTATCGCCCCTTCTTTTCTGCTTAGCGAGGGAAGCTCTCACGAGAGGGCTAGACAAGGTTGTGGACAGTGTCCAACTACAGCCAACGTTCATTCGGCGAGGGTTGGAATGCCCAGTGTCACTATTGTACGCCGACGATACCCTTATTCTATGTCGTGCAACAAGGAGCAGTTTAAGAGCAGTAAAAGAAATCTTAGAGTGTTATGGTGAACTATCAGGGCAAATATTTAATCCGCGTAAATCTTCCGTCTACTATGGGAAATACGTGACCAATAACAGCAAAACTTATGTGCGCCAGCTGCTGGGATTGACCGTTGACTCTCTCCCGTTCACATATCTCGGCGCACCACTGTTCAGAGGTTCCCCAAAGGCGAGGCACATGCGTGAGGTATCGGATAGAGTCGTAATTAAGTTTTCAGCTTGGAAAAGATCAGCTTTGTCACTAGCAGGTCGGGTATGCTTGGTAAACCACGTAATTACATCATCTCTAGTGCACACAATGATGGTATACAAATGGCCGAAGAGCTTGCTATGGAAAATTGAATGTGCAATGAGAAATTTTATTTGGACGGGCGAAATTGACAAAAGGGGATATTGCTCGGTTTCTTGGGCGAAGATGATTGCTCCGAAAAGAGAGGGAGGTTTGGGAGTTCGATCAATTGATTGTGCGAATGCAGCCTACCTTCTGAAATTATCATGGAATATCTTAACAGATACAAGTCAACCAATGTGTTTTTTAAGAAAACGCTTCTTGCCACAAGGAAGAGTGAGAGAAGCTACAGTTGCGTCGACAATTTGGAGGGGAATTCGGCCGCATCTGTTGCAAGTTTCAGCACAAGCCAGGTGGATTGTCGGCAAAGGCGAGTCAATAAATTTTTGGACGGATAATTGGCTAGGATACACCATAGCTGATCGACTAAATATGCCAAGGTCGATCAGACCATCTTACAATTACTACATATCAGATAACTGGAAGATGGGAAATGGTTATTAGACGCGGATTTTTTGAGACGATGCCCTGATATCACTTCGGACATTGCAAACTACTTATGCGCGGCAGATGGAGATAAACAAATATGGTCAGCCTCTGTTCATGGCAACCTAATTGCTAAAATCGCTTACGAGCAGATTCAACCAAAATTCCCAACGGTCAACTGGGGAGCTTGGATATGGGCATCGTTCATTCCACCGAGACAATCAATGGTGACATGGAGAATAATTCATGGAGATAAACGAATAATTCTTGTTTGGTTCTTGCAAGCTATGAGTGTCAATTTCAGTCCGCAAATCACAGATCTTTGGAGATTGGCTCTGATATCCTTAATGTGGCAAGTGTGGCACTGCAGAAATGAGGCAACATTTAACAACAATTGTGCGACGCTAGAAACGACACGAGTTGCTGTCTGGGCCCTAATTAGCGAAACTTGCCGGGATAAAATGGGCACAATGCATAACACGGTGTTCGATCTTGGGGTGCTTAAGGCATTCCGCATTAAAGGAAATCCCAGGAAGGCACCACTGGTAGTCACGGTGCGATGGAAACCGCCGGCAGCAGATGTGCCAGGAGCTATTAAGGGTGCGGCCATTTATCGAAACCATTTGGAGAATTTCTTGGGTGCCTTCTCAATGAACCATGGACAAGGAATGGCTTATGAAGCAAAGGCCTTAACTGCCTTACACGCCATCCTACAGGCGAACATACACGGCTGGAAAAACCTATGGCTGGAATCAGACTCGACGTATGTGGTTCACTTATTAACGGCGGCGCAACAGAACTTCCATGGCGCCTGAAACCATTATGGCAACACCCAAGTAGGGTGGCTCACGGAATGCGGATAAAAATCACCCACATTTTCAGGGAAGGCAATGCAGTGGCGGATTGCTTGGCAGTAAGAAATATTGATGATTTCCGTTGGTTTGATGAACCACCAGAGCAGATTAGAACTCTACTGCACAAAGATTTGCATATTGATTTTTACAGATTTAATTCTTAGAGGAGTCTACCTTTTTCCTTGACTAAGGTTTTTTCCCTAAGAGGGGTTTACTTAGCAAGGTTTTAACGGGGCTCCGGTCATCAGAACGACATGTGTTCTTATTGATTTTAGGTTTTCCAGCAATAAAAGAACTGAATTTATACAATATTAATTATAATTAAATAAGTAATTATAATTTAATTAATTATATTAATATTACTAATTGCTTAAAAAATGAGATACATCCATTTTATTTAAAAAGTCACTTCTTATTTTATTCTCTTCTTTTTAGTGTAATTTTCAACATTCCCCGTAATACGTGGATGCTCATCTAGTTTTAATATATAATCATTTTAGATTTGGGTCTATATTTAAATAGACTTTTCAAAAGTACATCAAATATGTACATTAGCTGTAATATTTTGGTTATTTTCGGATAACAATTAAGGATCCAATATATGTTACAGAATTTCACCATATTTACAGAAGTAATTATATAGTGAAGATTAACATTTTTTATTTGTTGTTGTTATTTTATATATATATATATATATATATATATAAATAGGTGATTAGTTAAAAAAAAACGTGTGATGCACAAATAGATATTAAATATTTTTTTTATATCTTGACAGTTTATTTATTTATCTTATACATTTATAAATTTTTTAGACTCTTAGACCGTGCATTGCATGTATATATATATAAACCATTGGTTACATACTTTGATACTAATGTATATTTTTTATTTATACAAATAATTATAATTATATATATATATATATATATATATTACTAATATATTAACACTACGTAATTCATAAATGGTCATAAGCGTATAACATTACAACAAGTTCAAATAGAATTATAAATAATTCATAAATTCAAATTTTAAAGTCAAAATAAAATTAAAAATAAAATAATATTTAAGTATATAGTACTTTACTAATTTTAATTGTTTATTTGCCTAAAAAAATATTGTTCGGACCAAACGGGTTGTCCACGGTCCGTCAGGCAAAAATCAATCTAGCCCATTAGGCCCATCGAGCCCATCGGGTTGGGCCAAATAGGTCCGATTCTATATGAGTCTGCAATTTTAGAGCCCAGTCCTGTCACGTCCCATTTTCCAAAAATATAGATTTTACAAAAAAATAGTTGTTGATATAAAAATAAAAGGGCATTAACCAAAATTTTGAAATAAGAAGTTAAATTTACAAATTTATTTTCTTCAATAAATATAATAACATTCGACAGAAGCTTAAATAATAACAACTCGAAAGAATTTAAAAATATCTAATGAACCATTTCTCAATATTTCATGAAAAATTTATTAAAGAGGTGAACTATTTCATGAAAAATTTATTAAAGAGGTGAACAAGATCAATTGATTTTATTCAGGGCGGACCAAAGCACACCTCAGGGTGGCCATGCCTCAATTTTTTTTTTATATATATATATATATACTACTGCGTAGTTATTGAATTAATTAATAAATTAATTAATTTTATTATAAATAAACCTATTTCTTAATTATTGGTTGGGTTAGTAATTAGATTGTTCTCCACTTTTTAAGTAACGACTCTTATCTAAATACTAATTTTAAATTTACTTTAATTTTTTATATGGGCTAGTGTTGTGTATTGCATACATGCATTTCATCCCAATTAGGCAAGTCAAAACCCAAGCTCAAAAGTCAAATTAAGTCAATTTTAAAAAATTCGCGGGTTATAAGTCTGGATCCGAGTTGTCCAGAAAATTCGCGGGTTGCAAACAGGTGATTTACTACATGACCAAAATATTGTTACTACAAGACCAAAATATTACCACCACAAGGCAAAAAATTTAATACTACATGTCAAAACATTCTAACAAATTCACCAAAAAATTAAGTTTTCAGAATATTTTTGAACATGTAGTAATACACTTTTGAACTTGTAGTGATAAAATTTTGGTCTTATAGTAATATTATTTTAGTCATGTAGTAGCCGAATAAGTCAAAATTATTTTAGTAATTTTGCCCAAAAAAAATAAGTGTCCAAAATATTTTTGAACTTGCAGTAATACACTTTTGGCCTTGTAGTAACATAGTTTTGATCGTAAAATAATATTTTAGAGTGAAACTAAATATTCTAATTAAGGTTGACCCGCTTTAACCCGCGTTGACCCACAAATTTTGACTTAATTTACCTAATTAAGTCAATATTGCATGCAATATTGCATATAAGTTTTTGCCTTTTTATATTTTAATTATATAAGTTAATAATTTTTTAAAAGGTCACTATCAAATATTAGTATATATTTTTATTGACAAATTCTTATATACAATTGAATTTCAAGTGTTTTTAATATATTCTCAATTATTCAATTGAATTTTTATATGCCACGTTAGAACCTAGTTAAAATTGTACCATATAATATAAACGTGTCTCATTTTAATTCCTTATATTTTATGATTTGAATTAGGGATTGTAATTTATTTTTTAGCAAAAACACATTATATGGTTTGAAATATTTATGTATTTTAATATATTTAACCATGAAAAAAGATATAAATATAGAATATTTAAATTTTATTAACGAACATATAAAATTGGCCCCCTCTCAGTATCAATCCTGGGTCCGCATCTGGTTTTATTAAATGATAATAACTTTATCATTCACCGCTCCTCCTCGCCATCAGCTTCTAAAATCTAAAAATGTTAAAATAAAGGGGTAAGCAAACCACAGCTCAGTGGGGACAAGCTTGTCAAAATTAAATACAATAAGCAATTAGATTACCACAAACGTAAATATGCGTTTAATGTATTGCCACTTCTCAAGTTCTCGTTTATAAAGGTCAGAAAACCTACTTCTCAATTTTTCGTTTATAAAGGTCAGAAGACCTACTTCTCAACTTTTCGTCAGAAGACCTACTTCTCAACTTTTCGTTTATAAAGGTTAGAAGACCTACTTCTCATACATATTGACATGAGTAACAATAAAATTCCAAATAGCATTTAATAATGACAAACAATTAAGATAGAAATCTCCACCTTAATAGATGAAGGTGGAAGTAATACGTAAAAGGCTCGTGCAAAATAACATTCGTAATTGTTGTCGCCATTAAAATGAAAGACCGAGTTTTCTTTTAGCTAAACTCAATCCTAAAATAATATATTGTTGTTAAGGGAATTCCTAAAATGATTAAAAGGTAATAATATGTACTCCCTCTGTCCCATAGGAACTTGCACACCTGAGATAACACGCAATTTAATAAATGTGTAAAAAAATGTGTAATGGGTGATGTTTTGAGGGGTAGTTTTGTAAAGTTATAAATAAAGTAAAGTAAAAAGTAGATTGAGTGTGGAAAAGTAATGTATGGGTAAATCATTAATTCATATATTTCAGAGTTCTATAATTGCTTACGTGTCAACATTGAGGTTATGGACCCGTTTCTTATTTCTTCTCTTTTAAAGGTTAGAATAAAACTGTATGCCTCTATCTTTCTTCTCCTACTTCTAGGTCTATCATTAATTTATTTTGAAATCCTCAATTTTTATGATTTTAAAAATTTTACACCTGACGATTAACCGCGTGTTTCATTTTCTGGGATAAGCATTTCCAGGCTTCCAGCATGGTTTTCGAGGTGCACATTTAATTTGTTATTTAGAAAACACCTTCAGGTGTGATATGCTACAATGAACTATGATTACACCATTTATAATTTTTTTTTTGCAGCCGTCTTCTTCTTTTCTTCTTCACTTTTGCTCTCAGATTCTATTTTGTATTCTTTGTATTGTTTTTTTGGGTTATATATGCATTTATGTGTAGATCACTTCTATAACTTGCTGCTAAGATTCAATTGTTAAGAAAATGGTCTTGCACAATATTTTAAATAAGGTAATTTTATGTTTTTTTTAAATAGTGTAATTTTTTGTTTTATGTGTATTCTGTTAACATTTTTTTATTTTATCAATCCAATTCTTACTAATTCCAATGTATGTTTGAAATACAGAGGTATCAATCCAACTCCTACTATGTTATTTTAAAGCTATAACTCATTTGTATTTTTTAAATTGACATGAGAATTTTAAGAGAATATTAAAATATATATATATTTTTTTTTGGTTAAAAATGAATCGCGCAGAAATCGACTCTGAAATACTTGAGTGGTTAAACAAGACGGTTTGAAAAAAAAAAGTTTTTCTCCATCTTTTTATTTTAACTCAGTATACTAACTCTAAACATGATGAGATGGTGTCCATTCATTGAGAAAGTCACCAAACTAAAATTGGTGCACTCACTTTTTTTTTTTAACCGTTTTTTTTCTATTTCTTTCTTTCTCTCTCCCCTCACCCTTTTCTAACCGTTTTTTCTCTTCTCCTTTCTTCTTCTCTCTCCCCTGTAACACTCTCCTTTCTTCTTCTTTCTTTCTCTCTCCCTTCTTCTTTTTTTTTTTTTCACATCTGTAACCACAACTTATTCTCGAATTAATTCCTGAATTATTGAAAATTGGTTCGTAAAGTTGATGATGAAATTATTAAATTGACGTTTTACTCTTTTAAGAAAATAAATTTGTTTAATTTATTATTAATAACAAAAGTTCGTGAAAAACATAAAAAATAACAGAAAAAAAATTAGTTAATTACGGAGAAGACAAAAATAAATACTCCAATACTAAAATTGAAATGGTTGAAAATAGAAATTTTAGGTGAAAAGTGTAATTCTTATTATTGAAAAGTGGTAGATTTTATTATTGAAAAGTGTAATTTTTATTATTGAAAAGTGGAAGATTTTGTTATTGAAAAATGTAATTTTTATTATTGAAAAGTGGTAGATATTTTAACTGAAAAGTATAATTTTTATTATTGAAAAGTGGTAGATATTTTAACTGAAAAGTGTAATTTTTATTATTGAAAAGTGGTAGATTTTGTTATTGAAAAGTGTAATTCTTATTATTGAAAAGTGGTAGATATTTTAACTGAAAAATGTAATTTTTATTATTGAAAAGTGGTAGATATTTTAACTGAAAAATGTACTAATTTTTATTATTGAAAAGTGGTAGATGAAAAGTGTAATTCTTATTATTGAAAAGTGGTAGATTTCATTACTGGAAAATATTATTTTTATTATTGTAAAGTGGTAGATATTTTTAACTGAAAAGTGTAATTTTTATTATTGAAAAGTGGTAGATTTGGTTAGTGAAAAGTGTAATTCTTATTATTATTAGGGGCAGTTTCTCATAAGACAATTTCACACATAAAAAAAACATGGAAAGACAAGTTTTATTTTTAATTCAAATAAGGTAAAAATGGGTGATAAATATACTAAACTGCCCTTCTAATTAATAAATTCGAAAATAATTCTTTAATTAAGTAAGTAGTCACCCATTTTTAAAACTAATTCTGTAAATCAAAAATTTAATTCCGCGAATTAATGACGTTTCCATATTTGAAATAATAATTGACACATTTAAGCTGAGGGGAGAATCCCATTAGTTTCGAAATTCTGAAATTGCATTTTGAGTTCGAAATTAAAATTCAAATATCATTATTATTTATAAGTCAACTAATCAAATTATTTCTTCACTCAAATATGCACATCAGTAATCTAGATTAAACAAGAAATTAAAAATTTATGGTTTAACTGAATATATATTATTTTTATATTTAATAAATTCTGATCTCCAATTTAAATATGTATAATAAAAAAATGCGTATGCAATTAAAAATACATATTTATAATATATATGCAAAATATTTATTGCATATACATTAAAAATTGTTGCATATTTTCAATGATATGCAAAAATATTCATATTGTTAATAATATTTTCAATGATATGCAAAATATTTATTGCATATACATTAAAATTGTTGCATATTCTCAGTGAAATGCAAAAATATGTTGCATATAACTTAAAATACTTCATAATATCCAATAGAATAATATATCTGTAATAAGATGTTCTAAAATATTAATTTTATTTTTAAAAAATCAGAATATGCATTATACATACAAATATATACTTAAAATTGACTATATTAGGCTCTTTCTCAACTGTGAGCTCCTCAAACATGTCCTGATCACCTCCAGGCCTTTCAGCGTTGAATTGCCTCCCGGCTTCGTTTATGTCTTCGGGCCACATCGAAGACAGGATGACGTCCATCTCCTTCAATTGGTGATTCATCTCCATTTCACATCTCATTTTTCCCCCAACACGTCCTTCTCCCCTTGAAAATGAAACAAAAACCAAAGAAACATACACTAAAATGCAATCACTACAAAATGATGTAAAACATAGCCTGTAAATGGAGGTTCACCACAAAACATATTCGTAGAAGCTAAGTAACCGACATGTCTTCTTTTCTCAAACAAAAAAGAAGAACAACTCTTATCATGATAAAATAGATTATCACATTAATAGTTTGAGTTTAATTATTAGGAAGGACAGTCCTATAGATTCTTCAAACATGCCAATAATTCATCTGCGAAGTGCTAAACTAAAGCACTATCCTTTCTCTCAATCCCAGAATTGTAATGCTTAACATTTACCACATTTATGCAAATACCAAAGTAAACATTACCAGATAATAGATATAATAGAAACCTACATCAATTTTTTGATCAAGAAGATAACAAAATGGAGTAAGAGGATACTCAACTTGTCCTTGTTTGGAACGGCTTGCCCTTGCTCCAAGTCGTCTTGTTTGGTAACAAGATGGGTAAGAGGATACTCAACTTGTTTCCAAATCCAACTGCGGCAGACACCACCCAATTTGCTGAATCGGTGTCAACGCGAACGTTCCTCTCAAAGTACATCAGTCGATCCGCGAACAATTTATGTCAATTTCCTTCAGTGATGCCGTCATAAATTGCGGCCATCACTCTCGCCTTTTGCAATGTGACTGAATCATAACTTCCGGTGAGACACAACAACATTTTGCTTGCTATGTCAAGGAGAGTCTTGTACTTGTCTAGAAGCTCCTTCTTCTTGACAGCTGGGATCTTTCCATCTCGACCTAGCTTCAATTTCTTACCACAAAAGATACTCAGGTATCTCAACTCCTGGCCAATAACATAGTTTTCAATATCAATCGAACCGATAGGCAGCTTCAAGTTCTTGAAAACATTATCTCGAGTAAGCTCTACTCGACTTCCACCAACGAATGATTGTATGGAGTCGCCTCTTCTGGTCGCATTGGCGTAGAACTCCAACACCTCTTCTTCCAGCACAATCTCCGGAAAGGCCTCCAAGTAGGGTCTCAACCCACAATGGCAGAACTTCAACAACACCTCCTTGTTGTCATCGGTGTGATTGCCTTTGAAAAATACAGAGCCTTCCACATGCACCTTCCCTTCAGATGCATACTTACCTAGGTCGAACCTAGCCTGCATGTTAGTCCTAACATCGAATAGAGAAACAATCGACATAGTAGATAGCTTGATTAAGAACAAATGGTTCGAATTAGCAAGAAAATTGATTGCTTGAGTAGGAGAGTAGTGAAAACGTAGGAGAGAAGAGTGGAACTGTTTGGGGTTTTGTTAAAACTGATTTTGAGAATCAATGTCCAAGATTGAATGCTTTGATCTAATGGTAGGGGCTTTTGAAATTCGGTTACGGAATCGAGAATATTACGTGATTTGATATTGTAAATTTTGGAATCCGCCTCTCCTATTGGTTAGGACAGAGGAGTGTACTCATCTGACCTAGGGTAGTAGGGTTTGGCGCGAACTGGGTGTATACACCTCATTAAATGGGAGTGTATAAATCCAATTCTAGGGTTTTCCAATTTTCACATTATCAAATTACATTAATACCCTTAATTCATTTTGTTTAAACACTTAGAGTATTTGAATTATTTAGAACACTTATCTTGTCTGTTCGAGTCTATCCAGAACAGACGAGTAGACTAAAGCGCACAAGACGAGTTCCCCCTTCGATTGTGCTTGTCTATTCTGAATGTCGAACGACTTCATGTACCTATCTTATCTAGTGCGACGTATGAGTGTAGGTACAAGTAGAGTAGAATAATTAAGATGAATATCAATCTAAAGCAATGGTCAAGGTTTCGAACAAGATGAATTTTAACAAACTTAAGAGTCAACATAAGGATATTTAAGAAATCAAAGATTCCCCCTTAAATGTTTATTCCCTTAGTATTACCCTCAGCTTTACTAGCTTCCTCATCGGGTTGTTTGGTCATCTTGTCTGACCTTGTATACCTGTCTGTTGAGCGAGTAGACGAGTGCTCTTGTTCTAGTGATCTTGTCTCCTTATTTCTTTGATGTACCTGTCTGGTTAGTACATAGCTGTAGGCAAATAGGGTCTAGATCAATTAGTCCTAGACTAATGAATAATTCACGAAAACGAGCCTCAGGTAATGGTTTTGTGAAGATATCAGCTCTTTGAAAATCAGTATGAATCTTTTCCATGCGAATATCCTTCTTTTCTACATGATCACGTATGAAATGATGTTTCACATCAACATGCTTACAACGTGTGTGCAAAACAGGATTTTGTGTAATGGCAATGGCACTATTACTATCACAGAAAATAGGAACATTTGATTCATATATGTTGTAATCTCTAAGTTGTTGCATGAGCCAAAGTAGTTGACTACAACAGCTACCAGCAGCCATGTACTCGGCTTTGGTAGTAGAGGTAGCCACACTAGTCTGCTTTTTCGAAAACCATGAAATGAGTTTTGTGCCTAAGAATTGACAAGAACAAGATGTAGATTTTCTATCTATTCTACAGCCACCAAAATCAGAATCTGAGTAGCCACTTAGAGATAAATCATCATTTGAAGGATACCATATACCACGATTGATGGTTCCTTTCAAATATTTCAATATCCGTTTAGTGGTTTCCATATGACTCTCTTTTGGATTAGCTTGAAATCAAGCACATACGCCAACAGAGAATGCAATATCAGGTCTACTAGCAGTTAAGTACAGTAAGGAACCAATAAGACCACGATAATAAGTTTGATCAGCACACTTACCATGTTCGTCTGGATCCATCCTGTAAGTAGGTAGCATCGGTACGCCAGTAGACTTGCATGTCTTAATACCATACTTGTCTAGAAGATTTCTAGTATACTTTGCTTGATTTATGAAGATCCCTTCAGGGGTTTGTTTTACTTGAAGACCAAGAAAGTAATTCATTTCACCCATCATAGACATCTCAAATTTACTTTGCATGAGTGTTGAGAAACTTTCACTCAGCTTTTTGTTAGGTGAACCAAAAATGATGTCATCTACGTAAATTTGGACGAGTAAAATGTCTTTCCCTTCTTGTCTTCTAAACAAAGTTATATCAACCTTGCCCTTAGTAAAATCATTTTATAATAGAAAGAGAGAGAGAGTATCATACCATGCTCTTGGAGCTTGCTTTAGTCCGTATATGGCTTTCTTTAATCTGTACACCTAGTTGCCTTTGACTTCAAAACCTGGGGGTTGTTCAACATACACTTCTTCCGCAAGAATACCGTTAAGAAATGCACTTTTAACATCCATTTGATATACAGTAAACTTCATATAGGCAGCATATGAAAGGAACAAATGAATGACTTCTAGTCTAGCAACAGGAGCATAAGTTTCATCATAGTCTATGCCTTCAGCTTGTGAATAGCCTTGGGCTACTAGTCTAGCCTTATTCCTAACGACTACATCATTCTCATCTTTCTTGTTTTTGAAAATCCATCGAGTGCCAACTACATTATGATGTTCCGGCCTATCGACAAGTTCCCAGACGTCGTTTCGAACAAACTGGTTCAACTCGTCTTGCATAGCGATGATCCAATTACTATCAGTCAATGCCTCTTTAACAGTGGTAGGCTCGATAGAAGAAAGGAAACAACACCAGCAAAACATAGTTGAATTAGGCTGTTCTTGCGACTCAAAGAGTTATCGTCTAGTCTTCACACCAATAGTAGAGTCACCAATGATATTTTCAGTATCATGCGCAGATTTCCATGTCTTTCAATTCTTAACAGGAATACTATCATCATCTACCTCAGGTATAGCATCATGCATATCAACATCATTTGTATCAGCAGTTTTCACAGGAGTAGATGAGTCAACTAGAGCAGGCATGTCAACTGGTCTAGTAGACTTACTTTGAGCACTTACCTTCTCGTTGTCATCAGACTCGAGAGCTTTTATGAATGGATTGTAGGCTTGAACGGATTCATAAACTTCTGATTCTTTGTCAGATTCGATCGTTAGATCAGTCACCTTCTCACTGATCTTGTCGGCAGACGAGTCCTGTCGAGATTCATCGAAAATCACATGTGGTGTTTCTTCCACACAAAGAGTTGAGTAGTTGAATACCCTAAATGCTTTACTAGTCGAGGAGTATCCTAAGAATATCCCCTCGTCTGCTTTAGCATCGAAAGCATTCAACTTTCTTTTCCCATTGTTATGAATGAAACACTTACAACCAAATATATGGAAATATGAAATTCTGGGTTTTCTACCTTTCCAAACCTCATAGGGTGTCTTGCCTAACGCCTTGTTGATCGCACTTCTGTTATGTGAGTGGCATGCAGTGTTGATTGCTTCAGCCCAAAACTTTTGAGGAGTTTTGTATTCGGCTAGCATGGTTCTACAGGCTTCTTTGAGAGTTCGATTCCTTCTTTCTGCTACACCGTTCTGTTGTGGCGTCCTAGCTGCACTAGTAAGGTGTTGGATACCACGCTTAGCACAAAAATCTTGGATATAGCAATTAATGAACTCAGTTGCCTTGTCACTACGAATTTTGACAATAGACTGGTTCTTCTCAACTTGTAACTTCTTTAACAGACCAGGTAGGAGAGTTTGTGTATCACTCTTCTTGTGTAGAAAGACTACCCAAGTGAACTTAGAATAGTCATTTACAACAACAAGTGTGTACCTTCTACCATTCAAGGTTGGAGGAGTTATCGGACCATGAAGATCCATATGTAGTAGTTCTAAGACTCTACTTGTTGAGAGAGTAGGAATTGACTTAAATGAACCTTTTACCTGTTTACCTTTCTGACAAGCATTGCATACATGTGATTTGTAATAAACTTCGTTGGGTAAACCTTCCACTAGGTAATCTCTTGCTATCTTATTAATTACCTTAAAGTTCATGTGGCAGAGGCGTCTATGCCAAAGCCAGCCAAGCTCTTTAGGGTTCTTAGTAAGTAGACAAGTATCCCTTGGACAGCTGTTCCAATTCACAATGTATACACTACCTTGTCTTACGCCGACCAGTAGGACTGTGTGCGTCCTTTTGTCAATAATCTCGCATTTGCGGCTTTTAAACTGCACCTTGTATCCACGGTCACAAAATTGAGAAACAGAAAGTAAATTATATTTCAAACCTTCAACGTATGAGACATCTTGAATCTCTACGTCTCCATTCCTGATGTAACCAAATCCTTTAGTGACAGCAGTGGAGCTATCACCAAATATCACTTTTGGTCCTTCCTGCTCATGGTAACTGGATAAGAGAGCCTTAGTACTAGTCATGTGGTGCGAACAACAACTATCAATGTACCAAGTTTCTCCTACTGAGCCACCCTTCTTATACAAGTCAAGTAGACCCTGCAATGAGGATATTCAATAATTTAGGTACCCATTTTGTTTATTGGGGTCCTGGTAGGTTAGTCGAGTTCAAAGGAATCCAAATATACATTGGAGTCTTGAACAAGTTCGATCTCTTAAGCTTCCTGCCATACTTGTTACAAAATAAGACCTTGTTGTCCTTATCTGGCCTATCATTCGATTTCGGGTCTACTCGTTTGAGATAGCCTTTCGACTTGATCTCTACTTGAGCAGGCACTGGTCTATGATAGTCAAAATAGGGCTTATATGCATTAGGTCCATACGGTTTATAGACATGTTTAGGTCTTTCCTCAATTATGATATCATATGACAAAGGTGGAGGATATAGGACAGGTTGTGTACGATATTTTGGAGCAACCTGTCTGGGCCTAGACGAGTAGAGCTGAGACTGCCTTATGAAAGGAGGTCTAGGCTCTTGTCGTCTAGTCTGTACTTGTCTAGTACTCATCTTCTCAGGATACCAATCCTCGTATCTGACCTGATTTGGTCGTCCACGATTATTGGTCCTTTGAAGATTAGTCCTAAACGGAACAGGCTTGTTGTTAACATTCTTTTTACCTCCCTTGGTAATCGGAGTGTTAACTCGAGTCTGTTTAGGTACAGTGCCAATATTGTATATCATTGGCCCTTTTCCTTTATCATTTGAACTTCAGATGAAAGCAGTAGGGTTCTTAATGACTCGAGTAGACGAGCTAGGTGAGTCTGCACCTATACCTGTCTTGTCAGCAGGAGCCCTATACCTATCTAACAATTCAAGGTTAATCTTAGAAGAGTTAACCAGGTCAGTAAGTTTAAGGTCTAGAGTGACAACCTCAGTCTCTAAGAACTTATTACGTTCTTCAAGTTTATTGCACTTGCTCTTTAAAACATTGAATTCATTTCTCTCAGTTGCATGTGTCTTAAGTAGGTTTTGATATAACCTGTTTGTCAATGCACACTTTTCTTTGAGTTGTCTTAACTCTTCAGTCAAGCGTTCATTTAGGACTGTTACATTAGGATCTACTTTAGACTGAGCTTCCTTAAGATCAATGATTTCTTGTTTTAAGGCGATGTTCTCGTCGCTGACTTCAATGAATGCCTGATTAGCTAGTAGGAGGTCTTCTTCATTCATACTAGTAGAGTGATGAAGACTACTCCCTACTTCACTACTGGCAGTATCACTTTCATCAGAATCCGATTCATCACAAGATTGAAAAGAAGTAGCAGATGATACCTCTTGATCGATTTTAGCCATGCAGCATAGGCCATCATCTACTATAAAAGCTTCATCGTGATCTCGATCAGACGGGTAGCTAGATGAGGACGATGTTAACTCGTCTGAATCTGAATCAGAGTCATCATTGGCCATCATTGCCTTCTTGCCACGGTTGTATCTTCTTTCCCTTCGTGCTTTGCGTTCTTCACGATCGTCAGTGCTCAGGTCTGGACATTCGTAGATGTAGTGACCTGGCTTTTCACAGTTATAGCACAAAAGATCATTAGTAGCCTTTTTAATAGGAGAGTTATCCCTTCGCTTATCACGTCTATCAGGACGCTTAATCTTCCTATCATCAGACTCTCTATCTCATCTATTACCTTTCGAGACTTCGTCTCTTCTTTCGGACGAGTTTCGGTCTCGTCTGGTCTCAGACGAGTTCTTAGAAGCAGACCCTCTATGATCTCTATAGAACTTCTTATATCTACCGAAACGTTTATTCAGCCTATCAAACTTTCTAACCATAAGGTTCACCTGATCTTTCAGACTAAGATCAGTATCTAACTCGTCTTTCACAGAAGCAGACTTAGTCTTAGACTTCGACTTGCCTACTCTAGAGGACTTAGACGAACTAGACTTAAAGGCAACGTTCTTCGATACAGCATGTTCTCTGTCACTGCTTGCTATGGGTTCATCTTCGTCTAAATCAAACTCATGAGCCTTTAGAGTTTGAAACATGGTCTCTGTTGTCCACACATCTATGTCTTCGGTATTCTTAACAAGCATCTTCACCATCTTCCATCTAGGATCTAGGCTTTTAAGAATTCTCAGGTTAATTTCACGAGCAGTATAAGATTTACCAAGGACTTCCAAGTCATTCATGATCTTAGTAAAGCGAGTATCCAACTGGTCAATAGTTTCACCAGTTTTCATTTTAAATGATTCGAATCTTTGAACAGCAGTAGAAAGCTTGCTTTCTTTGATCAGGGAAGTCCCTTCACAAATAATAGCTAAGAGGTCCCACATATCTTTGGCAGTTTTGCATTTTAACACCTTTCCTAGATACTCGTTAGGAAGTGTGTGTAAAATGTTATTCTTGGCCAACCTGTCCAAATTATTCTGCCTCATTTCTTCTGAGGTTAGCTCTGACCTGGGTTTTCGAACGAGAGTACCCACGGGGTTGTCCTTGTCGAGGGCAGCAGTGTTTGGGATCATCGTTACGATCGGACCTTCGATGACACAGAGATCATTAAGTCGTGAGTGGAGCTGAAGATGGCTTCCATCCTCAACTTCCAATAGTCATAGTCTTGCACCTGAAACTTAGGTAACTTATTAGCACTAATCTCTAAAGACATGATTCCAAGAAGATAAGTTTTAAGCAGTTTAGTATCAAGAAACAGATATATTCAAGAAATTCGATCAAGAACACGTAAGAGCACATACAATCTAGGACCAAGACTTCACCCAAGTCTTAAGTCGGTTATCAAGAAACAGCAGTTCGTAAACTACTGCTCTGATACCACTTGTAGGTCCCTAGTTGAGTTTAATATTGAGTAAGCTAGTGAAAATGTCTAGAGGGGGGTGAATAGACTTTTCAAAAATTCTTTCAATATATCAGAATACGAATGCGGAATATCAGAATATAACAATGAGCCCAATCCAAGTTTATACTCAACTAAATTCGAGAACTCTGTCATGAACACTCTACTAGTCTTGTTCAGATATGTAATTCAATCAATTAAGCAGTTAATCAATCAAACACAAATAAAACAGTAAAGTAAATCAAACACGAGATTTATAGTGGTTCGACAACTTGTCTACGTCCACTCTCACAAACCCAGTTGTGATATTCTTATTAACTCGTCCAATGGAGTAATGTGTGTTCTTGTAGCTTTTAGTCCCAAGAAATAAGGCTTAGATCTTCTCGATAACACTACCAAGTGTTTCTTCGATCTTACTAGAGATTTACAAGTATCTAGCAACTTGAAACAGTAAAAAATAAAACTTCTCTATCTTCAGTAGTAGCCTTCTTTGAATCTTCAATTTGTCTTCTGGCTTCTTTCTGAATCTTCAAATTCTGAGAGTAAATCACTTGAGTACGTCTAATTTGCTTCAGTATATCGATATGTCAGTAGTCTTTAATCGTTCAATACGCCATGTTATTTATAGACTTCCAACTTCAAGAACTTTCAGTTGTGTAACCAACTTTTCTTGAAAACTAACTCGTAACTGTTACTCTTTATCCATCCACGCGTTTCTGTAGTTAATTAGTTGTTTCTAACTAACTTCTTCAAACTTTATCTTCACACGCGTTTTGAATAACTAACTTCTTCCTTCTTGTTATGTTGACTTGTCTTGTCTTGCGCACCTGTCTTGTGTAGACTTCACCTTCTTCTTCTTCTTGCGCAGTCTTCTTCTGTAGTAGACTTAGATATAACTAATCTAATCCTAACAAGACTATTACATTTACATTAAGCTTTATAAAATAGCTTAGTCAACTTAAGAATCTATACAATGATTATACAACGAAAAACATGAGCTTCTATACACTTCGAAAATAGCTCAATAAACAACCTAAACAAATATATAAAGTACTTATAACATGTACTTGTCTTTTGAATACTTAAACTTTTCTTTCGAAACAACACTTGTCTTATGAATTAGTACTTGTCTTGTGAACTTCTACTGATCTGCTCAAGATAACTTCTTTAACTAGACTAGACCAGTCAACACTTAGAAAATATTCAAGTCTACTTTTGGCTTATCAAAATTTCATCTTATCTTTTCATCATTTAGGACTTGTCATAGGATTCATATCCCAGCAGTTTGATTAATCTTAGAAGAGTTAATCATATCAGATAGCTTCAGATCTAAGCTCAGTACTTCAGATTCTAAGAATCTATTGCGCTCTTCAAGTTTTTCACATTTAATCTTTAAATCATTGAATTCATTGGTCTCTTTAGCTTGTGTATGAAGCATACCCTGATATAATTTGTCCATAGATGCATACTTTTCTTTGAGTTGTAACAACTCTTCTGGTAGTCGTGCATTTAGAACAATTATATTAGGATCCACTTTTAATTGAGCTTCTCGAAGAGTAATGATTTCTTGTTTTAAAGATATGTTCTCATCACTGATTTCCATGAATGCTTTATTAGCTGGTAGGAGGACTTCTTCATTCATTCCATTGGAATGGTGAAGACTACTCCCTACACTACTATCAGCAGTGTCACATAAATCAGAATCAGAATCAGATTCATCATAAGATTGAAAAGAAGTGACAGATGATACCTCTTGATCGATTCTTGCCATCATAACCAGTCCATCATCTGCAATGAAGACTTCTTTCTCACTGCTAGAAGGGTACTCAGATGAAGACGATGGCAACTCATCTGAATCCGTATCAGATTCATTGTAGGCCACCATTGCCCTCTTACCCTTTGCATATTTGCGATCTCTCCTTGCTTTCCTTTCTCTTCTGTCTTCAGCACTCAGATCAGGAAATTCATAGATGTAATGACCTGGCGTTTCACAGTTATAACACAGAGGTTCATTAGTAGAACGTTTAGAAGGAGAATGATATCGGTTCTTGTCCTTTCTATCAGTAGAGTTCTTATCCTTCCTATCAGCAGAGTTCCTATCTCTTCTTTTCTCATTAGAGACATCATCTCTCCTTTCAGAAGATTTGTGGTCCCTTCTGGTCCTAGAAGAGTCCCTGTTACTAGAGCCCTGAGAATCCTTATAGAATCTTTTGTATCTACCATAACGCTTGTTAAGTTTATCAAACCTCTTTATCATTAAGTTCAACTGATCCTTAAGAGCAAGATCAGTACTCTCTAGTTCATCTTTTATGCTTGAGGACTTAGACATAGATGATCTAGACTTCTTAGAGGTAGATTCCTTAAGTGCAATACTCTTGGAGATTTCCTTCTCCCTATCACTGCTCACTATTGGATCTTCTTCATCCAATTCAAACTCATGCGCCTTAAGGGTTTGGAAAGTGGTTTCAGCAGACCAGGTATCTATATCCTGTGTGCTTTTAATGATCATTTTGACCATTTTCCACCTGTCATCTAAAGCCTTAAGAATATGAAGATTGATCTCCCTATTGGTGTAAGTCTTTCCTAAAACATCCAAGTCATTCATAAACTTTGTAAAGCGAGTATCGAGCTGGTCAATTGTTTCACCAGTCTTAATTTTGAATGATTCGAATCGCTGAACAGCAGTGCATAGTTTGCTTTCCTTTATAAGAGAAGTACCCTTACAAATGATAGCTAACTTGTCCCACATCTCTTTGGCTGATTTACATTTTACTACTTTCCCAAGATACTCGTTGGGAATGGTATGCAAAATGTAATTCTTGGCCAAGCTGTCCAAGTTATTCTGCCTCATTTCTTTAGTAGTTAAATCGAACCTGGGTTTAGGCACGAGAACACCAATGGCTTTGGTAGGTTCCAGATTTGCAGTGTTGGGTATCATGGTAGTGATTGGCCCTTGTTTGATCATGGACATCATTAGATCATGGGTTGAACTGAAAATGGCTTCCATCCTCAGCTTCCAATAGTCATAATCTGCCACTTTAAACTTAGGAAGTTTATTGATGTTAGTTTTTTCCATTATAGAATAGACACTTAAGATCAGTAATATATCAAGTAGATTCAGATAGACAAGTAAGATCAAGAAACAAGTATCAGTAATGAGAGACAGTTTAGACTTTCCCCAAAGTTTACAAGATTATCAAGAAACAGCAGTCCAAGAACTACTGCTCTGATACCACTTGTTGGTCCCAAAGTTGAGTTTTAGATTGAGTAAGCTAAGAAAAAGTCTAGAGGGGAGGGGTGAATAGACTTTTCAAAATCTATCAAAATATCAGAGTTTAAGTGCGGAAATACGTTCTGTACAATACTGTTCTTAGAATCAGATTAGTACTTTACAGTTTATCTTTTATACTCAACTTTTCTTTAAATCTTTTCTTAGAAAACTTACTGTTCTTGGTTAAAAAAATATTAAACAAATAATCAAAACATAAAGTAAAGAACACAAGATTTTATAGTGGTTCAACAAATGTCTACATCCACTCTCACAACTCCAGTCGTGATGTGAGTACTTGTAGCTTAGAGTCCCAAGATTAAGACTTTGATCTTGTCGATTATACCTCCAGGTATATCTTCGATCTACTAGTAATTTCACAAGTAACTAGCACACTTGTTTACACAGTACAAACTTAAAATGAAAAGTAAAACTTCTCTTTGTAGTAGCCTTTGATTCTTCAAATCAGATCTGTGGCTTCTCTTCAGTCCTTCTTCGATCTGCTTGACTCTGTGAGTTCTTGAATACTTGAATTCTCTTGATTGCTTTGAATACTTTTAATAGCAGTAGTATCAGTAGTCTTTTCAAGTAGAAGATCACACGGTATTTATAAGATCTAGTATGACAGTTGGCATTTTGTGAAACTAACTCTCAACTAACTCATAACCATTTCTTGTTGTAACTTCCTTCTTGTAACCAACTTAAACTTATCTTTCCAAGTCAGCATATCTCCAAATATATCTTCAGTTACGCTTCAAATAAGTTATCCAAACTTATTCTTCAATTCAACTAACTCAGCACAGTAAACTACTCTTCTTAGTTTTACTGCTCTGGTCAGTCAGCACAGTTCTTCCATAACTGTTCAGCTTCCTTAAAAAATACTTCTCTTGATTTCTTCATACTCTGAAGTAGTCTTCTAATGTCTTAGTCTTCTTTCTTCAATCCAATCTACTGCTCTGAACTTTTACAATGCTGAATACAATAGAATACAACTTTACATATATAAAACCTATTTATACATCAACTGAACTATATACAGATGAGTATATCTAAATCCTATACTACAAGCTGTCTATACAATACATTCTCAGCTTAGTTCTTAAACAGTTCATATATCAGATCAGTAAAACACTAAGATCAGTAAACTCAGATTTCATAACACATTAAGATCAGTAATCCTAATTCATATAACTCAGTTATAACAACATATAATCACAATCATCAATTAGAACATTGTTTATAAGATTCATATCCCAACATGTACCTTCTACCATTCAAGGTTGGAGGATTTATCGGACCATGAAGATCCATATGTAGAAGTTCTAAGACTCTACTTGTTGAGAGAGTAGGAATTGACTTAAAAGAACCTTTTACCTGTTTACCTTTCTGACAAGCATTGCATACATGTGATTTGTAATAAACTTCGTTGGGTAAACCTTCCACTAGGTAATCTCTTGCAATCTTATTAATTACCTTAAAGTTCATGTGGCAGAGGCGTCTATGCCAAAGCCAACCGAGGTCTTTAGGGTTCTTACTAAGAAGACAAGTATCCCTTGGACAGCTATTCCAATTCACAATGTATACACTGCCTTGTCTTATGCCGACGAGTAGTATAGTGTGAGTCCTCTTGTCTATGATGTCGCACTTTCGACTTTTAAACTGCACTTTATAACCACGGTCACAGAATTGAGAAACAGATAGTAAATTGTATTTCAAACCTTCTACGTAGGATACGTCCTGTATCTCTACATCTCCATTTCGGATGTAACCAAAGCCTTTTGTAACAGCAGTGGAGCTATTACCGAATATCACCTTGGGTCCTTCTTGCTCGTGGTAACTCGATAGAAGAGTACCTGTCATGTGGTGCGAACAACCACTATCAATGTACCAAGTTTCTCCTACTGAGCCACCCTTCTTATACAAGTCGAGTCGATCCTGCAATGAAGATTTTCAATAATTTAGGTACCCTCTTTATTTATTGGGGTCCTGGGGGGTTAGTCGAGTTCAAAGGAATCCAAATATACATCGGAGTCCTGAACAAGTTTGATCTCTTAAGCTTCCTATCATACTTGTACAAAATAAGACCTTGTTGTCCTTATCGGGCCTATCATTTGATTTTGGGTCTACTCGTCTGAGATAGCCTTTCGACTTAATCTCTACTTGAGTTGGCACTTGTCTATGATAGTCAGAGTAGGGCTTGTATGCATTGGGGCCATACGGTTTATAGACAGGTTTATGTTTATCCTCACTTATAATATCATATGACAGAGGTGGAGGATATAGGACAGGTTGTGTACGATATTTTGGAGCAACCTTCCTAGGCCTAGATGAGTAGAGCTGAGACTGTCTTATGAAAGGAGGTCTAGGCTCTTGTCTTCTAGTCTGTACTTGTCTAGAACTTGTCTCCTCAGGATACCAATCCTCGTATCTGACCTGGTTGGGTTGTCCACGACTAGTGGTCCTGTTTCGACTAGTTCTAAACGGAACAGGCTTGTTGTTAACATTATTTTTACCTCCCTTGGTAATCGGAGTGTTAAATCGAGTCTGCTTAGGTACAGTGCCTTCAGATGGCGTCCCAATATCGTATATCATTGGTCCTTTTCCTTTATCATTTGTCAAAGAACTTGAGATGAAAGTAATAGGGTTCTTAAGGACTTGAGTAGACGAGCTAGGTGAATCAGCACCCAACCCTGTCTTGTCAGCTGGAGCCCTATACCTATATGATAGTTGAATGTTAACCTTTGAAGAGTTAACTAGGTCAGTAAGTTTAAGGTCTAGAGTGACAACCTCAGTCTCTAAGAACTTATTACGTTCTTCAAGCTCTTTGCATTTGCTCTTTAAAACATTGAACTCATTAGTCTCAGTAGCATGTGTCTTGAGTAGGTCTTGATATAACCTGTCTGTCAATGCACACTTGTCTTTGAGTTGTCTCAACCCTTCAGTCCAGCGTTCATTTAGGACTGTTACATTAGGATCTACTTTAGACTGAGCTTCCTTAAGATCAATGATTTCTTGTTTTAAGGCGATGTTCTCGTCGCTGACTTCAATGAATGCCTGATTAGCAAGTAGGAGGTCTTCTTCATTCACGCTAGTAGAGTGATGAAGACTACTCCCTTCTTCACTATCAACAGTATCACTTTCATCAGAATCCAATTCATCACATGATTGAAACGAAGTTGTAGATGATACCTCTTGATCAATTTTAGCCATGCAGCATAGGCCATCATCTACTATGAACGCTTCATCGTGATCTCGATCAAATGGGTAGCTAGACGAAGACGATGGCAACTCGTCTAAATCCGACTCAGAGTCATCATTGGCCATCATTGCCTTCTTGCCCCGGTTATATCTTCGTTCCCTTCGTGCTTTGCGTTCTTCACAATCGTCAGTACTCAGGTCCGGACATTCGTAAATGTAGTGACCTGGTTTCTCACAATTATAGCATAAAAGATCGTTAGTAGACTTTTTAATAGGAGAATTATCCCTTCGCTTATCTCGTCTATAAGAACGCTTAAACTTCCTATCATCAGACTCTCTATCTCGTCTGTTACTTTTCGAGACTTCGTCTCTCATTTCGGATGAGTTTCGGTCTCGTCTGGTCTCAGACGAGTCCTTAGAATCAGACCCTCTATGATCTCTATATAACTTCTTATATCTACTGAAGCGCTTGTTTAACTTGTCGAACTTTCTAACCATGAGATTGACCTGATCTTTCAGACTTAGGTCAGTTCCATCTAACTCGTCTTTAACAGAAGCAGACTTAGCCTTAGACTTAGACTTGCCTACTCTAGAGCACTTAGACGAACTAGACTTAAAAGCAACATTCTTCGACACGACATTCTCTCTATCACTGCTAGAAATGGGTTCATCTTCATCTAGATCAAACTCATGAGCCTTTAGAGTTTGAAACATCGTCTCAGCTGTCCACACGTCTATATCCTGAGTATTCTTAACTAGCATTTTCACCATTTTCCATCTAGCATCAAGACTCTTAAGAATTCTCAAATTTATTTCACGTGCGGTATAAGATTTGCCAAGAACTTCCAAGTCATTCATAATTTTTGTAAAGCGAGTATCCAACTGGTCAATTGTTTCACCAGTTTTCATCTTGAATGATTCGAATCTCTGAACAGCAGTAGAAAGCTTACTTTATTTGATTAGGGAAGTCCCTTCACAAATAATAGCAAGACGGTCCCACATTTCCTTGGTTGTCTTACATTTTAATACTTTCCCAAGATACTCATTAGGAAGGGTATGTAAAATGTAATTTTTGGCCAAGTTGTCCAGTTTATTCTGCCTTATCTCTTCAGATGTTAGCTCTGACCTGGGTTTGCGAACAAGAACTCCAACAGGTTTGTCCTTGTCCAAAGCCGCAGTGTTAGGGATCATCGTCACGATTGGTCCTTCTGTGATGACTGAAATCATCAAGTCGTGAGTGGAGCTGAATATAGCCTCCATTCTCAACTTCCAGTAGTCGTAATCTTGTACCTGGAACTTCGGTAGCTTATTAGCACTTATTTCGAGAGACATGATTTCAAGAAGATTAGTAATAAGCAGTTTAGGATCAAAGAAACAGATATATCCAGAATAGTGATCAAGAATAGCAATCAAGAACACGTATGAGCAAATACGATCAAGAACCAAGACTTCACCCAAGTCTTAAGTAGGTTATCAAGAAACAGCAGTTCGTAAACTACTGCTCTGATACCACTTGTAGGTCCCTAGTTCAGTTAGATAATATTGAGTAAGCTAGGAAAATGTCTAGAGGGGGGTGAATAGACTTTTCAAAATCTTTCAATATATCAGAATACACAATGCAGAATTATCAGATTAACAATGAGCCCAATCAAATTTATACTCAACTAAGTCGCGAACTCTGTATTAACACTCTACTAGTCTTGTTCTTATATGCAATTCAATCAATTAAACAGTTAATCAATCAAACACAAATAAAACAATAAAGTAAACAACACGAGATTTATAGTGGTTCGACAACTTGTCTACATCCACTCTCACAACATGTCACACCCCAATTTTCATAAAAGTAGATTTTGCAAAAAAATAACTAACTAAATAATACAAAGGGCATGAACTAAAAAAATATAGTTAAAGAGATAGAATTTTTCAAACTTATTTAACAATAAAATTACTTAAATAGTTGTGGAAGACTCAATAAATGAACAGCTCTCAAAAGAAATCTGAATTATCCACTTAATCAAGTTTCAATATCTCATAAAAAACTTAATAAATAAATGAATTAGTCATAATCTCTTTTACTAAATGATGAACAATACTAATTCGTCACCGCTCCTCCTCGCTATCAACTCATTATCCTGAAATGTTAAATATTGGGGTGAGTATGCAAGCACACTCAGTGGAGACAAGTTATTCCAAACTAAATACTGAAAATAAACAGTTAAGTCATCAACGTAAAACAAATAGCATTTGCATATATACTTTGTCACTTTAAACTAATCAATATACTTTGCATTGAACACATATATTTTGCCAACATTAAAGTAAACACATATACTTTGCCCATATATACTTTGCCAATGTTAAAGTAAACACATGTACTTTGCCCATATATACTTTGCCAATATTAAAGTAATCACATATACCTTGCCAACATTAAAGTAAACACATATACTTTGCCCATATATACTTTGTCAATGTTAAAGTAAACACATGTACTTTGCCCATATATACTTTGCCAATATTAAAGTAATCACATATACCTTGCCAACATTAAAGTAAACACATATACTTTGCCCATATATACTTTGCCATTGAGCACAGCGGGTTGAACCCGAGGACCCGTCGATCCTGGACCCTCGTCAGGATCCCTGGCTATTAGAAACCTTGCCAATCGAATTGCATGTGCACATTAACTTTGCCAATCGAATCACATGCACACATTAACTTTGTCAATCAAATCGCATGCACACATTAACTTTGCCAATCGAATCACATGCACACATGAACTTTGATAATTGAATAGCATGCACACATTTAATTCATGTAGCAATAACTCAAAAAATTTATTTAAAGCATTTAATAAAGAATAACCATCGCGTCTCTACTAACCACTGTAGAGTGTGAACCCCACCTAAAATTAGTGTCGTGGATACAATGAATGCAATAGTGCAATGACATACTTCTCACAATTGTCGTCGTTGATCTCAACCTTAAATTAAATATATTAAAAACTAAATCACATCACTCCACTAAATTTACTGAAATGTCTAAATAAATAATTAAATATTTAGAATATTATTATTAGATATATTACTAATGATTTGTAGATATTATACAAATACATAAATATACTGAACCAACACGTGAGGAATAAACTCAGATTTTTCTATGAAAAATATATTCTTGATTATCAGAAATAATAGTAAACATTTTGTCCATCTTGAAATTAAAAAGTGTTGAATAAAAATGTTGGCTTATAATTGTAAATGCTGCCACTTGAAAATTAAATAAGCAAGATTAATTAGTATTGAGTTATTAAACTAAATTACTCCATTTTCGAAATTCTTTGACAGCAGAAAGAAGTTTGAGTCTCAAAGTCATTTATTTATTCCTAAATTAACAAATTACTCTATAAATAATAAAAGGCATCATAAGTAAAATTGAAAGGTTTTGAAAAGTGACTTACACAATATCTTGGTTAAACTTTTAGTAAAAAGAACCGTGAAGAAACATCTCTGGTTACTGCAAGCCTTGTTTTGGATTTTGGAGAGAAAATATTTTGGTGAAAATATTTATGTGATCTCATTTGGTGGAAGAATATCGGTGTAAAATAGTGAGGAGAATTAAGATAAAATTAGTTGAGAAAAATCTGTTTTCCACGTTGAAAAGTTATCTCCAAATTTAAAATTGAGTACCGAGAAACTTGGGAAAAGAGTTTGACAAATTCAAACGTCTTGATTCATTATTCAAGTTAAATATCTTAATAATAATAATAATAATAATATTAATAATATTAATAATAAAAATAATAAATTGATTACATATATATATATATGTGTGTACGCGTACTCTCACGTATATATAATATCATATATTTCAACTAAATCAATAATATCTCCAATAATATAAATATATTATTATATTTTATTTATATCAAACAAAACAATATCTTATAATATATGGTAAAATTCAGGGGTGTTATACAACACCAGTCGTGAAATTCTTATTAACTCTTCCAATCGAGTAATGTGTTCTTGTGGCTTTGAGTCCCAAGAAATAAGACTAAGATCTTCTCGATTATATCTCCAGATATATCTTCGATCTAACTAGCTATTTTACAAGCAACTAGCAACTTGAAACAAAACAATAAAACTTCTCTTCGTTCAGTAGTAGCTTCTTGATTTCTTCACTTGTCTTCTGACTTCACTTTCTGAACTTGAACTCTGCGAGTTTCTTCTCTTTGAATACTTCGTTAATCTCTTCACTAGAATGTAGAATGTCAGTGTATTATTATATCATCAGTAGTCTTTAATTGTTGAATACCATGGGGTATTTATAAACTTCCAATTTCAAGAACTTTCTGTTGTGTAACCAACTTTTCTTAAAAACTGACTACTAACTGCTTCTTCTTATCCATCCACGCGTTTATTCAGTTAATTAGTTATTCCATAACTAACTCTTCAATCTTTATCTTCACACGCGTTTTTATAACTAACTTCTTCATCCTTCTTGCGCACCTGTCTTGTCTCCATACTTAGACAAATTTTGACTTCTTTCTTACTCGTCTTGTCTTGCGCAGGTCTCCAATAGTAGACTTATATAGAACTAATCTAGTCCTATCATATCTAATCATAACAAGACTATTACATTACATTAAACTTTATAAATCAGCTTAGTCAACTTAAGATCTATACATGAATATATGAATACATATACAAAATATGAGCTTCTATACATCAATTAATATAGCTCAGTATAAATCCTAAAAATACATAACACAGTACTTATAAATCGTACATATCTTTTAAACACTTATCTTTTCTTTATTCGTGAACTCTTCTTATGCACTCTACTGATCTGTTCAAGATGACTTCATAACTAGACTAGATCAGTCAACACTTAGAAAATATTCAAGTCTAGTTTTGGCTTATCAAAACTCATCTTTATCTTTTCATCATTTAGGACTTGTATTAGGATTCATATCCCAACAAAATGTAATTAAAAAAAAAAGCTTCAAAGACACAATAAAGATGAAGTAAATATGTAACTTATCATTAATTTTCAATCACCTTGATGTAGATGCCTGCATTTTTTAATGTCTCAAGAGCCGACCAAGATGTAGCGAAGATGTTCACGGAGGCCCACACAACCCACGACCCTGCAATATTTACAGAGGAAATTCAGTAAGATATGGATATATAAACAATAGCCAAAGATAACTTTTATGGAGAAATCCAACCACTAATGCGTATGAAATCGAATCGATAAACTAAACTAAGAAATGAACAAACTATATAATGCCTAAAAGAAGTCATGGCCGGCCCGAGAACGGTGGTGTAGTGCGAGCGGTGGAGTATATGTGTTCTACGGCTATAATGGATCTCAACAACTCAAACTCCAGAATGAATTAATAAACTCAAAAGTAAAAACTCAACAACTCAAATTCCAGAATGAATTAATAAACTAAGGATCTCTCATTTTCAAGAAAAACACTGAGGCATCTAGAGTTGTGCCCGAGGATAGGAGACGTTGAATAGCCCCTGAGATAACAGATCGCGGCCAAGCGCTGCCTTCCGCTCCGACCGGTAGGGGCTCGTTGTCCAGCCACCACAAATACGCGTCTTTATCTTGGTACAGATCAGCTTCGCCATTGGCGGCGACTGGGCAGATACCGTCGTTGTAGCACCGATGCCGCGGTGGCGAGGGGAAGAGTTGTTGCGCTTCTTAGATAACAAATTTAGGGTTTTAATTAATTATCATCTAATGCGTGAAAAATGGTATTTCAATTTCGAAATTAATTATATATTAATGAATTAATATTGTTTTCTAAGACCAAGGGGCATAATCGGGTATTGACACATTAATTTGACCTTAATTGAAATGTTTTATTTTGTTTCCTTTGTTTGAAAATGAGTCTATAGAATTGTCCTTCCTAATAATTAAACTCTTATTATTATTGAAAAGTGGTACATATTTTGTAGTGTTAAAATATAATTATTATTGAAAGATGGTTACAGATTTTTGTAGAATTAAAATATAATTATTAAAAAAAAATTAGTTACTAGAAATTTGTAGGTTGGAGGAGGAGTTGAACCCGTGACCAAAAACTTATAGAATTAAAATATAATTATTAAAAAAAATATTTAATTACAAATTTTAGTGTTTAAATATAATTATTAAAAAAAAGTTAGTTACTAGAAATTTGTAGGTTGGAGGAGGTTAACTTATAAAGGATTTTTGAAATCGCTTGAACAGTTATTAGTTAGTTGTAAATTTCTGTTTTTATTAATATATATAAAATTAAATTGGAAATTAGTGTGCACATGCACACTGTGCACAAGAGACCAACTCAAATTCATTTTGTTTACTCATAATTTCTGCATGTTTTTGTAAAGTTCTACATTTTTTTATAGTATATTCTAAACTTCTTATGTTATGTCAATCCAACCCTTAATACTCGATCCATATCATTAATTGCTATTTTCAATTTATGAAATTTACAACTCATTTTATGTCTTAGATTTTTTCTCTTCTTACAATCAATTGTACCTATTTGAGTTATGTGTACCTCTGCATTATACGTACAAGGAGGAAATAATTATTCCCGTGTAGTAAACGGGTCGTGCACTAGTAAGAGTATATTTTGAGTGTGGGGGTTATGAAAATATTTTCTTTTATAGGATGTACAAATTCGTACGAGACATCCATTTATAGAAAGTGTGCAAATTTCTGTGGACGGAAGGAATATATATAGTAACTTCTTTAATAGCTTTAGCAACGTCCCTATCATGTCCTTTCTTGCCAGCGAACCCAAAATTCATTACCTACATAGACGGTAGGTGGGAGAAGTTTTAGAAAAATAAATGTAAATTAATGAAGATTTATTTATATTAAATTTTTCGATTTCAATTTTTGTGTTTTAGTTGGTGTTCCATCCTACTACACAATACGTGTTGTCTTAGACATGGATTTTTAACATGATACTCCATCTGTTCTAGTGAAATTTACTCAACTTCTCTTCTTGGTTCATTCGAATGAAAACAAATATGAAAGCTACTCATTTCTTTTTTTACAAACCATTTTATGTCACATTTCATTATATATTTTTTTTTCTCTCAATCACATCACCTCTAATACGTCTACAAATTCTATCATATTTCTTAACATGCGTGCTCAAAGTTCATGATTGGAATACTAGTGGAACACAAAATAAATAAAGAAACAACAAAATAAATAAGGCCCCGGATCTGCACTAAGACAGAACACTGAAACAATATCCAACTCTGGGACTCTCAAATGGCCAAGTATGAATTTGCTGAGATTTTGTTTATTACTCTTGTCACTGCAATAATCATGTTTTGTGTTTGGAGATTTAACAAAGGAAAAAAATGCTACTCCCCGACGAACTGGCCGGCGGTGGGAATGCTGCCAGGACTCGTGCTGAATTCTCATCGGGTCCATGATTATTTTACAGATGTTTTAAGTGAAAATGGTGGAAAGGCCCCAGCCTTTGCACCATGGATATGCTGATTACCAGTGACCCCACCAATATTCACCATATTTTCAGCAAGAACTTCTCAAACTATCCAAAGGGCCCTGAATTCCGCAAGATTTTTGAAATCTTGGGAGACGGGATATTCAATGCTGATTTTCAACTCTGGGAATTTCACCGGGGAACCACTCTTTCATTCATGAGTAACTCAAAGTTGTACGCTTTGTTGGAGAGTTCCGTTTGGGAAAAGGTGGAAAACGGACTTGTCCCTGTTCTTGATCACTTGTGTAAATTGGAAACAGAGGTTTGTGAAATTTCATAACAAGAAGGAATTGAATAGAGTGCATATTGAGATAATTTAGAAATATAGAAATGATATTGAAAAAGAATTACATTGTAATTATATGATCAAAATAATTATCATCCCTCCTCTTATATATATAAGAGGGAAGTTTACAGTATGGAAGTTACAACTACTAAAATGGAAGTTATAACTAAAACAACTACTCTCATTTGTTGTTATTCTTCACAAGGTTGATTTGCAAGATATATTCACTTTTGATTGTATCTGCAAATTGGTGTTGGATTATGATCCAGGCAGTTTGTGCATTCCTTGTGAGAAGGGGTTCAACGACATGGTTGAAGCTCTGCTGCACAGACACTTCATACCGGAGAGCCTCTGGAAGCTGCAAAAATGGCTTGGAATTGGCAAAGAGAAAGAAGCTTACACGAGCTTGGAAAGCCTTCGATGAATTCATATATCCACGTATCTTTGCAAACCAGGGAGACTCCTACAATTTGCTAGACTGGTTCAGAAAGGCCTACGCTATTCTACCAAGTTCCTGAGGGACACTGCTTTAAATTTGATGTTTGCAGGTAATCTAGCCCAAGATATTTGAATTTCACATCTCGTAAATCCCACAAAATGCTCTTTGAGTAGTATGAATGTGATGTGTATAATAATCCTATTTCTGTATTCTGATTTTTATGTTTTATTTATTTGCTTTCAGGTAGAGTCTCACATGGCTTTTCTGGCTAATTGCTGTAAATCCCGAAGCAGAAACAAAGATCCGACGAGAGATTGAAACGGAGGAGATTCACTGCACAAGAGTTGCGGAAGCTGATATACCTCCATGGAGCTTTGTGCGAGTGTTCCCTCCGGTTGCTTTAGAGCACAAAGCTCCAATTCGACAGAATCATCTACCGAGTGGTAATTACATGCAAGAGAATGCAAGAATCGTGATTTCATTCTACTCAGTGGCGAGAATGGAGAGTGTGTGGGGAAAAGACTGCTTAGAATTCAAGCCCGAGAGATGGATTACGCCGAGCGGAGGGATTAGGCACGAGCCATCGTACAAGTTCCCGGCTTTTAACGCGGGTCCGAGGACGTGTTTGGGGAAAGAGATGTCTTTCATTCAGATGAAGATGGTGGCTGCTACAATTATACATCATTATAATGTTCAACTTGTGGAGGGTCACACAGTCTCTCCTAGTTACTCTGTCATACTTCAAGCCAAACATGGTCTGAAGGTCAGATTGTCCAAAACTATGTCTCTGCAGATTGAAGAATGTTATCCTAAAATAATTGCCTAAGATTATAATATATATATCATTAATTATAATATTCAGAAATTACTTTTACAATGCATATATACAGTATGCGATTTAGCAAATGACAATTTAGTCAGTTAGGGTAACTAGATAATTATTTGGATCGAATTACTTCCCTTCCATACTCAAAGTGTAGCATATTCTATTGTCTTGATAATTTAATGCGTATAAAAATAGAATTTGGAGAGGTGTTTGATTCAACAGGATGCTCAAATCAGAAAAGTCAATCCAAGAATTAGAAGAGGGATTGGAATGACTATTTACAAGTTTACTCAAAACTAGAGTTTCACAGCTATTAGCCTTAATTAATATATGGCTACTAGCCTACTACAAAGTTTTGTAGTTTAGATACTATAGGTTCGGTTTTTAAACCGCCATATTGGACAGGTTTTTTTTCTTTTTCGTATTTTCATATAAAAAAAAGTAAAAACATGCTCTCATGGAAATTAAGATCAAAGTCTATCATTAAATTTCAAAGAGTACAAAACGGGAAGTAGCAACAAACTTGAAAGGAAACCCTAGAAATCCTTCGATGCCCGCAAAGAACCGAAGCAGCCAAATCGGTAGATCTAGCTTACTCATCTTTCATGCGCTTCTTCTTACACTTAGCTCTCATGGAAAATTAGAAATTGTTGTAAACTGGCTATCTGTTACTGCTAGCACCACCCTCTAAACTCTGAAGTAGAAGAAATGGAACAACTCTAAAAAAAAGAAATGGAGGAACAACTCTATGAAACTTTTTTTATACTTTCCCATACAATGCATATGAATTAATGCATTGAAAAGTCAATGAAAGTTGATCTTTTATTTCAAAAGAGAAGAAGGACATGGTACGTATTAAATAGTAGGTAGGGGTCATTTAACAATGGAAAGAGAAAAAGTAAATGGTAGGTGTCATGCCGCAACGATGCAGTCTATAATATAATTATTTAAAAATAACGATGTTTTGAGTAAAAATCGATGGTTTGGCCGGTTTAATCGAACTCAGCGGTTCGGAAAATTAGGTTTCGAAATCGAACCATCATTTTAAGGTTTCTGTGAGAGTTAGGATTTGATCACCGTAACTTTTGGTGAGTGAGAGAACTTGTATATATATGATGAATTACAAAGAGTAACGGTTTACAAGATTGTAGCAAAAGTAAATATGTACAATAATTATAAATCCCTATATACAAGGAAAGATGAGATAATCATGGAATTATTCCTTAATATCCCCCGTCAAGCGTTGCGTGGGATGTGGAAAAACGCAAAGCTTGGAGCGCAAGAACTCGAACGCAGGGCGAGGAAGACTTTTCGTGAACATATCCGCGAGCTGGAGATGAGACGGCACAAAATCGGTGAGTAGTTTCCCAGAAGTGACCATTTCTCGAACAAAATGACAGTCGATGGCCCTGTATTCAAATTCGCAGCTTGAGCGAGCAACTGTTGGTTGCTTCTTGGAGCTCCAAGAAACAAGATTGCCTCCCAAGAAGATAGCATAGCCGTAAGTTGAACGACGAGTCTCAAGACACCGAGCCCAATCAACATCAGAATAGCCCACAATTGATTGATCAGGTTGGCGAGCAAATGAGAGTCCATAGTTGATCGTTCCTTTGACATATCGGAGAATTGGTCGACAGAGGGCGCCTGAAGAAACTGACTGACATAATTTACCGCAAAGGAGAGGTCTGGTCGAGTGATCGTTAGATAATGAAGAGCACCAATAAGCGAGCGGTAGAGTTTAGGATCTGAGAACGAGGCACCAGTGCTCGTCAAAGATTCTCCGATGACCAAGGGAGTAGCAATTGGTCGAGAGTTAGCTAGTGATGCTCAGTCGAGGATATCACGGGCGTACTTGGACTGACCAATGAACAGACCATCGGAAGTGTTGGAGATCTCAAGTCCCAAAAAATAGTTCAGATGACCTAAATCCTTCAAGGCGAACTCCTTGTGTGCCTGCGAGATGAAGCGAGCAAGGAGAGGTGGATCATTGCTTGTAATGATGATTGTTGGTCCTAAAAGGAGTATGACAAAAGTGTATGGGGGGAGGGGGGGAATGCACTTGTGTATGCAAATCTTTTTCTTTTTAAGCAAATCAGGCTATCAGTAGAGTTGTCTTGGACAACTTCTCTGAGTATGTATAACTTTGTTCAGATAATCAAACCACTGAATACTATGAAGTACTCAGTTGAATAACTATCTAAGTAAGTTATATGTGCGGAATTATGGTTGGCCCTTTGTTTTTAAACTCCTTTTAATCCTGAAATTCTTCTTAACACATAAACAGTTTTCAGGGGACTTGTCTCAAATCTGTTTTGCACAACTTGTGAAGTATATCTTTTAAAGATCAGTTTGTGTGCAGTGTATGAATGTGTTACTTGAATGAGATGACTTGAAAGTAAATAACACAAAAGTTTATAGTGGTTCAGAGACTCAAGCTTCTACATCCACTTTCCCTGATTTAACAGGATAATTCCTTCACTTGGAATTAACTTGTTTTATAGTGTCAAGGTGCACTGATCAACCACACTACTCCTTAGTGCCTTAATCCCTAGGAATTCTGAGTCCTAGTACTCACTCTCAACTCTGAACTAAACTGTTCTTCTCTTGACAATTCCAGTTCTCACACTTCTACAATAACTCTTCTAACTTTACTTGAAAGATTTAAGGGTTGAGGTTGGTTCCAACTAGGTTGAGATATCCTTTACAATTAAGCTCTATATAAGGATAGGATATCTCTCTACACTCGATTGATATACAATGTGTTTCAGGCTTAGATGGAACTAGAAGTGTATGGAAACTCTAAGAATGAAATATTGTTTTAAGAGCTTAAGACTTGTTGGCTTTGAATGCTTGTAGTTTCCACTCATGTTGATTGCCTTCAAATGGTTTCCACACTCCAGTATTTATAGAGCAAAGTGAGGTTATGTCCGTTGGAGAGACAGCCTCAAATTGTCTATTTTAGTCCTCCTTGGACTTAGCATCTTGAGGATAGATTCTTGAAAGTGACATGTCCTTGTTTTGGGAAGTAAACGGCTTGTAGCTGTTTGTCTTGACTTTGATGCACTCTTCCCTGTAGATGTTGTTAACTCTTGAATGCCTTAACATTATCAACAACATCTTAATTTGACCTTCCGAGATTTTTTCTAAGTCTTTTCTGAAATGCTACATTAAATGTTGATCTAAATGTTGTCGCATTTCTGGCAGGATCTAGAAGCTTCTACAAGGATCTGGAACCTGGAAGATTCCAGAACATTGCAGAACGTGCTAGACCACCTTGGAACCTTGTAGATCGACCTGGAGCATTGTGGAAAGATCTAGAAATATCATGGAAGTTGAGGTCCTAAAAAATAGGATCTCAAAAATGGAAGCCTCTAGAATTCGCATATCACTCTATAAATACCGAAGGATGGCTCCATAATTCAGTGTATTCTATTCGATCAATATCCTAGACTAGTGTTCATCCTGTTAGGAAATTGTGGCTCCAATAGTTATACCTTTTAGTTCATACGAAGTATCCCACCCGTATGACTGTTGCTTTTCTTTATCTATCGAGAGTGTAATCATAGATAGGACTAGCATTTCGGCAGTGTATAATTCATACACTTAGATCGTTTTTAGAACAGGGCACCTGCCTCGTTTGTAGTTTCTGTTGTGAAGGTTATTGCTGTAACATTTCACACAACATTTATACTTGAAGATAAGTATTGATATTTCGCTGTAAGGCTCACATAGATTTTTATTTATAAAATCTATGTGAAAAGTATTTCCATTGTGTCTCATTGTTTTTAGTGTTTCAAGTCTTCCGCTGTCTACTTATTTCTGATATTCTGTTAGTGTTGTACTGTTTGTCTCAACATTTAGTACAACATTAATCTGTTTTTACTTAAACACTTTATACACTATACCACATCACACTTTCAGTTGGTATCAGAGCCGATACCTGAAGACACTAGGTTTAGATCCTTGCTTAAAGTGTATTTTTTAGTTTATGTTAGCAATGGAAACACATCACATATCCACGGTACTTAGGCCACCCATTTTAGATGGTTCGAATTATGCTTATTGGAAGCCTAAGATGCGTATGTACATCAAGTCGATTGATGAACGTGCTTGGAGGACTGTACTTACAGGCTGGGAAGCTCCAAAGAGACCAGCATACGTAGATGGTGAAGTCCAACTCAAGAGAGAAGTTGACTGGACGGCTGATGAAATAACAACAGCAGGCTACAATACTAAAGCTTTAAATGCTATTTTTACCTCTGTTGATGTTTCAATATTTAAAATTATATCTAACTGTTCTACTTCTAAAGATGCATGGGACAGGTTGCAAGAGCATTGTGAGGGTTCAGACAGTGTTCGAAGGACTAAGCTTCGAATGTTGGGAACAAAATTTGAGAATCTCCGAATGAGGGAAGATGAAACTATTTCATCCTACAGTGAAAGGTTAAGTGAGATTATTAATGAATCACATTCTCTTGGTGACCCTATTTATAATGTTAGACTAGTTCATAAGATATTAACATCTGTTCCTAAAAGATACGGATAAGATAAGTCAAAATGAATTAGTGAGTATTCTTAGAACTTATGAGATAAACACTAATCAAGTTGATGAAACTAATGATGATAAGAAAGTTGTTGTTTTTAAAGGGGAAACATCAAACAAATCTGAGTCTCAACCTATCATTACTGAGGTTGATTCGGATGAAGAATTGCTTGATGAATGTCTCAACAATCCTAACAACATTTCCCTCCTCACTAAGCATTTTAATAAATTTCTTAAGAAATCTATGAACAAATCTAGAAACATTCAGCCTAAGATTCAAATCAACACATCAACACCTCAACCAGAAAGGAGGAAAGGTCAATTCACACCAAGACTATCAAAGAGTGAAGGTAAACCAAGGTATGATCCTGAATTTCGAAAATCGGTTCAATGCAATGCTTGTTCTGGTTATGGCCACTATGCCAATGAGTGTGCCAATACCAAACTTAAGCAAAAACTGAATTTTAGTGCTACCTTGAGTGATGATTCTGATAATGATGATCTTGATCTTGATGAATTAAATGATGATGTATATTCTCATTTTACCAGAATTGATTATAATGATTCCTCAGATGATGATCTGGATGAAACAGATTCTGATGTTGTACTTGATGCTTTAACATCTACAGCAACATCAGAACAGAATCACCCAGATTTAGTCTGTTTTAATGGTTTGGTTGATGATGCAGGAAAAAGAATTGATGACAATGCATACCAAAAGTTGTTAGATGATTGGAACTCTCAGAAACTCACTCTAAATTCCTTGAATAAAGAGAATGAGGATCTGAAAGACACAATCACTAAGCTAGAAGTTATTCTTACCAAAAGAGATCTGGAAATCTGTAACTTAAAGGAGAAACTGATCAATTCCACTTTATGTTTCAAGAAATACTCCAAAAGTGCTTTTGAGGTAAAATATGTTATAGCTACTGGTAAGTCTAATAATCATGGTTTAGGTTATGATGGTACTACTGCTTCTATTTCTGAAAATTTTAGAAAACCTGTGAAATTTGTGAAGGCAAATGTTAACACATCTTGTGTAACATCTGCACAAACAGATTCTCACAAGGTTAAGAGGAAGTTTATCTGTCATTATTGTTGCAAAGGTGGTCATATTCGTCCTTACTGTATAAAAAGGTTTGAAGAAATGAAAAATGAGAAAATGTTGCCTAAAAAACTGTCACATCCTAGGAAACAGTTTCTGAAATCTGCATGGAAACACAAAGCTACCTGTAATGTTGTTCATACCTCCTTAAAAGCATGTCTACCTGATCTATGGTATTTTGATAGTGGTTGTTCTAGACATATGATAGGTCGTATAGATTTCTTATCTGATTATGTGACCATAAATGGTGGTAGTGTTACATATGGTGGTGGTTCGAAAGGACAAATTGTTGGTAATGGAACTTTGAATGTTGAAGGTTTTCCTAAGCTTAAAAATGTCTTGCATGTTAATGGCTTACTTGCAAATCTGATTAGCATTAGTCAACTTTGTGATGATAATTTGCATGTGAAATTTGACAAAGATTCATGCTATGTTCTTAATAAAGATGAAGTTTGTGTCATGACTGGTACTAGGTCAGCTGATAATTGTTATCTTATTGGAACAAATATGTGTAACTTGTCAAAACATGATGAAAGTATTCTATGGCATCAAAGATTGGGTCATGCAAATTACAGAGCAATGAAAAAGCTAATTAGAGCAGATGCAGTAAAAGGAATTCCAAAACTGAAGCTCCACAATGCCACTGTATGTGGACCATGCCAAAAAGGTAAGCAGGTAAGAATGCCGCACAAAATGCTATCACATTGTTCTACACATCGATGCTTTGAATTATTGCACATGGATTTGATGGGTCCTATGGAAACTGAAAGCATTGGAGGAAATAGGTATTCCTTAGTTGTGGTAGATGATTTTTCTAGATTTACCTGGGTAGAGTCCTTGAGAGACAAATCTGAAGCATTTGCTGCATTTAAAATTCTTTATAAGAGGTTCAAAAATGTGTTTAACTTGAAAGTTGACCGTATTAGAACTGATCATGGTAGGGAATTTGAAAATAGCATGTTTAATGATTTTTGTGATAAAAAGGGTATTTTGCAAGAATATTCATCTCCTAAAACTCCACAACAAAATGGAATTGTTGAAAGAAAGAATAGAACTTTACAATAAATGGCAAGAGTCATGCTTACATCCAAAAGTCGCTAAGAAATTTTGGGGAGAAGCATTGAACACTGCATGTCATATTATTAATAGAGTTTATATTCGTTCTGGCACAAATCAAACACCTTATGAGATTTTGAACAGAAAACCAAATGTGAAATATTTTCATGTATTTGGCTGTGTGTGTTATATTCTGAATGATAGGGATCCACTTCACAAGTTTGATTCTAGAAGTGATAAAAGGTTTCTTTTTAGGCTATTCTAGAAATAGTAAAGCTTATAGAGTTTATAACCTTAGGACTAACACTGTTCAAGAATCTGTTAATGTTGTGTTTGATGATGATAAAGGTCTTACAGATGACAAAGATGAAGAAGATGTATCACAAGTCACTAATAGTTCTGAGAATACACTGAAGTCTGAAAATGTTGCACCGAATGTTAACACATCTGGGTCAACATCTACAGAACAGTCAGTTGTACCTTCCCAGAATGACCAGTATGTTCCCAAAACGAATCCTTCCTCAAGAATTGGTAAAAGTCATCCTTCTGACCAGATCATAGGTGATGCTACAGTTGGAGTGCAAACAAGAGGAAGAGTAAGATCAAATAAGGTAGATGTGGTAAGAACAATATGTATGTCTTCTATGTGTAATGTTGTAAATGCTGAATGCTATTTATCTGAAATTGAACCTAAGAGTGCTAAAGAAGCCTTAACTGATGAAAACTGGATTAATGTTATGCATGAAGAACTTGGTCAGTTTGAAAGAAATGAAGTGTTGACACTTGTTCCAAGACCTAGTCATACTAATGTCATTGGAACAAAGTGGATATTCAAGAATAAAACTGATGAATCTGGTAATATTGTTAGGAACAATGCTAGGTTAGTAGCACAAGGTTACACCCAAGTTGAAGGAGTTGATTTTGATGAGACTTTTGCACCTGTTGCTAGGATAGAATCTATTAGATTATTGCTAGCAATTGCATGTTTTATTGATATTAAACTTCATCAAATGGATGTAAAAGCTGCATTTCTAAATGGCTTATTGAATGAAGAGGCATATGTTGAACAACCTAAGGGATTTGAAGATCCACAATATCCTGATCATGTATATAAACTTAAGAAAGCATTGTATGGTCTTAAACAAGCTCCTAGAGCATGGTATGGTAGGCTTACTGACTTTCTTTTGGAATATGGCTTTATTAGAGGAGAGGCAGATAGAACTTTGTTCATTAAGAACACTGAAGATGATATACTTATTGCACAAATATATGTTGATGACATTGTGTTTGGTTCTACTTGTGATAAAATGTTGAGTAAATTTGTTGAGGCAATGACTGCAACATTTGAAATGAGTATGGTTGGAGACTTGAATTACTTTTTAGGTCTTCAAATCAAACAATGCAGCGATGGTATTTTCTTCTCACAGAGTAAGTATGCTAAGAACTTTGTTAAAAGATTTGGTCTTGAGAATTCAAAACCGATGAAAACTCCTATGGGATCTACTTTGAAACTTTGCAAAGATAGTGCTGGGACAGATGTTGATCCAACACTTTACAAATCCATGATAGGTAGTTTATTGTATTTAACCTCTAGTAGACCAGATATTATGTACAGTGTGTGTGTTTGTGCTAGGTACCAAGCTAATCCAAAGGAATCTCACCTGAATGCTGTGAAGAGGATCATCAAGTATGTTTCAGGTACAAGTGAACTTGAAATCTGGTACACTAAGGACACCAACAACATTTTGATTGGTTATAGTGATGTTGATTGGGCTGGAGATATAGATGATAAAAAGAGTACGAGTGGAGGATATTTCTACATGGAAAACAATCTTGTATCATGGCACAGCAAGAAACAGAATTGTGTTTCACAATCCACTGCAGAATCTGAGTATATAGCTGCTGGAAGTTGTTGCACACAACTCTTGTAGCTGAGCAAGATGTTCCATGACTATGGTATTGAGAATGGTATACTTACAATTTTTTGTGATAATACTAGTGCCATTAACATTTCTAAAAATCTTGTACAACACTCACTCACAAACCACATTAGCATAAGACACCATTTTATGAGAGATTTAGTAGAGAAGAATATTGTTAAGTTGGAGTATGTACCTACTGAAAAACAGAATGCTGATATTTTTACAAAAGCCTTAGACCATGAGAGATTCTCTACTTTGAGGAAATCTCTTAGCATGAGCACTATTTGAAAAGAATTCGGATGAATGTTGTCACAAATGCGTTAGCATTTGGGACAACATCATGGGTTGTATAAATTTTATAAGTTGAATTTATTTCTTACTTAGTTAAATAATTCATTTGTAAAATATCTTCGAATTTAAGAACCTTGAAGTGCAAAAATAAACATGCCTCACACCTCTCAAATACATAAAAAGAGAATGTTATTAACATACTAAAAGATGTACCAAATCACTGAGTAACTATGGAGCACGGAGTTCACTACTACGATGCCTTCTTTTCAAAAGGTGATAGTTGGTAAAAACATCAACATATTTATAATCCATTAAGTAAGTATGGGGCACGGAGTTCGCTACTACGATGTACTCTACAGGAACAATTGATCAATACAAATTAGATGCTATAACACAAAAAGAAAAAATATGGTGCAACACAAATGAAGCAAATTCATGTAAAACCCGTGTTGAGGTGTTTCTAACAGTTTTGAGCACAACATTGCTTGATTCGAATTTATTTTTATTAGTTGAAATTATTTAATTATTTATTGAGATTCATTTTATTTATTCAATTAATTACTGACCCACGTCTATTTTTTTTCTTCAGATTATGCGATTTTAATTAGGAAAATTCTGGAAGCTTCTTAATTAATTTAATTAAATGGATTTTCCCCACTAATTACCCATGATCTAGATTGTGGCTAATTATGTGGAGCATTATCGAAATTTTCTAGATTATTTCTTCTGTTTTTAATTTAACCTCCAACTACATAATTCTCTCTATAAATATCGATCATAAGATGCCATTCATTTGCTAATCGTGATTTCTGAATTTGTTAAGTACTAAGATTGCATAATTGATTTTTTGGTTGTATATCTCAAAGAAGTGTGTGCAAACTTCCATCCACTACCTTGAAATTCAAACCGCCTCACTTAAATGGATGAAAGAAACTCAAATTCCTCACAAACTCACTCTGATTCGAAAACCTCATCCCACTCTCGCACAAACCCTCTCGAAATTCTTGCTTCAATGGCTTCACAAAACTCAACCTCATCAAATGCTGACTCAAATGTCTCTACAACACCATCAACAACTGTTCCCGCTCCACAAACCACTTCTCAAACCGCTCCCCACATCACTAACATTCCAGAAGATGCCACTGTTGAACAGTTCACTAGGGCTGTAGAAGAAGTGTCCAATACACTGCGATCCACTGGTCATCTGCCCGTGATGACATTCAGAGATATCACTGTGGATATCTCAAGCTATTTGGCCGAACAAACTGCCCAAATGGCTTCTGCTTCGAAAAGCCCCAAATCGCCTGAACCTGCGGATCACGGTTCTAAAGCTGGAAATGTTGAGGTCGCTACTGAAGAAGAAGTTGCTGCTACTTCCGACCATGAAGATGCTGAAATGGAGGACGCACATATCTCTGAAAATGGTACAAGCTCCTCACACTCTGTTTCTGATGAGTCTGCGCCTATTTCTTTCAAAAAGAATGTGCAGAAAGGCAAACGACAGAGAAGCCCTATACAAATACGAAGGAGATCAAACTGTGTGTTCACTAGAGTGGATTATTCTAAATTCATGAGGAAGAAGAAGAAAGCTGGAAATGTTGCTGATGAACCTATTCAGGTGTTTACTGATTCTGATGAAGAGGTTGAAGCTACTATTGTTGTTGCTGAGAGACCTAAGAAAGCTGTTGCTGAGAAGTCCAAGAAGAAAGTTGTTGCTGAAGTGAAAAGAAAAGGAAAGGTTGTTGCTGAACCAAAAGGCAAAGAGAAGATGATCATTGAAGATGAACCTGCAAAATCAGATTCCAACTCTGATTCTGATGTGTGCTTAAGAGACATTCTGAACTCTCTTAAGAAAAATGCTGAGCAATTTGCTGCTGCAAAGGATGCTGCACCAGAACCTGAAGATGGTGGCAGTGGTGATAGCTCTTCCAGTGCAGAAAGCAGCTCTGAGAAAAGCTCCACTAAAGGTTCCACATCAAGTTCTGCACATGATGATGACTGAAAGTGTGTGTGCGTGCGAAATCAGAGATGTTGTCTGTCGTGTTGGCACAACCTAGACAACACTATGCAGCGGAAATTAAAATGCACGTACTGAAAATAGAAGTATTCAAAATTTGCGTAGATTATAAAATAATCTACGCTGTTCACTATATAAAAATATGTGAAACGAGTACAACCTCTTTGAGGTGTATAATTACACTACGAAAGTGTATAATGATTTACTAGATCCTATGAAACTATCTCCCTCATAGATCTAATCACACAACCTAGTAAATAAGACTATGTTCTAACACACTACTATTCGGGTTTATAATAATGTGAAGAACTACAAGAAGAAACAAGGTTTTTTCTAACTAGAAGCGTATATAGCGTTCAATAGAGTAGTAGTCGATTTCAGCTTTTCTTCTTGTGTATCTTGTGTTGAGGGCAGCTTCTGTATTTATAGGCTTCATCCACGAACTGCCATCAACTCCCATGATCGCCTCAACCTTGAGATCATGCGGTTATAGAACTTCTCTCCACCACTCCTAGAATTTAGGGACTTGTTATACCATGGTCTAATAACTTCTCACTCCCACGCAGTGGCATGACTTGGTGTTGCCCACGTCTTCTAACTGCTCTGGGGACATCATTAGACAACAAGCGTAAGATAAGAGTTAGTGAGAAAAGGAAGGGCAAATTCTGATGTTGTCATAAGTGTTGGGAACATTAAACACAACACTTGGCTGTTAGTGTTGGATCATTTAACAAAACACTTATTTCAACATCAACAATCTCACCCAATTTGACCTTTCTACATCAACACAACTGAAGTTCACACAACAGAAATATTGATTAAGAAGTCTATACAATTGATATTCCAAAAAAAATTGAAGTAACAATCAGTATAGGATCAAATTAAAGTAAACAGCATCTAAACCAAAAAACTTGTTTAGATTTAAATAACTAAGGCAAAAGTAAATCCTAGATAATTACAGAATTAAAAAAAACAGAGTTTGAGAAAATAAAAACATAAGTACAAAGCTTTTACAACAAGGAAAGAACTGAAATTAACACAAGGGAAAGGATTGGGCTGAAATGTATCAGCTGCATCTCCATAATCTGCATTTACTCCCCCATTGTGTAAGCTCTCCCCCTGTCTTCAAGCTCATCATTTATCCAGATCACCATAGAGATCCTGGATATCTTGTGCATCTCCTTCAGTCATTTCAGTGTCCACAGCAGGTTCATCAGCTCGACCAGGAACTGAATCCGGTTGTTCATCTACAGTAGGAGCAACAATGGTTGTGGGCTGATTGTGTGAACTGTCAGCTACTCCCCCTGTTGAAGTGGAAAGAAGATCCATCCAAAATTTCTTTTGGACTAGAAGATCCTCCACAGAATGCTACAAGTTAAGAATGGAACCCTGCAAAATATCAATCTGCCTCATAATATAATGTGAAGACAAATAGATTAAGGAGGTAGCTCCTTCTGGAGGCAGTGTGGTATTATGGAAGGTGTCATTTGCTGGAACACTACTGGGGCCTGCTTCATCATCATTCCTTCTCAAAGGAAGATCAACCACTCTTTCACCTTGGATGAGGAACTGATTCGAGATGTTAAAACTTGGGACATAGGTGCTTATGACCTCATCTTCAAATCTTTCAAATGCTTTGTCCAACATGTATTTGTACACAAGGCATGGGTAAGGTAGGATACCTCTCCCAGTCATGTCAGATTTAAAGGTCATCATGTTGGTGAAAATAACCTGTCCTAGGTTAAACCTTTTCAAGTGCCCAATCTTGTACATCAGTACAGCCTGTTCTAAGGTGAGAGTGGTGTTGTTTGTAGTAGGCAGCCAATTAAAACACACCAACTTATGTAAAACAGAATATAGACTTGTGAGTTTAGAGGCCAAAATTCTTCTTCTCCATTTAGTGATTACTCCCCCTGTCAAGATGCTTATCATCACATCATGGTCAGTAACAACAGGATCCTCCATAATCTTAGTTTTAAGTAAAATATTGATCCTCCTAGGGGTAATCATATGCCTATTTCCTCTAAACCAAAAAGTACCATATCTTGTAGAGTTGGGATCACCAGCAAATTGAGGGATGTTTGCATAAAATTCATAAATCCAATCAACAATATAGGGACAAGCAAATTGCAAAGCATTCAGTAAAGATCTTTCTTTAAGCCAATCAAGCAGATTCATATCCTGAAAATCAGAAGTTCTAATCAATCTTTCACTTAGAATCTGCCTAGTTCTTATAGTTCTATATTGTATACTTGACTTGTCATTGTAATCTTCATCAGAATCACTATGCCTATCATCAGAAGAGAAAAGTACCTCATGTTCATCCTCATCTGACGAACTGGATGATTGTTCGGGATCTGACTGATCTGGTGTTGCCATCGGAGAGGCAACACTTTCGGGCTCTCGGAGCCTTTTTGATCGTCGAACTGGTGGAGTGGGTTCACTGTCCTCCTCCATTTCCTCAGCAACTTCGTCCACATCCTCTTCATTAACAACCACCTCTTCTTCCACTGAAGGTGCAGGTTGTTCAGCCTCTGTTTCTGGTTCTGATTCAGAATCAGATACAGCAATTGCCTCAGAGGCATTCCCATCCGTTCTGGGCTTTTTCCCCTTTCCAGTGTAATCAACAATCTTGCCCAGATTCCTTTGGGACTTTCTCTTACCACCAGGCCATTTTCGTGCAGGTGGAACAGCAACAGCTTTCTTTTTGCCCTTTTTGTGCCGGTGAATTCTCTCAAACTTTGCGGCCAAGACTTCTTCATCCGAGGACTCCAGCTGAGTTTGCATGTCCACATCCCCTTTGAACATGGCATTATCCAGCGTTTCTCCCTCAAGCACTAAAACAGGGTGACTTGTTTTCAGGCTTAGGGTTTCAAAAGCTTCTTTCAAAGTGTTGAAAGGAGTGCCCAGAGGGAAGTGTAAGGTTACTGGGGTGTTTTCTGGTGCGGGAGCTTCAGATGAGGGCTCATCTGGTGGGTTAGAGGTTGGAATTTCTGCAGTGGCGTTTGCGTTTGCGATTTCAGTGCGAATATCGTATGGATTGTAAGGTACGATTGCAAGAGGGGTTGTTTGAGTGGGTTCTTCTTCAGGAGCAAAGGGAACAATTATGGTTCCGACGGTGAACGACGGTGAGTTTGGTGAGTTGGATGATGCCATATCAGCAAGGAGATTGAGAGGGTTTAGAGAAATTTTGTTGCTTGAATTCGAGTTTGAGTGTGCAGCAGTGATCTGAGTAGTGTTGGACATATTGGAACCTGTACATACAAAACAAGACAGCAAAAATTAATTTGAGACTTTTCGAATTCTACAGATACAATGAAACTTAGAATTCAAACAGTGTGAGTCAAAGGAACTGGATATACTTGAGTGCTACAAAATATAATTAATATTTGTAATTACCAGGCTTAAATGAGTTAACCAAGCTTTTCAAGTATTTTCCAACACTGTAATGGAGACTCATCTTATATGGAGAGTTGAGATAAACAAGTTACACGATTTTGGAGAGTGAGGGAAGTGAAGTAGTGGAAGTAACTTCCCCACTAATTGATCGTGGTTAGCAGGGAGAATAAAAATTCTGGAAAAACAAAAATTAAATAAAAGCGGAATATAATAACTGAAATAATAAAACAAGGCAAGATTAAGTCAAATTAAATATTTCAGAGAATAATATTTAATAATTATTAAAAATAACTAATTCCATGAAAATTGGGATAAGAATCTGAATTAACGAGTGTTTTGACTATTGTTGGCATTCTATACACCTCAACACAGTTTTTTCATGATTTTTCATCATATGTGTTGCTCTAATATCTTTTTCTTTTTATCACACTTCACATTGATCCATCTTTTGAAAAGAGTGCATCGTAGCAGCGAACTCCGTGCCCCATAGTTACTCAATGGGTTTGTGAATATATTGATGCAATTTATATCACCTTTTGAAAAGAGATCATCGTAGTAGCGAGCTCCGTGTCCCATAGTTACTCAGTGATTTATAAAGCATCTAATAAGTGATTTTTCTTTTGTAGCATTTGAGAGGTGTATAGCCTCTTTAGTATTTTCACAAGTCATTCAGAATTCAGATATCAATCATAAGGAATTTCATTAATTCAACAATTATGAAAATTAAAGCAAGGAAACACATAAGAGACTTATCTTAGTGTTGTCTCAAATGCTGCCGCATTTGATACAACACCCTTGATCATATTTTCAGATATTACATAAGCCAAGAGATTTTCATAGAGAAGAAAACCTCTTATCATCAAGAGCTTTAGTGAATATATCAGCTAAGGTAAAATCTAGTATGCACTCGAGTGCATGTTATGCACCATAGTCATGTTGCACTTTTCAGTTTTACTGACTTACACTTTTTGGTAAATGGTGTTGCACTTTTCAATTATTACTAAAAATATTATTATACAGTTGAATAATTGAAAAGTGCAACACCATTTACCAAAAAGTGTAAGTCAGTAAAACTGAAAAGTGCAACATGGACTAGGGTGCATAACATGCACTCGAGTCCATAGCAGAACAACCCATCAGCTAATTGTTTTTCAGTAGATATGTACTCCATCTTAACAACTTCCTTTTCAACAAGATCTCTTATAAAGTGATGTCTAATACTTATATGCTTTGTTAATGAATGTTGCACTGGATTTTTTGAGATATTTATAGCACTAGTATTATCACAGTACACAGTCAGAACATCACTAGGTAAGCCATAATCATGAAACATTTTTTGTAACCAAAGTAATTGAGTACAACAACTCCCTGCTGCAATGTATTCTGATTCAGCTGTTGATTTAGACACACAGTTCTGTTTTCTACTGTGCCAAGAGATTAAGTTGTTCCCCATATAGAAGCAGCCACCACTTGTGCTTTTCCTATCATCACAGTCTCCTGCCCAGTCTGCATCACTGTAACCTATTAAGGTACAGTTTGTGTCTTTGCTGTACCAAATACCTAAATCACATGTACCTGCAACATACTTAATGATTCTTTTAACAGCATTCATGTGTGATTCTTTGGGGTTAACTTGATATCTAGCACATAAACAGACACTGAACATTATATCAGGTCTGCTGGAACTCATATATAACAGACTGCCAATCATAGACCTGTACAGTGTTGAGTCAACACTCTGGCCAACACTGTCCTTACTCAGTTTCTGAGTTGATCCCATAGGTGTTTTCATATTTTTAGCACTCTCTAATCCAAACCTTTTTACAAGACTTTTAGCATACTTACTTTGTGAGATAAAAATCCCATCTTTTTGCTGTTTGATTTGCAGTCCTAGAAAGTAATTTAAATCACCAACCATGGACATTTCAAAGGTAGATGTCATCTCATTCACAAAGTGTTTAAGCATATTGTCACAAGTAGAACCAAATACTATATCATCAACATAGATTTGAGCAATCATAATATCATTTTTATCATGTTTGATGAATAGTGTTCTATCAGCTTCTCCTCTTACAAAACCAAACTCAATTAGGAAATATGTTAACCTTTCATACCATGCTCTAGGAGCTTGTTTCAAGCCATATAGAGCTTTTTTAAATTTATAGACATGGTCAGGAAACTCAGGGTTTTCAAAGCCTTTAGGTTGTTCAACATAAGCTTCTTCATTTAGAATACCATTTAAAAAAGCAGCTTTAACATCCATTTGGTGCAGTTTTATATCAATATAGCATGCAATGGCAAGTAAGAGCCTAATGGATTCTATTCTAGCAACAGGAGCAAATGTTTCATCAAAGTCTACACCCTCTACCTGTGTATACCCTTGAGCAACCAACCTAGCTTTGTTTCTAATAATATTTCTCATTTCATCAGTCTTGTTTTTGAAAATCCATTTAATTCCTATAACATTAATATGGTCTGGTCTAGGAACTAATGTCCACACATCATTCCTAACAAATTGATTAAGTTCTTCATGCATAGCTTCTATCCAATTCTCATCATCTAATGCTTCTTTAACAGTTTTGGGTTCAGTCTCAGAGTGATAGCATTCATGATTTACCTTACTACACATGCATGACATACATATTGATCTTACCACATCCTTTGAGTTCATTCCCATTCATCTTCTGGTTTGAACACCAGTAGACTGCTCACCAATAATTTGGTCTTGTGGATGATATTTCTGAATCCTTATGGAAGGAGTTTTCTGGAGATTGTACAGATTTTCAGGATCTGTATTATCAGATGTTTCCTCTGATGTGTCAGCATTCTTTTCAACATTTTGAACCTGTTCAACATTTTCAGTAATGATTGGTACATTAATCAAGTCTGAAATGTCTTCATCTTCAATGCTTTTACCTGTAATGCTTGTATCATCATCAAAAACAACATTTACAGATTATTGTACAGTATCAGTCCTGAAGTTATAAATCCTATAGGCTTTGCTGTTTCTTGAGTAACCAAGAAAGAAGCCTTTATCACTCTTTGAGTCAAACTTATGTAACTGATCCCTGTCATTCAAGATATAACAAATACAGCCAAAAACATGGAAATATTTCAGATTTGGCTTTTTATTGTTCAGAATTTCATATGGAGTTCTAGTAGAATTTGTTCTAATATAAACTCTATTAGCAATATGACAAGCAGTATTAAGAGCTTCAGCCCAAAATCTTTTAGATAAGTTCTTAGAACATAGCATGACTCTAGCCATTTCTTGAAGTGTTCTATTTTTTCTTTCTGCTATGCCATTTTGTTGAGGAGTTTTAGGAGAAGAAAACTCTTGAATTATACCTTTTGATTCACAAAACTCAGTAAAGGAACTGTTTTCAAATTCTCTTCCATGATCTGACCTGATTCTGCATAATTTAGAATTGAAAACATTCTTAAATCTTTTATACAGAATTTTGAAAATGGAAAAAGTTTCAGATTTATCTTTTAAGAATTCAATCCATGTGAATTTAGAGTAATCATCAACCACAACTAAAGAATACCTTTTACCTCCAATACTTTCTGTTTCCATAGGACCCATAAGATCCACGTGCAGTAATTCGAAGCAATGTTTGGTTGAGCAATGTCCCAACATTTTGTGAGACACTTTAATCTGTTTGCCTTTTTGACAAGGTCCACATACCTTGTTATCTGAGAATTTCAGATCTGGTAAACCTGTAACAGCTTTTAATCTAACAAGTTTATCAAGTTGTCTATAGTTAGCATGTCCAAGTTTATGATGCCACAGAATACTATCATCAACTTTAGCCTTATTGCAGATAAGTTCAGATTCAATGAGATAACAATTATCAGCAGATCTGTTTCCCATCATGATACATTTAGAGTTTTTGTCTAGCACATAACATGAGTTCTTATCAAACTTAACATGCAAATCATCATCACATAATTGACTAATACTTATATGATTGGCCAGTAATCCATCAACATGCAAAACATTGGATAACTTAGGAAAATCAGGAACATTCAATGTCCCTTTACCAATAATTTTTCCTTTTGATCCACCACCATAAGTGACATTACCACCATTGTAAACAGTATAATCAGTGAGATAATCAATTTGACCTGTCATGTGTTTAGAACAGCCACTATCAAAGTACCATAATCCAGGTATACATGCTTTCAGAGACATATGAACAACATTACAAGATGTATTTTCTTTTGGAGTCCATGCAGAATTATTACTATGTGATCTTGAATGTTGAGTCATTTCAGGCAATACAAACTGTTTCAGATCATTTTTCTTCTTCAAACATTGAGGACTTTTATGACCCTTTTTGAAACAGTAATGGCATATAACATTTTTTGCAATAATCTGAGTCTTAGCAGAAACACTAGGATTGTAATTAACTTCAGCTTTTACAAAAACAGTAGGTTTCTTAGGTTCAGACTTCTTTGAATTCTTACCTTTGTAGCCAATACCTGTTCTCCTTGAGTTGTTGGTCATAAGAGAGTCTTCCAGTTTGTTCTTTCCATCAGAAAATCTTTTGAAGCTTAGAGAGGCTTCCTTCAATCTCTCTTCAAGTTTAGATATCTCCACATCTTTTCTTGTTAGAATGCCTTCAAGCTTAGTAATAGATTCTCTTAAATCAGAATTTTCAAAGTTCAGAGACTTAATGATGTGATTAAGTTTCTCAGTTTCAGAAGATATTTTGCAAACTTTTTCATTAGTTAAAGGTTTTTCATAAGAATATTTCTTAAAATCAAGAACAGACACATCTAGTCTTTCTTTGAGTTTAGAATTTTCCTTATCCTTCTTTGTAAAAAGACTTTCCAGTTTAAAAACAGTATTAGACAAGTCTTGAATGTCAGCATCTCTTCTGGATAAACCTGCTTTATTTGATGTACCTGTCTCATTAACAGAACTTGTGAAACAGTTAAATTCTGGTACATTATTATTCAGTGATTTCTCAAATGATGGCTCATTTGTCCTCACATCATAATAATCGTCCAGATCATCATCAAAAGTATCATCATACAGAATTCTAGCAGATAAAGCTTTTTCAATATCTTTTTCAGGATCATGATCAACATCAGACTCATCACTTAAAGTAGCACTGAAATTAAGTTTCTTTTTTAGAATGGTGTTAGCACATTCATTAGCATAATGACCATATCCAGAACATGCATCACATTTAACATTCTTCCTATACTCTTGGTCAGATCTAAACCTGTTACCTCTTTCTAATTGTCTAGAAGGATTAAAATTGTTCTTCCTAATAGGCAATTGCTGAGTATTATTAATCTGAACCTTAGGTTGAATATTGTCCTTAAGCCTATTATTCTTGTTCTTCATAAATGTCTTAAAATGTTTAGTAATGAAAGCCATATAATCAGGATTATTAAGGTATTCCTCAATATCATCTTCATCAGAATCAATTTCAGTAACATAAGGAGACTTTCCAGAACCTGATGATACAGATGATGAGGTATCACCTTTGAAAACAAGCACTTTATTTTCATTATCAGACTTTTCAGAAATGTTCATCTCATAAGTTTTCAAAATACCAACCAATTCATTTTGACTTATCACATCAGTATCCTTAGCTTCTTCTATAGCACATATCTTAGGTTCAAAACGTTTAGGAACAGATCTAAGAATTTTATGTACTAACCTTTGATTTGATATTGGATCACCAAGAGAATGAGCTTCATTTGAAATCTCAGTCAGCTTTTCGTTGTAAGATGAAATGGTTTCATCTTCTTTCATCCTCAGGTTTTCAAACTTGGTTCCAAGCATACGTAGTCTGGTCCTTCGTACACTATCCGATCCTTCACAATGTTCTTGTAGTCGATCCCATGCATCCTTCGAAGAAATGCAGTTTGATATGATTTTGAACATTGAGGCATCAGTTGAGGTGAAGATTGCATTCAACGCCTTTAAATTGTAACTCGCCGTTGTGAATTCTTCAGCCGTCCAGTCGAGCTCTCTCTTGATTCGAGCTTCATTGTCTTCATCCGCAGCAGTTCTTGGTTGAGTCCAACCAGCAAGAACACTCCTCCAGGCTCGTTCATCAATGGATTTGATGTACATCCTCATCTTTGGTTTCCAGAAAGCATAATTCGTGCCATCTAGAATCGGAGGCTTTAGTGCGGGTGAAAGTGGATACTCCATTTCAGATTTTACACACTCTAAGCAGAATCTCTACTTAGTGTATCAAGTAGTTGGCTCTGATACCAACTAAAAGTGTGTGTGCGTGCGAAATCAGAGATGTTGTCTGTCGTGTTGGCACAACCTAGACAACACTATGCAGCGGAAATTAAAATGCACGTACTGAAAATAGAAGTATTCAAAATTTGCGTAGATTATAAAATAATCTACGCTGTTCACTATATAAAAATATGTGAAACGAGTACAACCTCTTTGAGGTGTATAATTACACTACGAAAGTGTATAATGATTTACTAGATCCTATGAAACTATCTCCCTCATAGATCTAATCACACAACCTAGTAAATAAGACTATGTTCTAACACACTACTATTCGGGTTTATAATAATGTGAAGAACTACAAGAAGAAACAAGGTTTTTCCTAACTAGAAGCGTATATAGCGTTCAATAGAGTAGTAGTCGATTTCAGCTTTTCTTCATGTGTATCTTGTGTTGAGGGCAGCTTCTGTATTTATAGGCTTCATCCACGAACTGCCATCAACTCCCATGATCGCCTCAACCTTGAGATCATGCGGTTATAGAACTTCTCTCCACCACTCCTAGAATTTAGGGACTTGTTATACCATGGTCTAATAACTTCTCACTCCCACGCAGTGGCATGACTTGGTGTTGCCCACGTCTTCTAACTACTCTAGGGACATCATTAGACAACAAGCGTAAGATAAGAGTTAGTGAGAAAAGGAAGGGCAAATTCTGATGTTGTCATAAGTGTTGGGAACATTAAACACAACACTTGGCTGTTAGTGTTGGATCATTTAACAAAACACTTATTTCAACATCAACAATGACCTTGCTACTGATGATGAAGGTATTCCTGATTCTTATGACACTCTAGAGAATAGATTAACTATTTATTCTAAGAGAAGATTGTTGATAGAAAAGAGGATTAATATACCTGACTTTGAAAGTAAAGGCATGATTAGTTTCTTAGAGGAAAAGAATTTGATGTATGCTGTGAATTTTGGTGAATCTTTCTTGACAAACTGGGCTTATGAATTTTATGCTTGTATGAAAAAGAGCACTGGTAGGAGATCATCTAAGTGGTATGGGACTGTTAGTTTTAGGGGGAGGGATGTACCTTTTTCTCCTGAATTGATAAATGAGTTTCTGGAAATTCCCAATGTTGAGGTGGATGAAGAACTTGACATGGATGTGGTAATTTCTGCAATAACTGGTGGTAGGGTAGTTAAGTGGACTAGACAAATGCTAGCCAAAGACCTCACTTCCCTACACTCTGTGTTATATAAACTCATTATCTACAATTGGATCCCCACCACAAACACTACCAATATCACAAAGGATCAAGTTGTTCTTATGTATAGGATATATGTGCTTAAGAAATTCAATCTAGGCCTTACAATCTTCCAACACATGATGAGATTTACGGGAAAAGTTTGTGAAAAAGGTAACCCACCCTATCCTGTTTTGATTTCCAATTACTTGAGGCATCATGGATTTGTTTCCAAGAACATTGATGTGTTGAGGGGGAGAGTTCCATTACTGGCCATTGCTCCTGCCTTACTCACTGGGGATAGAGTAATTGATCTACCTTTGACTGCTCCTGGTACTGAACATCAGCATAGACCTTCAACTTCTAATCAACCAGGACCTTCTAGTTCAAGACAGAGGAATGCACCCCCAAATGTTGAGAACATTCGCATCAACATTTCTGGGAATGTTTGTATTTCACAGGACTTTATCAAGCTTCAATTACAGCACTTGCAGGACACCATTGAAGAGCTCCAGTTCTTGAAGAACAGATGGACCAATATGCTTTCACCTACAACAGGGGGAGTACCACCACCAACCAACTCCAGTGTGGTGATTGAAGAGATGACTGATGGAGTTCCAGCTGCTGCTGATGGTGGAGGACCTGATGCAGGAGAAGATGCTGTTGCAGTGACTGATGTAGTTGCACACCTTGCATCTACATACTTTGTTGATGAAGCTGATGATGATGCTGTTGACATGGACACCTTGTATGGTGACCTCCATTGATGAACAGGGAAGATGCTGCAAGACAGGGGGAGATCTGAATGCTTAATGGCTATTGTGCAGGAAGTTGATGCTACAGCTGTTACCACAGCAATTTATGCCATTTTTCAGATTCAATCTTTGTACTTTATGTTTAAGTAAATTCTGATACAATTGTTATTTATTTCTAGATGTTATGATGTTTTATTTCCACTTATGCTTGATATACAGCTTGCTTAATTATGTTTACAGTTGATGATATCTGTTTACTGCTATTTACTTAAATATGTTTACAGGTTATTGATTGTTTTATTTGCAGGTTGTTAATCATGCTTAAGTTAGTCTAGAGTGTTAGTAGTTTGTTTATTATTGTTTCTGTTTTTGCTCTGATTTGTTACTTTGTTTCTGTTTTTTTTTTTTTTTTCTTGCTCGGATTGTTTTTTTTTTTTTTTTATTTAGAGTCTTACTTTAATCTTAAGTTAATTCTTCCAGTTCAACTTATGATTTGAGTAAATTACTTATGTTGTGAATAAGTATATTGTTTATACTTATTTTATTTTTGGGTGAAATTATTTTGATCTTATGGCACGGATCATTGTAAGATTATCCTTGATCTTCATACGATTTGATCCAATGATTACAACAGGTATTGACTTAACTAGTGCTTAGCAATGATGTTCACCTCAACTAAGTACATAAAACTGAGTATGTATAGAAATATATGTGCATCAAGTGTGTTGTAGTCGAAAGGTCAAATTGGGGGAGATTGTAGATGTTGTTAACTCTTGAATGCCTTAACATTATCAACAACATCTTAATTTGACCTTTCGAGATTTTTTCTAAGTCTTTTCTGAAATGCTACATTAAATGTTGATCTAAATGTTGTCGCATTTCTGGCAGGATCTAGAAGCTTCTACAAGAATCTGGAACCTGGAAGATTCCAGAACATTGCAGAACGTGCTAGACCACCTTGGAACCTTGTAGATCGACCTGGAGCATTGTGGAAAGATCTAGAAATATCATGGAAGTTGAGGTCCTAAAAAATAGGATCTCAAATATGGAAGCCTCTAGAATTCGCATATCACTCTATAAATACCGAAGGATGGCTCCATAATTCAGTGTATTCTATTCGATCAATATCCTAGACTAGTGTTCATCCTGTTAGGAAATTGTGGCTCCAATAGTTATACCTTTTAGTTCATACGAAGTATCCCACCCGTATGACTGTTGCTTTTCTTTATCTATCGAGAGTGTAATCATAGATAGGACTAGCATTTCGGCAGTGTATAATTCATACACTTAGATCGTTTTTAGAACAGGGCACCTGCCTCGTTTGTAGTTTCTGTTGTGAAGGTTATTGCTGTAACATTTCACACAACATTTATACTTGAAGATAAGTATTGATATTTCGCCGTAAGCCTCACATAGATTTTTATTTATAAAATCTATGTGAAAAGTATTTCCATTGTGTCTCATTGTTTTTAGTGTTTCAAGTCTTCCGCTGTCTACTTATTTCTGATATTCTGTTAGAGTCAGTGTTGTACTGTTTGTCTCAACATTTAGTACAACATTAATCTATTTTTACTTAAACACTTTATACACTGTACCACAACACACTTTCATTCCCAATGTCTGACTTGAAGATTCAGCAATCAAACACTAGGCATTCCTTCTGATCATTGGTTCCATGATGAAGGACAACTTTCCTTACCATCGGGACTGGTCTGTGCTCAAGCTTATCTCCTTCAACTGATTTGTCCTTTCAACAATGTTGGCTAGCTTCTTTAGTTGAGTTGGCTCCATATCTTCACTGATCATAATTGATAGCTTCTAAGTATGCATTCTTCCATATCAGTGGAATTGACCCCATCAGCACAGTTGTCTCTTAACTTAGACTGATTTTGAACACTTCAGGTTTTAGTATGCTGATCAACTTTGCTGGACATCTTTTCTGATCTTGATGGCATGCATATCAATAGATTTGGTCTAACTGATGTGTTCTTCTAGAATTGATCATCAGGGAGGTTGTCTCTATACCTTGCTGAGTTAACATATCAGCACGGTTGAGCTTTGACCATTAGCAAGGTTGGGATTATCTTGATTCCGAGCCTTGAGAGAACTTGATTCTTACAATCTTCTTAGCTCGAGTTCCCCCCCCCCCCAACTTATGCATCTAGAGCATCTATAAGCTGCCTAACATGTCAGCTTGTCAACTAGCCTGATCTATATGTTCCAACATTACTGAAACATATTCATTGAATTTGACTTATCTTACTTGGCATGTCTTAAGGGGTTTTGGTATCTTAATCAAAATCTCATTTATTCCCAACAATGATGTTGTCCACATAGAGAAGCAAGAAAACAACAGACTTGCCCTTGTGAAGATAGAACAACTAGGAGTCAGACTTGCAAGCAGAAAAACCAAGGCCGATCAAAAAGGTACTAAACCTTTGAAACCAGGCAAGGGGAGTTTGTCGCAGGCCGTAAAACGCCTTTTTGAGATGACAAACGTAGTCCGAGAAGCGAGCATCAACATGCCAGACGGTTGGGCCATGAAGACGGGCTTGTCTAAGACACCATTAAGGAATGCATTTTTTACATCAAGCTGGTGGAGCGGCCAGTTTGATTGAACAGCAATGGCGAGAATAATCCGAACAGTTGCAGCTTTGACCACTGGACTGAAAGTATGGGAGAAGTCGTCGCCAGGGATCTGAGTGAAGCCATGAGCGACTAAGCGAGCTTTATGACGCTCTACAGATCCATCAGAGTGATATTTTGTCCAAAATACCCATTTGGAGCCGACAATATTTACGCCAGATGGGCGAGGAACCAGATCCCAGGTGTGATTGGTGTGAAGGGCATCAATTTCTTCTTACATTGCCGCTAACCAAAACGGAGACTTGGCAGCGGACTTGAACCCCTGTGGTTCAGAGGAGAGAGCCAAGGTAAAGACAAGTGCCGAGGAAGTAGAACCAACTGGGTATTTAGGCTTAAAGATACCCGCCTTACTCCGAGTCACCATTTGATGTGAAGATGTAGATGGAGGCAGGGGGCGAACAGGCGGTGGTGGTGGAGCGACCATCGGAGCAATGACCGGATCAGGCTCAGAAGAGCATAGCGTACATGGAGCAGGTGAGCCTGGAGAAGATTGGTCGGCAGGAGGAGGCGAGCAGATAAGTTCTAGAAATACCGAGACATCCAACATTGGCATGGGAGATGAGCGAGTTGAAGCCGAGAAAGGAAAGCATTGCTCGTTAAATTTAGCGTGTTTGGTGAAAAATACCCTGTTCGAGTCTAGATCAAGACAACGAAAACCTTTGTGAATGCTGTTGTATCCCAAAAAAATACAGGGGCGACTGCGAGGTGCCAGCTTGTGCGAAGCATAATCACGGAGAAATGGATAAACTCGGCAACCAAAGGGCTTAAACTTTCCATAGTTCGGTAATTCAGAAAAGAGAGCCTGAAATGGAGAGGTGCCACTCTAGATGGTGGAGGGCAGTCGGTTGATGACATAAACAGTTGCTGAAAAGGCATTAAACCAAAAACGAGCAGGAAGATTGGCATGGAACATCATGGAGAGTCCTATTTCGGTGATCTGTCGATGTTTACGCTAGGCCCTGCCATTTTGCTCGGGAGTATATGGACAGGATAATCTATGGAGAACTCCATGTGTACGTAAGAAGCTGGAAACTTTGGTATTGACGAACTCCGTTCCTCCATCACTTTGGAGCACCTTCATAGAAGTAGAGAATTGGTTGCAAACAAAGGTGTGGAATGTCTCCAAAATGACCGGAAATTCGCTCTTAGCTCGCATAGGGTATATCCAAGAGAATCGAGAGAAATCATCAAGGAACACAACATAATACCGATAACCGTTTGTTGACAAAACAGGTGTAGGACCCGATAAATCACAATGCACTAAATTGAGAACAGACAAAGCTCATTTTTCATTAACTTGAAATGATAATCTTTTGCTCTTGGCTAACTGACATTAAGAACAAACTCCCGAAGTGGGTAATACAGACGTAACTGAAATAGCTCATAGTCTATGCAAAAGTTTCAAAATATCAAAAGGAACATGTCCCAATCTTAAGTGCCATAAATCGAAAGAGGCATTGGCTGTAGTGGCTCGAACAGCTGCAACAAAGGCTGGAAGAGAAGAGTCCAACACATATAGTCCTTGCTCACATCTGGCCCGAGCGACCACCTCCCTGGTGTTCCGCTTCTGAATTGTGAATGATTTGTTGGAAAAAACAATATCAACAGACAAATCAGAGGTTAATTTGGTGATAGACAAAAGATTCTTCGTGATATCGGGCACAACCAACACATCACAAAGGTGAACTGTATTAGATATAGATCGAGAACCAATATGCGAGATAGGTAAAATGGAACTGTTACCAACAATCACCGAACCATTACCAGAGTATGGCAAGCATGAGTCCAGGTCGGTAGGGTGAGATGTCATGTGCGCCGAAGCCCTAGAGTCAATTTACCAGTCAGAGGTGGGGGGCGGGTCTAGCGAGCAAGCATTGTGAAACTCCTGACTTAGATGGGCCGAAGAGTGATCGGGTGGACGAGCATAGCGACCAGGGCATTTGTCTGCATAGTGATCGCCTCGACAAATTTGACATCGAGGAACATAAGGTTAACCGTCACCCCGATCGGAGCCATGGCGACCACCCCTAAATGAGGACGAGTTGAGATACTGTTGTGATGAGTGGCCTGGCCGCGAGGATGCGGCAAGAAGTCAGAGGTGGAGCGAGGGCGACCATGAGCAATGAAAGCAGCCTGAGGTGGAGCAGCATCAGGGGGCTTGTTCATGATTTCGAAGGCTGTAGCCTGATGAAGTAGATCCCGAAAGGGTGGAACTGGAGTCTTGGACATTTGAGTGTCGGAGAAACCCCCAAAGTGAGGGCTCTCTTTCCCCTAAAGGCACTATTGACCCCAATTTTACTCTAGTTACCACTACCCCGCCTCTGGAGGCCCACTTAGAAGGGGAGGCCCACTTGGGAGAGGAGGACCATGCAACAGAGGATCAACATGATCCGACTATGGGGACTACCTACTCAGTTTCGTTGGACAACGCTTTCGGGGCGCTCTCAAAGGAGAACTTAGACATATCACTTGTTAGTGACCGTGCCTCTAAAGAACAGTTGGTGGAGGAGGATGCTTTACAGGAGGAAGGGGGTCACCCGGACCCTACTGGGGCGTCGACCTCCACGAATGAGTCTTTCACACAGAAGGCTCCACCTTTGGTCGTGGCAGCTCGGAAGGCCGCCGCTAGTGCAAAGGTTTCCACCACAACTAGGGTGCTTTTCTAGCCGAAGCGTACTATTAAGAAGACTCGTGAGCCTCTCGCCCACCACCGGGAACGAGCCAATCAGGAATTCACAAATGCTTCTAAGGTTGCTAAATTTGATGAGCTAAACAAAGGTCGAAGTGCTCCAGATTATGACTCCCTTAGGTATACAGCCAATGCGTCATTTATGGTAGAAGATTCTAGTTTGACTGAGCTCGCGGGTGTTGACGGTTCAGCCGACTCTAACACTTCAGAGTTCAGGCAAGTGTCCCTTCACAAGCGTTGGTCGGATTGCTGGAACACGCCGGCGAAGGCGGTCCGTCACTTGGATCGTTGTCGGATGCCAAACGTATAAACAAATAAATAAAACATAAACATGCTTCTAAAACATAGTTTAGATACGTTACCCTTGAAGATCGGGCGTTGATTCCAATCTACAGATCTTCTAGTCTGTCTCCCAACTTCGCTCGAACACTGGGTGGACGGCGTGCTATCAAACGTGGAGAAGGTGCCTCAATTTCGTCTCCTTAAAACCCTAGCCGTTTTTCTCTATTTCGTGTGTGCTAGGGTTTCAAAACTATTTTGAGGCTCCTATTTATAATCTCCATAAGTTCATGGGCCAGACTAGGGATCCATTAGAAGGTATAGGGTTTGGGCTTCTTACAGGCCCAACTACTCTTATGTTCAGCCCAGAACATATAATTTGGCCCGAGAACATTAATTCATTCCACTAGAGAATTAATGTTGCACTCCCGTCCTATCCCGAACTGAATCAGGGCTTCTATTAGACTTTATAATTCCCCGTGTTTAAGATATCGCACGTCCATTAATTATTAAAGCTTCTGACTTCTTTAAATAATTAATTTCTATAATTCCTTGAGTAGTACCACTCAACCTTGTTGTCGTACGGATTAAATCCACCTGCAGGGTTTAATACGACAATCCTTTATGAGTTTCCTCAAGGGGACATCATCAGCCTGGATGTACAGGACACGGTGCCCTAATTCCAATAAGTAGACATCATGCGAGCGATGCCACTACCCAAAATACGGAGCGTGAAGAATCTACCAAGATTCTCACCTATGGTACATCAAAGTAGTGAACAAGCACCCCACACATCTAAATATCACACTTAGGGTTAAGAATCATAAAAGTCACCAAGACCTCTAGTTCTTCATAACAGTCAGAACAGCAGAACATGTCTTATCTGTGATCCATTCAATACGCCTCAGCGCACTAGTATAAACTAATGGCCAAGACAAACCACTAACAAGTTTATACTACAACTTAAACCAATAGTTTTGTCCATAACTATCTCAGTTGTGAATATTGTTTATATCTTACAAGGGACTGACAATGTGATCTTCTGTGTGACTACAAACCCACCACATCGTCTACAATGCAAGATAAGCAGACATACAAGTAATCACAAAGAATGCAATAATGTGAAAAACCATTTATTTCAGATAAAAGGAAATCGAATATACGTCACAAAAGCCCACTAAAAGTTTGCTTTACAGTATACACCAACAATCTCCCACTTATACTAAAGCTTAACTTTTAGTATACACATAAAGACATCAACATTTCTCCCACTTATACTCAAAGTCTAGCTTGTAATACATCGTAAACTAAGACCCTCTACATGTTTCTCAAAGACTTTTATTGCCAGTGTCTTTGTGAAAGGATCAGCCAAGTTATCCAACGACGCAATCTTAGCTACAGCCACGTCTCCTCGATTTATGATATCTCGTATAATGTGGTACTTTCGCTCTATGTGTTTACTTGCTCTGTGGGCTCTAGGTTCTTTCGAGTTTGCCACTGCACCTGCGTTATCACAATAAACAGTGATACACCTCGGCATACTCTGAGATACCCCTAATTCCAGAAAGAAATTACGCAGCCAGACAGCCTCCTTTGCGGCCTCTGAGGCAGCTACGTACTCGGCTTCCATAGTGGAGTCCGCGATGCATTTCTGCTTCACACTTCTCCAAGATATGGCTGCGCCTCCCAGCATAAACACATAACCCGAGGTTGACTTACGTTCATCTCGATCAGCTTGGAAATCTGAATCGGTATAACCCAAAGGAATCAAACTATTTGACTGGTATACTAGCATATAATCTCGAGTCTTTTTCAAGTACTTGAGAATATGCTTAAAAACAGTCCAGTGTCCTTGACCAGGGTTAGACTGATATCTTGCTACCATGCCGACTGCATAGCAAATATCAGGCCTCGTACACAGCATCGCATACATAAGGCTTCCTACAGCCGAAGCATAAGGAACCTTAGCCATCTCCTCTATCTCCTTCTGTGTCTTAGGACACATATCTTTAGATAGAGGGACTCCATGTCTGAAAGGTAGTACACCCTTCTTGGAATTCTGCATGCCAAAACGAGCAATCACAGTATCAATGTAAGACGCTTGATACCTTAATACCAAGAATGTACGATGCTTCTCCCATATCCTTCATTTGAAACTGTTCTGAAAGCCACACCTTTACGTCTGATAATACTTTCACATTGTTGCCAATAAGAAGAATATCATCTACGTATAGTACTAAGAATACCACTACGTCTCTGTCACTCTTCTTGTACACACAACTTTCATTTTGACATTGTTCAAATCCAAAAGATTTGATCACCTCATCAAAACGAATGTTCCAAGACCTGGAAGCTTGTTTTAGCCCATAAAGAGACTTTTTCAGCTTCCAGACTAGATGCTCTTGGCCTTTCTTCACATAACCCTCGGGTTGCTGCATATAGATGTCCTTATCCAAATTTCCATTAAGGAAAGCTGTCTTAACATCCATTTGCCAAATCTCATAGTTCATGTGATTAGCTATGGATAAGAGAATCCGGATCGATTTTAGCATAGCTACTGGTGAGAAGGTCTCGTCATAGTCGATTCCTTCTTTCTGGGTAAAACCCTTTGCCACCAACCGTGCCTTAAAAGCAGTAATCTGCCCATCAGACCCTCTCTTACGTCTGTAGACCCACTTACACCCAACGACTTTCTTGTCGTGGGGAAGTTCACTTAGGTCATACACTTCCATAGCATCCATAGATTCAATTTCTGAATACATGGACTTGTGCCAAGACTCTGCATCTTTGTCTTTGATTGCCTCTTTGTATGTCCAGGGGTCGTTATCATCATGTTCATCGCTTGGAATCAAGTCAATAGACTCTCCCATAAACATGAAACGATCAGGTTGGCGAACAACCCTCCCACTACGACGAGGCAATGTATACAAAGGTTCATCAGAGTCGCCACGTTGTGCAGTCTCTTGTGGTATTTCCTCTTGCACACTCGGTGTGCCATTGTCTCCTCTCAACTCATTTAGAATGATCTCAGTATTGGACTTATGCTCATTCATATAGTCTTCTTCTAAAAATCGGGCATTGGTACTCACCACCACCCTCTGATCATTAGGACTATAAAAATAACCACCTCTCGTTCCCTTAGGGTATCCTACAAACAACCTTACTTCAGTTCTAGGTGCCAACTTATCAGCTTCCTTGTTCAGCACATGTGCTGGACAACCCCAAATCCGAATGTGGTTTAGACTAGGCTTTCGCCCAGACCACAATTCAATCGGGGTTTTTGGAACCACTTTAGAAGGTACATAATTTAGAAGGTACGCTGCTGTTTCCAAGGCATAACCCCAAAAAGAGGTAGTTAATGAAGCATAACTCATCATCGATCTCACCATATCTAATAGAGTCCTATTCCTTCTCTCAGCCACGCCATTCTGTTGCGGAGGACCAGGCGCGGAGAGCTGGGATCTAATCCCGTTCTCTAATAAGTATTGCCTAAATTCATTGCTAAGGTACTCGCCACCACGATCAGAACGCAGTGACTTGATACTCTTACCATGACGGTTCTCCACTTCTGCCTTAAATTCTTTGAACTTGCCAAAACATTCAGACTTGTGGCGCATCAGGTAGATGTATCCATATCTTGAGTAATCGTCACTGAAAGTGACGAAGTACTCAAAGCCTCCTCTAGCTTGAACAGTCATAGGCCCACACAAATCAGAGTGAATCAATTCCAACACATCATTAGCCCTATTACCCTTGGCCTTAAAAGGCCTCGAGGTCATCTTGCCTTCCAAACAGGATTCGCAGACTGAGAATGGTTCCACTTGGAGAGACTCCAAAAACCCACTACTTACTAGTCTTTGAATCCTTCTTAGGTTGACATGACCCAATCTTAGATGCTAAAGGTATGTTTGATTCAACTTAGAAGATTCCTTTCTCTTATTTAATGATGATGATGAATGAGCTTCAGTCACAGTATGATATGCACACGTAATAGTATAAAGATTATTTTCTAACGTGCCAGAACAGATTAAAGAGTCATTTCTCATAATAACAACATTGTCATTAAAAACAACCGAGCATCCATCCAAAAATAACTTCGAAACAGAAATTAAATTTCTCCGAAAATTCGGCACGTATAAAACGTTCTTTAATACTAAAACAGAATTAGAAAAACATAAGTGCACGTCTCCCACTGCAACCACCGATACTATCGCAGCATTGCCCAAACTAATAGTAATCTCGCCCTCACTCAGTTCCCTTGTCTGCAGAAACCCCTGCAAGGTATAACAAACATGGTCAGTGGCTCCTGTATCTACTACCCAAGAAAAGGCAGAACAAGCCGCAAAACATGTTTCAACAACTAAAGCGAGAGACGTACCAGAGTTTTCCTTTTTCAGAAGGGGACAATCAGACTTCCAATGTCCTGTCTTGTTGCACTTGAAACATTTGCCCTTCGGCTTTTTAACGCCACCAAAAGGCGCCAGTTTCTTGCTCCCACTGCTTTCACCACCACCATTTTTCTGTAAAGGCTTTTTCTTCTTCTTGCCATTAGACGAAGAAGGTCCAGCCTGGACAGTAACATTGGCTTGTGGTCGTTTACCCATGAGACCCTCCACCGCGACCAATTCCGTAAGAAGTTTGGTTAAAGTATAATCATTCTTACTCATGATCGCGTTTACACGGAAGTTCTCAAAAGACTTTGGGAGCGAGTGTAGGATCATATCGAACTTGGTGTCATTATCGATTAACCCTCCGAGGACCTCAATCTCATTCAGATATTCCATCATCTTGAGACCGTGGTCCCTCACGGACGCTCCCTCTGGCATAGAGGTTGACATGATCTTCCTCATAGCCTCAAAGCAGGCAGCCCTATCTTTCTCACCAAAAAGCTCTTTGAGGCTCAACATCATAGCTGCGGCACTAGACATAGTTTGATGTTGTTGTTGTAAAACATTTGACATCGAGGCCAAAATGTAACAACGAGCCATCTCATCAGCCTTGTGCCACTTCTTATGAGCCTCCCTTTGCTCTTCAGTAGATTCGGCTCCCAAAGGGGCAGGAGCAGGTGTATCGAGTACAAACTTGTACTCATCAGCAACTAGGACAATGTCCAAATTTCTTTTCCAATCCAAGTAATTTTGACCAACAAGCTTATTTTGATTTAAGATAACCATAAGTGGGTTGAATGTCACCATAATGTATCTGAAATAAATAAAATGCAAGCAATGAATCACATAAGTTTGAAGCATAAAACATTGGAAACCTTCAAAACCAATATTCAACACAACCTCCAACAGCCCAACAAACACATATGCAAGCCACGTTAGGGTGGTCGTTTACACATGTATTCATCGACCAGATATTCAGTCTTTAATTTCAATATCACGTCAACTTATCCTTATGACGAATGAAATTAACAGTCGAACTTTAACTGACCATGTGAACTAGAACAGTGACCCCGTTGGGGGGTTATATTAAAATTCACATCTAAGTGATGACCACAATTTAACAACAGTTGTCTTGAATTATTCTTTACTGATGAACTCATGGATGACACATCCGTTAGGGAAGATCACACACTTCATCTAAAGATTAAAACAGTTTTATTAGAAGTCTTAACTAGTAAGCTCGTGAATGTTGCACCCGTTAGGGGAAGACTCCCAAGGTCCCACGAGCAACATACACCTTACTTAAAGACCAATTGTGGAGGCCTATAAATTAATTAAAATTCAATTATCTCACTTAGTCATTTTAACATGAAGATTATTCATTGGCATAGCAAATTAACAAAAATTAACACATGCATGCCATAACAATACAAGATGCGATAAACATAGGCAAAAATAAATAAATGCACATCTATCGCAACCCCTTGAAAACCTATCAAAAACAGCCTATTATAAGCTATTACAATGATAAAAACAGTGGCGCGGACGGATGCCTCGCACCGGCCTCTCACGCAATGCAAAAACCTCGAATTCTCGTCCACCGACAAAAACTGGCAGAAAACTTCATCAAGGCTTTTGAATTAGGCCTCTCCACTCGTCGTCTTAGCGTAGCAGTGACTCCTGTAGATCTCTTCGAGACGTTTCCGAAAAGGTCTTGTGGGCTGAAAACAGACACCCGAGTCAAAAGTTATGGCCAAAACAGTGTTCACCGTCCAAGGCCATAACCCGAAAAACTCAGATTACTGTTTTCAGATCTTCCATCGACACCGCCCGTTCTCACGATCAAAAATTACAATATAAACGAGCAAAACCCTACTACAGTGATCTATGAAATAGTCCTATACTACCCACACTTATTATCTGGTGGGAAAAACGATTACATAACATTAGGGTTGCGATAGAAGAAAAAATAAATTAACCAACAGAAACGCATACATACATGAAACAAAATAAATTGAATCATACAATCATACGTTTCAGGCAGAGCCAACAATCCACGAATCCAGGCTCTGATACCAATTGCTGGAACACGCCGGCGAAGGCGGTCCGTCACTTGGATCGTTGTCGGATGCCAAACGTATAAACAAATAAATAAAACATAAACATGCTTCTAAAACATAGTTTAGATACGTTACCCTTGAAGATCGGGCGTTGATTCCAATCTACAGATCTTCTAGTCTGTCTCCCAACTTCGCTCGAACACTGGGTGGACGGCGTGCTATCAAACGTGGAGAAGGTGCCTCAATTTCGTCTCCTTAAAACCCTAGCCGTTTTTCTCTATTTCGTGTGTGCTAGGGTTTCAAAACTATTTTGAGGCTCCTATTTATAATCTCCATAAGTTCATGGGCCAGACTAGGGATCCATTAGAAGGTATAGGGTTTGGGCTTCTTACAGGCCCAACTACTCTTATGTTCAGCCCAGAACATATAATTTGGCCCGAGAACATTAATTCATTCCACTAGAGAATTAATGTTGCACTCCCGTCCTATCCCGAACTGAATCAGGGCTTCTATTAGACTTTATAATTCCCCGTGTTTAAAATATCGCACGTCCATTAATTATTAAAGCTTCTGACTTCTTTAAATAATTAATTTCTATAATTCCTTGAGTAGTACCACTCAACCTTGTTGTCGTACGGATTAAATCCACCTGCAGGGTTTAATACGACAATCCTTTATGAGTTTCCTCAAGGGGACATCATCAGCCTGGATGTACAGGACACGGTGCCCTAATGCCAATAAGTAGACATCATGCGAGCGATGCCACTACCCAAAATACGGAGCGTGAAGAATCTACCAAGATTCTCACCTATGGTACATCAAAGTAGTGAACAAGCACCCCACACATCTAAATATCACACTTAGGGTTAAGAATCATAAAGGTCACCAAGACCTCTAGTTCTTCATAACAGTCAGAACAGAAGAACATGTCTTATCTGTGATCCATTCAATACGCCTCAGCGCACTAGTATAAACTAATGGCCAAGACAAACCACTAACAAGTTTATACTACAACTTAAACCAATAGTTTTGTCCATAACTATCTCAGTTGTGAATATTGTTTATATCTTACAAGGGACTGACAATGTGATCTTCTGTGTGACTACAAACCCACCACATCGTCTACAATGCAAGATAAGCAGACATACAAGTAATCACAAAGAATGCAATAATGTGAAAAACCATTTATTTCAGATAAAAGGAAATCGAATATACGTCACAAAAGCCCATTAAAAGTTTGCTTTACAGTATACACCAACAGTCGGATATGCTAGATGACACGGAATGAGGGTGTTTCACAGAACACTTGTATTTGTCCTACTTTCACTATTCTACATTACACTTTGTTATTTAGAGGAGTGTACATTTCCCCTTGACCTCGGGTTTTATCCCTAAGGAGGGTTTTCTCAGGCAAGGTTTAAATGGCACTCCGGCCTCTTGTTCGACCTGTGAACTTATGGTTTTAGATTTTCTTTTCTTTTATATTTCATACCATTTTATTGGTGGTATGGTGGACTCCAAATATACAATTTTTTTAGGAACAAACTAAAAAAAAAAATATGAACATTTTTTTAGTAGTATATTATATGAATTTTTATATATAAATGTGCAAAATTTTGAACAAATAAAAGCACAAATATTGAAACTAGAAGTCTACAATGATAATACAATAAAATTTAAAATAGATAAAACAAAAAGAACAAGTATTGAAATTTGTAAAAGAGCAAGCAAAAGAAAACAATGTCCATAGTAATTGATTCATGTTACTTGGGTCTTGGTGAGATGGTAAAATCACTGGGTCAATACTGAAATAAAATGAGAATACCGGTATATAAAATAAAAATTCAGAAATTGAGTGGGGCTCCAATTAGGGGTGAAAACGGATCGGATACGGACGGATAGTGCTTATACCGTATCCTAAACCATATTTTTTTCTCGAATTCGGAGTCGGATACGGAAAAGCCGGATTCGGATACGAATTCGGAATATTCGGTATACGGATACGGAACGGATATCGGAGTATCGGACGAATCCGGGCCGGATTTGAATAACTATAATCGGATAATATATTTCAAATGGAAATTATCAAAATGTGATTGAAACACATAAAAAATCAACAAACATGAAATCATCAAAATATATCCTTCGTAAACATCACCACTCCAGCACAACATAACGCCTAAGAAGACATATATAATATTATACCCAAGCATGAATAAAGCAATCAACAAACTACTCCTAAGTCAAAGAATCATCCACTCATGAAAACATTACAACCGTACGCAACATACATACGTTTCTTTTAAGTTTTAACTAATGCTAATGATTAATGAAGAATAAAGCACACCATAAAATAAAATATATTAAAAAATCCGGGTATCCGGATAATATCCGATAAAATATGGGAAAACTCGAATACGGTGGGATATTATGTATTCCGAATCCGAAGCCAACTATCCGTATCCGAATCCGTATACGCCCCGAATACTAAATTTTTATACCGAATTCGTATCCGACCGGATACGATTCCGGATCGGTCGGAAAATATCCGATCCGTTTTCATCCCTACCTCCAATGCCCCCAGAGTACAACGTGGGTCCATCTCTGAACACTACACACAATAAATTTTGAATGACGGAATGGAGATGCCACCTTTGCATGTATTAATTTGCATATGCAAGTCCCTGAACAATTCAAAAGTTTAAATTTGTAAATTGAGTAATATCTTCTCCAACGAATAGTTTCTCACATTTATAAATTGGGATAAACTTGAATCATTTCAAATTTACGGTAACAATATAAGCTAAAACTCTAGCAATTTTCAATTAAAGGCAATAATCAAAGCACTCAAGGCAATCCAGAAGCTATTTATTCATTGAGTGTTGAGAGTTCCCTTTCTAGGCAATCAGTCATATTACGATCACTGAAATGATTTTTCAAGCTTTTATCATTGTTTTAAATTGTAAAAGATATCACACTTAGTTGAAAAAAAATTTAGATCAGAAGGTTGATAAATTGATCAGTGCACATTGACACTCTAAAACAAGTTCATTCAATTGATTAAGAAATTGTCATATTCAATCAGCTAGAAAAGTGAACGGTAAGAGTATTTAGACTTCAAACCACTTAACTCTTGTGTTCTTTAATTTATGCACATTTACATTTTTGCTATTTGATCCTACTTGCTTATATTTGCTCAAATGCTTAAATCGATTATATCCATACTTGCTAGCACATTGTTTTGATCATTTATACGAGATTTGCACAACACAAGAAAATTATTTTAGAAAAACTTATATTGGGACAACTACCCTGAGTTACATTCCATTTGTGTGAGTAAAAATTCTAAGGTTTTCATAATATTTAAAGGAGTATAAATATTTGGTCCATCCACTAATCCGAATTTAAAGTGTTTTATTTCACTATTATATTGTAATATTTTAAAAAGGTTTTCAGTGAACTTGATCATTTGAACACATTTTACCTGACTTTGATACATTGTGAAATTCACTTACACATGTATTCTCTCCCCCCACCCCACCCCACCCTTCCAAATATACGGGTGACACTCATTTTTTGAACCGACAAGTGGTATCAGAGTAAGGGTTTAAAAGACCACTGTGTAGGTCCCTTAAACGAATTATGATGTGAAAATTTTAGAGAGGATAGGTGAATAAACTTTCCTTCGATTTTAAAACTTTTCTTGTGATCAGATGGGGTGACGAATCGACTTGGTGAAAGATCAAGTCGTCTGCAAATAATTAGAGATAGTCAACCTACTGATTGCTTATCAGCTAATCAGTTTGACAACTATCTAACACTACTGTTAGTGTGAAAATGTATGGAGTCCTAAATTTGTGGAAATATTGAGAACTTAAATTTATGGAAATACCAATTGATATATTGATATCGAATATTGAGTATGACAGCAACCCAAATGATAAGTGAACATGTCTTTAAGCTCGATTTACATGGTTCAACAAAAAGAGTTAGATTCGTGTTTTGAGCCCTTAACCTTGAAGGGAAGTAGGCAAGGCAGTACCATTTACGTTATTGCCTCAACTTTGTCTAAGTCGCACGTTCTGTACCATATAAGTCGCGCGCGCCTAACCCGACTGTCACACAAGACCTAATCTTTTTATTTTTACAAGTATCATGAAAATATACTTTATGTTAATATTGGTATCGGTAAAAAAAACTTGAATATAGAGAATATTTCACTTGAGCATGTGAGACTAGTGGTTTCATAACTCGTAAGTTTCTATATTTATTTAAGAGCAACACTTGTATGAAATATTTCACCCTTAAAATATGTTTAATTAAGGCAATTTTTAAAAATTTGCGGGACATAAGTTTGAATTCGAGTCACCTAAAAAATTTGTGAGTCGCAAGTAGATGGTTTACTATATGACCAATATATTGTTACTTCAAGGCCAAAATATTATCACTACAAGACCAAAAGTGTACTACTACATGTCAAAAATAATTTTGAAAAATTCGTCAAAAAATTAAATGTTCAGAATATTTTTTTGACTTAGCGTAATACATTTTTGGCTTTGTATTGACAATAATTTAGTCTTGCATGTAGTAACATAGTTTTGGCCTTGTAATAACATAATATTTTTGACATTATAATAACATATTTTGACTTTTTAATAGGCTAAAATATATTATTACGTACTAAAGACAAAAAAATATGTTACTATAAAAATTTAAAAAATATTCTGACAAATTCGACTAAAAAAATTAATTGTTCAGAATAATTCTGAACTTGTAGTAGTACCTTTTTTATCTTGTAGTGACAATATTTAAGTCGTGTAGTAACATAACTTTGGTCATGTAGTAAAGCAATACCTAAAAGCGAAAAATTATATTTTAGTTGAATTTGACTCGCATTGATCCGGATTTAACCCACAAATTTTTGCTCCAAATTTAATTTAATTATCTACATTTCATATTTTATATATTTTTTTTGTTTTTTAATATATATATATATATATGGACTTTTTTTTATTTGGATAAAATAAAAGGGTTGATGAGAATAATTATCAATCGATTTATCTAAAACTGGTGGGCCTTATTAAGTACAGTATACACCAAGCTTTATTTATTTATTTTTATTTTGAAGCGAGTACTACTATTATAAATGGTGCAGAGGTCCCAGTAGCAAAGAAAGCACGGGGCATGTTGGATGGTTCACGTGAAAGATTCCAACGGTACGGCCGGTTTGGAATCTTCCTATGCTGGGCCCACAATTTCACTTGTCTTCAGGCCTATGTCTTGCCTTGGGCTCAGGCCCAGTACCCACTCTTTTTTTTTTCCGTGCTATAAATTTGCATGAGATTTTTATTCTAATTTACCTCAAATATTTAGAATAATATCTTTATTCCCCTAAAAAAAAATTTGTCAAAAACTTATATACAATATTGTAGTACTACCGTACAATTTGACTCATTCTTCTATCCATATCCGATATTCGATCGTTCCTTCCTTTCTCTTCTGAATTTGTCTTGTATAGAATCAATTTTATACGAGAAATTGAGTTGACTTGGTCAACTTTTTTTTTTCTTAATTTTTTTTTGTTGGTAATTTTTTTTCGAAAACGTGTGTGTTGAAAAGTGTAAGTCAATATTACTAATAAGTGTAACACATTTTTTTTTTATTAAAAAGTGTAAGTCGCTATAATTGAAAAGTGCAACACAACTTTTAATGAAAAGTGTAAGTCATTATAACTAGAAAATGTAAGTTAGTATAACACAATATTATTAAAAAGTGCATGTCAGTATAACTGAAAAGTGCAACACAATATTTTTAATGAAAAGTGTAAGTTATCATAATGAAAAGTGCAACACAATTTTACTAAAAAGTGCATGTTTATATAACTAAAAGGTGCAATATAACATTATCAAAAAGTGTACGTCAATATAACTAAAAATATTATTTTGAAAAGTGTAAGTCATGACAATTGAAAAGTGTAACACTAAAAAAAATAAAACCGAAAAAAAAATTACTGAAAAAAAAAATTTGACCAAATCAATGGTCATCTCAATTTCATATATAGACTCAATTTCATAGGAGACCTACCATTCTCTTCTACGTTTGCTTCCTCCTCCTTTTCTGCGCTACTTCTTCCTCCTTTCTCTTCTGTGCTACTTCTTCCTCCTTTCTCTTTTGTGCTTTCTTCCTCCTTCTTTTCTACGTTGCCTTCTTCTCTTCTGCACGAAATGTGCAGCGCAACTTTAATTAAAAAAAAACCTTCGTATCAATTTCACTATTCAGATTTCTAATCTTCTAATTACGAAACAAGGCGGTAAAATCATTATTTATTTTTTTGAATAAATTCCTTAATGAGAAAAAATCAACAACAATACCACACAAAAATTTATTTCAATTAATTGTTGATAATTATGTCTTTGTAATTGGCTCATGACTAGAAGAATGCAGGTTCAAATCCTGTCTCCGCCTCCAATACAAGAGTGGCTAAACAACTGGATTGAAAAAAGTATTTATTGGAAGAAAGAATGCTAAAGTCCTAATTGCCTCAACAAGGCTAGAAAGAGGTTTCCTTTCTTTCTCTTTCACGGCGGCTAGGAAGGGCGAATTTATCATATCACTGCTAAAAGTGAGATGACTGTAAAAAAAGAGAGACATTTCGGGGAGATTACTCAACGCGGGCTTAGACTCGTAGACTAGTAGTACTCAACCAAGCAAAAACTTTCACTTGCGCGAGATTCTCGATTTGACCACATGGATGGATTGCTATCTTCCATACGAGATAGGAGGAGAGTTCGTTAACAAGGCATAGCCTGATCTCGCTCAATCCCGGGCACCACCGTCTCCGCTGCTTGTTTACAAGGGGCTGGATTGAGTACTCAAGGGAAGATTGTGGTAGAACACAGAATGAACAGGGTGCGAAGAGAAGGTAGGGTGAATCAATGGATCAGAGCAAGAGGTATGGCAGAACCAACGAACCAAAAGCTTTCGCTTTAGATGGTAAACCAATGCCCTTTTTTTGACAAACCGAACGGGGAGGAGAGAGTCGTGTGGAGGGAAAGCAATAGACGAATTAGGCTGGACCCTTTTCTTCCCTTATTTGTACAGCCAGCAGTTGAGGAAAGATGGAACCCTCTGAGACTCTGGCACGACTTTAGACAAGTGGAAATGCGTACAAGGATCGATTCAGCCGGCTCTCTATGATCGACGTGTGTTAAGCTTGATAGAGGGGGAGGGAAACTTTCTTTCTGGGGTCTTCCTTTTGGCACAGAAGAGCGCACTTGGATGAAGAATGCCTATTCTCATCAACAGAATAGGAATACCAAAGCCGGAACACAGAGGTCATCTTAGAAGACGAATATCAAGGCTCATGGCCAAACAACTTTTCAACATGTGAAATGGATGATCGAAGAGTCCCGAAAGAGAGATCTTCTTGTGGCTGATATGCCCTTTGCAGGGCTACGCTAGGCTCGGCCTGACGTTTTGGGTATGCGCTTAAGCGGAGCTATCCATAAAAGGAATGGCCATGGAACCAACGGTCACTTCGATTTGATTTGGAGAAGATACTCGTGCAAGTAAGAATTCGGCGTTGTATGACGCGACGAAAGTCGGGCTTTTTTTGACTCCGTCATTCATAAGAAGTCACCTTTCGGGTCTCCCTTTTGAGTTATTTCGTAGAGTCAAGTCTTTTCCAGAATTGGTCTTTTTGGGCGGTGTAAACCCGTCTTTTTGGCATGATTGGACGATTTCGAGGTAAGCATAGTTACGTGCTTAACACATCGTAATCGTGATTATTCGACTCCTATGGATTCCCTATTGCTTTAGGCTGGGCGCCTGTCTGAACCGGAGAAAGCGGATTAAAAGAAGCCAAATCGCTCGCCTAGAGTGGGTCCGTCGAAGAGCTTAGCCCGGTCAACCTTAGATCTCAACATAATGCCCCTATCTCATATATCTAAATCGCGCGAGAACCTGCCCATGTGGGTGATTGGACCTCAGAGGGTCGAAACAGACGTTTTTCTTTACTGACAACGGCCTTTTGCTCTGGCTGGAGAAACCTCTTAAATGAAATGAAGGAGGTTGGATTTTCACTGAGCGTAAGCGCTTACCTAGGTGCTTACCTTGATGAGGAGCCATAGCTTATATAGAATAAAGCCAGCCCACTCTCCTATTGACGAAAGTACGACCACCTTTCCTAGGAGCTCCCCTGCCATGGATCACAAAGTTGCAACCACTGGACGAAAGTCCGTACTTGAATCAGCCGCAGGGTTCGAAAGCCCCGGTTCCAGGAAAGAAATTGTAACGCCAATACCAGCTCCAAAGCGGATCTATTCTGAAGAAGATAGCCAATCCTGGCGAGACTTCAAAAGAGATGGACTCTTAAATAGCGAATTATCGAGCGGCGCCTCTAAGGCCGGTTGAGATGAGATCAAAAACAAGGCTCAGATTCTTGGCTGGAAGATGAAGTTCAGATGAGCTCCCACCATAGGCAGGGAAAGCAGTGTGTGTAGCTCCTGCTGAGATAGTGGATAGGCGTCCAGGAGCGGACTCTGCGGATAGAGACCAAGGGAAGACCTTACGTTAGAGCACACGGGGCACGTCCTCCTTTTTCTAGGACAACAACTCACGTATATGCGAACGGATCCATTTCAGATCAAGGAGCCGACAACGGATCCTGTCTCCACGGCTGGTTTTATATATCCAAACAGCACGATAACAGATCCACATGTGTGTTACCATTACAGGGTCCTCAACTCACGTTTTTGTATACGGACATTGGCCTTCTAGAGTCTCTATATTTGAATTCATTCATGGCCCTTCCCTACTCTCGCTCTCAGCGGATGTACCCAAAATCGCACCCGTGAAAGCCCAGAGACATGCGAAGACCGGACAGGAAAGATGGAAAATCCATAAATATGTAACAAAACGTCTCCTCTCCTTTCTCCTTTCATGGAAGAATACCTCTAGTACGCGATCCCGAAAGGGGTGAAAGGTATGGTCCCGATCTTTGTCAGTAGTTCTAATGAGATTTCTCCTATTCATCAACAGAATCAAAC